>CM037588.1:21808838-24713838 GCA_021018995.1 Chloranthus sessilifolius
AGTTTCTGGGTGAACCCATCAACCTCAAGGTTGCTTTAGCATGATTTACCTGAGTGGAGCGAATGTTGATGTCGCAACACTTCTTGGGAATGCATGCCCATTTTCAAAGTGAATTTTTTTTGTGTGTTTTTTCTTCTGAATTTTCTTTTGTTTCGAAGCCTCTAAGCAAAGCTCAAGGACCTCTGGCAATTTTATTCTTGCACAACTCTTTAAGTGGATCAAATGTCAGTTGATACGCTTTAAGAATGCGTGCGCTCTGCCAGGGATGGGTGCACCTTGGGGATGTGCTCGTTCCGGTGGCGAGGTGCCCCTGATTCACATGAACTGGAGTGCCTTAACTTGAGACAAAGCTAAAAAGGATCGGGCTAGAACCAAACATCCATCGAAAGAGATGGTCAATTCTAACATCCGTCCCTGATGAAATCACATCTTACTAACTATTCACAGACATACACCCATCAGGGGCGATAAGCGACAAATAGGCGCGAACGGAAGCCTCGACCCTAAGGTATAATTTACAAGGAAAAACGACCATCCTGCAGATACCCAGACGCAAGTGCGTACATTCAACAGGGACACCGTGCCTATACAGGTTTTAAGCCTGTGTAAAAGGAAATAAAAAGGAATGAGCCCTTCAGTCTGTATGTTTGCACATAGTTTGGTCGGTTGCAATTTCATTTTTGACGGGTCAGTTTTGACTGACAATAGACTTTTCGAATGGTCTGAAGTCGGGTATACTCTCGGTCAACATAGATCCAAAGGTGGACGATCAGAGCTAACGCTTAGAAGGTGGGGTCAACCTACTCAGGATTTTTACTTCATAACAAAAGGTTGTTATTTCCTCTCTTTTTCCTTTTTCTTTTTCTCTTTTTTCTTCTTATATGCCAGTTCGAGACTTTGAGCACGCTCAAACTACTTTTATTTTTGTACGTATCCTTAGTCGAATCAACTTGCCATGTTGATATACCTTAAGGACGTGCGCATTCCGGTGATAAGTCCTTGGTTTGCCTGCCGGATCAGGTCTCGACTTCTGCTGGGCAAGGTCTTGGGCTAGGTGTACGTTCTTAGGGGCGACCGGTGATGGATGAGTTCATTTACCTGCCGGGTTAGGTATGAGGTGTCCCTATGTAAAACGGGGTTTGAGAACTTTCGGGTGAACCCGATCATTCCGAATTGATTTAACACGGCTCTTGGAGTGGGACAAACAGTCGTTGCGACTCTCCCTTGGGAACTAGTGTCATTTTTCATCATTTTCTTTTTCTCCTTTTTTGATTTTATGATTTTATAGAGCACTCAGCGGGTGCTTACAGATCTAGATCTGTTTGTTATAGTACGGTTCCTTTGGGCCAATCGAAGAGAGCTCGAAGGGCCATTTGGGGATGCGTGCACCATCGCTTGATGGTACGTGGGCTTTTAAGAGGGACCGGACCTTGGTCCGTAGCATACAGGGGGGTCTGTCGGGCCTCAAAGCCAAAAAATGGCCAGATTCTAAATCGCCAATTTTAATTGGTATAATATATACATGCAAATCTGACAAAATGGCTTGGGCGATATATTATATACCATCAACCAAAATTGGCAGTTTTAGAATTGCCCGACCCCGAGCACAAAAAGGGCCCCCTCTTTCAAACTCTATCCTCTTCCCTCCTTTCTCAAGTTCGGGACAGACCCTTAGGGTTTTGGCATTTGGTTTTGCTCGAGTTCTATCACCGGGGTTCGCGTGTGCGGGTCAAAAGACGTTTATTCTCCGCCGATTTTGGATCTATTTCTTCTCCCATTGAAGGTAATCATGGATCTTTCTTTTGAATTTTGATGATGTTGTGTTGTTTTTTTTTATTATTATTATTTTTTTGGAAATGCTTGATGTTCCTTCTTTTTTGTGGCGTAAGATGTGATCCTCATGCCTACGCTCTTCTTTTTTTTCTTTTTTTCTTTTTTTTATTATATGTGGTTCCTTAGGCATATGTTTCTTTTTTTTTTTGTTGTTTTGTTGTTTCTCTTTTTTTCTCTTTTTTTTTTATATGTAATGCTTCTTCTCTCTTTTTTTTTTTTATATGTGATGCTGCTTCTTCTTTTTTTATTTTTTTATGATTATTATATGTGATGCTTCTTCTTTTTTGTTGTTTTTATATGTGATGCTTCTTCTTTTTTTGTGGCGAACGATGTATATATATATTTTTTGGTATAGGTGATCCTCCTGCCTACGCTCTTTTTTTTTGTTTTTCTTTTTATTGTATGTGGTTCCTTAGGCCTATGCTTTTTTTTTTGTTGTTTTGTTGTTTCTCTTCCTCTCTTTTTTTATTATTATTCACCATCGTTCGTTCTTTATTCATATATTTTTGGATCAATGCATTTTTTTCTTTTTCATTTCTGTCACTTTTCTCTCTCTTTTTTTTCTTTTTCTCTTCAGCAGCCCTCTCCTATACTGATGTGTTCCACATTTTCAGATGTCTGGCGACGAAGGGCAGGGTCCACAAGAGGGGCCCGAGATGGCCTATGGCCCTCATGGGGAGTAGTTCATTGTTTCTCAGCGCTCCTCCCAACCTTGATATGAAATTCAAGGTGAAGCCGCCCGCACTGGCCTCCTTCATTGTCAACATACCCATATTTCCAACTTTGGGATTGCTGGTCAGGTAAACAGATGCCTCCCTTTTTTTCTTTTCCTTTGATGCCTTCATTATACCACTTTGCTCCCATTTGACAGATCCTCTTTGCTTGCAGCCTCTACCACATATCATGTTCTGGGGTGGCTGGTTCGACCTCCAGCGCCTCGTACTTTATCTCCCCCAGGTGGTGAAGGACCTGCTTTCCCAGGCTAGTTTTGGGGATTTCATCTCCTGCCCCGCTGTGAGGGCTGACACGGCCTATCTGAAGGCCCTAATAGAGCGCTTTTGCCTTGAGACCATGACATTTCACATGGCCATGGCTGAGATGACCCTCACACCCGCGGACTGGTCCATGATTATCGGGGTTCGTATTGGAGGGGTGCTAGTGATACCTGCCCGTACGCCTGATAGGGAGGAGGTGACTCGGCTGATAGGAGCCTACCCGTCCTCCGGGAACGTTCGTAGTTCCAAAGTCAAGTTATCCTGGCTGGTTGGTCTATTCGAGCCTCATGAGTTAGTGGATTTGGGTCAACCTGATGCGGCCATCTATCTCGAGCCAGAGCGTGCACTGATGTTGGCCCGTATTTCTCTGTTGTTCCTCCTAGGCAAGATTCTCCTTTCAAATACCAGCAGAGGGTGGGTCTCATTGTCCCTACTCAGTCTTATGATGAACTGGGACACTGTACATCGGTTCGACTGGGGAGGTGCTGGTTATGCGGTGCTCATGTCTAGCTTGGTGCGAGCCGTTCTTGGGGACTCCAGCTCCGTTGTGGGCTTCTGGCCCGCTCTTGAGGTATTTTATCCCTTGGTCCCAATTCATCCTCCTCCCCCCCCTTTTTTTTTGCATATCTATTTTTATCTGATTGCTTTCTCAGGTATGGGGGTAT
The DNA here is from genome assembly GCA_021018995.1 of Chloranthus sessilifolius. NCBI lineage: Eukaryota > Viridiplantae > Streptophyta > Magnoliopsida > Chloranthales > Chloranthaceae > Chloranthus > Chloranthus sessilifolius. Next base: position 21,812,332 of record CM037588.1, read on the forward strand.
CTACATTTCCAACTTGGTCGCCCTCTGCTTCTCTCGGAAGTTCCCACGTTCCCCCTTATGAGCAATTGGCATGCAAACCGCCGCTGGGACGTAGGTATGAAGCATTTGGAGTTAGGGTTGCGCTCTCAGTTTGATCTGCTGATCCCTGAGTAAGTATAATAATTTCTCTCTTTGCAAATTTGATGGCCCTTTTTATGCCGTGGGTTCTGACCAAACGTATAAATCCCTCCTCTTTTTATTGAGCAGGTCATCCTCGATCCCCATGTCGGATCCCCCTTCTGGAACCTGGCTGCAGTGGGCCCTTCTCGCCTTTTGTTAGATCGGCGCATTATTTTCTTCTATGGGTCATGTGCTAGGGCCTATTACTTAGGAGAGAGGGTGATTCATCAGTATCGACCTCTTTTTGTCGTGCCCCAAGCTCCTCCAGCTGATGTATTGGCTCCTGAGGGTTCTACCGAAATGCTTAGTGCTCGCTTTCTCCACCACGGGGTCCCTATTAATGACCTTCTCTTTCCTGGGGGATATCAGATGTGGTATGAGTCTCTGCCCTATCGTTCCTTGCTACCCCGATTCGTGTCTAGCGCCAACTTTTTGGCTTTTGGTGGTCCGTGATCTCAGGTAATGTTCTTTCCTCTTTCTATTAGCAGTCTTCCATATGATTACCTTAATTGCCCTGCTTTTTGAACAAAGACTGTTTCTCTCTATAGTTTGGATAGGATGACGATTCAGATGAGGGGGATGAGGCAGCTGTTCCTGGTGAGGCTACTGGTGCAGGACCTTCCGACCCTTCCGGTGCTGGTGCTTTCGACAGTTCACCAACTGAGGTCCAGGGGACCTTTAAGGGCTTGGATGATGCCTTTCTGTCGCGTAGGTGTGCCGATGTGGCTGAGAAGGCACGCATATCTGCTGAAGCTATCCGGATTCCACCCCCTGAGATGATCCCTGGGGTAATCTCTCCCTTGTTACCTTGCTCTTCTATTTTCTTGGATTATGCCGATGGCCTATGTGACTGATACCTCTCTCTTTATCTTTTTGCTGCAGGATTATGAGTCGGCCGTAAACCAAGCCGAATATTACCGTAACATTGCCGGTCTTAGGGAGGCTTAGGTGGTGAGTGAATATTGACCGCATCTAGTCATCCTCATATTTACTTTTTGCATGTTTCCCTAACTGATGGCCCTTCGTGGGCTTATACAGCGTGCTCGTGAAAAAGAGTCGCGCTCTTTGCTTGGCCGCATCTCTCAGGCATGGACTCGGGTGGGGGAGACCCGTACCTTTCAAAGCGCGACCCGACGCCGGAAGAAGTCAAAGGGGGCTGCCTAGGATTAGTTCATTTTCTGAAAATTTGAAATAGTGAAAAAGTTTAGATTTTGAAATATTGGGGAATATGTAATAATTTTCTTTTGATTTTTTTTGGATGGTCTCACACTTTTATGGTTTATATGAATGCTCCATTTGTTTATCTCTCTACCCTTATGGTTTTTTTTGTTTGGCATGAAGCGGGCCAGAGCCCCTCCAATGATGGGGGTGAGCTCGTATGTGATTACCTGCATATGACCCACGGATACCCCGTCATCCGAGGGTTTCCCATGGGTGAGTGAGCGTGCTCGACCGTGGGCTGCCCCGAGATAAAAAGTAGGCTAAGCGAAATCCACACCTCTCTTGGAAAGTGGAAAAGAGTGGGCTAATGCGAGGGGAGCTACACTCCCCTGCCCTCATTAACTGGGCGTATATACTATATATGCCTGGCAAAACATCTGCCACGTTACCCTGGTGTATATAATATATACGCCTGGCTAAAAATTTGAAATTTTACCTTGGCGTATATATTATATACGCCCCATATAACTGGTGCTCGACGGGTTCCTTATAATCCGCGCCCAGCCCTCTTTGCCTCACTATTCACCCGGGCTTTGCCTTTTTGCCCCTCATTTTCCTTTCTTTTCTCTTTCTACCCCTCTTTCTTGACAAGCGGGTCCATCGCCCTACATTGGCTGAGCTTTATATAGGACATCTTTGTATGTCTATGGACCCATTTCCCGGCCCAAATTCTCATATGGGGGATGGGGTTAGTGTACATCCCTGTTTGGAATCGGGGCCCAATTTTTTGCAAAAGTAGTGCGCTAGCTTGGCTGAGGGCAAGCTCGCTGTTCTGGACCGCCTCGAGTTATCCCACCTTTCCTCTCTCCTTGTTGTTCCTTTGTTGCCCGACCTCCTATAGGCGGCTTTGGCGTCATGGGACCATAGGGCTCATGTCTTCAGATTCGGGTCCAGGGAGCTCACCCCAACCTTGGAGGAGCTAGCTTCCATTACCGGCTTGAGGATGCATCGGGGGCTTGCCAAAGTGGTGCCTAAACCGGGGAATGCAAAGGCGGTCTACACGGTTCTTGGTTTGAAAATGGGTAGGTATGAGAAGGGCTTCGCCGGCCAGCCCACTAGGTGCTCAGTGAAATTCCTGAGAGAACTTTTTGGCGACTCGAGTCTTCGAAAGTTGCCGGTCCAGGATCCTTTTATTGTGAAGGCCTTTGCCCTTCATTTGCTACCGGAAGTCCTCTTCTTTACTGGGGGCAAGACATTTTCCCTCGGGTTATGCGATGTCTTGACCGAATTGGAGGGAGGCCGTTCACTGGTGCACCTACTCTTGGCTGAGATGTATCGGGGCCTGGATGCCTCGGCCTCGGGCCGGGTTGGGATTCTTCGCGGGAGTCCACTCCTCATTCAGATTTGGCTAGGAGAGCATTTGGCTATCATGGGGCCTGTGCCGAGATTCTGCTTGGTAAGAGGGGATGTGGCTCGGGGCTTTCTGACACGCTGCTCGAGGTTGCCCCATGGGAGCATCGAAGAACTGAGCCTGTGGCTATCTGATGCAGAGTTGATCTGGCAACCTCCCTAGTTGGACGGCACCTTTCAGATTGTCCGCTCTCGGGATTGTGAGGGTATCACGCTTTTGGGGTTGTCCGATAGTACCTACTATTTCCCATCTCGGGTGCTTCGTCAATTCTGATATACGCAACACGTGTCGTGCACTATGAGGCCGCCCTTGTGTTCCCTGATATTCTCTCGGGGTTCTCTCAGTGACCTAGATCGCATAGCAGCCCTCTGGGAGACCCGCCAATCGGCGCACATGTGTAGCTTGGTTCAAGGGGGTGCCCTCTCTTCTGATTACGAGATTTGGCTGGCATCTGAGAGCTTACCTGCCCCTAACCCTGTTTCGATAGATGCGGTAGAGACGGGACCCTGGCCATTCAAGGAAACGAAGCTCCGAACTAGAATTAAGTCTCTTTCTGTAGAGAAGCTGGATTTGATTGAGGCTTTGGGGAGATGCGGAGGTGAGGCTACTCTGACCGAGAGTGAGGTTCTTGGTTGGGGGCTTTTGACTAAGTCTCATGATCTGGTGACGCATCGCGGAGGCGGCAGAAGAGTCTTTATGGTAGGTGGTTGACCGATCGAAATACCCGTGAGGACTCTCTTCTTGCAGAGATCAGTGCCTTGAAGCGTGGTTCCTGCCCCTGACCTGTTCCTGCACATACCATAGATCATATACACAGAGGGGGGCTGATGCCCTTTAACAGAGATCTCTTTCCTTTTTTTTGGGTTGTTTCTTTTTGTTTATTTTATACTTGTACAAAAGGCAAAAAGTAGAAAGTGTGTCATGTTGTTATCTTTTTGGGACGTGATATTTCATACGTGATGCTTGTAAGAAACGAAATGAAATCTGCTATATACATATATATATATATATTTTTGGTGTTTGAATTTTCTTCCGTGCGTATCGCAACGTAATGTTTTTCTTATGGAAAAGGAATATCTATTATCTTTTTTTTTCAAATTTTTCTCCTACACAGGGTGAGGCTCTTTATGGGAAAGGAAAATCTATTATCTTTTTAAAATTTTCTCCCTCACAGTGTGAGGCTTTTTATGGGAAAGGAAAATCTATTATCTTTTTTGAAATTTTCTCCCTCGCAGTGTGAGGCTTTTATGGGAAAGGAAAATCCGTTAACTTTTTTGAAATTTTCTCCTTTTTGTGATGTCGGTATTTTCAAGGCCAATCGGCGGGTCCTCCTTTTGAGCATGGTCGAACCCCGTTTAGGAGTTTCCGGCGCTTCTTTTTAAATGCGAATAGGTCAGTTTCCCCGAGATTGATTGGTCTTCTGGCCTTACCTTTGGTCATGTGTCAAACGAAGCGGTAGAGACGACATACTTGATTAGGATCCGATCTAATTTTAACATGAGCGGCCCCACAAAAGAAGGGGGAAGGAGCTCAAGGGGTCCAAACTAAAATAGGTGAGCCAGAATAGATCCTCTCATAATCTCTCTTTTCTTGACATTTTTGCTCACATCGCCCAAGACGGGTTTTCGCCATGCCTATCATCCCTGTTTTTACCCGTAGCGCCCTTTCGGGTTTTCACTACGTCCATGGGTCCGCTCTCTTACCCCAAGTGCCTTTTCAGGTTTTCACCTGGTTCGCGTGAGTTCACTCTTTTTACCCGCGGTGCCCTTGCGGGTTTTCACCACGTCCATTTTGCTTTGAACTCAAATTAATTTTCTTTCTCTTTTTTTTTTTTTTTTCTTTTTCTTTCCTCTTTTTTTTTTTGAACCAGAAAGCCACGACATGGATAAAGATTTCGTCATAACTGGCTGGATGGGGTTCTGGTGTTGTCTCACGACTCGGCTCATATTGACTTAACAGATATTATGACTGCTTGTGAACCTACAAAGAGGGCTTCCTTCAGGGTGTAGCTTGGCCATGGGTTAGGTTAGGATTTGAAGGTATGCTGGGCTAAAAGGGTTTCCTTAATACGGCTTCAGTTTTCTCAACATACTTTCTTCCTTGGAGGTTTTTACTGTACATGCCCCATGATTCTTCTATACACATCTTTTGTTATTCTTTTTTCTCCATTTCAGGCAATCTCTTTTTGAGGCTTTGCTTTTTCGATTTTTTTGGATTTGATAGTAACTTTATACATATGCATCCTTTCTCTCTCTCTTTTTTTTTAGGGTATACGGACACACATATATATATATATATATATTTTTGGGGGGGGAATGGGTTTATTGAAAGAAAGGCCCAGGCTCAAATGGGGTAGCAAAGGATATATCATTTTTAGGGATGTTTTTGGGCTACTGTGCTTGGAACGATGGCCTCTTTTTGGTGGTTCTTAAGCAGTCACATATCTATTTTATCAATACTTACCTTATCGCGACAGACTAAGAGTAGAACCGTCGGACGTATCCAGCGTTGATGGGCTCGGGAAGATGATCTCCGTCCATGGTGGCGAGGCGGATGGCGTATCCCTGCAGCACTTCTCGAATGACGTATGGTCCTTCCCAGTTCGGCTTAAACTTTCCTCTTGGATCGGCATGGAGGGATGGGAAGATCTTCTTCAGCACAGTATCTCCTACCTTTAGATCTCGATCGTGGACACGTTTATTGTAAGCACGTGCGATTCGCCCCTGGTATACTTGGGTATGACATAAGGCTAGGAGTCTCTTTTCATCCAGTAAGTTCAGCAGATCAAAGCGTGATCTCTCTCTTTCTGCTTTGGATAAGCCTGATTTTATGAGGATTCGGAGTGAGGGTACTTCAACCTCTACCAGGAGGACAGCCTCGATTCCATACACAACGGACAATGGTGTTGCCTCAGAAGTGTACGGATCGACGCTCTATAGGCCCAAAAGCAAATGGCGATCGCTCCAATCTTGATAAGTGACGACCATTTTCTCAAGGATGCGGACGACTGTCTTATTCGCGGCTTCCATGGCTCCATTAGTTTGAGGTCGATAAGGGGATGAGCGATGGTGCTTGATCTTGTATTGCTCGCAGAAGTCTCGAATGCGCTTATTCGTAAAGTTGGTGCCATTGTCTGTTATGATATCTTTGGGTACTCTGAATCGGCACACAATATTGTTCTTGAGAAACTTCTCGACATGACTGATCGTGATATTGGCTTATGACGCCGTTTCTACGCACTTGGTGAAGTATTCAATGGCGACGAGGATGAATCGATGTCCGTTCGATGCTTTCGGATTAATCATTCAGACCACGTCGAGGCCCCAGGTAGCAAATGGCCAGGGAGTGGTCATGCTGTGAAGATCAATGGCAAGAGCGTGTATCAGACTGGAGTGTTCTTGACACTTGTAGCATTTTTGGACATGTTTACAGCAATATGATTCCATGGTGGTCCAAAAGTATCCCTGCCGTAAGATTTTCTTAGTGAGCATGTGACCGCTGACGTGGGGATACTCCCTCATGGATTTCTTTCATAATACTGACTGCATCAGTTTCAGTGAGGCACCTGAGTAAGATGTTATTGTATGATCACTTGTAGAGGCATTCCCCGCAAATGACGTAACCTGCCGCTAAACGTTGAATGGTTCGTCGGTCTGTCTTGGATGTACCCTATAGGAAAGTTAGGGTTTTAAGGAAATTCTTGATATCTGAGAACCAAGGTGGCTCATCATTAGGCTTTGTAGGTTCCTCAATCTGGAGGCAGAAGGCCGGCTCATTCCTCTGCTCGATCATGATCGGCTTCATCACAACACCATAGGGGATTTCAATCATTGACGCCAAAGTTGCTAATGCGTCGGCAAAGCGATTCCTTATCTGGGGGACGTATGAGAAAGTCACATCTTGGAAGCAAGCTATCAGATCCTCGAGGTGTTCATGATAAGGGATCAGTTTCTCATCTTTCGTCTTCCAGTCACCATTCGTCTGGCATATGATTAACTGTGAATCGCTAAAAACTCGAAGGTGAGTTACATTCAGATCGAGAGCTGCCTGTAGACCGGTAGCTTAAGCTTCATACTCAGCCATATTGTTAGTGTAGGGGAAGTTGAGCTTGATAGAGATCGGTACATGGGATCCTCTTGGTGAAATCAGAATGGCGCCAACTCCTTGGCCCTTGACATGTGATGCTCAGTCAAAGTGCATTACCTATGATTCTTCTGCTTCTTCTGTATCATCTTCTGCCATGAACAGGATGTCCTCATCGGGGAATTCAGTCCTTAGAGTCTCGTAGTTAGGCAGAGGGTTCTCAGCAAGATGATCAGCGAGCGCCTGCCCCTTGATCAATTTCTGAGTGACGTACATGATGTCGAATTCAGATAATAAAAGCTGTCATCGTACAGTTCGGCCAATGAGAGCAGGTTTCTCGAACAGGTACTTCAACGGATCCATCGGCGCTAGAAGTAAGACGGCTTGGGATAATAGGTAGTGTCGAAGTCTTTGAGTAGCCCACATGAGCACTAGGCATGCCTTCTCCAGATGAGAGTAGCGCGTCTCATAATCAGTGAACTTCTTGCTCAGGTACTAGATGGCCTGCTCTCTTCTTCCTGTCTCATCGTGTTGCCCTAACACACAGCCTATGGAAAACTCTGTCGTAGACAGGTACATTATCAGAGGTCTACCAGGTACAGGTGGTACCAATACTGGAGGATTTAGGAGGTAACCCTTGATCTTGTCAAATGCAGCGTGGCAGTCATCATTCCACTCAACTGGTGAATCCTTTCTTAGTAGTTTGAAGATCGGTGCGCATATTGGAGTTAACTGCACGATGAACCGACTGATATACTGGATTCTGCCTAAAAAGCCTCTGACCTCTTTCTCTGTAGACGGTGGTGGCATTTTAGTGATGGCCTTGATCTTGGTCGGATCGACCTCGATGCCTCTCCTACTGACGATAAAACTTAATAGTTTTCCTGACATAGCATCGAATGCGCACTTCTGGGGATTCAACCACAACCTGTACTTTCTCAACCTCTCGAACAGCTTCTGAAGGTTTACCAAGTGGTCGTCCCTTTCTGGCAATTTGGCAATCATATCATCGACATACACTTCGATCTCTCGGTGCATCATGTCGTGGAATAGGGTCGTCATTGCTCTCTGGTAGGTTGCCCCAGGGTTCTTGAGCCCGAATGGCATCACCTTATAGCAGAAAGTTCCCCAGGGAGTGATGAACGCAATCTTCTCTCGGTCGACCTCTGCCATCTTAATCTAATTGTAGCCCGAGAACCCGTCAATGAAAGAAAGCATCCCGTGCTTAGCAGAGTTATCGACCAAGATATCGATGTGGGGTAATGGGAAGTCATCCTTAGGGCTTGCTTTGTTGAGATTTCGGAAATCAATGCACATTTGAACCTTTCCATCCTTCTTTGGCACGGGGACGATATTGGCCAGCCACTGCGGGTACTTGGATACCATGAGGAAACCCGCGTCATACTGCTTAATGACCTCGTCCTTGACTTTCAACATCCACTCAAGTTGGAGACATCTCAGCTTCTGTTTAACCGGCTTGCAGTCAGGGTAGAGTGGCAACTCATGTTCAACCAGATCAGTATCCAGACCAGGCATGTCTTCATACAACCATGCGAAGACGTCTTGATATGACCGGAGGAAGTCTATCATACCCTTTCTCTCTGCAGGGGACAGAAATGTTCCGATTTTGGTGATTCTAGGGACCTCTTAAGTGCCCAGATTGACGTCCTCTGTCTCTTCGACGATCGAGGTAGGGCCATGCTCAAAATCGGCAAATTGCTTGAGGAGCTCATTGGGGAGCTTATCGACTTGACCTTCCTCGCCCAGACTCGTGACTCCTACCACTTCTCATATTTCTACAGGGAAGGGGTTGGCTTCATGTGGGACGGGTGTCCCGACATCATTTTCAATTTTATTAGGAATTTTAAAGGATAATATTTTTGGAATTAGTATTTTTTCTATTTTTATGGTTTTTTGTAATTTTTCGGAAGTTAGCCCCTGGTGAGGTGGATCTCTATATATACAGGGTAGAGTGCTCCAGAGGCTGACGTCACTTCTTACAGGTTGTTTTTTTTGGAGAGTCGGTGCCGTATTCACAGCATTTGGCGGCTCCTAGGAGTTGGGGCAAAGATGCCCAGTTACTTACCTGCGAGGCTTGGCCTTTACCCTTTTGGTTGGAAATGGCATCAGTAGGCTCTTGCAGTTCCCCCCTCATCATGTTTATGGAGGGATCCTCTGGGACCCTGTCTTTGAAGGTTATGGTGGGCCCAAAGTGGCTAGTGCTAGAGTGATGGGTGGGCCCAGGGATTTCCTCCTCAAATAAGGAGAGGGCTACCAAGTCCACCTCGAGGTCCAGGGGGATGATGTAAGGGTTAGTGGGGTGGGTGGAAGCAAGCTTGTGTGGGGTTATCCTCGTCTCCCCATTCAGATCAATCTTTACCACCCCGGCGCTTACAAAGGTTTGGTGGATGTGGGGCCGGGCGGGAGGCTCTTCTTCCAGGTCGATTCCCCTGGCCCTGACGACTGCCACGGCTCTTATCTTCTCTTTGGCCTCTCTGACTTCTTCTTCATCGGGCCTGTAGCCTAGGCCAAATTTGGTTTGCTTCCCCTTGGCCCTGACGGGGTCTCTTCTTCCTTGAAGGCGTGGGCTCAAACCCTTCCCTTTTTGGTGGCCCCATTTATGGAGCATGAACACGGCTGCATCCGTTCCTCCTCTAGTTTTGGCAGGGGTTTTTTCAGTCGACTAGAGGGTAACGGCTAAGAAGTCATACTCAAATCGATGGAGATCGGTGTCATCAGCTGCGTGCGACAAGTCAAGCACTTTCGAATTCTCAATATGCAGAGCGCTCCGCTCCCTGTCTTCTCTGCTCTCACCTACGATGGTGACGATTCTTCCGCTTGAGATGAATCAGAGTTTTTGGTGTAGAGTTGATAGTATTGCTCCGATCTCATGCAGCCACGGCCGGCCCAATAGTAAATTAAATGTAGACTTGATGTCCATCACCTGGAAGGGGACAGTGAAGGTTTGCGGCCCGATGATCAGGTCGAGGTCTACTTCTCCTATAATTTCTCTCTGGGTGTTATTGAATCCCTGGCGCTTGTTATAGATGGCCGAAAGGTGTTGGGGTTTGCACCGATTTTGATTGCCGTCCTTAGAGGGCACACATTCAATGCCGACCCGTTGTCTATTAAGACTAACGGCACCACCAGGTTCCCTACTTCCACTGTTATATTCAGGGGCTTAGAGTGGTTGTTCCCCTTGAGCGGTAGATCTGCATCAGTGAATGAGATGGCATTTGGGGCCAATACTTGCCTAATTATCTCTCCCAGCTCGTCTGGGGTTACATGGGCGAAAACATGTGCATCTTTGAGTGCTCCCATTAAGGTTTGAAAGTGGAGCAGGGACGTGATCAACAAATCCCAGACAGTAATATGTGTGGGTGTCCTCTTGAGCTGTGTCTCCAACACATGCTCTTTGGCCATTTTTTCAAAGGGGTTCCCTGCGGCCTGCTCTTTCTTCTTCTCTTCTCCTCTTACGGCCCCCGATGCTTCTGGTTATGTAGAAATCCTGCCCGACCGAGTGATAAATTCGACTGTCTCTTCTTGGTTCATATTCGTCTGCTCGTAACTTAACGGCACTTGATGCGGGTCATAGGCGGGTTTCGAGATGAGGAAGGGAGTGCATGGTGATTCTGCGGCGGATTGGGTTGGGTATGTCGGATTCTAAGGCCCAACCAAATTGACTCCAATAGGGGGTGTAATGGTACAGGCAGGAATCGACGAAGTCAGGTTTGAGGGTGCAGAGGGGGTTTGTGCAGGCGTTACCGGGGTGTGGTAAGACCAGTGGTGATTGGGAGCGAGTGATAAGGGGAGTGGGTGAGGGGTTGTTTGTTTGGGTGGAGGTGGAGCTGGATTGGGGGCAAAATGGCTAAGGGATGGTGAGGGTGTGACTGGGATGGGGTGACTGGGAAATGTTGGAGGTGTGGGGTGATAGGAGTATGACGGGGTAGCGAATGGAGCAGGGGGGTACTGATATGAAGGGTTTGTAAATGGGGTGGCATGGTGGGGCGATGATGGGTTCGTGGATAAAACGGGGTAAACCGGGGATGATGGAGTTGTGCATGGGGCGGGGTGATTTGGGTGTGTGTATGGGGTAGGGTAGTATAGGGATGGTGGAGTGATGTATGGCGTGGGGTGATTTGGGTGTGACAGAGAGGTATATGGGGTGGCTGATGGTGGGATATTATATGGGATGGGGTGATTGGGAGGTGGTGTGTACTATGGGGTATTGGATGGTGGGAGTGGGTGATTGGAGGCGATGATATATGATCGGCAAGTGGGCCCATTTGGATTTGATAGGCAGGAGCTGGAGTGGAAAAATATTGCCCTAAATCCTCTTGGTATGCCAGGGTGGGAAAGTAATCGGCTAAATACAGCAGCTCAATCACCCCCACAATTGGTTCGCCCTCGTTCAGCCTGGGAAATGAAAACTCCTCTTGACTACTGATGTAATCCGAGGGGTCGAACTCTTCCTCTTCCTCTTGTACCCAATGGATGTTAGGCCTGGGGGCTCCTGGATGCGGTGGCAAAGGGGCCTGATGGATATTCTGGTACTGCCCTTGAGGAAGCGGCAGGGGAACAATTTTTCCCGCCTCTATTAAATCTTGGATTACGTGCTTTAGTGGGAAGCACCGATCCGTAGGGTGACCTGATCCCTGGTGGAAGTTACAATGCAGGTTCGGATCATAGTTTCTTGGTATCAGATTGGGTGGTGAGCGAGGCTGGAGTAAATTAACCAGACCCTTTTATAGCAACACTGGCAATAAGACACTTAATGATTGTCCTAACGATGTGAAGACCCGTTCGAATCGTGCTTTCATCTGTTCCTAGGTGAACGGGGCCCTTGGTCCATTGTTCAGCCTTGGCGCTTGTTCGAAACGGGCCAGGGGTGGGTGTGCGGCCTAGAGCTGTATCGGGGTGGTATTGGCCTAGGGATAAATGATGTTCTGCACCTCTTCCCCTGGCCTTCTTTCAATTCTTGGTTCGGTAGCTTTCCGGACCCCAGCGGCCTCGTTAGCCATGCTCTTTCCCAACCTGCCCTCTCTAATGGCGTCTTCGCAACGGTTGGCATTTCGGACCAAATCAGCAAAACTGGATTGCTGCTGATATACTAAGAATTCTGCGATGATTGGGAGCGCTCCCTTGGTTATCAATTCAATCTGCTCATCATCCGAAATTCGGTGGTCACCTGGGCGGCCAATGCCCTCCACCTCCCTAAGTAGGCACTGAAAGTTTCATCATGTCTTTGCTTCAAATGGGCCAGATCCGACTTCCTTGGCTCTATGTCCATGTTATAGACATATTGTTCCTGGAATAAGTGTGTCAGATATTTCCAAGTTTTGATCATAGACGGTTCTAGGGATGTGAACCACCTCAGTGTCGGGCCCGTCAGACTCTTTTGGAACACTTTGATGAGGAGTTGTTCATCTCCGCCGTACTGGCACATATCCCCACAGTAAGATTTTAAGTGGGCGATGGGGTTGTCAGTGCCATTCTATTTATCGAATGATGGCATCTTAAATTTTGGTGGCAGGGGAACATCCGAGAATAGACATAAGTCTGAAAAGTCTGTTGAATGCAGTTCTACTCCTCCTATCTTCGTCAGCTGCTTTTGTATTCTGTCTATCTGTTGTTTCAGCTGCTCTGATTCTTTTGAGGCTGTAGCTGGGACGGCCTCCCCCTAATTTTGTTCGGCCTTGGGTGTGGCGATGATGGGCCTGAGGGGGCCAAAACTGGCAGCTCCTCCACTTTTGCGGATCTCGTCCTCCTCGTACTGTTGGTCATTGTACTGGTGAGGGGCGAGGTTCACTATTTGGACCTGGGGGGTGATGGGTTGGACGACCTGGTGGAGCCACGAAGCTTGTAAGGGATGGGAAGGAGTGAATGGATGAGTGGTTTGTGGATGAGTGATGTGCTGAGCTGGGTGCACATTCTAGGGGTGATGGGGGTGTGGTTGATGTGGCGGGATTTTGTAGGCGTGGTTTTGAGGAATGGGGTGGATCAGATTTTCCGTTGAAGGCGAGATGGGGGCATAAGGGGTATAGGTGAATGAAGGGTACTGGTGAGGGGGTAAGGGGTTTGTGAACGGGCTTTGATGAGTGTGGGTGGATGGGCCTTCGGTTTGGGCTTGATGGTTTTAGAAAGCTTGGGTTGATGGGCCTCGGGCCTGGGTGTGGGGGTTGGCATGATTTTGGGCCAATGGGCCCTGTTGGGTTTGGGCTAATGGGCCATGCGGATATTGAGTGTGGGATGATGGGCCTTGGGCTTGGGTTTGATAGGTTTGGGGGGCTTGGGGCCATGGGCTTTGAGGGTTTTGGGCCTGGGTTTGGGTCTGATGGGTGTGGGTTTGGGCCCATAGGCTTTGAGGATTTTAGGCCTGGGCTTGAGTCTGATGGGTTTGGGTTTAGGCCCATGGGCCTTGAGGATTTTAGGCCTGGGCTTGAGTCTAATGGGTTTGGGTTTAGGCCCATGGGCCTTGAGGATTTTAGGCCTGGGCTTGAGTCTGATGGGTTTGGGCCCATGGGCCTTGAGGATTTTGGGCCTGAGTCTGGTGGGTTTGGGCTTGAGCCCATGGGCCTTGAGGATTTTGGGCCTGGGTCTGAGCTTGGGCTTGGGCCCATGGTTTTAAAGACATTTAGGCTTGGGCCCATGGATTCGTGTGGGTTTGGTCCTGAGATGAGTGGGCTCCTGAGCCTGAAATTGAGGTGGGGGATCTTGGATGGTATGAATGATGGATGGTTGGGCATGGTCATGGGGGAATGGGGTATGGAGGTTTTGGAGACTTAGATGTGGGGTTTGGAATGTAGGACTCCGAGAGGTAGCCCACAAGGCAAACATCATTCTCATGTCCTCCATTGAGGGCATGGATTCAGGTGTGAGATTGGAGGGTGATGGCCCATTCAAGGACCGAGGGGGTTGGGTGAAATTGGGCATGACTCGGGTATGGGGGGTATGAATGATTGTGCTTGGAGGGTGTGGATGTATGGCTATGGAAGACGGTGGGTTACTGGTCACACCTTGGGGAAAGTTGGGCATGACCTGGGTAAATAGGGAGGTATGTTGGGATGTGGATGGGCCATGTGATGTGGAAGGCAGGTGAGATGAGGTGAATGGGATATAGGATGTAGGAGGCATGGATGACGAGGTGGACAGGATGTGGGAGGTAGGCGGGGGATGGGGCTCCCGATGGGGTCGTTGGGAGTAGGGGGGTGCGGTAAGGGTGTATGGATGGGAGATGGGAATGTATGGGTCGGTCAGGAAATGAGGTATTTCAGTAGAGGATGAGATGGGGGCATGTTGGGAAAATGTAAGGGCGGGGGATGGGGTGGATGCGAACACGAGTGCCCCAAATGAACCCGTGACATCGAACCGGGTTTGGGTGAAGGTGTTGGGGATCGGGTCTTCTCTTATACGGGAATGGGATGGGGATGATGGCGGGGATGTATCGGCGCTTGACATGATCCGCTAACAAGTGTTGTATCGATGCTTTGGGTAAGGGCCGAACACTTTCCTAGTTCTTCCTCTACGGGTTGGGTTTGAGGTCACCGTAGTGACGGCCGCACCGAAAGTGCGCGTATATACGGATTTTTGATTTTTCTATGTATATATATATATATATATATATATATTTATTTATTTATTTATTTATTTATTTTTATTTTTTTTGGATTTTTCAAATGAAAATTATCTCCCCTATTTAAATGAATGATGATCTGGTGCCCTAGAAAAATTTCCGTCTCGGGTGATATATGCACCTTCAGTATGTCCCACGGCGGGATCCGACACACTTCGGAAGAAGCGAAAGGGAACCCTTTCGTTCTATTGAAGGTGAGGGAATCCACGCAAACGACCCGATTCCCTGGAGCAAATCAATGAGAAGTCACCTTCTTTTGACTGGATGGGCAGAGACAGTTCTGTCAGCTTGTTTTGACAGTAAACAGCAAGCCCGAGATGGGTCTTTTGGACTGGTTTTCTGGGAGGGATGCTCCCGGGGACTACTGTGTATGTTATCGGATCCCTCTTTTCCGCTTCCTAAGGATACACGACTGAATTCAGGCTGTCTACGCTCTCACCATCGTGGGTTTTACGGCTTGATCGGAATTGGCAACCCAACCGATATACCTCCAGCACAAGTGCCTTCTCAGGTACTGGAAGGGGTGGTTCTTTTCAGGATCATCACCACTAGGGCTGCCACCTTACTGGAAATCGGGTAAGTTATATTTGTGCCTAAACCCCCCGAAAACTACCCAAAACACGCAAAAATAGATTTGATTATATCCCCACATTGTTGGTTCACTTTTAATTACAGATTTTTAAAGGAGAGTAAATTTAAGTCCAAGTTCGGGTCGGGGATGACAAGCCCTTGCTGCCTCAATGGGCCGGCGTTCAATGGTGAAATATGATGACTGGAATAAAAAGCGCACGTAGGCCCGCCAAATGACTAAGGCGGCTTAAATGACAAAATCGTAAAAACTAAAATTTAAAGGCGCAAGTAGGCCCACCAATCGGCTAAGGCACTTAAAGGACTGAATCGTAGGGGTGAGTATGTTAGTAAAAACAACAAAAATAAAGAAAAATAGCATAAAATTAGAACAAAAAGCAGCAATGGTTAGTAAAAAAATAAAAAGAAAGGCCAACAAGAGGGGAAGGTCTAGGGTGATTTCCCCAGCAGAGTCGTCATCTGTGCGAGCATGGATCCTCTTGAACCCGTCGCGGCGATGCACTCACGATGGAATAAAATGTAGAGTCGCCACCCGGAGCTTTTGGTGACCCAGGAAACCTTTAAATCAATACTTTGAGCACCGAAGTGCTAAATATGACTCTGATTTATCGGTCTTTGCCAAAGGCTCTAGGGTAGGGGCTTCGGTTATCGATCGAGAAGGGTTTAGGCACCCGATCAACCCGCATGTAGCGGTCTCTATCTATGGCCAAAAATAAATGGGCGGAGCTTCCCCTTGCCCGAAGCAATACGGTCCTATCAAGCTTTGAGCCAAACCAAAATTTCGGCGGCGTAACGGCTTGAATCCTTTGACGGAGGAATCACCAAGAAGGTAGAGGAAGAGAGGGGTGAGCCGGAGCCCACGGGCCCTTGTTGCACCGTAGAAGACCTTCGCTTCGGCGTGCTTCCGATGGATTTAAATGGCTTAAACGATGGAGGAATAGGTTCTAATGCTAAGATTCGGTAAATAGGAAGTGTGGGATGAAGCTAGGGACTAAGCTTGACTAACAAGGGGTGATCTAATGGTTGAAAAGGATGAACTAAGCATGCTAGAATTCTGGTTGCAAAATATATATTTTTCTCTCACTAGGGCTCTCTCTCTCAAGCTTAACTTTCAATCCTAATTCTTCAACCCTTTTGGGAAGAGGGGGGCCTCTCTATTTATAGAGAAGAGGTGGGTTAGAGGGTCACTTAAGAGCTAATTGGTTTAGCAATTAGGTAATCCTCTATCTAAGGTTTTCTAGGTTTTTAGGGTCCTAGGGGTTTGGGAAATTGGTTTCAATGGTAGATGATGGGGTGAGACCATGGGTGACTTAAGGGTTGCCAATAAGCTCAAAGGGGGTGCAACCAACCTTAAGACACCCACCTCAATCAACGGAGTGGTCAAAGGGTCAAACCAGATGGAGGAAATTCGAGCATTTAAAAACAGATACTGTAGCTAAGCTGAGCGTATATATTACATACGCCCAGTTTATGCACAGTGAAATTCATGAAAATCAGGGGGAATCTGAGAAGATGGGTGCCCGTGTTGATGGCCACCTATGTTGGGCGTATATATTATATACGCCCAGCCAAATTTGGCCCAAAAATGCCAGGCATATATAATACATACGCCTGACCAAACTGGGGCCAAATTTGCTGGGTGTATGTAATACATACGCCTGAGCAAAAAGTCATGATTTTATGTGAACCTTCATTTGGCCATAACTTTTAAACCAGAACTCCAAATTGGGTGATCTCTAGCTCGTTGGAAAGCTGGAGAAGTCCTCTTTCCAACAGTATATGGATCATCCTCAGTAGTAGTCTATATAAAAAATTATAGCTCTCCTCCCATCAAATGCTCAGAAGGGTTTAAGTTGAGCCTGGGAAGGGATCCTGGGGTTTAGGGGTGATCTCTAAGGGTTGGGGGAATGGCTCTAATGGGTTTTTGGTGATTCCTAAAGGTCTGGATAGATTCCCAAGGGTTCAGGGGGTGCCATCGGAAGCACAGGGATACATCTCTCTCGGAGTATAGACTGATCAGACCTTGGGCCGAATTTGGGTGTCTACTACTAGGGTTACAGCGCTTAATCCAATTACATGCACACTTACACACGCATAAACGACCCCTCAAGCTCGAGGGGGTACACCCGAAAACAGGTGCATAATTATATTAAGTGACTTAAAATAGGCGTGCAATACCTGACTTTGGACGAAATCTATACCCTCACATCTTTGCATCCCATCTTGGCCAAAATTCTTCAGTCCCATCGATAGCCTCACAAGCTATTCTGATAGAAGAGAAAAACCTACTCATCAGTCCCATCGCATACCCTTACACGAGAAGGAAGCATTGACAGCACCTGTCTCCATCGTGATAACGTGTATACATGCGATATCACCTCAATATCCAATCCCATCGTAATAAATTAACCATACCCTCATGACCCATCGCGAAAAGCCAGAAATAAATCGCCCAAAGACGAAGCCAATCACTACCCAACTACAATGTGATTTCTTTTATCACCCAAGATCTGCCAAAGAAAGGCACCAATGTCCCATCGCGTAAATATCCCACCAGCGTCCCATTGCTAACTACGCTCAGTCAATACATACCACGCCGTGTGACAAAGAGAGGGAAATATTGATCATGTCCCATCACTAAGGCAAAGGGCCCTCTCTCTCTCCCGAATTGATCCCCACGCCCCACCAAGACTCACCAGGCACGCAGCCAAAAAAAGGGAGAACCCCCAGGTCCCTTCGCAACATCATTCTTCCAAGATGTTTTATCACACCAACAATCGTCAACCTCTGCCACAGCGGACTCGAAGAGAAGAAAGCTCCAAAGTCCCATCGCGGTACCACCCCCAACAACCCACCAGACCGTACAACCTGCGCATAACTTAGGTAAGTGCTACCCACTTTTTATTTTATTCAATATTCCTCGTAAACATATAGTTAGCTATGATTAAGTTAAATGTTTTCAAAACCCATCTCCCTTGACTCGCGAATCACTATAGTTCTCCCATAAGAGACAATCATCAGTACTCGCCGAAGAGGTTAGACGGAGTATCCGGCATGCCATGTGTCGTCTTGACAACCATAATAACGGTCGGGTCTATAAATCCCGTATCAGTGGATCTGCTTAGCGATGCCTAGGAAGCCACATTTTTCATTGTTTTACCACCAAATTAATCTTAAGTTAAAATTCCTAAAATTTTAAATTTTCAAAACCCTTAAATTTTCAAATTCCCCTTAAAAAAAGTAAAAAAAAAAAAGAGAAAGAAGAAAAAAAGAATAAAGTACAAGACAAATAGACTCAACTCACCTTTCTTTAAATACCAAAGAAAAATTGATTAAACGCCCCATCACCCACGCATAATAAATTACACTTAAACCTGACCTTTAACTCCTAAAACCCCTAAACTCGCAATCGAGTGCATATTCCACTGCACAGAATTAGATCAAGCGCACACTCCACTGTACAGAATCATTTGTTTAGACACATTAGGACTAGAATACCCAACTTACAGGCCAACCCCTGAACTCGCAATCAAGCGCATGTTCCGCCGCACTCAAACCGATCAAGCGCACACTCCACTGCGCAGAATCGTTTGTTCAAACACATTAGGATTAGAATTTCTAACTTAGAGGCTGACTCTAGATGAATCAAGCGTACGTCCCACTGCACAGAATTCAATTGAGCACACCTCACAAGACCCATACCTTAATTACCAGCCCAAACCAGCCTTTCCCCTGGGAAACTGAACATCGAGTATATTTAATCTAAGAACTTACAAACGCCTATTAGAAAAGGAACGCCTGACGCGCATTGGTGTGAGCAATGATGCACCCGATCTGACATGGCTTGTAAAAGCCTTCGATATTATATGATACTTTATTTTATTATTATCGGTCCCTGGACCTTGTTTTGGACATTTGATTGATGCCCCGGTACCTCAATTCTATAAAATCCCTCTATTTGTCTGTACCATGTGGCGGGATGCGCCATGCACCCACAAACCCAGAAAGTGCCCTTTTACAGCTATCATTTGCCCCTCGAATGCTCTATTTTAGCTTGTGCTGATAGATAAGAAAGCCAAGCATGCCATGTCAGTATCCCCAGTTCACATTTGTGATTTCTTAAGAGAAATGAGAAGACACCTCGAATGAGGGGTGTCTACTTCTTCGATGCGTTCTTACTTCACAAGAGCGCGCTAAAGAGGGGCATCTGTAGACACTCCTATTTTATCCTCTCGAAATATATAAATTTATTCGATCAACCTTTGACCTCATAACCCTGATATGGGACCATATGCAGAAACAATAGTATATGGCTGGACACAGGCTAAAATAATAGCTCTGTGGCTCATGCCCCATACCCTTGACGTGGGAACCATGCACTAAAACAATAATATATGATTGAACACAGACTGAAACAATAGCTTTGTGGCTCAGATCCCGACGTAGGGAGACTATATACTGAAATAATAGTATGTAGTCAGAATGCAGATTATAACAATAGTCTAACATTTCATACCCCTAACCCTAATGTGGGACCATACTCTGAAACAATAGTATATGGCTGGACACAGGCTGAAACAATAGTTCTGTGGCTCAGGCCTCATACCACCAACGTGGGAACCATACACTGAAATAATAATACGTGGCTGAATACAGGCTGAAACAATAGCTCTGTGGCTTAGATCCCAATGTAGGGAGACTATATACTAAAATAATAGTATATAGTCGAAATACTGGCTGAAACAGTAGCCTGGCATTTCAGACCCGACCCGAACCTAGACCCCTCGAATTAAGCACATAATACCACACGCTCAATTCGATTGCACACCAAATCACAAGTGCGCAATCAGTCCCTTCACAGACCAGACCTTCTTTCCCTAGACCAACTCGAGACTCGATCACACGGTTGACACCAGACACGTGATTGGATTGAGCGCTATATCACCGGTGCGCAATTAGCCTACGCCCGGCCTAGCCTCACTGTCCTTGACCCCTAGGTTTCCTCGATTAAACACTTCAAGAGTGGTGCTTAATTGGATTATGCACCCCAAAATGGGCATGCAATTGGTTTTAACACTATTAGGACAAGGAAACTCGCTGAGCTAGTCAGCCGGTCGCTCATTGAGTCGGTGACCGACTCAAAGCGATTAAACACCGAGAGACAGGCGCGCAATTTGATTAAACGCCTGAAACAGGGCGCTTAATTAGAAAAAAACCTATAAATTTTTTTTTTCTTAATTCGCCTGAGAGGCTAGACAACACGAGAGAGAATAAAATTTTTTAGGATTTCGAAACCAGAACTCCGAGGACAAACCCATAGAGCAATTTAGTCATGATTTCGAGATTCAAGCTTCGAATCTTCGAGATTTCTCTCCGCAGCCCCGACCCTAGGTAAGGATTTAAATTTTTTTTAATTCATGACGGTAACTTCTAGTCTCTAGATTTACGAATTCTATTAGTTTTAATTTCCAATCTTAGACCGTAGCACTCTTTTCGGACCATAATTCTCTATATCTGATTTTAGTCCTCTGTTTCTAGAGCCAGTCCTTAATCCGACGGTCTGACGAACCGAACTTAAGCTTTAATTCTATTCTAAAATCTTAATCTTCAATCCTATCATTAATCTCTGGTTTTAGGTCTTAGACTCTAGAACCAGTCCTTAATAATACGATCTAATTTTCTAATTTCGGACTCGAATTCAGTCCTAAAATTTTAAATTATGATTTAATTCCCTATTTTAATACCTCTAAAAATCCTAAATATTAATTTTAGTTTCTATAATTCTAGTTTATAATTTAATTCATAATTATCACTCTAAAATCGACTCTGAAAAGCCTAAAATACTATTTTACAATCTAAAATCTAATTTATTTTCAATCTCAGCCACCCGATTTGTCCGAGGGAGTTTATGGAGGGTACTTGGGAACGAGGCCAATCCTCCTTAGCATAGCGGGCCCAAACCCTTTTTTTCGAATTAATTTAATTTCTAATTAAAATTAAGATATTTAAATTAATTAGACTCCTAGTAGGATTAAGAGACTTAATTAATTAGATTTTTAATAGGATTAAGACATTTAAATTAATTAGACTTTTAATAAGATTAAGAGACTTAATTAATTAGATTTCTAATAAGATTAAGATATTTTTTTAAAATTAGACTCCTAATAGAATTAGGAGACCCTTTCTTAATCAGACTCTCAGTAGGATTAGGAGACCAAGTTAAATAAAATCCCAGCAAGAATAGAAAAACTAAACCAGTTACACTAAAGGCAACCCACGGCTGTTCATGTTCGCCGACGGGTGATTTAGTAAAGGAGTTCAACCTACAAGCCCCCGCACCCCTTAAAGCGTGATCAGTAATGTGTTGCAGCGTCAATAAATATCTGTAGCTAGCGATTGCATCTTCTCAGGTATTCTTCATTTAGAATTTGCCTCTTTAATTTCAGCATTTAATATTTTTTAATTTATTACTCCATCATCACCATTGCTAGAGTCCGCTTAGGATAGAATTGGGTCACTTATTTCGGGGACCGAGTGAAACCCAAAAAAAGTGCGTACCAACAGGGAGGTGTAAGAGGTGTCAATGCATAATATACTCTCAACGTTTTAGCCACGAATTAGTCTTTCTCCGCCATAGTAAATGGAATTAGAAATAGAGTTGGATGGCTAGAATGATTATTGTGAATGTCTATTTTCATTTTAATTTTATATGATTTTTATTCTAGAAAGCAGGTAAAGAAAACAATTCTGAGCCTCTAGCTTCTCTTGTTAGAAGAAGTGTTGAAACCTTTGATTCACTGCTTCGAATAAAACCTACAAAAACCTACAAAGGATTAAGAAACGATTAAAGAAAATAAAAATTTAAAGAAAAATAAAAAGCGAAGGACAAATATTGGTTTTCAAAACACACAAAAAAAATTCGCTTCCCTAGCAACGGCGCCAAAAACTTGGCGTGGCTATAATCGTACTAAGTCTTAACCTATTGCAAGCACATAATAGAAATTGCAGCACTAGTATAGGATCGTTCCCACGAGGAAAGTGATATTTCTTATTTGTTCAAAAACTAGTATTATCTTTTAAGAATCTAAACTACTGGAGAAATATAACTAAAAGAATGTGTTGTTTAAACTAATGCAAAATATAAATCTAAATCCTCCTTCCAGATTATGGTCATCAATCACAATCCTTCAGTTCTCGGATATTTACAAAATAAAGTATCATTACACCGTATCTTAGTCCTCTAGAATTTGGGCGTCAATTAAAAACTAGAATTCCTTAACACAAATTTATACTAATCAATAATCTTCCTAAAATTTGGGCGCCAATCAAACTCAAGAAAATTGAAGATGGGAAAGTAAAACCGTTACACTAATCTCCAAATTCTCAATCTGAGTCGTCAATTCAAATAAAAAACTTTTAGATGTTTACAAAGTAATAAAAATACATGAAAATAAATCTAAACTAGAAAGCAATTAAAAGATCTTTCATCCCTCAGTCACAGACATCAATTGCTTCTGAGAAACTATGGACGCTCTACTCTAATCTTCTAGCTCTCGATCACAGTCATCAATTGCTCTCGAGAAACCTTGGATATCTAAACTACTCTAATACTACCATGATTGGAAGAAAACCCAACCTCAGTCGTCAATTGATGTTGAGAGTTCCTTCGATAATTTTATTCCTATGCCAAACCCTCTTATTTATAGATCATAAGGGGTCGGTTTACATTGCTCAAATCCTAATAAAAGAAAACTACTAAGAATAAAAGTTTTCTAATAAAACCCTAATTTCTAATTCTATTCTTCCTTGCTTTGACTAGTAGATGCGCTCAGGATTGTTCTCCTTCTTTTAACTAACAGAGACCCTTAGGAGTCTTTCACCAATCTTCTCAGATCCGTCAGTTTCCAAACTTCTAATTTAAGAGATCTTCTCATTCTGTGTATGGCGGTGTAATTCTCACGTGATCATCAGTAATAGGAGCTTTAAGTTTGCAAAATCGTGAATACGATTTCTCTTTTCTTTTAGTACGATTCTCCAATACAAATGATCATATTTCCTTGTTGTCGTACACCAGTTAGAAGCATCTTTTGAAGAATCAAAATTTACAATTTCTCCTTTTTCTCTTCAACTACGTTCATTAGTAAGTACGATTTATTTCTTTTCTAACCTTTAAATATGATTTGAATCGTCTTTGTATTCAATCGTCTTTCTTACTGCTTTTTGAGTTCATTTTGACAAAGATTATTACTTTGGCTCTATTTTGCTGTCTGTTCTTAATATATGCACATCATCATATCATTAGTAACAAATTGAGGTCTAGCATCACTAAGGGTGATAAAGTGGTATATTCTATGACTGATTAGCGCCTATATCGACTAATGCGTGAGGTATCGAAAATCCTCTAATTATTACTGTTAAGTATATAGGGGATGAATTTTCGCGTAATAATTCCCTTGGCATATGAAGGTAAGAGCTAAAGGTTGAGCCATGACTGAAGTGATGTCATGGAGCCCGTCGAGAGTGGTGTCCTCATCTACGTGTGTTTCCGCTAGTGCTTCCATCAGCAATTTGTAATGCTCTGGTGACTTCTTGATGAGTTCAAGTATTGATATCTGGGCCAAAATTTTCTCAAGGTGTCGTAGGAGATCATATTCCTGGCATGATTCTAGTACAGGATCCTTACTAGGTCTGTGTGCTTTGTTCACAATTGGTTGAAGTGGCTAAGGTGTCGGAGCAGATGGTGATGGGATCACGTGAGGTGGAGGCAAATTCATCTCCCTATCTCTCATTACTCTCTCTGGTGGTTGGGAGCTCAAGTTCTCCTTTTCCAGGGGAACGATGGGGGTGGATAGTTAGTTCCTGACTTGAGGACTGACAATGTCGACTGCTGATCCTTGAACCACGTCGTGACTTGTCTTGACGAGCCTCCTGAAACATTTCTCACAAACAGGGTAAAATTTGAGGAAGGGATATGTATCAGAGTTATGCCATTCCACAGACGGAGGTATTACGTGTAATGTTCCTCTTCCATAAAGGTAGAGATTAGCACCTCTTGCTTGCTTAATCCTTCATCTTGCTGTCCCGTTTTAACACCGCGTTCAACTATCATCTCAGATTCCTTGTATGGGGTATCATGGATTTGTGGAAAAATTTGAGGAGTGGTTCCCTTAGCTTCAAGTTCAGAGTCGGACAGGGGAAGTGGTAAGGGTGTTGGTTCCGGGTTTGGGGGAGTCAAGGGTTCTGACGATTGTTTATAGAGATTAGGTCTTCGAGCCATGAACGACTGAACTCATATTCGGGCGAAGTTAGGGTATGGCGGGGGATTTGGTGGTTCAATTCTGGTTATCAAGGTCGAGGGATGGGGTCGAAAGGTTAGAGGTCTCTGGGGTTCGACTGGGTTAACTGGGGTGCTCGGGGGATTAATGTGGGTAATCAGGGTTAAGAGATGAACAAAGAGTCTACTAGGGAGATCCACTGTGGTAATGTGGGAGACGGGTCCCTGATTGTGAGTGGGCATGGGATTGTTGATAATCCCCAAGTTTTATAAAGGTTGATCATTATTCTAGTTGTTATTTCGGAGGGATTCCCAATCAATTTAGTTTCTATCATTCATATCATAGATCACGTCCCTCAAGACCCAGCAGTCCTCTAGATTGTGTCCCGCAAATTGATGGAAAGTGCAGAACATGTTGTAGTCGAGGTGTGTTGGCCAAGGGCGTGGTCGTTCCGGTGGGAATCTGATTAGGTTCTAATTGCTCAGGAGATGGAAGATGTTCAGGATGGTATCAGGTAAGGGAGGGTAATGCTTGCATTTTGGCTGGTAAGCGGACCTGGCTTGTTGATTGAAGTTATGTGGTGAGGGTATGTTGTTGTAGTTTAAGGGGTTGGTCGTCTGGGTCTGAGCAGCATTTTGATTCTGGTTATGGTATTGGTTGGGATAGGTATTTCGGTTGGGGTACTGAGTGTGGTTTTGATACTAATTCTGATTCTGGTTGGAGTACCATTGTTGATCCTAATTCTAATACTAGTTTTGGCTAGGGTATCTCGACTGAGAGTTCCTGTTTTCAAAATTTTGCCCTTGGTTGGCAACTGCATTGACTTATTCAATTTTTTAGGCTTTCTCGTTGTTCTTCATCTTGGAGTCACTAGAAGAGGTGCCTTTCGCTGCTATTATCGAGAGAGAGAGGTCTCCGTTTTTGACGTGCAATTGTATGCGAGAGGCTCGGAGATGACGGGTTGTGAAATCTGGGCAATCACTAATAATAAGGGCACTCCGCAGAGGCTCTTTGACATTATCGATGATGATATCAATCGCATCCTTCCCCTTCATTTGGATTCCGGGCCACGAGTTTTCTCCATCGACTGACAAAGTCAGCAAATTCCTCATCGGGTTCCTGCTTCGTTGCCATCTGGTCACTGAGGTTGATCGTCTCTTGAATCAAGTGTTTGTACTAATCCAGGAATTGACTTGCCAATTACATGTTGATCTTGTGAAGTGGTAGGCTGGCGAACCAGTCGAGAGGTTCTCCTTCCAATGATCATTGTGAATAGTGGATGAGAAGCCCTTGATTATTGCATATGGGTCGATAGTCGTTACAGAACAACGCCAGGTGATGATTCGGATTTCCAGCACCACTATACTTGCTGAACTTGGGAGGCTTAAAGCATGCAGGTAAGTTAAATTTGAGGTCCCGACTGAATTTGTCGACTCGGAATGAAAATCTGGGACACTCTCTCTTAGCCATGTAATCATCTAAGACTTGTGTGAGGTCCTCCATTTTTATACTGGCATCTTTCTTGATTGTTTGAGGATGATTCGATACTGGCAATTGTTGTTGAAGAGGGTGCAAGCGGTCCGCCTTGGTGGCGATATATGAGGTGATGTCGTACTCAGGATAGACGGCGGTCTCTCCTCTCTTTGTCATTCCTATTCCTCCTCGTCTTGTTGATCTTTGACTATCTGATATACGACGACCAATCCTTGAAGTAGTTCTTTGGCTACCTTTCCTCCTCTTTGCAGTGTTTGGGCGCTAAGTTCCACAAGTTGTTGGGCTGTAAAATTTTGCCCAATGCCACTTCCTCTCCTTCCATCGTTGTTACTGGTGCTTAGAGGAGTGAAGGATATTCGTTCATCTTCACCCACCATATTAATCTCAGGGTGATCTTGGGTGAAGTCATAAGATGGTCCACCATCATACGTGGGATTATTATGTAGGCCCCACAACGGTGGGTGGTTACTACTCAGATTCAATTTACGAATCCCAGACATTTCAAGTTTTTGAAAGATGTTCATGCACTTCTAATGAGCCTTTGGGGGGTTTCAAGAGCGGGGCTCGGTTGTGTGTGAGTATGTGTGAATAGTAAAGTAGAAAATAGACAAAAAATCAAACTAACTAAACCGAAGGAACCCTAGCGAAAAGAAGTCCCACCATGATCTCCAGTCTGTTGGTACGAGCTTTTTCTAGGATCCTTTTAGGTCCCAAAATAAGTGGCCCAATTCGGTCCACGTGGACTCTGGTGAAAGGCGATAGAATAGTAAACGAAGATATATTAAATATTGAAATGAAAAGGCAAATTCTAAATAGAGAGTACCTGAGTTGATGCGATCACCAGCTGCAGATATTTATCGATGCTACAACACGTCACTTATCACGCTTTGCGGGACGAGAGTTGACTCCTTTACTGAACATCGGTCGACCAACTTCAACAGTTATAGGTAGCCTAAAGTCTATCTAGTTTGGTTTCTTATTCTTGCTAAATCTATCCCAAAAAAAGGGGGAGTGGCCCGCTATGCTAAGGAGGATCGACCCCGTTCTCGGGTACCCTCCGTAAGCTCCCTTGGACAAATCGAGTGGCTAAGGCTAAAAACTAGAAGTGGTTAAGGATCTAATTGGCTCTAGGCTAAGGATTTGGGCAGGGGTTTCCTAAGGGATAAATCTAAAGCTAAAGGTTTATTCCCTCAATACTCCCTCGAGAGTCAGGGCTAGTTGGCCAGTACTGCTAGCCTGACTACGTTGAGGTTCTTAGAGAAGAGTCTGCAATTCTAGAAGTCCATAAAGTAGCCCAACCCCTTTATTTGAGAACTCCAGTGAGAACATCGAATTTTCTAAGAGGCCTAAGCTTGAAAAAGGAGAGATTGCTATGAGAATGGGTGAGTTTGGCCGTGGGAAGGGGGGTCCTTTTATAGGTATCGGGTTAATTACGCGCATGAGTGACTATGTGTAATTGGTGATTTGTGTGCATGACCTTCAGTGTGTAATTGAATTGTGCGCATTGTCTAGTGCGCATGATTCACTTTGAGTCAGTCACTGACTCGAGAATGATCGACTGACTAGCTCAGCCGGGTATCCCAATTCCATTATGCTTGGAACTGATTGCACGTAGGTGGGCCTACATGCAAGCTAATTGAGTACATGAATCAGTGCGCGCAATCGGGGAATTCATGCGGTCATAGGAGATACAGGCTTGGTCCAACTTGGGACCATTTACCCACCACAGGTTGTGTGCGCAATCAAATTGCGTGCCTAAAGTGTGGCGCATAATTTGGGTCTCCAGGTGGTCTATGGAAGGAAAAACCTGGTTCAAATTGGACCAATTACGCATATCCAGGGGCACGTGAAAGAAATTACGCGTGTGGGTGATAGTGCGAAATTGGAGAACCTCTCGGACTGGGTCGGGTCCGAGTCTGTGGATTGAGATTTCAACCCAGTACTCCCCCATATATTGTCGGTGCAGCATATGAGTCCCGAATGGGGTTTTGAGGGGTTCTAAGACCATTAGAGAGGATTCCGTGGGTCATGGGTAAGGTCAAAGGTTGAGTGAACAGGTTTGTATACTTCGACATGGTGAAAATGGGGTGTCTACACACACCCCCTTCATGATGTCTTAGGCGGCTATGTTGATGTCTGTCTGTAGATTTTTCCTAGGTTTTCTTTTCTTTCTTGTACAAAGTGTTGTTTTTGTAAGTAGTCTCATGTTATATCAAGAGAATATCTTTCATTTAATTTCTTGAAGAGGGAGAACATCGAACAACTTTTCTCATTTCTTGAAGAGGGAGAAGAATCTCTGCTTTTCTCGTTCTGGTCAGAGGCACATGTCACTTGTTTTATAAGCGGCAAAGCCTCAACTAGCCTAATATTCATGTTGCTTGGTCGAAGCGCTTGCCCTTTGGGTTCAAGACGTTATCGCTTCATGATGCGGCGCATGACTCTTATTGTTTGAAGCGGCAGCGCCTCAGCTAGCCTAATATTCAGGGCGCTATTGCTTCATGATGCGATGCATGACTCTTATTGTTTGAAGCCGTAGCGTCTTAGCTAGCCTTAATATTTAGGGCATTCGCGCTTCGTGATACGTCGGATGTCTCTTATTGTTTAAAGCGGCAGTGCCTCAGCTAGCCTTAATATTTCGGGTGTTGTCGCTTCATGATGCAACGCATGACTCTTATTGTTTGAAGCGGCAACACCTCAGCTAGCCCTAATATTCAGGGTGTTGTCGCTCCATGATGCGTCGCATGTCTCTTATTGTTTTAAGCGACAATGCCTTAGCTAGCCCTAATATTCAGGGCACTGTCGCTTCATGATGCGTCACATGTCTCTTATTGTTTGAAGCGGCAGCGCCTCAACTATCCATGTGCTAGCCCTAAAATTCAGCATGCATGAATAAGATGCGTCATCGCGCTTCTAGTTCGAAGCATCATCGTTCATTACGAATTTTGAGATGTTTGAAATATTGAGTGTGTTGTCTTTTCAAGTAGTCTTTTCGAATATTACAAAAGCAGCAGTTGCTCGTATTTTAATAAAAAAGTAGTTTTGCCTTCCGTCCATTTAATCATCATTCCATATCCTTTTATTTACTAGCGGTCTCCGAAACCCTTTTCTCTAAATTGTAAACCCTAAATTCTTAATCATAAACCCTAAACCATGGCGGAACAACCCAATTGGTCTGAGATAAGTAAAACCCTTGATCGTCTTATCGAAAGGGAGAAGTACAAGAATTTTATTCTTATGGCCAAGAAGGAGAGGCTAATTCAAAGGCAAAAGGTCGAGCTTCATGCGCTTTTGACCAAGAAGGAGAGACAGTTGCACCAACAACGACACATTCTGGACGACGCTGAGTCATCTGCCACAACCCCCCTCACCCTACACCCCATCCTAACTGTCCACCCATTTCCCCATCTTCACTTCCTCTACGAAGACGGCAAGTTGATGACATCCCGTAGTCGAGAGGAGGCTCTCTTTTTGGCGAGATAAATTTTGAAGACTACGCACAACTTTTCTCATTTGTTTGTCTAGTTTTATCCTAGGTTTTCTTTTTCTTCTTGTACAGTGTAGTTTTGGAATTAGTCTCAGTTTATATGAATAGAATCACTTTCGTTTAATTTCATGAAGAGTGAGAACATAGCACATATTTTCTCGTTTATATGAATACAAACTCAACTTTTCTCATTAGTAGTGCTAGCGCTTCCATTGAACTACTTGTGTCCTCGCTGAATGAGAAGATAAAATAAGAATAAGATAAAATAAAAAGTTTCCCACCAAATAATAATAGAAATGAAGATATTACATCCAAATTTTTGTACCAAATAATAAAAGAAGCGAATATATTACAACGAAAATTGCATATCTCAAAGAACTAGTTACATATGAGGGGTGCACTAGTTACATATGAGGGGCACTGGCACATCGTTGTGGAGGCGCCGGCGTGTCTACAAAAAACGTCAGTGCTTCGAAATGTCAGATTAACAATATATCATGTGAATAAATCTCGTGTATTAAAAAATTTCTGTGTAATATGATTAGTGTATATTGTATATCTATCTTTATGTACATTATATGAATTCAGTACATGCTATGTACATCAACAAATGTGAAAATATATTTTTGTATAATAAAAAATTTATATAAGTGATTCCACATTGTCACTGACATTTAGAAAATATTAGGGAGCACTGACGCCCTGATGTCAAAGCGATGATGCCCCCATGTCAAAGCGTTGAGGCCCCGATGTCAAAGCACTGACGCCCCAATGTTAAAGTGCTGACGCCCCATATTTAATGCGTCAACGCTTCTTGTAAGAGGCATAAGCAATTCTGGTGTTTCTTCTTATGGTAGTTGAGCTTAGCTTACTAGGGTCCTTATCTTCTCGACAAATTTCTTTTTCGGAGGACGATCTGGGAGGGGGTCCAGGACAATGATTTTACGGGCCGAGGGGGCCGCCACAGCAAGTGCCCAGTGTCGTGACTCGTTGACATGAATCGAAATAAAAATTTCTTCACACTCCATCGCAGTCAAGTCGCAATGTTTATTTATGAGGAAACGCGACAACGGCTTTGTGTCATGTTGGGCCAAAAAAATGGTCGAGGTAGTACATGCTCTGTCCCGCAATGTGGGAGGGCACATATTTTTCATTCTATTCAATTTCCTTCTCAAACTCTCTAAAATTCGAGCTCATGCATTTGAGTCTAACAACGGGCATCTGAAAGGTCTTCTTCTTCTTCTTCTCTCAAAGTTGCATTTCCTCCTACTTATCCATGACCCCAAGTATACGGTCATTATCTGCATACGAAAGTGTAAATATCAATATGGGATCAAGGAAGCAACGAGGTTGAATAGAGATTAATACTTACTAGGTCTTCTACTTCATATTTAAATCACGGTAGCACATCAACTTGACGAAAATGCGTCGGGACCCAACAATCGAGATAACCTTCCTAAGTTCAAATTAAGACATAAGTGGATCAGTCACTAGCACTTCGAAGTAGACAAAGGCGATGACGCTTCGACAACGACGTGTTGATGCTTCGAAAGGCATGCTAACATTTGTAAGGACTACGGAGGGAATATACTTACTCATTCTCACTATTGGGCTTTTCTCAAATAGCATTCTTATAGGCCTGAGGTGATCCATCATTGGTCGGGGCACCCCCGTTTTGGCATTCTTTTTGTAGGTTTGGGAGACCAACTCTCCCTTTCTTTTAGAAAGAATTTGTGAGGCCTTTAGCTCGGTTCCTCTCACTTTTCCTAAAGCGAAATGGGACTTCGTCATTGTATTGACAAAATGGTAGATTGAACAGCTGAAGGTTCTGTGAGGATTTAGTGGAGAAAGAGGGAGGCGAACGAGAGACTAGAAGAGCTAGGGTTTTGCAAAAGGTATGGAATGAGGCACAAATGACCTATCGACAGGTATATAAGGGGTAGAATACAATTTCGATAGGATGAATTGGATGGTCTCGATAGGTTCATGCGTCCCGTCGAAAGCATAGCAGACAAAACCTTAAAAGGGGATGATTCGATAGGATCTCGATAGGTGGAACTATCCTTTCGATCAGTTTAAATAACAGCTGAGTCATCATTTCGATAGGTTTCCGATTGGTGTCTAAAACCTATCGAAATCTCCGTTTTGCTCTTTTTAACCAATCGAGAAGTTAATTTCGCCTGTCGAGAAGTTCAGTGCCTATCGAAACCATCGAACATCCTGCCGAAATCACCATGTGACCTATCGAAAGGTGAAATTGACCTGTCGAAGACTTCTAAAAAATCAAATAAGGTCATATTTCTGGGCACTCCCAGTCTCAGTTCTCAGCAGGCTCTGTTGATGTGGTGCCCCATGATTTGATTCTCTTATGAACAGCTCCCATTACCTTAGGACAACTGGGAATGACGGTCTAGTACTGAGCATGGCAGTTTTGTTTTTTCTTTTATTATTGCAAGGAAATAAAAAGAATCAATTAGCAACTAAGTAAACACCTAAAAACAAAGTATGGTACATATGATACATACTGGCTTCAGGGGCTAATCTGGAGGGTCTGGAAGGTCCATAGTCTCCTCAGGCTCATCAAACTTGGCACCTTTCATAGATATTTTCCTCAGCCAGTGTCCATTCCCTGGGTGCAGTTTTCCATCTGTGAACCAAGCATTGTCCTGCACCAGCCAATGCAGATTATCATGCATCACTTTCTTTTGGGCATTAATGGAAAAGTAAACCTCTTCAGGAGAGGGTTGATAGCCAGTGTTATACACATTCAGCTTAACCTTCATGTTTCCAAATAACACTTCCATGATCTTATACCTGCATTGTTTGTGAGCATTGGAAGTGGCCAAAAAGAGCCTGCCTAGAATCACAGGTATGGAAGAAGCACATTTGCTTGGTTCCATGTCCAATACCAAAAAGTCAACAGGATAGAAGAATTTGTCAACTCCAACCAAAACATCCTCAATTATCCCCATAGGTTTCCTTTCAGATCTGTCAGCCAGCTAGAGGACCACATGTGTGGGCTTTAATTTGCCTAAGCTCAGCTTCTCATATACTGAATATGGAAGTAAATTTACACTGGCTCCCAGATCTAATAAGGCTTTGTCAATGATGTGATCCCCAATGATACAGGGGATTGTGGGGGTTCCAGGGTCTTGGAATTTGGTTGGGATTGCAATCGACAAAATTTGTTTCACTTTCTCTGCTAAAAAGACTTTTTTGGATAGGTGTATCCTAGATTGTCTTTTATGGGTGCATAGTTCTTTTAAAAATTTGGCATAGGCTGGGACTTATTTAATGGCATCAAGTAAAGGCAAATTGATCTTTACTTGCTTGAAAGTCTCCATCATTTCCTTAATTTTTCCTTGTCCTTTATCCAAAGGGAAATGTGCTTGTAGTGCCTTAGGAAATGGCAAATGTGGGATTGCTCCCTTACTTGCAGCCTTAGCCAATGGGGCCTCTTTCTTTTTTATTTTTTCCTTTTCTTGAGGATCCTCATTATCCTCTTTATTCACAGTTGATTGTTCCTTCAAGTCCACCACCGGTGGTCTTTGTTGTGTGCTAGTAGAAATCACTTCATTTTCTTCTTCTAAGTTCCTCACAGGCTCACAGCCCACTTGGTTGTTCAATAGCTTACCACTTCTTAAAGTTGTAACAGATTTGGCTTCCTCATAGGTGGAGGAAACTTCACCCACTACAAACTGCCTTCGTGGATTGTCCTGTGGGTGGCTAGGCAACCTTCCTCCCTCTCTCTTAGTTAGAGCATCAGACAGCTAACCAAGTTGGTCCTCTATCTTTTTTATTCTCTGGTTGTGAGAGTGCACAGTTTGGGATAAGGAGTGCAAGCTCTACAGTGAAGATAGAACTTGTTTCTCAAAGGATGGTGCTCTCACAGCTGAAGGGGGTGCAGATTGCTGCACAGGAGGAGCTACAGGTTGGGCCATGGGTTGCTGATACTGAGGGCTTGGGACATAACTTTCTCGATAGGGCTGAGCATTTCTGTAGGGCATGGGCTGCTGGGGTTGTTGTTGCTGGCTAGGGTATGTATCTTGTCTCCACCTCATATTGGGGTGGTTCCTCCATTGATACCCGGCAGCAAGCTGCTGCCCATAAGACTGAGCTGCAGCCACATGCTCTGTTATAAAATCAGGAAACTGGTTAGCAGATGGGCATTCTTCTAGGGGATGAGCAGGGGACTGGCTTATAGCACATGCCTCCTCCACCCTAGCAGCGACAGGTGACTACATTGCTCCCATCAGCCTATCAAATTTCAGGGCTAGGCTGTCCACTTTCCTTTCTAACTCACTTGGCACACTCACTTCATATATCTTCCCTCTTGAGGTATTCTCCTTCACCAATTTAGGAGGCTCTAGATCTCTTGCTAAGGTTTCCC
Source organism: Chloranthus sessilifolius (assembly GCA_021018995.1). Classification (NCBI taxonomy): domain Eukaryota; kingdom Viridiplantae; phylum Streptophyta; class Magnoliopsida; order Chloranthales; family Chloranthaceae; genus Chloranthus; species Chloranthus sessilifolius. The sequence continues at coordinate 21,846,010 of CM037588.1, forward strand.
TTTGCATAGAGTTCTCACTAATAATATCAAAGAGCTCCCATGCCTCCTCAGCAATTTTATGGAGATAGGTGTCATCACAGGAAGCATCTATCATATCTCTGCTTTTAGCATCAATTCCCTGATAAAAGCTTTGAACCAATTGCCATTCAGGGATTTGATGGTGGGGGCATTTCTTTAGGAGTTCCTTAAATCTCTCCCAGGATTGATGAAAATCTTTAGTTGGATCTTGGGTAAAAGAGATGATACCCTTCCTCAACTGGCTGGTTTTTGACATAGGGAAGAACTTGGCCAGAAATTGACATTGGAGATCACTGCATGACTGAATGCTGTTGGGTGGAAGCAAGGATAATCAGGTCCTGGCTCTGTCCTTTAATGAAAAAGGAAAGAGTCTCATCCTGGTGGCCTCTTCCCCCAAACTTGTGATATTAAATATAGTGCATAGTCTCAAGAACTCATCAATGTACTTGTAGGGGTCTTCTTTGGTCAGGCCATGAAATGAGGGCAACATTTGAATGATGGATGATTTTATCTCATAGTTTCCTTGAGCAGCTGGGAATTGAATGCAAAAGGGGGAATTATAGACCCCTGGTGCATTAAACTCCTTAAGGGTTCTCGGCTGCTGTTGCTCACCCATTTCTACAGAATCAAATGCAACAGATGTGGGTGTAGTTGGTATGGATCTGAGAAGTCTTTCAACCTCTGGATTTAGTGGAACAATTTGAGGTTGGAGGGTTCTCCTACCAAACATACAACACTCAAAATCTGAATGCAGAACAGATCCTCAACACAACAAGCAGAATCAACCAAATTTTCTAACTACTCTAACAAAAATTATCAACAGATCTGAAAAATAATAGGGGAGTAGAGGGATGCAAACTACAGAGCAGTCTCCAGCACGATTCTCCTCTCACTGGTAGCCTTAGATCTGATGAAATGCACACAAACTACTGAAAAATAATAAAACTTACAAATGCAGTTAGTAAAAATCAAACAAAAACTATAGATCTATGATTAAAACTTAGATCTATCAATTTCTAAACACACCTCCCCGGCAGCGGCGCCAAAAACTTGTTGGAGTGTTTGCCTTCCCTCGAATGAGGATCTAAAATCATCAATAAAACTAGACAGAATACACTCACAGACCTGCAAGTAATCAGGGTCTGTTGTAGTAAGTTTTACAAAGATGCTGAGTAAGGGAGTGTCCACAGGGAGGTTGGTTTAAAAATATGATAAATCTCTAGATCTGTATTAGATCTGGCACCCTAACTAATACTACATTAGCTAAAAGACAGGGGAGAGGTTTAAAATGGATTATCACTTAAGCTAAGCTAAAATTAAACATAGACTAACTTGGATCGAGTTTAGGATCTTAGATCTTGCAGGGGAAAGAGGTAAAAAGCATAAAATGGAGAAGAGTAGCTTAGAGATTGGTTTTCATTGAAATCAGATTCAATTAATTATGTTGCAGATGTTCAAAACACATAATTCCCTCAACTGGCTATAAGCACAGCTGCAGGGTATAAACTCCACTTCGAATCGCAGGATCCACCTGGTCTTAAGGCTATGATCTGTCCACTTTAATGGTCACAAACCATCCTATAGACTTTATCGAATCCATGGATTTGTAGCAAACGAATCCAATTGGAGCCTGAGCTTGGACTAATCTTAAGGTTATGATCTGTCCACTTTAATGATCACAAACCATCCTAGGGATCTCCTCCAAAGCTAAGGCTTCAATTAGAACAATTAAAACCACTACAGATGCTGCAATTCTCAGGTCACAGACTCAAGGAATCGTAGGAGTATCAGATCCAGGGAGATCGGGTGGTATCCAAGATGCCTACCAGTTAAGTGGGTGAGCTGATCTACAAACTTCTCTACACAAATCCGATCGATCACTTAATACTTTAATTCTAGGGGCAGTCGCTTCCCTTCGGGCATACGATGCACATCGCCCCAGGTTCAGGTTGAGGCAGACCTTTGTCATTGGGGCGTAGATGTCTGATAATCCCTTCGGGCAATGTCTATACTTTGATGCAATATCTCCTCGTATCGAATTTACCTTATTCTCGAAGTCCGTGATGTACAAATTCCTCGTATTGTTATTTGCTTCCCATTTCAACACCCTTGGGAAGAGGACGTCATCAGCAACCTTCGGTGGGGCTCACTTGTGGTTAATCTCATACGCCTAGATCTAAGAAAAATAAAATAAAAATTTGATGACTTTTGTAATTGTCAGCGCTTCGTTGGAAATAAAACAGGATATTATGAGAGACAATATTACCTGTAGGGCAATAGTGTAGCCATAAATATTGTAATTCTGTTATTCCTTTTCTTTCTCAATTATACCCCTCATCCTCTTCACTTTGTCCATGCACACTAGAAGGTGATTGTACGCGAAATTGTTCCATGGATATTCGTTGAAATTGGGGAGATCATCAACAAGGTCGAAGCGGGTGTTCTTGGAAGGTGTATTTTGTATTTGGGAAGAGGACGGTGGTAGGTTGAACAACAGACAAAGTTTCAGAAAGTCCTCATCAGCAACCTCCTCGACTAACTGAATGGCATCAAAGATGTTTCCCCTCTTCACATATTTTAGACCCTTGAAAAAGCTATCTCTAATGATCTGTTCTTTGGAAATCTTCTTAGGGGAAGTGTATAAGGGTGGACGGTCCTTCGAAGATCAGAATTTGATGATTGCATCTACGAGGCTATTGATGCTTATCACACCCTTTTGAGCCACAAAGAATACCTTGAAGACCGATTCCTTAAGAAGATTTTTCCTCCGCTCATATGCTTTTGTTATAAATGTCTCGACACTTTCGGATGGTGCACTTAGTCGTTGGAGTCTTGAGAACCATCTTTAAAATATGTGAAACAGAAAAATGAGAAGTTTAGAGAAAAAGGTACTAATAATAGGAGCGATGTCCATGTACAGGCATTAGCGCCTCAAATATTGGGGTGTCGACGATCCAAAAGCTTGAGGCTCAGGTGCCCCGCCCCTATATGACGCACACACACTTCATCTATGGAAGATATGGAGCTTCTATTTGACATTTTAAAAACGAAACGGAAAGAAAATGACACTCACCTTTTTACTAGATGTAGAAATAGGGTTTCGCCACTTTGATGTTTTTAACTGCACTATGAGAAGATGAAAATTGGGAGGGCAAAGGAGAAAGTAATTTGTGAATTTTTAATTCACAAAATTATCGCTTTAAATATTTTTCTTGAATGGAAATGATGGCTATTGCACAACATGATGTCAGGGGCCGTAATCTCGACCACCTCACCCCGCTCCTCATTTAATGTTTTGACAATAGTAATAAATTACGTACGGTGAGCAGCCACTTCGCACAAAATGGCATAACCTATCAACAATTTGGGGCACTTCGTGTCATATACGAAGCGCTAACGCTTACTGTTAGTCGCGCAAATGCAAACTAAAAAAAGCGCCTGCGCTTCTCTAGGGGAACCAAACTTCCTCTGACATTCAAGCAATAAATGTAAAACATTTTGCTAATAAATGCTCTCCTTAAAGGGGTGCCTCAAACAATCTATTTAAAAGATAATGATTACCATTGAAAATCACGAAGTCATGTCCCGCTTCTTATTTAATGTTCTGACGATGGTAATAAATGAAGTCATCTTTTATTTCACAAAGGGAGCACTAATGCTTTGACATAGTTGTACTAGCGTCGGGTAAAGAAGCATAAACGCTTCGTATCGAGGCATAAATAGACATTTCCAAATATAATGATAATCATTAAAAACCATGATGTCATGCACCACTTCTCATTTAATGTTTTGATGACATTAATAAATGATATAACGTCAAACGTAATGATAGCACGCCGTATAGGAAGCACAATCGCCTCCACCATAGAAGCGTAAGCGCTTTGAAGAAGGTGGTCTCCTCGAATGTATTTTCGAATGTAATCATGACAAAATCATGATGTCAGGCACATACCCCCAATGCCTCACCATGCTTTGTCATTCTGATTCTGTCAGTGGTAACCATGGTTTAAGCGGGGTAAAATGAGAAAAGGATGGACTGTTGCATCAGCATAAGAGGCGCTACGTGTCGAGTTCCTATCAATATGTGCAGAGATATCTCTACGCACGGGTGCATATCCCTGACCCTCTATATATATATATATATATATATATATATATATATATATATATATATATATATATATATATATATATATATATATATATATGGGGACCTCTAAACGCACCCACATCCCAAACCCCTTGAAAACCATTGATTCTTTCGAATGAGATGATAGAGATCACTTTCATACCTATTTTCACAAAATAGATCTTCAGATCATGGCCCACCTATCGGACAGTCAATTTTTTATTCCATGTGTCACAGATCCTTAAAAAATGCCCTTAAATCATGCTTTTCATACTTATCTTTCACAAAATGGATCTTCAGAGAATGACCCACCTATTAGAAGCTCAATTTTTTATTCCATGTGTCACAAATTCTCAAAAATGCCCTTGAATCATATGACAAACATCAAGCTCAAATGTGACTTTTTGGCCATTTTTTTGGAATCTATGACATGTTTGATAAGTCCACCATCATCTTAAGATCTATTGAGTGAAAGATATACGTGAAAACCGATCTCAGTCATCTCATTCAAAGGAATCAATGGTTTTCAAGGTGTCTGGGATGTGGGCGCGTTTAGAGGTACCCAGTGAGGCTAGTGACCTGACCAATGACTTGCACTGACTTGGCCGAGATCCGATCCATGACCCATTAAAAATATATGTAAATATGAGACCTCAGACGAGTTGAATCGACAACCTATTGGGTAAAATGTAAAACAACACTAGTCACTTAACTAAGTAAATGTAACATCTCTAATTTTCGTGTACTGTACAGGTTGTGTATGCCATGAACAGTGCTAAGGCGTTTGTGGTTCACAAGGGAACCACACTTACTATATACACTCTTAGGTGTATATGTACTACATGGGAGTTAGGTCGAAATAAAACACCTAGTATGGTGTGTGCGCTTAGCACAATAAATTTACATTAGTTAGAGATAGGGAGAGGAGTCCCATACGGTGGACTTTACTTTAGCTTGAGAGAGAGATAAAATAAAGAGAAGGGAGACGAGGGTTTGGTATTGGAGGGAGATTTGGGAAGAGGGAGTTTCTTATGATCAAAAGGTAAGATCCACCTTATGGATCATAAATACACATGATGGGAAAGGTGTGGTGAAGAGATTGAAGAAGATCCTTTGATTTTGAGCTTGTGGATGATCTAGAAAAGGGTTGGAAAAGGGGTTTTTGAAACCCTCTTGAGTGGAGTTGATCTTAAATCAAATCTAGAAGAGAATTGATGATTTAAGGTATGTTTTTATGCTTTTATGAACATTAAATATAGTAGAAATTCTTGGTTTATTTTGGTATTAAATAGGGTATTAAATGAGGGGTAGGAATTTGTTCTCGAGAAGCTCGAGCCATAGCTGTAGCCTTCCCTCGCGCGTACAATTATAATAGCTCGCTCGCACGAGAAAAGGGGGATAAAATATATTAAAGAAAATGAGTCCTATGCTCGCTCGAGCGAGGACCTTTTGTAAAGGGAAGCTCGCTCAAGCGAGAGCTTGCATGAGGTCCAAAGAGACCTCGATTATAATCGCTCGAGCGAGGTATAGCTCTCACTCGCGCGATGAATAGTGATTGCTCACGCGAGGAATAGTGATCGCTCACGCGAGGTATAACATAGTTTTTGTTTTATTTTTATTTGTTCTTTAGACTCATGATTCTCTAGACCTTTGTAAGCTTTTCTAAGAGTATCGTGATCCATGTAATGTAAGTTTGGCGTATAGTAGTTATGCTTGACCCCTTATGTAAGATCGAGGCGTTTTGTTGATGACATTGCTCTAAGGTAAAAAATGCCTTGAATATGTACTTTAATTGCAAGAGCATATATGTAGTGATATGGAAATGAGTAATTATACCTTGATAATGTAAATCTTAAGCGCGCGTGTGTGTGTGAACACTAAGTAAGGAAATGAATCATAATATGGGTGTATGACGTTCCCAAGGGATGTGAATGTGATAACGACATCTATGTGATGCATTGAACTGGTTACATCCCAGGGATGTATGAAAAAATATAAAGTAAAGTAAAATGAGAATTGATCAGGCCCAATATACTATAATTAGCATAATCGCACGGTGAATAACTATATGTAGTGCACTTTTAATTTAAGGTTTGGAGAATACCCCACCGACGCGGCGGGATACCCACAATTGACTCGACAGGATATCTGTGATCGGTACGACGGCTAATCCATACACTAGTTGGACATCCCAGGAATGTATGTATGAGAAATATATCCCGTCGCCTATGAGGAAGGGACCTGAGTAGTATTAAATGAATGAAAAAAGAAATAAAAATGGTCTGATTAGACGACGATAGAGGATATTCCATCGGACGCTCGATGCTATAGTAAATGAGGAATATTTAAGTTACAATTTAAGTGTTTAGGCCAAATCATTGTCTTATATGAGCAAGTTGAGAATAAATGAACACATGTAAAGTAACAGTTACATCCAGTGCATCTTTTCAATCATTAAATTAATTTTCAACTATTTCATTGATACATCATGCTTTTAAATAGTATGGAATATATATGAGAGATTAACTTATATATTCATTTAGTTGTTTCCCTATTGAGCTATGATGTAGCTTACCCCTATAGACTATACGTCACAGGTCCTGTGTTTGCGGCTGCTACTACTCCAGGTGGCGTGGATCTAGAGGATTCGGATTACGTACCTAGGGAGAATTTGGAGCCCCCTCTTGAAGACTTCTTCTAGAGGATCCCTGTGTACTCTGATTTAGTTTTTGAGAGAGTACTGTAGGGCTCGGTATGTCAAACCCTATTTTTTGAGAAAATGTAATTAAATGATGATATATTATGTGGCGAACCATGCAGGGTGACTATTATGTCGTCACTGATGGTTCGGGTTGGTTCTTTTGCTCATGCGTTGGCATGAGACTAGAACCATCTTTTGGGTTACTTATTTTTAATCATATATAGATATAATAGAATTGAAGTTTTAGCTCGATGTCAGTTCTTATGCTTTTATTTGCTTTATTGTTGCTTGGGTATGCCAATATTTCATGTAGGCTTATGGGGCACGACCTCGAGGGTCGTGCTGATGGCACAGATTTCGGGGTGTCGAAATTTGGGCTGTCACAGTAAACAATTAGACTGATTCATTAATTTTATACATTAAATATTATATTAAACAACTAGATGGTAAAGACTTCCAAAATTTGGGGGCCCCAAAAATTTTGGGGCCCATTTTTGGGGCTCCAGGCGGTCCCCTCTTGAGCCTTGGCCCAAGGCCTGCCATAGTCGGGCTGAATATTATCCTAACCCGGCCCATTGAGAGCCATGCATGTATTCAATCACTAGGAAAAGTCACTCAATTGACACATAAATCAAAGTAGGGGTGGATATGGGTTTGGCCAGATTAGGGTCGACCCATTTATCTAAACACAACCCAACCTAGCTATTGAAACACACAACCCGAACTTGACCCAAACCTGGTTAGTAAGAAACTCGGTTGGTTCAGGCAAACTAGGTTAAACTTCGGATTGTTAATGTGTCTGCTCGCCTGATAACCAACCTGCCAAACCTTGATTTGTTATTGGGTGGGGACATAAGCTTCACTCGTTGGCTCAATTCAAGATTTTGGTTTGGTTAGACAAAAACTAGGATCATGTCAAGTCACCCCAATCAGTCTAATATTTTCTATAGCAGATCAAAGGAAAAGGGTTTTGCAGCGAGTGCGGTTAAGTTTCCGAGTGTTGGGTCTGGTCGAACACATACCCTTGAGCCATTAGGTCGGGTAGGGGTGCCCCCATTGTGATTAGCTATATACTCTTGACCCAACCTGCCTTGACTCAATGAGAACTCTAGTTAAAATATAAGGGAGAGAGTTTGGCCAAGTCAGGTCGGGCCACTAGGGCCTCAACCAAATATGACCCATTTATTGATTTTTCAAACCTTGATCCATGGGTCTAAAATCTGAACAGAAACCACGTGGCAGGTTGGGTCAGATGGGTCTCTTGACCCGTCAGGTTGACTTGACCCGTTTTGCACCCCTAAATCACATCTACCTATTATCTACACCATCCAACTATGCACCCAATTCTCATACAGTCGATTTAAATCTAGGGAAATTTGTACTTTCGGCCCTATAAGTTTGCTTATTTGTATAAACGATCCTATAGTTTGCCAAGCCGTTTCCATGTCAGCACCGACCTATTTCTTCATTGTTATATGTTTATTTTTTATTATTTTTTATCGTCTCGCTATCTTACAATAGTTCTAAAATACAGAAGAAAATAAAAAGAGATGAAGAAGAAGATAGAAATATAGATCAAACAAAAGCAACCACTGACTTAAGATAGTGTGCCACTAAATTAAGATAGCGACCCTATTAGAGTCTACCTTATTTGATAACTACCACACATTAACTATCTCAACCAACTATCTTAAAGCGGGTCACTAACTTAAGATAATAGCAGTGTATTAGAAGGTATCTTATTTGATAACTATCACACATTAGTTATCTCAACCAACTATTTTAAAGCGGGCGCTAATTTAAGATAACAAGTCGCTATCTTAAAATAGTGACAAGATAGCGGTCGTATTAGAGTGTGTCTTATTTGATATTATCACACATCAGTTATCTCAACCAACTATCTTAAAGCGGGTCACTAATCTTAAGATAGCGGCAAGATAACAGCCCGCTAACTTAAGATAGCGACCGCTTTTATGTGTTCTATATTTCTATCTATTTTTTCCTTCTTTAATCTTTTGTATTTTAGAATTTTAACATGAGTTACAATTGGTTGGTTTTAGATAATTATAATTGGTTGAGATAACTGATATGTGGTAGTTATTAAATAAGGTACACTTTAATATGGCCGTTATTTTCGGGCCATTATCTTACGATAGCGGCCGCTTTTATTTGTTCTATATTTTTATTTGTTGTTCATTGGGCTACCTACTGGAGTTGGAACTAGAAAAAAGGACGATAAAAAATAATAGAAAATAAATAAATAAATAAATAAATAAATAAATAAATATATATATATATATATATATATATATATATATATATATATATATATATATAATAAAAAAATAGGTTGGTGCTGACGTGGAAACGGCTTGAAGTTGACCTATTCTACAAAGTTTTAAACTATAGAGCCGTTTCTTCAAATAAGTAAACTTAGAGGGTGAAAATGCAAATTTCCCTTAAATCTATGTGCTTTACATCTGATCTTTATATATACTTAAAAAACTAGCTTCTCGCTCTCCTTTCCTCTCAGTTCCTTACCCCATCTCAACCCCGAGCATCAGATTCTCCTGCAACTTTCTGAGCCGTTAAAATTAAAAAAAAACTCTCAATTCATTTTGTTTAAAGTTCATTTTCCTGAAAACGCCCTCTTTTTTACCACTTTTCTCCCATTTTTTTTTTTCGATGGAAACTTTTCTTCCAAATTTTGCTTTTCCTCTGAGAAATTTTCTCTGAATCCCCAAAACCCAGATCATCCTTTCCTCATATTCCCTCTTTTTTCTGCTTCTTTGCTTGTTATTTTCACAGAAACCCTAGTTTCCGTCCTTCTAGATTCCCAATAATTTTGATAAATATCAAACCCTAGATCATATTTTCTCATTCTCCCTCTCTCTTTCAGCTCCTTTCTATGTGATTTTGCATTAATCACTCTAATTTCTTTCTTCAAGATAACAAGACTTTTGATAAGTATCTAAACCCAGATCATATTTTCTCATTTTCCCTCTCTTTTCAGCTCCTTTTATGTGATTTTTGCATGTATCACCCTATTTTTTTTCTTCTTATTTCACTTAGTTCCCGATCTTCTAGAAACACCCTTTTTCTAAATTTTGGAACCTCAAATAGTAATTCCCCTTTCTTGTAGCCCTTACGTGCAATTTTCACATTTTTACTACTGGAATTCTTATCACATTGCATTTGCTTTGTCTCCTTTCGATCAATTCTGACGTATTTTTCCCATTTAATGCTACCAATTTGTTTGTCCGCCGTTTGATCGGTAGAATTTCAAATTCGGGTTTATAATGCTTCCATGGGGGGGATTGAGCTGCTGTTTGAGTGCTGCTGCTCTTTACCTTCTGGGAAGGAGCAGTGGAAGGTAAGCAATAATTTGCTTGCGTTAATTCATTCTTCCTTTTTATCGTGTTTGGGGTTTTGGTTTACGTATAGTTGATTTTTAATCTCTCAAAATTTTGTGGGTGCTAACTTTTGATGGTTTTCATGTAGGGACGCGGAGATTCTCAAATCGGTTCCTAGATTTAGCCAATTGAAAGATTTGGGTAAGCACGTTCTCTACAAATTATTATTGTTTTTTTAATTATATAATCTTCTTGGCTAATGTAATTAAATCCACTTATTGAGATTTGCATGAAGAGTTACTTATTTTCTAATAAAATAGAGAATTTCCAAATAAAATTTAAGAATTGGTTATTCTAATTTCTGACGACAAGACCATTTCGTGGGTTATATTGATTGGACAAACCATGTGGATGGGGCTTATATGTACATATATATGTTTTTGTATAGTACAAATAGCATTATATGATCATGGAGCATTTGATTTGAGCCATAATGGGACAAGATAGATGGTTGGTGTAAACATCCTTTAAGGATTTTGTTTGTTTTTATGTTTGCATTTCTTGGAAAGGTATCGTTAAAAAATAATCTCGTGGAAAGGTAAAAGCACTAGGTTATAAAAAATAGAGGTAAAAGCACTCACTAAATGAGAGTATAGGTTTCTATTTATTTTGGTGGTTATTGGATTTTGAGAATTATGAAGATGGTAATGTCCCAACATCTTTTTAATCAACCAGTAGGAAACCATCCTACAATCCATATTAACTGAGTTGTGTTTAACAACTATTTTTAATGATTAGGGCTCAAATGTATTTGGAACCCTCTCCTCACTCTTTTGATTCTTTTGGTGGAATCATAAAAATCAATTTATCCGTTTTGTTTGATTATATATTCTCTCCCCCAAGTTTCATTGATTGGCCAACTACTAAGAGGAATAATGATCATGGTGTATATTTGGATAAAATGGTAAAACTACTCATAACACCTGCTACAACAGGCAACAGACCATTCTAGGAGCCTAGATGGTCACTTGGGATTTTATCATATATCATGTGTGTATATACATATATTATATAACTTAGTATATTTATGATCATCACCACAATCATCTCCACTTTTATTTCTTTACTCATTTCTATTTTGGGCTAAACTCTGTACCCCTCCTCAACTCTTCACGTTTTTTCTGACTTCTACCGTCCCATGTCTTTGTTAGTCTTTTCCTACTACTTTGTTGTGTTTTTATTGTAGTAATTTTTCTTATAGGGTTTGTTTCAAGTCTCCGATGGGCATGCCCAACTCATCTCAAACAACATTCCTTGATCATTCTCTTTTATTGGCATTATCCCTAAACTTCTTGTTATATACTAATTTCTAATTTCTTGTCAGTTGTTACTCCATGTATCCATCCACCTTATTACATACATATCTTTACGATATGACAATTATCGTAAATATGTTGTGTAATATTAATTATGTACATTAATACTTACCCAAAAACCTGTTTTACCCTATAGTACTACTTCCCATACGTACCAGTACCGGGGACTGGTACGAAACATTGTCAAAAAGTTTTAGAAATGTTTATAGAAACTTGTTTCGATGAGTAATAGAAATGGTTTCATTTAAGATATAAACTGGTTTCTTTAAAAATAGAAACGATTTCTATCTTTGTTGAAACTTGTTTCAAATTATATAGAAACTTGTTTCTATTATAAAAGAAACTAGTTTCCCCTTCAAACGGTACATCTTAAAGAAACCAGTTTCTATCTGTAACACTTGCCCCTCAAATTTTGTGTCAGTCAATCAGTTGACTGAGGCCTGATGAACCCTGATTGTGCCAGGTGATTACTCGAGGTCAGGTCCATCCAAAAATGTTAGGCACCCACCAGTAGACTGATGGGATAGTACAGTTTCTAATGGCACTTATAGGGCACTCCTCTTTTTCAATTGGGTGGGTTAGTAATTAAGTAAAACACACCACATCTCACATCACATGAGAAGCTCAAAATTGCTATTGAGTGACCCTGACTCGATAATTGGCCCGAATTACGACCGAGCCTTGGTGATGATGTGGAGATCATCATCAATGGTTTAGATTTTGATGATCATCCCAGTGATGATCGATATTCTAGGTCAAATATAGACTCTTAAATTCAAGAAGACTAGATGCACTAACACTTTAAACATTATGTGTGTGCCTCATATGAAATAGTGACAATTCTTGTAAATAGTTATAAATCCCAAGGGCTATTCTAATTAATTTTCCTAATTTCTTTAATAGAAATTAGAATTTTGCAAAGTTCTAGTACATCTTAACCACACATTTACTTGACCAACTTTGACCCCATCTTAGACCATTGAAAAACTTTGGGGAAATCTAAGGTAAAAGATGGGCTTTCACACATGCACCACAAGATGTGTTGGAAAGTTCTAAGTTTACACAAATTGAGGGCTTTGAGAACGAGAAAAGACAAGATGAGACAAATTGGGTGGTGGAAAATGGAACCCAAGCGGGTCCCATTTATCCCATGCGCGTGTGATATGGGGGAGAGGAGAGGAGGAAGAGGTGTTTGGGAAGAAAAATGGTGACACATGGCAAGCCATTGGATGGCTTTGTCACCCCCACTCCTTGCAAAAACCGAAGTTCCATGGTCACTCCTCTTCATTCCATCTTCTTCTTCCTCCAAAAACTCCATTAGAGCTCTCCTCTCCTCTAGCCTTTACCCACTCAATCTAACCATTAAAACTATGATCCAACACCACCGACCCACTCCCCATCACTCCTAGAATCACATATTTTAGATTGAACCTCATCCCAGCCCTTTCCACCACATAAATTTGATCAAACCAGCAAGGGCTAGCTTGGAGGTCAATGCAAAGTATTAGTTTAGAATTGTTTTTGCAAATCCAAGTGAATTTTTGCAAATAGTCCTATTCTTTTATATATTTTTCAATATTCTTTTGAAATATTATGAGTAAGTCTTTTGTATGAGTTAGATGTCATTTAAAATCTGTAAATCATAGTGTATTTGATATTATTTTATGATTGATTTGAATGGTGATAGATGTTACATGATGAATATAGTCATTGTTTTAAATATACAAAAACTGTGATTTTGACTGATCTAATTGTCACGATTTGACCACTGTCTAGGCTTAGAAAAATTCTATAAAAATTTATGGACGTGCATACATGAGTGTAGATCACCCCAGTAAAATTTTAGGCATTGATTCATTGTGGTTTGATCGACACCAATTCTGAGGTGGAATTGTGCAGATCTGCCTGGTACAGTGTACCAGAATTCTGGCTGAGATTGAGCCTGTGAATCTCTTGATATGAATTTGTCTAAAAATTTTGCAAAAAATTGAGGATGAAGTTTTATCTGTGTATCATCACTATATAAAATTTTAGATCTTGATTCAATTTCGTTTGACCGGTAGAAAATCCAGAATCCAAGAATGCATAAATCCATTCTATGTAGCACATCTAGTGACTACTATCGGACATCCGATTAGATGACTTTGTTTTCATCGTGATCCAAATATTTTTAGCGTTACAAATACATAGAAATATCGTAGAGGATTTTGAGAGCTTTCCAACAAGCTTTCACCCGTCCAATTCTGATTTCGGCAATAAATGTTATGGCCCGTGTGACAGCTTGATTTTTCCCGATTCCACAAAAACTTGCACAATATTTTTTTTTTCTTCCTTACATCATAAACTTAGGGAAAATCGGACCATTGGGTCTCACATATGACGATCCGAATACAGAAATTACTTGGTATACCAACAAAGGTAGAGTCAAAGTAAAATATAACAACTATAAAGATTCTTTTATACATAGAGATTGAATAAAACGGCCCCACAAGAAAACCACCGGTGATGGCCGACCATCACCTAAACAGTGGCTTCAACAACATACCTAAAGAATAAATCTTAATACAGTAATAAATCCTCGGACATACTAAGTCCATAATCCAAAAGACCTCAAAACATCCATTATACAAACCCAAAACCCACCCATGTCCAAACCTCACCTAAGGTAAAATTCCCCAAACGGGAGATCCTAAGCCTTTCTCCGCAGCTGGATCCCGATCAACACCTGTACCTGTGACGTATAGTCGATGGATGAGCTACACTCTAGCTCAATAGGGAAATAACTGAACATGTAAAGCTATCTTACACATATCTCATGACATAAGCGAAGCATGATCTCATAAGCTGAAAACAGTTTAAAAGCATTTAAATTACCAAAAGCATGAACTGAATGCACATATTACATCTTATTTTTCACTCTATATATCTTATCGTTTACTTAACTTGTTCTCATATCACAGAAGATCTGTCTTGAAACTTAAATCAAATAATTTAAATAATCCTCGAGCAATATGGCATCGAGCCCCGATGGAATACCCACCATCGTCGTCCAATTAAACTATATTTCAATGTAACATAACCCAAGTCCCTTTCTCCTAGGCAACGGGGCACATAACTCATACACATCCCTGGGATGTCCTCTATCTGTTGTATGGATTAGCTGCCGTACCGGTCACGGATATTCTGCCGAGTTAGTCACGCGTATATTGCCGCGTCGGTGGGATATTCTACGAACCTCAAATCAATTGTGCAAAATACATATAGTTTATCACCGTGTAATTGTGCTAATTATAATATTCAAAGTTTGTTCAAGGCTCATTCACATGGTTTCTCATTTTACTATACATTCATGGGATGTCACATACTCATATGCATCCCTGGGATGTCATGCACTTTTATGCTTGCTGGTTTCTTACTTAGTGTACACACACCTTAAATTCACATGCTTTAACTAAATTTCGGAAACTCGTATCACAACACATTTGATTTCACGCACACATATCACTACACACATGCTATTGTAATCAAGAGTACATGTCAAGAACTTTCCCTACCTCACACACGAAGCTGTTCAAAGTGACACCACAGTCTTTATTGACGGCTTCCTGCCCTCAATCTATATCACAAACACAACATGATGCATCAAGAATAACTCTACTCATTAAAAACCTAGACTTATTTAAATGTTTCTCAAAAACGAGGCAAAAATGGGCAAGTTCATGCTAATATAGAGTTTGATGCAACTTTCCCCCTAAATTTTGACCTTTAAATCTTTGGATTTATGAAATGGTTAAATCACAAATGTTGTAGAGTTCATTGTCTTCTTTCCAACGCCGCGAGAATTGCGTCAATCGGAGTTTGGAATAAAAAGTTACGACCGAAATACCGAAGCAATGTCGGCAAGCACACTCAAAATCGATTAATCGAAATTCTAAAATCGATTAATCGACCCCAAAATCGATCATTGGTTTTTCCAAAAAAAGCCACTGGCAGTGCCCAGTCGATCATTCGATTTCAAATCGATTAATCAAATTTAAATTCGATTAATCGGTTTCGAGCTGTAGCCCTTAGTTTTGCCTTCTGACAAAAATCGATTAATCGATTTTGACAACAAAACAGTCCTTTTCGGTTGTACATCGAGCTTTCACCATTTTTTCAATTTTTTCTTCTTTTCCCTCTTTTAATCCAACATTTATATATTAAATTACAGCTTAAACTTTACACACTTCATCAATTAACAATACCTTACCTCAAATCCAATGTATGAGTGATTCAAGGGCTTGGATCTAGAGCTAGGGTTCCTAGCCTCAACTCCACGAAATCCCACGTGCGATTCCGTCGGAAATTAAAGCTCGTGTATGGTCTTCAATCTGCAATCCCACGCACAAATCTTTTGCATTTACTCCCAAGCATTTACTCTTCTTTCTCTCTAACCTTTCTTTTCCTTCTTAAATCCCTACCAACCAACCAAACTCAGAGAAATAACTTCTCTTATCCTTTAGACTATTTAACCTAATTCCATATTTGGTACTAAGCACACACACCCATAACAGGTGTTTGTGACCTAACTAAAGATCTAACACTACACAACAAGGTGCATTGTCCCGCAAACCTCATCTAACTTAAGTCATCAAGTTGATTTTCACTTGGTCAAACAAATGACCAGACATGCACGCATCCCAAGGTACACTATTCAAAGTAGGGCACACATCCCGAGGTACACTCTTTAAAGTCAAAATTTTCAGGATGTTACAACCCGAGTATCAGAGGCCTTAAAATCTGGTCTGATGACCGGTTGAATTAAAAACACATTCTGTAAATCAATGGCCCTGATCAAATATGATCTAAATTTTGAGTGTCGTCACTTGTGAAAGATGAGGCTATTAGTTATATTTCATTGGGTTTTGAAATCACTCAGAAATTCAATCAGGATTCAAAATTGCAGCCCAATTACCGACAAGGGTCTAATACCCTTACCTGAAATTTATAAAATGAACGGGTTAAGTCAAGATCTTGACTTTCTCCTTAAAACCTGTGATATTGTGATTGTTAATGATCACAAATATGGTTTTAATGGTCATTGATGACCTATAATGCTTGACCTTAGTTGACCGAGTCAAAGATTGACTCTTTGAAGGCCCCAAAAATTCTATAAAATTATGGGAAAATGAAATTATAAACATATTACTTTCATCTAGAAATTCAGCCTTTGACTCGACCAGTTTTAACGGATAGAAAATCTGGAAAACGAGGGTACGAAACTATGCCAAGTGGCACACACTGTGACTATTGTTGGACATCCGATCAGATGACCCACCCTGATTCCATCATGATCCCGACATTTCTGGTATTAGAAATATATAAAGATATTATAGATAACTTGAAGAGCATTCCAATACGCTCTAATTCGCCTCATTTTGATATCGGAAATGAAAGTTACGACCGGATTACCGGAGACCTAGAAATCTGACCTGACATACGAATTGGTCAAGAACTTGCTCTGTAAATCGATGGCCATGATCACATTTGATCGTATGTTTGAGTGCCATTACTTGTGAAACTTGAGGCTCCCAGTCCTCTTTCATTGAGTTTTTGAATCATCGGAAAACTCGATCGAAGTTGAAAATAGTGACCCGATTATTGACTAAGGGTTTGAAACCCTTAGTAAAATAACTAGTATTGAAGCGATAGAGCCAAAATCTTGACTTCCCTTGAATTCCGTGGAACAAAGATCACTGATGATCACTGTTATGGTCTCAGTAATCATTGATGACCATTTGATTAGAATACTAAATGGTTGATCACGAGTTTGACCAATCGAGATGGGACCCTTAGAGGCCTAAAAACCCGATTTCTTGAAATTAGACCAATTAGGGTTTAGAAGCCCGATTAGGCCCGACCCATGAGCCTAAGCAAATAGTTCAAGATAACTTATAAGACTTGATGTCCTTGTTTGGAAATCGAGTGGGCCACTGCTATTGGCACCCCTTAGAATTTGGAAGCACCAACACTTAAAATATGAATTTCCCTAGGAAACTGGACCCCTTCCC
The DNA here is from genome assembly GCA_021018995.1 of Chloranthus sessilifolius. Classification (NCBI taxonomy): domain Eukaryota; kingdom Viridiplantae; phylum Streptophyta; class Magnoliopsida; order Chloranthales; family Chloranthaceae; genus Chloranthus; species Chloranthus sessilifolius. Next base: position 21,863,637 of record CM037588.1, read on the forward strand.
CGGAGTGACCCGACATATGAGGTCTAAAGCAATTAATGAAATTGTTGGGACTTGATGTCCCTATTTGAAAGCCTTGTGGGCCATTACTAATGGCACCCATTGAAGACTAAAAGCACCCACATAAAAAAATGTGGAGACATCTTAAAGACCTCAACTGATTGTAAATAAGATCCTATTTAGCCCAACGTATGAGGCCCAAATGGATGATGATGAACCTAATGAGGATACGATATCCTCGTTAATCAGGTGGTTCATTTGTTATGGGCACATGTGAAAATATGGGAGAGTTCTACACTATACTCTCTAGAAATCTTAATATTAATTTGGACATGAGGTCCAAATTGACCCAACCAATGGACCCAACAAGGGGCCCAATATAAGAAATGAACTATTGAGGCGTAGTGCCGTTGATTATTAAGCTGGTGTGCTCCACTTAATGACATCCAGTTAGAATATAATGGACATCCACTTGAATTAGTACCTAAATTTGAGAAAGTATTGGATATGAGATAAGAGAATGAATTTTGTAATATGGAAGTCCCGGTCAAAGCTTGGCCAATTCTAAGATGACCCTAGATAGATCACAAATAACCCATATTGGTGGAAGACATAGTTACACGCTATCTGTGTGTAATTAGTAACTGACATTGACTCTGCCTTAATGATTTTGTTTGAAATAATTGGAGAGATAGTCCTCTTTCATAACTCTACTGAATTATTTATGAAATATATGTCCCCGATGGACTCTGAATTACGACAACACTAAGTATAGTGTAAACTGATTCAAGAAATCAGTATACCTAGTGATCCCATTATGTGTATATATGGGATCAAAATATTTACAGTGATTAATGTGATAGATCCTAGGATTTAGACTGATTGAATTGGACCTAGAGCTTGACTGAATTGCTGAATTAAGTCTTTGAATTCGAACCCGATATTGATTGATGCTCGTATTTGAATTGAAACAGATATTTGATGAAACTCGTATTTGAATCCGAATCCGATATTGATTGTAGCCCGTATTTGATTTGAAACCGATATTTGATGAAGCTCTTATTTGAATCCGAACTTGATATTGATTGAAGCCCGTATTTGATTTGAAACTGATATTTGATGAAACTTGTATTTGCATCCGAATCCGATATTGATTGAAGTCCGTATTTGATTTGAAACCGATATTTGATGAAACTCGTATTTGAATTCGAACCCGATATTGATTGAAGCCCATATTTGATTTGAAACTGATATTTGATGAAACTCGTATTTGAATCCAAACCTGATATTGATTGAAGCCTGTATTTGATTTGAAACTGACATTTGATGAAACTCGTATTTGAACCCGAACACCGGTTGAATTATTGATTTTTAATATAGATTGAGATTGAATCCGAAGATTGCTTGAATTGCTAAATATTTGATGTATTTTGAATATTGAATATTGAACATTGAATACCAATCATTGAATGAAGTATTGAGTATTGAGTATTGAATATTGAACATTGAACATGAAATTATTGAATATTGAACCTTGAATCTTGAATATTGAATGAACTATTGAACCCTGAATATTGATTTATTGATAACAAATATTGAAAACTCGAAAGTGGAAAGATGATACTGCATTGATTATTGAACCTCGCAAAGCTGACCACTGTTCTTGCGAACGGGCACTACGAGCGACTCATATTCAGACGAGTTTGAAATGTCAACTGAGAATTGGGTTTCGTTAGACTAACATAGTCATTGATCCTTATCTTGATTGACTAAATGACGAAGAGTGCCAGCCTTTGTTCGCGTGACATTGGCAATTGATATTGATATCGGGCTATGGTTGGTGTTTAGCATCGCACCAAAATAAATAAAAGACCCCTATAAACTATCAAACCAACAGTATTAAATTAATTACCTAATATTGTTAATTTCGTGGTAATATATCTGAAAACTTATTTAAATGAATAAACCACGATTAAATTGCAATGGAGCATCCTGATACTTCTTGATGACATTGTTTGAATGGTAGAGTAGAAATGAAATTTGATATGTTATTGTTGACATTTGTAGAATTTGTTTTGATAGAATAGATGATTGAATATCAAACTTGACATTGATTTATTGATCTTGATAATTGGAATTCATGATTGACCATGTTTTGAAAATGGAAAATTGAATGATCACTTTGTATCGAATGGATCCTTGAACATTATCGTCATTGTCTCATTAGTGCCTAATGAGTCATTGATGGATAGATTGATAGATTTAGAATTGAGATATAAGGATATTGTGATATTGATCAGATAGACAACTGATGAAATTTGACTGAAAACACTAAATGAATTATGAGAATTTATTGGAAATGAATTGATAAATCTAGCTAATACTTCATTAAGCTTCACTGCTTACGTCGTTTTATGACAAAAATTTCAGAGACAGGATAGATGTCGCCTAGCTAGAGCTAGACGGAGCGGCTGGGTAGAGATTTAGAAGAACCCATCGAGCTGAAGGAGTTTAACTCAATTTATCTAAGGAGTTAGTAGCCCATACGTGGACGGACCACGTGATACTTGCACTGGATTGACTTTGTACAATTGCTTTACTTTTGTTTAAGACTAGTTTGGTTTATTATTTTATAAGACCATTGGTCTCATTGTAAATATCAGACTTTGAGATTATTTTGAAACAGTGCATACTTTTGTTTTAACTTGTCTTTCCGCAACAAGTAGAAATTTCGAAGGAACTCGTGTTTTCCTAATAAATGAATAATCGAATTTGAAAACTGATCAGGTTAAGAAATTGAGATTTTTCACAATAAATAAATTTTATGTATTTTCTCCGATTTGGGGAGAAAATTTCGATATTGAACACCGATAATTGAGGTGTGTCGCGTCGACCCTGTTCGTGGATCAGAACATGCGGGGTGCGTGAGCCGCCCGACATGTAAGGCTAGGGGTTGGGGGCGTGACACTATCTTTGTTGAAACTTGTTTCAAATTATATAGATACTTGCTTCTATTATAAAAGAAACCAATTGCCCCTTTAAACAGTACTTCTATCTCTTTATTTTGAAACGAGATTAGAATTATGAGTCTATTGTCCCCATTTTAATTGCCATTTTTTGTTTCCTATCGTTTTAGTTTTGGAACTATATATGTGACTGGTTATGGATCTTTGAGACTCGTTCTTAGAGTTGATTAATCTTGTATCTTTTATTTTGTGAGTTTATTGAATGGAAATATGGATGTAGTTACATATAAATATAATCATATGAATCTCATTAAGTTGGGAGTAAAATGAAAACATTGCCTTCAAAAATAGAAATATTAGTACTTACATATAAATATAATTATCATATATAGTTACAAAAAAGTATCAATGTCACACTAATATCACACACTGTCCAAAGTATTCATTTCGCATCTATATCGCACCTCGAACGTTTCTAGAACGACCCCATCTCGTATCTATATTGTACCAATGTCATATCTATTTTGTAACTATAACGCTTCGATTTCGTTTCTATTTTTGTACGTATAACGTATCTATTTCATTTCTATGGCGTTCCAATGTTGTACGAAAAACGTATCAATAAAAACGTACCCGAGACTTTTTCACCTAAACGTACCATTACCAGTACCCGTTATAATATGGTCTTCGTCTTATCCTCTGCAACATATTCTGTGGGTTGGCTCCTGGGCTCTAGGCAACCTCTAAATGCTCTAGTGTTTGCCTAGGACTGTGGCAGTAGATTAGATCCAAGTGAGCTTAGGCAGCTGGCCTTGATAACACTGGTCTTTCTTTTTCGTCTAAGGAGAAACGCTAATCCTAGTTAACCATTTTGGTGGATCAATATGTTTAGGTTGTGGGTGAGTTTCAAACAATGTGGGTATATCCTTCTTGTCGGAAAATTTGAAAACTTGGTTTCTCAGTATTAAACTAACGCCTTCTTTGATTACTTGGTTCTCTACTGATTTGCTATTATCAAGTAGCTCTTTTCCCTTCATTATGTTGCATGAGGTGGAAAGTAAATATGATACTGAGGTTTTGTTTAGAAAGCAAGAATACCTTTTGAATCTGTTACTGTGTACTAAAATCAACACACACACACTATACAAAAAAGGTCTCTTTTAAGGATGGATTATCATCCCATCTCTGTGGATCTTTTGAATATCGAATGTAAAATATGACCTCATAACGTGTTCAGATGCATAACTGATTAAATTCTGTGATTATGTATCATCTCCTACAGCAATGCTTTTGGATACTGCATGCAAGGTATTACCTTTAGTTGTTACTATTTCTGGACGGGTCGGCTCAGAGACACCAATCAGCTGTGAGCACAGTGGTTTGAGAGGTGTAATAGTGGAAGAAACGGTATATAGACTTGAGCAAATAAATTTCCATTTGATCATTCTTTATTTAAATGATGTGCATGTATTCTGGTTGCTTTCCTTTTCAGGCAGAGCAACACTTTTTGAAACATAATGATGCTGGATCATGGATACAAGATTCTGCTTTGATGCTATCTATGAGTAAAGAAGTCCCTTGGTATCTGGTAAGTGAGGATTACAATGCCTCTTCATTTTCCTGGCATGATTTTTTTTCAGCTGACGTGTCTGGATTGCTTTTTGGGCTCAACTGGAGTTAGTAATTGTGGATTAGAATTTGTGATTTCTGTTCGAGGTATAAATTTTTTATGAGGATTTCATCATTGTCAAATGGAGATTTTTCTTTTTTCTATTACTTCTTTTGACTAAGAGCCGAAACAACCAGGGTTGACCAACTAAACACTGTGCTTAGGGAATTGTGTGTCATATGCATCGGCTGACCAACCTCCTACCTTCGTCTTTTTTGTTTCTTTTATTTGCATCTGTTCAGTGCATCTTCTCGACAACTAGTATTTTACAACTTTACATTCTTTGTTACCAGTTTGATCAACTGCCTGGACTTGAATTTTGAAAGCATCAGGTGTACTGTGCTTCAGATTTTCCACCATCTAGGCATACAAATTATGTTGATGTTGAACACAAGGCACAAGTTCTTAATACCAGTTTTCTATATTATATGCAAATAGCTTTAAAAAACTGAGGTACGGAAATTGAGAAGATATGGATGCCATTCTTCTGTGTGCATGGTGGACAACTATGACTTGAAATCCAATGGCTGGTTGTATGAGTGAGTGTTACTAGAGTTAGAAAGTAGATTAGGGTTAGGCAAGTGGTAGTTTAAGGTTAGAGGAGAGAAGAAGAGAGAGAATGAATGAGAAGGCTTAGTGAGTTAGAGTGCCCTCACTAGCATTTATATTAAGTTGTAGAAATAATACATGGACATCCAATTACTCTACACACCCCCGTAAAACTCTTAAACATATTATAAGACCACAATAACAACACTCCCTGTCAAGCTGGAGCATGAGCATCTATCATGCCCAGCTTGACCACTACATCTTGAAGAAGATTAGGTCCAACCGCTTTGGTGAGAATGTCTGCGAGTTGTTGAGAGGAAGATACATCAATAGGCTTCAGGGATTCATCCCAAGTAGGGCTTCATTGTCACAAGTAGGGCTGCAACTGAGCCGGGCCAAGCTTGAGCTTGGGTCAGCTCAAGCTCGGCTCTACCTTATACGGGCCGAGCTGGAACTTGGCTCTAGGCCCTTCGAGCTTGAAAAGTCTGAGCTCTAGCTCGGCTCTATCAAGCTCGAGTTGGGCCGAGCCGAGCTTCGAGCTAAATAAGTTTTATTATAAAATATTTTTCCTAATGTTGTTTTAAACATCATCTTTTTTAGATGAAAGCTTTAATAAAATTTAATAAATGAAAGCTCTAATTTCTTTTAATCCCTTAGTCCTTTGGGATTTAACAGATCGATTGGAGAAAAAGGTGTTTAAATTTGGAAAAGTAAAAAGTGTTTAACTTAAATGTTCTAAATATTGATTAAGAGCATAGGTGTTGGTTGTAGGTGTAGATTGGTTGGTCAATTGTCGTGCTAGTGGTTGTTCACTGAGACGAGTGAGAAAGAACTTTAATGGGGGATCATAAGGAGTATATGTTAATTACATATTTATCTATTATAAAGTAATCATTAGATGAATCTTATTATAATGAGAAAAAAGAAAAAAAAAATTCAAAATTATATATAATATATTTTATTATATATAAAAATATTATATACTATTAAACGAGCCGAGCTTTACAAGCTCAGCTCTACTTCAACCTAGCTTTAAATAAAAACCTCGGCTCTGGCTCTTGAGCCGGGCTTAAGAGAGCAAAAGTTCTCATTTTCGGGTCGAGCTGAACCGATTTGTCGGGCTGGCTCGGCTCTATTGCAGCCCTAGTGACAAGGAAGTGGTATAGAGTGAGAGATATGGAAGCTAAGCTCGGAAAGCAGAGAATGCAGCACAACACATCACAATTCCCATGGGCAATTGCTCTATACTCAGCCTCAACACTAGACCTAGAGACCAATGTTTGCTTTTTTACTCTTCCATACGACAAGGTTGCCTCAAAGAAAAATAAAGTAGCCGGATGTAGACCTCCCTTCAGTCACACAACCAGCCCAGTCCGCATCAGTGTAGACAGAGACACTCATGTGCCCATGTGAATGAGATATCAAGCCAAATCCCGAATTGGATTTGATGTACTGGAGATTGCGATGAACCACAGCAAGGGTAGTCCGAGGAGCATGCATAAACTGGCTCACAAAACTTGCAACGAATGTGATGTCCTCTAAGAAAAATCGGCAAAACTCTCTCAAATTTTGTCGGAACTCAGCAGGACCACAACCAAATGGAAGGTGTTTGAGTTTCAATCTAACTCCATTCAACTCACACATTTAGCCGATCTCACAAAAGCCAAAAACACAAAATTGTGAATCCAGGCAAAAATGAGAGAAAGAAAGAATCCTTTGAAACTTGCACAACAAAATCTCTAGCAAAAAGCAGATTGCACAACCTTCCTATGCATAAAAAATCGATCCAGTTGCTTGCTGGTTTGAGTCCTTTAGAGTTCCATTTCCTCTAACTCCGTGAAATCCATGACCCAACAGAAACTTAAAAGAAGCCCTTTGCCACTCCTTATCTATGCATCATATACACAATTTCTTTAGTTAAGCTACTCAATTAATTTGATCAAAACCATGGTATTTTCTTTCTCATATGAGGTCAACTCTTTAACCATGTTATGACAGCCAGTGTAAGGGTGGGAGGGAGGGATGGAGGAATAACTTAGTTAGACATGACATTGCTGCTCACTTGCTTTTATAAAGAGGGACTTAACACACGTTCACATGATACACTAATATGGTACAAAACACACACACCAACAGTAAGTACACTAAAAAACTTTGGGTTCAATATCAAACAATGTGGTCCCGAGTTTCAGAATATTCAAAGGGACTTGATCATTCTGGATACAAGTGGGTGTATGATTGAGAAGACCCGTGGGCCAGGAAGACTGTGAATGGGTATATCGCAAAGGGGAGAGTAGGTAGTGTCCATAAGGTGCCTATTCGTATGCCCTACAATACCATTTTGTTGTGGGATGGGAAAATTTTGTAGGAGCCCCCCCACAACTTCTGTATGTATGAATTGAAGCCCAAAGATGTGTACTCCCTATCATTTTAATAGTTTGGCGAACTCTCCAATCGTAATTAGATCGAATCGTTTGATGAGTCTCGACCATAATGAAGAAACTAATAAGGGTAGGAAGAACCTCATCTCCGGATTTAAATAAATACACACAACTGCATCGTTAGTGGTCATCAATAAATGTCATAAAATATCGAAAACCATCACAAGAGGAAAGAGAGGTAGGTCCAGTGGCGGAACCAGGATTCTCATCTAAGTGGGGCGCAAGATGAATTAGAGATAAGTTTTGTACAATGAATATAAATTTAAACTAATTTATATTATAAAATATAATTTTCATTAAAATTACATAGAAAAAAGGAATATTTAACAATAAGACATTGACAATTGTATATCATTAATCTACGAAAAAATCAAACTCTGAAAAATTACCTCTGATTTAGCATGATCCGAAGAAATTTTAACTCAAATCCGATTGTGCGATCCGACAAATCCGGTTTGTTGAAAACCTACACAATAAAATTCAAAATACAATTAATACTTAACAAATAAAATTCTAAGCAACAATAGATTCATTTAACTATGAATCCCTGTAACTATCTTTTCTTCACTCTTCTTGATTATTCCAAGCTTTTCGACACACCATCAAAATTTGGGTTTGCATGCAGCATAGAATATTGTATGCGTTTTACAAGGTATCTTTATTCTTCCTTTATATTTGTTCTTCAAAGACTGGACGGTACCTTCTACCATGAAAGCTTCCTGACAAGTGACAAGAGCTTGTGATTTTGCAGGGTTTTTCTAGGGTTTTGGCTTCCAAAAATATCACTTTTTCCTCTTCTTTTTACTGCTTTTGGTTTTTTTCCTACTAGGATTTTACTTTAAGAAAACCCCCTTTAAACATAGAAAGATTGATGAGAGAGAGAGAGAGAGAGAGAGAGAGAGAGAGAGAGAGAGCATTTTCCTTTTGGATTCTTTAAACTTAAGAACTTCTATGTAACAAGCGACCAAACATCTTATGACGTTGAACGTTGAGCAGTCAAAGTCAAGTATCCACTTACTTTAAGAACACCCCCTTTAACCTAAAGACCCAACGCGTATATTGAGCTGTAGAACTAAGCTGCTTCTTTATTTTCTGGTTTAATCCTTTAAATTTTTTTCTTTGAATTCTTATCTTTGGAGCAAAAAGCTGCAACTTTACCCCTGTTCTTTAGATTCACCCAAATACCAGGTATATTAAATTAAAAACCCTTAAACCCTAAATCCTTGAAAACCCAGATTCATCAAATACCAGCCATCAAATCTCTAAAACCCAGAATTTTTTTTATTCAACCTCCTCTCTCAGATACCAAAAAAAGAACAAGAAAAAACCATCTTCTACCTTAAATTAGAGACTGAGAAGAAGAAGAGGGGAGAGTCAGAGAGAGGCTTACCGGAGGTTGGCGTGGCGGCCTGTGACGGGGCCAATACTCGGCCTATATAAGGTGGGCTAGCGATGCATGAGGCGTTGCGGTATGTCAAACCAATAGGTTTGAGGTTCTCCTGCCATTGTGGCTGAATGACTGTTTTACCCTTATATAGGGGAAGGGAGCTGGAGAGCTATTCCCCCGCACACGGGGCCTTGCGTTGCCAGAGGGGGCGCAAGTGTCTCCTAGGCCTGAAAGGGTGGGCCTAGGACGTCGACGCAGCGATGCCGTGTGGAACCCGAGGGAGGTTGATGTATGGCTCCGGACTACGCGTCGCGGTGCATACGGCTGGGCAACCTCGCGTGAGAGCACCAAGGCGCTGCGTGGGACTCAGTTGAGCAAGACAGCATGTGGGCTGAAGATGAACGTGTGCTAGTAATTCGGAACGCACACGAAGGCAAGCCTGGGACTTCTTGGGCACGCGAGGCGAGGCACAAGGTCATGGGCTTGGTTGGCAAAGTAGCGAGGTACTAGTGCAAAGGCATGTGGTGAAGCTTGAGCAGCAGCCAGTTAGCGCAATGGCAGATCGGGCGTGTCGTTAGGACACGATAAGTGAATGGTAGGCCGGAAACAGAGGCAACCATGTTGGGAGGAGTTCGCCTCTAGGTGGTGGTATCGAGCTGATGTTCGCGGGATGGTTGGGTTGAACGCCGTTGCTAATGGCAAGGCGGTTGAAAGCGCGTCAAGGACGCCGAGACGACATTGTTATCGGTAGGTCGACCTGAGGACCGACCTCGTGACATTTTTGTATCAGAGCCAAGTTCGATCCAGAAGCGATGATGCTATGAGCAAATTGGTGCGGAGGCACGCGATGTGGTGTCAAGAGGGCACGCGACATTCTTGAACAATTGGTGCGGAGGCACGCGATGTGGTGTCAAAAGAACACGTGACATCCCTGAGCTAGTTAACAGGTGAGGGCCTTGTGACAGCAGAACCAAGTTGACCGGACCGGGGTGACAGTGGGGATCTTGTGGGAAGGTGCGGGCCTAAGAACTAGAAGTGTGATGCGAACAAGCTGGGAGGAGTTGGCGGGGTCAGTTCACTGCGATCATGCGTCAACGAGGACGTTGACATTTTATGGAGTGGTGGAGGATGTGACGGGGCCAATACTCGAGCTTGCAGCTGGTGCACGTGGCACGACATGTGGTGCCAGGAGGGCATGCGACATGGGGCCAAGTGGGCCCGGCGATGTGGTCGCGCTGCGAGGATGCGACACGGTCGCATGAGGGTATGACGCGGAGCGTTACGGTTGCGACACGGACGCGACATAGCCAAGGTGGGCTAGCGATCGATGCATGAGGCGTTGCGGTATGTCAAACCAATAGGTTTGAGGTTCTCCTGCCATTCTGGCTGAATGACTGTTTTACCCTTATATAGGGGAAGGGAGCTGGAGAGCTATTCCCCACAGAGGCCGCTGCGGAGGGGCGCAAGTGTCTCCTAGGCCTGAAAGGGTGGGCCTAGGACGTCGACGCAGCGATGCCGTGTGGAACCCGAGGGAGGTTGATGTATGGCTCCGGACTACGCGTCGCGGTGCATACGGCTGGGCAACCTCGCGTGAGAACACCAAGGCGCTGCGTGGGACTCAGTTGAGCACGACAACATGTGGGTTGAAGATGAACGTGTGCTAGTAATTCGGAACGCACACGAAGGCAAGCTGCGTGGGACTCAGTTGGGCACGCGAGCGCGAGGCACAAGGTCAGGCTTGGTTCGGCGGTGAGCGAGGTACTAGTGCGAAGGCATGTGGTGAAGCAAGCGAGGCCAAGTTAGCGCAATGGCAGGTGGCGTGTCGTAAGGGACACGATAAATTTGAATGGTAGGCCGTAAAGCAGGCAACCATGTTGGGAGGAGTTCCGTCCTCTAGGTGGGTGGTATCGAGTGATGTGTGCAGATGGGTTGGCTTGCACGTCGTCAGGCTAAGCTCGTGCGGGTTGAAAGCGCGTCAAGGACGCCCTCGCATATTGTTATCAAGTAGGCTGACCTAGCGAAGCGCGTTAGGTGCCGCATTTGAGACCGAGGTATGGCGCGAAGGAGGAAGAAAGAGAGAGAGAGAGAGAGAGAGAGAGAGAGAGAGAGAGAACAGAGGGATGGCGTTGTCGGCTGGTTTAGAGAGGGGAAGGGTTTTAGGGTTTTAGAGAGAGAAATAAGAGGGAGGGCGCGGGGCGCGGGTTTAGAGAGGGAAAAGAGGGAGGGAGAAGAGAGAGGGAATAGAGTTAGAGTCTTAGAGAGGGCGTCGGTTTAGTGAGACCCAGAGAGTTATGTTTTATATATTTAAAAAAAAAAGGGTTTTTTATGTTTGAGTGCGGGCGCTCTCCCGCACTCCTTTGTTTGTGGTTCCGCCACTAGGCAGGTCCCCAAACATCACTATGTATATGATCAAATGAGGAACTACTATGATGCATATGAGAAGTTTAATATGTTTTAACAATGACATTCACATTTCTAACATTGAAAATTTGACATATCACTACTAGTTTTAGACAAGGGAAATAAAAGTCATAAGTTCCTTAAACTGACATGACATGGCCCAACCTAGCATTCCATAGACTCAAAGTATTACCACTAAAGACTCTGCTAGTGGAAAACTGGCATAATGTAAGAATTGGAAGGAAAAACTATTGGTCTATAAACTTCAAAGTAGTAGAGCCCCTCTTACTCTGTGCCTTGTGCGAAAATCCACCTCGCAATCATGTCTCACAATACTCTACTGGTAGGAAATAAAGCTACTGAATTGTTCAATAATTTTGTCATGCAACAATAATATAACAAATTAGAAGTCAGTTGAGGAACATGTAGAACATCTGAGAGAGTAAGACTATCTGAAAGAGGGACACTTCCTTAACTAGTAATGAGAATGTGGAAACAATCGGCTAAAAGTTCTTGTCTATTAATAATGTGTCGGGCCATAAAATAGAACGCTGAGACTCACTAGTCATATTGTCAGAAGTACTTGAGTTGATGACCTAGGCAGATGATGATGAGAGGATATGGTAGTTTGGTATGTAGATTAAGCAAAAGTATCTGAGATTAGTGGAGAAGCATGTTGGGTGGCCTGAAGCCTCTTCTGAATGCCAACAAGATCAGAATAGAGGGCACTCAGTTCATATGGCAGATTAGTAGAATTAGTAATAGGAGAGCTTAAAGTAGCATGCTCCTGTGGAGTAGTAGAGATGGGAACCTGTGCGACCGTGGATCTCATCGATCCGTTGCGACGATGCTCTCAAAAATGGAGTTGCCACCCGGAGCTTTTGGTGTCCCAGGATACCCAAAATCAATATCATGAGCACCAAAGTTCTAGATTTGACTCTGAATCCCCGGTCAACGCCAAAGCCTCTTGGGTAAGGAATTCGGTTATCAATCAGGAAGATGTTAGACATCCGATTGACCCGCTCGCAAGCGGTCTCTACTGTGACCAAGTGTAAGAAAAAAATATAAAATTGAATGACACTTCCCCTTGCTCGAAGGCACTCTGATCCTATTTGAGCCCCTTGCAATCACCGAAATTTCGGCGGCATAATGGCTCAAATTCTAGGATAAGGGAAAAGCAAAAGAAGGTAGAGGAATAGAGGGGAGAGCCGGAGCTCTCGAGCCCTTGTAGCACCGTCGCTGAATCTTCTCGTGAGTGTTGGTTCCGATGAACTTCCGAATGATGGTATGAGAGCTTTGCTAAGGCTTGGAGGGATTGGTGATGGACTTTTAACGGTTGGTGAAGTATGGACCTAGGTTTCAAGGCTTGAAGAAGGCTTGAAATGGGAGATGGAGAGCTATTTTTCTATAGTTTTTGCTTTAGGATTTTCAAAAGTGATTAAACAAAAGAAGAGGGGGGGGGGGAGGTCTCTCTATTTATAGAGTTGAGGGTAATTAGTGAGGGTTTAGGGTGCTAATTGGTTTAGAAATTAGGTAATCCACAATCTAAGGTTTTTGAGGGTTTTAAGGGCTTGGAGAAGAGAGATTTGGTTTTTAATGGTGGATGATAGGGTGATGGGTTGAATGGCAAAAGGGTGAAACTGAAAGTTGGGAGGGGTATAAGGGTCCTAAAGAAATACACCTTGATCTCTGGGATGATGGTTCACAAGTTAAACCCAAAAACAGAAATCTGCCATCTTTCCCGAAAATCAAGATTTTAAGCTGTGCATACATCCAAGTTAAACCCAAAAACAGAAATCTGCCATCTTTCCCGAAAATCAAGATTTTAAGCTGTGCGTACATTGGATGTATGCACAGCTTAGGAACAATGTTTTTTGATAAAAGTGAGAAGTTTGAAGCCCATTCTGAAGCAAAAATTCAAATTTGGCTATACGTACGTTGGATGTATGCATAGCCAAATTCTGGTCAGAAATTGCCTATGCGTACATTGGTTGTACGCATAGACATTTCCTGCGCTTTTCTACGTTTTTCAAATCGCCATAGCTTTTGATGTACAACTCAGAATCATGCGATTGTTGGTTCGTTGGAAAGTTGGAAACCTCTACTTTCCAATGGTATAGGACCCGGCCTCAACAGATATCTATGTAAATTTTGGCACTCCTCTTTCTATCCGCTGCTCTGGTTGGTTCGAAGCGGGTCCGGGAAGAGTTCTATGGGTTAGGGTTGATTCCTAAGGGTCCAGGAAGGGGTTTATGGGTTAGGGTTGATTCCTAAGCGTCCGGGAATGGTTCTAAAGGCTTGGGTTAAGTTCTAAGGGTTTAGGAGGTGCCTTCGGAAGCTCGGGAGTACGCCGCTCTCGAAATATGGGTCAGTGGAGCCTTGGGCCAAATTTGGGTGTCTACAGAACCATAATAGCATGATGGCGCTCATCACCATCTATTGGGGCATAAATAAGGTGAAGAGGAGGTATAGGATCAGTAGCAAGAATTTGTGCTCGTAACTGCTCACACTCAAGGTGAAGTCCTATAAAAAAACAATAGATTAGCTGACATTCAAGCTGATGTGCAGCAATCATACGACTCTTGCAGGGTTACTCATAATACGGTTCATACTGCCGGAGCTCATCCCATCGTCTTTGAAGATATCCAAAATACTCCGAAACAGTTTGATCCCCCTTTCTCGGCATGGGAGACCTCACGAAACAATTGATAAATGTGAGTGCCATTCTTGGCATGAGGGCATCCTATAGCTGTCTTGCCGTCTCATGAAATATACACATGTTATATACAGGTTTTTCCATGGAGTTGAAGAACCATATTCCAATACTGTGTAGTTGTCAATTTTCCATTGAGCATAAGTTGCAACAGACTAGGGAGGAATGGAAACAGTCCCAAGAATAGGATTTAGCATCCCACGGCCACCTAAATATAATTGTATGGATCTTTCCCATGGAAGAAAATTATTACCATCAAGCTTCACACTGGTAAGACCATAGGGTGGAATCGAAGGATCCACTTACAATAAATGTCTTTGGCTCCATAATATGCGACATAAATAGAGAAAAATAGTGAATTAAGCATACTGATATGGAAAACGTTTCTCAATCAGATCAAAACAGCTGTATTGAGTGGGGAAGACATCCAATTATACATAGATGAGCAAAATCCAACAAGAAACAATGCAAAAGAAGATACATGACTATAGCGTATAAAAAATGAAGCAAAAAACACCTCAAAATTATGTAGCAATCACCTGCAGATCTGAACATAATCACTGACAGGAACTGATCGAGAATCATGCAAATCGATGAAAACCCCTATCACCAACATCAACACAAAGAAGTATAAAAAACGGAACTCCTAGAATATTTATTTGATTGCCATGAGACCAAGTTTATTAGTTTCGGAGTGAAATATAGTATCAGTCATACCCAGTTTGCAGCTGGATTAGGTGACAGGGACAATCAAAGCCCTATAAAATCGTGAATCCGTCGTTTCACGGGTAGCATAGAAAATGATACACAAATGGATCATACAAAAATGGTTACTAATAGTGGTGTGTAATTATGTTTACTCGTCTTTGGTTAGTGATACACATATTGAATTAAGGGTCTGTTTGCCTATTTTCTGGAAAGTACAGGGAAATGATCCTGATTTCCTAAGGATTCTGAAGGTGTTAGATTCCATAGGAAACATCAGTTTCAGTGTTTGGATGGGAAAATAGATAATAGGGAAAGATAAATGAGTGGGGTGCACCTCCTTCCATGCTCCCACTCAACAATCTAGACAAACTCATTGTCTCCTACCTTGAGTAGGAGACTGACTGACAGAAGACGAACCTCGGTGACACATCCCATGCTGGTGTTTCTCTGTGTCTTTGTCCCATGTGGAGCCTCCATCAATGGAAGTTGGACAAGGTTTTTTTTTTAATGCAGATTATAAAACATGAAATTAAGATCTGTATCAATAGACTCCCATTAAAGTTCAAAGGTGATCAGCCATAACAGAATGATCAGCAGCTATCAATTTTACTTGTTAATCTGAAATTGCATGTGAAAGGAGACAGCAAATTGCAGAGGAATGTCAAATGTGGAGAAAAGGCAGCGCTGTAGAAAAAACTGGAGGGAGGGAAGGAGGGATCAGGCGTTCAATGGAAATGATAAAACCCTAATTAAAAGCTAGGATTTAACAATTCCGGAGGTGGGGAAAACAACTCGTTTTCAGCCTTTTCGATCCAAATTTTTTACGAAACATAGGAAATGACCAATTTTCTTTTCCTTTCCCTGTATCCAAACATAGCCTAAAGGATCCTTGTACTGTCTTGTTTATGTTTTCACAACTCTTCTACTTATTAGGGCATCATTCCTGCTTTGGAATATCATGATTCAAAGGCATTCACCATGGGTCGTATAGTATGCTTGAATTTTTTTACTTTTTCTGATGCTCCCCTCTTTCCCTATTGGTTGTCACGTTTACGTCTTGTACTTGCCACAAATTATGCTATGTTTTCTTTTTTCTTTTCTATTTCGTATGTTCATTTAATTTTTCATTAGCATTACTGCGAATGGTGGTTGTTTTTTTTTTACAATATTGAAGATTGATAAGTGCCCAAGTTCGAGTTGAGTACTTGGTAGATTACCTGATCGAGTTTTGTTTCTTTTTTTCAGTTGTATTAATACATCTAAAAAAAGAAAATTTATATTAGAAAAAGTACAGCTAAACCAACCCATTAATAATAGTTTAATACCTCAAAAGTGAGTGACTGAATTCTTAAAATGCACTGACAAACCAATCACTTTCCATTTTCCAAGTTACAATTTGCAATAAAATCACAAAGCAAGAAGTACAAACTGTAAGGAGTCTCCCTCAACTCATGTCCTCAAAATCTCACAACAGCGTAAAAATGATTAGGAGGAATAAAGTACATTTCAAGGAGTCCTTACCAAAATCCATAAAATTGTTTTAGGTTACTGAAAATGGGAGTTTTTAAGGGTCATGGAAGTAATGGTGTGGGTTAGAAACAAAGAACGATTACGTTAGACCTTTTCATAGCCTTGAATCCTCGAAAAAGTAGACATTTGAAATCAATTCAATAAGCAATCTTTGTGGTACTGGTACCTCCCAGGGACAGCAGATTTTTTATTTGAGTTTGGGGGCCTAGGGGCGTGACATCATCTTTTCCATGTGTAAGGGTGACCAGTTTCCGCTCTGTGTTTGCTTTTTTTTTATGGGATGTAATGACTGATTGTGAGATTGTACGCTGCATGATTTCCAATGGATAAAATCAGTCACCACGGATGCACCAGTAGAATGTCAAAATGGATTCACCGGTTAAATCTGTTTTGGGCAGCTGGGGGTGAATCAGTGGACATCTTGATTTCTAAAACCATGTTGAGCTTATTTATTTATTTATTATTATAATTATTGTTTATTTACGTATTATTATTATTATTTTTGAGGGGGTGGGGGGTGGCCGCAGCTTTACGTAGCTCTTGATCAAGTTGAATAAATATTCAGTCGTATCTAATAGTTGGCTTCGTGAGGGCGAGTGTTGAGTGCTTGTTCAAAAGGAAGATTCAAAAAAGACATAAGCAAATATATCTCTACTTACTATCTTTTGCTGTTATTATAGATTTTATGTTTCTTATTGTTTTGGTATGTATTTGGGTGTATATTGACTATTTCTCTCACTTAATATAAATTCTAGTGAGGGACTCCTAACTCACTAAGCCTTTTCATTATTTCTCTCCTCTCTCTCTTCTTCTCTGCCACTAACCCTAATACAACCTACTAACCCCAATCTCATCCAACCCTGAGTTTCTTCTTCTTTGACATAAGCTGAAGTATCCGTCCACTTCCTCATAAGCTAACTGACAATACAAGTTGACAATAATAATTTTTATTTATTTTTGGTGGAACCTAAGTCAGTGAAGCTTGCTAGTGGAAGTCTCAGGTAGACCCGAGGAGTTTCACTCAATTATGCATTTTAAATGTACATGGAATCTTTTTTCTTGCACATTCTTTGAAGAAAACTATAAAAAGACGCAAGATCCTATTAAATCGATTGAACTCTCAAGCAAAGGCCTTGTCCCAGTTAGACCATTCATGCCTTAAAAACTCTATTATATCGTGATATTGTATACAAATTCTAATCTTTGGTTGGCCCTCATGGCCTAGTTGCTATAATATTTTCCCATTACTTTGATCGTATCTTTACCCATAAGCAAATGTATGAGATGCATTATATATTATACTCTGCTATCTCCTTGTAGATTTTCAGTTTCTCACTATATCTTTTTTTGATTGATAGTTGCTCACTATATCTTTTGACCAGATATGAGGCTAGTCTGTTGCATAGAATGCGACAAATATTGTAGATGATATATGTTATATATTTAATATTGGTTATCATATATCATCTCATCTCTCTTTCCTTAGAATCCCATTTTTTGTGGTTGGCATAATACCATATATGTTACGTAGAATAATATGTAATGGTATACTAGCTAGCCACAACAGCATCCCATGCTCCTGAACAAATAAAAAACAAAATGACAGCATCCCATGTTAAGGCATACATTTTTTAATGTTTAGATTTGATCGTATTGGGTGTCAACCATTTACAGACTACGAGCATGATCATAATGCATGCCCTTCCCAGTTCGCACTTGACATATTTTAACAGCTCTTACTAGCTACAGTTTTAGTGGCCATGCCACATTAGCTAAGAAATTATTATTTTTAACCTTTTTCCTAAAATTTTGGTAATTGTTTTTTCACCTACATGCTGCCTAGTTATGATAGAGTTTCAAGTTTTATAACCTTGTTCATTCCTGATGTTCGTTGTCACTGTTGGATGTAACTTTGATGTTCTCGAATTTATTTTACTTCTGCAAATAGCCCTCTCAAGAAGACTTTTCTTACATCAATTCTATAACCGACTTAATATAAGGATGATGGGACTGGCCGTGTCTATGTTGTGGGAGCCCGAGGTGCTACAGGCTTGGTGTTAACTGTTGCAAGTGAAATCTTTGAGGATTCAGGGCGGTCTCTTGTACGTGGAACACTGGATTATCTCCAAGGTCTCAAGGTTAGCATGTGTAATCATTTATTTTTTATTTTTTATAGGGAGCTGGAATCGAACCCATATATAATGGTTTTAGCACTATAAATGGAATTATCTCCAAGGTCTCAAGGTTAGCATATGTAATGATTTTATCACTATATAAATGGGAGTTGACCGTAAGTGCTATTTGACAGTAACTACATTTTGCAGATGCTTGGGGTCAAGCGAGTTGAAAGGGTTCTTCCCACTGGTACCTCTTTGACTGCTGTTGGTGAGGTAATCTTGGTTAATCTAGTAAAAAACATGAAGGTCTTTTTTTGTTGGATGTTTTTATTGTTTTACATTGGAAAAATCAACGATTTATATGATATGACAACTAAAAAAATTCCCTATAGCTTTCTAGGTTGGCCAAATAGATTATTTTTTTTATTTATCTCCCCCAAACCAGTGCAGAGCATAGTCAAAGTTGTAGGGTTTTACTTTAGGATGTCATAATTGCTGCAGTTTATAGCTATAAGCATTTAACAAGGGCATTACTTCATATTTTCCATTTTTTGTTCTGTCGACATGCGCTTGGGCCTGTAGCACAATGGAAAGTTGACAATATTGCAACCTCAAGGTTGCAGGTTCAAGTCCAGCTTATCAATAAAAAAGTTAGAAGAGGTGGACACATCATAGATGCGTTTACACACAACGAAACGAAGAAGCGTTCGTAGATATAATCGACAATGCTTTTTTAGAAATTTTACAAAATTCCTCTATTGGGCATTTGATATATATATATATATATATATATATATATATATATATTTGAGGAGTAACGAATTTTTTTATTAGAAAAATAAAAAGATTCACAATAACAAATTGAACGAAGAAAAAACTAAGAAAAGCGAAAATTTGAAAGTTGCATTTTGTCCCTGTTGAAACATCTTTGACAAGGCAGCAGCAAGTCTTTGGCCGACAAATGATCAGAGGCTCATTTAGTGTATTGATATTTGCTAGACGATCTGCAGTGGTATTTCCTTCACAAAAAATATGAGAAGTAGACCAATGAAGTACATTCAATGAAGCAGTGATGATGGAAAACCAGCAGTTAGTATTCCAAGGTCTTCCTTTCCCATGTAATGCCTCCACTAGAAGGTGGGAACCGGATTCATTGTGTATAAAATTCAAACTACGGGGAAGGAGTTGGAGACCTGTACCTAATGCAGGAAATTTCGCCTGGGTGTTCGTACCAATACCATATGCAGTTGAATAACCGAATATCAGCTCACCTTTTGAATCTCGTAAGACCCCGCCTCCAATATTCAATTTGAACCACCCAGACGATGGCGGATACCATTTAAGTAACATAATCTTAGGCTAACAAACTGGATGATCTCAGCACCATCAACCCCCGAACTGGACATGGGTTTTAACGAAGGTGTCAAAATCGGTATCGGACTCGGGTATCGGTCCATGGAGGACCGATACGACTCGGCCGATACTGATACGTATTGGCTTATTTGAAAAAAAAAAGAAAAAGAAAATAGACGTATCGGCCGATATCCGATACGTATTGGCTGATACGGGCCCGTATCGGCTGATACCGTTACCGAGTTGAGATACCGATACCTATCGGGGCCGATACGTATCGGTATAGGCCGATTTTTGATACCATGGTTTTAACAAGAGGGATAGATAAAATAATCATCGGTTATTTCTGGTAATAATGACTTCAGCTCCAATACACCGGGCCTCATACCAGGCTCGATTTCTATCGGTCCAAACTTCCCAAAGGATTAGCCATGGGACTTGCAGCTTGATCAAATTCAACTGTGATTTAGCTGATGAGCTGCACCATCTTGAAATAAAGATCAATAAATTTTGATAATCCATATGCACCTGTAGCAGGATGAGAATAACTGGCAAACCTGTTTGAAAACTGGGCCTTAAAGAGACAAGTGGGACATCATTTCTTGATCATGCAGACAGATGTAGTAACTAGATGATAAAGGGATTTTTTTTTCTTTTTTAGGCCTCATCAATGGGAATTCCGGAGTGTAATGTTCTCCAAGAAAAGGTCTTATTTTATCTGGAATTGAGGAAGACCACATCCTAACCCATATATTATCTACCTGTAATTTTTGCCTGAAATCATTCCATGCTGATTTTACAGTGAACGTACCCAATGGAGTAAGTTTCCAAAAATTGTCTTTTCCATCGTGAGAAGGGAATTGCTGAATCATCTCCATGGCTGCTTGATCGATCCGAGTTGAGATTGCTACCATATTCCATGCACCATTTGCATGACCCTCATTCATCAACATATCAATCCCTAGGTTAATATTAAGGCTGCATTTGGCATAGCTCTTTGTCAGCTCCCTACCAGAGCCAGATATACTTGCTTTAGTAGGCCCCCCTGATGGGGACATCTGATTCAAGCAGCCGCTCGTAACCTATTGAAGGCGGAAGAAGAATGTGAAAGCATCCTAGAAGAATTGATGCATGCTTAGTCGATCGATCGATCCCTGACATTAGATCGATCGATTGAGCACAGAGGATAGGTCTCTTGGCGAACTTATTCTTCTCAGTCGATCGATCGGTTCCAAACTTTCGATCGATTGATTGTGGATAGTCTTCGGGAAAATTTATTCTTTCTCAGTCGATCGATCGATTCTAAAATCGATTGATCGACCGCGTGAGTTACGTCTGCCAAAAGACGTGATTTTGGTTTTCTTTGGCAAAATTTGCCATTTTAGTGTTTTAAGTTATTAAGACTTTTATTTTGATGTAGGTTTTGCTTTGCCTATTTAAAGACTTGTAAAATAACTTTTATTATTGATGGTTAATGAAAATTTGCTTTGCAAAGTTTGAGAGTTTTGATTAAACTTGGTGTGATTCTCTCAACCGAAGAGCGATTCTTCGTCCTACGTGCGGTTTGGTGCGAGGCTAACTTTTCTCTCCTCTCTATCTTCTTTGGATCTACGAGTTGTGCAAGTATCTTAACCCTAACCTATCCCTTCACCATTAAAATCATTATTTGCCTTTGTTTTCGCACAGATTCGAAAGAACCCACTTGTGAGTTCGTTCGAAACTCAAAACTGTCGGAGATCTAGCCGTTCGTCAAGAACCCTAATCTTCTAGATCCGATAGGGAACGTACGCGAAATTAACACTAGTTTGGATTAGAATTAAATTATTTTATTGAATTTATTGATATTTTCTGTGATAATCTGTTAAAGAAATTTATCTTTTAATTGTTCAAATTAATTTTCTATTAATCTCAGCCCTAGCATCGCATTGTGTTAGTTTCCGCATCAGATTTATTATCAGAGATTTGTCAGTTTAGGGTTGTCGGTGTTCATATAGGTTCTAGGGTTCATTTCTTTTATTTTGTTTTTGTTAGCCCTAGCATCGCATTGTGTTAGTTTCCGCATCAGATTTATTATCAGAGATTTGTCAGTTTAGGGTTGTCGGTGTTCATATAGGTTCTAGGGTTCATTTCTTTTATTTTGTTTTTGTCTTGCATAGTCATGGATCCCATTAAGATAGAAGCCCTCATTAAGGAACTTACATCTAAGTTGACTGCAAGTCAAGCCAATCTTCAAGTCCAAATGACTGATCACCATAATCAATTGCAAAACAAGTTGCGTGATCAACAAGTCCGACATGAGGCTCTGGTGACCCGTGTTGAAGAGATGAATGAGTTCATTGCTGAAAATCATTATCGAGTTCATATTAATGACCGTAAGAGAGATGGACCTCACCGGCGTGATATCCAAACCAATCAGAACGACAAAATCATGAAGTCCGTGAAAATGGACGCTCTTAGTTTTGACTGAAAAATACAGCCTAAAGTTTATCTCGAGTGGGTGACTAGCATGGAAAACTTCTTCGAATGGTACGCTATGTCTAAGGAGCGTAAAGTCTGGTTTGCCAAGGTCAAACTGCTGGGTCAAGCTAGGCTTTACGGGAGGGGTATAGAGCATCATAGGCAATCCCAAGTCTTCTTCCAATTTCTACTTGGGATATGAAGATCCAACTGAACGAGAAGTATGCTCATCTTTCCTATGATGAACGTCTTCTTGATCAGTGACAATCACTGTGCTGAGGGAATTCACCAGTCATAGAGTACATTGACAAATTTGAAGACCTAATGTCCCATGCCAATGTGGATGAGCCGGAAAGAGTTACCTTATCCCGATTTTGAATGGGCCTTCGCCCAAAACTACAAAGGGAACTCATTCCATACCCCGTCACAGACCTAGATGAATATTTCTCCAGAGTCGAAGAGTTAGAACGGTACCTCAAGGCCCCTCAAACCAAACGTTTCGACACTAGTGCGTCTGGTTATAGGTCTAACTATCTTGAGTCAAAACCCAATGTCAATACCCCGTCGCTTAGGTCTAACTCAGTTGCTACACCAGTAACCAAAGTTGATAAGGGCAAAGGTCCAATGCTTAAAAGCCCCAATAATGGTGGTCAAAACAAGTGTTACAAGTGTCATGGCGTCGGACATTTTGCAGCACAATGCCCTTCCCGAAATTTGTTCAAAGCCGAGGACCTTGAGTATGAGCATGATGAGGGAGAGAAGTTTATGAGCCTGAATCATTCCCAAGTGATGAGGAGGATTTTGCAGGGGAACGAACTGTGGCTAGTCTTAGGGAAGTCTCCTACCCCATTGAGGAGGGTAATATCTCACGGGCTCTTGTGGTTAGATGTGCTCTAGCCCAGTCTAAAGAGAGTGATGATTGGCCGTGGGATAACATCTTTTATACAGTAGTCAACTGTGGTGAGAAAGCCTGTCGAATTATAGTCGATAGTGGAAGCTTTACCAATGTTGTTTTCGAGAGTACAGTTTCTCGCTTAGGGGTTGTACTCGTAGCTCACCTGCGACCCTATAAAATTGCTTGGGTCGATTCATCATCAATCCCCGTTTCAAGGTGTCAGGTTCTTATACAATTTGGTTCGTATAAGGACACCTTAAGGTTGGATGTGGGGCATATCATCCTTGGGAGGCCGTGGTTGTATGATATGCACGTTACATTGTTCGAGAGATTGAACGGGTGTTCTTTCACGTACAACGAAAATAAAATAAAGATCAATCCTTTACCTCCTAGAGCACCTACTGTGAAAACGAACAAGTCAAATGATAAAGACCTAATTGAGAGAGAAAAGACATCTAAGGCCGTTCACATCGTTAGCCCTTTAGAGTTTGAACGAGGTGCTAAGACTGAGAATATTGTTTATGTCCTTGTCACAATAGAGTCGCCCAAAGAGTCAAGTGCTGAGTTTCCAAAGGAGGTTGGAGCCATGATGGACGAATTTCGGGATGTTTTTCCCAAGGACCTTCCGGATGAATTACCACCTTTACGGGACATCCAACACGCCATTGACTTGGTTCTCGGGTCTACTTTACCTAACTTTCCCCATTATTGCATGAATCCAAACGCTCGGAGTTTAAAAGGCAAGTTGATGAACTTCTCTATAAGGGATTCATTAAGGAAATTATGAGTCCATGTGCCGTGCCAGCGCTGCTCACACCCAAGAAAGATGGATCTTGAAAGATTTGTGTTGATAGTCGCACTATTAATAAAATCACGGTCAAGTATCGGTTCCCTATACCGAGACTGGACGACATGTTGGACATGATGGTCGGTGCCACTATATTTTCGAAAATCAATTTGAAGAGTGGATACCATCAAATCTGAGTTTGTCCCGGGGACGAATGGGAAACTACCTTTAAAACTAAGGATGGTTTATATGAGTGGTTTGTCGTGCCTTTTGGGCTTTCAAATGCCCCGAGCACATTTATGGGAATTATGACGCACGTGTTGAGGCCTTTCTTAGGCAAGTTCCTTGTGGTTTATTTCGATGACATCCTTACTACCACAACAAGGAACAACACTTAGGTCACTTAAGGCAACTTTGTATGACTCTCAGAGGAGAGAGGTTATACGCGAACTGAAAGAAGTGCACTTTCATGTCACAAAGCATTGTCTTCCTAGGGCTTGTCATAACCTCTGAAGGAATGATTGCGGACCTGGAAAAGGTTAAAGCTATTGTGGAATGGCCTGATCCTCGGAACATTCACGACGTTCATAGCTTCCATGGGTTAGCCACTTTTTCAGGCGATTTATCCGTAACTTCAGTACGGTAACATCCCCTATCACCGATTGCATAAAAAAGGGGAAGTTTAAATGGACACCTGTTACGGCAAAAGCCTATAAGGAGATTAAGTCCCGAATGACAAGCTCTTGTCATGCTCCTTCCTGACTTTTCTAAGGTCTTTGAGGTAGCGTGTGGCGTGTCAGGCGTAGGTATTGCGGGAGTGTTAAGTCAAAAAAGCCATTCGATAGCTTATTTCAGTGAGAAGCTAAATGAGGCCAGACCGAAATACTCTACCTACGACAAAGAATTCTATGCAGTAGTGTAATTTCTTAAATCTTGGAAACACTATTTGCTACCACATAAATTTGTCTTGTTCTCTGATCATGAAGCCCTTAGATTTTTGAGTTCCCAAAAGAAGTTAAACCCTCGACATGCGAAATGGGTTGAGCAACTTCAAGGGTTCGCCTTTGTGCTGAAACATAGGGTTGGAGTAGAGAATCGAGTTGCTGACGCGCTTAGCCGTATAGTGGCGACGTTACACTCATTGAGTGTTGAGGTGACCAGATTAGTTCGTCTCATAGATGATTATCCTACATGTCTGGATTTTGGAGAAGAGTACACCTCACTTCTGAGTGGACTGCATGTGAAAGAGAGTAAGTATACCCTATAGAATGGGTATTTGTTCTTGAAACACCACTTGTGTATTCCCCGTACTTTACGAGATTTTCATAATTGGGAATTATACGCTGGAGGGGTTGTCGGTCATTTTGGTCACAACAAGACTATTGCATTGGTTGAAGACTGATTTTATTGGCCCAATCTCACCCGAGATGTTGTCAAAATCATCAACCAGTATCGTGTTTGTCAACTGGCAAAACATAGGAGGCAAAACACCGGGGTATACACACCTTTACTTGTGGCACACACCCCGTGACAAGATCTTTCTATGAACTTTGTGTTTGGCCTTCCTAAGACCCTCTGCAAGCACGATTCAGTGTTTGTCGTTGTGGACCGTTTCTCGAAAATGGCTAATTTCATTGCGTGTTCCAAGACCTCAGATGCAAGTAACATTGCTACACTTTTCTTTAATGAGGTTGTTCGTCTGCACAACTTGCTTAAAACCATAATGTCTGATCGTGGTGTCAAGTTTGTCAGTCAGTTTTCGTCAGCATATCTCCCCCAAACAAATGGGCAAACTGAGGTTGTGAATCGGAGTTTAGGCAATCTGTTACGGTGTCTAGTAGGTGAGCATGTTAGGAGTTGAGATTCTATCCTACCTGTCGTGGAGTTTTCATATAATAATTCGGCTAATAGGACCACTGGCATGAGTTTGTTTCAAATTGTGCATGGCTACAAACCTAGGATACCCATAGATCTAATCCTGATGTCGGTTCATGAAAGGTCGTTAGAGTCTACATCTGCATTTGCACATCGCATTCATGAACTTCATGTTGAGATTAAATGACAAATTAATGTGAACAATGAAACATACAAAACTTCTGCAGATTCTTATAGAAAGTTCAAAGACTTTCAAGAGCACTTCCCTCAGGGGGTTGCTCAGAAGTTACAAGCTCGTGGTGCAGCTCTCACTATCGACTATGATTTGACAGACTTTCTCACCACACTTGGCTATGGTATAAAAGGTGTTGTCTCGTCGCCAATCATCACTCTCCTTAGACTGAGCTAGAGCACATCTAACCACAAGAGCCCGCGAGGTATTATCCTCCTTAACGTGGTAGGAGATTCCCCTAAGACAAGCCACAGTTCGTTCCCCCTCAAAATCTTCCTCATCACTTGGGAACGATTCCGGCTCGTAAACCTCTTCTCCCTCATCGTGCTCATTCTCATGGTCCTTGGCTATGAACAAGTTTCAGGACGGACATTGTTTTGCAAAATGTTCGATGCCATGACACTTGTAACTCTTGTTTTGGCCACCACTCTTCGGGTCTTCAAGCATTGGACCCTTACCCTTATCAACTCTGGTTACTGGTGTAGCAACTGAGTTGGACCTAGCTGATGGAGTATTGACGTTGGGTTTTGACTCAGGATAGTTAGACCTATAACCAGACCCACTAGTGTTGAAACGTTTGGTTTGAGGGGTCTTGAGGTATCGTTCTAACTCTTCGACACTAGAGAAACACTCATCTAGATCGGTAATGGGGGGTATGGAATGAGTTCCCTTTGTAGTTCTGGGCGAAGGCCCATTCAAAATCAGGATAAGGTAACTCTTTCTGGCTCATCCACATTGGCTTGGGTCATTAGGTCTTCAAAATTTTCAACGTACTCTGTGATTGGTGAATTCCCTTGGCGGAGTGATTGCCACTGATCTAGAAGACGTTCATCATAAAAAAGAGGAACATACTTCTGGTACAGTTGGATATTCATATCATCCCAAGTGGAAATGGGAAGAGGACCCTAGGACTGCCTACGACGCTCTAATCCCATCTAGTAAAACCTAGCTTGGCACATAAGATTGACCTTGGCAAACCAGACTTTATGCTTTGCAGATATGGCATACCACTCGAAGTAGTTTTCCATGTCAGTCACCCACTTGAAATAGACTTTAGGTTGTCTTTTCCCATCAATCGTAGGAGCGCCCATTTTAACGGACTTTATGATATTGTTGTCCTGATTGGTTTGGATTTCACGCCGGGACCATCTCTATGAGGGCTTCTTAATGGGATCTATGACTATTCAAGAAAAACAGAAAATGAACCCTAGAACCTAAATGAACACTGACAAATCTCTGATACCAAATCTGATGCAGAAACTTACACGTGCAAACATTGTAGTCAAATGGCATATGCGACCCTATGCGATGGCATAGGGCCATCGCATATGCCATTATGCCATGACATAACTTTTTTTTTTTTCAAAAAATCTCAAAAAATCCTAAAAAAATCTCAAAAAATTCTCAAAGTATCCCATATTGATCAATAATATGTTTTGTGTGAAGTTTGGGCTCTATTAATTTTGTAGTATATAGAATGCGAAGTAAAAGTATATAATATAAGTATATAACCTATACGTTAGAAATGAAAATATAAATTTCATTAATGTTAAACAAAATAGTATAAAAATAAACATAAGAACATACAAAAAAGAAGGGAAATAGTATATTTTTAAGTTCTAACCCACAATGGTACATCTCCATAAGGTTGAAGGGAAAATATAAATTTCATTAAAAAATAAGTTAAAATAGTACAAAAATATAGTGGATCATACAAAAGAGAAGAAAAAAACTAAAGAGAAAAATTATTGTAGAATGAGAAGCATTAGGAAAAGAAATCCCCTATTTATAGGGCTTGGGGAAGCTTCAAAAGCAAAGACAAAAAAAAAAAAAAACCCTCTAGTAGAGAAGTATGCCATGGCATACACAGTATGCGATGGCATACAGTCGCATATGCGACAGTATGCCATGGCATACTATTGTATGCGACGGCATACTTACCTGTATCGCATATGCCAGCCATCCAAAATGGCATATGCGATCGCATATGACATCAATGTGTGCAAATGCTAGGGTTGAGATTAATAGGAAAATTTAATGCATAATGATTAAAATACCAAATTCTATAACCG
Organism: Chloranthus sessilifolius; assembly: GCA_021018995.1. NCBI lineage: Eukaryota > Viridiplantae > Streptophyta > Magnoliopsida > Chloranthales > Chloranthaceae > Chloranthus > Chloranthus sessilifolius. The sequence goes on from CM037588.1 coordinate 21,891,785, forward strand.
TTTACCATAGAAAATACCAAGATATTCAATTAAATGATTTTATGTCTAGCCCTGAACAGTGTTGCTTTCGCGTACGTTTCCTATCGGATCTAGAAGATTAGGGTTCTTAGCGAATGACTAGATCTTCGACAGTTGTAGGGTTTCGAACGAACTCGCAAGCGGGTTCTTTCGCTACCGTGCGAAAAGGAAAGGCTAAGATTATATTTAATGGCAGAATGCATAGATTAGGGTTAGATACTTACGTAACTCGTAGATCAGAGACGATAGAGGAAAAGTTGGCCTCGCACCAAACTGCACACGGGACGAAGAATCACACTGTCACATAAAACTCAAGCAAAGTTCTCAAAGTTGCAAAATCAAAATTTAATTAACCATCAATATTAAAAGTGTTTTTACAAGCCTTTAAATCGGCAAAGCAAACCCTAACTCGAAATAAAAGTCCTAAAAACTTAAAACACTAAAACGACAAGTTTTGCCAAAGAAAATCAAAATCCTGTCATATCTCGCGCGATTGATCGATCGAAAATTTGGAATTGATCGATCGACCGAGAAGAATAAGTTCCCCCAAAAGACTCTGTCGTCTGTCCTCAATCAATCGATCGACTAAAACCCTCATCAATTTTGCGAATCTGATCAGTTCTTCTTTTGGATCACTTTACGTTCTTCTTTTACCTTCGATAGGTTACGGGTGGCTGTTTGAATCGGATGTCCCCATCAATTCTCCCTGTGTTAGAAGGTAGAAGGTTTCATCCCCGATGAATATTGGTTGTGATAGAGTTCGAGGAGATCCAGATCGATCTGTTGAAATTCTTTTCTTGTTATCCACGTATTCTCTGAATCGACTTTATTCTTCCACTTGACCAAATACTTCTGAAGCCCCCTTGGCTAGTGGACACAATTTGATCCTCCAAAACATCTTCAATGATCTTACGAGATGGTTGTGTTGGTGAAGGTAATGGCGTTGGGAGGGAAGTGGGGGTAACATCGGATGTGGGCGGTTCAAATGGGTTTGGTGGGATGGTTGAATGACTATGAAACGAAACGAGATCCTCCACGTTGAAAGTCTTGCTAATCCCCAGTTCTGGCGGTAAATCTAGGATGTAAACGTTAGAACCGACACACTTCAAAATCCTATAGGGTCCAACTCCATGAGCTTGTAACTTCTTAGCAATCCCTTAAGGGAATCGCTTAGGCCTATTCCGAACCATCACAATCATCCTTGTGAAATTCTTTGAACCTTCTATGAGAATCTGCGTAAATTTTGTATCTTTCATTGTTCACATTAATTTTCCTTTTAATCTCAACATGCAATTTATGAATGCGATGTGCAAATGTAGATGTAGACTCTGACAACCTCTGGTGGAATGACATTGGGATTAGGTCTACGGGTGTCCTAGGTTTATAACCATGCACGATTTGAAACGGACTCATACCTGTGGTTCTATTAAACGAATTATTGTATGCAAACTCTGCTATAGGTAGGATGGAATCCCAACTTCTAATATGCTCACGTACTAGCATGGATCAAAATCTCGGCCAAAAATTTAAATTTTCGGCCGAGACGACTCGGTTTTGGTGGAGATCGAAACAGAAAAACATAAAAAACCGCCCCCCACCGGAAATGGCAAATTATCGGCCGATAATTTGAAATTACTGGCCGATAATTTCAAATTATCAGCCGAGATCACAGAGTTCAATTTTGAAATTTTTTTAATAGGGTTTAGGGTTTTTTATTTTGCAAAATAGGGTTTAAACCCAATTTTTACAAAAAAAAATAAAAATCATTTGTTTTCCTTTCTTTTTTTAATAGGGTTTAAACCCAATATTTGCAAAATAAAAAACCCATTTTTTTTTCTTTCTTCTCTCAATCACTCCTCCATTTTTTTTACTTTGTTACCCTAAAAAAAGAAAATAAAAAGGACGTACCTATTTTTCCCTTTCTTCTCGCCGACCTTTCTTCCTTCTTCTCCTCGGTTTTTTTTTTTTAAAGGTTTGCGTGTAGGTTTAGACGAGAGAGAGAGAGAGAGAGAGAGAGAGAGAGAGAGAGAGAGAGAGAGAGAGAGAGAGGCGGGTTGGGTTTGGGTTTGTGAGTTTTAATAGGAGAGAGGGAGAGGATGGGTTTGATTCAATACATTATATGCACATGTTTTTTAAGTGATTGCACCAAGGTAGAAGAAAGACTTTTTATTTGAGGGACATGTGACATGTGAAAATGCAATCTAGACCGTCTGATACAAAGTTCATTATCTATAGATCCTTTGTAGATAAGATTGGAGCAAAATATAGTTTACGTCTGATATAATAGCTTTTGATTATATTTAATCACATGATGAAGATTGTATTTCTTGCCAATCTTGTCCACTAAGGATCTATAGATCATGAATTTTAGATCAGATGGCCCAGATTGCGTTTTTAAATTATCGTTTGATATCAAATTACAGTATGATATAATAGCCTTTGACTACATTTAATCACATGATGAAGATTATATTTCGTGTCAATCTTGTCCACTAGGGATCTATAGATCATGAACTTTAGATCAGATGACCCATATTGCGTTTTCACGTGTCACATGTCCCTAAAATATAGTCTTTTTTTAACCTTGGTGCAATCACTGAAAAAGCTAGTGCAAGTAATGGCTCCCTAAATATAATAAGGGGAGCCATTACTTGCACATGTGATTTAAAGAAAGACATGATATCTTAGGGATGTGTGATATGTAAAAATGCAATATGAGCCGTCTGATTGATGTTCATGATCAATAGATCTCTGGTATATAAAATTGGAGCAAAGCACGATACTTGTCATATGATTTATTGTAGTCAACTGTTGAATTATATAAAAGCCTTTGATTCCGTTTAATCAATGTGAAAAATTATATTTTGTTCTAATCTCTTGCAATCGATATCTTTAAATCATGGCCTTCAAATCAAATTGCTTAAATGATGTTTTTACATAGTAGAGGTCGCGAAACCTGCAATTCTTTTAAATTCAATGCAATCTAGTGCAATCACTTGAAAAGCTTATGCAAGTAATGGCTTCCAATAAGAAGCAATCAAAGGGTTTAAAGGAGTTGTACATATGGACACTTCCAGAGATTGCGTGAGCGGTAATAGAGGTACCCATATATATAAAGGTACGCAATATTTCACACAGTAGATCTTGAGATCATAGCCCAACTAGCATATACAGTAAGATCTTGATTTCATGTGTCATACATCCCCAAAATGACCCTGATCATGGGCGTATCATGAGAAGGGTTCTCGGGTCACTTGAGATTTATTTAATGTGAAATCAAAATCTGATCGTCTGATATGTTTTGCATGAGTTCAAGATCCATTGTGTGATCAAAAATTAGTTTCAGTAGTGTAAATATGTATTCTAACAATGTTAAGAAGTTTTAAAAAATCAATAAAATAAAGTTCGGAACATATTTTTAAAAAAATCTGAAATTTACCGAAAATTTGACCGAAATTTGCCAAAATTTTGACCAATTTACGATTCGGGTCATGAACGAAACCGCAATCGAAACCGAGATTTTGATCTATGCGTACTAGACACCGTAACAAGTTATCTAAACTCCTATTTACAACCTCGGTTTGCCCATGTGTTTGGGGGTGATATGTTGACGAAAACTGAAGCCTAGTCCTCATTTTTTGCCACAGTGTCTTCCAAAAGTAACTGACAAACTTGACATCACGATCAGACACTATAGTTTTAGGCAAACCGTGCAGACGAATAACCTCATTAAAGAAAAGTGTAGCAGTGTTTTTTGCATCTGAGGTCTTCGAACATGCAATGAAATGGACCATTTTCGAAAAATGGTCCACGACGATGAACACCGAATCTTGCTTGCGGAGGGTCTTAGGAAGGCCTAACACAAAGTCCATAGAAAGATCTTGCCACAGGGTGTGTGGCACAGGTAAAGGTGTGTATAACCCGATATTTTGCTTACTTTGTTTTGCTAGTTGGCTAACACGACACTGGTTGATGATTTTGACATCTCGGGTGAGATTGGACCAATAAAATTAGTCTTCAACTAATGCAATGGTCTTTTTGGGGCCAAAACGGCCGACAACTCTTCCAACGTGTAATTCCCAAACAAGAAAATCTCATAGAAAAGTACAGGGAATACACAAGTGGTGTTTTAGGAACAAAAACCCGTCCTGTAGGGTGTACTTACTCTCTCTCGCAGACTGTTCACTCAAAATTGAGGTGTACTCTTCTCCAAATTCCGGACATGTAGGATAGTCATATACGAGACAATCGAATCCGGTCACCTTAACACTCAATGAGTGTAACGTCGTCACTCTACGGCTAAGTGCGTCAGCAACTCGATTCTCTACTTCAGCCCTATGTTTCAGCACAAAGGTTGAAGTTGCTCAACCCATTTCGCATGTCGCGGGCTTAACTTCTTTTAGGAACTCAAAAATCTAAGGGCTTCATGATCAGAGAACAAGACAAATTCATGTGATAGAAAATAGTGTTTCTAATATTTAAGAGATTACACTACCGCATAGAATTCTTTGCCGTAGGTAGAGTATTTCTGTCTGACCTCGTTTAGCTTCTCACTGAAATAAGCTATCAGATGGCCCTTTTAGCTTAACACTCCCCCAATACCTACGCCTGACGTGTCACACGCTACCTCAAAGACCTTAGAAAAGTCATGAAGACGCATGACAGGTGCTTCTGTCATTCGGGACTTAATCTCTTTAAAGGCTTTTGCCGCAACAGGTGTCCATTTAAACTCCCCCTTTTTGATGCAAGCAGTGATAGGAGATGTTACCGTACTAAAGTTACGGATGAACCGCCTGTAAAAAGTGGCTAAACCCTAAGAAGACAATGCTTTGTGACATAAAAGTGCACTTCTTTAGGTTCGCGTATAACTTCACTCTTTTGAGAGTCTTACAGTCTTACAAACTTGCCTTAAGTGGCCTCTGTGTTGTTCCTTGTTGTGGCTATAAATAAGGATGTCATCGAAATCATCCACACGGAACTTGCCTATGAAAGGCCTCAACACTTGTGTCATGATACGGATAAATGTGCTCGGGGCATTTGAAAGCCTAAGAGGTATGACAAACCACTCATATAAACCATCCTTGGTTTTGAATTCAGTTTTTCATTCGTCCCTGGGATGAAGTCGGATTTGATGGTATCCACTCTTCAAGTCGATCTTCAAAAATATAGTGGTACCGACCATCGTGTCCAACATGTCGTCCAGTCTCGGTATAGGGAACTGATACGTGACTGTGATTTTATTAATAGTGTGACTATCAACACACATCCTCCATGATCCATCTTTCTTGGGTGTGAGCAATGCTGACACGACACATGGATTCATGCTTTCCTTAATGAATCCCTTATGGACAAGTTCATCAACTTGCCTTTTTAACTCCGAGTGTTCGTATGGATTCATGCGATAATGGGGCAAGTTAGGTAAAGTAGTTCCGAGAACCAAATCAATGGCTTGTTGGAAGGTCTTTGGGAAAGACATCCCGAAACTCGCTCATTATTGGCTCAACCTCTTTCGGACATTCATCACTTGACTCTTTGGGTGTTTCAATTGTTACAAGGACATAGACAACGTCCTCTGTCTTAGCACCTCGTTCAAACTCTAAAGGGCTAACGATGTGAACAACCTTAGATGTCTTCTCTCAATTAGGCCTTTATTATTTGACTTGTTCGTTTTCACAGTAGGTGCTCTAGGAGGTAACAAATTGATCTTTATTTTATTTCCCTTGTGCGTGAAAGAACGTACGTTCGATCTCCCGAACAATATAACGCCCATATCATACAGCCATGGCCTCCCAAGGATGATATGCCCCACATCCGTAGGCAAAACATCGCACCATAAGGTGTCCTTATACGAACCAAATTGTATAGGAACCTGACACTTTTGTGAAACAAGGATTGTTGATGAATTGACCCAAGCAATTTTATAGGGTCGCGGGTGAGCTACGGGTGCAAGTCTTAAGCGAGAAACTGTACTCTCGGAAGCAACATTGGTACAACTCCCACTATCGACTATGATTCGACAGGCTTTCTCACCACACTTATCTATGGTATAAAAGATGTTATCCCGCCGTCAATCATCACTCTCCTTATACTGGGGTAGAGTACATCTAACCACAAGAGCCGGTGAGGTATTTTCCTCCCCAACGGGATAGGAGATTTCCCTAATACAAGCCACAATTCGTTCCCCCGCAAAATCTTCCTCACCACTTGGGAACGATTTAGGCTCATAAACCTCTTCTTCTCCCTCATTGTACTCATTCTTAGGGCCCTCAGCTATGAACAAGTTTTGGGACGGATATTGTGCTGCAAAATGTCCGATGCCATGACACTTGTAATACTTATTTTGACCACTATTGGGGCCTTCAAGCATTGGACCCTTACCCTTACCAACTCTGGTTACTGGTGTAGCGACTGAGTTGGACTTAGTCGATGGGGTATTGACGTTGGGTTTTGATTAAGGATAGTTAGACCTATAACCGGACCCACTAGTGTCGAAACGTTTGGTTTGAGGGGTCTTGAGGTATCGTTCTAACTCTTCAACTCTAGAGAAACACTCATCTAGATCGGTACCAGGGTATGGAATGAGTTCCCTTTGTAGTTCTGGGCGAAGGTCCATTCGAAATCGGGATAAGGCTACTCTTTCTGCTTCATCCACATTGGCTTGGGACATTAGGTCTTCAAAATTTTCAATGTACACTGTGACCGGTGAATTCCCTTGGCGCAGTAATTGCCACTGATCAAAAAGACGTTCATCATAGGAAAGAGGAACATACTTAGTTGGATATTCATATCATCCTAAGTGGAAATGAGAAGAAGACCTTGGGACTGCCTACGACGCTCCAATCCCATCTAGTAAAGCCTAGCTTGGCCCATAAGCTTGACCTTGGCAAACCGGACTGTACTCTCCCCAGACATGGCATTCCACTCGAAGTAGTTTTTCATGTCAGTCACCCACTCGAGATAGACTTTAGGATTTCTTTTCCCATCAAACGTAGGAGCGTCCATTTTAACAAACTTTATGATCTTGTCGTCTTGATTGGTTTGGATTTCACTCTGGTGAGGACCATCTCTATGAGGGCTTCTTCTTAATGGAATCCATGACTATTCAAGACAAAAACGAAATAAACCCTAGAACCTATATGAAAACTGACAACCCTAAACCGACAAATCTCTGATACCAAATCTGATGCAGAAACTAACACGTGCAAATGCTAGGATTGAGATTAATAGGAAAATTTAATGCAGAATAATTAAGATCCCAAATTCTATAACCATTTACCATAAAAAATACTAAGATATTCAATTAAATTATTTTAGGTCTAGCCCGGAACAGTGTTACTTTCGCGTACGTTTCATATCGGATCTAGAAGATTAAGATTCTTAGCGAACGACTAGATCTCCGACAGTTGTAGGGTTTCTAACGAACTCGCAAGCGGGTTCTTTTGCTACCGTGAGAAAAGGAAGGGCTAAGATTATATTTAATGGCGAAATGGATAGATTAGGGTTAGATACTTACGTAACTCGTAGATAAGAGAAAATAGAGGAGGAAAAGTTGGTCTCATACCAGACCGCATGCGGGACGAAGAATCGCTCTTCGGTTGAGAGAATCACACCCTCACAGAAAACTCAAGCAAAGTTCTCAAAGTTGCAAAATCAAAATTTCATTAACCATCAATAATTAAAAGTGTTTTTACAAGCCTTTAAATAGGCCAAGTAAACCCTAACTCGAAATAAAAGAGTCCTAAAAATTTAAAATACTAAAACGACAAGTTTTGCCAAAGAAAACAAAAATCCCGTCATATCTTGCTCGATCGATCGATCGATTCTAGAGTCGATCCATTGATAAATATGTAATTTGCCCGCAGGCTTTGTCCACAATCGATCGATCGATTGAGAAGAATAAGTTCGCCCAAAAGATTCTGTCCTCAATCGATCGATCAAATGTGTGAGATCGATCGATCCACTAAAACACTCATCAGTTCCGCGAATCTGTGCAGTTATTCTTTCGTACCACTTTCACGTTCTTCTTTCACCTTCGATAGGTAATGGGCGGTTGCTTGAATCGGATGTCCCTATCACACATTCAAAATACAAATCATCTAATGTGTTGACTGCTATTTTTCATTATCAGCAATTTCTGCTGAGAAATATTTGGTGTGTTGTCCATTTTCATATTAGCTGCTATATTTTGGTTCATTAAACCAAGTATAAGAATTAGTTCCGTTTTCTAAAAATCTTGGAATATTTTGTTTTTTCATGCAAGTTGATAGTAAATTCTGGTGCATTGTTCTGATTTATAATTAATTATTATTATTGTTATTTGTGTGATATCTTCGTAGGCTGTTAAAGATGACATTGGGACAATACGGATTCAGCGACCTCATAAAGGGCCATTTTATGTGTCCCCAAAAAATATTGATCAGCTCATTGCAAATCTTGGCAAATGGGCTAGGTAGTTTACTGAATATTTTGTGGTTCAGTTTTGCTTGTTTATTTACTTTTATATATTTTATTCAAAGCTATTTGAGAGAGGCACTCTTTACAGGTGGTATCAGTGTGCTTCAATGGGGTTATCAGTGTTTGGCCTTTTTCTGATTGCTAAGCATGCCGTTCGATATATTTTGGAAAGAAAACGGCGAAGAGATTTGCAAAAAAGGTAATGATTAATTGATTTCTGATCTTTAGATGGGAATGGGGAACTGAATCAATTAGTGACTAATGTGGAAACGGTTGGTTACTCTTAGAAGCAAAATAAAATGCAAATTTAAATCTACAACTGGGTTCCTTGCGTTCTGTAAATTGTAAAAATTTTACAAACATTTCTGAATGTCTTAAAAAGACAAAAAACACACTCTTACTCTGCTTTAAGTTTTTTGATAATAAGTATTTCAGAAATTCTATTATCTTTTAGAGCGATTATTTCACTACGGAAGTGCTTGTATTGTGTTCCTTTTTTACTTCAGAAATGCTTTTATCTTTACGTTGGGAAAGTGGAGGTCGTCTTAATTTGCAAAAGTACGGACAATATTTAATGCATGTGAGATACATGTTTCATATGTGTTCTTATCTGGGACGGTCGGGTATCGCAAGTAGTCATGGTGGCCATTATTGTTCCCTGAAGGGTATATTCCATGATAGAGTTGATGAAATTATATGATCAAATCATTGATAGATATTATGACAAAATTATATTTACAGATATGAAAATGACTTCATTCATTTACAGACAAAGATTTAGATAATACAACTTATATAAAGGATAGCCTCAAGGGGTTTGGTGTGATGGCCAGCCCGCTTCAGGAAGTGGGAGACCGGAGTTTGAATCCCCCTTGAGGCCACTCTATGTATTTGTATCCTGTGCTAACCTGACACATGCTAACTTGGGGCACGCATGTGCCCCTGGGATTAGTCGGGTGCTCAATGAGTCCCAGACATCCAGGTTATAAAAAAAAAGACACCACATGCCCAGAAATCAGTGACTCGAGGCCACCTAAATTACTTTATTGGTGTAGTGCAATTTTGCAACATCGACCTTAGGTTTTGCTTTTGGCTGTAGCCTGAGTGATAGATAGAATACTCTCCTTCCTCTTCATGTTCTGATGTACATCTTTTCAATTTCAGATTCGTATATGATTATATGTGACAGATTCTCATCTATGCAGGGTTCTTGCTGCCGCTGCACAAAGGCTAGGACAGGATAATGAAGGTAGATACCACGCCTTCTATTTTTTCTTGATTCTCAGAAGTTGGATACTAACTTCTTATAATTTACCTGCAGGGACAAATGGAAAGGCTGATAATGGGTCAGATAATGCAAAGAGGGATACTTTAATGCCAGATCTATGTGTAATATGCCTTGAACGGGAGTATAATGCGGTTTTTGTTCCGTAAGTACATATTGAATATTTCTTCTTTAGTTTAATCTATGCTCACTACTGCCACTATCTACGCCTTTTCCATAGTTCCTTCCATGCTACTATTCTCTTTATCTTTAACTCTTTTAATGTTATAAAGCTAAACCAAAATAGGCAATGTTTTGTGGGACGGCTTGTTAAAACTGTTTTTAGTGGTTGGTCAATTTTTAGCATAAATTTGTTGATAGCTCGTTTGGATGTGAAAGTGGCTTTCCTAAAGAAGGATTTAAAGAAAAGTTTACATGACACATTTGAAAAGGTTTATAAAAAGTAAAAATGACAAGATATATCAGTTGAAGAAATCATTATATGGCTTGAAGTAGTCTTCTTGTCCATGGTGTTTAACTTTACACAACGCTTTCATTGTGATTAGCTATGTACAACGTTGACTACTGCCTGTATGTTTATCATAGTTGGAGTGACTTTATTATCCTATCTTATATTATTAGCTGAAACCAATATGATTATGATAGGCAAAAGCAGCCCATGGTTAAATCTCATTTGGAATGAAAATGTGGGAAAAACATCTTTTGTATTAGGAAGTTAAAATCACTAGAGAGAAATTTCTTAGCCAATCCTGAAAAAGTTTTTGGTGGTTTTTCTTAGGAAAAAATAGCAGTGGATAAATTCAAAGTTCAAACCTATTGATATGCTTTTTTAAAGGTTTGAGATTGTCAAAACCCTTACACTCAAGTTTTTTGAATGCAGTATATATGCAATGTTATAAGACTCGTTTTTCAGTAGTCATATTGACTTATTTATAGAATCTAGAGCAACTGAACGTCGTATGCCACATTGACAAGTAATTAGTTAGGTACAACAATGGCAACTAAACTTTTACGTTATTCCATTAAAGTGAAACCTAATGGTTTTGAGATTTGTAAATATGTACCGCTTCTTGATCCTGGATGATAGAAAGTGGCGGTCGTAGTGCATCTTAGTTGAAGCATACATATTACTTGTGCATGTTCCCAATTTCGACAGAAGAAAAGGTTGAATTTAACTAAGGATCAAGGGGGAGGGGGTGGTAGGGGTGACGGAGGGAGGGTTGAGTTTGAAGGGTTTTGATTTTCCAATTCATCCTTAATAGAATCTCATTTGCATTACTTCGATGAATATTTAGTGATGGTATTTAGTGTTTTCTACTTTGAAATGATTCTAACTTCAAGATCTCTATAGCTTTGGTATTGACGATGAGTGTTGACACTAATTCCATGTAGAAGTTTCCTTTGGAAATGGTTTTCAAAGTGGTGAAATTTCCTTGAGCTTACTAGAAAGTTCTGCTTTGCATCGGTAAGCCTCCAAAAGCAATGGGATCCCATTTGAAAGAGGGTGTATAGAAGACTTGCTTCATGGAAAGGCCAAAGTGTGTTCCCTCGTTAGTAGGTTTATGTTCTTGAAGGCCATAGTTGCAAGCATTCCACTGCAGTTTTTGTTACTTTGTGCAGATTTGATGCTTTAATAAAGTGGAAGTAAATGTAAAATAGTTCTTTGAAATGGAAGGAGACGAAGAGCGAGTATTATTTAGTGAAATGGAATAATGTTTAGAAGCACAATTTTAGAGGGGGATTAGAAATTAAGGTGGATAAAATAGCACTCCTTGGAAATGGCCATGGAAGATGAGGAAAATGATAAATTAAGGGGATTAGACTTGCTATGGAAGATAAGTAGGGGCTTACGGGGTAAACTCATTGATCTCAAATAAGAGTACGCCAGGAATATGTTGGATAGGGGGTTTGATACAGATCAATTGTTTATAGATGTAGTTTAAATGGAAAATTATCTAGTACCACATTGACATAGATTTCACTATCTAGGCTCTACTTTAGAATCATATGATGGATTTGAAGAGGGCGTCTCAAATAAGAGTAATGCAGATTGAATGAAATGGTGGAAAGAAAACGGAGTATTGTGCGACCAGAGAGTCCCACTTAGATTGAAGGGACATTTTCAAACGATGACGGTTAGACCTGCTATGTTATATAGTATGAAGTGTTGGGCTATAGAAAAAGCGACAAAAAGACAGTACATGTCGCTGAGATGCGTATGTTGAGATGAATGTGTGGAGTGACAAGAAAGGATAAAATGCGAAGCGAGTACAAGGCTGTGATGATGATAATCATAGAGTTATTATATTCACAAAACAAAATCAATGCAATAAGAATTCCTAATTTTACTAACTTCAATTTAAGTAAACAAGAATGAAGTCATATATATCTATATAATTACTAGGACATGAATAAGCAAATCACTCACATATCTATCTGATCACAATCATGATAAAAACACTTATACCGAGATCTTTATGTAACATCACTATATTATTTATATCTTTCATAATTTACACAATCATGTATATAATCATGATAAAAACACTTGCATACCGAAATCGTTATGTAACATTGCTTATAACTTTCATAATTACACAATCATGTATATGTGTGTGTGTGTGTGTGTGTGTGTATATATATATATATATATATATATATATATATATATATATATATATATAGGGAGCCGGTTCCGTCCTCCATGGGAGGACAGTCACTGTCCTCCAAGGTCAACATGGAAGTACACATGGCATCTAAAACATTGTTTGGGTGCCATGTGGAGCATAGGTGGATGGTTTAGATCAATGTTGAAAAAAGAAATTTCAAAAAACACTTTTTAAACCCACAAGTCAAAGTTCGACGGGTTTCATTGGTCCATATTTCGTGGTTCAAAAAACACAGTGGAGCTGAGTTTTCAATATATATATTTTTTTAAAAGACAATCTAAGCAATGCACTCAGAGCTCCACGTGACATCGAAACAATATTTTGGGTGTCATGTGGTCACTTATAACTTCCATAATTTACACAATCATGTATATATATATATATATATATATATATATATATATATATATATATATATATATATGTTATGCAATAGTTCCAAAATTTTACCCTAACCAAAATAACTTTAACATGCATGATAAGCTTATACACTATTATGCTCTTTTCTAGCTTTTAAAAGGATCAAGAGAAGTGTTGGCTTTATTCTTTTTGACCTTCAATTGTTGGAGGTTTAGATCCAAGAGTCCTCTAGAAATCCCTAGCTCTCCCTATCAACAATAGTTTCATATAAGTTTATTTTCAAAATTATTGTGAAGGAATTGATTCTTATTGAATCATCTACATACTTTTAGATGTGTGATAGCTTTTGTATAGTTGAATATGTGGAAAGGATTGGGGGTTTATCCACCAAGATTGATCCGAGTTAGGAATTTTTTTGCAAGAGATCATATGCAAGGTCTCCCCAATGGAGCTTTTTCATCAACTAGCGGATCAAATGAACCGATTTCTTCAAGCTCAAAATGTGAAGGTACATATGTGATGAATAAGGTGGAGAGAGGTGACGACGAAGATGGATTTGATGTGAATGGTTTGACCCCATTAGTAAAATCCTGTGGTTCTAGTAGGGCTGTCTGCGACACCTTGTGCAAGGATCTCGGAGATTGCTCCTCGAATCTTGCCTTTTTAAGGCTTTTGATCATTTAGAAAATGGGAAGAGCCATTCTTGTTGCAACTTGCTCTAGGGTACAGAAAGGAAGAAGTCGAAGAGGGTAGAGTAATTGTTTGTGTAGGAATTTTCTTAGGAAATGAAAAAATTACACGTTTCAAGCTACCATCTCATAAATGAATGGACTCTTCTTTTTTCTGGTTCAGTAAAGATGTTCATTTTGTAAGGCAAGAAACGTACATCCGATCGAAAGCTAAGCAAGGCCCTTAACGAAAGTGGGAAGAAACAAGAGAAAAAACGAAAACAAAAAGCAAAAGAAACTGGCCTCTCAAGGGAGAAGGCCAGAGACCAGCTTATGATATTATTCTTATCCGCTGTCTGTTCCATGCATGCTCTCATGCACGCATAGTGACACATGACAAATTTGTTTTTTGTTACATGCATACTCACATTGACATGTATGGAGGCCTTAGCCTCCTCTCTCTCTCTCTCTCTCTCTCTCTCTCTCTCCACGAGTTTCAAGTGAAAATCCCCACTCTCCTCTTTTCTATTGGTCTAATTTGGAAAAGGCGCTCCCATTTAGTGGGTCTCAAGGTCAACATGGTCAAGGGTCATGGTGACCCTTGATGCTACAAGAAATTTTGACTTTCCTTCTTTCTCCTATGAAATTTTGTGCATTTCAATGGGTCAAATGAGTGCGTGCATGCAACACTTTTCAGAATGTCTTTTAGCTAAGCATTAGTGTTTGGTACCTTGAAGATTATGAGATTATGAGATTATGGGAGTATAGATAATTTGTGTGGTGGAGATTTATTCTCCGAAATCAAATTTGAAGTGTGAGAGTCAAAAGTTCAAAACTAAATCTATGGTGCATGTGGTTATTGGGCTCAGTATTAGCCGTGGTAACTTGTGTAACTAGCCTTCAAGGAAAAGTCTAAGGTCAAATGAATAGATGGTGTTATCAATTAATTCTTGGTGATTTGGAGAGGTCTTAGTTTCTACAAATCCAATGGTGCATGTAAGGATCAGAGTTCATAATTACTTCTTGATGCAGGATGGTATCCTAAACTACGTGAATGCGATGATTAATTTTGCCGAAATTAAATTGAATTAAATTAAACAATAAAATTCTCAAAATATAACGAATACCTCAGGCTTTCGTAGTATTCCATGGAAGGATCATGTGTGATTCAGGCAGGGTTCAGTCTGGGCGTTAGATCCGTTAGGTTGCAGCGTGGATCGTTCCTAGAGATAGAACTCTAGATTTCCAGATTAAGGCGCTCACAATGCAATGATAGGATCTTTGGTTCTCGGGTTATTTTGATATGGCTGGGTTTAGCAATCTGATGGAGGCTACGGTAGTTGAATCGGGTCGATTCTATGGTTTAGGGAAAAGCTAGGGTTTAAGATTTCAAAAGGATGATGGCTGAATTAAGGTTGTGGGATCACACAAGCAGAGAAAATAAGAGATAGATAGAAGATAGATTTGCAGGCTTCACACCCTTGGCTTCGCACCAAACCCTTCTCGGGAAGAAGAATCACTCTTCGAAGAAACTCATCTCAAGTCTCAAAGTAAAACGCTCATTTATTCAATAATCAATCAACTAATTACATTGTTTAACTTAAGGACCTTACATAGGAGCCCTTTCAAAGGAAAATAAAATCCTAAAACAAATACCAAAAGGACAAGTATGCCCCTAAAAGTTCAGTTCGAATTTCAGAAAAAAATAAAAAAAATTTAAACTACGCGATTTCGATCGATCGAAATGGAAATTCAATCGATCGAAAATGAAATTCGATTGATCAAAAAAACATATTTCAAAAGTCCGCCGCAGAAATTCGATCGATCGAAACTGAACTCGATTGATCGAATGGAAATTCGATCAATCGAGTATATAATTCGATCGATCGAATTATATACTCCAGAACATGTGTTTTCCACTCGCCGATGCTCGATCGATCGAAAAAGGACTTCGATCGATCAAATTTTCAATTCAATCGATCGAAATTGCTGGTTCCTCCAATTTTTCATCTTTCGCCTCTTTCGCCTATTTCTGATGTCCATTCCGCTTCTTCTGATGTCGGTATACACTAAACGGTCCATATCCAATGTCTTCATCACCAATGAGGCTGCGTCGTGATAGCGCTCGAGCATGTCGGGGTCCAGGCGTCGCACTGCGTCTTCAGTTAACCATGAGTTCTTGGACTCCGGCTTTCTCAACCACTTGACCAAGTGCTTTTCATGGGTGGCTATCGCCAAATCATCTAATATCCCTTCGATTTCATCTTTGCGTTGCTTGCGTAGGGAAGGGAAGGGTAGGGGTTGTAGGGTAGTGGGGCTAGCATCTGGGCTCGGGGTTGCTTGGAAGGGGTTGTGAGGGGTGGGGCTAGAGCCAAAGAAGGAACCAGGTCCTCTACATTGAATGTAGAGCTGACCCCTATATCCGGTGGAAGCTCGAGAACATATGCATTAGGTCCGCTCCTTGCCACAATTCTAAAAGGCTCAACACCGCGGGCTTGAAGTTTCTTTGCGGCTCTCAATGGGAACCGCTCAGGCCTAACCCGAACCATGACGTAGTCTCCAACCTGGAATTCCTTGAAGCGCCTATGCGCATCCGCAAATATTTTTATTGTTCATTGCTTGCATTAATTCTTTTTTTAATTTCGGCATGCAATTCATGTATATATTGTGCAAATGAATCGGCTGATTCGAAAACTCAATAGGATGCAGACATGGGAATAAGATCAGTGGGTGTTCTAGGCCTATGACTAAGGACGACCTCAAAAGGACTCATACCTAGGGACCTATTGATTGAATTGTTGTATGCAAACTCGACTAGAGGCAAAATAGAATCCCAAGTCCTAGGGTGATCACCAACAAGACAACGAAGAAGATTACCTAAGCTCCTATTGGTGGACTCTGTTTGGCCATCTGTTTGAGGATGATAGGCCGAAGAAAATTGGAGCATGATACCCATCATGTGCCATAAAGTTTTCCAGAAATAACTGGTAAACTTCACATCTCGAACTGACACAATCGTTTGGGGTAACCCATGTAGACGCACAACCTCCCCGAAAAATAATTTGGCTATGTGAGCCACATCGGAGGTTTTAGAGCATGGTATGAAGTGAGCCATCTTAGAAAGCGGTCTACTACCACAAAAATGGAATCGTGCTTTCGTTGGGTCTTTGAAAGTTCGAGCACGAAATCCATAGAGATGTCTTGTCACGGGGTGTGCGGCACGGGTAAAGGGGTGTACAAACCGGTATTATGTTTGATATGCTTCGCAACTTGGCATGTACGACACTGTTTTACGACCCTAGAGACATCTTTCACAAGGCTAGGCCAATAGAACCTATCCTCAACGAGCGCACTGGTTTTATCGCGCTCAAAATGTCTGACAATCCCTCTGGCATGTAACTCCCAAATGAGGAAATCACGCAATGAAGTACGAGGGATGCGCAAACGATTTCTTTTGAACAAATACCCATCCAGCAGGGTATACTCAGAGTTAAATGTTTGGATTTTCAAGGAAAGCAGTGTGTTCTGCCCCGAAATGTGGGCAATCAGGATAATCTTGCTTCAACTGCTCAAATCCGACGACCTCGGTGCTCATTGACTGCAAAGTCGCGACTCAACGACTAAGCGCATCAGTAGCCTTGTTCTCGGCACCAGCCTTATGCTTTAAGACAAATGTGAACCCTTGAAGGTACTCGACCCACTTCGTGTGCCTCGGGTTCAACTTTTTCTGGGAAGCAAGGAAACGTAAGGCCTCGTGGTCAGAAAACAACACAAATTCCTGCGATCTCAGGTAATGTTTCCAATACCACAGAGATTGGACGACCGCATAAAACTCCTTGTCATTAGGTGGAGTATTTCTGCTTTGTCTCATTGAGCTTCTCGCTAAAATAGGCCACAGGGTGACCCTCTTGGCTCAGCACTCCGTCTATGCCTACACCCGATGCATCACATGCTACTTCAAAGACTTTAGAAAAGTCCGGTAGGAGTATGACGGGTGTGGTAACCATCTTATCTTTTATCTTGGCAAAGGCCCTCGTCGCTGCTTTGCTCCACAGGAACTCCCCTTTTCTCATACAATCGGTAATGGGAGTCATGATGATGCTAAAGTTAGGATGAGCATTAGCCAAAACGTGGAAGTGGACTACTTCATGAATATTCCGAGGTTCGGGCCACTCCACAATGGCCTTAACCTTCGCAGGGCCCGCAGCCATCCCGTCTACCGAGACAATGAATCCCAAGAATACAACAGAGTGCTGCATGAATGTATACTTCTTGAGATTCGCGTATAACCTCTCTCCCCTCAAGGTTTTGCAAACCAACCTCAGGTGGATAATGTGTTGTTCCTTGTCTGGGCTGTAAATTAGGATGTCATCAAAGTACACGACAAGGAATTTGCCAAGGAATGACCTCAACACTTGGGTCATGAACCTCATAAATGTGCTCGGGGCATTGGAAAGCTCCAAAAGGCATGACCAACCACTCATAAAGACCGTCTTTGGTCTTGAAGGAGATTTTCCATTCATCGCCAGGGCGAATTCGAATATGATGGTAGCCACTTTTAAGATCTATCTTAGAAAAGATAGTGGCTCCAACCATCATGTCAAGCATGTCATCAAGCCGCGGTATGGGAAACCGATATTTAACAGTGATCTTATTTATCGCACGGCTATCCACACACATGCGCCATGTACCATCTTTCTTAGGCTGAGTAATGCTGGTACAACACACGAGCTCAGACTCTCTTGTATGAACCCCTTTTAAAGGAGCTCACTGACTTGCCGAGTTAACTCGGTGTGCTCAACCGGTTTCAACCTGTAGTGGGGCAGGTTCGGTAATGTAGATTCGGGAACTAAGTCAATTGCATGTGGAATGTCACGCATGGGAGGGAGTTCATTAGGTAAGTCTTCGAGGAAGACATCCGCAAATTCATTCAGGATGGGCTCTACCTTCTTGGGGTACTCGCAGACTGACTCAAAAGTATTTTCAACAGTGACGACGACATACACGACACTCTCATCTAACGATGCCCTTTCGAACTCTGAAGGGCTCACAATGTTGATGGCCTTGGATTGGCCTCCCTTCTTCTCAACTCTATTGACCGATGGTGCTTTGGGAGCCAAAGGGTTAAGAGTGATTTTCTTACCCTTATAATTGAACGTGCAAATGTTAGATCGACCAAAAATGGTCATGTTCAAATCATAGAGCCACGACCTCCCTAAGATAATGTGGCCCACATCCATTAGCACCACATCGCACCATAAGGTGTCAGAGTATGAACCCAACTGTATGGGTACACGCTACCTCTGAGATACGGGAATGGATGAGGAGTCAACCCATGCGACTTTGTAAAGCCTCGGGTGGGCTACAGGTGTAAGCCATAAGCAGGTGACGGTATGTTCTGACACCACATTGGTGTAGCTTCCGCTATCCACAATAACCTTACAACTCTTTGTCCCACATGTGGCAAAGGTGTGGAAGATGTTCTCCCTTCGCCAATCCTCCTTTTCATCCCGTTGAGGCTGTGCAAAGGCACACCTCACAACTAGAGCACGACCCATGTCATCACCTTCCTCGTCACTAGGTGTGACACTTGGCTGAAAGACCTCTTCCTCATAAACTCCGTTACTTCTCCTTCTCCGTCGATGAAGAGATTCCTTTGTGGGTCTCTCGTAGGGCATTGGGCAGCAAAGTGTCCCAATCCTTGACATTTATAACACTTGACATGAGACCCACTCTTCGAGGATTCTCCGGCTACACCCTTACCTTTGTCAAACCTTACATTGGTAGATGTGGGTTGTGTGGGTTTGGTAGGCGAGTTTCCAGCACTAGATCTCACTTCGCCGGTACGGAGTTGACCGGGGTGAAAATCAGATCGCTTAGCCACTGTCATTTTCAAATATTATTCAAGGTCTTGAATGACGGTGTAACAATCGGCGAGAGTCTCCACAGGGTGGGAGACTAACTCTTTTTGCAAGTCAAGTCTCAATCCTGTGCGAAATCTGGATAGAGTGACTTGAGGGTCTTCGGATACCTTGACTCTCATCATAAATTCCTCAAATTTGCCAATATAATCCGAAACGGGCATACTACCTTGGCGTAGATTTTGCCATTGGTCGATGAGACGATGGTAGTTTGAAGAAGGAATGTACTTCTCTGTAAGTCGTTCCTTCATGTCCTCCAAACGGGTAATGGGAGCACAACCCACATTCGTTCTGATGCGTTCAACATTGACCCAAAAGAGTTGGGCTTGGCTTATGAGCTTCATTTTAGCAAGTCTAACACATCTCTCATCGCTCATGTCAAACCACTCGAAGTGCTGGTCCATATCGGATAACCAATCGAGGAAGACTTGAGGGTCTAATCTTCCATCGAAGGTTGGGAACTCAACTCGAACATTGTTGAGGAGTCTCCCATCCGGGTCATAGTCATCTCCATGATGATCTAATCTATGGTTCTGGTTCCGATTATGTTGGTAGTCATTTCGTTCAAAACGTGGACCATTATGCTCACGGGGTGGTTCGAAGTACTCATTATCCTCGTCTAACTGATTGACTCGGTCTAACAACCTCTCATTGGATGTTTCGAGAGTCCTTTGGGCTGTCTCCAAGGCAGTCATTCAATCATTGATCGATGTTAGATCAGCCCTCATGTCGTTAAGAGCTTCGGCAATCCCACTCATGTCCATGGTGATATGGGTCACTAATTGACAGGTTCTAGAATGGAATGCAAAATGAACACTTCGGCCAAAGCAGAAATGATATGCAATGAAAGCAAAGTGCAATGAATGCAATGTCACACAGTATGCCCTAACCTAGAACCTGGGGCTTTGATACCAAAACTGACGTATGATGGTACCCTAAACTACGTGAATGCGATGATTAATTTTGCTGAAATTAAATTGAATTAAATTAAATAATAAAACTCTCAAAATATAACGAATACCTCAGGCTTTCATAGTATTCCATGGAAGGATCACGTATGATTTAGGCAGGGTTCAGTCCGGGCGTTAGATCCGTTAGGTTGCAGCATGGATCGTTCATAGAGATAGAACTCTAGATTTCTAGATTAAGCCACTACAATGCAATGATGGGATCTCTGGTTCTCGAGTTATTTTGATATGGCTGGGTTTAGCAATCTGATGGAGGCTATGGTGGTTGAATCGGGTCGATTTAACGGTTTAGGGAAAAGCTAGGGTTTAGGATTTCAAAAGGATGATGGCTGAATTAAGGTTGTGGGATCACACAAGTAGAGAAAATAAGAGATAGATAGATAGATAGAAGATAGATTTGCAGGCTTCACACCCTTGGCTTCGCACCAAACCCTTCTTGGGAAGAAGAATCACTCTTCGAAGAAACTCATCTCAAGTCTCAAAGCAAAACGCTCATTCATTCAATAATTAATCAACTAATTACATTGTTTAACTTAAGGACCTTATATAGGAGTCCTTTCAAACGAAATAAAATCCTAAAACAAATACCAAAAGGACAAGTATGCTCCTAAAAGTTCAGTTCGAATTTCAGAAAAAAACAAAAAAATTTAAACTGCGTGATTTCGATCGATCGAAATTGAAGTTGATTGATCGAAATGGAAATTCGATTGATCGAAAAAACATATTTCAAAAGTTCGCCGCAGAAATTCGATCGAGTATATAATTCGATCGATCAAATTATATACTCTAGAATATGTGTTTTCCACTTGCCGATGCTCGATCGATCGAAAAAGGACTTCGATCGATCGAGATTGCTGGTTCCTCCAATTTTTCATCTTTCGCCTCTTTCTGAAGTCCCTTCCGCTTCTTCCGACGTCGGTATACACGAGTCGGTTCATATCCAATGTTTATGATGTCGGCGTCTCCATCACTTCTACTATCGTAGCCCCATAATTTAATGGAAATGATGGGGACATCTCGTGGTATAAAGACGGATGGCAAGTGCATGTGGAGAGCCAAAGCTTCGAAGTTCAATTTAATGTGCCGATAAGGGTGTGATGATCAATATATGCGCAAGGAAAAGAGCAAGGAGAAGGCTAGAAGAAAGGGGGCACAAAAGGCAATCAGAGACAAGATAGAATTTTGTCCAGATTCGATTGATTGAGTTGGACCAAAGAACCATCCTACGATCACCATGGTCGATCGAAACTTAATGTTAATCAATCGAATTCGACCGAAAGATTTAGTTTGGGTCCAAATTTTGGACAAAAGTTTGGCTTTTGAGTTTTAGTTAAATTGAACTTTCTAATTTCTTTTTTGTACTTCGGTTTTTTTTATATTCCTATATGAGACTTTGTAAAGAACAATTTTAGTGAGTTGATTGATTAATGAATTGAGAGCTTTGTGCAAACCTAGAGAACTTGTGAATAATTTTCACTTGAAGGAGCGATTCTTTCAAACTCGGAGAACGAATCTTCGTTTATCGTGCGGATTGGTGTGAAGCCGATGTACCTCCTTGGTGTGAAGCCTTGGAAATCTTATCATTCTTTTTCTATTTTTCTTATTATTATCAGCTAATTTTTTTTTTTAATTTCTTCTAATAAAAAACTTCAAGAATCCAAAATCCCTAGTTGATTAGTTATTGAAATCTTTGTTCATATCTTTTTATTTGATGCATCCTTTGATTTTCCTTTTGAACCATTTAAACCCTTCAAACCCTATAGGAGTCGAGAGACGATACCGAAATTGTTGCTTGGTGCCCTAGACTAGATCAAAACTTGAGTTCCCTCATCGGAGCCGTTTTTCCACATCGGAAAATCTTAAGTGCAAATGAACGCTAGTATTGAATTAATCTAATTGCTTTAATTGAATCTGTTGAACAATTTTATGTGGTTGGATAATTTTGAATATTCCGCTATTCAATTTAATCTCAAATTAATCCCAAATTCGCTTACTTAGGGTTTTTGCATTGGCTTGCATCAGTAAATCTTATTGTTGACTAGTCAGGGTTCACATAAAGGACAAATTCGAATTTTGTGCTAGTGAAGAATCTTAGTGAATGGATGGTTGAGAATTATCTCAGTCTCAACACTTCTAAATTTTACGTCGGGTCACTAAAACCTTAAAAGAGTCCAAATTTGACTTTAGTGTTAGAGATCAATACTTTATTCTTTGTTAGAATTTATTTGAAAGTCCAAGTCAACTATCTGAAGGGTCCAGATTTAACATGTAATAATTATGACCTGAATTTAATTATTTAATTAAATTAAAATTTCTATACTCCATCCCTTCTAGTTAATTACTAGCCATTCCATGAAGGTGGCTAGTGTGACATAATTAACACCTATTTCAAGTGTTTACTTTTCTTAGAAGATATTCCTTAGGATTTACTCATCAAGACCTAGATCTTAATCGTCGACATCTTTGTTTATGTTTTAATGAATCTCCTACCCTCAATTTTCAAAACTCATATCTAGGTTCCGTTGTCTGATAAGAGTGAATAGAATTTGATGTCTTGATCTATGGTTCAAACAAGATTTGAATCAATCTAAATCTTTTACCACTTATATTGAAAATAAATAAGTTAAATTCAAATTTCAAGCACATTATTGAAATAAATTATCTATGGAATTTGGGGGTGTTACACCACCTAAATTTGGATCGACCCATGCTGAACCCAATCTTACATGTCTAACTTTGTGGAAATCCTGTCCAAGCTGGGTTTGACTTGGTCCATACCCGACTTGAAACCAGCTCGAACTGGCCTGAATTTGAATCACCTTGGATTAAACCAGGCCCGATCTGGAGTGCATAAAGTTTGATTCGGTTTGAACAGGTTTGGATTAGCTCGAGTCATGCTGAGCCTGACCTAACTTGTTGCGCCATTATATGAAGGACATAACTGGACTGGCCCAGTCCAAACGTTGCCTCAACTTGACATAAAACCAGCTCGAACTGGCCTAAACTCAAATTTAATTGGATTGAGCCCAACTCATCGTAGTGTAAACCGATCTGTGATGGGGTCAATACTCTGGGTAGCAGCAGGAAGGCGTGGGGGCCTTGGAGCTGGTTGGCTAGCAACAGGAAGACGTAGGGGCCTTGGAGCTGATTGGTGGCGCGATGCAGTCGCGATACGGGCGCGACACAGTCGCGTGGGAAGATGATGCGGGGCGTTATGGGCGTAGTGGTGTGGGGCATGACACTGTGTCACCGGAGTCCGCGTGTCATGAGGGTATTACAAACCAATACGTTTGAGGTCTTCGGGTTATTTGCCTATAGATGGTGTTTGAACCATCTATGTGGGAGGCGGGTTGCTCTCACACACACCGGGCCTTGCGTCGCCAGAGGATGCACAAATATCTCCTAGGTCTGAAAGGGTGGGCTTAGGACGTTGCTTCAGAAGCAATTGCGTGTCACCCAAGGTGAGGTTGTCATGTGGCCCCGGGCCGGCGTCGTGGTGCACATGGGTCGGCAATGAAGGAGGCACTCGAGGGCTACGTGGGACACGGTAGCTGAGGGCCGGATGTAGACGTGTGTTAGTAACGGGGAACGCACACGATGGTGGCCTTGGTTCAGTATGCCGGCGAGACATGTTGGAATGGGACGACATGGGGAGCTACATGCTACTGTTGCGAAGCGAGGTATTAGTGCAGGGCACGAAGGTGCTTGTAGGCATAAGGGGCACGATGCGATGAATGGTAGGCCTTAGAAGAAGGTAACTGTGAATGTGAGTTCCCATCCTCTAGGCGGGTGGTATCAGAGTCTGATGGTTGGGTAGGCTGGCTTCGTTGCACGCGGCATCGAGGTACCACACGGGTGTGATAGCTGGTGTTGGGCTGCGCTCCCGTGACAGATCACTGCTAGCCGAAACTCGATCTGGAATCAGCCTAGCTTGACTCATCAGGCCATTATATATAGGGCATAAACGTATTGGCCTGACCCGAACTCGTCCTGAAACATGCTCGGACTGGCCTGGACTAGTCTTCCTCTACCCGAACTAGCCTGGGCTGGCCAAACGTAGGCCTTGCCAGGTTCATTGGAAAATATATATGGGGGCGTAAATGGGCTGGCCTAGACAAAGCGCAGCCTTAAACTAACTCAAACCAGCCTGAAGTCAGATCGACCCAGAATGAACCCTTCCGAACCCAATCTAGTTCTCGTTTGACCTGGACTGTGCTCCAAATTAAGTCGGGTAAGGCTTACTTCAGGGCCTGATAATTTCCACCTTGTTCGATTATGGACTGGTCCGAGATCTGGTAAACTCCTACGACCCCTTTAATAATTGGAGCAATTTTGTCCCGATCTGGCCCATAGGCACCCGTTCCACCACAATAGCATCTCCTCCAGCAGTAGGGCTGTACAACAACTTTTAGACAAATGGGTGGTGAATGATTTTTTTTATTGTTTATTAATCACAAAACTAACTCTATTTTAAAACTAAAATTATAATGGACAAGGTAAACTGGATAAGTTTAAGAAGTTGGTCAAATTACAGTTTTAATCAAGTTAGACAACTCAAAAATTAAAATTTTTTTTTGTTTAAATACCAAATAGTCAAATAAGAATTTAAATTGCATTCACAGGATTCTGCATCCAAACATACCCTTACCCATTTTGTAGTTTATTTTTTTAGAATGCCGTTAACAATGGCAATAGCATGAAAATGAAGAGAAAAACTAACATTTAAGGGGACCAAGAGCGACCCCTTGTGCCTCACTCGAAACAGAGTACCAAGAGCTAGCACACAACAAGCGGATGATATAGAATATACTAGAGGATAATGTAGTTAGATGGTTCTACTAACTCATAAATAGGCACAGTTGGTACAAAAGGAGGGATGTGTCAATCTCGGTGTGTTGCACAACTTAGTTATTTTTTTGTTTGACTTGTCTACCGAAATGATCAAATCATAATCCTTCATTATAGCAATTGAACATCGACTCCGAGCTTTGGTTTAAATAGTTGAAAAATATCACAATTTTATAGTCAATGACCCACAAATACTTGCTGAAGCAAACCATGATTTTTTTTTCCTTAGTGAATAGATAGAATTGTGTTCCAAATAGTTGCTTGAAATGTTTCTTATTAGTTTATAATTCCATAATGACCCTTCTTTTCATGCTCAGAAAATCTAAAATGAGATGGCTTTTTTATTTTTTATTTATTTTTTTGATCGATAACAAGTAACTTTTATTATTGCTATGAGATGGCTTATTGCAATCTAAATTTTCAGGTGCGGTCATATGTGCTGTTGTATGCCATGCTCATCGCACTTGACAAACTGCCCACTTTGCCGGCGACGGTTCGATCAAGTAGTGAGGACCTTCCGCCATTGACCCGATATAGGCTGGCGGCATTGTCGAGTTGGAGAAGATTCTGCAACAAAATGCATGTTGAAGATACTTTCATGTTCTGGTTGAATCGCATATCCTGTTCTCCTTCCACTGACAGTAAAGTTTGATGGATTACGTGTAACATATCCCGTGGATTCTGCTCGTAAGATTCCGCTTCACCCGTTGATGTTTTTAAAGTTTTACTTTGCAGGAATTGGTTTTCTTTTGGGAAAGAAAATGTAGTGATTGGAGTTGTTTGTAAATTGTTCGACTCTTTTATATGATGGCCATCCTTCTGAATTCATTTCTTTTGCTGGTGGTTTCTGTGTCCTATCAAATAGTGAATTTCAGAATTTCAGCCTCAATTTTGTATGATGGTTAAAGGGAGTAAGACTTCTGGCTATAAAAGGTGATTGGGGCTCACAGAAACACAGAAGGCACATGTGCGCATGCACACATATAGGGAAAGGTGAAGGTACTTTAGGTGTAGTATCCTCACTGTACTCCAACGTCCACATGGAGGTCTATGTAGCCACTCACATTTTGTTTTGGTGCCACATGGAGCTTCAACAGCTTGTATGGATAGATTTAAAAAACAAAGAATTCAAAACTAAGTTTTAAACTTACAAGTTAAATTTTTACTGATTCAAGGATCTAGATTTTACGATCCAAAAACTATACGGTGGGAGATGTTATTTTAGAATTTTCTTTTTCAGAAATGATCTAAACAATACTACCTTGATCCACGTGGCACCTAAAATATGCTTAAGCTGTCACGTGAACCTCTATGTGGATGTTTGAGTACGGCGAGGGTATTTTACCTGGAGTACCTTCCCAATTCTTTTATATATATATATATATATATATATATATATATATATATATATATGGTTAAGGGTAGGGGTGGAAATTCGGTAATCGAAATCGAAAGTGAAGCCGTTTTTTCGGTTTCAGAATTGGTTTGGCCAAAACCGATGCCAAACCGAAACTTATCGGTAAACCGATAACCAAAAAGAGAAAATCGATACTGAACCGAATTGATCCATATCGGTTTTGGTTGGTTCGGTTCTCATTTTTTTTTGTATTTAATTTTTAAAGGGGTTTTTTGGTTTTATCCGCTTTCAAATTTTTATCAGTTTTCTCTTCCTATTACATCGGTCCACAAAGATTTTTGGGCAGTATGAATTATGTTGCAAATTTTATTCCTAACCTGACATATGATGCAAAAATATTACAATCACGACTTTAAAAGAATCCATCTCCGTGGACTGATGACCATACCAAAGTGGTTCGACAAATAAAATTAAAAGTCAATCAAATTCCCTGTCTTTCTTTAGCCAATCCACTTTGATATCAGAGCCATGTCCGGCTAAGCCCGTGGTAATTACATATGGCGGGTGGTTAGTGTTGGAATCTTGAGAGGTAGAGAGTCGTGATTAGGGTGGCTAATCATGGGCGTATGAACTACTGTTCATCGTCTTCTTCAGCGGTTTTTATGGATAACTTATAATGGTCTGTTTAGATTTACTACTATGCTGTGGTAGCGTGGGAAGTCGTGTTGGGGTGACTTGATGGCATTGTAGCAGGGATTGTATTGTTGTCGGTTGATTTCCCGTAAAAGTTATCGTAGACGGACGCAGTTTTGCAACAGCAATCTAGTAGTAAATCTAAATGAATTTCTATAAGAAGTCCATGAAAATTTATGGAGAAGAAGGTAAATAGTAATTTACTATGCTGATGAATAGTATTCCGAATCACTATAGTAAAACTATTCCAACATTACTATTCCCATATGTAATTACAGTCTTATTGGTTTTACCAAAAACTCTTTTACCCTTTCTTATTTTTACTGTTTGAAAAAAAAAAAAAAAAAAAGTTTTTGTAAATGTCTCTTTTCAATTTTTCAATTAAAAAATTAATTAAAAATAAATAATTAGACAAATGGTCTAAAATCGATGACCAACAAAGTCAATTAAACCGATGGACAATTTCTTCCATCAATCCTAAAACAATCTATCAATATGGATGGAAAGATTGGACCACCGACATGTCAATCAAAACTACTAAGCAAATTCTCAGTATAAATGAAGAAAGTCAAAATGAAGGTTTTTAATTACTTTCAAATGAAGATCTTCTGCATGACCTTCACAAATTCAACTTCCTACATCTAGGCTGTATTCAGGTTGCCTTCAAACCTTTGACCTTATTGGGTATGGAAAATACTAGTATACTTAGCACTCTTAGAGATGCTAGATGCCTTGATTGACAATCCTCTCTGATGGCCGCTATTGAGACCAGCTTATGCCTCGGTCCAGTATACTACAATGTTTTTTCAAATTTAACTTTATCTTTAACAGATAAAAATATTTTACATGCTTGTACCCTTAATCTCCAAACTGAGGGATACAACTTTATGCCTGGATCAGAGACCATTGCTTTGATCTATCGCCTTCATTATAAGGTGATGACTTCTCTGGTTCCTAAAATTAATTATCAAAATGAACCAGGAAGAACAGTCTTAATTGAGACAAATAGTGCAACCACTAATGTTGCTACACAAAAATTATGTGAATGAAAAAATATTACTTTTCCTGATGCTTGGCGTATACCTCAAGCTGTCTCTCATAAACCAATTTTAAATCAAGAAATTGAACAAATTGTTCAAAATACCCAGGGAAATGTAATCTTAAAATTTGATAGATCTACATCTCACAGAACTTCTTATAGGAGTTCTTATTCTGTTTCGAGGTCTCGAGGTCCTTATAGAGTTTCTATACCCTCGACTGCTCGATCATCTTATTCAAAAGCTAACTCATTTGTTCCTTCTGAATTTAATCAACCTAATCTGGAAAGAATTCAAGTTTCTGAACAATAGATTTCTCATGGGGTATATACCCAACAGCAGAGGAAATCTCCTACTGCTAGCGAGATAAATTTCTCAATTCATTAATAAAGTTTTTATGACTTTTATAAAATCAGAAAACTTTGTTATTAATAGACAAGAAATTAATGCTGAATTTCAGCAAGACAAATATGCACCATTCCGTGAATGGTATTTTAAAAAATTTTCTGTATCAAAATTGTAAGAATTCAAAGAACAATTTTATCAGTATGTTGAAATTTTTTATCAAGTAAT
Organism: Chloranthus sessilifolius; assembly: GCA_021018995.1. Taxonomy (NCBI): domain Eukaryota; kingdom Viridiplantae; phylum Streptophyta; class Magnoliopsida; order Chloranthales; family Chloranthaceae; genus Chloranthus; species Chloranthus sessilifolius. Next base: position 21,920,636 of record CM037588.1, read on the forward strand.
TCCATTTGTTACTTGGTTCAAAGCAACAAAATATCTTGAAATGAATCAAGAAGAAAGGCGAATATTTCTCCTTGAGGATTTTCAAAAAGAATGGCAGAAACTTGATAGTTCGATCGTTCAATCAGTTCATCCTTCTGTTGCTGCCCTTAATCTCATTTAACCTAATTCAACAGGAAATTCGGAAGCCACTGCCTTCATCAAACCTGTTGAAAAAACAAAAACTTTCTTAACACAATATACTAATCCCCAACAAGAATTTCTTCATCAATTAAAATCATTGTCATATAAGAAACAGATAAAACAAACAAATTTTCAGATAAATGTTTTAACTAAAAAAACAGAAAATCCTAAATCCAAATCTTATCCTTTAAGTTTTTATAAACAGAAAACTCAAAAAATTATTGAGTCTTCTTCATCAAAGAAATCTAAATCAAAATCAAAATCACAAGAACATATTCAAGCATTGTAGCAATCTTCCGAACCTCGAGCCCTACGATCGAGGAATTGGGCATTTGATCACGTGAACCCCGAGATATCTCTTCATCGGAGCTCGAAAAACTTCGCATGCGAAGAGTCTGCTACGATAAACATTCGATCTTCGTCTCGTAAATCTTATTTCCTAGATTTAGGATTGATTCACGCAAGTTATAGAATCTCATGCGACGAAGTTTGAGAATCAGATGTGGGAAAGGCTTCATAGCCAAATTCTTGAGATCCGATGCCTCGAAATGGGTGCCTATATGAGCAAATGAGTATAGGGGATCTCGATTTCTCTAAATCGGATCCTATTTAATGGAACTCTGGGGATGCATGTCTCGAAACGTCGAGAATCGAAGGCATGAGGAGCTTAGAAACCCATTTCTTCGATTCCCGAAGTCTCGGATCAGAAATTGTGCAATCAAAATAGGATAGAAATATAAATTTAGCAAAATCATATGTTTTGTGACCCTATTACATCTATGGGATGTGGGTTAAGCACAAAAAGGTGGAACTTTTGAAGTTAGAAGCAAGAATAAAGAAATGGCGAGCTGTTCTGGCTCGCCGTGGCAACATGTAACCTCACCGCAGCGAGGATGGATCTGAAGCACTCGCTGTGGCGAGTGCTACCTTAAAATCTAGGCCAAAATGGCTCTGGAATTTCTCACTGCGGCGAGAGGCTCTTGTCATGTGGTACCTGTAGACCTCGCCGCGACGACCTTGTAGCTCTCCACAGCGAGGTATCCCCTGTTTGGGAGCTTTGGATTTGTGCCTTTTCAAGCCTTGCATGCCCTTGCTTTGGCCATGTATGGTCCATTAACCATCGGTATACATACAATGCATGATTTAGGTGAAAGCGAGGAATAATCAAGGGGGAATTAGCCTTGACTCGTGTGATTTTACCTGTGAGATTCCGACTTTAAGGTGGGGAAAAACTTCTTGCTTGATTGCATGTTTCCTCGAATTCTTGTCAATGATGCAATTAGTAAACACTTGATATTTTCTAGAATTGACATACGTAAAATCTTGACATGTTTTGAAACTTATAAATTGGATTTTTATGCATGATTGTGCATGCTTTTGTAACTAGCATCTTGATACACTGATGTATATGATCCTATAAGTTGTAATTCCCCCGATTCGAATTATATTCTTGCTGCTTGCTTTGTATACATGTTCACACCTTGTATCTCCGTTATGTCTCCGATCAAGTGACCCTGGTAACGTAGCTCAGGGCTTGATGGTCTGAGTTCAAGTGACCCTGTTAACTTAGCTTAGGGATTGACATTTTGATTCAAGTGACCTTATTAACGCAGCTCAAGGGCTTGATTTCTGAGCTCAAGTGACCCTATTAACGTAGCTCAAGGGCTTGACCTGTCTCGTGTCAAGTACCTTGTTAACATAGCTCAAGGGCTTGACTTCTTGGTTCTAGTGACCCTGTTAATATTGCTCAGGGGCTGGACATTTGACCTCGTTTGTGATTTCTGTTACACGTTCTTGTGACTTGCTTTGATTGACATGCTTCCAAGTTCTTGTTATGCTTCTCTTGATCCGATATGCATTATTTTGAACATGATTATTTACGTTCATGAAAGGATATGTTTGATATTATAGCTAAAGTCTTTATTTCTTTAAACTGCTTTTATTTATGCATCAAGATTCATGAATGAGAATGTTTAAATAAGTGATTTAGCACTATGATTCCCTATTGAGCTTGGACTGTAGCTCATTCCCTGACTGTGATAGCTCGGATTTCGACACCCCGAAACGTGTGCCATCAGCACGATCCTCCAGACCGTGCCCTAAAACTATGTACGGAACATTGGTATAACAAGCAAAATATGACAAAATGGATCAACAATTATACGATGCGGAAGTGAAATACTATTCCAAGTGTAAATTCAAAAGAAAGTTCTACTTTTATGCCACCGCATGAACAGAGAACTGATCCGAACCATCGGTGATAAACAGATCACCCTAGATGGTTCGTCAAAAGAATTATATTAATTTAATTATAGATTTAAAAAAGGCTTGACATACCAAGCCTTACAAATGTACTCTCAAAATCTCTCTATCAAAGTACTCAGCGGAGTCTCCTAGAAAAAGTCTTCAGGAGGGGGCTCTAACTCTTCCCCGGGCACGTAATCCGAATTACTCGGATCCACGTCTCTCGAAGCTTCTGTCGCTGCTAGCACTGGACTTGCGACGTATAGTCTAAAGGGTGAGCTACATCTTAGCTCAATAGGGAACAACACAATAAACATATAAGTCAAAATCTTACATATATTCCATGATATTCTAAGCATGATGTGTCTCTGCATTTGCAATAAAATAGTTTAAAAGATGGTGATTATGCCTTGAAGTTTACTGGTGGTTTACATGTTTCATTTATTTCTAACTGTTCATGAATTACACTGATTAGGCTTAAAGCAAAACTTAAATCTTCAACTTAAGTAGTCCCCAAGCAATATAACATTGAGCCTCGATGGAATACCCACCATCGTCGTCTAAATAGACAGTTATTATAGTACGTATTTCCTGGGAATACTATCTAAGCCCCTTTCTCAATAGGCGGCGGGGTTAAATCTCATCTCAACATCCCTGAGATGTGCTTACTATTTACGGATTAACCTTCATAACGGTGTATGAATTGGCCGTCGTACCGGTCACGGATATCCTGCCGTGTTAGTCGTGGGTATCCTGCCACGTCAGTGGGGTATTCTATTCAAACCTTAAATAACAAAAATATCATATGCTTTACATATAGTTGTTCACCGTGTAAAAGTGCAATCTTATATTAGTTAGGCCTTATCAGTCATTATTCAATCTTACTTACATCCCTGGGATGTCTAAATTACTCGCATCACACTGATGCCTTTATCACATTCTCATCCCCTGGGGATGCCTCATTTTCATTAGATTACTTGGTTTCAGTTACTCACATCACACAGATGCATTTATTACTTTCTCATCCCCTGGGGATGTCTCATTCTCATTTACTTTCTTGGTGTCACACATGCACCCGTTTTATAAAGATTTACATAGTTAAAATATTTTCAAATTTGAGTTATATATCACTACATACATGCTCTTGTAATTAAAGTACATGTTCAAGGTGTTCCCTACCTCAGGTCTCTGAAGGTCCAAGCATCAAGGTCTCACGCGGCTCCTTATGCATGCTCTCACACGTACCACCTATGGTACACCATAATACATGCAACATATCACTAAAGGTGCAATAGAGAAGGTCCTAGACCCTCCATGAACCTCAAGGTCCAATTAAAAAGTCAAGTGAAACTGCCAAAATCGATTAATCGATTCCCAAAATCGATTAATCAAACCCTAAATCGATTAATCGATTCCCAAAATTGATTAATCAAAATCCAAAATCGATTAATCGAAATCTCCAGAATGGTAAAGTCAATTCTCAAATCGAGTAGTCGATAGTCCGAAATCGATTAGTAGATCCCAAATCGATTAATCGAAATCCAAAATCGATTAATTGATTTCCCAAATCGATTAGTCGATTTCTCCAAGTCTCATTTCTCCAGCCACTGGAGGTACCTAGTCGATTAGTCGATTTCCAAATCAATTAATCGACCTTCAAAATCCATTAATCGATTTTTAGATCGATTAATCGAAATCGGGCATCCTTGCTTTTTTAACTTCTAGACTAAAATCGATTAATCGATTCTCAAAATTGATTAATCGATTTGGCCAGATTCAGCCCCTTTTCGGGCTGTTCTTTCAAATCTTTTCCTTATCAATTTTGTTTCTTTACTAGGTCTTTAATCTAACATTTTAACTACACTTGACTGAATTAAACTCATCAAATCTTTAGGTATTGAAATCTAACAAAACTCACCTCAATAAATCCCTTAAGGGATTGATTTGTTGGGTTTGATGGCTAGGGTTCCAGCTTTTCGCTTCAACGGCTCCTCATGCGTTGAATCCAGCATTCAATGCTCTAATCTCCTCTTGATTTGCATTAACTCCTAGCTCAACAACTCATCTTGGTTTCTCCCTCTCTCTCTCTTCTTAACTCTCTTTCACCAACCAAATAAAAGCAAACTAGGTTTATTAAAACCCATCCTCTTAACAGCTTGTGTGTTAAACACATACACTAGAGATGGTGTACATGACCACTAACTCACACTATATATTACACTTAGGTCATATTGATATCACATCAGTTTATCTCATTATGAGTCCACTGTTTGACCATCACTTGGTCAAACCTACGACCAGTCGGGCACGAATCTCGAGGTCACTGCTTAACGCTCAAAAATTTGAGATTCTCCCCACCTTGGAAATTTTCGTCCTCGAAAATAACCCAAAGGTGCGTCGCTTGGGTGTCCCACATGCGGTGGTACTATGTATCCGATCACAGAAAATAAACTAGATATTATGCAATGCAAGAATACCACATAATGCAAGCAAATTTCCAAGAAAAAAAATGCTGTATATTTCACTATTAAATTTTCAAGATTGACAATTCGGTCATTTACATACTCACAAAATTTCATTGTACCCCCCCCCCCAATTACAAGAAAAATCTCCCAAAACAAATTGTCATAACCACGCTCCCGGTTTGGTGGTGGTCGGTTTGCCTCTACCGGGTCACAGTGGTACCGAGCAGAAGGCTCTCATGGCAGAGGTACTCGCGTGAAAAGTTGCACTCGAGTGGAAAGCGGTCCGGCCCGCAGACCACTCCTCCTGCGCGAGGCGCTGCTGATAGTCCAACGGGTAGACGCATCTGGTTGTTGACCTCCATCCGAGCCAACACATCCTCTATGGTAGGTGCGGGGCGAGCCGCACGTCGGCGGTATGAAGATGTGGGTGTGGCAGGCACAGACTGCGACGGTGGCGTAGGCGATGCAGTGGTATGGGAGGATGCTCCCTTAGCTAGTGGAACAATGGGGTGTGCTCCCCCCACAGGCGGGTCCTGATGTGGTGGTGGGGGTGCTACTGGTGGTGGTGTTGCCGCCGGTGCTGGGCCCACAGCTGGTTGGGTCCTCTTCAGCAATCTATAACTACGACCCCATGAAGCGATGGAGTAGTGCTTCACGCGGTCCGTAGCCCTCTCCTCATGGGGTGAGATGGCATACCCTGGAGTGTCAGAATAACACTCCAGCATGCTCGAAATGAGGCGAGTATAAGACATCTTCTCCTTGGGCCTCAAATGACCCTTCATCAATTTCCCCTTTATATAGACCATCCCCACGAGGATGATCTTGGTGGCGTCAAACCAACGGCCGCGAAAGGCCACGTAGAGAGCCTGTTGGACTGACTCCACCCGCTTGGTATCATGCCGCATCGGGTAGAGGTTGCACTTGATTATTGAATCAAGCATCCACAGATAATGGGGCAGATCGACCCGTCTAATGGACGATCCCGACCCCTTCTTCCCCTTGGTCATCTCAGTCATTATTTCCTCAAGTTTCACCTCTTTCGCAAATGGTGGGAAGAGGGTGGTCTCAGGCATGAAGTCCAAATAGCACTCTAGGGCTTCGTGAACATGGCGACGGGTAAAGGTGTAGTCACGGCCATCAATCTTGGTCGTAACAATGTCATCGGTCGGACCCTCCTCCAAGCCTTGGTGAAATAGGCGGACAAGTCGAGGGTAGTAACACCTGTGGAGTGGTGTCAGTAGGTTATCGAGACCCGCTTTGGCCAAGTAGTCCCTAGCCCATTTGGTCTCACCGTCAACGTCGGGGTCGGTAAACAAATTTTCATCGAAGATATATTCATCTTCAAACTTTTTTGCCGCCCACAACTCATTTGGTTGGGACATGTCGGTGGGTGGTGGTGGCATGGTCGGTGTAGATTCGCGCGACGACGCGCTTGTCGAATTGGATGTGGTATCCGATGATGACGCGGATGTTCTTACAGGTGATGGTGTTGGTGGTGGCGGTGCGACGTTCTTACGCCGGGCCAAGAGCTTCGAGGTCGCTTTCTTTGAGGTTAAGCGAGTTCGAGGTGGCATATTGGTGAAAAATCAATAAAACTAGGGTTTAAATGGTTCAAATTGAAGAAAAACTCGGATCTAGGGTTTACCTTAGGTATTCAATCCCAAACGGCAATGATTTCGACCCGAAATCGATCTTAAATCGTAAAACCCTAGGTTGCAAGATGGTTGAAGGAGGGAGATGAAAAGGCGTGCAAAGAGGAAAAACCCCAAGACTTTCGAATGGGGAGAAATCCCCCTCGTTTATATATATAGGCCCGATTCGATTAATCGATTTCTAAAATCGATTAATCGATTTTCAAAAACTTAGTTCAGCCGCGTGAAATCGATTAATCGATTTCCAAAATCGATTAATCGAATCCATTTCGATTAATCGAAATCGTGGCCACTTAAAATTTCCAACTTTTCCAGCTCACTGGCGTGTGCTAATCGATTAATCGATTTCCTAAAATCGATTAATTGAATTTCACTTCGATTAATCGAAATCGCAAAGTCCTTAAATTTTTCAAAAATTCTGAAGTCATTGACATGTTTTAGTCGATTAATCGAATCCCAATCTTGATTAATCGAAATCCAAAATCGATTAATCGATCCCCAAATCGATTAATCGAAATCACACTTAAGTAATTTTCTGAATCCCCATTCAATCTCCACTCACTGGCGTATGCCAGTCGACTAATCAACCAAAATCGATTAATCAAATTCCCAAATCGAATAATCAATTTGAAAATTGATTAATCGGTTTTGATCAGATTTTTAAAACTTTCTTATTTTTATGTCTCTTTTGTTTTCTTGGTAATACATGACCAGTTGGTCACTGGTTTTGTGAAACATGTCTTCACAGCCATTTCGTGGCTATGATGAATCTTAAGGATGCATTCAACATTATATTTGGATCACCTTGGGGATTGAACTTCTCGCTACTGAATAAATTGATCAAAGGTCCGTATTGGATTACAATATATTGTTTAAATCCGCAAACATGCTTGCGGTGATACAATTTTGACCCTCAAGCGGTCGCAAACAAGTCTGGATATTGTTCTTTCACGTTGGCCTCTCGTTCCCACGTAGCTTCTTCGGTCGGATGATTCTTCCATCGAACGAGCACTAATGAAATCACTTTTGTCCGCAACACTTGTTCCTTTCGATCCAAAATCTCCGTCGGTTCTTTAATCATGCTCATATCCTCATGCATCTCCAATGATTGGCCGCTCAACACGTGATCAGGGTTATTAAGATACTTCCTGAGCATAGATACGTGGAACACATTGTGTACCCGATCAAATAACGGTGGCAATTCAATGCGGTAAGCAACTTTCCCTACTCGACCCAGAACCTCAAATGGTCCAAGATAGCGGGGACTTAACTTCCCTCTTTTCCCAAATCTCATCACGCCCTTCATAGGCGATACTTTTACAAATACATGTTCATCCACTTTAAAGTCTACACTCGTCTGCTTGATATCAGCGTAGCTTTTCTGTCTACTATGAGCCGCTTTGAGTTTTGCCCTTATCATACGAACATAGGTGGCATTATCTTCAAACACTTCGGGTCCCAAAACAAATTTCTCACCGGTCTCTTCCCAATTGATGGGCGATCTACATCGCCATCCATAAAGAGCTTCATATGGCGCCATGCCGATGCTTGTCTGAAAACTGTTGTTATATGCAAACTCAATCAACGATAGGTGCTGATCCCATGATCCTTGCAATTATAATATACACGCCCTAAGCATATCTTCTATGACTTGGTTGACCCTCTCTGTCTGCCCATCGGTTTGTGGATGGAATGCTGAACTGAAATCTAGTCGAGTTCCTATTCCTTCTTGAAATTTCTTCCAAAACTTGGATATATATAATGGGTCACGGTCAGAAACAAGGCTACTCAGAATCCCATGCAAACGGACGATCTCTTTCCTATATAGCTCTGCAAGTCTTCCCGTCGTGTACATCGTGTTGTAAGGCAAGAAGTGCGCTGACTTGGTCAATCGATCGACCACTACCCAAATGGCATTGTATCTCTTTGCAGTACGCGGTAGCCCAATGATGAAGTCCATTGATATCGATTCCCACTTCCATTCCGGTATAGGTAGAGGCTGCAATAATCCTGCAGGGTGTTTATGATCGATCTTCACTTGTTGGCACGTCAAACACCGCGACACGTACTCTGCCACGTCTTGCTTCAAATCTCTCCACCACTAATTCTTTTTCAAGTCCTGATACATCTTCGTGCTACCCGGGTGAATCGCATATTTAGATTTGTGAGATTCATCAAGAATTGTTTGTCGTAGATCTGCATTGTCCAGAATGCAGAGACGACCCTTGAACAATAAGGAACCATCCTCCTTGACTGAGAACTCAGATATGATGCCTTCAGTTACATCTTGACGAATCTTGGTTAGCACCGGGTCTTTAATTTGTAGTTCGTGGATATGCTCAAATATCACTGGTCTCACTGAAATGTTTGCTAAAAAGGCTCCTGTGGCTTGCGACTCAATATTCGCATCATACAGTGCCAGATCTTCAAACAACTTCCATCGGTGCATACCCAAAATCAAACTAGCCAATTGAGCTGAACCGTTCTGACTGAAGGCATCGACCACTACATTAGCCTTGCCTGGATGGTACTGTATGGAACAGTCATAGTCTTTGAGGAACTCCATCCATCTGCGCTGCCTCATGTTTAGATCTTTCTGTGCAAACAGATGTATGAGGCTTTTGTGGTCAGTGAAGATCTCAAAAGTCTCACCGTACAAGTAATGTATCTAAATCTTCAGCGTAAAAATGATCGCTGTAAATTCCAGGTCATGTGTCGGATAATTCTTCTCATGCTCTTTCAACTGTCTCGATCCATACGCTATCACCTTTCGGTGTTGATTAAGCACGCAGCCCAAACCACTATACGAAGCATCGCTATATACTGCAAACTCTCCACTGCCTGAAGGAATCGCTAATACTGGAGCTGAAGTGAGTCTCTTCTTGAGTTCTTGAAAACTCTTCTCGCATGCTTCACTCCATTCAAACCTTGCGTCTTTTCGTGTAAGTCTCGTGAGTGGTCCTGATATCTTTGAAAACCCTTCAACAAAACGTCGATAGTAACCCGCTAATTGAAGGAAACTACGGACGTCGGTCACGGTCTTTGGTTGCTCCCAATTCACCACTGCTTCGATCTTTGCTGGATCTATTGTGACACCATGCTTTGAGATGACATGTCCCAAAAAGCTAACTTTCTCTAACCAAAACTCGCACTTACTAAGCTAGCATACAATTGGTGTTCACATAGAGTTTGTAGGGCTATTCTCAAGTGCTTCTCATGCTCTTCCTCTGATTTTAAATAGATCAGGATGTCGTCAACAAACACTACGACACAAGAGTCTAGGTGTGGTTTAAACACCCGATTCATCAAATCCATGAATGATGCCGGGGCATTTGTCAACCCAAACGACATCACTAGGAATTTTGTGTCCGTATCGAGTCCTGAATGTAGTCTTCTGAATATCCTCTGCCTTGACTCTCAACTGATGATATCCAGATCTCAGATAGATCTTGGAAAAGTACTTTGCTCCTTGCAGTTGATCGAATAAGTCATCTATCCTAGGCAAAGGGTATCTATTCTTTATAGTGAGTTTATTCAATTGTCGATAGTCAATGCATAGTCTCATTGACCCATCCTTCTTCTTTACAAACGAGACCGGTGCTCCCCATGGAGGCACACTCGATCTAACAAACCCCTTGTCCATGAGCTCTTGTAACTGCTCTTTCAACTCCTTCAACTCAGCAGGAGCCATTCTGTATGGTGCTTTAGAGACAGACTCTGTTCTTGGTGCTAAGTCGATGGCGAACTCAACTTCTCTATCTGGAGGTAATCCTGGTAATTCCTCTGGAAATACATCTTCAAACTCTCGCACCACGGTTATCTCGGAGATAACATTCTTCTCTTTTTTATGCTCCTTCAAGAATGCAAAGTATCCACTACACCCTTTTATGATCAAACGCTCGGCTCTGACTGCCGAGATAAGTGGCATATGCGTCGACCTCTCTCCTCGAAATCGAAATGATCTCCTTGTGTTGGGTCTGAAGATGATGACCTTGTTCTTACAATCTACCGTCGCACAGTGAGTCGACAACCAATTCATGCCAAGGATCACGTCGAATCCTTACATGTCTAACAAAATTAGATTCGCAGGTAGTTCAAAGTCGTCCCCATCCATGATTTTCACGATCACAGAGTTGCAACCTTTCTCGGTATCGATTGATTTCCCAATCGGAATGGTCATGGTTAACACAAAGTCTAACTCCTCTGGATTAACTTTCATCTTCTTTGTGAAGCGAGGGGTAACAAATGAGTGAGTAGACCCCGGGTCTATCAACACTCGAGCTTCATACGTCACATCGTTTCCCTTCTTATAGATTTGTAACATATCTAATCATACATACACACACACACACACACACACACACACATATATATATATATATATATATAATGTCCATCATCATACTAGAAATTTACTACATGCAAGTTCTTTTCTATTTTCTATGTGGATGCACCTTCTTTATCTAAAATTTTCAAGAATTAAAATTCTTTATTTACAAGAAAATTTCACCTTGGATCACATCGTTTATATTTTGAGCCTCTTGAGCTGTGACTGCATAGGCTCTCCCTTGAACGATCGGCTTCCTTGCTTGTATCAGTCGTGGCATAGGAGCTGAAGCCGTCTTCCCTTTGTTCACCTTGGGGCAATCTTTGATCAAGTGGCCCACCTTGCCACATCTGAAACAGCCTCGAGTTCCCTGCCTACAGTCCGCTGTCCTGTAAGACTTGTCACACTTGGCACAAGTCTCCCGAGGTGTGGAAGAAACTGCTCACGAGAAACCTTGTGTAACTGTAGCTCCGATAGTGATAGCAGGGCTCTCGTATCGCATCGACCTCCCTGATGCAAGCACTGGAAATTTCTATTGGTTGGACTGCTACGCCGGTCTTTGATACCCTACATGGAACGATGGTCTCTGATTGCTTGCTACGAATCTCGACTTTTTGTTTACCGGCTTGTAGTTTCTCGTTCTGCTCTGGTCCACATTCAACCTTCTTTGTTGTTCCCTCTGGCGGTACTTATTATTATTTTCTTCCTCTACCACCAAGGCCTTGCTCATGACCTCTCCATAGGTCCTCATCTGGAATGGCGCTACTCCTCCCCTCACGTCCGGTCTCAACCCTTGCTGAAACCTCTTTGCTCTCATCATCTCAGTGATGATGTAGTCAGGCGCGAAGCGAGCTAGTCGCATGAACTCCACTCCATACTCTCTAACAGTCATCTTCCCTTGAACAAGCTGCAAAAATTGAATATCCATTTGGTTCCTCACTACCTCCGGGAAGTACTATTTATTGAACTCTTCAACGAACTCATCTCACGTCCAGGGAAAATCTGGAGTCTCCTGGGCCCTAGTCCATGAAACAGACTTCCACCAAGGTCCAGCCTCTCCATCCAACATGTAGGCTGCCCAACGGACGCTCTCGTCCTTTGTACACGTGAGCACACTAAACACCTTCTCAATCTCACGCAGCTAGTTCTCAGCTGCCATGGGCTCTGCCTGCCCCGAAAAGCTAGGAGGTCTCATCCTCCTAAACTCAGTAAATAAAGAAGACACTGGCGGTGTCGAAGCCATTGGAGGTGTCGGTGGCTGATGCTACTCATGAGCCGTATGAGCTGCGAAGGATGCTGCCAGTTGGGCCATTGCAGCCGCCATGGTTTCCATAATGTGCATCATCCTCTGACGCTCCTCTCTATCTTCGTTTCTTTCTCTGACTTTCTCCTGTTCTCTCTGATCTTGATCTTGTCGATCGCGATCTTAAGTCTTGACCTGATCTTGGCTCTCTTGGCCACCATTGCCTGAAACCCCTCTATCTCCTATAGGCACTCTATTTGTATCCGAGATAAAATCATCTCGACTACGCAAGCTTCTACTATGGCCGCCCCTGGGTCGGCCCCTTCCTCTAGAAGACATAACGGTCTGCATGTGAAAACAAAGTTTTCTTTAGCAGAAGTCCCAATGCTCTGACAAAAGAATGATTGTCATAATTTCTAAAAGAAAAAGCTTTGATACCAATTGTGATAGCCCAAATTTCGGCACCCCGAAACTCATGCCATCAACACGATCCTCCAGACCGTGCCCCAAAACTATGTACGAAACATTGGTATAACAAGCAATATATGATAAAATGGATCAATAATTATACGATGCAGAAGTAAAATACTATTCTAAGTGTAAATTCAAAAGACAGTTCTACTTTCATGCCACCGCATGAACAGAGAACCGATCCGAACCATCAGTGATAAACAGATCACCCCAGATGGTTCGCTAAAAGAATTATATCAATTTAATTACAGGTTTAAAAAAGGCTTGACATACCAAGCCATACAAATGTACTCTCAAAATCTCTCTCTATCAAAGTACTCAGCGGAGTCTCCTAGAAGAAGTCCTCAGGAGGGGGCTCTAACTCTTCCCCGAGCACGTAATCCGAATCACCCGGATCCACATCTCCCGAAGCTTCTGCCGCTGCTAGCACTGGACCTGTGACGTATAATTTAAAGGGTGAGCTACATCCTAGCTTAATAGGGAACAACACAATGAACATATAAGTCAAAATCTCACATATATTCCATGATATTCTAAGCATGATGTGTCTATGCATTTGCAATAAAATAGTTTAAAAGATGGTGATTATGCCTCAAAGTTTACTGGTGGTTTACATGTTTCATTTATTTCTAACTGTTCATGAATTACACTAATTAGGCCTAAAGCAAAACTTAAATCTTTAACTTAAGTAGTCCCCGAGTAATATAGCATCGAGCCCCGATGGAATACCCACCATCATCGTCTAAATAGACAATTGTTATAATACGTATTCCATGGGAATACTACCAAAGCCCCTTTCTTAATAGGCGGTAGGGTTAAATTTCATCTCAACATCCCTGGGATGTGCTTACTATGTACGGATCAACCTCCGTACCAGTGTACGGATTGGCCGCCATATCGATCACGGATATCCTGCCGCGTCAGTCGGGGTATCTCGCCACGTCGATGGGATATTCTATTCAAACCTTAAATAATAAAAATATCATGTACTTTACATATAATTGTTCACCGTGTAAAAGTACTATCTTATATCAGTTAGGCCTTATCAGTCGTTATTCAATCTTACTTACATCCCTGGAATGTCTAAATTACTCGTATCACATTGATGCCTTTATCACTTTCTCATCCCCTGGGGATGCTTTATTTTCATTAAATTACTTGGTCTCAGTTACTCGCATCACACAGATGCATTTATCACTTTCTCATCCCCTGGGGATGTCTCATTCTCATTTACTTTCTTGGTGTCACACACGTACCCTTTTTACAAAGATTTATATAGTTAAAACATTTTAAAATTTGAGTTATATATCACTACATACATGCTCTTGCAATTAAAGTACATGTTCAAGGTGTTCCCTACCTTAGGTCTCTGAAGGTCCAAGCATCAAGGTCCCACGCGGCTCCTTATGCTTGCTCTCACACGTACCACCTATGATACACCATAATACATGCAACATATCACTAAAGATGCAATAGAGAAGGTCCTAAACTCTCCATGAACCTCAAGGTCTAATTAAAAAGTCAAGTGAAACTGCCAAAATCGATTAATTGATTCCCAAAATTGATTAATCAAAATCCAAAATCAATTAATCAATCCCAAATCGATTAATCGAAATCCCCAGAATGGTAAAGTTGATTCTCAAATCGAGTAGTCAATAGGCTGAAATCGATTAGTCGATTTCCCCAAGTCTCACTTCTCCAGCCACTGGAGGTACCCAGTCGATTATTCTATTTCCAAATCGATTAATCGACCTTCAAAATCGATTAATCGATTTTCAGATCGATTAATCGAAATTGGGCATCCTTGCTTTTTCAACTTTTAGACCAAAATCGATTAGTCGATTCTCAAAATCGATTAATCGACTAGGCTAGATTCAGCCCCTTTTCGGGCTATTTTTCCAAATCTTTTCCTTATCAATTTTCTTTCTTTTGTAGGTCTTTAATCTATCATTTTAACTACACTTGACTGAATTAAACTCATCAAATCTTTAGGTATTGAAATCTAACAAAACTCACCTCAATAAATCCCTTAAGGGATTGATTCGTTGGGTTTGATGGCTAGGGTTCCAGATTTTCGCTTCAACGGCTCCTCATGCGTTGAATCTAGCATTCAATGCTCTAATCTTCTCTTGATTTGCATTAACTCCTAGCTCAACAACTGATCTTGGTTTCTCCCTCTCTCTCTCTCTTCTTAACTCTCTTTCACCAACCAAATAAAAGCAAACTAGGTTTATTAAAACCCTTTTATCCTCTTTCTAGCTTGTGTGTTAAACACATACACCAAAGATAGGTGTACATGACTACTAACTCACACTATACACTACACTTAGGTCATATTGACATCACATAAGTTTATCCCATCATGAGTCCACTATTTGACCATCACTTGGTCAAACCTACGACCAGTCGGACACGAATCCCGAGGTTGTTGCTTAACTCTCAAATTTTTGGGATATTACACTGACTATACGTCACAGTTCCAGGAGCTGATCTTGAGAGGGATTCGAAACTGGAGGAAGACCCGAATTACAACCCTGAGGAAGAGGGAGATCTTCCAGAAGGGCACTTTCCTTAGTGTTTAGAGATTGGGAGCTTGGATATATTTTATGATTTTATTATACGGTACAATACTTGCTAACTAAATACGTTTGTGTATAATTTGCTCCATTGTTTCGGTGAAGGTCGGCCTTCACCGGTGGATGTATAATTTGGGTATTTGTGGTGACGACGTAAAGTTTTTGGGATATATGTGTGCGATAGTTCTTTTGGGTTTTTGTTGCCATTGTGTTTCTTATTATAGCTCTGTTTTCTGCTTTGCGCACTTTGCTTCCGCACTTTTGTATGCTTACCAATGATAAATGGCCCGATCCTTCTTAGTATTTAATGTGAGGAAAGATTGAGTTGTCGAGAAGTGATCTATGTACTTCGATACCATAGTATCATTGTAATTCAAATCGTGTGCTCGATCTGACGGTGCGGGTTTTGAGGTAAGGAAATCTGGGCCGTCACAATTAAATTTTTGATCTTTTGTGTGTGTAAACTTTAGTTAGTCAGTACACGCGAGTAAAGAAATTAAAGAATTTGATTTCAATTTGATTACAATTATCTTAGAAGGAAATTCTCAATTAATGATTGGATCTAGTTGATATTCATGCTTAGTCAAATGCACACTTGTACCAATGCCGAAAATTTTGAAACTATGAATTACTTTGAACTTTAGAATTTAGATCTTGGTTCATAATATTTAAAACTAGTGAGCTTTTGAGCCAATAAATGGTTAAAAATTTCAAATTTTCTTTAAACTTCGAGCCTTAAATAAAAATCTCATTTTTATCATTGAATCCATGACTGCAATTGTGTTTGTTTTATTCTAGAATTACTTATCATAGATATCAACACAATATAGTAACATTACTAGTGAAACTTGGAAATGAGAGAATGCCATCTTTTGATAATTTGAGCCATAAAAGCCAAAAACCTATACATTTTATCTCTTGAACCCATATTGAAGCCTACAACCTTATATTTCTTTGTACCCAAATAAAATACCTTGAAACTAATATCCATGAAATTCTTAGTCTTTTACCCTTGTACTTATGAGAATTTAGAGCAAAGGAAAAATAGGAGAATTGAATGAATGAAAAGTTGAAAATGGGGTGTTTTGTTTTTGAAAAGAAAATAAAAAGAGATTGCAGCGAGAAAAAAAAAAGAAAATATGTGGAATGTTCTTGAAAAATAAAAAAGAGAAGCAAGGTCTTCCAACTCTCGAAAAATAAAATTGACAGAAATTAGTTGAAAGAGTTTTGAAAGCAAGAAAAAGAAAAGAACAAGTCAAGAGAGAAAAAGTCAAAAGAGAAAAGGAAGGTGTTAAAAAAAAGTAAATGGGAAGAAGTGATTTGACTTTTTGGATCAAGATTGAAGTGAAAGATGAAGAAGAATAAGTTTGAGGGAAGAAATTTAAAGTTTGAATTCTCAAAATTTTTTAAATCCGTATAGTTTTATTTGGAACCTTAACCTAAGCCCCATTACAAGCCGATGAAAGACCTTCTTGATCGAAGAATCACCATAGTAAGAGCCTAGTAGAGATATTCTTTGATAAGTACTATGGTTATTCAACAACACATGAGTAGAATAGATGGATTATCCTTCCATGAGATTTGTTATTGAAAATCAGTATCTTGAAAATTCTTGCTATTTGTTTTGTACATCAAAAACTTGTGAAAAATACCCAACTTCATCATTGTTGTGCGTGTATGCCACAGTGAGAATTGAATGAAATTGTTTTCTAAAATTTTTGTTTGGAATAGTTCATATTGGATAAATTTTTATAATTGGTACGCACACACTACACACTTTGCATGAGTTGAAACTTTTGATGATCCTGATTAAGGATAACTGTTTGGATAAGAAGTGAATCATAAATGGGAATCAATTTTTTTGAAAGTACTTACAGCCATGTATTGATGAACTATTGAATTTTGTTGATTTTTTTTGAAAAAATATAAAAACATTTGAAGTTTGTGGGTGCCTTCCCTAAAAAGTTTCAGGAGACTCAATTCCTCCACTAGGGATCACCTAAGAGTGTAAAGGCTTGTTTCATATGCTAAATGAAATCGTGTTCCCTACGAAACTAAAATAATATATGTTTTTTCAACTATTGTTTGCTAGGGACTAGTGAAGCTCAAGTTTGGGGGTGTGATCATTTACATAATATACCATGTTGATACCCTAAACAAAGAATTGCTAGTCCACATTAAAATACTAATGACATCCTTTGAGTGAAGATTAAGTCTTAACATGAAAAAGATCCTTAATGAGAAATCAGTGTAAAGAAGACTCAGAATCCACGATGAATCGTGAAGGCTACGTTGTCAAATGAGAAGCCTACGATCAATCATGAAGGAAGAAAATCATCACAGAGCGAGAACTCTCCAATTGTAGATTGTGATCCCAACAGCCCTTCTCTACGATTGATCGTAAACCTGGGTGATTGCAAGAGAATTGTCCAGAGAGGAAAGCCTGATCAATCGTGAAGATCACATTGCCACGAAATGAAGTCACAATTGATTGTGACTTGAAGAAAGAGCTTATGATTGATAGAAAAGTGAACCACGATGGTATAAGCTAGGAGTTATGATCGATCGTAACAGAGAAAACATTCATTCCAGAGAAGAAAATCAATGCAATTGTAAATCACGATTCCAAGAAGAAAGCTCACGATTGATCGTGAGGAAGCAAAGCTGCGACTGATCGAAGCCACGATGCCATCCTGTTCTAAAAGAAGAAAGAAGCCACAACCTCACGAGATGATGCTAGAGACAGTTCTATTTGAAGGACATATAGTTAGAAAGTTTTAATTAAATAAAATTCTAATTTTAATTCAGATTTGTAATAGGAAGTTAATCATTCTATTCTAGCATGTACTAGGACTTTTGTGCATCTATAAATAAGAGGACCTGCGCATAGAAAAAAAGCTTAGTAGAATAGTTTAGTAGAAGAGCTTAGTAGAATAGTTCAGTTGAATGGCTGAGTAGAATAGTTCAGTCGAGTAGAGAAGTAGAATAGTCTTAGCTTTATTTTAATTTTCATTATGTCTTCTGTAAATTTGTTTCAATCAATAGACGTTACGAGTAGCTACTTTTTTAAAGTCTGAGAACCCGATATATCAAAGAGTAGTATGAATAGTTAATTATTTTCCTAATTTTCTAAATTTGTATTGTTATTGGTTAATGAACATGAGTTTTAAAGATTGCCTAAAAGTTTTAAAAGGATTTCAAGATTTCTATGGTTCTAATCTCTATGTTGCCATTGTCGCCTTAGGTTTAGAATTATTAGACTTCTATCACCTGACTATGTTGTCGTTGTTGCCTTAGTTTCATTAACGGGATTCTTGCTAGAGAAGTTTATATTGCCGTTGTTACCTTAAACCGATCTTATCTTCTACTTATGTTGTCGTTGTGGCCTCAAGATAATTACAAAATTCAGAGGAATTATAGATAATTAACTAGGATTACGAATATGCGATTAGGGAACCTAGACTTGTTTGTTTTGTAATAAGCTTTTTTATTACCTTTAGATTTTAGTTTTAATCGAAAATGTATCCTTTAGGCAATTTAGTTTTAAACCCAAACCATTTTATTTTCTAAGACACATAAACATATTTTCAAAGTCAAGTTTTTCCCTGAGGATCGATACCCTTACACGTGCTACAATTCCTTTGTACACTTGCGAGGGGATAAGTTTGGTATAGTAAAAGAGCTATCGGGGATCCTCGTTGTTGGTCAAGGGCTCATTTTTCAGGGAGGTAATATCATTTCTTAACAAATATCTCTGAATGCCAGAATTCTGTTCTTAAATTTGATAAGGCCCTCCCTATTACGGCCTTGTTTGAGAAGACTCATGTAAACATAACTGAGTACTTCTATGAAAGATGAAAAGACGGGGCAGCCATGGGGCTTGGTTTGACAGATTACGCTAGAGAGCCTTTGGCTATTTAAGGAAAATTTGCTAGCCGCATGTGGGTTCGTGCATCTAGATTGGATGAGTTTAAGGTAATTACGTCTACTAGGAAATTTACCGTTAATCTAGAGAGGAGGATTTGTTCATGTCGGGACTTCGATAAATTGGGTCTCCCATGCTCCCATGCTTTCGCAGCCATTAAGTTAAGGGAGGCGCTAGTGTATGCTTATTGTGAGGATTGGTTTTCGGCTGATCGGTATCGCGATACCTTCCGTGAGGTTGTGAACCCTACTAGTGATGAAAGTGAATAGTCTAATTTGTGCAAGGATGTGACTGTATTACTGCCACATCCTAGAGTCCCAAGCGGCCCCCCAAAAAATAGGTATCGATCCGCCTATGAACAAAATAAGAAAGTAAGATGTAGTATTTGTGGCATTAAGGGTCACAATCATAAGACTTGCAAGAAGGGGAAATAACAGAAAATTCTGACACCAAAAAGTAACTAATTGAGGTAAGCTATTTTGTAGTTAAATATATAAGTAACCCAATTTATACTTGTAGCGTCCATTCTTCCTTCATTACTTTCCATTATTGTAGCTAAAGGTATAAGTAACCTTATGTACCATGTATGCATGTTGAGTACATTTTCTTGATGGGGTTTATGTTGGAGATGGAGTTTAATTTAGTTCACTTTATAATGACCTGGTAGTAGGTTCAAATTGGAAAGCCATTTATGAAATGCTACTCATTCGTGTTCACAACAAAAAACAACAATTTTGCCTACTTGTTTATTAGAAACTACATGAACTTTATAATTATGTTTCTTCTATTATATGTGTCTTTCTAATGCATTGGAGGTTAACATGGGTTGAATATAGAAATGCTAGTGGATAAGTTTCTTGGAATACGTGTATGTATGTCTATCCAACAGAAAAAGGGCATCTATTTATTACATTGAGAACTCAGCAGTGACCTCTTTCTAATTTGTTGTTGATGTGCACAACAATGAAGATGATAGCTGTTTTTCTAGCGGAATAGGTCTCATAATGAATATTGGCAATGGATGAATCCATTCATAGAGTAAATCTTCCACTCCAAAGGGCCTGTTTGGATATGGGGAAAAGAGATGAATACTTAAATTTAGATTATATTTTCCGTAGTTTTCCGCTGTTTGAAAGGACTTAATGGTTGAAATACCAAATACAATTTTTACGCTCATTTCTGACTTAAGAGTTCGAGGGTACCCCTTGGCATTCAATTTGCCGAGACCTCGAAAAGATAAGAGGAGGACTGGAGAAGAAAAAGATAAGGGTACGACTCTTCTCACCTGTTTATTAGTAATACTACACAATTTTTTCACGGACGAAAACTATTGACTGATTTGAATCAGACGATGGAGATTGTTTGTTTTTTCCAATCTTCCTCATGATAGATCTTAAGATCATTGCTCCCTATCAGACAGTCAGATGTTGATTCTATATGGCACACATCCCCAAAAATTAGAGGCGGAGCCACGTTATGACTTGGGTGGTCAATTGACCCTCCAAACTTTCTAAAAATTTGTTACTAAGCTTTAGGGGTCCCGATCAGTCACATAATTTACCAATTTGATGCCCTTAACTGAGTGATGAGCCCACAGTTGCTACTAATGACGTATTAATGTGCATATATTTAAATCAGTAAGCAGAAAAGAGCAAAAGTGTTAATCTTTGCCAAAGTGAACTCAAAAAGCAGTAAGAAAGAAGATTGTAAAAGAATCATAGTTGAACCACTAGTTCTAAGAGCTATCTAGAAGATATTGTAAAGATCTAGAGTCAATCAAAGAGAAATCGAGAGCTAGAACCAGAAGAAAAGAGAGAAATCATATTTTATGATTTTGGCTAAAGTAGACTAAAGAGAACTTGGTGAATACGAGTGATCAAGCTGAAATTGAACCAAATCAAAGAAAGAAAACAAAATCGTATTTTCAATTTGTATGGTAACGCTCATGCATATTGCTGAAGATCACGTGAAAGATATGCACAAAATCGGGAACTCTAAAATTAGAAGTCATGTATTCTACGGATTTGATAAGATTGACGAGAATCCCTGCTACTGAATATTAGGAGAAGAAGTCTTATACGTCTCTAGTAGTAGAAGGAGGATTGTAATTAGGAAGTTTAATTTTAGAAGAATTTCTTTTAGGTAGTTTACTTTAATTAGAGTCTTGAATAATTGTAACCGACCTCTTATGGTTCTATAAATAAGAGAGCTCGACACCCAGAGTAATCATCCAAGGTTTCTAGAGATCAATTGACAACTGAGATTGAGAACTGGAAGATCAACCTTAGGATAGTTTTTATTGTTTTCTAGTTTAGAGTATCTAAAGTCTCTCAGTAGCAATTGACGACTGAGATTGGGAGATGGAAGATCAAAGTAGTTAGATTTTTTCTTTATGCAATTTATTTCCTGATTTTAATTGACGACTAGAATTGAGAGGTTAAGGATTTAAATTTATTTTCTTGCAATTTACTTTCCAACAATTTATTTCCTACTTATAAATATCTGAAGAACTTTGGATTTTAATAGTCGACTAAAATCTGGAAGGCTGCAGATTAGTGTAACAGTTTTTCGATTCATAAATATCGATAGAATTTTAAGTTTAATTGATGCCTAAAATCTGAAGGACTTGATATTTAGTGTAACGGTACTTTAAATTCATAGAATAAGATTTATTTTCTACATCGTAGTTTAAAACAAACCCTTCTTTATTCTTTAAAGGAAACTAGAAAGTTTTTTAGAAATCAGACTTCCTTGTGGGAACGATCCTATACTAGTACTGTAATTACCATTGTGCGCTTGCAATAGGTTAAGACATGGTAGAATTTTAGAGCTGTCAAGTTTTTGGCGCCATTGCCGGGGAAGGCAGTATTTCTGAAAGCCAATATTTATCTTTCTATTTTTATTTTATTTATTTTTAGTTTCTTTTCTCACTTCTTATTCTTTTGTAGGTTTTATTCGGAGCAGCAGATCAAAAGTTTCAAAACTTCTTCTGATAAAGGAAGCTAGAGGCCCATATTTGTTTTCTCTACACCTATTTTCTAAAATAAAAATTAAATAAAATTAAAATAATTTTTTTTTCTGCTGTATGCATCATACTTGATCTCAAAATTCAAACCTTTTTGAGTGTGATCTAGAAATTGAGAGGATTCTCTTGCGGAATTTGGCTTCTAGCCGAACTTCCGAAAGAGAACTTCTAACAATGATCGATGACCGCCCTATTAAGGAGTATTACACCCTAGTCGCTCTGACCACACCCTCTTATATAACATTACTGGAGGAGGTGACTGGTCAAAACTTCAGGATCAACCTTAACACGCTACAAGCCCTTCCTACCTTTCATGGGCTTGATCGCGAAGATCCCTATCAATACATTAGGGATTTCGTAGAACTCTGCATTATGTTAAAAATCTCAATACTTAATGACGAGGCTATTAAATTATGGTTGTTTCCTTTCTCTTTTAAGGACAAAGCAAAAGCGTGGCTGATTTCATTGCTCGCTAATAGTATTACCTCTTGGGAAGGACTTTAGGCCAAATTTTTGATCAAGTATTTCTTGATTGGTAAAACCAATCAAATTCACCAAGCAATTCAAGGCTTTAGGAAATTGCCTGAAGAAGTGTTTTATAAGAGTTGGGAATGCATGAAGGACCTATTGAGAAAATGTCCTCATCATGAAGTGCTAAACTGGTCTATTGCCTAAAGTTTTTATCAAGGGTTGATTGAGACTAACCAGTCTATGATTGATGCCGTGAGTGGAGGGGAATTCATGGCCCAGAATGGACGGTAGTCCTGGAATTTATTTGAGAAACTGGCCAATAATTCAAAGCAGAAACAATAAGTCTGACCCTGATGTGATTTGCCACACCCCTCTCTCTAGGGGTGGCCTTCACGATATCAGCAATGACAAAGTAAAGATGGAGAATGACATTGGTCTAAAGGTAGAAGTCTTGGAGCAAAAACTCGCATCATTGATGATTTCTAAACCTAGTGCCCTATAAAGACCCATGACATCCTGTGAAATTTGCCAAAGCTTAACCCATACCGTAATTGAGTACCTAGACATTATAGAAAAGGAACAAATACTTGCATTCCAAAGAATAAATTACGGGAATTCATACGCCTCACTGTGGAGAGGCCAACCTAGTTTTAATTATGGCTCTACAAGTGGTGCACAACAAATACCATCTGCTATACAATAGTGGCATCTGTATATGACAAGCTGAAACTAGGCAAATTAAGGCCTACATCGGTAACTCTTTAGCTCGCCAATTAAATCCGAAAGAAGGCCTGTGGGAATTGTAGAAGATGTCATGGTCGAGGTTGATAAGTTTATTTTCCCCATCGATTTCTTAGTACTAGACATGGAACCTAGTTTGAAAACACAATCACAAATTCCCATCATACTCGGTAGACCATTTTTGGCCATGACCAATGCTTGCATAAACTGTAAAATCGGTGTGATGGAAGTATCTTTTGGGGACATGAAAATTCAGTTAAATATCTTTTCAGCAGCCAACCAGATGGCCTCAATTGATGAAAAGGAATGCTT
The DNA here is from genome assembly GCA_021018995.1 of Chloranthus sessilifolius. Lineage (NCBI taxonomy): Eukaryota > Viridiplantae > Streptophyta > Magnoliopsida > Chloranthales > Chloranthaceae > Chloranthus > Chloranthus sessilifolius. The sequence continues at coordinate 21,944,268 of CM037588.1, forward strand.
CTGTGTGGATGAAATTGATGATATTATTAAAGAAGCTTTGCCTCTAGTCTTGTCCAAGGATGCACTTGAAACTGCATTATGGTACACGAACTTGGGAGAACCTAAGCTACCTTCCATTGAAAAAATACCAATCTTAGATTTGAAATCACTTCCCGACACTCTAAAGTATGCTTTTCTTAGGCTCAATGAAACTCTCCCGGTAATTATATATTTTATTCTCACTGCAGACTAGGAGAGTAAGTTGTTGGCCATACTTATAAAGTATAAAGCGTGTGATTGGGTGGACTATTGCTGATCTTAAAGGGCTTGATTCGTCGATATGCATGCGTCGGATTTATTTGGAGGACAATGCCAAAACTTCTCGAGAAAGTCACCGATGACTAAACCCAAACATGAGGGAAGTAGTACAAAAAGAAATCATGAAATTACTTGATGCTGGTATCATTTATCTGATTTCTGATAGTGAGTGGGTGTGCCCCATTCAAGTAGTCCCAAAGAAATCTGGGATTACAATCAAAGAAAATTCGATCGGTGAATTGGTACCATTACTTGAAACTACAGGTTGGCGCGTATATTGATTATCGAAAGCTGAATTCAATGACTCGCAAGGATCATTTTCCACTATCATTCATTGATCAAATCTTAGAAAAACTTGTGGGTCAGGAGTATTTCTGCTTTCTGGATGGTTACTCAGGGTACAATCAAGTTTTGGTATACCTGAAAGATTAGGAAAAGACAACCTTCATGTGTTCTTTCAGAATGTTTGCATACTGTCACATGCCATTTGGGTTATGCAATGCACCATGAATGTTCTAATGGTGCATGATGGCTATTTTTTTGACAAGATAGACAAGTTTCTTGAAATATTCATGGATGATTTCTTAATATTTGGTCAAACTTTTGATATTTTTCTTGTTCATCTCGCCCTCGTCCTAAAAAGATGTGAGGAAACTAATTTGGTGATAAGTTGGGAGAATAGCCATTTTATGGTTCAAGAAGGCATAGTTTTGGGGCACATTGTTTCTAAAAGAGGAATGGAGGTTGATAGGGCCAAAATTGATATTATAGTGAATCTACCTCCACCAACTTCGGTGAGGTAAACGCAATCTTTCCTTGATCATGCCGGCTTCTATCGCCGCTTATTAAGGACTTTTCAAAAATTTCGAGATCCCTGTGCCACCTTCTGGCAAACGATGCTACTTTTAACTTTGATGATGCCTGTCTTGATGTATTTAATAAGCTTCGTGCACTTCTCTCATCTGCACCCATTATTCAGCTTTCAGATTACTCCTTGCCCTTTGAAGTGATGTGTGATGCTTTTGATTACGCAATAAGTGCCGTCCTCAAACAACAAAAAGACAAGGTTCCCCATGTAATTTATTACGCGAACCGAACCTTGTTTAAAGCTCAGATGAATTATACCACCACTGAGAAAGAGCTTCTCGCTGTCGTGTTTGTATTAGACAAATTTTGACAGTACCTATTGGGATCAAAGATCGTCATCTTCTTTGACCATTCTATTTTAAAATATTTGTTGTAAAAAAAGGATGCCAAGCCAAGGCTATTCAGATGGATCCTACTTTTGCAGGAGTTTAATTTTGAAATCAAAGATAAAAAGAGAGTCGAAAACGTAGTGGCTGATCACTTGTTTCGGTTAGAATTACCAAAAGTTGCTAGCGAAGAATCTTTGCTCGATACCTTTCCGGATGAGCAGTTTCTTGCCATCCAAACTGTGGTGCCATGGTATGCGAACATATTTGGCAACATGTAAGATCCCTCCAACCTGGTCCAAATTGGACAGGTCTGTATTCTTTTCACGTGTGAAATTTTATATTTGGGAGAATCCTGATTTGTTTAAAATATACCTTGACCAAATAATAAAAAATGTGTCCCTGATCGTGACACCCACATTATTCTTCAATTCTGCCTTACTTACACTTGTGGGGGTCACTTTGGTGGAAAGAAATGGCTGCCAAGGTACTACAGGGTTTTATTATGGGGGTCACTCGTAAATTCACGAGCGTTAAATGCGACGTCTCAAATAACACCACTGCAGCCGTGTCTACCGCCTCACATTTATTACAGTCACCTACCTGTTCGAATTTTCAACGCTTATCTATTTTTGGAAGTTAAAGCAACCTTTCATCTCCCCACCCTTCCATTATAAATACACGTCCCCTCTCATAATCATACCATTACATTTCCTTTGCTTCCCTCCACTTTCACCAGTCACCTTTAACCATTGCTGATGAACCTTACTGGTCGCGCATTCGACACCTTATCCGACGGGTGATTAACTTGGAGACAGAAGAGATCCGCAAACTCCAAAAAGAGAAGAGGATGTTGGAGAACCTTCTCCGGTCCATCCAAGATGCCGAACGCTTCCTCACCTCTCCAACTCATCTGCCTCCTACACCACCCCCTCCATCTTCTTGAACTGCCCTTTTCCCGGCTTGAAGTTCCTCTTCCAAAGGCGGCACATTGAGGACATCCCGGAGTCGAGAGGATGAAGTTCTTTTTGGCGGGAGGATTTTGAAGACCCCGAGACCGAATCTCCATCGCAAACTTTAGTGTCTCGGTGGTTGTTGCTGGTGTTGATGTCTGTCCGTGTCTAGATTTTTCCTAGAATTTCTTTTTAGTTAGTTTCCTTTTTTTTCTTGCACAATCTCTGTAAATATTCCGTTTCCTTATTAATAGAAATTTACTTTTTGTATATTATTTTGTTTTATATTCTCTTCTTGTTGTTCTGTGTAGATGTGCTGGATGTGATCTTTCACAAGTTTGGGGGAGGTTATTGATTTTATTTGCAGATCTTATGCCCGGTGGACTTGGCACCATGAAACTTTTTGGGGTATCCCCTGTTTTGATATACAATGAGGACATTGTCCGAATTAAGTTTAGTGGGGGGGGATTCACGTCTGTGTATTATATTAGGATTTAGTTTTCTTTTTTGTATATATATATATATATGTAATATACACAAATTTGTTTAGTTTAGCATTGTAAATATGTTTTAGGACTGTTTTCTAGATTTGTAGGATTATTTTTTTTTAGGTCTGTTTTTAGATTTTTTTAAAAAGTTATTTTTGTTTTTGTTTTTTAGTTAACCATCACATGTGAGTAAAGATTAAATTTGATTCCAGACACATTACCATCATCCTAAATAAAGTTCGAAAATCAACGATAGGAAATAGTTAATATTCATGTTTAGTCCTTTTGGACAGGTTTATCATAACTGAAAATTTGAAACTATACATTGCTTTAAATTGCAGAATTTGAATTATAGTTTTAGAAATATTATAACCAGTGGGCTTTTGAAACTTTTCCTTTCTTTGAGAGAGACTGTTTTTCCTACATATTATAATTTTCTTTGAACTTCTTGACTGTTCTTTAATTGAAATCTCATTGCTGTTTATTTGAATCATGATTCTACGATAGTGTTGTTTGATTTCTAGAACTGTTTATTATATGCCTCAAAACATTATGGCATCTTTGCTAGTAAATATGAAAATGATAATAGGCCCTCTTTTATTACGTTTGAGCCAAAAAGCCAAAATCCTTAACAATTTACCTCTTGAACCCATATTAAAAACCTGAAATTGAATTTCTTTGTACCAAAATTTTATAAAACCTTAACCATATGTACTGCCCAAAGCTTTCGGTCTTTAACCCTTGTAATGTTGAGAAATTAGAACAAAGAGAGAAATAGGAGAGTGAAAGGAGTATGCAAAAATAGAACAGGGAATTGCTGAAAAGGGTATATCTGAAAGAAATAAAATTTCTGAATGCTGAAAATATGGGAGAAAAAAAAAGAGAAGCTTCCTCAATTGAGAAAAATTGAGAGGATGTCTGAAAAAGAAGGAAAAGGGATTTACTGAAAAAAAAGTATAAAAATATAAATCAGAAGAAGTGATCCAACTTTTTGGATACTTATTGAAGCAGAAAAAGAAGAAAAGATGAAGAAGAATAGTGAAAGATGGACTGAATTCTCAGAACTTTGAATCCTTTTTACCTATCTTTTGAAACCTTTAACCCAAAGCCCAATTACAAGCCGAACAAAGACCATTTTGATCCACGACTTACAAAAGTAAGAGCCTAGTAGAGACGTATTTGATAAATGCTATGGAAGTCTGATAGCATATGAAGTGGAATAGATTATCTTTTCTATGAGATATATTCTTTTTGTAATATATCCTTGAAATTATTCATCATACAAATCATTGTGGGAACCCAACAAATTTCAATATTTCTTTTGAGTGTATGCCACAGTGAGAATTTGGATGAAAATATTTTTTAAATTTGCAGTTTAGAAAAATTTATAATGAATAGATTCTGTCATTGGTACGCACACATTCCACGCTTTATATGAATTGAAATTGTTGAGTATGTAATCAAGGATAACTACTAGAATGGGAAGTAATGGCTGGATGGAATCTTAGTTTTAAAAATCTGAACAACCATGTGATGATTAGCTGTTGACTAGCTAGTGTAAATATAGTAGTTTATAATTTTTAAAAGTGTTTAAAAATTTTTGTTTCGAAAAATTCTGAAAAAGCTAAAAATGTTTGAAGTTTGTAGGTAACTTCACTGGAACCTTCAAGAGACATAACTCCTCCACTAGGGATCACCTAGGGGTTTAAAGGCTTGTTGCATCTGCTAAATGCAATCACGCTCCCTATAAAAGTAGCATTTTAATTTCTAGTTAGTTAGTTTATCTTTCCTTGTTTGATAGGGACTAGCAAAACATAAGTTTGGGGGTATGATCAGTCACATAATTTACCATTTTGATGCCGTTAACTGAGTGATGTTAGCCCACAGTTGTTACTAATGATGTATTAATGTGCAGATATTTAGATCAGTAAGCAGAAAAGAGCAAAAGTGTTAATCTTTACCAAAGTGAACTCAAAAAGTAGTAAGAAAGAGGATCGTAAAAGATCATAGCTGAACCACCAATTCTGAGAACTACCGAGAAGAAATCTTAAAGCTCTGGAGTCAATCGAAGAGAAATCGAGAGCTAGAACCAGAAGAAAAGAGAGAAATCATATTTTATGATTTCGACTGAAGTAGATTAAAGAGAACTTGGTGAATACGAGCGATCGAGCAGAAATCAAACTAAATCAAAGAAATAAAAAAAAATTGTATTTTCAATTTTGTATGTTAAAGCTCATGCATACTGCTGAAAATCACGCGAAAGATATGCACAGAATTGAGAACTTTAAAATTAGAAGTCACTTATTCTATGGATCTGAGAAGATTGGGGAGAATCTTTGCTACTGAAAATTAGGAGAAGTCCTATACGTCTCTAGTAGTAGAAGCAAGGACGATTGTAATTAGGAAGTTAATTTTAGAAGAATTTATTTTAGGTAGTTTACTTTAAGTAGAGTCTCGAATAATTGTAACCGACCTCTTATGGTTCTATAAATAAGAGAGCTAGACACCCAGAATAATCATCTAAGGTTTCTAGAGATCAATTGACAACTGAGATTGGGAACTGGAAGATCAACCTTAGGATAGTTTTTATTGCTTTCTAGTTTAGAGTATCCAAAATCTCTCAGTAGCAATTGACAATTTATATTGGGAGATGGAAGATTAAAGTAGTTAGATTTATTTTTTATGCAATTTCCAGCTTTGTAGACATAAAATGTTTCTTGATTTTAATTGACGACTAGAATTGAGAGGTTGAGAATTTAGATTTATTTTCTTGTAATTTACTTTCTAGCAATTTATTTCCTGCTTATAAATATCTGAAGAATTCTGGATTTTAATTAATGACTAAAATCTGGAACGCTACAGATTAGTGTAACAGCTTTTTGATTCATAAATATCGATAGAATTCTAGGTTTTAATTGATGCCTAAAATCTGGAGGACATGAGATTTAGTATAACGGTACTTTAACTTCATAGAATAAGATTTATTTTCTGCATCATAGTTTAAACCAACCCATTATTTATTCTTTAAAGGTAAATAGAAAGTTTTTTAGAAATCAGACTTCCTTATGGGAACGATCCTATACTAGTGCTGCAATCACCATTGTGCGCTTGTAATAAGTTATGACATAGTAGAATTTTATAGCCGTCAGGTCCTTATTTATATTAGTTGATCCTCATCCATGCAAAATTATATTGACCACCCAAAGTTATCAAAAATCTTCAAACAATCTTTTTTATGGTATTTGTTTTCATAACAAATATTTTTTTGATTTTTTAAACTAAATCCCACAATTTTAGCATATTTTTAGGCTCCACTCCATCTATTTAGGTGCTGGTAAGGACTTATTTTGGGAGAGATTTTTCTCACAAGGGGTTCCACTATATTGTAGAGCTACATACTCACATATATGGTTTATATACTCTAGTATAATTAATTAAAAAAAATAAGCAATTTATTGCACATAACAAGATTTGAACCTAAAAACCCTTCCCAAAGCACTAAGTCAACCACTAGTGCAATTCACTAAGATATGTAAAGAGCAAAAAAACTTAATGCATATATAAATTTGTAGTCATTTTTGTGAATCATTTTTACAATATTGCAACTGTTTTTTAGTTTGGATGATCTTTTGTGAGATTATGGCTATTTTTTGTTAGGATATGTTATTTTCCTAATTTTTTTTCCATATGTATCCAAACATAGGATTTGATTAATGGCGCCTTTTCCCAGCTAGCAATGTGATTATCCAAATAGCGAAAAACAAAGGGAAACAAAGGAATCCCTTCGTTTCCTACAACTTAGGTATCGATGGGAAAAATATAGGACTATTATTTTACTTTCCCACATTTCCTGTGTTTTTATCCAAACAGGCCCTAATGGATAAGTCCATTCATAGAGGCGATTGAATCGTCCTATTTTGAAAATGTATGAGGCATAAAAAGGCCCACGCTAGGCCTATCTATGGACAGTTTTGACTTCAAAAATATGTAGGTGAAATAAAGTAGTGTGCAACTATGGGCTTTGCGGGCCCGTCGTGATGATGCGCTCACTAAAAAAAAAATGGTGTCGCCACCCAGAGCTTTTGGTGTCCCGGGATATCCAAAATCAGTATTATAAGCACCGAAGTGCAAAATATGGCTCCAAATCACCGGTCTGCGCCAAAGCCTCTAGGTAGGAACTTCGGTTACTAATCAGGAATGTGTTAGGCACCTGATTAGCCTGCTTGTAAGCGGTCTCTATTATGGCAAAAAATAAAATAAAGAAAAAAATAAATAACACTTCCCCTTGCCCGAAGGCACTCCGATCCTATTTAAGCCCACCGCAATCACTGAAATTTCGGCAGTGTAACAGCTCAAATTATAGGATAGAGGAAAATCAAAACAAAGAGAAATAGAGGGGAGAGCCGGAGCTCTCAGGCCCTTGTAGCATAGCCATCGGATCTTCGCTTTGATGTTATCTGATGAGCTTCCGATAGCAAACGGGTTAGAGATGGGTTTGTAACTTGCTGTGCTTGGAAATGATATTGAGGGAAGTATGGAGGTAGGGGATGAACTTGAGTTTCAAAACCTAAAAGATTTATGCTTTGAGACGGGGGGAGATTTTTCTAGAGTTCTCTGTTTCAGAAGTTTCTCTCTGTCTCTGGAAATATTTCTAAGTCTGAGGATTTTTTCTAGGTCTCTGTCTTTTAGAAAATTTTTCTCTGTCTCTTATTTTTTAGAAAATTTTCTAGGTAGGTCAAGTGAAGGGTGGGGGTCTCTATTTATAGAGTTGAGCGTGATTAGTGAGTGGTTAACTCACTAATTGGTTTAGAAATTAGGTAATGGCCCATCGAAGGTTTTCTAGGTTTTCTAGGGTTTGGAAAAAGGTGAAAATGAGTTTTAATGGTGGATGATGAGGATAGCTAAGATCACTACTTTGAATTCTGAATCATGTTTATGATTGCTCCTGATTACGATTTTGCATTTTGAATCCTGTTTACAATCGTATTTATGATTTTACATTCTGAGTCCTGTTTACGTTCCCTCCTGAATACAATTTTACATTCTGAACCTTGTTTATGTTCCCTCCTGATTATGATCTTACATTCTGAACCCTGTTTACAATCGTATTCATGATTTTTCATTCCGAATCCTGTTTAGAATCGTATTTATGATTTTGCATTCTGAACCTTGTTTACAATTGTATATACAATTGTACTGAATTCCTGCATTTCTGCGCATTCTTCATTTCGCCATCCTTTTGATGTACAACTCAGAATTAGGTAATTTTTGGCTCATTGAAAATCTAGAAACCTTTACTTTCCAATGGAATAAGCCTCAGCTCGTGAAGATGCTTATGTAAACCTTGGCATTCTTCTTTCTATCCGTTATTTTGGTTGGTTCAAAACGGGTTCTACGGGTCCGATTTAGGCTTTCTAAGGGTTTGGGAAGGGTTTTAAAGGTTTGGGTTAAGTTCTAAGGGTTTGGGAGCTACTTTCGGAAGCTTGGGAGTATGCCTTTCTTGAAGTATGTGTTGATCGTGTCTTGAGCAAAATTTGGGTGTCTATAGGTGCCCCTCTTTGGTATTCGATAACTAATGATCCTATGCCAAAGAAAGATACATTCGAAGAGGCCCAAGGAAAACGCTAATGGGTCTGCCATATTCAAAACGAACCTCAAACATCAAAAAGAAAAAAAAATAGAGAGTGACGTAAGTGCATTACATTGGGAAAATGTTCGTCACTCAAAATGAAGAGTAATTGAAGCCCATATCATTGAGAAAATGTCTGTTCCTCAAGACTATCGGTCCCTAAGCGCTTTACGATAGTACTGGGCATAACCGAGTGTTGGTTTGATTGTTGATGTATAATATTTGAATTTTATTTTGAACAAAACAGCCCCATGAGTGGGAGGGTAATCGACCGATTCTGAAAGATTGGCGTAAAGCAATGACGCGAAGATCCAACGATTTGTGTCTAATCTCATCAGGCATTGATTGCCCCACTTTAATTGGTTAAGGGTGCCCCTACATGAGGAAGGTTTCGAGGTTTTTGAGTGTACTCATCGACCCCAAACTTAATTTAGCACAACTATCCTAGTGGAGCGAATATTGATGTCGAACCATTTTTTGGGAGTGTGTGCCACTAAACATGTTTTCCATTTCTTGCTATTTTTTATTTTTATTTTTTTCTTTTTGCACTTTTTTGTAGGAGTGCTCCGAGAAGGACCAAGTGAGGCCTTCTTCTGGAAGGAGCCTTGAATGAAGTCCTTGAATCTGTTGATGCTTATTGGTCGTCGACCTGACCTGCACATAAAGGGGTAAAAAAACCCCTAACAAGTTTTTTTTTACTATGCATGCATTCTGTGCACGTATGCCTTAAAGGCATCCGTGAGTCTATATAGGCCTGAGAATGGGCTTCTTCCTCTGTTTCCTTGGGTTTTGATTTCTCTTCCCTTTTTCTTGTCTTTTCTTCCCAAAGGTGGGTCCATTGTTCTACATTGATTTTTGATCCATTTGGACGGCTTTGTATGACCATGGACCCACTTCACGACCCTACTCTTTTAGGGGGTTTTGGAACTTTTACACTTCCTTCTATAAGTATTGAACCTAGATTTCTTAAACAATGGTTCGACAACCTAACTAAAAGTGAGCTTGCGGGACTGGATCAGCTTGGGCTTGCCCGTCTTCCATCCTTCCTTGATGTACCACCTTGTTGGGACCTTGTTCACACAGTGATTTCTCTTTGGGATGCAGAAACTCATGTATTCTATTTTGGCGCACGTGAGCTGACATCGACACTTGAAGAGCTCTTTGTTTTGTCGGGTCTAAGGCTATATTGCGGTCTTGCTAAGGTGGCATCGAAGCCAAGCTATGCTAAGATTGTCCACACGACTCTAGGCTTGAAGAAAAATGAATATGAGAAAAGCGTTGTTGGTGGGCCCACTAGGTGTTTGGTGAAATTCCTGAGAGAAGTTTTTGGTGAAGAAAGTTTGTGAAAATTACTGATTCGAAATATTCATAACGTGAATGCCTTCGCCCTTGGCCTTCTCTCGGAGGTCCTCTTTTATACGGGGGGAGAGTTTCTCCATTGCATTCTGCGATGTACTGGTGGAGCTTGAAAATGGCCGTTCAATCGTGCATTTTGCGCTGGTGGAGCTCTACCGGGGGCTTGATGCCTTTGCCTTGGGCAAGGCGGATAATTTTTAGGGATGTCGTGCTATTTTTCAGATCTGGGTTAGGGAACACCTTGCCATTTTGGGACACGTGCCTCACTTTTATGTGGTGCGAGGAGAGGTTGCTAGGTATTGTTTGGGTCGATGTTCTATGGTGCCTCAAGGGAAGACGTGCGAGATGCGCCTATGGCTGACCGACGTTGAGCTTGTGTGGAGGCTCCCATGGCTTGATGGGACTTTCTCGATAGTGCGGTCCAAGGATCATGAGGGTATCACACTTCTAGATTTGACTGAGAGTTCTAACTATTTCCCCTCACGGGTATTGTGCCAGTTTGGATATACTTAGCAGCTGCCATGTGAGGTGAGACCTCCCCTATGCGACTTGATCTTCAATAAGGGATCCTCGGGAGATTTGGAGAAGATAGCGGCTCTTCGGGAAGTGCATCAGTTAGTGCATATGTGTGATTTAGAGCAAGGAAATCCTATTCTGATTTCTCCAGAGTATGATGTGTTGATATCCTCTGTGGTGTTCTCAACACATCGGCTTGGCCTAGCAAAGAGCAGTACCTTGGAGGGACCTTGGCCAAAGAAGGAAGCGGCGCTTCTGACCTGAATAGAGCTACTTGTAGATGAAAAGCGGGGCAGGTGCGCTTTGAGGAGGAACAAGTGAGAGCTGACACTGCTGAATGTGAGGTGCTTCGTCTGGAATTAACCTTGAGTGACATTCTCGGTGCTATTGATGCTTCTCGGAAGCGGTACAAGGGTCTCCACGGTCGGTGGTTGACTGACCGAAATGTTCACGAGGATGCTTTAACTGAGCAGATTCGTGACTTGAAGCGCGAGCTGGGACGATGACCTGGTCCTGCACATACTTTTTGCACAGATCAAATACCACAAGGAAGGGGGTATGAAAAACCCCCTGACAAATATTTTTTTAGTTTTTTATATGTATTTTTTTTGTTATTTTTGTTTCATTTTCAAACTGTAGAGGCAAAAGCAGGGTGCCACACTGATTATCTTTTTGAGATGTGGTGCAAGCAAAGTACATAAATGAAAATGAAAAAGGGAAATCTTTTTCGGTATATGCATTTTTCTTTTCTACTATTTTTGTTTGATGCCTTAAATGTGAAGGGGAGTACTGAGTCCCATTCTGAGAATAGTCGAACTCGTTCATGGTTGGGCCCGAGTGAGGTTCAAAATTTTACCAAGGTTGGACCGTCCATCCCTTTTGATTAAGTCAACTTTTATCCATACCTCTGGTCATGCGTTTGACGGTGCAGTCTGAAGATATACCTGATCATGACCCGATTTGAGCTAACATGAGCGGCCCAATGACAATCAAATAACCCAGAAATATAACCAAAGGAGTAACCAATTTTTCTTATTTTTCTTTCATTTCTTTTAACCTTTTTACTCAAGCGCCCAAGATGGGTCTTTACCATGCCCGTTATTGCCCTATGTTTTTATCTAGCGTCCTTTCGGGTTTTCACTACGTCCATGGGTATGCATTTTTACCCCATGCACCTTTTCAGATTTTCACCTGGTCCGCACAAGCTCGCTCTTTTTACTCGTGGTGCCCTAATGGGTTTTCACAACATCCTTTTTGCATTGAGCTTATAAATTTTTTCTTTATTTTCTTTTTCTTTCATTTTTTTCAAAGGCCACGACATGGGCGTCGATTCCGTCATAGCTGACTGAATGAAATTCTTATTGTCTCTCGCTTGGCTCGTGCTGACTGAATGGATACCGTGATTGCTTGTAGACCTTGAAGAGAACTTTCATTAGGGATGAAACATGGACATGGGTAAAATGGATAGGTTAGAGATTTTGAAGGTATTCTCGGGTTTAATGGTTTTTCTTGATTAGGTTCCAGCTGCTGCAATACACTTCTTCCTTGGGGGGTTTTTTGCTATACATGCCCCACGATTTTTTTTCTATGTATATTTTTTCTTTTCTATTTTTTTGTTCTTTTTGCTTTCTTTTTCGGACATTCTCTTTTTGGGATTTTGCTTTTCTAATTTTTTTTGGATTTTAATGATAACTCTTTTGCCTTTTACTTTGGGAGTTTTTCTCTTTTTTTTTCTTCTGTCTTTTCCCTTTTTTTTTTTTGTATATATACACATATTTTTTTTGGGAGGGGTTTACGAAAGAAAGGTTGTTAGCTCAAATTGGGTAGCTAAGGGTGTGAGCATTCAGAGACGCTTTTTGACTACTTTGTTTTGAAATGATGACCTCTTTTATGAGATCCTTAAGCAGTCGCATATATATTTTTATCAGTACTTTCCTTGTCGTGGGAGACTAGGAGTAGAAACAACGTACGTATCTAGCGTTGATTGGCTTAAGAAAATGGTCTCCATCTATGGTGGCGAGACGAAGTGCATATTTTGGGAGTACCTCTCTGATGGTGTAGGGCCCTTCCTAGTTGGGCTTAAATTCCTCTCTTGGATCAACGTGGAGAGAGGAGACAATTTTCTTGAGTATAATGTTACCCACCTTTAAATTTCAAATGCGAACATGCTTGTTGTACGCACGTGTGATCCTCCTTTGATAGACCTGTGTGTGAAACAAAGCTTGAAGCCTCTTCTCGTCGATTAGGTTCAACTATTCGAAATGGGATCTCTCTCTTTCGGCCTCTAGTAGGTCAGATTCGATAAAGATACGGAGTGAGGGTGCTTTGACCTCAATTGGTAGCACGACCTTTGTTCCATAAACAAGGGAAAATGGTGTTGCCCTTGTGGCGGTATGGATTGACATTCGATAGGCCTGTAGTGCAAAGGGTAGCATTTCACTCTAGTCTCGATATGTAACAACCATCTTCTGAAGAATTTGGATGACTGTCTTGTTGGCAGCTTCTATGGCTCCATTGGTTTACAACCGATATGGTGACGAGCGATAATATTTGATCTTATATTGCTCACATAAGGCTCTGATGCACTTGTTCGTAAAGTTTCTGTCATTATCCGTGATGATGTCCTTGGGCATGTCAAATTGACAAACTATGTTATTCTTGATAAACTTCTTGACATGACTGGCCGTGATGCTGGTATTGGATATTGTTCTACCCATTTGGTGAAGTACTCGATGGCGACGAGGATGAACTGATGCCCATTGGAAGCTTTTAGATTAACCTTTCCGACGACATTGAGGCCCCATGTGGCAAATGGCCATGGAGTGGTCATGCTATGTAGATCTATGGCTGGAGCATGTATCAGACTAGAGTGCTCTTAGTATTTGTAGCACTTTTGGACATGCTTGCAACAATCCATTTCCATGGTGGCATTTGTAGCACTTTTAGACGAGCATATGCCCATTGACGTGGGTGGGCCCTGCATATTCCTTCGTAGATCTCTTTCATGATGTTTGTTGCCTCTCCTTCTGTTAGGCATCAGAGCAAGATATTATTCTATAATCGCCTATAGAGGTACTCACCACAGATGACGTAATTTGATGCTAGGCATTGGATGGTCCGCCTGTCCGTCTTGGATGTACCTTCAGGGAATGCCCGAGTTTCGAGAAAATTCTTGATATTTGAGAACCAGGGAGACTCATCATCTGTCTTTGTGGATCCTTTGATTTGGAGGCAAAAGGCAGTGTAGACACCCCATTTTGCCCTCTCGGGATATACAAATCTGTTCGATCAACCTTTGACCTCATAGCTCTGATGTGAGACCATATACTGACACAATAGTACATGGCTGAACACAGGCTAAAATAATAACTCTGTGGCTTAGATCCCAACTTAGGGAGACTATATACAGAAATAATAGTACATAGTCGGAATGTAGACTGAAATAATAGTCTAGCATTTCAGTCCCCTTTGTCCTAACATGGGACCATATACTGAAACAATAGTATATGGCTGAACGCAGGCTGAAATAATAGCTCTGTGGCTCAGGCCCCATGACCCTAACTTGAGAACCATATACTGAAACAATAGTACATGGCTGAACACAGGCTGAAACAATAGCTTTGTGGCTCAGATCCCAACTTAGAGAGACTATATACTGAAACAATAGTTTATAGTCAGAATGTAGACTGAAACAATAGTCTAGCATTTCAGACCCTATGACCTTAACGTAGGGAACCAGGCATTGAAACAATAGTACATGGCTGAACGCAGACTGAAATAATAGCTCTGTGGCTCACACCCCGACGTAGAGAGACTATATACTGAAATAATAGTATATAATCAGAATAAAGGCTGAAACAATAGTCTGGCATTTCAGACCCGACCAGAACTCGGATAGCCTTGAATTGCGTGCCCGAAATAATGTGTGCAATTCGATTGCACACAAAACTACAATCATGCAATCAGTCCCCCTTTTAGACTAGACTTCCTTTCTTAGACCACCTCGAGACTCGATCACGCGCCCACCATGATACGCGCGATCGGATTGAGCGCCCCACCACCGACGTGCAATTGACCTACGCCCGACCTAGTCTTACTGTCCTTGACCCCTAAGCTTCATCCATTATGCTCTTCGGATGAGACGCTTAATTAGATTGCGCACTCCACACCAGGTGCGTAATTAGTCCTAACATTGTTAGAATTAGGAAATTCACTGAGCAAGTCAGCCGGTCGCTCACTAAGTCGGTGACTGACTCAAAGCGATTTCGCACCGAAAAACCGGTGCGCAATTCGATTAAACGCCTGAAATAGGGCATGTAATTGAAAATTAAGCGCACCCCACAGGGTGCGCAATTAATAAAATGCCTATAAAAAGATCTTTCCATTACGACCCAAACCCTGGCCCCCACAACTTTGAGATTTGAGTTTCGAGTTCTTTGTCTCCAAGCTTAGGGCTCCGAAATTCCTCTCTGTAGCGCAGGCCGTAGGTATAATTTACTTTCTAGTTTTAATTTTTGATTTTAGATCTTAGGCTCTGATTTCTAGCCCTAGGTTTTAGTTTCTAATGTCTAGTCCTAGTCTTTATTTATTAGATTTAAAACTTAAGTTTTAATTATTAGTTCCGATTTTCAGTCTTAGACCGTAATACCTCCTTTTTAATCCGTACTTTAATCCCTGGTTTCGGTTCTTAGTTTCTAGAATCTGTCTTTAATTCTATTATCTAATTTTCAATTTTAAAACTTAGTTTTTATCCCGATATTTCCATTATCAGTCCTAATATTAATCTCTGGTTCCAGTTCTCAGTTTTCTAGGACCAGTCCTTAATCCTACGGTCTGATTTTTTTGATTTCGACTTCGATTTCAGTCTTTAGATTTTTTTTTTACCCTTTAGTTTTAATTTTTAATTTCTTATAGTTCTAATCTTTAGATTCTAATTCTTATTTCTTAAGTTTTAGAATTCAGCCCTTAGGAAATCCCTACCCAAATCCTTAGTCTAGAGCTAACTAGGTCTCCCCAACTTTTTCTCAATTGTCAATCCCGTCACTTTTTCACTTAGCTTATTTTGAGGTACCAAATGAAGCCAGATTGAGGCAAAATTGGTCACGTTGAAAAGCTTATCAAAGTAGCTTTCCAACGAGCCAAAAAATGTACAATTCTGACAAGTATCAAAGAAGTTATGGTCAGTTTTCGGCCTCTACACAAAAAGTGACATTTTTCAAAACTCCTACTTGAATTAGGATTAGTATCTTTATTATATTATTTTAGAAAATATGATATATGGTAAAAGCCTATAAATAAGACCTTTACTCCTCTATACAATTCTTCTCTACATAATTTTCCTCTATACGATTCCCCCTACACAATCTTCCTCTATACAATTTTCCTCTACACGATTCCCTCTACACAATTTCTCTCTATACAATTTTCCTCTACACGATTTTGACGATTCTTCAGGTTATTCCTTAGTCCTTAAGTTTTGGTTCTAGTTCTTAGGTTCTAGAACCAGTTTCCCTTTTTATATATATTCTAGTTATAGATTTAGCTTCTAGCCCTCTAGTTCTTAAATTCTAGATCTTAGGTTTTAATCTAAATTTCTAATTTTTTTATTCTAGTCCTTAGGTTCTAGAACCAATCTTTTTTATTTTATTTTTAGGATCTAGTTCTTAGGTTCTAGAATTGGTCCTTAATCTCACGGTCCAAATTTTCCTAATTTCGATCTCGATTTTGGTCTTTAGATTTTAGCTTTAGTCTTAATTTCTCATAATTCTAAATATTAAAATTTGCTTTATAACTTCAGTTCTTAATTCCTTTTTTAGCCCTAAAATTTTAAAATATTAATTGATAATTTAAATTTAGTCACTTTCAATTTTTAGCCACCCGATTTGCCCAAGGGAGCTTACGGAGGGTACCCGGGAACGGGGCCAATCCTCCTTAGCATAGCAGCCCCAAAACCCTTTTTTAATTAATTAGATTTTTAATTAAAATTAGGATATTTAAAGTAATCAGACTTCTAGTAGGATTAGGAGACTTAATTACTTAGATTTCTAATAGGATTAAGATATCGAAATCAATTAGACTCCTAGTAGGATTAGGAGACCAAGTTAAATTAAAATCCCAACAGGAATAGGAAAACCAAACCAGTTACACTAAAGGCAACCCATAGCTGCTGACGTTCGCCGACGGATGATTCAGTAAAAGAGTTCAACCCGCAAGCTCCCGCTTCCCTTTAAAGCGTGATCAGTGACATGTTACAGTGTCGATAAATATCTACAGCTGGCGATCGCATCTTCTTAGGTATTCTCCATTTAATATTCGACTCTTTAATTTCAGCATTTAATATTTCCTAATTTATTACTCCATCATCACCTTCGCCAGAGTCCACTTGGACCGAATTGGGCCACTGATTCCGGGGACCGAAAGGAACTCAGAAAAAGCGTATACCAATAGACTGGCGATCGCAATGGGACTCTTTTTCGCTAAGGTTGCCCCGATTTAATTAATTTAGTTTTCTATTTTCCTTACTTTATTTAATTTGGTTTTATATTTTTCATTTTATATTTTGATTTTTATTTTATTTCGCTTTATCACTTTTCTACACACTTGCACGTGGATAAAATTTTTCAAAAAAAAAAAAAACTATTTTAAAATGGCCGACATCAGAAAATTAAACTTTAATGATAACGACCCACCCTTATGGGGCTCCTATAGTGACCCTGAGTATAACGTTAGGCCGTCTCCGTGGACAACCCAACATCGTGCTCGGGTAAACATGGTTAATAAGAGCGAAAAATACCCCTTCGCTCTATAAAATACAAATCACAGTGATAGCACTGAAGAAAGTGGTACTGAGCGAAGCTACCTCGATAATCAAGTTATGGACCACACTCCCAGTGCACTCACAAAAGGAGGAAGAGAAGCCAACACATTACTCCAGTCCCAAAGACAAGTTACTCCGAGGAACAGACAAAAGGAAAGGACGTCGACACCCCCTCACATGCTCAGACTCTCCCGACACATAACACATATACCTCTCACACCTTCTACAACAATAATTGCCGAGGACAACCCTCTCCCAAGGCATCTAGAAAATACACTGCCATAAACATAAATAACCTCCACCAATTTCTAGATGACTACATGGCTAGCAAAGAACACTCTGGTAACACTTTTGGATTCAACAAATTTTATCGAGATATCGACTTCACTGTATCCGATGGTTTTAAACCTCCAAAATTCAACAAATATAATGGTACGGGAAACCCAAAGCATCACTTGGCCCTATTCTGCAATGATTGTCGACCAATTTGCACCAATCATGGGCTCCCGATCCATTACTTTCTGAAATCACTAGAAGGAGAAGCCCTTGACTGGTTCGCAGCCTTACCTTTAGCCGAAGTCGAGACATTGGAAGACTTAGCCAACAGATTCCTAGATCAATACCAGCACCTGACTCATGAAGAAATCAGTCTCGCTCACTTGATACACACAAGACAAGAGGAAGGTGAAGACTTCTCAACATTCGCCAACCGTTGGAGAAGACTTGTTGCTCGAACGGGGAGTCAAATAAAAGAGACGCGATAGAAATCGTGATTAGCAATACCCGAGAGCCTCTTCGAAGCATTCTCATCCTAAGCGACTATCACGACCTCGCTAGCCTTTATCAACGTGCCTCACGCATAGAACGTCGACTGAAGAATGGAGATCTCAGTCTTCCTACCTTAACATCCAATGGACCCTCCTCCGACAATCCCGAGACAAACACCCTAAACGAAGCCATAGACTCTGAACAAATTAATGCGAACCAAGAACAAAATCAAACTAACCCTTAACAATACCACCTATATAACCAAGCTCAAGACCTTTACACAAACTTGTACCCTGACTATGACCAACCTCTATACCTTGACCAAGACAAACCACTATACACCAACCAATACATGAACCCATACTATGACCAAAACTAGTGCCCCAACGACACGTAAACCAACATCACCTATTACAACCCATTGTTCGATCAAACTCAACTCGCATACGAGACTGTACACTCATTCACCCCCGCCCCATTCCACCTAGCTAGCCTGATCTGAAGAATTGAACCTCCCTTAGAGTAAGACCATACTATTCACTTACAACCAGCCAACCCTATCCCACGCACCTATAAACGCGAAGTTACCTTTCGCCCTGAATCGGTTACCAAGATCACTAAACTCTAAACTATCACCGAATCCACCCCTAAACTAACTCAACCCATCACCAAACTCATCGCCAAGCTCAACATGCTTATCTCTGAACCAACTCAACCTACCCTTGAATCTGATAACCTACCAACAAATGAATCAATCCCCACAACCCCTGAACAGATGCCCAAACCAATGACACAAACTACCCCTGAATAGGCTCATGTGCCGACTCTAGAGGTAGTTTTCGAACCAATCAATCTATGTTGTACGAAGCCATTCATACTTAAAATCAATCACAAAACTAAACTTTGAACCCAAATTAGTAATCAATTCTACACCAAAAATCACCAGCCCTCTCACTTCCAAATCCACTCCGAAATTAACCCCCAAAACTGAACACATTGTCAAACACATTACCCCACCAATCTCAAAACCATTCCTTGAACTAATCCCTACATCAACTTCAAAACTTGAACTCAACAATAAACACATCACACCACTAACCTTAGAATCAACTCTCAAATTAACTTCTACGCCCACTTCGGAACCTAAACTCACTACCACCTCACCAACTTTAAAATAAAATCTTGAACCCGAATCTGTTACCAAACATACCTCCGAACCACCCATTTCACTCACTTCAGAATCAACCATTGAATCTATCTCAAAACTAACTCACAAATCAGTCTCTACACCCACCTCAAAACCTAAACTCACCACAGGAAATATAACCTCACCAACCACGAAATTGAACCCCAAACTCAAACCTATTATAAAACCTAAACTTATCACCAAACCTAAACCTATTATAAAACCTAAACTTATCATCAAACCTAAACCTACTATCAAAACTAAACCTATTATAAAACCTAAACTTTTCATCAAACCTAAACCTCCTATCAAAATTAAACCTATTATCAAATCTAAACCTATTATCAAATCTAGACCTATCCTTGGCCATGAACCTATCACAGAACCTGAACTCATAATCGAACTCGAACCTGTCATCGAACACGAGACCAAACCGATCATTAAACTTAAACCAATCGTCGAACTTTTCATCGACCTAGCACCCATCCACAAGGTCGAACCCTCCATCAAAGGTGAACCTGCTATCAAATCCGAACCCATTGTCGAACCTGAATCTATCATCAAACCTAAACTGATCACCAAATACAAACCTGACATCAAGCCTCTGACTATCAGCGAATCTAAATCGATCCTCGAACCTGAACCTACCGTAACACCTAAACCAATCACCGAACACAAACCTATCATCAAACCTCAAACTATCAACAAATCCAAGCCCATCATCAAACTTGAACCCATCATTGAACTCGAGCCTGTTATCGAACAGGAACTCGATACTAAAACCGAACCTATTCCTACAATGCCAACCCCACTCACCCTTAAGCCTACCACAAAACCTATCAAGGAGTTGACTATCGCTCCCACTTTCGAAATCAAACCAAACTCAAATCTTACAATGCTAATTACCATCCAAATCAACATACCTCAAATCCCATCAAAACACGAAATCAATGTCACAACTAAAATTGCTTCTGATCATCAGATCCAAATCTCCGTGGACCTCACAATCAAAACCTTCATGGAACTCTAATCGGAGACAGAACTACCACCTCAAACTTCTGATACTCAACCTCCTCGAAAAATTATAAATAAAACTTTAAAACAATCTCACGATAAATCCAAAGTGCGAATCAAACCAAACAAGCATAATCAAATAAAACTGGACCGCCCCACATGTAGGAAAGGTCAACCTTGGACGATGCCCTCGCGTCTCCTCTTCCTACTCTACCTCTACCTTATCTTATCACTACCTTTACAACACTACCGTCCCTCTCAACGATTTCCACTCCAACTTCACTTGCAAACAACTTTCCAACCACCCGCAAACTACCCCGAAGAACTCTTTAACAATCCTATGCTTCACCTCTACGAGATGCCTCACTCCGTCGAAAAACAAAAGAAGGTCCCTCCTGATAAGGAGACCCTGAACACAAAAGACCTATCGAAGGAAGAAATCAAACGACACCACACTTATTTTGATAAGCCCTATACCATCCAAAATACAAACCTAAACATAACCTCACTCTCATCTCTCATTGATCAGATCGGAAGGGATCGAGGACCCCGAAATAATATTATCTAATCGAACGGTCACTTTGACCATCCAACATGTCGCACCAAGCGGACTTCCTGAGTCAGTCCCTTGCTTAAGGAACTGACGCTGTACTCTAACACAAAATAATAACAGCAAAACAAAAATACAAAAAAATAAAAAAATATATAAAAAAGTATAAAAAAACTAAAAGTATAAATGCTCAAAACGTAAATACTCTTTTATGCCCCAAACCCTTCGGGCTTATACTCGACCGAGAACTCAAAGTCGGTGAGCTAGTGCTAAAAAAAAAGGGGGGGTGCCTATACAACCACCTCGCCTAGAGGAAATCAAACCCCACAAGGAAAGTACTTATATTATCTTAGCAACATGCCAAAGAAGTAATCACAGGGGAAGGACTTTCGGACCCTTGGAATTACAACTCAATGACTATCATGTCTCATAGCCTAAACAGGCATACTCACACTTATCATCCTCGCAATTATCACAAGGCATTCTCCAGTCGTAGGTCATTATTTTCGAAACCATTTTGGGTATCATACATTGACCACCCTCCTACTTGGGTGAATTGATTGAAAGGACTAGTGGATCATGAAACTCTCTTTCTGAAATATAAAAAACTCTGGATTCTCATACACCCTTCTAGCCATTAGAGTTAATGTTAGAGCATGAAAAATAAAAATGCAAGGTTCCATCAAACCTCATAATTCTTGCGTTAGCAGGTTGTTTCAAAAAAATATATATGTAGAAAAGAAGCACAACCGAGCGAGAGCGATACGACGAATGAACAGTCAATGAATTCAAGAAAGCATAAGCAAATTGTGAGGGCATTCATGATATTTTCATTAGGAGAGCATAAGCAACCCGCGAGGGCCTCCCTGACATCTTTATACTACTAGATGTCATCGTACAGTGGCGGGAGGAGGACAAACTCCTGCTAACCATAAAATTTGATGATTTGATGGTGATGGACCATGACGAAGAGTTTAATTATGGCACCGCATTATCCACTCGAGAAGAAAGTAGTTGACTACTATTTCAAAATTTGGTCGAATAAGAAGCTACCCTCAGATCAATAAACCTTATCTCTTCTTCACCTTTAAATTTCTTTTCGGACAATGAGTCAAATGATTTTCAAAATCTCTTTTAAAATAAAACTGAAATATTTCGAATGATAAGTGATGCAATCACTCATTATCTATCATACACCTCAATCTTGTTGAAAGCTATGATACATGATGATCGTTCAGCACTTACACAATCAAGCTCAACATGTGGCTAAAATAATTAAACTACTTCCCGACATGGGATCATTACTAACACACTCTAGGATATCTGAGAGGCTGATGAAGTCCCACCGTCACTTGACACTGGGGCATTTTTTTAAGAGCACTAGCACCTTGGTAGCGATACTCAGGTCACAAGACCGATACCCCAAACTGGGGCCTTTATTTTATTTTATTTTTAAAAAAAATTTTCAATCTAGATCGTGCTTCGCCACTTTGAATACCCCAAATTGGGGCATTTTTTTCAATTCGGTTCTTGCTTTTCACCTTGGACACCCCAGATTGGGGCATAATTTTTTTTTTTTTCTTAGTTCTTACTTTTCTGCCGTGGGACCTCAAAACAAACACCTGAAATAGAACAACAGAGATACACTCGAAAAATAAATACCATACTCTAATACTACCCATTTCCCCTCTAACATAACATACAACGATAAGCATAAACAAACATAAATGAAACAAACACAATAAGAGAAAAACATCGCTCATTCTCAGTAATAAAGAAAAAAAATATATAGTTACAAACCTCTTAGGATTTAATACTTGGGATATAAATAAAAAGGAAGAAAAGACATTAGAAACTAAAAATGCCCCAAACTTTTAAATCCTAAGGTTAGAAACAAAATTCAAAACAAAACCAAGTCCCTTAGCCTTTATTGATAACATACACCTCCTAAATCACAAAACAACAAGTGTCACCCTCACAAATATCCTCCATCTAATTAAATTTATGGCAAACATAGATGAGTCAATGATCATACAACACTTAACCCCCTAAGAAACACCAATCCACTCAAAAATAGATGAACCAATAGGATTAAAACATCTAACACTCATCTAGAACATTTAAAAAACTAAATCCAAATTTACACCTATCTAACAAGTGTCATCCTAAATCCAAACATAAGAACAAAATAAACAAACCTTAATCCTAAACACAGGACTCATTCTCTCATCATGATAGTAAAAGTTAACCAATCACAAAATTAAAGAAATAAAGCAAACATAATAAATAAAATAACCTTTCATTTAATAAACTTTTTTTTACACAATATCACCGGAGGCATACCTCCTGAACTTACAACCCAAAATGATAACCTAGAACCTAACTTACAACCCAAAACGAAAAATTGGAGACCCAAAACGAACACTAAGTGAGGAGCAGAGCATCCAATCGGAGGATTTAGGGAGGATTGGTTGGGTAATACATCCCTCCACTTGTAACACCTTCCTATTCCGCCATCTTCACCTCCTCCGCCGCCCTCTTCCCCTACGCTACCTTCACTGCTCTCTAAAAGGAACCGTTGTGAAGATTAACCTCCTCATTCCTAATACCGCCCATTCCAAGAATAATGCCATCTCCGAGCAGCACCTCAGGGCGAAGATCATGTGAAATCACAAACATAAGAAGAAACGACATCCCAATCGGATAGTTAGATCACTCGATATCGCTAAAACATGAATTTTAGAACATCAGAGATCCAGAAAAAGTAAAACCTGAGACTAAATCAAGGAATGAGAAACAAATAAAGGCTCTCCCGCTTATATAGAGTACGGACTTAATCACGTGCCCAAACACATGCGCTTAACTCGGTCACGCGCAGCGCATACTGCGCTCAATTCAAAACACACGCTCCGACCCGAACGTATAATGAAACTATCGCTCGCGCCAACGGTGCGACGCTTCGATCACGGGCTCATTACAGGTCACGCAAACCTATTAAGCGATTCGTATGAGTCGTGCAATACGAAAGGTCGCCCGCATAGTGACTTGGTGACTCCTCAATCAAGCGCCATGATCAGAGCGCGTAATACAATCACACGCACACTCAGACACGCGTAAACAACCCTTTGAACCTGTGATCCCACGCTCGAAAACAGACACACAATTATATTGAGTGACATGTTCCAAGAGCGCAATACCCGAACTAGTCAACCCTCAAACCTTTTCACCCCATCTTGACCAAAATTCTCCTGTCCCATCGCGTGACCTCACAAGTTGTTCAAAAAAAGAATGATACATCAACTTACCCTTCTCCCATCACGCAGCCCTATGGGGAGCATTGACCGCCCCTAGTCCCATCACGGCAAGACATACATCCCTTACCGTAACACCTTCACGAGCCCACCAGAGAGGGAGAACCCCATCGCGTAACCCCGTCACGCACGTCCTACCAAGATAAGGCACACACATGATACCACCTTAATATCCAGTCCCATTGCAATAAATTAACCATGCCCCTATATCCCATCACTAAAAGCCAAAAGAAAATCTCCCGAAGACATGGGAACACCGCCCAAAGACGAAGCTAATCACGACGCAACCACAATGTGATTTTCTTACAAAACTTATTCCAAAATCAAAAATCTTATTCCAAAATAAAAAATCTTATTCCAAAATAAAAAATCTTTTACTCCCAAAACAACAAAAGGAGAGAAGAAGCCAAAAAAAATAATAAACAAAGAAACTCACTTACCAAAATTCACTCCAATTACCAGCCCGGATTGGCCATTCTCCTAGGAAATTGAGCAACGAGTATATTTAATCTAAGAACTTAAAAACGCATATTGGAAAAGGAATGTCTGACGCGCATTGGTGTGAGCAATGACGCACCCGGTCTGACATGACTTGCAAAAGCCTTCGATATTATATTGCATTGTATTATTGGTCCTTGGACCTATTTATAGACATTTGTATGACGCCCCCCGGTACCTCGACTGTGTCATACCCCTCTATTTGACTGCCCCTTGCAGCAGGTCACGACATGGGACGAGATGCCCCTTGCACTCACAAATTAGGATATGGTGATTCTCCTTTTCGTTTGACTGTCACTCACAGCAGGTCGCGCCATGTGACGGGATGCCCCTTGCACCCACAGAATAAGATCTGCCAAAGAAAGAAACATGACACACCTATCACGCAAGTATCCTACCAGAGTCCCATCGCTAGCTACATTTAGCCAATATTACATCACAAACATCGCTACCCAAAAAGCCCAGACAATACCTGCTACGCCGTATGATGAAAAGGGAGAAAGCTCGATCATATCCCATCGCTAAAGCAAGGAGCTCTCTCTCTCCCGAATTGATCTCTACAGTCTCGTCAGGACTCATCCAACATACAGCCAAAGAAAGAAAAATTCCCCAAGTCCCATCGCAACATCACTTCTCTAAGACATTACATCACATTGGCAACCACCAAGCTCTACCGTAGCAGACATGAAGAGAGGAGGAGAAATCTCCAAAGTCCCCTCGCGACAGTAGGCCATCAATAGACCTCACAAGCTATGCACAATCCAGGTAGGTATCACCCCCAGGTAAGTACTACCCACTTTTCAATTACTCGATATTGCTTAAAATATAGTTAGCTATGATTAAGTCAAATATTTTCAAAACCCATCTCTTTTGACTCTCGAATCACTGTAGTCTTCCCATAAGAGACAAGCATCAGTATTCGCAAAGAAGGTTAGATGGAGTATCTGGCATGCCAAGTGTCGTCTTGACAACCACATAAACGGTCCAGTCCATAAATCCCGTATTGGTGGATATGCTCAGCGACGTCTCAGA
Source organism: Chloranthus sessilifolius (assembly GCA_021018995.1). Lineage (NCBI taxonomy): Eukaryota > Viridiplantae > Streptophyta > Magnoliopsida > Chloranthales > Chloranthaceae > Chloranthus > Chloranthus sessilifolius. The sequence continues at coordinate 21,969,876 of CM037588.1, forward strand.
AGCCACGTTTTTCGCCAATTTACCACTGAATTGATCTTAAGTTAAATTTCCTAAAATTTCAAAAATTTAAAACCCCTTACTCTCGAACCAAAAATCTTTTACTTCTAGAAAAAAAAAGAAAAAAAAAAAGAAAAAAAACTCTTACCACTTATTCCAAAATCAAAAATCTTATTCCAAAATAAAAAATCTTTTACTCCCAAAACAACAAAAGGAGAGAAGAAACCAAAAAAAATAATAAACAAAGAAACTCACTTACCAAAATTCACTCCAATTACCAGCCCGGATTGGCTATTCTCCTAGGAAATTGAGCAACGAGTATATTTAATCTAAGAACTTAAAAACGCATATTGGAAAAGGAATGTCTGACGCGCATTGGTGTGAGCAATGACGCACCCGGTCTGACATGACTTGCAAAAGCCTTCGATATTATATTGCATTGTATTATTGGTCCTTGGACCTATTTATAGACATTTGTATGACGCCCCCCGGTACCTCGACTGTGTCATACCCCTCTATTTGACTGCCCCTTACAGCAGGTCACGACATGGGACGAGATGCCCCTTGCACTCACAAATTAGGATATGGTGATTCTCCTTTTCGTTTGACTGTCACTCACAGCAGGTCACGCCATGTGACGGGATGCCCCTTGCACCCATAGAATAGGATACGCTGACTTCCCCCATCAACTGTCTATGGCAGCGGGGTGCGATACGCGACGAGATCGCCCCTGGGCATCCACGATATGGAACACGCCTTTCGACAGCTACCACTGGGCCTCCGAATACTCCATCTTAGCTTGTGCTGATAGATAAGAAAGCCAAGCATGTTATGTCAGCATCCCCAGTTAACATTTATAATTTCCTAAGAGAAACGAGAAGACACCTTGAATGAGGGGTGTCTACTTCTTCGACGCGTTCTTACTTCGCAAGAGCGCGCCGAAGAGGGGCATCTGTAGACACCCCCATTTTTCCCTCTCGGGATATACAAATCTATTTGGTCAACCTTTGACCTTATAGCCTTGATATGGGATCATATACTGAAATAATAGTACATGGCTGAACACAGGCTGAAACAATAGCTCTGTGGCTCAGATCCCAACTTAGAGAGACTATATACTGAAATAATAGTATATAGTCAGAATGCAGACTGAAAAAATAGTCTAGCATTTCAGACCCCTTTGTCCTAATGTGGGACCATAAACTAAAATAATAGTGTATGGCTAAATGTAGGCTGAAACAATAGCTCTGTGGCTCAGGACCCATGACCCTAACTTGGGAACCATGTACTGAAACAATAGTACATGGCTGAACGTAGGCTGAAATAATAGCTGTGGCTCAGATCCCAACTCAGGGAGACTATATACTGAAATAATAGTATATAGTCAGAATACAGACTGAAATAATAGTCTAGCATTTCGAACCCCATGACCCTAACGTAGGGAACCATGCACTGAAACAATAGTACATGGCTGAACACAGGCTAAAATAATAGCTCTGTGGCTCAGACCCTGACGTAGAGAGACTATATATTGAAATAATAGTATATAGTCGGAACGTAGGCTAAAATAATAGTCTGACATTTCAGACCCGACCCGAACTTGGACAACCTTAAATTATGTGCCTGAAACCACATGCGCAATTCGATTACATGCAAAACTACAAACATGCAATCAATTCCCCTTTCAGACCAGACTTCCTTTCCTAGACCACCTTGAGACTCGATCATGTGCCCACCATGAGACGTGTGATTGAATTGAGCGCCCCACCATCGGCGCTCAATTGGCCTACGCCCGACCTAGTCTTACCGTCCTTGACCCCTAAGCTTCTTCGATTATGCGCTTCGGATGAGACACTTAATTGGATTGTGCACTCCACACTAGGCACGCAATTAGTCCTAACATTGTTAGAACTAGGAAACTCACTGAGCAAGTCAACCGGTTGCTCACTAAGTCGGTGACCGACTCAAAGCGATTAAGCATCGGGAAACTAGCGAGCAATTCGATTAAACGCCTGAAACAGGGCGTGTAATTAAAAATTAAGTGCACCCCACAGGGTGCGCAATTAATAAAATACCTATAAAAATACCTTTCCATTACGACCCAAACCCTGGCCCCACAACTTTGAGATTCGAGTTTCAATTTCTTCGTCTCCAAGCTTAGGGTTCTGAAATTCCTCTCTGCAGCCCAGGTCGTAGGTATAATTTACTTTCTAGTTTTAATTTTTGGTTTTAGATCTTACGCTCTGATTTCTAGCCCTAGGTTTTAGTTTCTAATCTCTAGTCCTAGTCTTTATTTATTAGATTTAAAACTTAAGTTTAAATTATTAGTTCCAATTTTCAGTCTTAGACCGTAATACCTCATTTTTAATCCGTACTTTAATCCCTGGTTCTGGTTCTTAGTTTCTAAAATCAGTCTTTAATTCTGTTATCTAATTTTTAATCTTAAAACTTAGTTTTTATCTCGATATCTTAATTTTCTGTCCTAATATTAATCTCTGGTTTCAGTTCTCAGTTTTCTGGGACCAGTCCTTAATCCTACGATCTGATTTTTCTGTTTTCGACTCCGATTTCAGTCCTTCAATTTTTTTTAGCCTTTAGTTTCAATTTCTAATTTTTTATAGTTCTAATCTTTTGATTTTAATTCTTAATTCTTAAGTTTTAAAATTCAGCCCTTAGGAAATCCCTACCCAAATCCTTAGTCTAGAGCCAACTAGGTCTCCCCAACCTTTTCTCAATTGTCAATCCCTTCACTTTTATGCTTGGCTTATTTTGAGGAACCAAATGAAGTTGTATTGAGGAAAAATTAGTCACGTTGTAAAGCTTATCGAAGTAGCTTTCCAACAAGCTAAAAAATGCACAATTCTGACAAGTATCAAAGAAGTTATGGTCCGTTTTCGATCGCTGCGCAAAAAGTGACATTTTTCAAAACTCCTAGTTGAATTAGGATTAGTTTCTTTATTATATTATTTTAGAAAATAGGATTTATGGTAAAAGCCTATAAATAAGACCTTTACCCCTCTATACAATTCTTCTCTACATAATTTTCCTCTATACAATTCCCCCTACACAATCTTCCTCTATACAATTTTCCTCTACACGATTCCCTCTACACAATTTCCTTCTATACAATTTCCCTCTGCACGATTTAGACGATTCTTCAGGTAATTCCTTAGTCCATAATTTTCTGGTTCTAGTTCTTAGATTCTATAACCAGTTCCCCTTTTTTTTATATATTCTAGTTCTAGATTTAGGTTCTAGCCCTCTAGCCCTCTAGTTCTTTAATTCTTGATCTTAGGTTTTAATCTAAATTTCTAATTTTCTGATTCTAGTCCTTAGGTTCTAGAACCAATCTTTTTTTAAAAAAATTTTAGGACCTAGTTCTTAGGTTCTAGAATTGGTCCTTAATCTCACGGTCCAAATTTTCCTAATTTCGATCCCGATTGTGGTCTTTGGATTTTAGCTTTAGTCTTAATTTCTCATAATTATAAATCCTAAAATTTGCTTTATAGCTTTAGTTCTTAATTCCTTTTTTAGCCCTAAAATTTTAACCCTTAAATACCAATCTCTCAATCTATAAAAAAATATTACTTTATAATTCAAATTCAGTGTCTTTCAATTTTTAGCCACCCGATTTGCCCAAGGGAGCTTACGGAGGGTACCCGGGAATGGGGCCAATCCTCCTTAGCATAGCGGGCCCAAAACTCTTTGTTAATTAATTTGATTTCTAATTAAATTTAGGAGATTTAAAGTAATCAGACGCCTAGTAGGATTAGGAGACTTAATTAATTAGATTTCTAATAGGATTAAGATATCAAAATCAATTCGACTCCCAGTAGGATTAGGAGACCAAGTTAAATTAAAATCCCAGCAAGAATAGGAAAACCAAACCAGTTACACTAAAGGCAATCCATAGCTGCTGACGTTCACCGGCAGATGATTCAGTAAAGGAGTTCAACCCGCAAGCCCCCCCGCTTCCCTTTAAAGCGTGATCAGTGACATGTTGTAGCGTCGATAAATATCTGCAGCTGGCGATCACATCTTCTCAGGTATTCTCCATTTAATAATCACCTCTTTAATTTTAGCATTTAATATTTTCTAATTTATTACTCCATCGCCTTCACCAGAGTCCACTTGGACTGAATTGGGCCACTGATTCCGGGGACCGAAAGGAACCCATAAAAAGCATATACCAACAGGCAGGCTCGTTTCCCTGTCTAATCATGATTGGCTTCATCTCGATGCCATAGAGGATCTTGACCATTGATGCCAAAGTTGCCAGTGTGTCGATAAATCTATTTTTAGCTCGCGGGACATAGGAGAAAGTAACATCGTCAAAGCATGCAATTAGATCTTCAAGGTGCTCATGGTATGGGATCAACTTTTCATCTTTCATCTTCCAGTTTCCATTAGTTTGGCATATGATCAATTGTGAGTCACCAAACACCTTGAGGTGAGTTATGTTCAGATCGAGAGCTGCTTGTAATCTGGATACGCAGACTTCATATTCGGCCTTATTATTGGTGCAGGGGAAATTGAGCTTGATGGAGACTGGCAAGTGGGATCGTTTTGGCGATATTAGAATAATGCTGACTCCTTCACCTCCAGCATTTGATGCCCCATCATAGTGCATTTCCCAGGAATCCTCTACCTCTTCTATGTCATCCTTTGTCATGAAGAAGACGTCTTCATCAAGGAACTCGATTCTTAGAGGCTTGTAATCAGGTAAGGGATTCTCAGCGAGATGATTAGTGAGGTGACATATATGATGTCAAATTCTGATAGAAACAATTGCCAACATGCAGTTCAGCTAGTGAGAGCTAGTTTTTTGAATAGGTACTTCAACAGATCCATTCGTACCAGAAGGAGAATGACTTGAGATAACAAGTAATGACGAAGCCTCTGTGTAGCCCAAACGAGAGCTAGACATGCTTTCTCTAGAGGAGAATAATGTGTCTGGTAATCGACAAATTTCTTGCTCAAGTAGTAAATGACTTGCTCTCTTCTTCCTGTTTCATCATGTTGCCCTAGGACACATCCCATCGAAACTTACGTCGTTGAGAGATACATTAGGAGCGGTCTTTCGGGTACTGAGGGTACCAAAACTGGAGAGTTGATAAGATAACTCTTGATCTTGTCGAATGCCTATTGACAATCATCGTTTCATTTGATGAGCGAATCTTTCTTCAGTAACTTGAAGATCGGCGTGGAGATAGGGGTGAGTTATGCAATGAATCAACTGATGTACTATATTTTGCCTAAGAAGCCTTTGACCTTTTTCTCAGTAGTTGGTGGAGGCATTTTCATGATCGCTTTCACTTTCACTGGATCAACCTCGATACCTCTTCTGCTGATGATGAAACCAAGTAATTTTCCCGACATAGCATCGAATGCCCATTTATGAGGGTTTAAATATAGCCAGTACTTCTTAGTCTTTCAAATAGCTTCTGGAGGTTCACCAGATGATCACCTCTCTCCTACGACATGGTGATCATGTCGTCAACGTACACCTCAATTTCCTAATGCATCATATTGTGGAACAATGGTCTCATTGCTCACTGATATGTTACCCCAACATTCTTCAATCCGAATGGCATGACTCAGTAGTGAAAGGTCCCCCATGGAGTGATGAATGCTATCTTTTCTTAGTCTGCCTATGCCATTTTGATCTAATTATAACTGGAAAATCCATCTATGAATGAGTGCATCCCATGACTCGCAGTATTATTGATCAAGATGTCGATGTGGGGTAAAGGGAAGTCATCTTTCGAGCTCGCCTTATTGAGATTTCTGAAGTCTATGCACATGCGAACCTTTTCGTCCTTCTTTACTACTGGTACGATGTTGGCCAACCACTGCGGGCATTTAGAAACCATAAGAAAATAAACATTATACTACTTGATGACCTCATTCTTTACTTTTAGCATCCACTCTGGCCTGAGGCGCCTTAACTTTTGCTTGACCGGCTTAACATCGGGATACAACGACAAATCATGCTCGACTAAATCGGTGTCTAAACCAGGCATATCCTTGTATGACCATGTGAAGATGTCTTGGTATGATAGAAGGAAATCAATCATGCCTTTTCTTTCCTTGGGAGACAGTGACGTTTCGATCTTGGTGATTTTAGGAACCTCCTTGGTCCCTAAATTGACATCCTCAGTCTCTTCAATGATCAGGGTAGGGCCATTCTCAAAATCGGCGTATTCTTAAGGAGATCATTGGGAAGCTCCTCAACTGGGACCTCCTAATCCAGATCTGTGACTCCTACCTCTCATTATATTTCTATAGGAAAGAGGTTGATTTCACGTTGGATGAGTTTTTCTTTTAAGGCATCATTTTTCTTTTTCTCAAAAATTTTAAAAGACAATATTTTTGGATTTTGTATTTCTTCTATTTTTTTTATAGTTTTTCTTTTCTTCGGAGATGGGCGCCCTTGGCGAGGCGGGTCTTTATACATGCATAGTATCGTTTGTCAAGGACTAGTCTCACTTTTTATAAGTTATTTTTTTGGGAAGCGAGTGCCAAATTTATGGCTATTTGATGCTTTCAGTGTTAGGGGCATTGATGCCCAATTCCTTACTTGAGGTGCCACACCCTTATATGACTCTATGGAGGATGTGGACTGAGATGGTTTCCGAGGGTTGGCCCTCAACATGCTAACCATGGGTTCATCTGGAACCTAGTCTTCGAATATTAGCACTGGGTTGGGATGGGTTAAGACAGGTGGTTGTATAGGCAGGGGTACCTCTTCCTCAAAAAGTGATAAGGAAGCGAGGTCTATTTCCATTTCTGGGAGGATGATTTGGGGGTTGATTTGGTGGATGGCCACCTGTTTATGTGGGGTCAATTGCATTGCCCCATTTTGATCAATTTTTATAACCCCCACGCTCACAAAGGTGTTTCAGATATGAGGCCTTGGGCAGGGTTCATCCTCTAGGTCTATCCCCCTGGCTTGGGCTGCAACAATGGTTCGGGCCTTCTCCTTGGCCTTTTCGACTTCATCATTGGTAGGCTTGTAGCCTAAGCTGAATTTGATTTATTGTTTGCCACTTTCTTTGACTAGGTCTCTTCTTCCTTGTAAGTGGGGACCTAACCCTTTCCCTTTCTAGTAGCCCCATTTTTGGAGCATAGCAACTGTTGCAATCATTTCTCCTCCGATTTTTTCGGTAACCTTTTCGAGGGATTCGGGAGCCACTGCTGTTGATACATCATACTGAAAATTATGAAGTTGTGTCCTCAGCTGTGTGGGGTACATCCAACACCTTGAGATTTTTGATGCTGTGGGCCATTTTCTCTCTTTCTTCTCGCCCTTCTCCCAAGATGGATATAACATTTCCTTCTAAGATGAACTTGAGTTGTTGATGTAGGGTGGAGGGCACTGCACCAATTTCATGCAGCCATGGGTGCCCTAGCAGTAGATTAAATGTGGACTTAATATCCATGACCTGAAAAGTAATAGAGAAGGTCATTGGCCCAATTGTGAGCTAAAGATCAACTTCTCCTATTAGTTCCCTCCTGCTATTATCGAACCCTAAAGCTCCTGTTCTGGCCGGTCGGAACATAGCAGGGTCGACCCCAATCTTGGTCGTAATTATCAATGGGCACACATTCAACGTTGATCCATTGTCTATTAATATCAATGGTATCACCATGTTTCTAGTTTCTACTGTAATATTGAGGCGCATGGAGTGGTTCCCTCCCGCTGGGAGGTCAGCGTTTGAAAGTGAGATGGCATTAGGGGCCAATACTTGGCTAATCATTTGCCTCACTTCATTGGGCGAGACCTTATCAGATATGTGTGTGTCTTTCAGTGCCCCCATTAGAGCTTGGAACTGGAGTGGAGACGTCATTAGTAGGTCTCAGATGGTGATGTGGGCCGACGTTCTTTTAAGTTGTATTTCTAACGCATATTCCCAACTCATTTTTTCCATGGGATGTACTGCCACAGGTTCCTTCTTTCTTCAGGTTGGGCTAGTATTGACACCTCTGGCTACTTGGAGATTCTTTCAGATGGGGTAATAAACTCAACTGCCCCTGTGTTGCTGTTGCCAGCATTGGCGTCCGATTGGTTGTAGTTGCGTGGGACCTGATGGGGTCATATGTCGGCCCCAAGATTTAGAATGGGATGGATGGAGGTGCTGAATATGACTGAGCTGGCAGGGGTATAGAAAAACTGGGCCAACTGTAGTGGATTGGTGTTGAAGGTGGATTGGGAGTGGTCAGCTATTGGTGCCGGAAGTGGTAGGTATATCTAGGGTGAAGTGAAAATAGGATGTACATGGTTGACAGTGTAGACACTCCGATTTTGCCCTCTCGGAGCATACAAACCTGTTCGGTCAACCTTTGACCCTACCCACGATCTCCGGATAAGGACCGACCTTCTCTGAAGAATTTAAAACCCTAAATGCGGGGACCACATGCTGAAACAATAGCATATGGTTGAGACCCAAGCTAAAATAATAGCTCTGCGGCTCAGACCCGACACGACCTGAGAAGACCCCGAATTTGGTGCATATACAAATGCGCGAAACTCAATTGCACGTGTGGACACACACACGGAATTGGTTCCACTTGGACCAGGTCCACTCTTCCTGCGGACCGCCTTAGGACCCGAATTACGCGCAAGTGCCTATGCGCTTAATCGATTACATGCAGGTCCGACTGTGCGGAATCAGTCCCACTTTGACTAGAACCTACTTTGTGCAGGCTGCCCAAAGACCCCGATCCCGTGCATACAGAAGCATGTGGAATTGATTTCACGTGACCCCACCCACGCGGAATCAACCCAGATGCAGACTGGGATTCTAATTCCTAGGACCGCCCAATTTCCCCTATTTCACGTAAACGCCCCTGCTCGGAATTGGATTCCACACATATCCATATCCACGAAATTGGTTCCAAAGTACACTGGAACTAAGACGCCCGGCCTAACCGATCATTCCCCAATTAGTGACCGACTCAAAGTGAATTAAGCGCCAACACACATGCGCGAAATTCAATTGAGGACCACCGGTCACGCGCAGAATTGGCCTATTTCGCACATGACCCAACATGCGGAATTGCTTGTACCCTTATAAAAAGACCCCCTACCTGGCCCAAAGGGAGGAATTTCAATAGCAACCTCTCCTCTCTTGAGCTCAGGCCTCTCCCACGCTCGAGTCTTTTCTCTCTGCGGCATCAGAAGGAGAAAGAAGCGCTCGACTTTAGGTAATAGTCCTAATTCCTAGTTCTTAGCTCTAGTTCTTAATTTCTAGTTCTTAGTTTTAGTTTTTATTTCTTAATTTCCAATTCTTAAATTCTTAATTCTCAGTTCAAATTCAGTCTTTAATTTCCAATATATACAAAATAGCCCTCATCCAATCGATTCGCCCAAGGGAGCTTACAGAGGGTACCCGAGAACGGGGCCGATCCTCCTTAGCATAACGAGCCACGACCTCCTTTTTCTAGTTAGAATGGTATTAGGAAACTAAATTAATTAGAGTTAGAGTAGCAGTAGGAAACTCAGTCAGCTAGAGTTAGAGTAACACTAGGAGACCCCCGATCAGCCAAACTCAGAGATGAATCAGAAGACAAATCAATTAGACTTAGAGTAGGATCAGGAAACCAAACTAGCTAAACCCCAAGGCGACCCATAGCTGTTGGAGTTGGCAGGCCAACGTTCAGCAAAGGAGTTAACCCACACCCAGAAAATCATGATTAGTGACATGTTACAGCATCGATAAATATCTACAACTGGCGATCGCATCATCTAGGTACTCCCCATTTAATATTCACCTTTTATTTTCAGTAATTTAATATTTCATAGTCTATTAATTCTATTGCCCTCAGCCAGAGTCCACTCGGATCGAATCGGGCCACTTCTTTCGGGGACCGAAAGAAACCCAGAAAAAATGCATACCAATAGACTGGCGATCGTGATGGGACACTTTTATGCTAAAGTCACCTTTATTTAGTTAGTTTAGTTTTTAGTTATATTTTCTGCTATGTCATCTTTCATACACATTCACACAGTATACTTTGCTCTTCCAAAAAAAAACTATTTTAAAATGTCAGGCATTAGAAGATTAAACTTTAATTATATTGACCCACCCTCGTGTGGCTCACCCAAAGATCCCGAGTATAACGTTAGGCCATCTCCATAGACAGCCCAGCGTCGTGCTCGTGTGAACACGGTTAGTGAAAGTGAAAAATACCCCTTCACTTCAAAAAATACAAAATACAACGACAGCAATGGAGACGAAAGCAAGCCAAGATACACCGCCAGCCAAATCTTGGATTTCACTATCGATAAGCTGATGAGGGGAGGAGAAGAAGTCGATGCCTTGCAACGATTGCTAGCCGAGCTATAGAAAGCTGCCATGGATCAGAAGCTGATAGACCAGAGACAAGTCACTTCGAGGAACAGATGAGAAGGAAGGATGTCGACCCCTCCGACTCCCCCGACACATAACACACATACCCCTCACACTCATTCTAACGACAACCACCGAAGACAACTGTCTCCTGATACTCCTAGATAGGACACCACTGTAAATACGAACTACCTCCATCAATTTTTAGACAATTATATGGCTAACAGAGAGTGTCCGAAGCGGTCTTTTGGATTCGACAAATTCTGCCGAGAACTCAACTTCACTATACCCATGGGATTTAAACTGCCAAAATTCAACAAATAAAATGGTACAGGAAATCTGAACCATCACCTGACACTGTTTGACACTGTTCTGTAATGATTTTCGACCAATCCGCACTAATCATGGGCTCCTCATCCATTACTTTCAACGATCCTTGGAAGGAGAAGCCCTCGACTAGTTCGCTGCTCTGCCTCTTACAGAAATCGTGATCTTCGAAGACCCAGCCAATAGATTCCTAGACCAATACAAACACATGATTCACGAGCAAATCAGTCTTGCTGACTTGACACGAACAAAGCAAGAGGACGATGAAGACTTTGTGAAGTTCGCTAACCACTGGAGGAGGCTCGATGCCCGAATGGGGAATCAAATAAAAGAAACAATGCGATGGAGATTGTGGTCAGAAATACCCGAGAACCTGTTGTGAGTGGTTGCCTTCCCTCAAAAGAGGGTCTAATTACTAATCAAACTAGGCAGAGCACACTCACACAGACCTGCAAGTAATCAGGGTCCATTGTAGCAAGTTTTGAAAAGATGATGAGTAAGGGAATGCCCACAGGGAGATTGGTTTAAAAATATGATAAATCTCCAGATCTGTGGGAGATCTGGCACCCTAACTAATTCTAAGTTAGCTAAAAGACAGGGGAGAGGTTTAAAATGGATCGTCACTTAAGCTAGGCTGAAATTAAACAAAGACTATCTTGGATCGAGTTTGCGAACTTAGATCTTACAAGAGAAAAGAGTAAAAAATAGAAAATGGAGAAGAATAGCTTGGAGATTGGTCTCACTGAAATTAGGTTCGATTAATCATGCCATAGAGGTTCAGAGTACACAATTCCCTCAACTGGCTCTAAGCACAGCTGCAGGGTAGAATGCTCCACTCCAAATCACAGGATCCACCTGGTCTTAAGGCTATGATCTGTCCACTTAAATGGTCACAGACCATCCTATAGACTTTATCTAATCCATGGATTTATAGTAGACGAATCCAATTGGAGCCTGAGCTTGGACTAATCTTAAGGTTATGATCTGTCCACTTTAATGGTCATAGGCCATCCTAGGGATCTCCTCCAAAGCTAAAGCATCAATCAGAACAATTAAAACAACTACAGATGCTGCAATTCCAAGGTCACAGACTCAGGAAATTATAAGAGTATCAGATCCAGGGAGATCGAATGGTATCCAAGAGGTTTATCAGTTAAGTGGGTGAGCAGATCCACAGACTCCTCTACACAAATCCGATCGATCACCAAATGAAACCAAAGGAACTTTAGATCTAATTAAAGTATTAAAAACAATATTTACATTGTAATCAAAATCACTTTACAATGGGAATATTCTCAGATCTGTAGTCTGTGCAGCTAGGAACCCACAATAGCACTCTTAACCTTACCCAATTGTAGATCTAACCTCTCTCCTCGCTACTCCAAGGGGATTAGCCAACCATTGTTGGGCTAAAAGAGGGAAAATAGAATTTCTCTGCAACCTCTAATCTCCAAAATTTGGCTCAGATCTCGATCTCCCCCCAGTTGCAATTGGGGGTCTGTATATATAGCTTTCTCCTCTATTTTTCCCGCTAAAAATCCCTTCTAGAAGGTCCTCAGAGTTTGTTAGGGATCTGTTAGAGCACGTGGGTCGGTTAGGGTTTCCTAGGGCATCTTCTAGAACTGTCGTGTTGGTCACCAAGTGCCTCAAGTTGCGTGTATTAGGTCACAAAGTCATAGCGTGTGCATAGCTGAATTTCTGAAAAGTTCTGCACACAATTTCGACAGCTTCAGGAGGCATTCGACAGGTTAGAATGGAGCTTTTTAGTCCTTTCACTAGGTTATCAGATTTCTTCGATAGGTTTTGATAGGATGAGCCTTCTCTTAGAGCTTCAGCGTTCTCAGCCCTTGGCTTGGAGCATTTGACAGGTTAGAGAAGCTTTTCGACAGGTTGGAGAACCATTTCGATAGGTTCCGTTCTACATGTCATCATTTCGATAGGGTTTCTCTCCCTCCTATCGAAAGGCTCAAGCACCCTTCGATAGGTTTTGTTCCAGCATCTCCATCTCGATAGGTTAAGGAAACCATCTGATAGGTTCCTTTTACACCTCAGGCAAGTTTTCGATAGGATGGTTTCTTCCTTTCTTTCAGCTATTCGATAGGTTCTTGGATCCTATTGAACCCCTCAATCCACACGAATCCATCTTTCTTCTGTCTTCAGATCCTATCGAAGCCTTTTCAACTGCACGAATTCCTCCTTTCTTTGCTTTTAGCTCCTATCGAAGTCTTCAGATGACCTCTCGATAGGATATTTTTAGCCTGTTTTCACATCCTTTGCCTTGCCCTGCTATAGCCACGCGCTCCAAGGGTACAGTGATGTGCTACCCTCTGGTGTGCTATTGTTGGGTTTATCTTGTGCTGAGAGATGGCCCCATTTTGGGCATTCTTGAGTGGTTTTATGCCTTAGTGTCATCTTTTATTGTTGTCTACAAAATGCACTCGACAGATGCTTATTAGAGTGCTCATTGGTCTATCAATGGTCAGGTTAAAGGGTGAAAAGTGGCATTTTTCATCACTTAACAGAACCCCTTCGAAGCACTCTCATCTTAAGCGGCCATCACGAAAGCCTTTATCAACGCGCTTTACGCATAGAATGTCACCTGAAGAATGGGGACCTTAATCTCTTTATACTAACATCCAATGAATCCTCCTCCAATGACCCTGAGACAAGAACCCTAAACAAGACTCTAAGCCTCAGACAAATCAACGCTAACCAAACAAACTACCAATACACAGACTCACACTATGATCAACCACAACCTCTATACCATGACCAAACCCAAAACCAATTCTCCAAAGCTACGCAAAATAACCTCACCTACTATAACCCTTTGTTTGATCAAACTCAACCCGTATATGAGACTGTGCACTCATTCGCTCCCACCCCATTCCATCCGGCTAGCCTAATTCGAAGGATTGAACCTCCCTTGGACCATATCCATACCATCCATTCACAACCAATTAACCCTGTCCCGCGTACCTATAAGCGCAAAATCACCTTTCGCCCTGAACCAGTCACCAAGATCAGTAAGACCCAACTTATCACCGAATTCACCCATAAACTAACTCAACCCATCACCAAACTCATCACCAAGCGCAACACACTAATCGAACCTATTGCCGAAATCACCAAACATACTCTTGAAACTCCTCGGCTTATACTAAAATCATCAAACATGATACTAACGAACCAACTTGACCTGCCTTCGAACTCGATAACTTACCCACCAATGAGTCAACCACTACGCTCCCCGAGCCTACACTTGAACCATCCTTACAACCGATACCTGGATAAACTTACATACCGGTTCCAGAAGAAATTCTTGAACTAATCTATCCATTTACTACAACACCATTTATACTTAAACCAATCACAAAATTAGAATCTGAACCCAAACCGTAATCAAATCTATCCCCGAACCAATCCACCAGCATACTACAACACCATTTATACTTAAACCGATCACAAAGCTAAACTTTGAACCTAAACCCATGATCAAATCCGCTGCTAAAATCACTGGCCTTCTCACCCCCAAGCCAACTCTCGGACTAATCATCCGACAAGTTTCGAAACTAAACGTTGAACCTAAACTTGCAACTAAGCCCCCTCCTCAAATCACCAACCCCCTTACAACTGAACCGACGTCGACACTCGAACTCCTCATCAAACACACGATCGAAAGACTTACCCCACAAACTTCATAATCGACCCTCGAATCAACTTCTACGCCCACCTCGAAACCTGAACTCACTACTGAACTTATCATCCCCCGGACTCCGAAATAGAAACTTAAGCCCGTTATTGAACTTACCGCCTTGCCAATTATGGAACTGAGTTACAAACCCAAAACCATCATCGAACCCGAACCGGGCACTGGACCCGAACCTACCATCAAACCTAAACTGATCACCGAATACAAACGTGACGATAAGACTCAAATTATCGGTGAATCTAAACCTATCCTTGAACATGAACCTATCACCGAACCTAAACCCATGATCGAACTTGAACCTGTTATCGGACACAAAACTAAACCTATCATTGAACTTAAACCAATTGTTAAACCTAAACCCAAACCTATCATCGACCATGCACCCATCCACAAGCTCGAACCCACCATCAAAGGCGAACCCGCCATCAAACTAGAAACCATTGTCAAACCCGAACCTGTCGTTGAACTCGAGCCTGTTATCGTACACAAACTCATCACTAAGTCCGAACCTATCCCTACGACGCCAACTCCACTCACCTTCGAGCCAACCACCGAACCTATCAAGGAACCAATCATCCCTCCCACTCTCGAAATCAAACCAGACATAAATCTTACGACCCTGATTAACATCCAAATCAATATGCCACCTGATCCTTAAATCCTATTAAAACAAGAAATAAACATCACAACTAAAATCACTTCTGACCCCCAGGTTCGAATCTCTATAGACCTCACTCCTACGGACTCCCGACCGACATCACTACTATCTCAGACTTCTAAAATCAAACCATGTCAAAATATCATAAGCGAAACTCTAAAACAACCTTGCAATAAGCCTAAAGTACTCGCCAAACAAAACAAGCATAATTAAACTAAACTAAACCTCCTCGCACGAAGGAAAGGTCCACCTTGGCCCACACCCTCACGTCTCCTCCTCTTACTCTACCTTTGCCTCATCCTATCACTACCTTTACAACACTACCTTCCTTCGCAATGGACTCTCCTCCAACTTCACCCACAAATGACTTTCCAACAACCAGTAAATCACCCCACAAAACTTAACAACTGTAAGCTCCAATTCTACGAGATGCCTGACCCTACCGAAAAATTAAAGACGGTCCCTCCTGACAAGGAGCCACTAGCCATAAAAGACTTATCAAAAGAAGTTAAAAGACACCACACCTACTTTGACAAATCTCATATCATCCAAGACACAAACCTAAACATAACATCTCTCTCATTCTAGATCGAAAGGGATCAGGGACCCCAAAGCAGATTATCCAATAGTTACTCCGTCCGACCTTTTGAGTCAGCCTTCGCTCAAGGAACTGATGTTGTACTGTAACACAAAAAAAATAATAAAAAAATAAAAAAACAAAAAATAGGAAAGTGACAAAAAAAACCAAAAGTATAAATTTCAAAAATATAAATACTCAAAAATAAAAATACTCTTTTATGCCCCAAACCCTTCGAACTCATACTCGACAGAGGACTCATGAAACAGTGCCTACATAACTGCCTCACTTGGAGGAAATCAAACCCCATGCGGGAAGCACTTATATTATTTTGGCAACATGCCTAAGAAATAGCAACAGGGGAAGGACTTCCTAAACCCCAGAATGCTACCCATAACTTGATCATCATGTCTCGTATCCTAAACTTTCATACTTCTACGTATCATCCCTGCAGTCATCGCAAGGCATTCACCGGTCGTAGGTCATTATTTTTGAAAAATATTTTGAGTATCATCTGACTCATTAACTACCTTCTAATTCGGGCAAGTTGATCGAAAGGTCTGGTAGATCATAAAACTATTTTTTGAAATATAGAATCTTCGGATTCCCATACACTCCTTCTAGCTATTGGAGTCGATGTTAGAGCACAAAAATAAAAATATAAGGTTCCATAAAATCTCATAATTCTTGCGTTAGCAGGTTGTTTAAAAAAATATATACATATGCTTCAAAAAAAAAAAGAGAAAAAGAGAAGCACAATCGAGCGGGAGCATCTGACCAATGAACAAGTCAACAAGCCTAGGAAAGCATAAGCAAATTGTGAGGGCATTCCTAGTATTCTCATTAGGAAAGCATAAGCAAACCGTGAGGGCCTCCCTGATGTCTTTACACTACTAGATGTCATCGTATAGTGGTGGGAGGAGGATAAAACTCTTGCTAACCATAGAATTTGATGATTTGATAGTGTTGGACCATGATGGAGAGCTCAATTATGGCACTACATTATCCACTCGAGAAGAAAGTAGTTGACTACTATTTTAAAAAGTTGCTGAATGAGAAGTTATCCCCTAGATCAATGAACCTTACCCCCATTATTTTTCTTTTCGGACAATGAGTCAAATGACTTCCCAAAATCTCATTAAGGATAAAACCAATAACTTTCGAATGACAAGTGATGCAATCACTCATTACCTACCACCGACCTCTATAATATTACGATACATGATGATCGTTCAATACTTACAAAATCAAGCCTGACATGTGGCCGGAATAATCAAACTATTTCCCAACATGGGATCATTACAAGCGCACTCTAGGATATTTGAGAGGCCGATAAAAGTCCCACCGTACTTGATACTGGGGCATTTTTTTTAAAGCACTAGCACCTCGGTAGTGATAATCAAGTCACGAGACCGACACCCCAAACTGGGGCATTTTTTTTCAGCATAACCCAAAAAAATAAACATCTAAAATAAATAAAAAAAAATATAAAATATACGCATCTACGCATCCCAAAAATCGGAAGCGATTACCCATACACACATATCAACCCCTAGACATGCACATACGTCTAGAAAAATAAGCAAAGTCCCCTTGACGGTTCTCCTCACCCTTATCCCATCACGCGACCTAGCGTACGAACTCCAGATTCGAAAACTACCCCTCGCAGTCCCATCACAACCAAATCACTACCCGACACCCGCCACTCGCTCTGCTACGGTAAATAAACCAATAAAATAAAATGAAGTAAAAATAAAATAAAATCAAAATCAACACTCATAGTCCCATCGCAATAACACAACCCAAAATTCAGGACACCTCCCGATGCCCTGTCACAATCAGACCACTAGGACCTCGAAAAATAATAAACAATAAAAGTCCCATCGCAATGCAATAACAACACCCAAATGAGGACAAAGCAACCAAAAGGCGAACCATTCCCATTGCACACCCGCTACCTGTCCCACCATGATCGGGATCACTCTCCCTTGTCCCATCACGTGACTCCACACATCGACCTGAGAGGAGGCTGCGAACATCCCACACATGCCCTCCTGTCCCATCGCGACACTGCGCCACTGCATAGTTCCCTCGCAACACAACCCCACCATACACCCATGAGCACACCATCACCAAAACTCTGCCACACCATAACGCAAAAGACAAGTCCCATTACGACGCAACTACAACCCGACCTCATCATATAACCTAAGATCTGCCAAAGAAAGAAACAAACATAACAAACCCCATCGTATAACCATCAAACCCCACCGCGTGACCTCACACACCACGTGACCAAAGGAAGGCTTGACCAATGCCGCGAAGAGCCAAAAAATGAACCTCCCGAAGAACGAGGTGGACAAGGTACTTACTGTGTGGATGTCTCCTTGTGGGTCTTATTGCGTCATGTTTAA
Source organism: Chloranthus sessilifolius (assembly GCA_021018995.1). Classification (NCBI taxonomy): domain Eukaryota; kingdom Viridiplantae; phylum Streptophyta; class Magnoliopsida; order Chloranthales; family Chloranthaceae; genus Chloranthus; species Chloranthus sessilifolius. The sequence continues at coordinate 21,987,913 of CM037588.1, forward strand.
AATAAGCTATTTTTTCCCTAACATATATTAATGGAGTGACCAAGATTCTTACAATCACCATATGCCACCAATCTTAGACATGGACAATGCAATGGTGGATGCCTATTGGAATAACCTGGACCTTGCGTCAGTACTCATTTTTATAATATCCCCAAATATAGGAAACTGTGTAAGTCAAACAGGTACACATATAGGTGTGGTGCTGTAATGACCCTAAAATTCAGAACAGAACTCGACTGCTTTGATAAGCATGCCCGACATGGAAATCGAGACAAATTAAAATTTTAAATTAATATTATTGAAAATAACATTAATCCATAGTTAGGTGAAGTCATGTGTGACTTCTTGGGTAAGTCCAAGTCTTGTAAGACCTTAGATGAGACATGGTACACCGGAACACTTGGTTTATGCTTAACACCGGAACTTAATTTTAGAAAATGGGAAAAATATCTAAGATATTCCATTTGTTAGCTTATAAGGGAAGGAAGAGAATTAGAACCCCTCTCTACTCTTCTTCTTCTTGATTGTTAGTGATCTGTGGCTAAGGGATTAGATTCTGATTATTCGAGCTAAGAGTGTTAGATCGACGTCGGTACGTTGTGTTTGTTCTGCGAAGAGGTGTGCTATCGTTGTGTGTTGAAGCGAATCCACACATTTGCTCTTTCGAGTTGTGACGGCGACAAATTCTGAATTTCAAATCCGAAACCCTCTTTGGATTGCATTCGCCGAGAATCCAAAAGGGACATTAAAGAGGTGAGTTATTAGGTTAAATTGTTGAAGTTAAGACATAATAAATGTGTAGATGAAAGTGTATATGTGGTTTGTTAAGAATCATTAAAGGTTAAAGATGAAAATAGAACAATGATCGACATTTATGACAGAAACTGTCATATTTGATCGATCAAATTAGGTATTTGATCGATCAAATCTGGGATTGATCGATCAATATGAAAGATTGATCGATCAAATCTTATATTCATTTAATGAAATAGTAGGTGTGTTTTCCTGGAAGTTCATGCCCGACGGTCATTGATCGATCAAATTGGGATTTGATCGATCAAATTTGAAGGTTGATCGATCAATTTGAGAAATGATCGATCAATATGAGAGGCTAATAGATCACCAAAGAGTGATCGATTAAATATGGGAATGATCGATCAAAGTAGACATTGATCGATCAATGTGAAAGATTGATCGATCAATTTAAAAAATTGATCGATCAAATTGTATAAATGAGTGTGCAAACAAGAGATAGGTATTTTTAGAAAATTTGAGTCTGACTTGATTGATCGGTCAATGGGGAAATTGGTCTCCATTGATCGATCAAATTTGAGGATTGATCGATCAAACAAGGAAGTTGATCAATCAAAATTTCCTCTGCTCCATGTGAGATAGTTGGGAGATTGATTGATCAAATTAGGTATTTGATCGATCAAGTTTGAGGATTGATCGATCAAACAAGGATATTGATCGATCAATCACCCCTGTTTCTGCAGTTTTGGTATTATGGGTAGAACACTACTAGACACTGTACCAGTTTATGTCCTGACATCTCTGACACTAAGTATATTATGTCTATGGTCTAGGATCCGACCGTGATGCATTAATAAGCTTTGGATTTACTTAGAAAGGTCTGATCTGAGGTAGGGAAAATTCAACCGAACTTGCATTTATTTTTGATCTCATGGGTTCATAGCTTCTGTGTTTTGCCGCATGTTTTGATTTTATTTTCCAAATCATGTCTTTCATATGCATGAAAGTTCCACCACATCTGATTCCTGCTATCCGATATCTATCACCAGATTCCTGCTATTATGATAAGTATGCATGCGATTTTAAGTTTAATAAACTGATGAATCCCATCGACTCGACGGTATATCCATGACTGGCACATTCGTGCATCTGCTTTGGAAATCCCTCGACACAATTGCACTCCTTAGATGAGGGATTATTGCAATCCTGAAATTATTCATTGAACGACGATGGTCGGGATTACCCATAGACACACATCTGGCTACCAGGTGCTATATTCATAGGAGTTATTTAAGTATACTATTTAAAGTCATTTAAATAATGTATGCATAGCATCCTGAAAACTCTGAAGTTATGTCTATTCTTATAAGTTCTGCATTCTGATTATCTGTCTGCATTTGTTCAGTTCTGTCTATACTCTGCATTGCTTATATGTCTGAGTTATACTCTGCAACCATATTTTATAATTAAGATACAAATTTAATTAAATTTCTTCTATTGAGCTTAGATGGTTAGCTCACTCCTGACTCTGTGTCATAGGTTCTGAGGATCGGGCACCAGTCACCGAGAGCGACTTCGACTATTAGCCAAAGACAGAGGCTGAGGCTAAGGACGAGGAGACTGATATCTAGGCCGACGAGTTTTACCCTTAGCATGGGTATATTAGTCTTGTATTTTGGGTTCTGTATTATATTTTAGATTATCTGTGCACCTGGTGGCCACCTTCTGTATTATTTACTATAGATACTTTACTTGTATTCGTATACATTCTATAGGAACCACTATCGGGAACCATTATTTTGGGTGATGGATGTCCATCACCAGTGGCTCTTCTTGGTTCCTTTTTGAGAATGTATATTCTTGTGTTTCTAGATATATGCATTGCTTTATTTTTTCTTTCTTTTAAATGCCTTATATGATGACTCAATCTGCCACTACTAGACCGTGTCTGCTCTGATTTTTATTAGACAAGCAAACATTCTTTGATTTGTCCCGAGGATCATCCAGAGCATGATCTTGATGGCACGGGTTTTCGGGTGCAGAAAATCCAGATTGTCAAAGTTGGTATAAGAGCTTAGGCTTTAGGTTGAACCACAGGTTCAGGTTGGATTGGTTTTACAATCTATGTGCTGATCAATGTTATTGTTTTCTCAATGACAGACCGGTACTATGGGCCCAAGGTTTAGAGGTGGACGCAGTGGAGGAAGAGAAGGACAGAGAGAAGTTCCATTACGAGAGATCCCTAATATTACTGGTACATCTAGGGGATTAGAGTTCCTATCGGATGAAAATGCAGTTTCGGTAAGACCCAGAGGCTGTAGAAGAGGTGGTGATAGTAGAATGGAGCAGGCGTTAGAAGCTTTGGCTGCCAACGTTACTCAATAGACTACTGCTTTGAATCAACAAGCAGCTAGGCCACCTCACCAACCCGGCGATTTTACCAAGTTTAGGAGAATGAGACCTCCTAATTTCTCGGGTCAAACAGACCCTATTGAGGTTGAGGGTTGGATAGAAGAGATGGAAAAGGTGTTCGAAGTGCTTCAATGCACTGATGTGGAGAAGGTGCGTTGGGCAACCTTTAAACTGGATGGGGAAGCGGGGCCTTGGTGGAAATCATTATTGAGGCACCATGAGCAAGAGCTTCCCAATGTCCCTTCGCCATGGGCTGAATTTGTCGAGACCTTCAACGAAAAATATTTCCCCAAGATCATGAGGCATCAGTGGGAAGTGAAGTTCATCAAGTTAGAACAAGGGGCTATGACAGTGCGAGAGTATAGTGCCGAGTTTGATAGACTATCATGATTTGTTGTGCAACATGTCGCCACCGAGTTGATGCGAGCTCGGAAGTTCCAACTTGGCTTGAGGCCGAATATACAGAGGGAAGTGGTCATATGGGAGTTGGAGACATATGCAGCAGTTATGCTTAAAGCTCTCATTTCAGAGGAGGAAAGCTAGAAGCAATTTGCTTGAAGAGATAAGCAAAATAGGGAGAGGTCATTTTAGGGACAATCTCAGGACCCTGAGCAAAATAAAAGGGCTAGATTCTCCAGACCTCCGAGATACCCTACTCACTCTCGACTAGCGATATCTTCTGGGCCGAGTTCATATCAGAGGACAACAATACCTGCGTCATCTAGACCCTTCAGATCGTCTGGTTCTTCTGGTAGTGGAGCTTCTGTCACACAAGGATCTTCTAGGGTCTCATCTTTTGCTCCGGCCTTGTCATGTGCAAAGTGTGGGAAGCCACACAAGATAGAGGACTGCAGGAGAGAGACGGGGGCATGCTTCAGATGTGGCAAGATGGGCCACATAGTTAGGAACTTCCCAGAGGAGAGCAAGGAGCGGGCCGGATCAGTATCTACTTAGAGATCATCTCGACCTGTTGTTCAAGGTCGAGCATATGCCATCACCGCTATTGATGCTCTAGACATCGAACGATGTCATTCAAGGTATTATTATGCTTTGAGAGTTCATTTATGTCATTAATTTCAAATATTTTTGGATGTGTTAGTAAATTTTAATACATAAAAAAAATTAGTGACTACTGCATATTAGATTGTATGCATGACCGAGTATGTTTGATATATAAACTAAGGTACTCTTCCTATACATCAAGAGCAAGACATATGTGAGATTGAAGCGAGAGTACTGATTAACCCTAGATCTACACATTCTTTCATTACGCCGATATTCTCAGCACGTATAGGGATTACGCCGAAAAAGTTAGATTTCATTTTGGCAGTAACAATCCCTATGAGTAATTCAGTGAGAAAGGATACAGTAAATAAGGCGGTGGTCATTAGAGTTGAAAAGGAGGAAACTCGAGCAGACCTGATATTGTTGAATATGGTAGGCTTCAATGTGATCTTAGGGATGGACTGGCTATCCGCTTACCATGCTAGCATTGATTGCCTATGAAAAATTGTAGTTTTCCGCCCTCCCAAGAGAAAATCATTTAGATTTTTTGGGGTAAAGTCCAAGGTAGCACCGTTGATATCAGCTATTCGGACTGAGAAGATGATGAATAATGGGTACAATGGTTATATAGCTTTTCTGCAAGAGCAACGGGAAGAGAAGAATATTATTTCTGACATTCATATTGCTTGCGAGTACCCTGACGTGTTTCCTGAGGATTTATCAAGACTACCACCAGCTTGGGAGATTGAATTTTCCATTAATCTAGTTCCTGGTACTGAGCCATTATCTAAAGCTCCATATCGCATGGCTCCTGCAGAGTTGTAAGAATTGAAGGAGTAGCTGTAAGAATTCTTGACAAGGGGTTTATCCGACCTACTGTGCCTCCTTGGGGAGCACCAGTACTGTTTGTCAGAAAGAAGGGCGGTTCGATGCGACTTTGCATCAATTACAGACTGTTGAATAACTTGACGATTAAGAATCATTACCCGCTTCCAAGAATAGATGATATTTTTGATCAGTTACAAGGAGCGATTTCAAAGATTGACTTACAATCGAGTTATCACTAGCTGAGAGTCAACGTAGAGGATATTCAGAAAACGACGTTCAGAATTAGATATGGGCACAATGAATTTTTGGTTATGCCATTTGGATTGACGAACGCATCGGCATCTTTTATGGATTTAATGAATTGAGTGTTTAAATCACACTTGGATAAATCCGTGGTCATTTTTATGGATGACATTCTCATCTATTCAAGAAAAAAAGAAGAGCATGAATGACATCTGCACATGGCTCTACAAACTCTCAGATATCACAAGCTATATGCAAAGCTCAGTAAATGTGAGTTTTGGCTTGACCAAGTCAGCTTCTTAGGTCATGTTATCTCTGAGAAGGGTATAACAGTTGATCCGACTAAGATTGAAGCGACAGTGAAGTAGGAGCAACCGAGGATGGTAACTGAAGTCTGTAGTTTCCTTGGATTGGTAGGATACTATAGATGATTTGTTGGAGGTTTCTCCAAACTTTCAAGTTCGCCTACTCAAGTCACAAAGAAGAATGCTAAGTTTGATTGGACTGAGTAGTGTGAGAAGAGTTTTCAAGAACTCAAGACGTGTCTGACTACAGCTCCAGTGCTAGCTATACCTTCTGGCAGAGGAGGTTTTGCTATATACAATGATGTGTCTTACAGTGGTTTGGGTTGTGTCCTCAGCCAACACAAGAAAGTCATTGCTTATGGCTCTAGGCAGCTCAAAGAACATGAGAAGAAATATCTGACTCATGATCTGGAGTTAGCGACAGTGATTTTTGCTTTGAAAATATGGAGGCACTACTTATACGGTGAGACGCTTGATATTTACACCGACCATAAGATCCTCAAGTATCTTTTCACCCAGAAGGACTTGAACATGCGACAGCACAGATGGATGGAATTCTTAAAGGATTACGACTATTCCATCCAGTATAAACCTGGGAAGGCCAATATTGTGGCGGATGCTTTGAGCAGGAAATCTTTGGTTCAGTTGTCACATCTTATTACCAGAGTACAGAGGTAGCATCAACTCGAGGACCTGGCCTTATGTGATACACGGGTTGATGTCAGAGGTTCAGGAGCACTGATGGCTACTATTATGATACGGCCCATGTTGTTTGATAACATACGTAAGCTCCAGATAATTGATGATGAGCTTATGGCTATTAAAAAAGATGTGATCAACGCGATCTGGGCGGACTTCTCTGTCAAGGATGATGGTACTTTACTATTCAGAGATCGAATGTGCATACTTGCTAACAAGGATCTTAAAGATACTATTTTAGAAGAAGCACATAAGTCAACGTATGCTATACATCCTGAGAGTACCAAGATGTATCAAGATCTGAAGCGAAGCTTCTAGTGGAGAGGATTGAAGAAAGATGTTGCAGAATACGTGTCCAGATGCTTGGTCTGCCAGCAAGTAAAAGTAGACCATCAGAATCCAGCAGGATTATTACAACCATTACCAGTTTCTGAATGGAAATGGGAAGCCATTTCTATGGATTTCATGTTGGGGTTGCCAAGGACATTGAGGAAAAATAATGCCATCTGGGTCATTGTAGATAGACTGACTAAGTCTGCACACTTTCTATCGTACCGTACTACATATATTGACAATAAGCTTGCAGAGCTGTATATGAAGCAGATAGTCAGACTTCATTGTATACCAGTCAGTATTGTGTGATAGAGATCCACTTTATACGTCACAATTCTGGCGACGATTTTAAGAAGGCATGGGGTTTAAACTAGAGTTTAGCTTAGCTTTCATTCTCAGACAGATGGGAAAATTGAGAGAGTGAACCAGATCATAAAGGATATATTGTGTTCTTGCATGCTGGACTTTCACGGGTCATGGGATCAGCATTTACCTTTGATTGAGTTCGCTTATAACAACAGTTATCAGTCCAGTATTAGTATGGCGCCTTACGAAGCCTTATATGGATGACGATGTAGATCTCCTTTGAATTGGGAGGAAGTTGGTGAGAAACTTATTTTGGGACCTGATATCATGGATAATGCAACTAAGATAGTTCGGTTGATCCGCGAGAGATTACGGGTTACTCAAAGTCGCCAAAAGAGTTATGCCAATCTTCATCAGGCGCACATTGAGTTTCAAGTATACATAGTTGTGTTCAAGAACCTTAGGTTTCTCTGTTTGTTCAATTGGTATGAAATTAATACTTGTTTTCAGGTAGGAGAAGAGGTATTCATGAAAATCTTGCCGACTAAGGGCGTGATGCATTTGGATAACGTGGAAAGCTGAGTCCACGTTATATTAGACCTTTTGAGGTACTCGGACGGGTTGGCGAAGTCACGTATAGGATTGCGTTGCCACCATAATTGGCAAGTATGCATGATGTCTTCCAGGTTTCCATGCTACGGAAATACGTGAGAGACCCAACTCATGTATTAGATTTTCAGCCGATTGACCTTCAAAAGGATCTGACTCTGATTGAGGAACCTGTAGAGGTCTTAGATTGTAAAGATCAGGTTTTGCGGACCAAGTTGATTCCAATTGTTTTGGTAAAGTGGTGAAATCATTCAGCTACAGATTCTACTTGGGAGAGCGAAGCAAAATTCTTGAGCAATACCCGCATTTGTTTATCTGATGTGGGAGGTAAATTTTATGATTTTTAGTTTAAATTTATTATTGTGTAGTATGCGTATCACATGTAATTAAAAAAGTTTCGAATCGTCTAATCTGCATACAATGATACGGTATACATGGTACAATAGGTCCTCATTCTCGAAATAAGGTTCATTTAAGTTAAATACATGTTTATTTTAAGAAATAGCTTTACTGTTGTGTTTGATCGATCAAACTATAGGATTGATCGATCAATTAAGTTTGAACTTTGTTCTGAAATTGAATGTTTGATCGATCAAATTTGACGATTGATCGATCAAATTTATGGTTTGATCGATCAACATAAGTGCATTGATCGATCAAGGTTATCGGGCTAGGGCTTTTTAACTTAAGATTTGATCGAACAAATTAAGCATTGATCGATCAAATTTATCGATTTAAGTAGCTATTGGGTTTTATTTTTCTCACTCGCACGATTAGAAATTTCAATCGTTCAAGGGGGTTTTTGCATCCTTTGCATTCAAGGGACATTCCAGAGTGTTTGTCGGCTACCAGAGCTTCTCGCGGTGCTTAATTGAATCGGATTTTGCTCGGTTGGATCAATAAACCCTAACCTTTTCTTAATTTGGCTTTTTTAAATATATTTTTGGTGTGTTTAAGCCATGGGACCACGAACGAAGAGTCCGTGGTGTAAAGTCCCTACATCTCGGGCTCATGCATCAGTGCCACCCTCTGAACCGGTCGCACCAACCGTCGTGCCACCCGTGGCACCCATTGAAAATGTGGTGCCACCTGTTCTAAACCCCCAACCACCACAAATTCAATGAGAATTGCCAAACGAGTGGTGGGCTTCCAAGACATTTTTGCCCGAATGCGCTTTTGACTCTACGCTATTCAAGGATAGGTCGGAAATGACTTGGGCAATAAACTACATTACTAAGCTAGGGTTGAAACCATTACTCGAGCCATTTCACGACCATTTTTATCCTAGAATCGTGAGGCTTTTCTTTCAAAATCTTCATCGAGGCGATAGCTATCACCAATTGGTCACCAAGATCGACGGCTTGGAATATAAGTTTAACCAGTTTCATGTCTTCGCTGCCCTATAGTGTTCTTCACTGTATGTTGAGACTTGTGGTCTGTTGCCGCCGTATATCAAGGACGTCCCATATCATGACATGGTTGCCAAAATGACACAAGGTCAGCATGGTTTAGGTCAGTCTACTACCCGAGCCCAACTTCCTAATAGATTGTGGATGCTTGATACTTTTATCAAGTGTGCCCTAAACCATTTGCACAAATTCGGACAAAGTGGGATTGCGCAACAGGCACTGTTTACAGCTTTCAAGAACCGTTGGTTCTTCGTTGCCGATTTGGTGCTCGATGGCGTGATCAATGCCAAGGACATGATGTCTGAGAAGACGAAGGCCACTTCAAAGAAATAGCTGCCCTATGCTTGATTGATAACACGAATGGTCGAGCAGTATGCCTGGCTCCTGGCAAGCCTAGATTGACCAACAATCTTAAAGTTTTCAAACTCAAAGACTGGACCAAGAGTTATAACCATTTAGTAAAGAGGTTATCGGATGAGGAGGAGGTTCCTCCAATTGCGGAGGGAGCAGAGACAACAGAGAGAGTTCCTAATGAGGGGGAGGCACAGCCTGACCGACCACCTCAGCCTGAGGTGTCTATTAGACCTTCCCCTACTACTTCAAGTCGACCTGCCCGTGCCCCTACGTCGCGCAGACCCGCACCTTCCACCATTACCCTCGAAGTGGTGCTTGCGGCAGTCATCGAGGGCAAAAAGAAAATTCATGAGCGGCTGGACGGGATGGAGGAGTTCCATCGTCAGGTGCATCGGTGATTGGATTATCACGAGGGGATGCTTGAGCTCCTAATACAGCACTCGTAATCTACCACTTATACCCCGATGATAGCTCATGCCCGCCAGCATACTGTGGACCCGCGCGACTATCGCACCAAGCCACCTAGGCCCAGTAGACCTGCACCTGACGAGGCCGGACCTTCTAATGCCCCGGCAGGTCATCACCCTCCCCTTGTAATGCTATATATAGTTATTACTTACATTACTTTTACTATTCTATTTTCAAATTCGGTTCTCATTTATACTTGTCTACTTTTTATTCTGTCTGCTCTTTTCTGCTTGCTTTCTGTCTGTTTTGTCGTAGACATTTTCGGGGACGAAAATTCCTAAGGGGGGATAATGTAATGACCTTAAAATTCATAACAGAAGTCGACTGCTTTGATAAGCATGCCCGACACAGAAATCGAGACAAATTAAAATTTAAAATTAATATTATTAGAAATAATATTAATCCACAGTTGGGTGAAGTCATGTGTGACTTCTTGGGTAAGTCCAAGTCTTGTAAGACCTTAGATGAGACATGATATGCCGGAACACTTGGTGTATGCTTAACACCGGAACTTAATTTTAGGAAATGGGAAAAATATCTAAGATATTCCATTTGTTAGCATATAAGGGAAGGAAGAGAATTGGAATCTCTCTCTACTCTTCTTCTTCTTGATTGTTAGTGATCTGTGGCTAAGGGATTAGCTTATGAAGTTCTCCGTTGTGAAACCAAACGTAGAAGAGAACCTAGGTTTGTGATTATTCGAGCTAAGAGTGTTAGATCGACGTCGGCACGTTGTGTTTGTTCTGCGAAGAGGTGTGCTATCGTCACTACGTGAAAATGCGGAAAAAGCAACAGCTGATGACTGTTGTTTTTTAAAATAACGACAGTTTTTAACCGTCGAGTGGGCTGTCGTAAAAAACACCGTAGTATTTGTTAATGACGCATTATAGCTGTCGTTTATTTTCTTAAATAACGATAGTCATCAGCTGTCGACCAATAGCGACTATTTTTAGCAGTCGTATTAAATGTCTTTTTACAAAAAAAAATATAACGTCTTTATTTTTAAACGACATATAATGACAGTTGTCTTAATATTTTTTTTTTTTTAAATAATTAAATTTTACAATACGACGATTATATACGCCGCTTATTGAAATTTTCATCTGAAAAATATAAAATTAAACTAATAATAATCCAAATTCAGAAATTCTCCGTAACAAAATCTGCATCTTTATATAAATAGATGGAACATTCATCATTCTTACAACCTACAATTCTCACATAGGTCATAAAAACATAAAATAAAAAAAATAAAAAAACTTCTAACTCTATCCTCTTCCTTTCCAGGTTATCAATCTCTTCTGACTAGCTATCAAGTTGAACTCTCGCATTTGTACAGGCCTCATCGACCATATCGATCACCCTTATCCGATAGGTGATGCCCTACACAACATATAATCATAGTAAAGATCAGCAACTAATTCAATACAAAGTGTGACTATAGGTCGAACATATAGACCATGTAATAGCACCATATATATGGTTGATAGTGAAAACCCAACCACCTTAAAAATGGGCCAACATAAATAAGAATTATGAGAATTTCTAACAGCCCCAAAGCATGTACAGTATGATTTTCATTTGTCAAGCAAGACCATGGTAAGAGTTTGCATATAGGTGAGCATAAGCTAGGAGCTCTCCTAGGAGGCGCGAGGTGAGAAGGCCTCACATTGCCTAGCATATGCTGGGTATTGATAACATTAGTACCACGACACATACTTAGTTTAAATGTCCATTTGAAGGCTCTGGATTGAGATTTAGGTCAATCGTCATGTTTGTATATGTGAGGTGCAGATCGGATTCAAAACCATTCTTGGAACTCAATCCAAGTGCCTCAATTCCTTTTTCCCTAGAATCTTTTTCCGAATCCTTTTCACATCCAAAGATTCTTACCTAACAATATGCTTGACCTCAAAAAGATGCTTGTACCGATCCTTCACAACATCAAGATATTCTTATTTTTCACGCTCCCTTGGAAGAAGCTGCATGAAAAAGATGAATTAGTTAGTTGAGACTAACAAAAAGAGATTTGCAAAACTAAAACAATATTAGCAATGGTAAGAATAAGAAATATATATATATATCGAGATCATGGGTGTACCATTACAAGATCAGATTTTGATTTCACGTGACACAGATTCCAATGTTGTTGCCTTCGTCATTTTCTCTTGAGCCCTTAGCAGTGACTTCCAAACTTGAATTTTGCACATACTTCAATTGCATTGCAAAAGATGAGACAGTCCTATCCAAATTCTTCAAAGGACCGTCACTGCCCAAGCTGTGGTCCTGAAATATATTAGCCGCAAACTTGAGGAAGCTACAGATGCTGAACAAAAAGACATCTAAGTATGAACCAATAAATAAATAAAGAAAAAACTTGGATTCCTTAGGCAACTCAATCAGAGATCCACCTTGAAACTAAATTCATCTTTAAAATGAGTGTGCATTACCGCGAAAATTGGAAAAGGATTCTTTTTTTTAAAGAGCTCCACAATGAAACTAAATTCAGCTTCATAATAAATACATTATACCATAAAAAATCGAAAGAATTTTTTTTTTAATTAACTAAATAAGTACATGAGTAGATGAACCTTCATTCATTAAATGGTAGACCAAATATATTCTGAAACAAAAAATTCCATTTTGGGAGTAACTGAGATCATTGTACAAAGAAAAGGTTGACACTTGTTGCAATCAATAGAAACTAGACACCCAAGATTGGTAAGTAGCTATTATAGTCTTGGATCTCCTGATTAATTAAAGAAATCTTAGCTTGGAATACTAGAAGAGTATACAAAGCTGATTTGTGAGAATAAAAATCTAGGAAAGGTTTAAAGTAATGATTTACAGAAACACAAGATATGATGAATAGAAAAATCTTCAACTACTAAGTGGTGCGGCAAACCTATTTTGGAACAAAAGGATTTTTTACCTTATGGGAGTAACTGATATCATTGGACAAAGATTAGCACCTCATTGCAATCACTACTATTAATAGTAGAAATCTGAAATTGGTAAGCGGCTTTTATAGTCTTGAGTCTCCTGACTGACTGAAAGACTCTTAGCTTTAAAAACTAGTCAAGTGCATAAGGATTGCATAGAAACTGGTTAGAAGTAGCTCACAGAAGCTGCATAAAGCAGAAACGAAGCCATCCCTACCCAATCCTGTGCACAAAACCAGACACAATCACAACTATCAAAGCTGTAAATCAACTAACAAAGGAACTCGATTGTGTTTGCTATATATATATATATATATATTCCTTCGTTTTTCTTTTAATATATTCCTTTGTTATCGATCAAAGGAAAAAAAGAGTCCAGGCCAGGGCTGAAAGTGGTTAACAAGTTGGGTCCAGCAAAAACAATGTGATTAAATTATATTATCAGGTCCGGATCCAAGTCAAACTAGTAGGTCGCATTCAGATCAGGTCTAGGTCAAGAATTTTTTAACAGGTTGGGTTTTGGTTCAGATCAAGGGTTTAGAGGTTAACAGGTCGAGTCAGGTTCAGGTCAAGGGAAGTATTGAACAAATAAGGTTCAGGTTGACCCTAAACCCGACCCATTTGCATCCCTACTCATCTTATTTGTCCTCTTCTTCCGTCACAACATCAACTTTCATGAATCCAAGTAGCTTCATTACTAGCATAAGATCAACATCAATTCCAAGAGATGCAGTATGGAAAAGTAGAAATGGCATTTTCTCATTGCATTAAATCAACAGAAAAACAAAACATGTAATAAAAAAGGGGATGGAACGTACCCTGACCTAGAAAGTCAACTAAGTTCTCAGTACAGAGTTTTTGCAACTCTTTAGCAGGTTTGTCCTTCTTTAACAACGTAGATACATATTTAGCAAGAATCATCGGATCAGCCTTTGTCCTGAATAATACAACAACAATTATGAGAAACTACTCTTAAAAATAAATTTTGGAAAAAAAATATTGTTTCATTTAGAAATAATAACATCATAGATGGACATGAAAATCAAATCATGCTCCAACAGAAAGATGAGTCAGATAAAATGTGCTGATGATAAAAATGTTGCAAAATAGTTCAAACGTAGTAATGACACACATAGCAGCAAAATATTGAAATCTTTGAAATATTATCAGACTCAGAAACTCTAGTCTAATTAGAAACTAATAGGCTATTTTAACCTTCTCGCAAATTGGATGAAGGTAACTTTTTCCTAGAGAATCATGTAGCTTTTTTTATGAAGGAAAGCTGGGAATGACCCTGCAACCTCAAGGTTGTGTCATAGTTCACCTTCCAATGGAGATATAGGCCGAACCCAAATTACATAACTTCTTTATTATTGTCATAATTTCAAGGAATTTGATCTTTCACATCAGAAACTTCGACTTACCTGCAGCAGAATCATTAACAGAGATCGATGCTCTTGTAGATTGTGGATATTGTTGAAGTCGCTAATCCGCTAGTTCTGCCGCACGCCTACATATTTCCATGGCGCGCCGAGTATCTCCTGAAATAGCCGCAACCTGAGCATGCGTGCATGTTAATGAAATGTGCTTAGTGTGCAATGATATATGGATATGTAAATAGATCTCTGAATTTTTTTTACGAAGAGTATGTTCATACATAAAAGGCATGCATATGCATAAATATGCCATATGAGCATAAGGCATTCATTGCAAAATAAAAAATTCCTATAAAAGTTCATAAAGATTACGAGATGAAATAATAACCAAAGGCCTACCTCCCTAGAAGCGAATTCTATAGCTTGTTTTTCAAATGCATTAATGCCTTTAAGGCGTGTTGAAATGATTTCTTGCAGTTGTGGGTAATTATAAGGACCAAAGCATAGCTTTTGAATTCCCATGCGGCTTGATATCCAGGGAAGCAACTTTTCTGGAAGATCCATAGTATTTGCTATACCTACATATCATTTACGAGAATGACAAGAATACAGAGACGAGTAGCATTATCTTCAGAATGAGAGAGAGTTCATTGTAGATTTGATCAAAACCATAGTTTAAATAATACCTATCACAACCAATTTGGAATGTTGTTTAGTAGGCCAATCAAGAATATTGTAAAGAACCTGTCATAGAAGAAATGATTAGTTGATTACATATATGGACATTGCAGATCTTTTTTAAACAAAAGCATCCATAAATAACCAAAATAATGGTTCAAAAAAATACCGCTATAAATCATAAAATGCAAAAATTACCGACTGGTTTCTGGTTATAAGAAGATCAAGCTCATCTATAAGTAAAACACAGGGCTGGTTTTCTTCTTTGCCAACTTTATTTCCATCTGAAAGGGAGATGTAGGTTAGCTAGGGAGACTTCATAGTGCTGAAATAGGGAGGCTGACCTCACAATGCCAGACTGCCTCAACTCCACTTTCTTAGAAGTAAATGGGTTGCTCTTACACTCCAAAGAGCAATCCTAAACACATCCTTAATAATTATGTTTAGCTAAGGCACAATTTCAGTCCATGAATCATTAACTAGCTTTAGGAGAGGAAAGGAACTACTTGCAATTGATTTTGTTTGTGCAGCAACTACTTCCATAGAGATCTAAATATAGAAGACAAAAACAGAGATTTTTTCAATAATTTTTAGAGGAAATTATAGTGTTGACTGAGAAGATCTTATTTTTTGAGTTTTCCCTAATTTGAAATGTAAATCCACACCTAGTTGAGCCATGAAAGGGAACCCAAACGATGCACAGAAGTTGCTTTGGGATTAGATGATGGTGAACTCTCGTAGCCCCACATGCAACACCCTACCAGGTCGAGCTCTACCCAAGCTCATCGTACGGCTAATCCTCAACGCTTCCCCCACCTATATCGTCTACACCTTGAAATTCCTCTCATCTCGCCCTCGTGAAGAATCCTGTAGCGATCCAAGCCAACTCACCCCTGCCGTTGTTTCTGGTAACGAAATCCCCAATGTATCCTTTGCAGATCTGGTGATTCGGCCACCGTATGAAAAGAATACCGATCTATTCGCCTCAGCCATTGGTCTCCGACACATATCTGTCCGTTCGGTGCAAGAAAGTCTCTAAAACTCTCTTCGTGATAAGGGACGAGAGAGGAGGAAGGCAGTGAAATTAGGGTAATATTGGGGGAAAGAGGGAAAGACGGAAAATATATAAAAATTAGGGTAATATTGGGCGCTAGAAGTTGGCGCTCAATTTTTTGGTTCCAATTAGCTGCGCCTCTTCGTTTAAATGTTATTAGAGATTTATTTTGCATGCGGTTTTTATTAACCGCTAGTAAAATAGTGCCACTAAAAATACAAAATTTTGTAGTGTGTGCGCCACCAGAAATAAAATACTAACCGTCTGATGGTAGGCCCATGATCTCAAGATCCATCGTGTGAAGATTGGGAGGACAAATGATCTCCATCATCTGATTCTACCAAGTCAATGTGTTTTAGTGTGGGTGAACTCAAAGATTTGGTGGGTAGATTTAAAGGTACTCTTAAGTTTAATTGGGTACTTTTAATGGCACCTACAAACTCTTATTGGGCACTTACGCCCATAATCATTGATCACTTTAAATCAGAAGATGGAGATCGTCTTCACTCCAATCTTTCGCACAAGGAATCTCCAATCAATGAACATACCATCAAACGATCCGTTTTCAATTCCAAATGGCACAGATCCCGAAAATAGGGTCCTAAAGTCACTTTTGCGCATGATGTGTGCAATGTGATTTTACGGCCACTTTTTGGGATTTGTGATATGTGGAATCGAAAACTAGCATATGATAGTACGTTCATGGCATCAAGATTTCTTATGTGGAAAATTAGAGTGAAACATGATCTCCATCCTCTGATTTAACGCAATCAATGATGTTAGGTTCTATTAAAGGTACTCATTATATAAACAATCCATGCATCGAATCTTTGTGAGCACCCAAGTTGAAATGCATTGGCTGCATTTAATTAGATGATGTAGATTGTTTATCATCCCAATCTTTTTTAGGATAGATCTTAATATCATGAGCATGCCATCTGATCGTCAGTGTTTGACATCGCGGGGCACATATCCCAAAAAGGGTGAAAAAACACAAACTGGCACTCATTATGCCCAAATCTGATTTTAAGGTCAATGTTTTGGGATGTGTGCTGTGTGAAATAAAAAAATGAACTGTTTGATGGTATGCTCATGATATAAAAATCCATCTCGGAAAAAATTGTGATGAGATATAGTCAAGATATATATAATTTATCTTTTACATAGATATATACATAAATGACTGCTTTAGGCAGTCGATTTATTTACCACTATTGTTTTAATTTAAACGACAGACCTAGACCGTCGAGTTTTTACCGACTGGTTATGGCCGTCATTTATCCCGCACCAATAATGTAGTTTTTTTTGCATTTTCACATAGTGCGTTGTGTGCTGAAGCAAAGCCACGCATTTGCTCTTCCGAGTCGTGACGGTGAAAAATTTTGAATTTCGGATCTGAAACCCTCTTCAAATCGCATTCGCCGAGAACCTGAAAGGGACATTAAAGAGGTGAGTTATTAGGGTAAATTGTAAAAGTTAAGATATAATAAATGTGTAGATGTAAGTGTATATGTGGTCTGTTAAGGATCATTAAAGGTTAAAGATGAAAATAGGTTAAGAACAATGATCGACATTTATGACAGAAACTATCATATTTGATCGATCAAATATGGAATTGTTCGATCAATGTGAAAGATTGATTGATCAAAAATTATATTCATTTAATGAAATAGTAGGTGTGTTTTCCTAGAAGTTCATGCCCGACGGTCATTGATCGATCAAATTGGGATTTGATCGATCAAATTTGAAGGTTGATCGATCAATTTGAGAAATATGAGAGGTTGATAGGTCACCAGAGAGTGATTGATCAAGTATGGGAATGATCGATCAAAGTAGACATTGATCGATCAATGTGAAAGATTGATCGATCAATTTGGAAATTGATCGATCAAATTATATAAATGAGTGTGCAAACAAGAGATAGGTATTTTTAGAAAATTTGAGTCTAACTTGATTGATTCTCATTGATCGATCAAACAAGGAAGTTGATCAATCAAAATTTCCTCTGCTCCATGTGAGATAGTTGGGAGATTGATTGATCAAATTAGGTATTTGATCGATCAAGTTGGAGGATTGATCGATCAAACATAGATATTGATCGATCAATCACCCCTTTTTCTGCTGTTTTGGTATTATGGGTAGAACACTACTGGACACTGTACCAGTTTATGTCCTGACATCTCTGACACTAAGTATACTATGTCTATGGTCTAGGATCAGACCGTGATGTATTAAAAAGCTTTGGATTTGCTTAGAAATGTCTGATCTGAGGTAGGGGAAATTCAACCGAACTTATATTTATTTTTGATCTCATGGGTTCATAGCTTCTGTGTTCTGTCGCATGTTCTGATTTTATTTTCCAAATCATGTCTTGCATATGCATGAAAGTTCCATCACATCTGATTCTTGCTATCTGATATCTGTCACTAGATTCCTGTTATTATGATAAGTATGCATGCGATTTTAAGTTTAATAATCTGACGAATCCCACCGACTCGGCGATATATCCGTGACTGGCACATTCGTACATTTGTTTTGGAAATCCCTCGGCACAATTGCACTCCTTAATGAGGCATTGTTGCATTCCTGAAATTGTTCATTGAACGACGATGGTCGGGATTACTCATTGGCACACATTTGGCTACCACGTGCTATATTCATGGGAGGTACTTAAGTATACTATTTTAAGTCATTTATATATTGTATGCATAGTATCCTGAAAACTCTGAAGTTATGTTTATTCTTACAAGTTCTGCATTCTGATTATCTGTTTGCATCTGCCCAATTCTGTCTATACTCTGCATTGCTTATCTGTCTGAGTTATATTCTGCAACCATGTTTTACAATTAAGATGTAAATTTAACTGAATTTCTTCTATTGAGCTTACATGGTTAGCTCACTCCTGACTCTATGACATAGGTTCTGAGGCTCAGGCATCAGTCATCGAGAGCGACCCGAACTATCAACCAGAGATAGAGGCTGAGGTGAGGACAAGGAGACTGATATTCAGGCCAACGAGTTTTACCCTTAGCCTGAGTATATTAGTCTTATATTTTGGGTTCTGTATTGTATTTTGGATTATCTGTGCACCTGGTGGCCACCTTTTGTATTATTTACTATAGATACTTTACTTGTATTCGTATATATTCTATAGGAACCACTATCGAGAACCATTATTTTAGGTGATGGATGTCCATCACCAGTGGTTCTTCTTGGTTCCTTTTTAAGGATGTATATTTTTGTGTTTTTACATATATGCATTGCTTTATTTCTTCTTTCTTTTAAATGCCTAATATGATGATTCAATTTGTCACTACTGGACCGTGTCTGCTCTAATTTCCGTTAGATGAGCAGACACTCTTTGATTTATCCTGGGGATCATCCAGAGCATGATCCTGATGGCACGGATTTTCAAGTGTAGAAAATTTGGGCTGTCACAGGTGCACTGTACAATTTTGGATTTGGCGGGATCAACACATGTGTGTAATGACTAGTGAGCAAGTGAGAATGAGCGTGTATCAGGTTAGGTAAGTGGGGTTTGCATTGGAACCAAAGCAACTTCACACACACATCTATGTGTGTATGTGCTTCACACTAAGAAGGTCAAGTGGATAGGGATAACACACATGTTGTGTGTGGGTGCTTCACATGGAAGCAAACACTTTTAGATCGGTGAGGGGTGACCTCACGTGCACAAACACCCTTTGCATTTATTTTGCTTGCCTTGTTTGCTAAGAGAGAAAGAGTGAGAAAGGGTTGTGAAGGAGTGGTTCACCAAATTTATGGATTCCGAAGCCCTTAGCAATCGTGAATTTTCACGATCTTGTCGACGGAGATATTGCCATCGATTGCGTCGTTGAGGAGATTATGGGGTGTGGATTATGGCTAATGGGTTTTGAAAGCCATTGTGTGTGAAGAGAGGAAACCGCTCCGATTCTTGCTTTTGTGTCGCGTGATTTCGCTAGCTTAGAAGGTGAGAAACTGCAACTCAAAGGCGTAATTGTAGAATTATATGTTTAGAAATTTTGTGAGGTCTGTGGGTAAGAATGGTGAGAAATCGCGAGAGAAATGAGTTCAAAAACTCGTAGATCTGAAGAGTTTCTGAATCTCGCTCGCGCGAGGTTTGCTCCTCGCACGCGCGAGATTCCTTCAGAAAGGCCCCAGTGATCCTCCCGTGCACAAGAAAGAGAGACTCTAGTGAGCCTCTATGCCTCGCTCCCACGAGCTGTGTGTGCCATGTGACTCGCACACCCTGCATCTCGCGCGCGCGAGATACAGAGTTAAGGCATTTTGGCTATTTTTCTTGTAAAATTTTTAGAAACTTCGACCGTTAGGCTTCCTTAGAAATTTCTAAAGGGTCTTTGGATGATTTGGGATGTAGGTTAAACCGATGAGCATCCGTGAGAAGTGTCGAATGGCTTCGTGTGATTTTGCTTAAGTCGTGCTTGAGGTAGGGGAAACTTAAGAACATTGAATCTGATGTGCTTTGTTTAGATTGAATGATGTGATAAGTCATGATAAGTTATGTGTATCTAAATATTTGATTTTTGAATCTTTTATAACAAGATTTGTAAATGCAATTCGAAATGTGACGTGATAAGTGTGTTTGTGTGAGCTCCGGATTTGTGTATGGATTTTAGATTTCAAAAATAAGTATAATTTAATTACTTTACACGGTGTGAAAACTATAAGTTAGAATTTGCATAATGATTTAAGGTTTATGTTAAACGAATCTCTTGTGCTTCGGTACGGCGGGATATCCGTACAGTCCTACTGACCAACGGTAAAGCTTCGTCGACACAAGCATCCCTCACAACGTAGGGGCTTGGGCATTTGTGAAAATTGGTTCATTGAACAATGATGGTTAGGGATTCCCATCAGTATATGTGTGGCTTCCGATGCTATATATGCTTAGAATAGTATTTAAGTTACTATTTTAAGTTACTTATAAGATTTCAAACAAATATTTGAAGTGTGTGTGTGTGGTTAAAGTTCAACATCTAGAAATTCTTGCGAAATGTGAAATGTGCATATGAAATCAATTCTAAAATTTATGCTTTAAAATATGAGATAAAATGCTACTAATGTTGCCCCTATTGAGCTTAGACTGTTAGCTCACCCTTTGACTATACATCACATGTGCCGAGTTAGAGAAGGAATTTGATCCGAAAAGCGATCCAGAGTATATTTTGGA
Organism: Chloranthus sessilifolius; assembly: GCA_021018995.1. NCBI lineage: Eukaryota > Viridiplantae > Streptophyta > Magnoliopsida > Chloranthales > Chloranthaceae > Chloranthus > Chloranthus sessilifolius. Next base: position 22,008,881 of record CM037588.1, read on the forward strand.
GGAGGAGATTGAGCCCCTTCCAGAGGAGTTCTTCCCATAGATTGGGATTTGTGTCAGAATTGAATATTGTTTTGTGCTTAGGGTTTGGTACGTCCAGCCATCTTGGATTAGAAATCAGATCATGTAATTATTTTGAATATTGTTTTGTGAACCATTGTTTTGGTGATGGTCGACCATCATCGGTGGTTCGTTTCGATTCTTTTGTCCATGTGTCTCTACATGGAATTAAAACCATCATTTTTATATGTTTTGAATGTAAAGAAATGGCACTTTCTTTTGCTGTATATAATGACTCTATCTGCTTAATTAGAGATATCTGCTTTGAATTCGGTTATGCGTGTGGATGTACTAAGTGTTTAGTAATTCGTTGATCGTCTTAAGTGGTGGTCTGACGGCATGAATTTTGGGTTGTCTAAATCCAGGCTGTCACAGTTGGTATCAAAGCATATAGCTTTAGAAATTTCTGACAGACCTTAGACTTAGATTATATGTTTAAGATTTTGTCAGAATATAGGGACCATCTGTTAATGAAAGTTTTGTTTCATGTTAACAGATCAGTATGCCCCCTAGAGGTAGAGGTAGAGGACGACGAAGAGGTGGTCGAGCCCGAACCACAAGGAGTGGTGAAGGAATCGACACTGAAATGGATGATGTTATGATGGGTGAGAATGTTGCTACGGGTAAGAATAGGACTCCTGTTAGGGACATAAATCCTCCTGAACAAGGAGATCAGGGCAGATTAGAAAGAGAAAGAATGGCACAAGTCATGGAAATGGTGGCCAATTCTATGGCACAGCAAACTGAGTTGATGGCTGAAAGTAATACAAATAGATATATGCCACCACCTCAACCTTCTGCATTCATAGAAATCAGAAGAATGCTTGCACCAAGTTTTTTAGGACAAGCTGAATCACTTGAAGTAGAAAAGTGGTTAAATGAAATGAAAAAGATCTTCAATGTGCTTTCATGCACTGAAGACGAACGAGTTAGATCGATTGCATTCAAATTATATGGGGAAGCAGATCCATGGTGGAAGTCAGTATCAAGAGCAAGGGAACAGGTCACTCCAAGTGTTTTGTGGACTTGGGAAAAATTCGTGGAGGAATTCAATAAAGAATATTTTCCCAAGCAAGTGAGAGATCAGATGGAAGTACAATTCATTAATCTGGAACAAGGGAAGATGTCCGTACAAGAGTATGGAATAGAGTTTACAAGATTGTCAAGATTTGCGTTGGAACATGTGGCCTCTGATCGAATGAAACCCAAGAAGTTTTAGCGTGGATTGAGGCCAAATATCCGCGATAGAATTTTAGTGCTTGAATTGGAAACTTACAGGGAGTTGATGAGCAAAGCTTTGATTGCCGAAGAAGACATTGAAGAGATGTACAAAAGAAGGGATCAACAGAGTAGAGGAAAGGCAAACCAAGGGAGGTCTAGTAACTATGAATCGGTGAATAAAAAGCCAAGTTTTACAGTACCAGTTCCAAAATATTTTACCTAGACCATCTATACCTATACTAGTTAGATCTTTTCGCCCATTTGGCCCTGCTACTACCACAAGAGTGTCAGTTACTCAAGGATTTTTGAGGGGTGCATCATCTACTTCGCAGGAGAGATGTGCACATTGTGGTAAATCGTACAAGACTACGGATTGTATACAGGGTACAAGGGCATGTTTCAAATGCAGTAAGATGGGGCATATGATAAAAGATTGCCCAGAGATATGAAATGAGGGGAAGGTATCAGCTGCTTCACAAAGGCCTAAACGACACTCGTGACCTACTGTGCAAGGTCGTCCTTATGCAGTTACAACCAAAGATGCTTAGATGAATAATGATATAATCCAAGGTATAATTGCCTATCGACTGTCAGTGTATTTACTTTAGAATATTTTTTAGATGAAGAAGGTGCATAAATTTAAATGATCTTTTACATTCCTACTTGTGAATGTCAAATTTCTTTTGTGCATATCTAATCGAGTGGTGTAAATAAAAAATATAGGTACCTTACAAATGTATAAATAAAGCGATTATTATTGTTATGAAGTACGAGTCTTGATAGCCCAAGTTCTACCCACTCATTTGTGACTCCCTAGTTTGCAGTAAAGTTGAAAGTCATTCCCGAGCTCTTAGATATTATTTTGGTCGTGTCAGTTCCAACAGGAAATTCGGTTAGTACTGACACAGTGTATCGATCAGTTATCATTGCCATTAGGGATTATGAAGATCATGAATCAATGGCTGATCTAATCTTATTTGATATGCAAGGATTCGACGTGATCCTTGGCATGGACTGGTTATCCACTCATAATGACAATATTGATTGCAGAAGAAAGATGGTGACTTTTCGCCCCAAAGGAAGTTGATCGTTCAGATTTTTCGGTATGCAATCGACCATTGTGTCATTCATCTCGGTGATTCGAGCAGAACGACTGATGAGAAACAGATGTAGTGGGTACTTAGCATTTTTATAAGAGCAGCGGGAAGAGAAGAATATTATAGCAAAAATTTTGGTGGCTTGTGAGTTTCAAGATGTATTTCCTGAAGAGTTACTGGGATTGCCACCTGATCCAGAGGTTGAGTTTACGATTGACTTAGCCGCAGGTATGGAGCCAGTATCTAAAGCACCTTATAGGATGATTCCAGCTGAGTTAAAAGAATTGAAAGTTCAATTGAAGGAGCTCTTAGACAAGGTATTCTTAAGACCTAGTGTTTCTCCTTGGGGAGCATCGACCTTATTTATTAAGAAAATGACGGGTCGATGAGATTGTGCATCGACTATTGTCAATTGAACAAGTTGACAATCAAGAACTGATATCCTTTACCTAAGATCGATGATCTCTTTGATAAATTGCAAGGAGAAAAGTTCTTTTCCAAGATCGACTTGAATTCTGGTTACCATCAGCTGAAGGTGAAAGCCGAGGATGTTCAGAAGACGACTTTCCGAACCAGATATGGGCATTACGAGTTCCTAGTGATGCCTTCCGGCTTAACTAACGCACTAACTTCATTCATGGATCTCATGAATATGGTGTTTAATCCACATCTTGATACATGTGTGGTGGTATTCGTGGATATATTCTCATCTACTCAAAGTCTAAAGAAGAACATGAGCATTATCTGAGGATTGCTCTGTAGACGTTGCATGAACACCGATTATATGCAAAACTCAGCAAATGTGAGTTTTGGCTAGAGCAAGTGAGCTTTTTAGGTCATGTAGTCTCAGAAGTAGGTGTCACAGTAGATCCGACAAAGATCGAGGCTGTGGTAGAGTGGGAACAACCAAGGACTGTGACTGAGATTCACAGTTTCGTCGATCTGGCTGGGTATTACAGGAGATTTGTAGAAGGGTTCTCCAAGATTTTGGGACCATTTACAAGACTCACAAGGAACGACATTAAGTTTGAGTGGATTGAAGCATGCGATAAAAGTTTTCAAGAACTCAAGAAAAAGTTAACCTCCACACCAGTGTTAGCTATTCCATCAAGAAGTGGAGGTTTTAGGGTTTACAGTGATGCATCACATAGCGGCTTAGGTTGTGTGCATCGCCTAGGGGTCGAGACAGCTTAAGGATCATGAAAAGAACTATCCAACACATGATCTTGAGTTAGCAGCGGTAATATTTGTCTTGAAGATATAGAGACGTTACTTATATGAGAAAACCTTTGAGATCTTCATAGACCACAAGACTCTCAATTATCTGTTTACACAGAAGGACTTGGATATGAGACAAAGAAGGTGGATGGAGTTTCTTAAAGACTACGATTGCTCCATTCAATATCACCCAGGCAAGGCTAATGTGATAGCAGATGCGTTGAGTCAAAAAACTTTGGCTCAATTATCGAGTCTTATTTTGGGAATTCGTTGATGGAAACTATGGGAAGACATTTCATTATATGATACGAACATCAAGGTAAAAGAATCAGGAGCTTTAGTGGAAAACGTCATAATAAGACCAACGATCTTCGATCACATAAATGAGTTTCAGATGAAAGATACAAAATTATTAAAGGTACGACAAGGAGTGATAGACGGTACTAGTAATGAATTCTCTATTAAAAGTGATGGGTCGTTATTGTTTAGAGGGTGTGTGTATGTACCGATCGATGCTGATCTGTGGTATACCATCTTACAGAAGCCCATAAGTCGAAATATGCGATCCATCCTGGTAGTACTAAGATGTATCAAGATCTAAAGAAAATTTTTTAGTGGAAAGGTTGGAGAGGTTTGAATAAGGATGTAGCTGAGTACGTCTTAAGGTGTTTGGTATGTCAGCAAGTAAAGGTGGATCACAGGCATTCATCTAATTTATTATGACCATTACCGATACTAGAATGGAAGTGGGAATCCATTTCCACAGATTTTATTTTGGGATTACCATGGATAGTGAGGAAACACAATGCCATTTGGGTGGTCGTCAATAGAAAGACTAAGTTAGCCCATTTCTTGCCATATAATATGACGTATACTGCAAGTAGATTTGCATAAATGTACATGAAAGAGATTGTCCAACTGCATGGTATTCCTGTGAGTATTGTCTCAGATCGAGATCCATTGTAGACCTCACAGTTTTGACAAAAGTTTTAAGAAGGGATGGGTATGAGACTAGACTTTAGTTCCGCATTCCATCCATAGACAGATGGTCAGACTGAGAGAGTGAACCAGATTATAAAAGATATGCTTAGAGCTTGTATGCTTGATTTTCAAGGATCATGGGATCAACATCTACCCCTGATCGAGTTCGCATACAACAATAGCTATCAAACGAGTATCGGTATGGCACCGTATGAAGCTTTATATGGGAGACGATGTAAATCTCCAATCAATTGGGAAGAAATAGGAGAAAAGTTTATTTTGGGTCCAAAGATTATTGAAAATACCATCAAAGCCGTACATTTGATTCGTTAAAGGTTAAAGGTTGCACAAAGCCGACAAAAGAGTTATGCTGACCTTAAAAGAATGAGCGTTGAGTTTTAGGTAAACTTAATGCCTTAGTTACGATGCAAACTCTGATAAATATGTACGTATAGTTGCAATAATAATTTCGTACATTTCTTTCAGATGGGAGACAATATCTTCATCAAGATTTTACTTACTAAAGGCGAAATGCATTTCGAGAAGCGTGGAAAGTTGAGTCCATGTTGCGTGGGACCTTTTAAGGTTTTGGGTTGCGTTGGAGAAGTTGCTTATCGAGTTGCTCTACCACTGCAACTCTCAAGCATGCATAATGTGTTTCATGTGTCAATGCTGAGATGATACGTGAAGGATCCAAATCACGTCCTAGATTACCAACTGATCAAAATTTAGGAAGACTTGACGGTTAGAGAAGAGCCGGTATAAATTCTTGATCGGAAGGAACAAGTACTAAGTACCAAAAGGATTCCATTGGTGCTTGTCAAATGGCGGAACCATTTGTCGGAAAAAGCCACGTGGGAATGCGAGTTGGGCATGAGCGACGCATACCCGTGATTGTTTTAGTGAACCATGTGTAAATAATTTTGTTCTATAATGAGAATGATCATTTCAAGTTTAAATTTATTGTTAGATTCATGTTAAATTAGTACTAGATTATCTTGAATAACGTCATCGTGAATTAGCGTCGTAAGAGACCAGCAAGATTTAATTGAGGTAGATGGAGTTTAAGTAAAAGAATTTGTGCCAAATGGTGACTCAAACATCATAGAGATGATGTTGAAAGTAGAAGAAATGAAAAATAAAACAAAAAGCAACACAAAAAGAGGTGCCTGTGAACTCGCGCGCTCGAGAATCACATCTCGCTCACGCAAGGCACTCGGTAAGGGAAACATAAGAAAGGGAATTTGATTCCCTAGGGTTGGGTGATACTCACGCGCTCGAGGTCCCAATCTCGCTTGCACAAGTCACTTAGAAAGAAAAAAAAAAGGGAAAGGGAATTCAATTACCTGTGATGGATTGAGACTCGCGCGTCCGAACCTTACTTGTCGTGCGAGCGAGTATCGAGCTATGTAAGGGTTTAAACCCTTTTCATAGTCATTTCGCGTGAAACAAAAAAGGGGGATTCTTAGGTGTGACAGCCCGGATTTCGGCACCCCGAAACCCGCGCCATCAGCACGATCATCTTGACCGTGCCCATCAACTATGCACGGAACACTGGTATATCAAGCATAAAATAAATAAGAACAACTTGCGGAATTTAAATCTACATAGAAATACTTCTCAAAAGACAGTTCTACCCTCATGCCTCTGCATGAAGGGAGAACCGATCTGAACCATCGATGATAACCATCATCATGGATGGTTCGCCCAAAAGAATACTCTGATATCCATATACACAAGGTTTAATCAAAAACCAGGCTTGACATACCAAGCCGTACAATCTCCAACTAAAACTCCTCAAAGTCGCACAGCAGAGTCCTCTAGAAGAAGTCCTCTGGAGGTGGCTCTAACTCCTCGCCGGCCGCAAGGTCCGACTCACCGGTCGCCGCCTCCTCAAGCCCTGGCAATGCTAGTAGTGGACCTCGCGACGATAGTCTATAGGGTGAGCTACATCCTAGCTCAATAGGGAAATGTAACACAATTGACATATAAAATATAACTCACATGTATTCTATGATATGCATGCATGATGTGTCTATGCATTTATTGATGAAAAACAGTTAAAAACGCTTCAATTACTGGTAGATTTCTCATGTCTTTTAGTTAATCATGAATGACGCTGAGAAGGCCTAAAGCAAAACTTAAACTTCAACTTAAATAATCCCCGAGCAATATAGCATCGAGCCCCGACGAGATACCCTTCATCGTCATCTATATAGACAGTTTTAAATGTATTCCCTGGGAATACTAATAGTACCCAAGCCCCTTTCCCCTGGGGATTGGTGGCGGGGTTTCACATCTCATCAACACCCCTGGGGTGTGCTTACTCTGTACGGATAAGCCTCCGGTCCGGCCTCTGATTAGCCAGATCGGTCACGGATATCCTGCCGCGTCGTGGTTATCCCGCCACGTCGGTGGGGTAACCTATCAAACCTCAAATAACAAAAATATCGGTGCCTTACATATAGTTATTCACCGTGTAATTGTGCTATCTTATATCAGTTAGGCCTCATCAAGCATGATTCAATCATGGATACATCCCTGGGATGTATCCATTCACTTGCATCACACCTGATGCCTTTACTTCTTCACTTCATCATCCCCTGGGGATGGTTCATTTAAGTTCTCTCCTGAATGTCACACACGCACACTTTTCATAATCATTGAGTAGTAAAACATTTGAATTGAATTGATATCACTACATACATGCTCTTGTAAAATAAAGTACATGTTCAGGGTGTTCCCTACCTCAAGTCTTTAGCTGATCAATGCATCAAGGTCCCGCGTGGCTCCTTGTGCACTCGTTCTCACGTACCACCTATGGTACCATATAACATGTGAAACACATCACAAAGGATGCCATAGAGAAGGTATAAGATCCCCCAAGAATCTTAAAGTCAAACCAAAGTCAACATAGTTTACTACGATCGATTAATCGAACTCCAAAATCGATTAATCGAATCGATTCGATTAATCGATTTCCAAAATCGATTAATCGAAGTCAATATCGATTAATCGAAGCAATTTGATTAATCGAAATTCTCCTTTCATAAAGTCCATTCTCGATTCGAGCGATTGATTGTCATTCGATTAATCGAATCAATTTCGATTAATCGAAATTCTTCTTTTCGCAAAAGTAAATTCTTTATTGAGCGTTCGAGTTTTCATTCGATTAATCGAATCAATTTCGATTAATCGAAATCCTTCTTTATAAGCAGACTCTTAGTTCGAATAGTCGAGTTTCACATGTTGATTAGTTGAGTCGAAATCGATTATTCGAAACGAAAATCGATTAATCGAAATCCCATTTTGAATAGTCGATTTTTCCTTAAGTTATTTCCTCCAACCCACAGGGTCCTTGGAGGTTCTCGGTCGTACTTTTCTTCTATTTTCTAAGCCATTATCCTATGATTTAACCCACATTTTACTGCAACTTAACCCCTATAATCTATGCACCTTATTTACAAAAATTTTACCTTGAATAGATCTTAAGTTGATTTCAAATCTAGGGTTGGAAGGCTAGGGTTCCAGCTTTGGTTTCTAACGGATCCAAGTCGCGTTGAATCCGGCTTTTGTCTCTTGAATCCCCCCCCCTCCAATCGGTTGCAATAACTCCTCTCTTACTTTTCTCTCTCTCTCTCTTCTTCACTCTCCTTCAACAACCAACAATACCCATCTAGGGTTATTAAACCCTTTTATCCCCTTTTTCTCTCTTGTGTGTTGAGCACATACACCATGATGTAGGTGTATGCGACTTCACATTTACAACACATCACATAGGCATTCTATTTTTCACATCTCATCCGTCATCCCACTACCCGTTGTTGGGCTTCCATTTGTCAAACCTATGACCGATCGGGCACGGATCCCGAGGTCATAGTTTGTGTGATTTTCGTTATTACATCCTCCCCACCTTGGGAATTTTCGCCCTCGAAAATAACCCAAGGTTTGTGTCATTGTGTCTCTCTCTCTCCACACCCTCGTGTGAGGTGATCCAATTTCGTTAGACGATTTAAGTATTTACACATTCGCACATAAAAAGCAAGGAAGAAGAATCAATTTCACAAAAGAAAAAAATTTTGGATTTGTATTGACGAGTGAGTAATTTTACAATGCCAAAATTGGCGAGACAAAAATACATAGGTATCCGTAAAATGCAAAATACATATAACTCAAAGCTCTCCATCTCGAGGTATGCGGCGATGTGGCTGGCCGGCAGTCTCTGGAGCTGGTCGCTGGGGGTGGCGGCTGGCTGAGCGGATGTGGATGTGGAGGGAACCACGTCCGTGGTGGGGTGGAAGACGGGTCCTCTATGCAAGGCGTCCGCCGCCCATTCTTCTTCGCGCCAGATATCCATGTAGGTGTGGGGTAGATGAACCGGAGGGTGTGAAACATGAGGAAATCAATTTCCGCCCATCCTCTCGCTTCTTCCCATTCTCGCCAACACGCCCCTCTATGGTAGGACCGGATGGAGCGGCGCGCCGGCGGTAGGATGAGGTGGGTGTCGCGGGCGCGGAGTGTGCAGGTGGTGTCGGCGTGGCTGGTGTGGAGGAACCTCTCACAGATGGCTCTGCGTAGGTGTGCCCCACCCTCAAGTGGGTCCCGAGGTGGTGGGGTGGTGGCGGTGCTACTGCGCTGCCGCCGGCTGGGTTGGGCGGGAGCGGACCCGAGCTGGTAGGGTCCGCTTCAAAGGTTAGAAGCTGGGTCCATGAAGACTTTGTGAACGCCTTCACGCGATCCGTAGCCCTCACCTCGTGAGGTGAAATAGTGTAGGAGGGCTCGTCGGAGTAACACTCCAACATGCTCGAGATGAGTCGAGCATACGGCATCTTCTCCTTGGGCGCATGTTGCCCTTCATCGGCTTGCTCTTGATGTACCGCATCCCTCAAGGATGACCATGGTAGCATCAAACCATCGGCCATGTATGTCAGAAGTAAAGTGCATGTTGCACTTTATCCACGCTCCGTGTCGCGTGGCGCATCGGGTAAAGGTTGCATTTTATTATGGAGTCGAGCATCCACATGTAGGGTGGAAGGTCGACCCTCTTGATGGACGTGTTCACCCTTCTTCCCGTTGGTCATGCGAGTCATGACCTCTTCAAAACGGGGTTCCTTTTCAAAGGGTGGGAATAGGGTAGTCTCGGGAGTAAAGTCGAGGTAGCATTCAAGCACCTCATGTATGTGTCGACGAGTGATCGATAGAGACCCTCGATCTTGGTTATGATACAATCGTCGCTAGGGCCATTGGTTAGCCCTTGGTAGAACAACCTCACCAATCTAGGGTAATAGGAACCCCGGATTGGTTTGAGAAGGTTGCCGAGTCCGCACTAGTTAGGTAGTTCTGAGCCCATTGGGTCTCGCCTGCAAATCGGGATTTGTGAATAGGGTAGGGTCGATGGTGTATTCGACCTCAAAGGTCTTGGCAGCCCACCACTGCTTTGGTTGCTCCACGTTGGTGGGTGGTGGTGGCATGGGGTGGATTCAAGGGAAGACTCGGCGTAGATGCGCTTCGTCGAACGGAGGTGGTCTCCGATTCTGACGGTGATGGAGTCCTCACCGTGATGGGGTAGGTGGTGGTGGTGCGGCGTTCTTACGCCTAACCGGTAGCTTGGAGGTTGCCTTCTTCGAAGACAAACGGGTTTTGGGCGGCATTTTCACTAAACTAGGGTTTATCTACTTCAAATGAAAGAGGAAAGTATAAATCTAGGGTTTTATGGAGTTTCGATCCAAAAGTAGGCGATCTTGGTCCGAATCGTCAAGAAACCCCAAAACCCTAGCACGGATGAATGGTCAAGAAGAAGGAGAAAAGGCGTCAAAACTCAAAGGGTAAATGATTCAATGGGGAAGAGAATCCCTAATTTCATATATATAGTTCGCCGATTAATCGACGAAATTCTATTTCGATTAATCGAAATTTAAAACTAGGTTAAGTCACAGAAAATCAATTAATCGATTTCCCAAATCGATTAATCGAAAGTCAAATTCGATTAATCAAAATATTTCGATTAATCAAATCGTCTGTTAAAATTTCAAATTTTAAGCTCATCGGCGCTTGCCATACCGACATCGAAATCCATTTCGATTAATCGAAATTCCAAAATCGATTAATCGAATTGAGTTTCGATTAATCAAATCGCTATAACTTCAACTTTTTCTAAACTTTCTTAAGTATTCGATTAATCGAAATCCATTTCGATTAATCGAAATTCAAAATCGATTAATCGAACTCACTGATTAATCGAAATTGTCCATTTTGACTTTAACATCTCTCAAGTCCTCTAAGTAACTCGATTAATCGAAAATCCAATTCGATTAATCGAATTACAAAATCGATTAATCGAAATTATAATTGATCAATGAAACTTCATTCTATGTATATTCTAACTCAAATTTTTCATTTCGATCGGCACATGCTGCCGATTAATCGAACAAAATCGATTAATCGAAATTCCAAATCGATTAATCGATTTGAAATTCGATTAATCGGTTTTGTCCAATTTCTCGAATTTGATCTCTTTGTTTCTTTTACTATTCTTGACAATTTATATTGGATCAAAATTTCCATTGAATTTCAAGCATAGTGGAATTTCACAAACGTGGTTGCGGTTTACATTGAATTCTCACGTTGTTGGAAACAAGGCGGATATTGTTCTTTCACATCGGCCTCTCGCTCCCAAGTAGCCTCTTCTTTTGGATGATTGTTCCACGAACAAGCACTAAGGAATCACTTTAGTGCGCAGACTTGCTCTTTTCGATCCAGAATCTCCACTGGTTCCTCTATCATGCTCATGTCCTCACAAATCTCTATAGGGTGCTTTCCTAACACATGAGACGCATCATTCACGTACTTTCTGAGCATCGAAATGTGGGAGGCAATGTGTACTCGGTCAAATAGCGGGGGTAAACCAATGCGATATGCAACTACACCTACTCTTCCCAAAATTTCAAATGGTCCAACATATCGTGACATAACTTCCTCTCTTGCCAAATCTCATTACACACCTTCATAGGTGACACCTTCACAAACACATGCTCGCCCACCTTGTAGTCAACTTTTCATCTACTCACTCTTTGTCTTTCAACCTTTCTCTGATAATTCGGACAACGGTGGCGTTGTCTTCAAGCAGTTTCGGTCCTAATACAAATTTCTCACCTGTTTCCTCCCAATTCAGAGGTGACTTGCATCGTCGTCCATACAGAGCTTCATACGGTGCCATGCCAATGCTCGGTTGGAAACTGGTGGTATATGCGAGCTCGGGCATCGGTAGATACTCATTCCAAAGATCCTTGCATATCAAGCATGCACGCTCTGAGCATGTCTTCTATCACTTGATTCACCCGCTCTGTCTGCCCATCAGTTTGAGGATGGAAAGCTGAACTAAAGTCTAGTCGTGTTCCCATTCCTTCTTGAAATTTCTTCCAAAACTTGGACGTATATAGTGGATCACGATCTGAAACGATGCTGCTTGGAATCCCGTGTAATCTTACAATCTCCTTCATGTATAAATCTGCCAGTCTTCCTGCAGTATATGTGGTATTATACGGCAAAAAGTGCGCTGATTTGGTCAATCGGTCTACGACCCAAATGGCATTGTGTCTCTTGGCAGTACGGGGCAATCCAACAATGAAATCCATTGAGATCGATTCCCACTTCCATTCTGGTATTGGTAAAGGTTGCAATAGTCCCGCAGGATGTCTATGATCAACCTTCACTTGCTGACAAGTCAAACATCGTGACACATACTCGGCCACGTCTTGTTTCAGTCCTCTCCACTAGTAATTCTTTGTCAAACCTTGGTACATTTTGGTGCTACCAGGGTGGATAGCATAATTTGACTTATGAGCTTCATCAAGAATTGTTCGTCTTAGATCGGCATTGTCCGGGATGCATAGACGGCCTTTAAACAACAAAGAACCATCTTCTTTTTCTGAGAAGTCCGACCTGATGCCTTCATTCACGTCTTGATGAATCTTTGTTAATGTCGGATCCTTCATCTGTAGATCGTGGATATGCTCAAATATCACTGGCTTTAGTGATATGTTAGCCAAAAAGGATCCAGTGTCCTTTGACTCAATGTTCGCGTCATAGATTGCCAGGTCTTCCAATAATTTCCATCAGTGCATACCCAAAATCAAAGAAGCTAACTGAGCTGAACCTTTTCGACTCAATGCATCGGCTACTACATTCGCCTTGCCTGGATGGTATTGTATAGAGCAATCGTAGTCCTTGAGGAATTCCATCCATCTGCGCTGTCTCATATTGAGCTCCTTCTGTGTAAACAGATATCGGAGGCTCTTATGATCGGTGAAAATTTCAAATGTCTCACCATACAAGTAGTGTCTCCAAATTTTCAGCGCAAAAATGACTGCTGCCAGTTCCAAGTCATGAGTCGGGTAATTTTTCTCGTGTTCTTTCAACTGTCTTGATCCGTAAGCTATCACCTTCTTGTGTTGGTTGAGCACACAACCAAGGCCATCATTGTACATGCACGTATCCTCCACTTGCTGAAGGAATCGCCAACACTGGAGCCGAAGTGAGTCACGTTTTGAGTTCTTGAAAACTCTTCTCCCATGCGGCACTCCACTCAAAGGTTGAATCTTTACGTGTCAGCTTCGTGAGAGGACCCGATATCTTTGAAAACCCTAAACGCCGATAATAGCCTGCTAAGCCCAGAAAACTTCGGACATCTGTCACTGTCTTTGGCTGCTCTCATTTAACTACTGCTTCTATCTTTGCTGGATCTACCGTGACGCGGTGCTTCGAGACGACATGTCCCAAAAAGCTAACTTCTTCCAACCAAAACTCACACTTACCGAAGTTTGGCGACAATTGGTGTTCACGTAGCGTTTGTAGAGCAATCCTCAAGTGTTCCTCGTGTTCCGTCTTGGATTTGGAGTATATTAGTATATCATCAACGAACACTACCACGCAGGAGTCCAAGTGTGGTTTAAACACTCGGTTCATCTGATCCATAAATGATTTGGAGCATTCGTTAATCCAAACGGCATCACAAGGAATTCATAGGTCCATCTTCGTATGTCCTCTGCCTTGACTCAATCGATGATACCCGGATCTTAGGTTGATCTTGGAAAATACCTTGCTCCTTGGTTGGTCGAATAGATCGTCAATTCTAGGCAAAGGGTAACGGTTCTTCACAGTGAGTTTGTCCAATTGCCGATAGTCAAAGCATCGCTGCATTGACCCATCTTTCTTCTTGACAAACAAGACCGGTGCTCCCCATGGAGACACGCTCGGTCTAACAAACCCCTTGTCCATTAGTTCTTGTAGTTGTTCCTTCAACTCCTTTAACTCAGCGGGTGCCATTCTATAAGGTGCTTTTGAAATAGGCTCCGTTCCTGGTGCTAAGTCAATGGCGAATTCTACTTCTCTCTCGAGGTAATCCAGCAACTCTTCGAAACACGTCGAACAAGTCTCGCATAACGATCTCGTAAATGACGTTCTTTTCTTCCTTGTCCTCCTTTAAGAAAGCTATATCCAACCCTTCTCGATCATTTTCGGCCCTTCGAGATGAGATCGTAGCCTGAATGACCTCGCTCCTTGAAACCGAAATGATCTTCTTGTGTTGGGTCTGAAAATAACCACCTTGTTCTTGCAATCAACCGTCGCACAATACTGCGCCAACCAGCCCATGCCAAGGATCACATCAAACCCTTGCATGTTTAATAGTATCAACTTCGCTTCCAATTCATACACTTCCAAGTCTTGGACTACTACGATGATAGATTTGCAAGCTAGCTCGTGTCTACTAACTCTCCAAATGGAATAGACACCGATAAGACGTAAGTCCAACGCCTCGAATAACCTTCATCTTCTTGACGAAACGTGGAGTGACGAATGAGTGGGTAGACCCTGGGTCTATCAACACTCGAGCGTCATGTCTAAATACACTTCCCTTCTCATACATAATTAAAGTACCTATAATATATATACACACATACAGTAATTTACACATCAAAATACACTCTCAGTTTATATAAAAAGAATCTACACTATTCCTAATGCATGCACCTTTTCCATCTAAAATTCTTTATGAAACGGAATTTTTCTTTAATAAAATAAAATTTCTCACCTTGGATGACGCGTGCACATTCCTCGCTTCTGAGCAAAGGATCGCATAGGCTCTCCCCTAACAATCGGCTTCCTTGCTTTCAAGAAAGCCGCTTGCCCTTGTCCTCTTGGCAATCCTTGATCAAGTGGCCCACCTTGCCACATCGGAAACAACCTCTAGTTCCGATTCTGCAGCTTCATACCCCATGCGGCTTGCCACATCCGGCACACGCTCTCGAGGTGCGGAAGATACAGACGAGAACCTGTGACAAGAGCGCCAGAGACATGGCAGGCTCTCATAGCTAAAAGGTCTCCCGACGCAAGTAATGGAAACCTCACTGGTGGTGTTGGCCTTCCAAAACCTCCTCAAATCGTGGTCTCGATCACCCACGAACCTCGGCTTTTTATTCACCGGTTCGTAGTTCCCCATCCTTCCTTGGTCAAGTCCTCTCTGTTGCTCTCCTGCCTATATCTGCTTGTGTTCTCTTCTTCCACTACCAAAGCCTTGCTCATGACCTCTTCATAGGTCCAAGAATCGAATGGAGCTACTCCTCCCTAACTTCGTGCTTCAAACCTTGCTGAAACCTCTTGACTTCATCACTTCAGAGCGAGTCCGTGCAAAACGGCAAGTCGTAGAAACTCTACCCCATACTCTCCGATTGTCATCCTCCCTTGTACTAGTCAGAGGAACCGAATCTCAAGTCGGTTCCTCACTACTTAAAATATTGTTTATTGAATTCCTCAACGAATTCCTCCCAAGTCCAAGGCAACTCGGGGTCTCGAGCCCGAGTCCTTATCACGGACTTCCACCAAGGCCCAGCCTCCCCATCCAACATGTAAGCTGCCCATCTTACACTCTCGTCTTAGTGCAAGTTAGCACGCTAAAGACTTTCTCCATCTCCATCGCCCAATTCTCGCCGCCATTGTGTCCGCCGCCTTTAAAAATGAAGGGGTCTCATCCTTCTAAACTCAGAAAAGATGAGGGCACAGTGCAACGCAGTCCTCTGTGTGGTGTAGGTGGTCGCCGTTTCTGACGATGAGCTGCAAAGGATGCTGCTTGTTGTGCCATGGCAGCTGCCATAGTCTCCATAGTGTGCATCATCCTTTGTCGCTCCTCTCTATCTTCTTGTCTTTCTCTCAATCTTTCTTGCTCTCTTAGATCTTGATCCTGATGATCTCGATCCTCTTCCTCATGCTGTCTGCTACTACTGCCCCCTGGGGCCTCGTTACCTCCTAAAGGCACTCTATTGGTAGGAGAGATGAAATCATCTCCACTACGCAAACTCCTTTGATGGCCTCCCCTTGGTCGGCCTCTCCCTCTAGCTGACATTGCGGCTGCATTTGAAACTAAAGTTTCGTTAGCGAAGCCCTATGTTCGACGAAAAGAACCCTTGTCAGAATTGCTAAAAGAAAATGCTCTGATACCAACAGTTACCGCCCGGATTTCGGCACCCCGAAACCCGCGCCATCAGCACGATCATCTTGACCGTGCCCATCAACTATGCACGGAACACTGGTATATCAAGCATAAAATAAATAAGAACAACTTGCGGAATTTAAATCTACATAGAAATACTTCTCAAAAGACAGTTCTACCCTCATGCCTCTGCATGAAGGGAGAACCGATCCGAACCATCGATGATAACCATCATCATGGATGGTTCCCCCAAAAGAATACTCTGATATCCATATACACAAGGTTTAATCAAAAACCAGGCTTGACATACCAAGCCGTACAATCTCCAACTAAAACTCCTCAAAGTCGCACAGCAGAGTCCTCTAGAAGAAGTCCTCTGGAGGTGGCTCTAACTCCCCGCCGGCCGCAAGGTCCGACTCACCGGGGTCAGCGTCTCCTGAAGCCCCGGCAGCTGCTAGTAGTGGACCTGCGACGTATAGTCTATAGGGTGAGCTACATCCTAGCTCAATAGGGACCAGAACCCAATTGAACATATAAAATATAACTCACATGTATTCTATGATATGCATGCATGATGTGTCTATGCATTTATTGATGAAAAATAGTTAAAAACGCTTCAATTACTGGTAGATTTCTCATGTCTTTTAGTTAATCATGAATGACGCTGAGAAGGCCTAAAGCAAAACTTAAACTTCAACTTAAATAATCCCCGAGCAATATAGCATCGAGCCCCGACGAGATACCCTTCATCGTCATCTATATAGACAGTTTTAAATGTATTCCCTGGGAATACTAATAGTACCCAAGCCCCTTTCCCCTGGGGATTGGTGGCGGGGTTTCACATCTCATCAACCCCCCTGGGGTGTGCTTACTCTGTACGGATAAGCCCCCGTACTGGCCTACGGATTAGCCGCCGTATCGGTCACGGATATCCTGCCGCGTCAGTCGTGGTTATCCCGCCACGTCGGTGGGGTAACCTATCAAACCTCAAATAACAAAAATATCGGTGCCTTACATATAGTTATTCACCGTGTAATTGTGCTATCTTATATCAGTTAGGCCTCATCAAGCATGATTCAATCATGGATACATCCCTGGGATGTATCCATTCACTTGCATCACACCTGATGCCTTTACTTCTTCACTTCATCATCCCCTGGGGATGGTTCATTTAAGTTCTCTCCTGAATGTCACACACGCACACTTTTCATAATCATTGAGTAGTAAAACATTTGAATTGAATTGATATCACTACATACATGCTCTTGTAAAATAAAGTACATGTTCAGGGTGTTCCCTACCTCAAGTCTTTAGCTGATCAATGCATCAAGGTCCCGCGTGGCTCCTTGTGCACTCGTTCTCACGTACCACCTATGGTACCATATAACATGTGAAACACATCACAAAGGATGCCATAGAGAAGGTATAAGATCCCCCAAGAATCTTAAAGTCAAACCAAAAGTCAACATAGTTTACTACAGTCGATTAATCGAACTCCAAAATCGATTAATCGAAAGTCAATATCGATTAATCGAAGCAATTTCGATTAATCGAAATTCTCCTTTTCGCAAAGTCCATTCTCAGTTCGAACAGTCGAATTGTCATTCGATTAATCGAATCCAATTTCGATTAATCGAAATTCTTCTTTTCGCAAAGTAAATTCACTGTTCGAACAGTCGAGTTTTCATTCGACTAATCGAATCCAATTTCGATTAATCGAAATCCTTCTTTTCGCAAAGCAGACTCTTAGTTCGAAATAGTCGAGTTTCACAAGTTGATTAATCGATTCCAAATCGACATCGAAACTAAATCGATTAATCAAATCCCATTTCGATTAGTCGATTTTCCTGTTATTTCCTCCAACCCCTGGGGTCCACTGGAGGTTCTCAGTCGATTAATCGATTCCCAAATCGATTAATCGAAATCCAAAGTCGATTAATCGAAATCCAAATTCGATTAGTCGAAATCGGGGTCCTCTGACTCTTCAACTTCCTGGCCAATTTCGACATCAAACCCAATTTCGATTAATCGAAATTGTCAGATTCAGTCCCCTTCGAGCTGTTCTTCCCAATCTTTTTCCATACTTTTTCTTCTATTTTTCTAAGCCATTATCCTATGATTTAACCCACATTTTACTGCAACTTAACCCCTATAATCTATGCACCTTATTTACAAAAATTTTACCTTGAATAGATCTTAAGTTGATTTCAAATCTAGGGTTGGAAGGCTAGGGTTCCAGCTTTGGTTTCTAACGGATCCAAGTCGCGTTGAATCCGGCTTTTTGTCTCTTGAATCCCCCCCCCTCCAATCGGTTGCAATAACTCCTCTCTTACTTTTCTCTCCCTCTCTCTTCTTCACTCTCCTTCAACAACCAACAATACCCATCTAGGGTTATTAAACCCTTTTATCCCCTTTTTCTCTCTTGTGTGTTGAGCACATACACCGCGGTAGGTGTATGCGACTTCACATTTACAACACACATCACATAGGCATTCTATTTTTCACATCTCATCCGTTCATCCCACTACATACTGACTGTTGGGCTTCCATTTGGTCAAACCTATGACCGATCGGGCACGGATCCCGAGGTCATAGTTTGTGTGATTTTTCGGGCTATTACATTAGGGTTCTTCTATCTTTTTCATGTGCACTGTCGGATTCTCTTCCAAGTCGCACGATCGGTTCATCGCCAACGAAATTCCTTGGATTTTATTCGCAAAGAAGGTAAGCTTTACCTTTTTGGGAAGTTAATTTCTTCTTTTATTAGAAAACCCTTGGATGGCACCAAAAACCTCAACGCCTAAGAAGAAATCGGCCATTGACCGCCGAGTTCTAAGCGAGCCAAGGTGGTTCCTTGATCAGTCACATAATATATCATTTTACCACCCTTAACTTAGTGATGCTAGAACTTAGTTTGCCACTAATAAGTTACAGATGCGCATATATTAAGGAAAAATAGTAAAAGAGAACCAAAGTGTTAATATTCATCAAAATAAACTCATAAAGCAGTAAAAAGATGATTGAACCAAAAGACAAATCATCGACTACTACTGAAAGATGAAATATCGTGCTTTACGATTTTACCAAACAATATAAAAGAAAGTGAAAAATCATAATTTACGATTTTACAAGAAAAACAGTTCAAAAGAGTACCATACAAGAGAAAAGAATAAATCGTAAATAGAAAATTATTCAATAGAAAGCTATGTTAGAAAATCGTGATTTACGATTTTCCAGAGAAAGCTATAATAAAAGATAGAAAATCGTGATTTACGATTTTTTAGAAAAGAATACCTTTCGAAGTTGCTGATAACGTGAAAATTAACACCGCCATGCATAAAATTAGAATAATTATTGACTTAAAAGTCTGGCCAATCACGGATCTGAGAAGATTGACGAAGGAAACTCTTAAAGGACTCTGCTGCTGAAATAATGGAGAAAATCCAGAAGTACATTAAACGAATGAAAGCAAGGAAAGATAAGATTAGAAGTAGAGTTATATTAGGATAGTTTTAATTTAGTAATTTCTTTTATTAGAATTAGGAGTTTTGTAAACCGACCCTTATGATCTATAAATAAGAGGCTCGACACATAGGAATAACCATCGAAGAATTTCACAGCATCAATTGACAACTGATGTCTATGTTTTCTCCCATTCAAAGTAGTTTAGGATTTATAAAGTAACGTCGTCCACAGTTCTTTAAAGTCTTGCCTGACAATCAAGGCTGAGGAAGCTAAAAGATCAACCCTTTGGATGGTTCTACTTTTGCTTTCTAGTTTAGATTTATTTTATTACAATTTACTACTTTGTAGATATCTCCAGATTTTAATTTGAATTGACAACTCGGGTTGAAATTTGCAGATTAGTGTAATGGTTTTTATTTTCCTTCTTTAATTTTCTAGAGTTTCATTGACGCCCAAAGTTTTAGTAGATTAGAGATTAGTATAAATCTATATCAAAGGAGATTAGTTATTGATTGATGCCTAAATTCTAGAAAACTGAAATATAGTGTAATAATATTTTAAATTTGTAAACATCCGATAGCTGAAGATTGTGATTGATGATCATAATTTGAGTAGGAGGATTTAGGATTTATTTCCTACAAAAATTAGTTTAAAAAACCATTCTTTATTCATATTTCTCCAGCTGTTTAAGAACTTAAAAGATAAGTATAAGTTTCCAGAAAATTAATATATATATACATAGTACATAAACCAATCTTCGTGGGAACGATCCTATACTAGCTCTACAATTTCCTTTGTGCGCTTGCAATAGGTTAAGACTTAATTAGAGATACATATAATCGACAAGTCAAGTTTTTGGTGTCGCTGTCAGGGAATGCGTTTTATGTTATATTTATATTAATTTAAGAAAACAAGTATTTATCTTTCTCTTTTTATATTTCTTTGATCATTCCTTAATCTTTTACAGGTTTATTCAGAGTGACGAATCAAAGTTTCAACTTCCCCTGATCAGAGAAGCTAGAGGCTAAGATTTGTTTCTCTCCCTGTTTTCTAGAATAAAAATAAGATAAAACTAAAAATAAAATAGACATTTACAATAATTGTTTTACCCACCCTGCTCTGTGCTATCTCAATTCAGAATGACAGGAAATGACCAATATGTGGCTAAAGCATTGGGGGAATATTATGCATTCACACCTCTTACACCTCCCCTGTGTATTCAAATACACCCTACAGTAGGTAATAGGACTTCTAAAATTTCGTCCAATGTGCTCCAAATACTTTCTACTTTTCATGGGCTAATGGACGAAGATCCCTATTTCAATTTGAATAAGTTCAAAGAAGTGTGAGACACTATTCGAATTAAAAACTTGACACAAGCACCCATACGGCTACAGCTGTTTGCATATTCTCTCAGAGATGAAGCAAAGCAGTTGATAAACACTTTGCCTCATAATTTGATTGCAAATTGGGAAGGTCTGGAATGTATGTTTCTTACAAAATTCTTTACAATCTGCAGAATCAATAAAATCTGGCATCTTATCATCACATTTCACCAATTGCCGGATGAATCTCTGCAGGAATATTGGAATCGTCTTAAGGATCTTCTGTATAAGTGCCCTCACCACGAGATTACGCGTTGGTAACTCTGCTCACTTTCTATGAAGGCCTTGAAGATGCAACCTGACTTATGATTGATGTGGCCTGCGGTGGAATGTTTCGTACATTGACAACAGAGGATGCTTGGGAACTATTTGAGACCCTTAGCGAGAAATCAGTGCAACACCACGCATCGGGTGAGATTGATTAAGAGACTTTAACAAACATACTTCCTAAGCAAGGAGGAATATATAAATTAAATCCAATGATGAAAGGTTTTTCAAGGCTAAAGCTTTGGAAAGCAAAAACTCAATCTCCGGTGGGTATAAAATCGTACCCAACATCTCAAAAAGGAGAAGCCTGTGGTCCTAACCATGGCCTAACTCAGGCAGTTTTCTAACCTCCAACTATTTTTTCTTACCCCACAGAGGCCCAAAACGACACTACTACAGAGGATGCCTTGTTGCAAATAGCTGACGGCTGGTTGCAACATAGCCGTATCCAGACACAATTACTCAATCACCTTCGGCAATCTGTTATAAGGTTAAAAACTCAAATTGAGTAGCTAATTCTTTTTGAAAGAGAAAGTAACGAACTACCTTCACATGCAGTGGGTACATCTAGAGGACATATATTTATGGGAGGCATATCAACCCCCTTTATTTTAAATTGAATTCCTCTACCACTTGTCGGGCTACCGACTCACCCGTAGTAAACACCTGTAACATATGTATATAATTTAATATTGAAGAGTATTCTACGATCTACAGTGTGTGAAGGTACAGGCAATCGTAAAGACTCTTTTGTCTAGTCACAATCACTTAAGCGTATGGATTTACGATTTCGTGTGATTCGTAGAGTCAAATCATAACGAGTACGATTTGAAGTGTTATAGAGTTTCACTTTTGTTCTATAGAATTGCAAATGATAATTCTAGGGAACAAGCGATTCTAGTGATCGATCTTATCGACTACGTTGAAACTCGAACCCATTTAATTCATAGAGGAAGCGGACATGCATTGTATTCAATATCTCCACTGGCCAACTACCCAAACCTATGAGCTTATACTTTGACACGTGAACCCTTCCCTTCCCTATAAAACCATCTCTTTTGCCTTCCCAGCAATTCATCTCTTTCATCTTCTTTTCATACCCTAATCCTTATGGCTTAAGAATCAAACTAGAACAATTTCAGCAAACGTCTTGATAAAATTGTTGAAATACACAAGGCTGAGCTCTTGGCTGTAATACAGAGAGTAGAAAATCAGAAGCGCCAACGACCTGTACTAGATGCTGAATCATCCACTGAAACTACTATTTACCCTAAACCTAACTCAAATCTGACATCACAGTCGAAGAACCCATTTTCTCCCACTTCCTAACCTTTATACCATTACAACCCACCTCGAATGCGAGCTCCTATATGATGATGGCGGGTTGAGCCGTTCCTCGCCACCCCTCTCCATTGCTCATCTTCTCTCCCTGCCTATGTTTCAATCTCTAGGTAGGATCTTCGTAAGGGAGCAATATAGGTGAAGGGTGATTCGAAGATGTGTTCACTTCCCCACGCTTCACAGAACCACCACTGTAGCAGTGCATTTCTTCCAAGGAAAACATGTGATGTACTCAGTTTGGGAGAGAGATTTTGAAGGGCAATGGGAAGTGTTTCAAGAGCTCTTGGAGTAGCGACCCTGCCAAGGTGTGGATACTCCTTTGATAGGAAGGAATGAGAGACTCTAATCAAATGGTGGTTAGAAACCGAGGACCGATCTCTATCGAAAACATCTTCTCGAACGTTGCTGCCAATATCATAGTGTATGTCTAGATTTTTCCTAGGTTTATACTTTTATGTAATTAGTTTTTATTTTAGTACTTAAGATTTCTTTGTCCTGATCATTGTAAATATTTAGATAATATATGAAATTTTCTTTTTGACTAACTGTGTAATTGTTCCTAACTTATCTTTTTCAATTTTTGTTATTGATACTTCGAGAATAAGTTCCGGATATTTTCTCTCAAGTTTGGGGGAGAGTATATATCTGGTGATAGATTTTTTTTTCGGTCCACAATTGGTATTATCAGTAATTCAAAGGTAAAAATTTTAAGTGTCCTCTATTTTTTTTGTGCCAATGAGGGCATTTTTCGACTTAAGTTTCGGGGGGATATACAACTTCTATGTATAATAGTAGTTAATTAGTATATTAGTATTTCAGATAGTAGTTAATTAGTATATTAGTATTTCAGATAGTTTTATTTAGTTTGTTTTTGTATAAATTTTTTTGGAATTCTTTTAAAAAATAGTTTTTTTTAAGTTGATCATTACATAGGAATTATGATAGAAAAAATTATAAAATTTGAAAACTTAGGATCCATCATAGTAGAAGTTCAATAATCAGAATATAGAATAGTTCAATTAATGTTTAGCTTGTTGAACACTGTATTAGATTGAATGTTTGAAACAATAGATTGATCTAAACTGTAAAATTTTAGACTATAGTTTTAAAATTGTATAAATCAGTGAGCATTAGAGCCAAATTTTCCTTTCTTTGAGAGAGAGAGAGACTGATTCTATTCAAGTTAAAAATTTCTTTAAACTTTTTTTCTGTTGTTATGAAATCTCATATTACTGAATTTAGAATCAAAATATTCTATGACTATGATAACCTGATTTTTTGTTTAGAACTATCTATTAGAAATATCAAAATAATAAGGCATCTATGCTAGTAAATCGTAAAGATGATTTAAGGCCATCTTTTGTTAATCAGAGCCAAAAAGTTAAAATTCTAAAAAATAACTTACCCTTTGAACCCATATTAGAAGCCTAAATCAAATTTCTTTGTACCAAAATTCTGAAAACCCTTAACCATAAGTACTACCAAAAGCTTTCAACCTTTAACCCTTAAATTTTCTGAGATTTTAGAATACAAAAGAAGGGAAGAAGAGAGAGTGAAAGGAGTAAAAAAAAAGCAAAAATAGATAAGGGGAATACTAAAAGAGAGTACAGCTGAAGACATCAATTGAAAAATATAGGAAGATGTAAAAAATCATAAAAGAAGATTTAGAAAGAAAAGAAAGAAAAATCATGAAACACGATTTTTCAAAACAATTGAAGAAATATGATTTACAAAATGAGAAAAAAAAGAAGATAAAAATGGGAGGAAGTTATTCAAATCCTTGGATACTTACCGAAGTAGAAAAAAGAAGAAGCTGAAAAGATAGGAGAAAGAAGAGCTAAATTCTCAAAAAAAAAATTTGAATCCTTTTCTACCTTTCTTTAACACCTTCTGAAACCCAAAGCCCCATTACAAGCCGAAGGAAAAACCTTTTTGATTTATGGTTTGCAAAAGTATAAGCCTAGTAGAGATATGAATAATAGATGCTATGGATTGCATAGGAAATCATATGAATAGAATAGATTATCTTTTTTATAAGATTATCTTTTTTATATGAGTTTTTCTGAAATAATACATTGAGAGAACCCAAAAGTTTTGATATTTTTTTAGAGTATGTCAATAGTGAGTTTTTGAATGAAAATATTTTCTAAATCTGCAGTTTAAAAAAATTTATGAAGAATAAACTGTTCACTGATACATACATTCCGTGCTTACTATGAATAGAAATTATTGGAGTTTTAATCAAGGATGACTGTTATAATGGAAAGTAAGGATAAAAGATTGGCTAATTTTAGAAATTCATAAGAAACAATGTGATGACCAATTTAGTTAACTTAGTCAATTTAGTCAATGTACTTAACTTAGTTAGTGCATAAAAATTAGTTTAGATTTTTAATTTTTGTAAAATTTGAAAAATATTTAAAAAAATCCAAAAATATTTAAAGTTTATAGGTAACTTCACTGAAAACCTTTAGGAGACTGCAACTCCTCCACTAGGGATTGCCTAGGAGTTTTAAAGGCTTGTAGCATCTGCTAAATGTAATCGTGCTCCCTACGAAAGTGACATTTAAATTCTTAGTTTTAGAATATTTTATATTACCTTGTTTGTTAGGGACTAGCAAAGCATAAATTTGGGGGTGTGATCAGTCACATAGTATGCCATTTTACCACCCTTAACTTAGTGAGGCTAGAACTTAGTTTGCTACTAATAAGTAACTGATGTGTAGATATTAAGGAAAAATAGCAAAAGAGAACCACAGTGTTAATATTTATCCAAATGAACTCATAAAGTAATAAAAAGACGATTGAACTAAAAGACAAATCATCGCCTACTACTGAAAGATGAAAAATTGTACTTTACGATTATGTGAAACAATGTAAGAGAAAGTGAAAAATCATAATTTACGATTTTGCAAGAAAAGCAGTTCAAAAGAGTATGATACAAGACAAAGCAATGAATCGTAAATACAAAATCGTTCAATAGGAAGTTGTGTTAGGAAATCGTGATTTACGATTTTCTAGAGAAAGCTACAATAAAAGATAGAAAATCGTGATTTTCGATTTTCCAGAAAAGAACACCTTCCGAAGTAGCTGATCACGTGAGAATTAACACCGCTATACATAAAATTAGAAGAATTCTTGACTTAGAAGTCTGGCCAATCACGGATCTGAGAAGATTGACGAAGGAAACTCTTAAAGGACTCTACTACTGAAATAATGGAGAAAATCTAGAAGTACATTAAATGAATGAAAGCAAGGAAATATGAGATTAGAAGTAGAGTTATATTAGAATAATTTTACTTTAGTAATTTCTTTTATTAGAATTAGGAGTTTTGTAAACCGACCTTTATGATTTATAAATAAGAGGCTCGGCACATAAGAATAACCATCGAAGAATTTCACAGCATCAATTGACAACTGAGGTAAATGTTTTCTCTCGATCAAAGTAGTTTAGAATTTATAAAGTAACATCGTCCATAGTTCTCAAAGGTCTTGCCTGACAACCAAGGCTGAGGAAGCTGAAAGATCAATCCTTTTGATGGTTCTACTTTTACTTTCTAGTTTAGATTTATTTTATTGCAATTTATAGCTTTGTAAACATCTCCAGATTTTAATTTGAATTGATGACTCATATTGGAATTTATAGATTAGTGTAATGGTTTTTATTTTCCTTCTTTAATTTTCTAGAGGTTGATTGACGCCCAAATTTCTAGTAGATTAGAGATTAGTATAAATCTATATAAAGGATACTAGTTTTTGATTGACGCTCAAATTCTAGAAAACTGAAATATAATGTAATGGTATTTTAAATTTGTAAACATCTGATAGCTGAAGATTGTGATTGACGACCATAATCTGAAGTAGGAGGATTTAGGATTTATTTTCTGCAAAAATTAGTTTAAAAAATTATTCTTTATTCATATTTCTCTAGTAGTTTAGGAACTTAAAAGATAAGTATAAGTTTTCAGAAAATTAATATATATATATATACATATATATATACATAGTACATAAACCTAGCTTCGTGGGAACGATCCTATACTAGCTTTATAATTTCTATTGTGCGCTTGTAATAGGTTAAGACTTAATTAAAGATATATATAATTGATCAGTCATTCCTCCACCGAACCCTCGTGTTTAACCCACCGAATGGTGGGAGGCTAAAACTTTGAACTTGAATGGCCTTTTTACAAGGATCTTTTCAAGGATCAACTGGTCACGGAATGGATCCTAAACTATCTCATGACGACCGGGATCGCATCAATTTTGCAGCCATTCTATGATTGCTACTACCCACGATTGGTTCGGTTATTTTATCAAACTTTAAGGACGGACCCAACCAACACGAAATTGATCACCACCATTGACGAGAAGACCCTTGTCTTCGACCAAAAAGACATTGCCTGGGCAATGAATTGCTCTTGGGAATTTTTGGATGATGGGGGTGCGGGGTCTCCAATCCGAGAAATAGTTAATTTTCCTAACATTATGGCTCAGATTACCAATGGAGAGATCGGAACCGGGAAATCCGTTACGAGGGCATAGTTTCTAGAGCACCTATGTCCTTTAGATATAATTTTCAGGAAAAATCTTTATCCTCTGAGTCATGAACAAAAACGACGGGATCTGTTCCTTCAAGCTCTATTGACGACTCACCAAAACAAGTGGTTTAACGCTCCTGCCTTGGTGAGAGCAGGAATCTATGATCGTACCAAGCTAGGAGCAGTTTCAACCGTATTAAACCATTTACCCTATGCTCGGTTAATCTCAAGGATGATTGAGTAGTACGAGCTCTCATCTGAAGCCGACGATTATGAGGTTCACATTGATGAACCCCTCTCCTCGGATAATGTTAAAACTTATCGGGCCAAGGACTTGAACCACAATTACAACAGCCTTCAAGCAAGTGTTAGACGGAAAATGGAAAGAGACATAGCGCAACGTGTGCAACAACAATAAGAAGACCAACAACCCCCTCACCTAGGACCCAAGCAAGAAGCTCAACCCCCGATACCTCCACAACAGGCTCCAGTACAACCATAAATTCCTTCATATGGTGGTGCGGACTTCATGGCAGAGCTCTTTAGAAGGATGGATTTACAGGACTTGGCACTTCAGAGGGTTGAGCAGCAAAACCAGCATATACACGCCAGCTCCATTACCATGAGGCATTGCTGACCGACTCGATGCTCTATATGTACCCTTCAGACTATTTACAGCGCATGGCGGCTGCACGAGCCTACGTACCTGAGGCTTCTAGTTCTGGAGCGGGAGGACCCGAGGACCTTGGCGAGTAGCCTGGTGATGCTGAGGACTGATAGGAGAGTTCAACCTATGGAGGTAATTTTGGGGGAAATTTGTTTTGGGAGTGTAAAATGATATTCATTTTGTAACTTGTTGGTGTTAAGTCCTGAAACTGTGGTGACATGGTTGTCACATGTGAATAGTTTATTTTTTTTGTGTGAGTCCCAAGACTATGGTGGCATGGTTGCCACTTCTGGATGGATAATAGGTTTAACTTGGCAAAACAAAAGTTTTATTTTGAATGTGAAAGGACAATTTTTTTATGAGTTGTGTTATAACCATTGTGGTTATTGATTGGTAGCTTAGTTATTTGAATGTGGTGGATATGTCGAATGTAGATATTAGGTTGTCGATTTTTGTGTAGGTAGGATGATTTGATTAGCTTTAGCTAATTTGGAATGTCATGGCTATTATTATGGCTGTGTTTTTCATACAGGGTATGGACATGTTGTGAGTTGCATTACATAAATGTTAATATATGTAAATAGTTTTGATTTTGAAATTGGCACTTACATATGTGGCTAATTAAATTTTAAATGTGAATGTTAATGTTTTTGGATTCACATGCTTATACAAGCGGAAAATTTAGATTAGCATGCTTAAATTTGATTTCGAATTTTCAGAAGTAGATGTGTCGATTTTGAGTTCTCTGTGCAAGTACGATTGTAAGGTCAAATTTGGCCAAGTGTTGCTTTGGATGTGTGATCCAATTATGTTCCAGTTATTTTTCTGGATGTGTGTAGTGAATACTTGGTAACTATTTGGATAATGTGGATGTGTGTAAATGTGTGGGTTGTGAATGGATTTTTCGTGCAAGTGTGATGTTCGCATTATCTATGGCAAACTCGTGGATATGTATATATGTTTTCATGTAGGGTGTGGATATTTGTTTTGTGTGGTCTTAGTATCAGCTTGCGGATATTTTTCATCTTGATGTGTGTGGTTAAGTTCGACGTATTCTTTTGATTAGCGTGTTAGTGGCCAGGTGACTTAGATTAATTTTTTAGGACAAATTTTTTATAAATAGGGGAGGATGTAATATCCCCAAATTTAGGAAACCGTGTAAGTCAAACAGGTACACATATAGGTGCGGTGCACTGTATAATTTTGAATTTTGTGGGATCAATACATGTGTAATAACTAGTGAGCAAGTGAGAATGAGCGTGTATCAGGTTAGGTGTGTGGGGTTTGCATTGGAACCAAAATAACTTCACACACATCTATGTGTGTATGTGCTTCACACTAAGAAGGTCAAGTGGATAGGGATAGCACACATGTTGTGTGTGGGTGCTTCACATGGAAGCAAATACTTTTAGATAGGTGAGGGGTGACCTCACGTGCACAAACCCCCTTTGTATTTATTTTGCTTGCCTTGTTTGCTTAGAGAGAGAAAGAGTGAGAAAGGGTTTTGAGGAAGGAGAGGTTCACCAAATTTGTGGATTCCGAAGCCCTTAGCCTTCGTGAATTTTTGCGATCTTGTCGACAGAGATATTGCCATCGATTGCGCCGTTGAGGAGATTGTGGGGCGTGGATTGTGGCTGAATTGGTTTTGAAACCCATTGTGTGTAAAGAGAGGAAACCGCTCCGATTCTTGCTTCCGTGTCGCGTGATTTCACTAGCTTAGAAGGTGAGAAACCGCAACTCAAAGGTGTAATTGTAGAATTATATGTTTAGAAATTTTGTGAGGTGTGTGGGTAAGAATGATGAGAAATCGCGAGAGAAACGAGTTCAGAAACTTGTAGATCTGAAGAGTATCTGAATCTCGCTCGCGCGGGCTTTGCTCCTCGTGTGCGAGATTCCTTCAGAAAGGCCCCAGTGAGCCTCGCACGCACGAGAAAGAGAGACTCCAGTGAGCCTCTGTGCCTCGCTCGCGTGAGTTGTGTGTGCCATGTGACTTGCGCGTCTAACCCTGTATCTCACGCGTGCGAGATATAGAGTTAAGGCATTTTGGCTATTTTTCTTGTAAAATTTTCAGAAATTTCGACCGTTAGGCTTCCTTAGACATTTCTAAAGGGTCTTTAGATGATTTGGGATGTAGGTTAAAGTGATGAGTGTGTGCGAGAAGTCTCGAATGACTTCGTGTGATTTTGCTTAAGTTGTGCTTGAGGTAGGGGAAACTTAAGAACATTGAATCTGATGTATTTTGTATAAATTGAACGATGTGATAAGATAAGCCATGATAAGTTATGTGCATCTAAATATTTGATTTTTGAATCTTTTACAAGCTTTGTAAATGAAATTCAAAATGTGATGTGATCTGTGAATTTGTGTGAGCTCCGGATTTGTGTATGGATTCTAGATTTTAAAAATAAATATAATTTAAGCACTTCACACGGTGTGAAAACTATAAGTTAAAATTTGCACAATGATTTATGGTTCATGTGAAACGAATCCCTTGTGTTCCGATATGGCGGGATATTTGTACATTCCTACCTGCCAACGGTAAAGCTTCGTCGGTACAAGCATCCTTCACAACACAGGAGCTTGGGCATTTGTGAAAAATGGTTCATTGAATAACGATGGTTAGGGATTCCCATTGGTATATGTGTGGCTTCCGATGCTATATGTAATTGGAATAGTATTTAAGTTACTTAAAAGATTTCAAACAAATATTGGAAGTGTGTGTGATTAAAGTTCAACATCTAGAAATTCTTGCGAAATGTGAAATGTTCATATGAAATCAATTATGAAAATTTACGCTTTGAAATATGAGAGAAAATGCTACTAATGTTGCTCCTATTGAGCTTAGAGTGTTAGCTTACCCTTTGACTATACGTCACAGGTGCCGAGTTAGAGAAGGAATCTGGAAAGCGATCCGGAGTAGATTCCAGAGGAGGAGATTGAGCCCCTTCTAGAGGAGTTCTTCCCATAGATTGGGATTTGTGTTGGAATTGAATATTATTTTGTGCTTAGGGCTTGGTACATCCAACCATCTTGGATTAGAAATTGGATCATGTAATTATTTTGAATATTGTTTGTGAACCATTATTTTGGTGATGGTCAGCCATCACCGGTGGTTTGTTTAGGTTCTTTTGTCCATGCGTCTCTACATGGAATTAGAACCGTAATTTTGATATGTTTTGAATGTATAGAAATAGAATTTTCGTTTGCTCTATATGATGACTCTATCTGCTTAGTTAGAGATATCTGCTTTGAATTATGCTATGCCTATGGATGTACTAAGTGTTCAGTAATTCATGAATCGCCTTAAGCAAAAGTCTGACGACACAAAATTTTGGGTTGCTAAAATCCGGGCTATCACAATTTTGTTTTAATAGCCCCTTTATTTGATCATTTTGTATATGTTTAAAATCTAATTATGACACTTGATTACATACGGCAGGAAAAATATTGACATGGAGGGAGTACGTTATTTCACCATTGAGATATTCAAGTCACTAGAACTACTGAATTGGGTGAATGGAGCTATATAATCTACTTTAAAGTTGACCTTCCCTACAGAAAGTTAAGCCCAACAAACTGTTTAACATAAAATTCCCATGTAATCATTTTGGTGATAGGCGATAAGCGCATTCTTCCATCAACTGGAGAAACGACACTTTTTCTCCCAGCACACTATCTGGCAAGTATATTATGTTTGTCCTTTCAATTTGGTGAAATTAAAAAGTTTATTAACAGAGGTTATTGATCAGTTACAGAATATACCATTTTATCACCCTTAACTTAGTGATGCTAGACCCCAGTTTACTCCTAACAAGTTGATGATGTGCAGATGTTAAGGGTAAATAGCAAAAGAGAGTCAAAGTGTTAATCTTTGTCAAAAGAAACTCAAAAAGCAGTAAGAAAGAGGATTGAGCATAAAAGGCAATTCGACACATATTTAAAGCTAAAAATCATAATTTATGATAGAACGTAGTGAAAGAGAAAATGAAAAATTATAATTTACGATTCTCCATAAGACACTTTAAGCAGAGTACGATCCTAAAGAGAATTGCGATCGTTTGTTCTTGGAGAGTTATGAGCTGAACAAAGAAAATCGTAATTAGAGAGTGACGATTTTATAAAAATAGAAGATTCTTGTTGCTGGTGAATATGAGATCTACACCACCATGCATATAATTAGAAAACCTCTCGAATTAGAAGTCTGACAGATCACAAATTCGAGAAGATTGATGAAGAGAGATTCCTAAAGGACTTTGCTGCTAAAACAAAGGAGCAATCCCAGAGCGCATCAACTATCCAAAGCAAGGAAAAACTAGGATTAGAAGTTAGAATTATATTAGAAACCTTTTATTCTTAATAGTTTCATTTATTAGGATTAGAATAATGTAAATCGACTCATGATCTATAAATAAGAGAGCTCGGCATAGGTGAAGAATTATCGAAGGAATTGTCAACATCAATTAATGGCTGAGGTTGAGTTTTCTTTTGATCAACTTTAATTTAGTTTAGTTTAGATATCCAAGGTTTCTCAAGAGCAATTGATGACTGCAATTGGGAGTTGGAAGATTAGAGTAGAGTATCCGTAATTTCTCAGGAGCAATTGATGCCTGTAACTGAGGGATGAAAGATCTTTTTTTTGCTTTCTAGTTTAGATTTATTTTCATGTACTTTTACTATTTTATAAACATCTAAAGGTTTTTTATTTGAATGATGACTCAGATTGAAAATTTACAGATTAGTGTAATGGTTTTTACTTTTCCATCTTCAAAGAGAATGGTTGATTAAATTAAATCTGTGTTAAGGAATTCTAATTTTTGATTGACGCTCAAATTTTGGAGGATTGAAATACGGTGTAACAATACTTTAATTTTGTAAATATCCGAGAACTGAAGGATTATAATTGACGACCATAATCTGGAAGGAAGAGGATTTAGTTTTATTTTCTACAATTAGTTTTAAACAAACCATTCTTTATTCATATTTTTCCAGTAGTTTAGGATCTAAAAAGGTAATTATAGGTACTTAAACTAAATAAAACTATAAAAGAGAAATCACTTCCTCGTGAGAATGATCCTATACTAGTGCTCAATTTTCATTGTGCTCTTGCAATATAGGTTAAGACTTTAGTACAATTTTAGAGCACATCAAGTTTTTGGCGCCATTATCGGGGAAGCAGATTAGTTTTTTTTAGTATTTTGTTTTATTTATTTGAAAACTAATATTTATCTTTCTCTTTTTTTTTATATATATTTTTAATTTTCTTTGATCACTTCTTAATTTTTTACAAGTTTACTCGGAGTAGCGAATCACAGCTTTCAACACTTCCCTGATTAGAGAAGCTCGAGGCTCAAATTTGTTTGTCTCTCTTCTTTCTAAAATAAAAATAAGATAAACTAAAAATAAAAATAGACATTTCCAATAATCGTTCTAGCCAGCCTACTTTGTTTCTAATTCCATTCATTATGGTGGGTAAAGACCAATTTGTGGCTAAGACGTTGGGAGAGTATTATGCATTGACACCTCTTACTCCTCCCTCATGTATTCAATTACCCCTATGTCCGGTGATGGAACCTTCGAAACCAAACCCAGCGTATTTCAATTTTTACCTATCTTTTATGGGTTTGGCGAGGAGGATTCGTATATGCACGTAATGAGTTTTCTAGAAATCTACGCAATTGTTAAAATTAAAAACTTGTTGGAGGAGGCCACTTGTTTGAGACTCTTCCTGTTTTCCCTTAAAGAGAGGACAAAGCAGTGGTTGAACTCTTTGCCTAGCAATTCAATTGCCAGCTAGGAACAGATGCAGACCAAGTTTATCACAAGATACTGCTCAATTAGCAAAACGAATGGAATCTGGATGATCATCATAACGTTTCATCAATTGTCGGATGAGTTTTTGCAGAAGAGCTGGAAGCGTCTTAACGAGCTTCTTAACAAGTGCCCTCATCATGGG
Source organism: Chloranthus sessilifolius (assembly GCA_021018995.1). NCBI lineage: Eukaryota > Viridiplantae > Streptophyta > Magnoliopsida > Chloranthales > Chloranthaceae > Chloranthus > Chloranthus sessilifolius. The sequence continues at coordinate 22,042,559 of CM037588.1, forward strand.
GTCCCATGCTGGTAAATAGTTCTTGATTTCTATGAAGGCCTTAATGAACAAACCCGGCACATAATTGATGTTGCTTGTGGAGGGATGTTTTGTACGTTAACTAAAGAGGATGCTTGGGAAATTTTTAAAACCTTTCGCGAGGAACCAGTGCGACACCATGCACCGAGCGAGACTAGTTTTGAGACTTTAAGGAATAAGCCTCCAAAGCGGAGAGTACCTTATGAATTAAAGTCAATGATGAATTGCCTTCCTAAGATAAAACTTTAGAAGATAAAATTTCAGTCTCTGTTGGGTATAAAATCACACCCAACATCTCAAAAAGATGAAGCTTGTGGTCCTAACCATGGCCCATCTCAGGAGGATCTTCAGCAACTTGCTGTACTATTTGATTCGACAAGTATCCAAGATCATACTGTTTCCATCAAGGATGCCATGCTGCAGACGTGTGTAAATTGTCAGCAACATGACCAGAACCGATCGAAGCCATTCTTCTCGATCCAACAATCTCTTTTCAAGTTAGAGGCCCAAGTTGAGCAGCTAACTATTTCAATTAATAAGAGAGAGAGTAGCTACTCTTCACCATAGCCAGTTGGCACTCCAGGAGGACATAACTTTTTGGGAGGCACATCAACTCCTCGTGAATTCAACTAGAGTTCCTCTTGAAGCATCCTGTAACATATATGTATTATTTCTTTTGTCACTATTAGGAAATTTCATTAGGGAAGACTTTAAGATCTCAAGTGTGTTAGAACACATTCAATCGTAAGGCCCTTTCTGTCACTGTAGTGTATGGATTTACAACTTTCGTGATTTATAGAGTCGAATCGTAGAGATTATGAATCGAAGTGTCAAGAGTCTCATTATTGTTCTCCAGAATCGTAAATGACAATTTTAGGAACAAGCAATTTCAGTGACTAGTCTTATCGATTACATTGAAATTTGAACCCATTTAATTCATAGAGGAAGTGGACACACATCACATTCAATTTTTCCACTTGCCAACTACCTAAGCTTAAATGCCTACACTTTGACATTTAACTCGAAGTGATGATTCAAAGCTCTAAAACTCCCTTATAAATTTATTCCCTTGCACAGACCTTTATCATCATATAGCCTTTCTTCTTCTTCCATCCTTACCCTAAACCTTATGGCAGAAGAACATAACCCAAGTGATTTCAGCAGAAGACTTGATAAAATTCTTGAGATACAAAGGGCCGAGCTCCTAGTTGCAAGAAAGAAAGTAGAAGATTTAAAGCGCTAGTGACCCACTTTGGATATTGAATTGTCCATTAAAATTATTCTGTGACAGCCAAATTTTCCTATCACAAAAACCCGTGCCGTCAGATTGTAGATCACGTTCCATTATAAAAATGGCATATTACAAGAGCAGAAATAAATAAGCAGCTATTACAAAAGTAATACCCATGGCCAGAATAGAGAATCTATCCATATAGAAAATATAGTCCAACAATCTAAAACCACCGATGATGGCCGACCATCACCTAAACAGTGGTGTACAAGAAGAGAAAATACAACTCTAATGTTTACAAAGCTCCATAATTATACCAAAACTGGGGGTCAACACGGAAGCTTCTGAGTAGGATTCAACGAACTCTCTAGGTCTCGCTCACAGCTTGTACCTGTAACGTATAGTCGAGGGATGAGCTAACAGTCTAAGCTCAGTAGAGAAAAACAATCCAATATACATATTTCCAGGCAAATACACAGAGTTGATTGATTGAAATTCAATCGGTGAAATCAAACTTCAATTGCATTTTTTTCAGGTTAAGACAAAACCAAATTCGAGAAAACATTATCATGTACTTCAAAATCAGAGTGTGCAAGCGGAGTTCTCAGTTTCTAGTTCACTTGTGTAGATTCGGTTAGTATTCATTTCATTTCAATTTCATTCAGTATCTTTTGTATACAGTGTAACCCGACATGTCGGTCCAGTATCAAATTTCAGTGTCGAATGCAATGTCAGTCAGTACAGTAATGCAGCACATGATGCACGGTTTAACCCATCGAGCCAATCCAGTATGCAGTACATGATGTATGGTTTAACCCGTCGAGCCGGTCCAGTATGCAGTACATGATGCACGATTTAACCCGCCGAGCCGGTCCAGTATGCAGTATGCAGTGTCCAGTATGATCAGTATATGCAGTATGCTCAGTGTCTAGTATTTAGATGAGGTTTACATTCTTATTCACAGTTCAGATTTCTATTCACGTTCAAAGCTCGAGGTTTCATATATAAAGGACACTCTTTGGATTTTTAGTTCAATTTTGGAGTTTTAATTAGATCTTCAAGTTCAAATGTCATGTTCCGATTCAAATTCATTATGCAGATTTACACTCTCAGATTCTTATTGGAAATGAAATTTAAAAATAAGGTTCACTTCTGGTTTCAGATCTATAGTTCATTGTCAAAATCGCGTTTCATATACGGAATTCGAATCACATAATTCAAATCAAGGCATGTTTCGAAATCATATGTCAAACTAAAAGTTTGAATCATCCAAGCATAAATCGACAATTTCAAGGATTTCAAAGCTATGTAAAATTCAAGTTCAAAACATAATCAAATCTATGAATCAGCATGAAGACGAACTTGTGTGTTGAATTTCCCTACCTCATAGTTGAAATCGCGCTAATATACATAAATGAGTCCAAGTGTATTCATCATTGAAGATCATCCACTATTATCCTAGATCACATGTCATACACGAACTACGTGTCAGCTATTCGTAGGCCTTGCTTGGCACAAAAAGGCAAAAACCCAAGCTAAAACCAAAGTTCACACATAAGGGACCTCGTTGCGGTGAGCTATAGTGGTCGCCGCGGTGAGGTGCTCAGATTCCATGTGGCACACAAACCTCGCCGCAGTGAGATTTTCCAGAGCCAAATTGGCTTGCAAAATGAGGTAGCACTCGTCGCGGCAAGCGCTTTGGGTTACCTCCTCGTTGCGGCGAGAATCAAGGTTGTCACGGTGAGCCCGATGAACTCGCCCAAATTTATTTCGTTCTTCTAATTGTTAACCCTTAAATTTCTTGATTTATTTACATGCCAAAGTATAAATTTAACCTATTTTCATGCATAAAATTAAATCTCGATCTCTTTCCCTAATAAAATCTTGCATGCACGCTCCGAACATCGGAAAACGAAAGAATCGGCTATGAAGCCTCTCATGCGTCCGATCTTCGGAGATTTCAGCACATGGGATCAAAATTCCCCAACGGTTCCAGATCTACATACCGAATCGAGTGGTGTACAATTGGATTTCAGGCATTTACCTTCACGGATCGGGCATGCGGGGTTTGAAAAGATCAGAATTGATCGTGGCAGAAAAATTTGGTGCGTAGCTTCGCACTCGACCGCTCGAATGCTTCGATCTATCGCTTCGGTCGTGATAACGTCGATGAGTGGCTACACGCGATGGAGAACGAGATTTCGGGCTCAATTTGCACGCAATTCGACTCGAAAGATGAAAGGGGTTGCATTGATGAAGGGAGATTTCAGTGGAGATTCAAGGGTTGGGATTTCAATTAGAGCGCATGCAAGGGCGAGAGCTTGATGTGCACGGATGGTGGCAATCTCACGGCTCTTGCTCCTCCCACATTCGATGGTTTGGGATTTCTCCAACTAGAACTCCAAGGAGAATGAGATTCGAGGGAAAGATTTAGGCGATCGGGGTTTCACAAAGCAAGTACAAGAAGACCAAAAGAAGGGGGTTTTGAGATGGAGATCAGGGGCAAGATTCATCGAAGGGGAAGATGGGAAGGAGATGGGGGCTCGGTTCTTTCTCACGACTCCTCACTCCTCTCTCTCAACCGGACTTGCAACTCCGGCAATTCTAAAGGGTCCTTGCTTTTATACCAAGTGGAGTTAATTTGGTATGGGGTTGGTATACCAAACTCAGTGTACAAGCTTATATCTAATGATCAAGCCTTTAGTTGTGTGGAACTTTTCACACACGGGTACATTTAAATTTGGATTATTGGGCTCGGGCTGGGCCCGCCTAAGGTGCATATGATCGCCCTTGATTTCGCATAGGCCGTCCATCTCATTTTAGATTCTCAATTAACTTAAAGGTAATTACTTTTAAATTAAATGTTTGCGGGGGTGGGTACGGAGGGATGGGTTCACCTAAGGTGCATATGATCGCCCTTGATTTCGCGGAGGCTGTCCATCTCGTTTTAGATTCTCAATTAACTTAAAGGTAATTACTTTTAAATTAAATGTTTGCGGGGGTGGGCATGGACCTGGTCCGATCTGGGGATCCGATTCTCAGTTCTCAAGCAAGAGCAATGAAAAGGAGATGTGGCAGGGGCTTTGGTTATACATGGAGTCATTTAATCTATAAAGGTTTTGATTTGGTGAACAATCCATACATAACACTTGGTGTGTGGGCCTTTATAACACCATTGGATCAAGGGTTTCAATGGGCACGGTGGTCGGTTTGACATGTCGCGATCAATTTTAAAACCAAAATGTCGGTCGCTCTCGATGGATGGGCACGTGTATGGGTCTTTCATCCAAAGGCCCAAAAACAACTTAAACGTCCACTTAGCAGTCCAATAATAAGCTTATTCGGACACGTGGAGATCGATGTAAAAATTTTAGGTCAATGATTCCACGTTCGTTCGAGCAAACGGGTCATGTTTGTGAGATCAGACTGGTCAAAGTAATCGTCTCAGTGTTAAGGTCAACAATGTCAAATGTCTCTAGTGTGCTCTGATACATCATCAATTATTTAAATCCCTATTCGAATTAGTGATTGATTTGTCTAGGTTATAAGGCGCAAGCTGTTTTTGGTTAGCGAGCATGCGTAACACCCAGAGAATCGGGTTCAGGAATTTGGGGGTGTTACATATTCCGTACCCTAAACCTAACCCAAATCCAAAATCTCACTCGAAGAATTCATCTTCCCCCACCTGCTAACCTTTATACTATCACAACCCACCCTGAGTGTGAGTTCCGTTACGATATGGTGGGTTTAACCGTCCCTCGCCACCCCTCTCCATTGTTCATACTCCCCTTTTAATTGCGTTACAATCTCTTCGTAGAATCTTTACAAGGGAGCAGTATAGGTTGTGGGAGGATAGAGATGTGTTCACTACCCATTCTTCAAAGCACTTCCTCCGAGTGGATTGCATTTCTTCCAAGAAAAATGTCATGTGCTCTGTTTGGGGAGAGATATTTGGAGGGCAGTGAGGAGTGTTCCGACAGCTCTTGGAGTAGCATACCCGCCAAGGTGTGGATATGCTTGCGAAAAGGAACAAATGAAACTCTGATTGAAGGTGGTTAGAACCGAGGGTTGATCTTTATCGAAGAAATCTTTAGCCTCAGAAAAGTGCAACTAGTGTCGTAGTTAGGATGTGTCTAGATTTTTCCTAGGTTTAATCTTTTATATAATCAATTTTCTTTGTTTTCTATCATTTATGTAAATATTTCGTTTGATATATATAAAAAGTTATTTTGTTTATGATGTAAAGCTTTGTCTGAATATGTCGAAAGTAATTTCTCCCAAGTTTGGGGGGAGATTTTTGAATAATTTTACAGAATATATGCCCAGTACCTTAGTAGCATCATTAAGGTATGATAATAAAATTTTGAGTATCCCCTGTTTTTGTGCACAATGAGGACATTATCCTATAAAAGTTTGGGGGGGGGGGGGGGTACACTTCTGTGTATATTAGTTAATTTCTTTTTATATATTTAGGAATTATTTTTTTTTATATTAGTTTTATAAATATTTATATTGTGATCAGCTAACCATTATATGTGAGTTATGATAAAAAAATTTATGAATTCATAAACTTTACGATCCATCGTAGCAGAAGTTCAACAATCAAAATAGACCAGTTACGATTCATGTTTAACCCTCTTGAGCATGTATCAGATTGAACGTTTGAATTATACTTTGATTTAAACTGCAATATTTAAACTATAGTTTCAAAATTATATGACCAGTGAGCTCTGGAGCCATAATTCCTCTTTTATTTTGAGAGAGAGACTGCTTTCTATTCAAATTCAAAATCTCTTTGAACTTCTTGACTATGTGTTAATGAAATTTTATATTGCTGAAAAATTAGAATAAGATATTCTATGATTATGATGATTTCTTTTTCAAGAACTGCTTATTATACACATCAAAATAATATGACATTTATGCTAGTAAATCGTAAAAATGATTTAAAGTCATTTTTTGTTAAGTTTGAGCCAAATATCTAAAATCCCAAAAAATTATTTATCCTTTTGAACCCATATTAGAGCCTAAAGTGAATTTATTTGTACCAAAATTTTATAAACCCTTAATCATATGTACTACAAAAAACTTTCAACTTTTAACCTTTATATTTATGAGAGTTTAAAATGTAAGAAAGGAAGAAGAGAGAGTAAAATGAGTATAAGAAAATATATAAGGGATATGCCGAAAAATGGTACAACTGAGAAGAAATAAAATAAAGAAAATATGAGAAAAAATCAAGAAATTATAATTACGATTATGAAAAGATAGAGAAGTAAAAAGCTTCCAAGCTGAAATTTCAAAAGGATATCTGAAGAAAAGAATCAATAAAAGAAAAGAGATTTACACAAGAAATAGAAAAAAGAATAATGGGAAGAAGTTATCAAATTCTAGATACTTACTGAAGATGAAAAAGAAAAGAAGAAGACAAGTGAAAGAAAACCTGAATTTTCAGAAATCCTTGAATCCTTTCTACCTTTCTTTGGAACCTTTTAACCCAAAGCCTCATTATAAGTCAAATAAAGACCTTTTTAATTTGAGGTTTATAGTAGCTTGAGAGATGTTTATAATAAACACTATGGATAAAATAAAGAAGCATATAAATAGAAATGATTATCCATTTCATGAGATTTAATTTTTTCAATTGTCCTTTGAAATAATTTTGATATATCATATACTGAGAGAACCCAAAAATTTTGATATCTTTTTGATAGTATGTGAATAGTGACAGTTGGGATGAAAATATTTTTTAAATCTGCAGTTTAAAAAAATCTATGAAGAATAAACTTTTCACTGATATGCACACACTCCACGCTTTACTGAATTGAAATTGCTGAGTTGTGATAAAGGATAATTACTATGATGGAAAGATAAGGATGACGAATTTGTACTTTTTAAAAATCATATCAACCATGTGATGATTAAAATTAGTTAATATACAAAAGTAGTTTAGATTTTTGTTTTCTGTCTTGTTTTGATTTTAAAATTTTTTGAAAGATCCAAAAATATTGAAGTATGTAGGTAACTTCACTGAAAACCTTCAAGAGACTATAACTCCTCCACTAGGGATCACCTAGGGGTTTAAAGGCTTGTTGCATCTACTAAATGCAATCATGCTCTCTACGAAAGTGGGTTTTAAATTTTAATGAACAAATATCTCGAAAATGAGTATTTCTTTCAAGTCAAAGTGAAAGATACAATTTACCAAAATCGTCTTGCAAGGTCATACATACGTCAAAGCATTAAATACAAGACTATGGATGATGAAGACAATAAAATCCTTAAGAAAGTTAAATTTGAGAAGGAATAAATACCCATCTTCGATTTAATTGAAATTTTGAGATTATACTTACTTGTTAGTTTATTTTTTTTTGTAACACCCTGAATTTTTGCTAGCGTTTAACCGTTGACCTTCGACGGTAATAAGACGGCCCTGGCCTATTTGACTGTGGTTATGATGACCAACGACTATGATGAGGCCTTTGACCCATCCACCTTGATTGGGTAAACGCACCCGACATCCGAATTCTGAGAACCCGTTCCCTAACTCACACACTGAATCGAAACCCAACTCCTAAAAGGCTCAAAATGAAGACCCGAGACACAGGCACCTTTAAAAGGATGGGCACCCATCCATTGATTAACATAAATGACGCACAATAATCCTCTCGGTATAGCCAATATAGATGGTGATGATCTAAAGATCATTATCAATGTAGGTGATTGAACACCACCCATCTGATGTACTATCATAAGGTTGGTCAAACGATGGACCTAAATTTGAATGTTGTGGATAAGCTACACACACCAGTTGTAGATATAATGGTTAGTGAGAGGCCAAGTTTAGAAGCCGTTATGTGTATTTGATCTGGGTTAGATGGGATCTCACGAAGATCGGGCCTTGGACCATAAGAGCCAACACCGACTTATGTATTGTGTGGATCTCCACACAAAGTCATTAGCTAATGGCTACACAACTTTTAAGTGTATAAGTCCCACTCTGGAGCAATTTTCCTTAAGATAAAGGCCATCTTGTTTACTTGGACCAGCCCACCTAAGCCCATTGAAAACAAATCAAGAAAGACCCATTTGGGGTGAGCCATGAGATGGCCCGCATAACCACGTCCTTGTGCCGACCGTACACTAAGACACAAACCAGGTATATAAGCCGTCATGTAGCGGATCTGATTTTAAATGGGAGCTAATCCCAAATCACCCGTGCCACGAAGTCAATACCTTGGAGCCACACGTAAATGTTTTAGTGTATAAGCCTCACACGGAGACAGTCACCATTGGGGTAATAAGCCCTTGTGGTATTTGGGCCTGACCCAGGTAATGGCTCTTGTGGCTGAATCATTTAAGACCCAAGTAACTAAAACCCATTGAAAAAGAACCACACGATGACCCATACACTAGCCTTGACAAACCGACCCCGCCCTAAAGTTTACACGATCGCGGAAGCCAGCCTAGAGTAGATCCGAGTCTCCCAAGACCTCGCATGGGCCAGGATTTTTGTGGAATAGGAAACTGATGCCTAACTATGTGTGGCAGCCCAACATTGGGCCAATCTTTTGGGCCACACAAGCTCGTTGGGTGCATGGGATACACACTGAATTTACCACAGTGCGGAAAATGGGCCACTGGTGCCTTGGACCTAAGTCATCAGGATCCATTAATGAGGTAGTCCATGTAAGATCCGGAAGTGGAAGGATCCTAAGATGGCTCATACACCATTTCCTGTGTGTGCAGCATACACACCAGATTTACAAACCACACATAAGAACCACACGATGGCCCATACACCCCCTTGGTCTGTGCAGCCCCCCAAAACCTATAAAAGCCATGCTTACACGCATAGCCAGCCATTTCTCGTTGAAAACAAGAGGGAATAGAGAACGAGCCTCTTCTTGGTTCCCCTAAAACCCAGCCGTTCCTAGCCATTGGTGGGAGACTGGTAGAAGTTCCTATTTTGGTGGCCATCACTATGGTCAAACCCGTTGACCGATGAATGGTATAAGATCAACCTTAAGATGTACAATTGCTATTCTGGTGAGTTTGAAGAGAATAGGCAACTGATTGTTGAGTCTTTCAGTTAAGGTATGATTGTGATTTCTAATCACACTACAATTAGCAATTTCAGTCCTTAATGGGATATGACTCTTTGACTATAAATATAAGGGGTGCCTGGTCCCAACGATAGCTCGACAGAATTCAATCCTCCCTATTGGCGAGAGCATCCCCATTGTGCTAGGAGACATTGAACGCGAGAACATCGTTGAAGATCGGCAACCAACCATCGATGGCTAACCCTCAAGGTGCGCATATTTATAGGTTATAAATTTATTGTTTTTGATTGATCGTGCGCCTAGATCTTTAGGCTTAATTTTGGATGGTCGGATCGTCAGATCCATTTAGATTCCATCTATTGGTATCAGAGCCATGATTGGCGTTATGATCGGTCAAAGCTTTAAAATGAGTTTTTTTTTAATGGATGTTTTATAAAATAAATAAATAAAAAAATCGGCACCGATCGCTAGCTGTTTTATAAGAAAAAAAAAATGAGGAAAAGGGATTGCCGGTACGGGTTTTTCCGGCCACCGGATTGACACCGGCAGCTGGCCGGCGTCGTGGCCGACCGGATGGCCCACCGTCAGGGTGCAGTCACACGGCGGGGATGGTCTGCTCAAATCAAAAAAAAAAAAAAATTTGGGGTTTTTGTGGCCGACGGTCCGGTGGGCCTTTTTTCCGCCAACCCATCGAGACGATCGGTCAGTGGGATCGGACCCACGCCTTGATCACCGGTGAGGGGGTGTGATTAAGCCCATGGGGGCGGCTGTTGTAACTTCAAAAAAAAAAAAAAAAAAATTTTCTGAAGAAGAGGAAGAAGAAGAAGGGGATTTGGGGCGGGTCCGCTTCCAGCCCACTGCCCGACCCTCCTAGCCCTTGGCAAGACCCGCCTGGCCACCTTGGCTCACCGACCCGCCGGGCCTACTTGGCCCATCAGACCCGTCTGGCCACCTTGGCTCACCCGACCCGCCAGCCCCCCTGAGCCTATATGGCCCATGGACCCGTCTGGCCCTTTGGACCACGGCCCGACCCGCCTGACAGGCACGATCCGTCTGGGCCTATTTGGCCCGACTGACCGGCCCAACCCTGCTGGGCCTCTTCGACCCACCTGACCCGTTTTGGCCCCTGGCCCGTCTGGCCTATTTTGGCATATGGCCCGACCCGCATGGACCAGTCTGGCCCTTTGGACCATGGCCCGACCCGCATAGCCTTAGCCCGACCCGCTGTGCCCCTGGCCCACTCGGCTTTTGGCCCATGACCCGATCTACAGGGCCCTAGGCCCACTCGGACTTTTGGCCCGTGGCCCGACCTGGCAACTGACCATTGTGGCCGAGGCCCACTATCTTTTGAATTTCTTATTCTTTTCTGGGCTATTTACAGGTCCGATTTTCGGACATTATATATGCATTTTGACTATCTCGGATATTCTGGATCCATGTTTGAGGTCTATTTTTAACAATGAGTTCTCTATTATGATATTTTCATGACCTGATGTTATTTTTTCTATTTTTTAATTGTGTAATCAATTTTTGTTCAAGTATCATTCATTAGAAATGGGTAGTGGAGGTTGTGCTCCACCACCATGGCTGGTACTTACACATTATAATGTTCGTTTATGGTCTATTTTGACACCTCCTCATAACACGGATTGTGATCTTCTAAAATATTATCAAACCTAATTTGAAAACATGGCTTGGAAAGATTCTTCTGCCCAACGGTGATGAATCACTTAATGTTATATGATGGCTGTGTTTCACTATTCATTATTTTGTGTGTGTGGGTACTGCTCGCGTGTTGTGACTCGACCCAACGGAGGGTCATAACGAAGCAATTAGTACCACAATCCTTAATATAGATTGAAGAAGCGACTAGTGTGTTATGGCTCGACCCAACGGAGAGTTATAATGACACAAATCGTTTCTCAATAAAACCACATTGGTTTTAATTTTTATATTCCTTGACATATTTTAATTTTCACGTCACATACTATAATTATAACCTTGTGGAATTGATAGTTATTTCGATTGCATGTGGACATAATAAAGCCCTTAATTATTGTGCAGCATTGAACCCATCTATCATAACCAGTATGATTGATGGAATTGAACTTTTGAGTGGATCAAATTATAAGAAATGGAAGGAACAAGTTGCAATTGTTCTAGGCTGCATGGATCTTGACTATGCTATACGATCTGATAAACCCAAGGTGCTCACCGCTGATGCCTCGGTTGAGGATCTGGCAGTGAACCATACGGATTTAGAAAAATGGGATAGATCAAATCGTATGAGCCTCATGATCATCAAGAGTTCCATTGCTGATGCGATTCGGGGAGGTATTCCTGACTCGCACACTTCAAAGGAATACATGCAAGCCATTAAGGAACAATTTCAAGGGACTTCTAAAGCCCTTGTCAGTAGTCTAATTGTTAAAATGGGAACCATGAAATATGATGGTCATAGTGGCGTCCGGGAGCACATTATGAAAATGAGTGGCATGACAACTCAATTGAAAGAACTGGACATGGGTTTTTCTGAGGGTTATCTTGTTCACTTCATTATAACTTCCCTTCCTGCACAATTTGGCCCGTTCATGATCAATTATAACACGCAGAAAGAGAAGTGGAAGATGAACGAGCTAATTGCTCACTGTGTCCAAGAAGAAGAACGACTTCGGGCTGAAAAACCTGAAAGTGCCCATTACGCCGCTCTTGGCCCATCGAAACAAAATTTCAAGCGAAAACCGGGACAATATAAAGGAAAGAACGTGAAAGCTCCTCCACCGGAAACCAAACAAGGAGAAGCTAGCACATCTACTTCTGGCATCAAGTGTCACTTCTGTAAGAAGAAGGGACACATTAAGAAAAATTGTCAGAAATACAGAGATTGGCTAGTTAAGAAAGGTAATGACCTTGCTTTTGTGTGTTTTGAATCACTTTATGTTGATGCTCCACGCAATACTTGGTGGATAGATTCTGGTGCAACTATTCACATAAGTAATTCAATGCAGGGATTTCGATCCAGCAGGAAGCTAACTAAAGGCGAACGTACCATCAAACTCACAAATAGACTAGAAGTAGACGAGGAGGCCATTGGGACTCTCCGTCTCATTTTAGATAGTGGTTTCATTTTGGATTTAGTTGATACTATTTATGTTCCCAGTATCACTAGAAACCTTATCTCAATTTCTAAATTGGATTCATTAGGTTTTGAATTTAAATTTGGACATAATATGTTTACTCTATTATTTAATTCCGATATTGTGGGTGGTGGCTCATTAGTGGGTAATCTTTATCAGTTGAACTTGGATTCATCTTACGCCCAATCTTTAGTTTCTATGCATGTGAATGATAAAATAAGTAAGAAACAAAAACGAGCACTCGATAACTCCTCCATTTTATGGCATAAACGTTTAGGCCATATATCTAAGGAACGAATGGAGAGGTTAATTAAAGATGATATAATCGATGCGCTCGATTTCTCTGATTTCAATACTTGTGTTGATTGCGTTAAAGGAAAACTCACAAAGACTAATAAGAAAGGGGCTCTCAGAAGCACGAGTTTGCTGGAAATAGTCCACACTGATATTTGTGGACCGTTTCCAACTCCCGCTATTGGTGGTCAAAAGTATTTTATTACCTTCACTGATGATTATTCTCGTTTTGGTTATATATTTCTCATTCACGAAATCGAGGCCTGATATGTTTGAAATCTATAAAGCCGAAGTTGAGTTACAACTCAATTCGAAGATTAAAATTGTGAGATCTGATAGAGGCGGAGAGTACTATGATAGATACTCTGAAACAGGTCGCAATCCAGGACCCTTCGCCCTGTATCTACAAGAGCATGGCATTGTCGCTCAATACACTATGCCGAACAGGAACGAACGTAATCTGAGCCAGTCTTATGGATATGGTGAGAAGCATGTTATGCAACTCTACGTTGCCTATGTTCTTGTGGGGAGAAGCCTTGAAAACACCGGTGCATATCCTAAATCGAGTTCCTAGTAAGGCAGTTCCCAAGACTCCTTATGAGCTATGGGTAGGAAGAAAACCGACTTTAGGATATTTACACATTTGGGGCTATTTCGCTGAAGCAGAGGTGTACAACCCACAATTAGGAAAATTGGACCCTAAAACTATAAGTTGTCATTTCATTGGTTACCCTGATAGATCAAAAGGCTACAGATTTTATTGCCCCACTCATAGTACCCGGATTGTTGAGACTAGACATGCACAATTCTTTGAGGATCGTGAGATCAGTGGGAGTATAGAGGTTAGGAAAATCACTTTTGAGGAGAATCAGGTTATAATTCCTATCCCTTTTATCCAAGAAAGAGTGACACCAACACCAGTTATTCAAGCCAGTGTTGATGCACTTGTGGCTATACCTATTGACACACCCCACATTGAGGAGGCTCTTGCTCCCATGACGACTGCCAATGATCTACCATTGCGTAGATCAGAGAGAGCAAAGAAGCCTGCCATTTCTGATGACTATATAGTTTACCTAAATGAGAGTGAATTTGATTTTGGAAAGGAATCAGATCCTGTTTCCTTTAGCCAAGCCATGAAGAGCGACAAATCCACTCAATGGCTCGAAGCCATGAAAGATGAGTTGGAATCAATGAAACATAACTCGGTCTGGGATCTTTGTGAGTTACCTAATGGAGTTAAGCCTGTAGGCTGTAAATGGGTATTTAAAACCAAGCAAGACTCCAAAGGTAATATAGAAAGATACAATGCCAGGTTAGTCGCTAAAGGTTTCACTCAAAAAGAGGGAATAGACTATAAAGAGACATTTTCTCCTGTCTCTAGAAAGGAATCCTTTTGGATAGTCATGACATTAGTAGCTCATTTTGACTTAGAATTGCATCAAATGGATGTTAAAACTGCTTTTCTGAATGGCGACTTGCATGAAGATGTCTTTATGACACAACCTGAAGGTTTTCAGGTTGAGGGGGAGAGTCATTTAGTTTGTAAACTCAAAAGGTCTCTATATGGTTTAAAGCAGGCATCTCGACGATGGTACTTAAAATTTCACGAAGTCATTTCAAATTTTGGTTTTAAAGATAATACTGTGGATCAATGCATATATCTTAAAATCAGTGGGAGTAAGTTTATCATCCTTGTTTTATACGTTGATGATATCTTACTTGCGAGTAGTAATTTGGACATGTTATATGAGACAAAGAACTTTTTATCAAAGAGTTTTGATATGAAAGATCTTGGTGAAGCTTCCTACGTGATAGGAATTGAGATTCAGCGAGATAGAGCCCGTGGCATATTGTGATTGTCTCAAAGAGCTTATATTGATAAAGTTCTTAAAAGGTTTAACATGCACAATTGTTCTGCTACTGTTGCCCCTGTCATTAAGGGTGATAAATTTAGTCTACTTCAAAGTCCCAGGATCGATCTAGAGAGAAAACAGATGGAGACAATTCCCTATGCATCGGCAGTTGGGAGTCTCATGTATGCACAAGTCTGTACTCGTCCAGATATAGCGTATATAGTTGGCATGCTTGGCAGGTACCAATGTAATTCTGGTTTGGATCATTGGAAAGCAGCTAAGAAGTTTTTTCGCTATTTACAAGGGACTAAAGGACACATGCTCACATACAAAAGGTCGAATAACCTTGAAGTTATTGGTTATTTCGATCGACTATCTTTGGGTGTCAAGACACTCGTGAGGTCCACATCGGGTTATATTTTTATGCTTGTGGACCTATATCTTGGAAGAGCGTTAAACAAACGCCGACTACTTCTCCACTATGGAAGCGTAATTCGCTGTGCATGTTTTGAGGCAATATGTGAGGCGATATGGTTGAAATTTTATCTCGTGGCTTCAATTGTTGATACTATTTCAAAGCCAGAGAATCTTTTTGACAATTTTAGCGATTGCTATGTCCAATAACAACAAGATTAGTGGGGGTTCCAAATATATTGATATAAAATATCTTGTTGTCAGGGAGAAAGTTCAGAATCAAATTGTATCTGTTGAAAAGATAAGTACGACACTCATGTTGGCTGACCCTCTCACAAAAGGTTTACCTCCCAAGCTCCTTTTGGAGCATGTTACGCGCATGGGGTTAACGGATAATTTTGATAGCCTTTGAGAGTGGATATATGCGAGTGAATACATTTGTTTAATTGATTCAGAAATAAAATTTATTTATTTGCTTTTCCATTTTTATGCAAATAACTCCTTGGAACATATGGTGCCAGTAGATGGCAATAAAGTAGGACCAATATTAGATTGAGTTTACATGTAATCACCATTCAATTTGTAAACTTACAATCTATGTGAAATCATACTAGTTGGAATCCATGTTGGTGATGACTTCCAATACAGTGACTAATGAGCGGTCATATATCGATGATATGATATATTGACTACATTGATTCTGTGTTGAAATTCTCACTGGACCGGACTGATAATAAAGACTTTGATTGAGATTGATTGTGACTTACCATTCAAAGAAAGTTAGCTAACATTGGGTTATCGGAGTTTATTGACATAGTTTGGCCAAGTGGGAGACTGTTAGAAGTTCCTATTTTGGTGGCCATCACTATGGTCAAACCCGTTGACCGATGAATGGTATAAGATCAACCTTAAGATGTACAATTGCTATTCTGGTGAGTTTGAAGAGAATAGGCAACTGATTGTTGAGTCTTTCAGTTAAGGTATGATTGTGATTTCTAATCACACTACAATTAGCAATTTCAGTCCTTAATGGGATAGAACTCTTTGGCTATAAATATAAGGGGTGCCTGGTCCCAACGATAGCTCGACAGAATTCAATCCTCCCTATTGGCGAGAGCATCCCCATTGTGCTAGGAGACATTGAACGCGAGAACATCGTTGAAGATCGGCAACCAACCATCGATGGCTAACCCTCAAGGTGCGCATATTTATAGGTTATAAATTTATTATTTTTGATTGATCGTGCGCCTAGATCTTTAGGCTTAATTTTGGATGGTCGGATCGTCAGATCCATTTAGATTCCATCACATACGCCAGCCATTGCTTTTGTGGAGAAGTTAAAACCCGGATTCAAATCTTTGCGAAGCTGGCGAGAGGGGTGATTGAAAACCCGGGCGTACACTACTCATAGGATCTGATCGTATTGGCGCTGATCGCACAAACTACGTGTATAAGGTATGTGTCCTGTCATTATAATCTGAAACATAGTCCTAATAGTTAGGATTCGAAAAACGGCTTTCGGATGGTCGCATGCAATGAACTTCGATGGTCGAACTTCAAGGAAGTATGAAAGCACGATAAGCTCCCATGGAGGAGGGTCAAAGACATTGCATGCGTGAAAAATAAAAAATGAAAGTATAAATTTAATATAAAACCAGTGTGTTTATACGCCTTTGATGTTGAAAAAGCGGGATTTTACAAGCATAAACCGAGGGGTTTTTTTTACAATATCAGCGTGAGGTTGAAGAGAATTGAAAACTGAGATAATCCATTTCGCCTGGGCTAATTCTAAGCTAACTCGGGCGAGGGAACTGATGGTGGGCGTAGAAAGCAAAGGCCAATTAGAAACTCGCCCGGGCGGGTTCTATAAGCCAAAAAGTTCGGCCATTTTGTGCTCGGGCGACTGGAAAAGCCCGAAAGCCAGCGCGGGGGACTTTTATAGTGGCCAGGCGAGTTGTTTAAACGCGGGTTTTAAAGTCCTTACCTATCTCGTCCGGGTGACGTTGGCAAGCCAAATTTTTTTTCGGGCGGACATCGCCCAAGGGCGACCTAAAGTGACGTTTTGGGATTTTAGGTGAAGCCGCGGGCGACTTTGGTTGGCACCATAAGTGGTTTAAAGGGTAGGGCGTTGGGCGATCTTCTAACCTCGGTGGGGCGATTTTAATTGCAACCATGCCCCTTTTATCTTTACACTTTGATACTTGGGGAGCCTTGTTATGCCTAGAAAATTCACCCAACTAAATCTAATGATAAGTCTAAACCTGAATCAGGTTGAGCATGGGGCCTCTTACGTGTGATTAGGTGTGTTACCAGC
The DNA here is from genome assembly GCA_021018995.1 of Chloranthus sessilifolius. Lineage (NCBI taxonomy): Eukaryota > Viridiplantae > Streptophyta > Magnoliopsida > Chloranthales > Chloranthaceae > Chloranthus > Chloranthus sessilifolius. The sequence continues at coordinate 22,059,889 of CM037588.1, forward strand.
TTTAGGTGCCACTTGAATGGGGCAACTTTGTGTGCCTCCTGGAATCGACAAAGCCAACCAACTTATCTCTTACTTCGCCGATGTAGTTGGATAACAATTGAATCCTTTAGATATCGACCCACATGGGTTTGATGGCCTGATTAAACATAAAAGCTCACTAAATATATTATGTATTAGGTGAAACGCAGGATTCTAGTATGCGTGATTTAACGGATATTATCGACAAATTGAGGTAGGGAAAATACCTTGCAAATTCTATGCTTTTTGTTTGAAATCATGTTTATGATACGATTATTAAATGGATTATATTTTTTGCAACCATATATTTATATGTATCTTGAAACTCGAGAATGTAGAGATTTAACTTGTTTTTGTGCATATGTATTGCATGATCATGTATTCGTATCTGGATCTCGTCTTATACTCGATTTGTTATTCCTCATTTTTGAAACTTGCTCTATCCATGTACATTCGATCCATGCTATGTGATGTACTTCTTGTGAACATGTGCAATGAGGAGTGGAGCCTCCATGAGAGGGGTGGAGTCTCCGGGGTTACGACCCTGTGTCCGCTTACGAGCTGCTCAGTTCTCGCTACGGGATGCTTTGCCATGTGACTTGTTTCTGAGGGTATTATTTGTAAGGGGAGTGGAGTCTCCAAGAGAGGGGTGGAGTCCTCGGGGTTACGACCCTGTGTCCGCTTACGGGCTGCTCTGTTCCCTAATGTGGGATACTTGCTATAATACCATGTGATTTGTTCTGCATACATTAGTCGTAAGGGGAGTGGAGTTTCCAAGAGAGGGGTAGAGTCCTTGGGGATATGACCCTGTGTCCACTTACGGGCTGCTCTGTTCCCTAATGCGGGATACTTACCCTAATGCCACATGATCTGATGTGTCTCAACTCATGATATGTGATCTGTTCTGTTTATGGTTTCGTCCTGGTTACACGTATTCATGATGGCTCTATTGACTTGCTTCGATTCGTGATTCAATTTCTTGTCTCAATATGCATCATGTAAGCATGTTTAACCGTTATTATGATTTAGTTTGTTAAAGTTTTATTAGATGCTTGTTTGACATCGATTTACTTTGATACAAATACAAATTTTAGTTTTTCTGTTAAATTATGCATCAAGAACATGAATTAGAACGATAAGATGTGATTTTAGCATGGATATTTTCTCTATTGAGCTTGGATGAAGCTCACCCTTCGACTATACGTCACAAGTATAGGGGTGGACCTAGATTTGAATCAGGCTTGAAGAGGATTCGGTAGACTGAAATCTTTGAGCTTGGTGCAGAAACTTTTGGTTCCGCTTTGGAGCTTTAGACTGGGTATATGACCGGACCTTGTTAGTAATAGAATTTGTATTTCGTTTACTTGTACACCATTGTTTAGGTGATGGTCGGCAATCACCGGTGATTTTAGTTTTATTAAATCATGTTTTGTATAAAGATGAATTTTTCTTTTCTGCCAAAAGTAGTATTTGTTTTGAATTCCGTAGCATATGGATGTACCATGTACACTGTGATTCGGATCGTGATCTGTGACCCGATGGTTCGAATTTTTCCATTTGAATAAAAAAAATGTTGGGAAAATTCGGGCTGCCACATTTTTCCTTCATGTTCTATAGTTGACAATAAAGTTATATATATTTTTAAATTTTTTATGTTCAACTCACCCGATAGATGTCTAAAAATCAATTTCAATCATTTAAAGGTACTAAACTAAGAAAGCAAGGTAAAGAGAGGGAGTTTTTGGGTGTCACAAAACTAAACTGAAATAGAAATAAAAAAAATAAAAAAAGAATAAAAACAACTATAAAAGGAAGGGGGAAGAAGGATGGAGATGGATTGGTAAAATAAACAGAAAATGTGAGAAGTAAATAACTAGGGACTGATTTTCACTGAAAAAGACATGGCAAAGCAGAGCAAGAGTTAGATCTGTAGTTGTTCCTCATTTGGCTACAAGCTCAAATGCAAGGTAGAACAATCCAACTCAATCCTGAGATATGGACTAGTCCTAGGGTTATATCTTGTCCACTTGAATGGTCACAAGATATCCCATGGATATACTCCAGTCATGGGAGTTCAAAGTCAGAACAAGATAATCACTACAACTACTATGTTTGCAAAGCTGCAAGCTCATGCATCCATAGGTGCATACAATCTATAAGGATCTTAAATGAAAAACACAAGAAAATTATAGATTGAATGAAACAGTAAATACAACTATCATTGCTTAAAAAGGAACTTACAATGGTTTGTCCTCAAGGCTGCAGTCTCTGCAAAACTTCAAACCCTTTACAATGCTGATACACAACCCTTTTTACAGCTTAAATCCGTCCTAACTATTATAAAGATTTTAGCTCAACATGTTGAACTAAGGAAAGAAGAATAGAAAAAGATGACCTAACCCTGAGAATGACCTAAGGAAAGAATATCCTCCTTGCTCAAAATGATCTCTTTCTGCATGCTTTACATCTACATATACAATCCATAAAGTAGCTTTTTACCTTGGCCAATCAGAGAAGAGGAGAATCAAGTTAGTTAGGATCCTGCTGATGTGGCTTATTTTCAGCCAAGTGTTGCCCCTGACAGTTAGGGCAAGCACAACACATTGGAAAATGTGCCCTAGGTGTTGTGAAAGTTCCATAAATGTCCTTGAGGTTTATAAATACAAGTTGGAATCCGAGCCTCGAGTGGTTAAAGCTTCAGAATATAAAACTTGAGTGGATCTCGAGTGACTGAGGTCTTGAATCTTAGAGTTGCTCAAGTAGTTGGAGTTTCAAGCATTTAGTCTCGAGCAGATGGTCTATTTTTGAAGGATTCTCGACAGGTACTCGACTGGTTTTCTGAAGGTCCTCTGAACTGCTCGACTGTGATGTTTGAAGTGCTCGACAAGTTCTTTACAATTGCTCGAATGGATAACATACATCAGTTCTCAGCTGCTCGACAGCTTGGAATGCAAGTCTCTGATTTGCTCGAGTGTTCTCGAGTGGCTCTTGCTGCAGCATTGAAGTGCTCGAGGTAGCTTCTAATCTGCTCGAGCTCAAGGTTCTGCTTCTCTACTGTCTTGTTCACTCTGCTGCTGCACTCCATTAGGTGTGGCCCCACTTCTCTTTCACTGTAGAACTTCTAGGGGTCCAGGGCATGTTGACTAGTCCACATGGTAGGGAACACCATGGTTCAAACACTGTCTTTCTATCAGCTTCAATGCTTGACTCTCATTCTGTTCTTCTTGGCATTCATTGGATGGATTGCTACACTAAGCTGCAGATTATTGCTAACTACACAAACACACTTAAAAATCAGTTATTAATCAGCTCAAAGGTCTATTGAAGGTTAGGTTAGGAGGTGAAAAGTGGCATAATTCAGAGATTAACAAACTTTCAAAGCTTAAATTTAGGGGTGTGATTAGTCACAAAATATACCATTTTATCACCCTTAACTTAGTGATGCTAGACCCCAGTTTTCTACTAACAAGTTGATGATGCATAGATGTTAAGGTTAAATAGCAAAAGACAACTAAAGTGTTAATCTTCGTCAAAAGAAACTCCAAAAGCAGTAAGAAAGACGATTGAGCGTAAAAGATGATTCGACACATGTTCAAAGCCAAAAATCATACTTTGCGATGGAACGTAGTGACAGAGAAAATGAAAAATCGTAATTTACGATTCTCCTGGACACTTCAAGCATAGTAGTACGATACTAAAGAGAATTGTGATTGTTCGTTGTTGAAGAGTTATGAGCTGACCAGAGAAAATCGTAAGTACGATTTTACAAAAATAGAAGACTCTTGTTGCTGTTGAACGTGAGATCTATACTGCCATGCATATAATTAGAAGATCTCTTGAGCTAGAAGTCTAGTAGATCACGGATTCGAGAAGATTGATGAAGAGAGATTTCTAAAGGACTCTGCTGCTAAAACAAAGGAGCAATCTCAGAGCATCAACTATCCAACACAAGGAAAAACTAAAATTAGAAGCTAGAATTATATTAGGAACCTTTTATTCTTAGTAGTTTCTTTTATTAGGATTAGAATAATGTAAATCGACTCCTTATGATTTATAAATAAGAGAGCTCGACATAGGTGAAGAACTATCAAAGGAATTCTCAGCATCAATTGACGACTGAGGTTAGGTTTTCATTTGATCAACTTTAGTTTAGTTTAGTTTAGATATATCCAAGGTCTCTCGAGAGCAGTTGACGATTATAATTGAGAGTTGGAAGACTAGAGTAGAGTATCCGTAATTTCTCAGGAGCAATAGACACTTGTAACTGAGGGATGAAAGATATTTTTATTGCTTTCTAGTTTAGATTTATTTTTATACACTTTTACTGCTTTGTAAACATCTAAAGGTTTTTTATTTGAATTGATGACTCATATTGAAAATTTGCAGATTAGTGTAACAATTTTTACTTTTCCATCTTCAATTTTCTTGAGTTTGATTGACGCTCAAATTTTAGGAGAATTGTAAATTAGATTAAATCTGTGTTAAGGAATTCTAGTTTTTGATTGACGCCCAAATTTTAGAGGACTGAAATACAGTGTAATGGTACTTCAATTTTGTAAACATCCGAGAACTGAAGGATTGTGATTGACGACCATAATTTGGAAGGAGGAGGATTTAGTTTTACTTTCTGCAATTAGTTTTAAATAAATCATTTTTTATTCATATTTCTCTAATAGTTTAGGATCTAAAAAGGCAATTATAGGTATTTAAACTAAATGAAACTATAAAAGAGAAATCATTTCCTCGTGGGAACGATCCTACACTAGTGCTACAATTTCCATTGTGCGCTTGCAATAGGTTAAGACTTTAATATAATTTTACAGCACATCAGTTATCACTAACATTATTTTTTTTGTTGCATTTGTTAGACTATGTTAAGAACGTTATTCTGTGAATATGGAAGGTCGACAACGGCTCACAAGAAATCCAACCTTGCACTCCCTAAGGGGTTGCAAGGTAGCCTGAGTAGTGTACTTGCACAATTTATTGATGTTGCACATTAGGGATGTAAAATCTCGAGTTATGCTAAAGTAATCATTAATGACATGTGTACGGGGTAAAGAACATATTCCTCCAATACTAATGATATGAATATATTAATTATTTGTCTAACCCATGTTGTAGGCTTTTCTGCCAATTTTCGACGGCGTTGTTTATTATTAACATGGAGGATAAGAGAATCGAAATATTAGACTCAATATACAGTGATGGAAAGAAAAGATACGGCTAACAAATTGATCTAATGGTTGATTTTCTTTCCCAACTACTTCAACGATTCGGAAATGGAATGATCAACTTTAGGGCATGGCTAGTCTTATCACATGTCAGGACATTCCAAAACAATAAATATCGTCTATTGTAGTGTTTTTGTTATGAAGTATGTGGAGTTTTCTTCTCGTGCTCTATCATACAAGTTCACTAAGGTAAAAAAGAAGTCTACATACTTTAGATGCCTACTAATTTTAAAAATTGCTCCCATTAATGTAATTGTTTAAACTATTGCACTCAGGATGACATTAATTACTTTAGAAGGCGAGTTGCTACCGATATCCTACGTAAGCAGGTCGACCCGTAAGTAAGTCTTAGTTTGTAGGACCAGTTGGCATGTTATAATTATATATTTTCGGTTGCTACATATGAGGGGATTTTAAATTTATTTGCTTACGTGTGCAGGCCTATTTTTAGGTACATCAGCATTCTAAACAAAGCTTATTGTTCTTAATGGGAGCAACACTCAGGTGAATTGTAAATGATGTGTCCCTCTCAATATTGTGCCACGCTTGGAGTTTAATTTTAAACTCTATTGTTTTTGCACAGTTTTCAGCTTCGACCAGAGATGCCATTTGGCCATCGGATCATGGTGTTTTTTTTATTTTTTTTATAGTTTAGCATGTAACATTAGCAAGGAGTGTGGCTCCAGAGCTTTTGCAAATATCCAATAGAAAAATTAGTTGTCACAACTAAATGCTTGGGATCAAGGACTGTTCGGCTTAGATGCCACGACTAGGTGCTTGTACCGCAGAAAAATCTAAGTTTCACGTGTTTAAAACTTGCCATTTAAAACATTTCTTGCAGGGGGAGCTTTGTTGAAATTAATTACCTTTGCCTTTTCTTTTTCTTAGACTCTTATTAGCTATTTGTGAATGCAGAGCATAAATACCCCGTTTTCGCCCTCTAGGAGTATATAAATATGTTCGGTCAACTTTTGACTTTGTCTATGATCTCCGAAGAAGGACTGACCTTCTCTGAGGACCTTAAAACACCCCAACCTGAGAACTATCCACCACGCATGTAATGCACGGTTGCGAAATGGGTTGAAACATCAAACCAGAAACTCGGACTCATCAAGACTCAGAAGTCCCGAATTACATGCAAGCTACTATGTGCTTAATTCAATTGCACGCAAAAGAATATGCGTGCAATTAGTCCCATTTGGACTGGACAGAGATTTCCGTGCACCGCTTGTAACGACCCTGATTTTTACTGGTGTTGAATCGTTGACTTTTGATGATGATACAATTTGCTTTGACCTATTTGACTTGGTCAAATTGTCGATGACTATGACGGGGCCTCTGGCCCATCCACCTCGATTAGGTCTCACACCCAGATCGGACCCAAGTGAAATGCCCATAACATGGTATGGGTTATACACCGAATCCAAGCCACTCATGTAATACCTAGAAAATTTTGAACCCTTGCACGCTGTCTCGATATTCAAGATCGAGGTGTTGTGTGCCGCATACCATGTGCCTCGAATGATTCAAGTAGTCTACCTTCGTAAACATTCAGATGCCTTAGGTGGCAGAGCTCAGATAAGTCAAAGAGGAGTTGAGTAGACCGCATATGTACCTTCGGTACACTAGATTTCAGCCAGGACTGAGGTCCAGCCCACATTGGACCTGACTCAAGTATAGGAGCCCCAACACGTATAAGTTCCGAGTATAATTAGACCCACTAAGAACCCTAATTAAAATTCTATAAACTAACACCCTGAAATTCCTGCGTGCACCCAGACCCATACACAAAATTTGGGTGTATGTGTTATACACTAAATCTTTTACCCTTAGGCCTCGTTCAGGTGTTTCTTGATTTTTCCCAGAAAAGCTCAGATTTTTGGACATTCAGATTCCTGACAGATTCTTAGCAAACTCAGATTCCTGATTTTCTCATATGCGTTCTTAAGTTACTCAGATTCCTTACAGATTCTTATTAAACTTAGAATCCTTTGTTTTTAAGTTCCTCTCAGAAAATCCTCAGAATCGATTCAATCAGTAGTTATACTATGACAGTAGAAACATGATCTAATCATCAATTTATGTGCCGTACTCGGATTTCTCTCAAAATTTATGGGCAACCAATCGAGATGAGGTTGAACATATTTGACTGAGATTTTTTCGAATCTAATTTAAGTCGGTTGCTTATATATATATATATATATATATATATATATATATATATATATATATATAGAGAGAGAGAGAGAGAGAGAGAGAGAGAGAGAGAGAGTACCTTTAAATCCACCCAATGAATCTTTGAATTCCCCCATGCTGAAATAGATTGACTGAATTGAATCGAATGATGGAAATCATTTATCCTCCCAATCTTTCACACGGTGGATCCTGAGATTATCGGCGTACCATCAGACGGCCAGTGTTTTATTTCACGCGGCACGCATATCAAAGTTACCTTAACATCACGTGCACACTTAAAATTTATTTTAAGGTCACTTTTATGGGTGTGTACCACATGAAATAAAAAACCGACCGTATGATGATACACTCATAATCTAAAGATCGATTGCATGAAATATTGGCACGATAAGCAATCTCCATCATCTGATTCAATGCAGTCGATGTGTTTCCACGTGGGTGAACTCAAAGGTTTGGTGGGTGGTTTAAAGGTACTCTAATATATATATATTCAAGTGGGAGCCATTACATGGACACGCTTTTTAAGTGATTGCACCGTAGTTAAAGAACTTTGTATTTTAGGGAGATGTGGCATGTGAAAACGCAATCTAGGCCGTCTGATTTAAAGTTCATGATCTATAGCTCCTTAGTTGATAAGATTGGAGCAAAACACGATATTTATCACATGTTCTATTATTGTCAACCGTTAACACAAATAATAACCTTTGACTACATTTAATCACATGATGAAGATTATATTTCATGCCAATCTTATCCACTAAGGATCTATAGATCATGAAATTTAAATTTGACGGCCCAGATTGCATAACATATCACATACTGTTTGGACAAGAACCATTGACTAATCTGACTCAGATGTTGGAGATTGTTTACTGTTCCAATCTGAATCTGACAATGGAAATGATTTGTCCTCCCAGTCTTTCACACGATGGATCTTGCGATTATCGGCGTACCATCAAACGGCCAGTGTTTTATTTCACGCTGCACGCATCTCAGAAAAGTGACCATAACATCACGTGCATGCTTAAAATTAATTTTAAGGTCCCTTTTAAGGGTGTGTACCACATGAAATAAAAAACCGACCGTCTGATGGTACACCCATGATCTAAAGATCGATTGCGTGAAATATTGGGACGATAAACAATCTCCATCATCCGATTCAATGCAGTCGATGTGTTTCCGCGTGGGTGAACCCAAAGACTTGGTGGGTGGATTTAAAGGTACTCTAATATATATATATATATATATATATATATATATATATATATATATATATATACAACACAGCAGCTTCATATCCAAAAAAAAAAAAAAAACACAGTGGCTTTTATATATATAATAACACAGCAGTTATATATATATATATATATATATATATATATATATATATATATATATATATATAACACCAGCATAAAGAAACATAGCAGCTACATTTGGTGTCCCTCCTCCGCACGATACAAAAGAAGCTTCAAATTAAATCGTACGTACACGAATTTTAAGGATGCTAAAAATCCATTTATCCCATCAATTAAAATCACGCTTGTTAGGTGTAGGTCCGGTATCAAAATTGAATCAATAAATTGGCCTGTCGTCTAGAGCACCCGACCAAACTTATTAATCGAACTCATTTGATGAAGTTTGGGAGGGTTCGAGTGACTATTAAATGAGTCGAACCTTATTAGACTTTTGGAAGTAGCCCATACGCGACCGATTTACTAATCCGGCTGAGCCAACCCATTTAATATTAGGTCTAGATATCTTAGCCCATACCTGGCCCGTTGTCGGCCCAATGAGACCAATTGGACCCCTTTTCAGAAAAAGAACATAAATCCGGTGTCCTAAACAAGATGGAAATGAGCGAATGTGGTATGTTTCCCACCTTAAGCAACAGAAGCTAGAGGCGATTTCAACTTGTGCCCTCTCTGGGGACCATAATTCAAGCCTCCAACCTTTATGTAAACAAGAAATATGAGGCAAGATATTCACTATCCATTCAACCAAAAAGAAAAATAATAAGCCAAAAAACATATATAATAAAATCTTATTAATACATTCCACAACATCTCATTAATACATTGAAAAAATCACATTACTACATTCAGCACCATCCTATTAACACATTCAACAATGCCATATTCAAGCATGTTTTGATTTAACTTAGGACTTATTAAAAAACATAGCTCCTTGATCTTCTCCGTTACTTTGTATATCCGAAAACTGAGATTGCACTCCACCTTGAGCCAAAGCATGTAAAGAATTTATATCTTTATAATCTAAAAGGCCACCTAGACCTGATTGCCATGATTGTGAGAGCTTGAGCAACAACAATCCGAACCTGCAATAGTCATTTAGACAAAGAAAAAAACATCAAATACAAGGTCGGCCACCTAGACCTTATTGTTATTGTTTGTGCTTTTCTTTTTACATGTGTGTGTGCAATAAGTAATGGTATAATTGTTGCAAATCCCCATTGATGAGAAATCAAAACAAATCTGTATTTCTCTTATGTTTTCATATTCACTATAAGCAATTCCACAATATGACAATATAGGAATTGATGAATTAAGAGAAACATATATGCTTGGGAAAAAATGCCCTTAAAATTGCGCAAAGTTCAAAAGTACAATCAAATTTTCCATGCCTTACTCTTCATCTGACAAGAATGGGCCACCATCGAAGTGGTCACCAAGAAAGAGAATCAGATCAGGTTTAAATGGCAATATAGATGTCTGAAAAGATCTTCTCATGTAGATATCAGTATAAAATTGTAAGGCCTCCAAAGCAAGTGATTTGAGAGCAAGTTTATGGGAATATGGGATTTCCTGTTTGTAAGCTGTTGTAAATGAAGAGTACTCAGCATTGTGAAACTCCATTAGATTCTAATAATAGACAAAAGCTTGCAAAAAAACAGTACTGAACCTACAGATCAGCAAGCACATCAACCTTTACATGATCGCCTTGATTTGTAACTCCACTTGTCATCTGCATTAGCAGCATAAGCCAGAGACAGGTTAATACTATATACTCACCCTATCTATTAATAAAGAAAATTGGGCTTCATCCAGTATGAAACAGAGAAATCCCTAGTGTAACTAACATCATAAATGAAGAAGAGAGCATATATAATGGTATGATACAGAAAAGTTTTTTGAGCAATTGTAAGAATCTGCAGAACTTTATGACACCCCGGAATCGGATAGCATGTATCAAAGAGAAACACTGGCCAATGCCTTCCAAATATAACTGAACTAATTTGTCTTGAACTGAGGTGAGAATGAGTCGCTGAGTTTATGGTAGTAGTATAGACTATTTGAGACCATCTTACTTGGATACTTAGTTGGATACATGGATTAGGTTGCCTTCTCAAATTATGTCACGTCCTGCTTATGTGCTATATTCTACATTAGCATTTCCTTTTTATGAAAGCATTGTGATTATTTTGATTGAGTGAGCTGCTCCACCAAACTAGGCCAGGAGTGAGAGTTGTTTTTACAAACTCTGCTAAAAAGAATAAGCAATGTCAGACGACGAAAGCCTTAAACATGGATAATAGGGCGTTTGCTTGTGAAAAGACCTAGCTACAAAGAATTTAATTTCTGGAAATGTGAAATTGTTATTGAATACTATCCTTAGGATCAATATTAAAGACTCAAAGTTTTCTACAATACAGTATAGTCCTTTCCAAGTGTATACACTACAATGTTGTTAAAGGTTAGGGCTGTTAATGGGCCTGGTCAGGGTGAAGTCTAGGTTAGCCAATGGACCAATAGCATGTACCCAACCCACAAAAACCACATATATATATATATATATATATATATATATATATTCAAGTGGGTCAGGCCATTTTTCCCTTGCTCGACTCGATGAGTAAAGTTTATGTGCCTGGCCTGGTTTAAAAAAGCGGGTGTGGGTAACAGGCTGACCAAGACAACCCTATTAAAGGTACATCAGTTTTGTTTTTGTTCAAAGATCAAAAAGTCATTACTCCAAGCATAGAAACACCATTTTCTCAGCATATCATTGTCATGACCTGTGATTATAATTACACATTTAGTAAGTTCATAGGAAGTATGCCTTCCAGTCATAGAAAATTATATATATATATATATATATATATATATATATATATATATATATATATATATATATATATATATATATAAACTGTAAAAGTGGTGTTAATCGAGGTATATGGCACTAATCTTTGATAGACAAATTCTATGTCATCGGCACTTAGTTCTATCAAGAGATATGTATTAAGAACTTCAATGATCCTTATAGGGAATGAGTGTGTTCCGGCATTCTGTATACAGTTGCAGCTAATGATATAGAAAAAAAAGAAGTCATAAAGTTCAAATCATAGACAATTATGAGATAAATGGAAAAAAATAAAAAAGTACCTAACTGGATGCTGGTTAATCCTTTCAAACCTTCCCTCCACAGCATATTGGGGAAACTAAGTCCTTTAACACTAGGTAGAATATTCTTGCGATTATACTGAGTGGATAAGCAATGGGTGGTTTTTCTATAAGCAATGATGGAATTTAAAATACATTATTTCACCAAGTAAGTACCGTACAGACCAAATATCAATAGCAGCCGTGTACTCTGAACAATTTAGTAGCAACTCTGGTGCCCGATACCAATGGGTGATAACATACTCGGTCATGAAATTTGATTTAGATGTTGTCCTCGTCGGTCCGAAATAAAATGTTTTGATAGAAAGGTTCTCCTAATTGCATGGTGTACCCATACATGAAATTTTGAAGTCCTATTAATACCTGTGCAATCTTATGATTATTGTTTCGATTGACTTTCCTTCCAGCTGAAACTTTTGAAATTGCGGACTCTATATTTGGGATTTTGGTCTCATCTGTTCTACTTGTTTGTTGCTATCTTCATGATTTGTATCTCAATTTTCAATAACTGTTTTCTCTTTCATTCGCACAGGTAATGGTCTTGATTGGGTGAGACTGGTTCTGGGAAGAGTACATATAGTCAGTGCAAGATTACCTTGTTGATTTAGCGATCCACTGATGGGTCAATTATATGTGCTCAACCCCGGAAAATTGCAGCCATGTCTTGGGCACGAAGAGTTGGAAAAGATAGTAATGGGTGCTATGAAAATGGTTCTGTGACCCAAACCTGACTTGATTTAGTGAATCTTCTAAACATGAAAGAAAATTGGGAAAATCCACCAAGAACCAAGTATCTGCTTGGCCACATTTACTCCAATACCAATCTGGAAATCCCCACTTCAAAAATCAATCTTCTAAACATAATAAATAGAAATCACTTGAATTAACAGGAAATTGTTGAGTCAATTTTACGAGCTACTTCAGAATCCTAAATCACTTTCCTAATCTATTCAGCCTCAAATATCTAAAAAATTCCATAAATTATTACTCCACATTCAAACTACTAATTAATTAATACTAGATAGTAGACACAAAGCAAATAGAAGCAGAGTGTTATGCCCTCAAGAATGAAGATAAATTGTATTCAAGAATCTAAAATCATTTATTTTGGGCATTAAACAGCATTACATGAAACTAGATTTCTTAGCATTGGTACCAAAAGAAAACAAGTATGTACACTGTATTTAGATTAAAAGGGTGCTATTATCAAATTTCACTCTCATTAGCTAGTCTAATAACTATTTAAGATGGTTTATCGAAAATTTTTATTTAAGTGTAAAGACCCATATGGGTGCATTGCTTAGCTTAGACTATTAATAGATTGATCATGCTGATAAATTTTTTATGGATTACCCTAATGAATTAAAAGGATCTTCATAATTATATTTTGACCTGTAATATAATAATGTGGACCACATGATGATAGTGCAAAAATTATCAATTAGCAAATGCAAAAACTATCAATTAGTAATTAGCAATTGAAATATAGTAAATAAGATATACTGAGAGTACTATTAAAAATAAAACTCCTATTTCTAACCACTTACCTAATAAAAATACTTGGTATTTTGGGACCTGTGCCATCTGCTATTTATCTCCTACCTCCAGTAGTTGTTTTGTGTGAGCAGCACCAAACAGATCACCAACAGACTACCAATCACCAAAAAATTAAAAATCCATGACTTGTCTACCACCGCTGCCCCAAAAAATTTAAAACAGGGTTATATAGATCTAAAGAATCCCATCCTGTTGAGATAGATTTAAATGAATTCCATTTATGTCTTTCTTATTTCTACCTGTATAGCCCATAAGCCACCCTCTACACATTTTAAGCTCGAGTTTCCAGTGGAATGAGTTGTGCTTGAAGCTCCCATCCCCTACAGCCCAGCTGTCACTTTTGAATTCATGAGACTAACAAACAAACCATCCCCTTTGACAACCAAACCGTCCCCATCCATTATTATAGCAATGTCACCAGAAACACATCCATTAATTGTCATCGCTAGTCATGGGTTCCTCCATGCAAATTGAAAATAACGGTATTATATTATTGGTGTGTGATAAAAATAAGGGCATTATATTATTGCTGTGGAACATGTGATGTATGTGGATGGCTATGAGTGGGGGAATTAATGAAGTTTAAGATGGCTTAATATAAGGGTAATATCGATCTCTTCTTCAATGCCATACTCATCAAAAATAGGAATTCTTTTATCATATAATTCAACTCGATCACAGAGATCAGGTGCAATTTCCTGCAGTAGGTAGCTGGTAACCTGAAGATAACAGAAGATAATGTAATGATTTGGGCCAAAAAAAAGACTATAGCACCCATGTTGTTGATTGAGAAAATCCATGTTGGGAGGGGTGGACAGGATGCAAACCTAACCTTTGGTTATTTACACACAAAGTGGCTGCTCGCTGGACACGAATCCACATCTTCACGCTTAACACCCCAAGCCTTTTTCCATTGCACTAAGCAATGGCCCCTAAAAATTTCTCAAATGTCCTAAAAAGTTTCTGCCTTTCCTAATTCCTTGTCCTCAAAAAATATAAATGGGATGACATAAAGAATTTTACTCTAAAGAGAAGATATTTTTAGTTTCATTAGATTTAGCATGGCATCAATGTCTCATGGGATCCCATATTCTCGGCAATTCGGGAGATGCAGCCGAGTCATAGCCCTTTTCACATTACATATCTATATCAAACATAGCAGTATCTATATTTCACTAAGATCTCTGTTTTGTTGTCATGATATCTTACCTCATGATAAGTCCGAGGAGAGTCAACAACCATGCTCTTAACCTGAAAATAAATAAAAAAATCATAATGCATAGTTACCAACATGCCCAAAGCGTCCATCCTTGAGATATAAAGTGCATCAGTTACCAACATGCCCAAAGCACCCAAAGATACACCATACCATAGTCTAGGTGGAAATTTGAAGGTTAAATCAAGCATTAATGCAATCTTTACAAGCCCCAAAGATACACACACAACTAAGTGTTAGGAATCGTAAATAAACTAATAGCATACCAAAGATGATTTGAGTCATACTCGGCTAACAGCAGCTCATCTAAAGAAGCACCAGTCTCAGTGCAATAAGACTAGTGTTCATTCAGGATGTGTAATGAAGAAGTTTAATGCAAATATTGTTTTCGTTTATTTACAAGAGTAGAAAGGAAGCTCATTTATTAGAAATTTATAATAAACTATCACATGTTAGACTGTACGGAAAAGGAAACTATAACAAAGTGAGTAAGTGGAGATAATTAGAATCAGGCCTTGTATCTAAAAAAGCTAGAATTGCAGTCGAATTGAGATACTTAGCTTCAGGTTGCCTCGACTGGCTATGACCCAAACAACCATGGATCAAAGGTCTAGTTTCTTAAATAACTGCCAAGTTGAGGATCATCTCTACCAATTTGGAATGTGTTCACTACCTACTATCTACTTTCCTCTATGAGCTATGTTAATAACAGATCATTGATAATGAAAAAAAAAAAAAACCCTTTAAATCTAGGCCTTGTCATCTCAACCAATTGAAATAAAAAAATACAAAACTAAAAGAGGTAAGAATGCATAAATATGAACCTGCTACAGACCATGAGGTGTTGGCTGTCTGTTGTATATATATATCAACAGGAGCTGTTGGCTGTTGCATATATATATACAACAATAGCTGTTGGCATCAGTATATATATATATATATATATATATATATATATATATATATATATATATATATACATATATATATACTGATGGGTAAGCTGGACTTGACAGATATCATCTGACAGATTTTTTTTTTGATCGATAATATCATCTGACAGATACATATCAGTTATTGGGAAAGCCAATGCTAGCTCAAATATCATTCATTTTCATGAGAACCAACAAGTAAATTAGGATATAACAAACAATTACTCACGCATAAGTAAATTAGGATATAAGAAACAATCACTCACTCATGAAAAAAGTGTGTTGCGCTCATCACAGGTGTCCTTCTTGCTGAAGATGTTAAGCAAGTTGCATGATCATGGAAAATCCTTAAAAGAGTAATAGAAAAAACAATGAGGTTGGATCTGCATTAGCTCAATTGGAGTGGCTACTCTATAAGAAACTAACCATACTTCCAATTTAGAGAAGAAATAAAGAAATCCATGCGAACTTGAAACCAATAAAACTAAATCTGGTGTAGAAACGAAATTTCGTCGTTTAAAATGGGCACAAGAAGTTTATCTAATGCCACTGGGTAATGTCATAAGGGAATGCGTACTTGTCTACATAATGCCATTAGATAAATCATTTTAACTTCACGATGCCTAGAGTAATGCATCCCATGAGTGCCTGATCTTAATGAAGATTACATAAAATTTCAAAATCGATAGAACCCTGATGTGTACTTGACAAATTCAGATATCCTTGTAAAAGAAAAACTCACAGCTTCTAGAGTACAAGAGATCTTGCAAAATAGTATTGAGAAAAATTTCTTACCTAGTGATTTCTGAAGTTGAATTCATCAAAAGCCTTGTTACAATAAATTTCTTACCTAGTGATTATATAAAAATTCTGTAGTGATAAACCACACACACAAATATATATTCTAAGATACAGATCCCCACCTTTATATTACAAAGAAGTATTTCAGTGACGAAACAAATAAAAATTGATGCCAAGTAAAGTCCAGAAATCGAACTTTCTCATAAAGCAACATTTTGGTCACAAACCAGTCTACAATGAGAATATTGGCTCATATCATATGGTAAGAGTGTAACGTCCTGGAAAATTATTATTTAAATAGTGCACCTCGGGAAGCGAACCAACGGGTCACGTGTTTGACCGGGTCAACTTTGACTTGATTAACTTAGGATTAGTAAATTTGAGTTGAATAACTTATGATAATGGAGGGCTGTTGACATAAGTGAATGCATATGCACACACGTACACTAGATGGTTATAGACGCTTAGCACCCAATCTAAGGATACGGCTATAAGAAAGAAAGAAAAAGGGAAATAAATTATTTGAATGAAGTAGTTGAGAGGAGAGTTAAGAGAAAGAGTGAGAGAGTGAGAGAGTAAATGTGAGCAATCATACGAAGGCATTGAATACAGTTCTTTGATCTTGGCTCGCAAAGTCTAACGGATCGAGCTCGGGATTGAGGAGAGGTTTTAGTTGTGGGTTTGAGAAACCCTAGTAAGATCAGACTTGGGATCAAAGGATCCAACCGTTGAAGGTGAGCTAAATTTTCTTAAGAGATTCTTTAAAATTTGTTTGATTTAGCAATATGTTTATATATATAAATATAATATAAAGACATGAGATTGGTGAAGTTTTAGAAGGGTTGGAGGAGTTCAAGAATTGATGAACTCGATCCAAAACTAAGAATAGGCAAATTCGATCAAACGAATTCCAAACCGTTTGACCGAATTTGGCCTGAGGAGAAGATTTGAAAAGAGAGAAGGGTTTTTGAGTAAATCGATCGAACGATTTGAATTTCGTTCGTTCGATTTTGGAAACCGTTTGATCGAAATAAAAATCGATTGAACGGTTTGCTCAGAAGATAAAGAAGAAAAAGGAGAATTTGTTCGAACGAAATAAAATTCGTTCGAACGATATGAAATTCGTTCGAACAATTTAGACACTGTTCGAACGGTTTTGTGAATCGTTCGAACGATTTGGAAATCATTCGATCGAATTGGAAATCGTTCGATCGATTTGAGTAATTTAAGCTTTGGTGCCTAGTTTAGTTTGAAAATGAATGGTAATTGAACCTAGGATTCTTGACCCACTGTTTAAACATTGTAATGATATTTTGCATATGTTGATCATGCCTAGGTTAAACCGAACCGTTGAGTTACTCATAGTAGGATGGGGTTTGAGGATTCAAAAGGTTCGAGATGCATGTAAGGTAGGGGAATATCTAACTAGTATGCTATATTACAATCCCATATGTAGTGATAGTGTATGATGCATGTTTCGTTAAATTTTGTTGAGTTATACTTAATGCAAAGCATAAAGTAAATGGCAATAGTGCATGTGTTTACGCAAGTAAAAGAGGAATTCATTAAGTAAGAGAAAGATCATCCCAGGGATGTGAGAACACACAGACATCGCAGAGATGCAATAGACAGCGTGACATCCCAGGGATGTGAGGTGGATGAATGATTCATGTTAAAGAGATAAACAGTAAATATGAATGCACGGGCTGAGTGTTATTATCTATTAGCACAAATTCACGGTGAATAACTATATTTATTGCATAATTCGATTTAAGGTTCAGAGAATACCCAACAGACGCGGCGAGATAACCGTGACTGATGCGGCAGGATATCCGTGACTGGTACGGCGGCTAATCCGTACAACAGCAGACATCCCAGGGATGTATAGTAGTATTAAGCCCGTCGCCTAAGAGACAGGGACGAGGATAATTCCATGAAAAATAGTCTGATTAGACGACGATGGAGGGTATTCCATCGGTGCTCGATGCTATATTGCTCGGGGATTATTTAAGTTAAGATTTAAGTTGTGATCTCAGCCTGGTTACAATTAAGGAAACTAGTAGTCATTAAAAGAAATGCATGATCAGAATGATAAAAGTAGTCAAATTGTCTTGTCACATCTTAAAGTTATTTTTCAAGAAATGATATAACTATGAGTGCATGTTTATTCTTGTCATGAAATATATGTTTGTAAAATAGATATATTTG
This sequence comes from Chloranthus sessilifolius, assembly GCA_021018995.1. NCBI lineage: Eukaryota > Viridiplantae > Streptophyta > Magnoliopsida > Chloranthales > Chloranthaceae > Chloranthus > Chloranthus sessilifolius. The sequence continues at coordinate 22,078,475 of CM037588.1, forward strand.
CTGTGATATTGCCCTATTGAGCTAGGATGTAGCTCACCCTTTGACTATATGTCACAGGTGACAGTTTAGAAATTGATGAGGATGTAGGAATTGCTACAGATGAGGGTGATCCCGTTGATTCGGAGTACTTTCCAAGGGAGGAGACTGAGCCTCCTTCGGAGAGATTCTTCTAGAAGATCTTCGTTGCGTATTTTGATTAGTTTTGATAGTTTGAGAAAGAGAATTACGGCTTGGTACGTCCAGCCTTATTTTTGAGAGTAAACGAATATGTAATGTTCTTTGCCAAACCATTGAGAATGATCGTAGTTACGGCACTAATGGTTCGGGTTGGTTCTTTTCTTCATGCGGAGTCATGAAATTAGAACATTCTTTTGGACATGTGTTTTTGGATTAACGTACTGTAGAAATGGAGATGTATTTTGCATTATTTTCTTTTGTTTAATATTATGAATGGGATGCACCAAGTGTTTCGCACTTACTTTATGGGGCACGGCCTCAAGGGCTGTGCCGATGGCACGAGTTTCGGGGTGCCGAAATCTGGGCTATCATAGTTGGTATCAAAGCCTTTTCTTTAGAATTTCTAATAAAGTCTTGGATTTTGTTGGAGTGAAGGGATCTTCTGCTAACAAAACTTTGGTTTCATATGCAGAGCACGATGTCTTCTGGAAGACGGGGTCGACCGAGAGGTACCCAGAATAGAAACCAGAGCGGTGACGAGAGATTTCAGGCAGGGTCTAGTAGTAGAGACCAGGAAAATTCTTGAGAAGGAGAACAGAGGAGTGAGACGACTGACCGGATCGCATTGGCAATGGATACTATGGCCGCTATGATGGCTCAGCAGACGCAGCAAACTGCCATACTGGCTGAGCAGACGACACTATTGGCGGCGAATAACGCCAATAGTCATCAGCCACCACCACCACCACCACCTCCTCCAGCATTTTTGCCATCGTCTTTTGTAGATTTTAGGAGATTGAGACCTCCTAGCTTCTATGGACAGACGGACCCGTTAGAAGCAGAGAAGTGGCTGAACCAAATTGAAAAGCTTCTAGACAAACTACAGGGTACAGAAAGTGAGAAGGTAGGATGGGCTTCCTTCCAGTTGGAGGGAGATGCCGATCCATGGTGGAAGTCTGTGCTGAGGAGAAGAGAAGTTGAGGACCCTCACCGTCTATGGACTTGGACGGAATTTGTAAGGGAGTTCAATAGGGAGTACTTCCCTAAGCAAGTGAGAGTCCAGATGAGGAGAGAGTTCGCAAACTTACAGCAGAGAGGCATGTCAGTCAGAGAGTATGGTGTAGAGTTCACGCGGTTGTCTCGATTTGCACCGGAGCTAGCATCTACAGAAATCATGAAGGTGGCTAAATTTGAAGAGGGTTTAAGACCAAACATCCGTGAAAGAGTGTCAATCTTTGAACTAGAACGCTATGCAGATGTGATGGGAAAAGCCATAGTAGCCGAGAGGGATATATATGGGGTGTATAAGAGAAGAGATCAACACGACGGGGCAGGAATAGCTCAAGGGGGAGCGAGTGAGTATAGCTCGGGGAACAAAAAGCCGAGATTTACCATGCCGACTCCACTCCCTAGACATGGCATGTATACAAATTTCTCTAGGCCACCAAAGTCCATGTTGGCGAGACCGATTCGATATGGGAACCCTATCGCTACCACTGGAGTATCTGCTACTCAAGGCATCTCTCGGGCAGCTTCCTCTACTCCAAAGGAGACTTGTGCCAAATGCGGCAAGCCTCACGTAATGCCATTGTAGAAGGGGAATGCAGGGGTGTTACCGATGTGGGAAACTAGGCCACATAATAAAGAATTGCCCTGAGATGAGCAAAGGGAGAATAGCTTCTCAGATTAACATATAGACCGGTTGTACAAGGAGAACTTATGCATACTCAGAGGACGCCGAACTCTAATGATATTATTCAAGGTGAGTTCTACTTGAGTTTAATTAGCATGCTATCAAATTCAACATTTACAATGAATTAGTCGAAAAACAGTATAATTTTCTTGGTTAGATTAATTATCATTTAAGAGTTTTGTTGGTCATTTGAATAATATGCACTTGAATAATATGTTTAAGTCAGTAAACCGAGTGAAGTGATAAGATGTATGTGCACTATAGGTACCTTATTTGTATATGGGAAAGAGAGTCGTGGAGCGTACGAGGCTAGAGCGTTGATAGACCTAGGGTCTACTCATTCGTTTGTTACTCCTCGATTTCTAAGAAGGATGAGGATCAAGCCAGAGACATTAGATTTCATCTTGGCTGTGACAGTTCCAACTGGACCGGTAGTGAATGCAGACTTAATTTGCAAGTCAGTAACTATAGCTGTTAAAGATGGAGAGGTTTTTGAGTTGTCAGCAAATTTGATTCTGATAGACATGCAAGGATTTGATGTAATCCTTGGCATGGACTGGTTGTCAAAACACTGTGCAACGGTTGACTACAAAAGTAAGATTGTCATCTTTCGGCCGAATACTAGGAGATCGTTTCGATTTGTTGGAGTACGAACGAAATTTCTACCACTTGTGTTTGCCATCAAGGCCGAGTACCTAATCAGAAGTGGATGCAGTGGTTACTTAGCCTTCTTGAAGGATGACAAGGAAAGAAAGAATATAATTATAAAAATCACAGTGGTGTGCGAATTTGAAGATGTATTTTCAGAGGAATTACCAGGTTTACCACCGGATCGAGAAGTGGAGTTTGCTATCGACTTGGCACCTGGAACGGAGCCGGTTTCTAAAGCGCCATATAGAATGGCTCTGGTCGAGTTGAAAGAATTGAAGGAACAATTGCAGGAACTTTTAGATAAGGGGTTTGTCAGACCTAGTGTATCCCCTTGGGGTGCGCCGGTCTTGTTTGTTAAGAAGAAGGACGGATCAATGAGGTTATGCATTGATTACCGTCAGTTGAACAAACTCACTATTAAGAATAAGTATCTGTTGCCAAGGATAGATGATTTGTTTGGCCAGCTACAGGGAGCCAAGTATTTTTCAAAAATTGACTTGAGGTCGGGATATCATCCGCTCAGGGTCAAGGCAGAAGACATTCAAAAGACAGCTTTTAGGACGAGATACGGACACTACGAGTTTTTAGTGATGCCGTTTGGGTTGACGAATGTGCCGGCATCCTTCATGGATTTAATGAATCAGGTGTTTAAACCACACCTGGACTCTTGCGTAGTTGTATTTGTCAATGATATCCTCATCTACTCCAAATCAAGGAAAGAACATGAGGAACATTTGAGATCCGCTCTACAGACACTACGTGAACACCAATTATACACCAAACTCAGTAAATGCGAGTTTTGGTTAGAAGAAGTTACCTTTTTGGGACACGTTGTCTCAAAAGATGGTGTCACGGTGGATCCTACTAAGATTGAGGCAGTCGTGCAGTGGGAACAACCAAAGACGGTCACTGAGGTACGTAGTTTCCTTGGTCTAGCCGGGTATTATAGAGTTTTGTGCAAGGGTTTTCTAAACTATCGGGGCCACTGACCAGACTCACACGAAAAGATGTGTGATTTGAGTGGACCGATGCGTGTGAAGCAAGTTTTCAAGAACTGAAGAAGCGACTGACCTCAGCCCCGATACTTGCAATTCCTTCAGGCAGTGGATGTTTTGCAGTTTATAGTGATGCTTCTCATAATGGTTTAGGCTGTGTGCTAAACCAGTATAAAAGGTAATTGCTTATGGGTCGAGACAGTTGAAGGACCATGAGAAGAATTATCCGACTCATGACCTCGAGCTCGCAGCAGTCATTTTCGCATTGAAGATTTGGCGAAACTATTTATATGGAGAGACCTTTGAGATATTCAAGGACCATAAAAGCCTCCGATATTTATTTACACAGAAAGAGCTAAACATGAGGCAGAGAAGGTGGATGGAATTTCTCAAAGATTATGACTGCTCTATCCAATATCACCCAGGCAAGGCTAATGTAGTCGCGGATGCTTTGAGTCGGAAGGGTTCAGCTCAATTGGCTAACCTGATACTGGGAATGCACAGGTGGAAATTATTTGAACATCTTGCAACGTATGGCGCAATGATAGAAGTACAAGCGTCAGGTACTCTGTTGGCCAATATTTCAGTTAGACCAATGATCTTCGAACACGTACACGAGTTACAGATGAAAGATGCCGAGTTGGTTAAGATTCAAAAGGAAGTGATGGAGGGGACTCGACCGGATTTCTCGGTAAGGGAGGATGGTTCCTTATTATTCAGGGGATGCCTCTATATTTCGATTGATGCCGGTCTACGCCAGACTATTTTGGATGAGGCACACAAGTCAAAGTACGCAATCCATCCAGGTAGTACAAAAATGTATCAAGACCTGCGTAAGAACTACTGGTGGAGAGGTCTCAAACACGACGTAGCAGAGTATGTGTCTAAGTGTCTGACGTGTCAACAAGTGAAGGTTGACCATAGACACCCTGCTGGATTACTACAGCCTCTGCCTATACCGGAATGGAAGTGGGAATCTATCTCCATGGATTTCATCGTGGGGTTGCCACGAACAGTGAAGAGGTATAACGCCATCTGGGTTGTTGTGGATAGATTAACAAAATTGGCCCATTTCTTGCCCTACAACACCATGTATACAGCGGGCAAACTTGTGGAACTCTATATGAAAGAGATAGTACGCCTACATGGTATCCCAAGCAGTATTGTATCTGATCGTGACCCGATGTACACTTCAAAGTTTTGGCAGAAATTTCAAGAAGGTATGGGTACTCGATTAGATTTCAGTTCAGCGTTCCATCCACAGACTGATGGGCAGACGGAATGAGTAAACCAAGTGATCGAAGATATGCTAAGGGCGTGCATGCTTGAATTATAGGGTTCATGGGATTAGCATCTTCCCTTGATTGAGTTTGCTTATAACAATAGTTTTCAAGCAAGTATTGGAATGGCGCCTTACGAAGCTCTCTATGGTAGGCGCTGTCGATCGCCCATCAACTGGGGAGAGACCGGAGAAAAATTTGTTCTTGGTTCGGATGTTCTCGAAGATAATGCTATGATTGTCCGGATGATAAGGGAACGACTGCGATCAGCACAGAGCCGGCAAAAGAGTTATGCCGATGTCAAGAGAACGAGCCTGGATTTCGCCGTGGGCGATCATGTCTTTGTGAAAGTATCACCTATGAGGGGTGTTATGCGGTTCGAAAGAAAAGGGAAACTCAGTCCTTGTTACATTGGACCCTTTGAAGTTTTGGGTCGAGTCGGAGAAGTAGCCTATCGCATCGGATTGCCGCCATTGTTTGATAGGGTGCACAATGTCTTTCATATCTCCATGCTCCGCAAGTACGTAAAAGCCCCCACGCACATTTTAAGTGGTCAATCAATCGAATTACATGAGGATATGACCATGGTTGAAGACGCTACTCAAATCTTGGACTGAAAGGAACGGACTCTACGTGCTAAAGTCATTCCGTTAGTACTAGTCAAGTGGGGCAACCACCCTATTGAGGAAGCAACTTGGGAAAGGGAGGCTGAAATTCGGGACCTGTATCCCCATCTATTTGAGTAGTGGATATTGTAATTGATCTGTACTAGGTGTGAAATAATTGTATGAGACTTGGGATTAGTTTGTATAATTTTGTTGTATGAACCGAGTATAAAACTGGTTTAAGTGGTGTTCGACTTAGGTGTTAAAATTTTTACGATTTTGTTTATGTAGTATGGGAAGTTATCATTTTACGTCCCTATCTCAAATTATGATGATAAGGTGTACAACTAGCCGGCACCTTGTCAAAGTTTACAAATACAGTTCGGACTAGGTATAGAAAATAAGCGAACTCCGATGGCTTACTTGATGGGTTACTGTTGGGTTACAACCATCTTCAACATAAGTAAGTAATCATTCACGCAATGATGGCTTACTTGTTGGGTTAGATAGTTGTTAGTCCATAGTGGAATCTGGAGGAGTTACCTCCTTTTAAATGAGTGGTTTGAACAATCTGAGGGAGCTTTCAAATTTTTGGTTTTCATTTGATTGAAATTAAAATTCGATCGAACGAAATTTTGTGGGACAAAGTAACAAGTATAGCCAGAAATCATTCGAACGATTTCCCAAATCGTTCGAACAAAATGTAACCACAGTGGGCACTAGTGGTTTCTCAGAGAAATCGTTCGATCGATTCCAAACTGTTCGAACGAAATCCTTTCACCAGTAAGAGGGAAAAAGGGCCTAAAAATGTAATCTGAGAAATCGTTTCGATCGATTTATAAACCGATCGAACGAAAGTTTTTAAAGGCATTTAGACCTGGGTATTACGTTCGATCGAAATCAAATTCGTTCGAACGAATTTTTGAGTTGGCATTTAATGGTTGAAAACCGATTGAACGAATTTAAATTCGTTCGATCGATTTGGCAATCTATATATTGCTGCATTCGAAATTTTTTTCATTCGTTCGAAAAAAATCAGCAAGCTACTATTTTCTTTTGGGAAAAACCTTAGGGTTTGTGAAGGTCCCCGATCTTCATTGATTCTGGCAATCTTCACGCTTGAAACATTGTCATCATCCGTTTGGGGTCATCTAGAGGTAATCATTAACCCTAATTTTAGTTTTTTCAGATCCATTTCTCCTTGTATTTGGTAGATTTAGGGCTAAGCACATAAACTCTACATTGTGCTTAGTTAAAATGCCACCTAAGACTCGCCAAGCCACGGCGAGTACGACACCGAAGAAACCCACTTCGGGTTCTTCCTCACAACAACCGCCGAAGAAACCACCTACGGGTTCTTCATCGACACCGCCCGTACAAGCACCACCTCCACCACCTAACCGTGAACGACCAAATGAATGGTGGTCGGATAAGGATATCGAACCCGAGTGGATAATCGATCCCAAGACTTTTGCCAAGAGTGATGAAACACATTGGGCATTCAATTACATTTCCACTGCTGGTCTAACGGGTATCCTAAGACCATGCAACGAGAGTTACTACCCTCGAATTGTTCGGCTATTTTACCAGAATATGGAGCTCATTAAGGACCCTACCATTTTAAAAACCAAAATTGATAATAGATCGTATACCTTTACATTTGATGACGTGGCGGATGCATTGGAATGTTTCCCCGCATATAACCATGAAGATATAGCATTAGCTGAGCCTTTTCCAAAGGCCTTAGACTATTAGTATGTAGCCGATCACATGACCCAGGGTCGAATCGGTTCGGGTCATTCTATCAAACGAGTTGATTTGCCCTGTGACCTCTGGATGCTTGATTCCATCATCCACTGTAATTTATACCCTTTGCGCCATCGAACTGAAAGAGTTGGTGAGGTTCAAATGGCGCTCTTTTCAGCTTTCAATGGGCGATGGTTCAATGCCCCCAAAATGGTTTTGGAGGGAATGAAGTATGCCCGAAAGAAGATGTTGCCCAATGTCAAAAAGTCAATTGACGATATGCCGTATGCGAGATTGATTTCCCTTATGGTAGAGGACTATGCGGGGGATGATACCTACACCCTCTCCCCAAATGAGTTCAAACTGATCGGCAATATTCAACCTTTTACCATGGTTGATTGGAACCGGACGTACGTTAAATTAGTTAAAAAGCCGATAGCCGAGGTACCACCCCAACCGGAACCCCAATTGGAAATGGACCCTCAAGGCCCACCACCACATGCTACCTAAGTCTATGATGAAGCTATTGCTCATGTTCCTCCTCAACAGCCTGTTGGTTAGCATGCTCCGGATTACGTACCACGACCCCATGAGGATCTTCCTACCCCGACGGTTGCCGATTTATATGCCTTGTTGGAAGCCAACACCCGTCAAATGGCGGAGAACAATCGCCTCCTCAACCATAGGTTGGACTATTATGATGCTCTTCATGCTGAGACGATGCGTTTCATGTACCCCGATGACTATCTTCAACGCATGGCCGCAGCGCAAGCATGGGTCTCAGGCGCATCGACTTCTGGCGCGGGCGGGCATGATGGTGATGGCAGTGATCCTCCTGCTGATGAGGGGTCTTGAGTGACCTTTGTTTGGTGTTATGTTTTGGGGGGGGGGGGTGAAAGTTTTGTTGGATAAATTGTAAATTTAAAATAGGTAGCCGAGGACATGTTCCTCTTGAACAATCATGGCATGGTTGCCACTCGACACTGTATAACTGCATTTTTGTTTTCTCTTCTCTATCTATTGTGTTTATGTTGGTGAATCTGTTTCCAATTTAGCTATCTATTTTGTGTGTGTGGCTGTTTTCTTTGTGACTACATGTACTTCATGCAGGATGGGTATTTGAACTAGTCCCACGTGTACCCATGCTAGGGTGTGGGGGAGGCCCCTCTTGCGTATCATTTTCGGGGACGAAAATTCCCAAGGAGGGGTGAATGTAACCTCCCGAAAAATTATTATTTAAATAATGCACCTCGAGAAGCGGACCAACGGGTCACGTGTTTGACCGGGTCAACTTTGACTTGATTAACTTAGGATTAGTAAATTTGAGTTGAATAACTTATGATAATGGAGGGCTGTTGACATAAGTGAATGTATATGCACACACGTACACTAGATGGTTATAGATGCTTAGCACCCAATCTAAGGACAAGGCTATAAGAAAGAAAGAAAAAGGGAAATAAATTGTTTGAATGGAGTAGTTGAGAGGAGAGTTAAGAGAAAGAGAGAGAGAGTGAGAGAGTAAATGTGAGCAATCATACGAAGGCATTGAATACAGTTCTTTGATTTTGGCTCGCAAAGTCTAACGGATCAAGCTCGGGATCGAGGAGAGGTTTTAGTTGTGGGTTTGAGAAACCCTAGTAAGATCAGACTTGGGATCAAAGGATCCAACCGTTGAAGGTGAGCTAAATTTTCTTAAGAGAATCTTTAAAATTTGTTTGATTTAGCAATATGTTTATATATATAAATATAATATAAAGACATGAGATTGGTGAAGTTTTAGAAGGGTTGGAGGAGTTCAAGAATTGATGAACTCGATCAAAAACTAAGAATAGGCAAATTCGATCAAACGAATTCCAAACCGTTTGACTGAATTTGGCCTGAGGAGAAGATTTGAAAAGAGAGAAGGGTTTCTGAGTAAATCGATCGAACGATTTGAATTTCGTTCGTTCGATTTTGGAAACCGTTTGATCGAAATAAAAATCGATTGAACGGTTTGCTCAGAAGATAAAGAAGAAAAAGGAGAATTCGTTCGAACGAATTTTACGAAATAAAATTCGTTCGAACGATATGAAATTCGTTCGAAGATTTAGAAACCGTTCGAACGATTTTGTGAATCGTTCGAACGATTTTGAAATCGTTCGATCGATTTGAATAATTTAAGCTTTGGAGCCTAGTTTAGTTTGAAAATGAATGGTAATTGAACCTGGGCTTCTTGACCCACTGTTTAAACATTGTAATGATATTTTGCATATGTTGATCATGCCTAGGTTAAACCGAACCGTTGAGTTACTCATAGTAGGATCGGGCTTGAGGATTCAAAAGGTTCGAGATACATATAAGGTAGGGGAATATCTAACTAGTATGCTATATTACAATCCCATATGTAGTGATAGTGTAAGATGCATGTTTCGTTAAATTTTGTTTGAGTTATAGTTAATGCAAAGCATAAAGTAAATGGCAATAGTGCATGTGTTTACGCAAGTAAAAGAGGAATTCATTAAGTAAGAGAAAGATCATCCCAGGGATGTGAGAACACACAGGCATCGCAGAGATGCAATAGATAGCGTGACATCCCAGGGATGTGAGGTGGATGAAAGATTCATGTTAAAGAGATAAATAGTAAACATGAATGCACGGGCTGAGTGTTATTATCTATTAGCACAAATTCACGGTGAATAACTATATTTATTGCACAATTAGATTTAAGGTTCAGAGAATACCTAACCGACGCGGTGGGATAACCGTGACTGACGCGGCAGGATATCCGTGACCGGTACGGCGGCTAATCCGTACAACAGCAGACATCCCAGGGATGTATAGTAGTATTAAGTCCGTCGCCTAAGAGACAGGGACGAGGACAATTTCATGAAAAATAGTCTGATTAGACGACGATGGAGGGTATTCCATCGGGGCTCAATGCTATATTGCTCGGGGATTATTTAAGTTAAGATTTAAGTTGTGATCTCAGCCTGGTTGCAATTAAGGAAACTAGTAGTCATTAAAAGAAATGCATGATCAGAATGATAAAAGTAGTCAAATTGTCTTGTCACATCTTAAAGTTATTTTTCAAGAAATGATATAACTATGAGTGCATGTCTATTCTTGTCATGAAATATATGTTTGTAAAATGGATATATTTGCTGTGATATTGCCCTATTGAGCTAGGATGTAGCTCACCCTTTGACTATATGTCACAGGTGACGGTTTAAAAATTGATGAGGATGTAGGAATTGCTACAGACGAGGGTGATCCCGGAGATTCGAAGTACTTTCCAAGGGAGGAGACTGAGCCTCCTCTGGAGAGATTCTTCTAGAAGATCTTCGCTACGTATTTTGATTAGTTTTGATAGTTTGAGAAAGAGAATTACGGCTTGGTACGTCCAGCCTTATTTTTGAGAGTAAACGAATATGTAATATTCTTTTGCCGAACCATTGAGAGTGACCGTAGTTACCGCACTAATGGTTCAGGTTGGTTCTTTTATTCATGCGGAGTCATGAAATTAGAACAATCTTTTGGGCATGTGTTTTTGGATTAACGTACTGTAGAAATGAAGATGTATTTTGCATTATTTTCTTTTGTTTAATATTATGAATGGGATGCACCAAGTGTTCCCCACTTACTTTATGGGGCACGGCCTCGAGGGCTATGCTGATGGCACGGGTTTCGGGGTGCTGAAATCTGGGCTGTCACAAAGAGAGCGTAAGATACCTGCTGAAAAACAAAATTTCGATCTCTTTACCACTTGTGACAGTGCAAATCTTGCCGCTAGATAAAATAGGTGATATTAGAAAATGGTATTGAATTGGCCTTATGTGTACTATCATATGGATTGGAGCCAGGCCTAAGTTTGTATAAAAAAACTAATCTGAGAGGTTTCCTCGGACGTTCAAACGTCGTTGTCACTCAAAAAAAGCTCCGATTCCCTTCCACTTTGAAAAGCTTTCTCGAGCGTGGGCTTTACTCGATTTTGCAAAAACCTCTCGAGAAGAGCAAAATCTACATAGCCACCCAATCAAGTCGGTTTGGCGCTCTTCTTTATTGCTGGATTTTCAGGTTCTACTGGTGTGTCTGCTGTGTTGAGAAGTAGCTGTATCATTTCGCTGCAACATTTCAGGTAGCTTGCAGAGGCTGCTCTTTTTTTAGTTGGTTTAAGTAGCATAGCCAATGTAGCTGTCATGCTACTGGGATTATCCCCTGTAGTGTCTACAGAAGGAATCTCTTATTGACAATAAACTCAGTACATTGTTTGACAATCAACAGACTTTTGATGATCCGAACTAGAACCAAAATCTGCTATAATGGTGGAAGGGAAAAAAATATTAGGGATGGTATATATACACCTGAGAACTTAATTTTTTTCATAGGATTGTAGACACAAAGGCAGAGCACAATAAAATAACCATTCATCATTTTTCATTAATTTACAAAAAAGGAAACTACATTCAGGATCAGCACCCCCCTCCCCCCATAATAACAACACAAACGATCAACACCCCCCTCCCCCCATAACAACCACTACGAACTAGCATCGGATTGGTCGTCATCCTCCAAAGAGTAGGAGGCTATTACAGTGCGGGCCGGTGAGTCGGTGCTCGTGGGAGCTGAGTATGACAAGACCTCTCGATGATGGAGGGGTTGCTGGTAGTCCAAATCTGAGGAATCAGAGTCGGAGCTGAGTATGACAAGGCCGCGACGGCGACCCTCACCTCGAGCCCTCCCAACTGTAGGTTGGATCGGGCGAGTTTGATATCCCGATCGATATGGGGGGAGGTGTGGGTGCATCGGGGTCGGAGCTCGTGGGAGGGTAACTACGATGTCGTCATTAACGGGGGGAGGTTGAACGACATGAACAAAGGGGGCTGGAGTACGAACCAAGGGTGGTACAAGGGGACGAACTGTAAGGGGGCTGGGGGCCCTAAATCCGAGAGGCACACGGGGTGCCACTGGAGCAGGCTCTTCATCGTCAATAATAACGACATCAATCCGGTGCCTTGCCGACAACGCCGAGGCAGATGAACCTGTCCGAGAATGAGATGAACCAGGGGTGCCTGACATATCTGCACATTCCATATACCGAATTGAGAATACTTTGAATTGGGATATGATACAAAACCGATATGAATTGATTACATGAGAAATAATAAAATTTGAAAAGTGAGAAACTTCATATTGAGAATTATAATTAAATCACAGTGACTGCCATACATAAATAACCAAAGTGGATAGGAGAATAATAATAACTACACGTGCAAACATTCCACACATGCAATCTACATGCACACCAACATCTGAGGCCATATCTATCACTTTATCCATTACTTGTGTTTGTTGGGTTATCGAAGGTACATGGTGATATGTGGGTGGATTATATGAGAGTTCATGGTGCTTCATCGCATTTAATGAAAGGAGCGATGACGAGCCCCAGAAAAACTGGTTACTTCTCTCGAGCATTCCTCCCAGGTTCGATATATACCCGGTCTCCTACCAACGAACACGACATAATATTTACCCATATCTACAAAATACGTCAATTGGTTAGTAAGTGCAAGAGTGAGAAGTGGCTCATTTAATTGATTCAAGTTCAGAGTTTACAATAAACCATATAACCAACTGTACATTTAATATGTTAACGTGATTGCGCGTCCCACATAGTGTTGGCTATATTATCACGGAATGTGTTCATCCATTCGCGATTTGCAGGGGTTTGAGTACAATGGATGTCAGGATCTATCTCGTGAACCGAGTCATCAGATGGCTCTACTATACGATCCTCTGGCCATTCTTCAAAGACAGGATCTTCTGGATCGTATAATTTGATAAAATTGTGTAGAATACAACATGCAGTTACTATTCTCACTTGTGATTGAATTGGAAACCTCGTGGCTATTTTCAATATCGAAAACCATTGTTTCAGTACCCCAAATGTTCTCTCAACTACATTACGTAAGGATGCATGTCGCTTATTGAAAAGTTCTTGTGGAGTCAATGGGGGATTCGAGGTATTGAATTCTTTAATATGGTAGCGAACCCCCCGATAGGGAGCTAGAAAGCCTCGCATGTTGGAATAACCCCCATCCACAAGGTAATACTTGTTCAGTGGCACTTGAAGTCAATTTTGTGACCTAGAGAGAGTACTTGCTAAAACTTTTGAGTCTGGGGAAGACCCCTCCCATCCAGGGAGTACGTATTGGAATAGCATGTCAAACGATACCACACACAAAACATTTTGTGATGTCGCATTGTGAGGTTACGATAATGCTGTGAGTCCCGCTTGGGAACGATAACGTCAACATGTGTACCATCGATAGCTCCTACAACACCCTTGAACCAGGGGTAAAACCTTTGTTGGCTACTAATCTCCGGGGAAGTTCTAGTAGTGGCCTGTTTCACAAAATCGTCATACAACTATAAGATAGCGTCAAGTACGCTATTAAAACATAGGCTAATGGTTGAGCCCGAACGCTGGAATCTATCTTGGACGATTCTATTCTTTTGATTTTGGGCTATAGTGTACAAGAATATAGCAACCGCCTCCTCCACCTTCATCCTCTGTGAGTCCTCCAACAGACCCCTCGCCCTAAGGTCGTCACATAAACTTCTGAATGCGGGCGTAAGCATTCAAAATAGTTCATATGCAACATCTGGATGCCCGCGAAGGGTTTCCTGAACGTATAATGGACCAGTGAGAATCGATGTGTGACGTCGTCGCCTTTCTGGTCGAAGTGTTAAGATGATGACAATGGCGGTAATGACGAAGCCCACTGTACATATCACAATCAATTTGTCATCGGATACGAGGGGGGGTGCCATTATACCTAATTGACAAAGCTCATTCAGTTTAATTAGCATAGTTTTTTTACATTAACTCACAAATTTATAAAATCAAAACAACTTTATAATATAAACATCAATAGGCCTATGGAGGTGGCCATGGCCTTCCACATAAGGCAAAGAGGTAGGATTGACGATGCTCAGGGCGCAACCCCATCACTATCTCAGCCATTCGACCGGACTGCTCAAATTTAACTAGGAGCCCCATAAACATAGAATGGTCAATAAAGTTGTTTGCTCTCATTTCTTGTAAAAATTCCAAAAATTGTTCATGATTGCTTCGAGGTGGGTGAGGTGGTTCAGGGACGGCCCGATTAGCGATGCTTTCAAGAGTTGTTCGAAATCCCGCTAGCTGCTCAAGAAGACCTTCAGGGAGGTCTACACTCTTCCATTTCCTTCCAGACCCACTTGAATTGGAGTTTCGAGTAGGGCGCGTTCGGGTGCTCGGGTTTGGACTACTCTCCGCAGTTAAGGGAGACTCTGCATTGGCAGGCCCTTCTTGGTAGGGGAACTCCTCATTATCAAATACTGGGTGGTATGAGTCCCCACTAAAGTCATCGCCAAGAGGAATAACACGTTCTTGGACAGGGGATCGACGATCCCTAGGGTGGAACTCCTTAGCCCCAGTATATGTGTTGTTTCCAAATAGAAGACAAAGCAATTTGTAGTTCGATAATTTGTAGCCCAGATATTACCCTGAAGTCATGTATGTTAGGTTAAATGAAATGTTCAAATTATGTACGACTATTTAGATTCACACCTCAAGGAAGGTTAAAGTTCGTAGTTACTAACCAGTGCAGAAATGAAATTGTCCCATATATCAGTTTCTGCAATGACCATTTTATTATCATTGTCCCAACCAAAACCACTAGTATCAAGAATTTTCTTCATCCTAGAGTAATTATTCCTCACTGACTTCAAGTGATTATAGCATTTATCTCTGGTGAGTTCTTCCAGTTTCCCTTCGAAGCACTCGTAAGACTTTAGCTTTTCGGCCTTCTTAGGCCACACATTTTTTTGCCACGTTCCGTTAGGTAGTTTTCGACGTAGATGGTATTGCTCGACAAGTTTCTCGATATAGGCCTTGCCTTGTTGCTCATTCCATGTGAAATTTTTTGACTGACCGATATTATCGGGGGCAACACCCTTTCCCTTGTGGCTACTCATAACTTATGTTTCCCTAAAAATTATCAAAGTTTCATATTTTTTACATAAACTAGGTCTGCCTTGATATTTGGTGGTTGACATACGACGACCATATAGCCTCGTCTTAATAACTCCGATGAAAGCATGGACTAATTTTGTATAAACGCACATGCTCCAAACACATTAATCTATCAGATTCAGTGTTAGAAATCAATCAATGCTTATAATAGCATGTTTGAATTCTACCAAACGCATAAATCCATTCAAACTATGAGTTAATCACCGGTCCATGCTTTCAATAACATGTTGAAATTGTACCACTCTTACTACTGTATTATGGATATCATTTGACAGGAGGAGTAGTAGTTCAATCCACATTTTAGCAGCAGCAGTTTAATGGGAAGTGGAAGAATATATTATGCAAAAAAAAATAAAACTCAACAAAAAGAATATAGAAATGAACTTTTAAGGCATAATCAGTGCAAACTGCTGGCTGTTGCACATGAAAGAAAAATGATACATTATTACAACATAAAACCAGTAAATTGCAGACAGTTACAGCAAGGATTCAAAAACAAGAAAGCATGGATTGAAAAAAAATAAAGTGTGGATTCAAATTTCAAAGTGCCACTACTCTAAACGAAAGTGATCGATATTCAATGACATATGATATTTATTTTATTTCATTTTGATTGATATAGAAGAAATTTGAATTAAATATAAAAGCAAAATAGGGATAGCCTTCTTCCTGAAATTTTTACAAGAGAAAATAGGGTAATCGTGGTTGTGATACGAACAAATGATAGGATCCAAACTTAAATTGAAGAGAGAAATGATTCAGAAATCTAAAAATAATATGTAACTCTTTGTGTTTTCATAGTCACCATCAACTTGCACTACATCCACAAACTTGAGTAGCTAAGGTAAGAATCCATGGTAATTAACCGAGCCCATGAAAAGGAAAATTTCAGTATAATTGTCAATTAAACAACATATGTCGAAGCTATATAAAACCTCTAAAGATGATTACAAATTAAATATTGAATTTTAACCAGCCTCACTTACCAATAGCCCATATATATATATATATATATATATATATATATATATATATATATATATATATATATATATACCTCAGTAATTCACCTATCCTGGCAGCCAACGTATATAAAGTTGAGATAACATGTTAATCCTTTTGGCCTAGCAATGAAGTGAGCGATGATCAAAGTTCAGTGTTTTAGTTTCAATTGAAAAGATGAATTGAATCAGTGTTTCAGTTTTGGTTCAAAAACTGAACTAAACTAGTTCACAAACTAATATTAGTTACTACTAATACTAAGAAGTTGGCCCAAGAACTCAACCGATCCGCTTCAATATCTGAACTAGATCGGTTCATAAACTACTAGTATTCTAGTTTGATTACACTCCAAAATTTGGGCTAACTAAGCATTTCTTTGTTATGAATTTATTAGGTTCAATTTGAACTAACTTTAGTGGGCTTCGCCTCATCATCAATGAACTAACTTTAGTAGGGTATTGCACGGATAATATAGAATTCTATAAAATTCTCATCCTAACTTGATCTAGCTCAAAGAACTTCTTCCATCTAGACCACTGCTTTTGTTTTGTCCCATAGTAGTGGTGTTGTATAAATATATATACAACAAGAATCGTTGTATTTGTATATATATATATATATATATGTATATATATATATATATATATATATATACAAATGTAGTTTCGCTTGTTGGCTTCAGACAATCTAACTCGCAATCTTACCAATCTTACCAATATATATATATATATATATATATATATATATATATATATATATATATATATATATATGGATTAACCTTTGGAAAAAGGAGGCTAAAATTGGTAAAAAAAACAAATAAGTCAAATTACTATCTTCTATGACTAATGAATTATATAGGCCATTTTCAAAAACTTAAAGTGAGTCAAGGCAATTGCTTTTATCTCCGTGAGGCAATCAACTTTATGCAAACATATGAAAGGTAAAGAACATGGAGTTGTTTCCCCAAGCCAAATGAACTTTATGAGACTAAAAGAGTCATGCACCTAGAGCCATGCACCTATATATATACTACTATGAAAATCACATCGCTTTTTCAATTGAGTGAAAAGCGGTAACATTAATTGCAAGGTAGGTGGTAGGTGGTAACATGCCCCTTCAATGAAGATGTATAATAATGATATTGGAAAATAAAAGCATGAAATTTAACATATATAATCAAATAAGCTAACAGAAGAGGTGTGTGAAAACCAGAGTTCTCTCCGGAAAAATCAATACATGAACCTCTGACATATAACACAGATTGCAATTGTCCAATGAAATTTGAAAAACCTATTATTAGTAAACAAAAGGCCCATAAGCTCTAAGTTCCAAAACCTGTTTTATGCATCAGGGTACCTTTCTTTCCTGCATTTAATTTAGTGGGAACAAAGACAACAACAGGTGTTCACGTTTTGGTGGGGTTTTTGTGAGTGCAAGAGTGAGCTCTGCTTCTGGCTTGCTTTCTCATAAATATTAACTATGAATGCACGTGAAAGAGCATTTTTTTATTTAGGCTCTCAATTTAAAGATTGGTGGAATAAGATGGAGTTTCTGATCTGGTTTTCCCTTTTTCTTGTTTATGGTAGTGCAAGCTTTGATGGGTGTAAAATAGATTGATGAAATTGACCTTAGGATTTTCAAGTTTAGATGCAATGGAAAATAAAGTGCATTATCAACAGTGAAAAGCTGGCTGCCTGTTGTATATATATATATATATATATATATATATATATATATATATATATATATATATATATATAACAATCTGGCACTTGACACACCTAATCTGTTGGAACTCCATGTGGCTGAGCTCTATGCTTAGCATGGTTTGGCTCAACCTAGATACATGAGGATTTGAGGAAAGCACTTTCAAGTCAATCTATAAAGGGGTGAAATTTTGGGAGCCAAAAGACACAATTAGGGTGCACAAGGGTACCAGCAGCTGCTAGGCTCTACTATCTGGCTTGCCATATTTCAACAGTAGCTGCTTGCTGTATATATATATATATATAAAATAGTAGTTGCTGGCTGCTGTATATAGGAGCCTATAAAACAGATCCTGTTCAACTAAGGGTAGTTGTTTTTGCCTTATATTCATAGGAGGTCATTTTTTTGGACGGGAATGTGCATAATATATTAGGATTTAGAAACTGCTATCTAAGTTGGAGTGGGCTATAGAAAGCTGCAAATAATTTCCTCTAACAAATATATAAAAAAAGAACACTTACACAAAAGATTTTATTTGCTATCAGCTACGAAGTTCATTGTAAGGGTATTTCGATGTGGAATGTTCTATAGAGGTATGCAAACTTGATGGAAAACAGAGTTAACACACTAGGTGTAGGCAAGGTTTCCTACCTGATTATCCCCTATGAAGAAACCATTTAGTAATAGTCTACACTCCTTTGTACACCCCTATGAAGAAACCATTTGTACTTGTTCCTTTGTCTACACTCCTTTGTAGCATGATGGAAAACTCTCTATTGTCGCCTTTTGATACCATCAAGGTATCAAACTCGGCATTAGTATCGGGTATCGTTTCAATCTTTAGATCGATTTATATCAACAAATACCAATGCATATCGGCCAATACTGATATTGAATTTGTTTAATGAAAAAAAAGTAACATCATGGTAGTACATCCAAATACTATTTCCCGGCTGAATTGCATCAATATTAGTCGCTACCGAGACCGATACCAATACCAATACCAGGTCTGATATCGGTATCGGACTGGTTGGGTATTGCTCTCGACCAGTCAAATACATATTGGAAGAAGCAGTGAGAAGCCTTCATCTAAGGAAGAATGCTGAGAATGCTGAGAAGCTATAAAATTTAACAAAAAAAATTCACCTTGGCCTTAATTCAAGCACCTTCTATTGCCTTGGAATGCAAATACCGAGATGGGTTGAAGGGAGGCAAGGGGGAGCATTTTATAGCCTTCAATGCCCCCCCAAGGAGATCGATTCGAATCTTTGCACTCAATCTTCTCTTTGAAGCTATGAGACAAGTGTCTTAAAATGAGAAGCTGGCCCCTACCAGATTTTCCAACGCTCAAAATTAGGTAGCCAACTGTTGCCATGTGAAAGCAGAACATTTGAATCTCTGCAAGCTCCAGAACCAGGCTGGCCCCTACTGGATTCATCATAGCCGTAATTCAACTCGAATTGTAGCCATGTGAATGCACTTCATTTGAATCTCTGCAATCAATCTCCATATGAATCGGAGCAGAGATCTAGGAGACAGGTGTATTTAGAATCGAGGTTGGCCCCTACCTATCGCCATGGATGGTTGGGGATGACGATGATTTAATATAAAGAAGCTACTGCGTAGCTGTTTCGGGAAGACACATATGACCGTTGACGGTGAGTTTCGATCGTGCATAGATCAGGGACAAGTATACTTCACCGGCCCAAATCTGAGCTAAGAATCTGAGCTAATCCGAGAGGTTTGCTCGGATGACCATACGTCGTTGTCGCTCGGAAAAATATTCGATTCCCGCTTCCCAATGAAAACTCTCGAACGTGGGCATTACTCATACTTTGCAAAAACCCCTCAGAATCTGGGCAAAATCTGGGCAAAAATGGCTCTCGAACGAGGCCTTAGAATATAAAAGGCTCCTACACGCATAAGCCATGTAATTCGATGAAAAAAAGAGTGGAAGGTGAGGTTAGAGCACCATCCTTCTAAAATATTCCTTGAACCCCTTCCCTTGAATCCAGTTTTCCCAAAGAAGATTAATAGTTTGGTCGATCGCTGCTGCGATTTCGGCGATGTCAGAGCGACACCTCGAGCAAGCTGTCACGAACCCCACACCCATTTTATTCGAAATCGATCGTAGATCCACGCGGGTGAAGGTATCTACCACATAATAGTAATATGGGAGATTACCTTCTATGAATATAGATTTTTAATTTGCAAACTCCTTGCCCCCATGCAAAGCGTTCAACGTTCGACGCACGAAGTATGTGAAAGATCAATATTGATTGATATTCGATCGTCGGAAGTTGTGCATGCACAATGGTAAATCTACTGTTAGCATGGTAAATAGGTAAGTATGGTGGTAATCGGGTGTGACTTTCATCAACACACAAGAAATCTAGAGCCATTATGGGTTCGGCCTGAAGAGGGAAGAGGGAAGAGGGAAGAACAGGCTGGGGTCATCAAACTCGCCTGGGCCATCTTCGAAACTCGCCAGGGCGAGTTGGCTGCTGGGTTAAAAGGCTCAGTGAACTAGTGAACTTGCCGGGGCGAATTCTATAGGCTAAAACGTCGGGTTTAAGTCGCCGGGGCCACATCTGAAGGCCGAGTAAGAAAACAAAGGGGGGCGAGCTTAAAATTTGCGGGCGACCTATTAAGAGGCCGGGCAACTGGCTTTAAGGCGCGGGAGCTTAAGTTCTTAATGAACTCGCCCGGGGGACTTTCGCAAGCCCAAATTTTCGAGCAAACATCTCCCGGACGACTGTAAGTGGATTTTGGGACTTATAAGTGGAGCCACCTGGGCGATTTTAATGGCTAGCCCGGGCGACTTTGGTTGGCACGGTAATGAGTTAAAGGGTAAGGAGTTGGACAACTTTCTAATCTTGGTAGGGGTGACTTTAATTGCAACCATGTCTTTTTGCTTGGGAAGCCTTGTTGTGCCTAGAGATTTCACCAACTAAACCTAATGATGAATCTAAATGTGAATTAGGTTGAGCGTGGGGCCTTTTGCGCGTGATTAAGTGTGTTACTGACTTTAGATGCCATTTGAAAGGGGCAACTTTAAGTGCCACTTGAAATCGGTAAAACCAGTCGGGCGACTTTAAATGGCACTTAAAGGGTTTAAAAAGGAAAACGTTGGATGACTTCTTAGCATAGCCAGGGCGAGTTGGGTTGCCTGCATGCCCTCTTTGACTGGGCTCACGTGTTGTTTTCAAAGCTTTGACTTAGTAAAAGAATAAATTGTATCCACGGTGGTCGTTATACGTTGTTTGACTATGATCATCCACTGATCTACGATAGCACGTGAGGGCGCCAATAGATTTCACGAGGCATCCTTGAATTCGATCACGTGCGTTGTTGGCTTTGAGGTAGGGGAAACTCGACACTCAATGTATTTTGACTATGATGTATGGATGCTTTGCTATGATCGAATAGAATGTAACCAGTTGGCTGTTTTGTTTTAAATTGATACTTGAATTCCTTGGAAATCAAATCGTTTGAAATATTTAATGCATGTTTGCCATGAAATCATTTTGAAATATTGACATATGAAATTTGTATATCGGATTGAAATAGTTTTGCTTGGACACCTTGAAATATCTGCTTGGGCACCTTTGAAATATTGACAATGTGTAAGATCGAATCTAATATGGAACATTGACAAATTAAACAAGTATGTCGAGCATGAATAAGTAAATCAAATAAACAAGTCTATGGAATAAATTAAACAATTATATCGAACATAAATAAATAAATCAAATAAGGAGACTTGTCATGTTGTGGACTGCTATAGGCGGATTATAAGTGCACAATAGACCACTATGGGCAGATTAGAAGTATACCGTCGACCGCTATTGGAGGATTGTATGGGCATGTGTGGGCCGCTACGGGCGGATTACAAGTACACTGTGGGTTGCTAAGGCGGAATCGAACTTGCACGGCGGTTAAACCGTGAATCGAATCGGCATGGCAGTTAAACCTGTGAATCGAACCAGCACGGTGGGATACCCGTGAATCGAATCGGCACAGCGGTTAAACCCGTAAATTGAACCGGCACGATGGTTAAACCCGTGAATTGAACCGGCACGGCGGGATACTCGTGAATCGAACTGGCACAGCAGGATACCCGTGAATCGAACCGACACGACGGTTAAACCCATGAATCGAACCGTAAGTCATGAATGGGCATGTAAGGGAACGAGTCAACTCCTGAAAATCAGGTAAGACATATAAGTGAAGGAATCAAACCCTAATAATCAAGCAAGACATGTAACTGAATGTAATTGAACCCTAAAAATTTAGTAAGACATGTAAGTGAACTCAGTAAATTGCTTCCCGTAGGCATGAACAAGACATCCTGTTTTGATACGAAGTTTTTCTCTAGTACAAAAAATATTTTGATATTAGCTCATGTTTTGTTATGAAAAAGGCTTTTCGCCTGAGTAGGAAAATGTATTCCGGTCTAATACGAAACTGCCTTCGACGCGAAAAGGTTTTAAATTTCCGTTTGATTTGAACACGCCTTTGAAAACTTGGGTTGAAATCTACTATTAAAATGCTTTGAATCCGACCATCGAAATTGTGTTTTGAGATAAAACTATTTTTGATCTGTCTTTGAATCTATGCATGACTGATGATATATATATTGGTGCCCATTTTGTTTCCTCTACTGAGCTTGTTGTAGCTCACCCCTTGACTATACGTCACAGGTTGCAGGTCTCGATTTGGATTCGGAGCTTGAGTCGTACCTTTCACATTGTCTGGGGGAGTTGATTTGACTTAGCCTTGGACCTTTAGTGTTGGACTTGGTAGGTCCAATCTTTGTAAAATGGTAGAATTAGAATTTGAGGTATATCCTTGTTCACCACTGTTTAGGTGATGGTCGGTCATCACCGGTGGTTTTAATTTGGTTAGACCATGCTTTGTATAAGAATATAATTCTTCTATTCTGCCATATACATTAGTTATTTTAATTTCCATATGTGTGGTTGTACCATGCTCACTGTATTCTGGATCGTGATCAGCAACCCGATAGTCAGAGTTTTCTCATTTGGTTTAAAAAAAAAAAGAAAAATATTGGGAAAATCCGGGCTGTCACACCGCCTAAAGTTCCCGATTCCATGCATACCTCGATGCGCGGAATCGATTACACGTGTCATATTACATGCGAAATTAGTCTAGAACTGGACTAGGGCACTACTTCCCAAGACCGCCCGAACTCCACGATCTCGCTCATATTTCAATGCGCGGAATTGGATTCCACGCAAAGCTACTTGCACGGAATTGGTTCTAGGGTACACTGGAACTAGGACACCCACCCAACCGGTTACTCTCGAGTTAGTGACTGACCCAAAGTGAATTAAGCGCTTTGGACTATGCACAAAATTCAATTGAGCCCAGCCGGTTACTCTTGAGTTAGTGATTGACCCAAAGTGAATTAAGCGCTTTGGACTATGCACAAAATTCAATTGAGCGTGACCAATCAAGCGCTCAATTCATCTATTGTGCACATCGCCCCACACGCGGAATTAGCCCGATACCTATAAAAGACCCTCCTACCATGCCCAAACGCATCAATTTCCATAGCAATCTCTCCTCTCTCGATCTCAGGCCTTTCTTAAGCTCGAGTCTTTTCTCTCTGCGGCACTGGAAGGAGGAAGAAGCGCTTAGCTTCAGGTAATTTCTTTCTAGTTCTAGTTCTTAGGTTTTAATTTCTAGTTCTTAGATCTTAATTTTCTAAGTTCTAGATCTTAATTTTTAATTTCTAGTTCTAGCTCTTAGGTTTTCAATCTTAGTTCTTAATTTCTAGTTCTAGTTCCTGATTTCTTGCTTCTAGTTCATAGCCCTCAGTTCTGGTTTTAATACTTAACCTTCAAATTTCTTAATTTCGATCCTTGAATCCTCAATTTTTAATTCAATTTCAATTTTTAATCTCTAATACTTATAAAAATCGCCTTAGCTAACCAATTTGCCCAAGGAAGCTTATGGAGGGTACCCGGGAACGGGGCCGATCCTCCTTAGCATAATGGGTCACAACCCCCTTTGTTTTTCCTAGTTAGAGTAGCATTAGGAGATTAAATTAATTAGAATCAGAGTAACATTAGGGGACTAAAATAATTAGAGTTAGAGTAGCAATAAGAAATTCAGTCAGTTAGAGTTAAAGTAGTACTAGGAAACCCATAATCAGTCAAACTCAGAGTAGGATAAGAAGATAAAGCTAATTAAACTTAGAGCAATATTAGAAAGCTAGGCTAGACAGACTACAGCTGTTGGAGTAGGCCAACTGACATTCAGCAAAGGAGTTAAACCACACCTCGTAAAGCATGATCAGTGATGTGTTACAACGTCGATAAATATCTGCAGCTAATGATCGCACCACCCAGGTAATCTCCGTTTAGAATTTTCCTTTTACTCTAATATTTTATTATTTATTATTCCACCACCCCTAGCCAGAGTCCACAGGACCGAATTGGGCCACTTCTTGTGGGGACCGAAAGGAACCCAAAAAAAGCCAGTACCAATATACTGGCGATCGCGATGGGACTCTTTTCGCTAAGGTTGCCCCAGTTTAATTAGTTGGTTTTTATTTTCCACTTTTTCCTTGCACACACTCACACTATATACTCCGCTTTTCAAATAAAAAATAAAAATAAAAATAAAAAATAAAAATAATTAAATAAATTTAAAAAAATGTCAGACATCGAAAAATTAAACTTTAATGATATTGACCCACCCTCATGGGGCTCCCATAGCGGTCCCGAGTATAACCTAGGCCGTCTCCATGGATAGCCCAACGCCGTGCTCGGTAAATGTGGTTAGCGAGAACAAAGAATACCCTTACGCTCTACAAAATACAAATCACAGTGACAACAGCGGAGAAAGTGGTATTAATTGAGCGAAGCTACCCCACTAGCCAAGTTATGGACCACACTATCAGTGCACTCACAAAAGGAAGGAAAGATGTTGACGCCTTACTCCAATCTCTGACCGACTTATACAAAGTTGTAAAAGACTAGAGACAAGTTACTCTGAAAAGCAGACGAGAAGAAAGGACAGCGATCCCTTTGACTCCTCCGACACATAACACACACACACCCTTCACACCTCCTACGACAATGACTGCCGGAGACAACCCATTCCTCAGACACCTAAACAGGACACCACCGTAAATACGAACTACCTCCATCGATTTCTAGACAATTACATGGCTAACAGAGAACGCACTAACCACACTTTTGGATTCGACAAATTCTACCGAGGCCTCGACTTCACTGTACCCATGGGCTTTAAGCTACCAAAATTTAGTAAATACAACGGTACAGGGAATCCAAAACATCACTTGGCCCTATTTTGTAATGATTGTCGACCGATTCGCACCAACCATGGGCTCCTCATCCGTTACTTTCAACAATCTTTGGAGGGAGAAGCCCTCGACTGGTTCACTGCCTTGCCTCTAATAGAAATCGAGATCTTCAAAGACTTAGCTGATAGATTCCTAAATTAGTATTGGCACCTGACTCACGAAAAAATCAGTCTCGCTGACTTGATGCGTACAAAGGAAGAGGACAATGAAGACTTCATGATGTTCGCCAACTGTTGGAGGAGGCTCGCTGCTGGAATGGGGAATCAAATAAAGGAAAACGATGTGATAGATATCGTGATAAAAAATATTCGGGAGCCACTCCAAACCACTCTCATCTTGAGCGACTACTCCGATTTCTCTAGCCTCCGTGAGCGCGCATCACACATAGAGCGTTGCCTGAAGAATGGTGACCTTAACCTCTCTACTCTGATATTCGAAGGACCCTCTTCCAACGACCCCAGAATAAACACCCTAAATGAAACTCCAAGCCCCAGACAAATCAACACCAACCAAGAACAAAACCAAATAAACTTCCACCCACATGATCAACAATAAGGCCAAACTCAACACATAGACCAATACCAACATTTATACCCCAACCTATACACAAACCCACACTATGACCAAGACCTATACCCTAACCAAACCCAACACCTATATCCTAATCACAACTCAAATCCATACCCCAAGCAGGATCAAAGCTGACTCCCCAACGCTGCTCAAACCAACATCGCCTTTTACAACCCATTATTTGACTAAACTCAATCAAGCCCTCAACCCACATACGATACCGTACACTCATTCACTCCTGCCCCATTCCATCTGGCTAGCCTGATTTGAAGGAATGAACCTCCCTCGGAGCACGTCCATACCATTCACTCACAACCAGCTAACCTTATCCCATGTACCCGAAAACGCGAGATCACTTTTCACCCTGAACCGGTCACCAAGATCACAAAAATGCAACCTATCACCAAATTCCCCCCAAAACTAACTCAACCCATCACCAAGCTCATCGCCAAGCTCAATGCACTTACCCCTAAACTAACCCAACCTATCATTGAAATTGCCGAACCCAGTCCCGGATCAACTCAACCATCACCAAAATCGATACACTCACCCTCAAACAGACTCAACCCACCCTTGAATTCGGCAACTCACCCACGAACAAACCAACCCTCACGCTCCCTGAGCTTACACTTAAACCGACCTTACAATCCACCACTAAACAAGCTCACCCATTGGTTCCAAAGGAATTTCCCGAATCAATCTATCCACATACTACAACACCATTCATACTTAAACCAATAACAAAGATAAACTTCGAACCTAAACCCATGATCGAATCCTTTCCTAAAATCACTGGCCTTCTCACCCCCAAACCAACTCTCGGACCGATCATCCCACAAATTCCATAACTAGATGTAGAACCTAAACCTATAACCGAGCCCCTTCCTCAAATCGCCAGCCCCCTTTCATCTGAACCAATGTAAAAAATTGAACTCCTTATCAAACACAAGATCGAAAACCTCACCCCACCAACTTCAAAATTGACCCTCGAATCAACTTCGACACGTGCCTCAAAACTTGAACTCACCACCTGTGACAGCCCGGATTTCCTTACCACAAAACCCGTGTCGTTAGATCAGTCACACGATCTGAATTACAGTGCTAGTTTGGTATCGAAGTGCTTACTTCGCTTCGTAACAACTCGATCTTTCTCGAATTAGGTGATTGGAAGGACCAAGCTATCAGACATTGGTAAGTTACAAATTTCGAAAATAAAGTGTGCACAAAATATGGAAGCAGAGCTATAACTAAAAGACAATGGCAACATAGAACTAAAAGATTTTGCACCATTCCACATTACAAAACTATACAATCCACCGGTGAAGATTGACCTTCACCTAAACAATGGACAAAATTATACAAAACTATACATGGGCCTAAACAGAGTATTGTACCAAATATCCAAAAGACAAAAGCTCCGCGCTACACGGGAATCCACCGATGAAGTAAGGAAAGAACTAGTTGGTGGTAGCTCTTCCTCCTTGTCTGGGTTATAGTCTGGATCCTCCTCTTGTTCTGGATCCCTCTCTAGATCTACCCCTGCAACTGTGATGTATAGCCGATGAATGAGCTACATGTCACAGAGTTACTCTTTGCGACGTAATCTCTCGTGTGGCAACTAGCTTTTCACATACTAGATTAGCCTACTCGTGTTTCAAACCTGCACGGTAACGCATTAGGTTAGAAACTATGCAGATTCTCGAATGTAACTCATATAGCTATACGTAGCGATATTCCTAGGGGCAGCCGCACCAGGAGTTTAGGTCTGCACCGTGAGGGTGGTCGTGGACCACCAACACGATGGCTCCAGCGCACGACGCGACATGAGCGACCTAACACCTATGCGAGGCCTAGATGCGCGAACTCAAGCCCACAAGGCTATCATACACGTTTCGTAGGGGATCACTTAGGCCAACGACACGTCATGTGGCTGTTAGATCCTTTCCCCATATATATGGTTTAAACATCAATAGTGCCTAAATGACAGGAGGACCTCAAACCCCTTGGTTTGACATACCGCAATGCCATCCCGCATCGCTAGCCCAACTTGGCTCAGTCGCGTCCGCATCACGTGCCCTGCAGGCACTGCATCACGACCAAACTACCACCATGTCGGGTGCCCTCCTGGCCCACGACCGAAGCTCGTGGAGTACCAATGGCGAAGCCCTCATGGCTTGGTGACTCGCCGACGATGCCCCAGCTTCAACCCACTAATGCCTGACGCACTAGTGGCACAAGTGGCCCTGCGGCTGGCTCGAATGGCCATGCCGCGATTCCACGTCACATCCTCCCCTACTTAGTTGCGTTGACGTCCTCGTCGACGCGCTTCCAGTACTTCTTCAAGGCGGATTTGAAGGATGGGTGGGTACTCTCAAGTTCCCACATAATTTCTGCCTCTGGCTGGCCTTTCCACTTCAAAAGGTACTCCACAGAAAATTCATTCTGACTACTGCATTTGTGTGCAAGGATTTCTTCAACCTATCTCTTTAACTGTAAATCAGCATCTGGGGCGACACGAGTTGACAAACTTCTACCTGGATTATTCAGGTCCCTTTGATATGGCTTCAAGCAACTGACGTGAAATACTGGATGCATTCTCAGGTGGGAAGGAAGTTGCACTCGAAATGAGACATCATTAATCCTCTTCGTGATCGGAAATGGCCCATCATACTTACGAACTAATCCTGCGTGCTTTCTTCTGAAGAATTTGAGCTGCTTCGGATTAAGTTTCACCAAAACTTCATCGCCTACGTGCAACTCAATAGGTCATCGACCCTGATCGGCCCACTTCTTCATTCGCTTAGCGGCCTTTTCCAGATAGGCCCTAGCAATCTCTGCATTCCTCTGCCACTCCTTGGCAAGATGGTAAGCTGCCGGACTTGACCCAGTATATCCCATAGTAATTGTATGCGGAGTTAACGGTTGCTGGGCAGTTGCTAATTCGAATGGGCTCTTATTTGAAGTTGAACTCTTCTGCAGATTATAACAAAATTGTGCCACGTCTAACAACTGAACCCAATTCTTTTGGTTGGCACTGACAAAATTTCTCAGATATTGTTCCAAAATAGCATTCACCCTTTCTGTCTGTCCGTCTGTTTGTGGATGCATGCTGGATGAGAAGTTCAGTTTTATCCCCAGGAGTTGAAAAATTTCTGACCAAAACGTGCTAGCAAACTGTGGATCTCTATCACTGACAATCACTTGCAGCACTCCCCAATGTTTCACAATATTATTGACAAATAATCATGCAGCCTGCTCTGCATTACAATTCACCGGTGCTGGAATGAATGTAGCGTATTTTGAGAACCGATCCACAACTACCAGGATGGACCCGAGTGTCCCTACTTTGGGCAATGCAGAGATGAAGTCAAGGGAGACGCTCTCCCATGGTCTGGATGGCACTGGCAACGGTTGCAGGAGTCCAAATGGTTTAGCTCTTTCCACTTTGTCCTGCTGGCATATCAGGCAAGTCCTGACATACTCCTCTATGTCCTCTTCCATCTTAGGCCAATAAAAACTCCTTTTCAATAAGGCGAGCATGCAATGAATTCCTGGATGACCAGCCCACAATGTGTCATGACACTCTTTCAAGAGTTCCTTTCTAAGTTCTTTCACTTTCGGCACATAGAAGCGGCCCCCTTTTGACACCAACAGTCCTTCCTCAGTCCAGAATCGCCGTGTTCTCCCCTCTTGTATCTGCTATAGTAGGGTCCTCACGAGTGGATCTAGTTTTAACCCATCGCGCAATCTATCGGGGATAGTTGAACTAATGCGACTAAAGCTGCGGTTGTTCTTCAATTTTAATCGCTAACTCGCTACTCAAAGAGTCTACGACTTGGTTGGTCCTGCCAGGCTTGTACACCAAGTCCATATCGAACTCGGCCAAGAAATCTTGCCAACGGGCCTGTTTCGACGATAATTTCTTTTGTGTCTGAAAATAGCTAGTCGCCACATTGTTGGTCATCACTAGGAACTTCGACCCAAGTAGGTAGTGCCTCCACATCCTTAGACAATGTACTACTGCTGTCATCTCCTTTTTTTGAACCGTATACAGCCGCTCAGTATCATTCAGCTTTCTGCTCTCAAAGGCCACTGGATGTTCTTCTTGCATCAATACTCCTCCTATCGCATAGTCGGAGGCATCTGTGTGTACCTCAAATGGCTTGGAGTGATCAGGTAGCTTCAGCACGGAGTCACTCATGACCACCTCTTTCAAATCCTCAAATGCCCTCTGGCATTTTTCCCACCACTGCCACAGTCGATCCTTCTTTAACAGGTCAGTCAGTGGTGCTGCATGGTGTGAATAACCGGGGATGAACCTTCTATAATAGTTGACCAAACCCAAAAATTACCTCAACTCGGTCACACCTTCTGACACTCTCCAGTCTTGGATTGCATGAACTTTCTCAAGGTCCATGCTGATGTTTCCTCCCCCAATACGATGTCCCAAAAACATAATCTGCTCTTGTGTAAATGAACACTTCTCCTTCTTGACATAGAGCTGATTTTCTCGCAGTATCTTGAAGATGGTTTGGATGTGGTTGAGATGTTCTTCTAATGTGTTGCTATACACAACGATATCGTCTAAGTACACCACCACGAACTTGTCGAGGTATGCATGGAACAACTCATTCATCAGGGTGCAGAAGGTGGCTGGGGCATTAGTCAGCCCAAAGGGCATTACTAGAAACTCAAAGGCTCCGTACCTGGTCACACAAGTAGTCTTGCTTTCATCTCCCTCGGTGACTCGCACCTGATAATAGCCAGATCTCAAGTCCAGCTTGGTAAAGTACCTCGCACTGCCCAACTGATCAAATAAATCTGTAATCAATGGCACTGGATACTTATTCTTGATGGTAACCTTATTCAATGCTCTGTAGTCGATGCATAATCAAAGGCTATCGTCGCGTTTCTTCTGTAATAGAACTGGGGCACCAAATGGAGCTTTAGATGATCAAACAAATCCTGCCCCCAACAACTCATCTAACTGCCGATGTAACTCAGCTAACTTGGGAGGAGCCATTCTGTAGGGAGCTTTAGCCGGCGGCTTTGCACCTGGTTCTAGTTCGATTCGGTGATCTACTGATCTTCTGGGTGGCAACACCTTAGGCAATTCGGGCGGCATGACATCTTGAAATTCTTGGAGTAATCCTGATACACTTTCTGGCACAATCTCTGTTGGCCCTGTTGCTTTCTCTTCTAGCAGTGTAGTAAGAAATGTAGGTTCCCCTCTTCTAAGTCCCTTCTTTAGCTGAAGTGTTGAGATAAACCCATCACTCTCTACTTCTTTATCTTTCTGAATGACTGGGATCATGCAAGGGGTCTCTTCTCCGAACATGCACACTGACCCGAGGTATGGCAAGGGCATTGCTTTAGCCTGGTGTAGGAGTTCTAACCCAAGGACAACCTTGAAATCATCCATCTGTACTGCCATAAAGTTCGCTACTCCGCTCCACGGTCCTATTTGTACAGGTACCCCCTTTGCTACTCCTGCTATGGGGCGCGCCTCCGAGTTCACGGCTTTTACTGGTGAGTCTTGCTCGATTTAAACCTAAGGCGACATGCTTCTTTATCGACAATGAAGTTATGCGTCGCCCGTATCTACATGCACTTTATAAACATCAACCCCTTGGGCGCGACTGTCTTTCCTTTTTCTACTTGCCCCTTTATGGCATTCAGCAACCTGAGTGCCCCCATTCTTGGTTCCTCCTTAGGAGGGATTGTAGGAGTGCTAGTAGTAGCTCGAAGGACATTCAACGACTGTTTCTGTGGGCAGTCTTTAACTCGATGAGGCCCTCCGCACAAGAAGCAACCCAACTTCGGCACGTAGTTGGCGGACTCAGCTGACTTTGCATGTGAATCTTTTCCGTGTGCTTTCTTTTTTTGCGTGCCGCTCTTGCTTTTCTTATTAGCTTTTGACGGATTCTTTGAACCACTTTTATTCTCGTGCGGCCTCTTCCTATTTTGATATGAGGGCCCATAGTCCGTTAGTCGCTCTGCAGCTGCCACCGCGGCTGCAAGGTCCGATAGTGTCCTTCTATTTAATTCAACTTGGGCCCATGGCCTAAGGCCTTCAAGGAAGTAGAATATTTTATCTTTCTCGGACATTTCCCTTATGTCGAACATCAAAGCGGAAAACTGCCTCACATATTCTCTCACTGTACCAGTGTGCTGCAGCTTCCATAGCTTTCGTCGAGCGATATAGTCAATGTTTTCGGGCAAGAACTGTACTTTCAACTCCTTCTTCAGGTCTTCCCATGTGTCTACGACATAACAACCATTTTGAATCTCTGCGTAGTGTGTACGCCACCACAGTTTAGCATCTCCCTCAAGATACATAGTCGCTGTGACCACTTTCATAGCTTCGGTGGCAGGTGGTGTCCCATAAGAAATTCTCTAACTCCTTAGCATCCCGAGCACCCCCGTAGCACCGCGGCTCGGGTATCTTGACCTTCCGTTGGGGAGTTTCTGGCTATTGAACAGTCCCAGACCCAATCGCCCTCATCAGGACGTTCATCTTAGTGGTCAATTCATCAATTTGCAAACGAAGGGCTTCGACGGTGCCCCTCGTATCTTCTGCAAGGATCTCCACGTTCTCAGCTAACGTGGAGTGGTTTTCAGCCAACGTGGTGTGATTTTCTTCCTACTTGCTTAACCGTTCTGCATGGTCTGCCACAAGTGAAACCACTGTCTCCAACTGTTCGGCCTGACCTTTAAGGTCGTCTAGACGCGTTCCACCTGTGTACCATCTCTTGGTCCCTTATCTCTAGGCTCGATACCAAGTTACTCTTTGCGATGTAATCTCTCGTGCGACAACTAGCTTTTCACGTACTAGATCAGCCTACTCGTGTTTCAAACCTGCACCGTAACACATTAGGTTAGAAACTATGCGGATTCCCGAATGTAACTCATATAGCTATACGCAGCGATATTCCTAGGGGCAGCCCCACCTAGAGTTTAGGTCCGCACCATGAGGGTGGTCGTGGACCACCAACACGATGGCTCCAGTGCACGACGGACAGGAGCGACCTAACACCTATGCGAGGCCCGGATGCGCGAACTCAAGCCCACAAGGCTATCATACGCATTCCATAGGGGATCACTTAGGCTAGTGACACGTCACGTGGCTGTTAGATCCTTTCCCCATATATATGGTTTAAACATCAATAGTGCCTAAATGGCAGGAGGACCTCAAACCCCTTGGTTTGGCATACCGCAACGCCCTCCCGCATCGCTAGCCCAACTTGGCTCAGTCGCGTCCGCATCACGTGCCCTGCTGGCACTACATCACGACCAAACTGCTACCATGTCGCGTGCCCTCCTGGCCCATGACCAAAGCTCTTGGAGTACCAATGGTGAAGCCCTCATGGCTTGGTGACACGCCGACGATGCCCCAACTTCAACCCACCAATGCCTGACGCACTAGTGGCACAAGTGGCCCTGCGGCTGGCTCGGATGGCCACGCCGCGAGCCCACGTCACATACAGTCCAAGCTCAGTAGGGAGAAAGCACTGCGAAACTATATCTTATCATTCTACTTCATGGCATTGATGCATAAGTAAAGTAAACATTTCAAATGCATTTGGTATTGAAATGCATCGACATAAAATAAAACTTTAAATCGTAACCACAAGACATGTCATATCATGATGCAAATAATGTACAAGGTTACGCATATCGGAGCAATGTAGCAGAACTGAATTTCATAACATATCAGGTGCACAAATGTATACAAGACAAAATACATGGAGCATCAAATCGAAACGTATCAAATCACATCATATAACCGAATCTCAAAGTATTAGTGTATGTATCCCATAGCAGGAACTGAGCAATTTTTAGCGGACACAGGGTCGTATCCCCGGGGACTCCACCCATCTCATGAAGACTCCACTCCCCTCACAACTAATCATGGGATCAAGACAAGTCTCATGGCAAGTCATCCCGTAGCGGGAACTAAGCAGTCTGTACCGGACATAGGGTCATTACCTCGGAGACTCAACCCCTCTCATGGAGGCTCCACTCTTCAATGCACATGGTTTTGGAAACATATCACATATTTACAAGTTAGACTCTGAGAGATTTCGCCACATAATCAAATTGGAATTCGAGAAATTGAACTTAACGAGTCGAGTACATCGAGATATCAAGATACGAAATGACATGATCATATGCAGAAAACAAATCGTATATGTTCCAAGAGATTTCATACATATACATATACATATATATATATATATATATATATATAACATTGCTGAAAATGTTGTTCATATGCGGTCAAAATTACATAGCATCACTGAATCGAGTCAAATCTATAATTTTGCAACTGAAATTCCCTACCTTAAAGTCGGAACTTTGCGGCCAAAATCGCACAAATCAAAGCCAAATCCTCCTCAAATGTTCCTCGTATTCAACCTAGACCATTCATCGTACATAACCTTCATGTTAGCGAATCATACTGGGCATGAAACAAGTCTCATTTGGCGTGAAAGGACTCAAAAACTCAAGCTCACAAAACAGGGTATCTCGCTGCGGCGAGCTACAGTGTTGTCGCAATGAGGTGTCCAAGAAGTCATGTGGCACATCAAGTCTCGCCGTGATGAGATTTAACAAAGTTGCAATAGCCTTTAAAAAGGCGTAACACTCGCCGTGGCGAACTCTTCGGAGTTCACCTCGCTGCGGCGAGGTTCCAGGTTGCCGCGGCGAGGTTCCATGTCGCCGCGGTGAGCCTGATAAGCACGTATGCCCTTTTAACTTCATCTTCTAGCTTCGTAACTCAGTGTCTCTGATATAACTTCTATTTTATATAGGTATTCGAGCCAAACTTGTGTTATTAAGCTAAATTCCTAGCCTCTATCTTACTTGGATTGCACATGCACAGTTCCAAGACATCAGAAATCGGAGCATCCGACATCTAAGCCCTTCAACGTCTGATTCCCAAAGTTTCGTAGCATGGCCTTCCAAAAATTGATTGAATAGAGCTTAGATATAGGAAATTGAGACTCCCTATCCTCATTTGAACACGCATGCAACGCTCCGAAGCCTCGGAACTCGATGAATTCGGCCATTAAGCCTATCACACGTCCGCACTTTGATGGTTCGTTGAATGAAGCTCTAGAATTGACCAGATTGATCTAAAACTTATTATATCGGGATTTTACGAGACCAAGTTTAGACGTTTACCTTGCAGATTCTTCGCATGCGAAGTCTCTGGTCCTTGGTGATGAGATGTCTTGTTGTTTACGTGGTCATGGTCGTTCGATTACTCGATCGTAAAATTTTCAAAGACTCAACGATGCAGCAATGATTAATACATGGAGCTTCTTCTTCGTTGAAAGATTTGGGCAGGGGTTTCTTTGAACCAGGTCGTGCGAATCCAGACGGTTCGAGCTCTTCAATATGGAAGACAAGGAAAGATGGCTCAACTCTCAGCTCTAACGCTAACTTTCGAATCCCATGCAGCTTATGCATGGGTGTTGTTTCTATAAGTTTGGGGTGTCTAATCCAATGTGAAATCTGCACACACACGGCTTGGTGTACAAGTCTGTCATGAGGCCCCAACTAATGGGTCTTAATCCTTGGGCCTGATTGACTAATGGGTCTCGCTTCTTGGGCTTGATGAACTAACGGGTCTTGCTTCCATGTACTGTCGATATACCACTTTCAGTGTACTGCTCCTTAAAAGAAAATTTGAAATTGAAGCACACCAAGGGTGCTCTCAAGGTGAATGTATACTCGTTACACGAATTAATAATTGGGTCTTAATCCAAAAATACCCAGTTCTTATTAATGATGACCTAGTCTATCTTGATTATCGGGCGTGCATCATTTCGTGTCTTTAGTACTAGTATATACCTTGTGTACTTGATTTCAGGAAAATTTGCAAGACGTTACACCACCGAACTTATCGCCTCACCAACCACGAAACTGAGCCCCAACCTCTAACCTACTATAAAAATTAAACCTATCATCAAAACCAAACCTATTGTTAAAACTAAACCTATCATCGAACCCAAAGCTAGCATCAAAACTGAACCTATTATAAAAAATAAACCCATCATCGCTCCTAGACCTATCATCAGACTTAAACATGTCGCCAAACCCGATGTTGTCACCAAACCTAAATCCACCATCGAACATAAACTTGTCACCGAACCTAAACCTATCATTAAACCCAAACTTACCATCAAACCAAAACCTATCATCAAACTTGAACCTACTGTCAAACCCAAACCTAAACCAATTGTCGAATTTAAACCTACCATCAAACCTAAACCGATCACCGAATACAAACCTATCAATGAAACTAAAACTATCGTCGAAACCAAACCTATCACCAAACATGAACCCATTACCAAAGAGAAACCTATCACGGAACCTGAACCCATGGTCGAACTTGAACCTATCATCAGACATAAAACTAAACCTATCATTGAACTTAAACCAATCGTCGAACCTAGACCTGAACCTATCATCGAACCTACACCCATCCACAAGCTCGAACCCACCATCAAAGGCAAACCCACCATCAAACTGGAACCCATTGTCAAACCTAAACTTGTCGTTGAATTCGAGCCTATTATCGAACATGAACCCGTCACTAAATCCGGATCTATCCCTACGACGCCAACTCCACTCACCTTCAAGCCAACCACCGAACCTATCAAGGAACCAATCATCCCTCCCACTCTCAAAATCAGACCAGACATAAATCTTACGACCCCGATTAACATCCAAATTAACATACCACCTAATCCTCAAATTCCATCAAAATAGGAAATCAACATCACAACTTAAATTGCTTCTAACCT
This sequence comes from Chloranthus sessilifolius, assembly GCA_021018995.1. NCBI lineage: Eukaryota > Viridiplantae > Streptophyta > Magnoliopsida > Chloranthales > Chloranthaceae > Chloranthus > Chloranthus sessilifolius. The sequence goes on from CM037588.1 coordinate 22,115,131, forward strand.
CTAGACCCGGGTTCCCATAAACCTCACAATCAAAACCTTTCAAGAATACCAACCAGTAATAAAATCACCACATCAGACAGTTGACACTGAGCTTCCCCAAAAAAATATGAACCAAACTTTAAAACAACCTCATGATAAGCCTAAAGTGCAAATCAAACAAAACTATACCGCCCCACATGAAGGAAAGGTCCACCTTGGCCCACACCTTCACGTCCCCTCCTCTTGCTTTACCTTTTCCTTATCCTCTCATTACCTTTACAATGCTACCGTCCCATTCAACGGTTCCCACTCCCATTTCACCCACAAGCAACTTTCCGACAACCCATAAATTACTCTGAAAAACTCTCTAACAACTTAATGCCCCAACTTTATAATATGCCCCACTCTACTGAAAAGCCAAAGAAGGTCCCTTCGGACAATGAGGCCCCGACCACAAAAGAATTTTCAAAAGAAGAAATTAAAAGACACCACACCTATTTCGACAAATCTCGCATCATCCAAAATACAAACACAAACAAGACTTCTCTCTCATCCTAGATCGATCAGATCGAGCGTGATTGAGGGCCCCAAAATAGATCACCCAACTATCACTCCATCCATCCGATCTTTTGAGTCAGTCTCCGCTTAAGGAACTGATGTTGTACCATAACATAAAAAATGAAAAAAAAAAGATATATATGTGAAAACCAAAAAATATATCATTTACCCAACAATATCTCTGATTTATAACTCATACTCGATCGAGAACTCAAAGTCGAGGAGATAGTGCTAAGAAACAATGCCTACACAACCGTCTCGCCTAGAGGAAATCAAAGCCCACGTGGGAAGAACTTATATTATTTTGGCAGCATGCCCAGGGAACAACTACTAGGGGAAGGACTTCCTAACCCTTAGAATGTTATCCGTAACTCAATGATCATCATGTCTCGTAGTCTAAATAGGCATAACTATATATTTATCATCCTCGTAATCATCACAAGGCATTCACCAGTCGTAGGTCATTATTTTCGAAAAATATTTTGGGAATCATCTGACTCGTTAACTACCCTCCTATTCGAGCAAGTTGATCGAAAGGTCTAGTGGACCATAAAACTTTTTGAAATGTAGAAAACTCTGGATTCTCATACACTACTTTCCCGCCATTAGAGTATAAAAAAGAAAAATATAAGGTTCCATCAAATCTCATAATTCTTACGTTAGTAGGTTGTTTAAAAAAAAAAAAGACTAAAAAAAAGAGAAAAAGAGAAGAACAATCGAGCGAGAGCATGTAACGAATGAACAAGTCAACGAGCCTAGGGAAGCATAAGCAAATTGTGAGGGCATTCCTAGTATTCTCATTAGGAAAGCATAAGTAAACCGTGAGGGCCTCCATGGTGTCTTTACACCACTAGATGTCGTCGTACAGTGGTAGGAGGAGGATAAAACTCCTGCTAATCATAGAATTTGATGATTTGATGATGCTGGACCATGACAGAGAGCTCAATTATGGCACGGCATTACTCACCTAAGAAGAAATTAGTTGACTACTAATTCAAAATTTGGTTGAATAAGAAGCTATCCCCAGATCAATAAACCTTACCTCCTCTTCACCCTTAATTTTTTTTCTTTTCGGACAATGAGTCAAATGATTTTGAAAATCTTTTTTAGAATAAAACTGAAAAGTCTTGAATGATAAGTGATGCAATCACCCGTTACCTATCATCCACCTCTACCTTGTTAAACGTTATGATACATGAGGATCATTTAGAACTTACAAAATCAAGCCTGACATGTGGTTGAAATAATCAAACTACTTCCCAACATGAGATCATTATAAGCATACTCCAGGATATTTGAGAGGCCGATAAAAGTCCTCCCGTCACTTAACACTGGAGCATTTTTTTAAAGCACTAGCACCTCCTTGATAGCAATAATCAGGTCACAAGATTGACACCCTAATGAATTTTCCATATGAACTCAAAGCCTTCTTATTGGTGTTTATGTATTGTCAAGGTGATTTCCTGTGTCGCTTCCTTTATCAGTAGTAGAAGCAGTATACTTGTTATCGCTGACTTACTCCGTCTTTCGGTGGGTGTCGCGATGAGACTGCAGGGGGTGACCTTTTCTTATTTTATTTCCCTTGCTTTATTTTCTTTTTGTGTTATCTTATTTATTTTGTTCATTTCATTATTTATTTATTTATTTATTTTTGTTTATTTTATTTCAGGTTATGATGGGCTTGGGTGATGAGTCACATTTTGGGCCATTGCTTTTGTTGTTTTGCATTTGTCATCATGGAGGAAGATACTTCATGTGTCTGTTTAAGGTTGAAGATTTGTTTTGTTCTTATGCCTTGTGAGTGTAACACTTGTCATGTGGGTGTGTGTTTGAATTAAGGCTAGAGAAATGTGTTGGGTATTTTAATGCCATTGGTTCATTTATTCTGCCATGGATTGTGTTTCTTTAATTGCTTGGATAATGGCTTATCTTGTTTTCTCATGAATTGTGCTCTTTAAGGGGGGTAAATGTCTTGTAATTATTGGTTTATCTAAATTTGTCATGGATAATGTTCCTGAAGGGGGAAAGTGTCTTGTTTCGATTGAAAGGGATGAAGGATGCTTGCGAATGAGGCACTTGTCATTTTGTGGTGAAGGGGGTATAGGTTATAAATAGGTATTTTGGAGTTGGGTTTTATTTGAATTTATCTAGTTTTTGTGAGTTAACTTTTCTGGGAATATTATTATTATTATTATTTTTTGGGACATTTTATTTTCTTAATGTCCTTTCTTCCATTTTATTTTGTATCCCGGGTAGGGTTGTTGGGATATGAAGTAGCATCTAGGATGTTACTGTGTCAGGGGAAGAGGTGGAAGAGATAAAGGTGGAGGGAAGATCACAAGGAAAAGAGTTGGATTAGAGTTCTTGTAATCGATCCCAGTTGATCCTTGGTAGGCCTTGTCGATTGACCTTTTGTGAGCCCATCTTTGGGGATTTTCTAGATCGGTCTTCCATAGGTATATGCCTCGGCTCTGAGTGTCTTTGAGTGTTTATCTTAGAAAATTATACATGAAGCGTTGGCATGCCACCTAGTCTTGGCTTCTTCTCCTGTACATCAACATTTGCACATTTTTCTACAGGGGTGCCTATTCTGAATTCAAACTCGTCTTTCGTTTAGTTCGATTCTTGTAATTATCTTTGTATATTCCAAGGGGATACCCTTGGGGTAATTTGTAATTCGTTTATATACGGAAAGGGGTTATTTTGTTTTTTTTATTATTTTTGACTTATTTATTAGCTTCGGGCTTATAGCCTTAGTTTAGTTTGATTCAGTTTAGTTTTGGTTTCTTTGGGTTTGATTTTATTTTGATTTGACTGACTTTTGGGTAGATTATTTGCGTGTGCTTGCATGTTTTATCTTTGACTTGGGATTAATAATCATCATGAGATTCATTCGTCATTTATTTCTAGACTTGTTGCGTTTATGGGTTTAGTTTCATCCACTTTGGTGGGTTAGGGAATCTCCTGCCGCTGTTCTGTGCATATAGGTGTGTTTATGTAAGGGCGTGTAAGTGCTTTCTTGGGTTATGTATATATATATTTTTGGTTTTGGGTTGCCGATTCCGTGCATGGGCTTTGACGCTTAATACAATTACGTGTAGTGATAGCGGCACGTGATCGATGGGTTATCGGTTCAATTACGCGCATCTAGAATGGCGTATAATCAAATTACATGCAGGAATAGATGTGCACAATGGTCAGTGGTCTAGGCGGCGGGGATGTGCAGGCGTCGGTTTGAATTTCGCGCAAAGCCTAGTGCACTTATTTCCCATTACGCATTGATCCTCTAGCGCGAGACTGAATCGTCGCATGGGTGGTTCGGCAGGGGTTGAATTACGAGTATAGGAGTTCGCGTGTGACTCGAAATCCGCACACTAGGATAGACGCTTAATTGAATTGCGCGTAAGGTCTTGCGCATGTGATCGGCTTACTATGTATGTCTAATTAAGTCTTAACCTATTGCAAGCGCACAATGAAAATTGTAGAGCTAGTATAGGATCGTTCCCACGAAGAAGTATCATCTTATTTATATTTCTATTTTAAAGTTTATATTTATCTTTTAAGGTTCTAAACTACTTGAGAAATATGAATAAAAGAATAGTTTCTTAATCTAAAGTGCATAAAATAAATCCTAATCCTCCTTCAGATTGAGGTCGTCAATCCCAATCTTCAGCCATCGGACATTTATAAAAATAAACAGTACTGTTATACCGTATTACAGTCTTCTAGAATTTGGGCCTCAATCAAAACTAAAATTCCTTAACACAGATTTAATCTAATCAACAATTTCCTAAAATCTGGGCGTCAATCAAATTCTAGAAAATTGAAGATGGAAAAGTAAAAACCGTTACACTAATCTGCAAATCCCAACTTGACTCATCAGTTCAAATTAAAACTTAAAGATGTTTACAAAGCAAGTAAATAAAGTAAATAAAATCTAAACTAGAAAGTAAAGTAAATATATTTTTCACCCCTCAGCCGTAGTCGTCAATTGCTTCTGAGAAACTAGGATATCTACACTAATCGTCAGCACCCAATAGCAGTCGTCAATTGCTCTTGAAAAACCTCTGATATCTAATCTACTCTAACTACTGATCAGAAGAAAATTCAACCTCCATTGTCAATTGATGTTGAAATTCTTCGATCCCTTATTGTCACCAAATTTCTAATTTCAGAAATCTTCTAATTCAGTGCATGACGGTGATAATCTTCATTCACGTGATCAGCAACAGCAGCAGATGTAGCAGCGGGAAAAGCTTTATATAATCGTAAATTACGATTGTTCTTTTTCTAGAGAATCATAAATCACGATTTCTCATTTTCAAACAGCTTTTTTACTGGATGATTTTCTATAATGAATGATTGCTTTTCCTTTATCGCTTTTTACTCCTTTGTCACTTTCTGAAGAATGGTCTTTTGAAGAATCATAAGTTATAATTTCTTAATTTCTACTTTCTTTCCATCTTCAGCTTTAGCGCACAATCGTAAAGTATGATTTCTTGACTTTTAGCAGCGGCGAATCGTCTTCACTTTCCTCAATCGTCATTTTACTATTTTTTTATTTCATTTTGACGAATATTAACACTTTGACTCTCTTTTACTATTTTTCCTTAATATCTGCACATCGTTAACTTGTTAGTAGCAAACTAAGTCATAGCATCACTAAGTTAAAGGGTGATAAAATGATAAATTCTGTGACTGATCAGCGTGCAATTGGTCGAGTGTCTATATATTCGTGGGGTTTTCTGGTTTTTCTTCATTCCTTTCTTGCATTCTTCTTTTCTTGGCAATTCGAGAGCCAATTTTGATGTCTCTTCTCCCCTTCTTCGTGGTTTCGCGCAATCTTTGCCCTGAGATGACTCTAGATGCTGGCATAACTTGGAGGTGTCGTTGTGGTCAAAGAGTTCGTTGTTAGAGGTGCCACCGTGGTCAACGTGGTGGGTACGATGGATGACATTCATCCATCATTATTGTTAGAAGGAGGCGGCAGCAGAGGAGGTGAAGATGACGAGAGAAGGAAGTCATAAAAATGGATGGAAAGAGTGTTACCCAACCCTTCCTCCTCCCGTTTTTCTGTTGCTTCTAATTTGACCTCCCGCGCGGCATTTTGGGCTTGTGTTTGTTTTGGGTTAGGTTTTATATTTTCATTTTGGGTTGTATGTTTAGGAGGTATGCCTCCGGTGACACCTATACAAAATTTTAATTATGAATAAAATTTTGTTTCTTTTTGGTGTTTAGTTTTCGCTTATTTGTGTTTGGGTTTGTGTTGGAAGGTAAATGGGTGGTTTTTATTTTTGGTGTGTGTTGAGTGTCTTTATTGTCCTATTTTGAATGTTTGACGTTTTTAATTTTTATTATTTTTTTGGGTCCTCTAGTGGAAAAATAAGAACTAAACTGAAAATTAAAAAAAAAAAGGCCCGATGAAGCCGACAAAGCCCATCGATGATAACGATGTGGGTCGTTGTGTGATTTCGCATTTTAATAAGTTAACATTACTGCAGCAAGAAAGTATGCAATATTCCAACTACAATATGAAGAAGGTCAGTGAAAGAAACACAACTAGAACTAACAGTCAACAGAAATTTATTTATTTACACGTAGGAATTTAGTAGGTGAAAAACTAATTCAGACTTAGCACAAGCTGCTCAGGCTCAAGTATCAATGATGCTGCTCAGATCAACCATACTACTACATGTAGCATTGTGTACATTGATCCTATTCATTTGAGATGAAAGGTTTCCATGTGAGTTATATGAAGCCCTAATTTGCATCAATAAAAAATCTTAACCATCTAATCAATGCATGTTTTCATGTTAGATTTGGACTGTTGACCATATTCAATCAAGCTATTCATTTACATGCTCTGCAAGTGCTTGACCCGATAAATAGGAACATTTGATTAATCTGGTTTTTGAGCTATGGCTAAGATCCCCATCCAAAACCCTAATTTCTAGAAAAGCCCCTCTCAATCAATTAATTTAATTTTAATATAAACCCAATAAAAAGCCCATCAACATAAACGTAAACATAAACAAATTCACAAAAGAATTCAGTTTCAACAAGAGAAAGAGAAAGACAACTTTCTTCACCTTTGACTGTAACCACATCTGTTGGAGCATCTGCTGAAGATGTGCTTTCTTCCCTTGCTAAGGATGCATTGACCTCAACAGTCTTGAATGGAATTGGACTGTTTGCAAGACTATCAGACTTGGGTTTTACATCAATTGAATTCTTCTCCAATTCTACAAACAAGGGTCTTCAATCCAGTTGTTAGCAGTAGATATATATAATCCTAGATACAACGATATAGTTCAAAATCTTCGGTGTTATGTTAAAGACACCCAAGACAAACTTATCGTCTCGATGATACCGAAACGATATACATCATATGAGATAAGTCAGAGGAAAGTCTGCTTACAAAATATAAAAGAATAATTAGATATCAATGGAAAATACTTTGTGGCATCAGATGATGGTGTCTGGACTTTGGGCTATACATGGCAACAAAAAATTAATGTCTTAGTCACCAAGATTTAAAAATTACAAAGAGGAAAGCCACAGTTAAACTAAGAATTTAAGACACAATTATAACAAAGTTTCTGGGGGAAGAATGATTACTTGCATTGTTGGTCCCACCTTTTTTGAGTATCTATTATTTGTTTCAATGGAGAAAAATGGATCTATAAGCAGATAGTCATAGGAAGAACAGAAAAAGAGAGCACAATATATAATAAATTTATATTTTTTACCTACTCTTTTATTGTTCTTTTCATATTTATCTCAATGTTTTATTCCATTTTCATCAAAGAAGTTCATATCTATTGTCTTATACATATCAAATTGGACCATATGTGTCAGCTTTTTGGGTGCCCAACCCAGTGATTTATCCAGTTCGGCCACATAAAATTGACCTATAGGGTCAGGTCAGGCATGAAGCAACCAACCCTACCCTGGTCACGTAAACTCAAAAGTCGGGTTGGGTCGGGCAAAAAACTGCCCTACCCGACCCGATATGTACAAATAAAATATAAGGGTCTAGGGGGATTTGTATCCTTTGAATTGGAGCTATCTTGCCTGCCACAACCACTTGGATTTCAACAAAGCCTGTAATGTTTCTCATTTCACATAGTTTAAAAGAAAGACATGCAATTTTTGAGATCTATGCCAGGTTAAACATTATCTAATCAATCTGATTTGTAGGCGATCATGTCAAGATCCTTGGTGTTACAAATTAGCACAAAACACGATCTCTACCATATATTCAACAAAGTCGAAGCCCAGCATCTGATTTGATGGTTGATTGCATTCAATCATGGCCTTCATATCAGAGGGCTTAGATGGTGTTCCAGGTGGCACAAGTCTCAAAATATCAAACCTTCATATTAAACCATGTGCAATGGCACAAATCTTGTGTGCAAGTAATTTGTCCTGCATAGCACAATGCTATATTTAAACAATTGTGCTCCAAGATATAGATATGGTAGGCCAAACAACTCCAACTCCAACTAGAGAACGTCGTTCTAAACCAAGATAAAAAATTAACAAAAAAAATGCTAACTCTAGAAAACTAGAATAATTGCCCTCTTTCAAAAACAGACTTCCTTTTGTTCTTTACTAAGTAAAATTGACAGAAAAGATTTCAACCTTGAGTGCATAAACTACCTGAAAGGCAAGTAAAATCCTCTGCCTTCTCATGTTCAATTCAAAAGAAAACAAATGTGTCTCCAAAGATTCTGACGAGTTCTTTTGAAGCAGCTTCAAGTATTTCGTACCTTCCAGTAATGGATCTTCGACCTGCATTAATATATTATATATAATATCAAATGGACGAATTTTATCTATTCCCAAATCCTAGCAACAACTTTACATAATAAGCATGAAAACTCCCCATAGCCGTACCAATTATGCAATTCAAGGGGGCTTTCTGGAGGGCTTCCTAGATTGCGGCCTAGTAAGTCATTCAGACAACAACTTTTATAACCAATAGCTTTTTTAACCAGCTCCTCATCCAAGTTGATTCACACGAATAAATAAAATGAATTCAGATATCAGGACGCTTAGAGATCCAATCTACAAGTGAACAGTAAGTCATCATCGGCAATATATACAACAAGAGACACTGAAATCCTATAGTGCAATGCACACTAAAGAACACGGGAGACACCCAGCAGTCATAGCACATAAACAAAAATTACAAAAATTAGCTACTTTAGTAAACGACCAACAAGAATTAGCTAGTCTAGTAAATGACTAACAAGAAAGATATACATCCAAATTAAAAAAATTAGCTAGTCTAGTAAACGGCCAATAAGAAGTTTTTCAGAAATAATCATTACCCTTGGGAAAAAGATACATAGCAATTCAATGAAATCTGAGTAAAATAATCTTGAAAATAAAATACCCAATCAAACACTTTTTCAAACACCTACCATGCAATAATTTTGCCATCAACCCAATTAAAATTTAAAACTGCATGGAAATAGTCCACATTCCTTCTTATACACCAAACATCATACACATTATATGCATTAAAATGAAATCTCAATCATGCCTCATATCAAACACTTGATGTACAATCAGTCCCTAAAATTTCAGCAAAACTATGATCATTAGAGTATCCTATGAATCAAGATCAAAGGAAAAATAAATCGTGTGCATGCTTCAAAATTAAAAGCATAAAATAAAATAAGTATAATAAACCCCCAATCCAACAAAACCACAATAAAAACAAAACTAAACTATAAAATTCCAACAAATCTTAGAAACTAAAATCCTAATTCAAGCAAAACTATATGAAGAACACATAAGTGGAGCAGAAATATAATAAAATATCAGACATAAAATGAGAAATCAAACCTATATGAGGCAGCGAAGGGCAGAGGCAATTGCAGTGATGATTCTGGACGCTAGATCGACAAGGCCCAATTTGGGTCAGTAGTACTTTTTGCAAATTACAAAAAAACCAAAAGTACTCGACCAGAGTTTCCATGTCTTAATGAGAGTGGACTAAGTTCACAGAAAAAACTTTTGATGAAGATGAAGAACTCTTGATGAAGTTGTAGATGCCTTGAAATCCGAGCTGAAGCTGAATCGATAGAAAAACCTAAATAAAAATCATGTCTAAAGCTTAGGGTTTGTAGAACATAAGGTTTGAGCGAGAGGAATTTAGGGTTTAGCGAGAAGAACTTAGGGTTTGGCGAGAGGAATTTAGGATTGCGCAAGAGGGTTGGTTGATATGCGCCGATGGTGTAATATATAGTGATACCCTACGCCGACGGCTTACTATATTAACCGCCGGTGTAGGTTAATATGCGCCGACAGCTACCATCTAAGCGCTAGTACGAAAATCGGCCCAACCATAACAGCTATATGTTGGGTCATTGTACAACCTTCGTGGGCCTGATCGGGGCCATGCTCGAAACGCTCTCCCAACACCTTAAAACATTGAATTGGGTCTCTTCTATCACCAATTAGTTTTGATTGAAATAGTAGCTCAATGGGGGTATAAGATCCTACAAGTAGTATCAGAGCCGGGTCAGTGGTTCAAGTCTCATGATTAACAAGAGTTTACTTAATAACATCGCAAGAGCTTTGACTATTTTACAAGATTTGAGCGTTTAGCCCATAATAGTAAGAGTTTAGCTAATAATATAACAAGATTTTATCAAGAGTTTTGCAATTATTTAGCATTTAGCCGATAATTAATATTAAGATTTTAGCAAGTATTTAACTAATAATAATAAGATTTTAGTCGAATATATATATATATATATATATATATATATATATATCGGCTTATAATTTGAATTATGGGCCGATATTTGAAACTTTGGTTGGTAATGGGTAACCGACCCATTCTAGACAATGACTTGGAAAAAGGTAGACTCATGACCATCGGCAGGAAAAAACATGACTATTATGTGATATTAAAAGAGGTGGGCGCTCTTAAATTAAATCTTTAAACCAATTTAACTCTTCATCTAAAGATCATTGACTTCATGACAGATGTCTTTCGTCCCAATCGTCAGCATCATAGATATCTAGATCATGGAATACCATCAAACGGCACATACGATAGCTCCACGTTTCACATATCCCAAAAAGCGACTTGTTTCAAATCATAGTTAAAAGATGGTTTAAGATGTCGATTACCCTTCCACCACCTAATAATTAAAAGATGTAAATTGGGGAGTGGTCAGGTCCTAACAGGAAGAACCCGATTTTCAGTCTTACCCCATCGGCTATCCTTGGAAATTGGAGAATCTTTGACTTTTTTATAACATGACATGAAGCCATCATTTATTTGACAATTTTGTTCATAAGATGGCTTACTTAAAATATATGGACAATTGTTCTCGAGCACCGCTGGCTGTGCTCGGGTCAATCTCCTTCTAACAGCCTTGGGATCATAGTCACCAAATCAGGGTTCAGCAATGCGAAGTTAAAATTCGGAAAAATATTCGGAGGAAAAATTGGTGAGAAGAATTATATATAAAAAAAAAGAGTTTAAATTATATATATATATATATATATATATATATATATATATATATATATATTTAAAAAATTAGTTTGTCACAATTTTTTTTGAAAAATTCGGGAATAATTCGCGAAGTTTGGTGATTTGGCGAATTTTTGAAAAATTCGCAAATAATTCGAGATTAATTTGGGGGGACCTTAAATTCACAAATTTTTCAAAAAATTTGACAATTTTTATGACTGCTTTGTATATGCGAGGATATTTTTCAGTGCCAATTTAGTTAAAAGTCTAAGCATTCTTTCACTGATATGTACTCTCAAATATTGTTATATGCAAGGTATCAAAATCGATTTTGGTATTGAGTATCGGTCCATGAAAGACTAATGCGAATCGGCTAATACGTAAAGCATCCTTTCACTGATATGTACTCTCAAATATTGTTATATGCAAGGTATCAAAATTGGTTTTAGTATCGAGCAAGGATCAAAATTTCAGCCGAAATGACCGAAATTTCGGTCATTAAATGTATGGGGATGAAATTATCGGTCGAAATTTCTGCCAAAATTCAAATTTTCGGCCGAAATTTTGGTCCAAAATTTCAGTTTCGGTCCCCTCTGAAATTGAAATTTTGATCATTGGTATCGAGTATCGGTCCATAGAGGATCACTGATACGAATCGGCCGATATGGGGCAGCCCTTTACATAATATTGGCGGATACGGATCGGCCCTATTAGATGGTCAAATGTTGATTCTACATGGCACATGCACCATATAATAATATCAAATACTATCAAAGTGTTGCCACGTGTACAACAATGATCAAAATTTTGGTTTTCATTTCGGTTTCGGAGGGGACCGAAACCGAAATTTTGGACCAAAATTTCGGCCGAAAATTTGAATTTTGGCCGATAATTTCATCCCCATACATTTAATGACCGAAATTTCGCTCCCAAATTTTTATTTCGGCGGGGACTGAAATAGATAATTTTGGCCGAAATTTTGATCCTTAGTGTACAAAATCAATTATCGGTTCACCACTTGACAGCATATGTTGATAAAAACATAAAATGGATGGCTACATTGCTCTTAATCAGATGATAGAGATGTCTTTCAATGAAATCTTTAACACCTTACATTTGAACATCAGGTTCTTCACATCACATGGGACACATGACGAAAAATAGTTCTAAGTGTACAAAAATAGTAAACCGTTCACAATCTTGGTTATCCTATCCCAGCTCATAGAGATCTATATATAATGCGTTTGGTATAGTTGATGCGAACTTTAGATCCACATGTTTGAATTGTAGTTGGATAAAAGTGAGACGTCAAAAGAGAAAGTGGACCTGCGAAGGAGTTTTTAAAAAAAGGCCCGTTAAAGACCCGTTTGATCAGAAATAAGAAAATTCAAAATTTATTAGAGTCTTCAACTTCAATCTCATCACTTTTATGTTTGGCTTATTTTGAAGTGTCAAACAAAGTCAGATTGATGCGAAATTGATTATATTTGAAAGTTTATCGAAGTAGCTTTCCAACAAGCCAAAAAGCGTGTAATTCTGATAAGTATTGAAGAAGTTATGATTAGTTTTCGGAAGCTACACAGAAAGTGACGAATTTTAAGACTCCTAATTGAATTAGGATTAGTCTCTTTTATTATTTTATTTTAGAAAATAGGATTTATTTCTTTTATTAGAAATATGATTAGTTTCCTTACTGTTTTAGAGCTTTATTTTATTATTTTAGAAGAATTATAATATTTTTTTTATTTGAACTAAGAATTAGAGTTACACTAGGACACTACAAAAAATAAGACTATTAGCGGCAGTTTTTTGCAACAAAAAATTGCCGCTATTAACCAAAAAACTATTAAGCCTATGAGCGACAAGAGTATTAGCAGAAATTATTTTGTTAATAGCGGCAGTTTTTGGCTGCCGCTAATAGTCTTATTTTTTGCAATGGGATTTCTAGTTTTATGTATTGGTTAGCCTATTTAAAGGCTTGTAAACATCTTTATTATTACTTTTTGGTTAATAAAATTTGAAGATGCAAAATTGCGAATTCTAAACTTTCATAAGAGTGTGATTCTCTTAAAATGAAGAGCGATTATTCGATTTTCGCTTGCGATTTGGTGTGAAGCCAACTCTCTCTCCATCTCTATCTTCTTTAGATCTACAATTTGTATAAGTAGCGTAGCCCTAGTTATTTTATTTATTCCATAAAATCCAAAATCAACCTATTTACTCATCATAAATTATTATTAGCCTTTTACTTTTATTCGGTATCTAGAGAATCTGTTTACGAGTTCGTTTGATGCCCTAAAACTATCGGAGATCTAACCGTTCATAAGAACCCTAGTCTTCTAGATCCCCGATAGGGAACGTACATGAAAGCAACGCTATTTTGGATCAAAATTAACGCATCTAATTGAATTTCTAGAATTTTTTATGGAAATTTGTTATGAGAAATTGTTATTTTTAATTAATTAAATTAATTTTAATCCTAAACTTAGCCCTAACTTTGCATTTAATAAGTTCCCGCATCAAATTAGTATTAGAGAATTAGTTTAATTTTAGGGTTTTAGCGTTCATATAAGTTTTAAGGTTTATTTTGTTATTAATTTAGAATTGTATCATTTTAGATTTGTCTAGGGTCTGTCTAGCTTTTGTCTAATTTTTTTGTCTAGCTTTTGTCTAATTTTTTTTATCGTCTGGCTTTTGTCTATTTTTTATCTAACTTTTGTCTTACATCACTTAATTTTATAATTGCATGCCATTTCCATCTTATTTGTATTTTATTTCATTATTGTGCACGTCTAGTGTTTGACAAAAGTCCTTACCTATTATTGGTTCATAGTGTTTGTCTTTTCTAGTATTGTGTCTGAGTTGTGTTTGTATCAAGCATCATGTATGAGTCACTTATACGTCACCGTGAATTCCTTACCTGTCATGAAAAGGTACTAGCCGAACAAGGAAACCGCTATACTCCAAATTCTTGGCAAAGTCTAAAAAATCGTAATGAGACTAGAGTTAGGAGATACCCTCATCATCATGAACCCGAGTACGACCCTGTCGAGAAATTTTTTAAATCTATTCGAAATGATGTTCCAATTTTTGGGGGATGGTTAAACTCTAAAACCTTCGTAGAGTGGTTGTCTAGTGTAGAAGAATATTTTGATTGGTATGGTGTACCAAATGAGTACAAAATTAGGCTAGTAAAAATAAAGTTGGGGTAATGCCAATATTTTTTGAACTCGCGTAGAACATCGTACTGAATCTCTTCGAAATAAACACATCTCCACATGAGAGGACATGACGGTGAAACTTATCGAAAAGTATATCCCTTTAACACATCGTCACCTTCTATAAAATTTGAAAAATAAGACAAATAGGTGTCTTGATTGCCTTAAGTGTTAAGGGTTAGGGCACTTTGCATACTAATGTCCCACAAAATTTCTCACTCTGAATTTATTGACTAAAAGAGTGAGTCCTAAGGAGCCGGAGAATAGGGAAGTGGAAGAAGTGTACGACCCTAGTATCGTGTTTAGTGGAGAGGAGATAGAGGAAGCTGAAGAAAGTCTAGTTTGTGTTACAGAGACTTTTATTTCCCTTGTGAGTAGTGATGTTAAGTCACCCACACATGAACCAATCGAGTCACTTGCCTATGAGTCATTGGTATCCGTAGAATTAGGTACACACTACTTGTTTATGCCCTTTGAATCGAGTACACGTGAGTTCATTGAACTAGGTACACAAGAACCATTAGGGTCAATTGAATCGAGTGCATGTGAGTCCAACGAACTAGGTACACAAGAATCATTAGGGTCCATTTAATCGAGTATCCCAGAGTCTTTGGTTTTGGTTGAAGCGAGTACACACAAGTTAATCGAGTCGAGTGTAGATGCACGTACATCTTTTTTAGACCTAGCAACAAAACCTTTAGACTCATTCCTTGATGCCCATCCACTTGAGCCCAATCCTATCTACTCATTGATTTTCAAATACCCGCCTGAATAATATGTGAAGAGGTTAGATGGAAATGTTTTGAGAGATCCATATTTTGTTACTAAAGAAAAGACACATCAAGCATATCGAGAGTATCATCTTAAGTTGAAAGGTAAATTAAAAATTGACAACACTTGGATTGTAAGGAGAACGCAATTTGAGAAACATCAGGCATACCTCATCCAGTGAAAGGGTAAGTCGAACATTAGAACACACATAGATTTTCTCCCAATGTCCATTCATCAAAGGTCATTAGAGTCTGCATTCACTTTTGCATATTTCATTCATGAGTTATATGCTGAGAATAAGAAAAGAATTAATGTGAACAATAAAAAATACAAGTTTTTTGCAAATTCTCATAGATGGTTCAAAGAATTTCAAGAGGGTGATTTTGTGATGATTCAAAATAGACCTGAGCGATTCTCACAAAGAGTTGCATAGAAGTTACAATCTCACGGTGCTGGACCCTATCAGATCTTGAAGCGTGTTTGTTTTAATGCTTACATCTTAGATCTTTCGCCGAATTTAGGGATTAGCACGACTTTCAATGTGAAAGACCTTATTCCATTTCTTGGCCCTTCAACCGTCCCTGCCAACCCTTTTGAGCTTTTTATATCTAATGAACCAATAATTCTCCTACCCACATTGCTACCCCCACCTACTTGGCAAACCAAGGGGGACTTTAGAAGCATTTGGTCAAGTGAAAAAACAAGAGCGATTAAGAGAATACGTGGATTACATAAGAGTTTCAACAGATTGACCCAGATCTCTTGGACCTCTATCACAACCAGTATTCATCGGGAATGTATCCTTGTAACTCAGGGAGAGTTGATGGGGACGTCCGATTCAAGTCGCTTCCGATCGAGGTTCCCTATATATTATCTGTGATCATGACCGTGAAAATTCATGCCAACTAAAGTTCGAGGTCAAACTTTTTCAAAGGAGAGGGGATTGATGCGAACTTTAGATCTGCTTGTTTAAATTATGGTTGGATAAAGAGGAGACATTTAAAAAAAAAAGGTCCGTTAAAGACCCGTTTGATCAGAAAGAAGAAAAATCAAAATTTATTAGGGTCTTCAACTTTTAATCTCATTTTTTATGTTTTTCCTATTTTGAAATACAAACAAAGTCAAATTGATGCGACATTAGTTATATTCGAAAGCTTACCGAAGTAGCTTTCCAACGAGCTAAAAAACATATAATTTCGACAAGTATTGAAGAAGTTATGGTCAGTTTTCGAAAGTGGCACAGAAAGTGACGAATTTTAAGACTCCTAATTGAATTAGGATTAGTCTCTTTTATTATTTTATTTTAGAAATTGGATTGGTTTCTTTTATTAAAAATATGATTAGTTTCTTTACTATTTTAGGATATTATTTTATTATTTTAGAAGAATTAGGATATTTTTTTTATTTGAACTAGGAATTAGAGTTATACTAAAATTTCTAGTTTTATACATTGGTTAGGCTATTTAAAGGCTTGTAAACAACTTTATTATTACTTTTTGATTAATGAAAATTGCTAATGCGAAATTGAGAGTTCTAAACATTCGTGAGGGTGTGATTCTCTCAAAACGGAGAGCGATTCTTCGATTCCTGCTTGCGATTTAGTGTGAGGCCAACTATTTTTTCATCTCTATCTTTTTTAGATTTACAATTTGCATAAGTAGCGTAACCCTAATTATTTTATTTATTTCATAAAATCCAAAATCAACCTATTTGTTTCTCATAAATAATTATTAGCCTTTTATAGACACCCAAATTTGGCCCAAGGTTCGATCGAGATATATTTCGAGAGAGGCGCATCTCCAAGCTTTTAATGGCATGTATAGATCCCTTAGGAACCTTCCCAAACCCTTAGAAACCCATCTCAACCCTTAGAAATCATTCCGAACCTAAACCTAGCTTTCCCAAGCAATGGATGAAGAGTGGTACACCGGGACTAGCTGTGACCTTCTACTATAATTGAATCATATATCATTGAAAAGTAGAGGTCCTCAGCTTTCCAATGAGCCATGAGAGAAGATATCGCGTTCCGAAGCATAGGGGCAAATTTATAATTCTATGGAATTCCCCTTAGGGATTTGGGGCAAGTATTACTTGCGCTAAGCCATTTCTCCCCAGAAATGGATTAGTTGCGCTAGCTATAAGGTGGACCCCACCACGAGCAGTCAACTTCTAGACCCTGTAGAAACACTGTTTTACTATACATATGCCTGGCGCACCTATTAGTTGCGCCAGGCTTATGAACAGTAATCCTGTATTTTTGTCTCGAAAATCGAGATTGGGGTTTAACTTGTTGACCACCTTTGGGGTGTGTTTTGCTAGTTCTGTTGCACCCAATCACTATCTATTTGTAACCTGGCCCTTAAGTGGTTTAAAGCCTCACCTTATCATCCACTATTGGAGCTAACCTTCACACATTTCAAGGCTCTAAAAACCCTAGGAAACCTTAGATGGCTAGATTACCTAATTGCTAATCCAAATTAGCCTCTAAACACCCTCCTAACTTCTCTTTTTCCTATAAATAGAGAGGCACCCCCCCCCCTTTACAAAGGCTTGAAAAAATCTGCAAAGTAAGAGATTAAGGAATCCCTTCTCTCTCCCCTCTAGTGCACTCTTTACACAAATTCCAGAACATTTAAACCTTCTAAAAACTTTAGCCTTTCACCTAAAAACTTTAGTTTAGGTGTGTGCTATCCCCTAGCTTCCCCTCTCTACCTTTTAGCTATCCACCCTAGGAGTTAGAATCCATCATCAAGCTATACAAGCCATCAAAAGCTCACCGAAGCAAGCCAACGCAAGGCTCTATAGTGGTGCAATAAGGGCCCGAGAGCTCCGGCTCTCCCCTCTATTCCTCTACCTTCTCGGTTCTTCTTCCATCCTCTCATTTGTATCATTACGCCACCGAATTTTCGGTAGAGGCTGAGGGGCACAAATAGGATTTTAAGGTCCTTTGGGCAAGAGGAAGGCTTTTTTTTTTTTCTTTTTTATTATTTTTGTTTTGGCCATAAGTAGAGACTGCATTGAGCAGGTTGATTGGGTGCCTAACACCTTCCCAATCGATGACCGAAGCCCCTACCCAAGAGCCTTTGGCGTAGTCCGGATTCAGAGTCAATTTTTGACACTTCGGTGCTCATTAAATTTGATTTGAGAATCTCGGGACACTAAAAGCTCTGGGTGACGACTCTAAATTTTTATTACGAGTGCGCGTCGTGCGGCGGGATCGTCAAAAATCCATGGTTACACAGATGGGTACTCTGCTGGCGAATAGCTAGTAGAGCTTCCCCTTGAATTTGGCCTCTTAAATTTTGATTTACTAACCATTTACTACTATTTTTTTTACTCACCTCTCCGATGATGTCATTTTTCTCACTCCTACTTTTACGTCCTTTACGAGCCTTAGCCGATTGGCGGGCCTACTTGCGCATCATATTCAATTTATTAACGTTTTCGTCATTTTAAGCACCTTAGCCGATTGGCGTGTCTACTTGTGCATTGTCATTTAATTTTTTTTACTTTTACATTATTTTAAGTGCCTTAGCCGTTTGGCGGGCCTACTTGCGCCTTTAATTCTGCAATCATATTACAAACAGTGGACACTGGCCCATAGAGGCGGCACGCCGTCCACTGTTTGTAAAATTGAATCAACAAAGGGGATTTAAAGGCGTCCATTGTTTTTAAAATTGAACCAACAAAGGAGATTTAAATTGATTTTTTACGTGGTAAATTTTTTGGGTTAGGTTATTTAGGCACACATACAACCTCCCTGGTCTTAGTACGGTGACAACCCTAGTGATGATGATCCGGAAAAGTCCCAGCCCACCTAGTACTTGAGAAAAGTGCTTGCACTTGAGGTATATCGGGTGGGTAACCTTCTCGTTATCAAGCTTAAAACCCGGGGAAAAAGTGAGCGTTGGCGGACCTGCATCTGCCTTGTAACCCTTAGGATTAGTGAGGAAAGAGGCGGATTATATAAACAATCAATCCCCGGAAGCATAGCTTCCAGAAAAACCAAGTTAGAAGACCCATTTCGGACAGAGAGTGTTGTTGTCAAACTATCTGGAGCCTTCTGTTTGCCTGGCGCCACTATTACATGCGCCAATGCAAAATTCCCTAGAAATACACTGGCACATGTATTAGTTGTGCCAACTTTATCCTAGGCAATTTTGCTCTGGCACACCTATTAGTTGCGCCAGGTTTGCTTTAGACAGCAGCACCCCGAATCTGTGGCCTGCTTCACCTCCCGGACTCCCCGATTAGCATCTT
Source organism: Chloranthus sessilifolius (assembly GCA_021018995.1). Taxonomy (NCBI): domain Eukaryota; kingdom Viridiplantae; phylum Streptophyta; class Magnoliopsida; order Chloranthales; family Chloranthaceae; genus Chloranthus; species Chloranthus sessilifolius. The sequence continues at coordinate 22,134,418 of CM037588.1, forward strand.
TAGTGCCTTTGTTTGGGCCTCGCAATCTCCGACACCCAATACGCCCTCGCCGGTCAAGAGAAGGTGACTTCTTTTTGACTCATTTCGAGGGATCAGGTTGTTTACATTGGTTTCTGTGCCTTCAATAGATCAAGGGGTTTCCCTTTGATTCTTTTGAAGCGCTTCGGACCTTTTGCCGCGAGACCTATTTAGGGTATGAGAGACACCCGAGAAGGGAATTCAAAAGGCCCCAAAATCCTTAATTCTTTTCACTTATAAAAATTCAAAAAAATTGAAATTAAAAATCCAAAAAATTAGAGTCTTGTTGGTGCCTGCACAATGACATCATCGTACCCTCTGTCATCTCGTAAGGGAAGAAGGAGGAAGCTTTATGGGCCCCATCTGAGGCATCGGTACCTGACCTGATGCCGAGCTTTCTCGTGGGCTGTGGACCCGGCTTACGCAGATCCTGACTCATCCCCGCCACATTCTCCAACCCATTCCCATACCGAAGAGGCTTTCACTTTCATCCCCCTCACCCAATCAACCCTCACCATCACCGGCCCGTTCGGTGCCCCTATTTTCTCTTCCACCACTTCCCAAAATATCCAAAATCCAACTTTCAATTTCCCTTTACTTTCCCAAGCCATGCTTTCATCCATGACCATTCCCAGCCCTTCCCATTTTCCATCCACACCCATTCAAAACCCGGCCCCATCCTCCACTTTCATACCCTATTTTTCATCTGCTCGACGCATACCCAATCCACCTGCATCTATCCATGCCGCATCCAATCCCCCACACATCCCTCCATTCACCCAGGTCATGCCCAATTTTATCGAGGTCATGACCAACTTTCCTCTCTCATCCTCCACATCTATACCCCATATATCTTCCCCATACATGACTAATCCATCCACCAATGCCCCAACCTCATTTCTCCAACCCACCTCATATCCCACCACTTACCCGGGTCATGCCTGATTTTATCAGGGCCATACCCAATTTTCCCTCTTCATCCATCCCATCCATGCCCCTCCAACCCTTAAAAAACCCATCTTCATCCGATCCCCCTTCCATGGCTATGATGAAGGAGATGTTTCAAACTTACAATAGGTAGAAAGCTTCCCAACACATCCCCTCTCATCCATACCACATATCCATGGATCCATCCGAGACCCTATCAAGCCTCCATGCCTCAATCCCCCATGACCCCCATCAACCCCCCATCATCCACACCATCCAAGCCCGCACTACCCACATACCCCAAGGCTTAATGGCCCAAACCCTCATCACCCACATACCCCAAGGCCCAATGGCCCAAAACCCCATGACCCATACCCATACCCATCAAGGGCCCATGGCCCAAACCCATCAAGAGCCCATGGCCAGACCCATCAAGGGCCCATGGCCCATACCCACCAAGGGCCCATGACCCAGACCCCATCAAGGGCCCATGACCTAGACCCACCAAGGGCCCATAACCCAGATCCACCAATGGCCCATGACCCAGACCCACCAAGGCCTAATGGGCCAGACCTATTATGACCAAGGCTTTATGGCCCAAACTTCCGAAGGACCCCTGGGCCAAACCTTCATAGCCCAACCCTTTCAAGGCTTCATGGCCCAAACCCAAGCCCAACAAGGCCTTAACCTTGGAGCCTCATACCCATACCCTTCACAATTCCTCCAAATTTTCACTCACCCACAACCCTCATACCCAGCTCAAACCCACTCCTTACATCAACCCCAATTCACCCATATCCCAACATCCCAAAGTCAGTTCCAAACCTTTCCTCATGCCCAATGGCCTTATCAGACCCCACCCTAAAATCTTACTTTCACCCATCCCATCACCCAAAAAACCTTCCCTCACCTTCAATGGACTCACCTAACCCCCATTCAGGCCATTCCCATCCAGTCCATGCAGCACCAGCAAGAGAATCATGCCCTCACTGTACCTTATGTAGACCAGCAACATGAAAAGGATGAGATTAGGAACAGTGGAGCTTATGCTGGGGCATTGACCAGCCTTAACCCTCCTCCTATAATGTCCCACCCCCTGGTAGCCCAGAGTGAAGTCCAACTGACTACTGAGAAAGTTGCCCTCATGTCTAAGGAATCAGAGCAATTAGACAAAATTCAGAAGCAGTTGTTGAAGATGGGTGGTGTAAAAATCCATGCCACAGACCTCTCAGATTTATGTTTGTTCGCTGAGGTCCCCTTGCCTCCAAAATTTAAAATGACGGCTTTTGACAAATATAATGACATCAGCAATCTCATAGCACATCTCAAGTCTTATTGTGGGGACATGTGCTAGTATGGAGGAGAAGAAAGACTATTAATAAAGGTCTTTCAGAAAAGTTTGACTGGTCCGGCTTTGAGGTGGTTCACGTCCTTAGAACCGTTTATGATAAAGACCTGGAAGGACTTGACGCACTTGTTCTAAGAATAATATGTCTACAATATAGACATTGAACCGCATAAGTCAAACCTTGCCCATTTGAAGCAGAATCCAAATGAGACCTTTAGCGATTATTTGGGGCGTTGGAGAGCACTGACAGCTCAGGTTAGAAATAGGATACCTTATGATGAGAAAATAGAAATGATTTCCAAAAAAACTTTGCCAATGATCTCAAACTTTCTAGTGTACTAGCAGCAGTCCAACTTTGCTGATCTGGTAAGGAACGCAAATCGCTGCGAAGACGCTATTAGGGAAGGTCACCTAAGCAAAAATGTACCTAGTGGAGGCAGTAGAGTTAGAAGGTTCTCAGAGCAGAGGAATGAGAAGAGAGCAGGGGTTGATGTCCAGAACATTGCCAACACCAGGCCCAATAATAATATAACCCCGTTCCAATTTCAGGCAGCCCAACCAGCACCAGTCAAACTAAGCAGATCTAGAGAACAGGGAATGGACAAGGAATGCAGATGAATCTGGAGCAGAGAGCCCGCTACGATCAAGTGTTTATACCCCTAGGGCAATCATTAAGTGTACTTTTACCTTTGCTAATAGAAAAGGGACTAGTTACCGCCCTCCAATCGTGACCTCCTCCTAATCTAATCTCGAAGAATTATGACCCTAACACTCATTGTAATTTTCATCAGGGTCCGAGTCACCTGACTGATCCTTGCTTCCCATTGAAACACGCAATATAAGATTTAATTGATGTCAGGAAAATCATTCCACCTGCACCTTCTCAAGTGAATCAACACGTAAATATACATCAGGTGCCATTACCCCCACACCCTACCGGAGGAGCAGGTCTCAGACCCACCATCAGGATGATAGAGGAGTGTGAGGAAGAGTTTGAATTTGGCCCGTCAGATTACATCAGTGATCGGGAGAGTTATGTGGCACCGTTGCAAAGAAGTTGTGAAGAAAGGAGTATCGGGGTGATTGAACCTTTGAATTTATCGGACTATTTCCCCAACCCAGCACCACAAGTTGGGCCCTTAGATCTATGAATTATTTTCCATCACCCACACCCTTCAATTATGTGTACATCAATGCGTATCAACCATATACTGCCACCCCCATCAACTATCCGATAGCCCATCATCCCCCACCATCACCTATCAACTATCAATGTCCCACTCCTACCCCATTACCCTCGGTGCAACCACCCGCAAACCTCATCACCCCAACTTGGCCTAATTTTACCACCCAATCATCCATCACTAAGGTGAACCAAGTGTTACCCACCCCTCTGGAGCCATCAGTGTAAGTGCATCTGACACCGACAGCTACACCATTCCAAATTTCGAGACCAACCTACAATCCTCATCAAGTCTCGTTGAGTTACGAGCAGACAGATGCCAATGCCGACAGCGGCAGAGAAGGGGTAGTAGACTTTGTCACAAGATTCAGTAAGATTTCAAAGCAGTCGGAAGCACCAGCAACAACACAAGCCTAACGAGAGGGAAAGAAAGATAATGCCATCAATCCTGTTGAAAAAATGAGTCGAGAATATATATAGGAGACTCAATTAAGAAGGATGCCAACTCACATCACTATATTTTCAAGCTTTAATGAGGTTGTTAAAGAATGTGTATGTTTTGCTTCAGGTGAGCCCGGACAAAGTTGGACAAATAATTGGTCAAGTTATGGCTCCAAATGTAATTTCATTTTCAGATGCTAATTTACCGGATGAGGGAAGTAGTCACTCCAAATCCCTTAATATTACTGTGAAATCCGAAAATATGATAACCTCTCTGGTTTTGATTGACAATGGGTCTGCTCTAAACATATGCCCACTGAGAACTGCCACCAAGATTGGGGTAGATCCGTGCATGCTAAGGCCCACAAGAACTAGTGCCTAAGGTTTTGACAATACGAGGAGAGAGATAATGGGAGAGGTTGACCTTGAGCTATTGATTGGGCCAATGACCTTCTCCATATTATTTCAAGTAATGGACATTAAATCCTCATTCAATCTGTTATTGGGATGCCCATGGTTGCACGAAGTTGGAGCGATGCCGTTGACACTGCATCAAAAGCTCAAGTTTGTGTCCGGGCATAAGATTATCACCATCATTGGTGAGGGGCACAGTGAGAAAGAAAAAGCCACCAACAGCGTTGAGAAGCCAAAAGTGTTGGATGTGTCAACATAGCTAAGGATGTCGACCTCCACAGTTTCGAGTATGAAGTATCAACGGTACTCCCGGAGCCTATCGAGGGCATCAATCTAAAAATCGGAGGTGATATGGTAGCGGCAATGGCCATGCTCCAAAAGTGGGGCTATCAAAGAGGAAAGGGGCTGAGACCCCGACTACAAGGTAGGAGAGAGCCCGTCATAGCCAAGGGGGGGCTAAAAAGTCAGATTTGAGCTATGTTACAAGCCTACGGAAGAAGAGGTGCGAGAGGCTAAGGAAAAAGACCTCGCAACGGCAGCTGCAAAAGTCAGGGGGATACACATAGAGGAAAAACCCCATCCCAGGGATCACATCAAAGACTCATTTGTTCTGTTGGGATTGTGAAGATCGACCAAAATGGGGTAACCCAATTAACCCCACACAAACGCGCAGCACCGGTTCACCCCACCAATCCCCACATCACCCTTCCCAGCCTGGAAGTAGACTTGGCCGCGTTATCCCTCTTTGAGGAGCGACGCTCCATATCTGAACAATCTCCCCCTGTGGTAAATCACTACAAAACTATGTTAATGTTTGAGGACATAATCTCAGAAGAATTTAGGATCAACATGATGGAGGCTGACTCCGAAGAGCTGTATCAGTCAGCACCCTCCATCCAAACAGGTAAAGGAGTGGCCTCTCAGGTACGCAATTGGGCATCTTTGCCCCAAACTCTGGAGGCGGGGAGTGGCCTAAACTTTGGCACCCTTTTCTAAAAAAAAAATAACCTGTAAAAAGTGAGATAAGCCCTTGACAGGCAATACCTTGTATATAAACAGACTCGCGCTGCCAAGGGCTATCTCTGAAGAAAATAAAAATTCTAAAAACATTGAAAAAATATAAAATCTAAAAATATTATCATTTAAAATTCCAAATGAAATCCCACAAAAGATGCCTTAATCGAAATGTCCATCCCACATAAAATTGACCCCTTCCCTATAGAATACAAGAAGAGGTAAGAGTTATGGGTTTGGACAAGGATATCCCTTTGGAGGAGCTCCCAATGAGCTCCTTGATCGGTTTGCCAACTTTGAGCATTACCCTACCCCCATTGTCGAAGAAACAGAAGATATCAATTTAGGGACTGAGGAGATTCCTCGAATTACTAAAATCAGAATGCCGCTGTCTCCTGAAGAAAGAAAAAGCATGATCGATTTGGTCACACATGAGTTATCGGTTTACCCTGATATGAAGCCGGCTAAGCAGAAGCTGAGACGTCTCCGACCAGAGTGGATGTTCAAAGTCAAAGATGGGGTCATTAAGCAGTATGACGCGGGGTTTCTGATGGTATCCAAATACTCGCAGTGTCTAGCCAATATTATGCCTGTGCCGAAAAAGGACAGAAAAGTCCGCATGTGTATCGATTTCCATAATTTGAATAAAGCAAGCCCGAAGGACGATTTCCCATTTCCGCACATCTACATCTTGGTCGATAACATTGCTAAGCACAGGATGCTATCTTTTATGGACAGATTCTCAGGATACAATCAGATTAAGATAGCAGAGGCAGATCGAGAGAAGACGACATTTATCACTCCGTGGGGAACCTTTTGCTATTGAGTCATGCCATTTGGGCTGAAGAATACTGGGGAACGTACCAGAGAGATATGACTGTGCTGTTTCACAACATGATGCACCGAGAAATTGAGGTGTATGTCGATGATATGATAGCCAAGCCACTGGAGCGAAGCGATCACTTAGTAAACTTTTAGAAGCTATTTGAGAGGCTGAGAAAGTACAGGTTATGTCTGAATCCACATAAATGCGCATTTGGCGCTATATCCGAAAAATTACTAGGATTCATCGTTATCAGGAGAGGGATCGAAGTCGACCTAGTCAAAGTTAAACTATCACAAAAATTCTGCCGCTGTCTACCGAGAAAGAGGTTAGAGGGTTCTTGGGCAGGATACAGTATGTCAGTCGATTCATTGCACAACTCACGCCTATTTGCACGTCGATCTTCAAGCTACTTCGAAAGAACTCGTCCGTTGAGTGGAATGACGATTGTTAGGCAGTGTTCGACAAAATAAAAAACTACCTCCTTAACCCACCTGTGTTGGTACCACCCAAACTGGGGAGACCACTCTTGATGCATCTCTCCACGACCGAAGTCTCGATGGGATGTGTCTGAGGGTCGAATGACGAGACGGGAAGAAGAGAGCAGGCCATCTATTATCTGAGCAAGAAGTTCACTGATTACGAGATGCATTATTCTCGTATGGAGAAAGCATGCCTGGCACTTGTATGGGCCACTCAGAGGCTCCGCCATTACTTGCTATCCCAAGCCGTTCTACTCCTGGCCCGAATGGACCTATTGAAATACCTATTTGAGAAGTCGGCTCTCACTGGGTGGATTGCACGTTGGCAGCTCTTATTGTCTGAGTTTGACATCACATACATCACTCAAAAGTTGATCAAGGGGCAGGCAATCGCTAATCATCTTGCCGACAATCTTTTACCAGATTATGAATCCTTGAGAACCGAATTCTCTGATGAGGACATCATGTTTATGGCGGAAGATGATACAAAGGAAGCAGAAGAATCATGGAAAATGCACTTTGACGGGGCAGCAAATGTCGAGGGTCAAGGAGTCGACGCTATTCTGATTTCACCAAGAGGATCATATGTGCCGGTTTCTATCAAGCTCAACTTCCCATACACAAATAACATGGCCGAGTATGAGGCCTATGCAGCAGGATTGCAGGCGGCTCTCAATCTAAACATAACTCACCTCCGAGTATTCGGCGATTCGCAATTGATCATATGTCAGACGAATAGAGATTGAAAGATGAAAGATGAGAAACTGATCCCCTACCATGAGCATATCGATGTTCTAATAGCTTGTTTCAAGGACGTGACATTCTCATATGTCCCACGGATAAGGAATCACTTCGCCGACGTGTTAGCAACTTTGACGTCAATGGCAGAGATCCCGTATGGTGTTGAGATGAAGCCGATCATAATCGAGCGGAGGAATGAGCCGACCTTCTGCCTCCAGATCGAGGAACCCCTAAAGCCTGATGATGAGCCACCTTGGTTCTCGGATATCAAGAATTTCTTCAAGACTCTAAACCATTCAACATCTAACAGCAGGTTATGTCCTTTTGCGGCGATTGCCTTTACAAATGCTCCTCCAACAACATCTTGCTCAGGTGCCTTACAAAAAGTGAAGTGATCAATATCATAAAGGAGATTCACAAGGTAGTATGCGGTGCCCACGTTAGCGGTCACATGCTCACTAAGAAAATTCTATGGCAGGGATATTTTTGGACCATTATGGAATCGGATTGCTGCAAACATGTTCAGAAATACTACAACTGTCAGGAACACTCTAGTCTGATATACGCTCCGGCCATCGATCTACACTGCATGACCACTTCTTGGCCATTTTCTACCTGGGGCCTTGACGTCATCGAAATGATTAACCCAAAAGCATCAAATGGACATCAGTTCATCCTCGTCGCCATCGAGTACTTTACTAAGTGGGTAGAAGCAGCGTCATATGCCAACATCACAGCCGGTCACGTTGAGAAGTTTCTCAAGAACAATATTGTGTATCGATTTATAGTACCCAAAGATATCATCATGAACAACGGCACAAACTTTACGAACAGGCGCATCCGAGCCTTCTACGAGCAATACAAGATTAAGCACCATCGCTCATCCCTTTATCGACCTTAAACTAATGGAGCCGTGGAAGCTGCAAATAAGACAGTCGTTCGCATCCTCGAGAAAATAGTCATCACTTATCGAGATTAGAGCAAAATGCTGTCGCTTGCATAGAACGTCGACCCGTACCGCTACAAGGGCAACACCATTCTCCCTTGTGTATAGAACCGAGGCCGTCCTATCGGTAGAAGTCGAAGTACCCTCGCTCTAAATCCTCCTCGAATTGGGTCTACCATAAGCAGAAAGAGAGAGATCCCGATTTGACCAATTGAACTTATTGGACGAGAAAAAACTCCTCGCCTTGTGTCATACTCAAGTTTACCAGGGACAAATCACACACGCTTACAATAAATGTGTCCACGATCGAGATTTGAAGGTAGGAGGCACTGTGCTGGAGAAGATCTTCCCATCCCTCCACGCCGATCTGAGAAGGAATTCAAGCCAAACTGGGAAGGGCCTTATGTCATCAAGGAAGTACTGTCAGGATACACCATCAGCCTCACCACCATGGATGGAGATCACTTTTCTGAGCCTATCAATGCTGGATATGTCTGACGGTTCTACTCATAGGTCTCTCGCGACAAGGTAAGTATTGCCGCAACAAATACGTGATTGCTTAAGAATCACACAAAAGAGCCCATCATTCCAAGCCCAGTAGCCAAAAAGCCTACCTGAGATAATCATACCCCTTGCTACACAATTTTAAGCCTTGGCCTTTCTTTCAGTAAACCCCTTCCTTGAAAAAAAAAAAAGTGTGTACATATACCAAAAATGAGGAAGTAGAATTGCTATCAAAGATAAAAAAAAATCAGAAATGCAAAACATCAAAAAGAGATTGGCTAAAATAAAACAAAAGAAAAAGAAAACAAAAGAAAAATCATGCGGCATGTGCAGTGAAAATCCCCTGAGGAGGAAAGTATGTTTTGAAAAACTGAAACCATATCAAGGAAGCCCTTTTAGCCCAACATACCTTCAAATCCTAACCTAACCCATGGCCAAGCTACACCCTGAAGAAAGCCCTCTTTTTAGGTTCATAAGCAGTCATAGTATCTGTTAAGTCAACACAAGCCGAATTGTGAGACGACACTAGAACCCCATCTAGCTGGCTATGACGGAATCGACGTCTATGTCATGGCTTTTAAAAAATAATAATAAAAGAAAAAAATAAAATAAAAGAAAATAAACAAGCTCAAAGCAAGATGGACGTGGTAAAAACCAGTAAGGGCACTACGGGTAAAAAGTGTGATTTTGTGAGGACCAGGTGAAAACCCGAAAGGGCACTTGGGGTAAGAGAGCTAAACCCATGGACGTGGTGAAAGGGATTTAAAAAAGAAAGAATTGAAAAACAAAGGTTCGAAATAATTGATAAGATTGATGTTTGAGGAGCCCTTTTTGGTTACTCTCCCTGTTACCCGTTTTCCGACTGGGCCGCTCATGTTAGTTCAAATCGGGCCCCGACCAGAATTGTCTTTGTGAAACTACTTTGTCAAACGTATAACTCAAGGTAAGGAGAAAGGTTTGACTCAATCCAAAGGGATTAACGTTCTAGCCTTGGTAAAACTGTTGAAACTCACTCAGATTCAACCGCGTAAAAGGGGTTTGACCATGCTCAAAAGGGGACCCGAGATGTCACCCGGTGATTAAGGCACCACAAAAAAAAAAGAGGATTTTTTATAATAGATTTTCCTTTTTCACTTACAACTGTACCGCTTACATCACATCCCTAAAAAAATAATCGGTGTGATGTCTAGCTTTCCTTTTCCTTTTGTACAAAAGCATAAATAAAAAGTTAAAAAACATGAACAAAATATACCCAAAAAGAATCTCTGTGTATCTGAATAGGGGTTTCTTACGCCCCTTCCTGTAAATCTGATATGTGCAAAAAGATATATGTGCAGGAGGGAATCAACGCCCCAGCTCGTGCTTCGAGGCACTAATCTCATTGCGGAAACCATCCTCCCAGACATTCCGCTCGGTCAACCAATGACCATGCAAGGTCCTATACCTCTTCTAAGAAGCATCGGTAGCTCCAAGAGTAACATTCAAGGATCCTTTAAGACGAAGGACCTCGTTCTCAGCTGTGCCAGCTCTGGTCTCAGTTACCTCTGCTCTAACTTTCTCTTATGCCAAAAGCTCTTGCAGGACCCTCTTCTCGTCGGTCAGTAGCTCAATGCGAACTCGAAGTGCCATCTCCTTCTTCGGCCAGGGCCCTCCCATATCACTGCTCTCTGCCTGATCCAAATGATCAATGACAGGTTGCTCAGCTGAAAGCCAAGCCTCCTACTCAAGGGAAGACTGAACTGAATCTCCTTGCTCCATATCACACATCAGCGTCGACTGACGCGTCTCCCAAAGAGTAGCAATCCATTCCATGTCCCCAGAGGACCCCCTAGAAAAGATTAAGTCACAGAGAGGGGGTTTCACTGCGCAAGGCACCTGCTGAGAGCAGCCGAACTGACCAGCACCCGGAATGGGAAGTAGAAGGTACTGCCAGTCAATCCTAGGAGGGTGATGCCCTCATGGTCTCTAGAACGAACTACTGGGAAGGTCCGATCCAACCAAGGAAGTTTCCAGATCAGCTCTACATCGGTCAGCCAAAGCTTCAAAGCTGACAAATCGCCCTGTGAAATCAACTGACACCTACCCAGAAAACACTAAACCGCCTCACCTCGAGTGACATAAAAGCATGGGACGGGTCCCAAAATAGCGAGATGCTCACCCAACCAGACCTGGAGTAGGAAAGGACATCCCCTGAGGCTCTCCACCTTGCCCAGAGCGAATGCGTCAAAGCATCGGTATATTTCAGCAAGGACCAGGTGCATCACTGATCGACCCTTTACCAACTCGGTCAAAACATCGCAGAGAGCTAGAGAGAAACTCTCTCCCCCAGTGAAGAAAAGGGCTTCCGAGATGAGACTAAGAGCAAAGGCTTTCACATTGAAGATATTCCTAATCAAAAATTTTTGAAGACTTTCGTCACCGAAAAGTTCTTTGAGGAATTTGATCAAACACCTTGTGGGCCCCCCAATGAGACTTTTCTCATACTCAAATTTCTTCAAACATAGGGTAAGGTGAACGGCCTTAGCATAACCCGACTTCGACGTGACTCTTACGAGGCCTCTGTGGAGCTTCAAATCGGACAAATTGGATAACCCTTCAAGAGTAGAAGTTAGCTCCTGCTTCCCAAAATAGAACACATGGGCCTTTGTATTACAAAATGAGGCGGCCGCATGAAGTAGGTCCCACTATGGAGGAACCTCAAGAAAGGAGGGAAGACAGGATAGTCCAAGCCACTCTAGATCAATGAGCTCACTCTCATTCAAGCTCCCAAGCCAACTTTTTAGAAAATTATGCCCTAAGCCCAAAGAAAGGAGTAAATTAGTTCCGAGCCCTCCATGTAAGGGAGGGTTGGAAAGCGGGTCCATGGACGTACAAAGAACTTTCAAGAGTATACAATTCAATGTATGTTGATGGACCCACCCTTGGGAAAGCAAGGAGAAGAAAAATTAGCTAAACAAGCCAAGTCAAAGAGAAAAGAGAGAGAAAGTGGTTTGTCTCGGGCATATAAAGGGCCCACTGCCCCCCAGGCTGTACCTGGCGCATATAATACATGCGCCAGTGTAAATCCCCCCAGGATGGGCCTGGAGCATGTAATACATGCGCCAGACCAATCTGCCCCCCTTCCATGCACTTTTTGGAGCTTTTAAGGGGATTTTTTGTGTCTTGGCTAGACCCCTTAGCTAGTTTGCCTGTTCGCCTATTTTATGCTTTGGCGACATTCACAAACATGAAATTCGACGTGCACTTAATATCGAAATCATTTAACTTTTGTGCAGGAAAAACCCACACTGAGGCATACGACCGCAAAGGTCATTTTTCACAAGCAATCGTCAAAACCATCCTGCAAGCAATCAAAAATAATGCAAGGGAAACAGAGCATGCGATCAAGGAGGAGCACTAAAAATTTCAAAGTAAAAGATCATCCAAAAAATGCCACAATTATCCACCACAATTTGTTCAAATCCCAAAAATCATCTCAAAGTGTTTAAAATGTTCAAAATGCAGAAACTAGGCCTGGTTCTTGTTGGCGCCCTTCGATTTCTTTTGTCGGCGTGAGGAGCTTTGAAAGGTCTGCATATCTCCTACCCGGGACCACGCCTGTGAAAGCTGGCTGAGTAAAGAGCGCGACTCCTTGTCACGTGCACGCTGCAAGTCATAGTCAAGATCATAAATCAGGAGCAATTGGAAGACAAAGAATGGTAAATCATTGCGAAAAGCAGGTCAGTAGAATACTCACCACCTCCACATCCCGGAGCTTAGCAATGTTATGATAATACGCGGCATGGTCCATGGCCGATTCGAAGTTCTACATTCAGAGAGAGAAAGGTGTCAGTTACAGGGAATAGTAATAAACATATGCATTTATCAAAGGAGCTAAAAGAAAGGAGGGATGATCGAAAAGAGGCTTATCCCCTGAACCACCTCAGGATGAGGGACCCGAGTCGCTTCAGCTGAGAGGCATGCCTGCCTATCCACATCGGTGCATAGATCCGAGAGAAAGCCATCGTTAAGGCGCCTGAAGGTCCCAGGAATCACAGCAGCTGCACCACCTAAGATACACATACGAGAGGAGCCTGAAGGACCAGCACCTGAGGAGCCAACACCTAAGGGATCCGCACCAGAAGGACCAACATCTGAGGGACCTGCCTCTGAAGCATTAGCAATACCCATCGTCGCTCCACCTTCATCATTTGAATCATCCCCCTGGATAAACTGTGAAAAAGATCAAGATTCGCTCAGTAGAAACAAAAGTTGAATCAAAATTTGAAGGGGACCAATCTAAAAGATAAAAGAGAATTACCTGTGAGCGCGGCCCACCGAAAGCTAGGAAATTGACTCCAGGGACAAAGTGCAGCAGAATAAACCGATACGGCAAAGACTCATACCATAGCCGATAGTCCCCGGGCATGAGAAGGACATTAATGGGGATCCCATTCTGGAGGAAGGCCGCAGTAAGCTCCTCGATACTACCCACGAGGTCCAGGACATCTGCAGGAGGATCCATGGGTATGGCAGGGTAGCCCTGATACTGATGAACTACCTGCTCCCCCAAGTAGTAGGCCTTAGCCCACGCCTCTTAGAAGAAGACACCGCGACAGTTGTTAAAGAGACGAGATGGACCTACGGCTGCCCGATCCCAGAAAGCATAACCAATGTACGGGTTGCATATGATCTGTCCAAGTCAAGAGGTGGCCAATCAGTCAAAAATGCAGCATAATAAAAAAGGAGAATATTTGAACTGAAATAAACAAAGGAGAAAAGGCCTTACATGCTCGGGGATCATCAGATCAAATTGGGACCTCAGGCCCATCTCCAGATGCTTCATGCCCATGTCTCGACGTCGAAGTTTGTTCCAATTGCTTAGGAGGGGATAATTGTATATCTCGGAATGAAGAAACGGGCGTCCGGGCTAAAAATGTCGGTACCCCCATGCCTAAGGAGAGCAGTGCACAAAAGATAAGTCAGTAGAATACAATGACTATCCAAATAAACTAATAAAAGTAACAGAGTTAGAGATTACCTCTAGAGCCGGCCAGAAACCAACAACGGACTTTGCATCCCCAATGGATACTCGGGCTATGCCATACATCAACACCGCATATCCAGCCTCGCCCCAATCGTATCTGTGGATGTCAAGCCAGTTATCCATGAGGCTCAACAATGCCAGGTTGACTCGACCGTCGCTCGCATTGGCAAAGAGGGTTTTGCCCAACAACATTAGGAGCGTGATACGAGCCAATACGATCACACACTCGGGTTCAATGTAAAGTTCCACATTTGGCTGGTCCAAATCTACCAACTCATGCAACCCATAGAGCTCAGATAGCCAGGTCATCTTGACCTCGGTACCATGCACATTTCCATGGGAGGGGTAGGCCCCTATCAAGTTGATAATATCATCTCGACTAGGCACTGCGAGGTTGGCTATCGGAACGCCCCCTACCTTGATACCGGTAATCATCGCCTAATCCACGGGCATCCGGTTCATCTCAGCGAAGGCCATGTGGAAGACATGGTCTCTGGGAGAAACCTCTCGATCAAAGCTCTCAGGTATGCGGTGTCTGCTCTTATGGTGGGGCAGGACAAGAACTCTCCGAAACTCGTCTACTCAAGCAAGTATTTCATGACTGGTGGGATGTAGCGATAAAAGTCATGAAAGTCTAGCCAGCGCCCTCGGAATACAATATGGGGCAAGTCCTGCGTCAAAAGAGAAAGATGCATCAGGTCATGGAAATAGAGTAAAATCGCATAGGAAAAAGAATTGAACTTATCTTTTACCTTGTCCGCAATACCAAAGTTCGAAATATGGATGTGTTGCTGGTAGAGAAGGCCGACTCGAGCGGCCTCGCCCTGCATCTCAAGCCATGGACCTGCCTAGCGTTCTACTACAAGGAATTGTTCCCCACGAGGACCGTAAACCACGTCGGGCCCCTCCTCCTGCCCTTCCTTCGGCACGTATTCCTCATCACCAGATATTCTGAGGTAAAAGCAAGCAGTCATATTAGGGTGGATTAATGATAAAAAAAAATCTCGTTTGCTACAGGCCGAGGGAAGGTAAGAATGCTCCTCCCTTTTCTTTTGTTTTCAAAAACAAATCAAAAACAAAAAATACTTTTTCTTTATGTTCACAAAAATGAAAAAAACAACAAAAAGTGTTGTTTCTTTCATGCTCACAAAAAAAAAAAAAATTACCTTTCTTTATGTTTGCCGAAAAACAAAAACCAAAAAAAAAGAAGGGGTCCCTTTCTTTTGCTTTCAAAAATGAAACAAATGCAAAAAAAAAATTCCCGTTCTTTTGTCTTCAAAAATAAAAAAAAAATTAAAACAAAATTTTCCCTTTCTATCTTCGAAAATAAAGCAAGTTAAAAACAAAAAAATCCTTTCTTTATGCTTCTATAATCAAAATCAAACAAAAAAAATCCTTCCTTTATGTTTATAAAATAAAAAAACCCCAAACAAAAAATCCCTTTCTCTTATGTCCATAAAATAAAAAATCAACAACAAAAAAAAAACATATAAAATAAATTTCTTAGTTAGTTTTCAAAATAAAAACAAAAACTAAAAATCATAAAAATCCTTTTTCCTAATTAATAGAAACAAAAGAATATATATATATATATATACTCCTTTCCCTTAGTCTTCAAAAAAAATATATAAATAAAGACCAAAAAAAAATCATCTCTTCATGTTCGAAAAATAAAAACCAAAAATAGAGCCCTTTCTATATGCACAAATAAAAACAACAAAAAAATATACATAGATAAAACTCATAAAACAACAAAAATAGGGCATCATTCATGAAATATCATCAACACATCATCAATAAATATGCTCACAATAAAAATAAACCATTTAGCATCCAATAATGAAAGATCATAATCACATTTGTAAGAAAAAGCAAGAAGAATAAAATAAAATGGGTTTTAAATGGTTAGCTTTGAAGAAAAAGGGGTCTTTGATCTAGCGCGGAGCGGGTGATCAATCGGCACAAACAAATGCCGGCGATGAAGCACGCTTAGAGGCAATGTAAAGGAACCCTAGGGGAGCTTTGTTTTTTGGTTTGGAGAGGGGGAAGAAAAGATTTTTGAAAACACACCCCTGCTGCCCGAACTCGGGCTCTTTAAATTTGATCCCATTCATTCTTGGCGCCAGGCAATTTTGGGCCCCCAGTTGGCTTGGCGCAACTATTAGTTGCGCCAGGTCACTTATGGGCTGGCTTTTGGGCCTAGTGCGGGTCACATACAAAGCCTGGTACCCCTTTTCTTTGTTTTGTTGTCCCCGACAGATGCACATGCTCTCAAATGGTATGTCAATCCTCATTTGGCTTGCCTGGGAAGCCATGCTAGAATAAAATGGATCGAGATCAATAAGCATCCCAATCCTATATAGGAAAATATGAAAAAGTTTAAAAAATGATATTAAAAAAAGAGGTCCCACATAAAAAGCCAAAAATAATTGACATAAAATGATAGTTTTGAAAAAACCAAAAAAATTACATAAAATGATAGCTTTGAAAAACCAAAAAATCCCATAAGATGATAGCTTTGAAAAAATAAAAAAATTACATAAAATGATAGCTTTGAAAAACCAAAAAAATTATATAAAATGATAGTTTTGAAAACCCAAAAAGTGTTAGCTTTGAAAAATAAAAATAAATCACATAAAATGATAACTTAAAAATCCAAAAAATCCATATTAAACGATAAAGAAAATCTAAAAAATAATTCACATAAAATAATAGGATAAAGTCACTTAAAGTGATAAAGTGATAGATTAAAAGTCATATAAAATGATAAACTTAAATCCAAAAAATCACATAAAATGATAACCCAAAATCCAAAAAATCACATAAAGTGATAAACATAAAAAAGTAAAAAACATGCTCACATAAAATAACAAAAAATATGTATTTTGAAAAGACAACATGTACTCCCAAAAAGTGTTGTGACATCTATTCACTCTACTCAGCTAGTCGTGCTAAATAAACTTCAGGACCGATGGGTCGCCCAAAGACCTTGAACCCTGCTTCATGCAGGGGCACCCGTGACCAGTCAGATGAGGCGGTCAATGCCTTATATGATTGGACACAAACTGTGAAACCTTGCGTACTTGTATTGCGCCTATCTTTGAATGTGAGTCGATCACCCCCCTTACTTACGAAACTGTTGTATTTCAATCTTGGACATCAAACACCTTCAAATTATCTTCGCGAAGCGACCATTTTTTCTAGCTAACGGGCTTTCGCAACTGGAGAAGCGAATATTTTTCTCAGCTATTGGGCTTTCGCAACTCATTCCTCATCGGTTTTGCCTAGTAATTTCGCTAAACGCTTGGGGACTGATTACCTTGAGAAACGACCATTTTTTCGACATATAGGGCTTTCGTTTTCTCACCATGTTATCCATCTGATGTTTGAAGTTTGTTCTGAATGTAGCGGACCCGTCAATAATGCCTTGGACCTCTTCGGATGTCTCTTTTATTTGGCATTCGATCATTAGTGATCGGATACCAAAGAGGGGTATCTGTAGACACTAAAATTTAGCCCAAGGCCTGATCGAGATACATTTCGAGAGAGGCACATCTCTGAGCTTTTGATGGCATGTATAGATCCCTTAGGAACCTTCTCGAACCCTTAGAAACTATTTCTAATCTAAACCTAGCTTTCCCGAGTAATGGATGAAGAGTGGTGAACTGGGACTAGCTGTGACCTTTTACTAAGATCGAATCATATACCATTAAAAAGTAGAAGTCCTCAACTTTTCAACAAACTAAGAATCACCCCAATCGGAGCCATATACGAGAAGATATCGCGTTCCGAAGCATAGGGGCAAATTTGTAATTTTATGGAATTTCCCTTATGGATTTGGCACAAGTATTACTTGTGTCAAGCCATTTCTCCCTATAAATGGATTAGTTGCGCCAGCTATAAGGTGGGCCCCACCACTGGCAGCCAACTTCCAGACCCTGTAGAAACACTGTTTTACTGTACATATGCTTGGCGCACCTATTAGTTGCGCCAGGCTTATGAACAGTAACCCTGTGTTTTTGCCTCAGAAATCGAGATTGGGGTTTGACTTGTTGACCATCTTGACCTTTGGAGTGTATTTTGCTAGTTCTGTTGTACCTATTCACTATCTATTTGTAACCCCTTCAGTGGTTTAAAGCCTCACCATATCATCCACCATTAGAGCTAACCTTCACACTTTTCAAGGCTCCAAAAATACTAAGAAACCTTAGATGGCTAGATTACCTAATTGCTAATCCAAATTAGCCTCTAAACACCCTCTTAACCTCTCTTTTTTCTATAAATAGAGAGGCATCCCTCCTTTACAAAGACTTAAAAAAATTTGCAAGGTAAGAGATAAAGGAATCCCTTCTCTCTCTCTCCTCTAGTGCACTCTTTACACACAAATTTCAGAACCTTTAAACCTTCTAAAAACCTTAGCCTTTCACCTAAATACTTTAGTTTAGGTGTGTGCTACCCCCTAGCCTCCCCTCCCTACCTCCTAGCTATCCACCTTAGGAGTTAGAATCTATCATTAAGCTATACAAGCCATCAAAAGCTTACTGAAGCAAGCCAACGCAAGGCTCCACAGCGGTGCAGCAAGGGTCCAAGAGCTCCGACTCTCCCCTCTATTCCTTTACCTTCTCGGTTCTTCCTCCATCCTCTCACTTGTGTCGTTACGCCGCCGAATTTTCGGTAAAAGCTGAGGGGCACAAATAGGATTTTAAGGCCCTTTGGGCAAGAGAAAGACTTTTTTATTTCTTTTATATTATTTTTATTTTGGCCATAAGAAGAGACTGCATTGAGCGAGTTGATTGAGTACCTAACACCTTCCCAATCGATAATTGAAGCCCCTACTCAAGAGCCTTTCGCGTAGTCCGGATTCAAAGTCAATTTTTGACACTTCGATGCTCATTAAATTTGATTTGGGTTTCTCGGGGCACCAAAAGCTCCGGGTGGCGACTCTAAATTTTTATTACGAGTACGCGTCGTGCGGCGGGATCGTAAAAAATCTACTGTTGCACACAATTTAATTTTGTTCGGTATCGAGAGAACCCTCTTGCGAATTCGTTTGACGCCCTAGAAGTATCGGAGATCTAGCCGTTCATAAGAACCCTAGTTTTCTAGATCCGTGATAGGAAATGTACACGAAAACAATGCTATTTTGGGCCGAAATTAACGTATCTAATTGAATTTCTAGAATTTTTTATAGATATTTGTTATAAAAAATTGTTATTTTTAATTGATTAAATTAATTTTAATCCTAATCTCAGCCCTAACATTGCATTTAGTAAGTTCCCGCATTAATTTCCTGTAAAGCAGGATTTACCTGCTCTAGTAGCCACCTAGCTCACTGCTAACTCCCTACCAAAGGAAAGAAAATATGCTCTGACAAATAGTGAGCAAAGAGGAAGAGAGAACTATTGAACAGATAAATCTTACATAAAATCTTGTTATACAAGAAACTGTTAAGAAGAAGGAGACCTGCTAAAACATGTAGTAAGATATTAGCGAAGAGAATAGGAACCTGCTAAAGCAGGTAATTAAACTCTCCTCTGGCAGGGGCAGAAGAGTATGCCAAAACATAGCCCTATTCTTTTGTTGGACGATAATCTCACTTGCACATATCTATTATAGTTGTCATTCTATTAGAAGTTGACCTTCACATTTTTCAGTGGTCCTAGTATCTGTAGTATCAGCCTTCGATTTGGGTCACTCTTTACCTATGGGGTGATATTTCACACTACAGTCTAACTAAAAAAGTATGGTGCACGTTGGCTTGAACTAGACATAAAAATTGATCCGATTTAACTCAAATCGGACCTGATCAAATGGACCTGATTGAAAATTGGGTTTGGGTCCGATGCACGTTGGAGGAGACCCGACACCGCCCATGTTGTATTTGGGTTGAGTCTGGTATTTTCGATTTAAGACCTGAACCCAAACCTGACCTACACGAGACTCGATTGAGATCTGATTCTATATACATTTGTGTTATGAATTTAATTAATTTATATTATATCTATATATTGATTTTTTTTTCTTTAAACAATTAAAGATTTGTACACCTAGTCCAAGGTAATATAGTAATGCCATATGACTGGCATTCCTCTTACACGGGTTATTAGCTTAGCATATATGCTTAATATTTTAATTATTTTTCTAATTAGTAAATTAATTAGGTAATGCTTTTATTAATTTTTATGGGAATTATGGATCAAAATTTTGGTTGAAAATTTGAAATTTCAGCCGAAACGTTTTGGATTCAAGCATGCCCGAAGCGAAACCGAAACCGAAAACTTGGTCCATATTTGTATGGAGGCCAAAATTTCAGATTTCGGCCAAACTTTCGGTTTTCGGTTTCGATTTCGATCATGCCCGAAACAGAAATCTAATCCGAAATTTTGATCCTTGATAGGAATGTATCCGCACACTAGTTCTTATATTTACGAGTAACATAAACTAATAAGTTATGCTAGACCCGCATTCAAACCCGAGTTAGACTTGACCCAGACCCGATCATCAGTAGATCAGGTTCAACTCTATACCTTCACCCAGATCCGGACCGAAACCCAAAATGGGTCTAAGATTTTATATGTCGTTGGTTCGGTTCAAAAAATGCACAGCCCTACTCACCCGGATCCAACTTGATTCCAAATGGATAGGAATTGGTTGGACTCAAACCCGGACCCGACCCGACCTATTCCCACCCCTACTAAAAAGAGAAAAAGTGGTGGATGCATGGGTGATGCATGGGTGTCAACGACATTATCACCCATTGGAGCTATTTTATCAACCTAAGCCTTCAATTCCTCTTTAAAAGCTGACACCCACACTGTACAAATCATCATTAGTCAACGGGATGGGCTTTAGTGGGTAAAGAGGATATCTTCACCCAATGATGATGCGCAAGGGCAAGGGCAAGGGCACGCAGCATCGGTTAAAGCAGGCGAAAGCAGCGTGAAGCTTTTGCAGAGTTTGGTCCGTTATTTATTTGTTTTGTTTTTTTTAATAGTAAATTTTCATTATCGGCTTTATAATTTTATTAATTTATAAAAATAGTCCTATAATTTTAATCTTTGCACAAGCTCATATATATATATATATATATATATATATATATATATATATATGAGTATTCTTTTCTCTCTCTCTCTCTCTCTCTCTCTCTCTCTCTCTCTATATATATATATATATATATATATATATATGAGTATTCTTCTCTATATTTTATTATTTTCTATAGTTTGTTGTCCCTTGTACCAGTTCGGACCAAACTGTATCCCTTTTAAAGATAATCGAACACTGATAAGATAATATTTTTTATATTAAATATTAGAAATTTAAAGATAACATTATAAAAGAGAGATCCGCTATCTTATGTTAGCCTTAAGATAGCGATACGCTAACATAATGTAGCGACCGCTATCTTATGTTAGCATATCGCTATCGTAAGATAGCGCCCCGTTAACATAAGATAGCGGTCGATTGACTCTTAGTGTATATGTTAAGTATGATATTTTATATCTATTAATTTTCATTATTTTTGATATTTTAGGTTGAAATGAGTGTTCCCCTATTTTATCATTTGGATGGGGTCCGTGTCGGCGATAATATATACAACGATGGACATCGAAAAATTATCGCTATTACAGAAAAGATATTATTTGATCAATTTATGCTGAAAATGTACAATGTCAGTAGGACTCGATCGGAAGAAAATTCAATTACATTATTGATTTTATTGCGCATAGGAAAAGAGTTGGTATTTGCCGAATTGTCGGACTCTGATTATCTTGTAAACTTATTCAGAGCATATCGTATTAATGATGGTGTGATAAATGTTTATATTGAAAAATCATTAGCTACTCCCGTCACAAATATTTTATCGTTTTTCAAAGTACTTCAACAATTCTAGGAAATAAACGAAGATCATAAAGAATGTGAGAAAAATGTCAAATTAGGAGATGATGATGGTGTGGAAACAGAACATTCGATTGAAAATAAAGGAATATAGTTTGAAGAGGAGAACATCGTTGCACCGATGATGGTCGATGATGATAAAAATATAAATATAGGATTTCGCACATATCGTAGGCCACTGGAGCAACCCTCTTCTGACATTTCAATGAGAGAAGGTGATGAGGATGAATAATATTATCCTCAACTGAATTCGATGCATGATACATGTCAGCTTAACTTTGAATCGATAAATAATATATTTGATTGGAATCAGTGGAAAATATTTTTGGGAGGCCTTAGTCCATACCAATAACCTTTTGAACCAATAGCTTTGGAGTCAACGGTAATCGAGGCCACAACACAAGAGCCTATCGCACCCAAAACATCGCAACCTCGGTGAACCACAACAGAAATAACTGTACATCAACCAACCGTACCTCGACAAACTAAACCCCAAACAAATAATAAATCATCCAGACGATGACGGTGATAGTGATCCTGAAAATACTGAAGTACCGCTCTTGCCCACTTCGATTGTTGATACTAGTAGGAGAATTGATCAACCTCTAGTGGATGAAGACTATTATCTTAATGACTCAGAGGGCGAGTACATGGATTCGAATGATGAGGAACTATATGAAAGGGGGCCATTAACTGTTGGTCAAACATTAAGAAATGAGAAATCTTTTCAGAAAACCCTTAAAAAGTTTGTCATGAAAAATAATTTTTAAATTAAACCAATAAAAACTAATCATCTTCGAATTACGGCGAGGTGTGTTGAAGTAGGGTGTGTTTGACGAATACATGCATCAAAATTAGTGGGTGTGAACACATTTGTTGTGAAGGCTTTCCACCTAAACATATGTGCGAAATGTCAGCTTTCAGAAGAGGACATTGTCAGTGTACGACATTGTGGATAGCTTCCTTCATGAGGGATAAGTTATTAAAAGACTTTGATGAGAGTCTTACTTCAATAATTTTTTATATTGAAAAAAAATACGGTATAACAGTAGGTTATTGAAAAGTTTGGAGAGGAAAAGAAATGACATTGAATGACATTCGAGGTAGCTGGAAGGAGCAATTTAAGATGTTACAGTCCTATGTTGCCGAATTATAGCAGGTCAATCTAGACGTACAGACCGAATTGTGTCGTGAGCCTGATAATGCCTTTCATAGGTTCTTCGTGGCATTTGAACCTTGTATTAGAATCTTTCATAATACTTTACGAAGAATAATTACGGTAGATGAGACGCATTTGCACGGATGATATAAATAAGTGTTGTTAATAGCTACGGGGATAGACGAAAATAGACATTTATTCCCCATAGTGTTCAGCATTGTATCCAAAGAAAATGAAGATCATTGGACATAGTTTCTTGATCTATTAGGGAGTTGGGTAATCGGAGACTTTAAAGAGCAGTTTATATTGATATCAGACCGACAGAAGGGGTTGATGGAAGCTGTGCATAATATTTTTCTTAATGCATTTCACAGCTACTATATGCGACACCTAGCTTTGAATCTTTTTTATACATACAAGGATATAATCTCCTGACCGTTGTTCTGTGTTGCTGCCTAAGCATTCTTGGAGGCAAAATTTAAAAGAATTTTATGAAAAATAGAAGGAGAGACCCACCTAGAATGTATAACATAGATTAAAGAAGTCGGTGACCATTTCTGAGTGCGCGCATATTTTTCAGGGAAGCGCTATAATATGCTAACAAAAAATATAGTTGAAAACATTAACAATGTGTTGAAGATAGCCAAGGAGAAACAATTGTGACAATGCTAGAAACCATTCACACGAAGGTAGCTGAATTCTATCTTCGATGTCAGGAGGAAGGAAATAAAATGACACACGTGTTAACACCGATGGTAGAAGAGCACATAACACGAAATTTAGGATAGACCCGTCGAAAGAGCATTGTTCCCTATGGTCGTGATACATTTCAAGTTAAACGGCGTCAATACACTCACAGTGTCGATTTAGAGAAACAAACGTGTACATGCAGATGTTGGGCTATCCTTTTATTACCATGTTCACATGCGATCGCTGTATTATCGCGCAGGAACAGGGAAGAAGAGATTCCTCAGTTTTGTGAGCATTGGTTTACCAGTGCCTTATTTAGGGAAACTTATAAAGAACACTTTGTTCCAACAGTTGATAAGCACCAATAGACTGTTCTAAGGGAAGACATCGAGGTTTTGCCTCTGCACAAGATACATCAAGTCGGTCGCTCGAAGAAAATGAGGATAAGATCTAAAGGCGATGTTTGACCACTATGGTGTAAAAGTTATAACGAATATGGACATAACTGTCGTTCATGTAAATTTGTTAGAATATGAAACTTATTTCTTAGTTTGTAACTTGCAAAAATGAGATTGTTATATTATAGCCGTCCACTAAGGTATCTTTCAACAATAGCAAAAAAATAAAGAAAAATCCACACAAGTAAAAATTTAATTATATGATTTACAAAATATACATATATACATTCATTCATTATCCCAAACTTGTTACAAAATATACAAAAATATAGAAGTGAAAGAAAAAATAAACTAAGTAGTTATAGCTCCAAACGTGGACAATGAATGTCCGATTTCGACTCGAAATTGTGGCATATTTTTCTCCTCGAAATCTAGCTTCCGTCGTTCGGAGAAGTATTCAATATACTTCAGTACAAAAACACCGTAGTCCCAACTGTTGTGTTGGCGCAGAAGATCGACACTGTCCATCACCATTAGCTGCCACAGTTGATCGAGAGGAAAACTCAATCCGATAGTATGAAGAAGTCGCGACAGATGATGCAACAGACTTTCTTTGTACGCTTTGAACTTCCTTAAACACTCTCGGTCGGCCGGGTCTATCAGCTTCACAATGCGGTCCGCTACGAACCCAATAGCCAATGCCCAATGGTGATGTTTCTGGCTATGTATTGAAAAATAAATCTGTGTACAGCTGAAGATCTAATTAGTACTGTGTTAATTAAGAAATATAAAAAGCATTAATGTAATTTAAAAAAAAACTTACCGTCTCACAATCGACAGCATCAATACAGCGTGTCGTTGTGCAACTGTGAGATTTTTGACGATCCTGTCGCGACGATGCGCACTCTCTAAAAGATTTAGAGTCGCCACCTGGAGCTTTTGGTGTCCCAAGAAACCTAGGATCAATATTAAATACACCGAAGTGCCAAATATGACTCTGATTTACAGGTCTGCGCCAAAGGCTCTTGGGTAGGGGCTTCGGTTATCGATCGAGAGGTGTTAGGCACCCGATCAACTTGCTCTAAAGTGGTCTCTACTTATGGCCAAAGATAAAATAAAAAAATAAAAAAAGGGAAATAATAAAGAGCACTTCCTCTTATCCGAAGGCATTATGATCCTATTTGTGTCCCTCCGTTCCTACCGAGATTTCGGCGGCATAACGACACAAATTCAAAGATAGAGCAAAAGCTAAGAAGGTAGAGGAGTAGAGGAGAGAGCCGGAGCTCTCGAGCCCTTATTGCACCCTTGTGGACCTTCGCGTAGGTGCACTTGATGAGCTTCCGATTGCTTGGATGATAGAATGAAGGGTTCTAACTCCTAGGACTTGATAGCTAAGAGGTAGAGGAAGAAAGCTAGGGGATGCTTCTCTCCTAACTTGAGGGTTTTATGGTGGAATATAAGGCTCAAATGAAGCTTGAAAATTCTGGAATTTGTATGGGAAAATGTGTACCAAAGGGGAGGAAAGTTCTCTCTTAATCTTTTCTTTCGTTTGGATTTTGTCCAAGCCATTTGCAAGGGGGGGGGGGCTCTCTATTTATAAGAAAAAAGAGGGTTAGGAGGGTGCTTAGAGGCTAATTAGGGTTAACAATTAGGTAATACTAGCATATAAGGTTTCCCAGGGTTTCAAAGGCTTAGAAAAATGGGCAATGGTCATCAATTGTAGATGATAGGTTGATATTTCAAATGACTAAAGGGTTGCAAATAGGGTAAGCATGGGTGCAACAGTCCTATTGATACCCATCCTACACTTTAAGATGGTCAACAAGTCAAACCCTAAAAGTTATTTTCGAGCAAAAACCATTAGAATATTGTAGTTAAGCCTGGCGCAACTAATAGATGCGCCAAGCAAAACTATAGTGCCTGGAAGTTTAGAGCCCACGAGGAAGAGGGGTTAAGTTCGCGCAACTAATATATGCGCCAGGCCATTTCTGTGGAGAAATGGCTTGGCGCAAGTATTACTTGTGCCACCTATGCCTATCCTCTCGCGAAGCTCTCGTGAGGTTCCCAAGTTGCCCATTTTGGGCCCCATACTTTGGGTCGCCGTTACTTTTGATGTATAGCTTGGATCGAGGCAATTCTTGGCTTGTTGGAAAGCTGGAAACCTCTAGTTTTGAATGGTATATGATTTAATCTTAGTGGAGGTCCCTGACATCCCTCGTACTCCTCTCTCTAACCATTGCTCGAAAGGGTTAACTATGGGTTCAGAGGGGTTTCTAAAGGTTTGGATTGGTTCCTAAAGGTTTAGGGAAGGTTTTAAAGGATCTTGGGTGATTCATAAGGGTTCGAATAATGCTATTGGAAGCTCAGAGGTCCACCTCTCTCGAAGTATGTCTCGATCGGGCCTTAGGCTAAATTTGAGTGTCTACAGATGCCCCTCTTTGGTATCCGATCACTAATGATCGAATGCCAAAGATAAAAGACATCTGAAGAGGCCCAAGGCATCCCTAATGGTTCGCTGTATTTAGAACAAACCTCAAATATAAGGTGGTAACATGGTGAGTAAACAAAAGCCCTGTATGTCAGAAAAAATATCTGTTTCTCAAGGTTATTAGTCCCCAAGCGCTTAGCGACATTACTAGGCATAACCGAGATGGAGTGAATTGTGAAAGCCCAATATGCTGGGAAAAACATCCGCTTCTCAAGATGATTGAAGATGCTTGATGTTCAAGTTTCATTCTGAATACAACAGTTTTGTAAGTGAGAGGGTGATCGACCTATACCTAAAGATAGGCGCGAAACAACTACGCGAAGGTCCACAGTTTGTGTCCAATAACATGAGGCATTGACTGCCCCGTTTGATTGGCCACGGGTGCCCCTGCTTGAAGCAGGGTTCGAGGTCTTTGGGCGAGCCCATCGGTCTCGAAATTGATATAGCACGACTACCTGAGCAAAGTGAATAGATGTCGCAACGCTTTTTGGGAGTTTATGCCGCTTTTTGTTATTATTTAATGTAGATTATTTTTGTTATTTTATGCGGGATTTTACGTGGATTTTTTTATGATTTTATGGGAGTTTTTATATAGGATTTTTTGTGGATTTTTATACGGGATTCTTTTGTGGAATTTTATGTATTATTTTATGTGATTTTTTTGTGATTTTATATGGAATTCTTTTGTGAAATTTTTTATTGTTCGGGATTTTGAGCAAGCTCACCGATCCGGAACTATTTATTTTAGCACAACCACCCGAGCAGGTCAAATAGAGATTGATGTGCCATTTGGGGGTGTGTGCACCGATAGAGCAAAAATGGGGATCAGGCTGGATGTGTACCACACTTGTGCTAAGCATAAATATTGGTCGTTCATATGCCAAGTCAACCTTGGCTCAAAACAGCCTGGCACATGTAATACATGCACCAAGCCAAAAGTGGGCCAAAATATTCTTGGCGCATCTATTACATGCGCCAAGCAAAACCTGGAGAGGTTTAAAAATGCCCGAGCTCGAGCAGAAGAGGGCTTTCTTCAAATTTTCTTTTCTCCCCCCTCTCCAAACCGAAACAGAACCTTCTCCTAAGGTTTCCTTGCATTGATTTCAAACGCTCTATTGCTGGTGTTTTCTCGCGCCGATTCAACCCTTGTTCTATGCCGGATTGAGGACCTAGTTTCTTGAAGGTAATCACCTAAAACCCATTTTTTTTGGTTTTTTATTGAATTATTTTGCAAATATGGTTGTGATTCTTGCTTTTCTAGATGATAAATGAATGATTGTTCTTGGAAGCATGGTTATTGGTTCGGTTTTATTCCGTGTAACCGATGCCCTATATTTATTGTTCTTTTTGTTGATTTTTTTGAGCCATTTTATGATTAGGGCATTTTCTTTTGGATCTACGTGTGGACATATCTCTCTTCTCTTTTTTTGTTTTGAAGAAGACTCTCTTTTTTTTGTTTTTGTTTTTATGCTGTTTTTATGGTTTATTTTTGCACTTGAAGAAGAGATTTTCTTTTGCTTTTGCACATAAGAAGGGGCCATTCTTTTTTTGTGTTATTTTTTATTTTTGTTTTTAAATTTTTTTTTTTTTTGCATATAAAGAGGTTTTTTTCTTTGTTTTTTTCTGTTTTGCACATAAAGAGGAAATTTTTTCCTTTGGTTTTTTCTTTGTTTGGAATATGGGTGAAATATATTTTTTTTGATGATGTGGGTGATGATTTTTTTTTTTGAAGATGATGAGTGATTTTTTTTCTTTTCTCTTTGAAGATGATGGGTGGTTTGATGATGATGATGATTTTTTTGAAAATGGTGATGATGATGATTAGGAAAGGGGCATACTTACCCCCTTGCTGGCTTGTTTAGCAAATGATTTCCTGCTACTTACATGTCTAATGCTATTTCTTGTATCCGTCTCAGCATGTCGGGTAATGAAGAGCACATGCAGGAGGAAGGGCAGGAGCAAGAATAGGGGCCAGAAGTAGCCTACGGTCCCCGGGGGGAGCAATTCTTTGTAGTGCGATGCCCTACCGGTTCTTGGTACGAAATGCAAGGGGAGGCCACCCGTACCGGTCTCCTTCACCAGCAATACATTCATATTACCAACTTTGGCATTATTGGCAAGGTAAAGAGCTTAAGCTATGTTGCTATTGTTTCTATGTGAGCTTGCTATATCTTCAAGATCTGATGCCTCCTTATTTTGATGCAGGATTTGCCTCACATTGTGTTCCGAGGAGGTTGGTTGGACTTTCAGCAATTTTATCTCTACTTCCCTCCGATCGTTAAGTTCCTCCTTGCCCAGGTCAGCTTTGGAGACTTCCTTTTATGTCCCGCCATGCGGGCTGATGCAGCTTATCTGAGAGCTCTGATTGAGCGTTTCTGCCTTGAGACCATGACATTTCATATGGCCTTGGCGGAGATGACTTTGACCCCCATCGACTGGTCAATGATTATGGGAATTTGGATTGGGGGGACACCGGTGGCCAACCTTCCTATGCCTAGTCAGGATGAGGTGATTCAGTTAATTGGTGATTATCCCACCTCCGCGAATCTGCACGGTTATGAGGTCAAAATGTCTTGGCTGTCTGCTCTGTTTGGTGAGAACGAGTTGGTAGACCTAGGGCAGTCGGATGCAGATATCTTCATTGAGCTCGTGCGGCCTGTGATGTTGGCTCGCATCTTGCTCCTACTCGTGTTGGGCAAGACCCTCTTTGCTAATGCCAGTGGTGGGCAAGTCTCACTATCTTTGCTAAGCCTCATGGGGGATTGGGATGACGTGCGTCGATACGACTGGGGCGGGGCCGGATATGTCGTGCCAATGTCCAGCATATCTCGAGCCTCCATTGGGGTTGTGAATCTGTTGACGGCTTTTGGCCTGCCTTAGAGGTAACCCTTGATTCCTTTGCTTTCCTTCATTGGCTAGTCATTCATTGCTTCTGACATATCTTCTATGTATACTGCTTGTTTCAAGTCTAGGGATATCTGCACTTCCAGTCGGGTCGCCCCCTCCTTCACTCTGAGGTATCCACCTATCCACTTTTGAGCAATTGGAACTCAACCGGCTTTTGGTCCCAGTTTGACCTGTTGATCTCTGAGCAGGTATGGTTATTTCTCCTTCTCCTTTATTAGAGTTTCCCTTTCGTTATGCATATCTGTTTGACTGATGAGTTGCTTGTCTGTCCGGGCAGGTCATCTTTGACCCTTATATTGGTTCCCCCTTTTTGGACCGAGCTACTGTGGGCCAGTCTCTCTTTTTTGTTGATCGCCGCATTGTTTTCTTCTATGGACCTTGGGCCAAATCCTACTATCTGGGGGAGTGAGTGATACACCAGTATCGGGGCCACCATGTCGTGCCCCAAGCTCCTCCTGCGAATGTTATGATGCCCCTGGGTACAATTGAGGAGCTCGCTGCCTGATTTTTTCATCATGGGGTCCCTGTTAATGTTCTCCTCCTGCCTGGGAGTTACAAGCTGTGGTATGAGTCCCTGCCTTACCGATTCCTTCTACCGCATTTCGTTCCTGGTGCCAACTTTTTGGCTTTTGGTGGTCCGCGGTCTCAGGTAGTTGTTCTTCCCTCTTAGGCTAGTTTTTATTTGGTTTAGCTTTCCACTCTTTTGCCTTGACTAACTGACACCCTGCTCTTTCTTACAGTTCTATCGGAAGGGTGATTCAGACAATGATGATGAGGAGGAAACGGGGGCAGGTCCTTCTAAGCCTACGGGTGCTGGCCCTTCAGGCCCCTCTGACATGGGTGCCTCGGGCAGTTCAACCGCCGGGGTCCAGGGGACCTTTAGGCACCTTGATGATGCCTTTCTCACGAATTTATGTGCTATAGTCGACGAGTGGGCCCGTATACCTATTGACAGGGAGCTGGCTCCCCCACCTAAATTAGTCCCCGGGATAAGCTATCCTTCCTTTGTATGTTCGTTCTCTGTATTATGATTCGTACAATTGACCTCATTTTTCGTTCCTCTCCTGCAGGATTACGAGTTGGCGGTCCATCAGGCAGAATACTATCGCAATCTTCATGGCCTTCAAAAGGACGAGATAGTAAGTGTCTCATTGATTAATCTAGAGATGGTTGCTTCACTATCTTTATCTTTCGACTGACATTGATTGATGGGTTCTGGTGTGACCTTGCAACGCGTTCAGGAAAAAGAATCGCGCTCCTTGCTCAGCTGACTTGCTCATGCGTGGACACGAGTGGGAGATACCCGGACATATCAAAGCTCGGTGCGCACTCGCAAAAAGTTCAAGGGTGCCAGAAAGGATTAGGCTCTATTTTTTTTTGAATTTTTAGTACCTTGAAACATTTGAGAATTTTGGGATATGATTTTATTTAGTTGGATTTTGGAAATATGTAAAGGAGGTGATGTGATGTTTTATATTTTTTTGGATGGTTTTCAATTTTTCAAAATGAATGTTAGTGCCCTTCTGTATATTCTGTCTCCCTTTTGCTTGCTGTAATGTCTTGGATTGCTTGCAGGATGGGATGGATTTTCTTTCAGAAAGGTGACCACTGGGGCCACCTTTTCGTTAACACTTGGCCATTATTTGGGTGGCTTTTTCCTGCACAAA
Source organism: Chloranthus sessilifolius (assembly GCA_021018995.1). Taxonomy (NCBI): domain Eukaryota; kingdom Viridiplantae; phylum Streptophyta; class Magnoliopsida; order Chloranthales; family Chloranthaceae; genus Chloranthus; species Chloranthus sessilifolius. Next base: position 22,165,496 of record CM037588.1, read on the forward strand.
GATTTACATGAGTTAGATGTGGCCAAAAAATTGCCCCTGTAAGTGTGCTTTTTAAGGTAAAAGGCAGTACATGCAGGTAAGCTGGCCAGGGGACCAGCAAGAACAACCCCCCTCAGTCCTCATTCATTTTTTTACTTGTGGGGGGGGGGGTGGTTTGGTCTAGCGCATGTATTACATGCAGGTAAGCTGGCCAGGGGACCAGCAAGAACAACCCCCCTCAGTCCTCATTCATTTTTTACTTGTGGGGTGGGGGGTGGTTTGGTCTAGCGCATGTATTACATGCGCCAGGCCAATCCTGGGGAAAAGTGGCTTGGCGCATCTAATAGGTGCTCCAGGCCAAACCTGGGGGCAATGGGGACCAGGTATTACATGCGCATGTATTACATGCAGGTAAGCTGGCCAGGGGACCAGCAAGAACAACCCCCCTCAGTCCTCATTCATTTTTTACTTGTGGGGTGGGGGGTGGTTTGGTCTAGCGCATGTATTACATGCGCCAGGCCAATCCTGGGGAAAAGTGGCTTGGCGCATCTAATAGGTGCTCCAGGCCAAACCTGGGGGCAATGGGGCCTTTATAGCTCGAGACCGCATTGTTTTGCTTCTCTTTTGGCTCAGGTTTGTTATTTTTGCTCCAGCTTTTTTGCTTTGTTTTCTTAAGGGTGGGTCCATCGTCCTACATTTGCTTTGTTTTCTCAAGGCTCGGGGCCCAGCTTTCTAAAAACATGGTTTGAGAGCTTAAACGAGGGTGAGCTTGTGATTTTGGATTGGTTTGAATTAGTCCGGCTCTCGTCCTTCCTTGAAGTCCTTCCGCTTTGGATTGCCGCGACCTCCTTTTGGGAAGTGGATACCCACGTTCTGCGTTTGGGGAGTCGTGAGTTGACCTCTACACTGGAAGAGCTCTCCAATTTGTCGGGTCTGAAGCTGCATAGAGGCCTTGCTAGAGTAACACCGAAACCAGGGTATGCTAAAGCCGTTCACACGACTTAGGCCTGAAAAAAATATGATTATGAGAAAAGTCTCATTGGTAGGCCCACCAGGTGTTCGGTGAAATTCCTAAGAGAACTTTTCGGCGACGAAAGCCTGCGAAAGTTGTTGACTAGGAACGCTTGTAATGTGAAGGCTTTTGTTCTCAGTCTTATCTATGAGGTTCTCTTCTATACGAGGGGTGAGAGCTTCTCATTGGCACTTTGCGATGTTTTGGCAGAATTGGAGGTAGGTCGCTTTGTGATGCATCTAGTCTTGGCGGAGCTCTATCGTTGCCTTGATGCCTTTGCTCTGGGCAAGGTGAAGTGCCTTAGGGGATGTCTGCTTCTATTCCAGGATTGGCTAGGGGAGCACCTTGCCATTTTGGGGCCCGTGCCTCGCTTTTATGCTGCTCGTGGTGAGGTAGCCCGCTGCTTTTTAGGCAGGTGCCACATGCTACCCCAGGGGAATTTGAAGCTTTGGCTGGCGGATGTTGAGTTGGTGTGGAGGTTCTCTTGGCTAGACCAGACTTTTCCGATGGTTCGCTGTAGAGATCATGAGGGCATCACTCTCCTCGACCTAACTAGCAGTACCCACTACTTCCCATTTTGGGTGTTGCACCAGTTTGGTTGTTCTCAGCAGGTGCCTTATCGGCAAAGCCCCCTCTATGTGATTTAATCTTTTCTAGGGGGTCCTCTGGGGACTTGGATAAGATAGCTGCCCTTTGGGAGACGCGTTAGTCAGCGCTCATGTGTGATCTGGAGTAGGGGAATTCAATTATGTCCTCTCCCAAGTACGAGGCTTGGCTACTATCCGAGGGGTCTTTTGTTGGTCACTTGGATCAGGCCGAGAGGGATGACATGGCGAGGCCTTGGCCAGAGAAGGAGTCTGCCCTTCGATCTCGTATTGAGCTATTGATGGACGAGAAGCACATCCTGCATGAGTATTCAGAGAAATACAAAGTTAGGGCAGAGGTGGCAGAAGCAAGGGCTGGTATAGCGGAGTATGAGGTCCTTCATCTGAAGAGGGCTTTGAGTGATGCTCTTGGTGCTATAGACGTTTCCTGGAAGCGGTATAAGAGTCTTCATGGCCCCTAGATGACAGAGCGGGACGTACAGGAGGATGTCCCATGTGTAGAGATTTGTGCCTTGAAGCGTGAGCTGGGTTTTTGACTCCATCCTGTACATACTTTTTGCACAGATCAAATCATAGAAAGGGGCGTAAGAAACCTCTAATAGATACATCTTTTTTATTTACATATTTTCTTTATATTTTTTTTAATTTTTGCATTTTTGTAAAAAAGAAAGAAAGAAGCTAGATAGATACTAGACATTGCACATATTATCTTTTGGGATGTGGTGTCAGCCAGGTACAGACTTGTAAGCGAAAAAGGAAATCTATCATTTGACAAGGATTTTATTTTCTCTGATTCGTTTTCATAAAATGAGAAAAATGGGGTGTTGTGCCAGCTATTCTTGTGGCGCACACAATGTGGGTGTGAAAATGGGAAAGAAAAATGTATTATCTTTTACAAAAGTGGCCTTTCTGGTCATCGAGCCAATCATCCTGGAGTGGGGCGTGCACAGTGCTGGGAAAAGAAAATTATTAACTCTTTTTGTGGGTTTTTTTTTTTTTTGTTTGATGCCTTAATTATCGGGGAGATGACGGGTCCTCTTTTGAACATAATCGAACCCCTCTTTCACGTGATTGAGTTTGAGTGAGGTTAGCAAATTTTACCAAGGCCGGAACATCCATCCCTTTAGATCAAATCGACCTTCTCTCCTTACCTTAGGTCATATGTTTGACGATAAGGCCATTTAAGACATTCTTGGTTGGGACCCTGATTTGAGCTAACAGGAGCGGCCCGATCGAAAATTGGGTGTACGGGAGGGTAACCAAGGAATTTTGTTTATTTTCAATTCTCTTTCTCAACACTCTTACTCACAACGCCCAAGGTGGGTTTTCGTCGTGCCCGTTGTTTCCCTCTTTTTACCTGTAGAGCCCTCTCGGATTTTCACTATGTCCATGGGTTTGCATTTTTATCCGAGGCGCCCTTTCAAGTTTTCACCACGTCCTTTTGCTTTGAGCTTGTATTTTTTTATTTTTTTTCTCTTTTATTTTATCGAAAGCCACGACACGGACGTCGATTCTGTTTAATATGAAGATGTTTTTCTGTTTTGATATGAACATATTTTGTTTTTGTCATTGAATCTGTACTTCATTATAATAAAATATAACTGTTCTTGAGTTTTCCTTATTGAGCTTTGACTGTTAGCTCACCTCGACTATACGTCACAGGTATAATACTTAATCAAGACACCGAACTTGAGGAAAATCCAATTTTGCGTATCGGAAGAAGAAAATCTTTAGTTTGAGGATTTTATCCATAGATTGGTGTTTGTGAACATTGGTAAGATTTTGAGAATTTTAGGTTGTGTTTGGGTTAGCTCTTATAAGAGCAGAAGTAGCTCTTTACCTGCTCTTTGCCAGAGCAGATAAAATCTGCTTTTAGATAGAGCAGGCATAGAGCAATTTTATTACTTAAAATAACTCCTCGTCTGAGCAAATGAGGCAAGGAGCTATGTTACCAAATGTAAAAGTGATTCTTCACCGGAGCCAAAAAGTGAAAGAGCTGCTCCTTGCCTCAAAAGAGCTAACCCAAATGTAGCCTTAGACTTCTGACTTGGTGCATCTAGGTGGGTTGTATAATTATCGCATCAATTTTTGTACCTACATTTATACAACATTGTTTAGGTGATGGTCGGCCATCACTGGTGATTTAGTTGTTTCTTCTGAATTATGTGTTCTCTATTTAGAAATAGAGATTTAATTTTAGTTCTGCCATATATATAGATCTGCTTTGATTTTCGTGCTTATATGTGGATGTACTAAGTATTCTGTTTTCACATTGTGATCTACGATCTGGCGGTCCGAATTTTTCCAGTTGGTCAAAAAAAAAAGTGTCGAAAAAATCCGGGCTGTCACACACTCTCTCTCTCTCTCTCTCTTTGACTATCTTTTTCTTTCTCTAGTCTCTATCCTCTCTCTATATCTTCGTAACCCTAAATCCATTTATTAAACCCTAATTCTAAATCCCTAATATCCTAAATCATAATTTTTAAATCACTAATTAATATTAAATCCATTTTCTAATTTCTAAATCTCTAATAAACAAAACTCTAAACTCAGTTCCCAATCCTTTTGTAATTAATATATTTTAGATTATATTTATTTATTTGTTTATGCCTTGTGTTGAGTTAGATTTTACTACCGATGGTGGTGTTTATAGTTTGGACCCAACTCTTCTAACTGTCATTTGAACACCAAAATAATGTTTAAATGATCTTACACTTTCAATAGTTTAAGATGTGGGTGATCTGTACTTTAATGTGATTGAGCATAGATTGAAGTGCAAAATGTCCCAAAATGGTCTTTTAGGGAAATTTAAATCATCCAATTTGTTGATTTTAATGTCAATTATAGTTGGGTATTGGGTAGCGATTTTTGCGACTAAAGATTCTTGCGGTGTAACTGATGGTTCCACCTTTCACACCGTTGACTACCCTGATTCATATGCTAGAGATATTTTTCGTCTTAATATTTCACGCATTAGATCTTACGATCATGGCCCAAATATCAAAGGGTCAGATGTTGATTCTATGCAGCGCACATCCGTGATTACAGTGCGCCATAGTATGTCATGATCACAATCGCTTTTGAGATGATTGCAAAGTGTAATCAACATTTGGCCGTCTGATATGTGGGCTATGATATTAAGATCTAATTTGTGAGAGATTGGGCGACCTCTATCATCTTATTCAAGGCACTCAATGTTGTGAGCGGTAGAACCATTAGTTGCGCTCCAAGAAACTTTGGTTTCAAAAATTGCTACCCTTATTTATTTTATTTTTATAGAAAAATCGCTACTTTTATTAGTTTTAGGTTTAGTGGCTCTGGTTCATTTTAAAGTTCATCAATTGGATAGTTCACATTCACTTATGAGCAAGTTTTTTTATAATTTTTGGGGATATTTTTAGTAATTTTTTTTATGAATTTTTTTTTTAGCATATACTAATTACAGATTATCGAGTTTCCCCTCTTCAAGAAAATTATGTATTTGCCACTTGGTGCACCTGTCACTAATCAAACGTCACATAATAATTCCTCGTCGCACGCACTCCAAACGGTCACCCTAGTCACAACGTACTTGGCAACTTAATACCAGTTCTTAAATTTTGAGTGCACGCACCAACTTTTTCTATCCACACGCCAATTACTGAAAAACTACTCATTAAAAATTTTGTTTTGTTGCTGCTAATAAAGAAGCAAAACATGCATTATTTATTCATACCGGTTGAGCATTAGCTCAACTTTATACTCTCTACATCTGGATTGTTTATGCCTTATGACATCTTAAAAAATAAAAGAGTAAATTTTTCGCACACCAATTTTTTCTATCTGAACAGCACTTAATTTTATTTTTGGTATGCAGAAGAGAAAAGTGTCGCGTGCATGGCAGCCCTCTAAACTTTTGAGCATATGATCATTCTGATCACTAGTTTTGGTGACTAGGTCATCAATTTCGTACACCATGTTAGCCTCGATTAGTGTGATGTGGTGCATGTATCTACACCAAGTGGTTAATAGCCTTGTAGGCTGCGTATGGCATTGCTTTTTAGTAGTTTCACATAGTAACTCACTGCTTTAGTAGGTTATCCTCTTGTTAACTTCACTTTGATTCTTCTCTGATAACTCCTTGCATAGCAGATTTTTGCATGATTTACTCAAGACATTTTACCCTCCTCTCCACTAGCTCTCTATCAGAGCAAATAGAATTAACTCTGACAAAGAGTGAGTAGAGAGGAGGGTAGAACTGCTAAATAGGTAAATCATGCATAAAATCTTGCTATGCAAGGAGTTATCAAGGAGAAGGGGTACCTGCTAAAGCAGGTAGCAGGATGTTAACAAATAGGATGGTAACCTGTTAAAGCAGGTGAGCTCTGCTATGGCAGGGGCTACCAAAGAGTAATGCCATATGCAGCCTTAATCACTTGGTGGACATATTTTTTTGGAAAATTTTTTAAAATCTCTCCCTTTAAAGTTACTTTTATAAATCCTTCCCATATATATGTTTTAATATATAATAAATCTTTGTACTTAAAACTTAGTTCTTTAAATACCCCTAGCCTCTAAAAATCTCTTTTAATACCAAAACTGCCGAAAACATGTATAGAACAAAAGAAAAAAAAAACAACAATCGAGAACCCTTAAAGGGCTTTTAAATGGAGCCACGATCAGAATATCGCCACCGATCAATCGGAGTCTTGTCAGCGATCAATCAGAGTCTTGTTTTTTCCTTCTTCTTTTTCAATTTTACTAGTTAACTAGAATATCCATTGAGGTTTTTTTCATTTTTTTTTTTCATGTAAAAACATGATATTTACGTAATTTTTACTATTTTTTATGAGATTAAAAAATATTTATTTTTAAATATTTTTATTATTTTTCTCCAATTTTTTTTTTTAGAATTTAACCTAATTTTTTTTTCGTCACTTTTTTGGGAAAAAAAATGATTACCTTTTGTGCAACCATGGATCTCATGGACCCATCGCGGCGATGCGATAAATTATGAAGTCGCCACCCAGAGCTTTTGTTGTCCTGGGATACCCAAATTAGTATCGTAGGCGCCGAAGTGCTAGATTTGACTCCGATCATCGGTTAACGCCAAAACCTCTAGGTAAGGACTTCGGTTACCGATTAGAAAGGTGTTAGGCACCTAATCAACTTGCTCATAAGTGGTCTCTACTATGACCAAATAGAAAAATAAAGAGAAGAAGTGAGTGGCACTTCCCCTTGCCCGAAGGCACTCGGATCCTATTGAGTTATCTGCAATCACCAAAATTTCGGTAGCATAACGGCTCAAATCATAGGATAAGGAAAAAACAAAAGGGAAAATAGAAGGTAGAGGAACAGAGGGGAGAGTCGAGACTCTCGGGCCCTTGTAGCATCACCGTCGAATCTTCGCGTTGATGCTAACTCCGGTGAGCTTTTGATAGCACAATGGGGTAAAGGAGATCCAAGCTTTGCTAAGGCTTAGAAATAGATAGTATGGGAGGGATGAGCTATAGTTTCCTAACTTACTAAGGCTTGGTAGAGGTAGATATGGAAGCTATGGTGGTATTGGGAGGATGAACTATGGTTTCACAAGTTCAAGTGAAAAACAAAGGATGGGGGACTATAGCTCATCTCTCCCATGGTGGTATTGGGAAGATGAGCTATGGTTTCACAAGGTTGGGGTCTCTATTTATAGAGTGGGGAGTGATTAGGGAGGCTCTTAAAGCTCTAATGGGGATTAAAAATTAGGTAATGTGGAAATCTAAGGTATAACATCTGCCCCTAGATCTCTGTGTTGGTCAAATAGTTGACTGGATACTGGTGAGACCTGACTGTGCCAGGTGACTGCCTGAGGCTAAGCCCACCAAAATTCTCAACGCACCCACTTCAAATAAATAGAAAGTGGCTATTACTAGTCGCACCCATAGGGCATCCCATTTAATTGGATGAGTGTGTTAGAAAAAGTAATGAGACACACTGATTGTTTTATTTTAAAATCTTGCAAGTGCACAAGTTCGAAGTACTTGGGCGAGTACAAGGGTGTTGAATCACAGAGACTAATCGTTTATCTAAACTAAAGCCTTAACTAGAATTTTTGTAAAAGTAAAAGTCTAATTATTTTATCTAGAAAGCAAAGAAAACAAAATTTGAAAATATTGAGAGAGCAACCTGAGATCTCTCTTGGATCTCAGATTTATAAATAAGTAGCATCCTATTCCTAATCTATTCTGAATTCTAGGTACTCCTACTCCAGGTTACAAGCTTAGTTGCATCGTATATGAATTAGATAAATCTAATCGTCAAAGAACCATTGCACGACCCAACAAAAATGATCCTACAAGGCCTAGTCCATCGGTGAATATCCTATCCAAGCTAACCCCAATCCCTACAAGGCCACTGAGATTAGTTTAAACAAGGTTATAGCATTACTATCCTGTTCTCGATATATTCAGAACCTCGAACATGCAATCGTACCATAAACGGAATCCAAAATAAAAGAGAAATAGAAATTGAATTAAATACTTATCTTTGATCGTATAAGAGATCCCAAACTTCGAAAAGTTTTAGCTGTGCATTATTGCTATGATCTTCATCATCGCTAAATCGATCATAGAACAATGATTACAAAGCCCTTAATCTCACAAACTCTTGTAGATTTGAAATCTAGACCTAAAACTATGAGCAAAAAGTCCTACGACTGAAAGCTCTCTTATTCCTAACCTAAGATCCTTATTGTAGACACCCAAATTTTTCCCAAGGCCCGATCGAGACATACTTCGAGAGAGGTGCACCACCTAGCTTTGGATATCACCTCCCGTACCCGTAGGAATCTTCTCAAAATCCTTAGAAACTTACCCAAACCTTAAGAAACCTCTCCGAACCCTTAGTTGACCCTCTCAGGCCATGGTTAGAGTGAGATATATCAGGGCTGGTAGGGACCTCTGTTGAGACTAAATCTTATACCATTGAAAAGTAGAGGTTTCCAGCTTTCCAACAAGCTAAAAATCATCTCAATCCCAGTTATACTTCAAAAGTTATTGCGATCCGAAAAGTGACCCAAAATGCACCTAGTAAAGGCATGCATGACGTGTATATTACACATGCCAAGCCATTTTTTCCCAGAAATGGATTAACGTGTCTATTACACACGCCAAGTATAGGTGGGCCCCCCTGCGGGCTCTGACTTCCAAGATACTGTAGCTATGCTTGGCGTGGGTAATACGCACGCCAAGCTTAGCTACAGTAACCTCTGGTTTTTGCTCGAATCTCACTTTTAGGGTTTGACTTGTTGACCACCCTAATATTTAGGGTGGGTTTCATTAGGACTGTTGCACTCCTGTTTACCCTATTTCCAACCATTTAGTCATTTGAAATCTCACCCTATCATCTATCATTGATCTTATCCTCACACATATCCATAACCTTAAAATCTTAGGAAACCTTAGATGTTAGGATTACCTAATAGTTAATCCTAATTAGCCTTAAGTATCCCCCTAACCCTCTCTTTTTCTATAAATAGAGAGGAAACCCCCCTTGAAAATGGCTTGAAAAAAATCTAAAAGAGAGAAAAGATTAAGAGAGAGCTTTCCTCCCCTTTGGTGCACCTTTTTCATACAAATTTCAAAACTTTAAAGTCTCCTTTAGACCCCACCTTTCATAAAAAATCTCCTAGTTTAGGTGAGAGCTACCCCCTAGCCCTCCTCTCCTACCCCCTAGCTAGCAAGCTTTAGAGGTTATAGCCCACTCTTCCATCATCCAAGCTACCGGAAGCTCGTCAAGTGCACCTACGCGAAGGTCCACAGTTATGCTACAAGGGCTCGAGAGCTCCGGCTCTCCCCTCTACTCCTCTACCTTCTTAGCTTTTCCTTTATCCTTGAATTTGTGCTGTTACGCCATCGAAATCTCGATAATTGCGGAAGGGCACAAATAGGATCCAAGTGGCTTCGGGCAAGAGGAAGTGCTCTCTTCTTTTTATTTCTTTTTTCTTTTTTTTTGGTCATAAGTAGAGACCACTTTTGAGCAGATTGATCGGGTGTCTTACACCTTCCCGATTGATAACCGAAGCCCCTATTCAAGAGCCTTTGACATAGACCGGTGAATCAAAGTCACATTTTTGGCACTTGGGTGCTCATAAAATTGATTTAGGTTTGCCAGGACACCAAAAGCTCCGGGTGGCGGCTCTAAATTTTTCCCGAGTGTGCATCATTGCGACGGGATCCTCAAAAATCCATGATTGCACAGATGGCGACTCTGCTGGGGATTAGCTAGTAGAGCTTTCCCTTGAAAGTTGGCCTTTTCTTTTATTTTTACTAATACTTGGCTGTTTTTTCCTTGGTTTTACTCATTGCTACGATTCTGTTTATTTTTACTCACCCCTACTTTTTTGTCATTTATGTGCTTTAGTCGATTGGTGGGCCTACTTGTGCATCGTCATTACTTTCCTTTACTTTTCCGTCATTTATATGCCTTAGTCAATTGACGGGCCTACTTGCTCATTTACAAGCCTTGGCCATTTTGCGGGCCTACGTGAGCTTTTACTTTTCACAATCATATCCTAACAGTTGACGTCGGCCCATAGAGGCGGCACGGGACCATCATCCCCGATTTTTGAACATTAAGCAAACTCCCTTAAAATTGAAATTAAAATTAAACCAAGAGGGGGACTTAATTAAATTTTTACGTTGGGTAGATTTTACAAAAGGGTAGGAATTTTGGCAAAGATAGAAACGCCTCGGTTCTTATTACGGCGACAGCCCCTAGTGGTGATGATCCTGAAAGGAACCACCCCATCAAGTATCTGAGAAGGCGCTTGCGCTGGAGGTATATCGGGTGGGTGACCGAGCCTGTTACAAAGCTTAAACCCTGGGGGAGTGCGTTTAGTTGCCCCAAATCAAACATTATATCCCTAGGATCGGAGAGGAGGGACCCGTTATAACAAGAAAGTCAGTCCCTGGAAGCATCACTTTCAGAAAACCATAAAAAAGGACCAATTTCAGGCTTGCTGTTCTGCTGTCACTATAGTTATATATTATGTTTTTGCCTGGGGTGTGTAAAATTCACGTCAAGCCATTTTTACCTAGAATTGCTCTGGCGTGTATATTACACACACCAAGCCAAAACTGAATAGAATTAGCTGACATGTATAATACACACTCCAAGTCTGTCCTGGGTTAGGCAGCCCAAATATGGGGCCAATCTTCTCCTCCCTGAGTTCCCCGCTTAGTGGTTTAGCACCCTGGATAAATCTCGCACTCTTCAACACCCAATACGCCCACGCTAGTCAAAAGAAGGTAACTTCTTATTGACTCGCTCTGGGGGATCGGATTGTTTGCGTTGATTCTTGTACCTTCAATAGATCAAAGGGTTTCCCTTTGATTCTTTCGAAGTGCGTTGGGATCCCGTCGCGGGAGATATTTAGGGTACGAACACTACCCAAAACGGGAATTCCAAGGCCCCTGAATTCTTCATCGTAGGGTATTCACTTGCCATTTTCAAAAAAATAAATAAATAAAAGAGAGTCATCAAAAAAAAAATTTGAAAAAGAAAAAAAAACTTTGTGGTATCGGCACAACGACATCGCCTTACCTCTCGATGTCCCGTAGAGGAAGAAGGAGAAAACTTTATGGGCTCCATCCGAGGCACCCGTACCCATCCCGTCACCAAGCCATGTCGTGGGCAATGGAATCGGCATACGCCGATCCCAACTCATCCCCACCACATTTCCCAACTCATTCCCATTTGGAAGAGACTTTTATCTCCATCCCACTCACCCAACCACCATTTACCGTCACTGGACCCTTCGGTGCACCCATCTTCCCATCCGCACCCGTCCAAAATTTATCCCTCCCCGCCCACATCCACTCAAGATCCATCCACATCCACACCGGATATGCCCCGTTTTTCACCCCATTTCCCCTCAAATACAAACAACCCTAATTTTCCCCCCTCCACCATCACCCAAAATCCACCCTATGTTTCATCACACTCTTTCCCCACCTTAAACCCAAATTCACCCCATCTTCCTACCACATCCAACATACCCCCATCATCCCCATCTAATCCAAACATACCACATCCTTCACATACACCCAAGCCATGAATAATCCTCCCATATCCACCCCACATCCTTCTCCCAATCCCAATCCATCATACATCCCCCCATCAACCCAGGTCATGCCCAAGTTTTCCCATATACCCACCCCATCTATGCCACATGCTCCCCCTCCATCGGATGTACCCTTTGCATCCATCCCACCACCCACTCCGATGGCCATGATGGATGAGATGTGAAAGACTTACACTATATGGAAGGCCTCATAAGATAGCCTCCCTCATCCACCCCTCATAAACCCATCTCATACATTATCAAGTCTCCATGCCTCTTTCCCCTATAAACCCCATCAACTCCCCATCATCTATATCCTTTGAGCCCCCCATATATCAGGAGATCCGTGGAATGGGCACCAAGGCATAATGGGCCAGACCAACCAAGGCCCCATGGGCCAAACCCATCAAGGCCCAATGGGCTAGATCCACCAAGGCCCAATGGGCCAGATCCATCAAGCCCCAACTGGCCAAACCCCCTAAGGCCCAACGGGCCGAGCCCATCAAAGCACCATGATCCCAACCCATCCGGATCCTATGGTCCAAAACTATCGAAGCTCCTTACCCTATACCCAAGCTTAGCAAGGCCCAAGCCTTGGATCGTCATACCCATACCCTCCACAATTCCCTCAATATCTCACTCACCCACAATCTCATACCCAGTCCTAGGCGAGAACTTGAAACATACCCTTCGCCAACCCCAATTCACCCATCCTCATGCACCTCAAGGCCATCCTAAAGTATCCCTCCAAACCCAATGGCCTCATCAGGTCTTAACCCAAAATCTAACTTTCACTCATCCTATCACTCCACAGAACTTCCCTCACATACAATGGTCCCACCTAGCACCCATTCAGTCCGTTTCGCACCAACAGGAAAATGTCATCCCCACTCCACCATACATAGACCCATAATATGAGGAAGATGAGATCAGGAACAGTGGAGCATATGCAGGGGCACTCACCAACATCAATCCCCCACCCATAAACATCAACCCCCCGACAGCGCAAAGTGAATGGAGATCGACTGTCGAAAGAATGGCACCCCCGTCCAAAGAATCCGAGCAGTTGAAAGGACAACTGGACAAGATCAAGAAACAATTGATGAAAATGGGTGGAGCTGATATCCATGCAACGGGCTTTTTTTATTTTTGTCTGTTCTCTGAAGTCCCCTTACCCCTGAAGTTCAAAGTGTCAACCTTCGATAGATATAATGGCACGGGTAACCCCAGTGCACATCTCAAGTCCTACTACGGGGACATGTGCCAGTACGAAGGGGATGAGCGCTTGCTCATAAAAGTCTTCCAAAAGAGCCTTATGGGTCCAACTTTAAGGTGGTTCACATTGCTTGAACCTTCCATGATCAAAACATGGAAAGACCTGACCCATTTATTTCAAGAACAATATATCTATAACATCGACATAGAATTGTGCAAGTCTGATCTAGCCCGATTAAAGCAGAAGTCCGACGAATCATTTAGTGATTACCTTGGGCGATGAAGGGTATTGGCCTCTCAAGTCAAAAATAGAATACCTGATGATGAGCAGATTGAAATGATATCAAAGAATACCCTGCCAGTCATCTCGAACTTCTTGGTATACCAACAACAATCCAATTTTACTGATTTGGTTAGGAATGCTAATCGCTGTGAAGATGCGATAAGAGAAGGGCGTTTGAATAAAACTATAAATAGCAAGGTCCAGAGTTTCACCGATCAGAGAAATGAAAGAAGAGTCAGGGCAGATGTGCAGATAGTTGGCAATATATGACCCATTATCAGCACGTCCCTATTCCAATTTAGGGCAGATCAGCCAACCCCTCCCATAAGTGAGCCGATGCAGAGAATCGAAAATGACCAGGGAACATAGATGACCTTAGAACAAAGAAAAGCCCATTTCGCTCAAGTCTTCACACCCTTGGGGCAGTCACTGAACATTCTTTTACCATTGTTAATTGAAAAGGGTCTGGTCACAACACTCTAGCCACGACCACCGCCGAATCCTATCCCAAGAAATTATGACCCTAACACCCATTGTAACTTCCACTAGGGATCGGGCCACCCAACTGATTGATATTTTCCTTTGAAACATGTAATACAAGACTTGATAGAGGCTGATAAAATCATCCCTCTCGCACTTCCCCAAGCCAACCAACATTCCAACATTCACCAGGTACCGCTACCCTCGCACCCACCGGGAGGGGCAGGTCCGAGACCAACTGTCAGCATGGTAGAGGAGGATGATGAGGAGTTTGATCCATCGAATTATATCCACGACCAAGAAGATTTCATAGCACCGCAGCGGAGAGGCCGAGAAGATAGCAATATTGGGGTGATTGAACCCTTGAATCTAGCTGATTACTTTCCAAACCCCACACCACAAGCGGAACCCTTAGATCTTAGGGTATATTTCCCATCACCAACTCCTGTCAACTATGTCCAAATCAATTCCTACCAACCATACACCACCATCCCCACCAACTACCCACTAATTGATTGTGTCCCCCATCCCCCTCCACCCATCAGTTATCAATGGCCCACCCCCATCACATCACCCCCAATTTAGTCATCCACAATCCTCACCAACCCCATTTGGCCCACCTTCTCAACCCTTCCAGAAGTTAACTACGTGATCCCTGCCCATCCCCATCCATTGGCATAGGCATCTTCAGTATCCCCTTGCGCCTTGTTCCAGATCCCAGGACTAACTTACGATCCCCATCAAGTCCCACTCAGTTATAATCAAACAGATATTAATGCCGACATCAACAAGGAGGGGGTAGTGGATTTCGTCTCCAGGTCATAAAAGATTTCCAAGAAACCAGATGCACCAATACCAGTGCCAGCCTAGCTAGAGGGAAAGAAGGATACTACGACGGTAAACCCATTTGAGAAGATATTCCAAGAGCACATACTTGAAACCCAGCTCAGGAGAATGTCGACCCATATCATGGTCTGGGATCTATTAATGACATCCCCACTTTATTTCCAAGCTTTGATAGGAGCGTTAAAAAATGCACATGTTTCTCTCCAAGTGGGCCCATATGAGGTTGGGCAGATAATCGGGCAGATGGTGGCTCCCAATGCCATCTCTTTTTCGGATGCTGATTTACTGAAGGAGGGAAACAATCATTTTGAATCCCTCAATATCACTGTAGAGACTGAAAATATGATAATTCCATTAGTATTGATCGACAATGGGTCTGCTTTAAATGTGTGCCCTTTGAGAACCGCTACCAAAATAGGGGTAGATCCATGTATGTTGAGACCGATAAAAACCAGCGCTAGAGGTTTTGATAACATAAGGAGAGAGATAATGGGCGAAGTTGACCTTGAGCTCATAATTGGGCCAATGACCTTTTCCATACCGTTTCATGTAATGGACATCAAATCCTCCTTCAACCTGTTATTAGGGCCCCTTGGTTACACGAGGTTGGGGCAATTCCGTCAATATTGCATCAAAAGCTCAAATTTGTGTTTGGGTAGAAGATCATCACCATCATAGGTGAAGGGCATGACGAAAGAGAAAAATCCACCCACAACATTGAAAACCTCAAAGTACTAGATGTGCCGCAGACAACAAAAGATACAGACCTCCACAGCTTTGAATATGAGGTATCAGCAGTAGTCCTGGAACCCCCAGAAAGCATCACCTTGAAAATCGGAGGCGGAATGGTGGCGGCTGTAGCCATGCTCCAGAAATAGGGCTATCAAAAGGAAGGGGATTAGGACCCTGATTACAAGGAAGGAGAGAGCCAGTTAAGGCCAAGGACGAGCAACAGATCAGATTTGGGTTAGGCTATAAGTCTACAGAAGAAGAAGTGCGAGAGGCTAAGGAAAAGGCCCGAACCATTACTGCAGCAAGAGCTCGGGGAATAAACTTGGAAGAGAAACCCCATCCTAAACCTCACATATCGAATACCTTCGTGAGAGCAGGGATCATGAAGAACGATCAGAATGGGTCAACACAGTTAACCCCACACAAATCGACAGCTGCTGTCCACCCCACCAATCCCAAAATTATCCCTCCCAACCTAGAAATAGACCTAACCTCTCTATCCCTTTTCGAGGAAGAGTTTTGCATACCTGCACAATCTCCCCCTATGGTAAACCACCACAGGACCTTGCTGACGTTTGAGGACAGAATCTCAGACGAACCCAGGATCAACATAATGAAGCCTGACGACGAGGAATCATATTAGCCAACCTCCTCCACCCAAATAGGTAAAGGGGCAGTACCACAGGTAAGGAATTGGGCATCTGTGCCCTAAATTCTAAAAGCGACGAGTGGCCTGGAATTCGGTGCCCGCTTCCTAAAAAAAATAACCTATAAAAAGAGAGGTTAGCCCTTGGCAGTCAATGCCATGTGTGTATAGAGACCCGCCCTGCCACGAGCCAATTCCCGAAGAAAAAGAAAAAACTAAAAAACTAGAAAAAGAAAAAGTCAAAAACATGAAAAAAACATAAAATAATCCAAAAATATTGTCTCTTAAAATTTTTGAGAAAATCAAAGAAAAGGATGCCATAATTGAAAAACCCGTCCCACGTGACATCGACCCCTTTCCTGTAGAAATACAAGAAGAGGTAGGAGTCACAAGTCTAGACAAGGAAATCCTTGCTGAGAAACTTTCCGATGAACTCCTTAAGCGGTTTGCTAACTTTGAGCATGGTCCTTCCCTAATCATTGAAGAAACAAAGGATGTCAACCTGGGTACAAAGGAGGTTCCTAGAATCACCAAGATCAGAACGTCGCTATCTCCCGAGGAAAGAAGAAGCATGATTGATTTCATTCGGTCATACCAAAACATCTTCTCATGGTCATATGAGGATATGCCTAGTTTGGATACCGATTTGGTCGAGCATGAGTTGTCGTTATATCCAGATGTTAAACTAGTCAAGCAGAAGTTGAGACGCCTCATGCCAGAATGGATGTTGAAAGTGAAAGATAAGGTCATCAAGCAGTACGATGATGGATTTCTCATGGTCTCCAAGTACCCGCAATGGCTAGCCAATATCGTCCCTGTACCAAAGAAAGATAGAAAGGTTCGCATGTGCATCGACTTTAGAAACCTGAACAAAGCAAGCCCAAAAGATGACTTCTTATTGCCACACATTGATATCTTGGTGGATAACACTGCCAGGCATGGGATGCTCTCATTTATGGACGGATTTTTTAAATACAATCAGATCAAAATGGCAGAAGTAGACTGAGAGAAGACAACATTAATCTCTCCATGGGGAACTTTCTGCTACCGAGTCATGCCGTTCGGGTTGAAAAATGCCGGTGTAACATATCAGAGAGCTATGACGACACTATTTCACGACATGATGCACCGAGAAATTGAGGTGTATGTCGACGACATGATCGCCAAATCACCAGAACGAAGTGACCATTTGGTAAATCTCCAAAAGTTATTTGAGAGGCTGAGAAAATATAGGTTGCGCCTGAACCCTCAGAAGTGTGCATTCGATGCCATGTCGGGAAAACTACTGGGCTTCATTGTCAATAGAAGAGGCATCGAGGTTGACCCAATCAAGGTAAAACCCATCGTCAAAATACCACCACCATCTACAGAGAAAGAAGTCAAAGGCTTCTTGGGCAATATACAGTACATCAGCCGGTTTATTACGCAACTCTCTCCTATCTACACACCGATCTTGAAACTACTGAGGAAAGATTCGCCAGTCAAATGGAATGATGACTGTCAAGCAGCATTCAATAAGATTAAAGGTTACCTCCTCAACCCATCGGTTTTGGTGCCGCCCAAACCTGGGAGATCACTCTTAATGTATCTCTCCACGACGGAAGTTTCGATGGGATGTATCCTAGGGCAACATGATGAAACAGGAAGAAGAGAGCAGGCCATATACTACCTCAGTAAGAAATTTACTGATTACGAGACGCACTATTCTCATTTGGAGAAAGCATGCCTGGCTCTCGTATGGGCTACCCAGAGGCTCCATCACTACTTGCTATCTCAAGCTGTTCTACTCTTAACGCGAATGGATCCATTGAAATACCTATTCAAGAAGCCGACTCTCACTGGTCGAACTGCACGCTGGCAACTTCTCCTATTTGAATTTGACATCACATATGTCACACATAAGTCGATCAAGGGGTAAGCACTCACCAATCATCTTACCGAGAACCCCTTACCTGATTATGAGCCTTTGAGAACTAAATTCCCAGATGAGGATATCTTGTTTATGACAGAGGATGATACGGTGGAGATAGAGGAATCCTGGGTAATGCACTTTGAGGGGGCATCGAATGCCGAGGGTCAAGGAGTCGACGCTATTCTAATTTCACCAAACGGATCTCACGTACCAATATCCATCAAGCTAAACTTCCCATGCATGAACAACATGGCCGAAGATGATGCGTGCGCAACAGACCTACAAGCAGCAATTAACCTCAAAGTAACCCATCTCAGGGTGTTTGGTGACTCACAATTGATCATATGTCAGAAAAATGGAGATTGGAAGATGAAGGATGAAAAGTTGATCCCATACCATGAGCACCTCGAAGATTTGATTGCATGTTTTGATGATATTACTTTCTCTTATGTCACGCGAGTGAGAAATCGCTTTGCCGATGCACTAGCAAAGTTGGCATCAATGGTCGAAATTTCATATGGTGTCGAAATGAAACCAATTATGATTGAGTAGAGGAGTGAGCCAACCTTCTGCCTGCAAATTGAGGAACCCACAAGGTTAGATGATGAGCCTCCATGGTTCTTAGATATCAAGAATTTCCTCGAGACTCGAGCCTTCCCTGAGGGTACGACCAAGACAAACAGGC
The DNA here is from genome assembly GCA_021018995.1 of Chloranthus sessilifolius. Classification (NCBI taxonomy): domain Eukaryota; kingdom Viridiplantae; phylum Streptophyta; class Magnoliopsida; order Chloranthales; family Chloranthaceae; genus Chloranthus; species Chloranthus sessilifolius. Next base: position 22,183,975 of record CM037588.1, read on the forward strand.
AAACCATCCAACGTTTAGCGACCAATTATGTCATCTACGGTGAGTGCCTCTACAAGTGGTCATATAACAATATCCTCCTCCGATGTCTAACTGAGGGTGAGGCAACAACATTATGAAAGAGATCCATGAGGGAGTATGCGGGGCCCACGTCAACGGCTATATGCTCGCTAAAAAGATCCTATGGCAAGGATATTTCTGGACTACCATAGAATTTGATTATTGCAAGCACATTCAGAAGTACTACAAATGCCAATAACACTCCAGTTTAATACATGCTCTAGCCATAGATCTGCACAACATGACCACTCCTTGGCCATTAGCCACTTGGGGCCTCGACGTCGTCGAAAAAGTCAATCCAAAAGCTTCAAACGGGCATCAGTTTATCCAAGTCGCCATTAAATACTTCACCAAATGGGTAGAGGCGGCATCCTACACAAATATCACAGCTGATCATGTCAAGAAGTTCGTCAAGAATAATATTGTTTGTCGATTCGGGGTACCTAAGGACATCACAGACAATGGCACTAACTTTGCGAACAAGCGCATCAAGGCCTTCTGCGAGCAGTACAAAGTCAAACATCATTGCTTGTCGCCTTATCGGCCGCAAACTAACAGAGCCGTCGAAGCTGCTAACAAGATGGTCGTTCGCATCCTAGAGAAAATGGTCATCACCTATTGAGATTGGAGCGAAATGCTACCCTTTGCACTATGGGCCTATCGAACGTTGATCTGTACCGCTACAGGGGTAACACCATTTTCCTTTGTGTATGGAACTGAGACCGTGTTGCCAGTTGAAGTTGAAGTACCTTCGCTCCACATTCTCATGGAGTCTAATCTACCTGAAGCTGAAAAGGAGAGGTCTCGCTTTGAACAACTAAACTTACTGGACGAGAAAAGGATCCTGGCTTTGTGTCACACCCAAGTTTACCAAGGAAGAATCACACACACTTACAACAAATGGGTTCGCATTCGAGATCTGAAGGTCGGTGTCATCATACTGAAGAAGATCTTTCCATCCCTCCACACCGATTCGAGAGGGAAATTCAAACCCAACTGGGAGGGACCTTATGTTATCCGAGAAGTACTCTCGGGATACGCACTCTGCCTCGCTACCATGGACGGAGATCACTTTCCTAAGCCAATCAACACTTGGTATGTTCGACAATTCTATTCCTGAGTCTCCTACAACAAGGTAAGTACTGATAAAAATGGATGCGTGACTGCTTAAGGACACTTCAAAAAGAGGCTGTCATTTCAAAGCCAAGTAGCCAAAAAGTATCCCTGAATACTTATACCCTTTTGCTACCACATCTTGAGCCAATGGCCTTTTCTTTCATTTCCCCTCCACAGAAAAAGAGAAAGTGTATATACCAACCAAAAAAAAAAGAAAATGAAGTTACCATTAAAATCTAAAAAAATCAGAAAAGCAAAATCCCAAAAAAGGATAAGCGAAAAGAATAAAAAACTAGAAAAAGGAAAAGTGGAGCATGTACAGTCAAAATCTCTCAAAGAAGAAGTGTATTATGGCAGCTGGAACCCAATCAAGGAAACCTTTTTAAAACCTAGAATACCTTCAAAATTCCTAGCCTATCCCATGGCCACGATACATTCCAAGAAAAAGCCTTCTTTAAGGTCTATAAGCAGTCATAGTATCCATTGAGTCAGCGCAAGCCAAGCTGAGAGACGACAAAAAAACTCCATCCAGCCGGCTATGATGGAACCGATGTCCATGTTGTGGCCTTTGAGAATAAAGAATAAAGAAAAAAAAAATATACAAGCTCAAAGCAAAAAGGACGTGGTGAAAATCTGAAAGGGCACCATGGGTAAAAACAACGACCTTGTGCGAACCAAGTGAAAACTTGAAAGGGCTCCTGGGGTAAAAATGTATACCCACAGACGTAGTAGGAACCCAAAGGGGCGCTACGGGTAAAAAGATGGAAACAACGGACATGACAAAAACCCATCTTGGGCACCGTGAGCAAAAATGTTATAAAAAAGAGAAGGTGAGAGTCATCAGTTACTCCCCCGGTTACAATCCTGATCCATCTGATCCCCTTGGGCCGCTCATGTTTACTCAAAACGAGTTTGGGCCAAGCATATCTTCATGATCACACCATCAAATGCATGACCCGAGGCAAAGATAAAAGGTTGATTCAATCTAAGGGGATTGGCATTCTGGACCTCACCCAGGTCCGACCATTGGACGGGTTAGACTATGCTCAAATTTGGACCAGCTACGTCCCCTCGCGCCCAAGGCATCGAAAAAAAATATATAATAAAGACAAAAAAGTCATTTGCAAAAGATAATAAATTTTCCTTTCCCATTTTTAGGTCAACACTATGCACCCACCACTCTGGGATGATTGGTTTGATGACCGGAAAGATCACATTTGCAAAAGATAATAAATTTTCCTTTCCCATTTCAGGCCGGCCCTATGTGTGCCACATGTCCAAAGGAATAATCGGGACAATCCTCCCATTTTACAAAAAAATAGAGAAAAGATAATTTTTTTGTAAGATAATAGGTTTCCCTTTACAAGTCTGTGCTTTGCTTACATCACATCTCCCAAAAAATAATCGGTGTGATGTTTCGCTCCCTTTCATTTTTTACAAAAAGCAAAAAACAACAAAAACATAAAGAAAGTATATATACCTAAAAAAAATCTGGCAGGGATTCTTATGCCCTTTCGTGTGGTAATCTGATCTATGTAAAAAGTATGTGCAGGAGGGAATCAACGACCCAACTCATGCTTTACGCACGGATCTCTGCACGTAAAGCATCCTCTCGTTCATCCCGCTCTGTCATCCAGCGGCAATGAAGACTCCTATACCGCTTCCGGAAGCATCAGTAGCACCAAGAGCGTCACTCAACGATCCTTCCAGACGAAGGACCTTACACTCAACTACATCAGCTCTGACTGCTGCCACCTCTGCTCTAACCGTTTGTTTCTCTAAATGCTCATGCAGGATTCGCTTCTCATCTATCAATAGCTCAATATGGTTCTAAAGCATCGACTCCTTCCTCAGCCAAGGCCCCCCTACATCACTGCTCTCTGCCTACTCCAGGTGATAGGCAGAAGACATCTCGGACCATAGCCAGGCCTCATACTCTGGGGAGGACAAGACCAAATTCCCCTGCTCTAGATCGCAAATAGGCATTGACTGACGCGTCTCCCAGAAGGCAGCTATCCTATCCATATCCCCAGAGGACCCCCTAGAGAAACTTAAGCCACACAGGGGTGGTTTTGTCACACAAGGCACCTGTTGAGAGCAACCAAACTGGCACAACACCCGAAATGGGAAATAGTAAGTGCTGCTGGTCAAACCAAGGAAAGTGATGCCCTCATGATCTCTGGAGTGAACCACTAGGAAAATCCTGTCTAACCAAGGAAGCCTCCAGACCAACTTGGCTTCAGCCAGCCAAAGCTTCAGCCCTTGTATATCCCCTCGCGGAAGCATGAGGCATCTCCCAAGAAGCAGTGGGCCAGGTCCCAAGATAGCAAGATGTTCCCCAAGCCAAATTTGGAGTAGGATGGGACACTCCCAGAGGCCCTCTACCTTTATCGGAGTGAAGGCATCAAGGGAGCGATAAGGCTCCGCTAGCACCATATGCATCGCAGAGCGGCCTCCTTCTAATTCTGCTAAGACGTCGCAGAGTGCAAGTGAGAAACTCTCTCCCCAAGTGTAGAAAAGAACCTCGGAGATAAGGCAAAGCAAAGGGCAAAGGCCTTCACATTATGAGGATTTTTGATCAGCAATTTTCGTAGACTTTCCTCTCCAAAAAGTTCTCTCAGGAATTTCACCGAACACCTGGTGGGTCCGCCGATGAAACTTTTCTCATAATCATTTTTCTTCAATCCCAAGGTGATATGGATGGCTTTAACATAACCCGGTTTCGACAGTACTCTGGCAAGGTCTCTATGCAACTTCAGACCCGATAGATTGGAGAGCTCCTTGAGAGTAGGAGTTAACTCACGATTTCCAAAATGGAAGAGATGGGTGTTAACTTCCCAAGATAAAGTCATTGCATAAATAAAATCCCAAAGCGGAGGAACTTCAAAGAAAGACGAGAGACTGGCCAATCTGAGCCGATCCAAACCCGCGAGCTCGCTCGCATTCATGCTCTAAAGCCACTTCCTTAGAAAACTGGGCCCCACGCCCAAAGAGGGAAGTATCGTGGTCCCGGACCCTCCACAAGAGGCAGGGCTGAAAAGCAGGTCCATGGTCGTACAAATATGTTCCCAAGATGCTATTTAATGTAGGACAATGGAACCACCTTTGGGCAAGAAAAAAAAAATAGGAGCAAAAAATATCAAGTCAAAATCAAAAGAAGGAGAAAAGAATGTATTCTTAGGCTTAAAAGGCCCCACTTTCCCCTGATGGCACCTGACGTGTGTATTAAACACGCCAGAGAAAATTTTTCCAGAATTGCTTTGGCGTGTGTAATACACACGCCAAGCCACTTTTTCCCAGATTTGCTCTGGCGTGTGTATTACACACGCCAAGCCACATTCTCCCAGAATTGCTCTGGCGTGTGTATTACACACATCAGACCATTACTACCATCCAAGGAGGAAAAGTGAGTGTAGGAGGTCCTTTTGTTGATCCTCTGGACAGCCCACCTGCGTTTCTTGTCATTTGCTTAAAAAACAGTAGCCCACATGCAGAGAAACAAATTTTTTTGAGCCACATCCAACTTACATATGATTTTCTATGCAGGAAGAGTCCTCACAAACATTAAAATGGCGGCCAAGTGTTAACCAAGTTCATGGCCCCAAGGCCATTCTAGTTTTAAAATTGGGTCCATCCGACAGAAGAGAGACAATATACCACAACAAAAAGGAGAAAGGAGAAAGAGATGGAGTAGGCAACAAAGAGGGAAAAGCAATGACATTCATTCAAAAATAAAAGTTGTCTAAAACTATGTTCTCTAATACATCTTCCCAAATAAAAACAGAAAAATCCCAAGAATTCAAAAGTGTCTAAACAAATCAGAGCAAAAGCTTAATCGTTGGCAGCACCCTTTGATTTCTTGCAACAGCGTGAGGTACTATGATACGTCCGAACCTCCCCCACCCGGGACCACGCCTGAGAAAGTCGGCTAAGCAGGGAGCGCGATTCCTTTTCACGAGCGCACTGCAAGTCATATCCAAAGCCATCAATCGGTTAAAAGAAAAGACAGTAAGGCAATGATCGGAACCAGTCAGTATGACACCCACCATTTCTACATCCCGAAGTCTGACAATATTACGGTAGTACTTGGCCTGATTCACAATCGATTCATAGTTCTGCATAAAAGAAAAGGGAGATATCAGTCACAAGAGCCACAGGCGCAAACATAGGCATTTATCTAGAAAGCAAAAGTATAAAAAGGAAAAAATGTACCTGAGATCGTGGGAACTTGCCTAAAAAGAAGAACTACATGAGATCGCGGGCCGCCAAAGGGCAGGAAGTTGGCACCAGGCACAAAATGTGGCAGAATGGACCAATTGGGCAAGAACTCATACCATAGCTGGTATCCCTCGGGCATTGAGAAGATCATCAATGGGGACCCCATGATGGAGAAACCTAGCAGAAAGATCCTCAATAGTACCCTCAAGAGCCATAACGTCTGCCAGAGGAGCCTGTGACACGATAAAGTGGTCTTGATACTGATGTACCACTCTCTCTCCCAGGTAATATGCCTTGGCCCAGGCCCCGTAGAAGAAAATGATGCAGCAGTCAACAAAGAAGCGGGACGAACCCACGGCGGCTCGATCCCAGAAGGGAGAACCAACGTAAGGGTCATAGATGACCTGCCCAGACATAAAAATGTTCCGTCAGCCAAATAGGTAGCATAAAAAGAAATGCTGAGAAAGAAACAAGAGAAATAATCGTACCTGCTCTGGGATCAGCAAGTCAAATTGGGACCTCAGGCCCATCTCTAAATGGTTCATGCCAACATCCCTCCGGTAATTCTTGTGCCAATTACTCATGAGCAGATACATATAGACATCGGAGAAAAGGAGTGGGCGGCCAGGCTAGAAGTGCAAGTACCCTCAGATCTGAAAAAAAAAAGTAGTCAAGGTAGAAGATGTATCAGATGTAGGATGAATGACTAGCCAATGAACTAAGGAAAGTGGGAGAGTCAAGGGTTACCTCAATCATAGGCCAGAAACCGACGACAGAAGTCGTATTCCCAACTGAGGCTCAAGCCAGGCTAGACATCAACAAGGCATATCCGACCCCACCCTAGTCATACCGATGCACATCATCCCAATTTCCCATAAGGTTGAGCAAGGACAATGTAACCCGGCCTCCCCTAGCATTTATAAAAAGGGTCTTACCTAAGATGAAGAGGAGAGAGATGCGAGCCAACATCAGGGCACGTGCAGGTTCAAGGAAGATATCTGCATCCGGCTGGCCCAAATCCACCAACTCATGCTCACCAAACAAATCGATCAACCATGATAATTTAACCTCAGTGCCATGCTTGTTCTAGGTGGAGAGGTAATCCCCAATTAATTGCACCACATTGTCCCGGTCTGGTACGTGAAGGTTGGTCACCGGCATGTCCCCAATCCTTATCTCTGTAATCATCAACCAATCGACGGGGGTAATAGCCATCTCAACCATCGCCATGTGGAAGGTCATGGTCTCAGGCTGAAAACGTTCAATTAGGGCCTTCACATAGGCCGAGTTTCCCCTCATGGTAGGGGACGAAAGGAAATATCTGAAGTCGACCTGGGCAAGGAGAAACTTCACCACTGGAGGGAGATAACGGTAAAGGCGTTGGAGGTCAAGCCAACCTCCACGAAACATAATGGGTGGAAAGTCCTACATTAAGATGAAGAGGTGTCAGATCCTACATGTAAAGCAAGCTTGCACAAAGAAAGGATAAGGCGGCAAAATAAAACTTATTTGATTACCTTGCCAGCAATCTCGAAATTTGAGATATGGGTGTACTGTTAATTGAGCAGAGTACGGGCTGCCTCACCCTGCATTTCGTACCAAGGCTGGAAAAAGTGCTGCACCACCAAAAGCTGCTCCCCCCGGGGACAGTAGACCACCTCTGGTCCCTCCTCTTGTCCTTCCTCTTGCCCGTTCTCTTTCTCACTCGACATCCTGAGATGGAAATAAGTAACAGTATCAAAACATGTTAGTAGTGAGAAACTGATTGCCGCAAGCCAAAAGAAGGTAAATATGCCCCTCTCATTTTTTCCATCAATCTTAAACCATCATCATTTCTAAAGAAATACATCGAAAAGAGGGTGAGGCCCGAAACCCCCACATTTCAAACAAAAAAGAGAAAGAGCACAAAATAATAATAATAATAATACTAATAAAAACAAACAAAAAAAAAGAAGAGAGAAAAAAAAGAAAACAAACAAAAAAGAATGCGTGTACATATATGTAACAAAAATCCAAAAAAACATTTATAAACATACACCAAAAAAACGAGTCTTTCTTTTTTTCCAACAAGCAAAAAATCAAAAAATATATATGTTTATATATATATATATATATATATATATATATACACATGCATACACAATAAACGTACAAAAAATAAAATAAAAAAGACAAAGAAAAAAGAGAAGAAATAAAGGCAAAACATGTATGAACATACACAAAAAAGAGTCTTTTTTTTCCAAGCAAATAACAAAAAATAAAAAATACAAAAAATAATACATATATATGCATACACAATAAACATGCAAAAAAAAAAAAAAAAATCAGCACAATCATCTTGCATTACAAAAAAAAAAAGAGTAGCACCATCTAGATCCAAACAAGAAAGAAGAAGAAAAAGAGGCCCCTAATCACATCAACAAGTGAAGGAAAACAATAGGGCATCACAAAAAATCATATTTTTGCTCAATATCGAGGCCAGTGCACATAGAAGAAATCAAATGAGTCATAAATAATCATACTTGCAAGAAGAATCACCCATTCATCATCTAAAAAGCAAATATCCTAACCACATTGAAAATTATTCTAGAGAAATCAAAAAAGGAATGAGGAAGCATTGATTACCTTCAAGAAAAATGGATCCTTGGTCTGGCGTAGAGCATGTATTTGAACGGCGGGAGCAAACTCCAGTGATAGAACGAGGTTCAAGGCAACTCAAAGAAACCCTAGGAAGAGGTTCCGTTTCAGTTTGGAGAGGGGGAGGGGAATAGATTTTGAAAAATGGCCCCTTTTAGCTCAAGCTCGATGGTTTAAAACCCCCCCCCCCCCCCCCAGTTTGGCTTGGTTGTATAAAATACACGCTAGGCATGTTTTGACCCCAATGAGGCTTGGTGTGTGTAATACACATGCCAAGCCAAACCTGGCTTGATTTGGCTTGACGTGTATAATACACACGCCAAGCTCTTCTGGCCAAGTTTAGCTTTACGTGTGTATTGTACACACCGAGTTTGATCCTCCTTAGACCCGAAATGGTGTGCATGCCCCTGGAACAACGCGTCAATCTTCATTTGATCTGCTTAGGAGGCTGGGCTAGAATAAATGGTTAAGGATCGATGAACATTCTCAAAATCCCGAACATACAAAAAATTCACATAAAATAATATAAAATTCACCTAAATTAATAAAAAATCATATAAAATAATAAAAAAATTCACATAAAATAATAAAAACTCACATAAGATAACAAAAAATTCATAAAAAATAACAAAAAATCTCACATAAAATAACAAATAGCACACACATATACATGTCTTTTAAAAATTGGCACGTACTCCCAAAAAGTGTTGCGACATCAGTTCTCTCCACTTGGGGTAGTCATGCTAAATTAATTTTGAGATCAATGGGTTCGCCCAAAGACCTCGAACCCTACTTCACACAGGGATTCCCGTGGCTGGTCAAATGGGGCAATCAATGCCTCGTATAACTGGCCACAAGCTGTGGATCTTAGCGTTTTTACTTCTCGCCTATCTTTGAGTATGAATTGATCACCCTCGCACTTACGAATTTATTTTATTTAGAATGAAACTTGAACATCAAATATCTTCAATCATCTTGAGAAGCGGATATTTTTCCCAGCATATTGGGCTTTTGCAACTCACCCCATCTCGGTTATGCCTAGTAATGTCGTTAAGTTCTTGGGGACCGATTACCTTGAGAAACGGATATTTTTCTCGATATACAAGGCTTCCGTTCACTCACCATGTTACCTACCCGATGTTTGAGGTTCGTTCTGAATATGGTGGACCCGTCAGTGATGCCTTAGGCCTCTTCGGATATCTCTTGTCTTTGGCATTGGATCATTAGTGATTTGATACTAAAGAGGGGCATCTGTAGACACTCAAATTTGGCCCAAGACCTGATTGAGACATACTTTAAGAGAGGCACACCCCCGAGCTTTCGATAGCACATCCCATACCCTTAGGAATCTTTCCAAAACCCTTAGAAACCTCTCTGAACCCTTAGTCCTCCCAGGCCATGGTTAGAGTGAGATGTATCAGGGCCGGTAGGGACCTCTGCTAAGACCAAATCTTATACCATTGAAAAGTAGAGGTTCTCAACTTTCCAACAAGCCAAAAATCACCTCAATCCGAGTTGAACTTCAAAAGTTACTGCGATATGAAAAGTGACCCAAAATCCACCTAGTAAAGGCATGCATGGTGTGTATATTAAACACACCAAGCCATTTTTTTCCATAAATGGCTTGGCGTGTCTATTACACATGCCAAGTATAGGTGGGACCCTATGCGGGCTCTGGTTTCTAGGATACTGTAGCTATGATTAGCGTGGGTAATACACATGCTAAGCTTAATTACAGTAACCTCTGGTTATTGCTCGAATTTCACTTTTAGGGTTTGACTTGTTGACCATCCCAATATTTAGGGTGGGTTTCATTAGGATTGTTGCACCCCTGTTTACCCTATTTGAAACCCTCTAGTCATTTGAAACCTCACCCTATCATCTACCATTGATCCTATCCTCACACGTATCCATAACCTTAAAATTTTAGGAAACCTTAGATATTAGGATTACCTAATTGCTAACCCTAATTAGCCTTAAGTATCCCCTAAGCCTCTCTTTTTCTATAAATAGGGAGGCACCCCCTCTTGCAAATGGCTTGAAAAAAAATCTAAAAGAGAGAAAAGATTAAGAGAGATCTTTCCTCACCTTTGGTGCACCTTTTTCATACAAATTCCAGAACTTCAAAGTGTCCTTTAGACCCCACCTTTCATAAAAAACCTCCTAGTTTAGGTGAGAGCTACCCCCTAGCCCGCCTTTCCTACCCCCTAGCTAGCAAAATTTAGAGGTTAAAACCCAGTTTTCCATCATCCAAGCTACTGGAAGCTCGCCAAGTGCACCTACGCGAAGGTCTACAGCTGTTCTTCAAGGGCTCGAGAGCTTCGGCTCTCCCCTCTACTCCTCTACCTTCTTAGCTTTTCCTTTATCTTTGAATTTATGCCGTCACGCCGCAAAAATCTCAGTAATTGCAGAGGGGCACAAATAGGTTCCAAGTGCCTTCGGGCAAGAGGAAGTGCGCTTTTCTTTTTATATTTTTTCTTTTATTTTGGTCATAAGTAGAGACCGCTTTTGAGCAGGTTGATCGGGTGCCTAACTCCTTCTCGATCGATAACCGAAGCCCCTACCCAAGAGCTTTTGGCATAGACTGGTGAATCAGAGTTTTGGCACTTCGGTGATCATAAAATTGATTTAGATTTTTCGGGACACCAAAACCTCCAGGTGGCGACTCTAAATTTTTCGCGAGTGAGCATCGTCGCGACGGGATCCTCAAAAATTTATGGTTGCACACTTATTTATAGATGTATAAGGCCCCTAGAACATTGATTTCTGATAGGAAACAAACCCTAGAACGAATTTAATCTAAACTAGGAAGATTTGAGATCTTGGAGTCTTGATTTTAGGAAGAATCCAGCTTGTTCACGCTTGAAAATCAGCATGAAACCCAATTTGCATGCCTGAAAATCAGCAAGAATCCCAACTCTGACCGGTCGAAATAGCAGTTGTGACCAGTCACAAATCATATTTTTAAAGCTTTAAAGAGCTGGACCGGTCACAATGGCAGTTGTGACCACTCACAAATCAGATTTCTAAAGTTCTCGACTGCTCACGACTGCAAAATCCTGTGTTTTTCTTCTTTCTTCATTTGTCCATAACTTTTGATGTACTGCTTGGAATTTGATGCTTTTTAGCTCATTGAAAAGCTGGGAAAATCTACTTTCCAATGATATAGGCCTCAACTCTAGTATATATATATATATATATAATTTGGCACTCTTCTTTCTCTCTGCTGTTTTGGTTGGTTGTTGTCGTAGCCTTAAAACTCCTTTAACTTTGCTCTTTTAACACATTTTGCATTTATCCAACTTTTATACCTGTTGCAACACAACATGTACTAAAAGCACACACTAGTAGTCAATTGAGAGCTAACAAGGCAAAGATTTGGGGATAAATTATACCACTTTTGAGGCCGATCACACATGCCACATCTCATACCCCTTAATTAACCCAGATTATTGCATGAATAAACGTTTGACGCGAGGTTTGACCCAAAATGGGCCTGGACCTTGAGGGTGATGAGAGGATCATCACCAATGGAACGGATTTTAGAAATTTTCACAACATTCCTAGATGTATCGGGTCAGAGGTTGACCCATGAGATAGAGGTTTGGAGATGCACTAACACTTAGGATTGAATGTTAGTGTTTTGCACACATGGGTGGCATTTCTTGTAAATCCACTAAAAGCTCAAGGGTAAAAGAAAATAATATTCCTAATTCTTAGAATTAGAAATTATAATTTTACAAATTTCCAGTGAATCTCCACCTTTCATCTTGTTGATTTGAGGTTGACTCATCTCACAACACCCAATTTACAATGAGGAAATCTAAAGTGTAAGATGCAATGAGAAGCATGCACCACAAGATCTCATAGAAAACAGGTTTTCACATGAATTTGGGGCATAGAAAATTTCAAAAGACAAGCTAATTAGGGATGTGTGGTGGAAAAATGGGGTAGAGAGAGAGAGAGAGAGAGAGTATTATCATAATGGGAATATATGGGAAAGAGAATATGGCTTGGGAAGTGAGGGAGTGCCATGTGACACAAGATTTCAGCCCTTGTCTCCCAATCTCTCCTTGAAAATTCAAATTCTCAAGAGAAATCTTCATTCCAGCCTTCTTTCACCTTCTTTCTCCTCTCTCGAAACTCCATTAGAGCTCCTTAGAACCCTAGTTTATAGAAAAATCCCCCCCTTCAATTCAACCCTTAAACCAAAGATCTAACACCACTACTCCACCCCCCACACTCTCCACTATTGATCATTCACATAATATATCATTTTATTACTCTTAACTTAGTGATGCTAGGACTTAGTTTGTTACTAATAAGTTACTAATGTGCATATATTAAAAATAATCAGCAAAAGAGAGCCAAAATATTAATCTTTGTCAAAATGAACTCAAAAGAGCAACAAAGAGACGATTAAATGTAAAAGACAATTCACCGCCTACTAAAAAATGAAAGATCGTGTTTTATGATTTTGCAGAACGATTATGCTATTGCTAAAGAGAACTAGATAAAATCGTACCTTACGATTCTTCAAAGAAAGAGTATAGAAGAAAAATAATGAATCATAATTCAGAGAATCGTCTAATAAGAAAGCTATGAAAGATAGAAAATCGTGATTTACGATTTTTCAAGAAAGAAAAGAAAAGAGATAATCATGATTTACAATTGTAGAAGCTTTCCTGTTGATTGCTATTACTGCTGATCATGTGAGAATCTACACCACCATGAATAAAATTAGAAGAACTCTTGAATTAGAAGTTTGGTTGATCATGGATCTGAAAAATTAATAAAAAAAAACCTTAAAAAGACTGTTGCTGAAATAAAGGGAAAAATTCAGAAGTACATCAACTATCCAAAGCAAGGAACTATAAGAATAGAAGTAGAGTTATATTAGGATAGTTTTATTTCTTTTATTAGAATTAAGAGTTTTGTAAACCAAGCCCTTATGATTTATAAATAAGAGGGCTTGGTGTAGGAATAAACCATCGAAGAAATTCTCAGTATCAATTGACGACTGAGGTTGGGTTTTCTTTCGATCAAATTTAGAGTAGATTTTTATTGCTTTGTAGATTATATATCTAAGGTTTCTCAAGAGCAATTGATGACTACGATTGTAAGCTGAAGATTAGAGTAGATATCTGTAGTTTCTCAGAAGCAATTAACGACTGCGACTGAGGAGTGAAATATATAACTTTTATTACTTTCTAGTTTAAATTTTATTTTCTTTTATTTCTTGCTTATAAACATCTTCAGATTTTAATTTGAATTGACGACTTAGATTGAGGTTTGCATATTAGTGTAATAGTTTTTACTTTTCCATCTTCAGTTTTCTAGAATTTGATTGACGCCCATGTTTTAGGAGATTGTTGATTAGATTAAATCTGTATTGATAAAATTTTAGTATTGGTTGATAACTAATGTTAGAAAACTTGATATATAGTGTAACGGTACTGTTTAAATTTATAAATATCCGATAGCTGAAGATTGTGATTGACGACAATAATCTGAAGAATGAGGATTAGGATTTATTTTATGCAAACTTAGTTTAAAAATAATTCTTTTATTCATATTTCTCTAGTAGTTTAGGAACTTAAAAGATAAGTATAAGTTTTCATACAAATTAAGTTAATATAATTTAACCTATCTCTGTGGGAACGATCTTTTGCTAGTACTATGATTTCCATTGGGCACTTGCAATAGTTTACGACTTAATTAGATACACATAAAAGTAGCCCAATCAACTATCACATATATAATTTTGAGCCCCATTCCATCCCTCTTAACCACACAATTTGGGAAAAACTAGCAAGAAAGAGCTAGCTTAGCCAAGGTAAAATTTTACTCTAGTTTTTGTCTAGACTCTTAGCTTTGTAGTATTTGGATTTTCTCATAGTCGTATGGTTTTTCTTGTTCTTGGATGGCTAAAATTATGGAATGATCATGTTCTTACATGGGACCAACACATTAGACCCATTGGATGTGATCTATAGGATCACTTTAAAGTCATCCAATAGTCCATGATGGCCAAATAGGCCTAGACCACTAGATCTTGAAATTTTAGGTGTTTCTTATAGATTCCACGGTTAGATTTGATTTTTCTTTAAAAAGTATGAAAAAATTCTGGACTAATGTATAAAAATGAGATGGGGTGACCATGCATGTGATATTTAAGGACATGCAAGGCCATCCAATGGCTTAGATTGAACAATATTGGGTTAAGTCAAACTATTTTACTCATTCAGTATTTCTTGCATTTTTGTAAAGAAAGTATGGGATATTTTGTATATAGATGTTTTATAAAATATTGAATGAAGTTTTACCTGAGCATGGGATTACCATGCATGTGACTTTCACACACATGCAAGGCCATCCAAATGGTCGCGAATGACCTAGAAAGTAAAACTATGTCATTTTTGGGTTATAACTTGAATATTTGGTATTTTTGAGAGTATAAAATGATATTTTGATATGGAGTTTTTAAATGTTCTATAATGAGCCATGGACCTGAGCCAAATAGTGTCATGCATGTGATCTTGGTATACATGGAAGGCCATCTAATGGCATAGATTGACCAAGAAGGTCAAACTAGGTCAATTTTGAAAGATTAACTTAGAAAAGCTATGTTTTTGATAAATTAAATGAACTTTGATATGTATCTTTTCTATTATTTTATAATGAGACATGGACATGAGCCAAATGGTACCATGCATGTGATCTTGGTACACATGCAAGGCCATCTAATGGCTTAGATTGACCTTGAAGGTCAAAATTTAGAAAATTAGTATATTCTTGAAATTTTTGATCATGTCATGAATTTTAGGACAAATGATCGATATAGATGAATGATATAGACATAGTAGATTATGTTTATGAAGTTTTTATCTTTGTGGTTGAACACTTTTCTTAGGAATTTCTACGTCAAAAATACATTTTTTTGCTATGAATAGTGTATAATTGATAAAAGATGATACTTTGCATAGTTTAATCATAGAAATTATTCTGTAATATTTGATGCATTTTGATGGATTATTCATATATGATCTCAGATGTTTAAATGATTTGATCATGCTTACAATGTATGGTTATAGATCGTCTAATATCTATAATAACTATATGCGATCTAGTGTAGATTTTTGGCCTAATTTTTATGGAATTAGGATAGGATTTTAAATATGACCTAATGGCTGGATATGGACACATACATGGCCATATCTCAGAAATATAATTCATTTATGGATTATGATTGTCTAATCGGAAGGCCTCGACTGATCCCTAAAACTTGCTCGTTTTGCTAGGATTTTCTCGATAAAGATCCCTAAAACTTACTTGTTTTCAATCATAGAATTTGTTCGCTTGAATGATTAGACAAGATTAGAAATTTTGGGAAATTATATGTTTGACCCTTGACTTTGATCATGGGTATATCAATTGTGACAGCCCGAATTTTCCCAACCTAAATTTCCTGATATATATATTATTTTTTTCCTAAACCCAATGGGAAAACCCAAACCGCTAGATCGTAGACCACAATCTGATACATAATACTTGGCACATCCATAAATAAACAGAAATCAAAGCAATTATTATATATAGCATAATTAAAACCTCCAGATCAAAAATCCAACAAGAACAAAACTAAATAAACACCAGTGATGACCAACCATCACCTAACAATGGTGTACACTAGTACGAATGTACCAAAACTTAACTCACCAAATCCACAAAGTACAATTCTACGATCCTTGAACAAAGTACAAATTTTTGTGCGAAAGCTCCCTTCTTTTAGTATGTAATCTGGGCCCTCCCAAACCTACACCTGTGACGTATAGTCGGGGTGAGCTAACAACTAAGCTCAGTAGTGGATAAACAATATAAATTCACATTTAACATTTGAAAACATAGTTTCAAACAAGAGTCAGAACCATCATTTAATTTCTGCTTCCAAAACTTAATCATTCCTTTTCTTTTCAAACACATTTTTCAAAGCATTCATCAATTTCTTCTATTTTAAAACTCAACCTTAAACATTTAACTTTACCATGATATTCCATCCAAAAGTACACATATAAAAAAAATCTTTAAACAATTAGACTTATCCAAAAATATCTGAGATTTCACACACATTCCAAATAACGTCGAATTTATAAACACAAACTCAAACAACACATGGGTATCCAAGGGTGTTCCAAGTTTCCAAGGGTGTTCAATGTTTCCAAAGTGTCCAAGGGATGCAACGATATTTAATGGTATCCAAAGGTGTCCAATGATTCCAAAGTGTCCAAGGGATGCAATCATGTCCAAGGGTGTCCAAAGGTGCTCAATGATTCCAAGGTGTCCAAGGGTGTTCAATGTTTTCAAAGTGTGTTCGATATTTCCAAAGTGTCCAAGGGATGCAATGATGTCCAAAGGTGTCCAATGATTCCAAGGTGTCCAAGGGATGCAATGATGTCCAAGGGATGCAATGATGTTCCAAGGGATGCATATGCAGCATATGTATGAATGCGTGTACGGATAGGCCGCCGTACCGGCCCAAGGGATGCAGTCAAAGAATCCAAAGGATTTATAATGCAAATGCAAATGTCAAAAGTCCAAGCGTCGTTGAGTAAATCACAGTTCCAAGGGTGTTAAAATGATTCACGAGTGTCACCAGCGATCTCAAGATTTTACTTTCAAAACACGAGTCAAGCTCAACAATATCAAAGGTTATCTAGAATTGAACATTATCACATGCATAATCATGATTTCACGAGTTCATATTCCAAATCATAAGACTCCAATTCTAACATATCCAACTTCGATCAACTCATCATATTCATGCAAACACATCTAATACTATGAATCAAATCAAATCTATAAATTTAAGTCGAGTTTCCCCTACCTTACAGGCATCTCGAACCTTTGAATCCTCAAACCCGATCCTATTATGAGTAACTCAACGGTTCGGCTTAACCTAGGCATGATCAATGCATGATAAATATTACTACTATGTCTAAACAGTGGTTCAAGAAGCTTAAGTTCTCTTACAATTCATTTACAAACTAAATTAGGCATCAAAGCCTAAATTTAACCAAATCGATCGAACGATTTCCAAATCGTTCGAACGATTCACAAAATCGTTTGAACAGTTTCTAAATCGTTCGAACGAATTTCATATCGTTCGAACGATTTTTATTTCGTTCGAACGAAATTGTCTTTTACCTTTTTCTTCTTCTGAGCAAATCGTTCAATCGATTTTTATTTCGATTGAACGGTTTCCAAAATCGAACGAACGAATTTCATATCGTTCGATCGATTTACTCAGAAACTTTTCTCTCTTTTCATATCTTCTTCTCAGGCCAAATTCGTTCGATCGGATTCTCATTTCGATTGAACGAATTTGTCCTTCTTTAGCTATGGATCAAATCCATTATCCCTTGCAATCATTTTATCTCCTTCATGTAGATTCGTCATTGATTTCCCATATCTTAGCTTTCTAATTTACATTAACATAAGAAAATAATTATAAAGATTTTGCTCACCTTCAATTGGTTGGATTTCTTGATCCCAAGCCTGAACTTACTAGGGTTTCTCAATCCCCAAATACATGATCTCTCCTCTATCCCGAGCTTGATCAAAGATTTGTATTCAATACTCTCCTATGATTTCATAGCCAAATCATTCATGCATTTACTCTCCCCCTTTCTCTCAACTCTCCTCTCAACTACTCAAAATGAATTTATTTACCTCTTTCATTCCTTATAACTTATCCATTTGTCTTGGTGTTAAAAGCCAACATCTAAGGTACATGTGTGTGTGTTCAGTCCATCTAAGGAGTGAGTTTATATTATACACCTCGTATACCTACGATTGACAAGTCGACCTTGTCAAAGGTGACCCGGTCAAACACGTGACCAGTTGGTCCGCATCCCGAGGTGAACCATTTAAATATGAAATTTCTGGGACGTTACATCAATGGTATTACATGCATGGATAGGATTAGATGTACGGTTACGCCATATGTGACATCGAAATAAAATTTAGAAATTCGTCAAATGAGGATTTTTAAATGGGAATTTTGTATAAAGGGTTTTCGAAGAATAAAATGAATTAAAAAAATATAAATCTTCCCGATACGTTAGGTTCAATCGGATGGTTCCTAAAGCCCGAACTGATAACTTTAGGAAAATTTACATCGACAACTAGGAAAGTATTGGTAGCTGATTATCGCCAATTAAATAGATAAGATGAATTGAAACATGATCCTGATGGACCTGGGATTAGCTTGGGAATGTCCCGGACCGAGAGCCGATAATATGTGGCATTGGATGGACCACTAGGTGGACCCCATCTAAGGCTCAAATCTGTGGACCTTGCAGCCCATAGAATAAATAGAAATAAATTTAGAAAAAATCCATAAAAATTCTGAAAATTTATTTAATGAGTCATTGATGTCTAGTTAAAATTTCAGACCCAAACCCCATACGGTTTGAAAGATATGACACTCAGAACGCGATGCAGCAAATATGCCCTATTGCACCCGAAAATAGAGCTATAATAAGCTTTGGTTTCCGAGCCTGAAAAAATATAAAAAAAAATCTAGGATTAATTAAAAATTGACTTTAACATGCCCCTAACTCCTGAGAAAAACTTCACGCATCTATTCAATTAGAACTGACGGCAAGAAAATCAGTAAAATTGCATTCCATAAATTTGGCAAGTGGTGCACAACCAGAAACCAGATTCGACCTTCAATTGGATGGACCTGATTATGTCCTGATCCATTGACCTTTGACCCATTAAATATAAAGGAAAAAGTTGGGTAACTCATTGATCTTTCCAGAGAGCCACTGAGTGCTTGATTCTTTTGTCGGAGTTAAAAGTTATGAAACCGACACCGAGACCTAATAAATCTGGTCCGAATCTTTGATAAAACAGAACCGATCTCGGTGATCTATCTACCACGATCAACCCTGGTCTTATTTTTGAATTCCACTAACTGGGAAAGATGGTCTCATAAGTACTCTTACCCAAAACTTTAGAATCATTCAAAAATTCGATCAGAATTGAAAATGATGGCTGATTTACTATAGGTTATCCACTACTTGTTTGGACCTGAAATGGGTATTTGAATATTTAAACCTGAACCCGAAATGTAAAATTTGAATAGCTGAAACTCTGAACCCGAAATGGGTATTTGAATATTTGAATCTGAACCTGAAATGGGAAATTTGAACATTTAAAACTTTGAACCCGAAATGGGTATTTGAATATTTGAATCTAAACCTGAAATGGAAAATTTGAATATCTGAAACTCTGGACCCGAAATGGATATTTGAATATTTGAATCCGAACCCAAAATGGGAAATTTGAATATCTGAAACTTTGAACCCGAAATGGGTATTTGAATATTTGAATTTGAACCCGAAATGGGTATTTGAATATCTAAAACTCTTGACCCGTAATGGGTATTTGAATATTTAAATCTGATCCCCAAAATGGTTATATTTGAATATTTAAACTCTGAATCCAAAATGAATATTTGAATGTTTGTATCTGAACCCAAAATGAGGATCTGAAAGGATACTTGAATATGAAAATCCTGAATGTATTGAATTTTAACTATTAATTACTTGATAACAAATTCTGAGACCTTGAAGGTAGAAAGACGTTACCATTCTGATATGTTTTGGCCTCACATAGCTGATCAATGTTCTCACGAACAAGCTCATATGAGCATCTTTTATGAAAAAGAATTCTGAAATGCCAGCTAAGGATCAGGTTTAGTCATTGATCCTTGCCTTGATTGGCTAAACGACAGAGAGTACTAGCCTTTGTCTGCGCAATATTGGCATTTGAATTCTGAATTTGGACTATGGTTGGTGTTTGGTATCAACATTGAATTAATTAAAAGATACTAATAATTAACTCATATTTCAAAAAAACTTAGTAATAATTAACTAATCTCTAAGACAATTAAAATTATGCTTAATCATATTGGACGAATCTTGAAGAAATTGTAACTTATGGCTAATGATATCATTGTAATTCTTTTCTCTTCATATTATGGTTGTAGATAATCTGTAGATTATAATCTTGTACTTAGCTCTTAAATCATATTATTCCCTACTTAGTGATAAATTGAATATCATTGAACTACTATTATTTCTACAAATGTTTACCTGTGTATTAATTACCATCAATTGTATTGTATATAGTTAGAATTCTTGCTTAATAATTAGTTATATTCACAACTGCTGGAAACCTTACTTACACATGCACCTATGAACTATCTGTATACTACTTGTACTAGAAATATATGACGATGATAACTAAGATTTTATTGAGCTTTATCACTTACAGTCATTTCATGACCAAAAAATTTCAGAGGCCAGTTAGCAGCCACCCAACTAGGATTGAGGATGCCAGATATGGAAGGATCCAAGAGCGACAATCGAGCTGATCGTCTTAAAGCTCATTTTGTATATAGAGCTACCAATACACGCACTTAGTTTTTAAAGGATCTTTCCTTCCTGTTTTCTTTTGGTTTAGTTTAAGTCCATTACTTTTAAATATTGGCTATAATTTTTTAATTAGGCTTATACAAACATCGTACTTTTAAAGTTTTACTTTGCAAATTAGACTTTTAAAGTGTTGACTTGTTTCAATACCTGTTGAAAATCATTTACGATCAAGTCATAATCCTAAATATGCCCGTAAGGTTAACAAAATTGGGAAGTTAAACCGATAGTGTTTAACTAAAGTTTTTGCGACCACTTTGATAAAAGAAAATAACTCGGTTCCCCACTTAAAAACATTTTTCTTAGATTTTAGAAAAACAAATTTATGGCAAATTACTTGAAAAAGGGAAATGAAGTTGAAATAGAAATACATGAATATGAATATGGATATGAATAGAGATGAACGGTGCCCGTGGCGCCAACTCACATCGGCGCTGGTGACGGACCACGAGGCAGGGTGCCCGTGGTGTGACATAAGGATTCAGGGTTTTCAAGGGCATGGAGAAGGTGGGAATGCGTTTCAATGGTGGATGATAGGATACCCACTTGAATGGCATAAGGGTGGTTTCTAAGGTTATTTGGGGCATAAGGGTCCTAAAGAAACACTCCCCAAAGTCCGGGAAAGTCCACAAGTCAAACACCAAAGTTGAAAATCTGTCATCTCAAATGTGCAGGTTTTTAAGGTATGCATGCATGCTCTAAATCCACAATTGAAACTGAGAAGTTCAAGCCCCGTACTAGAGCTAAATTTTTTGGAGAAGAGATAGTTTTTGGCTATGCGTGTATAGTAAGCACGATTGTGTAAAAAATACTCATGCGTGCATAGGTTAAATTTTCTCATCCCCAATGGATGCATCGGCTTGAACTTCCCCAAAATGATATATTATAATAGTCAATTGGACTTTTCTATCAAAAGTATGGCCATTAGAAGTTCGCTCGCTATTGAGGGCCGTAAAAAATCATGAATCCATGAAATGCAATTCTTTGGGGCCTCTTGCCTCCATTGGCTGACCTTGGGACTATTTGGAGATCAGAGGGGTCTTTCTCTAAGGTTTTTCTAAGTCTTCCTAAGGGTATCTAGGGTTTCAAGGGCATGAGGGATGCTTTCGGAAGCTTGGATCATCATGAACTAGAGCGCTCAACTTCATACAATATTGAAAGGATCGGGCCAAAATTAGGTGTCTACAGATGCCCCTCTTTGGTATTTAGTTGCTTGCAAACAAAGATCAAAGAAGGAGACACTCAATCGTGGTCTTTGCTAGAATGATCGTACAAATGATTCAACTATGCATAAACATGGACCCATCAGGGGTAATTAATAACAAGTGTAGACACCCGAATTCGGCTCAAGGCCCGATCAGTCTGTACTTCATGAGAGATGCACCCCTGTGCTTCCGATGGCACCCCCCGAACCCTTGGGAATCTATCCAGACCTTTAGGAATCACCTAAAACCCATTAGAACCATTCCCCCAACCCTAGGATCCCTTCCCAGACTCAACTTAAACCCTTCTGAGTATTTGATGGGAGGAGAGCTACAAATTTTTATACAGACCACTGTTGAGGATGAGCCACATGCCATTGGAAAGAGGACTTCTCCAGCTTTTCAACGAGCTAAAGATCACCCAATTTGGAGTTGTGGTTCAAAAGTTATGGCCGTTTGAAGGTTCACATAAAATCATAACTTTTTACTCAGGCGTATGTATTACATACGCCCAGCAAATTTGGCTCCAGTTTGGTCAGGCATATGTACTATATACGCCTGGCATTTTTGGGCCAAATTTGGCCGGGCGTATATAATACATATGCCTAGCATAGGTAGCCACAACACGGGCACCCATCTTCTCAGATTCCCCCTGGTTTTCATGAAAATTACTGTACATAAACTGGGTGTATGTAATATATACGCCCAACTTACACTACAAAACATAAGACTATTAGCGGCAATTTTTTTTAGTAAAAAACTGCCGCTATTAGTCTTATCGCTACAAAAAACTGCCGTTACAAAAATAATAGCGGCAGTTTTTTGTAGCGACAGGACTAATAGTAGTCTTATTTTTTGTAGTGTTAGCTACAGTATCTGTCATTAAATGCTCGAATTTCTTCCATCTGGTTTGACCCTTTGACCATCCCCTTGGTTAAGGTGGGTGTCTTGAGGTTGGTTGCACCCCCTTTGAGCTTATTGGCAACCCTTAAGTCACCCATGGTCTCACCCCATCATCCGCCATTGAAACCAATTAGCTCTTAAGTAACCCTCTAACCCACCTCTTCTCTATAAATAGAGAGGCCCCCACTTCCCAAAAGGGGTTGAAAAAATCAAGGTTGAAAAGATTAGGGTGAAAGCTTGAGTTAGGAGAAAGAGAGCCCTAGTGAGAGAAAGTTCTTTTCTTATTTCTTCAATCAGAATTCCAACATGCATAGACCATCCTTTTCAACCCTTTTCAACCATTAGATCACCTCTTTTAGTTAAGGCTTAGTCCCTAGCTTCATCCCACACTTTCTATCTACCGAATCCTATCATTAGAACCTATTCTTCTACAGTTTAAGCCATTTAAAGCCATCGGAAGCACGCCGAAGCGAAGGTTTTCTACGGTGCAACAAGGGCCCGTGAGCTCCGGCTCACCCCCCTCTTCCTCTACCTTCTTGGTGTTTCCTCCGTCCAAGGATTTAAGACGTTATGCCACCGAAATTTCGGTTTGGCTCAAAGCTTGATAGGACCGTATTGCCTTCGGGCAAGGGGAAGCTCCACCCATTTATTTTTATTTTTGGCCATAGATAGAGACCGCTACATGCGGGTTGATCGGGTGCTTAAACCCTTCCCGATCGATAACCGAAGCCCCTACCCTAGAGCTTTTGGCAAAGACCGGTAAATCAGAGTCATATTTAGTACTTCGGTGCTCAAAATATTGATTTAAAGGTTTCCCGGGTCACCAAAAGCCCCGAGTGGCGACTCTACATTTTATTCCATCGTGAGTGCATCGCTGCGACGAGTTCGAGAGGATCCATGCTCGCACAGATGGCGACTCTGTTAGGGATGTCACCCTAGCGCTTCCCCTCTTGTTGGCCTTTCTCTTTATTTTTTATTTTTTACTAACCATGGCTATTTTTTATTCTAATTTTCTGCTGTTTTTCTTTACTTTTTGTTGTTTTTACTAACATACTCACCCCTACGATTCAGTCCTTTAAGTGCCTTAGCCGATTGGCGGGCCTACTTGCGCCTTTAAATTTCAGTTTTTTACGATTTTGTCATTTAAGCCACCTTAGCCGTTTGGCGGGCTTGCTCGCATCTACTTTCCACATCATTTAAATTTCAATCATTTACAAGCCTTAGCCGTTTGGCGGGCTTACGTGCGCTCTTTATTTCAGTCATCATATCTCACCATTGAACGCTGGCCCGTTGAGGCGGCACAGGCTTGTCATCCCCGACCCAATTCTGGACTTAAATTCACTCCCCTTTAAAAATCTGTAATTAAAAGTGAACCAACAGTGTTGGGACATAATCAAATTTGTTTTTGCGTATTTTGGGTAGTTTTTTTGGGGGGTTTAGGCGCATATATAATTTAGCCGGTTCCCAGTAAGGCGGCAGCCCTAGTGGTGATGATCCTGAAAAGAAACACCCCTTCTTGTACCTGAGAAGGCGCTTGCGCCGGAGGTTTATCGGTTGGGTTGCCAATTCCAATCAAGCCGTAAAACTCGCAATGGTGAGAGCGTAGACAGCCTGAATTCAGTCGTGTATCCCTAGGAAGCGGAAAGGAGAGACCCGATAACATACACAGTAGTCCCCGGGAGCATCTCTCCCAGAAAACTAGTCCAAAAGACCCATTTTGGGCTTGTTGTTTACTGTCAAACAAGGCTGGAAAAACAGCCTCTGCCAGGCGTATATATTACATACGCTCGGCAACAAATTCCCAAAAATACTCAGGCATATATAATATATACGCCCAGCCAAAATCCCCATATTTAAGCCAAGCATATATAATATATACGCCCAGCCAAATCTGCTAAGTTTTGGTTAGGCGTATATAATACATACACCCAGTATATATTGGGTTCAGGCAGCTCGATCTGAGGCCCAATCCACCACCCAAGTTCTCCGATTAGCGGTATTAGTGCCCACAGTAGCCTCCTGCATTCTGTAACACCCAATATGCCCCCGCCCAGTCAAAAGAAGGCGACTTCTCATTGATTTGCTTCGGAGGATCGGGTCGTTTGAGTGGATTCCCTCACCTTCAATAGAACGAAAGGGTTCCCTTTCGCTTCTTTCGAAGTGTGTCGGATCCCGCCGTGGGACCTATTAAAGGTGCATATATCACCCAAGACGGGAACTTTTCTAGGGCACCAGATTATCATTCATTTAAATAGGGGAGATAATGTTCATTTAAAAAATCTAAAAAAATAAATATATAGAAATATCAAAAATCCGTATATAGGCGCACTTTCGGTGCGACCGTCACTACGGCGACCTCAAACCCAACCCGTAGAGGAAGAACTAGGAAAGTGTTCGGGCCTTACCCAAGGCATCGATACAACACTCGTTAGCGGATCATGTTGAGCGCCAATACATCCCCGCCATCATCCCCATCCCATTCTCGTATAGGAGAAGACCCGATCCCCAACACCTTCACCCGGTTCGATGTCACGGGTGGGCACCTGTGTTCGCATCCACCCCATCCCCCGCCCTTACATTTTCCCAACATACCCCCATCACATCCTCTATTGAAACACTTCATTTCCCGTTCGACCCATACATCCCCACCTCCCATCCATACACCCTTACCGCACACCCCTACTCCCAAAGACCCCATCGGGAGCCCCATCCCCCGCCTACCTCCCACATCCTGTCCACTTCGTCATCCATGCCTCCTACATCCTATATCCCATTCACCTCATCTCACCTGCCTTCCACATCACATGGCCCATCCACATCCCAACATACCTCCCTATTTACCCAGGTCATGCCCAGCTTTTCCCAGGGTGTAACCAGTAACCCACCATCTTCCTTACCCATACATCCACACCCTCCAAGTATAATCATTCATACCCCCATACCCGGGTCATGCCCAATTTCACCCAACCCCCCTCCGTCCTTGAATGGGCCATCACCCTCCAATCCCACACTTGAATCCATGCCCTCAATGGAGGACATGAGAATGATGTATGCCCTGTGGGCTACTTCTCGGAGTCCTACATTCCAAACCCCACATCTAAGTCTCCAAAACCTCCATACCCCATTCTCCCATGACCATGCCCAACCACCCATCATTCATACCATCCAAGATCCCCCACCTCAATTCCAAGCCCAGGCCCAAAATCCTCAAGGCCCATTGGCCCAAGCCCAAACCCATCAAACCCAAACCTAGGCCCAAAATCAAGGCCCATGGGCCTAAGCCCAAACCCATCAGACTCAGACCCCGACCCAAAATCCTCAAGGCCCATGGGCCAAAACCCAAACCCAGGCCCAAAACCCTCAAGGCCCATGGCCCCAGGCCAAAACCCACCAGACTCAAGCCTAGGCCCAAGCCCATCAGATCCAGGCCTAGTTTCAAACCCCCCAGGGCCCTTGGACCCAAACCTATCAAACCCAAGCCCAAGGCCCATCATCCCACACCCAATACCCACATGGCCCATTAGCCCAAACCCAACAGGGCCCGTTGGCCCAAAATCATACCAACCCCCACATCCAGGCCCAAGGCCCATCAATCCAAGCTTTTCAAAACCATCAAGCCCAAACCCAAGGCCCATCCACCCACACTCATCAAGGCCCATTCACAAACCCCGTACCCCTTCACCAATACCCTTCATTCACCTACACCCCTTATGCCCCCATCCCGCCTCCAACGGAAAATCCGATCCACCCTATGCCTCAAAACCACACCTACAGCATCCCGCCACATCAACCACACCCCCATCACCCCCATCACCCCCAGAATATACACCAAGCTCAGCACATCATTCATCCGTAAACCACTCATCCATTCACTCCCTCCCATCCCCTACAAGCCTTGTGGCCCCACCAGGTCATCCAACCCATAACCCCCCAAGTCCAAAGAGCAGACCTCGCCCCTCACCAGTACAATGACCAACAGTACGAGGAGGACGAGATCCATAATAGTGGAGGAGCTGCCAATTTCGGCCCCCTTAGGCCCATCATCGTCACACCCAGGGCCGAGCCAAACCAGGGGGAGGCAGTCCCAACTATAAAAGAATCAGAGCAGCCGAAAGAGCAGATCAACAGAATACAAAAGCAGCTGACGAAGATGGGGGGGCTAGAACTACATTCGACAGACTTTTCAGACTTGTGTCTGTTCTCGAACGTCCCCCTACCACCAAAATTTAAGATGCCGTTATTCGATAAATATAATGGCACTGGCAACCCCATAGCTCACTTAAAATCTTTCTGTGGGGATATGTGTCAGTACGACGGAGATGAACGACTCCTCATCAAAGTATTCCAAAAGAGTCTAACGGGCTCGACACTAAGATGGTTCACATCCCTAGAACCATCCATGACCAAAACTTGGAAAGATCTGACACACTTATTCCAAGAACAATATGTCTATAACATGGACATAGAGCCAAGGAAGTCGAATTTGGCCCGTTTGAAGGAAAGACATGATGAAACTTTCAGTGCCTACTTAGGAAGGTGGAGGGCATTGGCCGCCCAGGTGACCCACCGAATTCCGGATGATGAGCAGATTGAATTAATAACCAAGGGAGTGCTCCCAGTCATCGCAAAATTCTTAGTATATCAGCAGCAATCCAGTTTTGAGATTTGGTTCGAAATGCCAACCATTGTGAAGACGCCGTCAGAGAGGGCAGATTGGGAAAGAGTATGGCCAACGGGGCCACTGGGGTTCGGAAAGCTGCTGAACCAAGGGTTGAAAGAAGGCCAGGGGTAGAGGTGCAGAACATCGTTTATCCCCAGGCCAATACCACCCCGATACAGCTCCAGGCCGCACACCCACCCCGGCCCGTTTCGAACAAGCACCAAGGCCGAACAATGGACCAAGGGCCCCGTTCACCCAGGAACAGATGAAAGCACGATTCGAACGGGTCTTCACACCGTTAGGGCAATCATTAAGTGTCTTATTGCCGGTATTGCTATAAAAGGGTCTGGTAAATTTACTCCAGCCTCGCCCACCACCCAATCCGATACCAAGAAACTATGACCCGAACTTCCATTTTAACTTTCACCAGGGACTAGGTCACCCTACGGATCGGTGCTTCCCACTAAAGCACGCAATCTAAGATTCAATAGAGGCGGGAAAATTGTTCCCCCGCCGCTTCCTCAAGGGCAGAATCAGAATATCCATCAGGCCCCTTTGCCACCGCATCCAGGAGGCCCCAGGCCTAACATCCACTGCGTAGAAGAGGAAGAGGAAGAGTTTGACCCATCGAATTACATCAGTAATCAAGAAGAGTTTTCATTTACCAGGATGAACGAGGGCGAACCAATTGTAGGGGTAATCGAGCCACTGTATTTAGCCGATTACTTTCCCACCCCGGCATACCAAGAGGAGCCCCTATATTTAGGGCAGTATTTTTCCACTCCCACTCCCGCCTATCAAATCCAAACGGGCACAGCCCCGCCTCTATTGAATGTATGCCCTCTAAGGACGGCAATCAAAATCGGTGCGAACCCCAACACCTTTCGGCCATTAATAATAAGCGCTAGGGGATTCGACAACACTCAGAGAGAGATCATAGGAGAAGTAGACCTCGACCTGATCATCGGGCCGCAAACCTTCACTGTCCCCTTCCAGGTGATGGACATCAAGTCTACATTTAACCTATTATTGGGTCGGCCGTGGCTACATGAGATCGAGGTAATACCATCAACTCTACACCAAAAGCTCCGATTCATCTCAGGTGGAAGAATCGTCACCATCGTAGGTGAGAGCAGAGAAGACAGGGAGCAGAGCGCTCTGCACATTGAAAATTCGAAAGTGCTTAACATGCCGCGCATAGCAGATGACACCGATTTCCATCGATTTGAGTACGGCTTTTCAGCCGTCACCCTTGAGTCGCCTAAGAAAACCCCTGCCAAAACTGGGGTAGGAATGGACGCGACAGTGCTCATGCTCCTCAAATGGGGCCACCAAAAGGGGAAAGGTTTGGGCCCACGCCTTCAAGGAAGAAGAGACCCCATCAGGGCTAAGGGGCAACAAACCAAATTTGGCCTAGGCTAGAAGCCCGATGTAGAAGAAGTCAGAGAGGCCAAAGAAAAGATGAGAGCCGCAGCAGCCGCCAGGGCCAGCGGAATCAACCTGGAAGAAGAAACTCCCACCCGGCCCCACATCCGCCAAACTTTTGTAAGCACCGGGGTGGTAAAAATTGATTTGAATGGGGAGACGAGAATAACCCCACACAAACTTGTTTCCATCCACCCCCCCAGAGCTCGAGGTAGACTTGGCAGCCCTCTCCTTATTCGAGGAGGAAATCCCCGGGCCCACCCATCAATCCAGCACTAGCCGCTTTGGGCCCACCCTAACCTTCAAAGATAGGGTCCCAGAGCATCCCTCCATAAACATGCTGAGGGAGGGACCGCAAAAGCCTACTGATGCCATTTCTGACCAAAGAGGTAAAGGTCAGACCTCACAGGTAAGTAACTGGACATCGGCCAAATGCTGTGAATACGGCACCGGTTCTCTAAAAAAAAACAACCTGTAAGAAGTGAGGGCTGCCTCTAGGGCACTCTACCCTGTATATATAGAGATCCACTGCGCCAGGAGTTACACTCCGAAAAATTGCAAAAAACCATAAAAATAGAAAAAATACCAATTCTAAAAATATTATCCTTTAAAATTCCTAATAAAATTGAAAATGATGTCGTGATACCCGTCCCACGCAAAGCCGACCCCTTCCCTGTAGAAATACAAGAAGAGGTAGGAGTCACGAGTCTGAACGAGGAAGGTCAAGTCGATGAGCTCCCCAATGAGCTCCTCAAACAATTTGCCGATTTTGAGCATGACCCTACCCCGATCGTCGAAGAGACAGAGGACGTTAATTTGGGCACCGAGGAGGTCCCTAGAATCACCAAAATCGGAACATCGCTATCCCCCGCGGAGAGAGAGGATATGATAGACTTCCTCCGGTCATACCAAGACACGTCTTCACATGGTCATATGAAGACATGCCTTGTTTGGATACCGATCTGGTTGAACATGAGTTGCCACTCTACCCTGATTGTAAGCCGGTTAAACAGAAGCTGAGACGTCTTCGACCTGAATGGATGTTGAAAGTGATGGACGAGGTCATTAAGCAGTATGACGCGGGTTTCCTCATGGTATCCAAGTACCCGCAATGGCTGGCCAATATCGTCCCCGTACCGAAGAAGGATGGAAAGGTTCGAATGTGCATTGATTTCCGAAATCTCAACAAGGCGAGCCCTAAGGATGACTTTCCATTACCCCACATCAACATCTTGGTTGATAACACTGCTAAGCATGGGATGCTTTCGTTTATGGATGGATTCTCAGGTTACAATCAGATCAAGATGGCAAAGGCCAACCGAGAGAAAATCGCGTTCATCACTCCCTGGGGAACCTTCTGTTAGAAGGTGATGCCATTCGGGCTCAAGAACGCCGGGGCAACCTACTAGAGAGCAATGATGGCCCTATTCCACGACATGATGCACCGAGAGATCGAAGTGTATGTCGATGATATGATCGCCAAATCGCCAGAAAGGGATGACCACTTGGTAAACCTTCAGAAGTTGTTTGAGAGGTTAAGAAGGTACAGGTTGCGGTTGAATTCCCAGAAGTGCGCATTCAACGCTATGTCAGGGAAACTGTTAGGCTTTATCGTCAGTAGGAGAGGCATCGAGGTCGATCCGACAAAGATCAAGGCCATCACTGAAATGCAACCACCGTCTACAGAGAAAGAGGTCAGAGGCTTTTTAGGCAGAATCCAGTACATTAGTCGGTTCATTGCATAGTTAACTTTGATATGCGCGCCGATCTTCAAACTACTAAGAAAGGATTCACCAGTTGAGTGGAATGATGACTGCCAAGCTGCATTTGACAAAATCAAGGGTTACCTTCTGAATCCTCTAGTTTTGGTACCACCTGTACCTGATAGACCCCTGATAATGTACCTATCCATGACTGAGTTTTCGATGGGCTGTGTGTTAGGGTAGCATGATGAGATAGGAATAAGAGAGCAGGCCATCTACTACTTGAGCAAGAAGTTTACTGATTATGAGACACGCTACTCTCATCTGGAGAAAGCATGCCTAGCGCTCATGTGGGCTACTCAAAGACGTCGACACTACCTGTTATCCCAAGTCGTCCTACTTCTAGCACGGATGGATCCGTTGAAGTACCTATTCGAGAAACCTGCTCTCATTGGCCGAATTGCACGATGGCAGCTTTTATTATCTAAATTCGACATCACATATGCCACTCAGAAATTGATCAAGGGGCAGGCACTCGCCGACCATCTTGCTGAGAACCCTCTACCTGATTATGAGCCTCTAAGGACTAAATTCCCTGATGAAGACATCCTGTTCATGATAGAAGATGGCACAGAAAAAGCAGAAGAATCATGGGTAATGCACTTTGACGGGGCATCGCATGCTGAAGGCCAAGGAGTTGGCGCCATCCTAATTTCGCCAAAAGGATCCCATGTACCGATCTCTATCAAGCTCAACTTCCCCTGCACTAACAATATGGCTGAGTATGAAGCTTGTGCCGCCGATCTGTAGGCAGCTCTCGATCTGAATGTAACTCACCTTCGAGTTTTTGGCGATTCACAGTTAATCATATGTCAGACGAATGGTGATTGGAAGACGAAAGACGAGAAACTGATCCCCTATCATGAACACCTCGAGGATCTAATAGCTTGCTTCCAAGATGTGACTTTCTCATACGTCCCCCGAATAAGGAATCGCTTCGCCGACGCATTAGCAACTTTGGCGTCAATGATTAAAATCTCCTATGGTGTTGAGATGAAGTCGATCATGATCGAGCAGAGGAATGAGCCGGCCTTCTGCCTCCAGATTGAGGAACCTACAAAGCCTGATGATGAGCCACCTTAGTTCTCAGATATCAAGAATTTCCTCGAGACCCTAACTTTCCCAGAGGGTACATCCAAAACAGACCGACGAACCATCCAACGTTTAGCGGCAGGTTACGTCATTTGCGGGGAATGCCTCTACAAGCGATCATACAATAACTTCTTACTCAGGTGCCTCACTGAAACTGAGGCAGTCAATATTATGAAGGAAGTCCATGAAGGAGTATGCAGAGCCCATGTCAGCGGTCACATGCTCGCTAAGAAAATTCTGCGGCAAGGATACTTTTGGAACACCATAGAATCGGATTGTTGCAAACATGTTCAAAAATGCTACAAGTGTCAAGAATACTCCAGTCTGATACATGCTCCCGCCATTGATCTTCACTGCATGACCACTCCTTGGCCATTTGCTACCTAGGGCCTTGACTTTGTCGGAATGATTAATCTGAAAGCATCAAACGGACATCGATTCATCCTCGTCGCCATTGAATACTTCACCAAGTGGGTAGAAGCGGCGTCATATGCCAATATCACGGCCGTTCACATTGAGAAGTTTCTCAAGAACAATATTGTGTGCCGATTTGGAGTACCCAAAGATATCATAACGGACAACGGCACAAACTTTGTGAATAAGCATGTCCGTGACTTCTGCGAGCAATACAAGATCAAGCACCATCGCTCATCCCCTTTCCGGCCTCAAACTAATGGATTCGTTGAAGCCGTGAACAAGACGGTCGTCCGCATCCTCAAGAAAATGGTTGTCACTTATCGAGATTGGAGCGAAATGCTCCCATTTGATTTGTGGGCCTACCGAACGTCAATCCGTACCGCTACAGGGGCAACACCATTCTCCCTTGTGTATGGAACCGAGGCCATCCTCCCGGTAGAGGTTGAAGTACCCTCGCTCTGAATGCTCATAGAATCAGGCTTACCCGAAGTAGAAAAAGAGAGATCACGCTTTGATCAGTTGAACTTACTGGACGAAAAGAGACTCCTAGCCTTGTGTCACACTCAAATTTACCAGGGGAGAATCGCACACGCTTACAGTAAACATGTCCGCGGTCGAGATCTAAAGGTAGGAGACACTGTGTTGAAGAAGATCTTCCCATCCCTCCATGCCGATCCGAGAGGAAAGTTCAAGCCAAACTGGGAAGGACCATACGTCATCCGAGAAGTGCTGCCGGGATACGCCATCCGCCTCGCCACCATGGACGGAGATCATCTTCCTGAGCCCATCAACGCTGGATACGTCCGACGGTTCTACTCTTAGTCTATCACGATAAGGTAAGTATTGATGAAACAGATACGTGACTGCTTACGAACCACCCAAAAGAGGCCATCATTCTAAGCTCAGTAGCCCAAAAAAAAAAAAAAACATCCCTAAAAAAAATATGATGGTATCCGTTGCTACCCCATTTGAACCTGGGCCTTTCTTTCAATAAACCCATTCCCCCCGAAAATATATACGTATGCATAAAAAAAAAAGAGAGAGAGAAAAAAGATGCATGTGTATAAAGTTACTATCAAATCCAAAAAAATTGAAAAAGCAAAACCTCAAAAAGAGATTGTCTCAAGTGGAGGAAAAAGAATAATAAAAAAATGTGTGTATAGAAGAATCACGGGGCATGTACAGTAGAAACCCTCAAGGAAGAAGGTATTTTGAGAAAATTTAAGCCGTATCAAGGAAATACTTTTTTTAGCCTAGCATACCTTCAAATCCTAACCTAACCCATGGCCAAGCTACACCCTGAAGGAAGCCCTCTTTATAGGTCCACAAGCAGTCATAATATCTGTTAAGTCAACATGAGCTGAGTCGTGAGACGACACCAGAACCCCATCCAGCCGGTTATGACAGAATCTTTGTCTATGTCGTGGCTTTTTGGTTCTAAAAAAAAAATATATATATATATATATATATATATATATATATAAAGAAAAAAAAAAGAAAAAAAGAAAAAAAGAGAAAAAAGAGAAAAAAGAAAGAAAGAAAATTAATTTGAGTTCAAAGCAAGATGGACGTGGTGAAAACCCGCAAGGGCACCATGGGTAAAAACAACAAACTCACGCGGACTAGGTGAAAACCTGAAAAGGCACTTGGGGTAAGAAAGCGAACCCATAGACGTAGTGAAAACCCGAAAGGGCGCTGCGGGTAAAAACAGGGATGACAGGCATGGCAAAAACCCGTCTTGGGCGCTGTGAGCAAAAATGTAAAAAAAAAGAGAGATTAGGAGAGGATCTGTTCTGGTTCATATTTTTTTAGTCTAGACTCCTTGAGCCCCTTCCCTTTTTTTGTGTTGGGCCGCTCGTGTTAAAATTAGATCGGATCCTAATTAGGCATGTCATCTCTACCGCGTCGTCCGACGCATGACCAAAGGTAAGGCCAGAAGACCAATCAATCTTGGGGAAGTTGACCTATCCACGTTCAAAAAGAAGCACCGAAAACTCCTAAACGGGGTTCGACCATGCTCAAAAAGAGGACTCGCTGGTTGGCCTTGAAAATATCGACATCATAAAAAGGAGAAAATTTCAAAAAAAAAGGAGATAATGGATTTTCCTTTCCCATAAAAAGCCTCACACCGTGAAAAAAAAGTTTCAAAAAGATAATATATTTTCCTTTCTCATAAGAAGCCTCACCCGGTTTAGGAGAAATTTTTTTTTTAGATTTTCCTTTTCTAAAAAAAAAAAAAAACCTTACGTTGCGAGACGTATGGAAGAAAATTCGAACACCAAAAAATATGTATATGTGTATATAGTAGATTTCATTCCTTTCCTTACAAGCATCACGTATGAAGTGTCACGTCCCAAAAAGATAACAACATGACACACTTTCTACTTTCTGCCTTCTGTATAAGTATAAAACAAACAAAAAGGAAACAATCCAAAAAAGGAGATTTACATTAAGGGCATCATTTATGTATATATGATCTATGGTATGTGGGAGGCAGTGCAGGCGGGAACCACGCTTCAAAGCACTGATCTCTGCAAGAAGAGAGTCTCACGGGTATGTCGATCAGTCAACCACCTACCATGAACACTCTTCTGCCACCTCCGCGAAGCATTAGCTGCACTGCGAGACTCAGTCAAAAGCTCAGTCAACCGAAGAACCTCGCTCTCGGCCGTAGCAGCTCTCACCTCCGCCATCTCGGCTCTGGTCCTCTCCTTCCCCAAAGCCTCAGTCAAAGCCAACTTCTCTGCAAAAAGAGACTTAATTGTAGTCCGGAGCACCATTTCCTTGAATGGCCAGGACCCCGTCTCTATCGCATCTACCGAAACCGGGTTAGAAGCAGGTAAGCTCTCAGATGTCAGCCAAACCTTGTAATCAGAAGAGAGGGCACCCCCCTGAACCAAGCTACACATATGCGCTGATTGGCGGGTCTCCCAGAGTGCTGCTATGCGATCTAGGTCACTGAGAGAACCCCGAGAGAATACCAGGCAACACAAGGGTGGCCTCACAGTGCACGGCACATGTTGGGTATATCCGAATTGATGAAGCACCCGAGATGGGAAATAGTAGGTACTACCATTCAACCCTAAAAGCGTGATACCCTCACAATCCCGAGAGCAGACAATCAGAAAGGTGCCATCCAACCAGGGAAGCTGTCAGATCAGCTCCGCATCAGATAGCCATAGGCTCAGTTCTTTGATGCTCCCATGGGGTAGCCTTGAGTAGCGTGTCAGAAAGCCCTAAGCCAGATCTCGGACAGGTAACTTTCGGAGACTCGAGTCACCAAAAAGTTCTCTCAGGAATTTCATCGAGCACCTAGTGGGCCCGCCAGCGAAGCCCTTCTCATACCCACCCTTTTTCAAACCAAGAACTGCGTAGACCGCCTTTGCATACCCCGGTTTGGGCACCACTTTGGCAAGCCCCCGATGCATCCTCAAGCCGGTGATAGAGGCTAGCTCCTCCAAGGTTGGGGTGAGCTCCCTGGACCCGAACCTGAAGACATGAGCCCTATGGTCCCATGACACTAAAGCCGCCTTTAGGAGGTCGGGCAACAAAGGAACAACAAGGAGAGAGGAAAGGCAGGATAACTCGAGGCGATCCAGAGCAGCGAGCTCGCCCTCAGCCAAGCTAGCACACCACTTTTGCAAATAACTGGGCCCCGAGTCCAAACAGGGAAGTACACTAACCCCATCCCCCTTATGAGAATTTGGACCGGGAAGCGGGTCCATAGACGTACAAAGATGTCCTATATAAAGCTCAGTCAATGTAGGGTGATGGACCCGCTTATCAAGGAAAAAGGGGAAGAGAAAAAAAAAGAAAGAAAAGAAGGGGCAAAAAGGCAAAGCCCGAGTGAACAGTGAGGAAAAGAGGGCTGGGCGCAGGTTAAAAGGAACTTGTCGAGCATCAGTTATATGGGGCGTATATAATATATACGCCAAGCTAAAATTCTAAATTTATTTGCCAGGTGTATATATTATATACGCTAGTACAACGTGGCAGTTTTCTTGCCAGGCGTATGTATTATATACGCCAAGGCAAAATTTCAAATTTTTTGCCTGGCGTATATAATATATACGCCCAGTTAAAAGGGCAGGGAAGTGTAGCCCCCCCTCAAGTCATCCCATTCTTTTTTTTCTTACTTCACAAGAGAGGAGCGGATTTCGCTTAGCCTACTTTTTTTTTTTATCTCGGGGCAGCCCACAGGCGGGCACGCTCACGGATGACGTGGCACCCATGGGACATATGCGGGTAGTCACACGCGAGCTTCCCCCCAATCATTGGAAGGGGCTCTGGCCCGCTTCATGCCAAACAAAAGAAAAAACAACACCATAGAGGTAGAAAAATAAATAAACGGAGCAATCATATAAACCATAAAAGTTGTGAGACCATCCAAAAAAAAATCAAAAGAAAATTATTACATATTCCCCAATATTCCAAAATCTAAATTGTTTCATTGTTTCAAATTTTCAGAAAAAGAAAAAACTAATCCTGGGCAGCCCCCTTTGACTTCTTCCGGCGTCGGGTCGCGCTTTGAAAGGTACGGGTCTCCCCCACCCGAGTCAATGCCTGAGAGATATGGCCAAGCAGAGAGCGCGACTCCTTTTCACGAGCACGCTGCATAAGCACATGAAGGGCCATCAGTTAGGGAAACAAGCAGAAAGTAAATATGAGGATGACTAGATGCGGTTAGTATTCACTCACCACCTCAACCTCCCTAAGACCGGCAATGTTACGGTAATATTCGGCTTGGTTTACGGCCGACTCATAATCCTGCAGCAAAAAGATAAAGAGAGAGGTATCAGTCACACAGGCCATCGGTAATCCCAGAAAACAGAGGAGCAAGGTAACAAGGGAGAGATTACCCCAGGGATCAGCTCAGGGATGGAATCCGGATAGCTTCAGCGGATATGCATGCCTTCTCAGCCACATCGGCACACATACGTGATAGAAAGGCATCATCCAAGCGCTTAAAGGTCCCCTGGACCTCAGTTGGTGAACTGCCGAAAGCACCAGCACCGGAAGGGTCGGAAGGTCCTGCACCAGTAGCCTCACCAGGAACATTTACCTCATCCCCCTCATCTGAATCGTCATCCTGTCCAAACTATAGAGAGAAATAGTCTTTCTTCAAAAAGCAGGGCAATTAAGGTAATCATATGGAAGGCGGCTAATAGAAAGAGGAAAGAACATTACCTGAGAGTGCGGACCCCCCAAAAGCCAAAAAGTTGGTGCCAGGCACGAATCGGGGCAACAGGGAACGATAGGGCAAAGACTCATACCACATCTGATATCCCCCAGGAAAGAGAAGGTCATCAATGGGGACCCCGTGGTTGAGAAAGCGAGCAGTAAGCATTTCGATAGAACCCTCAGGAGCCAATACATCATCTGGAGGAGCTTGGGGCACGACAAAAAGAGGTCGATACTGATGAACCACCTTCTCTCCTAAGTAATAAGCCCTAGCCCAGGACCCATAGAAGAAAATAATGGGTCGATCTAACAAAACGCGAGAGGGGCCCATTGCAGCCAAGTTCCAGAAGGGGGATCCAACGTAGGGATCAAGGATGACCTGCTCAACAAAAAGAGAGGGGATTTTTACATTTGGTCAGAACCCACAACATAAAAGAGCTATCAAATTTGCAAAGAGAGAAATTGTTATACCTGCTCTGGGATCAACAGATCAAACTGAGAGCGCAACCCTAACTCCAAGTGCTTCATACCTACGTCCCGATGGCGGTTTGCATGCCAATTGCTCATAAGGGGGAATGTGGGAACTTCGGAGAGAAGCAGAGGGCGACCAGGTTGGAAATGCAGATACCCCACACCTGAGAAAGCAAGCAGATAAAAACAAATATGCAAAAAAAAAGGGGGGGGGGGAACGAATTAAGACCAAAGAATAAATTACCTCAAGAGTGGGCCCGAAGCCCACAATGGAACTGGAGTCCCCAAGAACGGCTCACACCAAGCTAGACATGAGCACTTTGTAGCCAGCACCTCCTCAATCGAACCGATGTACGGTGTCCCAGTTCACCATAAGACTGAGTAGGGACAACGAGACCCGCCCTCTGCTGGTATTTGAAAGGAGAGTCTTGCCCAGGAGGAACAGCAGAGAAATGCGGGCCAACATCAATGCACACTCTGGCTTGAGGTAAATGGCCGCATCAGGTTGGCCCAGGTCCACTAACTCGTGAGGCTCAAACAAACCCACCAGCCAGGATAGCTTAACCTCGGAACCACGAATGTTCCCGGAGGTCGGGTAGGCCCCTATCACCCGAGTCACCTCCTCCCTATCAGGCGTGCGGGTAGGTATCATTGGCACCCCTCCAACACGAACCCCAGTGATCATAGACCAGTCTACGGGCGTGAGGGTCATCTCAGCCATGGCCATGTGAAATGTCATGGTCTCAGCGCGAAAGCACTCTATCAGGGCCTTCAGATAGGCCGTGTCAGCCCTCATAGCGGGGCATGAAATGAAGTCCCCAAAACCAGCTTGGGCGAGCAGGTCCTTCACCACCTGGGGGAGATAAAGTACGAGGCGCTGGAGGTCAAACCAACCACCCCGGAACATAATGTGTGGTAGGGGTTGCAAATAAAAAGCATCAGTCAAATAGGAGCAAGGTGGTATAATGAAGGCATCAAAGGAAAACAAAAGAAAAAGGGGCTCGTCTATTTACCTGGCCAGCAATCCCAAAGTTGGACATATGGGTATGCTGACAATGCAGGAGGCCAGTGCAAGCGGCTTCACCTTGCATTTCGTACCAAGGTTGGGATGAGCGCTGTGAAACAATGAACTGTTCCCCGTGAGGACCATAGGCCATCTCCGGCCCCTCCTGTGGACCCTGCCCTTCGTCGCTGGACATCTGAAAATATGGAACACATCGGTATAAGAAAGGGCTGCTAAAAAAAAAAAAAAGAGGAGAAGGAGAATAACAAAAAAAAAAATGCACGAATCTATCATCAAAAAATGAATGAAAAATGAATGGTGATGAGTAATGAGGAAAATGAAAAAGAGGGGAGCATAAGCCTAAAAGAACAACAAATACCTGAAAAAAAAAAGAGAGAAAAATGCACTACAAAAAGAAAGAACATCAAGCATTCCAAACCAAAAAATAGAAAGAGAAAAGTAACATAAAATGCATAAAAAAAAATAAAATAAATAACAATAACATATGTGCACTAATCCATCAAAAAAAAAAAACAACAAAAAAGAAGCATCATATACAAAAAAAAACAAAAAAGGGGAAGCATCACATAATAGAAAAAAAAAAAAGGGGGCATCACATATACAAAAAAAAAAAAAAAAAAAAAAGAAGCATCATATAATAGAAAATAACAAAAAAAAAAGGGGGCATTACATATACAAAAAAAAAATAACAAAAAAAGGAAGCACCACATAATAGAAAACAAAAAAAAAAAGGGGGCATCACATATACAAAAAAAATAACAAAAAAAAGAAGCATCACATAATAGAAAACAAAAAAAAAAGGGGGCATCACATATACAAAAAAAAAAAAAAACAACAAAAAAAAAAAGAAGCATCACATAATAGAAAACAAAAAAAGGGGGGGGGGCATCACATATACAAGAAAAAAAAAACAACAAAAAAAGGAAGAGCATCACATATACAAAAAAAAACAAAAAAAAAGAAGCATCACATAATAGAAAAAAAAAAAAAAAAAAAGCATCATACAAAAAAACAAACAACAAAAAGGAAGAAGGAACGTCCAGAAAAAGAAACAAAAAAAAAAAACAAAAACAACACAACATTATCAAAATTCAAAGGAAAGATCGATTACCGTTAATGGGAGAAGAAATAAATCCAAAATCGGCAGAGGATAAACGCCTCTTGATCCGCACACGCAACCCCCGGTATTAGAACTCAAGAAAAATCAAATGCCAAAACCCTAAGGGGCTGTCCCGGACTTGAGAAGGAAGGAGGGAAGAAGATAGTGTTTGAAAGAGGGGGCCCCTTTTGTGCTCGGGCTCGGGCAGTTTTAAAACTGCCAATTTTGGTCAGGCGTATATAATATATACGCCCGACCATTCTTTTTCCCATTTTGGTCAGGCGTATATAATATATACGCCCGGCCATTTTTTGCTACAGATTTGCCGGGCGTATATATTATATACGCTCGATCAGAAATGACAATTTTAAAATTGCCCGGCCATTTTTTCGTCTTTGAGGCCCGATGGACCCTCTTTTATGCTGCAAACCAAGGTCCGGTCCCTCTTAGAAGCCCACGTACCATCAAGCGATGGTGCACGCATCCCCAAATGGCCCTTCGAGGTCTCTGCGATTGGCCCAAAGGGACTGTGCTATAATAAATGGATCTAGATCCGTAAGCACCCGTTGAGTGCTCCATAAATCCATAAAATCAAAAAAGGGAGAAAAAGGAAAAATACTGAAAAACCACACTAGTTCTTAAAAGAGCGTCGCAATGACTATTTGTGCCACTCCGAGAACCGTGTTAAATCAATTCAGAATGATCAGGTTCACCCGAAAACTCTCGAACCCTGCTTTACACAGGGACACCCCATACCTGATTTGGCAAGCAAATGAACTCATCCATCACCGGTCGCTCCTGAGAACGTACACCTAGCCCAAGATCTTCTCCAACAGAAGTCGAGACCTAATCCGGTAGGAAAACCAAGGACTTATCACCGGAATGCGCACGTCCTTAAGGTATATCAACATGGCAAGTTGATCTGCCTAAGGATACATGCAAAAATAAAAATAGTTTGAGCATGCTCAAAGTCTCGAACTGACATGTGCAAAAAAAAAAGAAGAAAAAGAAAAAGAAGGAGAAGGTTCGGAATAACAACTTGTTGTTATGTAATTAAAATCCTGAGTAGGTTGACCCCACCTTCCAAGCTTTGGCTCTGATTATCCACCTTCGGATCTATGTTGACCAAGAGTATACCCGACTTCAGACCATTCGAAAAGTCTATTGCCAGTCACAACTGACCCGTCAAAAATGAAATTACAACCAACCAAACTATGTGTAAACATACAGACCGAAGGGCTCATTCCCTTTTATTTCCTTTTACACAGGCTTAAAACCTGTATAGGCATGGTGCCCCTGTTGAATGTACGCACTTGCGTCTGGGTATCCGCAGGATGGTCGTTTGTCCTTGTAAATTATACCTTAGGGTCAAGGCTTCCTTTCGTGCCTATTTGCTGCTTATCACCCCCGATGGGTGTCTGTCTGTGCATAGTTAGTAAGATGTGATTTCATTAGGGAAGGAGGCTAGAATTGACCATCTCTTTCGATGGATGTTTGATTCTAGCCCGATCTTTTTTAACTTTGTCTCGAGTTAAGGCACTCCGGTTCATGTGAATCAGAAGTACCTCACCATCGGAACGTACACATCCCCAAGGTGTACCTATCCCCGACAGGGCGCACGCACTCTTAAATCGTATCAACTAACATTTGATCCACTTAAAGAGTTGTGTAAGAATAAAATTGCCAGAGGTCCTTGAGCTTCACTTAGTGGCCTCGAAACAAAAAAAAATCCAAAAAAAGGAAACATAAAAAACTACTCTAAAAATGGGCATGCATTCCCAAGAAGTGTTGCGACATCAACATTCGCTCCACTCGGGTAAATCATGCTAAAACAACCTCGAGGTTGATGGGTTCACCCAGAAACTTTGAGCCCTACCTAGGTAAGGGCACCCGTGGCCAATTCAATGGAGCTGTCAATACCCCATAGGATTGGACACATTGTTTAGACCTTCGCTTTGTGTACCTCGCGTCGATCCCGAAGCATAGATCGATCACCCCGTTTCATGGAGCTGTGTGGTTCATATTAATACTCAACATCACAAATCTATAATTTCCCTCAAGAAGTGGATGATATCCCGGCTTGCGGGCTTACACTTTTTGTGATCATCACAGTTATGCCCAGTAATGTTGTAATGTGCTTGGAGACTGTTAGCTTTGAGGTACGGACGATATCCCGAAATGAGAGGGCTTACGTATACTCACCACCACCATGAATGATTGAGAATTGAGTTGAACTAGGTGGACCCATCAAACATGCCTTGGACCTCTTCAGATGTCTGTTATCTTTGGCATCCGATCATTAATGATCGAATACCAAAGAGGGGCATTTGTAGACACCCAAATTCGGCCCAAGGCCCGATCAGTCTGTACTTCGTGAGAGATGCACCCTTGTGCTTCCGATGGCACCCCCCGAACCCTTGGGAATCTATCCAGACCTTTAGGAATCACCTAAAACCCATTAGAACCATTCCCCCAACCCTAGGATCCCTTCCCAGACTCAACTTAAACCCTTCTGAGTATTTGATGGGAGGAGAGCTACAACTTTTTATACAGACTACTTCTAAGGATGAGCCACATATTGTTGGAAAGCAGACTTCTCCAGATTTCCAACGAGCCAAAGATCACCCAATTTGGAGTTGTGGTTTAAACGTTATGGCCATTTGAAGGTTCACATAAAATCATAACTTTTTGCTCAGGCGTATGTATTACATACGCCAAACAAATTTGGCCCCAGTTTGGTCAGGCGTATGTACTATATACGCCTAGCATTTTTGGGCCAAATTTGGCCAGGCGTATATAATACATATGCCCAACATAGGTAGCCACAACATGGGCACCCATCTTCTCAGATTTCCCCTGGTTTTCATGAAAATTACTGTACATAAACTGGGCGTATGTAATATATACGCCCGGCTTAGCTACAGTATCTGTCATTAAATGCTAGAATTTCCTTCATCTGATTTGACCCTTTGACCATCCCCTTGGTTAAGGTGGGTGTCTCGAGGTTGGTTGCACCCCCTTTGAGCTTATTGGCAACCCTTAAGTCACCCATGGTCTCACCCCATCATCCGCCATTGAAACCAACTTCCCAAACCTCTAGGACCCTAAAAACCTAGAAAACCTTAGATGGAGGATTACCTAATTGCTAAACCAATTAGCTCTTAAGTAACCCTCTAACCCACCTCTTCTCTATAAATAGAGAGGCCCCCCTCTTCCCAAAAGGGGTTGAAAAAATCAAGGT
This sequence comes from Chloranthus sessilifolius, assembly GCA_021018995.1. Classification (NCBI taxonomy): domain Eukaryota; kingdom Viridiplantae; phylum Streptophyta; class Magnoliopsida; order Chloranthales; family Chloranthaceae; genus Chloranthus; species Chloranthus sessilifolius. The sequence continues at coordinate 22,226,984 of CM037588.1, forward strand.
TGAAAAGATTAGGGTGAAAGCTTGAGTTAGGAGAAAGAGAGCCCTAGTGAGAGAAAGTTCTTTTCTTATTTCATCAACCAGAATTCTAGCATGGATAGATCATCCTTTTCAACCCTTTTCAACCATTAGATCACCTCTTTTAGTTAAGGCTTAGTCCCTAGCTTCATCCCACACTTCCTATCTACCGAATCCTAGCATTAGAACCTATTCTTCTACCGTTTAAGCCATTTAAAGCCATCGAAAGCACGCCGAAGCGAAGGTCTTCTACGGTGCAACAAGGGCCCGTGAGCTCCGGCTCACCCCTCTCTTCCTCTACCTTCTTGGTGTTTCCTCCGTCCAAGGATTCAAGCCGTTACGCCACCGAAATTTCGGTTTGGCTCAAAGCTTGATAGGACCATATTGCCTTCGAACAAGGGGAAGCTCCACCCATTTATTTTTATTTTTGGTCATAGATAGAGACCGCTACATGCGGGTTGATCGGGTGCCTAAACCCTTCCCGATCGATAATCGAAGCCCCTACCCTAGAGCCTTTGGTAAAGACCGGTAAATCAGAGTCATATTTAGCACTTCGGTGCTCAAAATATTGATTTAATGGTTTCCCGGGTCACCAAAAGCCCCGGGTGGTGACTCTACATTTTATTCCATCGCGAGTGCATCGCCGTGACGGGTTCGAGAGGATTCATGCTCGCACAACAAGGCAATGAAAGTCCTGACCCAAATTATGACAGGGTACTTTTTATAGGAACAACGACCATCCAACGGATACCCAGACGCATTTACATACTTAATAGGGATATCATGCACAAATGCGGGTTTTAAGCCTACAACTGAGAATAATTAAGGGAAATGAACCCTTCTGCATGCATGTTTAAACATAGTTGTTCGCTATGTAATTTCATATCCGACTGGTTGGCCTTAACAACCAATTAACGTTTTTTTTATAATGAAGTTATCCGGACCTCAAACACTGTAGGGTGCATGCCCGAATAGCGTAGACCTAAAGTCTACTCGTCTGAAATAGCACGTGACAAATCTAAAGTTTAAGACACTCAAAGTTCATATGAATCCAAAAAATACGAGAGCGATCAAAGCAAAGAAATGACAGCTTTGCCCAATCTCATGAGGCATTGATTGCCCCACTTTGATTGGCACAGGTACCTTACTTGAGGTAGGGTCCGAGGTTTTTGAGCGTACTCATTGATCTCGATCATTTATTTAGCACAACTACCCGGGCAAAGCGAATATTGATGTCGAACCACCTTTTAGGATGTGTGCAACCAAAATATTTTCTATGATTATTTTTTTTCTTTTCTTCTTCTATTTTTTTTATTTTTGCATTTTTGCAGGAGCACCTTGAGAAAGAGCAAGAATGAGTTGCAGCTTTGGAACGTGAGAACCTTTGTCTGGAATGAGGTCCTTGGTTTTATTGATGCCTTTTCCAAAACACTATAAGGGACTTCTCAGTCGACGGATGAGTGACCGTAATGTTTGCGAAGACGTACTTCTCCATAAAATCCACAACTTAGAACGTGAGTTAGGTCGTTGACCTGTCCTACACATACTTTAACATAGATCAAATACCAAAGGAAAGGGGTATAAAACCCCCTAACAAATTTTATTTTTTTTGGGTTATATGCATTTTTTTTTTATTGTTTTGATTCTTTTTCAAAATGTAAAGGCCGTGAAGATGGAGCCACACAGATTTATTTATTTTTGATGTGGTGTATATCGAGTACAAAAATGAAATGAAAAAGGGAACTACTTTTTGTTATATACATTTTTCTTTTCCATATATTTTTTTGTTTGATGCCTAAACCATGAGAGGAGGTAACTAGGCCCATTTTGAGAATAGTCGAACCCGTTCATGCGGTTGGGCCCGAGTGAGGTCCAGAATTTTACTAAGGTTGGAACGTCCATTCCTTTGGATTGAATTAACCTTTTATCATTACCTTGGGTCATGCATTTGACGGTGCAGTCTGACGATCAACCTGATTAGGACTTGAGTTAACAAGAGCGGCCCAATTGATAGCCAGATAACCCAGAAGTGTACCCAAAGAAGTAATTTATTTTTTAAAACCTTTTTTACTCATAGCACAAGATGGGTTTTTGCCATGCCTATTATTGGCTTCTTTTTTATCCGTCGCGCCCTTTCAGGTTTTCACCTTTGTTGGTGCGTGCTTTTTCTAGGTTCCTTTCGATCCCCGGTGAATTAGTGGCCCAATTCTGTCCTGAGCGGACTCTAGCAATGCAGTGATTTGAATGTTGAAAAGAGAGGGAGATTCTAGGAAAATTTCTAGTTTATTGCGATCCCCAACTGTAGATATTTAACGACGCTGCAATACATCAGTGATCACGCTTTGAAGCGGCTGTGGGTTACTTTTTTACTGAATCGTCTGCTAGCGAACGTCAGCAGCACTGGCTCTTCTTATGATTTAGATAGTTTAGTTATTTTTTTTTCTTTCCTTTCCTTACTGTAATGTAATTCTAATTGGCTTAGGTTTCCTAATCTCACTGAAAGTCTAATTAATTACGTCTCCTAGTTCTACTACAAGTCTAACTAAAGTAGTCTCCTAATTGTACTAGGAATGCAAATATATTAATTTTGGTGAAATTCTAATTAAATCAAGCATGCTAATTATACTGAAATTCTAATTAAAACAACTATATTACTTTTACTGAAATTTTAATTAAAGCAATTATACAAATTGTATTAAAAATTCTGATTGGAGTAAATGGACTAATTTTACTGATTTGAATTTAAGCAATTATACTAATTTTTATTGAAGTTCTAATTAAAACAAATAGACTAATTGTACTAAAATTCTAATTAAGGCAATGAATTTTATTAAAATTCTGATTAAAACAAAGGAACTAATTTTACTAATTCCAATTAAAGCAATAAGTTAATTCCGCTAAAATCTAATCCAAGTAAAGGTACTAATTTTACTGATTCAAATTTAAGCAATAAATTAATTTCACTAAAATCTAGTCGAAATAAAGGAACTAATTTTTATTAATCCTGATTAAAGCAATAAGTTAATTCTACTAAAAATCTAAGAAAAGGGTTTTTGTCCTGCTATGCTAAGGAGGATTGGCCTCATTTTCGAGTACCCTCCGTAAGCTCCCTTGGGCAAATCGGGTGGCTAAGATTTAAAGCAAATTAAATTTTGGATTATAAGATGATATTTTTTTAGATTTTTAAAGTTGATTTCGGATTATAATCATGGATTAAATTATGAAACTAGAAATTAAGAATACTGAATTGTAAATTAGGATTTAAAAAATTTTAAATTAATGAATTAAAACTAAAATTTAAAATCTAAGAACTGAATTTTGGACCGAAATCAGAAAATCGGGCCGTATGATTAAGGACTGATTCTAGAAACTAAGAACTAGAACCAAAGATTAATGACAGGACTGGAGATTGAGATTTCAGAATAAAATTAAAGTCTAAGGTTGGTGATTAGGCCGCCAGATTAAGGACTGGTTCTAAAAACTGTGGGCTTGAACCAGATATTAAAAATTACGGTCTAAAAAAGGGTGCTACGGTCTAAGAGTGAAATTTTAATACTAATAATTAAAACTAGAAAAAAAAAACTAAATCTTAGAACCAAAACTAAGGTCGAAAACTAAAGACTAAATTATTACCTAAGGCCGAGGCTGCAGAAAGGAATCTCAAAATTTGAATCTTGAATCTCGAAGTCATGGCTCTGTTTCTCTATGTTCGTTCTCGAAATTCTCCAACCTCGAAATCCCCAAGCTCTCTGAAATTTTTCAGTCCGCTCTTGGGCAAATTAAAAAAGGTCTTTTATAGGTTTTTTCCTAATTAAACACTCTATTTTAGGTGTTTAATTGAATTGCACATTGGTTTCCCAGTGCTTAATTGCTTTGAGTCGGTCACCGACTCAGTGGGCGACCGACTGACTGGCTCAACTGAGTTTCCTAGTTCTAATCATGTTAGGACTAATTGCACGGCTGGTTTGGGGAACGCAATCCGATTAAGCATTTCATTTGAAGCACTTAATCGTAGAATCTTGAGGGGGGGGATCAAGGATTGTGAGACTAGGTCGGGCGTAAGCCAATTGTGCGCCTGTGGTGGGGCACTCAATCCAATCGCGCATGCCATGTGAGGCGTGTAATCGAGTCTCGAGGTGGTCTGGGGAAAGGAAGTCTGGTATGAGAGGGGACTGATTGCATGTTTGTGGTTTTGCGTGCAATCGAATTACGAGTGTGGTTTTAGGTGCGTAATTCGGGGTTGTCCGAGTAGGGCCTGAAATGCCAGACTATTATTTCATCCTATATTTTGACTATATACTATTGTTTCAGTATGTAGTCTCCCTATGTTGGGACTTGAGCTACAGAGCTATTGTTTCAACTTGTGTTCAATCATGTACTATTGTTTTAGTGCATGATTCCCAATTTAGGGTTAGGGAGTCTGAAATGTTAGACTATTATTTCAGCCTGTATTTCGACTATATACTATTGTTTCAGTATATAGTCTCCCTACTTCGGGACCTGAGCCACAAAGCTATTATTTCAGCCTTTGTTCAGCCATGTACTATTATTTCAGTGCATGATTCCCACGCTAGGGTCATGGGGGCCTGAGCAACAGAGCTATTATTTCAGCATGTGTCTAGCCATATACTATTATTTCTATGCATGGTCCCTATGTTAGGGTTGTGAAACTTCCAGAGAAGGTAAGTCCTTTCCGAAAAGTCACAAGCAAGGTCAAAGGTTGATCGAATAGATTTGTATATTCCGAGAGGGAAAAGTCTCTTTGTTTATTAGATTAAATATACTCATTGCTCGGTTTCTTAGGGGAAATGGCTAATTTGGGTTGGTATTGGCCCTGATTCTGGTAATTGAAGTGAAACTTGGTAGGCAAAATCTCTTTGTTTATTATTATTTTGGTTTCTTCTTTTATTTTTTTGTTTTTTTTTTGTTGGTTTTTTGTTTTGGTTTTGGAAGTAAGAGGTTTTTAAAATTTTGGGATTTTAACTTAAGATCAATTCGGTGGTAAATCTTTCGAAAATGTGACTTCCGAGACATCGCTGAGTAGATCCACCAGTACGAGATTTGTGGACTCGACCATTTATGTGGTTGTCAAGACGACACTTGGCATGTCGGGTACTCCGTCTAACCTTTTCGACGAATACTGATGATTGTCTCTTATGGGAGGACTACAGTGATTCACGAGTCGAGAGAGATGAGTTTTGAAAATGTTTTGACTTAATCATAGCTAACTATATAACTATATATATATATATATATATATATTTTTTAGAAGAAATATTGAGAAAATAGAAGAGGGTAGTACTTACCTGAGGGCGATACTTACCTGAATTACATGTAGCTTGTGTAATCTGTGATGGGACCAATTGGTTGTCAAGGGTTTCTGTATAGCTGGTGGCAAGACTGACCGGCTGTCGCCGTGACGTTGCGATGGGACTTTAGAGATTTCTTTTCTTTTCTTCATTTTTGCTGCAGCAGGGACTTGGCGACCATTACCGTGATGTAATGTCTTGGGGAAGTGAGTGTTGTGATGGGGGGTTGCAATCTTCCCCTTTTGGTTGTGCTGGGATGAGTTTCAGTGGTTGCAAGTGCAATGGGACGCGAGAAAGTCTTTCCTTCCTTCCTGTCATAGCAGATTATGGTGTGTTGGGACATTAGGGGTCTGCTTTAGGCTGGGGGATCATCGGTTGAGCGTAGTTCTAACAGAGGCGTTTGGATCCTTGTGGGATTTTTTTTTGGTGTGCGAGATGCGATGGGACGTGGGAGGAGTCCCTCTTCCTCTGTTGGAGTCTGTATGTGGAGTCTAGCGACTGCTGCATAGCTAGGGGTCTGGGAGGTAGGCTCTCTGCTTCCTTGTTGGGACATTGGGGGAGCATAGTTAGGGATGGTATTTTTAGAAGGTTTATTTATGCAAGGTTTCATGATGAGGATTTTAGGGAGGTGTGATTGGTGTTGGGGCTATAAGGCAAGATGAAGTTGTTGAGTTGTGATGGAACACATTCGTGATGAGATTGAGTCGTAGTTGCCTCGGGAGGGGACATATTCATGGATGTGTGGCGAGGTTGAGTCTGGATTTTTTGGGTAGTGATGTTTGTGATGGGCCGTTGATGGGATGTTTACACGATAGGTGTGTCATATTTCTTTCTTTGGCAGATATTGGGTTATATGAGATCATGTTGTGGTTGCGTCATGGCTGAACTTGTTTTTGGCTTTCCACAAGGGGACGTGTGGTGGCATGGTTGAATTATCACAATGGGACATGCGTGACGAGGTTTTGCGATGGGATTCCCCCTCTCTGGTCAGATCATGATAGGGTATGGGAGGAGAATCTTGACCGAGATGGGATAAAAGGCGTAAGGATGGAGGATCCTGTCTGGAGTTGGGTATTTCACGCCTAGTACCAAGTGTTTAATCGAATTGAGCGGCTGTTTTCGAGCGTGTGATTGAAAGCTAGAAGGGGTATTTGCGCATTTGACCATCTACGTGGGATCGGATTATGCACGGTGTCATAAGCGCATAATTCAAACATCACCTAATCACTATGCCAGTGACCTTTCAGATTGCGCGATCTATATGGAGCGTGTGACCAAAGCGCTGCGTTGTCTGCGCGGGCGATGGTTTCATTGCGCGCTCTGGTCAGGGCGCATGTTTTGGCTTGAGCACAGTATTCTTTGCACGTGACTGAGTTAAGCGCACGTGTTCTGATGCGTGATTAAGATCGTACTCTATATAAGCGAGGGAGCCTTCATTTGTTTTGCATCCCTCGATATAGTCTCGAGTTTTATTATTTCTGAATCTTTTAAGTTCTGAAATCCTTATTTTGGTGATATCAAGTGATCTAACCGTTCGATTGAGATGTCGTTTCTTCTTATATTCATGATTTTGCACGATCTTCGTCCTGAGGTGATGCTCGGTGTTATCCTTGAAATGGGCGGTATTGGAATGAGGAGGCTAGTCTTCACATCGATCCCTTTTAGGGAGCAGTGAAGGCAGTGTTGAGGAGGTAACGTCAAAGGAGGTGAAGATGATGGAAGAGGAGGAGATACGAGTGGAGGGATGTATTACCCAACCAGTCCTTCCTGAAGCCTCCGATTGGATGCTCCAAGTGGGGTGGTGCTCTTTCTAAAGCCTCCGATTAGACGCTCTGCTCCTCGCTTTGTGTCTGTTTTGGGTCTCTAGTTTTCATTTCGAGTTGTAAATTAGGTTCTAGGTTTTCGTTTTAGGTTGTAAGTTCAGGAGGTATGCCTCCGGTGATACTTGTAAAATTTCTAAGTTATAAATAAAGTGGTGTTCCTATTTATTGTGCTCATTTATTTATTTGAACTTATTAATGGATTAGTCAAGCCTATTTGATTTGATTGATTTATTTAGGATTTGACTTAGCTTAGAGTTTCGGATTTATCCTGAGTTTATTCAGGTTGAAATTAATTTGTGCTATTGAGTTTTTTTTTAGAGGGTTTGTCGGCGGCATTTTTTTTGGGAGGATTATCTTGAGGTGATCTCGTGGTCCAGATGAGTTAGGGTCTCATTTTAGAGAGTTTTTAGTCTATATTTTAGGATTTTTTTTGTTTTGGTCTTAGGTTTGGTTTGAGATGATACTTGTTGGAAGTGTGATCTTTGAATTCCCGGATGGGTGTAAAGCGTTTTAATCCAATTGGCTTGTTTACTTTGCTTTGGCTTTGTGTTTCCTTAGAGGGTTAAGTGTTGAATGATCATTGACTCATCTAGGTTTACCATGGATTGTGGTCTTTTAGGGGGTATGTGTTTGGTTTAGATTTAATTAGATTGGAAGACTTTTAAAAAGGTGACACTTGTCACTCTATGGTTTAGGGGGTGTATAGTTTTTATAAGTGTGAGCCAAAGGCTTTGGGTTTTTATTGTTTTGAATTTTATTTCAAGTTTAGGATTAAAAGTTTCGGGATAATTTTTTGTTTTTTTTTTTTTCATCTAGGGCATTTTTATTTATTAATGTCCTTTCTTCCTTTCTATTTTGCATCCCGGGTATTGAAACCGAAGAATTATGATTATTAAGTGAGTTATTGGGAATGGACGAGATTGGGAATTTGGGGCGGCGCTAGGGTTGGTGCTATCAATCCAACTCGAAGTGTCACCCCATTGGAAGAAGAGATGGAGGAGTTAAAGGTGGTAGAAAGGAAACCCAAGGATAAGGCAGGGTCAGAGTTCTCATGACCGACTCCTATTTTTCCTCGGTAGGCTCTACAGATTTGGTGTTAGTTGCTCTTCCTTGTTATGCTTTCCAAGGTGAGCTTCTACAAGTGGATCCCGCAGGTCCTGGGTAGCTTTCCATGAGCCACTCTTTCTTTTCTGCCAGCTCGGGGTGGGGAAAGGTTGTTATTGTCAAAATTCATTCATGGTGCGTTCTTCCTCCTCTGAGATTTCTTGTTTCCCGAATAAATCTGAATTCGAGCATTGCCTGAACGTGCAGATTTTAAATTTCTTGTTTTAAGTTGTATATTCAGAGGGTATGCCCTCGGTGTATTTTATAATTATTTAGCTTACTTTATGTTTTTAATTCCATTTGTGGTTATTTTGTAAATTTTTGGTTTGGCTTACTTTATTTGTTTTGAGTGTGATGTTTATTTATTTAAATTTGGTTTGATTTGGTTTACTTATTCTGATTTTGTTTGTTTTGGGGTGTGTTGGGGGCATTTTTCATTTTATTTAGTTTAGTTTGGTCATAGTTGAAGTGCGTAAGTGATGGGGGGCATTTTTTTAGTTTTCGGGGTGTACATTTTCTCAGTTAGGAGTGCTTTTAGATTGGTCTTAGCAAGGGCGTGGATTGGGTTGGTGATTAGTGTCGGGACTTGTTAAGTGGTGAAAAATGCCACTTCTCACCCTTTAACCTGACCATTGAAAGACTAGTGAGCACACTAATAAGCCTCTGTCGAGTGTATTTTGTAGACAACAATAAAAGATGACACTAACGCAGAAAACCACTCAAGAATGCCCAAAAAGGGGCCATCTCTCAGGACAGGACAAACCCAACAATAGCACACCAGAGGGTAGCACATCATTGGATCCTTGGGGTGCGTGGCTACAGTAGGGCAAGGCGAAGGAAGTGAAAACAGGCTGAAAACATCCTATCGAGAGGTCACCTGAAGACTTCGATAGGAGCTGAAAGCAAAGAAAGGAGGAATTCATGCAGTTGAGAAGGTTTCGATAGGATCTGAAGGCAAAAGAAGGATGGATTCGTGTGATTAAGGAGTTTGATAAGATCCAAGAACCTATCAAACAGCTGAAAGAAAGGAAGAAACTATCCTATCGAAAGCCTGCCTGAAGGGTAAAGGGAACTTATCGAATGATTTCCTGAACCTATCGAGATGGAGACGCTGGAACATAACCTATCGAAGGGTGCTTGAGCTTTTCGATGGGAGTGAGAGCAACCCTATCAAAATGATGGCATACAGAACGGAACCTATCGAAATGGTTCTCCAACCTATCGAAAAGCCCCTCCAACCTGTTGAATGCTTTAGGTGAAGGGCTAAGAATGCTGAAGCTCTAAGAGGAGGCCCATCCTATCGGAACCTATCGAAGAGATCTGAGAACCTAGCGAAAGGACCAAAAAGCTCTATTTGAACTTGTCGAAAGCTTCCTGAACTTGTCGAAATCGTGTGCAAAACTTCTCAGCAATTCAGCTATGCACATGCCGTGACTTGGTGACCTGCTGCATGCAACTCGAGGCACTTAGTGATCGGCACCACGTGCTCTAACAGAACCCTAACAAACTCTGAGGACCTTCTAGAAGGGATTTTTGGCGAGAAAAATAGAGGAGAAAGCTATATATAGAGACCCCCAATTGCAATTGGGGGGGATCGAGATCTGAGCTAAATTCTGGAGATTAGAGCTTGCAGAGAAATTCTATTTTCCCTCTTTTAGCCCAACAATGGTTGGCTAATTCCCTTGGAGTAGCGAGGAGAGAGGTTAATTCTATAATTGGGTAAGGTTAAGAGTGCTATTGTAGGTTCCCAGCTGCACAGACTACAGATCTGAGAGTATTTCCATTGTAGAGTGACTTTGATTGCAATGTAAATGTTGTTTTTAATGCTTTAATTAGATCTAAAGTTCTTTTAGTTTCATTTGGTGATCGATCGGATTTGTGTAGAGGAGTCTGTAGATCAACTCACCCACTTAACTGGTAGGTCTCTTGGATACCATTCTATCTCCCTAGATCTGATCCTCCTGCAATCTCTTAAGTCTGTGACCTTAGGATTGCAGCATCTGTAGTGGTTTTAATTGTTCTAATTGATGCTTTAGCTTTGGAGGAGATCCCTAGGATGGTCTGTGACCATTAAAGTGGACAGATCATAACCTTAAGATTAGTCCAAGCTCAGGCTCTAATTGAATTCGTCTGTTGCAAATCCTTGGATCAGATAAAGTCTATAGGATGGTCTGTGACCATTCAAGTGGACAAATCATAGCCTTAAGACCAGGTGGATCCTGCGATTTGAAGTGGAGCCTTCTACCCTGCAGCTGTGCTTATAGCCAGTTGAGAGAATTGTGTACTTTGAACCTCTGTGGCATGATTAATCGAACCTAATTTCAATGAAAACAATTTCCAAGCTACTCTTCTCCATTTTCTACTTTTTACTCCCTTCCCCTGCAAGATCTAAGTTCCTAAACTTGATCCAAGTTAGTCTATGTTTAATTTTAGCTTAGCTTAAGTGACAATCCATTTTAAACCTCTCCCCTGTCTTTTAGCTAACATAGCATTAGTTAGGGTGCCAGATCTCATACAGATCTGGAGATTTATCATATTTTAAAACCAACCTCCCTGTGGACATTCCCTTACCATCTTTTTTAAAACTTGCTATAACGGATCCTGATTACTTGCAGGTCTATGTGAGTGTGTTCTGCCTAGTTTTATTAGCAAATTTAGACCCTCATTTGAGGGTAGGGAAACATCCCAACAAGTTTTTGGCGCCGCTGCTGGGGAGGTGTGTTTAGAAATTGGTGGATCTAAGTTTTGTAGTTGTTTGTTTAATTTTACTAACTGCATATATGAGTTTTTGTTATTTTTCAGTATTTTGTGTGCATTTCATCAGATCTGAAGTTGCAGAGTGAGAGAAGAATTGTGTTGGAGGCTGCTCTGTAGTTTGCATCCTTCTACTCCCCTTTTATTTTTCAGATCTGTTGATTTTTCTTAGAGTAGTTAGAAAGTTTGGTTGATTCTACTTGTTGTGTTGAGGATCTATTCTGCATTCAGAATTGGAGTGTTGTATGTTTGGTAGAAGAACTCTCCAACCTCAGATTATTTCACTAAATCAAGAGGTTGAAAGACTTCTCAGATCCAGACCAACTACACCCACATCTATTGCAATTGACTCTGTAGAAATGGGTGAGCAACAGTAGCCTAGAACTCTCAAGGAATTTAATGCACCAGGGGTTTACAATTCTTCTCGCATTCGGCTATGAGATAAAATCTTCCATAATTCAAATGCTACCCTCATTTCATGGCCTGACTAAAGAAGACCCGTACAAGCACATTGATGAGTTTTTGGGACTGTGCACTATATTTAACATCACAGGTTTGGGGGAGGAGGCCACCAGGATGAGACTCTTTCCTTTTTCATTAAAGGACAGAGCCAGGACTTGGTTGTCAATGCTTCCACCCAACAACATTCAGTCCTAGAGTGATCTTCAATGTCAGTTCTTGGCCAAATTCTTTCCCATGTCCAAAACAAGCCAGTTGAGAAAGGGCATCATCTCATTTGCCCAAGATCCAACTGAGAATTTTCACCACGCTTGGAAGAGATTCAAGGAACTCCTAAAGAAATGCCCCCACCATCAAACCCCTGAATGGCAATTGGTTCAGAGCTTTTATCAGGGAATTGATTCTCAGAGCAGGGACATGGTGAACGCCTCCTGTGGTGGCACCTACCTCCATAAAACTGCTGAGGAGGCCTGAGAGCTCTTTGATATCATTAGTGAAAATTCTATGCAAAGGGAAACCTTGGCTAGAGATCTAGAGCCTCCTAGGTTGGTGAAGGAGAATACTTCAAGAGGGAAGTTATATGAAGTGAGTGAGCTAAGTGATTTGGAAAGGAAAGTGGACAGCCTAGCCCTGAAATTTGATAGGCTGATGGGAGCAATGCAGTCACCTGTGGCTGCTAGGGTGGAGGAGGCATGTGCCATATGCCAATCCCCTGCTCACTCCCTTGAAGAATGCCCATCTGCTGACCAGTTTCCCGATTTTATAACAAAGCATGTGGCTGCAGCTCAATCTTATAGGCAGCAGCCTGCTACTGGGTATCAATGGAGAAACATCTGAGGTGGAGATAAGATGCATACCCTAGCCAGCAGCCCATGCCCTACAGAAATGGTCAGCCCTATCGAGAAGGTTATGTCCCAAGGCCTCAGTATCAGCAACCCATGGCCCAACCTATGGCTCCTCCTGTGTAGTAATCTGCACCTCCTCCAACTGTGAGAGCATCTTTCTTTGGGGAACAAGTTTTGTCTTCACTGCAGAATTTGAACTCCCTAACCCAAACTGTGTACTCTCACAACCAGAGCATAAAAAAGATAGAGGACCAACTTGGTCAGCTGTCTGATGCTCTGACTAGGAGAGAGGGAGGAAGGTTGCCTAGCCAACCACTGGACAACCCACGAAGATAGTTTGTAGTGGGTGAAGTCTCCTCCACCTATGAGGAAGCCACATCTGTTACAACTTTGAGAAGTGGTAAGCTAGTGGACAACTAAGTGGGCTATAAGCCTGTGAGGAACTTGGAAGAAGAAAATGAAGTGATTTCTGCAAGAACACAACAAGGACCACTAGTGGTGGACTTGAAGGAACAACCAACTGTGAGTAAAGAGGATAATGAGGATCCTCAAGAAAAGAAAAAAATCAAAAAAATAGAGACCCCATTGGCTAAGGCTGCAAGTGAGGGAGCAATCCCACATTTGCCATTTCCTAAGGCACTGCAAGCACCTTCACCTTTTGATAAAGGGCAAGGAAAATTTGAGGAAATGATGGAGACTTTCAAGCAAGTAAAGATCAATTTTCCCTTACTTGATGCCATTAAACAAGTCCCAGCCTATGCCAAGTTTTTAAAAGACCTCTGCACCCATAAAAGACAGTCTAGGATACACCTATCAAAGAAGGTCTTTGCAGCAGAAAAAGTTAAGCAAGTCCTGTCTATTGTAACTCTCCCCAAACTTCAAGACCCTGGCCTCTCCACTATCCCCTGCATCATTGGGGATCATACCATTGACAAAGCCTTATTAGATCTGGGAGCCAGTGTAAATTTGCTTCCATATTTAATATATGAGAAGCTGGGCTTAGGCAAATTAAAGCCCACACATGTGGTCCTCCAGCTCACTGACAGATCTGAAAGGAAACCTGTGGGGATAATCGAGGATGTTTTAGTTGGAGTTGACAAATTCTTCAATCTTACTGAATTTTTGGTGCTGGATATGGAACCATGTAGGAGTGCCACTTCCATACCTGTGATTCTAGGTAGACCCTTTTTGGCCATAACTAATGCTTGTATTCAGTACAGGCCTGGAATCATGGAAGTGTCATTTGGAAATATGAAGGTCAAATTGAACGTGTACAATGCAGCAAATCAACCTCTTCCCGATGAGGATTGTTTTTTTCTTGATGTGATAGATGAGGTTGTCTAAGAAAATGTAAATATGCTGCTACACGATAAGGAATGGTTTAATGAATTAGCTGAAGAATGGAAGGAAACAGAGGTAGAAAATATTCCCACCTTTGAGATTGAGCATGTGAAACTTGTCTCTTCTGAAGCAACACCAGCACAACACTATCCATGGAGGCCTACTTTGTTACCTCTCCCACCCCCCTCTAAGGCACCCCTACTGCCCTCCCTCATCAGTCTCCCAGACGTGGAGTTAAAGCCACTCCCAAAATCTTTGAAATATGCCTCTTTAGGAGACAACACCAAATTGCCTGTGATAATCTCTTCTTCCCTCTCTCTTGAGCAGGAAAATGAACTACTTTGTGTACTTAAAAGGCATAAGAAGGCAATAGGATGGACCATTTCAGACCTTGGGAGAATCAACCCTGCTGTGTGCATGCATAAAATTCATCTTGAGGAAGGCTCCAAACCTTTCAGAGAGATGCAGAGAAAACTCAACCCACACATGCAGGAGGTTGTGATGAAGGAGGTAGTCAAACTCCTAGATGTTGGGATAATTTACCCCATCTCAGATTCACAATGGGTAGAACCTACCCAGGTAGTACCCAAGATATCCGGCATTATAGTTGTTGAAGCTGATTCAGGTGAGCTGATTCCAACTAGACAGACCACTGGTTGGAGAGTATGCATAGATTACCGCAAACTCAATGAAAAAACCAGCAAGGATCACTTCCCATTGCCCTTCATAGACCAAATATTGGACAAGCTCGCAGGCAAGGCCTATTACTATTTTCTTGATGGATATTCAGGGTACAATCAGATCCCTGTATACCCCCAGGACCAAGAAAAAACCACATTCAATTGCCCATTTGAAACCTCTGCATACAGAAGGATGCCATTTGGGCTGTGTAATGCGCCTGCCACGTTCCAAAGATGCATGTATGCTATCTTCTCTGACATGATTAATAAGTTTTTAGAGATCTTTATGGATGATTTCTCCATTTATGGAGATGATTTTAGCCAATGCTTACACCATCTCAACTCTGTGCTGCAAAGGTGTTAGGAGACCAACCTAGTTTTGAGTTGAGAGAAGAGTCACTTCATGGTGACTCAAGGCACTGCTCTAGGACATGTTGTCTCTCACAAAGGAATCAAGGTTGATCAAGCTAAAATTGATTTAATTGCTCATTTCCCCCCCAAAAACGGTCAAACAAGTTAGATCATTTCTGGGCCATGCTGGGTTTTATAGGAGGTTCATCAAGGACTTCAGCAAAATCTCCAAACCCCTTTGTCACCTGTTGTGCTAGGATGTTCCTTTTGACTTTAATGAGGAATGTTGAGCTGCTTTTGAACTGTTAAAGACCTGTCTGACCAAAGCTCCCATCTTGCAATCCCCTGATTTCTCTCTGCCATTTGAGCTGATGTGTGATGCATCAGACTTTGTCATTGGGGCAGTGTTGGATCAAAGAAAAGACAAGGCACCTTCTGTGGTAGCATATGCCAGTAAATCAATGGTTGATGCTCAATTGAATTATACTACAACTAAGAAAGAGCTTTTAGCTATTGCCTTTGCCTTAGAAAAATTCAGGTCTTATGTGCTGGGATAAAAAATTATCGTGTTCACTGACCACTCAGCTCTGAAATACCTCTTGTCCAAAAAGGAAGCCAAAGCAAGACTAATCAGATGAATTCTTCTCTTGCAGGAATTCAATTTAGAGATTAAAGACAAAAAGGGAGTTGAGAATGTGGTGGCTGACCATTTTTCAAGGATCCCAGCAGCTGAATTAGAAATTATCTACCCTATGCCTGTTTGATCTCACGACTCATTGGTTCACAGAATGGGAA
Source organism: Chloranthus sessilifolius (assembly GCA_021018995.1). NCBI lineage: Eukaryota > Viridiplantae > Streptophyta > Magnoliopsida > Chloranthales > Chloranthaceae > Chloranthus > Chloranthus sessilifolius. The sequence goes on from CM037588.1 coordinate 22,242,460, forward strand.
GGAAGATTTTCAAATTAGAGCGGATAAGTTAGTGCTATCGGATAATGTTGTCCCGTTCCTTGCCCAAGACCTAAGTAGAAACCTGAAGAGCTTCCAAAATAGTATAACCAGGAAGCGAGATCGTCAGATTGCCAGGCAAGCGGCCCAACCACCATCAACTAGATTGATTGCTCCCTCCACTTCGTCTCCCCAGCTTTTCCCTACCACCGACAGCAGCATGATGAGGGAGATCCTCCTACAAGGGTGGGAGATCTGACTACATCAGCGGTTCTAGGAGTCGCTCCTCATCGACCTCATGGGCCATGCGTTTCCATAGACGTACCGGGAGTGCATCGGTGCTAGCGAGGTGCTATCTTTGGGGCATCTAGCTCGGGTCTTGCTACCAGGACCACTACAGCTGGTGCCGCTACCACCAGGGAGGTTGATGACAATAGTGATGATGAGGACGAGGATGACGATGGTGATGATGACGATGATGAGGAGTATGAGCTGAGTGACGATTAGGTCGTCATCTATCATTTGAAATTCTTTTTGGAAATAGCAATGTGATATTTTTTACATGTTTTGATGTGAATATTCTTCATGTTTTTCTGGATGGGAATATTGATTCTTAAGCTATCGTGATGTGATTGTCACAACTTGTTACTAAACATGATGATGCTTCTATGTATATATTTTTTCATTTGGTCCTAATGTGCGTGGTTGAATTCTAATGTGGGGTTGTGTGTAGTTCTTGTGCAGGTACTTGTTTATGGGTGTGGTCACACTGGACCTCTATTTTCTTGAAATACTTTAAGTCTTGTATGTCACATGCCAGATGTGAATTACAGGTTAATTGGAATGGGTGTCGTATGCATTATGATGATCGCTATTAAATGTGTTATTACATTTTAGGTGACTTGATATGGGTATCGACTTGTCGTACAAATAGTACGCAGATTTTTCTTTCCGTCATGCAGGTGTAATTGTAGACCACTTTTGCTCAAACACTTAGATGATTGGACTAGACGGGTAGCCTATTTGGATACCCTATTAGTTGTGTGTAATTTGGTGAGGTATACTTTTGTCAATTTTCGAGGACGAAAATTTTATAAGTTGGGGTGAATGTAATAACCCAAATTTTCGTGACACGTGTGAGTCACGTGTGACTTACACGATGTGTGAGCGTATGTGGTGAACAAGTGAACCACACCTACTTTATACACAACCAGGTGTGGGTGTCTTGTATGTGAACTATATGAAGGTAAAACATCTAACATAAGTTTATGTGTGAAACACACTAGTTTTTACTAGATGAGTGAAAAAGGGAGAGGAGTCTCTCCTACGTGACCTAATTGAGTTTGATAGAGAGAAAGTGGAAATAGGGAGAAGAAGAGAGGACCTTGTAAAAGAAGATTAGGGGCAGGGTGTTCCTTGTGGTCAAGAGACAAGATCCACCTTATGGATCTTACATATATAGAATGAGAAGGGTGTGGTGAAGAAACTTGAAAGGATCATTTGGGTTTGAGCCTGTGGATAATCTGGAAAGAGGTTAGAGGAAGAGTTTTTAAAACCCTCCTCATTTGAATTGATCTTGGATCAAGACTATATAAGATCTAATGATTTGAGGTATGTTTTAAATGTTTACATGTGTTTTAGATAGAGTATAAATTATTAGTTGAATGATTTTGACATTAATAAGGCCTTAAATGAAGTAGGAAACTGGTTCTCGAGCGAATCGAGCATTTATTTTTAACACTCCTCGCTCGAGCGGTTTAAAGGGCTCGCTCACGCGAGGCATCGCGTGAGCTTCAGGTACCTCATTTTACCCGCTCAAGCGATGAACAGTGATCGCTCGAGTGATAAATAGTGGTCGCTCGCGCCATGGTTGGTACCGCATTTTAATCGCTTGAGCGATGAACAATAATCATTTGAGCGATTAAAAGTGATCGCGCGCGCGAGGGGATGGTATCTCGTTTTGATCGCTTGAGCGAGGTCAAGAGCTCGCTCGAGCGAGGTCAAGTGATCGCTCGAGCGATGAATAGTGCTCACTCGAGCGAGTAACTACATGCATTTTCAAATTCTTTCTGTGTAATTCATGGGAGCTATGATTCCCGAGGGTTCTAGAGACCATTCTAAGTATATCCTTAACACATGCAATGTAGGTTTGGCGTGAAACTGTTACGTGTAAACCTCTAGGAGAAAGTGTGCGTTGGATTGAAGGAATTGTGTGGAGGTAGCGAATATCTTGAAACATGTACCTTAATTCGTCAAAACCATATATGTAGAGTAATTCAAGTGAATAGTCATGTATCAGGTGTGTCTAAAAGAGTGTGTGTGTGACTTCAAATATGAAATCATGAGGTCCCCAGGGGACGTAGCAATGTTATAATGGGCATCTAGATGATGCATTAAATCAGTGGCATCCCAGGGATGCAGATGAAATCTAATAGTGAAACAAAAGAAAAATGATCAGGCCTAATGTAATATAATTAACACAATTATACGGTGGATAACTATATGTATAGCACACTCGATATTTCTCCGTTGGTTAAGGTTTGATTAGAATACCCCACAGATGTGGCAGAATATTCACGATTGACTCTGCAGGATATCCGTGACCGGTACGACGGCCAATCCGTACACTTATAGCACATCCCAGGGATGTTGATTTGAGAATAGACCCCGTTGCCTATGAGAACAGGGGCCTGGGTAGTATTGAAACTGAGAACAGTTATGACAAGTGTTTATTTAGACGATGATGGTGGGTATTCTATCAGGGCTCGATGCTATATTGCTCGGGGATTTTTTAAGTTATGATTTAAGTGATTAGGCCGAATCCGTAACTAACACCAACAAGATGAGAATGAACAAAGCCATGCAAAGTAACAGTTGTATCTATCATATCATTTTTCATTATTTCATTTGTCTTCTCAGAAGTTCTATCAGATAACTCATGCTTTTAAATTATTTTTCCTTATATATGTGAGAGATTAACTTATATATTCATTGTGTTTTCCCTATTGAGCTAGCATGTAGCTCACCCCGTTAGACTATACGTCGCAGGTCCAGTGCTAGTAGCAGCAGAGGCTTCGGAAGACGTTGATCCAAAGGATTAGATTACGTGCCCCGAGAAGAGTTAGAACCTCCTCCTGAGAACTTCTTCTAGGAGACCCCTTGCGCAGTTTGAGAGTGAGCTTGAGAGCATTATATACGGCTTGGTATGTCAAGCCTTAAATTTTGGAATGTAATTAAATACTATGATTCTTGCGGCGAACCATCTGGGGTGAACAGTTTATCACCGATGGTTTGGGTCGGTTGGCATGGGATTAGAACTATATTTTAAGTTTTCTAAATTAATTATTAACACATGGAGACTTAGTTAGACTAAATTTCTTGTGATTTACTTGATGGTCGTGCTGATGGCACGGATTTCGAGGTGTTAAAATTCAGGCTGTCACACTCACCCTATTATCTACCATTAAACCCATTTCCCACCTATCTTAGCTCTCAAATTCCTAGAAAACCTTAGATCCTTATTACCTAATTGCTAACCCAATTAACTGTTTAATCCTTCACTAATCCTCTCCTTTTCTATAAATAGAGAGCCAGCCCCCCCTTGCTTAAGGGCTTGAAAATTTTCTAAAAGAGAGAATCCTCTAGAGTTTTCCCCTCCTTTTAGCATTAAATCCAAAAAATTCCAACACCTAGTTTTGCCATTCACAACCCATCTTCCACCATCAATCCTCTAGCTTTAGCAAGAACTAGGCCCTAGCCTATCTCTCCTACCTCCTAGATCTCAAGCCTTAAAAGCCAAGACCCATTCCTCAACCAGTTTGCTATCGAAAGCTCACCAGTGTAACTCTCAGATGAAGATCAACAATGGTGCTACAAGGGCCAGAGCGCTCTGGCTCTCCCGTCTATTCCTCTACCTTCTTTTCTTTTCTTCTATCCTATAATTGAGCTATTATGCTGCCCAAATTTTGAAAGGCGGGAAGGGCTCAATAGGATCGGTGTGCCTTAAGGCAAGGGAAAGTTCTGCTCATTTCATTTTATATATTATAAACACATCCAAGCAGTCATAGTAGAGACCACTTACAAACAAGTAGATCAAATGCCTAATACCTTCTTGATCGATAACCGAAGCCCCTACCCAACAACCTTTGGCAAAGACCGGTAAAATCTGAGTCATATTTTTGCACTTCGGTGCTTACATATTAATTTTTGAGGTATCCCGGGTCACCAAAAGCTTTAAGTGGTGACTCCATCTTTTTTTAGAGAGTTCACATCATCGCGATGGACCCGTAAGGTCCACGGTTGCACAGATGACGATTCCACTGGGGATTTTAGAGCTTCTACTTAAGTTGGCCCCGTTGCATGTTTTTTTCTTCTTTTTACTAACTTTTTTATTTTCTTACTTACCCCTACAATTCCGTCATCTTTACTTACCCCTACGATTCTGCATTTTTGTTTACTACCCCTACTTTTCTGTCATTTACATTCCTTAGCCGATTGGCGGGCCTACTTGAGCTCTTTACCACCTTAGCCGATTGGTGGGTTACTTGATAGTTTAGTTTCAATTTTATCATTTAAATGCCTTAGTCGTTTGGCAAACCTATTTGAACCACCCATTTTTTAACTTAAGTAAACTCCATTAAAATTGAACTTAAAATTGAACCAAGAGGGGGACTTAATTAATTCGTTCTCATGGGTAGGTTTTCCAAAATGGGGGAATTTTAGGTAACGATACACTTGTCCCGATTCTCGGTAGAACGGTAGCCCTAGTGGTGATGATCTCGAAAGGAACCACCCCATCCAATATTTGAGAAGGCGCTTGCGCTGGAGGTATATCGGGTGGGTAAACAAAATTATTACGAAGCTTAAAACCCTTGGGGAAGCTTGTTGGTTACATCGAATCGGCCTTCTATCCTTTAGGCGCAGTAATGAGGGACCCGATAACAAGAAAAAAAAATAGTCCTCGGAAGCACTGCTTCTAGAAAACCCATAAAAAATATACCAACTCAAGCTTGTTGCTGCAATCCAAAATATATATTTATACCTTTTAACATAGTATGTATAATATACACGCTAAGCCAAAAATCCCCAGATTTAGCCTTGCATGCGTAATATACACGCTGAGCCAAAATTCCAGAGTTTTTAGCCTAGTGTGTATAATATACACGCTAAACCAAAATTTCAGAATTTTAGCCTAGCGTATATAATATATATGCAAGCTTGTTCTGGCTCAAGCAGCCTGAATTTGAGGCCTTTTTTACGATTCCCGAGTCCCCCCACTTAGCGGTTTTAATACCCCCGATAATTCCCACACCATCAACACCCAAAATGCCCTCACCGGTCAAGAGAGGCCGCCCTCTTATTGACTCTTCCAAGAGATTGGGTCGTCGCGTGGATTTCCAAGCCCTTACATAGATCAAAGGTCTTCCTTTAATTCTTCCAAGGTGCATCAGAATCCCGCTGTGGGAGGCATTAAGGGAATAAACACCGCCTAAAAAGGGAGATTCAAGGCCCCAGAAAAAGCATCATATTGATCTAAGGGAGAGGAAATTTTTATTCCAAAAATAAACTAAAAACTCAATCAAATCAAAAATCCAAAAAAAGAGAACTTGTGGTGTCGGAACAATGGCATTGCCTTACCCTCCATCATCCCATAGGGGAAGGAGGAAGAAAGTGTTCGGGTCTCACCCGAGGAATCTATACCCGACCCACCGCCAAACCATGTCTTGGGCAGTCGATCCAACATATGCCAACCCCGATTCATCCCCACCACCTTCCCCATCACATTCTCATATGGAGGAGATACCCATCTCCGATTCCCACACCCAATCCCAAGTCAATGTCATTGGACACTTCGATGCACCCATCTTTCCATCCACCACTACTCAAAATCCACCCCATAATCCATCCCATTTTCCTTCCACATTCGTACCCCAGTTTTCATCAACATCCACCCAAAATTTACCCCATTCCCCCCCACAACCAATCCAAATACACCCTACTTTCCACATCTACTCAAGTCATGCCAAATTTTCCCCAATCACCAAAGTCATGCTAAATTTTCTCCAATCCACCCTAACCATGCTCAATTTTCCCCCATCCACATCCAATCTAATACGCAATTTTTCTCCATCCACATCCAATTCAATACCCAATTTTCCCTCATTCACCCAAATCATGCCAAATTTTCCCCATACACCTCTTTCATCGGAAGGGTCATCCACCTCCAACCCCATACCTGACCACATGTCCATGATGGAGGACATGATGAGGGTCAACTCCGCTTGGAAGGCTTCCTAAAGCCTTCCCAATTCACCCCAAATATCAAACCCCCAACATATTCTCCAAAATCTCCACACCCCTTTTCCCCAAACTACCAATCGTACCCAACCCCCCATAATCGACACCACTCAGCCATGGGGTAATCCGAGTGGACCTCAAAGGCCGAACACCCAATCACAAGCCCATCAAGGCCCAAACTCGAGGGTCACATTTTCAAACCCTCTACAATTCCACCAATTCCTCACCTTCATTTACACCCAACAAGCCCCCATTCCCCCTCAAATGGAGAACCTCTCTCATCCAACCCCCAGTCAGGTATAAACCATGCCCATCCACACCAACCATCATACCCAACCCAACATGGGAACCCACTTCAAACCATCTTAATTTTCCCATTCACTCACTTCCCGACCAAACCCCCAAAATGTGCAATGGCCTCATCAAGCACCCAATCAATCCCTCAAAAATCCACAATTCACTCATCCTATTGCCCCGCAAGCCCATCATGAAAGCTTCCCCAACATACAATGGTCTCCCCAGGCACCCGTCCAGCCCACTCAGAATCAGCAAGATAACCTCACCCTTCCTCCACCTTATGTGGATACAGATCCTCAATATGAAGAGGATGAGGTTCGAAATAGTGGAGCTTACATGGGGGCATTTGCCAATATTAATCCGCCACCACCCACACTCGCCAACCAACAGGCCACCCAAAATGAATCGAGGCAGCCTAGTGGGGGAGCAGCCCCAACTCTATAGTCCATGGAGTCAGAACTGTTGAAGGAGCAGATAGATAAAATCCAAAAACAGCCGATGAAGATGGGAGGGGCTGAACTACATGCTTCAAAATTTTCTGATTTATGCCTATTTTCCGAGGTGCATTACCCCACAAATTTAAAGTCCCCACTTTTGATAAATACTATGGCACAGGCAACCCGATCGCCCACCTACAGTCTTACTGTAGGGACATGTGCCAATAGGACGGAGATGAACAACACCTCATCAAAGTATTCCAAAAAAGTCTCACATGTCTGACTCTAAGGTGGTTCACGTCCATTGAACCATTTATGTTGAAAACATGGAAAGACCTCACCCATTTGTTTCAAGAGCAATATGTCTATAACATAGACATAAAATCGCACAAATCAGATCTGGCATGGTTGAAATAAAAACTCGATGAGACTTTTGACAAGTATCTCGAGAGGTGGGGTCCCTAGTAGCCTGTAGAAACCAAAATTTAGCCCAAGGCCAGATCGAGATAAATTTTGAGAGAGGCGCATCTCCAAGCTTTTAATGGCATGTATGGAACCCTTAGAAACCATTCTAAAACCTTAGGAGCCATTCTAAACCCTTATAAATCACCCTAGATCCCTTAGGAACCTTCCCGAATCCTTAGAAACTCATCCCAACCCCTAGAAACCATTTTAGACCTAAACCTAGCTTTCCTGAGCAATGGATTAAGAAGGGTGCACCGAGACTAGTTGTGACCTTCTACTATGATCGAATCATCTACCATTGAAAAGTAAAAGTCCTCAGCTTTTGAACAAGCCAAAGATCACCCCAATCGGAACTATATATAAGAAGATATCGCAGTCCAAAGCTCAGGGGTAAAATAGTAAATTGGTTGTGACCCCCCTAAGGATTTGGCGTTGGTATTACTTGCGCCAAACTATTTCTCCCAAGAAATGGCTTGGTGTAACTAATAGTTGCGCCAGCTATAAGGTGGGCCCCAGCACGGGGAGCTAACTTCCAGGCCACTGTGTGGCACTGTTTTACTGTACATATGCCTGGTGCATCTATTAGTTGCGTCAGGCTTATGAACAGTACCTTTGAGTTTTTGCCTCAAAAATTGAGATTAGGGTTTGACTTGCTGACCACCTTGACCTTTGGAGTGTGTTTTGCTAGTTTTGTTGCACCCATTCACTTTCTATTTGCAACCCCTTAAGTGGTTTAAAGCCCCACCCTATCATGCACCATTGGAGCATCACTTCACACATTTCAAGGCTCCAAAAATCCTAGGAAACCTTAGATGGCTAGATTACCTAATTGCTTATCAAAGTTAGCCTCTAAATACCCTCCTAACCTCTCTTTTTCCTATAAATAGAGAGGCACCCCTCCCTTTAGAAAGGCTTGAAATTTTTTTGCAAAAAAGAGATTAAGGAATCCCTTCTTTCTCTCCCCTAGTGCACCATTTACACACAAATTCCAGAACCTTCAAATCTTTTAAAAACCTTAGCCTTTCACCTAAAAGTCTTAGTTTAGGTGTGTGCTACCCCCCTAGCCTCCCCTCTCTACCTCTTAGCTATCCACCCTAGGAGTTAGAATCCATCATCAAACTATACAAGCCATCAAAAGCTCACCGAAGCAAGCCAATGCAAGGCTCCACAGTGGTGCAACAAGGGCCCGAGAGGTCCGGCTCTCCCCTCTATTCCTCTACCTTCTTGGTTCTTCCTCCATCCTCTCATTTGGGTCATTACACTGTCGAATTTTTGGTATGAACGGAGGAGCACAAATAAGATTTTAAGGCCCTTTGGGCAAGAGGAAGGCTTTTTTATTTCTTTTATATTATTTTAGTTTTGGCCATAAATAGAGACAGCATTAAGTGGGTTGATTGGGTGCCCAACTCCTTCCCAATCGATAATCGAAGCCCCTACCCAAGAGACTTTGGCGTAGTTCGGATTCAGAGTCAATTTTTGGCACTTCAGTGCTCTTTAACTTTGATTTGGGTTTCCCGAGACACCAAAAGCTCTGGGTGGAGACTCTAAATTTTTATCACGAGTGCGCGTCGTGCGACGGGATCGTCAAAAATCCACGATTACACAGATGGCGACTCTGCTGGGGACTAGCTAGTAGATCTTCCCCTTGAATTTAGCCTCTTTATTTTTTATTTACTAGCCATTTATTGCTGTTTTTTACTATTTTTTACTTACCCCTCTTATTACGTCATTTTACTTACCCCTACTTTTTACGTCATTTACGAGTCTTAGATGATTGGCAGGCCTACTTGCGCACCGTCTTAAATTTCTTTACATTTTCATCATTTCAAGCACCTTAGCCGATCAGCGGGTCTACTTATACATTGTCATTTAATTTCTTTACATTTCCGTCATTTTAAGTGCCTTAGTCGTTTGGCAGGCCTACTTGCACCTTTAATTCTGCAATCATATTCCATCAGTGGACGCTGGCTAGTAGAGGCAGAACGGGGTCTCACCCCTGGTCTTTGAACTTAAGAAAACTTCCTTAAAAGTGAAAGTAAAATTAAACTAACAAAGGGGATTTAAATTAATTTTTGCGGGGTAGATTTTCATGGGTTGGGTTATTTAGGCACACATACAAACTCCCAGGTCTTAGTATGGTGGCAGCCCCCAGTGGTGATGATCCGAAAAGGTCCCAGCCCACCTAGTACCTGAGAAAAGTGCTTGCACTTGAGGTATGTCGGGTGGGTAACCTTCTAGTTACCAAGCTTAAAACCCGGGAAAAAAGAGAGCGTTATCGACCTTGTAACCTTTAGGATCGGTGAGGAAAGAGACGTATCATATAAACAGTCAGTCCCCGGAAGCACAACTTCCATAAAAAACCTGTTTGGAGACCCCTTTCGGGCTGATGGTGCTGCTGTCAAACTATCTGGAGACCCATCTTTGTCTAGCGCCACTATTAGTTGCGCCAATAAAAAAATCCCCAGAAGTACACTGGCGCATCTATTAGTTGCGCCAGCCTTATCCTGGGCATTTTTACACTAGCGCACCTAATAGTTGTGCCAAGTTGGTTTTAGGCAGCAACAACCCAAATCTGAGGCTAGTTTCACACCCCGGACTCCCCGTTTAGTGTCTTTAGTGCTTCTGTTTAGGCCTTGCAATATCCGACACTTAATACGCCCTCGCCGGTCAAGAGAAGGTAACTTCTTTTTTACTTGTTTCAAGGGATCGGGTCATTTGCATCAATTTCTGTGCCTTCAATAGATTAAAGAGTTTCCCTTTGATTCTTCTGAAGCACTTCGGAACCTTTATCACGGGACCTATTTAGGGTACGAGAGCTACCCGAGAAGGGAATTCAAAAAGCCCCGGGATCCTAATTTCTTTTCACTTATAAAAATTTAAAAAAAAATTGAAATTAAAAACCCAAAAAAATTAGAGTCTTGTTACTGCCAGCACAATGGCATCATCGTACCCTCCATCCTGTAGGGGAAGAAGGAGGAAGCTTTACGAGCCCCATCCAAGGCATCCGTACCCGACCTGATACCGAGCTATGTCGTGGGCTATGGACTCGGCTTACACCGATCCCGACTCATCCCCACCACATTCTCCAACACATTCCCATACCGGAGAAGCTTTTACTTCCACCCCCCTCACCCAATCAACCCTCACCATAACCGCCCCATTCGGTGCCCCTATTTTCCATTCTTCCCAAAATATCCAAAGTCCAACTCCCCATTTTCCATTATTTTCCCAAGCCATGCCCTCATCTATGGCCATTTCTAACCCATCTCACCTTCCATCCACACCCATTCAAAACCCGGCCCCATCCTCCACTTTCACCAATATACCATATTTTTCATCCACCCAATGCATACCCAATCCACCCACATCTATCCATGCCGCATCTAATCCCCCACACATCCCTCCATTTACCCAAGTCATGCCCATTTTTTATGGAACTGTGACCAGTTTTCCTCTCTCATCCTCCACCTCTATGCCCCTTACATCTTCCCCATACAAGCCTAATCCATCCACTAATGCCCCACCTCATTCCTCTAACCCACCTCATATCCCGCCACTTACTCGGGCCATGCCTGATTTTATCGGGGCCATGCCTAATTTTCCCTCTTCACACACCCCATCCATGCCTCTCCAACCCTCAAATAACCCATCTCCATTTGATCCCCCTTCCATGGCCATGATGGGGGAGATGTTCCAAACTTACAATAGGTGGAAGGCCTCCCAACACATCCCCTCTCATCCACACCACACATCCATGGATCCATCCCATACCCTATCAAGCCTCCATGCTTCATTCTCCCATGACCTCTATCAACCCCCCATCATCCACACCATCCAAACCCCCACTACCCACATACCCCAAGGCCCAATGACCCCAAGCCCCATTACCCACATACTCCAAGGCCCAATGACCCAAAATAGCATGGCCCATACCCATAAAGGGCCCATGGCCTAGACCCACGTAAGGGCTCATGGCCCAGACCCACAAGGGCCCATGGCCTAGACCCATCAGAGCTCATGGCCCAGACCCATCAAGGGCCCTGTGGCCCAGACCCAACAAGGGCCCATGGCCTAGACCCATCAAGGGCTCGTGGCCCAAATCCATCAATGGCCCATGGGCCAAACCCATCATGACCAAGGCTTTATGGCTCAAACTTCCCAAGGACCAATGGGCCAAACCTTCATAGCCCAACCCTCCCAAGGCTTCATGGCCCAAACCCACGCCCAGCAAGGCCCTAACCTTGGAGCCTCACACCCATACCCTTCACAATTCCTTCAAAATTTCACTCACCCACAACCCTCATACCCAGCTCAAACCCACACCTTACATCAACCCCAATTCACCCATGTCCTAACTTCCCAAAGTCAGTTCCAAACCTTTCCCCATGCCCAATGGCCTCATCAAACCCCACCCCAAAATTTGACTTCCACTCATCGCATCACCCAACAAACCTTCCCTCACATACAATGGACTCACCCAACCCCCCCGTTCAGGCCATTCCCATCCAGTTCATGCAGCACCAGCAAGAGAATCCTGCCCTCACTGCACCTTATGTAGACCAGCAGTATGAAGAGGACGAGATTAGGAACAATGGAGCCTATGCTGGAGCATTGACCAGACTTAACCCTCCTCCCATAATTTTCCACCCTTGGTTGCCCAAAGTGAAGCCCAATCGACTGCTGAGAAAGTGCCCCTCATGTCTAAGGAATTAGAGCAGTTAAAAAAAATTCAGAAGCAATTGTTGAAGATGGGTGGTGCTGAAATCCACGCCACAGACTTCTCGAATTTATGTTTGTTTGCTGAGGTCCCCTTGCCTTCAAAAATTGAAATGCCTTGCTTTTGATAAATATAATGGCACTGGCAATCCCAAAGCACACCTCTTGTCTTATTGTAGGGACATGTGCCAGTATGGAGGGGACAAAAGATTATTGATAAAGGTCTTTTAGAAAAGTTTGACTAGTCTGGCTTTGAGGTGGTTCACATAATTGGAACGATCTATTTTAAAGACCTGGAAGGACTTGACGCACTTGTTTCAAGAATAATATGTCTACAACATAGACATTGAACCGCGTAAGTCAGACTTAGCCTGATTAAAGCAGAACCCGAATGAGACCTTTAGTGATTACTTGGGACATTAGAGAGCACTGGCAACTCAGGTAAGAAAAAGGATACCTGATGACGAGCAAATATAAATGATTTCTAAGAACAACTTGCCAATGATCTCAAATTTTCTAGTGTACTAGCAGCAGTCCAGTTTTGCTGATTTGGTAAGGAACGCAAACTGCTGTGAAGTTGCTATCAGGGTAGGTTGCCTGAGCAAAAATATACCTAGTTGAGCCAATGGAGTTAGAAGGGTCTCAGAGCAGAGGAATGAGAAGAGAGCAAGGGCCGATGTCCAGAACATTGCCAACACCAAGCCTAATCATAATATAATCCCGTTCAAATTTCAGGCAGCCAAGCCAACACCAATCAGAACTGAGCAGATGCAGAGAACATGGAATGGAGAAGGAACGCAGATGACTCTGGAGCAAAGGAGAGCCCATTACGATCAAGTTTTTACACCCTTACGGCAATCATTAAGTGTACTTTTACCTTTACTAATAGAAAAGGGGTTAGTTATCGCCCTCCAATCGCGACTTCCTCCTAATTCAATCTCGAAGAATTATGGCCCTAACACTCACTGTAATTTTCATCAGGGTCCAGGTCACTCGACTGATTGCTGCTTCCCATTGAAGCATGCGATATAAGACTTAATTGATGCTGGGAAAATTATTCCACCTGCACCATCTCAAATGAACCAGCACGCAAATATACATCAAGTGCCATTACCCCCACCCCCTATCAGAGGAGCAGGTCTCAGACCCACCGTCGGGATGATAGAGGAGTGTGAGAAAAAGTTTGAATTTGATTCATCGGATTACATCAGTGACTGGGAGAGTTATGTGGCACCGTTGCAAAGAGATTGCGAACAGAGGAGTATTAGGGTGATTGAACCCTTGAACTTGTCAGATTATTTCCCTAACCCGGCACTACCAGTTGAACCCTTAGATCTTAGAGCCTATTTCCCATCACCCACACCCATCAATTATGTGCAAATTAATGCATATCAACTATACACTGCCACCCCCATCAATTACCCGATAGCCCATCAGGTCCTCCATTCCCCACCATCACCTATCAACTATCAATGGCCTACTCCTACCCCATTATCCCCGGTGCAACCACCCACAAACCTCATCACCCCAACCTGGCCCAATTTTGCAACCCAATCATCTATCACTGAAGTGAACCAAGTATTACCCACCCCCCGGAGCCATCAGTGCAAGTGCATCAGTTACTGATAGTCACTCCGTTTCAAATTTCGGGACCAACCTATAATCCTCATCAGGTCCCTCTGAGTTATGAGAAGATGGATGTCAACGTTGGCAGCAGCAGAGAAGGGGCAATGGACTTTGTCACTAGATCTAAGAAGATTTCTAAATAGCCGAAAGTACCAGCAGCAACACAAGCCCAACTAGAGGGAAAGAAAGATAGTGCAGTTAATCCTTTTGAAAAAATGAGTCAAGAACATATACTGGAGACTCAATTAAGAAGGATGCTAGCTCACATCACTGTATGGGATCTATTAATGATGTCCCCACTCTATTTTCAATCTTTAATGGGGGCATTAAAGAATGCGCATGTTTCACTTCAGGTAAGCCAGGAATAAGTTGGACAAATAATTGGTCAAGTCATGGCTCCAAACGCCATTTCATTTTCGGATGCCTATTTATCGGATGAAGGGAGTAGTCACTCTAAATCCCTTAACATTACTGTAGAATTCAGAAATATGATAAACCCACTGGTTTTGATTGACAATGGGTCTGCTCTAAACATATGCCCACTGAGAACCGCCACCAAGATTGGGGTAGATCGATGCATGCTGAGACCCACGAGAACCAGTGCCCGAGGTTTTGACAACACGATGAGAGAGATAATGGGAGAAGTTGACCTTGAGCTATTGATTGGGCTAATGACCTTCTCCATATTATTTCAAGTGATGGACATTAAATCCTCGTTCAATCTATTGTTAGGGCGCCAATGGTTGCTTGAAGTTGGAGCGATCCCATCCACGTTGCATCAAAAGCTCAAGTTTGTATCCGGGCATATGATAATCACCATCATTGGTGAGGGGCACAGCGAGAAGGAAAGAGCCACTAACATCATTGAGAAGCCAAAAGTATTGGATGTGTCGCACACAACTGAGTATGTCAACCTCCACAGTTTCGAGTATGAAGTATCAACAGTACTCCCGAAGCCCATCAAGGGCATCATCCCAAAAACTGAAGGTGAGATGGTAGCGACGGTGGCCATGCTCCAAAAGTGGGGCTATCAAAGAGGAAAGGGGCTGGGACCCCAGTTATAGGGCAGAAGAGAGCCCGTCACAGTCAAGGGTCAGAAAGTCTAATTCGGGTTAGGTTACAAGCCCACGAAGAAGAGGTTAGGGAGGCTAACGAGAAAGCCCGCACAATGGCAGCTGCAAGAGCCAGGGCGATACACATAGAGGAAAAACCCTGTCCCAGGCCTCACATCAGAGACTCATTCGTAAATGTCGGGGTTGTAAAGATTGACCAGAATGGGGTAACCCAATTAACCCCACGCAAGCCTGTAGCATCGATTCATCCCACCAATCCCCATATCACCCTTCCTAGCCTAGAAATAGACCTAGCCGCATTATCCCTCTTTGAGGAACGACGGACCGTACCTGAACAAACTCCCCTTGTGATGAATCAGCACAAAACTGTGTTAATATTTGAGGACGTAATCTTAGACGAATTTGGGATCAACATGATGGAGGTTGGCTCCAAAGAGCCATATCAGTCAGCACCCTCCATCCCAACAGGTAAAGGAGCGGCCTCTCAGGTACGCAACTGGGCATCTTTGCCCCAATCCTTGGAAGCGAGGAGTGGCCTAAAATTCGATACCCGTTTCCTAAAAAAAATAACCTATAAAAAGTGAGATAAGCCCTTGGCAGGCAATACCTTGTATATACACATACTCGTGCTGCTAAGGGTCCGTCTCCGAAGAAAAGGAAATTCCCAAAAACATTGAAAATATATAAAGTCTAAAATTATTGTCATTTAAAATTTCAAATAAAATCCCATAAAAAGATGTCTTAATTGAAATACCCGTCCGACGTAAAGTCGACCCCTTTCCTGTAGAAATATAAGAAAAGGTAGGATTTACGAGTCTGGACGAGACTGTCCCTTTGGAGGAGCTCCCCAATGAGCTCCTTGACCGGTTTGCCGACTTTGAGTATGGCCCTACCCCTATTGTCGAAGAAATCGAAGACATCAATCTAGGGACTGAGGAGATTCCCTGAATAACAAAAATCAGAACGTCGTTGTCTCTCGAAGAAAGAAAATGCATGATCGATTTCCTTCGGTCATCCCAAGACATTTTTTCCTGGTCGTACGAGGACATGCCTGGTCTAGACACCGATTTGATCGAGCATGAGTTGCCGCTCTACCCTGATATGAAGCCGGTTAAGTAGAAGCTGAGACGCCTCTGACCTGAGTGGATGCTGAAGGTCAAGGATGAGTTTATTAAGAAGTATGATGCGAGATTCCTCATGGTATCTAAGTACTCACAGTGGCTAGCCAATATAGTGCTTGTGCCAAAGAAAGACGGAAAAGTTCACATGTACATTGATTTCAGAAACTTGAACAGTGTGAGCCTGAAGGATGATTTCCCGTTATCGCACATGGACATCTTGGTTGATAACACTACTAAGCACAGGATGCTTTCTTTTATGGACAGATTCTCAGGATACAATCAAATCAAGATGGCAAAGGCAGATCGAGACAAGACGGCATTTATCACTCCGTGGGGAACCTTTTGCTATCGAGTCATGCCATTTGGGCTGAAGAATGCCGGTGCAACGTACCAGAGAGCTATGACTGTGCTGTTTCACGACATGATACATCGAGAAATTGAAGTGTATGTCGATGATATGATAGCCAAGTTATCGAATTGAAGCGATCACTTGGTAAACCTCTAGAAGTAGTTCCAGAGGTTGAGAAAGTACATATTACATTTGAATCCACAGAAGTGTGCATTTGGGGCTATGTTCAGAAAACTGTTAGGATTCATCGTCAGCAGGAGAGGGATCGAGGTTGACCCAATCAAGGTGAATGCTATCATGAAAATGCCGTCACCATCTACTGAGAAAGAAGTTAGAGGATTCTTGGGCAGAATATAATATATCAGTCGGTTTATTACACAACTAACTCCAATCTGTACACCGATCTTCAAGCTACTTCGGAAGACCTCACCCGTTGAATGGAACGACGACAGCCAGGCAACCCTCTATAAAATCAAAAGCTACCTCCTTAACCCACTTATTTTGGTACCACTTGAGTTGGGGAGACCACTTTTGATGTATCACTCCATGATGGAGGTCTCGATGGGATGTGTCTTAGGACAGCATGACGAGACGAGAAGAGAGCAAGCCATCTACTATCTGAGTAAGAAGTTTACTGATTATGAGATGTGTTATTCTCATCTGGAGAAAGCATGCCTGGCTCTTGTATGGGCTACTCAGAGGCTTCGCCATTACTTGTTATCCCAAGCCGTTCTACTCCTGGCCCGAATGGACCAATTGAAATACCTGTTTGAGAAGTCGGCTCTCACTGGGCGAACAACACGATGGTAGCATTTATTGTCTGAGTTTGACATCACATATGTCACTCAAAAGTCGATTAAGAGGCAAGCACTCGCCAATCACCTTGCCGACAATCCTTCGCCATATTATGAACCTTTGAGAATTGAGTACCCCGATGAGGATATCCTGTTCATGATGGAAGACAATACTGAGGAAGCAGAGGAATCATGGGTAATGCACTTTGATGGGGCAGCAAATGTCAAGGGTCAGGGAGTTGGCACCATTCTGATTTTGCCGAAAGGATCACACATACCAGTTTCCATCAAGCTCAACTTCCCTTGCACAAATAACATGGCTGAATATGATGTTTGTGCCATCGGTTTGCAGGCGACTCTTAATCTGAACGTAACTCAATTTCGGGTATTTGGCGATTCACAGTTGATCATATGTCAAATGCATGGAGATTGGAAGACAAAGGATGAGAAACTGATCCCTTACCATGAGCACCTCGAGGATTTGATGGCTTGTTTTAAGGACGCGATATTCTCATATGTCTCGCGGATAAGAAATCACTTTTCCGACGCACTAGCAACTTTGGCATCAATGATAGAAATCTCGCATGGTGCTGAGATGAAGCTGATCATGATCGAGCAAAGGAATGAGCCAACCTCCTGCCTCCAGATTGAGGAACCTACAAAGCTTGATGATGAGCCACCTTGGTTCTCAGATATCAAGAATTTCCTCGAGAGACTAACCTTCCTTGAGGGTACATCCAAGACGGACCGGCGAACCATTCAATGTCTGGTGGCAAGCTACGCCATTTGCGGGGGAATGCCTTTACAAGCGGCCCTACAATAACATCTTTCTCACGTGCCTTACAGAAAGTGAAGCGATCAATATTATGAAGGAGATCCACAAGGCAGTATGCGGAGCTCATATTAGCGGTCACATGCTCACTAAGAAAATTCTGTGGTAGGGATACTTTTGGACCATTATGGAATCAGATTGCTGCAAACATGTTCAGAAATGCTACAATTTTCAGGAACACTCTAGTCTGATACACTCTCCTGCCATCAATCTTCACTGCATGACCACTCCTTGGCCATTTGCTACCTGAGGCCTTGAAGTTGTCGGAATGATTAATCCTAAAGCATTAAACGGACATCGGTTCATCCTCGTCGCCATTGAGTACTTTACTATGTGGGTAGAAGCAGCGTCATATGCCAACATCACGGCCAGTCACGTCGAGAAGTTTTTCAAGAATAATATTGTGTGCTGATTTGGAGTACCCAAGGATATCATCACGGATAATGGCACCAATTTTGTGAATAAGCGCATCTGAGCCTTCTACGAGCAGTACAAAATTAAGCACCATCGCTCGTCCCCTTATCGACCTCAAACTAATGGAGTCGTAGAAGCTGTGAATAAGACGGTCATCCGCATCCTAGAAAAGATGGTCGTCACTTACCGAGATTGGAATAAAGTGCTGTCATTTTCTTTATGGGCCTACAGAACATCGATCCATACTGCTACAGGGGCAACACCATTCTCCCTTGTGTATGGAATCGAGGTCGTTCTACCGATAGAGGTTGAAGTACCTTGCTCCGAATGCTCATGGAATCGGGCTTACCCGAAGCAGAGAGAGAGATTCTGCTTTGAACAATTGAATCTACTGGATGAGAAAAGGCTCCTAGCCTTGTGTCATACTCAAGTTTACCAGGGGCGAATCACACGCGCTTACAATAAATGTGTCCGCGGTTGAGATCTGAAGGTAGGAGACACTGTGCTGAAGAAGATCTTCCCATCCCTCCATGTCGATCCAAGAGAGATATTCAAACCAAACTGGGAAGGACCTTACGTCATCTGAGAAGTGCTACCGAGATACGCCATCCGCCTCGCCACCATGGACGGAGATCATTTTTTTAAGCCCATCAATGCTGGATACGTCCGACGATTATACTCTTAGTCTATCACTGCAAGGTAAGTATTGGTTGAACAGATACGTGACTGCTTAAGAACCACCCAAAAGAGGCTATCATTCCAAGCACAGTAGCCAAAAAGCATCCCTAAAAATGATGATATCCTTTGTTACCCCATTTGAGCCTGGACCTTTCTTTCAATACCCTCCCCTGAAAAAGAAAAAGTGTGTACATATACAACAAAAAAAGAGATGAAGTAGAATTGCTATCAAAAAATGAAAAAATTAGAAAAGCAAAACCTCAAAAAGAGATTGCCTGAAATAAAACAAAGGAAAAAAGAAAAAATAGAAGAATCATGGGGCATGCACATTAAAATCTCCCAAGGAAGAAAGTATGTTGTGAAAAACTGAAACCGTATCAAGGAAACATTTTTAGCTTAGCATACCTTCAAATCCTAACCTAACCCATGGCCAAGCTACACCCTGAAGAAACCTCTCTTTTTAGGTTTACAAGCAGTCATAGTATCTGTTAAGTCAACACGAGCCGAGTTGTGAGACGACCCCATCTAGCCGGCTATGACGGAATCAATGTATGTGTCGTGGCTTTCGATAGAAGATAAAGAAAAAATGGGTGAAATAAAAAGAAAAATAAAAATAAAAATACAAGCTCAAAGCAAGATGGATGTTATGAAAACTTGAAAGGACGCTACAGGTAAAAACAGCGAGTTTGTGTGGACTAGGTGAAAACCCGAAAGGGCTCTTGGGGTAAAAGAACTAAACCAATGGACGTAGTGAAAACCCGAAAGGGAGCCATGGGTAAAAAGATGGCGAAAATGGGCACGATGAACCCACCTTGGGCGTTGTGAAGGATTAAAAAGAAAAGTTGAAAAAGAAAGGTTTGAAGTGATTGATAAGATTGATGTTTGAGGAGCCCTTTTGATTACTCTCCCTGTTCCCCTTTTTTCCGACTGGGCCACTCATGTTAATTCAAAACGGGCCCCAACCAGAATTGTCTTTGTGAAAATGCTTTGCCAAACGTATGACCCAAGGTAAGGAGAAAAGTTTGAATTGATCAAAAGGGATTGACGTTCCAATCTTGGTAAAGCTACTGAAACTCACCCAGATCTGACCACTTAAAAGGGGTTCGACCATGATTAAAAGGGGACCCGAGATCTCACCATGTGATTGAGGCATCAAACCAAACAAAAAGGGAATAAAGAATAGGGTGGAAAGCCCCTTTTTGCCAAAGATAATAATTTCCCTTTTCCACTTTCATGCCCACACCTCGTGCACCTGGGCGAGGAAGCCTTTTTTGTTAAATATAACGATTTCCCTTTTCCATTTCCATGCCCAGGCTGTGCACATTCCAAAAGGGACCCATCAATCAAAAAGAACAACAGAAAAGATTTTCCTTTTCCATTTACAACTATACCGCTTACACCACATCCCAAAAATAGTCGGTGTGATGTCTAGCTTTCTTTATTTCTTTTTTACAAAAGCAGAAAAAATAAAAACATAAAGAAAATATGTATACCAAAAACTGTGTATCTGTAAAGGGGTTTCTTACGCCCCTTTCCTGTGAATTTAATCTGTGCAAAAAGATATATGTGCAGGAGGGAATCAACGGCCCAGCTCGCACTTCAAGGCACTAATCTCCATGTGAAAATCATCCTCCCGGATATTCCTCTAAGTCAGCCAGCGGCCATGAAGGCTCTTGTACCTCTTCTGAGAAGCATCAGTAGCCCCCTAAGCATCATTCAAGGATCCTTCCAGACGAAGGACCTCGCTCTCGACTATGCTAGCTCTAGTCTCTGCTACCTCTGCTCTAACTTTCTCTTGGGCCAAAAGCTCTTGCAGGACCCTCTTCTCATTAATCAGTAGCTCAATGCGAGCTCGAAGCACCGTCTCTTTCTTTGGCCAGGGGCCTCCCATATCAATACTCTCTACCTGATCCAGATGATCAGCAGCATGCTACTCAGCCGATAGCCAAGCCTCGTACTTAGGGGAAGATTGAACTGAATCTCCCTGCTCCATATCACACATCAGCGTCGGCTAATGCATCTCCTAAAGAGCAGCAATTCGATCCACGTCCCCAGAGGACCCCCTAGAAAAGATCAAATCACATAGAGGGGGTTTTGCCTCACAAGGCACCTGCTGAGAGCAACCAAACTGGTGCAACACCAAGAATGAAAAGTAGAAGGTGCTGCCAGTCAATCCTAGGAAGGTGATGCCCTCATGGTCTCTGAAACCAACTACTAGGAAGGTCTGATCCAACCAAGGAAGTCTCCATATCAGCTTTGCATCGGTCAACCAAAGCTTCAAAGATGACAAATCTCCCTGCAGAATCAAGTGACACCTACTGTAATAGTCCCACATCGGATAGGGAAAAGTTCTAACCCTGGGCTATATGTGATTGCGGAAGCTACATGTCATGACGCGTTTTGGGTGGGGACTTAAGCCCATGCTAAAAATAAAATCGGGGCAGGGACCTAAGCCCAGAACCGGACAATATTGTGGCATGTGGGTCTGGGTCTTCACAGAATGGTATAAGAGCCGAGGACGACTCTTCTATAAGGTGGGGGGATTGTAATAGTCCCACATCGGATAGGGAAAAGTTCTGACCCTGGGCTATATGTGATTGCGAAGGCTACATGTCATGACACATTTTGGGTGGGGACTTAAGCCCATGCCAAAAATAAAAAATGGTGAGGACCTAAGCGAGCCAGGACAATATTAGGCATGTGGGTGCAGGTCTTCATAGAAAACCCAAACCGCCAGATCGTAGATCACAATCTATATAGAATGCTTGGTACATCCACATATATTAGAAATCAAAGCAGATAATACATATGGTATAAATAAATTTTCAATTCTAATATCCAATATTACAATAAATAATAATGACCACCGATGATGTACCAAATAGTGGTGTACAACTAGTATATAATAACATAATGTACCAAGCCACACTCACCAAACTCCACAAGGCACTCGATCTACGATCCCGAAAATCTCATCACTCCTCAAGTCCTCAATCTATAAGTCTGGTGTCCGGATAGCGTTATACCTGTGACGTATAGTCGGGGGGTGAGCTACATCCTAGCTCAATAAAAGAAACTCAATACAAATCCACATCTTATCATAATGAAGCATAGATTCAATGTAAAAATCAAATATTCTCATATCTAAAATTGAACTAATTTCAAAGAACTTTTCTTATCAAACAAAACTAATTTTCAAATACCTTTTTCTTATTGCACCAAGCTGATTTTAAAAACTGATTTCCTTATCACACAAAACTAGTTTAAAAGCTGATTTCCTTTTCATACAAAAGTGATTTCAAATACTGTTGCTTCTCACATAAAAAAACTAATTTTAAAACATTTGCTTATCACATAAAAACTGATTTCAAATCCGTCCCAGCGGCCCACATGGTACCTATACTCCGCCCATAGCGGTCCACGACAAGCATAATCTGCCCACAGCAGTCCACATACACAAAATCCACCCATAGCGGTTCACATATATAAATCCGCCCATAGCGGTCCACCTTAATCTTATGAATTCTCATTTGATTTAAGAAGCAACATCCGAAGAGTACATAAAATCCCGCAAAAGCGGTACAAAGGCGCACATGAATCTCGCCATAGCGGTCCAAGGGTGTACCGAGTCACAACAAGGTTCAAAGGAGTACGTAAAATCCTGCAAAAGCGGTCCAAAGGCGTACATGGTTGCATCGAAGTTCAAGGGTGTACGTAAATCCCGTAAAAACGGTCCAAAGGCGTACATGAATCCCAACAATACCTAGAGGAGTACGTAAAATCCCGCAAAAGCGGTCCAAGGGCGTACATGACTCACAATAGTGTCTAAAGGCGTACGTAAAATCTTACAAAAGCGGTCCAAAGGCGTATATGACTCACAACAGTGTCCAAAGGAGTACATAAAATCCCGTAAAAATGGTCCAAAGGCATACATAAATCCCGGCACAGCAGTCCAAGGGTGTACATACATCCCGCCACAGCAGTCCAAGGGTGTACCTTCTCACAAATCTACATGACTCAAGGATTCCAAGTTCACATTCTAGTTTAGATTTCTAAATCACAATCCAAAGCTCACATTCTTGGTTCAAAGGTTTTAAAACTCACCATTTAAAAATTAATTTTAAAATCGAATACCATAGTACAAATTCTAGGTTAAGTTCACAGTTCAGTATTCACCATTTTCGACTCAAGGATTTCAAATTTCTATTTTGCAAGGAGTTCAAGTTATAATTCAAATATTTATCAAACTTCCATCAAAATACATCAAGAAAATTTATTATTTTTCATCTAAATACATCAAGGAAACTTATCATTTTTTTCATATAAATACCTCAAAGAAGCTATGAATCAAAGTTAAACATGCAAATTTGTGTTGAAGTTCCCCTACCTCAAAGCACGCTCAACACAATTCACATTCCACGCATGGTTCAACACTTTACTCCTACATTCAAAATACCCAAATTTTTTTTAGAAATCTTCTAAAGGATCCAAGGAACACATCTCTAAGGAGCTCAAACAGAACTAAACAAAACATATACTTTGTACCTCACTCGATCGAGCCTTTGGCCTCGCTCGAGAGACCACAACCCTCGCTGGATCGATTATAATCGAGCCCTCTAAAACACATGCGAGCCCTCGTGCGAGCGATCCTTATTTAACCTAAGGCCTTGCGCGAGCGAGCACAGAACAAATGCCCCCATATTTATCTCTCGCGCGAGTGAGCTATAAACGTCGTGCGAGCGACAAACAGAAACGTCTCAGATCTACCATTTTTCTTCTCTCCATCCTTCTCAACTCTCTACCATCCTTCGCCCACATTCACACATAAATTGAGGTATCAAGGGTTGACTCTAATCACTAATAATATAAACCTATTTAAGCATTTCCTCGAAAACAAGTCGAAATGGGCAAGTTGTGCCAATCTTAGAATTTGATGATCTCATACATTTGTGGCCATCAAGACGATTGATTTACGAGTTTGTCAAAATATGAAAGTTGTAAATTTGTCTGTTATCTTTCCAACGCAAAAGGAATCATCTCAATCGGAGTTCAGAGTAAAACATTATGACTATAATACCAAGATAGTATCGGAGTTCAACGATACCTCGCTCGAGCGATTAAAATAGTTTGCTTGAGTGAGATCCTTCAGAAATTTCTCGCTTGAGCGATGACTTAAGCTCGCTCGAGCGAGGACAGAGAATATTTTTTGAGTCAATGACTTTTAAAGTCAAACCTTTGGTGCCATCTCTCTCTAGCGATTAAAATAGCTCGCTCGAGCGAGCTACAGCGATGCGATTTCGCTCGTTTTCACCCGAATCGAATCCCATACATCACAAAACAAAAACCCATGGCCAATCCAACTAATTTCATCAATAAATTTAATCTAAACGTACCTTTAGTCTAAGGATTCCTTGATTAAAAATGAATCACGCGAACAGAGCTTCGGAACGAAACCGGCAGGTTTCCTTGACGATTCGCGTCGCGATCGATCCCACGAGTTCACGGAGACAACTCCAACACGTCCCCAATGATCTCAACCTCTCCCAATAGTCAACTACGAATCCAAGGTTGATTCAAGTTCTTTCTAAGGTTCAAGGGTTTCCACAAAGAGGGTTCTAGAGGAGGAGGTTTTCTAAACCGATCTCCTACGATGCTTGAAGAAGAGAGAAGACAGAGTTTCACACGGTTGGGCGACTATCAAACGATTGCGGTTCTTCACGGCACTCACGTCTCTTTTTCTCTTAAACAAAACCTAGTATAATACGGGAATGCAATTTCTTCTTATAATAGGATTGCCTAAAAAGTTAAGCACACACACACCTCTTGTGTGTTATACACTTCAAATTTTAACACTCACGCCCGGTATTGAGCGGCCACACTGAGGTCGGTGCACGACTTTCGCACGAGGGTCTAAATGGGCTCTAAATTAGAATATGTCCGCACAATCACATCTAGATAAAAATCCACAACAAATGGCAACGTCGATCACTGAGCCGAATACGCACACGGGGTTAGTCTAACTCGGGTTCAAAATATGCACACGCGATTTGCGGATCAAAACCCATGATCACTTCTCAAGAAGAGGGTTTCAAAACCCCCAAACGGCTCCAAAACCCATAAAACCTCAACCAAATGTCGAAACCGACAGCGATCTTCCCCTTACACGATCTCACAAATGTTTTTCACACAAATCTACGGCTCAGCACACATGGATTCAGCACGTTCATTTCATCTCCGCCGCTTTCTCTCTTCCTTCTCTCCTCAAAACCCAAAACTCAAGAACCCCTTGTGCAAACCAGGTGTTAGCTTCCAAAAGAAGAAATTGCCTTCTTTAACTAAATGGGATTGGTTCCCATACAAAATACATATACTTGTTTTTGG
This sequence comes from Chloranthus sessilifolius, assembly GCA_021018995.1. Taxonomy (NCBI): domain Eukaryota; kingdom Viridiplantae; phylum Streptophyta; class Magnoliopsida; order Chloranthales; family Chloranthaceae; genus Chloranthus; species Chloranthus sessilifolius. The sequence continues at coordinate 22,267,937 of CM037588.1, forward strand.
GTGTATTAGTTCTCATCTAAGGATCTAGCTCCCGCGTGAAACGAACGTACCTATTTAAGTGTTATCTCATAACGAAATAGTTTTCTTTGATTAGGTGTGGGCCTACACACCCAAAACCAAATGGGAAATTTCCAAACTGAAATAACTCAATTAATTTCACAAAATCAGGCATGTGACTAGTCAGGCATGCACACCAAGGCACACTATTCAAAGTTAAAATTTTCAGGATGCTACATTCTTCCCACCTTATAAAATTTTCATCCTCGAAAATTGTCCTAAGTAACCAGGTCTTACCATGCACTTCAAGTTGAACACTCACGTCCAGATATGAATCAATTTATACCCAACATAAATTCGGGGTTATTACATTCTTCCCTCCATAAGAATTTTCGTCCTCGAAAATTGGTAAGGCCTTTCTCTTAATCCTTCAATTACCTCTCCACATTTAGTTCACAACCAAACCCATCTAGTTAACTGCCAATGTATTAATCATCTTGCCAAAATAAAACATACCCCTAGCAGGGTATCCATTTCATATTCCGTAATTCGTCACACTTAGGCTAACCACCATTTATCGTATACATAGAACATTACCCTGCGTACCGATTACTATTTTACAAGGATGTACAACTAATTTATCAAAAAGGGTTTTAAGAAAGTCATTTGCATGCACACTCGTAATTTATTAACCAATGTGAATAATAAAGTTTGATCGACCTGCAACACACATATCTCATTATTCATGTGATTAGCCATAGATACACATCCATAACACATACGGATTCATCCCCCCTGTAATTGTTCCATTAAGTAATCATCTGTTAAACTATATTTCTGTAAATTTAACTACAACATATACCATTAATGAAATTGTCAACCCACAACTAACTATATGGATCATAATTCAAATTTAATCATCACCATAAAAGAAAAGAAAATCGTCAAACCATTAATTGCCTACTTGTACCATTAATTGCAATAAGGATCCTACATACATAAATCAACGGGTGAGCTAATAGCATCGATCATACATCCAAAACACCATATTAACATGTTCTGAGATTAAACACCCATGATAAGGTATACAAAATAGTTTGCATTGATCGATGACGTCTCACACCGAATTCATCTTATTCTTCTTCGGTTCCGGGCATTCCCTTACCTGATGTCACAGACCACAATTGAAACATGCACCTGTGGTCCAGCTACACTTGGCTGCATGATGTCGTCCCTCGCATCTTGGGCATGATTTTCCAGCTGTAAATGATGAGGTGGGAGGAGCCTATTGTGTTTCTACAGGCACAGACACAGATGGTCTTGCATAAACGGTCTGAGTAGACTGAAGGGGTGCTGGCAATAAGAGTCTTGGTATCTCAGGTGCTTGCTCATGGGCATATGACTGCATTTGACTTGCTCTTTTTCTATGTTGTTGGTCCCTTCTCTTATACATTTCTTCCACGTCTTCTTCCACCACAAGTGCCTTGCACATTATTGCGCCATAAGTTTTCAACTCAAAAGCAGCGACTTTTCTCCTGATATCTGGCCTTAAGCCACGTTGAAATTTCTTGGCTTTCATCAAATCCGTCACCACGAACTCAGGAGCAAAGCGAGCAAGCCTCATAAACTTGACTCCATACTCTCTCATAGACATCCTCCCCTACTCAAGCTGCAGGAATTTCACTTCCATTTGATTTCTCACTACCTCAGGGAAGTACTGTTTGTTAAATTCTCCCACGAATTCCTCCCATGTCCAAGACAATCTTGGGGTCTCTTGCGCTCTAGTCCACGACACGGACTTCCACCATGGGCCTGCCTCCCCATCTAGCATATAGGTCGCCCAACGTACACTCTCATCCCCAGTGCACGTAAATACACTGAATACCTTCTCCATTTTGCTTAACCAATTTTCTGCGTCCATTGGCTCTGCTTGTCCTGAAAAACTCAGAGGACACATCCTCCTAAACTCGGTGAATGCAAAAGGTATCTGCTGAGTGGTACCCACTGGAGGAGTAGGAGGTGGCTGATGCTAGTCATTGGCATTATGAGTTGCCAACAATGCCGCTTGTTGAGCCATGACGGCTGCCATGGTTTCCATGGTATACAGCATCCTCTGACATTCTTCTCTTTCTTCATTTCTTTCTCTTTCTCTTTCCTGTTCTCTTTGATCTCTATCTTGGTTCTCCTCTTGGTCTCTGTTCCCCTGACCACTGCCTCCTGGGGCATCTCTATTCCCCAACGGTACTTTATTTGTATTTGATTGGGAACCTCTACCACCTTGACCATCTTTGGGTCGTCGACCTCTACCAGACATAATGATCTGTTATAACAATGAAACAAAAGTTTCAATTAGCAATCGATTATTATACTCAGACATGACTTTCAAAACCTCACAAAATATACTCTGACAAAATCTAATGTCACATCTATGGACCTACAATCATGCTCCGGACACATAACTAAGACTCACAGTCTCATGGGAGACTTAACACCTAAAATCCGACAACCTAATGTCATTGAGAGACATGACTCTAAATTTTTAGAAGATTTTAGAATAGGGATTGCGAACCCCTTGTAAGTTCCGACGGAATCTAATGCCATTGCAATTGAGTCCCAAATTTTTGGGTCCCAACAAGACCTAATGCCTAAGCTCTGATACCAACTATGACAGAGTCACAGTTGGGTCTTTTACGTCCCTATAGAATCTAATGCCATATCTTTGATACCAATTGTGACAGCCCGGATTTTTCCCAACCTGAATTTCTCGAGATTTTTTTTTTCTTCAAATATTAATGGGAAAACCCAGATCGCCAGATTATAGATCACAATCTATACAGAATGCTTGGTACATCCACATATATTAGAAATCAAAGCAGATAATACATATGGCATAAATAAATCTCCAATTCTAATATCCTATATTACAATAACTAACAATGACCACCGATGATGTACCAAACAGTGGTGTACAACTAGTATATAATAACGCATTGTACCAAGCCACACTCACCAAACTCCACAAGGCACTCGATCTATGATCCCAAAAATCTCAGCACTCCTCAAGTCCCCAATCTACAAGTATGGTGTCCTAATAGCGTTATACCTATGACGTATAGTCGGGGGGTGAGCTACATCCTAGCTCAGTAGAGGAAACTCAATACAAATCCACATCTTATCATAATGAAGCATAGATTCAATGTAAAAATCAAATATTCTCATATCTAAAACTGAACTAATTTCAAAGCACTTTTCTTATCAAACAAAACTAATTTTTAAATACCTTTTTCTTATTGCACCAAGCTGATTTCAAAAACTGATTTCCTTATCACACAAAACTGGTTTAAAAGCTGATTTCCTTTTCATACAAAAGTAATTTCAAATACTGTTGCTTCTCATATAAAAAAACTAATGTCAAAACATTTGCTTATCACATAAAAACTGATTTCAAATTCGTCCCAGCAGCCCACATGGTACTTGTACTCCGCCCATAGCGGTTCATGACAAGCATAATCTGCCCACAGCGGTCCACATACACAAAATCTGCCCATAGCGGTCCACATATATAAATCCACCCATAGCGGTCCACCTTAATCTCATGAGTTCTCATTTGATTTACGCAGTAACATCCGAATAGTACGTAAAATCCCGTAAAAGCGGTTCAAAGGCGCACATGAATCTCGTCACAGCGGTCCAAGGGTGTATCGAGTCACAACAAGGTTCAAAGGAGTACGTAAAATCCTGCAAAAGCGGTCCAAAGGCATACATGGTTACATCGAAGTTCAAGGGTGTACGTAAATCCCGTAAAAATGGTCCAAAGGCGTACATGAATCCCAACATTATCCAGAGGAGTACGTAAAATCTCACAAAAGCGGTCCAAGAGCGTACATGACTCACAACAGTGTCCAAAGGAGTACGTAAAATCTCGCAAAAGCGGTCCAAAGGCGTAGATGACTCACAACAGTGTCCAAAGGATTACGTAAAATCCCGTAAAAATGGTCCAAAGGCGTACATAAATCCCGCCACAGCGGTCCAAGGGTGTACCTTCTCACAAATCTACAAGACTCAAGGATTCCGAGTTCACATTCTAGTTTAGATTTCTAAATCACAATCCAAAGATCACATTCTTGGTTCAAAGGTTTTAAAAATCACCATTTAAAAATCAAGTTTAAAATCGAATACCATAGTACAAATTCTAGGTTAAGTTCACAGTTCAGAATTAACCATTTTCGACTCAAGGATTTCAAATTTATATTTTGCAAGGAGTTCAAGTTATAATTCAAATATTTATCAAACTTCCATCAAAATACATCAAGAAAACTTATTATTTTTCATTTAAATACATCAAGGAAACTTATCATTTTTTTCATATAAATACCTCAAAGAAGCTATGAATCAAAGTTAAACATGCAAGTTTGTGTTGAAGTTCCCCTACCTCAAAGCACGCTTAACACAATCCACATTCCACGCATGGTTCAACACTTTACTCCTACATTCAAAATACCCAAATTTTCCTTAGAAATCTTCTAAAGGATCCAAGGGACACATCTCTAAGGAGCTTAAACAAAACTAAACAAAACATATACTTTGTACCTCGCTCGATCGAGCCTTTGGCCTCGCTCGAGCGAGCACAACCCTCGTTGGATCGATTATAATCGAGCCCTCTGAAACTGATGCGAGCCCTCGCACGAGCGATCCTTTTTTAACCTAAGGCCTCTAGTGAGTGAGCACAGAACAAATGTCCCCATATTTATCTCTCGCGCGAGCGAGCTATAAATGTCGCGCAAGCGATAAACAGAAATGTCTCAGATCTACCATTTTTCTTCTCTCGATCCTTCTCAACTCTCTACCATCCTTCGCCCACATTCACACATAAATTGAGGTATCAAGGGTTGACTCTAATCACTAATAATATAAACCTATTTAAGCGTTTCCTCAAAAATAAGTCGAAACGGGCAAGTTGTGCCAATCTTAGAATTTGATGATCTCATACATTTTTGACCCTCGAGACGATTGATTCACGAGTTGGTCAAAACATAAAAGTTGTAAATTTGTCTGTTATCTTTCCAACGCAAAAGGAAGCATCTCAATCAGAGTTTAGAGTAAAATGTTATGACTATAATACCAAGATAGTATCGGAGTTCAACGATACCTCGCTCGAGCGATTAAAATAGTTCACTCGAGCGAGATCCTTCAGAAATTTCTGGCTCGAGCGATGACTTAAGCTCGCTCGAGCGAGGACAGAGAATATTTTTCGAGTATATAACTTCTAAAGTTAAACCTTTGGTGCCATCTCTCTCAAGCGATTAAAATAGCTCGCTTGAGCAAGCTACAGCGATGCGATTTCGCTCGTTTTCACCCAAATCGAATCTCATACATCACAAAACAAAAACCCATGGACAATCCAACTACTTTAATCAATAAATTTAATCTAAATGTACCTTTAGTCTAAGGATTCCTTGATTAGAAATGAGTCACGCGAACGGAGCTTCAGAACGAAACCGACGGGTTTCCTTGACGATTCGCCCAGCGATCGATCCCACTAGTTCACAGAGACAACTCCAACACATCCCCAATGATCTCAACCTCTCCCAATAGCCAACTACGAATCCAAGGTTGATTCAAGTTCTTTCTAAGGTTCAAGGGTTTTCACAAAAGAGGGTTCTAGAGGAGGAGGTTTTCTAAACCGATCTCCTACGATGCTTGAAGAAGAGAGAAGACGAAGTTTCGCGCGGTTGGGCGACTATCAAACGACTGAAGTTCTTCACGGCACTCACGTCTCTTTTTCTCTTAAACAAAACCTAGTATAATACAGGAATGCAATTTCTTCTTATAATAGGATTGCCTAAAAATTTAAGCACACACACACCTCTTGTGTGTTATACACTTCAAATTTTAACACTCACGCCCAGTATTGAGCGGTCACACCGAGGTCGATGCACGAATTTGGCACGAGGGTCCAAATGGGCTCTAAATCAGAATCTGTCCGCACAATCATATCTAGATAAAAATCCACAACAAATGGCGACGTCAGTCACCGAGCCGAATACGCACACGAGGTTAGTCTAACTCGGGTTCAAAATACGCACACGCGATTTGCGGATCAAAACCCATGATCTCTTCTCAAGAAGAGGGTTTCAAAACCCCCAAATGGCTCGAAAACCCATAAAACCACAACCAAACGTCGAAACCGACAGCGATCTTCCCCTTACACGATCTCACAAATGTTTTTCACACAAATCTATGGCTCGGCACACATGGATTCAGCACGTTCATTTCATCTCCTCTTTCTCTCTTCCTTCTCTCCTCAAAACCGAAAACTCAAGAACCCCTTGTGCAAACCGGGTGTTAGCTTCCAAAAGAAGAAATTACCTTCTTTAACTAAATGGGATTGGTTCCCATACAAAACACATATACTTGTTTTTGGGCGTATTAGTTCTCATCTAAGGATCTAGCTCCCGCATGAAACGAACGTACCTATTTTGGTGTTATCTCATAACAAAATAGTTTTCTTTGATTAGGTGCGAGCCTACACACTCAAAACCAAATGGGAAATTCCCAACCTGAAATAACTCACTTAATTAATTTCACAAAATCAAGCACATGACTAGTCTGGCACACACACCAAGGCACACTATTCAAAGTCAAAATTTTCAGGATGTTACACCTACCTAGAAAGCATCGAACCGCCTCACCTTGAGCTATGTAAAAGCATGGCATGGGTCCCAAGATAGTGAGATGCTCACCTAACATGACCTGGAGTAGCAAAGGACATCCCTTGAGGCTCTCCACCTTGCCAAGAGCGAATGCATCAAGGCATCGGTATAATTCAGCAAGGACCAGGTGCATCACTGATCGGCCCTCTACCAACACAGTTAAAATGTCGCAAAGAGCCAGAGAGAAGCTCCCCAGTGAAGAAGAGGACTTCCGAGATGAGACTGAGAGCAACGGCTTTCACATTGAAGATATTCCTAATCGAAAATTTTCAAAGAGTTTTCTCATCGAAAAGTTCTTTGAGGAATTTGATCGAACACCTTGTGGGCCCCGCAATGAGACTTTTGTCATACTCAAATTTCTTCAAACCTATGGTAAGGTGAACGGACTTAGAAAAACCCGACTTCGGCGTTACTCTTGCGAGGCCTTTGTGGAGCTTCAAGTCGGACAAATTGGATAACTCTTCAAGGGTGAGAGTTAGCTCCCGCTTCCCAAAATAAGGTTGCCGCATGAAATAGGTCCCACCGCGGAGGAACCTCGAGAAAGAAGGGAAGAGGGGATAGTCCAAGCCGCTCCAGATCATTGAGCTCACTCTCATTCAAGCTCCTAAGCCAACTTTAAGGAAAATTGGGCCCCAAGCCTAAAGAAAGGAGTAAATTGGTTCCAAGCCCTCCATGTAAGGGAGGGTTGGAAAGCGGGTACATAGATGTACAAAGATCTTCAAAAATATAAAATTCAATGTATGTTGATGGACCCACCTTTGGAAAAGCAAGGAGAGGAAAAATCAGCTTAAAAAGCTAAGTCAAAGAGAAAAGAGAGAAAAAATAGTCTTTCTCGAGCATATAAAGGGCCCACTGCCCCCTAGGCTAAACCTGGCGCAATTAATAGTTGCACCAGTGCAAATTCCCCCCAGGATAAACTTGGCGCAACTAATAGTTGTGCCAGTGTAAATCCTCCCCAGGATTAGCCTGACGCATGTAATAGTTGCGCCAGGTCAATCTGGCCCCCTTCTATGCCATTCTTGGAGCTTTTTAGGGGATTTTTGTGGGCCTTTGTTGGCCCCCTTAGCTAGTCTACCTTTTCACCTGCTTTATACTTTGACGACATTCACAAACATGAAAATCAAAGTGCATATAACATTAAAATCATCTAACTTTTGTGCAAAAAAAAAAAAAACCGCACTAAGGCATGCGACCTCAAGGGCCATCTTTACAAGCAACCATCAAAACCATCATGCAAGAAATCAGATATAGTGCAAGGGAAACATAGCATGCGATCAAAGAAAGAGCACTAAACATTTCCAAGCAGAAAATCATCCAAAGAGTACCACAATTATCCGTTATAAACTTTTCAAATCCCAATAAAAATCATCCCAAAATGTTTGAAGTGTTTAAAAGCAGAAACTAGGCCTAGTCCTTGTTGGCGCCCTTCGATTTCTTTTGCCGACGCGAGGAGCTTTGGAACGTACGGAGATTTCCAACCCGGGACAACGCCTGTGAAAGTCGGCTGAGTAGAAAGCGCGATTTCTTTTCACGTGCACGTTGCAAATCATAGCGAAGGTCACAAATCAGGAACAAATTGAAAGACAAGGATAAAAAAATAGTGAGAAAGACTGAGCAGTAAGATACTCACCACCTCCACGTCTCGGAGTTCTGTGATGTTACGATATTACGCGGCTTGGTCCATGGCCGACTCAAAATTCTACATTCAAAAGGGAAAGATGTCAGTTGCAGGGTTTGTTAGCAAACACAAATATTTATCAAAAGAGCTGAAACTAAGAAGGAATGGTCAAAGGAGTCTTACCCCTGGAACCACCTCAAGAGGAGGGGCCCGAACCGATTTGGCTGAGAGGCATGCCTACCTATCTACGTTAGCACATAGACCCGAGAGAAAGTTTCCGTCGAGGTGTCTGAAGGTCCCATGGACCACGGCAGGTGCACCACTTAGGGCACCCACATGAGAAGAACCCGAAGGACCAGCACCTGAAGTACCCTAACTTGAGGGACCCACACTAGAAGGATAACCATTTGAGGGACCACCTCTAAAGCGTCAGCAGTACCCACTGCCTCTCCACCTTCATCATCTGAGTCATCCCCCTAGATAAACTATGGAAAGGATAGACAATCGCTCAGTAGGAACAAAAGCTAAATTGAAACTGGAGAGGGACTAATCTAAAGGAGAAGGGAGAATTACCTGGGTGCGTGGGCCACTGAAAGTAAGAAAATTGATGCTAGGGATAAAGCGCGGCAGAATAAACTGATATGGTAAAGACTCATACCATAGCTGATAGTCCCCGGGCTTGAAAAGGGCACTAATGGGGATCCCATTATGGAGGAAGGCTGCAGTGAGCTCCTCGATACTATTCACAGGGTCCAAAACATTTGCAGGAGGATTCATGGGTATGGCAGGGTAGCCCTGGTACTGATGAACTACCCGCTCCCCCAGATAGTAGGCCCTGGCCCACGACCCATAGAAGAAGATGACGCGACGGTTGTTAAAAAGGCACAATGGACCTACGGCTGCCCAGTCCCAGAAAACAGAGCCAAGGTACAGGTCATAAATGATCTGTCCAAGTCAAGAGGTAGCCAATCAGTCAAAAATACAACATAATAATAAAGGAGAATTTCCAAACTAAAATAAATAGAGGAGAAAAGGCCTTACCTGCTCGGGGTCATCAGATCAAATTGGGACCTCAGGCCCATCTCCAGATGCTTCATGCCCACATCGTGGCACCGGAACTTGTTCCAATTGCTAAGGAGGGGATAGGTGTAGATCTCAAAGTGGAGAAGAGGGCGTCCGGGTTGAAAATGTAGGTACCCCCATGCCTAAGGAGAGCAGTGCACAAAAGATAAGCCAATAGCATGCAATACCATCCAAATAAACTGATAAAAGTAAAAGAGTTAGAGATTACCTCCAGACCCGGCCAGAAACCAACGATGGACTTCGAATCCTCGATAAATACTCGGGCTATGCCATACATTAACATCGCATATCCAGCCCCGCCCTAGTGGTATCTGTGGATATCAAGCCAATTATCCATGATGCTCAGCAGTGCCAAATTGACTCCTATTGGGCAAAACCATCTTGCATTAGTAAAGATGGTTTTGCCCAATAGGAGCAGAAGCGTGATTCGGGTCAAGACAATCGCACACTCAGGCTCAATGTAAAGCTCCACATCTGGCTGGCCCAGATCTACCAACTCATTCGGCCCATAAAGCTCAGATAGCCAGGTCATCTTCACCTCGACACCGTGCAAACTTCCATGAGGGGGGAACGCCCCCTACCCTGATGCCGGAAATCATCACCCAATCCATGGGCATAAGGGTCATCTCAGCGTAGGCCATGTGAAAAGACATGGTCTCCGGGCGAAACCTCTTTATCAAAGCTCTCAAATATGTGGCATCAGCCCTCATGGGGGGGCATGACAGGAACTCTCTGAAACCCGCCTGCTCAAGCAAGTACTTCATGACGAGTGGGATGTAGTGGTAAAAGTCATGGAAGTCCAGTCAGCCCCCTCAGAATACGATATGGGGCAAGTCCAGTGTCAAAAGAGAAAGATACATCAGGTCATGGAAATAAAGCAAAATCGCACAAAAAAAGACCTGAACTTATCTTTTACCATGCCCACTATACCAAAGTTGGAGATGTGGATATATTACTGGTGGAGAAGGCTGATTCGGGCGGCCTCGCCTTGCATCTCAAGCCAGGAACCTGCCTTGCGTTCTACTACGAAGAATTGTTCCCCATGAGGACCATAGACCACGTCAGGCCCCTCCTCTTGTTCTTCCTCTGGCACATATTCCTCATCACCAGACACTCTAAGGCAAAAGTGTAGACACCTAAATTTGACCCAAGGCCCAATCGAAACACCTTTCGAGAGAGGTGCAATTCTGAGCTTTTGATGGTATGAATGGAACCCTTAGGGATCACCCCAAACCCTTAGGAATCACCCTATATCCCTTAGAAACCTATCCCAAACCTTTAGAAACCAATCCCAACCCTTAGAACCCATCCCGAACCTTAAACCTAACCTTCCCAGGCAATGGATGAAGAGTGGTGCACCAGGACTAGCTGAGGTCTTTTATTGATATCAAATCATATACCATTAGAAAGAGGGCTTCTCCAGCTTTCTAACGAGCTAAGAATCACCCCAATCGGAGTTGTACATCAAACGTTATGGCCATTTGAAAATCGGGCAGAATTTCAGGATTTTTGCCTGGCGTAACTAATAGTTGCACCAAGCCATTTTCCCCCTGGATTTGCTTGGCGCAACTAATAGTTACGCCGATTATTTTTCCCCCATAAATGGCTTGGCGCAACTAATAGTTGGGCCAGGCATAAGTGGGTCCCCCAGCTCCTCGCGAGGCTAACATCCAGGGAACTGTGCGCACTGTTTTACTGTACATTTGCCTGGCGCAACTAATATGTACATATGAACAGTAACTATTCAGTTTTGCCTCGAAATTCGTACTCGGGGTTTGACTTGTTGACCACTTCAACCTTTGAGGTGTGTTTTGATAGTCCTGTTGCACCCATTCCTCACCTATTGGCAACCCGTTAAGTGGCTTAAGGCCTCACCCCATCATCCACCATTGGAGGACCTTCCCACACCTTTCAAGGCCCCAAAAACCCTAGGAATCCTTAGATGCAAGATTACCTAATTGATAAACCCATCTAAGTGGCCCCCTAACCCACCCATTTCCTATAAATAGAGCCCCCCACCCCTTGGTTTAAGGGTTGAGAATTTTGCTTAAGAGAGAAAGAGCTTAAAAGTGAGAAGTTCTTCCTCCCTTTGGTGCACTATTTTCACCTAAAATTCCAGAATTCTAAAACCCCTTCCAAGCTTGTTCTTACATAAAAAATCCATAGCCTAGGTGTGTGTGATCTCCTAGCCTCCCTTCTCCTTCCCTTAGCTTCAAGCCTTAGTAGTTAGAACCCATTTCTCTACCATCCAAGCCTTCAAAAGCTCATCAAAAGCAAGCCAAGCAAGGCTCCTCTACGGTGCTACAAGGGCCTGAGGGCTCCGGCTCTCCCCTTTCTTCTCCTATCTCTTTCTAGCTCCTTCCATCCTCTCATTTGTGCTGTTACGCAGCCGAATTTTCGGGTAGGAACGAAGGCGCACAAATAGCTTTGAAGGCCCATTTGGGCAAGAGAGAACTATTTCCTTTTCTTTTATTCTATTTTATTTTCGGCCATTAGTAGAGACTGCGTTAAGCGGGTTGATCGGGTGCCTAACACCTTCTCGATCGATAATCGAAGCCCCTACCCAAGAGCCTTTGGTGTGGACAGGATTCAGAGTCATATTTTTAGCACTTCGGTGCTCATAAAAATGAACTAGGTATCCCGAGACACCGAAAGCTCCGGGTGGCGACTCTATATATTTTCATTAGAGAGCGCGTCGTTGCGACGGGACCGTCACGGATCTCACAGTTGCACAAAAAGCAAACAGTCATATCAGAGCAGATCAATGATAAAGAACCAATTTTTTTGCTACATGCTAAGGGAAGGTAAGTATGCTCATCCCTTTCTTTTATTTTCAAAAACAAAAAATAAAATAAATATATATTTATATATACACAAAAAAATCCTTTTCTTTTGTCTTCAAAAATAGAAAGGAAATACAAAAAAAATCTCTTTCTTTTTGTCTTCAAATTAAATCAAAATAAAACAAAGTTTTTCCTTTCTATCTTCAAAAATAAAGAAAAATTAAAAAGGAAAAAAAACACCCAATTCCTTTCTTCATGTTCATAGAATTAAAAAAAGAAGCGAAAAATTATTATTATAAATATGGCAAGAACAAGGGTGTCGAACCCACAGGGAAACGTGAATTTTTAATTAATTCTTCAAGAGATTTTAAAAACGTCCCTAAGGAAGTACCAAAGGGCAGATTCAGTTTATCAAAAATTTATCACACTTTTCCTGAATGTAAGAAAAATAAATTAATCTAAACAACTAATTACTGATGAATCTAAGAACAATATTTAAATATGATCAAGGAATATGCTACCCCAGATTAGTACCTCTTTTCTATCATTAAAACCCACAGTTTCATTAAAGCATCATTCACACCATCATTCATCTAGAAAAATGATTCATAAAGAAACATGATCATCAATCCGGCATACCCTATCTAAAAACAATGACTCAGCCTATCATCACGGTATGAGTCATGTAAAAAGCATAGCGTATCTCATGATGTTTAGATCACGACAATAAATATATAATCGCTCTGCAGCCTAGATCAGCCTGCAGGTCTAGATCTAACGACTATGGCCATTGATACGAGCAATCAACGGTCATAACAAAGCATTCAATATATTTTCAATAACACAAACTTTGAGCAAAACGATTCCATGATGACATAAATGGACTGTGGTATTAATCATAAAAAATTGCTACTTATCTGGGGATCGCATCTTCCCCGATCAACTGATTTGGCCGCTCATCTTTGGTGTATGATCTCCTTGTTCATTCAAAGTCATTCCACTTTTCATTTCTTCCAAAGATCTTTTTACAATTATTTTTCCTAAATACAATCTATGATTTTCTCAAAGAAAAATAACGCAAACATAAGTACAATCTACCCAGATGAAACCCTAAAAGAAGAAGGAAGAAGAACTCTTGAAAAGATGCCCAGAGGAGTCTAAAACCAAAAATAATAATAATGAATAATAATCCTCAAAAATTCTCTCAAAAAAAAAAGTCTAACTATGAAAAAGAAAAGCCAAAACTAACTCTCTAATTATCTATCTCTAATTAATCCCTTTTACTCGAAGTGTTTGATCGGCTTTAAATAGCACCCTCGTCGCAGAGGTCTCCCGGCCGCAAAGTCAGGGTCGATTAATCGACCCTATAGGGTCGATGCATCGACCCTGCAAAAGAGGCTAAAAATCTGCTTTAAAGTAGTCAATTCCACGTCAGACTCTTTTTGTCCTCGATTAATCAACCAAAAGGGTCGATGCATCGACCTCCCAGAAATTTGTGAATTTCGGCCCACTTTTGCATCAGACACTGCTTCGGTAGTTTGGCCATAACTTTCTGTCTCGAGCTCAGATTAAAGTAATTCTTATGCCGTTGGCAAGCTAACAGAAAGATCTATAACTTTTGTGTTTTGACAATTTCATAATGCGCCCGTCTTGAAGGTCCAAATTGAGCTGCAAGTCGCACCAAGTTTTTGATGACCCAAAGTTGCAGTGTTTTGACATTATTTTCAGAATTCTTTGGCTGTTTTCTGCACTTGGCTTGTATTTACCTGAAACACTTCAAATCTAATAATTCTCATCAGATAGCCTTCATCGGATAGCTAAATATAGGTATTTTAGGGGTGAAATATCACCATATTTCACTACTCATCAATGAGTTAACTCAAAATCTTACTTAGTTGAGTGGACTCAACCGAGTTTGGGGTGACTCAGTCAAGTTTTTGAACCATGGTAGAACCCCACTCCTCATCCACGAGTGCGGTGGGATGGGAGTGCGTGGCCCTCTAAGGATGACTTTATTTTCATATGTCATATGGCATGATCAACCCAAAATAAGACCCGTTTTGGGTCGGCCATGGTTCATATGGTTTAAAAAAAGCCAAAGACTGTTAGTTTGGTCCCTAACCACACGTATTCGACATGCAACCACTGATGTTGGATGAGATGATTATGACTTACGAATCGCAACCAAGTCAGGGCCGGCCCAAGACCAAGGCGATTGCCTTGGGCCCCCGATTTCTAGGGGGCCCCCAAAAAAAAAAACTTAAGCTTAAGCATTTGAATTAAAGAGGTGTGTGTGCGTGTGTGTACACTAAGTAAGAAACCAGAAAGAGTATAAGTACATGACATCCCAGGGATGTGTATGAGATGTGAGCATCTAAGAGATGCATATGAAAGTATGTGACATCCCAGGGATGTATAATCAAATGAGAAACTATGTGAATGAGCCTTGAATAAACTTTGAATATTATAATTAGCACAATTACACGGTGATAAACTATATGTATTTTTCATAATTAATTTGAGGTTCATAGAATTCCCCACCGACTCAGCGGTATACCCGTGACTGACTCGTCAGAATATCCATGACCAGTACGGTGGCCAATCCGTACACCAGCAGGACATCCCAGTGATGTATATGAGTTATGTGTCCCGTCGCCTAGGAGAAAGGGACTTGGGTTATGTTACATTTAAATATAGTCCAATTGGACGACGATGGTTGGTATTCCATTAGGAGATTGATGCTATATTGCTCGAGGAATTATTTAAGTTATTTGATTTAAGTTTCAAGACAGATCTTCTATGATATGAGAACAAGTTAAGTAAAAGATAAGATATGTAGAGTGAAAAGATAAGATGTGAATTATGCATTCAGTTCATGCTTTTGGTAATTTAAATTTTCTTAAATTATTTTCAGCTTATGAGATCATGCTTCGCTTATGTCCTGAAATATGTGTGAGTGAGATAGCGTTATATGTTTAGTTATTTCCCTATTGAGCTAGGATGTTGCTCATCCCTCGACTATACGTCACAAGTACAGGTGTAGATCAGGATCCAGTTGCAGAGAGAGGCCTAGAGTCTCCCGTTTAGGAAAATTCTACCTTAGGTGAGGTTTAGACATGGATATATTTTGGGTTTGTATAGTAGATGTTTTGAAGTCTTTTGGTTTATGGACTTGATATGTCCAGGGATTTATTGTTGTATTAAGATTTATTTTTTAAGTATATTGTAGGCCACTGTTTAGGTGATGGTCGGCCATCATCAATGGTTTTCTTGTACACTTCTTTTTATTCAGTCTTTACGTATGGAAGAATCTTTATTGTTGATGTATTTTCACTTTGACTCTACCTTTGTTGGCATTCCAAGTAAATTCTGTATTCAGATCGTGATATGTAAGACTCGACGGTCCAATTTTCCCTGAGTTTATGATGTAAGGGAGAAAAAAAATATATTATTACAGGTTTATAATAAACTCATTTTGTAATGACTTCATACCTTTGTAGATGTACGTTATGGCTAACGATGGTAGTTATTATGGTATGCTTGCAGTGATGGTAATTTAAATTGTGGAGGAAGTCACACATTTAGATTAGTGGTTAAGATTATTCTTAGTTGATGATTAAAATAATTTTACTTGATCAAAATGGAGTATCTGATCGATAATTATGAATATTTTCATGGTAAAATAAGTTAATTTTTTCAAATTTATCTATGGTAATGATTAGTTGGAGCAAGGTATTATTATATTAATCGATAGATTAGTCTTTTCTCTGATTGACAATCAAACCTTTCTCTAAATGTGAGTGTAAGTTTCATAAGTAGGAGACTGTGCTAGATAAGTATTATCCAAGATCTGGAGGTGTCTATTAGAAAATTTTCAGCATGGTTATCAACATGATGTAGTCATTAAGGGATAATTTGATTTTTTAGCTGGGTTAGTGGTAAGAGAAATGCTTGCTAGTTGGAGAGTCCTACTTATGATTTCGATTTCTGGATTGATAGTTGTCATCTCAAGGTCAATATGTTTTTCTGTGTGGATATAATCCTGCCAATTATTTATAAAGATACTCCGTTAAGTAGTAGAAGTGAGGTTTTGTAATTACCTATGCACGAGTTAACTGATCTATCACTCCGACTCTTGAGTGAGCACCGGTCCGATTAGTGCGAGATGGACATCCTTAGTGTAAAGCTCAGCATATAGATTGTTACCAGTGTGTGGTCGATCTTTAGACCATGTGTTTTAGTATATCTCCATTCAACTTTGCGGCTTTGACCATGTATAATTCCAATTTGTCGTAATGTATGTAATTTCACTTTGTTTCAGCATTCACTGTGTGTAATTTGAGTTTAACAAATGCACCCTCTCCTCATATTGACTACCCAAGCACCACGTCGTTCACTTTCGAGGGTGAAAATTCCTTACGGAGGGGTAGTGGAGTACCTTATTCTCTTTTACGTAGATTTTGAAGGGCTGATTGATTTTGGGCGTAGCTAATTTGACTATGACAGTGAGTGTGGGATTGTGTCAAGTCACCTGGGTCGATATGTGGACTACAAGGGGGATAAGTGAGTGTGAATTGAGGTTTTGTAATTGCGAATATTTTCATATATTATTGATAATTGAGTTGTTACTCAGATTACCTTCCGTGCAATTTTGAGGACGACAATTCCTTAGGTGGGGAGATTGTGATGACCTGGTCAAGAGGGCGTTGAATCTTGACGAGGATATCCAGATGGGTGGCACTGAGAAATAGTCGCAAACCTCTGATTAGATTGGTTTTGAGGTAATTGAATAAAACTGGAGTGAATATCATTTGTGGCGATGAATATGTGTGTTCTTGTGGGAATTAAAGACTTATGCCGATGTGATGGGTAAGGCGTTCGTTGCAGAGAAGTGTACCTTATCGTATGTGTTTGATCTTAGAACATGTTAATATGGTGTTTTGGATGTAGGATCGATGCTATTAGCTCCTCTGTTGATATATGTATGTGGGGACCTTTATTACAATTAATGGTACATGTTAGAAATTAATAGTGAGACGATTTTCTTTTCTTTTATGGCGATGATTAAATTTCAATTATGATCCATGTGGTTAGTTGTGAGTAAACAATTTCATTGATGGTATATGTTATAGTTGATTTTGTAGAGATATTGTTTAACAATTACCTTATTAGATAATCGGTGGTACAATGATCTAGTGATACCTCGGGATGCATGCCCGACTTTAAATTGTGTACCTTGGGATGCATGCCCGTCTAGTCACTTATGCGATCAAGTGAAAGTCAACTTGATGACTTAGGTTAGATTAGGTTTGAGGTGAAAGTACACGTGTATGTGTAGTATTAGATCTGTTGCTAAGGTCATATACACCTATTGTGGATATATGTGTCTTACACCAAATAAGTGATTGGGTTAAATAAATTAAAAGCTAAGAGAACTTATTTCTCTTTGATTTTGGTTGGTGGTTAGAAATTTAAGAAGGGAGAGAGAGAGGTTAGAGAGAAAGAAGAGGAAATGCTTGGGAGTAAATGCAAAAGATTTGTGCGTGGGATTGTGGATTGAAGATCGTACACGAGCTTTAAATTTCGATGGAATCGCATGTGGGATCTCATGGAGTTAAGGCTAGGAATCCTAACCCTTGATCCAAGCCATTGAATCAATCATGAGATGGATTTGAGGTAAGGGTTTATTACATTACAATGTGTATGATGTGTGGGCTTTGATTTAGTGAATAAATGATGAGTTAAAGAAATGGAGAGAGGAAAATTAAAGAAAAAAGAAAGCTTCATGAACAGCCCAAAGAGGGTTGTTTTTCTGTCAAAATCGATTAATCGAATTAAATTTTGATTAATTAATTTTAGGTTTTGATTAATCGACCGGGTACTCCCAGTGGCTGGAGAGTGTGGAGGTTGGAAAAAACTGATTAATCGATTTGGGATCGATTAATCGATTTTAAAATTTTGATTAATCGATATTGGGATCGATTAATCGATTTTGACTCTGTTTGCTGACACTACTTTGGTATTTTAGTCATAACATTTTACTCCGAACTCTGATTGACATAATTCTTATGGTGTCAAAAATAAGACAATGAACTCTACAACTTTTGTCATATAACCATTTTATGAATCCAAAGATTTAAAGGTTAACATTTAGGAGGAAAGTTATATCAAACTCTATATTAGCATGAGCTTACCAATTTTTGCCTCATTTTTGAGAAACACTTAAATAAATCTAGGTTTTTAGTGAGTAGAGTTAATCCTTGATGCATCATGGTGTGTTTATGATGTAGATTAAGGGTGGGAAGACATCGATAAGGACTATGGTGTCGCTTTGAACGACTCTGTGCATGAGGTAGGGAATACTCTGAACATGTACCCTTGAATTATGAAATCTTGTATGTAGTGATGCGCTATGTACATGTGTGTGTTAAGAGCATAGTCATTGCTTGTTAATCAAAATTAAGCTTAAGCATGTGAATTAAAGAGGTGTGTGTGTGTGTGTATACTAAGTAAAAAACCAATAAGAGTATAAGTACATGACATCCCAGGGATGTGTATGAGATGTGAGCATCTGAGAGATGCATGTGAAAGTATGTGACATCCCAGGGATGTATAATCAAATGAGAAACTATGTGAATGAGCCTTGAATAAACTTTGAATATTATAATTAGCACAATTATACGGTGGTAAAGTATATGTATTTTGCACAATTGATTTGAGGTTCATAGAATACCCCACCGACTCAGCGATATACCCGTGACTGACTTGTCAAAATATCTGTGACCAGTACGGTGGCCAATCCGTACACCAGCAGGACATCCCAGGGATGTATATGAGTTATGTGCCCCGTCACCTAGGAGAAGGAGACTTGGGTTATGCTACATTTAAATATAATCCAATTGGATGATGATGGTGGGTATTCCATCGGGAGCTCGATGCTATATTGCTTAAGAAATTATTTAAGTTATTTGATTTAAGTTTCAAGACAGATCTTCTGTGATATGTGAACAAGTTAAGTAAATAATAAGATATATAGAGTGAAAAGATAAGATGTGGTATGTGTATTCAGTTCATGCTTTTAGTAATTTAAATGCTTTTAAACTATTTTCAGCTTATGAGATCATGCTTCGCTTATGTCATGAAATATGTGTGAGTAAGTTAGCTTTACATGTTCAGTTATTTCCCTATTGAGCTAGGATATAGCTCATCTCTCGACTATACGTCACAGGTACTTGTGTAGATCGGGATCCAGTTGCAGAGAAAGGCTTAGAATCTCCCGTTTAGGAAAATTCTACCTTTGGTGAGGTTTGGACATGGGTATGTTTTGGGTTTGTATAATAGATGTTTTGAGGTCTTTTGGTTTATGAACTTGGTATGTCCAGGGATTTATTACTGTATTAAGATTTATTTTGTAAGTATGCTGTAGGCCACTGTTTAGGTGATGGTCGGCCATCACCGAAGGTTTTATTGTGGGCTTCTTTTTATTCTGTCTTTACGTATGGAAGAACCTTTATTGTTGCTATATTTTAGCTTTGACTCTTCCTTTGTTCGCGTACCAAGTAAATTCTATATTCGGATCGTGATATGTACGATCCAACGGTCTGATTTTCCCTGAGTTTATGATGTAAGAAAGAAAAAAAAAATATTGTGCAAGTTTTTATGGAATCAGGGAAAATCGGGCTATCACATGACGCTTCTTTACATAGCCGTTGTGCCTATCTGACCAGAATTGTACTTATAATCATGTAGATAGCCTATGGCAATATTTTAACATATTTAATTTATTATTATTTATGTGTTCATTCCATCATTAATGATTGATTTTAACGTTTCATGACCATCATTTCGAAGCAACGGCGCTTCAGGAAGGAAGCGATGACACTCGCTTTATGAAGACCCGTATGCTAGGCGCTGACGCTACCTTTAGAAAGCGACATCGCTTTCCTTTTCACTAACGACATTTTCTCACAAAGCGAAGCCGCTACATATATGATGCGAGTGCGCTTCAACCTGGCACCGTTGAATATGTAATTTTTTCGTGAACGCACTCCTGTGGATTGACCTTTTTATTACTCAGAACTATTTATCAAGTAAAAATAATTTACTAATCATGCTAAAAGATTTCATTCATAAATCAAAATCATTTCTTTATATCAAAATACTTTGTATACATCGTCTTTCTTTACACTGTCTTCTTATACATTGTCTTTCTTTATCCTAAATGGGTTTGATGAAATTGAGCATGGTTCTGATACATTGGACGATCTAACGAACCCTAATTCAGCCCTTCATGAGGTCATCGCAAGGATCCGTAGGAGCAAGGATTACACTGTTAAAAAAATACCACAAAAGATACGTTGAGACAGGTTGAGGCCAAGGCGGAAGAAGAAGAGAATGAAGGGAGGAGGAGTGAGGAATGGAATGTGATGGATGAGTGGATATGGTGATGGCGGGGGATGGGTCATGGGTCGCCGAAGCGGTGGCGCACACAGTGAGGAAGGCGGTGGTGGAGGAGGCGGATGTGAAGGAGGTAGCGATGGAGGTAGAGGTGGAAATGGTGGCGGGAATGGAGGTAGAGGTGTAGGAAAATGTGGGGAGTTTGTTATGCTGGCGGTGGTGGATGAGGAAGTTAAGTTAGAGATGGTGGCGATGATTGTGGCTGGAGAGGAAGAGGAAAAAGTGGAGGCGGAAGAAGAAGAATCGGTTGCGGAGTCGGGAGAAGAAGCATCTGCTCCGGAGCCGAGAGAAGAAGGGGCTCTGGGTCTCCCACCACCGACAGCATAACGGGAAGGTCATCACAGTCCATAATGATGATAACTTCTTCAGGGGGAGGGGGAACCCCATGCTCGTTGTCGGGGACGACAACCAGTTTGTTGTCATCGGGGATGTCGATAACGAAACTATCATCGAAACTGATAAAATGCTGGCGCGCGATATGGTGGCTCCTCCTCAAAACATTATATCGCATTTCGGTCTGGGGTGAGGAAGATGAAGAATTTGAGAATACAAAACTGCTTCCTTAAGAAGTAATTGCGCTGGTTATAGAGGCGTCGTTGCTTCATTTCGTAGCGATTGCGCTCATGTTACATATATCATCGCCTCATTTAGAAGTGAATTGTGACAACCTAGTTTTTGGCACCCCGAAACCCATGCCATCAGCACGATCCTCTAAACCGTGCCCCATGGCTATGTACGAAACATTAGTATAACAAGCAATATTAAGACAAAATGGAACAATAACTACACGATGCGGAAGCAAAATACTATTTTAAGTATAAGCTCAAAAGATAGTTCTACTTTCATGTTGCTGCATGAACAGAGAACCGACCCGATCCATCGGTGATAAACAGATCATCCCAGATAGTTCACAAAAAAGAATATATCAATTAATTATATTATTTATCAAAATAAAATTTTGGCATACCAAGCCGTACCAATGTGCTCTCAAAACTACTCTCTCAAAATACTCAATGGAGTCTCCTAGAAGAAGTCCTCAGGAGGGGGCTCCAACTCGTCCCTAGGCACGTAATCCGAATCAGCCGGATCCACGTCTCTCGAAGCCTCAACCGCTGCTAGCTCTGGACCTACAACGTATAGTTTAAAGGGTGAGATACATCCTAGCTCAATAGGGAAACAACACAATGAACATATATGTTAAAATCTCAAATATATTCCATGATATTCTACGCATGACGTATCAATGCACTTGCTAGTAAAATAGTTTAAAAGATGACAATTATGCATTGAAGTTTAATGGTAGTTTGCATGTTTCATTTATTCTTAACTGTTCATGAATTACACTGATTAGGCCTAAAGCAAAACTTAAATGTTCAACTTAAATAGTCACCGAGCAATATAGCATCGAGCGCCTATGGAATACCCTCCATCATCGTCTAAATAGACAGTTGTTATATGTATTCCCTAGGAATACTATCCAAGCCCCTTTCTCATAGGCGGCGGGGTTAAATCTCATCTCAACATCCCTGAGATGTGCTTACTGTGTAAGAATAAACCTCCGTACCGGTGTACGGATTGGCCGCCGTACCGGTCACAAATATCTTGCCGAGTCAGTCATGGGTATCCCGCCACGTCGGTAGGGTATTCTATTCAAACCTTAAATAACAAAAATAACATGTGCTTTACATATAGTTATTCACCGTGTAAAAGTGCTACTTTATATCAGTTAGGCCTTATCAATAGTTATCCAATCTTACTTACATCCCTGGGATGTCTAAATTGCTTGCATCACACTGATGCCTTTAGCACTTTCTCATCCCCTGGGGATGCCTCATTTTCATTAGCTTACTTAGTCTCAGTTACTCGCATCACACTGATGCCTCTATCACTTTCTCATCCCCTGGGGATGTCTCATTCTCATTTACTTTCTTGGTGTCACACACACACACACCCTTTTTACAAAGATTTACATAGTTAAAATATTTTTAATTTGATTTTTATATCACTACATACATGCTCTTGCAATTAAAGTATATGTTCAAAGTGTTCCCTATCTCAGGTCTCTCAAGGTCCAAGTATCAAGGTCCCACATGGCTCCTTATGTTTGTTCTCACACGTATCACCTATGGCACATCATAAAACATGCAACATATCACTAAAGATACAATAGAGAAGGTCCTAGACCCTCCATGAACCTCAACGTCCAATTAAGAAGTCAAGTGAAACTGCCAAAATCGATTAATCGGTTCCCAAAATCGATTAATCGAACCCTAAATCAATTAATCGATTTCCAAAATCGA
The DNA here is from genome assembly GCA_021018995.1 of Chloranthus sessilifolius. Classification (NCBI taxonomy): domain Eukaryota; kingdom Viridiplantae; phylum Streptophyta; class Magnoliopsida; order Chloranthales; family Chloranthaceae; genus Chloranthus; species Chloranthus sessilifolius. Next base: position 22,290,888 of record CM037588.1, read on the forward strand.
TTAATCGAAAATCTAAAATCGATTAATCGATCCCAAATCGATTAATCGACATCCCCAAAATGGCTAAATCAATTCTCAAATCGAGCAGTCAAAACTCTAAAATTGATTAATCGATCCCAAATCGATTAATCAAAATAAAAAATCAATTAATCGATTAGTCGATTTCCCCAAGTTTTATTTCTCCAGCCACTGGAGGTACCCAGTCGATTAGTCGATTTCCAAATCGATTAATCAACCTTCAAAATCGATTAATCGATTTCCAGATCGATTAATCGAAATCGGGCATCCTTGCTTTTTCAACTTCTAGACCAAAATCGATTAATCGATTCTCAAAATCGATTAATCAATTTGGCCAGAACTCAGCCCTTTTCGGACTATTCTTCCAAATCTTTCCTCTCTTTTTTTCTTTCCTTTCTATCCATATAATTCTATGATTTTAACTACACTTGACTGAATTTAACCATCAAACATCTATGCATTTAATTTTAATAAAACTCACCTCAATCAATCTCCTAATTGATTGAATGGTTGATTTGAATGGTTAGGGTTCCAGCTCTTGCTTCAACGATCCTCCACGCGTTGAATCATACATCAATGCTTGAAACTCTTCCTTCAATCAACAACAATAATTCCTAACCATTACTCACTTTGGTTTTCTCTCTCTATCTCTCTCCTTAACTCTCTTTACCAACCAAACAATGAAAACTAGGTTATTAAACCCTTATATCCTCTCTCAAGTTTCGGTCTTAAGCACATACACCAGAGATAGGTGTATGTGGCCTTAAACTCACACCATACACTACACTTAGGTCAAATTTACATCACATTAGTTGACCACTTCATGAGTCCACTATTTGACCATCACTTAGTCAAACCTACGACCAGTCGGGCATGATTCTCGAGGTCACTGTTTAACGCTCAAATTTTTTGGGATATTACATGAATGTTGTCTTTTACAGGTGCCATCGCTTCATTTTAAAGTGGCTGTGCTTCTACATTATAGTGATAGCACTTATATTTGGATACGATATTGCCTCGTTTTGAATTTACCTTATGCTCGAAGTCCATGATGTATGGTTTCCTCATTTTATCGTTTGCTTCTCATTTCAGTAGCCTTGGGAAGCGAATGGCACTAGCAACCTTGGCTGGGGCGCACCTGCCGTTAATTTTGTACACCCAGATTTGAGAAAAATAAAATAAATATTTGATGACTTTCCTAATCATCAGGCTTCGTAGGAAATAAAGCAGGGCATTCTGGGAGACGACATTACCTACAGGGCAATAGTGCAGCCATAAATATTGTAAACATGTTGTGCAATTATTTTCTCGGTTAAATCCATCATCCTCTTCACTTTGTCCACCCACATTAGAAGTTGTTTGTACGCGTGAAGGTCCCATGGATATACGTTGAAATTGGAGAGATCATCAATAAGGTCGAGGTAGGGGTTCTCAAGAGTGTATTTTGTGTTTGAAAAGAGGACAATGGCGAGGACGAACAACAAACAGAGTTTTAGAAAGTCGTCATCAGCATCCTACCACTACAAAATTTTAGACTTTAAGCGGCAATGTTTTAGTGGCAAAGCCACTTAACCCATAGGGAAATGACCAAATTTTTTAGCATGCGCGAATTATTAGATTGGCGCTTTCGGTTAACATGAAATCTTTTCAGCTTTCTTTCCTTTAGTTTTAGTTTCATTCTAACAATAGAGAAGTCTCACTACCCTTCGTCCTCCTCTTCTAAACCCTTCCATCGCTCCATCGCCAATCAATCTCCTTCGCCTCTCCTCCATCGCCAATCGAGAACGGTTTCCATCGCTCCATCGCCAAACAATCTCCATCGGCCCTGCTCCATCGCATCTACTATAATCTCCACCACCACTACCCTAATCTCCATCGCCACAGCTCCAATCTCCCTCGCCACCGCTCCATCGCCTCCTAGATAGAGACAACAAAAATGAGCCTCAAATTAATGCAAGTGAACCTCCTCCTACAACTCGGTAATTTTTATTTTTTTATTTTAATAATCTATCTTCTCTCATCTTCATGAACCGTCTCAGAGGCTCAGATCTATAATCTATGATCTAGGATCAAACATTTTTACATTATAAATAAGGGGTTATTTTAGGGTTAGAGGGTTCAAATATTCAATATTATGAAAATCAATCATTTTTAGGGGTTTAGTTATTAGCATCTATAATAAATTAATAGATGAATCCATCTTCTTGAGAACACGGACTTTAGTTGCAAAATCTTGATAATTTTCTATGGAGCTGGTTTTTGTTCATGGGTTTATTTTTAGTTAATCTTGATACTTAGTCTAGTAGAAAATTATGACAAATGACTCTCATTCCAGTTCCACACAATCAACTCCGTATTTTGTTATGGTTTAATCGTATGTTTCCTTATAATTTGAATTTAAGTTTTGTTGTGGTTCTTGCTAATGTGCTTTTAACATCTCAAGCTTGTGGAGTATCAAGTTTGGTAAAATTTCTAATGCATCATTTGTCTATGCTCAATCAAATCCATAAAGTTAATTATTTATTTATATTTGTATGGAGAAATTTCTTTATTTTTTCTTATTGTTGTTTTTGTTGTCTCAGACTCTCAGTTCCTTGTTTTCTGTTGATTTAATGCAAAAAAATTTATATCAATCTAATGGCCATTGAATGAAATAAAAAATCTGTATGCTATATTGATATTAAACCCGGTGAGTCCCCAGCTGGTTCCAAGCTCTATGCAGATACCAAACTTTATAAAAGTTATTGCAATTTATTTTGTTTGTTTTGCTTATAGTAAAAGTTGGTGTGGAAGATTGGGCCAAAAGCTTGCCGGGTTTGAGGTAATTATTTTTATTGTTGCTTTGGTACCTTCACGGAATTTTTAGTTGGACTAGGGAAAGGGATAGCTTTTTTTATAAATGGGTGGTTCTTTCTTCTGAAGGTTATATGGGAGAAGGATCTTGTTTTGGACTCACCTGTATTGTGTTATGCTATTGGTTGTTCTGTAAAAGGTTGCTTGATATTTTAGATGATTAATGAGTCACTACTTTGGATTGAAGTTGTGATAGTGCCCGATTAATGGATTTATAGCTACTTGCAAATAATTTTTAAAGTGAAGAAAAACATTGGTTCTTCTTTGTTTTGTCTTCTATTTTATTGGTGATAAAAGCTTTTTATTTTGCTTCTTTATGAAAGTGAAGATTCGACTCTTATTCATGTTTTGCTACGGATGCATGTGCCATAGGTTACAACAGATCCACTGTGAAACATGATTCGATTGTTGTAGTGCAAAGTTTGGTCCAATTAATTTGATTTTAAAAAGTAATATGAGTTGAGTTTGCACGCACACAAAATTTGATTACACAGAATGTAGTATTTTCTACTTGTTATAAATTATTATTCAGGGTGGAGATTTAGCATAGTAGATCGGTAAAAATTACTGGGGTTCATAATTTTGGGCAAGTAAATTTAATTTCAGATTCTCTGTTTTTGGCATTCTTTGAACTGATACTGCGACTTTGTAATGTGTTCAGTAGTTATTTTTGTTGTAGTTTCTATCAACCTTGTTATAGTTATATGTTCATTTGAACTTCATTTTTTAGTTGATGTTTGTATTTATAGCATTTGGAAATAACTTCGACTTGCGTTTCTTGAATGCAAGAATTGACTTTAGCTAGAAAGAAAATGTATAAAAGTAACCGATTTCTGATTATGTTCGCTATGGTGACATCTGTTGTCCTGTTTAATTTAAAGCTATAAAAAGCCATTTGAATGCTCTTTGGTCATACTACCCTGATATTAGATGCCCAAGGATCTCCGGAATTTTCTTTAATGTCAATGTCACATTCTAATTCCAAGTTGTCTCCATTCCAAGATAGAGATACCCTTTAAAATTAACGAGTTAGTCTCGAATGGGTAACCACCCATCATATGCATTAAAGCAGTCTGCGTGACTACCCTATGTGCACAAACTTCTATGCATTGAAAGTCCGTGCATATCATGCAGTCACACATACGTGTGGATTGCCATGTCCCCCATGATGGGTGGACACTTATGGGTGGCCACTCATTGTAGACTAACTCTATAATTAATACTTTGTCCCCATGAAGGGTAGACACTCATGGGTGGGCACTCATTGTAGACTAACTCTATAATTACTTTTTCAAAATACTGCAAATATATATATATATATATATATATATCAATAATACAGGTCAAGCCGTCATATTTTCCGGCATGTACCGGTCACGGCTCTACTTGGTAAGGTACAAAGATTTTTAAAAGAGTGCCTTTAGATTCACCCACTAAATCTTTTAGTTCACCCACACTAAAACTGATTGACTACTTTAAATTAGACGATACAAATCGCGTTTTGTCCCAATCTTTTGCACTATTTATCTTGAGATCATTGACGTACCATCAAACGATTAGTTTTGATTTCAAGCAGCGCGCAGGTTCAAAAAGTGACCCTAAAGTCATGTTTGAGCATGATGAGTTCCAAGTGATGTTAAGGTCACTTTATTGTGATGTGTCTCATGTGAAGAGTTTGACTATTTATTTATTTTGTGAGAATGAATTCTTGGCAGATATTTGTGCCTTGAACCGTATCCAGAGACGAATATTGAGTTTCTTCAATCGCACGGAATTTAGCTTTTCCAGTTTAGGATCACAGGGAACAAGGTAATATCCTTTTCTAATCCTTCATGTTTTAACTTAATCGCCTTAGGTTTATTTTTCTGATTATTTGCTTTGGAGAATAAGAGAAATTGTTGTTTATTTTGCATTGAAGTTGAAAAACTGAATGATCTTGATTTGTGACCACATGCATTGTTATATAGGGGTAGAAACAAGTATAAAACTGATTCAAAATAAAAGATTGATTAAAATTGCCACCATAAAATCTAATTAGTGTAAAACATAAACCACTGAGATATAGGATATATGAGTTTGTATTCTCAATAGGCAAGATAAACTACCTCAGTAGTTAATCATGTGATAAAAAAGAGTATTATAAAGGTTGAATATGTGACATGTTGGTCAACTGCCACGGTCACATTAAAGGGACTGCTGGATTGACCATGTGGCACGAGGTGGTTGGGAGATGGAGTCCCAATAATTGGGACTCTATTTTATTTATAATTGTAATTCGGGTGAAAATTTTGGTACCTGAATTTGTGTGGTCTTATATATACATATTTAAATGAAGAATGGTTTCTCTCTTTTGTCCATTAAGCTTGTCAAACTGTACCTACAATGCCTTAATGATGCTTTCTGTGCTTCATGGATCAGTCATGCACATTATGTTGATTTCGTTGTGGACTTCTAAGAGGAATTACTACAAAATTTTGGAATTTCAGTGGCAATCTTTAAGTGGCAAAGCCATTTAACCCGTTCGGAAATTGGCAAATTTTTAGCGTGCACGCATTATTGAATTGGGCGCTATTGGTTAGCATAAAAGCTTTTCAGCTTTCTTTCCTTTAATTTTAGTCTCCTTCTAAAAACAGAGAACAACTTTTCTCACAACCCTTCGTCTTCCATCGTCCATCCTCTTCTAAACCCTTCCATAATAGTCTATTCCTTCAACACTATGTAGCCGATCCACCACTAATCTTCTACTTCCTTTAAGTTTTCAACAAAAACGTTGTAGTATTTTGCATCAATGAACCACATCTAAATTACTACATAACCAAATCAATCAAAACAATTGTGGATTGTGTTAGCCGTAGTAGTGCAGCAATGTTATTAGCACATACTTGTTTGTAATTTTGGAGCTTGTGTAGGTCATATTCCTGCTGTTATGTAGTGTAACGTCCCGGAAATTTCGTATTTTAAATGGTTCACCTAGGGAAGCGGACCAACTGGTTAAGTGTTTGACCGAGTCAACGTTGAATTGGTTGACTTAGTTGAACATGGGGAGATGACAAAGGTAAGTGGGAAAAGAGTGATTAGTGGGATGTGTGAGTATATACACTGAGTTAGTTATATATGCTTTATACCAAATTTTAGGGGTATAGGTTATAAAGGATAAATGAGGAGTTATTTCCTTTTTATGTAAAGAAGAGAGAGAGAAAGAGAATAAATGAGAGGAGGGTTGTTGGGAAGTAAATGAAGTATATTGAATACGATTCTTTGATCTGAGCTCGCGAAGTCTAGAGGATCGAGCTCAGGATCGAGGAGAGATTTTGGTTGTGGGTTTGAGAAACCCTAGTAAACTAAGGCTTGGGATCAAAGGATCCAACCGTTGAAGGTGAGCTAAATTTTCTTAAGAATTTCTTTACAATTAGTTTTGATTTAGCAATATGTTAATATATATATAAATATAGTATAAAGACATAAGATTGGTGAAGTTTAGAAGGGTTGGAAGAGTTCAAGAATGGATGAACTAGATCTAAAGTTGAGAATAGGCAAATTCGATCAAACGAATTCCAAACCGTTTGAACGAATTTGGCCTGAGGAGAAGATTTGAAAAGAGAGAAGGGTTTCTGAATAAATCGATCGAACGATTTGAATTTCGTTCGTTCGATTTTGGAAAACCATTTGATCGAAATGAAAACCGATTGAACGGTTTGCTTAGAAGATAAAGAAGAAAAAGGAGAATTCGTTCGAACGAAATAAAATTCGTTCGAACGATATGAAAATTCGTTCGAACGAAATAAAATTCGTTCAAACGATTTAGAAATCGTTCAAACGATTTTGTGAATCATTCAAACGATTTGAAAATCGTTCGAACGATTTGGAAATAGTTCGATCGATTTGAGTAAATTAAGCTTTGGAGCTTAGTTTAGTTTGAAAATGAATGGTACTTGAACCTAGGCTTTTTGATCCACTGTTTAAACATTGTAATGATATTTTGCATATGATGATCATGCCTAGGTTAAGCCGAACCGTTGAATTACTCATAGTAGGATCGGGTTTGAGGATTCAAATGTTCGAGATGCATGTAAGGTAGGGGAATATCTAACTAGTATGCTATATTACAAACCCATATGTAGTGATAATGTAAGATGCATGTTTCATTAAATTTTGTTAAGTTATAGATAATGCAAGCATAAAGTAAATGGCAATAGTGCATGTGTTTACGCAAGTAAAAGAGGAATTCATTAAGTAAGAGAAAGATCATCCTAAGGATGTAAGAACACACAGGCATCGCAGAGATGCAATAGACAGCGTGACATCCCAGGGATGTGAGGTGGATGAAAGATCCATGTTAAAGAAATAAACAGTAAACACGAATGCACGGGCTGAGTGTTATTATCTATTAGCACAAATTCACGGTGAATAACTATATTTATTATACAATTCGATTTAAGGTTCAGAGAATACCCAACCCGGTGGATAATCGTGATCGACGGCGGGGATATCCGTGGATCTGGCGGCTAATCCGTACAATGTTCAGACATCCTGAGGATGTATAGTAGTATTAAGCCCGTCACCTAAGAGACAGGGACGAGGACAATTCAAAGAAAAATTGTCTGATTAGACGACGATGGAGGGTATTCCATCGGGGCTCGATGCTATATTGCTCGGGGATTATTTAAGTTAAGATTTAAGTCATGATCTCAGCCTGGTTGCAATTAAGGAAAACTAGTAGTCATTGAAAGAAGTGCATGAGCAGAATATTAAAAGTAATCAAATCGTCTCGTCACATCTTAAAGTTATTTTAATGATATAACTATGAATACATGTCTATTCTTTTCATGAAATATATGTTTGTAAAATGGATATATTTGCTGTGATATTGCCCTATTGAGCTAGGATGTAGCTCACCCTTGACTATATGTCACAGGTGACGGTTTAGAAATTAATGAGGATGTAGGAATTGCTACAGACGAGGGAGATCCCGGTGATTCGGAGTACTTTCCTAGGGAGGAGACTGAGCCTCCACCGGAGAGATTCTTCTAGAAGATCTTCACTGCGTATTTTGATAGTTTTGATAGCTTGAGAAAGAGAATTACGGCTTGGTACGTCCAGCCTTATTTTGAGAGTAGACGAACATGTAATATTCTTTTGCCGAACCATTGAGAGTGACCGTAGTTACGACACTAATGGTTCGGGTTGGTTCTTTTATTCATGCAGAGACATGAAATTCGAACTATCTTTTGGGCATGTGTTTTTGGATTAACATACTGTAGAAATGGAGAATTATTTTGCATTATTTTCTTTTGTTTAATATTATGAGTGGGATGTACAAGTGTTCCGCACGTACATCATGGGGCACGGTCTTGTGGGTTGTGCCGATGGCACGGATTTCGGGGTGTCGAAATCCGGGCTGTCTCAGTTGGTATCAGAGCCCTTTCTTTAGAATTTCTGACAAAGTCTTGGACTTTCGTTGGAGTGAAGGGATCTTCTGCTAATGAAACTTTGGTTTCATATGCAGAGCGCGATGTCTTCTGGAAGGAGGGGTCGATCGAGAGGTACCCAGACTAGAAACCAGAGAGGTGAAGAAGGGTTTCAAGCAGGGTCTAGTAGCAGAGACCAGGAGAATTCTCGAGAAGGAGATCGAAGGAGTGAGACGACTGACAGAATTGCATTAGCCATGGAGACTATGGCCGCTATAATGGCTCAGCAGACACAGTGGACTGCAATACTGGCTGAGCAGACGACATTATTGGCGGCGAATAACGTCAATAACGCCAATAGTCATCAGCTACCACCACCACCTCCTCCAGCGCTTTTGCCATTGTCTTTTGTAGACTTTAAGAGATTGAGACCTCCTAGCTTCTTTGGACAGACGGACCCGTTAGAAGCAGAGAAGTGGCTGAACCAAATTGAAAAGCTTCTAGACAGACTACGGGGTACAGAAAGTGAGAAGGTAGGATGGGCTTCCTTCTAGTTGGAGGGAGATGCCGATCCGTGGTGGAAGTCTGTATTAAGGAGAAGAGAAGTTGAGGACCCTCACCGTCTATGGACTTGGACTAAATTTGTAAGGGAGTTCAATAGGGAGTACTTCCCTAAGCAAGTGTGAGTCCAGATGAGGAGAGAGTTCGCAAACTTACAGCAAAGGGGCATGTCAGTCAGAGAGTATGGTGTAGAGTTCACATGGTTATCTCGATTTGCACCGGAGCTAGCATCTACAGAAATCATGAAGGCGGCTAAATTTGAAGAGGGTTTAAGGCCAAACATTCGTGAAAGAGTGTCAATCTTTGAATTAGAACGCTATGCGGATGTGATGAGAAAAGCCATAGTAGCCGAGAGGGATATATATGGAGTGTACAAGAGAAGAGATCAACACGACGGGGCAGGAACAACTCAAGGGGGAGCGAGTGAGTATAGCTCGGGGAACAAAAAGCCGAGATTTACCATGCCAACTCCACTCCCTAGACAGGGCATGTATACTAATTTCTCTAGGCCACCTACGTCCATGTTGGCGAGACCGATCCGATATGGAAACCCTACCGCTACCACCGGAGTATCTGCTACTCAAGGCATCTCTCGGGCAGCTTCCTCTACTCCAAAGGAGACTTGTGCCAAATGCGGCAAGCCTCATAGAACGGTCGATTGTAGAAGGGGAATGCAGGGGAGTTACCGATGTGGGAAACTAGGCCACATAATAAAGGATTGCCCTGAGATGAGTAAAGGGAGAATAGCTTCTGCTTCTGCATCACGAACAGTACAGGCTAAGAGACAGGTTGTACAAGGGAGAACTTATGCAGTCACGGCAGAGGATGCTCAGAACTCCAATGATATTATTCAAGGCGAGTCCTATTTGAGTTTATTTAGCATGCTATCAAATTCAACATTTACAATGAATTAGTCGAGAAACATTGCATCTTACTTGATTAGGTTAAATGTCAATTAAGAATTTTGTTATTCACTTGAATAGTGTACTGAAGTAAGTAAGGAACACGAGTGGAGTGATAAGATGTGTGTACACTATAGGTACCTTATACGTGTATGGGAAGGAGAGTCGTGGAGCATACGAGGCTAGAGCATTGATAGCCCAGGGTCTACTCATTCGTTTGTTACTCCTCGATTTGTGAGAAGGATGAGGATCAAGCCAGAGACATTAGATTTCATCTTGGCTGTGACAGTTCCAACTGGACCGGTAGTAAATGCAGAATTAATTTGCAAGTCAGTAACTTAGCTGTTAAAGATGGAGAGGTTTTCGAGTTGTCAGCAAATCTGATTCTGTTAGACATGCAAGGATTTGATGTAATCCTTGGCATGGACTGGTTGCCAAAACACTGTGCAACGGTTGACTGCAAAAGTAAGATTGTCATCTTTAGGCCGAATACTAGGAGATCATTTCGATTTGTTGGAGTACGAACAAAATTCCTACCACTTGTGTCTGCCATCAAGGCCGAGCGCCTAATCAGAAATGGATGCAGTGGTTACTTAGCTTTCTTGAAGGATGACAAGAAAAGAGAGAATATTATTACGGAAATCACAGTGGTGTGCGAGTTTGAAGATGTGTTCCCAGAGGAATTACCAGGCTTACCACCGGATCGAGAAGTGGAGTTTGCTATAGACTTGTCACCTGGAACGGAGCCGATTTCTAAAGCGCCGTATAGAATGGCTCCGGCCGAGTTGAAAGAATTGAAGGAACAATTGCAGGAACTTTTAGATAAGGGGTTTGTCAGACCTAGTGTATCCCCTTGGGGTGCGCCGGTCTTGTTTGTTAAGAAGGACGGATCAATGAGGTTATGCATTGACTACCGTCAGCTGAACAAACTCACTATTAAGAATAAGTATCAGTTGCCAAGGATAGATGATTTGTTTGACCAGCTACAGGGAGCCAAATATTTTTCAAAGATCGACTTGCGGTTGGGATATCATTAGCTCAGGGTCAAGGCAGAAGACATTCAAAAGACTGCTTTTAGGACGAGATACGGACACTACGAGTTCTTAGTGATGCCGTTTGGGTTTACGAATGCGTCGGCGTCCTTCATGGATCTAATGAATCGGGTGTTTAAACCACACCTGGACTCTTGCATAGTTGTATTTGTTGATGATATCCTCATCTACTCCAAATCAAGGAAAGAACATGAGGAACATTTGAGATCCGCTCTACAGACACTACTTGACCACCAATTATACACCAAACTCAGTAAATGCGAGTTTTGGTTAGAAGAAGTTACCTTTTTGGGACACGTTGTCTCAAAAGATGGTGTCACGGTGGATCCTTCTAAGATTGAGGCAGTGGTGCAGTGGGAACAACCAAAGACGGTCACCGAGGTATGCAGTTTCCTTGGTCTAGCCGGGTATTATAGACGTTTTGTGGAAGGGTTTTCTAAACTATTGGGGCCACTGACCAGACTCACACGAAAAGATGTGCGATTTAAGTGGACCGATGCGTGTGAAACAAGTTTTCAAGAACTGAAGAAGCGACTAACCTCAGCCCCAGTACTTACAATTCCTTCAGGCAGTGGAGGTTTTGCAGTTTATAGTGATGCTTCTCATAATGGTTTAGGCTGTGTGCTAAACCAGTATAAAAAGGTGATTGCTTATGGGTCGAGACAACTGATGGACCATGAGAAGAATTACCCAGCGCATGACCTAGAGGTCGCAGGAGTCATATTCGCATTGAAGATATGGAGACACTATTTGTATGGGGAGACCTTCGAGATCTTCACTGACCATAAGAGCCTCCGATACTTATTTACACAAAAAGAACTAAACATGAGGCAGCGACGATGGATGGAGTTTCTCAAGGATTATGATTGCTCCATTCAATATCACCCAGGCAAGGCCAATGTCGTTGCGGATGCCTTGAGTCGTAAGAGTTCGGCTCAGTTGGCTAACCTTGTGATGGGAATGTACAGGTGGAAATTGTTTGAAGACCTGTCATTGTATGATGCAAACATTGAAGTACAAGCTTCAAGTGCTCTGTTGGCCAATATCTCAGTGAGATCAATCATTTTTGAACACATACATGAGTTGCAGATGAAAGATCCTGAATTAGCTAAAATTCGGAAAGGAGTAGTAGAAGGTACTAGACCAGATTTTTCTATAAGGGAGGATGGTTCCTTGCTGTTCAGGGGCCGCCTCTGTGTTCCTATTGATGCTAGTCTACGACAAACTATTTTAGATGAATCTCACAAATCTAAATATGCGATCCACCCGAGTAGCACCAAAATGTATCAGGATATGCGTAAGAGCTACTGGTGGAGAGGTCTCAAACACGACGTAGCAGAGTATGTGTCAAAGTGTCTGACATGTCAACAAGTGAAGGTTGACCATAGACATCCTGCAGGATTACTACAGCCTTTGCCTATACCGGAATGGAAATGGGATTCCATCTCTATGGATTTCATCGTGGGGTTGCCGCGAACAGTGAAGAGGCACAACGCTATCTGGGTTGTTGTGGATAGACTGACGAAGTCCGCTCACTTTTTGCCCTACAACACCATGTACACAGCAGGCAAAATTGCGGAACTCTATATGAAGGAGATAGTACGCTTGCACGGTATTCCAAGTAGTATTATATCTGATCGCGACCCAGTGTACACTTCAAAGTTTTGGCAAAAATTTCAAGAAGGTATGGGCACTCGCTTAGATTTCAGTTCAGCGTTCCATCCATAGACGGATGGGTAGACGGAACGGGTAAACCAAGTGATCGAAGACATGCTGAGGGTGTGCATGCTTGAATTACAGGGTTCATGGGATCAGCACCTTCCTTTGATCGAGTTTTCTTACAATAATAGTTTTCGAGCAAGCATCGGAATGGCCCCGTACGAAGCTCTCTATGGTCGGCGATGTCGATCGCCCATCAACTGGGAAGAGATCGGAGAAAAATTTGTACTTGGTCCGGATGTTCTCGAAGATAATGCTATGGTTATTCGGATGATAAGGGACCGACTGCGATCAGCACAGAGCCGACAAAAGAGTTATGCCGATGTCAAGCGAACGAGCCTGGATTTCACCGTGGGCGATCATATCTTTGTGAAAGTATCACCTATGAGGGGTGTTATGCGGTTCGGGAGGAAAGGGAAGCTCAGTCCTCGTTACATCGGACCCTTTGAAGTTCTGGGTCGAGTCGGAGAAGTAGCCTATCGCATCGGATTGCCTCCGTTGTTTGATAGGGTGCACAATGTCTTTCATATCTCCATGCTTCGCAAGTACGTAAGAGATCCCACGCACATTTTAAGCGGTCAACCAATCGAATTACATGAGGATATGACCTTGGTTGAAGACGCTACTCAAATCTTTGACCGAAAGGAGCGAACTCTACGTGCTAAAATCATTCCATTAGTACTAGTCAAGTGGGGCAATCACCCTGTTGAAGAAGCAACTTGGGAGAGAGAGGCTGAAATTCGGGACCTGTATCCCCATCTATTTGAGTAGTGGAGATTATAATTGATCTGTACTAGGTATGAAATAATTGTATGAGACTTGGGATTAGTTTGTAAAATTTTGTTGTATGAATCGAGTCTAAAACTCGGTTAAGTGGTGTTCGACTTGTGTGTTAAAATTTTTACGGTTTTGTTTATGTAGTATGGGACGTTATCATTTTTCGTCCCTATCTCAAATTTTGATGGTAAGGTGTACAACTAGCCGGCACCTTGTCAAAGTTTACAAATACAGTTTGGGCTAGCTATAGAAAATAAGTGCACTACGATAGCTTACTCAATGGGTTACTGTTGGGTTACAACCATCTTCAACATAAGTAAGAAATCATTCACGCAATAATGGCTTATTTGTTGGGTTAGATAGTTGTTAGTCCATAGTGGAGTTTGGAGGAATTATCTCCTTGTAAATAAGTGGTTTGACCAATCTGAGGGAGCACCCTCAGTTTCAAAATTTTGGTTTTCGTTTGATCGAAATTAAAATTCGATCGAACGAAATCTGGTGGGACAAAGTAACGGAAATAGCCAGAAATCGTTCGAACAATTTCCCAAATCGTTCGAACGAAATGTACCCACAGTGGGCACTAATGGTTTCTCAAAGAAATCGTTCGATCGATTCCAAACCGATCGAACGAAATCCTTTCGCCAGTAAGAGGGAAAAAAGGGCCTGAAAATATAATCTGAGAAATCGTTCAATCGATTTTTAAACCGATCGAACGAAAGTTTTTAAAGGCATTTAGGCCTGGGTATTTCGTTCGATGGAAATAAAATTCGTTCGAACGAATTTTTGAGTTGGCATTTAATAACTGAAAACCGATCGAACGAATTTCAATCCGTTCGATCGATTTGGCAATCTATATATTGCTGCATTCGAAAAAATTTCATTCGTTCGAAAAAAAAAAATCAGCAAGCTATTTTTTTCTTTTGGGGAAAAACTTTAGGGTTTGTGAAGGTCCCCGATCTTCGTTGATTCCTGCAATCTTCATGCTCAAAACATTGTCATCATCCGTGTGGGTCATCTTGAGGTAATCATTAACCTCAATTTTTGTCTTTACCGATTCATTTCCCTTCGTATTTGGTAGAATTAGGGCTAAGCACATAAACTCTACATTGTGCTTAGTTAAGATGCCACCCAAGACTCGGAGCCAGCAAAGTACCGAAGAAACCCACTTCGGGTTCTTCCTCACAACCACCGCCGAAGAAACCACCTACGGGTTCTTCATCGGCACCGCCCGTACAGCCACCACCTCCAATACCTAACCGTGAACGACCAAATGAATGGTGGTCGGATAAGGATTTTGAACCCGAGTGGATAATCGATCCCAAGACTTTTGCCAAGCGTGATGAAACGCATTGGGCATTCGATTACATTTCCACTGCTGTTCTAACGGGTGTCCTAAGGCCATGCAAGGAGAGTTACTACCCTCGAATTGTTCGACTCTTTTACCAGAATATGGAGATCATTAAGGACGTTAATATTTTAAAGACCAAAATTGATAATTGACCGTATACATTTACTTTTGATGACGTGGCTGATGCGTTGGAATGCTTCCACACGTATAACCATGAAGATATAGCTTTAGCTTAGCCTTTTCCAAAGGCCTTAGATTATCAGTATGTCGCCGATCAAATGACCCAGGGCCAAATAGGTTCGGGTCATTCAATCAAACGAGTGGATTTACCCCGCGACCTCTGGATGCTTGATTCCATCATCCACTGTAATTTGTACCCCTTACGCCATAAGACCGAAAGAGTCGGTGAGGTTCAAATGGCCCTCTTTTCAGCTTTCAATGGGCGATGGTTCAATGCCCCCAAAATGGTTTTGGAGGGAATGAAGTATGCCCGAAAGAAGATGTTGCCCAATGTCAAAAAGTCAATTGACGATATGCCGTATGCGAGATTGATTTCCCTTATAGTAGAGGACTATGCGGGGGATGATACTTACACCCTCTCCCCAAATGATCGGTAATATTCAACACTTTACCATGGTGAATTGGAATCGGACGTACGTGAAATTAGTTAAAAAGCCGATAGCCGAGGTACCACCCCAACCGGAACCCCAACCAGAAATCAACCCTCAAGAGCCACCACCACATGCTACCCCCGTCTATGATGAAGCTGCTGCTCATGTTCCTCCTCAACAGCCTGTTGGTCAGCGTGCTCCGGATTATGTACCACAGCCCCATGTGGATCTTTCTACCCCAACGGTTGCTGATTTGTATGCCTTGTTGGAAGCCAACACCCGTCAAATGGCGGAGAACAATTGCCTCCTCAACCGCAGGTTGGATTATTATGACCCTCTTCATGCTGAGACGATGCGTTTCATGTACCCCGATGACTATCTTCAACGCATGGCCGCAGCGCAAGCATGGGTCTCGGGAGCGTCGACTTCTGGTGCGGGCACGCATGATGATGACGGCATTCCGCCTGGTGACGGGGAGTCTTGAGTGTCCCTTCATTAGTTTCATGTTTTGGGAGTGAAACATTTTGGACTATTTTATTATGGGCTGTAAATTTTGTTGGATAACTTGTAAATATAACACAGGTGGCCGAGGACAAGTTCCTCTCTTGAACAATCGTGGCATGGCTGCAACTCGAGACTGTATAACTGCATTTTTGGTTTCCCTTATCTATATATTGTGTTATGTTGGTGCATGTGTTTCCAATTTAGCTATCTACTTTGTGTGTGTGGCTGTTTTCTTTGTGACTACATATCGTTCATGCAGGATGGGTATTTAAATTAGTCCCACGTCTACCCATGCTAGGGTGTGGGGGAGGCCCCTCTTATATGTCATTTTCGAGGATGAAAATTTCCAAGGAGGGGTGAATGTAACGTCCCGAAAATTTTGTATTTTAAATGGTTCACCTAGGGATGCGGACCAACTGGTTAAGTGTTTGACCGAGTCAACGTTGAATTGGTTGACTTAGTTGAACATGGGGAGATGACAAAGGTAAGTGGGAAAAGAGTGATTAGTGGGATGTGTGAGTATATATACTGAGTTAGTTATATATGCTTTATACCAAATTTTAGGGGTATAGGTTATAAAGGATAAATGAGAGGAGTTATTTCCTTTTTATGTAAAGAAGAGAGAGAGAGAGAAAGAGAATAAATGAGAGGAGGGTTGTTGGGAAGTAAATGAAGTATATTGAATACGATTCTTTGATCTGAGCTCGCGAAGTCTAGAGGATCGAGCTCGGGATCGAGGAGAGATTTTGGTTGTGGGTTTGAGAAACCCTAGTAAACTAAGGCTTGGGATCAAAGGATCCAACCGTTGAAGGTGAGCTAAATTTTCTTAAGAATTTCTTTACAATTAGTTTTGATTTAGCAATATGTTAATATATATATATATATATATAAATATAGTATAAAGACATAAGATTGGTGAAGTTTAGAAGGGTTGGAAGAGTTCAAGAATGGATGAACTCGATTCAAAGCTGAGAATAGGCAAATTCGATCAAACGAATTCCAAACCGTTTGAACGAATTTGGCCTGAGGAGAAGATTTGAAAAGAGAGAAGGGTTGAGTAAATCGATCGAACGATTTGAATTTCGTTCGTTCGATTTTGGAAACCGTTTGATCGAAATGAAAACCGATTGAACAGTTTACTCAGAAGATAAAGAAGAAAAAGGAGAATTCGTTCGAACGAAATAAAATTCGTTCGAACGATATGAAAATTCGTTCGAACGATATGAAATTCATTCGAACGATTTAGAAATCGTTCGAATGATTTTGTGAATCGTTCAATCGATTTGAGTAAATTAAGCTTTGGATCTTAGTTTAGTTTGAAAATGAATGGTACTTGAACCTAGGCTTTTTGATCCACTGTTTAAACATTGTAATGATATTTTGCATATGATGATCATGCCTAGGTTAAGCCGAACCGTTGAGTTACTCATAGTAGGATCGGGTTTGAGGATTCAAAGGTTTGAGATGCATATAAGGTAGGGGAATATCTAACTAGTATGCTATATTACAAACCCATATGTAGTGATAATGTAAGATGCATGTTTCATTAAATTTTGTTAAGTTATAGATAATGCAAGCATAAAGTAAATGGCAATAGTGCATGTGTTTATGCAAGTAAAAGAGGAATTCATTAAGTAAGAGAAAGATCATCCCAGGGATGTAAGAACACACAGGCATCGCAGAGATGCAATAGACAGCGTGACATCCCAGGGATGTGAGGTGGATGAAAGATCCATGTTAAAAAGATAAACAGTAAACACGAATGCACGGGCTGAGTGTTATTATCTATTAGCACAAATTCACGGTGAATAACTATATTTATTACACAATTCAATTTAAGGTTCAGAGAATACCCAACCGACGCCAAGTGATAACCCCGATCGACGCGCAGATATCCGTGACTGTACGGGCGGACTAATCATCAGACAATGCATATCCTGTGGATGTATAGTAGTATTAAGCCGACGAACGAGGACAATTCAAAGAAAAATAGTCTGATTAGACGATGATGGAGGGTATTCCATCGGGGCTCGATGCTATATTGCTCGGGGATTATTTAAGTTAAGATTTAAGTCATGATCTCAGCCTGGTTGCAATTAAGAAAAACTAATAGTCATTGAAAGAAGTGCATGAGCAGAATATTAAAAGTAATCAAATCGTCTCGTCACATCTTAAAGTTATTTTAATGATATAACTATGAATGCATGTCTATTCTTTTCATGAAATATATGTTTGTAAAATGGATATATTTGCTGTGATATTGCCCTATTGAGCTAGGATGTAGCTCACCCTTGACTATATGTCACAGGTGACGGTTTAGAAATTAATGAGGATGTAGGAATCGCTATAGACGAGGGAGATCCCGGTGATTCGGAGTACTTTCCTAGGGAGGAGACTGAGCCTCCACCGGAGAGATTCTTCTAGAAGATCTTCACTGCGTATTTTGATAGTTTTGATAGCTTGAGAAAGAGAATTACGGCTTGGTACGTCCAGCCTTATTTTGAGAGTAGACGAACATGTAATATTCTTTTGTCGAACCATTGTGAGTGACTGTAGTTACGACACTAATGGTTCGGGTTGGTTCTTTTATTCATGCAGAGACATGAAATTAGAACTATCTTTTGGGCATGTGTTTTTGAATTAACATACTGTAGAAATGGAGAATTATTTTGCATTATTTTCTTTTGTTTAATATTATGAGTGGGATGTACAAGTGTTCCTCACGTACATCATGGGGCACGGTCTTGTGGGCTGTGCCGATGGTACGGATTTCGGGGTGCCGAAATCCGGGCTGTCTCATTTAGTGTGCCTGGGGTGTATACTCAATTCCTGCAGTATTGCAAATTTTACATTAATATATAATGTAAATTTATTTCGCTACATCTTGACTATCCAATTCATTCCACTAATCTCTTATCAAACGGTGGAACTTTACATTAGTATATAATTTAGCAAAGAAGTTGCACTAGGAGTCTAGGACTTCTAATACTCCTGAGAGATGTGATTTTGATGTCATCGCTTAACAAATCTTCTATCTTATATATATAATAGGATTAATATGACATTAGTGTTCTAGTTTGTTTAAACTCCTACGAATAGATAGGGGCTGCTAAGTACTAACTCCCAATGGAATACCAAATATCCTCCCCAACCTTTTTTCATGTAATAAAAATAAAATTTATGTATCATACATTCAAATTCATGATTAGACTAGCCAGAGCATCAAGATACGTCAAAAACTTAGATCTTTTGCCAAGATCCAACATTTCCTACACATTCATGTCTAATTGATGATGAAAATTATCTAGGAAAAGAGATTAAAAGGTTTAATCACATCACGAAACTTATCATGCATCTCAAATGATATATAAACTAATTTAAAATCAAATAAAAAAGGACATGCATTCATGTATCACCATATACTTGAAACTTGGTAGATTTTTTGCCAAGATCCTACATTTCCTACACATGCATGTCTAATTGATGATGAAAATTATCTAGGAAAAGAGATTAAATGGTTTAATCACATCACTAAACTTATCATGCATCTCAAATGATATATAAACTAATTTAAAATCAAATAAAAAAGGACATGCATTCATGTATCACCATATACTTGAAACTTGGTAGATTTTTCCTTAAAACCACTAAGCCTAGAGTCCATCTATGGTTTCTAACACCACATACACCCAACATGGGTCCATGCATGTGATTTTAGAACCATTCCACATAAATATTTAAAAATCAAAACAATATACACCTATATTTTCATCAAAAACTTGAACAAATTCAAGCAAAACACTTAAAAGTACTTTTATAAAGAATCTAAGACTTTTACCTTAGCTTCTTCAATGCAAATCCAAGCTTCTCTTTTGTAAAGTATCCTATAGAGGCTGCGATCAGTATATGTTGATCAACACCTAAAAAACTAAGGTTTCTACTAAAAAAATTGAAGTCAGATGAGTGAAGGCCCTAAAGCTCAAACCTTCATTAATGGAGTTTGGCTGAAGCTAAAGGAAGAAGAAGAAGAAGGAACTAGAGAAGAAGAATATGAGAGAGAGAAAAGAGAGAGGGTGGGCTATGTGAGGGAATGAGAGAGAGAGAGAGGTGCATATATGGAGAAAGAAGGGACAAAAATGACATGTGTCCTCTCTACTCTTCCCAAGTCTATCTCTCACACCACATGGCATGGGAAAAGGGGAAAAGTTCTTGGGCACCCAAGTGGGTTGACTCTCTTGACCTCCCTTCTTACCCCTCCATGTGGTCAAGAGTGGACTTTTGTCCACTTGTGTGCCACTTGGAATTGTGATAGGCCCAAAGCATCTTGTGACTGCATGAATCTATAGTTGAATTTGGCCCATAGTCAACAGTGGACTAATCCAATGGCTCAAATGGACTTAGGCAATGGGTCAAATTAAATCAATGGTTCTCATTCATCAAGTTCAATAGATTATAGCTATTGAGAATTGAAGATATAAACCCACTCTTTCCTTCACATTAGAACCCCCATGACTATTTTCTCACCCATTTGATTCCTTTGAACAATCAATCAATCATTCTTTACGACATGAGTGTTATTTAGTTTTTTTTTTCTTATCCCTAATACATAACTTTATCTTAGAGTTTCCAGAACACTTGACGAAGAAGTTGGGGATATCAAATCCAAATTTTCACATGATGGATAGGAGTTGGATCTAGAAACATAGGTATACCTTTATTTCTACGTTTTCAGCCATATCAATTTGCTTTTTGATACTATGCTTTGGTTGATAAGCAAACATGTTTTTTTGTATCTATAAAATAGGACTTCTCTAGAGTATACAAAAGGTGTGGAAGAGTTCATTGAGCTAGCTGAAGCCCGTGGAGCAATTTCTAATGGGATGTTGACATGTCCATGCGTTAAATGCAATAGTGTTCTAGTTCAAGATTCAAAAACAACATACGAGCATATGGTATGCGATGGGATTGATCAAAATTACACTATATGGTATTTTCATGGGGAGGAAATACCTCATTCAAGTTCGACAAGTGATTATGCAATATTCAATAAAGTTGATCAACATGATATTGTTGACGACATGAGAGGTATGTTGAAGGACGCATTTGGATTAAGGAACCTAGAAGGACTTTCAAATGGTTTAACAAAGGAGCAAATGATCTACCCAACTCTAGTGCTACTAAAGTTTACAAACTAGCACATGAAGCAGAACAAGATTTATATCCAGGGTGTATATCACACACAAAGTTATCATTCATTGTTCGGCTATGGCATATTAAATGCCTCGGTGGATGGAGCAACAGGTCATTCACTATGTTGCTCGACTTGTTAACAACGGTGCTTCCTGAGGGTTCGACATTGCCAAGTAGTTTTTCTCGAACCAAGAAGATAATTTCTGATTTGGGACTAAACTACAATAAAATCGATGCTTGCCCCAACGATTGCATGTTATATTGGAAAGATTCTATCGACAAGCAATCATGTGACATTTGTGGTGCCTCAAGATGGAAGGCTTCAGAGGATCATTCAGAACGTGATAAAAAGAAGAGTCCTGCCAAGATTCTACGACACTTTCCCTTAAAACCACGACTACAAAGATTATATATGTCTTCAAAAATTGCATCTGACGTGAGATGGTATGATGAAAGTCACATAAAAGATGGAATTTTGAGGCATCCTGCAGATTCTCCTACCTGGAAACATTTTGATACCATTAATCAAGCCTTTACATCAGGCCCTCGAAGTGTCAGACTTGGGCTAGCGAGCGATGGCTTCAACCCGTTTAGGACTATGAGTATTGCACATAGTTCATGGCCTGTGGTACTGATTCCATATAATTTGCCACCATGGTTGTGCATGAAGCAACCAAACATGATACTATCTTTGCTTATACCAGGACCTGCTGGCCCTGAAAATGACATTGATGTTTGTTTGAGGCCCCTAATAGAAGAATTGAAAGAACTATGGGAATTATGGGTGGAGACATATGATGCATCAAGGAACAAGATTTTTCAATTGTATGCAGCCTTGTTATGGACCATCAGTGACTTCCCAGGCTATGCTATGTTATCTGGTTGGAACACGAAAGGAAAGTTGGCATGTCCTTTATGCCACAAGGGCACATGTAGCCATTACCTAGTGCATAGTAGAAAACATTGTTACATGGGTCATCATCGGTTCTTACCATCAGATCATCGCTTCCGAAAACAGAAAAATTCTTTCGATGGTACTATGGAGGTCAGACCATCTCCTATTCTATTATCTGGGTTGAGTGTATTAAATAAATTAAAAAATAATACACACAAATTTGGAAAACAACCTTTGAGGAAAAGATCAAGAACAACAGAGAATAATATCATGCCGTATAACTGGAAGAAGAAAAGTATATTCTTCGAGTTACCATATTGGGAGCACAATATACTTGGACATAATTTGGATGTGATGCACATTGAGAAGAATGTATGTGATAATTTATTGGGGACTTTGTTAATGTTGAAGGAAAATTAAAGGATAATTTGAAGGCACGCCAAGACTTGGCTCACATGGGTATTAGGAAAGAACTTCATCCACAATTGCTACCCCCAAAAAAGTTTATCTTCCACTTGCATGCTACTCCATGGGTAAAAGTGAGAAAGAGATGTTTTGCACTGTGTTGAAAAGTTTAAAGATTCCAGATGGTTACTCCTCTAACATCGCAAGATACGTTAATGTGTGTAAGTGTAAGATATCCATGGGTTTTAATTAGAACAATCAAATCATTGCAGATGTTGTGGATGCAAGGCTACAAGCTCAGGCATCTACAAAGATATTAGATCTAGGGAAATCAAATGACAATCAAGAGATCTATGGATCCAAATTAACTTTTCAATCAATAATTATTGATTCAATACAACTTTGTAGACACCCAAATTTGGCCCAAGGCCCGATCGAAACACCTTTCGAGAGAGGTGCAATTCCGAGCTTTTGATGACATGTATGGAACCTTTAGGAACCCCCCTAAAACCCTTAGGAACCTTTCCAAACCCTTAGGAATCACCCTAGATCCCTTAGGAACCTGACCCGAACCTTTAGAAACTAATCCTGACCCTTAGAACCCATTATGAACCTAAACCTAACCTTATCAAGCAAATGGTTGAGGAGGGGTGCAATGGAGCCAGCTACAACCCTCTTCTATGATCGAATCTCATACCATTGAAAAGTAGAGGTCGTCAGCTTTCCAACGGTCTAAGAATCGCCCCAATCGAAGGTATACATCAAAAGATACGACAAACCGAGCCTGAAGGGCATAACAGTAAAATCAAGTGGGCCCCCTAGGGATTTGGCATAACTAATAGTTGCGCCAGGCTATTTCTCCCCAAAAATGGCCTAGCACAACTAATAGTAGCGCCAGTGATAAATTTTTTTGGCGCAACTATTAGTTGCGCCAAGCCACTTCTCCTAGGATTTAAGCCTGGCGCAACTAATAGTTGCGCCAGTATTAATTGTGGACCCCACCCTCGCGAGCTAACTTTCAGGCACTGTTTAAACACTGTTTTACTGTACATTTTCCTGGCGTAACTATTAGTTGTGCTAGGCATATGAACAGTAACCTCTAGATTTTGCCCTGAAAATCATGATTAGGGTTTAACTTGTTGACCACCTTGACCTTTGGGGTGTGTTTTGATAGTTTTGTTGCACCCATTCACTACCTATTTGCAATCCCTTAAGTGGCTTAAGGCCTCACTCCATCATCCACCATTGGATGACCTTCTCACACATCTCAAGGCTCCAAAAATCCTAGGAATTCTTAGATGTGATATTACCTAATTGCTAAACTCATTATCTCTTAAGTGGTTTCCTAATCCGCCCATTTCCTATAAATAGAGCCCCCCACCCCTTGGTTTAGGGGTTGAAAAATTTGCTTAAGAGAGAAAGAGCTTAAAGTGAGAAGTTCTTCCTCCCTTTTGTGCACCATTTTCACCCAAATTTCATAATCTTCCAACCTCATTTCAAGCTTGTTCTTGCATCCAAAACCCTTAGCCTAAGTGTGTGTGATCCCCTAGCCTCCCTTCCCTACCTCTTAGCTTCAAGTCTTAGGAGTTAGAATCCCATTTTTCACCATACAAGGCCTTCAAAAGCTCATCAAAGCAAGCCATGCAAGGCTCTCCTACGGTGCTACAAGGGCCCGAGGGCTCCCACTCTCCCCTTTCTTCTCCTATCTCTTTCTAGCTCCCTCCATCCTCCCATTTGTGCTATTACGCCGCTGACTTTTCGGTTGGAACGGAGGGGCACAAATAGGATTCTAACCCCTTTTGGGCAAGAGGAAGCTATTTTCCTTTCTTTTGCTTTATTTTATTTTTGGCCATAAGTAGAGACCACATTAAGTGGGTTGATCAGGTGCCTAACACCTTCTCGATCGATAATCGAAGCCCCTACCCAAGAGCCTTTGGTGTAGACCGGATTCAGAGTCATATTTTTAGCACTTCTTGTGCTCATAAAAATGAACTAGGTTTCCCGGGACACTGAAAACTCTGGGTGGCGACTCTAATATTTATTTTTTTGCAAGCGAGCGCATTGCCACGACGGGATGGTCACAAATCCCAAGGTTGCATAGATGGCGACTCTGCTGGGGATAGCTTGTAGAGCTTCTCCTTGAAATTTAGCCTTTTTATTTTTATTTTACTAACCATTTTGTTATTTTTTTTATTGTTTATTTTATTTTATTTTTTGTTTTACTCACCCCTACTTTTCTGTCATTTACATGCCTTAGCCGATCGGCGTGCTTACTTGTGCGTTGTCTTTAGTTTTTCCTTATATTTCCATCATTTTTGGTGCCTTAGCCGATTGGCGGGCCTACTTGAGCATTGTCTTTTAATTTCTTTAATTTTTCATCATTTAAAGTGCCTTAGCCGATTGGCGAGCCTACTTGTGCAAACATATTCCGACAGTGGACGCCGACCCGTAGTGGTGGCACGAGGTCATCACCCCCGGTCTTTGAACTAAAGAAAACTTCCAAAAAAAAAGAAGAAAAACTTTTAAAAAAAAATTAAAATTGAACCAAGTTAGGGAGCTTAATCAATTTGTTTTTTTACGGGGTAGATTTTTAAAGGGTTGGGTTTAGGCACACATACAACCACCAGGGTCTTAGTATGGCGGCAGCTCTTAGTGGTGATGATCTAGAAAAGTCCCAGCCCACCTAGTATCTGAGAAGGTTCTTGTGCCGGAGGCATATCGGGTGGGTTCCCATTCCGAAGCTTAAAACCCTTGGGGAGCGTGCTAGCGAGTTATATCGGACTCAAACCCTTTAGGTGCGATGAGGAGAGAATCGATCACCACAAAAACCAAAAAAAGTGACTCATTTTGGGCTGCTGTCTCTACTGTTATACATTCTGGAGCACCATTTTTTGTCTGGCGCAAGTATTAGTTGCGCCAGTACAAAAAAACTAGCGCAACTAATACTTGCGCCAACTTTAAAATCCAAATTTTTACCTTTGGCGCAACTAATAGTTGCATCAGTATAAAAAAGGTGTCCTGCAAATTGGGCGCATGTATTAGTTGCACCGGGTCTGTTTAACAGTATAGCAGCCATAATATGTGGCCTTCTTTACCTCCCGAGTCCCCTGATCAGTGTGCTTAGTGCCTTGTTTAGGCCCCGCCATCTCCGACACCTAATACGCCCCCGCCGGTTAAAAGAGGGCAACTTCTTTTTGGCTCATTTTGAGGGATCGGGTTATTTTCCTCGATTTCTGTGCCTTCAATAGATCGAAGGTTCTCCTTCGATTCTTCCGAAGTGCGTCTGAATCATCATCGCAGGTCTTGAATTAAGGTACAAGAGCCACCAGAAAAGGGAATTCCAAGGCCTCGAAACCTTTGTTTTTCAAAACTTTTTCAAAAAAATTCGAAAAAATATATATAATCAAAACCCAAAAATATATATATATATAGTTTGTGGTGCCGGCATAACGGCATCATCTTGCCCTTCGCCATCCCATAGGGGAAGAAGGAGGAGGATTTTTGGGCCTTATCCAAGGCACCCTTACCCAACCCGTTCCCGTAGAATGTCGTGGGTAGTGGACCCGGCTTATGCCGATCCCGACACATCCCCACCACACTCTCCAACTCATTCCCATTCAAAGGAAGTCCTTTCCACCATCCCCCTCACCCAATCACCCTTTGCCGTTACCGGCCCATTTGACGCCCCCACTTTCCCAACCACAACCTCCCAAAATATCCAAAGTCTAACCCCTAACTCCTCGTCTTTTGCTCAAACTATGCCCATACCAAATCCATCACATTTCCCACCCATGTCCATACAAAACCCAAGCTCATTCTCCCAATCCACATCCATGCCCTATTTCCCATCTTCCCCCTATAGGCCCGATCCACCCACATTCACATACACCACTCCTGCCCTATCCAACCCCCCATCTACCCGGGTCATGCCCATTTTTATCGGGGTCATGCCCGATTTCTTCCAAACATCCACACCCCACCAACCACCATCCCTAAACATCGCTAATCCCTCCCCATCCTTTACCCCACCTCAACTCTCCAATCCACCCCATATCCCACCTCTTACCATGGCCATGCCCGATCATACGGGGGCCATGCCCAATATCCCATCTCCACCACCCAATCCTCCCTCCATGACCATGATGGAGGAGATGTTTCAAGCCTATTCCATATGGAGGGCTTCTCAAAAAACCACCCCTCCTCCACACCCCATGTCCCTAAACCCATCTCACACCCTAGCGAATAACCCCCATCAACCCCCCATAATCCACACCATCCAAACCCCCATTACCCACATGCCCCAAGGCCCCATGGCCCAACCTCCCACTACTCATACACCCCAAGGTCAAATGGCCCAATCTCCAACCTCCCACATACCCCAAGGTCCATTGGCCCAAACCCCCTTTTCCCACATATCCCAAGGCCCCATGACCTAATACCTCACCACCCAAAACTACCCAGGGCCCATGACCCAGACCTATCAAGGCCCCTTGGGCCAAACCCATCAAGCGCCCACGGCCCAAACCCACCAATGGCCTATGGCCCAGACCCACCAAGGCCCATTGGGTAAAACCTATCAAGGGCCCATGGCTCATACCCACCAAGGGCCCATGACCCATATCTACCAAGGCCCATTGGGCCAAACCCATCAAGGGCCCATGAACTAGACCCACAAAGGCCCATTGGCCCAAACCCATCAAGGCCCATTGGCCCAAACCTACCTAGGGCCCATGGCCCAAACCTACCAAGGACCCCTGGCCCAAACCCATTAGGGGCCCATAGCCCAAAATGACCAAGGCTTCATGGCCCAAACCCAAAACCCACACTCATACCACAATACCCCCAATATTTCACCCAACCTTCACAGCCAGGTCAAACCCATGCCATACCCCAAACCCAATTTTCTCATGGCCCCACACCCCAAGGCCATCTCCAAACCTTCCCCCATACCCAATGGCCCCTTCAGACCCCACCTCAAAACCAAAATCCCATCATCCAACAAACCTTTCCTCATCCCCAATGGGCTCACCCAACCCCACTAATGTCATTCCCATCCAACCCGTGCAACAACAACAAGAGAATCCTGCCCTCACTGCACATTATGCTGACCAGTAGTATGAGGAAGACGAGATTAGGAATAGTGGGGCCTACATTGGGGCATTAATCAGCCTTAACCCTTCTCCTATAATTGCCCACCCCTTGGTGGCCCAGAGTGAAGTCCAATTAACGACCGAGAAAGCGACCCTTGTGTCAAAAGAGTCAGAGCAGCTAAAAGAACAGTTGGATAAAATATAAAAGCAACTGATGAAAATGGGTGGTGCTGAAATCCACGCCACGGACTTCACCAATTTATGCTTGTTCGCTGAGGTCCACCTGCCCCCGAATTTAAAATGCCGACCTTTGACAAATATAATGGCACTAGCAATCCTATTGCGCACCTGAAGTCCTACTGTGGGGACATGTGCCAATACGGAGGGGATGAAAGACTACTAATAAAAGTCTTTCAGAAGAGTCTGACTGGTTCGGCTTTGAGATGATTCACATCTTTAGAACCATCCATGATGAAAACGTAGAGGGACTTGACGCATCTCTTTCAAGAACAATATGTCTACAATATAGACATTGAAAGTCAGAAGTCGACTTGGCCCTGCTTGAAATGTAACTGAATGAGACCTTCAATACTACTTGGGGACGCTGAGAGCCTCAAAGAATACTGCACCGTGATTTCAAAGTTTTTGGTGTACCAATGATAGCTTTTGCTGATTTGATGAGAAATGCTAATCGATGTGAGGATGCCATCAGGGAGGGCCGTCTGAGTAAGAATATGCCAAGTGGACCCAGTGGGGTTAGGAGCTTTTTAGAGCAAAGGATTGATAAGAGAACAAAGGGCGATGTCCAGAACATTGCCAATACCAAGCCCAATAACAATACAACCCCGTTTCAATTTCAGGCTGCCCCGTTAGCACCAGTCAGGCCTAAGTAGATACAGAGAATAGGGAATGGGCAGGGAATGCAAATGACTCCGGAGCAGAGGAGAGCCCGCTACGATCGAGTTTTCATGCTCCTAGGGCAATCGTTGAGTGTACTTCTACTTTTGCTAGTGGAAAAGGGATTAGTCACTATCCGTCAACCACAACCTCCTCCTCACTCGATCCCAAAGAACTATGACCTGAATACCCACTGCAATTTTCATCAAGGTCCGGGTCACCCAACTGATCGCTGCTTCTCATTAAAGCACGCAATCCAGGATCTGATCGACACCGAGAAATCATTCCCCTTGCACCTTCTCAGCATGCTAATATTTACCAAGTGCCACTACCCCCACATCCTACCAGAGGAGCAGGTCCCAGACCCATCGTCGGAATGATAGAAGATGAGGAGGAGTTTGAATTTGACCCATCCGATTAGATCAATGATCGAGAGAGTTATGTGGCACCATTGTCAAGAAACATGGAAGAAAGGAACATAGGGGTAATTAAACCCCTAAATTTGTCAAAATATTTTCCCAACCTGACCTCACAAATTGAACCCTTGGATCTCAGGGCATACTTTCCATCCACCACACCCGTCAATTACGTACATATCAATGCATATCAACCATACACCACCACCCCCAGCAATTACCCGATGAGCCAACAGGCCCCCAATCCTACACCCGCACTCTCCAATTATCAATGGCCCGCGCCCACCCCATTTTCCCCAGTTCAACCACTGGCAAACTCCACAGCCCCCATCAATTGCCCAATAAGCCATCAGGCCTCCAATCCCACACCCGCACCTGTCAGTTATCAATGGCTTGCATCCATCCCATCACCCCATGTTCCGCCTGTGAACTCAACCACCCCGGTCAATTACCTAACGGCCCATCAGATCCCCCATCTCCCGCCAATGCCTACCAGCTATCAATGGCCTACTTTTACCTCCTCCCCTCCAATGCCACCACCCTCAAGCTTCGCCACCCCTATCTGGCCTAATTTTTCCACCCAACCCGCAACCATCGAAATAAATCAGGTGTTGCCCACACCTCCTGAGCCGACAGTACAAGTGCCTTAAGTACGAGCAGCCATACCTTTCCAGCTCTCGGGACTAACCGATGACCCTCATCAGGTCTCGCTAAGTTACGAGTAAACAGATGTCAATACCGGCAGCAGCAGCAACAGAGAAGGGGCAGTGGACTTTTTCATACGGTCTGGGAGGATATCAAAGCACCCAGAAGTGCCAGCAGCAGCACAGGCCCGACCAGAGGGGGAGAAGGATAGCATAGTAAACCCCTTTGAAAAAATGAGTTGGGAACATATACTAGAGATTCAGCTAAGGAGAATGACCGCCCATATCACTGTGTGAGATCTGTTAATGACATCCCACTCCATTTCCAAGCATTGATGGGAGCGTTGAAAAATGCGCATGTGTCGCTCCCAGTTAGCCCCGATGAAGTCAGGCAGATAATTGGGCAAGTGATGGCTCTGAATGCCATTTCATTCTCTGATGCTGACTTACCTGAAGAAGGGTGTAGCCACTCCAAGTCATTAAATATAACCATTGAGTCTGGAAATATGGTCATTCCCTTGGTTTTAATTGATAATGGGTCTGCATTGAATATATGCCCGTTAAGAACCACCACTAAGAACGGGGTCGATCCATGCATGCTGAGGCCCACAAGAACCAGCGCAAGAGGGTTTGACAATATCAGGAGATAAATAATGAGAGAAGTTGATCTTGAGCTATTGATAGGGTCAATGACCTTTTCCATCTTGTTTTAAGTAATGGATATCAAATCCTCGTTTAATCTATTGTTGGGGCGCCCGTGGTTGCACGTGATCGAAGTCATACCTTCCACTTTGCACCAAAAACTCAAGTTCGCGTCTGGACACAAAATTATTACAATCATTGGTGAGGGGCACAACGAGAGAAAAAGCCGCCAATAGTATAAAAAAACCCAATATGTTGGATGTGTTGCACACTGCTGAGGACGTTGATCTCCACAGTTTTGAATATGAGGTGTCAGTAATACTTTCGGAGCCCATTGAGGGCATCATGCCTAAAATGGGAGGCGGTATGGTAGCAGCGGTGGCTATGCTCCAAAAGTGGGGCTATCAGAAAGGCCGAGGGCTCAGGCCTAGACTGCAGGGCAGAAGAGAACCAGTTGTGGACAAAGGACAGAAAGTATAATTTGGGCTAGGATGCAAGCCCATGGAGGAAGAGGTTCGAGAGGCCAAAGAGAAAGTCAGGGTTGCCGCAGCTGCAAGAGCTCGAGGAATCAATATAGAAGAGAAACCTCACCCTAGGCCGCACATCAGAGATTCCTTTGTCAGCGTAGGAGTCGTAAAGATCGATCAAAATGGGGTAACCCATTTGACCCCATACAAACCCATAGCCCTTGCCTATCCCACCAATCCCAACATCTCCCTTCCTAACCTGGAGATAGATATGGCCGCATTATCCCTCTTCGAGGAACGACGGCCAGTACCTGAACAAACACCCCTTGTGGTAAATCACTGCAAAATAGTATTAACCTTTGAGGACATCATCTCGGACGAATTGGGGATCAATATGATGGAGGCTGACTCCAATAAGCCATATCAGTCAGCGCCTTCCATCCCAACAGGTAAAAGAGCGACTCCTCAAGTACGCAACTGGCCATCTTTGCCCCAAACCCTGGAAATAGGGAGTGGCCTAAAGTTTCCCACCTGTTTCCCAAAAAAAAAAACCTATAAAAAGTAAGATAAGCTCTTGACAGGCAATACCTTGTATATATAGCAACCTACCTTGCCAAGGGTCCATCTCCGAAGAAAACAAGAATATCAAAAACATGGAAAAAATACAAAATCCCAAAAACATTGAAAAAATCCAAAGTCCAAAAATATCGTCATTTAAAATTCCAAAAAAAGTCGCACAAAAGGATACCTTAATCGAAATATCCATCCCACATAAAATCGACCCCTTTCCTATAGAAATACAAGAAGAGGTAGGAGTTACGAGTCTGGACGAGGATAGTCCTTTGGAGGAGCTCCCCAATGAGCTCCTTGACCAGTTTGCCGGCTTTGAGCATGGCCCTACCCCCGTTGTCCCCTAAAGAAAGGAAAAGCATGATCGACTTCCTTCGATCATACCAAGACATTTTTGCCTGATCGTACGAGGACATGCCTGGTCTAGACACCGATTTGGTCGAGCATGAGTTGTCTCTCTACCCTGATATGAAGCCGATTAAGCAGAGGTTGAGACGTCTCCGACCCGAATGGATGCTAAAAGTCAAAGATGAGGTCGTCAAGCAGTATGACGCGGGGTTTTTCATAGTATCCAAATACCCGCAGTGGCTAACCAATATCGTGTTTGTATCGAAGAAAGATGGAAAGGCCTGCATGTGCATCGATTTTCGTAATTTGAATAGGGCAAGCCCGAAAGATGATTTCCCATTACCACACATCGACATCTTGGTCGATAACACTACTAAGCACGGGATGCTTTCATTTATGGATGGATTCTCAAAATATAACCAGATAAAGATGGCAGAGGCCAATCAGGAGAAGACTTCATTCATTACTCCTTAGGGAACCTTTTGCTACCGAGTCATGCCATTTGGATTGAAAATGCCGATGTAACATACCAAAGAGCTATGACTGCGCTATTTCATTACATGATGCACCGAGAGATTGAAGTATACATCGATGACATGATAGCCAAGTCACCGGAGTGGGGCAATCACTTGGTAAACCTTCAGAAGCTATTTGAAAGGCTAAGAAAGTATAGGTTACGTCTAAATCTACAGAAGTGCGCTTTTGGTGCTATGTCCGAAAAATCGTTAGGATTCATCGTCAGCAGGAGAGGGATCGAGGTCGACCCAGTCAAAGTCAAAGCTATCATAGAAATGCCGCCACCATCTACTGAGAAGAAAGTTAGAGGGTTCTTGGGTAGAATATAATATATCAGTCGGTTCATTGTACATCTAACTCTAATTTGCACACCAATCTTCAAGCTACTAAGGAAGAACTCGCCCGTTGAATGCAATGACGATTATCAGGCAGCATTCGATAAAATCAAAGACTACCTCCTTAACCCACCTGTTTTGGTACCACCCGAGTTGGGGAGACCACTCTTAATGTACCTCTCCACGACGGAAGTCTCGATGGGATGCGTCTTAGGGCAGCATGACGAGACAAGAAGAAGAGAGTAGGCCATTTACTATCTGAGCAAGAAGTTTACTGATTATGAAATGTGCTATTCTCATCTAGAGAAAGCATGCCTGGCTCTTGTATGGGCTACTCAGAGGCTCCGCCATTACCTGCTATCTCAGGCCGTTCTACTACTAGCCCGAATGGATCCATTAAAATACCTATTCGAGAAGCCAGCCCTCACTGGACGGACCGCGTGTTGACAGCTTTTATTATCTGAGTTCAACATCACGTACTTTACTCAAAAGTCAATCAAGGGGCAGGCACTCGCCGACCATCTTGCCGACATTCCTTTGCCAGATTATGAGCCTTTGAGAACTAAGTTCCCCGATGAGGACATCCTGTTCATAACGGAAGACGATACTAAGGAAGCAGAAGAATCATGGGTAATGCACTTCAACGGGGCAGCAAATGCCGAAGGCCAAGGAGTTGGCACCATTCTGATTTCACCAAAGGGATCCCACGTACCCGTCTCTATTAAGCTCAACTTCCCTTGTACTAATAACATGGCTGAATACGAGGCTTGTGTCGTTGGCCTACAGGCAGCTCTCGATCACAATATAAGTCACCTTCGAGTGTTTGGTGATTCACAGTTGATCATATGTCAGACGAATGGTGACTGGAAGACGAAAGACGAGAAACTGATCCCCTATTATGAACACCTTGAGGATCTGATAGTTTGCTTCCAAGACGTGACATTCTCATATGTCCCCCGGATAAGAAATCATTTTGCCGATGCACTAGCAACTTTGGCGTCAATGATAGAAATCCCATATGGTGCTAAGATGAAGCCAATCATGATCGAGCAGAGGAATGAGCCGGCCTTCTACCTCCAGATTGAGGAACCAACAAAGCCTGATGATGAGCCACCTTGGTTCTCAGATATCAAGAATTTCCTCGAAATACTAACTTTCCCTGCGGGGAATGCCTTTACAAGTGGTCGTACAATAACATTCTACTCAGGTGCCTTACTGAAAGTGAAGCGACCAACATCATGAAGGAGATCCACGAAGGAGTATGCGGAGCCCACGTCAGCGGTCACATGCTTGCTAAGAAAATTCTGCGGTAGGGATACTTTTGGACCACTATGGAATCAAATTACTGCAAACATATTCAAAAATGCTACAAGTGTCAAGAACGCTCTAGTCTGATACATTCTCCTACCATTGATCTACACTACATGACTACTCCTTGGCCATTTGCTACCTGGGGCCTTGACGTTGTCAGAATGATTAATCCGAAAGCATAAAATGGACATCGGTTCATCCTCATCACCATTGAATACTTCACCAAGTGGGTAGAACCGGCATCATATGCCAACATCACGGCTAGTCACGTCGAAAAGTTTCTCAAGAACAATATTGTGTGCCGATTTGGAGTACCCAAAGATATCATCACAGACAACGATACAAATTTTACAAATAAGTGTATCCAAGCCTTTTGTGAGCAATACAAGATCAAGCACCATCGCTCGTCACTTTATCGGCCTCAAACTAATGGAGCTATAGAAGCTGCAAACAAGACAGTCATCCGCATCCTAGAGAAAATGGTCGTCACCTATCAAGATAGGAGCGGGATGCTACTATTTGCTTTGTGGGCCTACAGAACGTCGATCCGTCGCTACAGGGGCAACACCGTTCTCTCTTGTGTATGGAACTGAGTTCGTCCTACCAGTAGAGGTTGAAGTATCCTTGCTTTGAATCCTCATGGAATCAGGCTTACCCGAAGCACAGAGAGAGAGAGATCACGCTTTCAACAGTTAAACTTATTGGACGAGAAGAGACTCCTAGCCTTGTGTCACACTCAAATTTACTAAGGGTGAATCACACGCGCATACAATAAACGTGTCCATGGTCAAGATCTGAAGGTAGGAGACACTGTATTGAAGAAGATCTTCCCATCCCCCCATGCTGATCCGAGAGAAAAGTTCAAGCCAAACTGGGAAGGACCTTACGGCATTCTAGAAGTGCTGCCGGGATATGCCATCTGCTTCACCACCATGGACGGAGATCATCTTCCTGATCCCATTAATGTTGGATACATCCGATGGTTCTACTCTTAGTCTATTGCGATAAGTATTGATGAAACAGATGCGTGACTGCTTAAGAACCACCTGAAAGAGGCCATCACTTCAAGCACAGTAGCAAAAAAAAAAACATCCCTAAAAAAGATGATATCCTTTGCTACGCCATTTTGAGCCTAGGCCTTTCTTTCAATAACCCCCTTCCCCAAAAAAAAATATGTGTGTGTGTACATATACAAAAAAAGAGATGAAGTAAAGTTACCATCAAAATCTAAAAAAGTAGAAAAAGTAAAACCTCAAAAAGAGATTACCTGAAATAGAGTAAAAAGAATAAAAAAATGTGTGTAAAAAGAATCACGGGTCATGTACAGTAAAAACCCCCAAGGAAGAAAGTATGTTGAGAAAATTGAGCCGTATCAAGGAAACCCTTTTAGCCCAGCATACCTTCAAATCCTAACCTAACCCATGGCCCAGCGACACCCTGAAGAAAGCCCTCTTTTACGTTCACAAGCAGTCATAATATCTGTTAAGTCAACACGAGTCGAGTTGTAAGACGACACCAGAACCCCATCTAGCCGGCTATGACAGAATCGACGTCTATGTCGTGGCTTTTAAAAGAATGAAAAAAAAAAAGAGAGATAAAATAAAATAAAAATACAAGCTCAAAGCAAGATGAACATGGTGAAAACCCGAAAGGGCAATACGGGTAAAAACAGCAAGCTTGTGTGGACCAGGTGAAAACCCGAAAGGGCGCTTGGGGTAAGAGAGCTAAGCCCATGGACGTGGTGAGAACCTGAAAGGGCACCACGGGTAAAAAAGGAGATAAATAAAGAAAAGAAGAGAAATTTTTTTTGGAATGAAGACAGGTTTGGACTGATTAAGAGGATCGATGCTTGAGCAGCCCTCTTGGTTACTCTCTTTGATACCCTTTTTCGACTGGGCCGCTCATGCTAGTTCGAATCGGGTATCGACCAAAATTGTCTTGTGAAACTGCTTTGTCAAATGTATGACCCAAGGTAAGGAGAAAGGTTTGACTCAATCTGAAGGGATTAACGTTCCAGTCTTGGTAAAGCTGTTGAAACCCACCCAAGATTCGACTACTTAAGATGGGTTCGACCATGCTCAAAAGAGGACCCAGGGTTTCACAAGGTGATTAAGGCACCGCACAATATATATATATATATATATATATATATATATATATATATATATATATATGTGTGTGTGTAAAACAAAAAGACCAAAAAGTCTACGTAGATATATATAATAAACTACCTTTCATTCGCAAAATGCACCACTTACACCACATCCCAAAAAATAGCCGGTGTGATGACTAGCGTGTTTTCCTTTTTTACAAATAAAAACATAAAGAAAATATGTATACCAAAAATGTGCGTATTTGTAAAGGGGTTTTTATGCCCCTTTTCTGTATATCTGATCTGTGCAAAAAGTGTTGTGTCCAGGAAGGAGTTAGCGGCCCAGCTTGCACTTCATTGCACTAATCTCAGCATGAAGACCATCTTCCCAAACATTTCACTCGGTCAGCCAGCGACCATGCAGGCTCTTATACCTCTTCCGAGAAGAGTCGACGGCTCCAAAAGCGATGCTCAGTGATCCCTTCAAATGGAGGACCTCGCTCTCTGTTGTTTCTGTTCTAACCTTTTCATCTGCTAAAAGTTCTTACAGGACCCTCTTCTCATCCACCAGTAGCTCGATGCGGGCTCGGAGTGCCATCTCTTTCATTGGCCAGGGGCCTCCAGTGTCAATGATCTCTAATGAATCTGGACCGTCAGCAGTAGGCCGCTCAGTCAACAGCCAGGCCTCATACTCAAGAGAAGCCTGAACTGCATCTCCCTGCTCGATATCACAAATCAGCGTCGACTGACGCATCTCCCAAAGAGCAGCAATCTGATCTGTCTCTAGAGGACCCCCTAGAAAAGATCAAATCACATAAAGGGGGTCTGGTCTCACAACGCACCTGTTGAGGGCAGCCGAATTGGCGCAATACCCAGAATGGGAAGTAGAAGGTGCTGCCAGTCAATCCTAGGAGGGTGATGCCCTCATAGTCTCTAAAATGAACTAATGGGAAGGTCCGGTTCAACCAAGGAAGCCTCCATGTCAGCTCGGCATCAGTCAACCAAAGTTTCAGAGCTGACACATTGCCCTATGGAAGCAAATGGCACCTACCCAGAAAGCACTAAGCTGCCTCACCTCGAGCAATATAAAAGCGGGGCACAGGCCCCAAGATAGCGAGGTGCTAACCACAAGACCTGAAGCAACAAGGGGCACCCCTGAAGGCCCTCCACCTTGCCCAAAGTAAATGAATCAAGGCCTCGATACAGCTTGGGGAGCATCAAATGCATCATAGAACCGCCCGCCTCCAGCTCCGTCAAAATGTCACAAATTGCCAACGAGAAGCTCTCCCTCCCAGTAAAGAAGAGGATTTCAGAGATGAGGCCGAGTGCTAGAGCTTTCACGTTGAAAATATTCCTAATCGACATTCTTCGGAGACTTTCGTCACCGAAAAGTTCTTTGAGAAATTTTAGCGAACACCTTGTGGGCCCCCCAATGAGACTTTTCTCATACTCAAGTTTCTTCAAACCGAGAGTAAGGTGAATGGATTTGGACTAGCCCGGCCAAGGCGTGACTCTTGCAAGGCCCCTGTGAAGCTTCAGGCCAAACAGATTGGATAGCTTCTCAAGGGTTGGGGTTAGCTCCTGCTTCCCAAAATGGAATACATGGGAATTCACATCCCAAAATGAAGTGGCAGCGAAAAGGAGTTCCCACAGTGGAGGAACTTCTAGAAAGGAAGGAAGGCGAGATAGCCCAAGGCGCTCCAAGTCGGCGAACTCACTATCATTCAAGCTCCCAAACCAGGCTGTTAGAAGTTTGGGCCCCAAGCCCAAGGAAGGGGGTAAATTGGCTCCAGGCCCTCCACGTAAGGGAGGGTTAGAAAGCGTGTCCATGAACGTACAAAGATCTTCTGAGAAGACAAAAATTGATGTATGGTGATGGACCCGCCTTGGAAAAGCAAGAACAAAAAGAACTGGTCAAAAGGGCCAAGACAAACAAAAAGAAGTGATTTTTAGACTAACTTGGGTATATAAGGACCCACTACTCCCCAGGTTAAACAGGGCGCAACTATTAGTTGCGCCAGTGTTTTTCTCCCCCAGGTTGAGCCTGGCGCAACTATTAGTTGCGCTAGCACATTTTGGTCCCCACTTATGCCTGGCGCAACTAATGGTTGCGCCAATACATATTTTCTGGGATTTCAATCTGGCGCAACTAATAGTTGTGTCACACTACAATCCCCCCTCTTCAGCCATCCTGGGACCCAGCTGTGGGGACTTACACCCCTTTTGTTTTTTCACACACCTCCTTTCACTAAAAGCTTGGCAATTATTGGTTTATTCATATGCAGGACTGATCCTATATCAAAGCATACACCCAAGTAGTCGCTTTATGAGAACATTTTGGGCAAACACATCCTGCAGAGAAGTAGGTCCGACGCAAAGAGATCATGGCATAAAATCAAAGCAGAAATTCTAAAAATATTTTCCAAAAATAATGATCCAAAGTATCACATCAACCATCCCCAAAATGATTAAACAAATCTAAATTGAATCCCAAAGAGTACTGAGTTTTCAAAATAAAAACTAAAAGCCTATTCCTTGCTCACGCCCTTTGATTTCTTGCGACGGCGAGGGGAGCTCTGGAAGATCCACGCCTGCGAGATCCTATTGAGTAAAGAACGAGACTCCTTAGCACGAGCACGCTGCAAGGCACAGTCAAAGTCAAGAGTCAGGATCAGTTAAGGGACAAATGATAATGAAATGAATGAGAGGAGTAGGGCAGCAGGGTACTCACCTTCTCCACCTCCCTAAGCTCTACAAGATGACGATGGTACTCCGCATATTCCATGGACGAGTTGAAATCGTATGTTTAGAACGATATAACATCAATTATCAGGGAAATCTTAAAGCATGTACAATAGGAAGCTTAAACGGAAAGAGATTGGGCCGTCAGCGGACTTACCCCTGGAACCACCTCAGGAGGAGGGACATGGGCCACCTCAACCGCAAGCTTGTCGATCACATCGGTCAGAGGCCCAAAAGGAAGGCTATCATCCGGCGGAAGGTCCCATAGACCACAGGCGGATCACCACGAGGATACAGCATGAGAGGTACACGGACCCGACACCGAAGAGCCCTCAGGGACCCACACGAAGGGCCGACCGGAGGATCTTCACGACATATCGGCTGCCACCGCACCTCTCACCCTCACCATCAGAATCATCCCTTGGAGTAAACTATGAACAAAATAAAGATTCGCTTAGAAGGAATGAAGGGTCGAACTAAAGCATAAAGGGAACTAATCCAAGCTAAGAAGAATTACCTGCCTGAGAGGGCCGCCAAACGTAAGAAAATTGGTGCTAGGTACAAAGCGCGGCAAGATAAACCAGTACGGCAGGCACTCGTACCAAAGATGATAGTCCTCGGGCACATGGAGAGCATGGATGGGAAGCCCATTGTTGAAGAAGGCTGTGGTAAGCTCCTCGATACTGCCAACAGGATACCAAATATCCGCCGGAGGGTCCATAGGTATGGCATAATAACCCTGAAATTAGTGGATGACTCGCTCCCCCAGATAATAGAATTTGGCCCATGCTCCATAGAAGAAAATGACGCGACGATTGTTAAATAGGCGGGAAGCACCTACTGCTGCTCTGTCCCAGAAGGGGGATGCAAGGTACGGGTCAGGGAGGATCTGCCTAAGTCAAAAAAAAAAAAAAGAGAATCTAAGCAGTTAGCACATCAGTAAAGGGAGATTCTCGAGCTGAAAATAAAGTTGAAAGAGAGTTTTACCTGCTCAGGATCCATCAAGTCGAGTTGGGACCTCAGACCCGTTTCCAAGTGCTTTAAACCTACATCGCGGCACCGGGCCTGATTCAAGTTGCTGAGGAGGGGATAGGTGAGCTCCTCCGAGAAAAGAAGTGGGCGCCCAGGGTGAAAGTGATGGTATCCCCATACCTAAAAAGGGGGGGCATTGCACAAGAGCGGGTCAGTAGTGTATATGGATCATTAAAAAAAAATGGCAAAGCCAAAGGAATGAGGAATTACCTCCAGGGCGGCCCAAAATCCAACAGCAGACTTTGAATCCTCAGTCGTGACCCGAGACAAATTGTACATCAGCCATGCATACCCTGCCCCTCCCTAGTCATACCTGTGGACGTCACCCCAGTTGTCCATCACACTCAGCAGGGCTAGGCTGACTCGGCCACCGCTCGCATTGGTGAAAAGGCTCTTACCAAGTAGGACCAAGAGAGTAATGCGGGCTAGGACGATCACCCGCTCGGGTGTGATGTAGAGCACCCTGTCTGGCTGACCCAGATCCACTAACTCATAAGGTGTATAAAGTGAGGTCAACCAAGAAATCTTGACCTCGGTGCCATGTGTCTGCCCGCGAGGAGGATAGGCCCCTATCAATCGAATGATGTCCTCTCCACTCGACACCGCGAGATCGGATATCGGTATCCCCCCTATCCTGATACCGGTAATCATGGCCCAGTCGACAGGTGTTAAAGTCATCTCTGCATACGGCATGTGAAAGGTCATCGTCTCAGGGCAAAACTGTTCAATCAGGGCTTTCAGATAGGCAGCATCGGCCCTCATGGCGGGGCAAGATAGAAATTCTCCAAAGCCCACCTATGCCAGAAGGACCTTTACCACGGGAGGGACGTAGAGGTAGAACTCTTGAAAGTCGAGCCACCCCCTGCAGAACACAGTGTTGGGCAGGTCCTGCACCCAAGAAAATGTGCATCAGACAAAAGACAAAGCAAAAACTGCATAATAGAAATAAATTGAACCTCTCTTTTACCTTGGCCGTTATCCCAAAATTTGAAATGTGGGTATGTTGTTGGTGAAGGAGGCCGACTCAGGCGGCCTCGCCTTGCATCTCGAGCCACAGTCTCGCTCTCCGATCTACTCAGATGAACTGCTCCCCTCGCGGGCCGTATACAATCTCGGGCCGCTCCTCGTGGCCCTCCTCGAGAATATGCTCACCCTCACCCAACATTCTGGGGCAACAAAAAGCAATCACGTCAGAGCAGATCAATGATAAAGAGCCATGATATTCTATGCTGCAAAAGGGAGGTAAGTATGCTCACCCTTCCCCTTTCTTTTCACATATTTTCATAAATGAGAGATACACATGCCTAAGAAGAGATCCCTTTTAGATTGAAAATGCAAAAAAATCTTTTCTTCAGAAAATGACAAAAAAAAATAAAATTTCCTCTTCCTATCTTTGAAAATAAAGTAAGTTAGAATCAAATAAAATCATTCTTTTATGTTTCTAAAAAAATAATGATAATAATAATAAAGGCCCTTCTTTTATACTTAGAAAAACAAAAAAATCCTCCCTTTATGTCTAGGAAAACAAAAAAAGGGAGAGAAAGAAATCATCATCACGCTTCTAAACAAAAAATCTTTCTCTTCTTAGGTCCCAAGGAAAAAACAAACAGCCATTTCTTCGTGTTCCTAAAAACAAAAAAACCAAAAACAAAAAATTTTCTTTCCATTACCTTATTCACAAAAGTTAAAAAAAAAAAAATTTGTTTGTCAAAATAAAAAGTAAAAACCAAAAACAAAAAATTCTCTTCACTTTACTTTGCAAATATAAAAACAAAAACAAAAAAATCCTTTACTTACAAAAACAAAAAAAATCAACCAAAAAAGTTAAACAAAAAAAATCCTTTGCTTTATTTTAATAAAAACAAAAACAAAAAATTTCTTTGCAAAAAATATAAACCAAAAAATCCCTTTCCATATACACAAATAAAAATAACAAAAAATATATATATATTTGGCACCAATAAATCCATGAAATAACAAAATAGGGCATTGTTCATGAAGAATCATCCACACTTCATCAATAAGCATACACACTATATAAATAAACCCTTACTCATCAAAGAATACAAGATCATAATCAAATCTACAAGAAAAAGCAAGAAAAATCAAAGAAAATGGGTTTTAATGGTTACCTTTAGAGAGAAAAAGGGTCTTTGATCTAGCGTGAGCCGACGGTCGATCCACACAAGCAAAGCAACGACAATGGGGCATGCGTAGAGGCAATGTAAAGGAACCCTAACAAGGGGGACGTTTTTTGGTTTCAAAGAGGAAGGAGGGGGAGAAAATTTTGAAATAAAGCCCCCAGCCCGAACTCGGGCTGCTTAAATTACCCCAAGCCAAGCATGCGCAACTAATAGTTGCACCAGGCAAAATGTTTCCCACCTTTTGCTTGGCGCAACTATTAGTTGCGCCAAGCACTTAAGCCGAGTCTTGGGCCTGGTATGGACCAGATGGGAAGACCGGTCCCCCTACTCTTTTTGTTTGTTCTATCGCTCCCAGTAGATGCATGTGCTCCTAAGACGACATTTCAATCATCCTTCGACTTGCTAAGAGAGCCGTGCTAGAATAAAAGCAGATCGAGATCAATGAGCACTCCGATCCTACACACGAAAATATAAAGAAAAATCCAAAAAAATTCCCACAGAGAAGCCGAAAGTATTCACAAGAAAAATCTACATAAAATAATAGCTTCAAAATTCTAAAAAATCACATAAAATAATAACTTCAAAACTCTAAAAAATCACATAAAATAACAGTTGAAAAATTCAAAAAATCACACAAAATGATAGAAAAATCAAAAACAGATTTGTATTCCCTACAGACACGCACAAGCATAAGGCGGTAAAACGTCAATATTTTATCCACAATGCAGTTGTTCCATACTAACGTCCTGAGTCGGAGGTTCGCCTCGGATTTTTTTATCCTACTTTAAGGAATGAACAACAGTGTCAGTCCCGGTCAAACAGTCAATGTTTCGATCGAGTCAACTCCACGACTAAATCTTTTCGACGAGCATTCTGTTTTGGATTCATGTGAAATTAAGTGTCTTAAGCTTCAGATTCTCCATTGGAAAAGGTCAATCATTGGTTGAGACCAACCTGTTGAGAATGAGATTACGTGTCAATCAAACTATGTGCAACCATGCATTCGGAAGGGTTTTCTGCAAGCTTAAAACCTGTATGGGCAGCAGTATCCCTGTAAAGTATACGCCATGGGTCTGGGTATCAACATGATGGTCATTTATCCTCGTAAATTATACCTGGGCGGGTCCGGGTTGGGGCTTCCATTGCCTTTGTTGTTGCTTATTGCCCTTGATGGGTACATGATTATGTATAGTTAAATAATGTTTATGATCATTGTCAACAGAGACCAGGATTGGATGTCCCTTCATGGAGATACTCCAATATTTGGTTGGATCTGTTCAAGTTAATCAAAGTTGGACGCTCTAGGCCATGTTAATCTAAGGAATGCTTCGAAAATAGCATGCACTCCCAAAAAGTGTTGTGACATCTATTCACTTCGCTCGGGCAGTCATGCATAATAAACTTCGGGGTCGATGGGTTCGCCCAAAGACCTCGAACCCTGCTTTCAGCAGGGGCACCCATGAACAGTTAGATGGGGCCATCAAATGCCTCGTAGGATTGAACGCAAACTATGGAACCTTGCGTATGCTTACTTCGCGCCTATCTTTGAATGTGAGTCGATCCCCCCCC
Organism: Chloranthus sessilifolius; assembly: GCA_021018995.1. Lineage (NCBI taxonomy): Eukaryota > Viridiplantae > Streptophyta > Magnoliopsida > Chloranthales > Chloranthaceae > Chloranthus > Chloranthus sessilifolius. The sequence continues at coordinate 22,333,946 of CM037588.1, forward strand.
CTTTTTTTACTCACGAAGCTGTTGCATTCAGAATGAATTTTAAATATCAAATACCTTCAAAATCATCCCGAGAAGTGAATATCTTTCCCGACTATAGGGAGTTTGCAACTCATTCCACCTCGGTTATGCCCAGTAATGTCGCTAAGCACTTGGGAACCGATTACCTCGAGAAACGAGTGTTTAGCCTGGCGTCTCAGGGCTTTTATTTTCTCACCGTGTTACTCATTTGGTGTTTGAAGTTCTTTCTAAATGCAGCGGACCCGTCAATAATGCCTTGGGCCTCTTCGAATGTCTCTTTTTTCTTTGGCATTCGATCATTAGTGATCAGATACCAAAGAGGGGCATCTGTAGACACCCAAATTTGGCTCAAGGCCCGATCGAAATACCTTTCAAGAGAGGTGCAATTCTAAGCTTTTGATGACATGCATGGAACCTTTAGGAACCCCCCTAGAACCCTTAGGAACCTTTCCAAACCCTTAGGAATCACCCTAGATCCCTTAGGAACCTAACCCAAACATTTAGAAATCAATCCCGACCCTTAGAACTCGTTCTGAACCTAAACCTAACCTTATCAAGCAAATGGTTGAGGAGGGGTGCACCAAAACTAGCTAAGGCCCTCTACTATGATCGAATCTCATACCATTGAAAAGTAGAGGTCGTCAGCTTTCCAACGGTCCAAGAATTGCCCTAATCGGAGGTATACTTCAAAAGATATGGTAAACCAAGCCCGGAGGGCATAAGAGTAAAATCAAGTGGGCCCCCTAGGGATTTGGCGCAACTATTAGTTGCGCCAGTGATAATTTTGCCTGGCACAACTATTAGTTGCACCAGGCCACTTCTCCCAGGATTTAAGCCTAGCGCAACTAATAGTTGCGCCAGTATTAATTGTGGACCCCACCCTCGCGAACTAACTTTCAGGCACTGCTTAAACACTGTTTTACTGTATATTTGCCTGGCGCAACTACAATAACCTCTGAATTTTACCTCAAAAATCATGATTGGGGTTTGACTTGTTGACCACCTTAACCTTTGGGGTGTGTTTTGATAGTTCTGTTGCACCCATTCACTACCTATTTACAACCCCTTAAGTGGCTTAAGGCCTCACCCCATCATCCACCATTAGATGACTTTCTCACATATCTCAAGGCTCTAAAAACCCTAGGAATCTTTAGATGTGAGATTACCTAATTGCTAAACTCATTAGCTCTTAAGTGGTTTCCTAATCGGCCCATTTCTTATAAATAGAGCCCCCCACCCCTTGGTTTAGGGGTTGAGAAATTTGCTTAAGAGAGAAAGAGCTCAAAGTGAGAAGTTCTTCCTCCCTTTTGTGTACCATTTTCAACCAAATTTCAAAATCTCCCAACCTCATCTCAAGCTTGTTCTTGCATCCAAAACCCTTAGCCTAGGTGTGTGTGATCCCTTAGCCTCCCTTCCCTACCTCTTAGCTTCAAGCCTTAGGAGTTAGAATCCCATTTTCTACCATACAAGGCCTTCAAAAGCTCATCAAAGCAAGCCACACAAGGCTCTCCTATAGTGCTACAAGGGTCCGAGGGCTCCGGCTCTCCCCCCTCTTCTCCTATCTCTTTCTAGCTCCCTCCATCCTTCCATTTGTGCCGTTACGCCGCCAACTTTTTGGTAGGAACGGAAGGGCACAAATAGGATTCTAACCCCTTTTGGGCAAGAGGAAGCTATTTTCCTTTCTTTTGCTTTATTTTATTTTTGGTTATAAGTAAAGACCGCGTTAAGCAGGTTGACCGGGTACCTAACACCTTTCCGATCGATAACCAAAGCCCCTACCCAAGAGCCTTTGGTGTAGACCGGATTCAGAGTCATATTTTTAGCACTTCGGTGCTCATAAAAATGAACTAAGTTTCCCAGGTGTTGGAGTGTTTGCCTTCCCTCAAATAGGGTCTAAAATTAGGTAGAACACACTCATACAAACCTACAAGTAATCAGGGTCTGTTGTAACAAGTTTTACACAAATGGTGAGTAAGGGAATGTCCACAGGGAGGTTAATTTAAAAATATGATAAATCTCTAGATCTGTATTAGATCTGACACCCTAACTATGGCTAATTTAGCTAAAAGGCAGGGGAGAGGTTCAAAATGGATTGTCACTTAAACTACACTAAAATTGAACATAGACTAAATTGGATCGAGTTTAGGAACTTAGATCTTGCAGGGGAAGAGAGTAAAAAGCAAAAAATGGAGAAGAGTAGCTTAGAGATTGGTCTTCACTGAAATCAGATTCAATTAATCATGCTATAGAGGTTCAGAGCACACAAATCCCTCGCTGGCTATAAGCACAGCTGCAGGGTATAAATTCCACTACAAATCACAGGATCCACCTGGTCTTAAGGCTATGATCTTTCCACTTTAATAGTCACAGACTATCCTATAGACTTTATCGAATCCATGGATTATAGCAGATGAATCCAATTGGAGCCTGTGCTTAGATTCATCTTAAGGTTATGATCTGTCCACTTTAATGATCACAGACCATCCTAGGGATCTCCTTCAAAGCCAGAGCATCAATTAAAACAATTAAAACCACTATAGATGTTATAATTCCTAGGTCACAGACTCAAGGAATCACAGGAGCATCAGATCCAGGGAGATCAGGTGGTATCTAAGAGGTCTACCAGTTAAGTGGGTGAGCTGATATACAGACTCCTCTACACATATCCGATCGATCACCAAATGGAACCAAAGAAACTTTATATCTAATTAAAGCATTAAAATCAGCATTGACATTGCAAACAAGGTCACTCTACAATGGCAATACTCTCAGATCTGTAGTCTGTGCAGCTAGGAACCTACAATAGCACTCTTAACCTTACCCAATTACAGATCAAACTTCTCTCCTCGTTACTCCAAGGGAATTAGCCAACCATGGTTGGGCTAAAGGAGGGAAATGGAGTTTCTCAGTAAGCTCTAATCTCCAGAATTTGGCTCAGATCTCGATCCTCTCCCAATGGCAATTGGGGGTCTTTATATATAGCTTTCTCCTCTATTTTTCCCGCCAAAAATCCCTTCTAGAAAGTCATCAAAGTTTGTTAGAGTTCTGTTAGAGCACATGAGTCGGTTAGGGCTTCCTAGGGCATCTTCTGAAACAGTCGTGTCGGTCACCAAGTGCCTTGGGTTGCGTGCGGCAGGTCACCAAATCACAACATGTGCATAGATGAATTTCTGAGAAGTTCTGCACACGATTTCAATAGGTTTAGGAAGCTTTCGATAGGTTCAAATAGAGCATTTTGGTCCTTTAGCTAGGTTCTCAGATCTCTTCGATAGGTTCCGATAGGATGAGTCTTCTCTCAGCATTCTTAGCCTTTGGCCTGGAGTATTTGACAGGTTGGAAGGGCTTCTTTGATAGGTTGGAGAACCATTTCGACAGGCTCTACTATGCCATCCATCATTTCGATAGGGTTGCTCTCACTCCTATCGAAAGGTTCAAGTTCCCTTCGATAGGTTCTGTTCCAGTGCCTTCATCTCGATAGGTTTGGAGAAACCATTCGATAGGTCCCCTTGACGCCTTAGGCAAGTTTTCGACAGGATGGTTTCTTCTTTCCTTTCTACTGTTCGATAGGTTCTTGGATCCTATCGAACTCCTCTGTCCACACGAATTCATCTTGCGTCTGCCTTTAGATCCTATCGAAGACCTCTTCAACTGCACGAATTCTTCCTTTCTTTGCTTTCAGCTCCTATCGAAATCTTTAGGTGACCAATCGATAGGACATTTTCAGTCTGTTTTCACTTCCTTCTCCTTGCCCTGTTGTAGCCACGCACTCCAAGGGTCCAGTGATGTGCTACCCTCTGGTGTGCTGTTGCTAGGTTGCTGAGAGATAACCCCTTTTTGGGCATTCTTGAGTGGTTTTCTATATTAATGTCTTTTTTTATTATTGTCTACAAAATGCTCTTGATAGAAGCTTATTAGTGTGCTCACAGGTCTATCAATGGACAGGTTAGAGGGTGAAAAGTGGCATTTTTCACCACTTAACATCGGGACATCGAAAGCTCCGGGTGGCGACTCTAATATTTATTTTTTTTGTAAGCGAGCACATCGCCGCAACAGGATGGTCACAAATCCCACGATTGCACATACTTGCAATAAAATTGTTCTCAAATCTGTAATCTGTGCAACATCTAATTCTCATACAAAGCCTTGAATGTCTCAATTTACAGCTCTCAACCTCACCCTAGCTACTGAAAGTGTTTAGCCAACCATGATTGGTCTAAAGAGAGAATGGGGATGAAGGAAGAGGGAAGGAATTTTGGAGGGAAGAAGGGAATTCGAATTAAGTCTAAGCTCTCTCAATTTTTGGATAGTTCTTTTGTGCAATTTCTCTTCCATTTATAGTCTTCCCCTCTGTCCTGAGATCTATTTCAGCCAATCAGAGCTCAAGGAAATAATTTTGTTATTCTAAGCTGCTGATGTGGCTGATTTTTCTTCTATAAGCTCTCCACTAATCGGTCCAAACTGGATAAGTACATGTGAGGTGGTTATAGGGTTCCCATACGTGCCCTTTTATATTCCAAAAATACCCCCAAGGGTTGTTATCATGCCTTAGAACTCATGCACAGAGCAATGAAGTGAGCAGCTGAAGTGGTTGGAACTGGGAAGTTCCCAAATCGAGCTTTGAGAGGTTTAGGGAACCTCTTGACATGTTCTGAGTCTAATTGGTGCTCCATTCGATAGGTTAGTTGTAGCCTTCGACAGGTTGAATGACTTCTCGACGGGATCTGTTGAACTATTCGATAGGATGACAACAAAATCTCACTACTGTCCGAGCTCCAACCATCCTCTCGACAGGTTATAATTCAACCTCTCGGTCTCTTATACAGCTCTAGGTATCCTCTCAACAGGTTCTTTCCACTGTTCGATATGTTGACTCATCCTCGCGAGAATGAATGCAGCTTTAGGTAAGTTCTTGCTAGGTTGGCTTTGACTGTTCAATAGGTTTAGGGGAACCTCTCGACAAGATCAATTTCAACCTTCTGAACCTTGCGAGAAGAACTCTGCATCAAGTGACGTCTCGACATATTGTTCTACACTATTCGACAGGTTGCCTTTCTCTACTCCAACCCTTTGATAGGTGCTGTAAACCTCTCGATAGGTCTACTTCCTCATCTCAGCACCTCTTGATAGGTTCAAATATACCTTTAGATCCTCTCGACAGCTTGGCGGAACCTCTCGACAGCTTGACTCCTCTCACCATAACCTCTTAACAGTTTGAATTAACCTCTCGACATGTTATGTTCTTTACTTCCACATCTGGCACACAACTGCTACAATGTCCTTTCATATGTCCAGCACTCAGTGCCCTTTGAGGGGTTCAATCTTCATCCACTACAGCTACTTTGGCTCCCATGTGTGCACAGTTGAACACATGTCATTGCCATAGGATTCTGAGGCTCTGTGACTGCTTGATAGCTGGCCTTTTGAGCTGCATGAGCACATGTTGAGCAGCAGGTCTCTTCTTTGACATTTTTAGCTGGATGTCTGCACTATGACTGTAATTTATTACTTAACTACAAAACACACTCAAGACACATTATTAGTCAACTCAAAGGTCCATCAAAGGTCAAGTTATAAGGTGAAAAATGATATTTTTTTTTTATTAACAGATATCCGAACTTAAAAGTCATGATTCCCATGTCATCTTGCAACAGTTTTTGTCTCTAGTTGTTCGGAAGACTTTGTCCAAACACGTAATTCTGTATTGATAGAGTTGAGCAATTTCTTTCATGAATTGTGCTCCAAAGCTTGCCGGAATGAGAATTTGATACTCTTTGAGGAGCGCATTACAGTTACGCTTTGCCACTTAGAGCATATTTTCCCACCATCATTTGGCATCGGAAGCACTGTTGGGTGGACCAGTCCATTATCGATGGATGTATCCTATCGAAAGGTATGTTATATAATATCTAAAGTTTCTCATTATATGTATGCATGTGATTTAACTCATGGATGTCTTTTGTTTACGTATAAATACTTGTATACCTTGAAATAATATGTGCATAATAGGGCTCAACCCAAGGGATCTATTGCAGAAGAATGTCTTACATTCTGCTCGAGATACTTGCCTAACGTTGAAACAAGGCTAAACCGCCCCTCAAGAATTAGCAAAGAATGTGCAATTAGGCGGCCCGTACCATTCAAACTTTCAGACATAGAATGGATGCAAGAACATCATTATGTATTGTTCAACCAACCTGAGGTCACTAGTTCCTTAAAGTAAGAAATGACATATATGTAAAACTTTATTGTTTAAAAATTCAGTGGATGATGTATTTAAGAAACATTTTATGTTTTATGTAGAAAACACATCCAGTACCTTAAGATGACACACAGCAGGGCAAGTCCCCATGAATTGCATAAAATGCACAAGGAAAGGTTTATTAAATGGTTTAAGGAACATGTAAGTATTAATAGTTTGTATTTCAACATATTCCTTACTATAAAATAACTTAGGACTCTTTTAACCTTAATGCTCATTTTGAATAGGTTGACCTATTACGAAAGTCATCTATTGCGTTGGAAGAAGGAATCCATTCCCTCTTCCAAGGTCCAAGTTCTCTAGTGTAAAGACTTACTATTTACACTATTAATGGATATAAATTCCGAACCATTGATAAGGAGAAGAGGGCTAAAACCCAAAATAGTGGTGTTGCGATCTCAGCAACTACTACAAGCTAGTCAAGTGCAAAAGACAAAAGCCTTATCACAGGAGAGATAACCTATTATGGTCGTTTAACGGATATAATTGAGTTGACATATTATGAGGGGCACAAGTTTGTCTTGTTTAAATGTGACTAGGTTGATATAAAGACACAGGGCAGTGGAGTGAAGACTGATGAGTTAGGGTTCACATTAGTAAATTTCACAAAATTAATGTTCTCCGGTCAAGAACTATTAAATGAACCGTATGTGTTGGCATCTCAAGCTAACCAGGTTTTCTATGTGCCAGATCCTATTGAACCAAATTGAGATATTGTCGTGAAGAATAAACCCAGGCACGTGTTTGATATGGGTGGGGTGGATGACTCATTATTGGATAGCATGCCATATGGAAATCAACATTCAAATCGTGACTCTGATATATATGAGAATGATTTTGTTAATTGGATAAGAGAAGATTTAGTTGGTGCAACTGTTGGCCCTCTCTAGACTCTTAATATGCAACAAGATCCTTTAAAAAATTCAATTGGCAATGAAGACAAATCAGATTCTGATGCTCAAACGAATGAAAGTTTGTAATTATTAAAATTGTTAATGTTAATAGATATATGCGTTTGCAATTGGCTACAATATGAGAAATTAATTGCTTATATATATATATATATATATAGGTTATGGATTTTCAAATCACATCGTTGCTCTCCTTTATCATTCAACAAGATCGTTGAATCAGAGACACCGCATCGTTAGTACTGCTATTGTTTTTATGTGCTCTTCTTCACTAAGTGTACTGTTATTGTTTGAATTCCAAAGAGAAACAAATCTATGGATGTCCAAGATTGGTGGAACATAACAGAAGGCCCTAAACAGGCCTTCATTCTCAGGTTCATTGACCTATCTTAATCAGGTCTTAAGTGGCCTTAGGCATGCCTTAAATAGACTTTCCTTATCTAGTTAATGGACCTGATTAAGATAGAGCCTCACCCATTTACTATCTATCTATGTTCAAGGCTCCTATAAAAGTTGCCAACAACTAATACAGTAATGGCCTACAATAATTTATGCTTGCTGACATCCAAGCCCACTCTCAGTATTTTAATACGCAGAATTAAATCTCATCAAATCAGTGTTTGGTAATTTATTATTATTCATTTAATAATGCTCATAAGTTCTATATTTTTATTATTATTCATTTTTAAAACATCGTTGTACTAATAGATAGAATATAAATGTGGAGTTTTGCAACAAAGAGAATTTGTTCCCTAAATTTTTTGGGCATGCCTGATGTGAAGAAGTTGACAAACCCCTACATGCTAATGTTCTATATTACCAGTCCTCTCTTCATGTTTGAAATATTCTAGATTATGTTGGTGTTTTCTAAATTCTTCAACATCTAAAATTTTTTGTATGTATTTGAAGATTTTTCATTGTTCGTTCAGCTAAGCTAATTTCCAGTTGCCTTGAGCCTATTCAACTCACTAAAAGGAATGGGTGGTTGCCAAATCAACAGCAATATTTTAAGCAGATGTGGCTGAGGTGTCACAACACAACTGGCTGAAAGTGCAGTGGGGCCCAAGCAATACAGGTCGGGGCAGCCAGTCTTGTTGCACACGTCAGCCACCTGGACTTTGCTTGCACAAAACGTGCCTACCATTTGCAATTTTCCATGATAATGCCTTCACCAAAAGTAATCCCAATATTGATAGCTTCCATAGCACAAGACAAAATTTCTTCGACTTGCACGTTCTTTGTAATCTCCTCTTACTCTACACAAAAGATGAGTTGATCATTACGACGGCCAAGTCTATAATGAGGTGTCTAATTTTTTATCCCTTTTGATATAAATTGGCATCCATGATCATTAAACAAACATGAAAGCAACAATACATAATTATTATGGGTGTGTTTAAGATTGCTCTTTGTCCTTGTCCTAATGCTATTTTTTCTATCCTTGATAAAAAAGTTGGCCCAGAATGAGACCGTCTTAAGAGTATTAATGGAAGAGCCAAGGATATAGCAGGCCTAGATTCAAGAGTCACTCTCTTTCCTAGATCCAATATCCCTGCAATTCCTGTTGGTCCTTTTTATCTTTTTACTCCTGCAAATGCCTCTGAAAGGGGTCTTTTTATCCTACTGCCATTAAACATAAGAGTTCTCTATTTTTTGTAGGAAAGGAAACACAAATATTTCCACCAAGAGGAGAATATATTGCATACACTACAATCTATTTTCTTTTTCTTATTTTCTGCCCATAGAGAAGCTTTACGGATGCTACAAATATGTCAAGAGTTATAATTCCTAATCAGGTTGTCTATATAGGTTTCTATGATGTTATTTAGATATGATATTAATTTTTTTTGTGCAGATGAGTCATAGTCAAGATACATCCAATGAAGGTACGTCCTCTCCAATGAAAAAGAAGAGAAGAGGTCCAACAAGGTGTCTTTATACGATGGGCCTAGGAAAGGGAGAGAAATTTGAGGTTGGAGTTAATCGTCGTGGTCAACCAGTAGGGAGACACGTGAGTAAATTGACAAATTACTATGGCTTAATGGCTAGAGATCAGCATAAATTGGCCCTCGATTCCCCGTCTTAGGATAAAGTTAAGGAAGAAGCAAAGGAACTCACGTGGAATCAAATTTTGGTAATTAATTTATTTTTGTAATAATTTTCTATGTTCTCAATATTAAGTAATATATATGTCTGTATGTTGATTGTAATGTAGGAGAAGTTTGATATTGATGATAGATTGTAGTATTTTGTAATGAAATCCATGGGCAAAAAGTGGAGGGATTTCAAGTGTGAGTTAAAGAGAAAATATTACAACAAATATCCAACTGATGAACAACGGCTTCAGGCTAAACCGAAACAAGTTGTGCAGGAGCAATGGGAGGTTCTGATCCCATTTTGGAATTCCGAAGAAGAAAAGGTATACTATCATCCAAAGAATTTCTTTAAAAATTATTAAGTGACATACAAATATTGAATCAACAATTGATTGGTGCATGCAGAAAAGAAGTGGACGTAATAAATTAAATTGTTCCAAACAAACGTTGCCTCATACTGTTGGATCTAAAAGTTTTGCTAGAATATGTGAAGAGGAGGTATTCATTTCAATTTAATGTTTTTTTGGTTGGTGTTTATCTATGTCGATGTTTATAATTTGGCTGTGCCCTTCACTACTCCTCTTTCTTACAGCGTTCTAGGAGTGAAACACAAACATCACCAACTTGAGCGATGCTATTTTTTAAGACTCATGCGCATAAAGATAGCACACCCATAAATGATGAAGCGGCAGAGAGGATGATTAGTATTCATAAACTATATAATTTTCTAGCTCCTAAAATTTCTGCAAGAAATAACAATACTACCTAGAATATTTTTTTCACGAGTCAGATCTTCTTAATGATTTGTGAATGAGAGTCCCCTGTCAAGTTTAAGGAGTTAAATATACTGGTTGAGAAGCACTAATATGCCTATAGATACTTTATAGTTCTCCAATAGTGCATAAAATACAAAACATGCTAGGAAGTAGAAGAATGCTATTCTGTTCTCTATTATTTGATGGCATATATATTTTATAATTTATGAGCTGCTGCTCTTTGTTTGGCATTGGTTTTTGAAAATTGTTGGGGGGATTCTTTTGGTGCAAATTTTTGGTGTGTCCTCTTCAAAGTGTGTTAACTTTTACCCATAAAAAATAGAAAATGTACTAACCATTTAATCTTGTTAAGGACTGTTGACTTTTTTTTAGATGGTGTCAAGGGAAAATGACAGTGTATGGTTGCATTCTGTTTTGGTAGCGGGTTGTTAATGGGTCAAGTCAGGTGAGGCCAAAACTTTGGCTGGCAAACGGATCAAGGGTACACGTCCGGCTCGACTGGACCTGATGTTGCACACTTGCACCCAATCTGACCTGACTCGATGGGTGGGTCGGGGGTATATGTTCCATTCTGACCTGACTCTCAACTTGAAAACCTGACCTGACCCAATTCAAAACCATTTGTTTCTTGATGTTATGTATAAAATATAGGGTCGGTTCAAACCGACTAGACCTGATTTTTCCCCGACATCTAGTAAAAACCTAGGTCAGACAGGGTTAGTTATTGGATCGATATGGCCCATTGTCAACCCTAATGTTTGTATTGTGTTCTATTCACTTGATGTCGTAGGCAATGCATTGATGGATCTGATCTGTGATCACGTTTTTCATGTGCACAGATTATTTAAGAGCTTCATAGATTTTTTTTATGAATGATCCAAAATTAATACTTGTTTTCACAAATGCCTAAGATACACTGATCAGATTTTTATAATATTTCCCTGGGTGTGAAAAGCTCGGGAGCCCTACTCTTCTTAAATTCTTTCATACAAGGGGGCAGAAAGAGAGTAGGTGCACGTGCGACCCACGCGAGCAAGAAAAAAGGGGCAATAATTTGGGAATGCGGAAGAAATTTTTGGAATTTTGTGAGAGAATGATTTTTTATGTGGGAATAATTATAAAGGGATTTCTGTCATTTAAAAAAAATTAATCTTTTTTACTCACCCGACGCAACTCCCCTGTTGAGAGTCGTTGCCAACTCTCTCCACAAGCACCTGGAGGGATGGGCTAGTGATTTGTTGGGTATAGGAACCTGGAGGGACGGGCTAGTGATTTGTTGGGAATAGGAGTCTAGTTCAAGAAGTCCAAAAGTGAGTAGAATTAACAAATCTATTGTATTTCAATTGGAGTAATCTCATATATAATAAACATGTGTAGCTGGGATTAAACATGAAACATGTTATCTTTTAGACAAGCTGCCAAGGTCTCCCAAGGAGAGAGTATGACAGGCATCCATTGGTACTACATATAAACAAATGGAATCCATGTACAACTTTCTGATGGAAAAGGAGATAAGACTCCTTTTGTTAACAAAAAATTTATCTTCTATATATACACACACACGGGTGATGTATATATAGCGTATATATATTTATGCATATATATATATATATATAGAGAGAGAGAGAGAAATGAGTTCAATCATCAAACCTTGAATTTTTTATGCCAAGTGTCTGCTCTAAAGCAAGAAAATAGACCTGTGTTTGCTATTCCATTCGGCAAAAATTTCCCCATATAGACAACATACCTAATAAAAGAACATCAGTTTTATTTCTGCATGTGTAGAATTCTTATATCTAGTGAGCATTTTAAATCTACCAATCTTCTGTTGCCAATTTAATATATCTCGGTATCTGATAATTATCTTATAAGTGGTGTTTTGTTGATTACTGTGTGAATTTGCTAAAAAACGCAATGGCAAATTATAGAAGAAGTAACAAGAGAATTCCCATAAGAATGAAACTACCAAATGTGGTGCCTTACAATTATTTTCATAATAATTATTCATTTGTATCCTAGTATTTCAAAACAGATTGAACCAGATTTTGGATTCAAAACTTCTTAACTGATTGTTTTTTTTTTTTACATATATATTTCTTGAAAGTGCATGGTTTTAAGCCTCCATTGAAGCTAATGGGTATCACCAAAGTTTTTAAAATCTTTTCTTTGTTTTCATTCTCTCCCTCCCTGTTTTACTGATCCCTCTTTTGAAAGATTAAACCTCCTTTTTTGTCTCTATTTGTTGGATTTGTCCCAAATTGACTGTGGGCTGACCGAATAATAAATGATAATGTACTTGATTGCAGAGTGAGTTGAAGGTTAAATTTATAAAAGCTAGTTCGAATGATTCAAACTCACGAAATGATGTATTATCAAAGCTGTTTGGAAAAGAGAATCGTGGTCGTGTCCGTGGTCATGGTTTGGGAGTAACCCCCACAAGTTTGTGAGGATCATCTTCTAACTGCAATGGGTCCTCTGAGCAAGTCAATGCAATGAAAGAAAAAATACAAATTATGAAAGAGAAAGACAAGGAAATAGAAGAGATGAAAAAAAAGATGCAACTCATGGAGGAGAGAGAGAAAGAGAGAAAAATTATTTTTTGATCTTACGACCGTAGTCGAAACTCTACAAAGGCATGTATGTATAAATATTGAATCTTTTGTAATTAGTCGAAAGTTGGTTCAAAGGATTCAAACTTCTAAAACAATATCCTAGATCTAATATCTCTTTTTTGTATTTGTTGCATAGGTGGCTAGCAATATCACTCAAGGCTAGAATCTACTGAAGGGTCAAACTCTGAGGTACTTCCTATCTGTAAAATAATATCCTAGATCAAATGTGATAGCTCGGATTTTGATACCTTGAAACTCGTGCCATTAGCGGGTTGGCGCTAAGGCTGAATCCCAAACGAATACATGGCATATCATTGCACAGCGGAAACAAAGTAGAACCATAACTAACTAACATAAACAGAATAAGGAGGAGGTACGTATGCTTTCCACCAAAAGCTCAAAATGATGGTTCTAATTCCATATGAATACCTATGGAAAAAGAACCAACAAGAACCATCAGTAAGGATCATTCCTTACTGAAACATGGTTCACCAAAAAGAATTACAATCATCATCCAAAATAAATATCCTTTACATCAACTCAAAAACTCTAGTCTCTCAACTTAAGGCCAGATATATCAGGCCAAGCACACAGAAAATAACCCTCAGGGGGGATTTCTTCAAACTCCTCACCAGGTGAATAGTCAGGATCCCCCTCTCAGAAATCTCAGCTCCAATGTCTTCACCTGAACCTATGACATTTAGTCGAGGAATGAGCTTCATCCAAGCTCAGTAGGGAAATACTTATAGCATGCATATTCTGAACATCAAGCATATATCTTATGACATAATAGAAACAAAGCTTAGCAAAACAAATGCACATTAGTGATGTCATGGAATGAAACATATATATGGTACTTGGAAACATAAACACATGCACACATCATGATCTCAACAAATAAACAAAAACTTAAGCGTGCTTTACTTAATGTATTGCATGAGGAACTATAGCCTCTAGCCCCCGATGGAATACCCATCATCGTTGCTCATATGAACCATTTTCACATATATCCAAGGTCTCATAAAGTTGGACACTTGGCCGAACATAATTACTATTGTACGGTAGGAGTCACAAAATTTCACATAACACAAAGGGTGTACGGATTGGCCGCTGTACCGATCACGGATATTCTACCACGTCAGTCACAGTTATACCGCTGCATCGGTCGGGTATTCACATAGAACCTCAAATCAAAGTGCATACATATAGCTCATTGTCGTGTAAAGTGATAATTATAGTTTAGTTTGAAAGTCTATCCAAAGTCTCAAACACACGTATCAACTCGAATTGAGTCTTGAAAGATTGCTCATAAACACACATTTTCAAAAGCATACTTATGCATATCACTGTTCAGTTTGAAGTTATCACAAAACTCACATGGTTTTATCAAAGAACGCATTTTAATACAATTCACATGATTTTATCAAAGAGCACATCATATATAATATACATGCTAATGTATTAAATGCACATGATATTATATTTTCCCTACCTCAAAACCTTAACTCGCACGTGCTCAATCCCCCATTTGGGTTTGCTTTGCATCACACAGCACCAGGTCACCTAAACATATCAAATTCATGGTTCATACATTAGGAAAGATGCTAGACATACTATGAAAACTCCCCTCAAAATCTCACAGTCAAAACTCAGCAAAAATCTGAATCCGGCAATTTCAATCGATCGAATCCCCATCTCGATCGATCAAAACCCAATTTCAATCGATCGATCTTAGATCAATCGGTCGACTTCGACAGAACCATTGCCCATAACACAATTTGATCGAATGATCCCCATTTTAATCGAACGAATCACAAATCGATCGATCAAAAATAATTTCAATTGGTCGAACTCCACAGAAGCCAACTGAATGATGCACAGTTCGATCGAACGAATTTTAATTCGGTCGATCGAATTCCTAATTCGATCGATCGAAAATATTTCGATCTGTTGAATCCTCTTAGTAAGATTTCCAAAATCTCTGTTCCATATGTTTCGATCGATCGAGTGTGAGATTCGATCGATCGAGTGTGAGATTCGATCGATCGAAACACACTTCGTTCGTTCGAAATTTATTTTGATCGAACGAATTTCTTCAGACTTCGAATTCTTCCTTCTTAAGTCCATTTCAATCAATCGATCAAAATGAACAGATTTCATCTGTTCTTGGGTTTTTGCATTCGCTTTCTTTTCTTTCCCAAATCAAACCCCATTTCTTATGATTCTTTGATCCTAAATTAAATAAAAATAACTACTAACACAATTTCATGATCTAACCTTAAATTTTATACTTTGATTTCCTCCGAATCCCCAATCCTTGCTTCTAGATCGGACAAGGATTCACCAAGTGAATAGTGGTTTGTACTTCTTCCAAACCTTTCACCGCAAGCATCGAGAACGAATCGTCCTCGCATTCAACTCGCATACAACACTCGATTCACCCTATCTCTCCTCTTAACTCCTTATGATAAGCAATAACTAGGGTATTAAATGCAATTATAAATGAGGGCATTTATTTCTTTTTATAACCAAGCCATAGGCTTAGGTACGAAACAGCTACACCAAGGTTGGGTGTATGAGGGTTCATTAACCCAACCCAGCCTATCTATATAAAATCCTCTCCATCGGATTTGATCTATAGACATTACTTAGTCTAGCGATACGGTCCTCGACGTGCGGACCGTCGGGTACACGTACTGAGACGTACTGTTCATGGGTCAAATCTTAGGGATGTTACATCTAATATCTCTTTAGTCTTGTTGATACATGTATTTTGTAGGTGATGATACTGCACAAAGCAATGATGCCTGCATAAAGCAATAAATTTTTTTTGGGGTGAATCAAGTGGGATTGCTACTACTTGGTTCTTCCCAGTTGTTATGACTGTATATATATATATATATATATATATATATATATAGACTCCGTCGGTAAAAATACTTCAGAAATGTAGTGTAACCATGTATCTCATTTTTTTAACTTAATTTTGTGCTTTATGTTGGCTATAAAACCATTTTCCCATTTTAAACATCTCAGAACAAGCAGATAATTTTATTATTTAACTAATATTTTTTTCTCTAATATACTAACTATCTTCATAATTTGTGCTGCAATTTTAATGGGTGAAGAAATTAGCATAGCGAAGATTTTTGACATGGTCGGTGGGTTGTTACAAATTTAAGTCATCTAGTCACTTTAATTTTTTGGTATCTATTTTAAGCACAAGAGTAGGGCTTCAAATGTAGATTGTAGGATATTTTTCAAATGACGTCGGTGCACTGATTGATATCTCTGAATTGGATTGATTACTGGTCATTGAACTTCATTTCACTACGTGAAAAAGCCAAAAAAATCACTGTCTTAAACAATGGTTTTTTCCTAAAATCACTGTCTTTGACAGTGATTTTTTTCAAAAAAACCACTGCCCTAATCAATTGTAAAAAAAACATGGTTTTTTTTTATGCAAATTTTTTCTTTTAAAAAAAATTACGTTGATGATTTTTTATGCAATTTTTTTTTAAATAATATTTTTTTTATGCTTTTTTTAACGAAATTTTTTAATGCTTTATTCTTAATGTAATTTTTTAAATACTTTTTTGTTAATACAATTTTTTTAATGCTTTTTTTTTTATTGCTATTTTTTTAATGCTTTTTCTTAGTTTAATACCTTCTTAGTTTAATACCTTCTCTCAACAACCAGATGTCGTCCTGGCACTAACCTCCTTGGATCAAAGTTCGTCTCTTTTTTTCATCGGTATCAAAGTTCGTTTTGTCCAGAGCTTGAACCTGCAAGTTCTGATGTTTAGAAAGATCTAATCAGTGGACTACAAATGCTATCGAAGAAACAATAAGCTCCCATTGCGGGCCTCAAACTGTTGACCACAAATTTAATACCAACTGAGATGGATGGGCTACCATTCTTTTCTAATTTTTGTATTAAAAACATATCGTGTATTGAATATCAAGGATAATCTTCCAATAGTGAAAAAGAAAACAACAGATTATCTCATAAAATAGGTCAAACTTCAAAGTTCGAACCCAAAACTCAATAAGGAGGTTTTAGCATATACAAACTGAGGGGCGTTGAATCCTAACACTACAAAAAGAGATAAAAGAATCACAATCTCATTTTCGTGGCAATGGGAAAATGGCACTCCTAGCACAAATAACTTCAGTTGCTCTGTTTTACTACATGTGGGAAGAGAGGAATAGAAGATTGTTTGATAACGTATAAGAGCACGAAGCCCTCCCACTAGAGAAAATAGCATGTGAAATCCAAATTAAAATGTATCACATTATCCTTAAGGTAGGTAACAATCAAAACTAATGGATACCGGATAGATAAGGAATTCAGCAAAATCCAAGGTCTTTACCATGTAAGTGGTCATTGCCAAAGTTGGGCTGGATTAAACTAAATACAGATGGCTCTTTCATAAACGATAAAAATGGAATAGGCAGAATAATACAAGACCGTCATGACAAATTTTAAGAGCATTTTTGGGACAATTGTAACCCAAGGAAATATTGAGAATTTAGGTGCATGCTATTGAATATGGTGTCCACCTGGTTCAAATCTTGGGTTATGGGATTATTTGGATTGAATCTGACACCATGATTGGTACTGAATGTTTAAATGAGCGACAACATTACCCATGGCATGCAAAGATTCAAATTGATATCCTATATTACTTATCTAAATTCCAGAATTGTATGATAACACACAAAAATGGAGGTAGCAAACCATTGTGCTCAGCGAATAAAGGCAGCGAGGTTGAAGGGCTACTCCAGGTCCACAGTGAAAAGTTTGATGTTGTGGTTTGCTGGCTTGCGGAGAGCAGTCAATTCAAAGAGGATACTCTCACAAAAGACTTTGTTAATTGGTATAAAGGAGTCACACAATCTTCTTTGTTTCCCTGTCATAGCTTATGTGTTGATCATTTCTTTAAGGTAAACATGTGTAGGAGTTAAACTGACATAAACGTTGGGGTGCAAGTTTTGTACCGAAAAGCTGGTCCCTAGCGAACCGGACCGAAACAAAACCAAAACCGATTCCCATTCAGTTCATCTTTTATTTTGGGTGGCCGAAACTGAAAACCGGTTGGGTAGGTTTAAAAAATCGACCCAAAATCGGAAAAAATGAACCCGCCCCCCAAACTTTAAAAAAATAAACTTTTAATCTAAAAAGATTCTCTCATCAATACTACGCCATAGAATGAGTTTCTACTAAGGTAAAGAAAGAAGATCAAAACTTTGTGAATTTTTGGATTAATCAGCTGAGAAGAAATCCAATGATTTAAGCATTTAACCAACTGTCGCAGCCAATGATTGAATGTAGATAAAATCAATGAAAACACTTACAACAACAAAATGTGTAACACTAAGAAAATGAAAATTAAACTAATTATAAAGTACCTGCGCTATCTTCAAAAAATTAAATCCCTAGCAAAACCAAAACCATATATATATATATATATATATATATATTTATGTACCAATGGCTGCCATAAGTACATCAATATCAAAGCCAAAAAGCAGAGAGCAGCAAATCAACCAAATCAAATTTCAATCGCAAAACTCATAACCATGAAAACATCATAATCGAGCTAGAAAAGAAGGTAGCATGTAATTTTGAAGCGAAATCTGCTTCAAATCAGGTGATAAATGAAAGAAAAATGCAAACAGATCGCATAATGAAAACCATATCAAAACGTGAAAAAAGAGAAACAACAATAAAACCTGCAGAGGTTGATCGACTTGAGAGAGGAGATCTGAGAAGTGCTGAGGGATTAGGGATAGAAGAGCTGATAGAGTGCTGTCTAACTGGTTCGGAGAGATCCTTCGCATCAGATCCATCGCAGCTTCCATTTTTTTTTCTATTTACAGAAGATATCTGAAAAGATCAGAGAAGGAGAAGAGGAAGAAGAAGAGGAGAAAGAGACTAAGCGAGAGAGAGAGAGAGAGAGAGAGATTTTTTTAGGAGCTCACGTCATTTGATCCGAGTTAGGTTTTGAGGAGGAGGGAGATGACCTGAATCTAGAGAGTTAGGGTTTGACGAGGAGAGAGATGACTTGAATCTTGAGAGTTAGGGTATAATCTTTTGAGCCAATCTGAATCTAATTAGCTGGGAAGGTGATCTGAACGGAGATTTAGAAATCGCTTCAACAACGTCTCCAACCTTCAACATAAATCTCCTTCAATGGAGGCTAGGGTTTCGAAGAGGAAGATGGAGTGAGAGGGAGATGGGGCAAGAGAGAGGGGGAGCCGGTAGTTTTGTTAGCTAGAGAAAAGAGTTGCGAGATAAATAGAATTTTGGGGTCCCAATAGTTTTGCACGTGACAATAGGAAGGAGTGCATGTGATATGAGAGTTAGGAATTAAACCACTGTTTTAACTTAATAAATAATGAATTTTGGGAGTGAATTATTATAAGCAGTGGTTCTTTTTTATATTGCAAAAGTGATTTTCTTATCATTTTTACATAGTGTTTGTATGTGGTGGGACGAGTTTTATTTTTATTAGTTGATATTAGATTTGTGATAATTTATATGGTTTATATTTTATTAGTTATTTTTTTGTGATAAGAAAAATTTTCAAGGTCAAACAAAAAAATGTGTACCAATTAAGTACATGGTGGGGCAAACAAAAAAATGTTATTATCAACTGAATGCAAAAATTTTTTTTAAAAATTGGGTATTCCCGACAGCCATGTTGTCTATCGGCAAAAAAAATATTATGTATAGCCATGAAAAACTATTATTACCAGTAGCAATATTGTTTGCCGGTAAAAAAATGGTACTATTACCGGCAGCCATATTGTTTGCCGGCAAAAAAAATACAGTTATTCCTAGCAGTCATTAGCCGCCAACAATACTAACAAGCTGTTAGTAAAACATGCCCTTAGTGACCGTTAGGGAAAATTTTCCAACGAAGTTCTCCCGCCGGTAAAACGCCCACTATCCACCGACAATAGTATTGGCGATAAAGGAATTTGTGGTAGAGGAATATCCGCCAATAAAACTATTACCGACGGCCATGTAATATTCCCGACGAGCATTAGCCGCCGGGAAAAGTCAAATTTTTTGTAGTGTGCTCCAGATTGTCAATTGCTTCTTCGATGTGTGCCCTATTTATTTCCAACGAAGTTCTCCCGCCGGTAAAACGCCTAAAATCTGATAATGTCAAACTTGTCAGTCCCAAAATTTTAAACGTTGTCATGATCCCAGAACTTGATGATTGCGTCTACGAGGGTGTTGATGCTTATCACGCCCTTTGGAGCCACAAAGAATACACCGAAGATCAAATCCTTAAGCAGATTTTTCCTCCGCTCAGATGTCGCATCATAAATAATTCGACACTTTCTGATGGTGCACTTAGCTGTTGGATTCTTGAGAATCATCTTCAAAATATGTGACGAAAAAATGAGAAGTTTAGAGAAGAATGTACTAATAATAGAAGAGACGTAGCTTCCATATACAGGCACAAGTGCCTCAAATATTAGAGCATCGACGCTCGAAGCGGTGAGGCGCCTCGCCCATAGATGATGCGCAAGCGCCTCAAATGTTGGAGGGCCGATGCTTTAAGCGGTGATGCACCCCCGCCCATATATGAGGTGCAAACGCCTGAAATGTTGGAGCACCAACACTCCAAGCGGTGAGGCGCCCCCACCCATATATGAGGCACAAATGCTCCATCTATGGAAGGGATGGCGCTTCTATTTGCTATTTTTAAAACAGGACGAAAATAAAATGATATTCCCCTTTTTACTAGATGGAAAAATAGGATTTCGCCGCTTTGATGTTTCTTACTGCGCTCTGAAAGATGAAGATTGGAAGGCGAAGGTGAAAAGTAATTTGTTAATTTGTAATTCATAAAATTTTCGCCTTAAATATTTTTAAGGAAAGGTAATGATGGTCATTACACAATACGATATCAGGTGTCGTAATCCCGTCCACCTTGTCCCGCTCCTCATTTAATGTTCTGACAATGTTAATAAATGAAATGCGTTCGGGCGTTGCTTCGCACACATCGCACAAAATTTTGCTACGTGTCAAAATTTGGGCACTCCATATCATGTACAGAGCGTTAACGCTTTCTTATCGACGCGGAAGCGCTAACAAAAGATAACGCCAGTGCTTCTTACCTGAGCGCTAGCGCTTCTCAGGGGGAGCAAAACTTCCTCTGGCAGAAGCGCCATTAATGTTCAACATTCAAGCAATAAATGTTAAACATTCTGTCAATTAATGGACTCCCCAAAGGAGTGATCGAGAAGGAGTCTCTCAAATAGTCAATTCAAATGGTAATGATTACAAGTAAGAACCACGAAGTCATGCGCCGCTTTTAATGAATGATATTACATCAGACATCGCGATAGCGCGTCGTGTAGGAAGCATCGCCTCCTTTATAGGCATAAGCGATTCGAATCAGGTGGTCTTTTCGAATATAATCATGACAAAATCACGATGTCAGACACGGACTCTCAGCGCCTCTTCACGCTGTCTTTCTGATTCTGTCAGTGTCAGTGGTAACCATAATTAAAGCACGGTGAAATTAGGAAAAAGTGAAACTATCGCATTAGCAACAGAGGCTCTACATGTCAAACTCCTATCAATATGCGCAGAGATATCTCTACGCCCAAGCACATATCCCCAGCCCTATATATATATATATATATATATAGAGAGAGAGAGAGAGAGAGAGAGGCCGGGGATATGAGCCCGAATAGACTGCACTACTTGTTACCCCTTTCAGAGGATCGGGTGACATGACAACTTATCAAAGGATGATCAGGTCAATCTAAAAAAAATATTAAAAAGGGTGTGTCTTCATTGTCCAACATATGTTCGAAGGTGTAATATTTCAATATACCATATTCAGTTGGGCAGAAGCGGAACTTTAACTAAGATTTTGAAAGTAAAAAACGTCCTAAATGACTTCTAAAAAAATCACATGCCATGACAATATGGCTTTCGAATACATAGACTCCTTTACCATATATACATATAATTATATATAATGTGTTTGTCATAATAATGTGGTCGAAAGGGCTTGTTTGAACCACTTTTTAAAGTAAAATGCTTTCCCCATGATTCGAAAAAAAAAAAGTAGGTGTTTTATATTTGGGAGACATTACTCGCACACACAAAGTTAGCCCAGACCTGGTATTTTAGAGACCTATGTCATGTAAAAACTCATGTAAGTCATTTGATTTGAAGATCTTATAATAGAGATCATATTTTGTGCCAATTTTTACAAAAAAGAACTTTAGAGCATAACCTTCATATCAAATAAGTTAGATGGTGTTTCCATATGACAGAGGTCATCAAAATACCATATCTTTCTTCCAAACTGTATGCTAGGGCCAAATTTGTCTGCCCAAGTAACGGCTCCCTTTCTCCATTTGTATCATTGGAAACTAAAATTGTTAGAATTTTTTTCAAGATCTCTTATCTAACTTAGAGAATTGGTGAGATCCCTCATCAACTATTTGAATTGGCATTATTCCTGATCCAACTATTTTAATTGATGCTAAACTGCCCGTCTGATATCGAAATACCAACAGTATATGTCACGACCCGAAATTCTACCCCATCCCGAGGGCCTAGAATTTCGAGTTATGACCCGCACATATCTCGGATATGCTAAGCGGACATACACCTAATCAGAGTTCTCGCGCAATAATGGTTCCACGAAATCCCTGAAAGCCAACACATAAAGGTGGAAATAAAAGCAGCCATAAATAATGAATAAATGCGATAGAATCAACAAATCTACCAATAAAACATAATTCAAAGTTGGAGACAAATCCGATAAAGGAAATCATAAAATTAATGATAATAATAGGGATCCAATCTACTACCAAGTCTGCAGCGATCAATATCCAGCACTCGGATCGAAATCAGCACCGTAGCCCTCCTGGTACTCAACACTCGCGGGATCAATGAAATCAGCGTCAGCCGGATCTGGATGACCGACGTCTACTCCACTAGCGTAATCACCTGCAACTGTTAGATTATCGTGGGATGAGTTTACTCAGTCACGTAAACTCAGTGGGATACACCACCAATCCACCCCATACTACTCAGGTGCATTGTGGGTGCATCTTGTGAGTGATAAATATAATATGTCAAAGCAGATAGCAAAAGAATGACAAAATCACATGCATATTATAAAGCTCATATCATAAATGCAAGACTATGATCTAGACACTCATATCCTAACGTACCTTACCATATCTCATAACATATCCTACCATGTCTTATTATTATTCTCGCACATACGTCTGTACATCGCATGAGCGTAACTAACATACTCGTGAAATCCTAAACGACCTGTGCCAGAGTCGCTGCTCGAGCTACCATGGGAGGGTCAACATAGTATCATACCACCATATCATAACGCCCTCGTGTCATACTCATACTCCACCATCCAGCCAATGGGGAGACATAATGGCCAAACTCACTCATAACACACTCCTACTCATAATCTCTCCCAGAGATCCGTCTTGGCTGAAAGACGTTGTTGCCCTTACGGTGGCTACGCAAGGAACGGCACGTACAGAGACTTAAGTTCTTTATCTTTTGCTGGCCTACACAGCGATGCCTTATTATCGTACTCGTATCATAGCTTATCTTATCTCATACTCATATCTTATCATACTCTTATACTTAATCCTAGGACAGACTATAGTGGGGCAACTTTCCTAATTCACGCTTCCCAAGGAAAAGGTTTCGTAGTAGCATGGATGTACTTCGTGTGACATACTATCATAGAGGCGCATCCGCATATGGACGCCAATATTCCGAGTTTCACGTGATCATAGAAGAAACTTCACCACGTGCAAAGCCTATGGTCGAACCTCATAACTTAACTCATAACTCATACTATCATATTTGAACTCGGTGATCGGTGTCAGATATGCCACCAGATGAGGTTACTGAATTCACACTCACCCGACTAGTCATGGGTCCCATTCCACCATGAGTTGTAAGGCATGTGAATACGGTGTATTTCTCGCCGATACCATCTCGTGAATCACCACGCCCAAGCATAGGCATGATCTCATACACTCGTACTCATGATCTAACATATCCTAACTCGTATAAATTGATTAAATTACAAATACAAAAGTATCACACATACGTAATGGTTTACACTTAGATTTTGGTTATATTTATGTTTATATTTATTTACATACCACCAATATAATTATAGAATATGGTTATAAGTATGATTTTGATAATCGTAAAGGTCAGAGTTCGGTTTCATAAAGACATCGAAGTTCTAACACTTTATGTTATCGAAGTGGTCGCGTTGAAGCGATAAAAGCGAAACTTTTATATATTATTATTTATCATTATTAAATGCCCAAATTAAATATTATTATTTTTAAAGTTAAGTACATCACATCGATCGCAAAGTGCAAGTGCACTAAATTTTTTGGTCGGTAAAATGAAATTTTGTGTGAATCAGGTCGTCTATTCGGATGAGAATCGATCGATTGAAAAAAATGAAAATCGATAGATCAGATTTAATAAGGTGTAAGTTGTCGTTTGGCTCATGATTGATTGGTCGATTTTAATAGGTCAATCCATCGATAAAAAGGAAACTAATTGGGCTCTGACATGGGATACTACTACTCATATATCTTATAAGATAATTTTATAATATTAAAATAAGGTAGTAACCAAGTACATTTATTTTATATGATAATAAAATATAAGTATATAATATTTATTAATTTTATATTACTATCTAAAATCACTTTCTCTTTAAATATATCATAATATATTATAAAAGATATTTTAATTAATTTAATACCATCCTATGAAATGAAATCAGATGGGCTGATCTAAATCAGATGGGCCAAAGTCCAACATCGAATGGGTCAAAGTCCAACATCAGATGGGTCACGATCCACGTCAGATGGGTCACGGTCCAACATCAGATGGGTCACGATCCACATCAGATGGGTCAAGATCCAACATCAGATGGGTCAAAGTCCGACATCAGATGGGTGACGGACCAACACTAGATGGGTCGCAGTCCAACATCAGATGGGTCACGGTCCAACATCAGATGGGTCACGATCCACGTCAGATGGGTCAAGATCCAACATCAAATGGTTCAAGGTCCGACATCAGATGGGTCATGGACCAACACCAGATCGGT
Source organism: Chloranthus sessilifolius (assembly GCA_021018995.1). Lineage (NCBI taxonomy): Eukaryota > Viridiplantae > Streptophyta > Magnoliopsida > Chloranthales > Chloranthaceae > Chloranthus > Chloranthus sessilifolius. The sequence goes on from CM037588.1 coordinate 22,358,785, forward strand.
CGCAGTCCAACATCAGATGGGTCACAGACCTCCAACATCAGAATCCCACGTGGCAACCTAAGTATGAAGTTGTCTAACGCTTAAGTTGCTTATTTAGTGCTAACTCATCCTCTTTATCGACCATATATATATATTACCTCCCATGGGAGAAAATTTAAACTCCATCGTTGGGCATTATAAGGTGATCCCGTGGTAGGCTCTCCAGTTTTAGAGTCAATACTCAATTGAGACCTCATGATATTAATAATAATATTACTTATTAAAATTTGATCACGCCTGCATGATTTATATCGTTTGAAAATTATAGCATTGGGAAATAATTATATATGTATATATTTTTTTGTTTTGATAAGTAACCGCAAGATTTATTGTTGCCTGCTAATATAAATGTTGTAATAACCCGAAAAAGCACGTCAAACGAGGACCTCGGGATCCGTGCCCGATTGGTCCTAGGTTTGACCATGAGATAGTTTATTGATAAACTTATGGTGAGATGAGCGAATGTGATGTGTGAACCAATGTAGAAGAGTGGAGAGATAGAGGAGTGTGTAGAGTGGCATACACTGATGAGTGTGTATGTGCTCCACACCGAGAAAAGAGATAAGATAAAAAGGGTTGAAAACCCTAACTTTCATGTTTTGGTGGTTGAGAGAAGTAAAGAAGAGAGAGAAAGAGAGAGGAGTAAGAGAGGAGTTATTGTGGGTGATTGGAAGAAGGATTCAAGCATTAAAGAGGCCGGACTTGACGCAAGGAGTCGGTTAGAGACGAAAGCTAGAACCCTAGCCTTCCAACCCAAGATTTGAAATCAACTTGAGACCTATTCAAGGTAAAATTTTTGTAAATAAGATGTATAGATTATAGGGGTTAAGTTGCAGAAATGTGGGTTAAATCATAGGATAATGGCTTAGAAAAATAGAAGAAAAGTATGGAAAAAGATCGGGAAGAACAAATGAAGGTTGAATCGACAATTTCGATTAATCGAAATTGGGTTTCGATTAATCAAATTGGCCAGAAGTTGAAGGTCGGAGGATTCGATTTATTAATCAATTGAATTTCGATTAATCGACTTTGATTCGATTAATCGATTTGGGAATCGATTAATCGGTGAGAACCTCAGTGGACCCCGGGGTTAAAGGAAATGACTTGAGGAAAATCGACTAATCGAAATGGGATTTCGATTAATCGATTTTTGGTTTTCGATTAATCGATTTAGAATCGATTAATCAACTTGTGAAACTCAACTGTTCGAACAGTGGGTCTACTTTGCGAAAAGAAGGATTTCGATTAATCGAAATTGGATTCGATTAATCGAAATTGGATTCGATTAATCGAATGAAAACTCGACTGTTCGAACTGATAATGGACTTTGCGAAAAAGAGAATTTCGATTAATCGAAATTGTTTCGATTAATCGATATTTACTTTCGATTAATCGATTTTGGAAATCGATTAATCGAATCAGATTCGATTAATCGATTTTGGAATTCGATTAATCGACTGTAGTAAACTTTGTGGACTTTTGATTCTTACTTCAAGACTCTAGGGGGGTCTTGAGACTTATTCATTACATCTTTTGTGACGTTTCGAGTGTGTTTAATGGTATCATAGGTGATACGTATGGAAGTGGGCACAAGGAGCCGAGTGGGACCTTGATGCATTAAATCGATAGAGACCTAAGGTAGGGAACACCTTGAACATGTACCTTATTTTGTAAGAGCATGTATGTAGTGATATAAATTTCCATTCAAATATTTTTACTGCTTAAAGAATTGTGAAAAGTGTGTGTGTGTGATATTCATAAGAGTAAACAAATGAGCCATCCCCAGGGGATGAAGAAGTAAAGAGAAAAGAGCATCAGGTGTGATGCAAGTGAATGGATACATCCCAGGGATGTATCCAAGGATTGAATCATGCTTGATAGGGCCTAACTGATATAAGATAGCACACTTACACGGTGAATAACTATATGTAAGGCACCGATATTTTTGTTATTTGAGGTTTGATAGGTTACCCCACCGACGTGGCGGGATATCCACGACTGACACGGCAGGATATCCGTGACCGATACGGCGGCGAAACCGTAGGCCAGTGCGGAGGCTTATCCGTACATAGTAAGTACACCCCAGGGGTGTTGATGAGATGTGAAACCCCGCCACCAATCCCCAGGGGAAAGGGGCTTGGGTACTATTGGTATTCCTGTGAATACATTTAAAACTGTCTATATAGATGACGATGAAGGGTATCTCGTCGGGGCTCGATGCTATATTGCTCGGGGATTATTTAAGTTGAAGTTTAAGTTTTGCTTTAGGCCTTCTCAGCATCATTCATGATTAACTAAAAGACATGAGTAATCTACCAGTAATTGAAGTGTTTATTTTTCATCAATAAATGCATAGACACATCATGCATGCATATCATAGAATACATGTGAGTTATATTTTATATGTTCAATTGTGTTCTGTTCCCTATTGAGCTAGGATGTAGCTCACCCTATAGACTATACGTCGCAGGTCCACTACTAGCAGCTGCCGAGGCTTCAGGAGACGCTGACCCCGGTGAGTCGGACCTTGCGGCCGGGGAGGAGTTAGAGCCACCTCCAGAGGACTTCTTCTAGAGGACTCTGCTGTGCGACTTTGAGGGGTTTTAGTTGGAGATTGTACGGCTTGGTATGTCAAGCCTGGTTTTTGATTAAACCTTGTGTCTATGGATATCAGAGTATTCTTTTGGGCGAACCATCCATGATGATGGTTATCATCGATGGTTCGGATCGGTTCTCCCTTCATGCAGAGGCATGAGGGTAGAACTGTCTTTTGAGAAGTATTTCTATGTAGATTTAAATTCCGCAAGTTGTTCTTATTTATTTTATGCTTGATATACCAGTGTTCCGTGCATAGTTGAGGGGCACAAATAAGATGATCGTCGTCGATGGCGCTGGTTTCGGTGCCAAATCCGGCCGATTAATTCAAGCCATTTTCTTTTAGCAATTCTGACAAGGGTTCTTTCGTCAGAACATAGGGGCTTCTGCTAACGAAACTTTAGTTTCAAATGCAGCCGCAATGTCAGCTAGAGGGAGAGGCCGACCAAGGGGAGACCATCAAAGGAGTTTACGTAGTGGAGATGGTTACATCTCTCCTACAAACAGAGTGCCTTTAGGAGGTAACGAGGCCCCAGGGGGCAGTAGTAGCAGACAGCATGAGGAAGAGGATCGAGATCATCAGGATCAAGATCTGAGAGAGCAAGAAAGATTGAGAGAAAGACAAGAAGATAGAGAAGAGCGACAAAGGATGATGCATACTATGGAGACTATGGCAGCTGCCATGGCACAACAAGCAGCATCCTTTGCAGCTCATGCATCAAGAGAACAGCAGCCACCTACACCACCTGTAGGACCTGCGTTGCCTTTGCCCTCATCTTTTACAGAATTTAGGAGGATGAGACCTCCTTCATTTTCTGGGCAGGCAGACACAATGGCCGCTGAGAACTGGCTGATGGAGATGGAGAAAGTCTTTAGCGTGCTAACTTGCACGGAAGACGAGAGTGTAAGATGGGCAGCTTACATGTTGGATGGGGAGGCTGGGCCTTGGTGGAAGTCCGTGATACGGACTCAGGCTCAGGAGACCCCAGAGTTGCCATGGACTTGGGAGGAGTTTGTTGAGGAGTTCAACAAACAATATTTTCCGGAAGTGGTGAGGAATCAACTTGAGATACAATTTTTGCAGTTAGTACAAGGGAGAATGACAGTGAGAGAATACGGGGTAGAGTTTCTACGACTTGCCCGTTTTGCTCCGGATTACGTCGCTTCTGAAGTGATGAAGTCCAAGAGGTTTCAGCAAGGTTTGAAGCCTGAAGTTAGGGGAGGCGTAGCTCCATTTCAACTGAGGACCTATGAAGAGGTCATGAGCAAAGCATTGGTTGTAGAAGAGGAGAACAATAACAGATATAGACAGAGAGAGCAGCAGAGAGGAGGAAATGAACAAGGAAGAACGGGGCACTATGAACCGGTGAACAAAAAGCCGAGGTTCATGGGCCAGAATCAGAGACCACAATTTCAAGGGGGTTTCGGAAGACCGGCGCAACAACAACAACAACACCAACAGAGGTTTCCATTACTTGCGTCGGGGAGACCTATTCGCTATGAGAGCCCTGCCATGTCTACTGGCGCCACTGTTACTCAGGGTTCTCGTACTGTTTCTTCCGCACCTCGGGAGACTTGCGCAAAGTGTGGCAAGCCTCATAGAACAGTGGACTGTAGATTGGGAACTAGGGGCTGTTTCCGATGTGGCAAGGTGGGCCACTTGATCAAGGATTGCCCCGAGCCAGATAAGAGAAAGACGGTTTCAGTTGCAGCACCACGACCAATTCAAGCAAGGAAACCGATCATCCAGGGGAGAGCCTATGCAGTCACTGCTCAGGAAGCAGGGAACGTGCATGACGTCATCCAAGGTGAGATTCCTTTTAAAATTAAAGGAAAATTTTCTTTTCGTTAAAACTTTAGATAGAGAAGAAGCATGCATTAGGAAATTATATAGATTCTTTCTCAATACCAAAAGCAGTATGTAAATTGAGGGTGTAAATTAATGTGTAAATTATTGTATGTGTGTATGTATACTATAGGTACTCTAAATATATATGAAAAAGGATGCTTCGGTGGATATGACGCTCGAGTGTTAATAGACCCCGGGTCTACCCACTCATTCGTCACTCCACGTTTCGCTAAGAAGATGAAGATTGTTCCAGAGACGTTGGATTTCGTCCTATCTGTGTCTGTTCCGACTGGAGAGTTAGTAGACACGGAGTTAGCTTGCAAATCCATCATCGTAGCAGTTCAAGACTTAGAAGTGCATGAATTGGAAGCAAAGTTGGTACTGTTAGACATGCAAGGGTTTGATGTGATCCTTGGCATGGACTGGTTGGCGCAGCATTGTGCGACCGTTGACTGCAAGAACAAGGTAGTCATTTTCAGACCCAACACAAGAAGATCATTTCGGTTTCAAGGAGTGAGGTCGTCATCTGCCGATCTCGTGATGAGGGCCAGAAAATGATCGAAGGGATGCAGTGGATACTTAGCTTTCTTAAAGGAGGATAAGGAAGAAAAGAATGTCATTTCTGAGATAGCAGTTGTGCGAGACTTCATGGCGTGTTTCGGAGGAATTACCGGATTACCTCCGAGAAGAGAAGTAGAATTAGCCATTGACTTAGCACCGAGGCAGCCTATTTCGAAAGCACCTTATAGAATGGCTCCCGCTGAGTTAAAGGAGTTGAAGGAACAACTACAAGAACTAATGGACAAGGGGTTTGTTAGACCGAGCGTGTCTCCATGGGGAGCACCGGTCTTGTTTGTCAAGAAGAAAGATGGGTCAATGCGGCTATGCATTGACTATCGGCAATTGAACAAACTCACTGTGAAGAACCGCTACCCTTTGCCTAGAATAGACGATCTATTCGACCAACTGCAAGGAGCAAGGTATTTTTCTAAGATTGACCTGAGATCTGGGTATCATCGATTCTTGAGTTAAAGCCGAGGACATCTGAGACGACTTCCTGGACACGGTATGGACACTATGAATTCCTTGTGATGCCGCTTTGGATTAACGAATGCTCCGTCGTTTATGGATCTCGATGAACCAGTGTTTAAACACACTTGACTCTCGTCGTAGTATTTGTTGATGATATATTGATATATTCCAAATCCAAGACAGAACACGAAGAACATTTGAGGATTGCTCTACAGACGCTACGTGAACACCAATTGTACGCCAAACTCAGTAAGTGTGAGTTTTGGTTGGAAGAAGTTAGCTTTTTGGGACATGTCGTCTCAAAGCATGGTGTCACTGTAGATCCAGCAAAGATAGAAGCAGTAGTTAAATGGGAACAACCAAAAACAGTGACCGACGTCCGAAGTTTTCTGGGCTTAGCAGGCTATTATCGACGTTTCGTTGAGGGGTTTTCAAAGATATCGGAACCTCTCACAAAGCTGACACAAAAAGATTCAAGGTTTGAGTGGAGTGAGGCATGTGAGAAGAGTTTCCAAGAACTCAAAATGAGACTCACTTCGGCTCCAGTGTTAGCAATTCCTTCAGGCAGTGGAGGATACGCCGTGTACAGCGACGCGTCATACAATGGCCTTGGTTGTGTGCTCAACCAACACAAGAAGGTGATAGCTTACGGATCAAGACAGTTGAAAGAACACGAGAAAAATTACCCGACTCATGACTTAGAACTAGCAGCAGTCATTTTTGCGCTGAAGATTTGGAGACATTACTTGTACGGTGAGACATTTGAAATTTTCACCGATCATAAGAGCCTCCGATATCTGTTTACACAGAAAGAGCTCAACATGAGACAGCGCAGATGGATGGAATTCCTCAAGGACTATGATTGCTCTATACAATACCATCCAGGCAAGGCGAATGTAGTAGCCGATGCATTGAGTCGAAAAGGTTCAGCTCAGTTAGCTTCTTTGATTTTGGGTATGCACCGATGGAAATTATTGGAAGACTTGGCAACCTATGATGCGAACATTGAGTCAAAGGACACTGGATCCTTTTTGGCTAACATATCAAGAAGCCGGTGATATTTGAGCATATCCACGATCTACGATGAAAGATCCAGCTAACAAAGATTCATCAAGGCGTGAATGAAGGCATCGGTCGGACTTCTCGGAAAGAAGAAGATGGTTCTTTATTGTTTAAAGGCCGTCTCTGCATTCCGGACAATGCCGATCTAAGACGAACAATTCTTGATGAAGCTCATAAGTCAAATTATGCTATCCACCCTGGTAGCACCAAAATGTACCAAGATTTGAAAAAGAATTACTGGTGGAGAGGACTGAAACAAGACGTGGCTCAGTATGTGCCACGATGTTTGACTTGGCAGCAAGTGAAGGTTGATCATAGACATCCTGCGGGACTATTGCAACCTTTACCAATACCGAATGGAAGTGGAATCGATCTCGATGGATTTCATTGTTGGATTACCCCGTCGCCAAGAGACACAATGCCATTTGGGTCGTCAGAGAGACCGATTGACCAAATCAGACTTTTGCCGTACAATACCACATATCTGAAGATGGCGCAGATTTATACATGAAGGAGATTGTAAGATTACACGGGATTCCAAGCAGCATCGTTTCGGATCGTGATCCACTATATACGTCCAAGTTTTGGAAGAAATTTCAAGAAGGAATGGGAACACGACTAGACTTTAGTTCAGCTTTCCATCCTCAAACTGATGGACAGACAGAGCGAGTGAATCAAGTAATAGAAGACATGCTCAGGGCGTGCATGCTTGATATGCAAGGATACTGGGATGAGTATCTACCGATGCTCGAGTTCGCATATAATAACAGTTTTCAAACGAGCATTGGCATGGCACCGTATGAAGCTCTGTATGGACGACGATGCAAGTCACCCCTCAATTGGGAGGAAACAGGTAAAAATTTTGTATTAGGACCGAAACTACTTGAAGATAATGCTACCGTCGTCCGAATTATCAGAGAAAGGTTGAAGACAGCACAGAGTAGACAGAAAAGTTACGCCGATATGAAGCGGACTAGTGTTGACTACAAAGTGGGCGAGCATGTGTTTGTGAAGGTGTCACCTATGAAAGGTGTAATGAGATTTGGCAAGAGAGGGAAGTTAAGTCCACGTTATGTTGGACCATTTGAAATTTTGGGACGAGTAGGTGAAGTTGCATATCGCATTGGTTTACCACCGCTATTTGATCGAGTACATAATGTTTTCCACATATCGATGCTCAGAAAGTACGTGAATGATCCGTCTCATGTGTTAGGAAAGCAACCTATAGAGATGTGTGAGGACATGAGCATGGTAGAGGAACCAGTGGAGATTCTGGATCGAAAAGAGCAAGTACTGCACACTAAAGTGATTCCCTTAGTGCTTGTTCGGTGGAACAATCATCCAAAAGAAGAGGCTACTTGGGAGCGAGAGGTCGATGTGAAGGAACAATATCCAGCCTTGTTTCCAACGACGTGAAATTTCAATGTAAATCACAAACATGTTTGTGAAATCTCCACTATGCTTGAAATTCAATGGAAATTTTGATCCAATCTGTCATAAATTGTCAAAAAATAGTAAAAGAAAGAAAGAGATTGAAATTTTGTAGAAATAGGGCAAAAAAAAAAACCGATTAATCGAATTTCAAATCGATTAATCGATTTGGAATTTCGATTAATCGATTTTTGTTCGATTAATCGGGCATGTGCCGTTATTTGGAAATGTGAAAGAGAGTTACAATATACATAGAAGACCAAATTCGATTAATCGAATTGGACATTTCGATTAATCGATTTGGAATCAACAAGTCGATTTGGACATTTCGATTACTCGAATTAAATTTCGATTAATCGATTTATAAGAGATTTGAAGAAATTGAATACATAGACAATTTCGATTAATCGAAGATAGTTTCGATTAATCGATTTTGAAGTTTGATTAATCGAAATGAGTTTGATTAATCGATTATTTAAGAATGCAGGAAATTGAGAAGTTACCACGATTTGATTAATCAGTGAAACTCGATTAATCGATTTTGAATTCGATTAATGAAATGGATTTCGATTAATCGGTAGCTCGCCGATGAGCTTAAAATTTAAAATTTTAATTAGATACGATTTGATTAATCGAAATGATTTGATTAATCGAATTTGACTTTCGATTAATCGATTTGGAAATCGATTAATCGATTTCTGAACCTAGTTTTGAATCTCGATTAATCGATTACGAATTTGATTAATCGAGCATGGGCTATATATATAAGATTGAGATTTTATTCCCCATTGAAAAATTTTCTTGCTTTGGGGTTTTGGCGCTTCACCTTCTTCCTTCTTCTCCAACCAACCGAGCACTCTAGGGTTTTGCGTTTCGTGGTTTCGGATCGGATTCAACTACCATCGCATCCAAAACCCGGTAAACCCTAAATTTTTTCCTTTCAATTTGAGTTAGAAAACCCTAGATTTTTCCCAATATGCCGCCCAAAACCCGATTGTCTTCGAAGAAGGCGACTTCTAAGCTACCGGTTAGGCGTAAGAACGCCGCACCACCACCACCTACCCCATCGCCGGTGAGGACTCCATCACCGTCGGAATCGGAGACCACCTCCGGTTCGACGAGCGCGTCTCTATGCCACCACCACCCACCAACGTGGAGCAACCAAACGCAGTGGTGGGCTGCCAAGACCTTTGAGGTCGAATATACCATCGACCCTACCCTTTTCACCGATCCCGACGTACCGGGAGACCCAATGGGCTCAAAACTATATAAACAATGCCGGTCTCGGCAATCTTCTCAAACCAATCCGGGGTTCCTACTACCCTAGATTGGTGAGATTATTCTACCAAGGGCTAACCAATGGCCCTACCGACGACTGCATCATCACCAAGATCGAGGGTCGTCTCTACACGATCACTCGGCGTCACATTCATGAGGTGCTCGAGTGCTACCTCGAGTTCACCCCGGAGACCACCCTATTCCCACCCTTTGTGGAAGACCCCCGATTTGAGGAAGTCATGACCCTCATGACAAATGGCAAGAAGGGGTCGGGCACTTCCATCAAGAGGGTCGATCTTCCACCCTACATGTGGATGCTCGACTCCATAATAAAATGCAACCTTTACCCGATGCGCCACGACACGGAGCGCGTGGACAAAGTGCAACATGCACTTTACGCGGCCTTCTGTGGCCGATGGTTTGATGCTACCAAGGTCATCCTAGAAGGGATGAGGTACATCAAGGGCAAATTGATGAAGGGCAACATGAGGCCCAAGGAAAAGATGCCCTATGCTCGGCTCATCTCGAGCATGTTGGAGTGCTACTCCAACGAGACATCCTACACCATCTCACCTCACGAGGTGAGGGCTACGGATCGCGTGAAGACGCGTTCACAAAGTCTTCATGGACCCAGCTTCTAACTCTTAAAGCGGACCCTACCAGCTCGGGTCCCGCTCATGCAAAGAACCGGCTGGCAGCACCGCCACCACCCCCACCACCTCAGCAGGACCCACACCCCGCTCCTGCCGCACCCGCCGAGCCGTCCGTGGGGAGGGCTACTTCCCAGACCACCGACCCACCACCACCGCCTCACGCCCGACTCCTACCTCATCCTACTGGCCGGGCCGCTCCATCCAGTCCTACCATAGAGGCGTGTTGGCGAGAATGGAGCGAATAACGAGAGGATGAACAGGAGAATTGATTTCCTCATGTTTCACACCCTCCACATCTACCCCCACACCTACATGGATATCTTGGCCCGAAGAAGAATGGACCTGGGCCCACGACCTTTCATCAGGCCGGTCTTTGGGGCCTTGAATTACATGACGCGGTGCCTCTACATCCACCGCCGTTCCACCTACATCAGCCTTGATACCTCACCAGATACCACCATACCACCACAGCAGCGGCACCACCAATCATTTTGATTGTATACATGTATAGTTTTGTACGCCAACTTATGTGGCGCTTTGTAACAGTTTCAATTATTAATACAAATGAAATTTTTGTATGTAAATGAAAAAGTATTTATGAAAAGTTTGGTTGTCTGCATTGTTGTATCGTGCAATTGCAAGTTCCATTTAAATTCACACTCTACTCGTAACTATCAGTACCTCAACGCGTCTAAGTCGAATAATCCACCTCACCTCTGAGTGTGGGGGGGGGGTTGAGATCAGACCACAACACCTTTGGGTGATTTTCGAGGACGAAAATTCCCAAGGTGGGGAGGATGTAATAACCCGAAAAAGCACGTCAAACGAGGACCTCGGGATCCGTGCCCGATTAGTCCTAGGTTTGACCATGAGATAGTTTATTGATAAACTTATGGTGAGATGAGCGAATGTGATGTGTGAACCAATGTAGAAGAGTGGAGAGATAGAGGAGTGTGTAGAGTGGCATACACTGATGAGTGTGTATGTGCTCCACACCGAGAAAAGAGATAAGATAAAAAGGGTTGAAAACCCTAACTTTCATGTTTTGGTGGTTGAGAGAAGTAAAGAAGAGAGAGGAAGAGAGAGGAGTAAGAGAGGAGTTATTGTGGGTGATTGGAAGAAGGATTCAAGCATTAAAGAGGCCGGATTTGACGCAGGAACTGTTAGAAACCAAAGTCGAACCCTAGCCTTCCAAGATTTGAAATCAACTTGAGAGCTATTCAAGGTAAAATTTTTGTAAATAAGATGTATAGATTATAGGGGTTAAGTTGCGATTAAAATGTGGGTTAAATCATGGGATAATGGCTTAGAAAAATAGAAGAAAAAGTATGGAAAAAGATTGGGAAGAACATTTCGAAAGAAATTTGAATCGACAATTTCGATTAATCGAAATTGGGTTTGATGTCGAAATTGGCGAGAAGTTGAAGTCGGAGGACCCGATTTGATTAATCGAATTGAATTTGATTAATCGACTTTGAACCGATTAATCGATTTGGGAATCAATTAATCGTTTGGGAATCGATTAATCGATCGAGAACTCGAGGACCCCGTGTTAAAGGAAATGACTTGAGGAAAATCGACTAATCGAAATGGGATTTCGATTAATCGATTTTAGTTTCGATGTCGATTTAGAATCGATTAATCAACTTGTGAAACTCAACTGCTCGAACAAGGGTCTACTTTTATGAAAGAAGGATTTGATTAATCGAAATTGGATTGATTAATCAAATTGGATTCGATTAATCGAATGAAAACTCGATCGTCGAATCGATAATGGACTTTGCGAAAGGAGAATTTCGATTAATCGAAATTGTTTTGATTAATCGATATTTACTTCGATTAATCGATTTTGGAAATCGATTAATCGAATCAGATTCGATTTTTTGGAATTCGATTAATCGATCAGTAAACTTTGTGGACTTTTGATTCTTACTTCAAGACTCTAGGGGGTCTTGAGACTTATTCATTACATCTTTTGTGACGCTTTGAGTGTGTTTAATGGTATCATAGGTGATACGATGGAAGTGGGCACAAGGAGCCGAGTGGGACCTTGATGCATTAAATCGATAGAGACCTAAGGTAGGGAACACCTTGAACATGTACCTTATTTTGCAAGAGCATGTAGTGATATAAATTTCCATTCAAATATTTTTCGCTTAAAGAATTGTGAAAAGTGTGTGTGTGATATTCATAAGAGTAAACAAATGAGCCATCCCGTGGGATGAAGAAGTAAAGAAAAGAGCATCGTGTGATGTAAGTGAATGGATACATCCTGTGGATGTATCCAAGGATTGAATCATGCTTGATAGGGCCTAACTGCTATAAGATAGCACACTTACACGGTGAATAACTATATGTAAGGCACCGATATTTTTGTTATTTGAGGTTTGATAGGTTACCCCACCGACGTGGCGGGATATCCACGACTGACACGGCAGGATATCCGTGACCGATACGGCGGCGAAACCGTGTAGGCGGTCGGAGGCTTATCCAGACATAGTAAGTACACCCGTGGGTGTTGATGAGATGTGAAACCCGCCACCAATCCCTGTGGAAAGGGGCTTGGGTACTATTAGTATTCCCAGGGAATACATTTAAAACTGTCTATATAGATGACGATGAAGGGTATCTCGTCGGGGCTCGATGCTATATTGCTCGGAGATTATTTAAGTTGAAGTTTAAGTTTTGCTTTAGGCCTTCTCAGCATCATTCATGATTAACTAAAAGACATGAGTAATCTACCAGTAATTGAAGTGTTTTTAACTGTTTTCATCAATAAATGCATAGACACATCATGCATGCATATCATAGAATACATGTGAGTTATATTTTATATGTTCAATTGTGTTCTGTTCCCTATTGAGCTAGGATGTAGCTCACCCTATAGACTATACGTCGCAGGTCCACTACTAGCAGCTGCCGAGGCTTCAGGAGACGCTGACCCCGGTGAGTCGGACCTTGCGGCCGGCGAGGAGTTAGAGCCACCTCCAGAGGACTTCTTCTAGAGGACTCTGCTGTGCGACTTTGAGGGGTTTTAGTTGAAGATTGTACGGCTTGGTATGTCAAGCCTGGTTTTTGATTAAACCTTGTGTCTATGGATATCAGAGTATTCTTTTGGGCGAACCATCCATGATGATGGTTATCATCGATGGTTCGGATCGGTTCTCCCTTCATGTAGAGGCATGAGGGTAGAACTGTCTTTTGAGAAGTATTTCTATGTAGATTTAAATTCCGTAAGTTGTTCTTATTTATTTTATGCTTGATATACCAGTGTTCCGTGCATAGTTGATGGGCACGGTCAAGATGATCGTGCTGATGGCGCGGGTTTCGGGGTGCCGAAATTCGGGCTGTCACAAATGTAGTCACTTCTTGATTTTTATTGTATAGAGTCTTATGTTAAAATAATCTATGTAATATCTCTTTCCTTAAAACAAGGTCTTAGATACTACATGGGACCTTTTGTAAACGCTGGACTTGGAAATATGTTTAAAATAGGTCATGGGTCTATATATATATATACAAATGCTTAGTTTCTAGAAAATATAAAATATTATAAAATTTTTAAGGAAATTATAGGTTTAAATCATAGTTGCATAGATTTTTAGTTTGAACTTAGATTCACGATTTTATAATGTCCATAAAATGTCTTTTACCAGAGGGATGATGGAATAGAGTATTAATTATTTGTGTTATCTTTAATTGTTAAAATAATAAAGTATAAAAAATAATAATAACATTAACAATTAGGAAAATAATTATGACTAAATTACAAGCAATCACATCTAGGGCAAAATCAATAAAATTAGATTATAAGCAATCACATTTAGGGCAAAATAAATAGGACTAGATTATAAGCAATCACATCTAGGGCAAAATCAATAAGATTAGATTATAAGCAATCATATTTAGGGCAAAATAAATAGGACTAGATTATAAGCAATCACATCTAGGGCAAAATCAATAAGATTATATTATAAGCAATCATATTTATGCTAACCACTTTACTCATTTTAAAATAATATTGTAAAGAATGAAATAAAGTTTATTTTATTTAGTCCGTCGATACGCGATCGAACGTATCCTACGCGACGGGATCTGAGAAGAATGAGATGGATGGATGGGTACCCACCTCTTGAAGCGTGACCGACAGATCGATTTGATTAGGGCGATAGAGATCGGCGTCCACACGATGATCCGTCATGATTACGCCCACCTTCTTCCACCACGATTTGTGGTGAGAAAACACTACGGTGTTCTTTGTGGAAGAATACACAAGAAATTTAAAAGAGATTTGGGTGTTTTTAAAGAAGGGTGGCCAGAGAAGAAGATGGAGTGACGGCTAGGGTTTTTAAGAAGAATTCTTATAATAATGATTTAGGGTTCTCCGTAACTTTCTTATTTATAATATATGGGCATTAATTCAGTGCTAAGCGGTCGCACCAAATAAGGGTGTATAGGCTTTTAATTCAAAATTTAAAATAAAGGTTTAAAACTCACGTAGCAATGTTTGATCCTTAGACCTCTTATCTATATCCAAAGCCTTTCAACCACTAGGCTACAACACAACTTGTGTCAAATAAAGACAATTTTAAATATAATACCTCTTTAAAATCAAAATGTGTGTTTTCTCAACTAGGGTAGGTTCTGGTGTAGAGCACTAACACCATGCAAGGTATAAAACACAATCTAACACCAATAAAAGAAAGTTCAAAAATTCGGGTTGTTACATTCTCCCCTCCTTATAATATTTTCGTCCTCGAAAATTACGTACCTGTAGTGATGAGTTTCGGGTACTTCTCCATCATCTCAGTTTCTCATCAAAAGTCAACTATTCAACATTAATAAAGAAAAAAAAAAATCAAGGTCATTACATTCTCTCCTCCTTAAAATTTTTCGCCCTCGAAAAATTAGGCATTAATTAAAAAGTAGCGTCATCATCTCGGTTAATCCCATATCACCTTCAAAAATTTCATATTTTCGACACCTAATATTTAATATCATCAAGGTAGGGTCGTCCCCCTCTCTTTATGATAGTAGTCGACTCTATATCATCAATTTATAAAATAATTTGATTTGATATCACAAATTTCTCCAAATGTGTGATATGTCAAATTTTAGTCGGACATTCACTTGATCCAAATATTGCAGTCATTTCTAATATAACCTAGAATCAACTGTTCATATTGTTATCATCTCAGATCACCTAGAATCTTAAACAGTCAAATCTTCAAGGATTTATTTATCTGATTGCACCTAAATTTTAGAAAAGTTTCACCCATTATTTTTCAATCCTTATAGATAATTTATAATATTTCTCACAAGTTTCTAACTATATAAGTCATTCTTAAATAAATCTTTAAATACCAAATTAAACCTTACGGTCTTCTAATAAGTCCTCAAAAGATCTAAAGTCTCGGGTCTATTTGAATTATTATGACATCAATCAATATATTGTACTTACATAACTCATACAGTCCTCGAGAAAGTAAAGCTTGAGCTCTGATACCACTCTGTCACGACCCGAAATTCTACCCCATCCCGAGGGCCTAGAATTTCGAGTTATGACCCGCACATATCTCGGATATGCTAAGCGGACATACACCTAATCAGAGTTCTCGCGCAATAATGGTTCCACGAAATCCGTGAAAGCCAACACATAAAGGTGGAAATAAAAGCAGCCATAAATAATGAATAAATGCGATAGAATCAACAAATCTACCAATAAAATATAATTCAAAGTTGGAGACAAATCCGATAAAGGAAATCATAAAATTAATGATAATAATAGGGATCCAATCTACTACCAAGTCTGCAGCGATCAATATCCAGCACTCGGATCGAAATCAGCACCGTAGCCCTCCTGGTACTCAACACTCGCGGGATCAATGAAATCAGCGTCAGCCGGATCTGGATGACCAACGTCTACTCCACTAGCGTAATCACCTGCAACTGTTAGATTATCGTGGGATGAGTTTACTCAGTCACGTAAACTCAGTGGGATACACCACCAATCCACCCCATACTACTCAGGTGCATTGTGGGTGCATCTTGTGAGTGATAAATATAATATGTCAAAGCAGATAGCAAGAGAATGACAAAATCACATGCATATTATAAAGCTCATATCATAAATGCAAGACTATGATCTAGACACTCATATCCTAACGTACCTTACCATATCTCATAACATATCCTACCATGTCTTATTATTATTCTCGCACATACGTCTGTACATCGCATGAGCGTAACTAACATACTCGTGAAATCCTAAACGACATGTGCCAGAGTCGCTGCTCGAGCTACCATGGGAGGGTCAACATAGTATCATACCACCATATCATAACGCCCTCGTGTCATACTCATACTCCACCATCCAGCCAATGGGGAGACATAATGGCCAAACTCACTCATAACACACTCCTACTCATAATCTCTCCCAGAGATCCGTCTTGGCTGAAAGACGTTGTTGCCCTTACGGTGGCTACGCAAGGCACGTACAGAGACTTTAGTTCTTTATCTTTTGCTAGCCTACACAGCGATGTCTTATTATCGTACTCGCATCATAGCTTATCTTATCTCTTACTCATATCTTATCATACTCTTATACTTAATCCTAGAATGATGACTATAGTTCTAATTCACGCTTCCCAAGGAAAAGGTTAGTAGTAGCATGGATGTACTTCGTGTGACATTCATACTATCATAGAGGCGTTGCATCCGTACATGGACGCCAATATTCCGAGTTTCACGTGATCATAGAAGAAACTTCACCACAGGCAAAGCCTATGGTCGAACCTCATAACTTAACTCATAACTCATACTATCATATTTGAACTCGGGGTGATCGGGTCGCCGTATATGCCACCGTATACGAGGTTACACTGAATTCACACTCACCCGACTCGTCATGGGTCCCATTCCACCATGAGTTGTAAGGCATGTGAATACGGTGTATTTCTGCTCGATACCATCTCAAATGAATCACCACGCCCAAGCATAGGCATGATCTCATACACTCGCATACTCATGATCTAACATATCCTAACTCGTATAAATTGATTAAATTACAAATACAAAAAGTATCACACATACA
Source organism: Chloranthus sessilifolius (assembly GCA_021018995.1). Taxonomy (NCBI): domain Eukaryota; kingdom Viridiplantae; phylum Streptophyta; class Magnoliopsida; order Chloranthales; family Chloranthaceae; genus Chloranthus; species Chloranthus sessilifolius. The sequence continues at coordinate 22,375,817 of CM037588.1, forward strand.
GAATGGTTTACACGTAGATTTTGGTTATATTTATCTTTATATATATTTACATACCACACCAATATAAATATAGAATATGGTTATAACTATGATTTTGATAATCATAAGGGTCAGAGTTCGGTTTCATAAAGACATCAAGTTCTAACACTTTATGTTATCAAGTGGTCGTTGAGCGATAAAAGCAAAACTTTTATATATTATTATTTATCATTATTAAATGCCCAAATTAAATATTATTATTTTTAAAGTTAAGTACATCACTTAATTATCGATCGCAGTGCAAGTGCACTAAATTTTTTGGTCGGTAAAAATGAAATTTTGGTGTGAATCAGTGCTATTGGGATGAGAATCGATCGATTGAAAAAATGAAAATCGATAGATCAGATTTAATAAGGTGTAAGTTGTCGTTTGGCCCATGATTGATGGGTCGATTTTAATAGGTCAATCCATTGATAAAAAGGAAACTAATTGGGCTCTGACATGGGATACTACTACTCATATATCTTATAAGATAATTTTATAATATTAAAATAAGGTAGTAACCAAGTACATTTATTTTATATGATAATATATATAATATTTATTAATTTTATATTACTATCTAAAATCACTTTCTCTTTAAATATATCATAATATATTATAAAAGATATTTTAATTAATTTAATACCATCCTATGAAATGAAATCGATGGGTGATCTAAACCGATGGGCCAAAGTCCAACATCGAATGGGTCAAAGTCCAACATCGATGGGTCACGATCCACGCCGATGGGTCACGGTCCAACATCGATGGGTCACGATCCACATCGATGGGTCAAGATCCAACATCGATGGGTCAAAGTCCGACATCGGATGGGTGACGGACCAACACTAGATGGGTCGCATCAACATCGATGGGTCACGGTCCAACATCGATGGGTCACGATCCACGCCGATGGGTCAAGATCTAACATCAAATGGTTCAAGGTCCGACATCAGATGGGTCATGGACCAACACCAGATCGGTCGCAGTCCAACATCAGATGGGTCACAGACCTCCAACATCAGAATCCCACGTGGCAACCTAAGTATGAAGTTGTCTAACGCTAAGTTGCTTATTTAGTGCTAACTCATCCTCTATCGACCATATATATATATTACCTCCCATGGAGAAAATTTAAACTCCATCGTTGGGCATTATAAGGTGATCCCGTGGTCTCCGGTTTAGAGTCGATACTCAATTGAGACCTCATGATATTAATAATAATATTACTTATTAAAATTTGATCATGATTTATATCGTTTGAAAATTATAGCATTGAGAAATAATTATATATGTATATATTTTTTGTTTTGATAAATGTACTTAAGATTTATTGTTGCCTGCTAATATAAATGTAGTCACTTCTTGATTTTTATTGTATAGAGTCTTATGTTAAAATAATCTATGTAATATCTCTTTCCTTAAAACAAGGTCTTAGATACTACATGGGACCTTTTATGTATTTGGACTTGGAAATATGTTTAAAATAGGTCATGGGTCTATATATATATATACAAATGCTTAGTTTCTAGAAAATATAAAATATTATAAAATTTTTAAGGAAATTATAGGTTTAAATCATAGTTGCATAGATTTTTAGTTTGAACTTAGATTCACGATTTTATAATGTCCATAAAATGTCTTTTACCAGAGGGATGATGGAATAGAGTATTAATTATTTGTGTTATCTTTAATTGTTAAAATAATAAAGTATAAAAAATAATAATAACATTAACAATTAGGAAAATAATTATGACTAAATTACAAGCAATCACATCTAGGGCAAAATCAATAAAATTAGATTATAAGCAATCACATTTAGGGCAAAATAAATAGGACTAGATTATAAGCAATCACATCTAGGGCAAAATCAATAAGATTAGATTATAAGCAATCATATTTAGGGCAAAATAAATAGGACTAGATTATAAGCAATCACATCTAGGGCAAAATCAATAAGATTATATTATAAGCAATCATATTTATGCTAACCACTTTACTCATTTTAAAATAATATTGTAAAGAATGAAATAAAGTTTATTTTATTTAGTCCGTCGATACGCGATCGAACGTATCCGACGCGAATCCGAGAAGAATGAGATGGATGGATGGGTACCCACCTCTTGAAGCGTGGAAGCGGATCGCGACGATTAGGGCGATAGAGATCGGCGTCCACACGATGATCCGTCATGATTACGCCACCTTCTTCCACCACGATTTGACGCGAAAACACTACGGTGTTCTTTGTGGAAGAATACACAAGAAATTTAAAAGAGATTTGGGTGTTTTTAAAGAAGGGTGGCCAGAGAAGAAGATGGAGTGACGGCTAGGGTTTTTAAGAAGAATTCTTATAATAATGATTTAGAGTGCTAAGCGGTCGCACCAAATAAGGGTGTATAGGCTTTTAATTCAAAGTTTAAAATAAAGGTTTAAAACTCACGTAGCAATGTTTGATCCTTAGACCTCTTATCTATATCCAAAGCCTTTCAACCACTAAACTACAACACAACTTGTGTCAAATAAAGACAATTTTAAATATAATACCTCTTTAAAATCAAAATGTGTGTTTTCTCAACTAGGGTAGGTTCTGGTGTAGAGCACTAACACCATGCAAGGTATAAAACACAATCTAACACCAATAAAAGAAAGTTCAAAAATTCGGATTGTTACAGTATACCCTTGCCCTTTCACTAAGCAATGAGTGGCTCTTTTACATATATCATTACGGAGTGTTTGGAAAATGTTTAACCTTTCGAGTTCTCTCTAATCAAAGTCTAACTGGGTAGTCAAAGTTCATCGTGAGATTAGTCGCACTGTCAAATAGTCAATCCTTTGGTAATCGCACGATCAAAATTGGGTTAAAGCACAATCAACATGTTGTTGCTGCAAGATAATGTGACTTCATGTTGGTTGTGCTTTGACCGTGTGATGTCCATTCTTTGACAAACTTTTAAAATTGTTTCTGTCCAAGAAAATGAGCCATTAATTATTAAATGAAAAGGCAAAGGTAGCATTGGTATTTGACATCCGAAAGGTAGTTAGCATCGGTTAAAACTGTTGGATCAAGAATATTGCCACTTCCCATAGTTAATAAGGGATATCGCCAATTCTCAAGGTTAAATAAGTGATCTTGCAAAATGTCCAAATGAATCATGGTGGAAAAGTCATCAACCGTTTGCATCAGTCTAATCAGAAGCCATATTAAAATATGGATTGCCCTATTTGTAAAATTGTAAACATGCTGCCAATTTAAGGGCACCAAAACATGGTCTCTAATATTTTCATTCAATTCAAACAAGGGTACCTTCATTTACAGCTCAAGATTCTTCCTTCTCAAATCAATTTTCACATCCTTAAACGGTTGATTGTTTTGAATTAGATGATGGAAATCGTTTTCCGTCCCAATCTCCAATAACTAGATCTTGAGATCATCATCCTACCATCAGATGGTAAGATTTGATATTACTTAGCACATCCTACCATCAGATGGTAAGATTTGATATTACTTAGCACAAATCCGAAGAATGAGTATGATCCTAGGTGTACATTAAATGTAGTTCTAAGAGCACTTTTCATGATGCACATAGAAACAAACTTTGACTGTCCGGTGACAAAAACATGATCTAAAAATATATTGTGTCGAAGATTGAGATGAAAAGTGATCTCCATCATCTTATTCAATGCGGTCAGCTATTGAAGAACCTGAAGCTTGGGTTGAAAAGGAAGAATATTGTGTTGACAATAAAGGCACCCTTCAAATAAAATACTTTTTTCGAGTATAAAGCAGCCCACGGCTAAGCTGAAGTGAGCCATGGGGCACCCAAGTGGGTCCCACCCCCCTTGCAAAAGCGTGATTCCCACTTGCTTTCCTTTTATGACACAAAAGTAAATTCTCCAATCGAAGGCTGAGGTTTAAAGAACTAAAGAAGGACATGGCTCGAGAGTGGAGACACGTAGGGGTGACCTACTTTGTATACTGAAAAGATAGGGTGCCCCTCTAGAACATTTCTCATCTGTATTATAAAATCAATGGCCATTTAAAAATAGACATTTAAGATTAAAATGATGTTTAAATGTTCTAACACCATTAAAAATTACACTTGTTTTTATCTCAGACCATTGAAGCATGATTCCATCATTAATTCACTATGCCATTTGAAGCGCATGAGTGACTAATCTAAATTGCTTTGGTGGCGATCTAACTTATGTCATTCCCGTAAGTGGATGTGAACCATCCGATGAACTTTAAAATTAGCCATTAAAATTAAAAATAATGATTGATATTATAATCAACAGATGGGATGGTTTAAATCTCTCTAAAACACCATTTTTGGGCCTCTCCTACTTAAAAACTATAATCTATTACTTTGATGGTACGAATCACTCACGTTTTAAACCATTGATGACCATTGCTTAGAGCGATGGTAAAAGAATTGGGATATCAAGCATGAAAATGAGAGTTCGAGTTTAGAGAGCAGGCACTTTAAGTGTAATAAAGCCAGAGGTTACGTCTGTATTCTGTCCACCCCTCGGAGCGTCTCATATTTTATGGGACCAGCACGGGATAATAAACTTTTTTAAATTTTGTTTATATATTTATTTATTTAATGAAAAAGACAGATCCTTGACCTTACAAAGTTAGCTTGTACCAGAAGTCGCTAACCGTCCTATTACTCTCCCACTTTTAGATTATCAATAAAGTTGATACACAAGAGTGCCCAAAATGGTCATCTGAGCCCTAAGCATGGTATCAAAAATCGGCTGTTACCGATATACAACGGTATCTCGGCAAATCGATATGCATCGGTTCTGATACCTATCGGTCCTATAACTTAGTATTGGTATTGGCTGATACAGGTCCATATCGTGTTTCGGCCAAAACGTATCGATTTGAGCCGAGCCTTTAGGTTTTTTTTTTTTTTTTTCTCGTTGAAAAGAGCCAATATTGGCCAATACTTATTGGACGACTCGCGTATGTCCTCCATGGACCGATGCCCAAGTCCAATACCCATTTTGTTACCTTGGCGGGAAGTAAGGAACATGGTGGATTTTGTTGCTTTTTGGTTATGCAATGTCATAATCAAGATGAGCTGGTATTAGGTGTATGGCCCGTTCATGAGTCTATTTCATGTGCCAAAAAGAGGTTTTAACGTACTTCTATAGATTTCAGGCTCCTAAATATGTAGATGGGGTATGGTAATTTTCGCCAGTTTTTGGGGTGAGTATTACACAATTTTTTACAAAAAAAAAATCACTGACTGATTTAAATGAGATGATGGAGAATGTTATTTTCGCCAATCTTTCCCATGTTAGATCTTAAGATCATGACACGCCTATTTAACGGACAGATGATAATTGCACGTGCCACACGTTCCTAAGAGTGAAGGTCAACTCTATTGCTCATGATCTAAGTCAATTTTAGAGATATGTGATATAAGTGCCATATGATCTTAAGATATGTTTTTTGAAAGATTAGAACAAAAGGAAATCTTCATCGTCTCAATCAAATCAGTCCATAGTTTTCAGCCGTGAAAATTTGTGCGGTACTTACTTGGAAAGCGTGTGAGAATAGCCGTATCGGTTTGCCGAGAAACAGATACGTATCGCCAATACGTGTCGGTATCGGCCGATTTTTGATACCATGCTCATGAGGAAAATAAGTGGTAGAATAAAATTATTGTTTTACTATTATTTTTTGTGTAATTGACTGAGTTGACCATTTAATTTTATATTACTTATTTTGATTTTGACTTTTTCACAATGGTTACAATCATTGAGTTGCTCATTTACCAAACATCCAATCATATGATTGAATATTGAATCCATGCTATCCAAATATTTAAAGCATATATATATATATATATATATATATATATATATATATATATATATATATATAGGCTGGGGGATATGTGCTTGGGCGTAGAGATATCTCTGTGCATATTGATAGGAGCTCGATACGTAGCGTCTCCGTCGTTGATGCGATAGTCCCTCTTTTTCCTAATTTCACCGCGCTTTAACCGTGGTTACCATTGACACTGACAAAATCAGAAAGGCAAAGTGTAGAAAAGCGCTGAGAGTCTGTGCCTACTATCGTGATTTTGTCATGATTATATTCAAAAAGACATATGAGAAGACTACCTGATTCGAAACACTTACGTTTTTATAAAGGAAGCAATTGCGCTTCCTATACGACGCTCTATTGCGATGTTTGATGTAATATCATTAATTAAGGAAATTTTAGATTTTCGGCCCTAGAAGTTTGCTTATTTATAGAAATAACCCTATAGTTTGAAACTTTGCAAAATAGGATAGCTCCAAGCCAAGTCGTTTTCACGTCAGCACCGACCAACCTGTTTTTTCATTGTTATATATTTATTTTCCATTATTTTTTGTTATCCCTTTTTCCGTTGGTAATCTTATTAGGGTGTATCTTATTTAATAACTATTATACATCAGTTATCTCAACAAATTGTAGTTATCTAAACCAATTGTAACACATGTTAAAATTTTAAAATACAGAAGAAAATAAAAAAAAAAGATAAAAGAGAGAAGAATAAGATAAAAATATAGAACAAACAAAAGCGATCTCTATCTTAAAATAGCGGCCCGCTATCTTACAATAATTCTAAAATACAGAAGAAAATGAAAAAAGATGAAGAAGATAGAAATATAGATCAAATAAAAATGACCGCTAACTTAAGATAGTGGGCTGCTATCTTAAGATTGCGGGCCGCTAATTTAAGATAGCGGTCCTATAAGCGGGCCGCTATCTTAAGATAGTGGCAAGATAGCGTTCGTATTAGAACTTAAGGTAGCGAACCGCTATCTTAAGATAGCGGCTTGCTATCTTGTGATAGCGGTTATATTGGAGTGTATCTTATTTAATAACTATCACACATCAGTTATCTCAACCAACTATCTTAAAGCGGGCTGCTAACTTAAGATAGTGAGTCGCTATCTTAAGATAGCGGCCCGCTATAGATAGCGGTCATATTAGAGTGTACCTTATTTGATAACTACCACACATAAGTTATCTCAAACAACTATCTTAAAACGGGCCGCTAACACTATCTTAAGATAGTGGCAAGATAGCAGCCAACTATGACAGCTTGGGTTTCCTTACCCCAAAACCCACGTCGTAGGATCATACGGAAGATCCGAGTTACAGTAATGCTATGGTATCGAATGTAAGCATCCCCAATTTTCGTAGCTTCGAAGCATACGATGCCAGAACGCAACTCACTCGGGTCTGATTTTCATAAATCGAGCCTCCGGACACTTGTGCGCTAGTGCATGCGCGAAAGTCGAGGCATCGGACCTCGAGAATTTGGTTACAACACCACATGCATGTCCGATTCCTAAACTCCTGACTCTACGACTAAGAGAACGAGCTTACGAACTAGAGGTCACAAGGTTACCTGAATAAGATCCCTGCACGCGAGGTTCGAGCTTTCGCACACACTTTCTCCGTGAAAATGTGCTTTATCGTTTTGATCTCGAATGTTTGCATTTCGGTGAATCGCTGCTAGATCGTGCTTGTGAGGGTTTTCTTTGCGGGTGATATTAGGTTTAGGAAGCTTGAAAGATTGGATGAGCTATTCCAGATGAAGATGATGGGAGACAGGAGAAGTTCTTCTCTTTTCTTTTAGTTCCCTTGCTCGACACTCAAATCTCATGCACAACCTATGCGTGCATGGGAGCTAAATAAGTTGAGGTTGGTTCCCATGTGAGGCTGCTACACCCACTTTGGTGTACAACAAGTCTTTAAGGCCTTAGATCTGGGACCCCCCCCCAAGTCATGATTTGATTTCTAATGGGTCCAAACGGATCTTAGCCTAGGGTCATCCCAATGGGTCCAAACCATGGGCTTTAAGATTTAATGGGTCTTATGTTCGGGTCTTTAACTAATAGATCCCTGCTTTGAATTGTTGGCTATTGGCTCACTTTGGCTCTAGCTAATGGGCTTCACACAAGAAGTCTAATTACCCTAATGGGTCGGGTTCCAAAGAGATCCAGTCCATATAAATGAATTGCCCCATCTTGTTTAACTCAAGTGTCTTACCAGTCAGACCAATATTGAGGTTATAATCCGGAAATGGGCGGGTGTTACATCCTCCCCCCTTAAATAAATTTTCATCCTCGAAATTAACGAAATTAGTGGGGATTTGAAGATGTATCAGGGTTGTGTCGTTAATAACGACGTATGTCGGGTCGTTAGAAGGTGTTGACGAGAAGTAGTTTGGTATGTGGTTATAGTTTCACACTAATTACCAATAGTTTGTATGCTACGTGAAAATGGTGGAGTTATTCGAACAGTGATGTCAGCTACGTGAAGAGTTCAAGTCTTTCTTGATTTTAACTAGTAACAAAATTATTGTGCTTCATCAGTTCTATCTATATCTAACATGTGGAATCGAACTACATCGAAAGTGCGACAATTGTGCAACATGAAATATATTGGAAAAGAATGAATAACATAAAAGTTTTAGGCATTCAAGTCATGCACACAATTTACTGCTAAAACAAGTAATACATCAAGAGTTAAAGAGCTCACTAGAATGTGGAGTTTCACCCTAAGAGGGACCAGCACCAGCATGAGAAGTGTTCTCAGCCGAATTCGAGGTATATCCTCGTGTTGTGGTGATTCATTGGGTGGCATCATTCGGAAAGTAGTGGTGCATGATCTCCATGATCACTGCTTCTTGAAAATCCATCCACTTACCAAGGTCTGCCTGTGTGCTTGGCCAGTCGGAGGGGGTCGGCAGTTGTAGTAGATTCAACACCTTGTTATTCAACTTTTTCTGAATCACTATCCAATCCTAAATTCCAAAACGGCTGATGTTGTCGACCCTGCATACCTCATTCATTGGGAGGGTATAGTTATCCGCTTCATCCTGGTAGTCCTCAACTAGCCGTGATATGAGGCGTGCATACGGTATTGTATCCGTGTCTCTTCCTCATGTTGTGGGCGTGAATTATCCCCTCAATGACTACTTCAGTTGCATTAAACCATTTGTCCTGCCAAACCGCAAAGAGGGCTTGCAGTAATATTCCTACCCTCTCTTCTTCTTTTCTCAGTGGGTAGAGGTTACATCGGAAGACGATGTAAATCTACTACATCGAGGACGATAATTGCGATCTCTTCACCGATTGGGTCGGACCTCGCTGCCCGTGGGTCATTTGAGTGACTATTTGATAAAAGGGTACTTTGTGAAGGTCTGGTGGCAACAATCCTAAACTTTCATGATACCTTAACGGAACACCCATGGTCGTGGCTATGCGATCATGATCAAACTTAAAGACTCGGTTGTCTATGTTCGTTTGGAGGCTTCCATCTCGATCGACGCCTAGGTTCTGGCAGAAGAGTTTGACAATTCGAGGATAGTAGTGTGTGTGGAATGGTTGGAGTAATGTTTCCTAGTCGGCCCTCTTAAAATAACTAATCGACAAAAAGGATGTGTCCTCGTCGTCAAAATACCGTTGGTCAAAAGACCACTCTGGCTCGAATGTCTTGGCATCCCACCATGGGTCAAGTTGTTCTCTTATCGGTGGAGGTTCTGAGCTAGCCGGTACCCCTTGGCGCTAGCAGATATTTTGGGTTGAATCAGGGGAGGCTTAGGGGTGGTCGATTTCTTTGGGGCCATCAATTCAAAAGGAAAATGAAATAGAAACAGAATGGAGATGTCGTAGGTTTTTTTTTAACCTGAAAGTAGCTCAAATTTGCGAAAAAATCGGATTAGATGGTGCTTCGTGCACAACGATCCTCAAACTTGGAGAGTTTTGGCGCGAGAGAATCAAGCGATTTGAATGTAAAAAGCCTTGGTTCACGCGGGAGAGGTGACGAGAGATGGGCCCAAGTTTTAAAAATCTCAAAAATGACAAAACAAGGGTTCTAAGGCCCCTTTTAAACATTTCTCAGTCGCCGTGACGACTTAAGTTCTCGCCGCAGCGAGCTTCAATCTCGCAGCGGTGAAAATACAAAATAGGGTTGGTTCTGTTTTGGTCCTGGTTTAGGCTCGCATTGATCCTTTGATTGATGGGTTATAGTCCAAGCTTTTAATAGGCACTTATTGTACACTATGAGAGTGAACTCGGCATGTTATCGGGTAATTTGAGTAATGGTGCACTAAAGTTGAGGAGTATCCGAGTTTATGCCACTATTGTGCATTCTTTCTACTCGATGGGTACTATCACACTTTGGATGCAATATGTGGACAAAGCGTTACACATATGTGATAGTGACAGATCTGACGCTGATTTCGTTACGAAGTTGTCCTTGTGTAGACATATATGTACTTAATTACACTGAAATACCCAAAAATATACAAGTACAAAAGTGACTGAGCTTATTGAAACAGTCCCGAGTACTGTTCTCTAATTTTGGCTTCACGTTCCCATGTCGCTTCGGCGTCGGAATGGTTGCGCCATTGGACTAGAACAAGTGGGATACGTTTTGTTTGCAGAATCTGCTCCTTGCAATCTAAGACTTTGACTGGTCCTTCAATTATGGTCAGGTCTCCATGGACTTCAATTGGTTGGTAATCCAATATATGTGACACGTCCCTCACATATTTTCTCAGTATCGACACGTGGAAGATGTTATGGATGCTTGACAATTGTGGCGGAAAGGCGATACGGTAAGCTACTTCACCAATATGACACAAATTTCAAAAGGGCCAATATATCAAGGGTTGAGCTTCCCTCACCAGCCAAATCGCATCACTCCTTTAGTCGGTGAGATATACACAAATACATGATCTCCAACCTAACAAGGAACATGGTTGTTAGCCTTATGCAAGTTATGTTGAAACATATAGTAACCATTGTGCAGATGAGTTACCTGAAATTCAACACTTGATCTTTAAAGATCAGCATAACTTTTCTGGTGGCTTTGAGATACTCTCAGTCGTTCACGGATAAGACGAACAGCCTCATTTGTACTCTCTATGAGTTTCAGGCCCAATAGTATTCGCTCTCCGAGTTCTTCCCAATTGAGTGGAGATTTACATCGGCGACCATATAATGCTTCAAAAGGCGCCATGCCGAGACTTGCTTGGTAGCTGTTGTTGTATGCAAACTCGATCAAGGGCAGATGCTTGTCCCATGATCCTTGAAAGTCCAACATACAGGCCCTGAGCATCTCTTCTATCACTTGATTCACCCTTTCAGTTTGTCCATCAGTTTGAGGGTGAAAAGTCGAGCTGAATTCTAGTTTAGAATCCATCCCCTCTTGAAAATGTTGCCAAAATTGAGATGTGTAGAGTTGGTCCCAATCTGACGCGATGCTTGAAGGTATGTCATGCAGCCTAACAATCTCCTTCAAATACAATTAAGCCAGCTTGCTTGCAGTGTAGCGTGTGCTGTATGGAAGGAAATGTACTGACTTGGTTAGTCGATCAATAACCACCCAAATAGTGTTACGTCCCTTCTTAGTTCTCGACAAATCGGGGATGAAGTCCATTGAAATGTCCTCCCATTTCCACTCAGGGACTAGTAGGGGTTGCAATAAACCTGCAGGGTGTTTGTGATCCACTTTAACTTGTTGACAGGCCAAACACTTGGCTACATACTCCGCAACATCTCTTTTCATTCCTTTCCACCAAAAAAAATTTCTTCATGTCGTGGTACATTTTGCTGTTGTCTGGATGGATGGCATATGCGGATCTATGAGCTTCTTCCAATATCTCCTACTGTAACCTGACATCGGTCGGTACACAAATTTGGCCTCTGCATAATAGGGAACCATCATTTTTAACTGAGAAGTCCTGCTGATTTCCATTGTCTAGACTCTGCCTGATGGTCATAAGCTCTGGGTCATTCAATTGGCTTTCTCTAATCCTTTAGAAGATGATTTATTTGATCTTAATATTTGCTAAGAGTGCTCCAACTCCCTTCATTTCAAACTGAGTGTTGTTCAAGGTTAGGTTCTCAAGTAGCTTCTATCTATGTATTCTAGCGGCGAGATGTGATAGCTAAACAGATGATTTTCGATTGAGAGCGTCAGCTACTATGTTTGCTTTCCCTGGGTGGTACTAGATGACATAGTCGTAGTCTTTCAGAAACTCCATCCACCTCCTCTGCCTCAGGTTTAGATTTTTCTGTGTAAGCAGGTATTTAAGGCTTTTGTGGTCAGTGAAGATTTCAAAAGTCTCACCATAGAGGTAGTGCCTCTAGATTTTTAACACGAATATGACCGCAGCTAATTCGAGGTCATGCATAGGGTAGTTTTTCTCGTGGCCCTTCAACTGTCTAGAACTGTAAACCACAACTCGTTCATGTTGATTCAGCACGCAACCTAAACCAGTGTGAGATGCATCAGTGGATACTACAAACCTCCCACTGCCAGATGGTATGATAAGTATAGGTGTTGAGGTCAATCTTTTCTTAAGCTTTTGAAAGCTCTTCTCACACGCTTTAGTCCACTCAAATTTGACATTTTTCCAAGTGAGGTGTGTAAGCAGTCTGGCGATCTTCGAGAACCCTTCTACAAATATGCGATACTAGCCTGTAAGTCCCAGAAAACTACGAATCTCAGTGACATTTCTGGGATGCTCCCATTTTATGACGGCCTCTATCTTTGATGGATCTACCGCTGCACTTGATTTCGAAATGATATGCCCCAAAAAATTTACTTGCTCCAGCCAAAGCTTACATTTGCTGAGCTTCGCGTATAACTGATGATCTCGTAGCGTTTGTGATGCTAGACGCAAATGTTGTTCATGTTCTTTGTGTGACTTAGAGTAAATGAGAACGTCATCATTGAAGACAACTACACAACAATCCAAGTAGGGCTTGAATACACCATTCATGAGGTCCATGAATGATTCCAATGCATTTGTCAATCCAAATGGCATTACGAGGAACTCGTAATGACCATACCTCATTCGGAAGGCTGTTTTTGGAACATCCTCAGCTCTCACCTTCATCTGATGGCAACTAGTTCATAGGTCTATCTTAGAGAAGAATTTTGCTCCTCGCAATTAGTCAAACAGATCATCAATCCTAAGGAGTGGATACCAGTTATTTATGGTCAATTTATTCAGTTGCCGATAGTCGAAGCACATTCGTATGGAACCGTCTTTCTTCTTAATGAATAAGGCCGGTGCTCCCCATGGAGACACACGGGTCTAATGAATCATTTATCGAGTAACTCTTGCAACTGTTCTTTTAACACTTTCAACTCTGCTGGTGCCATTCGATATGGAGCCTTTGACACGGGCTTTGTGCCTGGAGCCATATCTATCATAAATTCAACTTCCCTATCAGGCGATAACCCCGATACCTCTATAGGGAATACGTCAAGAAATTCACAGGCTATCGGAATGTTGAAGATATCTACATTCTTGCCCTCTTGTCCTTGAATGAACGCGAGGTATCCCTGATACCCTCTACTGATCAGTCGCTCGGCTCGAATGGCGGATATAAAAGGTATTGTTGTTGGTTGAATGCCAATGAATTTAAATGGCTTCTCTTTCTTGGGGTACAGAGTGACTACTTTCTCTCGGTAGTCTGCCTTAGCTCGTAATTTGGTTAGCCAATCCATGCCAAGGATTGCATTGAACCCTTTCATTTCTAGCAAGATCATATCGTCCATAGTTTGGTGATGCGCCATGGTGACAACAACTGAACGACATACGGTATCTGCTGTCATTGAACTTCCTGTTGGGGTCGAGATAGTTAGAACAAAATCTAAAGGCTCTTGGGCGTAGCCTATCTCTGTGGCAAATTTCGGTGTAATAATTGCCCATAAATCATACCTTGAATGATTTTATTCCGGCTTGGGCATCTTATGCTGAGATTGCATACGCCCGGCCTTGCATTGTGGGCTGTGTAGACCTTAGATTCGGCGTTGTAGTATTGGCAACACTTTTCATTTATGGGCAATCTCTAATGCGGTGCCCCATGTGTCCACATCAGAAACAAGCCCCCATAGATTTACGACACTCCTCAGTTTTATGTGGCTTCCCACATCTCGCACATATAGTTGCTGGTGCGGAGGAAGCGGTACGGGAAACCGTTTGCTACGTCTTTGCTACACTCGTGTTTGTTGAATCAGATGCATTGAAAAGCCTTCGAAGTCTTGGGGGTAAAGGTGGAAAAATTGTCAGATCAAAAGACCTAGAGGATGTCGTAGAAGTGGTTTGTGTCAGCAATGACATCAAATACCTTGGTCTTTTGTTGGTCTGTTTAGAACTCGTCGCTTGATATTGAGCCTTCTTGTTCCTTGTCTGCTCAGCCCTTGCTCTATACAGGCTTTAATATCCTTTTCTGCAATGAGGGCTAGCCTCACTACCCTCTCATACGTAGTTTCTTCAAACAATGAAATTCTTCCTCTAATGGCTGTCTTGAGACCGTACTCAAACTTCTGCGCTTTCATCAATTCGATGGCTAACAATGCCGGTGCGAATCGAGACAAACGGGTAAACTCGGTTTCATATTCTCGGACACTCATTTGACCTTACACGAGATTGGCAAACTGAATTTCCATTTGACACCTCTCTGTGGTCGGAAAATATTTTTGATTAAAGACCTTGATAAATTCAGCCCAGGTTCATGGTGTTCCTGGTGCTCGAGTTCTCTCAACCGACTTCCACCACAGGTCCGCTTCACCCTCGAGTTGGAATGAAGCCCAACTCACTTTCTCCTCTTCCATACAACAAACTCTTTGTAGTAGCTTCTCAATCTAATTTAGCCATTTTTCAGCCTGCATCGAGTCAACTTGCCCATAGAAACTTGTCGGCCTCAGTCTTTGGAAGTCTTGAAAGCTAGAGGGCTGCCTTCTCAGCTAGAATAGCCATCGTATTCACCACGATTTCAAGTAGTTGTTGGTTATTCCCTATGCTATTTCCAGCCTAGTTTTCTCCTTCTAAGACATTGCCTAAGTTGTTTTCAACTCTAGAGGCATGATTGTGGTTGCTTAGAGGAATTATATTCGGAGGTGTGTGATCCCTTCGCCATTTGTCACACCATCGGTGCGCACAATCCCAGGTCTTCCCCTTCTAGGAGGCATATTGACCTGCCATGACCAAACAAACGTCAAGTCAGATCGATCCTAAGACTAAAGTCTTAGTTCAGAAGCTAATAACTAAACCTAGTGTCATCTTTTTCCAACTGATGTTGCAGCTTTGCATGCCTGTAAGACTTAAAGCTTGGAGTTTGATACCACCAATGACAGGTCGGGTTTCCTTACCCAAAACCCGCACCGTCGGATCATGTGGAAGATCCGAGTTACAGTGATGCTATGGTATTGAATGTAAGCATCACAACCTGACAACTCGATCTTTCCTCACATTTAAACATTAGGAAGGATCGGGCTATCACCTAATGGTAAGCTTACAAAAGCATAAATAAAGTGTGGAAAACGGAAGTGAATACAGAGCTACGTCAATAATAGAATGGCAACATAACCCACTAACTAACTAACATATGCACAAAATCTCAAAACTATCATCCACCGATGAAGGCCGACCTCCATCTAAACAGTGGATCAAAATATACTTGGTATTTAATACAAAACTTGTTCATATACCGTTTATTCCAAATCACAAAAGATATCCCAGCTCAACCCAACCAACTACGGGAAATGCTCCTCAGGCAAATCCTTCTCCTCAGCAAGGTTGTAGTCCGGATCCTCTTCTTGTTCAGGATCACGCTCCAATTGAGTTCCTGCAACTGTGACGTATAGTTGAGGGGTGAGATTTCATCCAAGCTCAATAGGGGAAAATAGATGCTAAACTATAATTTATCCTTCTCATTCATAGATCTTGATGCATAAATAAAATAGCGTCAAACTAGCAAGTCTTTAGCAAAATCCACCTATTCTTTCATGTATGGAAATCTAGTTATTCAACATGATGCATATAGGAGTAAACAAAACGTGTTAGAAGTATGGCAGCAAATCACAAGTGCATCATTAGAACATGTAGCAATGAGTTACAAACAAGGTTACAACACCACATGCATGTCTGATTCTTAAACTCATGATTCTAAGACTAAGAGAACAAGCTTACGAACTAGAGGTCGCAAGGTTACCTTAATAAGATCCCTGCACGCGAGGTTTGAGCTTTCACACGTGCTTTCTCTTGTGAAAATGTGCTTTATCATGTTGATCTTGAATGCTTGTATTTCAGTGAATCGCTGCAAGATCGTGCTTGTGAGGGTTTTCTTCATGGTAGATATTAGGTTTAGGAAGCTTGAAAGATTGGGGGAGCTATTCCAGATGAAGACAATGGGGGAGAGCAGAAGTTATTCTCTTTTATTTCAGTTCCCTTGCTCGACACTCAAATCTAATGCACAGCCTATGCGTGCATGGGAGCTAAATAAGCTGAGGTTGGTTCCCATGTGAGGCTGCTACACCCACTTTGGTGTACAACAAGTCTTTAAGGCCTTAGATCTGGGACCCCCTCCAAGTCATGGTTTGATTTCTGATGGGTCCAAACGGGTCTTAGCCTAGGGTCATCCCAATGGGTCCAAACCATAGGCTTTAAGATTTAATGGGTCTTATGTTCGAGTCTTTAACTAATGGATCCCTACTTTGAATTGTTGGCTATTGGCTCACTTTGACTCTAGCTAATGGGCTTCACACAAGAAGTCTAATTACCCTAATGGGTCGGGTTCCAAGGAGACCCAATCCATATAAATGAATTGCCCCATCTTGTTTAAATCAAGTGTCTTACCAGTCGGACCAATATTGCAGTTAGAATCCGGAAATGGGCAGGTGTTACACCCACTATCTTAAGATTGAGACCGCTTTTGTTTGTTCTATATTTCTATCTTTTTCTCCTCTTTAATCTTCTTTTTATTTTCTTCTATATTTTAGAATTTTAACATGGGTTACAATTGGTTTAGATAAGTACATTTGGTTGGTTTAGATAATTACAATTGGTTGAGATAATTGATGTGTGGTAGTTATCAAATAAGGTACACTCTAATATGACCGTTATCTTCTTAAGATAGCGTGTCGTTATCTTACGATAGTGGGTCGCTATCTTAAGTTATATTTCTATCTTCTTCTTCTCTCTTTAATTTCTTTCATTGGTTACAATTTGTTTTGATAATTACAATTGGTGTTGTTCACTAGGCTACCTACTGGAGTTGGAACTGAAAAAAGGGACGACAAAAAATAATGGAAAATAAACATATATATAATGAAAAAATAGGTCGGTGCTGACATGGAAACGGCTTGGCTTGGAGCTGACCTATTCTACAAAGTTTCAAACTATAGGGCCATTTCTGCAAATAACAAACTTATATGGTCGAAAATGTAAATTTCCCTTAATTAAAAGCGGCTCATGACTTTGAGGTTCTCAATGGTAATCATTACCATTTGAATTGACTGTTTGAGAGACCCCTTCGGGCACCCATTCGAGGAGTTCATTAATTGACAAAATATTTAGCATTTATTGCTCAAATGTTGAACATTAATGACTCTTTTGTCAGAGGAAGCTGCGTTCCCCTGAGAGGCACTAGTGCTCAGGTAAGAAGTGTTGGCGCTATTTTCTATTAGCACTACTGCGACGAGAAGGAAGTGTTAGTGCTCCGTAGCATGATACGAAGCGTCCCAAATTTTGACACGTGGCACCATTTTGTGCAAAGCAACGCCCGAATGTATTTCATTTATTAACATTGCCAGAACATTAAATGAGGAGCGGGGGGAGGTGGATAGGATTATGGAGCCTAACATTGTGTTGTGCAATGGCCATCATTCTCGTTCTAAAAAAATATTTAAGGCGGGAATTTTATGAATTACAAATTCACAAATTACTTTTCACCTTTGCCCTCCCAATCTTCATCTTCTTAGAGCACAGTAAGAAACATTAAAGTAGTGAAACCCTATTTTTACATCTAGTAACAAGGTGAGTGTCATTTTATTTTCATCCCATTTTAAAATTGGCAAATAGAAGCGTCATCCCTTCCATAGATGAAGCGTTTGGGCCTCATATATGGGAGGGGGCGCCTCACTGCTTGGAATGTCGGTGCTCCAACATTTGAAGTGCTTGCACTTCATATATGGGCTGGGGTGCCTCACCACTTGGAGCGTCGGTGCTCTAACATTTGAGGCACTTGCGCCTGTACATGGAAGTGATGCCTCTCCTATAATTAGTACCTTCTTCTCTAAATTTTTTTTTTTTTCTGTGTCACATATTTTGAAAATAGTTCTCAAGACCCCAACGGCTAAGTATATCATCGAAAAGTGTCGGGTCATTTATGATGCGACATTTGAGGGAGGAAAAATCTTCTCAAGGATTCGGTCTTCAGTGTATTATTTGTGGCTCCAAAGGGCGTGAAAAACGTCAATACCCTCCTGGACGTAATGATCAAGTTCTGAGATCATGGCAACGTTTGGAATTTTTGGACTGGCAAGTCTGGCGCTATCAGATTTTAGTCCCTTGACTTTGCCTTGATAACTAGTCTTAGAATGATCGACCTCGCCGATTACCCTCAGAAGGTGGAGATTCCCGAAGAACGGACCATTAGATATAGGTTTTTCAAGGGCCTCAAAGATGTAAATAGGGCACACATCGAACAAGCGATTGACAGTCTCGAGCAGGATGCTGACGAAGACTTTCTGAAACTATGTCCGTTATTTGTCCAAGCCACCATCCTCTTCCCAAACACAAAATACACCCTCGAGAACCCCCACCTCGACCTTGTTGATGATCTCTCCAATTTCAACGTATATCCATGGGGCCATCACGCATACAAATAACTTCTAGTGTGCGTGAGCAAAGCGAAGTGGATGAGGGATATAGCTGAGAAAGATTATAAAAAGTATGGTTACATTATTTACAGCTACACTATTGCCCTGCAGGTAATGTCGTCTCCCAGAATGTCTTATTTTATTTGGTACGAAGCGGTGACGATTACGAAAGTCATCAAATATTTATTTTATTTTTCTCAGATCTGGATGTACGAGATTAATGGAAGGTGCACCCTAGCCCCAGCCAAGGTTGCCAGCGTCGTCGTGCAATATCCCCAAAAATTAAGTGATGAACAGTGACCTCGAGATCCGTGCCTGATTGGTCATAGGTTTGACCAAGTGATGGTCAAACAGTGGACTTCTATAGTAACGTATTCATGTGATGTACGTATACCCTAAGTATGGGGTATGGTTGTTAGTTAAGGGTCACATATGCCTATCTCTGGCATATGTGCTTAACACCAAAGCTGAAGAGGGTTATAAGGGTTTAATAACCTAAGGGAGTCATTCCTTTGTTTGGTTGGTGAGAGAGTTAAGAGGAGAGAGAGAGAGAGTAAAGAGGGAGTTAATGATAAGGAGAGTTATTGTGGCTTAATTGAAGGAAGGGTTTGAGCATTGAATACTGGATTCGACGCGTGAAGGACTATTGAAGCAAGAGCTGGAACCCTAGCCATTAAACCAACCAATCCATTCTTTAAGAGATTAATTTGAGGTAAGCTTTGTTAGATTTAAATGCACGAGTTTTGATGATTAAATTCAGTCAATAGATGAGGTAAATGATGAATTAAAATAATGGAAAAAGATAAAAAAATAGGAAGAAAAAGATTTGGAAGAACAGCCCGAAAAGGGGCTGAGTTCTGGCCAAATCGATTAATCGATTTTGGTCTGGAAGTTAAAAAGGTATAAAAGCCCGTGTTCGATTAATTGATTTTGAAATCGATTAATCGATTTTGAAATTCGAATAATCAATTTGGAAATCGACTAATCGACTGAGTACCTCCAGTGGCTAGAGAAATATGGCTTTGGGAAACTAATTAATCGATTTTAGAATCAATTAATCGATTTTAGTTTTCGATTAATTGATTTGGGAATTGATTAATCGATTGTGGACTTTTGATTAATCAATTTTGGATTTTGATTAATCGATTTGAGAATCGATTAATAGATTTAGGGTTTCGATTAATCGATTTTGGAGATCGATTAATCAATTTTGGCAGTTTTAGTTGCCTTCTTAAATTGAATCATGAGGTTCATGGAGGGTCTTGAACCTTCTCTATTGCATCCTTATTGATGTTGTGCATATGTTATGATGTACCATAGGTGCTACAAGCTAACGCAAACATGAGGAGCCGTGTGGGACCTTGATACTTTGACAGTCAGACACTTGAGGTAGGGAACACCTTGAACATGAACTTTGATTACAAGAGCATGTATGTAGTGATATAGAAATGAAATAAATCATATAATCTCCATGTGGGTGTGTGTGTAATACACCAATAAAATGAAAATACTTTAATCATATAATCCTCTCAGTATGTGTGTGTGTGATACCAAGTAAGCATATGAAAATCAGACATCCCCAGGGGATGAGAAAGTGATAAAGGCATCAGTGTGATGCGAGTAATTTAGACATCTCAGGGATATAAGTGAGATTGCAAAGAAAGATTGAACAAAGACTGATAAGGCCTAATTGATATAAAGTAGCATATTTATACGGTGAATAACTTTATGTAAAGCACATGATATTTTTGTTATTTAAGGTTTGAACAGAATACCCCACCGACGTGGCGGGATACCCACGACTGACTCGACAAAATATCCATGATTGATACGGCGGCCAATCCGTACACCGGTACGGCGGTCTATCCGTACACTGGTACGACAGTCTATCCGTACACAGTAGCACATCTCAGGGATGTTGAGATGAGATTAGACCCCGTCGCCTACGAGAAAGGGACCTGGGTAGTATTCAAAGTGTAATATTTATAATAACTATCTATTTAGACGACGATGGAGGGTATTCCATAGGGGCTCGATGCTATATTGCTCGGGTATTACTTAAGTTGAGGATTTAAGTTTTTTTAGGCCTATTCAGTGTAATTCATGAACAATTGATAATAAATGTAACATGTAAACCACCAGTAAAATTCAATGCATATGTAACCCTTTAAACTGTTTTCCATTAAGTTCATAAATACATCATGCTATCATATCATGGAATATATGTGAGGATTTGACTTATATGTTCATTGTATTGTTCCCTATTGAGCTAGGATATAGCTCACCCTTTAGACTATACGTCGCAGGTCCTTTGCTTGCAGCGTTAGAAGCTTCGGGAGACACTGATATGGGGGATTAAAACTTCGTGCCCGGAGACGAGTTAGAGCCTCCTCCCGAGGAGTTCTAGGAGACTTTGCTGAGTACTTTGATAGGGAGAGTTTTGAGAGCATTTTGTGCGGCTTGGTATGTCAAGCCTTTATTTTGAGAATTAATGTATTTAAATGATATAATTCATTTTGGCGAACCATCTGAGGTGATCTGTTTGTCACTGATGGTTCGAGTGGGTTCTTTTAGTGATGTAGAGGCATGAGGTTAGATCCACCTTTTGGATTATAGATTTTGGAGTACATATGTATAGAACTAGAGAATTATTTCAGTATCAGTTCTTATGCGTTTCATTCTCTTTATTATTACTTGCAATGCCAATGTTTCGTACGTATCCATGGGGCACGGTCTGGAGGATCGTGCTGATGGCACGGGTTTCGGGGTATCAAAATTCGGGCTGTCACAGTTGGTATCAAAGAAACTATGAATTTTTTGAATTTCGATTAATCAATTTTGGAAATTGATTAATTGATATCGCTTCGTCTTCCTCCTCGAGCCACCTTGCAAGCTAGGGTTTTTGGGGATTTTGAATCGATTTCGAATCGAAATCCTCGCACATTTGGATCGAACTCCTAAGGTAAATCCTAGATTCTGACTTTTTCTTGAAATTTCAATTTTTACAGCCCTACATTTTTTATTTTTGATTCAAAATGCCTCCGAGAACTCGCTTGACCACAAAGCAAGCGGCTTCGAAGCTCCCGGTATGGCGTAAGAACACCGCACCGCCACTACCATCACCATCACCTCTACAAACCCCATCCCCATCGTCATCGAATACGACATCCAGTTCGACGAGCGCATCTTCACTTGAATCTTCACTGACCCTACCACCACCACCCGTAAACTTGCCCCAACCAAATGAGTGGTGGGCGGCAAAGAACTTTGAAGATGAGTATATTATCGACGAGGTCTTGTTTACAGACCCCGACATCGAGGGTGTGACCACATGGGCTAAGAACTATCTTGTCAATGCGGGCCTCGGTAACCTATTGAAGTCGCTACACAGGTATTACTACCCTAGGCTAGTTCGCATGTTTTACCAGAAACTGGAAAAGGGCCACGTTGATGACACCGTGGTGACCGAAATTGACGGTCATCATTACCTTTTTATCAGAGCCCACATATACCAATCCCTTGAATGCTACCTCGACCACGTACCAAAGACCAACCTTCTTCCCCCCTTTGAGCAAGAAATCCTAATTATGGAGATTCAGACCGAGATGACCAAGGGGCTCGACGGATCCATATCGTCCATTAGGAGGGTAGATTTACCCCACTGCATGTATATGCTTGATTCTATAATCAAGTGTAACCTCTACCCAATGCGCCATGATACAGAGAGGGTGGAGTTGGTCCAACAAGCCCTATACGCGGCATTCCGCAGCTGTTGGTTTGACGCTACCAAGATTATCTTATAGGGGATGGTCTAGATTAAAGGAAAGTTGATGAAGGGTCCTTTGAGGCCCAAGGAGAATATGCCATACGCTCACCTCATTTCGAGCATGTTGGAGTGATGTTCTGACGCTCCAGAGTACGCCATCTCACCCCATGAGGAGAAGGCTACGGACCATGTAAAGCACTACTCTATCGCTTCATGAGGTCATAGCTACCGATTATTGAAGAGGACCCTACCAGTTGAGGGCCTAGTAGCAGTAGCACCACCACCACCCCCACCACCACAACAGGGCCCACCAGTAGGGGGAGCATACCCCGTTATTTCACCAGCTGAGGGAGCACCATCTCATACTACCGTATCCCCTACGCCATCTTCACAATTAATTGCTGCCACACCTACATCCTCCCATCACAGCGGCCCCCAGCTTATGATCGAGGATGTGTTGGCGGATGGAGGTTAACAACCAGATGAATCACAGATGAACTTTTTATGTACCACACCATGCAAGACATCTATCCTCACGACCACTTTCCATTCTGCCTCAGCTCGTGCCACGTGACGAGGAGGCGAGTCACCCAGCACCAGACCAGCCGAGCAAGGGGAGGACATGAGCTTGCAGCGATGATGTTCTTTCGTGATCACTTTTTGAATTTTTGTGGTGTTGTAAGTAAACTGTGAATTGTAATTATTGAGAAATGGGACAATTGTTAACTTTTTGGAATACATGAAATGGAAATCATATTTTCTTGAAATTCGTTTGCATTTACGTTACATCTTGCATTGCATGTGGCAAAATTATTTAATTTTTCGTGATTGGGTACGTGACATCACCTGTGTGTGGGGTACCCAATCGACACACCTTTTGAGGACGAAAATTCCCAAGGTGGGGAGAATATAATATCCCTAAAAATTGAGCGATGAACAGTGACCTCGGGATTCGTGCCTGATTGGTTATAGGTTTGACCAAGTGATGGTCAAACAGTAGACTTCTATAGTAATGTATTCATGTGATGTACGTGTACCCTAAGTATAGTGTATGGTTGTTAGTTAAGGGTCACATACACCTATCTCTGGCATATGTACTTAACACCAAAGCTGAAGAGGGTTTTAAGGGTTTAATAACCTAAGGGAAGTGATTCCTTTGTTTGGTTGGTGAGAGAGTTAAGAGGAGAGAGAGAGAGAGAGAGTAAAGAGGGAGTTAATGATAAGGAGACTTATTGTGGTTTGATTGAAGGAAGGGTTTGAGCATTGAACGTCGGATTCGACGCGTGAAGGACCGTTGAAGCAAGAGTTGAAACCCTAGCCATTAAACCAACCAATCTATTCTTTAAGAGATTAATTTGAGGTAAGCTTTGTTAGATTTAAATGCATGAGTTTTGATGATTAAATTCAGTCAATAGATGGGATAAATGATGAATTAAAATGATGGAAAAAGATAAAAAAAATAGGAAGAAAAAGATTTGGAAGAACAACCCGAAAAGGGGCTGAGTTCTGGCCAAATCGATTAATCGATTTTGCTCTGGAAGTTAAAAAGGCATAAAAGCCCATGTTCGATTAATCGAGTTGGAAATCGACTAATCGACTGAGTACCTCCAGTAGCTAGAGAAATATGGCTTGGGGAAACTGATTAATTGATTTTAGAATCGAATAATCGATTTTAGTTTTCGATTAATCGATTTGGAAATCGATTAATCGATTGTGAACTTTCAATTAATCGATTTGGGATCGATTAATCGATTTTGGATTTCGATTAATCGATTAATCGATTTAGGGTTTCGATTAATCAATTTTGACAGTTTTAGTTGCCTTCTTAAATTGAACCATGAGGTTCATGGAGGGTCTTGGACCTTCTCTATTGCATCTTTATTGATGCTGTACATATGTTATGATGTACCATAGGTGGTACGAGCTAAGGCAATAATGAGGAGCCGTGTGGGACCTTGATGCTTGGACAGTCAGACACTTGAGGTAGGGAACACCTTGAACATGTACTTTGATTACAAGAGCATGTATGTAGTGATATAAAAATGAAATGAATCATATAATCTCCATGTAGGTGTGTGTGTGATACACCAATAAAATGAAAATGCTTTAATCATATAATCCTCTCAGTCTGTGTGTGTGTGTAACACCAAGTAAGCATATGAAAATGAGACATCCTTAGGGGATGAGAAATTGATAAAGGCATCAGTGTGATGCGAGTAATTTAGATATCCCAGGGATATAAGTGAGATTGCAAAGTAAGATTGAACAAAGACTGATAAGGCCTAATTGATATAAAGTAGCACATTTACTGTAATATCCCAAAAATTTGAACGTTAAACAGTGACCTCAGGATCCATGCCTGACTGGTCGCAGGTTTAACTAAGTGATGGTCAAACAGTAGACTCATGAAGTGATAAACTAATTGGATGTAAATTTGACCTAAGTGTAGTGTATGGTGTGAGTTAATGGTCACATACACCTATCTCTGGTGTATGTGCTTAACACACAAGCTGAAAAGAGGATATAAGGGTTTAATAACCTATGTTTCATTGTTTGGTTGGTAAAGAGAGTTAAGAAGAGAGATAGAGAGAGAGAGAGCGAAGGTGAGTTAATGGCAAGGAGTTAATGTGGCTGGATTGAAGGGAAGATTGAGCAATAAATGTCGGATTCAACGTGATTGGAATCGTTAAAGCAAGAACCGAAACCCTAACCATTCAAATCAGCCGTTCAATCAATTTAAAGATTGATTTGAGGTGAGTTTTGCTATATTTAAATGAGTACTTTATTGTACATTAGCTATAGGAAAGATGGGTGAAATGATCAAATAAAAGTGATGAAAAAGAAAGAAAATTAAGGAGAAAAAAGGATTTGGAAGAACAGCTCAAAAAGGGGCTGGGTTCTGGCCAAATCGATTAATCGATTTTGAGAATCGATTAATCGATTTTGGTCTAAAAGTTGAAAAAGTAGAAATGCCCGATTTCGATTAATCGATCTTGAAATTGATTAATCAATTTTGAAAGTCGATTGATCGATTTTGAAATTGACTAATCGACTGGGTACCTCCAGTGGCGGGAGAAATGAGAATTGGGGAAATTGACTAATCGATTTGGGAAATTGATTAATCGATTTGAGATCGACTAATCGATTTCAAATTTTTGACTACTCGATTTGAGAATCGATTTAACCATTTTGGGGATTTTGATTAATCGATTTGGGATCGATTAATCAATTTTGGATTTCGATTAATCGATTTTGGGAATCGATTAATCGATTTATGGTTCGATTAATCGATTTTGGTAATCGATTAATCAATTTTGGCAATCGATTAATCGATTTTGGCAGTTTCACTTCACTTTCTAATTGGACCTTGAGGTTTATGGAGGGTTTAGGACCTTCTTTATTGCATCTTTAATGATATGTTGCATGTGTTATGGTGTACCATAGGTGGTATGTGTGAGAGCAAGCATAAGGAGCCGCGAGGGACCTTGATGCTTGAACCTTCAGAGACTTGACGTAGGGAACACCTTGAACATGTACTTTAATTGCAATAGCATGTATGTAGTGATATAGAAATCAAATTGAAAAATATTTTAACTGTGTAAATCTTTATAAAAAGGGTGTGTGTGTGACACCAAGAAAGTAAATGAGAATGAGACATCTCCAGGGGATGAGAAAGTGATAAAGGCATTAGTGTGATGCGAGTAATTTAGACATCCCAGGGATGTAAGTAAGATTGAATAATGACTGGTAAGGCCTAACTGATATAAAGTAGCACTTTTATATGATGACTAACTATATATAAAACACATGATATTTTTGTTATTTAAGGTTTGAATAGAATACCCCACCGACATGGCGGGATACCCACGACTGACTCGACAGGATATCTGCGACCAGTACGGCGGCCAATCCGTACACCGGTACGGAGGTTTATCCGTACACAGTAAGCACATCCCAGGGATGTTGAGATGAGATTTAACCTCGCCGCCTATGAGAAAGGGGCTTGGGTAGTATTCCCAAGGAATACATATAACAACTGTCTATTTAGACGACAATGGAGGATATTCCATCGGGGCTCGATGCTATATTGCTCAGGGACTACTTAAGTTGAAGATTTAAGTTTTGCTTTAGGCCTATTCAGTGTCATTCATGAACAATTAACAACAAAGGAAAACATACAACTACCAGTAAATTTAAATACAAATTGTCATCTTTTAAACTGTTTTTCCAGCAAGTGCATAGATACATCATGCTTAGAATATCATGGAATATATGTGAGATTTTGACTTATATGTTCATTGTATTATTCCCTATTGAACTAGGATGTAGCTCACCCTTTATACTATACATCGCAAGTCCAGTGCTAGCAGCGGCCGAGGCTTCAGGAGACGTGGATCCGGGTGATTCGGATTACGTGCCCGGGGAAGAGTTAGAGCCCCCTCTTGAGGACTTCTTCTAGGAGACTCCGCTGAGTACTTTGAGAGAACAGTTTTGAGAGCATATTGGTACGGCTTGGTATGTCAAGCCTTTATTTTGATAAACAATGTAATTAATTGATATATTCTTTTTGGTGAACCATCTAGGGTGATCTGTTTATCACCGATGGTTCAGATCGGTTCTCTATTCATGCAGTGGCATGAAAGTAGAACTGTCTTTTGAGTTTATACTTAGAATAGTATTTTACTTCCGCATCGTGTAGTTATTGTTCCATTTTATCTTAATATTGCTTGTTATACCAATGTTTCGTACATAGCCATGGGGCAGGGTCTAGAGGATCGTGCTGATGGCACGGGTTTCGAGGTGCCAAAATCCGGGCTGCCACATTTACACAGTGAATAACTATATGTCAAGCACATGATATTTTTGTTATTTAAGGTTTGAATAGAATACCCCACCGACGTGGCGGGATACCCACGACAGACTCGACAGAATATTCGTGACCGGTACGGCGGCCAATCCGTACACCAGTACAACGGTCTATCCGTATACAATAGCACATACCAGGGATGTTGAGATGAGATTAGACCCCGTCGCCTATGAGAAAAGGATCTGGGTAGTATTCAAAGTGACATATTTATAACAACTGTCTATTTAGACGACGATGGAGGGTATTCCATCGGGGCTTGATGCTATGTTGCTCGGGGATTACTTAAGTTGAAGATTTAAGTTTCTTTAGGCCTATTCAGTGTAATTCATGAACAGTTGATAATAAATGTAACATGTAAACCACCAGTAAACTTCAATGCATATGTAACCCTTTAAATTGTTTTCCATTAAGTTCATAAATATATCATGCTATCATATCGTGGAATATATGTGAGGATTTGACTTATATGTTCATTGTGTTGTTCCCTATTGAGCTAGGATGTAGCTCACCCTTTAGATTATATGTCGCAGGTCTTTTGCTTGCAGACGTAGAGGCTTCGGGAGATGCTGATTTGGGAGATTCGGACTTCGTGCCCGGAGACGAGTTAGAGCCTCCTCCCGAGGACTTCTTCTAGGAGACTTCGCTGAGTACTTTTATAGGGAGAGTTTTGAGAGCATTTTGTGCGACTTAGTATGTCAAGCCTTTATTTTGAGAAACAATATATTTAAATGATATAATTCTTTTTGGCGAACCATCTGAGGTTATCTGTTTGTCACTGATGGTTCGGATGGGTTCTTTTACTCATGCAGAGGCATGAGTTTAGAACCACCTTTTAGATTAGATTTTGGAGTATATATGTATAGAACTGGAAAATTATTTTAGTATCAGTTCTTATACGTTTCATTGTCTTTTTTATTACTTGCAATGCCAATGCTCTGTACGTATCCATGGTGCACGGTCTGGAGGATCGTGCTGATGGCACGGGTTTCGGGGTGTTGAAATCCGGGCTGTCACACATCGACTTCCCAAGGCTACTGAAATTGGAAGCAAACGATAAAATAAGGAAATCACATATTGCGGACTTCCAGCATAAGATAAATTTGACATGAGGCGATATCGCATCCAAATATAGGCACTATCGCTAAAATTTAGAAGCACCAACACTTCGAAATGATGCTATGATGCCTTCAAAAGATAAGATTCGCTTCTAAATGAAGATTTGGCACCTCTAACACATGCGCAATTATTACGAAATGAAGCGATGATGCCTTTATAACCAGCGTAATCGCTTCTTAAGGAAGAGGTCGCATATTCTCCAAATCTTAATTTGTCAAAAATAATGTGGAATATCTATCATCGTTTAGGCTGCCCACATTCGGCAACTGGAGGTGACACCCGACGAAAGGTCCCTGCCTGTGGTAGAAGCCGTGTTGAGAATAGGATAAAGACCTACAGAATCAGGTGAAGGACAACTGGTCCCTCCCATTACTGTGCAGAGGAAGAAAATGGACATTGGCGTTATTAGCGTCTCGAACGAGGAAGAGGCAGGGGAGGAACAAGAAGAAGAGGAAGAAGAAGAATCCAAATCTTGTCAGTTCGCGAAACAGCGGATTAATGAACAACGAAATCAGTCTGTAGATTTAAGAATTACAGACTGTGAGAGGTCAATGATAGAGTGGAGCAAAGGTTTCGACGACCTCCGTGTAAAGGTTCTTCAGCTGGAAAAGAAGATCTAACAACTGAAGGTAAAGGTTCTTCAATTGGAATAGGAGAATGAGAAACTGAAGGGTAAGAACGCCCTTATGTGGAAGGAACATGCGAATATTAAGAATTAGTTTGCCCTCTTCCGAAATCAACAAGCATGTCTATTCGAGGTATGCTTCTAAACTGAGCTTGAGGAAGCCCAACAACGAAGTGCAGACGCTTCTCTATGATGCATCAACGCTTCGACTATGAAGCGCCTACGCCTCCATATCTAGCGTTGACGCTTCTATAGGAGGTGATGACGCTTATCTATGATGCGTTACGCTTTGTATATGAAGTGCGAACGCTTCTACATATTAACTATTTTTTAAACAAGAGCTTATATTTTTATGATATTGCAGGCCCACAGTGTGACGAGAAATCCGTTAGGCCTCGCTAGAAAATATTAGACACGTATCCCCCAACGCCAAAGGTCTGGGTCCACCCGAACCCCCACCCCCACCCACAACCACAATCACAATCACAACCCCATCCCCAACCTCACCCACAGCCTCTGCCCCAACCCCACACATAGCCATAACCACAACCACAACCCAAACCCAAGCCCAAGCCCAAGCCCAAGCCCAAGCCTATGGACAAGGACAAGCCCCAGCCCCAGCCTAAGCCCAAGCCCCAACACAAGCCTAGGCCATAGCCCAAGCCCAAGCCCAAGTCCCAGCCCAAGCCCCAACCCCATCCCAAGCCCCAGCCCTAACCGCATCGACAATCACAGACCAAGCCCCATCCCAACCAAACCTGAAGCCCTTACCCAACAAAAGTCCAAAACCCAACCTCCTACAAAGAAGCCATCCCCAACCACAACTACAACCTCCACCGTCTATTGCATCTCATGACGAAGAAGAAGAAGCGGAGATCGAGGTCTCCATCTCTTTCAGGAGAAGTGCGAGGACCCAGGCAAAAGGCCTCACAATTCCTCCCTCCCAAACTCACTCTAAAAGAAAGGGAGAGTTGGTCTCCCAAACTCACAAAAGGAAGGCCAAAGTTGTGTGTTTACCGCCCACTAATGCACCACCTAGCGACTATATGAGTGCTATTTAGGTAATGCCCAACAAAGAGAACGAGTAAGTATATTCCCTCCATGCAATATTTAATATGCCTTTCAAAGCATCAATGCGTCATTGTCGACACATCGTCGCTTTTAGGTCAGAGCATCATCGCTTTGTAAAGTAAGCGCTAACGCGTCTACAGAGACTGATCCACTTATATTTTAATTTGAACGTAGGACTGTCATCTCGACCGTTGGGTCCCGGCGTATTTCCATCAAGTTGATGCGCTGCCTGGGATTCAAATAGGAAATAGAAGACCCAGTAAGTATTAGTCCCTATTCAAAATTGTCACTTTCTTGATTCCATATTGATATTTACACTTTAGTATGCAAATAATGACTACGTACTTTAGGGTCATGGACAAGCAGGAAGATATTAAGAAGAAGAGGAAGACTTTCCGGATGGCTATCATTAGATTCAACTGCATGACCACGGATTTTAGAGATTTTGAGAATTACTTTAGAGAGTGGTGAACACGCGCCCCGCTACATTTTGGGATGGAGCAGAGAGTACAAATATAAAGTATCAAAAAATTTTGACCTTTGAACAGTTTGCCTCGATGTGCGTGCTTGACTGGTCACGCACCTGAGAATATAATAAAGTATTAAAATATTAAAGTGATTTAAGGAGATAGAATAAATTTGAGTGAGAAAAAATGATGTTAGAAATAATAAGAACCATTAGATAGTGTATCGTGCACCGAGGCACGGTACATCGGCTTAACACCTAATACTAAGCATTCAAGTATAAAGGTGAAATGCATAAGAGAATTCATTTCTCTTGTTTTAAGTTGTTGAGGAAGTTATTGAGAAGAGAGAGAAAGAAGGTGATCTTTAAATTCGTGTGTGTGGTGTGCAAGATCGGAGACTATGTGTGAAGTCGTGGATTTATTGAAGAGAAATTTTAAATTCCAATTATGAAACCCTAGTTGGGGCATGAGCATGTGGATCGAGGAATCGATCAATTAAAGGTGAGAAAATTCACGTGATATTGTGGTCTTTAGTTATGTTAGACTTTAGGTACGATGTGGGTGGAAAATTGGAAGTATAGGAGTTTAATTTAAAAGAAAATGGATTTGGGAAGTTGAAACCCGTGAATGTAAAAAATCTGACAAAACCGATCAATCGAAATAAGTATCCAATCGATCAATTTTGTCAGAGCAAAAATGTGAAAATGTCGGGAGAAACCGAACGATCGAAATGAAATTCAATCGATCGATTTGTGAAACCAATCAATTGATATGAACACTAATCGATCGATTTGTGAAAATAGTGTGCATGTTAGAGATTTTCTGAAGGAACTAATCAATCGATTGATTTGAAATTCGATCAATCGATTTGGGAACCGATCGATCAGATTGTGATATGGGAAATGTGTGATTTTCTAATGAAACTGATCGATCAAAATATATTTCGATCGATGGATTTTGGAAATCGATCGATTGGTTTGGGAATCGATCGATCTATTTGGACAGATTCAGGAATTTGATTTGTTTTGTTAAGGGGACTTGGGGAAAACTTTATACCTTTCCATTTTACGTCATTTCTGACATATGAATCATCATTTGGTGTGTTATAGGTGTGAGTTCAGTATGTGCTAGGAGAGCTAGCTCAGAATAAGAAGTCTTCGTTTGGCTTTCCGTTGAAGTAAGGAAAACTTTGTAACATATACATTTGATTACAACTAACATGGATTTTATGATGTGATAGAAATATGTGTGATTTGTGAAACTTGTTATTTATTAGCATGAATTTCATTCATAGTTTTAAATATTAAAAGTGTGTGTGTATGTGCACTCAGATTTGTATGGAAATCAGCCATGTGCGTGTGTAACATCAAGAAGATATGACTAAGTGTATGTGTGAGATTTGAAGCTGCAAACCTAATTATAAAATACCACATTTAACGGTGATAAACTATAAGTTAATTTCTTACTTTAATTTAAGGTTCATGAGCAAATACCCAACCGACGCGGTGGGATATCTGTGACAGATGCGGTGGGATATCCGTGATCGGTACGACGGGATATTCGTACAATTGTGCTCTAGGACGGCGAGATATCCATTCATTTCTTACCGATTTGCGGTAAATTTCCTTCGGCACAAGCTTCCCTCATACGAAGGGGCTTGGGCATCAGTAAAATGGTTCGTTGAATGATGATGGTGGATATTCTTATCAGTATATTTGCGAATCTCGATGCTATATATGCTCGAGATAGCATTTAAGTAATCAGTTTAAGTTTTTCATTTGTTATGAGAATAAGTTTTGGAAATCATGTGTTTAAACTTTAAAATCTGCATTTGATATCAGTTTTGCTTTAAGTCAAATACCTTTAAATTGTGATTCTTTATTTGAAAAGCATGTTCGATTATGTCATGAGATATATGTGTGATGTGATAATATGCATGTCATTGATGTTTCTCTACTGAGCTTAGATGTTAGCTCATCCATCAACTATACATCACAGGTACAAGTGTAGATCAGGATCGGGTACTGGAGAAAGGCACAGGATCTCCCATTTGGAGAATTCTACCCTAGGTGAGGACTATTGCTAGACATGTTTTGGGTTTGTATGATAGATATTTTTGGGGTCTTTTGGATTTTAGATTTGGTATGTCTTATGACTGGATACAGTGTTAAAAGAATTAGTTGGTAGGTGTGATTTGGATGCTACTATTTTGGTAATGGTTGACCATCACGGATGGTTTCTTTTAGTCTTTTAGTGGTGAATATTATTTATAAAGATGAAGGTATTTAGATCTGCCTAGTGATATCTAAATTTTCATTTCTGGATACATATGATATATGCTTTGATTTTCGTGCGATTATGTGTGGATATACCAAGTATTTTTATAATCGGATTGTGAAGTGCGATCCGACGGTTCGGTTTTCCTTGAGTTTCAGAAGTAAGAAAAAAAATAGAAAATATTGTACAGGATTTTATGAGAATGAGAAAATCGGGTTGTCACAACGCCGATTCTTTTTTCGCACAGCAGAACACAATGTCGTTGCAACATTTCTTCATAAATAAAAATCATGGCTTGAATGCGATTGAGTGTGAAATTTTTTATTTTTCGATTCATATCCTGAAGTCACCACACTGGGCATTTACCGTGGCGACCCCCTCAGCTCATAAAATCGATGTCCTTGACTCCCTCCCAGATCTTCCTGTGAAAACCAAATTTGGCAAGGCGATAAGGACACTGGTAAGCTACGCTAGAATACTCTCAAAAGTAATGCCAGAATCGTTTATCGCTTTTAGCGGAAGTGCTTTGACAATGGGGCATCAACGCTTCCAAAATAGGGCATCAGCAATTTGACAATGGGAAGTCAGCGCTTCCAAAATGGTCAGAGCTTTGACAATGGGGCATCAATGCTTCCAAAATGGGGCATCAGTGCTTTGACATTGGTGCGTCAGTACTTCCAAAATGGGGTGCCAACGCTTTGACATTAGTGTGACAACGCTTCCAAAATGGGGCGTCAATGCTTTGACACTAGTGCATTAGTGCTCCTTTATGTTTTCTAAATTCATGTGTAGCTGATATTTTACTTTTTCTTTATTGACAGGCGCAATATCTCCTAGCCCTGCTTCATATGCCGGGCGGCCCGACTTCCGTTTTTGGCAAATGGCCTTGGGACAGTAACGCTGTCTACGATGAGCCGACCCAAAAAAATAATACTGACTGTGAGATTTTTGTGATGAAATACGTGGTTTATTTAAGCAGAGAACTCCAGCTAGATTTCAAGCCGGAAGACGTCGAAACTTTCAGGACAAAGATTGGGCATATCATTGGTACGCACAAGGAAGAGAATTGGGATGCCATTGACAATGTGGAATCGCTTATATAAATTTTTTGATATACATAAATGTACAGTGATTCTTTTTAAACGGGAATTTTTTAATACACGGGATTTATTCACAGCGGCTTGACATTGAGGCATCAGCGCTTTCACAATGGGGCGTCAGCACTTTGGCAATGAGACATCAGCGCTCCACAAATGGAGCGTCAGTGCCTCCATTTTCTTAATGCATTTGTAACTTATATTTTACTTCAACAGACGTGTTATCCTCTTCGTGAAATTAAACTAAAAAGTTTGTATTTATATAAACTGTGACTAATTACAAAATAAATTATACAAGAAGGAAAAAAAAACGTAGGATAAAACTAATTAGACAAATGAGAAAAGTTGTGCGTCGTCTTTAAAATTTATCCCGCCAAAAAAGCGACTCCTCCCAACACCGGAATGTCATCTACTTATCGTCTTCGAGAAGGTAGGGGTAGGTGAAGATGGGGAAGAAGGTGGAGAGTTAGGATGGGGTGTAGGGCAGGGGGGGATGTGGTAGATGACTCAGCGTCGTCCAAAATGCTCCGTTGTTGGCAAAATTGCCTCTCCTTCTTGGTCAAAATTGCTTCAAGTGCGACCTTTTGCCTTTTAATCAGCCTCTCCTTCTTGGCCAAAAGCACGTATATCTCACACTTTTCCCTTTTGATAAGATTATCAAGGGTTTCATTTATCTCGGACCAGCTGGGTTGTTCTACCATGTTTTAGGGTTTAGGATTTAGAGAAAGGGGCTTCAAAGATAGAGGGCAAAAGAAAGGATATTGTAAAGTCCCAAAAAGTTTTGACCTTTGACAATTCATCTCAGTATGCATGCCTAACTAGTCACACACTTGACAATATAAAAATATATGAGTTAAAGTTAGATTAAGTTTTGAGTGAAAATGATTGAGTTAGTGGTGATATTAGACCATTTGATGAAGTGATGTACACCGAGTTACAGTTTAGCGGCTTAACACCTGAGCCTAAGCTTTTAAGTAGAAGGGCTAAGTGAATGAGAGAATTCATTTCTCTTGGTTGGTTGTTGAGAAGTTATTGAGAAGAGAGAAGGAAAGAGAGTTATAAATTGTGTGTGAGTGCAAGCGTGAAACTGTGCATAAAGTTGTGGAACTAGGATCAAAGAGAATCCCAAAATTCCAACTTTGAAACCCTAGCTTGGGCATGAACTCATTGATCGAGGAATCGATCAATTAAAGATGAGAAAATTTATGTGAAATTATGATTTTAAGTTAAATTAGACTTTGTGTATGATGTGGGTGATAAATTGGTAGAAAGGAAGTTAAAATTTAAGAAAAATAAGTTTTTGAGGTTAAAACCCACGTATGTGAGAAATCTGACAAAATCGATCGATCGAAATCAGTATCCGATCGATCGATTTTGTCGGAGCAAAAATATGAAAGAGTTTGGAGAAATCAAAGGATAGAAATGAAATTTGATCGATCGATTTGTGAAATCGATCGATCGGTCTGAGCACTGATCAATCGATTTATGAAAAACACTGTACGTGTTAGAGAGCTTCTGAAGGAACCAATCGATCAAATTTGAATTCGATCGATTAATTTGAAATTTGATCGATAGATTTGAAAACTAATCGATCAGATTATGGCACTAGAAGGGTGTAGCTTTCTGAAGGAACCGATCGATCGATTTAAAATTTTGATCGATCGATTTGGGAACCGATCGATCGGATTGTGAGATGAGAGATATGAGGTTTATGAGGAAATCGATCGATCGGTTCCCAAATCGATCGATCGATTTGGACAGATTCAGGAATTTATTTTGTTTTGTTAAGGAGACTTGGGGGAGACTTTATATCATCCCGTTTTACGCCATTTCTGACGTATGGATTATGACTTGGTGTGTTTTAGGTATGAGCATGTGTATGCAAGAGAGGGACTAGCTTGGAGTTAGAAGCCTTTCGTTTTAGCTTTTCATTGAGGTAGGGAAAACTCAGTAACATGTGCATTTAACTACAACTAGCATGAATTTTGTGATATGATAAGAATGTGTGTGATTTGTGAGTTTTAAATATGAAAGGTGTGTTTCTGTGTATGTGCACTTAAAGAAACTACGTGTGTCTATGTGTGACATCAGATTCGTAGGTCTATGTGAAATAAGCTCTATGTGTGTGTGACTTCAGAAAGATGTGAATAAGTGTGTGCAAGCTTTGAAACTTCTAATCTATTATAAATTATCACAATTCACAGTGATAAACTATAAGTTAGATTTAGCACTTTGATTTAAGGTTCATGTGTGTAGATACCTTACTGACGCGGCGGTATATCCGTGATCGGTACGGCGGGATATCCATAAGTGTGCTTCGGTACAGTAAAATATTCATTCTTTAATTACCATTCTGCGCTAATACTTTGTGCAACACAAGTTACCTCGTTCGAAGGGGCTTACGCATTGTGTAAAATTATTCATTGAACGACGATGGTTGAGGTTTCCTATCGGTATATGTGTGGCTCTCAATGCTATATATGCTCGAGAGAGTATTTAAGTAAGTGTTTTAAGTGTGTGTGTTATGAGAGGAAGCTTTAGAAACTATGATTCGTGTTATTTGACATGTGCATCAAATATCAGTTTTTGTGTCAATTTAAATATTTTTAAATTATGATTCACAGTATGAAAAGCATGTTTTGAAATATGTCATGAGATATATGTGTGATATAAAAATATGCATGTTAAGTTATATTTTCCTATTGAGCTTAGATGTTAGCTCACCCCTCGACTATATGTCATAGGTACAGGTATTGATGTAGGTACTGAGGACATAGATCCTGATGACCCTGAGTACGTGCCTGAGCCCCTTCCTGACGAGTTCTTCTAGTTTGCATTATTGCACTAGTTATTATTTTGAGATTTTTGTGTAAGGCTTGGTATGTCCAACAATTTTAGTTTGTGTATTGGATATAGTATGTTACTTTTGTATTATTTTGTGAACCATGTTATGGTGATAGTTGTTTTGTCACTGGTAGTTCGGTTCGATTCTTTTATTCATGGGTTTTTGCATGGAATTAGAACCGTATTTTATTGTAAATTGGATGTTGCCATTATATAAAATTGGAGGTTTAAATCCTTATGATGACTCTATCTGCTTAGAATATATGCTTATTTCTACTTTATGTGTGGATGTATCAGGTGTTCGGTGTGTTACTGGATCACCCTATGGGTGATCTGACGACACAAATTTTTGGGTGCGAAAATCAAGGCTATCACAGATATGGTCAATGTGAATAAATGTTTGTACTATAAAACCACTTTTTTATTTAATTGGAAAACAAAAAGCCGCTTCTTTTGTAATGTTCGAAAAGATTGAGCGAAAAGAAGCATATTTATCGGGATACGAACAGCCGCTGTAATAAATAATGTTAGAAAATAATGTGCGAAAAGACTACATAGTCTACAATTTCAAAGTCCTCGAAATTTCTAATAAATGAAACCCCGCTTAGGTCAAGGACCGTCATCGCACATGATTGAAGCGATGACACTTCGAATTAGAAGTGATGACACTTCGATAATCGTCTGACTAAAGCGCTGACGCTGCTATGAACAAGCGCCATGGGTAACATCAAATAGCAGTCCGGTATTCGAGAAGTTTCTCCACCGACCCTCAAAATTTATTTCGAAGTGACATTTCAAACCCTAGCCATTTTCCTTATAAAGCCACGTCCCGTCACAAACCCTTCTCATTCCAAACCCATCGTCTTTCTCCGTCTCCTAGCCCTATCCCCATGGCGGAAGAACCGAACCATGACGAGCTAAGTAGAAGGCTTGATCGAATCCTTGAAAAGCAAAGAGCTGAACTTCTGGCTACAATAAAGAGATTAGAAAAGTTGAAGCGTCAGCGACCCATTCCAGACGTTGAATCCTCTACTGAGACCCCCCGTTGCCATATCCTCGTCCCAAACCGACCCTTTTTTCAACTTGTCACCTTCCCCCACTTCTTCACAATCTCACCAACCTCACCATCAAAGGTTGCATCCTCAGTGCAAGTTCCTCTACGAGGATGGTGGGTTAGAAATTTACAACAAGAGGGAGCCATCTCTCTTGATAAAGCCAAAAATGTGAAGACCCTTTCCTCGCTCCTCCTCCCTTCATTCTCTTTTCTTCTTCCGCCTCGACCTCAGCATCATCGTCTCCACTATCTCGGCGTATAGTTTGTTGTACTTTGTCGACAGTGTAATCCTTGCTTCTAAGGATCCCTACGATCATCCCATCAATGGCTAAATGAGGGAGCCATCTCTCTTGATGGAGCTAAAAATTTACAACAAACTACCCAGATGGTGGGTTGAAAATTTATAGCAAGAGGGAGCCATCTCTCTTGACGGAGCCAAAAATTTGAAGACCCTGAGACAGATTTCCATCGCAAACTTTATCGCGTCAGTCCTAATCTAGATTTTTCCTAGGTTTATCGTTTATGTAATCAGCTTCTTGATTTATTTTTTATAAGTTTAAACAAAAGTTAATTCGTATAAATATTTCTTTCCATATTAATTGAAAATTTCTTTTTGTGTATAACACATTCTGTTGTGCATATTTTTCTTCTTGGTTTTTCTTCTTGACTTTCTTTCCACTCGGCACTATGATAAATTTTCTGGTATCCCCTTTTTTTGCACAATATTGTCCTATTTAAGTTTGGGGGGTATACACCTTCTGTATATAAATAAAAGTTAGCTCAAAAGTTACAAATTTGAAACGACGACACTTTGAGATCAAAGCAATAATGCTTCGAGATGGAAGCGGTAACGCTTCGTGATAGAAGCAATATCGCTTCGAAGTCAAAACAATGAAGCTTCAAGATAGACTGAGGTTAAAGGAAGACTTTGTATTTTAGGGACATGTGACATGTGAAAACACAATGTAGGCCACCTAATTTAACGTTCATGATCTATAGATCCTTAGTGGATAAGATTAGAGCAAAACACAATATTTATCATATGATCTATTGTTGTCAACAATAGAATCAAATAATAGCATTTGACTATATTTAATCACATGATGAAGATTATATTTCGTGTCAATATTATCCACTGAGGATCTATAGATCTTAAACTTTAAATCAGACAGCCTAGATTGTGTTTTCACATGCTCCCTTATTTATTTGAGTAAAAAAGGGGTTCATATTGGGATGCGAACAACCGTTTCGCCTACAAAGGTGCAACGTGTCATTTCGCACAAAAAATGTGCTACGTGTTATTACTCTAACAAAGCCAGTAAATGAGGTAAGGTCGGTCGTTGCTTCCCACAAAAAGGTGTAAGTGTCAACTTACACTTGTACGTTTAAGAAGCGGTGATGTTTTTCATAGGATTTCCCTTGGCTGTATATTTTTATTTAGCTAATTAAAAAGTGTCAACACTTTTGAATTAGATCGTGATCGCTTTTCAATTGATTCATCATCGGCTTTTAACTATGCAATGTATATATTTTGTTAGCTCATTTGGAGATATATTATTTTCTTATTATTCTTGTCAATCTCTTCATATGCACTGAGGATAAAGTTATAATAAAGATATAGATTTAAAATAGTCGCTGCAATAAAAATGAATTGTAAATATATCGGAATTACCACCACTTGCACAGTTAAAAAATGATGATGCTTTAATTAAAAAGCGACCACAATCTAACTAAAAAGCGCAGATGCTTGAATTATAGAGCGATGACGCTTTAAGTTAGAAGCGATGATGCCTTGAGTTAGAAGCGCTGACGCGTCTTATTGAAGCGAACTGAGTATTAAGGCTAGTTGAGGCACTGCCGCTTCAAACTGTCAGTGACGGAGGCTAGCTGTAATAAATAATGTATATCCTGAGGACGTCCACGCTTCAACTAAGAGGCGATGACGCTTCATTAGCTGGTTTATGGTTTAAAGGAAGAGGGTTTTTCAAATGGCTACGATTAACAAAGATTTCTCTTATAAACTTCTCGGGATTTGTAATAAACAAAATCCTGCTTACATCAAGAGACATAGCCATCAACCGAAGCGCCAACGCTTCAACTACAAGCGATGACGCTTTAAAATAGAAGTGATGACGTTTAAAATTAGAAGCGAAGACGCTTCCTATTAGAAGCGATGACGCTTCTAATTAGAGCTTGCGCTACGACCTAGAGGAATTATTATTACCAGCATGATTATTAGGGTTTCCAGCACATCGAAAAGCAGAGATTGTATTAATTTAAATGACAAAAGCAAAGTTTTTAACACATGATTTGTTATTACAATATGATAAACGAAGTGTGGATGCTTTACATAAGCAACATCGCGCTCGGCGCTCCTTAGCGACATGATTATTAGATGAAGTAGCATGATTAAGGCGTTTTTATATTTTTTGATAAATAAGGCATTTTTATTGAGATATGAACAGCCGCTGGAGTAATTAATGTTGGATAAGATTGAGGGAAAATATAACACAATTCACAATTTGAAGCTCCTCGAGAATCGTTTTTACTGAGATACGAACAGTTGCTGTAATAAATTATGTTAGAAAAGATTATACAAAAAGACAACACAATCCACAATATCAAAGTTCTGTCAAATCATAACAAAGGAACGCCGCTTACATCAAGAAGCGTCCCCACCCGTAATTGAAGCAATGACACTTCTACAATTTGCTTACAGAAGCACTGACGCTTCGAAGAAGCAGCGCCATAGGTAACTTCAAATAGCGGCGCATTATTCTTGATATTTATGTTGTTCTAACTAAGTCTTAACTTATTGTAAGCGCACAATGGAAATTGTAATACTAGCATAGGATCGTTCCCACAAGGTAGTGTTTTATCTCATATTTATTAATTTTTTGAAAACTTATATTTACCTTTTAAGATCCTAAACTACTTGAGAAATATGAATAAAATAATAGTTTCTTAAACTAATTTACAAAAAAATAAATCTTAGATCCTCCTTTAGATTATGGTTGTCAATCATAATTTTCAGTTATCGGATGTTTACCAATTTAAAATACCGTTACACTATATCTAAGTCCTCTAGAATTTGGGCGTCAATCAAAAACTAGCATCCTTTACTATAGATCTATACTAATTTTTAATCTACTAGAAATTTGGGTGTCAATCAAACTCCAGAAAATTAAAGATGGAAAATAAAAACTATTACACTAATCTACAAATCTCAACCTGAGTCATCAATTCAAATTAAAACTTGGAGATGTTTACAAAGCAGTAAATTACAATAAAAATAAATCTAAACAAGAAAGCAGTAAAATTATATCTTTCACCCCTCAGCTGTAGGCATCAATTGCTTCTGAGAAACTACAGATATCTACTCTAATCTTCTAGCTCTTAATCTCAGCTGTCAATTGTGATTGAGGAACCTTGAATATCTAAACTAAACTATTCTAATCATCGAAAGAAAACCCAACCTTAGGCGTCAATTGATGCTGAGAATTTCTTCGATGATTAATTCCTATACCAAGCTCTCTTATTTATAGATTATAAGGAGTCAGTTTATAGTGTTCTAATCCTAATAAAAGAAACTATTAAAAAGAAAAGATTCCTAAAATAACTCTACTTCTAATCATATCTTTTCTTACTTTCAACAATTGATGTCCTTCTGGATTTTCTCCTTTATTTTAGCAACATAGTCCATTAAGAGTCTTCTTTAGTCATTCTTCTCAAATTCGTGATTGGCCAGACTTCTAAGTCAAGAATTCTTTTAATTATATGCATGGCGGTGGAAATCCTCACATTATCAGTAGCCTCAGAAAGCTTCCTTTTGTAAAATTGTAAATCACAATTTTATAACTTTGCACTCTCTGGACGATTCTTTATTTACATTCGATCGTCTTCTCTTTTGTATCGCACTTTACTTTTGAACGTTTCTTCTGAAGAATCGTAAATTACAATTTTTTATTTTCTTCCTTTGTAGCGTTTCGCTCAATCGTAAAGTACGATTTTCTAGTAGGCGATGATTCATCTTTTTCGTTCAATCGTCTTTCTTATTGCTTTATGAGTTCATTTTGACGAATATTAATACTTTGGCTCTATTTTACTATTTTTCCTTAACATTTGTACATCAATAAATTGTTAATAGTAAACTAAGATCTAGCATCACTAAGTTAAGGGTGGTAAAATGGTATATTATGTGATTGATCACACCCCCAAACTTATGCCTTGCTAGTCTCTAGCAAACAAGGAAATATAAAACATCCTATACTAAGAATTTAAATGCCACTTTCGTAGGGAGCACGATTGTATTTAGCAGATGCAACAACCCTTTAAACCCCTAAGTAATTCCTAGTGGAGGAGTTGTAGTCTCTTGAAGGTTTTCAGTGAAGTTACCTACAAACTTCAAATATTTTTAGATTTTTCAAAATATTTTTTTAAAACTAAACAAAGGAAATTTAAAAATCTAAGCTGATTCTGTATACTGATTATTTAATCATCACATGGTTGTGCGGTGGATGTAAGGATCCATGAACTTGAACATATGTAAATGAGGTTAAAACAGGCTGGGCACTTATATTTATTTAGCAAGATCACATGGTGAATAACTATATGCAGCACACAATTGATTTAAGGTTTGGAGAATACCCAATCGACGCGGTGGTATATCCGTGACTGACACGGCAGGATATCCGTGACCGGTACGGCGGCGAATCCGTGCACCAGTAGACATCCCAGGGATGTATAGTAGTGATGTACCCATCGCCTATGAGAAAGGGGCGTGGGTCAAGTTAATAGCAAAAATAGTCTGATTAGATGACGATGGAGGGTATGCCATCGGGGCTCGATGCTATATTGCTCGGGGATTATTTAAGGTACTATTTTAAGTCATGGGACTAGCCTTTTTGAAATCATAAGCATTAATGAACATCAGATGTCATGAGTAGAATAATAAAAGCACTCTATTTATTTTATTGCATCTCAAATGGTTATCAGTCAAATTACATTGATGAACTCATGCTTTATATATGTCATGAAATGTATGTAAGTACGATGTACCTGATCAGATATTATCCCTATTGAGCTAGGATGTATCTCACCTCTTTTTAACTATACGTCACAGGTTCAGAGTTAGGAGCTGCTGCTAGTGAGGTTGATCCCGATGACTTAGATTACGTTCCGAGGGAGGAATCTGAGCCTCCTCCTGAGAAGTTCTTCTAGGAGATTTGCTGCATACTTTGAAATTTTGTAAGAGAGAGATTTAACGCTTGGCACGTCCAGCCATGTTTTATTTATTTTGCGAGAGTTATGATGCCTATAATATTCTTTTGTCGAACCATTTTGGGTGACCGCAGTAACGGCACTGATGGTTGGGCTAGTTCTTTTGTCCATACAGAGGTATGGGATTAGAACTATCCTTTGGATTAAAGTTTTAATGTGGTATATTGTAGAACTGGAGATATGTTCTGCACTATATTCTTATTGTATTTTGTGTATGGTTGAGATGTACCAAGTGTTCTACATATTATGGGGCACGACCTCGAGGGTCGTGCTGATGGCACGGATTTTGGGGTGTCAAAATTCGGGCTGTCACAGTTGGTATCAAAGCTTTTCGTTAGGATTTCTGATGTCTTCTGGAAGAAAGGGTTGACCTAGAGGTAGCCAAAATAGGACCCAGAGAGGTGAAGAGGGGTTTCAAGCAGGGTCTAGTAGTAGAGACCAAGAAAATTCTCGTGAAGGAGATCAGAGGAGTGAAACGACCGATCGTATCGCATTGGCTATGGAGACTATGGCCGCTGTGATGGCTCAGCAGACGCAGTAGACTACGATACTGGCCGAGCAGACGGCATTATTGGCGGATAATAATGTCAATAATGCCAATAGTCATCAGCCACCACCACCGCCTCCTCCAGCGTTGTTGCCCTCGTCATTTATTGATTTTAAGAGATTGAGACCTCCTAGCTTCTATGGGCAGACAGATCCATTGGAAGCAGAAAAATGGCTAAACCAGATAGAGAAACTTCTAGACAGATTGCAGAGTACAGAGAATGAGAAGGTAGGATGGGCTTCCTTCCAGCTTCAGGGAGATGCCGATCCATGGTGGAAATCTGTACTGAGGAGGAAGGAAATTGAGGACCCACATCGCCTATGGACTTGGGCAGATTTTGTTAGAGAATTCAATAGGGAGTATTTCCCTAAGCAGATGCAAGTACAAATAAGAAGAGACTTTGTAAATTTACAGCAAAGAGGCATGTCTGTGCGAGAGTACGGCGTAGAGTTTATACGGTTGTCCTGGTTTGCACCAGAGTTAGTATCCACAGAGATCATGAAGGCAGCCAAGTTTGAAGAAGGTCTAAGACCAAACATCCGTGAAAGAGTGTCAATTTTTGAACTTGAACGTTATGCGAATGTGATGGGAAAGGCAATAGTGGCTGAGAGGGATATCTATGGTGTATACAAGAGAAGGGATCAATATGATGGTGTACAACCAGACCATGGGAGGGTGGGTGAGTATGACTCGGGGAACAAAAAGCCAAGATTTACGATACCAGCACCACTTCCTAGACAGATAGCATATACAAATTTTTCCAAACCAGCTGTATCCACATTGGCGAGACCCATCCGATATGAAAACTCTACAGCCACCACAGGAGTGTCCGCTAACCAAGGCTTCTCAAGGGTAGCCTCTTCTACACCAAAGGAGACTTGTGCCAAGTGCGGAAGCCTCATAGGACAGTTGATTGTAGACGGGGTATACAAGGATATTATCGATGTGGAA
The DNA here is from genome assembly GCA_021018995.1 of Chloranthus sessilifolius. Lineage (NCBI taxonomy): Eukaryota > Viridiplantae > Streptophyta > Magnoliopsida > Chloranthales > Chloranthaceae > Chloranthus > Chloranthus sessilifolius. The sequence continues at coordinate 22,420,503 of CM037588.1, forward strand.
AGATCGGCCACATCATCCGAGATTGTCCTGAGATGGAAAAGGGAAAAACAGCTTCTGCTCCTGCACCGAGACCAATCCAATCTAAGAAGCCAGTCATGCAAGGAAGAGCCTATGCAGTTACGGCTCAGGACGCTCAAAATTCCAACCATATCATACAGGGTGAGTTTTTGCTTAGATTGATTGTTTTTTTACATTGTGTTAAATATCTCGAAAATGTATTTATGTTTCATTTTATTTTGAGAAGCATCCACCTAAATAACATATGTGTTGCATGAGTGTGTGTTGCATGAGTGGAATGCTGAACTAGGTATGCCTTATACCTTGCAAGTGTATGGGAGGGGGAGTGATGTCACGTATGTAGCGAGAGTGCTAATGGATCTAGGATCTACCCATTCATATGTCACTCCTCGATTCGCAAGAAAGATTGGATTTTGTCTTGGCAGTGTCGATTCTGAAGGGAAAATCGGTTGAAACAGACTTAGTCTGCAAGTCAATAGTTATAGCCATTAAAGATGGGGATGTTTATGGGGAAGTTTTTGAGTTGCCAGTAGATTTAATCTTGCTCGACATGCAAGGATTCGACGTGATCCTTGGCATGGACTGGTTGTCACAACACTGTGCAACAATCGATTGTAAGAACAAGGTGGTCACCTTTAGGCTCAACACGAGACGTTCTTTTCGATTTGTAAGAATGAGGATGAAGTTTCTATCACTCGTGTCTGCTATCAAATCAGAACGTTTGATCAGAAGTGGATGCAATGGCTATCTGGCTTTCCTAAAGGATGACAAGGAAGGGAAACATGTTGCTTCGGAGATTTCGGTAGTGTGTGAGTTTGACGACGTCTTCCCAGATGAATTACCAAGACTACCTCCGGAGAAAGAGGTCGAGTTTGCTATCGACTTGGCACTAGGAACGGAGCCGGTTTCTAAGGCCCCATATAGGATGGCTCCGACAGAGTTAAAGGAGTTGAGAGAGCAATTACAAGAGCTCTTAGACAAGGGGTTTGTGAGACCAAGTGTATCTACTTGGGGTGCACCAGTCTTGTTTGTCAAGAAGAAGGACGGGTCAATGAGGTTGTGTATTGACTACCGTCAGTTGAACAAACTCACTATAAAGAGCAGGTATCCACTGCCAAGGATAGATGATCTGTTTAACCAACTGCAGGGGCAAGATATTTTTCTAAGATCGATTTGAGATCAGGATATCATCAACTCAGGGTAAAGGCTGAGGATGTTCAAAAGACTGCTTTTAGGACGAGATATGGACACTACGAATTCTTAGTGATGCCGTTTGGGTTGACGAATGCACCGGCATCGTTTATGGATCTAATGAATCAGGTGTTTAAACCACACCTGGACTCTTTCGTCATTGTGTTCATCGACGATATCCTCATATACTCTAAATCAAAGCAAGAACATGAAGCACACTTGAGAACTGCCCTACAAACATTGCATGAACACCAGTTATACACCAAGCTCAGTAAGTGTGAGTTTTGGTTGGAGGAAGTTAGCTTTTTGGGGCATGTCGTCTCAAAGGAAGGTGTCACAGTGGATTCAGCGAAGATCGAAGCTGCAGTGCAATGGGAACAACCTAAGACAGTGACTGATATACGCAGTTTCCTTAGTCTAGCTGGGTATTATCGGTGCTTTGTGGAGGGATTTTTAAAGATATCAGGGCCACTAACGAGGCTCACACGGAAGGACGTGAGATTTGAGTGGACCAAAGCTTATGAGAAGAGCTTCCAAGAGCTTAAGACGCGCCTCACTTCAGCTCTAGTACTTGCAATTCCAATGGGCAGTGGGAGTTTTGCAGTCTATAGTGACGCTTCACATCACGGTTTAGGCTGTGTGCTTAACCAATATAAGAAATTAATTGCGTATGGATCGAGACAACTGAAAGAACACGAGAAGAATTATCCAACGCATGACCTGGAATTAGCCACAGTCATTTTTGCATTAAAAATTTGGAGGCACTACTTGTACGGGGAGACTTTTGAGATCTTCACTGACCATAAAAGCCTCCGATATTTATTCACACAGAAGGAGCTAAACATGCAACAATGAAGGTGGATGGAGTTTCTCAAAGACTATGACTGCTCCATTCAATATCACCCAGGCAAGGCCAATGTTGTCGCAGATGCTTTGAGTCAGAAGGGTTCGGTTCAGTTAGCTAGTCTGATACTGGGAATGTACAGATGGAAGTTGTTTGAAGTCCTGTCATTGTATGACGCGACGATTGAGGAACAAGCTTCAGGTACTCTGTTGGCTAATATTTCAGTGAGACCGACAATTTTCGAGCACATACACGAGTTACAGATGAGAGACTCCGAGTTAGTCAGGATTCGGCAAGAAGTGATGGATGGTACAAGGCCGGATTTCTCTATAAGGGAAGATGGTTCCTTATTATTCAGGGGACGTTTGTCTATTCTAGTCGATGCGGGTCTAAGACAAACCATTTTGGATGAAGCTCACAAATCTCAATACGCGATCCATCCTGGTAGGACCAAGATGTATCAAGACATGCATAAGAACTACTGGTAGAGAGGTCTGAAACGCGACGTAGCAGAGTACGTGTCAAAGTGTTTGACGTGTCAATAGGTGAAAGTCGACCATCGACACCCTGCTGGATTATTGCAGCCTCTACCCATACCAAAATGGAAATGGGAGTCAATATCCATGGATTTCATAGTGGGGTTGCCACAGACAGTGAAGAGGCACAACACTATATGGGTTGTCGTGGATAGACTGACGAAGTCAGCTCATTTCTTGCCCTATAACACGATGTATACTGCCGGACGACTCGTGGAACTCTATATGAAGGAGATAGTGCGGTTGCACGGCATTTCGAGCAGCATTGTATCTAATCGTGACCCATTATATACCTCTAAATTTTGGCAAACATTTCAAGAAGGTATGGGTACTCGATTGGATTTTAGTACGGCATTTCATCCACAAACTGACGAGCAAACGAAAAGAGTAAATCGAGTGATAGAAGACATGCTCAGGGCATGTATGTTCGAATTACAAGGGTCGTAGGATCAACATCTACCGTTGATCGAGTTTGCATATAACAATAGTTTTTAAGCGAGCATCGAAATGGCACCGTATGAAGCTCTCTATGGGAGACGATGTCGATCACCCATCAACTGGGAAGAAACCGGAGAAAAATTTGTGTTGGGTCCAAAAATTCTTGAGGATAATGCCATGTTTGTACGAATGATTAGAGATAGGCTCAAGGCAGCCCAGAGTCGGCAAAAGAGCTATGCCGATTTTAAGAGAACAAGCCTCGATTTTGCTGTTGGCGATCACGTCTTTGTGAAAGTATCACCCATGAGGGGTGTGATGAGGTTCGAAAGGAAGGGGAAGATAAGTCCTCGTTATATAGGACCCTTTGAAATTTTGGGCCGAGTCGGTGAAGTAGCCTATCGCATCGGTTTACCTCCATTGTTTGATAGCGTCCACAACGTTTTTCATATTTCAATGCTCCGGAAGTATGTAAAGGACCCCACGCACATTTTAGGCGGTCAGCCAATTGAGCTACATGAGGATATGACTATGATTGAAGACGCTACTCAAATTTTTGATCGGAAGGACAAAACTCTGCGTACTTTCCATTAGTACTCGTCAAATGGGGTATTCATCTAGTCGAGGAAGCGACTTGGGAACGAGAGGCCGAAATCAAGGAATTGTATCCCCATTTGTTTGAGCAATAGAACACGAGTACTAGTCCCAAATTCTGCTTTGTCATTCTCAGTTGAAACTCAAATTGTGTGAACAAATGTATGTAAATTGATTTTGGATGATGTTTTGTAATGATACGTGTTGAGATCTTACGTTCCGGTCTAAGCGTTCGAGTATTTAGGGTTGAACTATGAGTAGGTTCTCAGCATGGAGCTGCTACCTTGTTGATGGAGCTACTATCGAGTTGAGTGGCTCACAAAACAACTATGGGTCATAGGACATGTAGAAGTAACCTCAAGAAATTTTTGAGAAATCTGTTCGATCGAATTAAGAATCATTCGATCGAATTTCTATAGGCTAAAACCTTTGGGTGTTGCCCAAAATTTCTATAGGCTAAAATCCAGTGAGTATTCCAGCTGTTGCTAGAAATCGTTCGATCGGTTTTTCAAATCGTTCGAATGAAGTGTGTTGGCCAGTGGAGTAGAAAATGGCCTTAAAATTTAGGCCAGTAAATTGTTCAATCGAATCTTCAAACCGATCGAACGAAATTTTGGAAGGGCACTTTGACTAAGACAATTCGTTTGATCGAAATTCAATTCGTTCGATCGAAAATATAGACTAACATTTAATGTTTCAAAACCGATCGAACGAATTTAAAATCGTTCGATCGATTTTGAAACCTATATATATTACATGCGAAATTTTTGCCATTCACTTAAAACCCAAGCTTCTTTCATTTTCTTTCTTCGAGGGAGGGTTCTAGGGTTGTGTAGATCGCCGGTTTCCGTCAACTCCAGCCACCTCTGAGCAAATTTTTCTTCATCTCAGGTAACCTCAAACCCTTCTAGGTTTATTACACTTTCCAAGGGGATTCATTTCCCCTATTTTCGCTAGCATTTGGGCTAGATTTGACTTAAACCCTAGTTTTAATTTTGCCCCACAATGCCACCTAAAACTCGCCAAGCCTCGGCGAGTGCCGCATCGAAGAAAACCACTACGGGTTCTTCTTCCCAACAGCCACCAAAGAAGCCACCTACGGGTCCTTTGTCGGCACCACCTTCCCAGGCACCACCCCCGCCACAACCAAGGGAAAGACCAAACGAGTGGTGGTCGGATAAAGATTTTAGACCCGAATGGATCATTGATCCAAAGACTTTCGCTAAACGCAAAGAGATGCGGTGGGCTTTTGACTACATTTCCACCGCGGGTCTAACCGGAATCCTTCGCCCATGCAAGGACACTTTTTACCCTCAGATTGTTCGATTATTTTACCAAAATATGGAGCTGATTAAAGACCCCACCATCCTCAAAACCAAAATTGATAATCGCCCTTATACGTTCACCTTCGATGACGTCGCCGATGCTTTAGAGTGTTTCCATACCTACAACCACGAGGACATTGCCCTCGCGGAACCTTTTCCAGCCCCTCTCGATTATAAAGTTGTCGCAGCTAACATGACCCATGGCAGAACGGGGTCAGGTCGCTCTATTAAATGTGTTAACTTATCGCGCATGCTTTGGATGCTCGATTCGATTATTCAGTGCAATTTATACCCTTTACGACATAAAATTGAAAGGGTGGATGAAGTTCAAATGGCACTTTTTGTGGCTTTCAGTGGTCGATGGTTTTGCGCACCAAAAATGGTCATTGAAGGGATGAAATACGCCCGTAAAAAGATGCTTGAGGGTGCCAAGAAACCTATCAATGACATGCCGTATGCCCGACTCATTTCCCTCATGGTTGAGGACTACGCCGGTGACGATACGTACACCCTCTCCAAGAGTGAGTTTAAGTTGACGGGGAATGTGCAATAGTTCACCATGGTTGACTGGAATAGAACTTATGTTAAACTGACTAAGAAGCCCTTCGTTGAAGAATCGTCACAACCCGAGCAACAACCAACGGACCAACCACAAGCCCCTGACCAGCCCGCTCAAGATACTCCACTTTATGATGAGCCTCCTAGACACCCAGCACAAGAGTACGTGCCACCACCTCACGGGGGCATTCCTACTCCGACCATCACCGATCTCTATGCATTGTTGGAAGCCAGCACGCATCAAATGGCGAAGAATAATCATCTTCTCAACCGCCAACTTGAATACTACGACGCATTGCACGCTAAGGAGATGCGTTTTATGTATTTTGATGACTATCTCCAGCGTATGGCGGTAGCGCAGGCTTGGGTTCGGGATGCGTCGACTTCGGGTATGGGCGCTCTTGGTGATAGTGGTGCTCAGTCCGTTGTTGGTGCTGATCCTCCTAGTGACGAGGAGTCTTGAGGGTTCTTTTCATTTCTGTCATACATGTTTATGGGGTGTACATTTTGGGTTGGTTCGAAACGAATTTTGAAAACTGTAAATGTTTAAAATAGGTACTTGGGACTGATGTCCTTTTGAACAATCGTGGCATGGTTGCCACTCAAAAATTATTTGCGTATTTTCCTATTATATAAGTATTTTTGTGTTTTGATATGGGTCATGATTCGTGGTTTACGTTGTTGTGTGTATTCTATGGTTTAATGGTGTGGCTGTTATTTGCGAATGAGTTCTTGCAGGGTGGGTGTTTGCCTGCTGAAATCTGTGCGATGTGTGTGCATATATGCGTAAGCTCTTTCTTATCCAACCTATGTTGTTATAAATAGCTATGTTGTATGGGTGCGCTCCCATCCCGGTGTGAGGGGGGGGGCCTTGCGTTTAAAATTTTCATGGACAAAAATTCCAAAGGAGGGGAGAATGTAACGTCCAGAAAATTCGGTACCTGAACAGTCCACCTCGATAAGCGGACCAATGGGTCAAACATTTGATCGGGTCAACTTTGACTTGGTTGACTTAAGTTAGTTAGTATGTGATGGAGTTATTATGCGGGGGAAGTGTGGTGGATCTAGTTAAGGGCATATTCAAATATATATATATATATATTAGTTAGTTATAAATGCTTAACACACAAGGCATGTGTTGAATTATAAAAACAAAGAGAGAGAGAGAGAAGTTATTTCTCTTAGGTTGTTTGGTTAGAAGGATTTAAGGAGAATAAATGAGAGAGAGAGTTGGGTTGTAAAATCTAGAGAAGGGCATTCTATACAAGTGATTGGGCTCGGAAAGTTAGAGGATCGAGCTCGGGATCGAGAGAGTAGAAATTTGGGTTTGGGAAACCCTAATGAAAGAGATCCAACCGTTTTAAGGAGAATAGATAGAAAAAGTAAAACTGTTAGGTATTGGCTTACTGGGTAATGAATAAGATAGATGATGAGGAAGTGAGAAAGATCATGTTCAGATCTGAAAGTGTGTCAAATTGATTGAACGAAATTAGAAATCGTTCAATCGATTTTGACCAAAAGAAGAGATAAGGAAGAAAGCAAATGAGTTCTGAAGGGAATCGTTCGAACGATTTCTAAAATCATTCGATCGATTCGAATTCTGAAGGACCCGATCGAACGACTTTAACAATTCGTTCGACCGATTTATGGAACCTTTGTGAATGATTTAAAAATTGTTCAATCGGTTTGCTAACTGACAAAAATATTATAGAATGAATAATTATGGGATCGATCGAATGAAATAGAATTCGTTCGATCGATTTAAATTTTGTTTGAATGATTTTGCAAATTGTTCGATCGATTTAAATTCGTTCGATCGATTTTCAAATCATTCGATCGATTCAGAATCGTTCAATCGATTTTGATAGAATTCAGATTTTGTTAAGTTTTTACATACGAGTGGTTATGTATTGGTGTTAGGCTTCTAACCCAATGTTCTTACACTGATAGTGATGAAATAAATGTGTTTGGTCAGGCCTAGTTAAGTCGGACCTTGTGATGGTTGCATGCTAACTTGGATTGGAGAATTCGGGAGTGTAAACGCGTGTGAGGTAAGGGAATATCTGACCTCGTACCCTTAATTACGATAACATGTATATGATGATAAACTATGAGTGCATGTTTCCTTAAAGTTGAGTTGAATTCTAATGTATTCACTTTCAATATAAGTTGAAAATGTAAAATGTAAAATAGTATAAAAAATGAGAAATGTTATGTGAACGTGAAGAAGTGAACTAGTAAAAGAGTTCAATCATCCAAGGGATGTATGTGTGCTATGGGCATCTGAAGGGTGCATTAGAGAGTGTAACATCTCAGGGATGTGCGGTGGTTGTAAGGATCCACGAACTTGAACATATGTAAATGAGGTGAAAACAAGCTGGACACTTATATTTATTTAGTAAGATCACACGGTGAATAACTATATGTAGCACACAATTGATTTAAGGTTTGGAGAATACCCAACCGACACAGCGGTATATCCGTGATTGATGTGGCAGGATATCCTTGACCGGTATGGCGGCGAATCCGTGCACCAGTAGACATCCCAGGGATGTATAGTAGTGATGTACCCGTCGCCTATGAGAAAGGGACGTGGGTCAAGTTAATAGCAAAAATAGTCTGATTAGACGACGATGGAGGGTATTCCATCGGGGCTCGATGCTATATTGCTCGGGGATTATTTAAGTTACTGTTTTAAGTCATGGGACCAGCCTTGTTGAAATCATAAGCATTAATGAACATCAGATGTCATGAGTAGAATAATAAAAGCACTCTATTTATTTTATTGCATCTCAAATGGTTATCAGTCAAATTACATTGATGAACTCATGCTTTATGTATGTCATGAAATGTATGTGAGTAAGTAAGATGTACCTGATCAGATATTATCCCTATTGAGCTAGGATGTAGCTCACCTCTTTTTTACTATACGTCACAGGTTCAGAGTTAGGAGCTGCTGCTGGTGAGGTTGATCCCAAGGACTTAGATTACGTTCCGAGGGAGGAATCTGAGCCTCCTCTTGAGAAGTTCTTCTAGGAGATTTGCTGCATACTTTGAAATTTTATAAGGGAGAGATTTAAGGCTTGGCACGTCCAGCCATGTTTTGTTTATTTTGCGAGAGTTATGATGCCTGTAATATTGTTTTGTCGAACCATTTTGGGTGACCGCAGTAACAGCACTGATGGTTCGGGCTAGTTCTTTTGTCCATACAGAGGTATGGGATTAGAACTATCTTTTGGATTAAGGTTTTGATGTGGTATATTGTAGAACTGGAGATATGTTTTGCACTATATTCTTATTGTATTTTGTGTATAGTTGGGATGTACCAAGTGTTTCGCATATTATGGGGCACGACCTCGAGGGTCGTGCTGATGACACGGATTTTGGGGTGCCAAAATCCGGGCTATCACACATATCCCTTTTTCTATTAAATTATACTCCTTTCACTCCCTCTTCTTTCCTTCTTTTGCATTCTAAACTCTCAGAAATTGTAAAGGTTGAAGATTGAAAGTTTTGGGTAGCACATATGGTTAAGTGTTTATAAGATCTTGGTACAAAGGAATTTAGTTTAGGCTTCTAATATGGGTTCAAAAGATAAAATATTTTTTAGGATTTTGGATTTTTGGCTCTGATTTAAACAAAAGATGGCCTTCAATTATCTTTAAAATTTACTAGCATAGATGTCTTATTGCTTTAATTTAATATTTTAATTCTAAGTTCAGCAATATGAGATTTCATAAAAGCAGTAGAGAAGTTCAAGGAATTTAAGCTTGAATAGATAATAGTCTCTCTCTAAAGAAAGGAAAAATTAGTCTCTAAAGCTCACTGATTATATAATTTTGAAACTATAGTCTAAATATTGCAGTTCAGATCAACCTATTATTTTAAACATTCATTCTCATACATTGTTCTTGAAGAGCTAAACATGAATTGTAATTGTTCTATTGTCTGATTGTTAAACTTCTACTACAATAGATAGTAAGGTTTCTTGAATCATATTTTTGTTTATCATACTCATATGTGATGTTTAAATAGCAACAATTCTAAACTAAGAACTACTAAAACTGAAACAGAAAGAAAAAAAAATTTCTGTAAAAATGATAAAAGTAATGCAAAAAATAAAGTATTATTTACAAAATTAAACTAATTACACAAGTTGTATATCCCCCCCCCTCCCAAACTTAAACCAAACAACGTCCTCCTTGGCATAAAAAAATAGGGGATATAAAAAAATTCATACCTGTGGGGTTCAGAATGTAGTAAATCCATACGATCACTCGAGAACATAATATTGTACAGCAGGAAGTATCTTACAATCGATCATATTTTATCACGATTTGAATTGTAACATACTTGCTGAGAAAAATTTTCTAGCTAAAGAAAAATAATAGAGTTAATTTACATATTTTACAGGATTTTGCTACGAATGAGTCGGTAGCTCGATGGTGCCCATGAGTATATCATACATACTCAAGGTCTTCCAGTAATATAATGATCACTGGCCTTTCTTCGTCTGGAAAGAAAAATTTTAGGGTTCCATATCCTCTTTTGAGAATTAAGTGGGAGAATATAAACAAAATATATGCTCTCCTCTAATTTTTTGGAGTTTTTATAAAAAATTGACAGTGTGCCGCAAGCATTAGGAAGAGGTAACCTCGGTACATGTGATACTTCAGTCATAATATTAGGCACACTATCTTTATTATTTTTTTGATTTTCAGTTTTATGTTTTTCTGGTCTAGAAACTTCCTTGTTTCTCTTAGGCTCATCCTCTCCTTTCTTTGGGGCATCCACAGTTGTGGGCATCTCAACTTTATTATCCACAGCTCTTCCACAGTTTGGACATGTTCTGCAGAAATCGATGTTTCTCCCACAAACACTTGTCCTCCTGAGTTACTCATAGGTCGTGACTGTAACTGGTTGCTCTCTCGTTCCACCAATTTAGTAGCTAGTGGCCCAACATGGGCTTCCAGCTTCGTAATGAATTGTGTGTGTGAATATAAAACTTGAGAGAATTGAGCAAGCTGGGATAAATCCTTGAAACGCTGATGCCACTGTTACTGTAAATACCTAAGAATTTGAATAGGTTTGTCATCAAATTCGTTGCTCGAAGGACTGAGCTGTTGCAGCTCATATGGCTGATATGGTCTCATGGGTGGCAGGTAGGTCTGTTGGAAATTTTGTGCAGAAGGATAGCTTGGCTCAACAATAGATGATCCATATTGTTGGCTGCTAGTGGAGCCATAATTAAAATAAGGATGGTTACTCCATTGTAAGTTATACGTGTTACCGTATTCACTCCGATGGAAGGCATACGCCCATTCCCAGTCTATTATCTTCGGGTATAATGGGGCAACAGGGCATTTAAACACTAAAAAAGATTTAAATTTTGAGATCGAGTGTAATGCATACACCAGAAAAATATATTTTTATGTTTTTAATTATATTTGATTTTTATTTTTATTTTTGGGTATATTTAATTTTTATTTTAGAAAACAGGGAGAGAAGACAAATATGAACCTCTAGCTTCTCTGATCAAGGAAAGTGTTGAAACTTGTGATTCACTACTCCGAGTAAAACCTATAAAAGCTTAAGAAGTGATCAAGAAAATAAAAATATAAAGAAAAATAAAAAGAGAAAGATAAAAATTTATTTTTAAAATAAAAATATAAAATAAAATCTGCTTCCCCGGCAACGGCGCTAAAAACTTGTTATTGATATTTATGTTGTCCTAATTAAGTCTTAACCTATTGCAAGCGCACAATGGACATTGTAATACTAGCATAGGATTGTTTCCACGAGGAAGTATTTTATCTTATATTTATTAATTTTCTGAAAACTTATATTTATCTTTTAAGATTCTAAACTACTTGAAAAATATGAATAAAAGAATGGTTTCTTAAACTAATTTGTAAAAAAAATAAATCTTAAATGCTCCTTCAGATTGTGGTCATCAATCACAATCTTTAGTTATAAGATGTTTACAAATTTAAAATACCGTTATACTATATCTCAGTCCTCTAGAATTTGGGTGTCAATAAAAAACTAGCATCCTTTAATATAGATCTATACTAATCTTTAATCTACCAAAAATTTGGGCGTCAATCAAACTCTAGAGAATTAAAGATGGAAAATAAAAATCATTACACTAATTTACAAATCTCAACCCGATTCATCAATTCAAATTAAAACTTGGATATATTTACAAAGCAGTAAATTGTAATAAAAATAAATCTAAACTAGAAAATAATAAAATTATATATTTCAGCCCTCAGCCACAGGCGTCAATTGCTTCTGAGAAACTACAAATATCTACTCTAATCTTCCAGCTCTCAATCCTAGTCGTCAATTGTGATCGAGGAATCTTGGATATCTAAACTAAACTACTCTAATGATCGGAAGAAAACCCAACCTCAGGCGTCAATTGATGCTGATAATTTCTTCGATGATTAATTCCTATACCAAGCTCTCTTATTCATAGATCATAAGGAGTCGGTTTACAGTGTTCTAATCCTAATAAAAGAAACTACTAAAAATATAAGATTCCTAATATAACTCTACTTCTAATCCTATCTTTCCTTGCTTTCAACAATTGTACTTCTGAATTTTCTCCTTTATTTCAGCAACAGAGTCCTTTAAGAGTCTTCCTTCATCAATCTTCTCAGATCCGTGATTGGCCAGACTTTTAAGTCAAGAATTATTCTAATTATATGCATGGCAGTGTAAATTCTCACGTGATCAGTAACTGCAGAAAGCTTCCTTTTGTAAAATCGTAAATCATGATTTTATAGCTTTTCACTCTCTAGACGATTATTTATTTACGATCAATTGTCTTCTCTTTTGTATCGCACTTTGCTTTTGAACGTTTTTTCTGAATAATTGTAAATTATGATTTCTTACTTTCTTCCTTTGCAGCGTTTCACTCAATCATAAAGTATGATTTTCCATCTTTCAGTAGGCGATGATTCATCTTTTTCGTTCAATTGTCTTTCTCATTGCTTTATGAGTTCATTTTGACGAATATTAATACTTTGGCTCTATTTTACTGTTTTTCCTTAATATCTGCACATTAATAACTTGTTAGTAGCAAACTAAGGTCTAGCATCACTAAGTTAAGGGTGGTAAAATGGTATATTATGTGATTGATCACACGCTGATGTGCTCGAAATTCGTACTAAAGTCTTAACCTATTACAAGTGAACAATGGAAATTACAGCACTAATATAGGATTGTTCCCACGAGAAAGTGATTATCTCATATATTCTCTTCTTCTAAAAACTTATATTTGTCTTTTAAGATTCTAAATTATGAGAGAAATATGAATAAAAGAATGGTTTGTTTAAATTAATTATAGAAAATAACTCTAAATCCTCCTCCTTCCAGATTATGGTCGTCAATCACAATCTTTCAGTGCTCGGATATTTATAAATTTAAAGCACCATTACACCGTATTAAAGTCTTCTAGAATTTGAGCGTCAATCAAATACTAAAATTCTTTAAAACAAATTTAATTTAATCAACAATCTTCTTAAAATTTGGGCGTCAATCAAACTCAAGAAAGTTGAAGATGGAAAAGTAAAAAGCTTTACACTAATATGCAAATTCTCAATCTAAGTCGTCAATTCAAATAAAAAACTTTTTGATATTTACAAAGTAATAAAAGTGCGTAAAATAAATATAAACTAGAAAGCAATAAAAAGATCTTTCATCCCTCAGTCACAGGCGTCAATTATTCATTAGAAACTACAAATACTCTACCCTAATCTTTCAGCTCCCAATTGTAGTCGTCAATTGCTCTCGAGAAACTTTGAATATCTAAACTTAACTAAACTAATGTTGATCGAAAAAAAATCTAACCTTAGTCATCAATTGATGTTGAGAGTTCCTTCGATAATTCTTCTCCTATGTCGAGCTCTCTTATTTATAGATCATAAGGAGTCGGTTTACAAAACTTCGAATTCTAATAAAAGAAACTACTAAGAATAAAAGGTTTCCTAATATAACTCTAACTCCTAATTTTATCTTTCCTTGCTTTGGATAATTGATGCGCTCAGGAATTGCTCCTTTGTTTCAGTAGCAGAGTCCTTTAGGAATATCTCTTCATCAATCTTCTTAAATCCGTGCTCTGTCAAACTTCTAATTTAAATAATCTTCTAATTTCATGCATAGTGGTGTAGCTCTCAAGTGATCAACAACAACAAGAGTCTTTACCCAATAAATCGTAAATCACGATTTTCTCTTTTTAATTCATAACTCTCAGTACGATTCTCTAGTACAATCGATCGTAACTCCTTTTTGTGTCGCACTCTGCCTGAAGTATCGTTTGAAGAATCATAAATTACGATTTCTCATTTTCTCTTTAGCTTCGTTCAATTGCAAAGTACTATTTATGGCTTTAATCCTACTTCGAATCGTCTTTTACGTTCAATCATTTTTCTTGCTGCTTTATGAGTTCATTTTGATGAAGATTAATACTCTTGTTCTCTTTTATTATTTGTTCTAAATATCTACACATCAGTATCTCGTTAGTAGCAAACCTGGGGTCTAGCTTCACTAAGTTAAGGGTGATAAAATGGTATATTTTGTGACTGATCCCACCCCCAAACTTATGCTTTGCTAGTCCCTAGCAAACAAGAAAGTAATACTAATTTAAATTACAAATTTAAAATGCCACTTTCATAGGGAGCACGATTCCATGTAGCGGATGCAACAAGCCTTTGAACCCCCAGGTGATCGCTAGTGGAAGAGTTATAGTCTCTTGAAGGTTTTCAGTGAAGTTACCTACAAACTTCAAATATTTTTAGATTTTTCAATTTTTTTTCAAAATAAAAGAGAAAATTTAAAACTCTAAAATGATTTTGTACAGTAGCTAATTTTTAATCATCACATGGTTATTATGATTTTTCAAAAAGTACAAATCCTTTATCCTTAACTCTCCATCATAGCAATTATCCTTAATCAGAACTCAGCAATTTCAATCCAGTAAAGCGTGGAGTGTGTGCGTATCAATGAAAAGTCTATTCATCATATATATTTCTTATGGCAGCCCGCATTTTCCCAACCTAAAATTTTCAAATATATTTTTTTTTTCATCCTAAACCCAATGGGAAAACCCGGACCACCAGATCATAGACCACCATCTGATACAGAATACTTAGCACATCCATAAATAAACAGGAATCAAAGCAATTATTACATGTGGCATAATTAAAACCTCCAGATCTAAAATCCAATAAGAAAAAAACTAAATAAAGATCAGTGATGACCAACCATCACCTAACAATGGTGTACACTAGTACGAATGTACCAAAACTTAACTCACCAAATCCACAAAGCACAATTCTACGATCCCTGAACAGAGTACAAATTCTTGTGCGAAAGCTCCCTTCTTTTAGTATGTAATCTGGGCCCTCCCAACCTACACCTGTGACGTATAGTCGGGGTGAGCTAACAACTAAGCTCAGTAGAGGATAAACAACATAAATTCACATTTAACATTCGAAAACATAGCTTCAACCAAGAGTCAAAACAATCATTTAATTTCTGCTTCCAAAACTTAATCATTCCCTTTCTTTTCAAACACACTTTTCAAAGCATTCATCAATTTCTTCTATTTCAAAACTCAACCTTAAACATTTAACTTTACCATGATATTTCATCCAAAAGTACACATATCGAAAAGAATCTTAAAACAATTAGACTTATTTAAAAATATCTGAGATTTCACACACATTCCAAATAACGTCGAATTTGCAAACACAAACTCAAACAACACAAGGGTGTCCAAGGGTGTTCCAAGTTTCCAAGGGTGTTCAATGTTTCCAAAGTGTCCAAGTGATGCAACGATATTCAATGGTATCCAAAGGTGTCCAATGATTCCAAAGCGTCCAAGGTATGCAATCATGTCCAAGGGTGTCCAAAGGTGTTCAATGATTCCAAGGTGTCCAAGGGATGCAATCATGTCCAAGGGTGTCCAAGGGATGCAATCATGTCCAAGGGTGTCCAAAGGTGTTCAATGATTCCAAGGTGTCCAAGGGTGTTCACTGTTTCCAAAGTGTGTTCAATGTTTTCAAAGTGTCCAAGGGATGCAATGATATCTAAAGGTGTCCAATGATTCCAAGGTGTCCAAGGGATGCAATGATGTTCCAAGGGATGCATATGCAGCGTATGTATGAATGTGTGTACGGATAGGCCGCCGTACCGGCCCAAGGGATTCAGTCAAAGAATCCAAAGGATTCATAATGCAAATGCAAATGTCAAAAGTCCAAGCGTCGTTGAGTAAATCATAGTTCCAAGGGTGTCAAAATGATTCACGAGTGTCACTAGCGATCTCAAGATCTTACTTTCAAAACACGAGTCGAGCTCAACAATATCAAAGGTTATTTAGAATCGAACATTATCACATGCATAATCACGATTTCACGAGTTTATATTCCAAATCATAAGACTCCAATTCTAACATATCCAACTCCGATCAACTCATCATATTCATGCAAACACATCTAATACTATGAATCAAGTCAAATATATAAATTTAGGTCGAGTTTTTCCTACCTTAATCTTGAGGTTGCGCGAAGCCAAGCAAGGTCCTAACCATGGCCTTCTGCCTCAATCTATATCACAAGCACACAATGGTGTATCAAAGATCAACTCTACTCACTAATAACTTATATGTATTTAAGTGTTTTCTCAAAACCAAGGTTGAAACGGGTAAATTCATGCTAATATAGAATTTGACGCAATATTCCCCCTACATTTTGACCTTTAAAACTTTAGATTCATGAGTTAGTCAAAACACAAAAGTTGTAGAGCTCATCGATTTAAAATCGATTGAACGGTTTCTAATTTCGTTCGAAAGATTTTCAAAACCGATCGAACGGTTTCTAATTTCGTTCGAATGGTTTTCAAAACTGATCGAACGGTTTTCAAATCGACCAGAAACCTTCAGATTTCACTCTTGACGAAATCGTTCGATCGATTTCTAATTTCGATCGAACGGTTTTGTCAGATTTCACCCAAAATCGGGTTCAAGCATCTCTAACTCATTTTTCTTTAAATCTTAACCCATTTTCTTCAAATCTCCCACTCATAAGCTAACTAAAGATTAATATACATACAAATCACAACTTAAATCAAAATTTTTACCATTAATCCAACGATCTTCTCCTCGATCGGATCGTCTTCTTCCTAGCAAGCAAATGGGTTTCCAAACCCCTTTTGATATTTCCAAGCTCCATGATTTCCATAATTTCGACACGATCGTTAGGTGATCATCCACACATGCTTCGTACAAACCTCACTATGATTTAGCCAATCAAAACACACCATTCTCTTTGCAAGAAAAATGGGTTTTCAAAACCCCATTCAATTTCAAACCACGTTCTGAAACTCACCAAATGTCGAAATCGACGTAACATCATCCACCTTACACGAGCTCGCAAATCTTTACGAGAATTCAAGGCTTTGGAGCACACTAATCCAGCAAATCATTTTTCTCCTTCTTTCCCTCTTCCTTCTCTCTCAAACCTAACCCTCAAACTTACAATCAGTTAAGGCTTCTAAATGAAGCTTTGCTCTTTATTTAAAAAGGGTTTGGTTCCCTTGCAAAACACACACACACCCTTCGGGTGCTAGTTCTCATTCGCTTATCCCTTGTTTCGTTACGATGTGGAAACTATATACATAAGAAAAGTATTTTATATCACACTAAAAGGTCCTTAATTCGGTGTGGAGTGCACATACATCAGTTGTGTGCTCTAAATCTTATCCAAAGACTTAGGCTTGGTGTTAAGTCGATACGCCGTACCTCAATATATGTCATCACATCAACTGATCACTTATCATTCTTTAGATCTCTTCTTTCTTATCCACCATAAGTTAACTGAACTCACACTAATATTTTATTATTTTATCCTATTCGGCGTACGACTCGGCGGGCACGTACATCAAGACGTATTGTTCAAAGGGCCAAATTTTTGGGATGTTACATTCTTCTCACCTTATAAAATTTTCATCCTCGAAAATTACCGTATGTAGTAACATGTTGATCGAACCTAATCATACACCAATTGGAAGATGTCCATATCTCGATCTGAAGACCATTCAAAGTAATAGTTCTGATACTCACATCCTACACGAACACACATATACGTATCCACAAGTAACATTCACCTCCACACATACACACATCCATAGCGTACACATCTACATACATACCTACATAAAAATCCATACCTCTTCCGATTGAAAACTCACACCTCCAAAAATCTACTCAAATGAGTAAAATTTCATTCTATATTGACTCAAACTCACGCCGCGTTGATGGGGTATTCTCCAAACCTTAAATCAGTTGTGCGAAATATATATAGTTATTCACTGTGAAATTGTGCTAAATATAATAATTCAATGCTTGTTCAAGTCTCATTCACTTCCTCTTAAGCTTCTCAACTACCAACACATGATGTAATGAGAATTAAAGCCTCCTAATTCCTTATAACTCACTCATGACTTGGGTATAAAGCATACACACCTAGATAGATGTATATGACCCAATCAAACTAACTCTTATAACGTACATACTCTACATTTTTCATATGACCTATCTAACTTAAAGCAAACAAGTCAATGTTTACTTGGTCCAACAAGTGACCAATCGGGCATGCTTCCCGAGATACACTATTTAAAGTCTGAATTTTTTTTTTTGAGACGTTACATTCTTCCCATCTTAGAAATTTTTGTCCTCGAAAATTGCACTCAAGGGAGACCCACACACATAGTAAAACACGTCTATGGATGCAAACACAAGAACACATCTTGCATAAATTCACACCACATATCCTGCAAAAGTTACAAATGCACACATCCTGCATAAATTCAAACCACATATCCTGCACAAGTTACAAATCCACACATCCTGTACAATTCTAATTTACATCCATGTTGCCACAATATGCTAAATTTTTTAATTGAACCAGCAAAGGCATTCCGTTTGATCAAAGAATACCGACAAAATGGCATGACAAAGTAGTCACAACAATCACGATATAGGATCACCTGCACAACGAGGCAATCACAATACCCACATATACCAAAACACAACAATACCTTTAACACAGAGAACACCCAACTAAACTAAGCCATATCAGCACCATGACATATATATCAAAACAGGAAAATATATAAAGCACAACCAACACATTTAATCACATCACCTGGTGGCAATTATGCCCCAATCGTCAAAAATAGTGAGCAGTGGCAATCATGCCACGATTGTTTGAAAGTACACATGTCCAACGTACCTGTTTTAAAGATTTACAAACATCCAAAAGTTAAAATATCAAAATTTGAAATATTCCATGTGTCTCGAAATCAATCCAAGGTCCGTAGCTATCTCTCGGCAACCCCATCTAGGTATCCTCATCAAAATTCAACATCATCTAACCAGGGTTATCACAATATCCTCCTCTTACGGGAATTTTCGTTCTCGAGAATTGACCATACGTGAAAGCTCACTCGGCATATCCACCATAAGCACTATAAAATTTGGCTATGATTATATAAGTTGATTTTATTCACAACGGATTCATCAAAAAGGGTGTTAAGAAATCTATTCGCATACATACCCATGATGTATTCACCAACCACCTCATCGAACCTACATATCATAGCTATATCTCCATAAACCAAAACTCTAAATGTTAATAAAACTGACAATAATTATCTTACATAATATATCATAAGTTTAGAAACTACATCTCCCAACCACAAAAGCTAAGTCATAAGCTATCTATCACAACCAATGAGACGATGATAATATCCACAAAACATGAAAACACACCCCAAGACTTAACTCGCTCATCATGACAAAGGTTATGTGATCACGCATCAAAAGTGAATCATGAATTACAAATCATGTCCACAAAAGAAACAAAACAAAACAAAATATTAATAGTTAGAGTGGGCCTAGGGCCTCTGAACAGATGCCGAAGTTGCTCTTTCTTTCCTTGGTTCAGTACAGTCCCGGATCTAATGTCCCATTTGGCCACAATTGAAACAAGCACCCATAGTCCACCGACATCTCTCTGCCGCATGTCGTCCCCCGAATCTTGAGCATGACTCACTCGGTGCAGAGGAGAAAGTGTGGGAAGTTTGTTGTACTCACGATGCTCCAACGGTCATGGGATTTGTAAGGTGAAGGGGCACAGCAGGCGTAGACATGGACGGTCTTGAATAAGTAGTCTGAGTAGGTTGAGGTGGTGCCGACGTCAAGAATTTTGGTCTCTTGTCTGTCAGCCCAGAAGTACTTGATCGCTCTTGATCTACCTTATCCTTGACCTGCTGATCCCGCCTCTTATACTGATTATCTATATCTCTCTCGGCCACAATTGCCTTTCCCATCACTTCAGCATATGTCTCTAGCTCAAAAATTGATACCCGCTCATGGACATTCGGCTTCAAACCTTCGTCAAATTTGGCTGCCTTCATGATCTCTGTGGATATTAGTTCAGGTTCAAATCATGACAAGCGTGTAAACTCCACGCCATATTCTCGCACCGACATACTTCCTTGCTGCAGATTTGCAAAGTCTCTTCTCATCTGAACTCTCACCTGTTTGGGAAAGTATTCCCGATTAAACTCTCTGACAAACTCTACCCAAGTCCATAGACGATGAGGGTTTTCAATTTCCCTTCTTCTCAATACCAATTTCCACCAGGGATCGGCATCTCCCTCAGGCTGGAAGGAGGCCTAGCCTACCTTCTTGTCTTCAGTGCTTTGAAGTCTCTATAGAAGTTTCTCAATTTGATTCAACCATTTTTCTGCTTCTAGCGGGTCTGTTTGTCCATAGAAACTAGGAGGTCTCAATCTCCTAAAATCCACAAATGATGAAGACAATAATGCTGGTGGTGGTGGCTGTTGATGGATCACGTTATTGGCGACCATGAGTGCTGCCTTTCACCAATAGTGCGATCTGTTGAGTCTGTTAATATGGCGTGACCCACGGCCCCCATGGCCTGTGCCATCCTATCCGTCGCTTCATTCCTCTTATCTCTCTCATTAGGCGGGTGTCTCTGATTTCTACTAAAACCCGCAGGGATCTCATCCTCACTCAGATTTCTATTGCGACTGCCTCTAGGTCAACCTCTACCTCTACCAGACATAATGATATGTTACAATGAAACATAATTTCAATTAACAACCGGTCAACATATTTGAACAGAACTCTTAAAATACCACAACTTATTCTCTGACAGAATCTAATATCACATCTTTAAACCTACGACCATATTCCTGCACCCACGGCTAGGGCTCTCAGTCTCATGGGAGACTTAACGCCTAGGATCGGACAAAACTTAAAGTCATTCAGAGACATGGCTCTAAATCTCTAGAAGATTTCAGAATAGGGATTGTGAATCCCTCCTAAGTTCTGACAGAATCTAATGTCATCACGTTCGGGTCCCAATAAGACCTAATAGTTAAGCTTCGAGATTTCACACACATTCCAAATAACGTCGAATTTATAAACACAAACTCAAACAACACAAGGGTGTCCAAGGGTGTTCAATGTTTCCAAGGGGTGTTCAATGTTTCCAAAGTGTCCAAGGGATGCAATGATGTTCAATGGTATCCAAAGGTGTCCAATGATTCCAAAGTGTCCAAGG
The DNA here is from genome assembly GCA_021018995.1 of Chloranthus sessilifolius. Classification (NCBI taxonomy): domain Eukaryota; kingdom Viridiplantae; phylum Streptophyta; class Magnoliopsida; order Chloranthales; family Chloranthaceae; genus Chloranthus; species Chloranthus sessilifolius. Next base: position 22,441,663 of record CM037588.1, read on the forward strand.
GATGCAATCATGTCCAAGGGTGTCCAAAGGTGTTCAATGATTCCAAGGTGTCCAAGGGATGCAATCATGTCCAAGGGGGTCCAAGGGATGCAATCATGTCCGTGGGTGTCCAAAGGTGTTCAATGATTCCAAGGTGTCCAAGGGTGTTCACTGTTTCCAAAGTGTCCAAGGGATGCAATGATGTCTAAAGGTGTCCAATGATTCCAAGGTGTCCAAGGGATGCAATAATGTCCAAGGGATGCAATGATGCTCCAAGGGATGCATATGCAACGTATGTATGAATGCGTGTACGGATAGGCCGCCGTACCGGCCCAAGGGATTCAGTCAAAGAATCCAAAGGATTCATAATGCAAATGCAAATGTCAAAAGTCCAAATGTCGTTGAGTAAATCATAGCTCCAAGGGTGTCAAAATTATTCACGAGTGTCACTAGCGATCTCAAGATCTTACTTTCAAAACACTAGTCGAGCTCAACAATATCAAAGGTTATCTAGAATCGAACATTATCACATGCATAATCACGATTTCACGAGTTCATATTCCAAATCATAAGACTCCAATTCTAACATATCCAACTCTGATCAACTCATCATATTCATGCAAACACATCTAATACTATGAATCAAGTCAAATATATAAATTTAGGTCAAGTTTTCCCTACCTTAATCTTGAGGTTGCGCGAAGCCAAGCAAGGTCCTAACCATGGCCTTCTGCCTCAATCTATATCACAAGCACACAATGGTGGATCAAAGATCAACTCTACTCACTAATAACTTATATGCATTTAAGTGTTTTCTCAAAACCAAGGTTGAAACGGGAAAATTCATGCTAATATAGAATTTGACAACATTCCCCCTACATGTTGACCTTTAAAAATTTAGATTCATGAGTTAGTCAAAACACTAAAGTTGTAGAGCTCATCGTCTTCTTTCCAACACCATAAGAATTGTATCAATCGGAGTTCAAAGTAAAACGTTATGACCAAAATACTAAGGCAGTATCGGCGAGCCCAGTCAAAATCGTTTGAACAATTTAAAATCGATCGAACGGTTTCTAATTTTGTTCAAACGATTTTCAAAACTGATCGAACGGTTTCTAATTTCATTCGAACGGTTTTCAAAACCGATCAAACAGTTTTCAAATCGACCAAAAACCTTCAGATTTCACTCTTGACAAAATTGTTCGATCGATTTCTAATTTCGATCGAATGGTTTTGTCAGATTTCACCCAAAATTGGGTTCAAGCATCTCTAACTCATTTTTCTTTAAATTTTAACCCATTTTCTTCAAATCTCCCACTCATAAGCTAACTAAAGATTAATATACATACAAATCACAACTTAAATCAAAATTTTTACCTTTAATCCAACAATTTTCTCCCCGATCGGATTGTCTTCTTCCTAGCAAGCAAATGGGTTTCCAAACCCCTTTTCATATTTTCAAGCTCCACGATTTCCACAATTTCGATACGATCGCTAGGTGATCATCCACACACGCTTCGTACAAACCTCACTACGATTTAGCCGATCAAAACACACCATTCTCTTTGCAAGGAAAATGGGTTTTCAAAACCCCATTCGATTTCAAACCACGTTCTGAAACTCACCAAATGTTGAAATTGATGTCACATCATCTACCTTACACGAGCTCGCAAATCTTTACAAGAATTCAAGGCTTTGGAGCACACGAATCCGACAAATCATTTTTCTCCTCCTTTCTCTCTTCCTTCTCTCTCAAACTTAACCCTCAAACTTACAACCGGTTAAGGCTTCAAAATGAAGCTTTGCTCTTTATTTAAAAAGGGGTTGGTTCCCTTGCAAAACACACACACACCCTTCGGGTGTTAGTTCTCATTCACTTATCCCTTGTTTCGTTACGATGTGAAAACTATATTCATAAGCAAAGTGTTTTATATCACATTAAAAGGTCCGTAATTCGGTGTGGAGTGCACACACATCAGTTGTGTGTTCTAAATCTTATCCAAAGACTTAGGATTGGTGTTAAGTCGATACGCCGTACCTCAATATATGTCATCACATCAACTGATCACTTATCATTCTTTAGATCTCTTCTTTCTTATCCACCACAAGTTAACTGAACTCACACTATTATTTTATTATTTTATCCTATTCGGCGTACGACCCGTTGGGCACGTACATCAAGACGTATTGTTCAAAGGGCCAAATTTTTGGGATGTTACATTTCTAAACTGCAGACTTAAAAAATATTTTCCTTCAAACTCTCACTATTGGCATACTCTTAAAAAAATGTCAAAATTTTTGGGTTCTCTCAGTATATAATATGTATGATAAATTTTGAACGAATAATTGACTAAAAAGATAAATCTCAATGAAAGATAATCAATTCTATTTATATGTTTCTTTATTTTTCCATAGTATTTATTATAAACATCTCTACTATGCTCATGCTATAGTAAACTATAAATAAAAAAGGTTTTTATTTGGCTTGTAATGGGGCTTTGGGTTAAAAGATTTTCAAATAAAGGTAGAAAGGATTCAAGAATTTCTGATAATTCAGTTCTTCTTCCACCTATCTTCTTCTTTTATTCTTTTTAATTCAGTAAGTATCCAAAAAGTTAGATAACTTCTTCCCATTATTTTTTTTTGTTTCTTGTGTAAATCCCTTTTCTTCAATTGATTTCAGATATCCTCTTGAAATTTTTTTAGCTTGGAAGTTTTTTGCTTTTCCATTTTTTTTTTTTTAATCGTAATTACGATTTCTTCATTCCATCCTATATTTCTTTATTTTCTTTCTTCTCAGTTATACCATTTTTGGCATATCCCTTATCTATTTTCTTATACTCCTTTCACTCCCTCTTCTTCCCTTCTTTTACGTTCTAAGCTCTAAGAAATTATAAGGGTTAATGGTTGAAACTTTTTTGTAGTACATATGGTTAAAGGTTTATAAGATTTTGATATAAAGAAATTCAGTTTAAGCTTTAAATATGGATTCAAAGGATAAGTATTTTCTGGGATTTTGGCTTTTTTGTTTTGACTAAACAAAATATGGTCTTAGATCATCTTTATGATTCACTAGCATGAATGTCATATTATTTTGATGTTTCTAATAAATAGTTTTAGAATAATAAATTATCATAATCATAGAATATTTTATTCTAATTTTCAACAATATGAGATTTCATTAACACAGTAAAGAAGTTCAAAGAAAATTTTTGATTCAAATAGAAAGTATTCTCTCTCAGAATAAAAGGGAAATTATGGCTCAAAAGCTAACTAGTTTTATAAAATTTTGAAACTATAATCTAAATATTATAATTTAAATCAAAGTATAATTTCAAACATTCAATCTGATGCAGTGTTCAAGAGAGCTAGGCATGAATCGTAATTGCTCTATTGTGATGGTTGAACTTCTACTACAATGGATCGTAAACTTTATTAATTTATAATTTTTTATTTCATAACTCACATATAATGGTTAAATTTTCCTAATTTTTTTTTAATATGCAAAAAGAAAACTAAGCAAACTATTATAACTATTACACACAGAAGTTCTGTACCCCCCAAACTTAAATAGGACAATGTCCTCATTGTGCAAAAACAAGGGGTACTCAAAATTTTTAAAATTTTCATTTTTCATACCTTAATTGTGCTGCTAATGAATCAGGCCTAAATTATGCAAAATTATTCAAAAATCTCCCCCCAAAATTGGGAGAAAATACTTCCTACATATCTAGATAGAAATTTGCACCCTAAACAAAAATATTAGAGACAATAATCAAAAAGAAATTTTCATATCTTATCCAAAATATTTACAGACTGTATTAAAAGAAAGAAAGATTGATTACATTAAGGATTAAACCTAGGAAAAATCTAGACACGTCCTAACTATGACACTGGTAGAAACGCCCGAGACAAACTTTTCTTCGATAAAGATCGGTCCTCAGCTTCTAACCAAAATTGTGCTACCCAAAAGGTGATTCACCCGTTGGTGGTTGGTGCATCCAAGAGAAGATGTAAAAATAAATGGTTTAGAAATATGGAGGAGGTGGCGATGGGGGATGAGGCGTACGAGGTGGGGGAGGTTCATGGGCTTCCGGGCTGGTGAACAGAGAAAGGATTTCCTGAATTAGTAGCACCCTCTCTTCTAGGAGCGTAGTGACTTCTTCCTCATGGCGTCGGAGAAGGCGCTCAAATGCTTCACTAACCTTGGACCAACTCGGTGGTTTTTCCATGGCTAAAGTGTTGATGATGGGGGAAAGCAAAAGGAATAAAATGATTTGTTTGAATATTTTGATGTATATTTATAATGGATTTGGGGTAGGGATCTGAAGAGTTGCCATAAATGTGCATTATGGGTTGGCATTGAAGAATGTGATCTGTTAGATAGCGCCATTAATTTCATGATTAGACATGGCTACATAGCGTAAATCGAGGTGACGCTTTGGTTATTGGAGAGTGTGCCTTTTCGATAGCTGAGAATACACGGCTTGGACGGTACATTCTCTCATCAATCGTAATCACTACGATTTCCTGTGAGAGAACTCATTCGCTATAAGGCATTGTACTCATTACGATTCTTCATATCGACAGAATAACTATATGATACACCTAATTAACTTACACAAAATTGCTATGGATGAGTCGATAGTTCGACACTGCACGAGAGTATATCAGACATACTCTAGGTCTTTTAGTGACAATGTGGTCATTGTCCCTTTATCTTCTAAAGATACCATCAGTTTGAGTCTCTGCCCATTAACCTTGAAAGTATGATTGTCCTTAGGATCTTGGATGGTTACAACCCCATGAGGGAATGCTTCCATAACATTAAAAGGTCCATCCCAATTGTTAGTGCACGCTTTTTCTGGGTTCCTCTCGGTCCCCGTTGAATCAGTGGCCCAATTCTATCCAAGTGAACTCTAGCGATGCGACGTTTGGAATGTTAGAAATAAAATAAAAAAGGGGAAAAGTTTTCTAGGAAGGTTCCTAGTTTGTTGTGATCGTCAGCTGCAAATATTTAACGATGCTGCAACATGTCAGTGATCACGCTTTAAAGTGGGTATGGGTCACTTCTTTACTGAATCGTCCGCCTGCGAACATTAGCAGTTATAGCTCTTCCTTATAGTTTAGATAGTTCAGTTTTTCTTTTTTTTCCTGTTATTATTGTAATTCGAATCGGTTCAGATTTCCTAATTCTATTGTGAGTCTAGTGGTGTGGGTTTATTATAGTGATTTGATCTAATATTATAATTCTATTAGGAGTCTAATTAATATAGTGTCCTAATCCTATTAGAATTCTAATTAATTTAGTGTCCTAATACTACTAGAAGTCCAATTAATATCAGTCTTCTAATTATACTAGGAATGCAAACATGTTAATTTTAATAAAACTTTAATTAAATCGAGCATGCTAATTGTACTGAAATTAAAAGTAAAGCAAGTATACTAGTCCTACTGCAATTCTAATTGAAGTAGAGAACTGATTTTTACCGAAATTCTAATTGGAATAGAAGATTGTTTTTACTAAAACTCTAGTTAAAGCAATGAATTAACTTTACTAAAATCCAATTAAAATAAAGGAACTAATTTTTTTCTAGAATTAGAATTAAAGCAATGAATTAATTATACTAAAACTTTGATTAATAAAAAAGGAAATTAACTATATTGGAATCTAATCAAGCAACGAATTAACTATGCTAGAATTATCTAATTAAATAGAGGAACTAATTTTATTAGAATTATAATCAAAGCAATTATTCTAAGGATCTAATCAAAATAAAGCATGTAAATTAATTATACTAAAAATCTAAGAAAATTATGGACTCGATTTTCTAACTCTAATTAAAGCAATAAAATAATCCTAAAAAAAGGGGGTTTTGGGCCCGCTATGCTAAGGAGGATTGACCTCGTTCTCGAGTACCCTCCATAAGCTCCCTTGGGCAAATTAGGGGCTGAGATTAAGGAAAAATTAGATTTTTGAATTATAAAATAGTATTTTTAGATTTTCGGAGTCGTTTTCAGGATTATAATTGAGAATTAAATTATGAAACGAGGATTATAGAAGACTAAATTAATGTTTGGGATTTTAGAAATATTAAACTAAGGAATTAAAACTAGAATTTAAAGTTTTAGGATTGAATTCAAGTCCGAAATCAGAAAATTAGGCCGTATGATTAAGGACTGGTTCTAGAAACTATGAATTAGAATCAGAGATTAATGATAGGACTGGAGATTAAATTTTAGAACATAATTGAGTCTATGGTTGGTGAATTGGGCCGTCAGATTAAGGACTGATTCTTAAAAAACTGAGAACTAAAACCAGATATTAAAATTACGGTCTGAAAAAAGGTGCTACGGTCTAAGACTGAATTAATATTAATAATTTAAAACTAAGAAAAATTCTAAGTCTAAGAACTAAGAACTACAATCGAAAATTAAAATTAAATTCTTACCTAAGGTCGAGGCTGCGGAGAGAAATCTAGAAGATTCGAAGCTTGAATCTCAAAATCATGGCTATGTTGCTCTATGGGTTCTTTCTCGGAGTTGTCTGGTTTCGAAATTCCAAAAAAATATGTTCTCCTAAAATTCCAGCCTCTCCTCGGATGAATTAGAAAAAAATCTTTTATTGGTTTTTCTCTAATTAAATGCCCTGTTTCAAGCATTTAACTGGATTACGCATTGATCTCCCGGTGCTTAATCGCTTTAAGTTAGTCACCGACTCAGTGAGCGATCGGTTGACTTGCTCAGCAAGTTTCCTAGTTCTAATCACGTTAGAACTAATTGCACACCCAGTGTGGGATGCGCAATCCGATTAAGCATCTCATTTGAAGTGTTTGATCGAGGAAGCTTGGGGATCAAGGACGGTAAGACTTGGTCAGGAGTAGGCCGATTAAGCGTGCCATGTGGCACTCAATCCGATCGTGCGTGTCATGTGGCGCGCGTAATTGAGTCTGAAAGTCGTCTGGGAAAGGGAGTCTGGTTTGAAAGGGGGACTGATTACACGTGTGGTTTAGCATGCAATAGAATTGTGTGTGCGATTGTAGACACGTAATTCAGGGTTGTTCGAGTCCGGGTCGGGTCTAAAGTGCGAGACTATTATTTCAGCTTTCATTCTGACTATATACTATTATTTCTGTATATAGTCTCCCTATATTGAGATCTGAGCCACAAACCTATTATTTCAGCCTATGTCCAGCCATGTACTATTGTTTTAGTGCATGGTCTCCAATTTAGGGTTATGGGGCTTGAGTCACAGAGCTATTGTTTCAGTATGTGTCCAGCCATATACTATTGTTTCAGTATATGGTCCCACATTAGAGTTAGGGGTCTGAAATGTTAGACTATTATTTCAGTTTGTATTTTGACTATATACTATTGTTTCAGTATATAGTCTCCCTACGTTTGAGATCTGAGCCACAGAGCTATTGTGCCAGCCTACGTTCAGCCATGTACTATTATTTTAGTGCATGGTCCTTACGTTAGTTCATAGGGTCAAAGGTTGACCGAACAGATTTATATATTTCGAGAGGGGCAAAATGGGGGTGTCTACACCAATGACTTTAAAAAATTTCCAGGAATAGCTTTAACCTTGAATTATAAATCTGAACTTATTGGCCAGGCTCAAAACTCTTTCTCAATATGTGCTTATCATGGAATGCTTTAGTTTTGGCCTTATAAATTCGAGAATTTTCATAGGCATCAGTACGAATTTCTTCCAATTCATTGAGTTCAAGTTTACGTTGTTCACCAGACGCGTCCAACTTGAAATTCAGTGGTTTGATAGCCCATAGAGCTCTATGTTCTAATTCCACAGGTAAATGGCAAGCCCTCCCGTATACAAGCCAGTAAGGAGACATGCCAATCGGTGTTTTATAGGCTGTTCTGTATGCCCACAAGGCATCATTCAATCTCATGGACCAGTCTTTTCTATCAGGTCAAATAGTCCTTTCCAGTATCTTCTTTATTTCTCAGTTAGAAACCTCAACTTGCCCACTGGTTTATGGGTGATAGGGGGTTGCGATTTTGTGAGTAATACCATTTTTCTTAAGCAAACTCTCCAAAAATCGGTTGCAAAAATGGCTCCTCAATTACTTATGATAGCTAGTTGGGTTCCAAACCGTGAAAATATGTTCTCCCTAATGAAAGAGACTATTACCTTGTGGTCATTTGTTCTTGTGGATGCGACTTTGACCCATTTTGATACATAGTCGACAACTACAAGCATATACATGAATTCAAATGAAGGTGGAAAGGGACCCATGAAATCTATGCCCCACACATCAAAGGGCTCTGTGACCAAAATCGGTTGGAGGGGCATCATGTTCCTTCAGAGCATTGTTCTGCCTTCTGACATCGATCACAGGCCTGACAAAAATTTTAGGCATCTTTGAATAGTGATGGCCAATAAAATCCTGATTGTAACACCTTTACAGCCATTTTCCTTCCACTGAAGTGTCCCCCATAATCATATGTGTGACAGAATTGTAAAATATTATGGGTGTCACTATCGGGCACACATCTCCTAATTAATGTGGGTGTCATAATCTGATTGGACCAGATTGGGGGAATCTTACCTGTTGCCAAATAATTTACGATATTGGTGTACCATGGTACCATTGCTTAAATGGCAAAAAGTTGCTCGTCTGGAAAGGTATCATACAGAGATTCTTTACTGATGGATTCAGGCATTTCAATTCTGGACAGGTGATCAACTACCACGTTCTCAACTCCCTTTTATCTTTGATCTCAAAGTTGAATTCCTGTAAAAGTAGGATCCACCTAATTAGCCTAGGTTTGACATCTTTTTTGGTCAATAAGTATTTCAATGCAGAATGATCAAAGAAGATGACAATCTTTGATCCCAATACGTATTGCCAGAATTTATCTAATACAGATACGATAGCTAGAAGCTCTTTCTTAGTGGTGGTATAGTTCTCCTGAGCTTCATTCAAGGTTCGACTCGCGTAATAAATTACATGGGGAACCTTGTCTTTCCGATGCCCTAGGAGTGCACCTATTGCGTGATCAGCGGCATCACACATCACTTCAAAAGGTAGGGAGTAATCAGGAGGTTAGATGATTGGTGCAGATGAAAGAAGTGCTTGAAGCTTGTTAAATGCATCGAGACAAGTGTTGTCAAAGTCAAAAGGTACATCATTTGGCAACAAGTGGCACAACGGTCTTGAGAAATTTGAGAAGTATTTAATGAAGTGACGATAGAAGCTAGCATGGCCGAGGGAAGATCAAATCTGTCGTACCGATGTTGGTGGTGGTAGATTTGCTATTATGTCGATTTTCGCCCTGTCAACTTCTATCCCTCTTTTAGAGATAATGTGTCCTAAGACTATGCCTTCTTGAACCATGAAATGGCTCTTTTCCCAACTCAGCACCAAATTAGTTTCTTCGCATCTCTGTAAGACGAGAGCAAGGTGATCAAGACAAGAATCAAAAGTTTGGCCGAATACTGAAAAATCATCCATAAATACTTCTAGAAACTTGTTTATTATATTGGAAAATATGACCATCATACATCTTTGGAACTACTTGGATAGGACTCACCCATTCACTATCAGAAATTGGATAAATAATACCTGCCTCTAGTAGTTTCATGATTTCTTTTTGAACAACTTCCCTCATATTTGCGTTCAGACGTCACTGACTTTCTCGTGAAGTCTTGGCATTGTCCTCTAGATGAATCCGATGTATACATATCAAGGGATCAAGCCCTTTAAGGTCAGCGACAGTCCACCCTATTGCACGCTTATATTTCACAAGTGTGGCCAACAACTTGCTCTCTTGTTCCCTGTTAAGAGTAGATGAAATGATTACTGGGAGAGTTTCATTAGGCCCAAGAAAAGCGTATTTAAGGGTGTCAGGAAGTAGTTTCAAATATAAAGATGGTGCTTCTTCAATGGATGGTTGTAACAGTTCGCTAGAAGTGATGGGTAAAGGTTCTATCTATGGCTTCCATGTTCTGGATTGGGAATCTCGAGAAGAGGTGTCCAATAGATAAGTCACCTCCTCAGATTTTTGTTCAAACTCCCCCAAGTCCGTATACCAAAGTGCAGTTTGAAGCACATCCTTAGATAAGACTAGAGGCAATGCTTCTTCTACCAATTCTTCAATTTTATCTATGTTGAAGCATTCCTCTTCATCGATTAAAGCCATCTAGTTGGCTGCCGAGAAGATATTTAACTGAATTCACATATCTCCAAAACAAACTTTAATCACCCAGATTTTATAGTTTATGCACGCATTGGTCGTGGCCAAGAATTTTCTACTGAGTATAACAAGAATTTGTATTGGACATTTCAAACTTGGTTCCATGTCTAATACTAGTAAATCAATAGAAAAAATAAATTTATCGACCCTAACCATTACATCTTCAATAATTCCTACCGGCCTTCTTTCTAATCTACTGGCTAACTGAAGAGTTACCGAAGTAGGCCTCATATCTCCGAGTTCTAATTTTTCATAGACAGAGTATGATAGCAGATTAACTCTAGCTCCCAGATCTAGAAGTGCTTTGTTTTTTGCATGATTGCCTATAATACATGAAATTGTGGGCACTCCAGGATCTTTAAGCTTGGGCGGAGTTCTAGCTTGCAAAACTGAGCTTACTTTCTCAGCCAAAATAAGTTGTTGTGGCCTTGCATGGTTGTCTACTTATTATCTATTTTATATATATTAGAAAGCAGGGAGAGAAGACAAATCTGAGCCTTTTATCAGTAGAAGTGTTGGGACCTCTTGCTACTTCGAATGAACCTGTAAAGGCTTAAGAAATGACCAAATAAAATTAAAAATAAAAAGAGAAAGACAAATTTTAGTTTTTAAAATAACAAGAAAATATATAGAGAATAAAAAAATGCTTCCCCGGCAACGGCGCCAAAAACTTGATGTGCTCTAAATTCATACTAAAGTCTTAACCTATTGCAAGCGTACAATGAAAATTGAAGCTCTAGTATAGGATCGTTCCCACAAGGAAGTGATTATCTCATATATTCTCTTCTTCTAAGAACTTATATTTGTCTTTTAAGGTTCTAAATTACGGGAGAAATATGAATAAAAGAATGATTTGTTTAAACTAATAGTAAAAAATAACTCTAAATCCTCCTCCTTCTAGATTATGGTCATCAATCACAATACTTCAGTGCTCGGATATTTATAAATTTAAAGTACTATTACACCGTATTGCAGTCTTCTAGGATTTGGGCATCAATCAAATAGTAAAATTCTTTAACATAGATTGAATCTAATCAACAATCTTCCTAAAATTTGGGCGTAAATCAAACTCAAGAAAATTGAAGATGGAAAAGTAAAAAATGTTACACTAATCTGCACATTTTCAATCTGAGTCATCAATTCAAATAAAAAACTTTTAGATGTTTACAAAGCAATAAAAGTGCGTAAAATAAATCTAAACTAGAAAACAATAAAAAGATCTTTCATCCCTCAGTTACAAGTGTCAATTGCTCCTGAGAAACTATAGATATTCTTCTCTAATCTTCCAGCTCCCAATTGCAGCCATCAATTACTCTCGAGAAACCTTGGATATCTAAACTAAACTAAACTAAAATTGATCGGAAGAAAACCCAATCTCAGTCGTCAATTGATGCTGAGAGTTCCTTCGATAATTCTTCTCCTCTGTCGAGCTCTCTTATTTATGGATCATAAGGAGTCGGTTTACAAACCTTCAAATTCTAATAAAAGAAACTACTAAGAACAAAAGGTTTTCTAATATAACTCTAACTCCTAATTTCATCTTTCCTTACTTTGGATAGTTGATGCACTCAGGAATTGCTCCTTTGTTTCAGTAGCAGAGTCCTTTAGGAATTAGTTTCATCAATCTTCTCGAATCTGTGATCTACCAAACTTCTAATTTGAATAATCTTCTAATTCCGTGCATGGCGGTGTAGCTCTCACGTGATCGGCAGCAACAAGAGTCTTTACCCTTTGAAATCGTAAATCACAATTTTATCTTTTCAGCTCATAACTCTCGGTATGATTCTCTAGTACGATCGATCGCAATTCCCTTTTGTATCACACTCGGCCTGAACTATCGTTTGAAGAATCATAAATTGCAATTTCTTATTTTATCTTTGGCTTCCTTCAATCATAAAGTACAATTTCTGGCTTTAATCCTACATTGAATCATCTTTTACGCTCAATCGTCTTTCTTATTGCTTTATGAGTTTATTTTGACGAAGATTAATACTTTGGTTCTCTTTTGCTATTTATTCTAAATATCTGCACATCAGTATCTCGTTAGTAGCAAATTAGGATCTAGCATCACTAAGTTAAGGGTGATAAAATGATATATTCTGTATCACACACTTCTTATCGTAATTCGAGAGAATTTCATGGAATACGCTACCTGCCACCGGCCCTTGATATTCATTTCAAAGTTTTGTTTTAAAGTCACGTCCCGTCACAAACCTTTCCCATTCCAAACCCATCGTCTTTCTTTGACTCCTAATCCTAACCCTAACCTCATGGCAGAAGAATCAAACCATGACGAGCTAAGTAGAAGGCTTGATCGAATCCTTGAAACACAAAGGGTCTAACTTCTGGCTGCAATAAAGAGATTAGAAAGGCTGAAGCACCAGCGACCCATTCCAAATATTGAATCGTCTACTGAGTTGCCATAAACCTCATCCCAAAACGACCCTTTTTTCTAACTTCTCACCTTCCCCACTTCTTCATAATCTCACCGTCAAATTTTCACCTCAGTGCGAGTTTCTCTACGAGGATGGTGGGTTGGTAATTGGATCCAAGATTGAGCCATCTCCCTTGTTGGAGCAAAAAATGTGAAGACCCCGAGACCGATTTCAATTGCAAACTCCCCTTCCTCGCTCCTTCTCCCTTCATTCACTTGTCTGATTCCCTCATTCACTTCTCCTTCTTCTGCGTCTCCTTGTGCTCCCTTCTCCTTCAAGACCGCCTCTCCCTCCATTCACTTCTCCTTCATGACCACCTCTCCCTTCATTCACTTCTCCTTCTTCCGCTTCGGCCTCAACCTCCTCGTCTCCACTGTCTCGGCGTATCTTTTATGGTATTTTATCGACAGTGTAATCCTTGCTCCTAGGGATCCTTTCGATCACCTCATCAAGGACTGAATAAGGGAGACATCTCTCTTCACGGAGCAAAAAATGGAAAAGGCTCCAACACAGATCTCCATCGCAAACTTTACCGCTTGAGGGATATTGATCGGTCTCAAAAGTAGTATAATGTATCCCCGAATCATCCTTGTTAGCTCTCATTTGACTATTAACGTGTGCTTTTACTTCATGTTGTGTTATAACAGGTATAAAAGCGGGATAAATGATAAATGATTTAAAAGAGCAAAGTTAAAGAAGTTTTGAAGCTATGACAAGAACCTACCATAATAGCGGAAAGAAAGAAAAGTGACAAAATTTATACATAGATCTTCTAGATCTGAGGACTACACAATTGGAAAGATAACTTTCCCATCTTTCCAACGAGCCAAGAATCGTTGGATTCTGAGCTGTATATCAAAAGCTACGGCCGATCGAAGTTCGCACAAAAACGCAGGAAAGTGCAGGATTTTCCTGACTGGTTGAGAATGACTTGTGTCTGGTCCAAACTGGTTCAGAAGCTGAAATTGGAACGCTCCAGCATGGAAAAACTTCAGAAATCTGCTTTTGGACCGGTCAAAATGCCCATTTCGACCAGTCCAAACTCAACAGCAGATCGAGCATTCTTATATATAGAATTTCGACCGGTCAAGCTCTATTCTCGACCGAACGAAGTCGGCATTTCTGCTATTTTCAGGCGCGACACTTGGGATCTTTTGCTAATTTTTAGGCACGAACAACTAGATTTCTTCCTAAAATCAAGACTCCATGTTCTTCTACTTTCTTAGTTTAGATTAGATTCGTTCTAAAGTTTGTTTCCTGGTAGAAATAAATGTTCTAAGGCCTTATACATCTATAAATAAGGACCCTAGGTTAGGAATAAAATAGCTTTAGTTGTAGGGCTTTTTGCTCATAGGTTTTAGGTTTATATTTTAGATCTGTGAGATTTTGTGAGATTGAGGGTTTTTTAATCATAGATCTATGATCAATTCAGCGATGATGAAGACCATAGTAACGATGCGTGGCTAAACGTCCCGATGCTTGGGATCTCTCGTACGATCGAAGATAAGTAAATAACTTTATTTTTATTTCTCTTTTATTTTGGATTTCATTAATGGTACGATTGCACGTTCAAGGTTCCGACTAGATCGAGAACGAGATTGTAACGTTGTAATTTTGTTTAGAATAATCTCAGTAGCCTTGTAGGGATTGAGGTTAGCCTAGATAAGATATTCACCGATGGACTAGGCCTTGTAGGGTAGTCTTTGTTGGTTCGTGCAATTCTTTGACAATTAGGTTTGTTTAACTCGTGATTAGATCTACCTATTTCATATACCAAGTGACTGAGCTTGTAGCTAGGAGCGGGGGTACCAGGGATTCAAAATAGGTTAGGAATAGGATGCGAGTTATTTATGAATCTAAGATCCAAGAGAGATCCTAGGCTTGTCTCTCAATATTTTCCAAATCTGATTTCTTTGCTAGAATAATTAGGAAATTTCTTCTATAAAAATCTCTTTCTAAATAAGGCTTTAGTTTAAAATAAACGACTAGTCCTTGTGGTTCGACACTCTTATACTCGCCCAAGTACATTCGAACTTGTGCACTTGCAAGGTTTTGAAATTAAAATGATCAAGTTTTTGGCGCCCTTGCCGAGGACTACGGTTTTATTTGAAATATTGCCTTTTAGGTCATCTATATTAGTAAGTTGTCTAATTATGGTTAATTTTTTTTTTCATATTTAGAGATCAAGGTTCGCGCCAATCAAAGTTTCGAAGGGGACGCCCGCGAGAGGCCAAGATACTTGCCTTTGTTTTTAAATCTAGTTTTGTTTTTGTATCTTTGTGTCTTAGTTGTGTCTTTGTGATATGGGGTTTCTCACAAATTTGATGTCCCCATCTTCGGATGGGTTTAATTATGAGACTTCATACCACTATTCGGATGAGTCTGAGGACAATGGCCCTAATCGGTGGGCCCCAAATCAAGGGTGTGACCCATGGGGTTTTGATTCCGAAGAATAGAGGTTAGCTATGTTAGAAGAAGAACTCCAAATAGATTTAGACTCATCCAATTACACTTCCTTGAATGAATCCATACTCATATCCAGTCTCTTGTGGAAATAAATACCAAATGTGGCAGACGACCGCTACCATTACTAGGGAGGAAATTCCTTACCTAGGAAACCTATTAGCATCTCACAAGACCAGGAGTTGAGAGGAGGAACTACCCTCGCCCCTAAGCCTGAGGATGAGACCACGACCTTTCGGGGCAGGCATGACGAAGCTTTCAAGGAAGATGTGGTTGGCCCACAAAAGATTGAAATACCAGAAGATGACCAACCAGTTTGTGTTACTCCTCTAATACCAAATGAACAATTGCATGAGGAGGTCACAATTTCTTGTTTTACATCAATTGAGGAGTCGAGCATTACATTTGAGGCACCTTATGTGCCTAACGATCCGTTTTGTAAATGCTTCGACAAACCCTCAAGTCAATTTGTTTTAAATAATGACTTATTCGATGTTTTCCAATTGCTAATACACACTGAACCTGAATATGTCATGGTGTATAGGGTGGATGAGCTGGTTGAAAGCCCACCCACAAAAACCCTTTCTTTTTCCTATCGAAGCTTGAGGGTGGTCCGGCTAAAGACCACAAAACAAAAACTTAGCTCTTCTTGGGAGGCAACCCAAGCCCTTTGTATAATATTAGTTTAGGATTTTTGTTTTTCATGTGTTAGATTTAATAGAGTTTGTGTATGTGCAAGTAGTAGGGCTGTAAAATAAAAAAAATTAAAAATCCAAAAAGAACAGAGAAATCTTTAGGAGATTTTCTGTGAAATCTGGGCTAACAACTATGTTCTCTACTAGATTTCGACCAGTCGAAACTGATTTTGGCCGGTCAATGTACTCAGAACCCAAGGAAGACTAGTGCAGGAATACACCAAAAGGTTGTTTTGACCGGTCGAAATTGAAGTTTCAACCGGTTAGGATCAAGCAGCAGGAGAGGAAAATAGAGGAATTAAAGAGAGTTCAAGTGGACTGGTCGAATTGGCTATTTTAACTGGTCAACACTCTCGGTAGCTTTAGAAGTCCCAAGACGGACTGGTCGAAATCGATTATCGACCGGTCGATACTAGGGAACTTTGCTTCACAACAGAAGCTCCGCTAGATAAATTGACTTTCTCCCATTTTGTGGCCGGTCAAAATGGTTTCAACCGGTCGAGTTCTATGGGCCCAGGGCTATATAAAGCCTTGAGATTTCCTTCTTCTTCCTTGAGCTCCCACAATTTTACTTTCAAAATTTTTTTTTATTCCTTTGTGTGCCATTCCACCTTCCACACCACACCATTCATTCCCTCCACCACTTAAGCGTACATCTATACCACCTTTCCACCTTCCACAGCGCATTGCCGATCGCCGTTCCGCGTTTGGCTTCCCCACGTCTATAAATTCAATGCAAGGGATTGACTCTTCACATCTTGTGACCGCAATCGACGATTTTCACGCTTCAAAGGTAACTCTGTGCTATTTCTTTTTTTTTTGGTTAGTTTAGATTGTGTGTGCTTAGATGGTGCGTGTGTTGTATATTATAGATTGCCCTCTTGTTGTTTTCATTGCTAATGGTTTTGTGCAATGAAGGCATTGCACCATTCAGGTTTGGGGGTGGTGTGCTTATTGTGTGGTTCATGTTTTTAAACTTCTACATCTTATACTTGGCCACTGATTAAATACACTCTCAATACCTTGTTTTATATAGTTTTGAACCATCATATGCTATATTTTCAAGTAGTTTTCAAACTGTGGTGATTTATGCATGTGAGTTCTAATTTTAAAGTATTAATGCCATGTCAAGAGTGCTATTGTCTAGGATTATTAATTCCAATGTAAACATTTGAGGACATATTTGAATTCCATGCTTAGAAATAATTTTGCACTTCTACCATGCTTCAATCCAAAAATCAAAGGATTTATTTGAATTTTAATCTTAAGATCCTAGGAAAGACTATACCCGATGAGCTTTAGAACTTTTACCTCGTTCTCAGTGAGTGCTAAAATAAATTCGGAGTATCTTTGAATTTGTTCTTACATGTTTAATCTCATATGCTTCACTTGGTTTGTTTACTTTGCATGCTTTATATCATTGTACTAGAATACATTGCTCTTTGACTTGAAACAAATAGGCATATTTACCACCTTGGGAGGAGATTATCGAAGGCTGTCTTTGGCTCACTTGTGCCTAAAATGCCCCACTTCATACAAATTTACCTTTTAGTACCCTTTTTCGAGTTTGTTAAAAATTTGTCTTTATATGTTTCTTGATAAACCATGTTAACTGTGATAGCAAGATTTTTCCCGTTCTCATAAAATCCTATACTATATATATTTTTTCTTTCTTACATCTTAAACTTGGGAAAAACCAGACTATCGGATCACACTTCACAATCCGAATACAGAAATACTTGCTATATCCATGTATAAGCGTGAAAATCAAAGCAGAAATCATACATGCGTGAAAATCAAATTTTAGATTTCACTAGGCATAACTAAATCTTTCTACTTTATACATAACATCTAATACAAAGGCTAAAAGAAATCACCAGTGATGGCCGACCATCACCTAAACAGTG
The DNA here is from genome assembly GCA_021018995.1 of Chloranthus sessilifolius. NCBI lineage: Eukaryota > Viridiplantae > Streptophyta > Magnoliopsida > Chloranthales > Chloranthaceae > Chloranthus > Chloranthus sessilifolius. The sequence continues at coordinate 22,459,363 of CM037588.1, forward strand.
GCTTCCAAAACGTACATACAAAACAAATCTTAACACTGTATTTAATCCCAGGACATATTAACTCTAAATCCAAAATCCTTAAAAATCCACCATACAAACCCAAAATATATCTAGTCCAAGTCCTCACCTAGGGTAGAATTCCTCAAATGGGAGATCCTATGCCTTTCTCTAGTGCCTGATCCTGATCTACGCCTGTACCTGTGACGTATAGTCAAGGGATGAGCTGACATCTAAGCTAGTAAGGAAACATCAATAGCATGCATATTATCACATCACACATATATCTTATGACATAATTCGAACGTGTTTTTCAAATAAAGATTCACAATTTAAAGATATTTGACTTAAAGCAAAACTGATATCAAATACAGATTTTAAAGTTTAAACACATGATTTTCAAAACTTATTCTCATAATAAAAGAAAATTTTCAACTAATCACTTAAATACAATCTCGAGCATATATAGCATCGAGAGCCGCATATATATACCAATGGGAATACCCATGATCGTCGTTCAATGAACCATTCGTATGATGCCCAAGTCCCCTCGTATGAGGGAAACTTCTGTCGAAGGAAATTTATCGTAAATCAGTAGGAAATGAATGGACATCCCGCCGTCTCGAAGCACAATTGTACCGATATCTCGCCATACCAATCACGGATATCCCACCGCGTCGGTTAGGTATTCGCTCATAAACTTTAAATGAAAGTGCGAAATTAACTTATGGTTTATCTCTAATAGCCCTGAAAATTGAGCTTCGAAAAGTTCCTCAGGATGCGTGTCCGACTGGTCGTAAGTTTGATCAAGTGAAGTCAACTTGACGACTTAAGCTAGACTAGGTTTGAGGTGAAAGTGCACATGTGTGTGGTGATGGATCTGTTTATAAGGCCATATATATACCTGTTGGAGATATATGTGTTTTACACCAAGGAAGAATTGGGTTAAATAGTCTAATAACTTAAGAGAAGTTATTTCTCTTGGGTTTTGGTAGTTGGTTGGAGATTTATGAAGAGAGAGAGAGTAAGAAAGGAAGGGGGAGTAAATGCTAAGGAATCTTGTGAGGATTGCGGATTGAAGACGTCTGTGGGCATTAATTCCGAAGGCAACGTGTGTGAATTCGTTGGAGTCGAAGCTAAGAACCCTAGCCCTTGACCCAAGCCATTGAACCAATCATGATTTAGATTTGAGGTAAGGCTTTATTAGATTGCAATGTGTATGATATTTGAAATTTGATTTAGTGACTAAATGATGAATTAAAGAGATAGAAAAAAAATGAAAAATTGAAAGAAAGGAAAGTTGGAAGAACAGCCCGAAGAGGGTTGTTTTCGGAACAAAATCGATTAATCGATTTTTGTCAGAAATCAATTCTAAAAACTAAAGCACGAAATCGATTAATCAATTTTTGGTTATCGATTAATCGTCTGGGTACTTTCAGTGACTGGAAAATTCTGAGTTTTGGAAAATCGATTAATCAATCTTGGGATTAATTAATCGATTTTGGATTTTCGATTAATTAATTTGGGATCGATTAATCGAATTCCCAAATTCGATTAACCAATATTGGATCAATTAATCGATTTTGACAGTTTTAGTTTGGGTTTTATTTTTGACCGTAGAGTTCTGGGAGGGCCTTGTACCCTTCTTTCTTGCATCGTTATTGATGCTTTGGCTATGACATGGTGTACTTTAGGTTGAACACTTAGAATTTGAGCATAGAGAGCTACTTTGGACCTTGATGCTTGGGGCTAAAGCACGTGAGGTAGGGAATACTCGAAACATATACCTTTGATTACGAAATCATGTATGCAGTGATGTGATATGTGCATGCGTTTGTTAAGAGCATAATCATTTACTTGTTAAGAAAAATTGAACTTAAGAATGTGAATTTAAGATGGTGTGTGTGCGCGTGTGTTCACTAAGTAAGAAACCAGAAAGTGTATAAGTGCATGACATCCCGGGGACGTATATGAGATGTAAGCATCTAGGTGATGCATATGAATATGTGACATCCCAGGGATGTATAGTCAAATGAGAAATCATGAGAATGAGCCTTGAACAAAATTTGAATATTATAATTAGTATAATTACACGGTGATAAACTATATATATTTTGCATAATTGATTTGAGGTTAAAATCTGGCCGAGACGGCTGACCAATCCGTACACCAGTAAGACATCCCAGGGATGTATTGGAGTTATGCGCCCCGTCTCCTAGGAGAAAGGGCCTTGGGTTATGTTATAATTAAATATAGTTCAATTGGATGATGATGGTGGGTATTCCATCGGGGCTCGATGCTATATTGCTCGAGGAATAATTTAAGTTATTTGATTTAAGTTTTCAAACCAATCTGCTGGCCCATGTGAACAAGTTGAAAACAAGTTAATACATGTAGAATAACAGATGCATTCAGTTCATGCTTTCAGTAACTTAAATTGTTTTCCAATTTTCTTTCATTGATAATCATGTTTCGTAATGTCATAGAATATATGTGAGTAAGATAGACTTATATGTTCATTCAATTGATTCCCTATTGAGTTATGATGTAGCTCACTCCTTTGACTATATGTCACAGGTTCAGTGTTAGTTGATGATGCTACTTCGGGGGACGCTGATCCTAATGATTCGGATTACGTGTCTGGGGAGGAGTCAGAGCCCCCTCTTGAGGACTTCTTCTAGAGGACCCTCTGCGTACTTTGATAGATTTTGTGAGAGAAATTATACGGGTTGGTATGTCCAGCATTTTGTATAAGATTATGTAATATTTTGTGAGATATTCTTTTGGCGAACCATCTGGAGTGACGGTTGTTTCATCACCGATGGTTCGGGTTGGTTCTTTTGCTCATGTAGTGGCATGAGATCAGAACTTTCTTTTGAGCTTCATGTTTTGACTATACCCTATAGAACTGAAGTTTAGTTTACTATTAGTTCTTATATACTAATTTGCTTTACAGTTGCTTAGATATACCAAATGTGTCGTGCTGATGGTGTGAGTTTCGGAGTGTCAAAATCTGGGCTATCATAGTTGGTATCAAAGCAATTTCTTTTAGAATTTCTGATAAGTCTTGATTTTATCAAAGCGTAGGACCTTCTGCTAATGAAACTATAGTTTCATGTTGTAGAGCGTTATGTCATCTAAAGGAAGGAGCCGACCCATAGCGTCCATGATAGAAACTTGCGGAGCAGAGACAGTTTTGTCTCGACTTCGAATCGAGTGTTGTTGGGGAATAGGGATGCCCCAGGAAGCAATAGTCAAGAGAATAGAGACCAAGAGGGAAATCAAGATAGAGATCAGAGAGAACAAGAGAGGGTAAGAGAAAGAAACGAGGAAAGAGAAGAGCGTCAGAGGATGATGCATACTATGAAAACCATGGAAAATATCATGGCTCAGCAAGCGGTGTCCTTGGTAGCATATAATGCCAATGACTAGCATCAGCCACCACCTACACCTCCAGTGGGTACTACATAGCCATTGCCCTCAGCGTTCACAGAGTTTAGGAGGATGTGTCCTCTGAGTTTTTCAGGGCAAGCAGAGCCAATGGATGTAGAGAATTGGCTAAGTGAGATGGAGAAGATGTTCAATGTGCTGACATGCACTGAAGATGAAAGTGTCCGTTGGGCGGCATATATGTTAGATGAGGAGGCAGGCCCGTGATGGAAGCCCGTGTCGAGGACTAGAACTCAGGAAACCATAGGATTACCATGGACATGGGATGAATTTGTGAACGAATTCAACAAACATTATTTCCCTGAAGTTGTGCGTAACCAGGTGAAAGTAAAGTTCTTACAACTTGAATAAGGGAGAATGTCGGTAAGGGAATACATAGTAGAGTTTATGAGGCTCGCTCGCTTTGCTACTGATTACGTGGTTACTGACTTGATGAAAGTCAAGAGGCTTCAACGTGGCTTCAGGCCGGATATCAGGGGAAGAGTAGCGGCCTTTGAGCTAAAAACCTATGGAGAGGTTATGAGTAAGGCTTTAGTGATCGAGGAAGATAACAAGGATCGATACCGGAGGAGAGACCAATAAGGAAGAGGAAGGGTGAAACAGAGTAAAGTGGAAAACTACGAGCTGGTGAACAAAATACTGCGATTCATAGCACCCATTCAAAGGCAACAATTTCAGACGGGTTTCGTTAGATCGACGCAAACAAACTATCCTAGACTACCTATGCTTGCATATGGGAGGCCAATCAGGTATGAGAACCCTGTTACCACTACCAGAGTATCAGTTAACTAGGGTTTCTCACAGGCAGCATCTTCTACAATGGTCAAGACTTGTGCCAAGTGTGACAAGTCTCACAAAATGGCAGATTGTAGGTGGGGTACTCAGGGTTGCTACAAGTGTGGGAAGATAGGCCACTTGATTCGAGATTGCCCTAAGGCGAACAAGGAGAGAATGACTTCTGTTTCCATGCCGAGACCGATACAATCAAAGAAGTCGGTCATGCAAGGAAGAACCTATGTAAGAAGCACAGAATGTCAATGACATTATCCAAGGTGAGATTTTCTTTTAAATTAAGAATTTCAATTACTTACAATTTTTAGATAGAGAAGGTACATCCATATAGGAAGTAGAATAGACTCATTCCTGTATATTAATTTTTTATGAATAAGTATGTGATATATATATGTGTATGATATGGGTACCTTACAATTGTATGGAAAAGGAAGTGACGTAGCTTATGAAGCTAGAGTATTGATAGACCCGGGGTCTACCCATTCATTTACTACTCCCCGACTTACAAAGAAGATGAAGGTCAACCAAGAGACGTTGGAATTTATCTTGGCTATATCTATCTCGACTGGGGAATCGGTCGATACGGACTTAATTTGTAAGTCAGTGATAGTAACCATTAGAGATGGGGACATCTTTGAACTATCAGCAAATTTAGTTCTGTTAGATATGAAAGGATTCGACGTGATCCTTGGCATGGATTAGTTGTCAACTCATTGTGCAATGATCGATTGTAAGAACAAAGTGATTATCTTTAGACCGAATACAAGGAGATCATTCCAATTCGTAGGGGTGAGAACGAAGTTTCTGCCACTTGTGTCCACCGTCAAAGCCGAGCGCTTGATCAGAAAGGGGTGCAGTGGTTAGTTGGCATTCTTGAAGGAAGACAAGGAAGGAAAGAACATCATTTCGGAGATTGCGGTTGCACGTGAGTTTGAGGATGTCTTTTCGGAGGAATTGCCAGGGTTACCTCCTGATAGAGAGGTGGAGTTCGCTATCGACTTAGCACCTTGAACGGAGCCTGTTTCCAAAGCACCATACCGAATGGCTCTTATTGAGTTAAAGGAATTGAAGGAGTAGTTACAAGAGCTCTTAAATAAGGGGTTTGTAAGACTGAGCGTGTCTCCTTGGGGAGCACCGGTCTTATTTGTCAAGAAGAAAGATGAGTCGATGTGACTGTACATCGACTATCATCAACTAAACAAACTAACCATCAAGAATCGATATCCATTGTCTAGGATTGACAATTTATTTTATCAGCTACAAGGAGCGAGATATTTTTCCAAGATTGATCTGAGATCTAGATACCATCAGCTGAGAGTCAATATAGAGGACATCCAGAAGACAGCATTCAGGATACGGTACAAACACTACGAGTTCTTGGTGATGTCATTTGGTTTGACGAATGCACTGGCATCCTTTATGGACTTGATGAATTGGGTATTTAAACCACACCTAGACACTTGTGTCCTGGTATTCGTCGACAACATCCTGATATATTTCAAGTCAAAGATGGACCATGAAGAGCATTTGAGAATCATTTTATAAACTCTATGTGAACACCAACTGTACGCCAAACTCAGTAAGTGCGAGTTTTGGTTAGAGAAAGTTAGCTTTTTGGGGCATATCGTCTCAAAGGAGGGATTCACAGTAGATTTGACTAAGATCAAAGCAGTGGTACAATGGGAACAGCCAAAGACGGTGACAGATATCCGTAGTTTCCTTGGTTTAGCTGGATACTATCGACGTTTTGTGGTGGGATTTTTGAAAATATCAGGACCGCTTATGCGACTCACAAGAAAGGATGCGAGATTTGAGTGGAATGAAGCGTGCGAAAAGAGCTTTCAAGAACTCAAGGAGAGACTCACTTCAGCTCCAATACTAGTGATTCCTTCAGGCAGTGGAGGGTTTGTGGTATATAGTGATGCTCCACATAGTGGTTTAGGCTGCGTGCTCAAACAGAACAAGAGAGTGATTGCTTATGGGTCGAGGCAACTGAAAGATCACGAGAAGAACTATCTGACACATGACCTGAAACTAGCAACGATTATTTTTGTGTTGAAAATTTGGAGACATTATTTGTACGGTGAGACCTTTGAGAACTTCACCGACCATAAGAGCCTCAGGTACTTATTTACATAGAAGGAATTGAATATGAGGTAGCGCAGATGGATGGAGTTTCTCAAGGACTATGATTGCTTCATACAATATCACCCAGGCAAGGCTAATGTCATAGCAGATGCCTTGAGTCGTAAGGGTTCAACTCAGTTATCTAATCTTATCATGGGGATGCATAGATGGAAGTTGTTTGAATATCTTTCATTATATGATGCAAACATCAAGGTGTAAGCTATAGGGGCTTTCTTGGCCAACATTATAGTGAGACTGATGATCTTTGAGCATATTCACGAGCTACAGATGAAAGACTCGAAGTTAACCAAAATCCGACAAGATGTGATTGAGGGCACTAAACAAGAATTATCGGTGAAAGAGGGTGGTTCCTTACTATTCAGGGGATGCCTTTGTATTCCAGTTGATGCCGATCTGTGGCAAACTATTCTAGATGAGGCTCACAAATCGAGATATGCGATCCACCCCAGTAGCATCAAAATATATCAGAACTTGAGGAAGAGTTACTGGTGAAGAGGTCTGAAGCAAGATGTAGCCAAGTATGTGTCAAGGTGTTTGACTGTCAGCGGGTGAAAGTGAACCTCAGATGCCTTGTTGGATTGTTGCAACCTCTGCCTATATCGGGGTGGAAGTGGGAATCAATCTCCATGGATTTTATTATAGGGTTACCACATATAACAAAGAGATACAACGCTATTTGGGTAATCGTTGATCGACTGACCAAGTCAGCTCACTTCTTACCCTACAACACGATCTACATAGCAAGAAGACTCGTGGATTTGTACATGAAGGAGATAGTACGATTGCATGGGATTCCTAGTAGCATTGTCTCTGATCGTGACCTGTTATATACTTTAAAATTTTGGAAGAAGTTTCAAGAAGGCATGGGTGCGCGATTGGACTTTAGATCAACATTCCATCTGCAGACCGATAAGCAAGCAGAGCGAGTAAATCAGGTGATAGAGGACATGCTCAAAGCGTGTATGCTTAAATTACAAGGATCGTGGGATCAACATCTACCATTGATCGAATTTGCATACAACAATAGCTTCCAAGTGAGCATTGGAATGGCACCTTACGAAGCTCTCTATAGAAGGCGAAGTAGATTACCTATCAATTGGGAAGAGACCGGCGAAAAGTTTATATTGGGGTCGGAGTTACTTGAAGAAAATGTCATTGTTGTTCGTATGATAAGAGAGAGACTTAAATCAGCTCAGAGTAGACAAAAGAGTTATGTCGATATCAAAAGAACGAGCGTGAACTATGCCGTTGGTAATCATGTGTTCATAAAGGTATCACCCATGAAAGGCGTCATGAGATTTGGGAAGAGGGGAAAGCTGAGTCCTCATTACCTTGGATCCTTTGAGGTTTTGGGTCGAGTTGGCAAGGTCGCTTATCGCATTGGATTACCTCCGTTGTTTGATCGGGTACATAACGTGTTCTATGTATCCATGCTCTGAAAATCTGTAAATGACCCTACACATATCTTGGGAGGTCAGCCGATCAAAATACACGAAGACATGACCATGATAGAAGAAGTGGCCCAAATATTGGATAGAAAAGAGCAAGTTTTACGCACGAAGGTGATTCCTTTAGTCATGTCAGGTTGAAGAATCATCCGGCCAAAGAAGCTACTTGGGAATGCGAGGCGGATGTGAGGGAATAGTACCTGAACTTATTTGAGGAGAGCTGAGAGCATATTGTATTGTTGCGTTTAATTTGTGAAATTAACATGTCTATGTAAGCGGAGGTCTGCATATATATGTTGACCTTACAAAGGGAAGGAAAGCAAAATATTGTTTATAAATTAGTCTTTCGGGAAATCGAACATGTTTAGCATGAGGGTGTATACGTCTCAGTCTTGAATATAGGCTTATAGGGGTAGAAATCAGTGGTAAGAAGCAAGAGAAAGGACAGTAACTGGCTCATCTAAAAGCCAAAGGGAACCTGACAAAAAAATAATAATAATAAGAAGCTAATGAAGAAAGATAAGAAATGAAAAATTTTGCAGTTTCTGTCAAAATCGATTAATTGATTAATCGATTTTGATTTTTGATTAATCGAAAATGGTTCGATTGAACGACTGGCTCACATCAGTGAACTGAGAAACCTGGAAAAATAATATCAGTCAAATTCAACTAATCGACTTAAATTCGATTAATCGATTTTGAAAATCGACTAATTGATTTTTGAAACTGACTAATCGATATCGGGCAGCTGAGTTTAAGTGATGAAAACCGATTCATCAATTTTGAAATCGATTAATCGATTTTTGCCTATAAGTAGCAGTTTTGGGAAAAAAATTCCCATTCAAATTTCAAACTATTTTTTTTCTTTTGGGCGCCTTTTTCTTCTTCCTTTGGCTAGCGCCACCTGCGAGGATTTTGGGGGCTTCGGGATCAAAATCGAGTCACAACCCTAACCCTTGTATCGAAAACGAATGGTAACCCCTAATTTTTATAAATTCCTTATATTTTGAGTAAATCCCAGCCCTAGGTTTCAAATTTTTCACCCTAAAACCTTAGAATGCCGCCTAAACTCGCTAGCTTCGAAGCAAGCGGCTTCTAAGATGCCCGTGCGGCGTAAGAACGCTCGCCACCACTGCCATCACCTTCACCTTCACTTTCACTTTTCTCTTCGTCCTCTTATTCGACGGACGCGTCATCACGCGAATCGTCGCCACCACCACCTCAACCCGAAAATTTACCGCAACCTAATGAGTGGTGGGCTACAAAGGATTTCGAGGACGAATACACTATTGACTAGGCTCTATTTGTGGATCCCAAGGTTGAGCGCGAGACCAAATGGGCCCGAAAATACCTCATGGATGTGGGCCTCGGTTGTGACAGCTTGGATTTCGGCACCCCAAAACCCGTGCCATCAGCACGACCCTCGAGGTCGTGCCCCATCAATCTGCACGAAACATTGGTATAGCCAAGCACGATAAACCATAAGAATTGAATTTAACTAAATCTCCATGCATTTATGACATATTATAATCAAAGCTATCAAGGCAGTTCTCATTCCATGCCAACACATGGACAAAAGAACCAACCCGAACCATCGGTGATAAAACCAGGTCACCTCAGATGGTTCGCCAAAAGAAATATTAGAGTATAATTACATTTCTCTCAAAAAGGTTTGACATACTAAGCCGTACAGAATACTCTCAAAAATCACTCTCAAAGTACGCACAGGGTCCTCTAGAAGAAGTCCTCAGGAGGTGGCTACAACTCTTCCCCAGGCACGTAATCCGAATCCCCCAGATCTACATCTCCCGAAGCCTCAGCAGCTGCAAGCACAGGAATGTGTAGTCTAAAGGGTGAGCTACATCCTAGCTCAATAAGAAAATAACACAATGAACATATAAGTCAAGCTCTCACATATATTCTATGACATTAAACAACATGATGTATTAATGAATTTACTAGGAAAAATAGCTGTTTAAATGACTGAAAAATAAATGCACTGATTATTACTATTATTGCACATGTTCTCATTATTCTCAACTTTCCACTGATTCGACCTAAAGACTTAAATCTATAACTTAAATATTCCCCAACTTACTATAGAGTCGGGCACCCGATGGAATACCCTCCATCGTCGTCTAACTAGACAGTTTTCATATCACTGTTTTCATTTATCAATACTACCCAGGTCCCTTTCTTATAGGCGACAGGGTCTAATTCTCATATCAACATCCCTGGGATATGCAATTGGTATACGGATTGGCCGCCGTACCAATCACGGATATCCTGCCACGTTAGTCGTGGGTATCCCCTACGTCGGTGGGGTATTTTGTTCAAACCTTAAATAACAAAAGTATCAAGTGCACTACATATAGCTATTCACCATATGATTGTGCTAAACATAATAGATTAGGCCTTACCAGTTCTTATTCATTCTTGTGTTACAATTTCACATACATCCCTGAGATGTCTAAACTAATGCATCACATAGATGCCTTTATCACATTCTCATCCCCTGGGGATGCCACATATTTACTTGCTTATTTTGTGTCACTCACACACATTTATGGTTTTACATTTTCTATGCATTTGTATCCATTTTTATATCACTACATACATGCTCTTGAAATTAAAATACATGTTCAAGGTGTTTCCTACCTCACACGTCTGAATATCTGAGCATCAAGGTCTCACGCGGTTCCCCATGCTTGCCTTTACCCATACTACCTATGGTACACCATAGCACAAGCAAAGCATCAAGAAAGATGTAATAAAGAAGGAACAAAACCCTCCCTGAACCTCAAAGTCCAAATCAAAGTCCAATAAAAACTGTCCAGATCAATTGATCGATCTCCAAAATCGATCAATTGAAATCCCAAAATCGATTAATTGATCCCAAATCGATTAATCGAACTTCCAAAATCGATTGATCGATTTCTCAAATCGATCAATTGGTTTTCCCTAGCTCTCATTTTCCAGTCACTAAAAGTGCTCAGATGATTAATCGATTTTCAATCAATTAATCGAATTTCAAAAATCGATTGATCGATTTTAAAATTGATCAATCAGTTTCGGGTCACTTTGCCTAACTGACTACTAGGCTAAAATCAATCGATCTATTTTCCAAATCGATCAATCGATTTGGTTAGAATTGCAGCCCTTTGCGGGCATTTCTTCCAGCATTCATTCCTTTTCATTTTCCTTCATTTTTCTATTTTTTAATTGGCATTTAATTTACAAATTCCTAGAATTCATGCACAACAATCTATTCATAAAAAATCCAACATGAACTCACCCTAAATCAACCTTGGTTGACTCAATGGTTTGGCTTGAAGGCTAGGGCTCCTAGCTTTAACTTCAACGGTTCCCAACGCGTCGAATCCAATATCAAATGCTTAAACCCGTCTTCAATTTGAAATGTGCATTAACTCCCTTTTGCATTTACTCCATCCTATTCTCCCTCTCTCTCTTCTTAACTCTTCTCACCAACCAAACAAAGGGAAATGAATTCTACCCCTCTTATCTCTCCTTCAGCTTTGGTATAAAGCACATAAATTATAGATAGATGTACGTGACCCTTAAACTAACATCTAACCCCTTACTTACGACACATTCACATCACACTTACTAAATCCTTTTTAAGTCCTCTGTTTGTCTTTCACTTGGTCAAACCTACGACTAGTCGTCCTTGAAAATATATCCAAAGGTCTCCTAAGAAACACCCACACACACAGACAGGTGTCGTTTCATTTGTTAACAAGGACCATATAAGTTGCATGGAAAAATACATTGGATAATATTCAGTGCATATACTAGATGAAAAGTAAATATATTTGCAATCATTCCACAAAACAATGGCATTCATGCCAATTAGTTTCTTACATAACCTGTCAAAAAGTTACAATTCCCCAAAATGTATAATCCTCCATAAATAATTACAATTTAAACGTTAATTACACAAAACTCCAAAAAAATCATCCCAACAAAAGAAATGTCATAAGCTCAAGCTCGCGCCGTCCCCTCTCCTAGCGGATCCTCTACGTCGGGCTGCTGTGGCGCCGAAGTCGACATACCCACACCAGAAATATCCCCAGCTTGAGCGTCAGGAGTCTAAGTCTTCTCCTCCGTGAGACGCTGCTAGAAATCCGCGGGATAGATGTACCACATAGTATGGTACATCAGGAAGTCCAAGCGGCGGTTCATCTGCTGGTTGTTGGCCTCCATCCGGGCAACACATTGTCGATAGTAGGGGCAGGGCGGTCACTCATCGGCGGTGAGGTGGTGTAGAAGTAGCAGGTGACTGTGTGGGAGCAGTAGGAGGCACAATGGGCTGCCTCTCAAGTTGTATAGGGTGAGCAGGCTGCTCCCCTCAACTAGTGGAATCACTGGTGGCTCCCCCTCAACTAGTGGAATAGCTGGTGGCTCCCCCCAGTTGGTGGGTCCTGATGTGGTGGTGGTGGGGCATCACCAGCTTGGACAGGTGCTGGTCCCTCTACTAGTGGAGCTCGAACTAACATCCGATAATTACAGCCCCACGAAGCTATGGTGTAATGCTTCATGTGGTCAGTAGCCTTCCGCTGAATAGGTGAAATGGCATACTCTGGAGCATCAGAGTAGCACTCAAGCATACTTGAGATCAAGCAAGCGTAGGGCATACGCTCCTTAGGCCTCAACGGACCCTTCATCATCTTTCCCTTTATCTACACCATCCCCTCGATGACCAATTTGGTCGCATCAAACCAACGACCTCGATACGCCGCACATGGGACCATAGCGGCTTGTTGTACCAACTCTACACATACGGTACCATGGTGCATAGGATAAAGATTACACTTGATTAGGGAATCAAGCATTCACATATAGGGAGGTAAGTCTACCCTCCATATAAATTGGCCACAACCCTTACTTCCTCCGGTCATCTCAGCCATAATTTCTTCAAAAGGAACCTCCTTCTCAAATGGAGGGTAAAGGGTGGTCTCGGACATGTGATTTATATAACATTCAAGGGACTCATGGACGTGACGTCAAGTAAAAAGGTAATGCCGACAGTCAATCTCCGTAGTGACGGTATCGTCCACTCGACCCGCCTTAAGGTTCTGATAGAACAGCCACACGAGTTGCGAGTAAAAATACTCATGTAAAGGCTTCAAAAGATTGCTGAGGCCGGCCTTGACGAGGTAGTGTCGGGCCCATTGGGTTTCACCCGCAATGTCAGGGTCGGTAAATAGGGTCTCGTCAATGATGAATTCATTTTCAAACTCCTTTGCCGCCCACCATTCATTTGGTTGTGGCAAGTTTCTGGGTGGTGGTTGGGGTATAGGCGACGATTCGCGTGATGACGCGTCCGTCGAATCAGATCCGAAATGTGATGAAGAAGATGGTGATGGTGGTGGTGGTGCGGAGTTATTACGCTATACCGAAAGCTTAGAGGTAGCTTGCTTAGAAGCTAACCTAGTTTTATGGGGCATTGTGGTCCAAAAATTTGAAAACCCTAATAATCTAGGGCAATATTAACTCAAATTGAAGCAAAAGGTGAAGAACTAGGGTTTACCGTGAGTGATCGATCCGAATGGCTTATGATTTCGATCCGAAATCGATCCAAAAACCCCCAAACCCTAGCTGTTATGGCAGCAAAAGAGGAAGGAGAAAATGGCACCCAAAATAAAATCAAATTGAATTTTCGAATGGGAAGAAAAAATCCCAAAACTGACTTATATAGGCAAAAATTGATTGATCGATTTTTGTAACTTAACCTCAGTCTCGCGAAATTGATTAATCGAATTCCTTTGGATTAATCGAAATTTAATGCCCTTAAATTTTTCAAATTTTCACCCCACTGGCATGTGCCAGTCGTTCAATCGAATGAAATCGATTGATCTATTTCCAAAATCGATTGATAGATTTGGAAATCAATTAATCGGTTTTGACAAATTTGTTAAAACTTTTCCTGCTTTATTTTGCCTTCATTTTCTTGGTATTTCTTGACCAGTTGGTCATTGGCTTTGTGGAGCATGCACTGATCATTGTCTCCATGATGCGATCATCATTACGCCATACATTTCGAATGCCCTACGGTGTATTTAGAACTCACAATCGTCCCATTCATTCGTTAAATAGGTTGACATAGACGTTCAACGTTTGATTACATTAAGGGCTCAAACTCAAAAGCATACGTGCGAATATACAATTTGGCTCTCAATTCTCGGTAAACAAATTCGGGTATTGCTTTTTCACATCCGCTTCTCGTTCCCATGTAGCTTCTTCAGTCGGATGATTCTTCCATCGAACAAGCACTAAAAGAATCACTTTGGTGCATAGTACTTGCTCCTTTTTATCTAATATTTCCGCCGGTTCCTCTATTGTCACAACCCCAGATTCTTGGGATGAGTGCATGTCATGCATTATATATAGGTATGTGTGTTTCACAAGGAGACCAAAACGAACCATAGACACTATGTGTGTACGTGGGAAACACACTAGTATTTCCCTAACTTATATGTATAAAAGTGAAAGAGAGAGGAGAGAAGAGCCCTTGCGTAACTCTATTCTAACCTAAATAGAGAGAAGGAGAATATAGAGAAGAGCCTAGTAAAGAACTAGGGTTTCGTTGGGACTTAAATCGGCAGAAGAGTTGGAGAAAAGGCTGGAGGAGGAACCTTGGAGGCCTGTTAGCCTAGTAGAATTTCAAATCTTAAATCAAACTTGCGCGAGACTCATCGTCAGAGGTATGTTAAAGGCATGATAGATGCTTAGGCATGTTTTAAATAATAGGAAGAACGTTGGTTGAATGTTTTTAAAGATGTTAAGGTTTGAATGAAGGGTGAAGTTGTGTTCTCGATCTGATCGAGGAGCAAAAATCATCGCTCCTCGCTCGAGCGGTCTAAAGGGCTCGCTCGAGCGAGGATGAATAGGAAAAATATAGCTCTGGGCTCGCTCGAGTGGTCCCCAAAACTAAGGGGAAGCTCGCTCGAGCGAGGTCCCCAGTAATGCTTCAGTGGCTCGATTTAACCGCTCGAGCGACCTCGATTTAACCGCTCGAGCGAGGTCAGGTGACCGCTCGAGCGAGGTCAAGTGACCGCTCGAGCAAGGTCCAGTGACCACTCAGTTCTTGAAATTATAGGTATAAGAAATATGGGGGTTGTACACCCCAATGGTTCTAGTGTCCTTTCTAAGCCTATGCTAAATTGAAATATAGGTTTGACGCATGATCATGGAGTATAAACCTCTACGAGAAGGCGTGCTTTGAAATTCGTCGAGGTAGGGAATATTCTTGAAACATGTGCATTATTCCGTGAAATTCATATATGTAGTGTAATCCATTTAAATGGTCAAATACTGCATGATCCTCATGAAAAAGGGTGTGTGAGTGAGTTTACAACGTGAAAGTCTTGAGGTCCCCAGGGGACAAAAAATCACATAGTTAAAACAAAGAAGGATGCGATGGAAATAAGGGGCATCCCAGGGATGCAGATGAAAACTAACAGAGAAACGTAAGTAATGTGATAAGGCCTGATGTAATATAATTAGCACAATCACGGTGAATAACTATATGTAGAGCACATTTGATATTTTTATTATTTAAGGTTTGATTAGAATACCCCACCGACGTGGCGGATACCCACGATCGACTCGGCAGATATCCGTGAGCGATGCAATGCGGCAATCCGATGCTCATAGTACATCCTAGGGATGTAGATCTAAAAATAGACCCCGCCACCTATGAGAAAGGGGCTTGGGCAGTATTCCCAGGGGATACATATAATAACTGTCTAGTTAGACGACGATGGTGGGTATTCCATCGGGGCTCGATGCTATATTGCTCGGGGACTACTTAAGTTAAGATTTAAGTGATTAGGCCAAATTCACAACTAAACTAATAAGGAGATTAAACAAAACCATGCTAAGTAAACACAAAATCATTAGTTTATTTCCGTTATTTCAATTGTTGTCCATAAGTGATTACTCGATAATTTTATGCTTGTTAAACCGACATATGTGAAGGTCAATCTATATGTTCTTTGTTTCCCTCTGAGCTAGGATGTAGCTCACCCCCTTAGACTATCGTCGGTCCGGGACTAAGCGGTAACAAAGACTTGGAGAAGTGATCCAAGGGTTTGATTACGTGCACGTAAGAGTCAGAACCTCCTCCTGAGGAATTCTTCTAGGAAACCCACTGCATACTTTGAGAGTGAGTTGAGAGTATTAGGTATGGCTTGGTATGTCAAGCCTCTTTATTTCGAATGTTTTTAAATACCGTTTCTTTGACAAAAACGTCTAGGAGGAACTGTTATCACTAATGGTTTGGGTAAGTTCTTATGTCCATGAATTGGCATGGGACAAGGACTGCCTTGCGATACCTTGATTATTTTTGAGATTTTATTTAGAGTAGCTACGTGTGCCTCAATTACAGTTTTGGCTTGTATATATCAATGTTTTGTAAGGAACCCTGGGCACGGCCTTGAAGGTCGTGCTGATGGCACGGATTTTGGGGTTCTGAAATTCGGGCTGTCACAGTTGGTATCAAAGCCTTTTCTTTCTAGTTCTGGCTATCATATCGTCAGAATATAGGGACTTCTGCTAACGAGACTATGGATTCTCATGCAGACCGTTATGTTTCCTAGAGGAAGAGGCCGACCCAGGGGTGGTCATGATAGGAATTTACGCAGTAGAGATGGGTTCGTCTCACCTACAAACAGAGTGCCATTGGGAAATAGGGAGATTCCCGAGGGCAGTGGCCAGGGAGGAAACCAAAATCAAGCAGAGGATCAAGATCTAGATCGACAGGATCGAAATCAGAGGGAACAAGATAGAGTGAGGGAGAGAAATGAAGAAAGAGAAGAGCGTCAGAGGATGATGCACACAATGGAGACAATGGCAACTGCCATGGCACTGCAAGCAGCGTCCTTGGCAGCGCATATAGTACCAGAACCACAATGAACACCTACACCTCCAGTGGGACTTACACCACCAATGGCTTCAGCATTCACCGAGTTCAGAAGGATGAGACCTCCAAATTTTTCGGATGTGTATACAATGGCAAATGAAATGGAAAAGGTGTTTAGCGTACTGACATGCACAGAGGATGAGAGCGTTCGTTGGGCGGCATATATGTTAGATGGAGAAGCTGGGCCTTGGTGGAAATCCGTTTCGCGAACAAGAGCACAAGAAACTCCAAATATGCCGTGGACTTGGGACGAATTCGTAGAAGAATTCAATAAGCAATATTTTCCTGAGGTTGTGAGGAACCAGAGGGAGACCCAAGTTTTACAACTAGCGCAAGGAAGGATGATGACCGTGAGAGAGTATGGAGTGGAATTCATGAGACCGCTCTGCCGCCCCTGCATCACGTAGTTTGGACGTGATGAAAGTGAAGAGGTTCCAACAGGGCTTAAGGTCGGACATCCGAGGAGGGGTTGCGCCCTTCCAGCTGAAGACCTATGGAGAAGTAATGAGTAAGGCATTAGTAGTCGAAGAAGAAAACAATAACCGATACGTCGGAGGAACAACAAGAAGAGAAAGCATTGATCCAAGCAGACGGGAGCTATGAATCGGTACATAAGAAACCGAGGTTTGTAGCACCAATCGTAGACAATCGCCTGCATAGGTATGGGAGAGCTGCACAACAAGCTACTCATCAAAGTTTTCCGTTGCTAGCATCAGGGAGACCGATGAGGTATTAAGGTCCTGCTATTTCCAGCAGGGCTACAACTACACAAGGTTTTTCGAGAGCTGCTACTTCAACACCAAGGGAAACTTGTGCCAAGTGTGGCAAGTCCCACAAAACCGCGGATTGTAGGCAGGGAATGCGAGGCTGTTTCAAATGCGGCAAGATAGGCCACATGATTAGAGATTGCCCTGAGACAGTTAAAGAAAAGACGGTCCCAACTTCCATGCCACAACCTATTCAATCTCGAAAGCCTGTTGTTCGTGGGTGGGCCTACAGAAGCAGGGAGTGTACACAACATCATCCAAGGTGAGATTTCTTTTAAATAAAGAATTTCGGTTTCAATACAATTCTAGATAGAGAATGTGCTTTCATTAGGACAAATATATATATATAACCGTTGTTGCGCATAGAAAAAAAAAATTTAACTAAAGTATATGTTATGTACGTATATGTATGCATTATAGGTCCGTTACAAATCTATGAGAAAGGGTGCTACGTAGCACATGACGCACGAGTCTTGTAGACCTGTCTACCCACTCCTTCATCACCCCTAGATTTTCAAAGAAGATGAAGATTGTTCCGGAGACACTAGACTTTGTGTTATCAGTGTCTATCCCAACAGGAGAATTAGTGGACACAGAGTTAGTCTGCAAATCGGTAGTGGTAAGCATTCGGGATCACGTTGTCTACGAACTAGACGCAAATTTAATATTGTTGGACATGCAAGGATTCGACGTGATCCTTGGCATGGATTGGCTGTCCCATCACTGCGCAATAGTGGATTGCAAGGATAAAGTTGTTGTTTTCCGTCCTAACATGAGGAGATCGTTTCGATTTCGAGGGGAGAGATCGACACAGGTACCACTCATATCTGCAGTCAGAGCAGAACGTTTAATCAGAAAGGGGTGTAGCCGTTATTTGGCATTCCTGAAAGAAAATAAATAAGAAAAGAATATTATCTCCGAGATAGCAGTAGTGCGAGAATTCCCAGATGTATTTCCAGAAGAATTGCCAGGGTTACCTCCAGAAAGAGAAGTAGAATTTGCGATCGACTTATCACCAGGAACGGAACCCGTTTCAAAGGCACCTTATAGGATAGCCCCTGCAGAGTTGAAAGAACAATTGCAAGAGCTCATGGACAAAGGGTTCATAAGACCAAGCGTGTCTCCATGGGGAGCACCAGTTCTATTCGTGAAAAAGAAAGATGGGTCGATGCGGTTGTCCATTGACTACCGTCAATTGAACAAAGTCACGGTGAAGAATCGATATCCGTTGCCAAGAATAGATGACTTGTTCGATCAGTTGCAGGGAGCAAAACATTTTTTCAAGATCGATCTAAGATCTGGATACCATCAGTTAAGAGTCAGGGCCGAGGACATTCAGAAAACGGCTTTTAGAACACGGTATGGACATTATGAATTTTTAGTGATGCCATTCGGACTGACGAACGCACCGGCGTCGTTTATGGACTTGATGAATCGGGTGTTTAAACCACACCTAGACTCCTACGTTGTAGTCTTTGTTGATGACATCCTGATCTACTCAAAATCAAAAATGGAGCATGAAGAACACTTACGAGCCGCTCTATGAACCTTGCGTGAACACCAATTGTACGCCAAGCTCAGCAAATGTGAGTTTTGGCTAGAAGAGGTTAGCTTTTTGGGACATGTCGTCTCAAAGCATGGTGTCACAGTAGATCCCGCTAAGATCGAGGCAGTAGTGAACTGGGAGCAACCAAAAAATCGTGACAGACATCCGAAGTTTCCTCGGACTGGCAGGTTATTATCGACGTTTCGTAGAGGGGTTTTCAAAAATATCAGGACCTCTTACGAGGCTTACAAGAAAGGACTCAAGATTTGAGTGGAGTGAGGCGTGTGAGAAGAGTTTTCAAGAACTCAAGAAGAGACTCACCTCAGCTCCAGTGTTAGCCATTCCATCAGGCAGTGGAGGATTCGCAGTTTATAGTGATGCTTCGTATAACGGGTTGGGTTGTGTACTAAATCAATATAAAAAGGTAATAGCTTACGGCTCCAGACAGTTGAAAGAGCACGAAAAGAACTACCCAACACACGATCTGGAACTAGCAGCAGTCATATTCGCATTAAAGATATGGCGACATTATTTATACGGAGAAACATTTGAAATTTTCACTGACCATAAGAGCCTCAGATATCTGTTTACACAGAAGGAACTAAATATGAGGCAGTGTAGGTGGATGGAATTCCTCAAAGACTATGACTGTTCCATACAGTACCATCCAGGCAAAGCTAACGTAGTGGCCGACGCCTTGAGTCGAAAAAGTTCGGCCCAGTTGGCTAGTCTAATTTCGGGTATACATCGATGGAAGTTGTTGGAGGATCTAGCGTTATGTGGCGCAGACATACAACCACAAGCCATAGGAGCCTTCTTAGCCAACATATCAGTGAAACCAGTGATATTCGAACACATACGAGAACTACAGATGAAAGACCCAATTCTAACAAAGATGCGTCAAGATGTAACTGAAGGTATTACATCTGAGTTTTCAATCAAGGAGGATGGTTCCTTAGTATTCAAGGGGCGACTTTGTATTCCAGACAATGCCGAATTGCGGCGAACAATTCTTGATGAATCTCACAAGTCAAGCTATGCTATCCACCCGGGAAGCACAAAGATGTATCAAGATCTGAAAAAGAATTACTGGTGGAGAGGTTTGAAATAAGATGTGGCAGAGTATGTGTCACGATGTTTGACGTGCCAACAAGTGAAAATCGATCATAGACACCCCGCAGGCCTATTACAGCCTCTACCCATACCGGAATGGAAGTGGGAATCTATCTCCATGGATTTCATAGTCGGTCTACCGCGAACTGCAAGGAAGCATAACGCCATTTGGGTAGTAGTCGATCGATTGACTAAGTCAGCACACTTCTTGCCTTACAACACGATGTACACGACGGGAAGACTAGCAGAGCTCTATATGAAAGAGATCGTCCATTTACATGGGATTCCAAGTAGCATTGTTTCAGACCGGGACCCATTATATACATCAAAGTTTTGGAGGAAATTTCAAGAAGGAATGGGAACTAGGCTAGATTTTAGTACGGCGTTTCACCCACAGACCGACGGACAGACTGAAAGGGTCAACCAAGTCATTGAAGACATGCTTAGGGCATGTATGTTAGAATTACAAGGATCGTGAGATCAACATCTACCATTGATTGAGTTCACTTATAATAATAGTTTTCAGACGAGCATCGGAATGGCGCCGTATGAAGCCTTGTACGGAAGACGATGCAAATCGCCAATCAATTGGGAGGAAATTGGCGAGAAATTTGTTTTGGGACCCGAGCTACTTGAAGATAACGCGGCTATTGTCCGCATGATCAGGGGAAGACTAAAGGCGGCTCAAAGTGCATGTAAAAGCTATGCTGACATCAAGTGGACTAGTGTAGACTTTAAGGTGGGTGAACATGTGTTCGTGAAAGTATCACCGATGAAGGGAGTGATGAGATTTGGAAAGAGAGGGAAGCTAAGTCCCCGCTATCTTGGACCGTTTGAAGTTTTAGGTCGAGTAGGAGAAGTAGCTTACCGCATTGGATTGCCACCATTGTCTGATCAGGTACACAATGTATTCCACGTGTCGATGCTCAGGAAATATCTCAATGACCCTGACCACGTGCTGAGCGGCCAATCATTCGAAATGCATGAAGATATGACCATGATTGAAGAGCTGATAGAAATTTTAGATCGAAAAGAACATGTGTTGCGAACAAAAGTTATTCCCTTAGTGCTGGTCCGATGGAAGAACCATCCGGTCGAAGAAGCAACATGGGAACGCGAGGTAGATGTTAAAGAACAATATCCCAAATTGTTCGAAATTGCCAACTGAATAGTCTTATTCAAATTAAGAATATGTGATTACGGGTAGTATGAAGTCTATATATTTTTCGAAAGATAAAAATTTATATATATGTATATATATATTGACTCCAACCAATGTTTGAACCACTTTTCGTTGAACTTTTTGAGATTTGAAATCAAAAATGAGCGGAAGGGTACCAGAAAAATGTTCTGGTCTCGCTCGAGCGAACCACATAAAATAATAACTCCCTCTCGCTCGAGCGATAGCTATTCCTCGCTCGAGCGAGGCTTTTTGACCGCTCGAGCGAGGCCATAACATATAATATAAAGCGTCTTGGTCTCGCTCGAGCGATAACTAATAACCGCTCGAGCGAGGAGGGACTATATATAGTGAAGGGAATAACAAGATGCCTTTTCATCTTCAAGCGAAGGGAGTGGAGATGAGCGAGGGGTTAGGGCTAGCTATTTTCGATCTTTTCCGTCCGATTCGAGCCGGATTTAGACAAATCCGATCCGTTAAGACTACTCTTCTAGGTAAAATCTACCCATCCCTGAAATTTTTCTTTTCTTTTTAAACTCTTTAAATACCAAATGGCTTCAAGCCCAAATCCACAACCTAAGAAGCGGATGGCGATTCGGTCGCCGTCGGCACGCAACAAAGCGCCGCAAACTTCACAACCATCACCAAACCCATCCTCCACTCCGATCACACTAGATGATTGGTGGGGGGCCAAAATTTTTGAAACCGAATGGGATATACATCCCTCCTGTTTCGGGGATCCGACGTCCACCCAATGGACATCGGACTTCCTCACCAACAACAATCTTAAGACCCTGCTTACGCCGTTCGGGGATCGTTATTACCCGAGGCTTGTGAAGTTATTTTATCAAACCCTAAACTTGAACGTGGACGAGGACGCTATCCTCGTCACAATCGATGGTAATGAGCTAATCTTTAGATGTGCCAAAATTTCATCGGTCATGAAATGTCCACACATCTACACCCCTAGCCCACTTATCCTACCACCTTTTTCTGGGAACGTCGATTTCCCAACGATCATCTCCGACATCACAGGCGGCATGTCCGCTTCGGGACAATCTATTACTCGATCACAACTACCGCCGCGTATGTGGCGTCTAGACGTCATCTTCAAAAAGAACCTACACCCAACCGGTCATGATCAAGAACACCGAGATGCGTTTCTGTGGGCCCTACACACCGCATTCCATAATTGGTGGATCAACGCACCTATGATCATCATAAAAGGCATGGCGCATGCCTATAAAAGAAATGTAAGGGGTGCTGTTCCTCCACCCATCAACCGACTACCATATGCTCGGTTGATTTCCCGACTCCTAGACTCACAGAATGGGAAGGGAGGATTTAAGATCCGGGAGGACGAGTTGTTCCTCACCGATAACGTCATCCCCTATCTCGCCCAAGACTGGAGCCGAAACCTTAAGAGTCTACAAACCAGCGTCAACAAGAAAAGAGGCCGTCAGGTCTCCCGACAAACCACCCATCAAGTGCCGGCAGGACCGACCACTCCCTCTACCTCAGTTCCACAGCCCATACCCACTACCGACACTGGCATGATGCGGGAGATCCTTCAGCAAGGGCGGGAGATCAGATTGCATCAGAGGTTCCAGGAGGCACTACTTATCGACCTCATGGGCCAGGCTTACTCGCAGTCATACATGCAGCGCGTCGGTGCCATGAGGGATGGTATTTTTGGAGCGTCTAGCTCCGGCCCTGCTACGAGGAACGCCACAGTGGGTACCACGACCGTTAGGGTGGACGATGAGGATGACGAGGACTACGAGGATGATGATGACTCCGGCGACGACGACGACGACTATGAGGAGGATGATGACTAGATAGTAACGTTAATTTTGAACACATAATATGTAATATTTTTTTGAGACACTTTGTAATGAGGTGGCTTCCTGGTCAATGTTTTTTTTCAAACTATCGTGACATGAACGTCACAAATTTTTGTGGATGATTAATATAACGATTGAATGAGTGTGGTGAATGATGATCCCTTTCATCTATGTGGAAATAAATTGACATGGCCAACGCATGTTGTTGCGAAATGCGACAAACCGTTTAATTACTATTTTAGATATTCAGGGTCGGGTAACAGTAGTGGTACCTGCTTAAGAGAATATCGTCGATTTTCGAGGACGAAAATCTTGTAAGTTGGGGTGATTGTCACAACCCCAGATTCTTGGGATGAGTGCACGTCATGCATTATATATAGGTATGTGTGTTTCACAAGGAGACCAAAACGAACCATAGACACTATGTGTGTACGTGGGAAACACACTAGTATTTCCCTAACTTATATGTATAAAAGTGAAAGAGAGAGGAGAGAAGAGCCCTTGCGTAACTCTATTCTAACCTAAATAGAGAGAAGGAGAATATAGAGAGAAAGAAGAGAAGAGCCTAGTAAAGAACTAGGGTTTCGTTGGGACTTAAATCGGCAGAAGAGTTGGAGAAAAGGCTGGAGGAGGAACCTTGGAGGCCTGTTAGCCTAGTAGAATTTCGAATCTTAAATCAAACTTGCGCGAGACTCATTGTCAGAGGTATGTTAAAGGCATGATAGATGCTTAGGCATGTTTTAAATAATAGGAAGAACGTTGGTTGAATGTTTTTAAAGATGTTAAGGTTTGAATGAAGGGTGAAGTTGTGTTCTCGATCTGATCGAGGAGCAAAAATCATCGCTCCTCGCTCGAGCGGTCTAAAGGGCTCGCTCGAGCGAGGATGAATAGGAAAAATATAGCTCTGGGCTCGCTCGAGCGGTCCCCAAAACTAAGGGGAAGCTCGCTCGAGCGAGGTCCCCAGTAATGCTTCAGTGGCTCGATTTAACCGCTCAGGCAACCTCGATTTAACCGCTCGAGCGAGGTCAGGTGACCGCTCGAGCGAGGTCAAGTGACCGCTCGAGCGAGGTCCAGTGACCACTCAGTTCTTAAAATTATAGGTACAAGAAACATGGGGGTTGTACACCCCAATGGTTCTAGTGTCCTTTCTAAGCCTATGCTAAATTGAAATGTAGGTTTGACGCATGATCATGAAGTATAAACCTCTACGAGAAGGCGTGCTTTGAAATTCGTCGAGGTAGGGAATATTCTTGAAACATGTGCATTATTCCGTGAAGTCTTGAGGTCCCCAGGGGACGAAAAATCACATAGTTAAAACAAAGAAGGATGCGATGGAAATAAGGGGCATCCCAGGGATGCAGATGAAAACTAACAGAGAAATGTAAGTAATGTGATAAGGACTGATGTAATATAATTAGCACAATCACGGTGAATAATTATATGTAGAGCACATTTGATATTTTTATTATTTAAGGTTTGATTAGAATACCCCACCGACGTGGCGGGATACCCACGACTGACTCGACAGGATATCCATGAGCGGTACGGCGGCAGATCCGTACTTTCATAGTACATCCCAGGGATGTAGATCTAAAAATAGACCCCGCCACCTATGAGAATGGGGCTTGGGCAGTATTCCCAGGGGATACATATAATAACTGTCTAGTTAGACGACGATGGTGGGTATTCCATCGGGGCTCGATGCTATATTGCTCGGGGACTACTTAAGTTAAGATTTAAGTGATTAGGCCAAATTCACAACTAAACTAATAAGGAGATTAAACAAAACCATGCAAAGTAACAGTCAAAATCATTAGTTTATTTCCAGTTATTTTAATTGTTGTCCATAAGTGATTACTCGATAATTTTATGCTTGTTAAACTGCTGACATATGTGTGAAGGTCAATCTATATGTTCTTTTTATTTCCCTACGGAGCTAGGATGTAGCTCACCCCCCTTAGACTATACGTTGCAGGTCCAGGACTAGCGGCAGCAAAGACTTCTGGAGAAGCTGATCCAAGGGTTTCGGATTACGTACCCACAGAAGAGTCAGAACCTCCTCCTGAGGAATTCTTCTAGGAAACCCACTGCATACTTTGAGAGTGAGTTGAGAGTATTAGGTATGGCTTGGTATGTCAAGCCTCTTTATTTCGAATGTTTTTAAATACCGTTTCTTTGACAAAAACGTCTAGGAGGAACTGTTATCACTAATGGTTTGGGTAAGTTCTTATGTCCATGAATTGGCATGGGACAAGGACTGCCTTGCGATACCTTGATTATTTTTAAGATTTTATTTAGAGTAGCAACGTGTGCCTCAATTACAGTTTTGGCTTGTATATATCAATGTTTTGTAAGGAACCCTGGGCACGGCGTTGAAGGTCGTGCTGATGGCACGGATTTTGGGGTTTCGAAATTCGGGCTGTCACATCTATCATGCTCATGTCTTGGTGCATCTCCAACGGTTGATCGCCCAAAACATGAGTAGGGCCATTAATATATTTCCTGAACATAGATATGTGGAGGATGTTATGCACTCGATCAAATAACGGGGGCAAACCAATGCGATAAGCAACTTCCCCTACTCGACCCAATACCTCAAAGGGTCCAAGATAGCGGAGACTTACCTTGCCTCTCTTTCCAAATATCATGATGCCTTTCATAGGAACACCTTCACCAACACATGCTCACCCAACTTATAGTCCACACTTGTCCTCTTGATATCGGCATAGCTTTTCTGTCTGCTCTGAGCCGACCTAAGTCTTTCTCTGATCATACTGACAATGGTGGCGTTATCTTCAAGTAACTCCAGCCCTAAAACAAACTTTTCGCCGATTTCTTCCCAGTTGATAAGCGATCTACATCGCCTTCCATACAGAGCTTCATACGGTGCCATTCCAATGCTCGCTTGGAAATTGTTGTTGTATGCAAATTCAATCAATGGTAGGTGTTGATCCCATGACCCTTACAATTCAAGCATACACGCTCTGAGCATGTCCTCTATGACTTGATTCACCCACTCTGTTTGCCCATCGGTTTACGGATGAAATGCTGAACTGAAATTCAATCGCGTTCCCATGCCTTCTTGAAATTTCTTCCATAACTTTGAAGTGTATAATGGATCACAATCAGAAATAATGCTGCTTGGAATTATGTGTAACCGCACGATCTCTTTCATATACAACTCTGCAAGTCTTCCCGCCGTGTACATCGTGTTGTAAGGCAAGAAGTGTGTTGACTTGGTCAATCGATCTACAACTACCCAAATGGCATTGTAGCTCTTTGTTGTATGCAGTAGTCCAACAATAAAGTCCATAGAGATTGACTCCCATTTTCACTCTGGTATAGGTAGAGGCTGAATAATCCAACAGGTCTCTATGATCAACCTTCACCCACTGGCACGTTAAACACTGCGACACGTACTTAGCCACATCTTGCTTTAAACCTCTCCACCAATAATTCTTTCTCAAATCTTGATACATTTTTGTGCTACCAGGGTGGATCGCATAATTTGACTTGTGAGCCTCATCAAGGATAGTTTGCCACAGATCGGCATTGTCTGGAATGTAAAGATGGCCCTTGAATAATAAAGAACCCTCTTCTTTCATTGAGAACTTAGGTCTGGATCCTTCAATCACATCTTGATGAATCTTGGTTAACTCCGGGTCTTTCATTTGTAGCTCATGGATATGCTCAAATATCACTGGTCTCACTAATATGTTAGCCAAGAAGGCTCCTGTAGCTTGCACTTTAATATTTGCATCATACAGTAAAAGGTCTTCAAGCAATTCCATCTGTGCATACCCAAAATCAAACTAGCCAACTGAGTTGAACCCTTCGACTCAAGGCATCGGCTACTACATTAGTCTTGCCTGGATGGTACTGTATAGAACAGTCGTAGCCTTTAAGAAACTCCATCCATCTGCGCTGCCTCATATTTAGCTCTTTCTGTGTAAACAGGTATCTGAGGCTCTTGTGGTCGGTAAAGATCGCTGCTAATTTCAGGTCATGTGTCGGATAGTTCTTCTCATGCTCTTTCAACTGTCTTGACCCGTCAGTTATCACCTTTTTGTGTTGGTTGAGCACACAGCCCAAACCACTATGTGAAGCATCACTGTATACCGCGAACCCTCTACTGCCTGAAGGAATCACCAATATTGGAGCTGAAGTGAGTCTCTTCTTGAGTTCTTGAAAACTCTTCTCGTATGCTTCACTCCACTCGAATCTTGCATCCTTCCGTGTAAGTCTCGTAAGAGGTCTCGATATTTTTGAAAATCCCTCTATAAAACGTCGGTAATAGCCAGCTAGACCAAGGAAACTACGAACATCTGTCACCGTCTTTGGTTGTTCCCAATTTACCACTACTTTGATCTTAGTCGGATCTACTGTGACACCCTCCTTTGAGACGACATGTCCCAAAAAGCTAACTTCCTCCAGCCAAAATTCACACTTACTGAGTTTGGCATATAATTGGTGTTCACGTAGAGTTTGTAAAGTAATTCTCAAGTGTTCTTCATGCTCCGCTTTTGATTTGGAGTATATCAGGATGTAGTCAATGAATACCACAACGCAGGAGTCTAGGTGTGGTTTAAACACCCGATTCATCAAGTCCATAAATGACGCCGGGGTGTTCATCAAACCAAATGACATCACTAAGAACTTGTAATGTCTGTATCGTGTCCTGAATGCAGTCTTCTGAATGTCCTCTGCCTTGACTCTTAGCTGATGGTATCCAGATCTCAGATCGATCTTGAAAAAATACCTCGCTCCTTGCAGGTGATCGAATAAATCTTCAATTCTAGGTAATGGATATCTATTCTTAATTGTCAGTTTGTTTAACTGGCGATAGTTAATGCACAGTCGCATTGACCCATCCTTCTTTACAAACAAGACCGGTGCTCCCCAAGGAGACACACTCGGTCTTACAAACCCCTTGTCCATGAGCTCTTGTAACTGCTCATTCAACTCTTTCAACTCAGCAGGAGCCATCCTATATGGTGCTTTTGAAACAGGCTCCGTTCCCGGTGCTAAGTCGATAGCGAACTCCACTTCCCTATCTGGAGGTAATCCAGGTAATTCCTCTTAAAATACATCTTCAAATTCACACGCGACCACGATCTTTGAGATGTCATTCTTCTCTTCTTTATCATCTTTTAAGAATGCCAAATAACCACTATAACCTTTTCTTATTAAGCACTCTACCCTGACTGGAGAGATAAGTGGCATATGCGTCGATCTCTCTCCTCGAAATCGAAATGATCTCCTTGTGTTAGGTCTGAAGATGATGACCTTGTTCTTGCAATCTATAGTCGCACAGTATTGTGGCAATCAGTCCATGCCAAGGATCACATCGAATCCTTGCATGTCTAATAATATTAATTTCACTGCCAATTCATGCACCTCTCCATCATCGATGCCAACTATTACTGACTTACAAACCAATTCTGTGTTAACTAATTCTCCAGTCAGAATAGACACTGATAAAACAAAGTCCAATGTCTCCGAAATAATCTTCCTTCTTTTTGTAAACCTCAGAGTAACAAAGGAGTGAGTAGACCCTAGGTCTATCAACACTCGTGCTTCACATGCTACATAGCATCCTTTCTTGTATACTCGTAATGTACCTATAGCATACATATATACAGATATAGTGCATATTTACTTATCAAAATTTAATGCATAAGAACGATTCTACACTATTGCCAAATGAATGCACCTTCTCTATCTAAAAATTTTAGAAAATTGAAACTCTTTATTTAAAAGGAATCTCACCCTCAATAATGTCGTGTACATTCCCTGCTTCTTGGGCAGTGACTGCGTAGGCTCTCCCTTTAACTACCGGCTTCCTCGCTTCTATCGGTCGTGACATTGAAGCAGAAGTCGTCTTCTCTTTGTTCACCTCAAAGCAATCTCAAATTTTGTGGCCCACCTTTCCACATTTATAGCAACCCCTAGTTCCTTGCCTGCAATCTGCCATCTTGTGAGACTTGCCACACTTGGCACAAGTCTCCCTAGGTGTGGAAGAAGCAGCTCGTGAGAAACCTTGTGTAACTGCTACTCCAGTGGCGGTAGCAGGCTCTCATATCTTATCGACCTCCCCGATGCAAGCAGTGGTAATCTCTGGTAGTTCGTCTGCTGCGCCGATTTCACATACCCTGCTTGGAACGGTTGCCTCTGAATAGGCGCCACAAATCTCAGCTTTTTGTTCACAGGCTCATAGTTCCCATTCCTACTCTGATCTACGTTTCCTCTCTCATGTTGTTCCCTTCGGCGATATCAATCATTATTTTCTTCCTCAATGACCAGAGCTTTACTCATGACCTCTCCATAGGTCTTCAACTGAAAAGGTGCCACTCCCCCTCTAATTTCGGCCTTGAGCTGTTTTGAAACCTCTTTGCTCTCAGCACCTCTGTAATCACATAATCTGGAGCGAAGCGAGCAAGCCTCATGAACTCCACTCCGTACTCCCTTACCGTCATTCTTCCTTATAAAAACTGTAAAAACTGTATCTCCATCTGATTTCTCATGACTTTTGGGAAATATTGTTTGTTGAACTCTTCTACAAACTCATCCCAAGTCTAGGGCAATCCTGGGGTCTCTAGAGCCCTAGTCCTAGAAACGGATTTCCACCAAGGCCCTGCCTCCCCATTTAACATGTAAGCTGCCCAACGAACGCTTTCATCTTCCGTGCATGTAAGCATGCTGAAAACCTTTTCCATCTCGCTCAGCCAATTCTCAATAGCCATCGGCTTCACTTGCCCTGAAAAGCTAGGAGGTCGCATCCTCCTAAACTCAATAAATGCAGAGGGCACTGGTTGTGTCTAACCCACTGGAGGTGTAGGTGACTGTTGCTGATCACTGACATTATTAGCTACCAAAGATGTTGCTTGCTAAGCCATTGTTGTCGCCATAGTTTCCATGGTGTGCATCATCCTCTGATGCTCTTCCCTCTCTTCATTTCTTTCTTTGTTTCTTTCTTATTCCCTCTATCTTGATCCTGACTTTCTACCTGGCCACTACTTCCCGGTGCCCCTCTATCTCCCATGGGCATTCTGTTCGTAGGCAAGATGAAGTCATCACTACTATGCAAATTTCTATCATGGCTGCCTTTGGGTCGGCGTCCTCCCAAAAATAATGATTGTCAAAATAACGGTCTGCACATGAAACCAAAGTTTCGTTAGCAGAAGTCCCTATGCTCTGACAAAAATAATGATTGTCAGAATTTCTAAAAGAAATGACTCTGATATCAACTGTGATAGCCCGGATTTTGACACCCCAAAACTCGTGCCATTAGCACGACCCTCGAGGCCGTGCCCCATCAATCTGCATGAAACATTGGTATAGCCAAGCATGATAAAGCATAAGAATTGAATTTAACTAAATCTCCATTCATTAATGATATATTATAATCAAAGCTATCAAGGCAGTTCTCATTCCATGCCAACGCATGGACAAAAGAATCGACCCGAACCATCGGTGATAAAACCAGGTCACCTCAAATGGTTCGCCAAAAGAAATATCAGAGTATAATTACATTTCTCTCAAAAAGGCTTGACATACCAAGCCACACAGAATGCTCTCAAAAATCTCTCTCAAAGTACGCACGGGGTCCTCTAGAAAAAATCCTCAGGAGGTGGCTCCAACTCTTCCCCGAGCACATAATCTGAATCCCCTGGATCTACGTCTCCTGAAGCCTCAGTAGCTGTAAGCACAGGACCTGCGACGTATAGTCTAAAGGGTGAGCTACATCCTAGCTCAATAGGGAAATAACACAATGAACATATAAGTCAAGCTCTCATATATATTCTATGACATTAAACAGCATGATGTATTAATGAATTTACTGGAAAAAATAGCAGTTTAAATGACTGATAAATAAATGCACTGAGTGTTACTGTTATTGCACATGTTCTCATTGTTCTCAACTTTTCATTGATTCGGCCTAAAGTCTTAAATCTTTAACTTAAATATTCCCCAACTTACTATAGAGTTGGGCGTCCGATTCTTTAGTAAGTTGGGGAATATTTAAGTTATAGATTTAAGTCTTTAGGCCAAATCAGTGGAAAGTTAAGAATAATGAGAACATGTACAATAACAGTAACACTCAGTGCATTTATTTTTTAGTCATTTAAACTACAATTTTTCCCGATAAATTCATTAATACATCATGCTGTTTAATGTCATAAAATATATGTAAGAGCTTGACTTACTTTGCATGAATATTATTACCCTAGGCTCATTAGGTTATTTTACCAACATCTAAAAGCAGGTCAAGTGACTGGCACCGTTACGACCGAAATCGATGGTTGTAAGTATCTTTTTAGCCTGCGCCACATTCATGAGTCTTTGGAATGTTTTCTGATCTACGTACCCGAGACCAACCTTTTATACACTTTCATACAGCCCGTAAATTATGAAGAAATTAGAACCCACCACCTCAATCGTCTACACCGACCCAACCCAATGATTGGTGGGGCGCCAAAATTTTTGAACCTAAGTGGGAAATACATGAAAGTTTCTTTCGGGATCCTACGTCCACCAAATGGACTTGGGACTATCTTGGCATTAATGGTTTGAAACCATTGTTGCAATCGTTTAAAGCCCGGTATTATCCGAGGCTTGTTAAACTATTTTATGAGACCCTTAACACGAATAATGACGAAACCACTCTCGTCGTTGAGGTAGATGGAAGGGTGTTCGCTCTTGGCAATAACGACATTTCCATCACCATGAACTGCCCTCACACCTTCATCCAGGACCAGCTTTCACAACCCCCTTTCTCCCATGAAGTAAAATTTCTTACTATTGTCGCCAGTTGTCACCACACATGTGGCATTTAGACATTATTTTTAAGAAAAATTTGTACCCGATCAGCCACGAGCAAGAGTGTCGTGGGCCATTTTTGAGGGCCTTGCACTCCTCCTTTCACAACAGGTGGTTTAGCGCCCCTAGGGTGGCTATGAAGGGCATTGTGCATGCCTATAGACGGAATGTGAGGGGACGAGCTTGTACTAATAGACAACATCATTCCATTCATCGCCTAAGATTTAACTAGGATCTTAAAGAGCCTATGAAACAGTCCAAAGAGGAAGAGCGATAGTCACGTCGCACGGCAAGCGACTCAACCACCACCACCACCTGGCCCAGCTGCTCCATCCACTTCATCTTCACATCCCTTCCCTACCACCGACAACAGTATGATGCGTGATATCCTTCTATAGGGGAGGGAGATTAGATTGCACCAGAGATTTCAGGAGGCACTTCTTATCGATCTTATGACCCACGCATTCCCACAAACATATCAGGAGCGCATAGATGCATTTCGGGGTTCCATTTTTGGTGCATCTAGCTCGGGTGCTGCTACTAGGGAGACGACCGAGGAGGGGGCTGTCGAGGAGAAGATTCATGATGTTAATGACGATGAGGAGGAGGATGACGATGACTCTGGTTTCGGCTCTGAGGAGGAGGACGATGACGAGGAGTACGAGCAGGGTGACGACTAGGTCGTCATTGCCGAGTTAAATTCTTTTTGAAATTGTTAAATTCAAATGTAAACTCTTTTGAAAATGTAAATGTAATATCTATAGAAATTTTGATGAAAATGTAGGGATGGAGATCATTCAAACTATGGTGACATGGTTGTCACAATTTTGTTAATATATACATTGATGGTTCTATGTGTATGCTCTTTTAATTATTATCTAAATGGTTCAACTTTAATGTTTAAGTAAGAATGGTGATTCTATTTTGAATTATGTCATTGTCATTATGAGAATGGTGTATAGTTGTTGCAATATGAATGGTGTGTCATTGGAGACATGGTTTACGTAAGAATGACGTAATATGTATGGAAATAGTTCCTTTGGAATGAATCAACTTATCCTGCATGTATGTATGGTTGTGTAGTGTTTATCATGCAGGTACTCATAGTAATGAGTAGTCATGCTTGACTGCTTATGCATTCAATGCAATCCATTAAGAAAGTTTTTATGGCAGCTAGTACTCACACGAGAAAATGAATAATCACTACATGTGGTTGTCATGTTAGTGGGGAATGGGTACTATGTTGTTTGTTATAGTGAGATATAGATTGTATTTTTGCTTCAATGAAAGTTTGATTGTGGGTCACTTATGACCAATTGCTTGATTAGATGACTGGACTAAATAGGTAACCTGTTGGACACCAAATGGTTTCTTTTCATGGCTATCGTTGTTATCAGGGTGTGAATACCTCCCTATTGTCTATGTGTAGTTTAGTTTAGTGTTGTACCTTGTCAATTTTTGAGGACGAAAATTTTATGAGGGGTGAATGTAATAACCTTGGTTTTTAGGAACAGTGTAGGTCATGTGTGACGTGCACTGTGCTTGCGTGTTTGTGGGTCACAAGGGAACCACACTTACCTTATAAACTTTTAAGTATATGTGTTGTACATAGGAGTAAGTGATGTGAAATATATTGTATGGGTGTGTGTGTATAACACACTAGCTCCTTGCAAGTTAGAGAAAAGGGGGAGGAGTCCCATATGGGTATCCTTTTTGCTTGAGTAGAGAGAGAGAGTGAAATAGAGAATACGAAGAAAGAGGGTTTGATTTGTAGAGAAATTTAGAGACAGAGTTTTTCTTTTGATCCAAAGATAAGATCTATCTTATGGATGTTAAATTTATGAGATGAGGAAGGTGCGGTGAAACCCTTGAAGAAGATCTAAGGGTTTTGAGCTTGGAATTTAATCTAGAGAGGAGTTGGAGAAAAGGGTTTTGAAGCCCTCTTTTGTTGAGAAGATCATGAACCAAATCCATGGGAGATCTAGCATTTAAGGTACGTATTTAGTTAATTAAGATCATTAAATGGTGTATTTATGATGGTTTGTTGGTGTATTAAATATAGTTTTAAATAGGGTAAAATTAAAGTTCTCGAGAATCTCGAGTTGTAGAGGTGGCTATTCCTCCCGCGTGTGGTTATAATAGCTCGCTTGCGTGAGAAAGAGATAAATATAGAGAGAAAATATGTTATGTTCTCGCTCGCGTGAGATAAATTTATAAAGGGAACGGAAGCTCGCCTGAGGGCTCATGTGAGCTTCAGGTGACCACGATTATAATCGCTCGAGCGAGGGTGAGTGCTCGCTTGAGCGATTACAAGTGGTCGCTCGCGCGAGGTATAGCATAGATGTTTGTCTTATTTTTATTAGTTCTTTGGAGTTATGTTTTCCTAGATCCTTGTGAGCTTTTCTAAGAGTATTTTGATTCATGTAATGTAGGTTTGACGTATGATTGTTACGCTTGACCTATATGATATTGATGCGATTGAGCGGTGGCTTTGCTTTGAGGTAGGGAATGTTCTGAACTTGTACACCTAATTACGAAAGTATGTATATAGTGATATTCTATGTATGCATGCTCGTTTAAAGCATAGATAAGTTCTTGGGTTTTAAATGCTAAGAAAAGTGTGTGAAACTTAAAGTCTGTGAGGACATTGAAATAAGAAGGTTATAAGTGTAAGGAAAGAGACATCCCAAAAATGTGTATGAGAACTGGGCATCTGTATGATGCATCTAAATGTGTGACATCCCAGGGATGTATAGCTAATTTGAATATACATGTGATGAAAAATACATGAATGGGCTTGAACTATTAATAATTAGTATAATTACATGGTGAATAACTATATGTAGTGTACAATTGATTTAAGGTTTGTAGAATACCCCACCGACACGGCGGTATACTCATGACTGACGATAACCGTGACCGGTACGGTGGCCAATCCGTACACTAGTAGACATCCAAGGGATGTATATGAGTTATGTGTCAGTCGCCTATGTGAAAGGGACTTGGGCTAGATCACATAAAAAATAGTCTGATTGGACGACGATGGAGGGTATTCCATCGGGGCTCGATGCTATATTGCTCAAGGATTTATTTAAGTTATTTGATTTAAGTCATGAGACCAACCCAATTGTAATATGAGAACCAGTTGAGCGTGAGATGACATGTGTAGTGTAGCAATTACATTTTTGTTTAGTCTTTTAATATCTCAAACTGTTTCCTAAATATTTTACAAAAATTCAAGCATGTTTTCATCATGTCATGAAATGTATGTAAGATAGATTTATTTGTTCATATATCTTTCCTATTGAGTTAGGATGTAGCTCACCCTTTTAGACTATACATCACAGGTCTAGTGTTAGTTGCTACTGCTGCTGCTTCGGGAGACGTAGATTCGGAGGATTCGGATTACGTGCCTGGGGAGGAGTCAGAGCCCCCTCCTGAGGATTTCTTCTAGAGGACCCTTTAGGTGCTTTGATTTATTTTGAGAGAGAATTGTACGGCTTGGTATGTCCAGCCTTTTATATAAGATAATATAATAATTGTGAGATATTCTTTTGGCGAACCATCTGGGGTGACGGCTGTTTCGTCACCGATGGTTCGGATTGGTTCTTTTGCTCATACAGTTGCATGAGATTAGAACTGCCTTTTGAGCTTCATATTTTGGCTTTATCTTATAGAACTAGAGTTTTAGTTCTGTATTTATTAGTTAGTACATGTTTTACTTTCTAGTTGCATGGATATACTAAATGTTATGTGCAGGCATATGGGGCATGACCTCGAGGGTCGTGCCGATGGCACGGGTTTCGAAGTGACAAAATTCGGGCTGTCACACCCCTCTTCGAACCGTTCTTATAGAGTAAGGATGCATCGAAGAAGTAGGCACCCCTCTTTCGAGGGTGCCTTCTCGTTTCTGTTGGGAAATTATAAATGTGAACAGGAGATACTGATATGAAATGCTTGGCTTTCTTATCCATCAGCGTAAGCTAAAATAGAGTTTTCGGGGGCCCAATGGTAGCTGTCGAAGGCCGTATCTACTACCGCAAATGCAAGGGGTATCCCGCCGCATATCGCGGCTTGCTTCGAGTGATAATCAGACGGGGGGAAATTAGCATATCCTGATCCATGGGTGCAAGGGGCATCCTGCCGCATATCATGACTTGCTGCAAGGGGCAGTCAAATGGGAGGAAAGTCAATATATCCTAGTCTGTAGGTATAAGGAACAATCAAACAGAGGGATATTCGACACAATCGAGGTACCGAGGGGCGTCATACGAATATCCAGAGATAAGGTCAAGTGACCTGATAATAAGATGTAATATCATGTAATGGCAAAGGATTTCGCAAGTCATGTCAAACCGGGCTTGTCATTGCTTAAACCAATGGCGTGTTTGGTGTTCCTTTCCAGTGGACATTTATGATTTCTCAGAGTTGAGTATATTTAGTGTTCAGCTTCCCAGGGGAAGGAACGGATTTGGGTGGTGAGATTTGAATTTTGATAGATAGAGGATTTATTTATTTACTATTTTTTTATTTTTTTTTTATTTTTTTTTTATTTTTTTTTTTGAAAATTTGGGATTTAACTTAAGATCAATTCGGTTGTAAAACTACAGAAAACGTGGCTTCCAAAACGTCACTGAGCATATCTACCGGTACAGAATTTATGGACCTGGCCGTCTATATGGTTATCAAGGCAACACTTGGTATGTCGGATACTCCATCTAATCTTCTCGTGAATACTGATGATTGTCTCTTATGGGAGGACTACAGTGATTCACATGTCAGGAGAGATGGATTTTTTTTTAAAACTTTTTACTTAATATATCTAATTACATTTATAGAGAGAATGTCGAGTAGAGGGGGTGATACTTACCTGATTTATTACCGGCGGGAGGCTTTTGCTTACGATGGGACTAGCTGACTGTTGTGGTGGTGTTGCGATGGGACATTTTGGGGAGGTTCGCAATGGGACATCAGAGGACTTATTCTCCCCTTCCACTAATTATTGTGATTATTGCATTGGGATGTTTGGGTTGCTTGAGGTGATGTTCGCGGTGGGACTTGATAGTTGATGGGTGCGATAGGACGCCAGAGGAGTTTTCCTTCTCTTCTATCAGTGAGCATATGTTTCTGTTGCTATGGAGTTTGGCGACTATTGCTCGATAAGACATTTGCGGGTGGTCTAGATTTGCTCGCCACGATGGGACTTTAGTTGAACTTCTCTTCTGGTTGTGTGCCTATAGCAGGCTGCGATGGGATTTCAGGGAAGTATAGTCGGCGATGGGATATTGGTGGTCCTCCCCTTTTGGTTGTGTGTCATGGCGGGTTGCGATGGGAAGGCTAGGTTCACCTCTTTCTTTGATAGATCTCAGGTTGTATGATGAGATCAGGTTACAATTGCATCACGACGGGACATGTTTGTGAGTGTATGATGGGGTGTTGGTCTGACAACTCCCTGGGCTATTTTGACATCGTGATGGGATAATGATGGTGTCTCTTTGGCAGATGATGTCTTGAGATCATGATGGGATTTGCCCTTTGGCCTTTGCGATGGAATTTTCGAGAGGGTTTTTAGCGTCACAATGGGGCAAGGGGGCGTGTCAGGTTACTGGATGGGACAAGGGAGAGTGATTCAGATCGTGACAGGATGAGTAGCCTGACTGGATACTTCGTCATCATTAATTTTTGCTTTGTGTCGCGCAGGAGCTTGTATTTAGCGATGGGGCTAGGAGTGATGATTTTATTTTCTTTTATTTCGTCGACTTATTTTGTGCAGCGGATGTTGGGAAGTGGTTACGTGTACTTGTGAATATGCAATGAGATTCTGAGGAATAATCTTGATCATGATGGGACGTGAATTGTGGTAGCATCTCAGGGGGTGATTTGGTCGCGATGGGACTATGGGGAGATGTCCTCACCCCTAATAGGTTTGTGATGGGTCAAGATGATTATATATGTGTCTTATTGTGATAACATGTTGTCTTGCGTATTTGTTTTGTTAGGGTTTGTTGAGGGCATATGTTTATTCCGTTGGAGGTGTGTATTTTGTTTGAGGTGTGTGTTATAGCTGGAATTGCACGCGTGAATCTGAGTGCTTAATTCAATTGCGTGCCTGGTTGGGCGCGCACGATTGAGAGGTTCAAGGAGTCAATTTTGTGTTCGATTGTGCGTGGGTAATTCAATTGCGCGCTCTGATCAGTGCGGGTGATTGGAGCGTCACCAAGTCACTGTGTGGGTGACTTTTCGAATTTTGTGCATCAGTGTAGGCGTGTAATTTGATTATATGTGGGGTCTTTGGCACGAGATCGGTTCGTTGAGATTTTGTGGTGACAAAAATTGAATTGTGCGCTAGGTGGGTTGCACTTAATTCAGAAGACGCGTGATTTTACTAGCGCTTAATTGGTTTGCGTGCCATATTTCGAATGCTTAATTCATTGAGCATCTATATATGCTCGAGTTTTCTTCATTTTTATTCATTCTTTTATATTTTATTTTGTTTTTTGTTCGACCTAAGTTTGAAGATTTCCATGTTTAGTGATATTGCGTGATCTGACCGTCCGATTGTGATGTTGTTTCTTTTGATGTTTGTTATTTCTTGAATTCTACGTCCTAAAGTGGCTTCTAATGGCGGTATAATCAAAGATATTGTTGTGGTTTGGGGGGTGTTGGGATTGAGTGGTGGTATACATCCTTCATTATTGTTAGGAGGTGAAGACGGTGGGAGGGAAGTCCTCCAAATTGATGGAAAGGGTCTAACCCAACCAATCCTCGCCTCACTTTTTGTTGCTTCTAATTGGACATTCTGCACGTCATTTTTTTGGGCTTTGTATCCGTTTTGGGTTTCATGTTTGTTTTAAGCTGATGTACAGGTCCTAGGTCTTCATTTTGGGTTGTATGTTCAAGAGGTATGCCTCCGGTGATACCTATATAAATTTTATTATATCAATAAAGGGGTGTTTTTGCTTATTGTGTTCGTTTCATTGAATTCTATTCATGTTTATTGTTGTCTATTTCTTGTTTGTCTTATTTTGGATGTTTTTGTTCCCATGAAGGAAAAACAAGAACTAAAATAAAAAAAATGCCCCAATTTGGGGTGTCAGTTTGGTGACCTAAGTATCGCTACCAAGGTGCTAGCGCTCTTAAAAAAATACCTGAGTGTCCAGTGATGGTGGAACTCTTACCGGCCTCTTAGATATCCTGGAATGCGTTAGTAATGATCTCATTTCGGAAAGTAATTTGATTATTTCGGCCATATGCTAGGCTCGATTTTGTAAGTGTTGAACGATTATCATGTATCGTAGTTTTCAACAAGGATTAGGTGAATGGTAGATAAAGAGTGATTGCATTACTTGTCATTCGAGAGTTTTCGGTTTTATTCCGAAGATATTTTGAAAATTATTTGACTCATTATCCAAAGAGAAATAAAGGGTGAAGGAAAGATAAGGTTTATTGATTTGAGGGTAGCTTCTTATTTAACCAATTTTTGAAATAGTAGTCAACTACTTTCTTCTCTGGTGGGTAATGCGGTGTCATAATTGAGCTCTCCGTCATGGTCCAGCACCATCAAATCATCAAATTCTATGGTTAGCAGGAGCTTATCCTCCTCCCGCCACCGTACGACGACATCTAGTAGTGTGAAGATGTCAGGGATGCCCTCGCGGCTTGCTTATACTTCCCTAATAAGATTACCAGGAATGCCCTCATAATTTTCTTATGCTACTCTGAATTCATTGACTGTTCATTCGTCGTATTGCTCTCGCTCGATTGTGCTTCTTTTCTGTATATTTTTTTACAACCTATTAACGCAAGAATTATGAGTTTTGATGGAACCTTGCATTTTCATTTTTTTCTGCTCTAACATCAACTCCAATGGCTGGAAGGGTGTGTGAGAATCCATAATTTTCTATATTTCAAAAGAGAGTTTTATTATCCACTAATCTTTTTTATCAACTTACCTGAATAGGAGGGGTGGTTAATGAGTCAGATGATTTCCAAAATATTTTTTGAAAATAATGACCTACAACCGGTGAATGCTTTGCGATGACCACGGAGATGATACATATAAGAGTACGCATGTTTAGGCTATGAGACATGATGATGACTGAATTATGATTCCAAGGGTTAGGAAGTCCTTCCCCTATGACAAGTTCCTAGGCATGTTGCCGAAATAATATAGGTACTCTCCTTGTGGGTTTTGATTTTCCTCCAGGTGAGGTGATTGTGCAGGCATTGTTTCTTAGCACTAACTCCTCGAGTTCGAGTTTTCAGTCGGATGTGAGTTCAAAGGGTTTGGGGCATAAAAGAGTATTTTTATTTTCGAGTATTTACATTTTTGGGCATTTATACTTTTAACTATGTTTTGGCCTTCCTATTTTTTTATTGTTTTTTATATTTTTGTTTTGTTATTATTATTTTTGTGTTACGGTACAGCATCAGTTCCTTGAGTGGAGGTTGACTCAAAAGGTCGAACAGAGTAACTATTGGATAATCTACTTCGGGGTCCTCGATCCCTTTCGATCTGATTGATCAGGGATGAGAGAGATGTCATGTTTGGGTTTGTGATTTGGATGATGTGAGATTTGTCAAAATAGATGTGGTGTCATTTGATTTATGCTTTCGATAAATCTTTTATGGTTGGAGTTTCCTTGTCAGGGGGGGACTTTCTTTAGCCTCTCAATGGAGTGAAGCATTTCATAGAGTTAGAGCGTAGAGTTGTTAGAGAGTTTTTCATAATTATTTATGGGTTGTTGGAAAGTTGTTTGGGGGTGAAGTTGGAGTGGGGCATGTTGAGAGGGATGGTAGTGTTGTAAAGGTAAGGATAGGATGAGGCAAAGGTAAAGCAAGAGGAGGAGACGTGAAGGTGTGGGCCAAGGTGAACCTTTCTTCGGCGTGGGGGGATTTAGTATTATTTGATTATGCTTGTTTTGTTTTATGCATACTTTGGGCTTATTGTGAGGTTGTTTTAAAGTTTTGTTTATAATTTTTTCGGGAATCTTAGTGGCGAGAGTTTGGTGTAGTAGTTTTGTTGGTTGGGGTTCCGTGAAGGATTTGATCGTGAGGTCTATGGAGATTTAGATCTAGCGAGCATAAGCGATTTTAGTTGTGATGATGATGTCTTGTTTTGACGATATTTGAGGATCAGGTGGCATGTTGATTTGGATGTTAATCGAGGTCGTAAGATTTATGTCTGGTTTGATTTCAAGAGTGGGAGGGATGATCGGTTCCTTGATAGGTTTAGTGGTTGGCTCGAATGTGAGTGGTGTTGGTGTTGCGTAACAAGTTCAGATTCAATGATAAG
Organism: Chloranthus sessilifolius; assembly: GCA_021018995.1. Taxonomy (NCBI): domain Eukaryota; kingdom Viridiplantae; phylum Streptophyta; class Magnoliopsida; order Chloranthales; family Chloranthaceae; genus Chloranthus; species Chloranthus sessilifolius. Next base: position 22,500,707 of record CM037588.1, read on the forward strand.
TTTAGTTTCGATAATGGGTTTGTGTTTAATGATGGGTTCGATTTCGGTGACAGGTTCATGTTCGATGGCGGGTTCAAGTTCGATCATGGGCTTAGGTTCGGTGATAGGTTCATGTTCGAGGATAGGTTTAGAATCGATACTAGGTTTAGATTCAATAATAGGTTTAGTTTTGATAATAGGTTTAGGTTTGGTGACAAGTTTAGGTTCGATGATTGGTTTAAGTTTGATTATAGGCTTAGATTTAGTGACAAGTTTATGTTCGACAATAGATTTAGGTCTGGTGACAATGTCGGGTCTGATAACAGGTTTAAGTCTAATGATAGGTTTAGTGACAAGCTTATGTTCGATAGTAGATTTAGGTTTGGTGACAATGTTGGATCTTATAACAAGTTTAGCTCTAAAGATAGGTTTAGTGACAATCTTATGTTCGACAGTAGATTTAGGTTTGGTGACAATGTTGGGTCTGATAGCAGGTTTAGGTTTGACTGCGATGATGGGTTTAGCTTTGATGATAGGTTCGATTTTGATGATAGGTTTAGTTTTTATAATAGGTTTGAGTTTGGGGCTTGGTGAGGGGATAAGTCCGATGATTAGTTCAGGTTTTAAGGTGGGTGTAGAGATTGGTTTGTGAGTTGGTTTTGATATCGGCTCAATGGTTGATTATGAAATGAGTGAAATGGGTGGTTCGGAGGTATGTTTGGTAACAGTTTCGGGTTCGAGATTTTGTTTTGAAGTTGGTGGGGTGATGAATTCAATGTTGAGTTTAGGTTTGAAATGCGTTTTGGTTCGAGAGTTAGTTTCGAGGTTGGTGGGGTGAAGTGTTTGTTGTTGAGTTCGAGTTTTAAAGCAAGTGTAGGAATTGATTCAGGGACTAGTTTTGAGATTGGTGGGGTAATGTGTTTGACAATGTGTTTGGTTTTGGGGGTTAGTTCCGGAGTTGATTTGGAAGCAAGAGGGCTAGTGATTTTGGGGCTACATTGGATTACAGGTTTGAGTTCAGAGTTTAGTTTTGTGATTGGTTTAAGTATGAATGGCATCGTATAATACTGATTGATTGGTTTGAAAATTACTTCTAGAATAGGCACAGGAGCTTGTTTGAGGGTAGTTTGTGTCATTAGTTTGGGTGTTTGTTTAGGAGGTGTGGGGGTTGATTCGTTTGTTGGTAGGTTTTCAGACTCAAGGGTAGGCTGAGTTGGTTCGGGGATAAGTGTATTGAGCTTGACAATGACTTTGGTGATGGGTTGAGTTAGTTTATGGGTGATTTCGGTGATAGTTTGGATATTAGGGTTTTTGGTGACTAGTTCAAAGCGAAAGGGGATTTCGCGTTTATAAGTATACGGGCAGGGTTAGTTGGTCGTGAATGGATGGAATGGACGTGCTCTAAGGGAGGTTCAATCCTTCGGATCAGGCTTGCTGGGTGGAACAGAGCAGGAGTGAATGAGTGTACAGTCTCATTTGCGAGTTGAGTTTGATCGAACAATGGGTTGTAATAGGTGATGTTAGTTTGCGTGTCATTGGGGTACTGGTTTTGTTCATAGTGCGGGTTCATGTATTAGTTGGTGTATAGTGGTTGGTTTTGGTCAGGGTATAGGTTTGAATATAGATCTTAAGCTTGGCCATATGGGTGGTATGGTTGAGGGTTTGTTTGGTTTTGTTCTTGGTTCATGTTGATTTGTTCGGAGTCTAGAGTCTCATTTAGGGTGTTTGTCCCAGTGTCATTGGAAGATTCATTGAATGTCTGGGTGGAGAGATTGAGGTCTCCATTCTTCAGGCGATGCTCTATGCGTAAAGCGCACTGATAAACGCTTGCGAAGTCGTGATAGTCGCTTAAGATAAGAGTACTTCGAAGAGGCTCTTGGGTATTACTGTTCACGATCTCTATCATATCGTTTTCTTTTATTTGATTCCCCGTTTGGGCGGCTAGCCTGCTCTAGCAGTTGGCAAACGTCGAGAAGTCTTCGTCATCCTCTTGTCTTATGTGTATCAAGTCAGCGAGACTGACCTCTTCGTGAGTGTATTGGTCTAAGAATCTATCGGCTAAGTCTTCGAAGGTCTCAATTTTCGTTAGAGGCAGAGCAATGAACTAGTCAAGGGCTTCTCCTTCTAGAGATCTCTGAAAGTAATGGATCAGGAGCCCATTATTGGTGCAGATTGGTCGATAGTCGTTACAGAATATGGCCAAGTGGTGGTTTGGGTTTCCCATACCATCGTATTTGTGAAATTTTGGAGGTTTAAAGGCAGTGGGTATAGTGAAGTCGATGTCTCGGTAAAATTTGTCGAATCCAAAGGATTGTTTTGAGCATTCCCTCTCAGCCATGCAGTCATCTAGGAGTCAAGGGAGGTCGTCTATGTTTATGGTGGTGTCTTTTCTAGATGCCTAAGAGAGGGTTTTCTCCGGCGGTTGTTGTTGTAGGAGGTGTGAGAGGTATGCGTGTTATGTGTCGGCATCCTTTCTTCTCTCCTGCTTCTCGAGGTAACTTGGCATTCATCAACCAGCTTCTGACCCATGGTGGCTTCGTATATCTTGACTAGGGCATGTCGCAGTGCATCGGCTTCTCCTCCCTTCATTAGCTTTTAGGTCGTGAGGTTCATAATCTGGTCGGTGGTGTATCTTGGCTCACTGTCACTCACCCTGCTACTGTTGCTGTGACTTGTGTTTTAGGGAGCAAAAGGGTATTTTTCGCTCTCACTAACCATGTTTACCGAAGCACGATACAAGGTTGTCCACGGAGATGACCTAACATTATACTCGGGGTGGTTATGGGAGCCCCATGCGGGTGGGTCACAGTAAATTAATGTTTAATTTTCTAATGTCTGACATTTTAAAATTTTTATTTTTATTTTATTTTATTTTCTTTGTTTGTAAAACTGAGTATGCAGGTGAGTGTATGTAAAAAGTGATAAAGTAAAGTGAAGGAAATAAAAAATCAAATTAAATAATACAAGGAAAAAATAAAACTAAATTAATTAAACCAGGGCAACCTTAGAGAAAAAGAGTCACATCGCGATCGCCTGTCTATTGGTACGCACTTTTTCTGGTTTCCTCTCGGTCCTCGAAAAGAGTGGCCCAATTCGGTCTATGTGGACGCTGGCAGAAAGCGATAAAATAATAATAGGAAAATGTTTATGTGCGCCTGCAATGATATATTAGAATAATAAAAGGACAATATTTAAATGTTGAACAATAAAGGAAGGCGAATTCTAAATGAAGAATACCTATGTAGATGCAATCACTAGCCGCAGATATTTATCGAAGCTGCAACACGTCATTGATCACGCTTTAAAAAGAGCGGAGACTTACAGGTTGAACTCCCTTACTGAATCGTCGGCCTGCCAATGTCAGCAGTTGTGGGTTGCTTATAGTCTAACTAGTTTGGTTTCCTACTTCTACTGGGATTCTACTCTAAAAAAGGGGAGGGGTGGCCCACTATACTAAGGAGGATCGACCTTGTTCCCGGGTACCCTCCGTAAGCTCCCAAGGGCAAATCGGGTTCTCAGGGTTTAAAATCAAAAGGGGTTAGGGACCTCAGGGGTCTAAGGCTAAGGGGTGCTTATCCCTTTGTACTCTTTCGAGAACCGAGACCAGTTGGGCAAGTGTTGTTGGCTCGACTACTTGGGGTCCCTGGAGAAGAGTCTACAATTCTAGAAATCTAGAAAGTGCTCAACTCCTTTCATTGAGATCCCCAGAGAGAACCTCGAAATTTCTAAAAGAAGATAAAAAAAAGGAGAAGAGAAAACTCAGTAGTTGATGTGTGTTGAAGGCTGTGGGGTAAGGGTCTATTTATAGGTATTCAGATAATTACGCACCTTGTGTGATTCACTTAATTAGTTGGTCAGATCCAATTACACGCTCTGTTTGGTGCACTTAATTGAATTGTGCGCCTTGTTCCAAGTGCTTAATCACTTTGAGTCGGTGACCGACTAGTGAGTGATCGGCTGACTGGATCAGTCGGGTGTCCTAGTTCCAGTCTAATTGGAACTAATTACGCGCCATATACATTGTGCGCAATCCAATTAAGCACCCTCTATCATGAGTTTAATAGGGGAATTTGGGCGGTTGTGGGAATTAGAGTTTCGGTCCAATTCTAGACTAATTGTGCCTGCTGGGTCGGGCGCGCAATCGGGTCTTAGGTCAGTGCACGGGTGGCCAAAAGCCTAGCCCTATACGGACCAATTACGGGCAGCTGGCAGGGCGCGCAATCAATTATGCACATGGGTGAGGGCGCGGAATTGGAAAACCTTAAGTAAATGTCATAACTCTTTCCTTTCCATTTACTTAAGATATTACATGTAAATAACGAAATACCCCCAATTTGAATTCAATGAAAACAGTCTCGGATAAAAAATCTCAATGAATAAAAAGTCAACTTTCCAGTTCAAGAATAATATCCGATTTTTTGCAATTTGATCAATTTTCTAACTTTCAAATGGCAAGCCTTTTTGCAAAACTTTAAAGCCTATAAATTCTACCATATCAAAGTATTACTAAAATATTAAAATTCGATAAAAAAAGTTCACATCTGGGCTTTCAAATGGGGAATATATATTCAAGGTTCGGGCTCAACCTTTGACCTTCAGTCAACAGGGCCTGGGGCTTAGCTATATACTATTGTTATGGTGCATAATTTCCAAATTATGGGATTTTCAGTGTTTTAGGACTTTTAGAGAGGATTGTTCCCTTTTCAAAAGTCATGGGCAAGGTCAAAGGTTGATCGAACAAGTTCGTATACTCGGAGAGGACAAAATTAGGGTGTATACACTACGTGCCTCGAGTCTAATTTCTCTTGCCCTTTTTATCATTTTCGGATTTCTGGTCGTAATATTTTCTAACAATTTTAAAACACTATTATGTATTATCATGGCTTCAAATCTAAAAGTGATGACTCATGATTTCATCAAATTGTAGCAATTCGACGGCCACAACTTCAAAAAATGGCAACAAAAGTTACATTTCCTATTGATGACTTTGAAAGTTGTTTATGTCCTAACCACTCTAACACCCGCAGGGCCTTAAGATTCTGATAGAGAATCTCTTGCCAATGCTCATAATCATCATAAATGGAAGTAAGATGATTATATCTACAAATGCTTAAAAATTCACTCTTCGATGTGCATCATAGCATGACTTCTACAATGAAACTTTGGAAGGCCCTAGAGACAAAGTATAAAATCGAAGATGCCCGTATAAAAAGCTTCATTGTAAGTCAGTATTTAGATTACAAAATGACTGATAATAAACCGATTCTCGATCAAGTTCATGAGATTCAGTATAATATCAGCCAAATTAATCAAGAGGGCATAAAATGGATCCCATCTTTCATAATAATGCGATTATCCACATATTGCCTATCTCATGGAAGGACTGCAAAAAGACTCTCAAACATAAAAAGAAGAACTTTCGTTTGAAGAGTTGTGCCACCATCTTCGAGTTGAAAATGAACTTCGTATTCACGACAAGAAAGACGAGCAACCTCAATTAACTTCAAAAGCTAGTATGCTGGAAGTTGGCACATCCAAATCACATGAAAAGCAGAAAGACAACTTCAATTCTGATAAGGCTAATAAGTAAAATAAGATCCAAGGTCATCAGGGCTAGATGAAAAAGGGAAGTTGTTATCACTGTGGTAAACCGGTCACTTCAAAAAGGATTGCAGACTTCTGAAAAGGGAGAAAGAATCTCAAGTGAATGTGATTGAAGAAAAGTTCGTAGCCATGATTTCTGAAATCAATATAGTTGGAAGCGAAAAAGACCGGTGGATCGATTATGGTACTAATAGGCATGTTTTTAACTGTAGATTTTTCTTCGTCAACTATGTGAAGGAACTGTAAATATAATCATTTAGATGATTGGTCAATACTTATATGTGTATCTAATTAAATCTTAACCTATTGCAAGCACACAATAGAAATTGTAGAGCTAGTATAGGATTGTTCTAACGAAGAAGTGTTATCTATATTTCAATTTTAAAATTTATATTTATCTTTCAAGGTTCTAAACTACTTGAGAAATATGAATAAAGAATGGTTTCTTAATCTAAAGGACATAAAATAAATCATAATCCTCCTTCTTCAGATTGAGGTCGTCAATCCCAATCTTCAGCAATCAGATATTTATAATAATAAATAGTACCGTTACACCGTATTACAGTCTTTTAGAATTTGGGCGTTAATCAAAAACTAAATTTACTTAATGTTGGTGTGCGCTTTTTCTGGGTTCCTCTCGGTTCCTGTTGAATACGTGACTTCCAATTCTGTCATGTTTGACTCTAGTGATGCAGTGTATGTGATAAGGTGGGGATAAATAGTAATAGGAGGAATTTCCTAGGATGATTCCTAGTTGATTTATGATCACCAGCTGCAGATATTTATCGACGCTGCAACACGTCAATGATCACGCGTTTAAGCGGGTGTGGATTACTTCTATACTGAATCGTCCACCTGTGAACGTCAGCAGCAGTGTCCTCTTTTAATTATATAGTTTCAGCGTTCTTTTTAGTTTCCCTTGTTGCTATTATGGTCGATTTAGATTCTTTTTTTGTTATGAATTATAATTAGATGAGCTTATTTTGATGAGTTATTTTAGTGTCCTGATGCTATCAGAAGTCCAATCATTTTCAATTTCTCGATATCATTAGTAGTCTAATTAATATCAAAGTCCTGGTACTGCTAAGAGTCCAATCAGTTTCAGTCTCCTACTGGTACTAGGAGTGCATGTGTATCAGTTCAAATAATATTCCGATTAAACAAAAGATTCCAATTATATCGCAATTCTAGATAAAGCAGGTATACTAATTTTATTGCAATTCTAGACAAGTAGATGTATCAATCGCATGGCAATCACAACTAAAGAACTTAAGGTAATCTTACTAGCATTCTAATTTGTAGAAAACAAAGACTAATCTTTTTTGGGATTTTTGATTGAAGCAATAAATCAATTTACTAAACTAAAAATAAATGATCGAGGCGACAAAATTAACTCTCTTTTTTTTAGAATCATAATCTACGGATTAATTATGGTAAAAATATAACTCATAATAAACGAATTAACTTTCCTAAATTCTGGTTGAGATAATAAAGTGACTGAACTAGAAGACTGAATTGAATCAAAGCAAATAATGATATGAAGGCCTGTTTGATGCAATTAGTCAATTATATTGAAATAATAATAAAAACTAAACTATAATTAACTAGTTAATCCTAAACAATCTTTAAAAAAAGGGAGGTTGGGCCTGCTATGCTAAGGAGGATTAGCCTCGTTCCTGAGTACCCTCCGTAAGCTCCCTTAGGCAAATTGGATGGTTGAGATAAAAGATAGGTGGATAATTGAATAATAAAAGGGGGACTTTTAGAATTGAATTCAAAATTATAATAAGAAATTAAATTGAGAAACTAAAGTTATGAACTAAAATTTATATTCTTTTGGGTTTTTTACGGTATGAAAATATAGAATTAAATTATAGATTAAAATTTAGGACTGAATTCGGGTCCGAAATCAGAAAAATTAGGCCGTATGATTAAGGAGTGGTTCTCAACTCTGAGAGTCAAAACCAGAAATTAATGATAGGATTATAAATTACGATTTTTGAGTAGAATCAGATCATAAGGTCAGTATATCGGACCACTAGATTAAGAACTGGTTCTAAAAACAGAGAACTAGAACCAAACATAGAGAATTTCGGTCCGAAGAGGGTGCTACGGTCTAAAAATTAGAAATAGAATTAAATAATTAAACTAAGGAGGAAATCTTAAGTCTAAAATAAAATAAAATTCTTACCTAAGGTCGGGGCTGCGAAGAGGAATCATCAGAGTTCGAATATTAAAATCATGACTAATTTGCTCTAGGGGTTCGTTCTCAGAGTTCTCTGGTTTTTGATTTACGGTCTCATTTCTCAAATTTTGCAATCTTTTGTGTTGTGTTCGAAGAGTATGCTACAGTCTAAAAATTAGAAATCGGGGTTGCGGTGAGAAATCTCGGAGTTCGAATATTAAAATCGTGAGTAATTTGCTCTAGGGGTTCATTCTCGAAGCTCTCTGGTTTTTTATTTTATGGTTTCGTTTCTCAAAATTTGCAACCTTCTTCTCTCTTTGAGAAAAAAAGCTTTTATAGGTTTATATTCAATTGCACACCCATTTTCGGACGTTTAACTGAATTGCGCGTTAGTTTTATGGCGCTTAATCACTTTGAGTCGGTCACTGACTCAGTGAGCGACGGACTGAATTACTCAGCGGGTTTCCTAGTCCTAACAAAATCAGGACTAATTATGTGCGTGGTGGGATGTGCGTAATCCGATTAAGCGTGTTACCTGAAGCACTTAATCGAGAAAACGTAAGAGTCAATGGTAGGAGACTAGGTCAGGCGTAGGCCAATTGCGCGCTAGTGGTGTAGCTCTCAATCCGATCACGTGTCTGTTTCCAGGCGCGTAATTGAGTCTCGAAACAATCTGTGAAAGGAAGGTTGGTATGAAAGGGGACTGATCGCGTGCTTGTGGTTCTGTGCATGATCGAATTACACACGGGTTTTCAGACACTTAATTTTGGGTTGTTCGAGTATGGTCTCACGAATGGAATGCAGGACTATTGTTTCAATCTGCATTCCGATTATATACTATTACTTAGTATATAGCCTCCCTACGTTAGGATCTGAGCCACAAAGCTATTGTTCCAGCCTGTGTTCAGCCATGTACAGTTGTATGGTCCCATGCCGAGGGTTAAAAAGGTCAAGGGCTGACCAAACGAATTCATGTACTCTGAGAAGGCGAAATGGGGGTGTCTTCAGATGCCCCTCTTCGGCGCGCTCTTGTGAAGTAAGAACGCATCGAAGAAGTAGACACCCCTCATTCGAGGTGCCTTCTCGTTTCTTGGGAATATACAAATGTGAATTGGTGATGCTGACATGGCAAGTTTGGCTTTCTTATCTATCATTGCAAGCTAAAATGGAGCATTTGAAGGGCCAATGGCAATTGTCGAAGGGCATATTCCGGGTCTGTGGGTGTATGGCATGAGCTAACAGAGGGATTTTATGCAATCGAGGTATCGGGGTGTCAATCAAATGTCCAAAACAAGGTCCAGGGACCGATAATAAAGAGATGAAATAGTATGTAGTATCGAGAGATTTTTGCAAGTCATGTCAGACCGGGCTCATCATTGCTCGCACCAATGCGCGTCAGGCATTCCATTTCTAATAGGCATTTGTAAGTTCTTAGATTGAGTATACTCATTATTTGGCTTCCCAGGGGAATGGTTGATTTGGGCTGGTAATTGAAGTAAATTTTGTGAAGTCTGCTCGGTTGAATTCTGCGCAGTGGCATATGTGCTCGATTCATCCAGAGTCTTTTTTTTTTTGCATTTGAACAAGCGATCCTGTGCACTGGCATATGCGCTTGATTGCGAATTCAGAGGGCTTTGGGATTTAAAGGTCAAGGATAAGTGTAGTTGGTTGTGGTATTTAAAGAAAGGTGGGTTGGGTCTATGTATTTTGTTCATTTTGTTCTTTTTCTTCTTTTTTGCTTTTTTTTTTCTGCAAGTAAGAGAAGAAAGATTTTTGAAATAAAAGATTTTAAAATGAGTAAGGGATTTTGAAATTTTGGGGGTTTTAACTTAAGATTAATTCGGTGGTAAAATGGAGGAAAACGTGGCTTCCGAGATGTCGCTGAGCAGCTCCATCGGTACGGGATTTGCGGACACGACCGTTCATGTGATTGTCAAGATGACACTTGGCATGTCGGATACTCCATCAAACCTTCTCGACGAATACTGATGATTGTCTCTTATGAGAAGACTACAGTAATTCGCAAGTTGAGAGAGACGGGTTTTGAAAATATTTTGACTTAATCATAGATAATTATAATTTAGAAGAAATATCAAGTAATTGAAAAGGGGGTAATACTTACCTGGGGGTGATACTTACCTGAATTGTGCGGTGAGACCTTGGGAATATTGTAGTGGTGGTACTTTGGCAGTATTGTAGCATCGCGACGGGACTTGGTGGCTATCATTGTAATGTAATGTTCCGAGTGTAATGTTGTGGTAGGGTACCCTTTTTTCTTCACTTGTTGCTTAAGCGGTGGTTGGTGGTTGGCGGCGTGATGTCGTGATGGGGCCTTGGTGATTATAGTGGTACCGCGATGGGACTTGAGAGGTATTGCTGGGATATTCGCGTTGTAGCTTGGCAGTAGTGAAATGCGATAGGACATGGGAGGAGTCCCACATCTTCCTATCTTTCTATTGCAGTGGCGTCTAGTAGGTTTGTGGTGGGCACTTCGAGAGGAGGCTCTTCGTTTCGGCGATAGGGCATGCTCGTGTTTTCTCCCTTTCTTCTTTTAATGCGACCGGTATTGTTTGAAATTTTTTTTTGGGTAGTGGTGTCCACGATGTGAAGCGAGCTAAGCGTTACGCTAGGTAGGGTGTTAATGTGACAAGTGTGTCTAGTTTCTTTCTTTGGCAGATCTTGGGTTCTTGTGAGATTATGTTGTAGTTGCATTGTGATTGGCTTAGTTTTTTTGTTGTTTGGTGTATTTGCATTTTCAGGAAATTTATTTTTGGCTTTTCGTGATGGACCATGAGAGCATGGCAACAATTTTGCGATGGGACTGAACGTCAGGGTGGTATCATGTGTGTGTATTTTTCATTGTGGTGGGACATGCTTGAGTGGCTGCATGACGGGGCGAGATGGTTTCGATTAAGATGAAATGAACGATGTGGTGAGGGGATGATGGTGTCACATGGGGCATATATGTTTTGTCTGTAATAGGGTCAGAGGTGTGGTCAACGTTCTTTTTTGGTTACGCAATGGGACAACAGCGATTGATGGTCCCTTTTCACTCTGACTGGCTCATGAGGCTATGCGATGGGACAAAGGGGACTCTCGTTCGAGAAGGGATAAATTTCGGGAAAAATTAGGAATTAAGCGCCTGACATCAGCCGCTTAAACTGATCACGGGCCCAATTCTAGGCGGGCAATTCAGGGCCTAAAGGAAGTATTTACGCGTGTGTAGGTTAACCTGTGATTGGATTGTGCGCAATGATTCTTGCGCACAATCGGAGCGTTACCGTGTCATCGGGCAGGCAACTTTTCGGTCTTGCGTAGCTACTATGACATTTAAACCGATTACGCGACATAGCAGGGGCGCGGGATTGGAGAGTCACCAGGTCACTATGCGGGTGACCTTTCACATTGAGCGTCAACTATTTGTCGTTCGATTGGATTGCACGGTCTATAGAAAGCATGAGGTCGGGAGGTCGCTCTATCTGTGCGGGCGACAGTCATATTGTGTGCCTGGTTAGGAGCGCGAGTTTTGGATTGGGTGCTATGTGTGTAGCACGTGATTAAATTAAGTGCATTTTTCCATGCGCGTGATTAAATTAAGCGCATTTTTCCATGCACATGATCAGGGTCGTGTTCTATATAAGCGGGGGAACTTCATTTGCTTTTCATTCTCGGGTTTAGTCTCGAGTCTTGACTTTTCTGAGTGCTCTAGCATTCTTAGATTAGTGTTTCAATGATATTGAGTGATCTAACCGTTAGATTGGGATGGGGTTTCTTCCTATATTCGCTATTTCACGTGATCTTCGTCCTAGTGTGATGCTCGGGATAGTGTCATTCTGGGAATGGGCAGTATTGGGAATGAGGGCGCCGGTCTTTACACCGTTCCTTTCTAGGGAGCAATGAAGGCAGCATTGATGGGGCGGCGACGGAGGAAGTGAAGATTGCCGGGAGAGGAGGTGTTGTAAATGGAGGGATGTATCCCTAACCCATTTTCTGTCTCTTCTGCCGGTGGCTCGTTTTAGTTCTCCAACTCTGGTGGCAACATTTTTAAAGCCTCTGATTTGATGTTCTACTCCTCATTTTGGCTCATTGTAATTCTGGTTTTCTTTTTGAGTTGTATGTTAGATTTTAGGTTTTCATTTTGGGTTGTAATTCGGGAGGTATGTCTCCAATGAAACTTGTAAAACTTTAAATTATAAATAAAAGGGGCATTTTTTTATTATTTTTTTATTCCTTATATTGTGCAGTTGGTTGGCTTGAATTTTGGTTGATGGATTAATTAGACTTATCTGCTTTGTCGTAGTTTTAAGATTTGAGTTACCTTATAGTTTTAAAGTACGTTATGAGAATGACCCAAGGTTTATTCATTCGTCCTATTAGGTCCTACTTAGTAGGTTCACTTGATTTTTATCAGGCTTCTTTGGAACATTTTTTTATTTTATTATAATCGTTTATTGATTTAATTTATCGATGGATTAGTTGGATTTATCTGATTTGTTTGATTTATTTTAGGATTTAATTTAGTTTAGGGTTTCACTCCGGATTTATTGAGGGTTTATCTCAAGATTAATTTATTTTATTAAGTTTTGTTTAGAGGATTTACTTGGTTCTGATGGGTTTGTTGAGAGAATTTCTTTTTTGGTCCCAAACAAGTCAGGGTCTTATTCTAGAAAATTATTCTTTTGTTTAAAGTTTAAAGTATTATGTTTTAGTCTTTTTATTTAATTTGGGATGACACTTGTTAGAAGCGTATGGATTCAGGGTTTAATTTAAAGTTTCTAAATGGGTGTTAAGTGTTTGAATCCTATTGGCCTATCTAAACTTGAGGAGTTAATTTTTTTTTAGAGGGGCAAGTGTCATGTAATTATCGGTTCATCCTAGTTGTCATGGATCATGGTCTTTTAAAGGGGTATGTGTATAGTTTTGGAATCAATCAGCTTGGTAGGGGGTTCAGATGTGTGGCATTTGTCAGTTGGTGATTCAAAGGACATAGTTTATAAATGTCTGAGTCTAAGGTTTTGGGTTTGAATATTTTGTTCTCTTATTTCAAGTTTAAAGTTTGAAAGTTTTCTCCTTTTTTTTTTGTTTGGAGCATCTTGTGTTTGTAATTTTGGGGCATAATAATTTATTTATTAATGTCTTTTATTCCTTTCTGCTTCATATCCCGGGTATTGGACCCGATGGACTGTGCTTATTAAGTGGATAATGAGAATGGACGGGGTTGAGAATTCGGAGTGACGCTAGGGTTGGTGTTATCAATCCAACTCGAAGTGCCACCCCATCGGGGAAAGAGATGGAAGAGAAAAAGGTGGTAGAGAGGGAACCCAAGGATAAGGCAAGGTCAGAGTTCTTGTGACCGATGCCTATGTTTCCTTAGTAGGCTATGTGGATTCAGTGTTTGTTGCTCCTCATTTTTTAATGTGTCCAAGGGGAACTTCCAACAATGGATCCACAGGTCTTGGGTGGCTTTCTGTGAGCCACTCTTCCTTTCCTATCAGTTCGGGGCAAGGAAAATAGGCTATCATGGTTAGAATTTGCTCAGGGTGCTTTCCTTCTCTGGGCTTCTCTGAGATTTCTAGTTTCCAGATAGATTCGGATTCGAGCATTGCCTAAACGTGCTGATTTTAGCATTCTTATTTTAACTGTATATTCATAGGGTATGCCCTCAGTATGTGTTGTAATTGTTTTATTGATCTATAAAGTGGTTGTGTTCTCTATATGTCTTGTCTTTTTTTTGTTCAACTTTTTCGGTATCATGTTTGACTCATGTGATGTTTATTTATTTCGGTTTAGTTTAATTTGGATTTATTAAATTCAGGGAGCACCAGGGGTAGTTTCCCCTTCTTTCTGTATTTTTTTTTTTAGCTTTAGCTTAAGGGATATAGAGGCGTTGGGGGGCATTTCTATTATATGTATATTTTTGTTGGAATGTATGGAAGATGGGGGCTACCTTTTCTTTTTGGTGTAATTGATGAATGTGAAGGAGAGTGCATTTCTGTCGTACGGCCTTAGTCTCGGGGGGCTCTCTTTTCCTTTCGGGGCACGTGTCTCTTTAAGTTAGAAGTGTTTTTAGTGGTTTTCCCAAGGGTGTAATTCGGGTCGGTAGTAAATGTCAGGAATGTCCTAATTTCGGGTTTTGGCTTGTGTCTTGGGTGTGAAAAGTTTATTTCTAGGCAAATCACGCATTTATTTTCGGGTGTTTAATCTAATTACGGGCCAAAATTTGAGCGCGCATTTCGGAAGGGTGAAGAGTTATTACGCACTAGATCATAGGCGTTTAATTCATTTAATCGTTTGAACTTATGCGCAGGATGAACACGACCGCTGGCATTCCCACGTTAATGTGTAACATTTGAGGTGATTACACGCTCTTAGTAATGCAGGTGATCAACCGGTCGGATAGATGTGAGCGGGTGACAGACCATTTGCGTGCTCATCAGTGAGTGTGTGATCCGAATTAAGCATTTTATGAGTGGCGCGTGATTCGTTTGAGTGTTTTATTTCAAGAGCGCAATTCGTGCGGCTTCTATAAATAGTTCAGAACTTCTCATTTTCGTCACGCGATTCATTTTAGTCTTTGATTTTCTTGTTTCCTAGTGTCTGTGTGCTCATTTTTCATGTTTTTGTGATATCTTGTAATCCAGTTGTCTATTTCGGGTGCAGTTTCTTCCATTTTCTTTAATTTTCCAAGCTCTTTGTATCAGATGGAGGGTGAGGGTGTTGGTAGGCCATAGCTCACTATTTTTGAGTTAGAGGGGATATTGATGAGCGAGGGAGGTGAGAGTTCGGGGGCACAGGCTAGAGCCGTTGCCATAAAGGCAGATATCAGGGAGATGGTCACAGAGAGAGTCCCCGAAGGCAACCAGATGGTGGTCAGGGAGGAGGTACCCAAGGCTGAGCCAAGGGTAGCCAAGGAGGAGGGCGATAAAGTTGAGGGTGAGCAGGGTGAGGAGTAGCCAGGCACTGAGCCTCAGTATCGTAGGCATTATCCACTAGAGGATTTCTTTGCCAGAGGCTGGGTAGGTCCCCGTAAGCAAGAGTTCTTCTATTTTCCTGAGCATTCAGGCTATGACATAGGCTCGTTAGGATCCATAAACCCTTATAATTTACATCAAACCTGTATTAATTATGGGTTGTGTTTACTTGTGTATTATGACAGCATGTCGTGTTTAGTTGTTCTTATCATGTTTTGTGTGTTCGTTGTAAGTTATTATTATGTGGTTTGGGCGTATTTCATCTTCTTATACTTTAAATTTATTTATCTTTCGTCATAGGTGTGCATTAGTCTTACTGTCATTGTTTGTATTTTGTTCAATACCCCCACAGCTGGCTATCAGCACGACATGGACCGAGTCTCATACTTGGTACCCTGCCTTGCCGGAGTTTCAGTGGGAGCGGTTGGTGTCCTTTGGGTTTGGGACGATTTTGGAGTTGGAGCCTTTTTCGGGTTGATCGAGGCTTGATCGCGACGATTATAGAGAGATGGAGCGAGAGGCATCAGGTGATTATTTTTCTAGTCAGTATGGTGTTGCTGACCCCTAAGGACTGGGTCCGCATTACTGGTCTTCGTTTTTGAAGGTGAACCGATCACGAGGCGGATGGCAGGGAGTTATTTAGAGGTATGTGAGGAGATCCTGGGTGTGCCTTATAGGTTGAGTGGATCGGGGCCCGGTGTTGTTCAGGTTTCTTAGTTTTTCGATACATTCGCGAGTGGGTTCACCCCTCCGAGGCATCATTCGAAGGCAGCAATGGTTTACGAGGCACGTTGTGTGAGGGTGATGGGCCGAGAGCCCATGATCGAGCCAAGATTGGTCGCGGATAGGGTGCTCTAAGCATTCTTGATGCACTTCTTGGGCGCAATAATTTTCTCTTCTTTGACTCGGGGATGCGTCACCAGGTTATTTTTTATGATTCTGGGGGATTTAGACCAAGTCCCAACCTACGCGTGGGGTGTAGATGCGTTGGGGCATCTCTACGAGTAGTTTTACCGTCGGGGTCAGGGGATAGCGTCGATCGGAGGTTTCCTACTGTTTCTCCAGGTGAGTTTTAGTTTAATTGGTATTGTGGTGACCCCTTTTTTTTTACCTTTGGTCATAGTGACGATCTTTAATGTTTGTTGCGTGTGATCGTTATTGTTATGTTATCATTTTTAGTTTTGGGCATACAATCATTTCGCTTTTCTGAGCCCGGGGGTTCCGTCAGAGATTTCGTTCATGTTCCTGCGGATGCATGTGTGGAGGGAGGCATTGAGGGGTCATCGCTAGTCGGCTGACCTTCAGACTTCACGAGGCCTCTTCGAGGATATGCATGCAGGGTAGGTATGTATATGGCATTTATGTTTTCATTTGACCTCATCTGTTTTTTTTTTGTGGCCCTTAGGCTTTGCTCATGGATTGATTTGTTCATCCTGATGGGTGATTTGGAGACCCTATGATGGTGCAGAGGACGCGGGTGAGGCAATGATTGAGTCCAGTCGACCCTTCTTCAATGTGGACATATGGGTCCATTGTTTTGAGCGAGTGGAGAGGATCCACACCTCTTGGGTGGTACGGCAGTTGGGACTCGATCAGGGAGTCCCTCCGGCGACTAGACACAGGGTAGCTAAGAGGATGACTGACCTTCCAGGCCAAAATTTTGCGGAGTAGATGGCGCTCCAGATAGCCGACTTCATAGCTGGGGGGACCAGAGTCACGGGGGCGTGAGTGATGGGGCTGATGTGCGAGAGTATAGGAGGTGGTTTGGCATGTTGGGTGGTGGGCGTCTCTTCACTCGCCCTTTTCATGATAGTGGTTCTTTCGTTGTCGGTGGGCTGGAGTCGACGTCGGCACTGAGGGAGAGGTTGGTCGCATTGGAGGAGGGCCACCTCACGGAAAGTGTGCAGGGAGCATTGGACGCCTTTCATAAGGCAATGGAGCAAATGGGGCAGTCTCTTCGTCCTGATCAGGAGATATTGCGTTCTTTGACTGAGTTAATTGCCAGGGCCAGAGCGGCGGAGGATGAGTTAGGAGTTCGACTAGCAGAGGCTCGTCAGCTCCTGGTGAGTTAGTTTACTGGTTTTAATTCGTCCATGCATTATATTAGTTTATTCTGGTAATGTTTTTAACATAGTGGTCTTGTTTTTATCATGGCTAGTCTGAGAGAGAGTCCAAGGTTGCTCGCCAGGCGGCGATGATCAACCTGTTGCCTGACCAGCCGCTGGCGGGTCGTGCGGTGGAGGCTAGTTTACGTTCGGAGATCGAGTGATTGGTAAGTATCTTGAATTGGACTTATTAACTATTGACGGTTCAGGGATTTTCGCTAATGTTGGCATATTGGTGGCATTTTTAGATAGCAGAGCTTTCCGCTGCAGGGGCTTCGGCTCGAGCATTTGATCCTTCTTCAGTGGCTTCCTCCATATGGGAGGATCCAGCGATAGCTCGTCTGCGATCTGAGTTGGAGCATTGGGTAAGTTCCATCACTCTTCAGTTTACTTGTGTTACTGTACTAGTTTGTTAGGCGTTATTATTATGTTGATTTGATGGTTTACTAACGTGTGCCGGTGTTTCAGCGTCGAGTTTCTGAGGACTTGCAAATGAGGGAGGCGACCGCCACCTCTCTACGTTCCGAGAGTCAGGTATGTTTAGTGTAATTTAGTTTGGATTGTTCATTTTCATTTATTCTAACACATTCGTATTGGCTTATTGTTTGTTTTTTTTTTTGTTCAGGCAGTTCTGGACTTCGCTCCTGAGGCTTCTCCTCAGGGGTTTGTTCCTATCCCTACCCAGGTATGTTTTAGTTATTGGGTTCGTAAGTTATTTATTATCGTAATATTTATTTGATGCATTTGTTTATTCTCGTTATAGCCGCCTACGTTTTTTGTCCCTCGGGTGCCATCTACTGATCCTGTGATTGCGGAGATAGTCGAGCGACTTCTGGGAGAGAGGCTAGATCTGGTATATATGTATTTTCCATTTCAAGTTTTGTTGTTGTTCGTATATGCATATATCTGCTTCTTCTGATTCAATAGAGTTATACAGGTTCGTCAGCTCGAGGAGGCACGGCTAGAGGCAGTGCGGGTGCGCGCCACTCCGGAGGCGAGACGGGTCCTCGGAGAGGTGGAGAGCGGTGAGGATCTGGTGGTCGAGATGTTGGTCACACAGAGGACTCATGCGGAGGCACTAGCGACAGTGTGTCGGACAACACGGGCAGAGATGCAGGTATCCCTGGATCGGTTACAGTATCGCCTGATGAGGGGCAAGCGGGGGTCACGCAGGTCGGCTAGTCATTATGAGGGGTCAGAGTCGAGGGCTACGAGTTCTTTAGCTGGGCAGTCTCGTCATACCTCTCGCAGTCGCGACAGGAGCGATAGTCATGAGGATTCCGTCGTTCGGGGGAGTCATGTGAGGCTTCCTCCTCATTCTCAGTCGAGGCGGTCGGTCAGTCAGGCTAGTGAGGGGGGTTCGGTGGCAGGTCCTCGCCGTTTAGAGGTTCCGAGGACTCTGGGTGTCGAGATTGTGTTTTTAGGCAATCAATCTATGGACCTCCGAGCTGCCGATAGCGGCGCTCGTCCTCCTCAGCGACAGCATAGAGATTAGGGGTGTGTGTGCGTTTGTTTATATTTGTTGTATGTGTGTTGTATATAGGGGGAGTGTCCCCAGTGACAAATGTGAAGAAAAAAGAAAGGATTATTTTTTTTAGTACATGTCTGTATATATATAGGGATTTTTGGTTCATATGTACCTGATTTGCTTCTCCTCCTTTGATTTCCTTTTGCTGTTTTCTTTTTGCCTTCGGTGCCGTCAGCCGTCACTAGAACTTGGATGCTTTCTGAGCTGGCCTGGTGCTAGTTTGAAGGTCGCTTTGTGTCTGCGCATGTAAAGGTAATGCTATCAGTAGTTTTGTTCCCCCCCCCCCCCCCCCCCCGCTTGCCAGTTGTCAAGGGGGAAAATATCTCAGACCGGGGTCTGGTGATAGAAAGGTGGATATAAGCCTCTCTTTTTTTTCTCTTCTTTTTTTTTTTTTTGACTTTCTCTCTTTTTTTTCTTTTTATTTTGAAATAATAAATAGCGCAACAAGAAAAGCAAATGACAATAGAGATAATGATAAATAAAAATAAATAATAAATAAAATAAAAAAATGCCCCAGCGTAGAAGCGTGATTGAACTTGTAGTATAGGATTTTGATAGTGCTCTCTTTGAGTGGTATCTTAATCATTCTTCATCTTTTGGTGGTCGGTTCGGCGCTTTCGGTATAGTTTACCTTCTTTTTTCAAAAAAAAATATCGCAATATGTGGATGCAATGGAGCTTCCCTGGGCCGTAGATAAGCATTTTGGGTCTATAAGTAGTCATGGGTATTAGGTGAATTAGTCTTACAGAAAAGTGCATCAGTACTATCTCCGAATCGAGGGGAGGTCCTTCGATTAATAGCATACGGGGGTCTATCTTAGGGTATTGATTATCCTATTCCGTGGTTATTCAGGAAAAGCATGGTAAATATAATGGGTGATTGCATCAATCGTCATTCAGTAGTTTTCAGTTTCATTCTTAGGAATATCCTGTGAAGTCTCAGATTCATCGTCCAAAATAAAACTAGAAGGGGGAGAGGTAAGGCTTAGTGATATGGGGAATAGTTTGTAACTAATACCTTTTCAAAAGGGGTAAGTAACAATCTTCTCCTCTGAGGGGTATGGAATTCCATGATCGAGCTCTTCGTCATGTTTTGGTACCATCAAAATCTCGCATTCTATGGCTAGCTGGGGTTTATCCTCCTCCCACCACCTTACGACGATATCTAGTAGTATGAGAATATCAGGGATGCCCTCGCAGCTTGCTTATACACTTCCAGTAAAATTACTGGAGATGTCCTCACGGCTTGCTTATGCTTCCTTGAGTTTATTGACTTGTTCATTCGTCGTGATGCTCTCGCTCGATATATTTTTTTTTGTGTATATTTTTTTTTAAAGCATCCTGCTGGCGCAAGAATGTTGAGTTTTGATTGAATCTAGCATCTTCATTTTTTTGTTCTAACATCTCCTCCAATGGCAGGGATAGGGAATGAGAATCGGATGTTTCTTACGCTTTTGAAAAAAAAAATTAGGTAGGTCACTAATACTTCAATCAAATCGCCCGAGTGTAAATGGTGGGAGACAAGTCGGGGATAATAAGTATAAGTATTTTAACCACAGGATGTGATGATCATAAGACTAAGGATAGTATTTTCTAAGGTATATGGCATTCCAAGGGCTAGGGAGCTCTTCCCCATCTTGGTTCACCAATTTGTATGCGTTTCTAGGGTATGCAACTATTATAACGTAAGGGCCTTTCCAGTTTGATTTCAGTTTTCCTTTTAGATGGACGTGTTTGGAAAGCATAACTTTCTTTAAAACTAGCTCGCCAATGTTGAAGATTTGTTCAAGGACTTTCTTATCATAAGCCCTAGCTATTCTCCTCTGATATACCTGAGCGTGATTAGCTATCCTTAGGTGTATTTCATCGAGTCGCTCTAACTGAGTAAGTAAAGTAATTCTCCTCTCGTCTAAGGATAGCTTATCATCGAGTTGGATGCGTAAAGATGGGACTTGTATCTCATATGATAGAACTGCCACTATCCCATAGGTGAGGAAGTAGGGAGTTTGGCCAATGGTCGTATGAATAGAGGTCCAATAGAGGTCCAATAATCCTGAAACGAACTGTGCTTGTTTCCACAGTTCGTTTCAGGATTCGAATCAGCGTCTTGTTCATAGCTTCTGCTTGTCCATTGCCTTGAGGGTAGAACGGCGATGAATGGCACAAATCAATGTCGTACTTCTTGCATAACTTCTTCGTCTTTTCCGTAATGAACTACGATCCGTTGTCGATGATGAACATTATGGGTACTTCAAATTGGGTAATGATATTTTGAACGATAAACCTTGCGAGCGTCGAAGCGGTGATTCGGACATAAGACTCGGTCTCTGCCCATTTGGGGTAGTATTTGGTCGCTGTAAGTATGAATGCATGCTTGTGTGTATTCCCAACGGTATCTGTAAAAGGTCCAATGATGTCGAAGGCCCACATCAAAAATGGCCACGGCGAGGTCATGGTGTTTAGTGTAACTGATGGAGCTTTGATAAGTACAGCGTGCTCTTGACATTGTTTACAGGATTGAACATAGAGGTGGCAGTCTCTCATTATCGTCGGCCAGAAGTAGCCTTGTCGTGTAACTTGATCGGCGAGTCTTTGTCTACCGGAGTGGGTGCCGCAGGCGCTTGCGTGTGCTGCTCGAATGATGTATTATTCTTCGGCAATCGTAACACATCGCAGTAGTACTCCTTTGGTGAAGGCTTCTTTATATAATGTTTCGCTGAGTATAAAGAATCGGGTCCACCGATTTCTTAGTCTTTCATTCAATCCTCGTGGTATATGGGGGAACGTGTTGATGTTTCAAAAAATTCCATATATCAAAGTACCATGGATGCCCATCGTCGGTTGGTGATTTCTTGAATCAGAACATAGCGACTTCGATTTTTATTTCAGCATAATTTTTTAGAGTGATTATTTTTTTTATTCTGTGCTGGCAGGGAGAATTGGTAGTTCCCTTGTAACGGTCCATGCTACTTTGTGGGCGAGTACTGTTAATCTTTCAATAAAGAAGGACTTGGTATTTTGGCCGATAGGTATCTGGATGACAGAGGCTAGTGTGACTAAGGAATCTGCTAACTTATTTTCTAATCTAGGGATGTGTGTGAAAGAGATCTTTTCAAATTTCTTCACCAAATATTGAGCGGTCTCTAGGTATCTCATCAATCTCCTTTCCTCAGTTTTCCATTCTCCTATGAATTGTGAGATTACTAGTTTAGAATCCCCTATGGTCTTTAACTGTTTGACACCTAATTGTAATGTTGTCCGCAATCCAGCTATAAAAGCTTCGTATTCTACAACATTATTGGTAACAGGGAAGTCTAATTGGAAAACTTTGGGTATCATCACTCCTTTTGGGCTTAGAAGGACTATTCCGATGTCGTTCCCTTTGTGATTTAGAGCACCGTCGAAATAGAGAGTCCATGAGGTTTTATTGGGCTCTTTGTCATGAAATGTGAGTAAGTCTTCATCGGGAAAGTCCGCCTGTATAGGTTCATCGTTCGGGAGTGGAAGATCTATGAGGTAATCTGCAATGGCTTGCCCCTTGATCGACTTTTGGGTGATGTAAGTGATATCGAACTCTTGTAATAGCATATGTCAGCGGGCGATCTTCCTTGATGTGGCGGGCTTTTCGAATATGTACTTCAGAGGATCCATTCGGGCTAGCACTAGTATCTTATGTACTCCGAAGTAATGTCGTAATTTAGTTGAAGCCCATACCAATGTGAGGCATGTCTTCTCCATAGGGGTGTACTTTCATTCGTATTCAACCATTGTTCTACTAAGGTAGTAAATGGCCTTCTCTCTCTTGCCATCTTCTTTATATTGTCCTAAGATTACTCCCATCGCTTCATTATTTGTCGAAAGGTATAGGATTAGGGGTCTTTCGAGAATTAGTGGCGATAGTATTGGCAGGTTAAGGAGGTATTTTTTAATGCTATCGAAAGCTTGCTGGCATTAGTCATCCCATTTGTACTCAATTCCTCCTTTAAGTAGTTTGTAGAAAGGATCACATCGGTTTGAATGTTGAGAGATAAATCTCCTGATGAATTGCAATCTTCCTATCAAACCTCATAATTCCTTAATATTATTGGAAAGTGGCATCTCTAAAATGGCTCTCACTTTCACAGGGTCGACTTCAATCCCTCGGTTGCTAACTATAAAACCAAGTAATTTTTCTTAGGTGACTCCGAAAACACATTTCTTAGGATTCATTTTTAATTGATATTTCTTAGCTCTCTGTAGCACTAGCAGAAGGGCTTCAACATGTCCTACTCGCGTCTGAGACTTTACTAATATGTCATCGACATAAACTTCTACACACTTATGCATCATGTCGTGAAAAATAGCCATCATGGAGCTTTGATATGTGGCTCCTGCATTCTTGAGCCCAAAAGGCATGACGACGTAGCAGTAAGTCTCCCATGGTGTGGTGAAGGAAGTCTTCTCTTGGTCAGACTCTGCTAACTTGATCTGATTATATCCAGAGAAACAGTCCATGAAAGACAGCATCTCATGTCTAGCGGTGTTGTCAACAAGAGTGTCAATATGTGGGAGTGGGAAGTCATCTTTTGGGCATACCTGATTGAGGTTTTGAAAGTCAATGCAAACCCGTACCCTCTCGTCTTTCTTGGCGACAGGTACTATGTTGGCGACCCACTTGGGATAGAGGACAACTCGGATGAATTTAGCTTTGTGTAACTTGTCAACTTCCTCTTTGACTTGAAGGGTTGTTTTGGGGTGCATCCTGCGGAGCTTCTGCTTAACAGGTTTCGCATCGGGTCCTAAGACAAGACGATGTTCTACTAGGCTTGGGTCTAAACCAGGCATGCCCTCATAGGACCATGCGAAAGAGTCGAGATGTTCCTGTAGGATTTGTACAATTTGTTGACGTTCTCTAGAATTGAGTGTCGCACTAATTAATAGTTTCTTAGGCTTCTCGTCGATGCCAAAATCGATTTCCTCCGTGGGTTCGGCGGCAGCCTAGGTCTATTCGTCAAAACATTTAATAACCTGTCGGAAGTCCTGAGTCTTATCAGGGCCTGGTGTTCCTCCTTCATCCTCGATAAGCTCATATATCGCAAAATTACTAGGCTGAGAATTTATTTTTGTGCAAGGGCACTCTTCATCGGCGCAACTTATGACCGAAAGATCTTTAGTAAAGTGAAGGTCAAGGCTATTAATTCTTCTCTCAAAGTCATGGAGTATCTCTTCTCGTATGATGACTGGCTTATTACTTAGCCTGAAGCCTTTGCGTCCTTGCACGCGAGCCGGGTCAGGAGTTAGAGGAGGGAAGTCCCCTCGTTGACTGCAGACTTGAGTCGGGATAAAGAGTTCCCTTTCTTTTTCAAGGTTTGCTGATTTTTTTGGGTTTTGTGTTTCTAGTTTTTTAGGGTTTTCTATATTTTCTATTTTTTTTTCTTTGATAATAAATATGGTACAGGGTCGGTGGCCTCAAGAGGCATCGAGAGAGCCGCTTCCTCTAGTTGAGGGAGCGAGACGGCTGCAGGAGCCATTCGGGCAATCCTTCGCGGAACGCGGGCTTGTTGCAAATTTGGCATTTTTTTTGTGGAGTTCTCATCCAATGGGATCTTTTGAATAAGCAATGCTGATGACAGGGGTATCATAGTTTGAGTTTCCTCTACTAGATTGATTGTCTCTTCCCTGAAGAAGCTCGAGAGATCATAATCGATTAAACGATTGTTGTCGGAGTTATGAGATGATTATCCTTCCCGTGAGGGAGAATCTCCTAAAGGGTCCCCAGGGGGAGGGAACTCTTTCTCTTAATCTTCATAATATGTTGGGATGAGCGCACATGCTCGGCAGCGGGGTTAGTAATGGTAAGAAATACAGGGAGATTCTCAAGGACATTTCCATCCTTCCAAGTTATGGTCGATGATACTATCCAACTCACTCTCTGGATTTGATAAGGTGTGAAGTTATAGGTTGGCTTGCTCTGCCAATTCGAGTGCAGGGGTGTCTATCCAGTAGTCATCGTCATCACTTGGTGGACGTCGCCACTCTTCCTCGAACAATTGCCAAAATATTTGGAGTTGTGGTGCAATTGGGGACGAAGGAGCGTCTAATTCAAACTCCTCTTCAAAATCTAGGAGTGGGACATGGGTGTTTCCTCCTGAGTCGAATAACTGACCATCGGGTCTTCTCTCTTCTGATGCCAAGAGCGAGGTTGGTGGATTACTGGTCGTGCTTATGGTTGTAGGGTCGGCTCCGTCCACCTCGGTCGTTATAGGATGTGTGATCTTGCTAGCAAATTGCTCCAGTATGTGAGTGCATGCTTCGCATCAGGGTTGATATGGGTGAAAGATACAAGGCGAGTCCCACGGGCATTCCCATCCTCCAAGGCCCAGGCAAAGGTGGATGCTATATGAATTAATATTTTCTTGCAAGGTATCATCCCATTCCCATGGTGACCGTGAGTGTTCTTCATCATCTCGTAAGGCCGCTATGTGAAAATCTTTGTCATATGTAGATTCCCAATCCTGTAATTGCGGTTCGATTTCTGGAAGGTCTTTCTTTCTTCCTTCTATGGGATATTTAGTGTTAAACAAAGGTTTGACTCCTTCGAGAGGTTCATCGATATCATCATCCAGGTTTGTCAAATCATTGAATGCTTTCGATATTAGTTTAATTTCGGTCTCCTGAGGTTTGGTGAAGGATACTCCCTTCTGCTTTGGTACATCTGCTTTCTCAGTAGTTCCATAGATGAAGTGGTCATAAAAAGACCATTTCGGTGAGGTAGGAAATAAATCAGCTGGTTGGCCGTTCGATCGGTAACCTAATCCTTTGTGCTTACATATTTTAGTCAGGAATATAGGTTTCACACGCTCTTACTTATCCTTACTGAGTCCGGTGTGGGGGACGTATCCAAGTTGGTACATAAGATCCCACCTTTTCATCGCGGTTGGGTTGATGTCATATAATCTAGCGAGGTCTAGGTCAACCTCCCTCCTCATTAGCTCTTGTTGTCGCTCTTGCCGAAAATCAGGAAGGGCAGGTGAGCAGACTCCTGCGATAGCTGCTTCATCAAGAATTCACATCTTTTAGATGTGGCCTATG
Organism: Chloranthus sessilifolius; assembly: GCA_021018995.1. NCBI lineage: Eukaryota > Viridiplantae > Streptophyta > Magnoliopsida > Chloranthales > Chloranthaceae > Chloranthus > Chloranthus sessilifolius. The sequence continues at coordinate 22,526,149 of CM037588.1, forward strand.
TTTAGTACGGATTCATGGGCCGTCAAAATACTTGCCACGTAATCGGTATCCATCTCCTGAAGAGGTGTATCAGCGTATATACAGGCGATAGAGTCCTCATACGGAAATTTAATGCATTGATGGTATGTGGACACGACAGCCTTCATTGATTCTAACCATTGTCTGCCTAAAATGAGATTATATGTGCTAGCGGAGTCAGCAACATGGAATGTAACATCTTTTGTCACGGGTCTAAGGCGGACCTGAAGTTTGATAGTTCCTTTTACGAAACGACGTTAGCCGTCGTAGGCTATGAGCGACAAGGCTGAGGATCTGACGTCTTGTTCTGTGTATTCAAGTGTTTTCAATACGATGAGAGGGCAAATATTACGTCCCGCGCCTATATCGACCAGTGCATGGGACACAGGGAACCCTTTGATTATGATGTAAGATATATGGGGGCAGCACTCCTGCGAAGTGACTCCTTAGGCATGTCTGCGTTCGTGAATGTGAGGGCGGGAGGTTGTGCCATGACAGAAGTAATTTGATGAAGCTCATCCAGTGTCATGTCTCCGTCCACTTGAGTGTCTTCGAGTGTCCTTATTAATAGTCGGTGATGATCAGACGACTTCTTGATGAGTTCTAGTATAGATATCTGGGCTGAGATCTTTTGGAGATGTCATAACAAATCGTACTCTTGCCCTTGCTCGAGTGTTATTTCTTTACCTGGCCGATGGGCCCTAGGTGCAGGTGGTAGAGGTGGTTGTGGTATGAGAATTAGTGGTGGGATGACGTGCGGTGGGGGCAGTAAGTCAACTTCCCTTTCTCTCGTGTTCTCCTCGGGTAGTTGTGCATGCGAAAAATTTTTATTCTGCAGGAAAGGAAGGGGTGGATAGTTGGTTCCTGACTTGAGAATAGGGTAGGCCGGTTGCTGGTCGAACCTATCATGCCTCGGGTAGTTGTGCATGCGTAAAATTTTTATTCTGCAGGAAAGGAAGGGGTGGATAGTTGGTTCCTAACTTGAGAATAGGGTAGGCCGGTTGCTGGTCGAACCTATCATGCCTCGACGTCGGTGCATTTGTGAAGCGCGCGAAGTTAAGGGTCGGAGTGCATGTCTGTATGGTACTACTCCAAGGTGGGAGGTATTGCGTGTGATCCTCTTCCTCTAAGAAAGTGGAGACCAACTTCTCGCATGATTTAGGTATTCTTTTCATTCACTTTGCTCTTCATCTGACGGATACTCAGTTCTGGCTTCTCTCTTGATTGGGAGTCATGTGGGTGACACTGTCTATCCGTGTGACAGTCGAAATGACGATTTGGAGAGCATAGTTTCCACACTCAGATTCAGAGTCGGGTGAAGGGAGTGGTAACACTGGTGATTTGGGATTTGGCAGGGTCAATGGCTCTAGTGGGGAATAATGGAGGAATGGCCTCCTGGCCCTGAAGGAATGGACTCGTATTTGAGTAAACTTTGGATATGGAGGCGGGATCGGTGGTGCGATCCGTGTGATCAAGGCAGAGGGGTGTAAGGAGAATGGAGTTCTTATAGGGATAGTAACAGCGTCGGAGGGTAGGATACGAGTGATTAATGTTGAAGGCTGGAAATAAGGTTGACTGGAGAGATCTACAGTAGTGACCTAGGCCGGTGTCCCTTGATTGTGGTTGGGTATGGGGTTATTTATGATCTCTAAATTCTGTTGGGGTTGATTGTTATTAGGGTCAGGGTTTCTAAGCGCTTCCCAATCAATTTGATTCCGGTCGTTCATGTCATAGATCACGTCCCTGAGAACCCAACAGTCATCTAGGTTGTGTCCCGCGTACCGATGGAAAGAACAGTATTTACCGTAGTCGAGATTTAGAGGCCATGACCTAGGCTTTTCTTGTGGAAATCGTAAGAGATTCTGGGTGCTAAGGAGGCAAAAAATGTTGGAAATAGTATCGGGTAAAGGGGGATAGTATTCCCGCATTGGCTGGTAGGGTCCCCTAGCTGGGTTGAAGTTCTGAGGTGGAGGTACGCTGTTATAATTCGCCAAGGCCACCGATCAGGGCGTTTTGGGTCCGATATTGGTTTCTATTTTGATATTGGCCTTGGTTCTGGTTTTGGCCTTGGTTCTGATTTGCGTACCTGTGTTGATTGGCGCCCTGATTTTGACTAGCGTATCGTTGTTGGGTCTAGTTCTGCCCGAAGTTACGTGGTGGGAAGTTCCCATTATTTGAATTTTGCCCTTGATTGACAACCATATTAACTTGTTCGGTTCTTGAGGCTTTTTTATGATTTTTCGATTTCGACTCGTTGGAGGAGCCCACCTTTGACGTGACTATAGATAATGCAAGATCTCCGCCCTTGATATGTCGCATCAGTCGGGACGCCCGAGAGTGAAGTGCAGTGAAGTCGAAGCAATCGCTGATGACTAGGGCGCTCCTTAGTGGTTCCTTAGTATTGTCAATAATGATGTCAATTGAATCTTTCTCTTTTATTAAAGTACCCGTTCTAGCTGCAAGCTTTCGCCATCTAGCAACGAAGTCGGTGAAATCTTCTTCTGGTCCTTGCTTGGCCACCATCAGGTCGTTGAGGCTAACCGTCTCTTGAATCAAGTGTTTGTATTGGTCTAGGAATCGATCGACTAGCTCATCAAAAGTCTCTATCTTATAAAGTGGGAGCTCCGCGAACCAGTTTAGAGCTTCTCCTTCTAATGAACGTTGAAAGAAGTGAATGAGAAGTCCTTGATTGTTGCGTATAGGTCGGCAATCATTCCAAAAGAGGGCCAAGTGATGGTTCAGATTTTCGGTGCCATTGTATTGAGTAAATTTTGGCGGTTTAAATCCTTTGGGTAGGTCAAATTCAATGTCTCGACATAATTTATCGAATCCGAACGAGCGACCTGGGCATTCCCTCTTGGCCATGTATTCATCGAGCATTTTTGGGAGGTCTTCAATCTTTATAGTATTGTCTTTGAGAGTGACGTGTGAGATACCCTTGTCTAGCAAATTGTCATTAAAGAACATGTGAGTATGTTGCCTCAATGGCGTAGTGCGGGCTGACATTGTGCTTGGGGTAGAAGGTGGTCTCTCTTGTCGCTCCTGCTCTCCCGAATTTTGTTGTCCCCTAATGGTTTCATATGCAACAGCCAATCCTTGAAGTAACTCTTGGAAATCATCGCCTCCTCTTTCTATTCTTTGGATGCTAAGTTCTAAGATTTGTTCAGTGGTGAGATTTTGTCCAGAGCTGAGATTTTGTCCAGAGCTATTATTTCTGTCGCTATGACTATTACCGGCGTGTGGTGTAGAAAAGGGGTTCTCTTGTTCACCAGCTATGTTGACTTCAGGTTGTCGTGGGATAAAAGTATAAGATGGTTCTTCCTCGTAGGCAGGGTTGTTATGAAATCCCCACAATGGTGGGTCTCCTAAACTTACTCTGTGTATGCCAGACATTTCGAGTCTTTGGCGACGACTCATATATATATATATATATATATATATATATATATATATATATATATAATTTATATTTAAACGACACAACGAGAAAGAAAAATAGGGAAGTAAAATAAAGTTAACTATCTAAAAAAAAAGAAGGGGTTTACAAAAGTGTCCCATCGCGATCACCAGTCTGTTAGTGCGCACTTTTTCTGGGTTCCTCTCGGTTCCCGTTGAATAAGTGGCTTCCAATTCTGTCCTGTTGGACTCTAGCAATGCGGTGTATGTGATAAGGTGGGGATAAATAGTAATAGAAAGAATTTCCCAGGATGATTCCTAGTTGATTTACGATCTCTAGCTGCAGATACTTATCGACGCTGCAACACGTCATTGATCATGCGTTTAAGCGGGTGTGGATTACTTCTATACTGAATCATCCGCCTGCGAACGTTAGCAGCAGTGTCCTCTTTTAATTAGATAGTTTCATCTTTCTTTTTAGTTTCCCTTGTTACTATTATGGTCGATTTAGATTCTTTCTTTTTGTTGTAAATTATGATTAGATGACCTTATTATGATGGGTTATTTTAGTGTCCTGATGCTATCAGGAGTCCAATCATTTTCAGTTTTTTGATATCATTAGGAATCCAATTAATATCAAAGTCCTGGTACTGCTAAGAGTCCAATCAGTTTCAATCTCCTACTGGTACTAGGAGTGCATGTGTATCAGTTCTAATAATATTCCGATTAAACAAAAGAGTCCAATTATATCACAATTCTAGATAAAGCAGGTATACTAATTTTATTGCAATTCTAGACAAGTAGATGTATCAATCGCATGGCAATCACAACTAAAGCACTTAAGGTAATCTTACTAGCATTCTAATTTGAAGAAAACAAAGACTAATCTTTTTTGGGATTTTTGATTGAAGCAATAAATCAATTTACTAAACTAGAAATAAATTATCGAGGCGACAAAATTAACTCTCTTTTTTTTAGAATCATAATCTATGGATCAATTATGGTAAAAATCTAACTAATAATAAATGAATTAACTTTCCTAAATTCTGGTTGAGATAATAAAGTGACTGAACTAGAAGACTGAATTGAATCAAAGCAAATAATGATATGAAGGCCTGTTTGATGCAATTAGTCAATTATATTGAAATAATAATAAAAACTAAACTATAATTAACTAGTAAATTCTAAACAATCTAAAAAAAAGGGAGGTTGGGCCCGCTATGCTAAGGAGGCTTGGCCTCGTTCCCGAGTACCCTCCGTAAGCTCCCTTAGGCAAATCGGATAGCTGAGATAAAAGATAGGTGGATAATTGAATAATAAAAGGGGGATTTTTAGAATTGAATTCGAAATTATAATAAGAAAGAAATTAGATTGAGAAACTAAAGTTATGAACTAAAATTTATATTTTTTTGGGTTTTTGACGGTATGAAAATATAGAATTAAATTATAGATTAAAATTTAGGACTGAATTCGAATATGAAATCAGAGAAATCAGGCCGTATGATTAAGGACTAGTTCTGTACTCTGAGAGTCAGAACCAAAAATTAATGAAAGGACTGTAGATTACGATTTTAGAGAAGAATCAGAGCATAAGGTCGGTATGTCAGACCGCTAGATTAAGAACCGGTTTTAGAAACAGAGAACTAGAACCGGACATAGAGAATTTCGGTCCGAAGACGGTGCTACGATCTAAAAATTAGAAATAGAATTGAATAATTAAACTAAGGGAGAAATCCTAAGTCTAAAATTAAATTAAATTTTTACCTAAGGTCGAGGCCGCGGAGAGGAATCATCGGAATTCGAATATTAAAATCATGACTAATTTGCTCTAGGGCATTCTCTAATTTTTTATTTACGGTCTCGTTTCTTAAAATTTACAACCTTCTGTGTTGTGTTCGAAGAGGATGCTACGGTCTAAAAATTAGAATCGGGGCTACGGTGAGAAATCTCAGAGTTCGAATATTAAAATCATGACTAATTTGCTCTAGGGGTTCGTTCTCGGAGTTCTCTGGTTTTTGATTTTACGGTCTCGTTTCTCAAAATTTGCAACCTTCTTCTCTCTCTTCAAGGAAAAAAGCTTTTATAGGTTTTCATTCAATTACGCGCCCGTTTTCGGATGTTTAACTGAATGGCACGCCAATTTTCTGGTGCTTAATCGCTTTGAGTCGGTCACCGACTCAGTGAGCGATGGGTTGAATTACTCAGTGAGTTTTCTAGTCCTAACGAAATCAGGACTAATTACACGCATGGTGGGACGTGCATAATCCGATTAAGCGTGTTACCTGAAGCGCTTAATCGAGGAAACGTAGGAGTCAAGAGTAGGAGACTAGGTCGGGCGTAGGCCAATTACGCGCTAGTGGTGTAGCGCTCAATCCGATCACACGCCTGTTTCCAGGCGCGTAATCTAGTCTCGAAATGGTCTGTAAAAAGAAGGTTAGTCTGAAAGGGGACTGATCACGTGCTTGTGGTTCTGCGCGTGATCGAATTACGCACGGGTTTTCAGGCGCTTAATTCAGGATTATCCGGGTATGGTCTCACGAGTGGAATGCAAGACTATTGTTTCAGTCTACATTCTGACTATATACTATTGATTAGTATATAGCCTCTCTACGTTGGGATATGAGCCACAAAGCTATTGTTTCAGCCTGTGTTCAGCCATGTACAGTTGCATGGTCCCATGTCGAGGGTTAAAAAGGTCAAGGGCTGACCAAACGAATTTGTGTACTCCGAGAGGGCAAAATGGGGGTGTCTACACTTAACACAGATTTAATATAATCAATAATCTCCTAAAATCTAGGTCTTAATCAAATTCTAAAAAATTGAAAATGGAAAAGTAAAAATCGTTACACTAATCTCAAATTCCAACCTAAGTCGTCAATTCAAATTAAAACTTGAAGATGTTTACAAGCAGTAAATAAACCAAATAAAATCTAAATTAGAAACCAAAGTAAATATATCTTTCACCCCTCAGTCGCAGTCGTCAATTGCTTCTGAGAAACTAGGATATCTACACTAATCTTCAGCACCCAATAACAGTCATCAATTGCTCTTGAGAAATCTCTGATATTTAATCTACAAAGCAATAAAAATCTACTCTAATTTTGATCAAAAGAAAACTCAACCTCAGTCGTCAATTGATGCTGAGAATTTCTTTGATAATTTATTCCTACATCGGGCTCTCTTATTTATAGATCATAAGGAGTCGGTTTACAAAGACTTCTAATTCTAATAAAAGAAACTACTAAAATAAAAGATTCTTAATATAACTCTAATTCTAATTTTATTCTTCCTTACTTTCAAAAGTTGATGTGTTTCAAATTTCTTTCCTTGATAATAGCAGTAGAAATCTTAGGAGTCTATCTTCATCAATCTTCTCAGATCCGTGATTAGCCAAATTTTTAATTAAAGAGTTCTTCTAATTCTGTTCTTAATGGTGGAAATTCTCCCGTGATCAATAGTAATAGAAGTAACAGGAAAACTTCTATAATCGTAATCATAAATCACGATTATTCTTTTTTTCTTTTCTTTCTTAGAAAATTGTAAATCACGATTTTCTATTTATTATAGCTTCCTCTGTAGATGATCTTCTAATTCACAATTCTTCTGTATCGCCTTTTACTCTTTTGTCGCTTTCTGAAGAATCGTCTTTTGAAGAATCATAAATTATAATTTCTCATTCTTCTCTTCTTTGGCTTCAGTATTAGCACTCAATCATAAACTATGATTTCTTAACTTTCAGTAGGTGGCGAATCGTCTTCTTACGCTCAATCGTCTTTTTATTGCTTTTGGAGTTCATTTTGATGAATATTAACACTTTGGCTCTCTTTTATTATTTTTCTTTAATATTTGCACATTAGCATCTTATTAGTAGCAAACTAAGTCCTAACATCACTAAGTTAAGAGTGATAAAATAGTATATTCTGTGACTGATCAATGGTACACCTGCATCTATACTATATGATCCTGGCATCAAATTTTTTTTATAATATAAAGGTAGATCTGTAAATCAGTTAGAATATGCTAGAGTAATCAGTAGTTTGATGTATGCAATGCACTGTACTAGACCTGACTTAACTTATGCAGTTGAAAAATTGAATACATATACTAGTAATCTATGTCAAGATCATTGGAATGCTATCTATCGTGTATTTATATATTTAAAAGGAAGTGTAAATTATGGATTAAATTACTATGATTTTCCTAATATTTTAAAAGGATACAGTAATGCAAGTTGGAATTCAGATTTAAATGAATCCAAGGCAACGAGTGGATGACTATTCACTCTCGGTGGTGCTGCAACCTCATGGGGATCTAAAAAGTAAACATATATTACTCATTTTATAATAGAATCTGAGTTTATTGCCTCAACGGCATATGGCAAAGAGGTAAAATGACTTTGGAATTTACTCTTAAAAATTCCTATGTGGCCAAAACCTATGTCACCTATCACAACAAATTGTGATAGTCAGGCTACAAGAGTAAAAACCTATAATAAAGTTTATAATGGAAAGAATAGACATATTGGTCTACGACACCGTTATGTTAGAGAATTACTCAAGGATGGAGTAATTAGGAAAGACTCAATTCAGACCAATAATAATTTGGTTTATCTGTTTACCAAAGGATTTTCTACAAAATTAGTAAAAAAAACATCTATCGTGATAGGACTAAAATCATATAGTTGATCACTTATATCAGAAATCTAACTTATTATTTGTACAACAAATCCTTAAGTTCAATGGAAGAGTATGATATAAGAGTGATGATTAGAAGCACTTTAATTTAGTTAAAATGTTCATCCCAAGACAAGTGTAAAAGTGCTTAGAATCTGTAATATAAAAGAGAATGATGAATATTTACTCTTAATAAGTTTGTAACATTTTATGTTAATGTGTTTGATTACAGAAATACATTCGATGGACTTACCTATGTGAATGTGAAGGTACAACTGCTTCTTATGAAATTATAGTTTTTCTTAAAAACATTCATGAAATCAGGATATAAGCACAAGGCCATAATAGTGCTAGCTTTATAAAAAACTCGATCTTAAGAAAATATGTGAGTGTTATTTATCCAGATTTGTCACATAGGGTCCTCAGTTCAAGACTATGGTCTTTGTGCACCCTGATAAGACTTTAATAAGTTTATACGAAGTGAAGGTTCAAACCTAAAAGGTACCTTTCATTGCATGCATATATTTTCGGTACCAGTATTTTATTTTATTTGAAATTTATGGGAGATTGTTATATTTATTAATTACTTTATACTATAATAAATATTTTAAGTAATTTTAAAGAAAATAAAACTTTCTTTTCATTTCTTTCTTAATTTTGTGGGTTGGTTTTTTAGGTAATGGATGTTCTCAATTTTTTGTATGTAAGTAAATAGTCCCACATTGGTAAATGTCAAAAGCGTCTATGCTATATATTTAGTCTTTCACATTCTATTATTGTTTGACAATAAGAAGAGAAGAGTGTGCCTAGTGGAGAGCCGTCGTGTTCGTGCGGGCGTATGCGTGGCAATTGGCGTTTAGGCATACGCACTTTGCAAGTGTGCATCGTCGTAAGGAGAGGTTAGACTTATTGACTAGGTAAATCCAACGGTCAGATTATTCATGGGTCGGGTCTAATGGGCCACTAATTAGTCGGTTAATTTAGTTCTATTGAGTCAAACGAATTGGTCAAATGTTGACCGTTGGACCTAACCGTTTCATAATCGCTTATAAAGGTGTTCAATTGTTCGAATTTGAGTTTGAAAAGATGCAACCTTTCATACAGCCGTTGGATGAAGCGACTGAGATCTCTAAAAGATCTAAGTCGTCCAAAATATGACTGTTGGTCCAACAGTCATATTGAAAAGGCACTTGAAGATCTATATAAGAAGATCTTTGGACACATATTTGATACTCTGAAATCCATCGAATTCCTTACATACTGATTTGAGAAATCTCTTGCTTTCTCATTTTAGTTGGTACTTCATCAGATTGAGTTTTTTGGGGCGATCCTCTACTGTTGCAAAGTAACGGATCACAGCCAGGAGATTAGGCTCGTTGTATACTGGAAACGTCTCGCTAGAACCCTTTTACAAACTTGAGGATTCACTCGAGTAGGGAACGAATAACGTTTTAAAGATAGTAACTATATGCCTCGAGTCCAATTTCTCTTTCCCATTTTATCATTTCCGGATTTCTAATCGTAATATTTTCTAACAGGACTGATATCCGATACTGATACTGATTTTGTTACCTTGCATGACACTAGGTGGTCTAAAAGTGAGTCTCTGAGAGGCTCAACATCTCTACTAGAGAGATGAGAGTTAAATCTCACTACAAAAAATAAAAATATTAATGGTAGTTTTTTGGAGCAAAAAATTATGACTATTAATAAAAAAATTACTAAAACTATTAGTGACAAGGGTATTAACGATAATTTTTTATTAATAGAGATAGTTTTTAGCTGCTACTATCAGTCTTTTTTTTTTTTATAGTGCCATTATTCAACTATAGTGAATAATAGTACGCCTTCTTCCTTTTTTCATATGAGGATATAATAACTTAGTTCGCTTTATAGAGCAATTCCATCTTTAATAAGTTGGCCTTTGATCAATTAAGTAAGGTCTAGTATTTTAGAAGTCTCTAACATAAAATACCACCATGAATTGATACACATTATGTCCAACAATTTGAACGAAGTGGAACACCCGCTCTAAGTTGAGCCAGCATAAGCATAAGCAGGCCGAACTCAAGTCTAATATCCCCTTATTCTTATGAAAGTAATATGTGTCACGTTGCGCCATTAGGCATATAATTAAATATTGTAGGCAACGGTAAGATCTAATTGGCTTAAATTTGATTTTGATTTAACCACATCTGCAGCCTTGTAAAAATTAGAAATTTTTTATTGCACATTATCCTTACTACACTATATAAAAGTAAAAATAATTTGGGTCAATTTTAGTATTTTCATATTTTTAGTAACAAAATATCCCTAAGCTACTCCATCTACCCTCATCTTCTTTCTTATGTATCCCTCCTTACTACTATATGAAAGCTAAAATAGTTTCTCTCAATCTTTGTTTTCACACTTGCCCCTATATATACTCTAAGCCGTGACAATAAAATTAAAATGGGTATCATTATTTACCATCCAAAAAATTATAACTTTATCTCACCTCTTTCCGTCTAAATATATTGATCGCTTTGAATCATACGATAGAGATTGTTTTTCGTCTCAATTTTCTATATAGTTGATCTTGACATCCTGTTTGTATCATAAGGCGGTAAAATTTTTATTTCACTTGAAACACAACAAAAAAAGTGACTTTAAAATCAAATGACATACATCACTCTCAAACATGATTTTAATATTATTTTTTAAAAAACCGACGGTCTAATAATACTCTCATGATATTAAGATCATTTAGGTAGAAGATGGGGATAAAAAATGATCTTCATCTTCTAATTCAAAGCGGTAATTTCATACTTACGAGAGGATATTGATGAGGTCACAATTTTAAGGGTTGCAAATGATGATACCCAAATAGAATCTCTTTTCCAATTAAAATACGTAAATAATGGTATCCAAATAAGTTCCCTTTCTTTCCTTATTTTTAGCACCTTCAAAGAAACCAATAAAGTTAAGAGAATTAACAATTTTGCTATAAAAGTTATCTTTTCTTCCTTATTTTTAGCACCTTCAAAGAAATCCACAAAGTTAAGAGAATTAACAATTTTACCATAAAATATTTGACTTGCTTTGAATTATGTGGCATAAATCACATAAAAATAGCCCAAAAATTAAATTTGAGCATGATGTATGTCATGTAAATTTAGGGTCATATTTTGGGATCTGCACCTATTGAAATAAAAAAATGATCGTCTAATGGTAAGCCAATAATATCAAGATCCCTTATGTGGAAGATTGGGCCGAAAAATGATCTCCATCAACTAATACAAAGAGTCAATGATTTTTGGCATAGGTGCCCTCTAAGATTCCACGGGCGTTAATAAAGCTACCAAAATAATAATATATTGAAAAGTTGAAACCTTTTGAGCCACGATTAATGTACCCCTGATCAAATCTTGTCATCTTACCTAATCGGATTCGAATTTTGGCCCAAAACTTGCACTCATATGTATGTTGGTCGTAAGACTTAGGGGAGCACTTAACTTTATATGACTTAGAAAAACATATGATACTTCTACGTAGGGCTCTCAACAGATCGACTTTTTTATTGGGCTAAGTACTAAACTTGGGTTATTTGGCTAAGTCAGGCATGAAGTGTCAGACACAATCTATAGATATAGTTGGGTAAAGTTAAAGAAAAATTTGGTCGACTAAGCTCGAGTTACAAGATTTTATATAATAATTAATAATAATAATAATAATAATAAAATATAGTATTTTCAAACAGGTCAAGTCAGGTGTCAGGCCGGGTTGGGCATATGCACTCGACCCTTCAAGTTAAGGTCGGGATAGGTGTCAAGTCGGGTTTGATCGACTAAGCTCGAGTTGCACGATTTTATATAATAATTAATAGTAGTAGTAGCAATAATAATAATAATAATAATAATAATAATAATAATAAAATAGAGTATTTTCAATTAGGTCAAATCAGGTGTCAAGTCGGGTTAGGCATATACACTCGACTCTTCAGGTTAAGGTCGGGTTGGGCATATACCCTTGACCCTTCGAGTATTAAGTCGAATCAGGGTGCACTATCAGACCAGGTCAGGTCAGCATATGCCATTTACCAATCGGACAGTCAAACCTTTAACACGACCCATTGGCAACCCCATTTTTAAGTTCTAAATTATATGTTTATTTTTATTTTTTAATGTTATTTAACATAAATATGATTTATATGATGATTATGTGAATCATGTGGTTTTAAAATGATGGCATGCATATAAAATTATGATTAGAGATTTTATATATGGGACACCATTTTGATACCATGTACTGATACATTTTTCAGTTAATAGTAGTAATAGTAATAATAATAATAATAAAATAGAGTATTTTCAATCAGGTCAAATCAGGTGTCAGGTCAGGTTGGGCATATACACTCGACTCTTCAGGTTAAGGTCGGGATAGGTGTCAGGTCAGGTTGAGCATATACCCTTGACCCTATAAAATAAAATCTCTATTATATAATTCAAAGCAGTCAAATATGGATGAGATGATGACCATTTATTGCGTTAAGTCATATGACATTTAAATCAGAGAAATTCGATGGTATCTTCATATTTATATTAGCATGTGCAACGCTCATATACTTTTATTAAGGGAACTCAAAAATTGGTTGTACTTGACCATTGTCATAAGTATCTTATATTTAAAAAAAAGGTATCTTATCTACTAATGTAGGTGATCATCCATCACGGTGAATCTGATATTTAATAATTTAACCAAACAATTTTAACTCTAGGATCGAATTGGCTCGGCGTGTTAGATATATAGATCGTTGCTTAGATCTTACACTCTCTATATACTGAGCGGTCATGTAACTTTTCCATGAGTCAAACTTAGCAAAAAGAGAAACTTATCAAAAAAGAAATAAAACTTCCCTGACTCAAATTTTGGTCTAACCCTATGATCATTTCTACAAAGTGTATTATGCATTATTTACAGACCATAAGCTAAATGGTACCTCAATTCGAGCCCACTCCATCTCTGAAAGCGCTTACTAGACCCTTGTTGACTCCTTCAGATCAGACGATAGAGATCAGTTTTCACCTTAATCTTCCATATGATGGATCTTAAGACCATAAACATACAATCAGACAATCTATTTTTTATTTCCGGTGGTATAGATCTCAATAATAGAGAGCAATTACTTGCACACAAGATAAGATTTCACACGACACACATCACAGTCAAACGAGAATTTTTGGGGATATGTACCATGTAGAATAAAAAAAAGACCGTCTAACATACGTTTATGGTCTCAAAATCCATCGTGTGGAAAATTAGGGTGAAAAACAATCTCCATTGTCTGATCTGAAGAAATCATGGTTTCAGGATATTTCAAATATAGGCACTGTCAAAGATGACATACTCCTCAACAAAGGTACCCTAATCTATCTTATGGGAGATTTGTATGAAAATAAATATCCATCATACAATTCAAAGAAGTAGTTAAGGCTCTTTCTCGTTTATATATATAATATAGGGAAACAATTATATGACTCGAGTAATAAGATATAAGCTTAAAATTCGAACTTTTACTGACACCTGTCATATCAAGTAACTTAAAAGTTAATGATGTAATATGCAATATATATATATATATATATATATATATATATATATATATATATATCATTTTAATTTTGAAAGGCAATCACTGCTGTGATCACTTGGATGGAGATCGTAACCATCAAACCAAATGGCACACATGATAAAATGATATGCCACGTGTCTCAAAAAGTGACCGTGAACCGGCTCACTTGCCGCACAGGTGGGATATCGTATTGAAACTCCTTTGAGCTCATTCGAGAGCTGAGAAAACATCAGGAAGAAGCTTTCTGCGCAGAAAGCGTCCGAAAGCGGAGGGTTTCGAAGCTTTTCCTGTGTTCGCAAGTTCAGATGGGCCCCACGAAGAAGAAGCCCTTTCTGAGCGAAAGGGACAAATGCTTTTCCTCCCTTTCTTCCCAGAAAAGCTCTGAATCGGAGCAGACGGTTTGTATAGTTCTCTCATGCAGCTGTACTGAAGCATTTCTCCGAGCACGGGAGCAAACGTCATCTTGAGGAAACCGCTACTTGCCATTGAAGCATTAAAAAACCATTAAAACCCTGGAAAGAGCGCAGCAACTCCTCTGTTCTAGCGTAAATAGCCATTGCCTCTCTGTTCTAAAACAGTTGAGGGCTTTTGCTTTTTCCATTGAAGAGACAAGACAATGCTCGATGCTGGATAGGGTTCGCTGCTGATGCTCATGGCCGATCTCAGATTGCAACACCTGTGCATAGCCATTACAGTTACGTTGAAAATTTGGAGCTAGATGGATTCACAAGATCTCTAGGGAGGGGTTGATGGCTCTATAAATGGATGCCTTCTACCTTGGAGAGACTTCACATCCTCCCAATCTCACTACTCAAGTAAGCCTCTGCTAATCTGGTGATATGTTTTACTTGTCAATTTGGGCTCTTTTATTTTTTGTTCCTGATTTTGGTTGATCTATTTTAGAAGTATGTTAGTGTTTTTTGTTTGTTTCTAGCATTTATAATGTGTTCTGTAGTTATTTAATTTTGCATGGTCAAACCACAAAAGGCTTTGGTGTATAATATGTGATTTTTTAAAAAACAATTTTGTTTTTTCAAAATAATATGTTAGTGATTATTGTAATTATTTAATTTTGTGTTGTGGGATTTAAATATCAAGAGGCTGTGTTTAATTATGTGGGTATTTTTGCTACCAGAGGTTGGGTGTATCTGAAATATGACACAACATATCTATTTTTTGCCCGGTGTATAAGAACACTCATCCAACCCCTAGCGACCTGGTTTCTCTCACCATTGCCATATTGCAAACCACAAACCCGAATCCGAACCGAGTGAACTAGCGAAGCAGGTAACATTGGTTTAAACAACCACTCTTCAGGCATTCTATGAAGCCAGTTTGCATGTTTGTTGTGGGAAGTATGCTTGTTTGACAATGGGAGTTAGTTTAGTTTCCTTTGTCATAGTATCATTTAGACGGTGTACTTGGTGTTGTGTCCAATTGTTGCTAAAAGGCCTAGGATACTTTATATCTTATTCTACCTAAGATAGACTAGTCTTTATACCATAAGCAAAGCACCACTATTTGTTAAAGAATGTTCCATATTAAAACCAAGTTGAGACAGTTTTCACTTTTAGAGAGTACTTCACTTGTGAGAGCACTTTCAGAGAGTACTTGACCACATTGAGAGCACTTTTTAGGATATCTGATTCTACCTAAGATGCTCCTTGAGTAGTTTTTCTCCTTTTTAGGGTACTTGACCTGTGAAGGTTGGTAAGATGCTCTTGTGGAGGCTGCAGTGGAAGAAAGTTTGCATTAGAAGGGCCAATGCGATCAGTGACAGTTGGAAAAGCTGTTCGAATTCCCTCTAAACATAAGAGAAATTAACACTCATGTAAATTCAATTTCGGTAATATCGTCCCAAGCATGGTTTGAAGTCTCAGTATCGGCCACTGTATTGGTCAGTGCCCAGACTAATCCATATCGACCAAGACCGATACATATCAGTCAGTATTGGCAAATACAAGATCGGTAGGAAGTCACAAAAGAAACTTTTAAAAAAATATAAAAGAGAAAAAAAAAATCGATATGTATTGGCCAACACCATTACATATTGGCAGGTATCGGCTGATACCTACCGGTACCAGTAACAATCAACTAATACATGGCCAACACCGATACTGTACAGGTATCACTGTATCAGTATTGGCCACGCCAGATACCGATATGTATCCCCAATACATAGTATCAGCCAATACTTGATTCCTTGGTCCCAAGTCTTCTCAAATTTTGTGCAACACGAGGAAGAAAAAAAAAGGATAGCACCCATCCAAAATTTGTTAAATATTGAATTAGAAATAGAGAAAAGAATCCGACTATTCTCACCTTATAGCCAGCAACTTCTTGCCAGCTGAGCTTTCTATCTTCAAATTCTACAGAAACATAATCAACGTCCTCAAGTTGTCTCCTTAATTTTGGCTGACAGCTCTCATCCTCTGGGTCCATTCCAAATGCCTCAAAAAGTACACAGTAAACTTCTGGCATGCCAAAGCACAAGTATATTGCTCCGAACAAGGCCCAAAATACAGACCTGTCATCGGTACACAATAAAGAAAGTTTATCGTAGTGAGTATTGCTGTTATTTTAACGATTACTTAAATCCAGTGTAAGCATTAACAATTGAACATCAATTATATTTGACCAAATAATACATTTTGTGTTTTCATGAACTTTAACTTGTTTCAAACTTAAGTTTATCTTAAGGGGGCTGAAAGAATACGAATAACATTTAAATATGTTTAAATTATTTAGAACATTAGAGTATTATTTTGAGATAAATCTTATATATTTAGTATTTACATTTCTAAATACTTTTAGATATTAGTTATAAAATTTCTGAAACAAGTAATTGCTCAGGACTTGTTCCTGCTACGACTAGATTCAGTGATCTTCACGGATGGTATAATCTTCCTCAAATTTCAGAATATTGGTGCTCAGCATTATAAGATATCAATAGCTGCTCTAGAATGCCAACCCTAATAACCCCATTAAACAAGGTTTGGATTAAGTAATTGCGGCAGACATCATCTGCTGTTTTGATAATAGTACACCTGTATTCCACAATAGGTAATCACAAAGTTGTTAAAAGCCTCAATATTTGTATTCAATGATGGGCACCCAAACTGCAGCAGAGTCTTACACTATGGGCACGATCTTGCAAGTTATACCAGATTACCAGGTATAACCACTGTGGTGCAACTTCAGCCTCATGGTAGAAGCTCTACCTGTCAGAGTGTGGTAAAAGTATACAATCACAGTTGATAAATAGGTGAAATAGAGTGGGGTGAGGCAAAATGAGTTCTTTGTTAAATGAACTCCATAATAGAGAGATAAGGGAAAACCTCTCCACATGGCAGGGCAGATGCCCAATCCATTGAAAGCAGCTCTGGAGTTGCTTTTCTACGTGGCTATCTTAACAGATACCATATATAGGTCTTTGTATGAAAATCCATACAGGAGCGGTCGCCTTACTAATTGGTGAATCAGATGATTTCAACGCCAAATAAGCCCTCTCACTGTGAGAAGAAGAGTAGAAGATGAAGAAAATGAGCGGAGAAAAAGGATCACAAGTATTTATTATTATTATTTTTTAAACCATGTGAATCATACAAATTCTTGGTGATCCACCATTAATCACTGTGATTTGCATGCCTTAAATACGTACGGTAGATACAATGATAATTATATGTAGTCTTTTTCCTTTCTTTCTTTCTTTTTATGTATGTTTTACTATTTTTTCTTTAAAAATCATTATTAATTTATAATATTTATATTTTTTTTAATATTTACTAAATTACTGAATTGGATGGAGTTGAGTTTTATAAACATGGCATAACTTTCAAATCAGGCTGGTTTTATACTCCACATTAAAATGCATTGGCTAGATGGGAGAACTCTCACCTCCTTAAAGTGACGAGAGCCTTGCTCATTGAGATGAATGCACCTAGGTGGAAGCTGTAATGACTGCTTGATATTCAACCAACTCATGCTTACACATTCTCAATGAAAGGTTTCCATTCAAATATTACAATCGAAGTTTCGTTAGTTCTTGCATATTTGGCTTTGTTTGTTTTGTTTAGAATATTAGTCTTAATAGACATAAGCTTAAGGATAAGACCATTAAGTGTAACTTCCTTAGTTATTCTCGAACTCAAAATAGGTACTAGTGTCTTGATCCTTTAACAAACATGAAATTTGTGAAGATGAATGCTTTATCTCATTTGAAACCATTCTTATTCTTTTCTATACATTGGACAGCTCTATTGACTTGATCCTTTAACAAACACGAAATTTGTGAAGATGAATGTTTTATCTCATTTGAAGCCATTCTTATTCTTTTCTATACATTGGACAGCTCTATTGATCTCAGATTCTCTACAAAGGGAGAATGGGGAGTCTAGACGAGACTATCATGCTCCTTATTGTCACTGGTATTAGGGACTTTGGGATTCTGCATCCGCAATATCCACTTCTCTTTGGCCTCATGGTGTTACACACTTAAAAAATTATAGTTTACCAAACCTTTGATTTGTTCTAATGATATTAGTCATTTGGATACGGTTCTTTATTATATCATTTTTTCACAGAATGTCCCCTCCGATCTTCATGTTCGCATCTACAAGAAGCCCGTGCCCAATCTAAATGGTTCCATTATGGAATGCATTCTTTAGATAAAAATAAGATGTGAAATTTTGTCGAATCATCAGAACAAAAACATGTTGAATGTTGTTGGGTTTACAGGCCATGAAAAAATAAAGCCACTAGCGGATTAGCCCTTCATTTCCTTATTTGATTTAATTCTTAAACAAATTTGTCAAGCTCGTGGAGACTGCTTGAGCCCATATATATCCCTCTTTAGTCCACACAAATAAAATTTTCTCCACTTAGCAATTAGGCAACCATCTTCATTACCTTCAATCTTGTATATTATGAAAGAACAAAACATGTAGAAATTGACTCTCACTTGGTCAAGGAGTTCATATCGAAAAAGAAACAGACACTTAAAACTAGTTCTATGGAGCAAAATTGTGTATCGGTATATTTGAGGCACTTAAAAGAAGCATGCCACAAAAGATTGTTGGCTTGATAGATATTTTTTGTACTAGCTTGAGGGGAGATTTGTAATATGCATATTAGGTGCTTAAAACTGGCCGCTAGAGCTCGAGTCTGGTTCAAGCCGGTTGAACTATAGTCTAGTTTGAACATCAAATCGATTTTGTCTTCTTAGTTAGAAATGAAAACATAAAAAATAAGAAAAATGTAAATAAAAATTAAGAAAATTTATATCTGTTAAATAAACTAGAAAAAAAATAAATAGTGTTAATTTCTTGTATCATGAGTTGCAATATAATAGCAAATGAGTTTGTACTTATAAATCATTTTCCAAAAAACAAAAAAAGAAGGAAAAGTACATATAAAACGCATGAAATCTAAATGTATTTCAGAAATAATAGCCTTACATGAAAAAGAAGAGTTAATCTAAAATCTAAGCACTTCAAATTGCCCCGATTGATGGTTGAACCGCCTTATTTCATCATAAAGCATTAAAACTAAAATTTTTAACCATAGAATGAACCCTATATTTATTTGTTTAATTCTTTTCATGTTTATTTTACTTTTGTTGCAAGATCTTTGCAGAATCTCATCATTTCTTGAAGAGAAATCAATGATGAGAAGAATAAAGTTTTTTCAATAGATTTTGAAGTCAAATGGCCTCGCTCTCTATACACTAATCTTTGTATATGTAAAAAGATTTCACCATCGGATCAATCGACATGGCATAATCAGAAATCGTGCAAATTGGAAGATCATAACTGTTCTTTTCTAATTATTTTTGGGGACATGAGTTATTTGACTAACAGTATTTTTTAGGGGAGCTACGACTTGCACACAATATTTGTATCGTGGCACTTAATTTGTATTGTGTTTTTTGTTTTATTAATTGTAATGTTATATATGTATAACACATATAGAGGCAACTTCTTGTAATGTCAGAAGTGTATAACACATATTATAAAGTTTTTTCTTTCTTTGGCAGCTAAGCAGACGACGTTGCGAATCCTAGAGCTCCAACCAACAAAATAAGCAGGTGGGTTTTTGTCGTTAATGGACGGGCTATTCGTCATATTAAATTTGTAATGTTTTAAAACAGGTTGCATTGTATACTTCATGTCCGAAATTTGGTGTGGGTGGACTGTGTTGTAGCAGTAGACATATAGTTTACTAATGTAGTTAACTATAAGACCTCCTTTTGTAAATATACTCTTATATGAACCTCATGTGGACTGTAGTAGATAACAGCAATACAATTGGTATTAGCTCTGCCTATAGTATATATCTTGCTAACCTACTATAGTCCACAGCTTTGTCAGTCCGCTATATAGGGGTGTGTTATTGTTCACCCCTTATTGAAGACTAAATTTATGGGTGCATGCCTTTGAAGGAAATCCGTACAAACTTCATTGGGGCCTACTGTTTGATGAGCCCCATCAAACAGAAGGACCTACTGATTTATACAAATATTTTAGTTTTAAATTAATGTCAGAACCCGCCCAAACTTCATTGGTGCCTACTGTATGAAACTTCTAATTGTGTGTTTTGTATATAAGTTTTTAGTATGTTCGATCGTAAAGGAAAACAAAAGGCCACTGCGGAATCCTCGAAAAATTATTTGTGGGATGAGGAGATGGAGAATGCATTCATCAAAGAGTTGGTCGAACAATATCATCTACAAAGGAAATTGGCTAACGGGTCCTGACAAAAAAATGTTTGGCCAGAGATGGCTATGAAGTTAAGGACTTACCATTGCTTCCAGAATAAACTGGAGGAACTCACTAAAGACAAGTGGTACAACCATTTGAGGACTGTGAAAAATCATTACAATCAGATGAAATGCATAATAGAAACTAGTGGTTTCGGATGGGACCACCCAACAAAGATGGTCCTTGCAGAGCCCGATATTTGGGACAATTTCTGCAATCGACCGGTTAGTTATTCAAAAACCCAGTGGATCACGTTAATTTTATGTAATAGGAGTTTTATCTTCACTTAATAACTATGTTCCTTATTCCTTAATTGACTCCAGGGTTATGAGTGGGCAACGACCTATCGAGGCCGTACGGTGTAAGACTATAAAAGTTTGTGCCTTCTATTCGGAAATACCACATACACTGGGCATGAGGAGTTCCACCCAATGGATCCCCGTGAAGAGGAACAACCCACCGTTCCACTAGGCGGTGATGATAGTGGTGACTCGTATCATCTGGTATTCGAACAGCCCGACCCCCCCCCCCCACCAACAGACATTTGGTCTTGCGCAATCTCCATACACAGCGGAGAGTGGTCCAAGCCCGTCCACGAGAACCCGCCCAACTCGGTCCTCTACCTCTAGTTCTAGGACGAAAAGAAAGAGTTGTGATCTTTCTGATGGTCTACTTGAACATTTGCAAGGGTTTCGAACATCTCTTGACACTCTTGTAACTCAACGTCATGCCCCGACCAACTAGTACAGTAGCTCTATAGAGATATTGGAGGAAATGAAGGGAAACAACTTTATCGATATGCCTATGTTTATAGAACTATGTGTTAGGGTGGAACAAACTAGTTCTCGATTGGCAAAAGTAGTCATCGCGATGAACTCGAGCCATCTCCAAGCGTACCTATTTACGTTGCTTGGGAGGCCGTGGCCACCTCATTAGGCTTGTCTATTTGTAACTCTTTCAATTAAGCTTCTAACTATTTGTTACTTCGCATTGTCTTTAAATTGTAGGTTTAATGGCACCTCCCATCACGTTCGATGAAGAACTGATCATCATGTTAACAGTGGGTTTCATCATCACTGCGACTGCCTACTATATAGCGTTCCGTCCTGAAAGGCGGAGACGACAACTCTATCCTCACTGGACCCTTATATGTGACGGAGACACTTAACGGTCATCAGGACATTGCATACGAACTATTTCGCATGCGTACACCTGCATTTAAGAGTTTTGGACTGAGGTCGAGGGGACTCCTACAAGATACACAAAGGATGATGGTTGAGGAGGTCATGGCAATTTTCCTTTACACAGTAGCTCAAAATAAAAAAAATCGAGTCATGCAAGATAGATTTCAGCGTTCAGGGTCAACTATTAGCCTCTCCATTAATAGTGTACTTCTCGCTATTTTGGATCTCTATCCCGACTTTGTAAAGCAAGCTACGAGCGCCACACCCCCTGAGCTCTTGAACAAGCCTTGGGTGTATCCTTGGTTCAAGGATGCTGTAGGAGCCATCGATGGTACACATGTAGAAGTTTCGGTTCCGAAGAAAGACTCACAACAATATCGAAATCGCAAGCAAGCAACATCACAAAATGTTATGTGTTCCGTGAGCTTCGATATGCTATTCCAATATGTTCTCCCCGAATGGGAGGGCTCTAGTCCTGACTCAAAAGTTCTTGCAAGTGCGTTGTCAAGGCCCCTCAATAGGCTTCATGTGCCACAAGGCAAATACTACCTTGTTGATGGGGGGTATTCTAACATGTGGGGGTTTCTTGCTCCGTACCATGGGGTAAGATACCATCTTCAAGAGTTTAATAGCTCAAATCCACCTGTCACTCCCCAAGAGCTTTTCAACAAGCGACATGTCTCCTTGCGCAACATTGTATTCTAACATGCGAGGGTTTCTTGCTCCGTACCGTGGGGTAAGATACCATCTTCAAGAGTTTAATAGCTCAAATCCCCCTGTCACTCCCAAAGAGCTTTTCAACAAGCGACATGCCTCCTTGCGCAACGTTGTGGAACGTACTTTCGGGGTACTTAAACAACGGTTCCCAATACTAAAAATCACAACAAAATTTCCCATTAAAACTCAAGTGAGGATAGTCACTGCATGTTGTATACTTCATAATTACATAAGGATGTATGATGAAGACGATCCTTTCTTCGCGGAATGGTCTGAGGAACGCAAAGTGGAACCCTCAGATGATTCAGTTGAGGAATCAGACCCCGACGTTCACAGCACTCAAACTGCAACGAATCGTGAATGGATGGCTGCATTTAGGGAAAATATAGCCAACACAATGTGGGCAGTACAATCACGTTGACCTAATAAGCTCTATGCATATTAACTTAATATAATATTAATATGTTACTTTTGTTTAGTATAATAATAATATGTTAGCTGAAATTTGAGTAGATTTTCTCAGATATAATGGGTAAATATTACGTCACTTTCATTGGTTGGAGACTTGGTGTTTATCGAACATGGGAGGATTTCTCACGAGAAGTCACAGGGTTCTCAAGGGCCTATCATAAGTCGTTCAGAACATATGAGGAAGCGCTCAATGAGTTTCAAAGGTTTATAAATACCCCCTCGGATAATCGTACCATCAACGAACGCCACCATATTCGAGGAGACTCTATCGCGATATATCATCCATCCCGTCCTCCCCAACCACCTGTCATATCATATGACGAACCCCCCCACTTCCCCCATGAATTGGACAATCCTCGGGTAGTACGTGCAAATCAGGCTGAGAGTGTCTATGTACAATGTCATTGTAGTTTCATTATACAACTTGCTGTTTTGTTTACTATAACTCTTGTTTGTATATATGTTTGAAAGGATGTAATGATACAACCATTCGATGGTGTATAAGATGCTTGAGGATTGATTAAATAATATTTACTGGAATATTACAAGTACTAATTTTCTGATAACATAATAGTAATATTCTAAATTTTTGGTAGCATGTCAGGAACTTCGGGTTCAGCAAATTCACGCACAGGGTCATCATCATCGCAACCTGCGCCTCCGGCTAGAGGAAGGATCGAAGTAATAGACCTAGATCCTCCTCAACAGGGGCCACAACCGCATTGCCTCCCCCAACGCCCTCCATTTCCACTTTTGCCGAATCGCCCTCGCTCGAGCACCGTAAACTGAGGCTTTCCAAAACCCACCACCACATCCCTTTCAGGTACACCTCGCGGCACATACCGCAGGCAATTCGACCACCGGGGCTTGCAACTAACCCAGTGGTTCTCAGTTCCGACTCAGAGGTCGATACTTTCGACCGTATGATGGAATCCGAGGATGAGTTGGACCTCGATTGGGAGCCTCCAATACAACATGTTTGCGACGATAGTTGGGACGATCATAATGGTTCTCCCAGACAGATGATGACTGACTCATACTCTTCGGAGGATGAGGATGGCGACGATGCATCCTCATAGTCATCTTTGATGTTATATGTCACTTTTCGTAGTTCCTTTTTAAGTTTGTATTTTTTTATTTTGGCTTTTCGATCAACCCGAGATTGAATGTATTTGGGCTAGTCAACCTCATCATTTTTTATTAACGATATCGGCTCGGACACTTTTATAAGTTTCTAATTTGTATTATATATATATATATATATATATATATATATATATATAACGTTTTTGGTGTTATAAGAATAGTGTCGAGAAATTATATTAAAAAAAAAATCCGTCACATAAGTCCAACCTCGCATGGATTGGTCGCTTAAAAATTTTTAGTCAAATACGAGTACCACAAGTAGTCCGATGATTAACATTCATATGATGGCAGCACAACCACACATTCATCCGATTATGAGCTTTTCGGAGAAAAAGTTAAGAACAAATGACAAATTAGCTTTTCTGAGAAAAGCCAGGGATCAGGGCAACTTAAGAACAATTATAGGAAAAGGCAGGAATCAGAGTCTGCTAAGAATCAGTAGGATTCTGAGTTATCAGGATTCAGAGCTTTTCTGGGAAAAGCCAGGAAACACCCGAACAAGGCCTTTGAGAAAAAGGAGCTGTGTTGTGTAGTATATGCTTAATGAATTAAAGGCTTAAGCCGAGCCGGAGAAAAGCAAGCCGGCTCGTTTGTCTTCTTTTTGAGTACTTTATAAGGTGGGACGCTTGGGGCATATTCGGCATGTGCGCTACCAAATTTAGTGGTCGCTGATAACCACGTACGTGCGCGGGCCCCACAAAAAGGCGTCTAGAAAAACAAGAGTAGAGCCGCCCCTGAAGGACCCACCACGGTGCCACCAACAACCACGGAATGGTGGGGCCTACACTTCATCGCATCCAAACAATCTGCCAAATCAGCTGCTTCAAATGACAATAATGCCCTTGATTAGGCCATGTATTTGGTGCATGATCCCGAGCACCAAGAATGGTGGTTGAAATTGAGTTGGTATAATGTGTTGAGATTGAAGCACTGAAAATGGTACATGGCGCAGATATTTTTGCATTATCATCACAAAGAAGAGATCACAGATTTTGAATCCTTGGTATTTTCAAGGAAGACTGAATCAATAACATCGGAAGTATCAAACTTTCTGCCAATTCGTTGCAATCAATATTTGGGTGTTTCCGCTTTAGGAGCCCGAGAAGAAATTATGATAGACGGTTCTCAGAGGATCTGTGTTGGGCACGTGTAATCGTGGTCATCAACCTGAGATGTTTTTGGGATATTTCACAGCATGGATAAGAGTTATTGATTATATCATATATAATCTGATCATCATCATTTTTCAGTCCTTAGCGGTTCTCTGGGGCCATTGAATCAGTTATTTGCAAACATTCCTTGTGTGCTTGGGGCTGCTAGTTTACAAGCTAACTCTACGCAAGAACAGGTTTTATTTGTTCTAATGGAGTGCAATTTCATCACTTAAAATCGCTCTCCATTAGAGCAGCTTTATCAACAGTTCTCAAGCTTCGGTTGGAGCCAAAATGCAACAGAGCCGCTCTTTTACCCGAAGGAGTGGACCCATACATAGTGACCCATACACAGCTTAATTTTTGTAATTTTGTAATTCAAAACAAGACTCATAAATCCAAAAAGGGACATAGGTGTCTTGCCCATTCAAGCCCCTCCAAATTTGGGGTATAGTAGCTTCATGATATAATCATTTTTTCTTGTTAATTATTTTCCCAATTTTTATCATTATTTTAATAGAAAAAGTTTAATAAAATAATTATTAACATCGCTAACTCTCATTAGAAGAAATCAGAAATCCTGGTCACGCCAATAAAGCCAATTCAAATGCCAATTCAAATAAAGGTGACGCGGAGACTAATGACTAGTGCGAGGATTCAAATTATCAATCAAAGCATTCGTCTATGTGGAGGCTCTTCATCAGAAAATAACGGCTCGTTCCAGTTGTGTCCGGAATCAGCAGGATTCTTGGTCTCAACTCCCAAAGTGGGGTAAGAAATCACTTTTCCGCGAATTTCTTGCGTTGGCAAGTTCAAGTGGGACCCGCACGAAAAAAGGCCATTTTCTTATCGAAAGCAACATTTATCTTTCTATGCAAAAGTTCAGAAAAGTCAGAATTCTTATTCCAGCATTGTATACTCCTCCCAAAGCATTACACCTCCACCATTTGAGTCTCAATGCTGCGAATTAAAATGGTAGCTTTAAACGCACTCATTGAATATTGTTGGACACCTATACTAAAAATCATTGATTACTTTAATTAGATGATGGAAATAGTTTTGCACTCTAATCTTCAACAAAAGGGATCTTGAGATCATGATGCACCTATCAGACGACAAATTTCAATTCCACATGCCACAAATCTCAAAAAAGTAGCCCTAAAATCACATGGCACATCTCACGCTCAAACGTGACTTTAGGGCTACGTTTTTAAGAACTGTGCCATGTGGAAATGAAAACTAACCCTCTGATAGGTGCGCCATGATCTCAAGATCCCTTGTGTGGAAGATTGGAGTGAAAAACGATCCCCATCATCTGATTTAAAGCAATCACTGATTTGCAGAATAAATGCCAAACAAGATTCGGTGGGTGCGCTTAAAGCTACCCAATCTAAAATTGATTCGGTGGGTGTACTTAAGGCTTCCTTTACTTCTCCCATTATAACTATGAAGTGTCTACACTTGGAGCCCCAATGTGTATATATATATATATATATATACTTTTTTTTACTTATGCACACATTTATAAGAATGAAGTTTGTCTTAAGGGAGCCATTACTTGTGCTTAGAAACTTGGCCCTTATACTGAAGTTAAAGACAGACTTGGTATTTGAGGGACATGTGATGATGAAAATGCAATTTAGGTCGTCTGATTTAAAGTTTATAATCTAGAGATATTTAGTACATAAGATTGGATGAAAACATGATCTTTATCATATGATTTATTACAATCAACTGTTGAATTAGAAAATGATCTTTAACTATAGTTAATCACATGACGAAGATTATGTTTTGTGCTAATCATTTGTACTTAATATCTTTAAATCATGGTCGTTAAATCAAACGATTTAGATAGTGTTTTCAAATAGTAGAGGTCGCCAAACTTGCAAGTCTTTATTTTAAATTCGGTGCAAGGGCCAAGTTTCCGAGTACAAGTGATGACTCCCTTGTTTTAATTGCGCCCCAACGTTCATGATATTCATGACATTATATTACTATATTGGAGTCGTGTATATAATTTAGTAAGTATGTCTCAAGAAATTATATTCGAAAATAAATCCTTCAAATAAGTTCAACCTTGAATGGATGAGTAACCCATAAAATTTTAGCTAAATTCAAATATGACGAGTAGTCCGATGATTAATATTCGTACGAAGGTAGCAAAACCACCGATTCAATTGATTCTGAACTTAAAAAAAAAAAAACTTAAGAACGATTAAGAAATTAGTTTTTCTAAAAAAAATTACGAATCAAAGCAATTCAAGAACACATATGGTAAAAGATAAGAATCAGAGTTTGCTAAAAATCAACAGGATTCTAAGTTGCCAGGATTCAAAACTTTTCTAAGAAAAACCATGAAACACCTTAACGAGGCCTAAGGCTATGTTTGAGATTGCTCTTTAGAGGAAAAGAGCAGCCCAAGTTTAAATTGCTATTTTAGAGAGATCCAAATTCAACTCTTTCACCCTCCAAAATACTAAATAACACTTACATTCAAATAGAGTCTCATACTAAAATATTTTACCTCAGAAGATAGAGTTGGTCTTGGCCTCGAAATAGCAATACGAAACACAACTTAAGAGTAAGTTAATGTATGGGACATAGACACTCGATTGATTTAGGTGACAACTCAATTCTAGCCACTTAGGAGGGATTGGATTAGTAAAACAGTTCCATGTTTCAATATAGAAACAAATGAGCATTATGGATAATGATGCGTGCATGTAGATAATACTTTCTCAGGGTGTTTGAAAATAACATGAAATAAAATAAAATGAAGGGATCAATTCTCCTTACCGTCATTTCAACACCAATTTGGTGTTTCGATGATCTCATACCATTAATGGTTAAGTATGTGGGTAACCCACACCTGCAAAGTAATAGATCATAACATTATAGGGCAATGGATACAAAAATCAAGCTTTTTGAGCGATTTGAATCTTCCCATATGTTAATTATAATACCATTCATTGTTTTTAATTTGAATGGCTGATATCAAAGTTCATCAATCGGATGGTTCATATCAACTTGTAGGCATAATTTTTTGGGCTGAGAAATGCTACAGCGATGAGCTACTACTGAACAACTTAAATTGGTCAAAATATACGATATAATAATAAATCACACTTCAACAATGTGAGATAAAAGTTACAAATTTAATGGTGCTAGATCATTTAAACAATACTCTGGTGTTTAAATGTCCGTCAGGAGCCATGATCCCAAAAAGAAAATATGGAGAAGGGATAATGGCTCCTGATTGATGGTGTTTAAATGATCTTACACTATTAAAATTAGACATTTTATCTCACACTATTAAAGTGTGAGTTATTATTATGC
Organism: Chloranthus sessilifolius; assembly: GCA_021018995.1. Lineage (NCBI taxonomy): Eukaryota > Viridiplantae > Streptophyta > Magnoliopsida > Chloranthales > Chloranthaceae > Chloranthus > Chloranthus sessilifolius. The sequence continues at coordinate 22,554,610 of CM037588.1, forward strand.
CATATAGCACATATCTATGATCAATCTAAATTTTCAAAGTGACAACTATCATTGGATTATCTCTCAGCCCAATAAAACAAGCTGTTAAGTGGATGTGAGTCATCTATTAAAAGTAAAAATAATCGTTCATGTTATACTTCACAGATGGAATGTTTAAATCTACCTAAACAGCATTTTTTGGCCTGGTGCATTTCAATCTATGATCTGAGACTTTGACTGTCCGGATTACTCACATCTTAAATCATTGATGGTGTACCATCATTTAAACACCATTTGAAACGATTTGCATGGTAAAAGCCTAATAGCCACTGAAAAGCATAGGGACGATCCACACATAATAACAGCCAAATATAAAACTTCGCCTTAACTAGAGGACATTTTCGTTATTCCAATCAAATTATTTGGTCAACATGTAAGCGCATCATGCGCAGTGCCACGTCACACTCCACGTCATTTGTCAACTCAACTGCCACGTCAGTCACCATGCTTCTCTTTTATAATATAAAACCCCCAAAAGCCTCCCCTCGCTTGCGCCAAACTCCTCTCATTTCTTTTGAACAAAAAAAGACCACGTACGTATCGGCCGATACGTATCGGTCGATATTCAAATTTCTATACAATCCGATATGGTAGCGAGCACGGAGACTCCATCGTCACCGTCTCCAGTGACGGTGCCGATACCGGAGTTGATCGCGCGGGATGCCATGATCGGATGGTTCAGAGGAGAATTCGCGGCGGCGAACGCGATCATCGACGCTCTGTGCAGCCATATCAGACAAACGGACGGAGGAGATCTGAGCTCGGAGTACGATTCGGTGTTCGCGGCTATACACCGGAGGCGGATGAACTGGATCCCGATCCTTCATATGCAGAAGTACTTTTCGATCGCCGAAGTGTCGATCGAGCTTCGACGAGTTTCGTCGAAGATGAGGGAAGAAGCAGAGAAGAGAGGAGTTAGGGTTTCGATCGAGGAGGAAGAGGTTGGTGGTGATGCTAGGGTTTGTTCGGATCCTAAGGTTGGCGACGAAGGAGGTGAGTGAGTTTTATTAAATTGTTTGTTTTTCAATCTTAAAGCACTGGCATATGAAGCTCTGAATTGATATAACTGATCGTTTTTTAATGAATTGCTGTAATTCATTAAAAAAAAATCTCTTTTTCTTTTTTTTTGTTAAATTGCTATAACACTGCTGTATGAAGCTCTGAATTGATATAACTGATCGTTTTTTAATGAATTGCTGTAATTCATAAAAAAAAAATCTCTTTAAAAATAAAAAATAAAAAAATGCTATAACACTGGTGTATGAAGCTCTGAATTGATATAACTGATCTAGAAAAAAAAAAAAGTATATAATTTTTTTTTTTTTTTTGGTAAATAAAAAAAAGTATATAATTATGTATACATTTTACAACTGATTTCTACTTAGATATATATATAATGAAATATTCTTGATATTCTCTTCATCATTATTATTATTATTTTTTATATTGTTTGATTTTGAGAAATTTATTTATTTATTGATTATTATTATTTATTTATTTGTTAATTTTTTATGCTATAATACTGGCATATGAAGATCTGGATTGAAATAAGCGAATTCTTTTGTTTATTTATTTATTATTATTTTAAAATAAATAATTTGCTATATAATAACACTGTTATATAAAGCTCTGAATTGGTGTAAGTAACTGATTTTTAAAAAAAAAATAGACAAAAAAATTCCTTCTCTTTAAAGAAAAATATGCGTTTAACTCGTGTATTATTCGCACACCGCATGAAACTCCCATTATACTCGTTTTTTTAAGGCCCATTTCGTTTAAAATGCGTATTTTGTACCCTAAATGCGAAAATACGCATATTAAACCCAATTTTTTCTTGACTTTTTCCTTCTTTTTGTCATTTTTTCTGACCTTTTCATTTTTCCCAATTTTTTTTGGTTTTTTTAAGATGTAAATGTTTTATAGTTTTTTAAGCTTCCAATTTTTTTTTCCCTTTTTTTGGTCAGAATTTTCGGTATTTAGCCAGTTTTTGGCACTTTTTCACCTACCATGTTAAGCCCGTAGCCATACTTTGTCTCTTCTTATTATAATATATATTTTTTGAGTTTGAGAAATTTTATGTGCATAAAGATAGAAAGAAATTATATTCCCAGCCCCCTGCCATGGCTTCACAGGGGTGGAAGTAACAAACCAGGGGAGCGGAATTTTAGAAACCTTTTTTAGTTTTTCCAGATAAAAAAGTCATTTGCTATTAGTAATTTATGGGAATTGTTTGTGATTTCTTTACAAATTTGGTTTGAAAGGTGTATTGGGTATGAAACATATACAAGGTTTTGCAGTGTTTGACATTAATGGAACCTAGCTAATCTGGAAACAGTGAGGAGTTGGGACATTTTGTGGTGGATTGACTACGAATTATTTGACGAACCTAGACGTTTTAGTGGTCTAGTTCAGTGATAATTATGTTACAGGGTGTGCTTTCTCACATTTCATAATTTCCTATATTATAGGTCACACATTATCTTTTATTTTTATTTTTAATTATTATTTATGGGTATACAGGGATTGAACCTGCCACCTCAGTGTTGCAATATTAACCTTCCAGTGAACTACAGGCCCTTTAGATTTTGATCATATGGGACAAGTACGGTTACTTTTGATGTCTTCTTTTGAAATATTGCGGGGTTTTTTTTCCCCTCAAAATCATGCATAATCGCATTCAGATCACAGTTTTGAGTCAGTCCAAGGTTCAAATTGTACAGGCGGTTAGACGGACCTAAATTGTGATCTAATTGTGATTTTGTGTGAAATTTTGCATAGGAAAAAATCTTAAAACCCCAGAACATAGAAAAAAGATGTTTTAAGTTTATATATTGGAATAAATACGCAAGACATGGATTTTACATCTCCACTTCCCAAACCTTCTCCTATTGTGATGGTTGTTAATAGTTGAACACAGTAAGAAAAATAGTGATTTTATTATTTTTATATCAAAGTTTATAAAGTTCATAAAGTCTTTACCTTATAAATTTTTTTTTTTTTTTTGGGTGATCAGTAACGAAAATTTAATTGCGAGGCCAGAAAAGGCAAACGATACAAAACAAGAGGCAGTGAGCAGCTGCCAGAGAAAACACCCACCCCTATTCATAAGGAAACATATAAAACAGAATATCCAACAGAACTCCTTCATGCGGGAGGAGAGAGGGTTTAATGGACAGCTAGATTTTCCCAATCGTCCAAAAAGTCTCTGTCCTCTCTTTCAATCTTACTAACCGAAACGCTAACCCAATTTACAGCCAGGTCCGTGGCCGCTTCCAAAATGAAAATGAAAAGGTTTGCGCTTCTTCCTAAATGTCCTCTCATTCCTTTTCAACCAGATAGCTCACATGGCTGTAAAGACCATGATCCTCCAGAAGGGCCACTTTGAGTAATATAATTGAAAATTGCATTTGGAATGGCAGAAGTCCAAAGTGGCCTTATAGTGTCCCTCATCTTGGTAGGCCGGTCGGTCTTTCTTACAGTGGGAAACCATGATCTTGAATATCATTATTTTCACAATGGTTTGGTTACAAGTTATTTCCGCATCTATTGTTGGAATAATTTGATTCCATTTCCAAAAATTAAAAATAAAAATCGTTTAAAATGGGTAGTTTTAAATGATTTATTTGGCGAATTAGTCTGACTCACCGAGTTGACTATCAACTATCTGATTCCCTTACATATTTTTCATTTACTTTCATATTCTTTGTTTGGTATGTTTTGCACTGTCTTTGACAAAATGAAGGTTATTAAGTTAGTGGGTGAAAATTTTCCTTCTATTATAAATGAAGAAATTGGTTGAAGCGTGTTAGGAGACTGGTTCGACTATTTTCCTCTGGAATTCTTTCGTGCGCAAGTAAAAAAATTGAACAGGGGTTGAGGACCTTTTCTTATAAATCCTTGCTGTCTGCGCCAACCTTGTCAAATTGACCTACTCCAAAGTCATGGCCTCAAATGAAACATTATCTAATTCGGGTCTTGGGAATGGGGCCCTTGAAGTCATTCTCTACTTGTTATGAAAGCTTCAAGATGATGGTTTGTGCCATCTCTGTTTTCCTGCTTTTAAGTACATTTATGCTTGTATGCATTTGTTGATATTTAGATTGAAAAGTTAAACTATTCTGAGGAAAACATCTTGAAAAACTATTAAAGTTAAAATTGTTCAGTGACAAATGACATTTTTTGATCCTTCATTTACAAGCAACCAACATTGATTTCTAATAGATTGACAAATAAATGTGATCAGACAGATTTCCTTCTTGGAATTATGTTCCTCACATGATTTTTTGACCAATATACTGTTTTCTCTTGGTAAGTTTCCGAATTCTGAGAAATCAAATAAAAGTCTGGGTAAGCCTATTCCTCCTTACAAATGCCTACTTTTCTTGTTTCCAACATTCATTTCATGCTTCTACAGTATTACTATAGTAAATATTAATTTTTGAAATGAATGTTTCTCGCAACTGTTTATTAGTCTGCCAAGTATGGTTTCGAATGATACATCTAGGTATCTTTCTACATGCCAAGCGCATAAAACAGGTAATTTTTCTTTTTTATTGTGTTGGATACAGGATCTCAGGGAGGACACTTATCTTTGGAAAAAGTCCAAATTTGTGCCAACCATGAGGACTGCTTGCAGCGCCCTGCAAGCATAAAGTCCACTAAAGGTTTCGTAGCCAAGGAGCCAGTGAAAGGGCATATGGCGAGTTCTTTCTTTACATTATTCGAGACAATTCTTTCTGTAGAGATGGACTAGGAGAAATACTCATAGGAAAAGAAAACAGCAGTGGTCTTTGTATTTAGAATATAGAGGAGTTAATTTTGGAGTTGGTTTTGATCCATTGCTGTTACTGTGGTTGCAGGTTAATGTTGTAAAGGGGTTAAAACTGTATGAGGACATTTTCATTGATACAGAGCTCTCAAAGCTTGTTGAGTTCATAAATGAACTCCGTCTTTCTGGTCGCAAGGGCGATCTCTCAGGTATTTTATGCTGTTGAGGCTTCCTCTTTTTGTGTATTTCGTGCTGAACACTATCAAACTCGGTTGCATGTGTAACCGAATCCCTATAGTTCTTTATTTATTTTGTTTGGTACAAGATCAATTTGTCGATACAACTGATAAGTTACATAGAGATACAATAGGGAAAGTATATGAACCCCCCATTAAAGATAATCAAAACCAAGATGCCGAGAAATTTTGTCTCTCTGATAATGGACATTTGAAATGGTTAATATTTAAATCTAAAGCTAGATGATTTAAATATTAACATTTACCTTCAGGAATTTCCAATAACCCACTACAAAGGATTAGTGTTATCTGTACCGCTTAGATGTATTTAATTCCTTGACAGAAAAAAATGTATCTCATAATCGTATCTAAGTTTCTTTGGTGTGGATAAATTCAGGTGAAACATTTATTTTCTTCAACCAACAATTGAAAGGGAACAGGAGAGAACTAATTCAGCTTGGCGTTCCAATTTTTGGGCAGATCAATGAAGAAGCAACTGGTAATCCCAAAGCAGTGATAACTAATTTGTATTTCAATTTTTGGCTTTACTTTCTGCAAGATTGCGATTTGTTCGACTAAATATTTTACATTATTATTCGTCTATTTATTATTATTATTATCTGATCTCTTGTTGTTTCTTCTTTAAAACAATGTACATCTGCTAGCTCTTTTGCGTAGTCCACGCAATGGAGCTTCTATATTAATTAGTTTTCTTCACTTTAACATTCTGCCCCTTTAATTAGTATTTTTTTGCTCTTTCGTTTGCAGGTAATATAGAACCAATTCCATCTGTTCTGCAAGCTGTCATCGATCATCTGGTTCAGTGGCGTCTAATACCAGAAAGCAGAAAGCCGAACAGTTGTATTATCAGCTTTTTTGATGAGGTATCATCAGTTTTTTTAGTAGGAAATATTCTCTCCTGAATTGCCTTCTTCCCTCTCTTTTTGTGAGATGAACTGTTCCCTTCAATCACGCATGCTCGCTCTGCAGGGGGAATACTCGCAACCTTATCTGAAACCACCACATTTGGATCCACCTATATCTACACTTCTTCTTTCTGAATCTACAATGGCTTTTGGGCGTGCTCTCGTTCGTGATCCCCATGGAAATTTCAAAGGTCCACTCATGCTGTCGCTTAAGGAAGGGTACGTATTGAATCTGATACTTCTGTCCATTACCTGTTCATTTCTCTTCCCTTAATTGTTCTCTAATTTGAAATTAAAGTTCAATGGAGAAGACTGAAACCTAATCCATTGCTGACTTTTGGGATGGAAACATTATGAGCAACGGTCCACAAAGTTGCTTACCAGTTGGTTATGATCTTCTAACCATTCTGACTTTTTACCGGTGTGGAAGACTAAACTTAGGCTCTGCCCCATGATGGTGGGCATGGCTGCTGACTGAACAAATAGGCCTAGATCTATGTCCCTTCATGACTGAATCGAATGGTCCTTTGACATTCGTTTGATTCCAACGACCGGCATTGCTATAGGAAATCAGAGGTCGGAAAAAAGTAGTAGCAGATAATTGAAAATTCATGATTTAATCACGATTAATTTGTGAGATTCATGAAAACTTGAATACAAATTTTCGAAAAATCAAAGATTTTGGTTACAGAGTGCTAGATCCTTAGGCAAACCATATGAATATATGATTATATTGCAATTATTGTTAATGTTGCTCATACGATTATATTGGAATTATTGTTCAAACAGGTCGCTCTTAGTGATGCGTGGGAACAGTGCTGAAATGGCAAGGCACGTCATGTGTCCCTCCTCCAACCAGAGGGTCAACATCACATTTGTCAAGGTTCAGCCACCTGCCACGAAACAAATTCACTCATCAGTCATCCCTCCACTGAATATGGCCATGACAGTACCGCAGCCGTTAAAAATGCCAAATGGACCTATCGGCTACGAGGCCATGGGAGTGGTCCCTAGAAGAGGAGTCTTTCATGCCCCATTGGTCATGCTAGCACCGGCGCGACCCATGGTTATGGGTCCCACAATGTTTGTAGGCCCTAGGAGGATCAGACGTGGTGGCACGGGTGTGTTCTTGCCGTGGACAGTGGGGCCCAAAAAGTCCACGAAACACCTCCCGCCACGTGTCCGACGAGAAAGGCTGCTTTTGATACCTCCCTCAACCGAAATGCAAGTGGCCGAGCTATCTCCCGAACCAGAGGTCGCTGAATGATTTTTTTTTTTTTTTTTCCTTTTTTAATTTATGGTTTTTCTTGATTTTAATTTGGTAATTGTAACGGTTTTTAGGTGAACACCATTATAGAGATCTGACCCTAATGGAGGGTTGAGTTTTGTATTATCGTTGAGTTCTAATTTTAAAATGTTGGTTAGAAATTTTTTCCCTTCTAAATGCTGCATGATTGCTGTTTTTTTATTCATGATCAGATGGTGGAGGAAGCTGGAACCAATCGGCTATAAAATGATACGTCAGAAGTGTAGAAGGGGAAGATATATAATGAGAAAAGATACTACGATTTCTCTAAGGAGAACGGTATTTACAACTGAAGATTCTTGTGTCACAATTGATGGTTCCACATTTAACATTGTTGCCTGCGTTGAATCAGATGATGGAGATCATTTTTGGTCTTAATCCTTTAGATAATAGATCTTGAGGACATGGCCCACCTATTAGACGGGTCAAGTGTTGATTTTACGTGGCACACATCTGTGATCACAATTTACCGTGAGAGGGTTCTTGGGTCACTTTTGGGGATGTGGTGCTTTGGGTCACCTTTGGGGATGTGGTGCAAGCACATAGAATCAACCTCGGACTGACTCATAGTTGGGCCATGATCTCAAGATCTATTTTGTGAAAGATTTGGACAAAAGAAGATCTCCATCATTTGATTCAAGGCAGTCATCAGTTTTAACAGTGAATTGCACCGAAAGAATCTTGGGTTGTATATACTGCTATCCTCGAATATCTTTTTTACCTTAAAAAATGAGTGGAGGAATAGAATTCGTAAGCATGGTTTTACATCTGGTCGGAGATGAGACGGACGAGACATCTCGCATCTCGCTAAGGCTGAGACGAAATCAAAATTTTGCTGTGATTCGTTCCGAGAAGAAACCTTATTACTACTATTTTTATATTATAATTTATATGAAGTGTTAGGCTTGTACACTATTGACAGTGTACAATTCTTGCTCTTTGTACATACAACACTATTTTATTTTATCATACCCTATCTATGTGATGATCTGTAAATAGTTATTACAGTGTGTTCAAATTTATGCACCCAAATATCGCTTTTATTTTTATTTTTTGATGGCTAGAATTGAAGATCTTTGATCGGATGATATACAATTGATTTATAATTGCGATTATTTAATTAAAATGTGTTCCAATCATGAACAATCACTTGGACTGTTTAGATTTAAGTCAAATATTTGTCACATGACATAACAATAAAATATTTTTTAATGGTATAAGATTAAACACTATTTTAATGGTGTATGATCATTCAAACAATTATTTTCGTTTCATGCCAACTTGCTGAGATGGGAGACGTCTCGGTCTCATGACTGTCTGAGCCAACTTGGAAATTCGAGATCCTCCGGCATTGCTGGCTACCCAAAAACAAGAAATGGGGCTTCAATAAGGCAATGTGGTCCTAAGTAGGAAAGGGAAAAAGATTTGAGGGTATTAAGACGCAGAGGGATCCCACGCAGCTCGACCACAATCTATTACATATAATTTCAAGCACAATTACCCAAGAATGGCGATGCGTGGGAAGGTGAGAGTCGGTGACTGAGTGTGTGGTCATTACCAAAACCTTAATTTTACCTTCAGACTAATCTGCAATATGTCCCAATGCTGAGATCATAAATGTAATGGCAGGGTTGTTCCTAAATCTGCGGGTGGATGTCACCCTCGGCTACCATTGTCGTCGGAGCAACGGAAAGATTTTCAAAATGGTTAGGAGACATATCGGAGATGGGGAGTGGATGTGGAGGCGAGGGAGCGCCATTTCCATGGATGGCCGGAAAGCATGGTTGTTTCCCAGAGCTCGTCAAACTTAGAGATTTCAAACACTACCGATTGCAGCGGTTTTCTATAGAGGACTTGTTTGATTGGTAAGGCGGCCTCCTCGAAACAGTTTGAGGAGATCAGAGAGTGGCGGAACTTCATCCGGATGTAGCGGCACTGGGAGATAGAACCTTTCTTCTTATTTTCAGTTCGGCTGCTGGTAAGCAAAAAGTTATTAAAGGGAAGGGTATCAAGGTCAACAGGTTGGGGGTTAACATTTCTTTCTGTGAAAGGAATCCTCGAGATAGCTCTAATTCATCTAAAATTGATGCTCATAGGTGGATTAAAATTCGTGGTGTGCCTCTCTATGCTTGGTGTGTTGATACATTTGATAGGATTGCAGAAAAATGTAGTAAGGTTTTGGCATTTGACAAGACATCCTCGAACCTGGATTACTTACTACTGTCGGCAGTTAAAATTGGCACCAGGTCTGAAGCTCAAATCCTGAAATCGATTGTCATTAAAGTGGAGAACATGTCTTTCTCTGTCATTATCGAAGAAGTGACTGATTCTATGAATGTGGGTGGAAAGATGAAGAGTCAACGCATGGGCCCAACCTTCAAATGCATTAGGAAACAGAGGTCTCGGGAGTCTAATGAGGTTCCAATGGTCCAGATGATGTCCTGTCGGAGAAGATGACGAATGTAGGGCCTTGTACTAATTTTGGTGAGGGGGGTCCACTGGATTACCATCGAGTGGGATAGGTTGAGTTTCAAATTTCAAAATCCAATCAAGGAGGATTTATGCAACTTTGAATTTCAAACGGCTACTAAAGTTGAGGCGGCTCTTGCTAACAACTGTCCACCGATGGACCGTATTTTTTTAGGACCCGAGTCGGGCCTGGTTAATCTTTCTGAGGAAGTGAAGCCCTGTTGCAAGTTTATTGACCTTTTTAATGGGTCTTCTTTCGTTGGAAAGGAAGCCGCTAGCTCCTCTTGTATTTCCCCCGGGATTTGGAACTTCGACCTAGAATGAGAACGAATGGGTCAGATTGCCGGTTTGTGATGAGGTAGAGGTGGTGCTTGATTTTATTTTTGAGTCTCCCATTACCCTCCTAGACTAGAGGGGGGGTGGTGAGAGGGTAAGCTGCTATAGAGAGAAAGCTGATACCATCCTCAAATTCGGCAAGTTGTTGGGCAACACCTTTGACGGGAAAGAGGACGACTTTATTAAGCTTCTAGAGCAGATTGAGGAAAGGAATTCTCTTTCTTCTCCAAAGTGGGGTAAAGAAGCAAAAAAAAAAGCTTTCGAAGAAGGATTGCAAGTTAGAGTGGTTGCAGACTCCTTTGTTTTTCAGTGGTACTAGAGAGAGACCGGCTCTATCGAGGGATGGCGTCGTGGTTTATCCATGATTGTGTTATGCTGGAACATTAGGGGTATGAGCTTTGTGCTTAAGCAGAGACATCTAAGGGATTTGGTGGCTAGGTATAACGTAGATATTATTTTGATTCAAGAGTCCAAAATTTCAGGTTTCAGTGGTCTTTCTCTTAGGTGTTTAGGGCTCATAATTTCTATGAGGTTTGAGGTTGTTGACGCTGTGGGGGCGTTTGGATTTTCTGTTTCGGAGGAGGGCCACGAGACGAGATCTTGTTGAGTGGAATGAAAAATCTTTAGAAATATATTCAATCTGAAAATGGAGTTGCTTTCCAAGATTAAGGATTTGGATTCTAAAGAGGAATTTGCCCCGCTTTTGTCTAATGACAAGGAGATCAGAATTCTCCTCAAGACTGAATTGCATGCCGTTCTTTGGAAGGAAGAGGTCTATTGGCATCAAAACTCTAGGGACAAATGGGTGAAGGTAGGAGATTTGAACACCAAATATTTTCAAACGAAGACTTCTAATAGGCAGCGGGGAAATTATATTCCTCATATCTGTATGGATGGCGAGATCCTGGTTTCTCATGATGCCGTTGCTTTTGTTCTGGTGGATCATTTTCGTTGCAGGTTTAAAAGCGAAGGTTGGCTGTGCCTGAATCTTAATGGTGTCAACTTTCTGTCGATTTCCTCCGAACAGAAATCAAAGCTAGAGAAAAAATTCTCTGAGGATGAAGTTAAAGTTGCTGTTTTTGAGCTTCACGAAGATAAAGCGTCGAGGTCGGATGGTTTCCCTCTGGCCTTCTTCCAAAGGAGTTGGGAGTCTATTAAAGGTGATGTTATGGCTGTGTTTTCTGAATTCCATTCCCGTAGATTCATCAATCACGAGATGACTACGAGTTTTGTGTCTCTCATTCTAAAAAAAGATGGGGCAAGTGAGGTGCAAGATTTTTGGCCTATTAGTCTTCTTAATGACTTCTACAAAATCTTGGCCAAAACTCTGGCGAATCAACTCAAGTTAGTTTTGCTGTGTGTTATATCTCAATCTCAAACTGCTTTTCTTAAGGATCACAATATCATGGATAGGGCTCTCATTGCCCATGAGCTCATCGATCCCTATCATAAGAAAAAGCGTATGGGGCAAATTCTCAAGGTGGATTTCGAAAAGGCATATGACAAAGTCGATTGGGGCTGTTTGGACAATCCTATGGAGAGCATGGATTTTGGTCTCACTTGGAGAAGTTGGATCAGAGGTTGTCTTTCGTCGGTTTGGTTGTCCATCATTGTCAATGGTGTGGTGGACAGTTTTTTAAGATGGAGCAGGGTATCAAGCAAGGGGATCGTTTGTCTCCATTCTTATTTCTGATTGTGGCTGAAGGGCTCTCCACGTTAATCTCGAAAGCAGCTGCGATCGGGTTGTTTAAGTTCAAAATTTCTAGGGGTGGTAGTGATATCAAACTTACAATATGCTGACGATACTATTTTATTCATCGATGGGTAGGAAGAAGTTCTCCGTGCAGTGCGCTCTGGGTTGAAAGTTAACATCAAGAGGTCTAGCTTGATTGGTGTCGGTATGGCAGATTTGGAGGTTTGTAGACTAGCTTCAATTGTTGGGTGCCTCCCTTTCTGTTATTTAGGCCTCCCCATTGGGCCTGGGAGTCCATGAAAAAACTTGTCATTCCCTATCATTGAGCGTGCTGAGAAAAGGTTGGAGGGTTGGAAGGGTAAGTATTTGTCTTTTGTTTGTAGGATTACTCTTATTAAGTCAGTTCTCCCGGTGCTTCTCGTTTATTTCATGTCTTTGTTAAGATGTCCTGTTTGGGTCAATCAAAGACTTGCGAAAATTCAAAGAAACTTTCTATGGTCTGGCGAAAATGGTATTTCCAGGATTTACTTGGTAGATTGGAGGTTGTTATGTAGGCTTAAAATTGATGGTGGGATGGGCATTCTGAGTCTCTGATCCTTCAATGATGCTTTGTTGGTTAAATGGCTTTGACGTATAGAGTTGGACAGAAATAGTTTGTGGAGAAAAGTTCTTAAAGATAAATACAGGTTAGGAGGGAGCTGTTGTGATATCGTTTCTTCCCCGCGGGTGGCATCGAGTTTCCAGAATTCGGTTTCGAAGGTTGTAGAAGTTTCTAGGTAAAGAGCGAGAATTGCTATCGGTGACAGGGGTAACACTTCATTTTGGCACGACGTGCGAATTGCCAAAGAGCCTTTATCTTCTCTGTTCCCCAACATTTATTCTCTCTCTCTTAATCACAATGCGTTGGTAATTTTGGTAGTATTCTTTAGAACATTGAATGCTCCAAAAGATTATACGATTCAAAGATCCACGAGGTGTCCAATCCTCTCAGTTTGCTTAAACTCTTTGTCATTCCTCAGGCATAATATCTCAATCTGTTGTATAAGAGACTAGAGGGTGCAGAAAAACCACCACCACCCCCCCAAACTTTATTTCCTTGGCTTTGGATTTGGCGGTCTAAAGCTCCTAATCGGGTAATCTGTTTTGTTTGGCTTATTGTTATGGACAAAATTTTGATAGTTGATAACTTGCAAGCTAGGGGTTTTTTGCTAGCTAACCGTTGTCTTATGTGTTGATGTGAGGAAGAATCTACCGAGTGCCTCTTCCTCCATTGCGGCTGACTTTTAAAACCTAGAGTTATATTCTTAAGTGGTTCAACATTGAGTGGGTCATGCCTTGTTCTTGCGGTGATTTGCTTGGTAAGTGGAAGAACGTTTGTAGTGGCTAGTAGAAATCCAGGCTTTGGAATCTTGTTCCCTTTGTGTTCTTTTGGGTTCTCTAGAAGGAAAGGAATAGTCAAATCTTTGAGGGCTCTCAAATTGAATCGGCCCATCTAGCGGATCGCATTAAGATCAAAACGGTGCAATGGGCTAAAAGCCTTAAGATTATTCACTCTTATTTGATTCAGTCTGCGCAATCTGGATTCTCTTGATGCGCCAGATTGCGCGGGGGGGAGGGGTGCCTCCTTCTGATGTTTGGGTTTTCCTGTTTGGGTGGGGTCTTTGTGATATCACTCTGGTGGTGTGGGGTTTGTTTTTGGTTTGTTTACTGTGGGCTGGGGTGGTGCGGGGTGATGGCTTTGCTGAAATCCCTCCTTTCCACTACAAAATAACACTATTAGCGGTAGCCAAAAACGGACAAAAAATTGCTACTATTAGTCCTGTTGCTACCAAAAACTGTCGCTATTAGTCTCGCCACTATAAAAAACTACCTTAACAGCAAGTGCCACTGAAACATCTTATTTTTTTAGTGTTCCCAGCTCGGGCGCGTGCTTTGTATCTCCTATGTTTTTCTTAATATAAGGGCGAGGTCCGTCCAACCTCATCGTCATTCATAAAAAAAGAAAAAAAAAACAATCTCCCAGTAATAATGGACAGGTTATAAGGGAATGGCCAAGAACAAAGCAAATGGATTGCTCTTTGGACACCATATAAGAATTGCACACCATATAAGTTATTCTTTGTCCTCTAGAGAATTGAAGGTATACAAGCCTGATTTCTTTGGTGCGGTGCAAATATCTCTAAACTTATCCATCTTTTTAACTTGGAGGAATGACGGTGGCTTGGGTATTAAGAGAACGTGAGAGTTCAATGCTGCCCTTTTGGGAAAATGGTTGTGGATATTGAGGTTCGATGATAACCAGCTCTTGGTGAACATGGTTAAGGGAAAATTGTTGCTATTTTTAAGTGATAGGATCGAATTAACCAAAATTTATCCTTGCACACGCTTCTTGTGATTGCACCTAAAATAATAATAATTACGGCACATCTCTCTTTCTCTCTCTCTCATCTCTCTTTCTTTCTCTCTCACTAATCTTGCTCTAATATCTCTCTCTCCTACTCATATCTCTCTTTCTCTCTCTCTCTCTCTTAGCAACTAAGATTTAGGCCATTTTAACTCTACGGTAGTACTTAATGGCCTTTATCAGAAAATTGGGTCAATTCTGATGCCCTAGAATCAATGAGTTTGCATTAGGTATCCATTATGTGCATAGATCAATCTTCCTTTGAAAACTCCTCGGGGAGAGAGAGAGATGCACATATATTTGAGTGCTAAACATATGTTTAACAATTCAACGATTTTTTACTTCCAAAACGTGGCTATGAAATCTGTTCTTGTGAATTCATGGCGTAGTTGGCCTCATCTTGGATCGCTCCTATTGTAGGAACCCTACAATTACATGGTGCAAGGGAGCATATCTATCTGCTAATCTCTTCTTCTATCTCTACACCCTTCTCTCTCTCTTTTGGTCTCCTCTTAATGGTAATATTACAAAATTTTCTCTCTATATCCAAGGTGCAATCACTAGGACAATTCAGTCGTTTTAAAAAATAAAATAATATCAATTTTTTACTAATTCGAGGCAACCACTTGGAAAGCATGTGCAAGTAAGGGCTCCCTTATTCTTTTAAAGATAACCAAATGAGAGGCATTACTTGCACTCAGAAATGTGGCCCTTCCACCAAAGTTAAAGAAAGACTTCGTATTTTAGGGAAAGACTTCGTATTTTAGGGACATGTGACTTATGAAAACGCAATCTGGGCCGTCTGATTTAAAGTTAATGGTATATAGATCCTTAGTGGATAAGATTGGAACAAAACACGATATTTATCATATGATCTATTATA
Source organism: Chloranthus sessilifolius (assembly GCA_021018995.1). Taxonomy (NCBI): domain Eukaryota; kingdom Viridiplantae; phylum Streptophyta; class Magnoliopsida; order Chloranthales; family Chloranthaceae; genus Chloranthus; species Chloranthus sessilifolius. The sequence goes on from CM037588.1 coordinate 22,569,670, forward strand.
GTCAACAGTTGAATCAAATAATAGCCTTTGACTATATTTAATAACATGATGAAGATTATATTTCGTACAAATCTTTTGCACTTAATATCTTTAAATGACGAGCTTCAAATCAATCAGTTTAGATGGTGTTTTCATATAGAAGAGGTCGCCAAACTTGTAGGTCTTTGTTTTGAACTCGATGCGAGGGCCAAGTTTCCAAGTGCAAGTAATGGCTCCCTAACCAAATTCATCTCTGTCACTGACCGAAAGAGTCAAGAATACTTACAACCAAATAGAGTCTCATCCTAAAGTGATCCGGGCGAGAGCAGAGAGCTGCTCTTTGCCTCCAAAGAGCTATACCAAACACAACCTAATATCCCTTCTATGTTGTTTGGCTTGCTTGCATCAGCTTTGTCGGGGGAGAGATCAAGTCATGACTCTACGTTGTAGTCTCTTGCCCTTTGCATAGCTCTTCGTGCTCACGTTTGTTAAGAGGCAGCGTAGACCTTCCTCCATGGGTTTTATGATGGCTTGACTTGGGAGTTCCTCCTCTCTTGGGTTCTACCATCTCCCCATTTTGGTGATTGGACAAGAAGCACTCTCCTGAGGGACTGGACTATACTGGACTATTCTTCTCGATCCCGGACCGACTGATGGATGGAGCCTCTTCTTCTGGTTAGGAGCTGTGTTTCTGGCTAGTGTGGGTGATCTTTGACATTCTTTCATTACATTTGACGTCCTTCCATGTAATGACCCGAATTGCTACACAAAAATCCGTGCCATTAAAATTCGTGTCATAGGCATGCGATGATTTAATTCTAATATGAGGATAAATTAATTGAGAAAATGCGAGCCATTTTTTTTTCTTTAAGAGATACCTCTCTATAGATCATGCGCTAATGAAAGGTAAAAAATATCGACCTTAATTTTAAACTATGCCTAAATCAACCGACTATAAAATTTAAACCCATTTAATATATTATTCAAATAAAGTCTCAGATATTTGAAATTAATCATGCACCTATAGTCTTGTAGTTCAAGTGTCACTTATCAAAACATAAAGTGAAATAAAATAATAAAAGTATCATCTATTTAACATCCCAAAAATCCCATGAAATTAAAGTAATTAACCTATAGATAAAAATCTTCCGGATGATCTTCCTTTTCCAATGATAGATAATCAGGATCTTCCTCTAAAAATAGGAGACAGGAGGATTTGTCACAAAATATCGGGGTAAGCAAAAATTTACACGGTGCTTAATAGGGAGGAGTTAATTACCCTCCATAACTTGAAACATTTAATTAACTAGTATGCACAAGATTTATCTAATTAATGTGATAAGAATTTAGAGATAGAGATATCATAAGACATGATGAAGCTAGCAAATTTATGATTATGAGATAGAGATTTAAAAAATTGTGCTTAAAATTCTACACATAACTTATTTATTACAAATTTGAGTTCTTTCATACTTCGTGAAACATACATGTGAGAAGTAGACTATTCTCAGTAACACATGTCTACATGACTTAACTACCAACTTAAAGTAATTTTCGCACATATGAGGTGCCAAAGCTAAAGTAATATTTATACTGATGGGAATCCCATCTATCATCGCCCATCAACAATTTTCATAATTAGCCATAGCCCTTACTCATCGAGGTGGTTCGTGCTTGGTCTGTGTCTTGACATGACATGATGAGATCTTATTAAAATCGAAAATCATACATATAGGACGATCGCTTGTCTTTTTTAGCATACATATAATTATAATTCTTGACTTGCCTTGTCGTAAATTCGTGTCGTGTCTAATTATATCTGTCTTAAAAATGACCTTTAAACTTACGAATCTTTTTGATATTTCATTCCATATATTCTTTGTTTAATAATCATGTTAAAGCTCATAGTGCAATAAGAATAAATAAAATATTGGTAATATATCGGAACATTCGTGATCACATCATCATAGGAAAATGCGGCTTATACATGTATAAAATAAATTTACAATTACAATACAATCTGATCGAATTATGACTTAATTAGTCAAAAAGTTTGACTTTTATAACTCGTTTCAGAATCGGAGAAATCAACCCATCAGATGTGAAGATCATAAAAAATTAGCAGGGGGTGATCATACTAAAATTTTCGTGATTCTACTCATGTAGGTGTTTGATCAAAGGTCAAACAATAATTCACAGAACACTCGGACAAAAATCAGATGCAGGAATTTACTATGCAGATTTTAAAGTAGGTGTCTTGGGGTCAATTTTTTAGATGACTAGCTACTGATTTACTTCTAGATAATGAAATAGTTTTGGTAGAGGGCATTGCCATCTACATCATCTCTTTGAAGGTCTGTAAAAGTTTTTACGGTTATATAAAGTTAGGAAAAAATTCAAACTAGTTAAAGATAGAATTTAGCCATCTACCTCTAATTTATATGCTAAATCAAAATTTCAAAGATATGGCTAGCATAATAAATTATCATAAATAAGAATTAATATACATGTGCTTGTACACGTATAATTAATTTACTCCTTTAAGTAAATTATCAAGTAAGGAGTAACAATCAATAAAGATTTTTATTCATATATGGCTAGATAAATAAGTGGGTCGAAACCAAAGAATGAAAAATTAAAAATTAATTTCTTGTTCATATACTACTAATTAATCAAATAAGTCAAATAAAGAATAAGTAATTAAATTTCCCTTACCTTGGATCCTAGCATCGCAAGAAAAGATGATTGCTAACTGATGATTTAGGCTTTCTACTTCAGATGTCCACAATGCAAGATTCAATGACCCAAGTCTAGTCTATAATACATTATCACAAAAAGACAAAAGTCAATCTCATAGGCATTGTGGGATCATGTGGCACCACAATCATAAGAATATTAGCATTTAAATCTCTAGGTCTCTAGAAATAGAAGAAGAGGTAAGATTAAGGAAGTGCGGTTCACATGTCTTGAAAAGTCTGAGGTAGTATTATATATTGTTGTTGATGATCTATGGAGGAAGATTGCTTATCATTGAAACTTTTATCTTCTCAGTGAACAAAGTTTTTGCTATGACTATATAGATGCTGATGTATGATGTTGCGGAAGAGAAATCAAGAGCAGAGATAAAGAGGGAGAGAAGGGTCACACAGGTGTTAGGGTCTGTGTGGAGTCTCCTTTAGAATTAGGGTTCCTCGAGAGTATTAAAGATTTATAATTGGTCTTGTGCGAGAAGTTTTGGGGAATTTGATGGACGGTGGTGATTCAAGTTTCTTTGTTTGGAGTCCTGATGAACTCAAACTCTACCTCTTTTCTTTTGTTTTCTTTTTTTCTTCTTTTTTTACTTTTTCTTTAATAGAAGAGGCTCCTAAGGAAGTTGACAGTTAGAGGAATTTTCTTAGTTTCAATCACAAGAAGTCCAAGACCCATGCTTTCACGTGGACATGAATTGTAGGGAAGTTTCATGAGAATTAATGAGGAGTTGAGATAAGGTGTTAGACATACATATAGAGGTGTGGTGTGAAATTAATCTAAATGCAATCATAAATTTATTTTCCATGGGTTTCAAGTAATTTGAGTCATTGATCTCAGGTACATGTCTTAAGACATCTATCCATGAGCTATAGCTAACTACGCTTAAACATGAAACTAATAATAATAATAATTTATTTATATTTCGTATAACTCATGAATAAATCTCTTTATTTATATGAGCTCATCGGGTTGGAGTCTGCATTGCGATAGTCGAAATCGAACATAAGTATTTCCTTCAGCTATTGCCGCATATATATACATATACATATATATATATATATATATATATATATATATATATATTTTATCATTAAATCAAAATTATTATTTAAATTAAAATATAAAAAAAATTTAATCAAAAGTCAATAGGTCAATGATATAGAATTTTAAGGTCATTACATTTCATGTGGTGGATGGTTATCTGCCATTTCTTGTTTGCTTTTTTTTTTTTGGCTTAGTCTAGTCTATGATGTAATTTATTTCTTAATGAATACATCTTTTCTTATAATAAAATAAAATAAAATTGCACACTCCATATATACAACGGTGTCATTATTGTTGGTATGCGCTTTTTTTAGGTCCCTTTCGTTCCCGGAACAAGCGGTCCAATTTGGTTTAAGTGGACTTTGACAGAAAGCGAGAGAATAATAAACTAGGAAATATTAAATGTTGAAAAGGAAAAGGCGAATTCTAAATGGAGAATACCCATGTTGATGCGATCGTCATCTACAGATATTTATCGACGCTACAACACGTCACTGATCACGAGCGGAGATGAGAGCTAGACTCCTTTGCTGAATGTCGGCCGACCAACTTTAGCAACTATAGATTGCCTAAAGTCTATCTAGTTTGGTTTTTCTACTCCTTCTAAACCTATGTAAATGCGGAGGGGTGGCCCATTATACTAAGGAGGATCGACCCCGTTCCTGAGTATCCTTCGTAAGCTCCCTTGGGCAAATCGGGTGGCTAAGGCTAAAAATTGGAAAAGGTTGGGGGACCTAATTGGCTCTAGGCTGAGAACTTGGGCAGGGATTTCCTAAATATCTAAGGCTACGGGCACTTATTCCTTTGATACTCATTAGAGAATCAAGGCTAGTTGGCCAACACCGCTAGCCTGACTACCTAGGCTTCTTAGAGAAGTGTCTACACTCTTAGGAATCTAGAAAGCAGTTCAACCCCTTTTGTTGAGAACCCCAGAGAGGACCTCAAAATTTTTTAAAGGACTAAACTTGAGAGAGGACAGATTGCTATGAGAAATTGGTGAGTATGGGTGTGGAAGGGGGGGGTGGGTGTGGGTCTTTTTATAGGTATTGGATTAATTACGTGCGTGGGGACAAGTGCGCAATTTATCAGTTGCGCGTAGTCACTATTGTTGGTACACACTTTTTCTGAGTTCCTTTCGGTCCCCGAAATAAGTGGCCCAATTTGGCCCAAGTGGACTCTGGCAAAGGCGATGAATTATAAATTAGAAAATATTAAATTACTGAAAGGAAAAGGCGAATATTAAATGGAGGATACCTGTGTTGATGTGATCGCCAGTTGTAGATATTTATCGATGCTGCAACACGTCACTGATCACACTTTAAGAAGAGCGAGGGCTTGCAGGTTGAACTCCTTTACTGAACATCTGCTGGCCAACTTCGACAACTTTGGGTTGTCTTTAATCTAACTAGTTTGGCCTTTTTACTTCTACTAGGATTCTAACGAATCTAATCTCCTAATCCTACTGGAAGTCTAATTGACCTGGTTTCCTGATCCTACTAGGAGCCTAATTGATCTAGTCTCCTAATCCTACTAGGAGTTTAAAAAAGGAGTTGTTGCCCGTTATGCTAAGGAGGATCGATCCTGTTCCCGGGTACCTTCCGTAAGCTCCTTTGGGCAAATTGGGTGGCTAAGAATTATTTTGTAAATATTGAGGATTAAAAATTAAATTTGAAGTTAGAATTGAGAATTATGAATCAAAAATCGAGATCGAGAATTAAGAATTTAGAGCTAGAATGAAGAATTCAGATTAGCATTAAGAACTAGAAGGAGAATTAAGAATTAGAAAGAACATTAAGAACTCAAACTAGAACTTAAGAACTAAGAACTAAAAATTAAGAACTAAAACTAGAAAGAAAACTAGAATTTAGAACTAGAATTGTCTAAAAGAAAGAAGCTCAGAAGAGAGAAATGTGTAGTTAATGTGTGTTGAAGGTTGTGGGGTAGGGGTCTATTTATAGGTTTCGGGCGAATTACGCATCCTGTGGGAGGTGCATAATTGGCTGGTTGGTCCCAATTTCGTGCCCTATACAACGCGTGTAATTGGATTGCGCACCTCGTCCTGGGCGCTTAATTGAGTTTCAGTCGGTCACAGACTAGGGAGTGATCGGTTGACTAGTTCAGTCGGGAATCCTAGTTCCAACTCGCTTGGAACTAATTGTGCTCCCTGTGTAGCACGCGCAATCCAATTAAGCACCTTCGTATATGCGTTTAATAGGGGAGTTCAGGCGGTCATGAGAATTAAAGACTAGGTCCAACTGGGGGCCAATTATGCGCTGGTGATGGGGCATGCAATCGATTCAGCGCGCTGGTGAGGGCGTGTAATCGGGTCTTCAGGCAGTCTACGGAAGGTGGAAGGCTGGTCCAAGTGGGACCAATTGTACTCATGTGTTCATGCGTGCAATCAAATTATGTGCCTCTGTGAGGGCACAAAATTCGAGACCTTCCTGGGCTAAGTCGGGTGTGAGCCACAGAGCTATTGTTTCAGCCTGGGGACTAACCATATACTATTGTTTCAATATATGATCCTATTTTTAGGGTTTTAAAGCTTTCTGAAAGAGTGAGCCCCTTTTCGAAAGTCATGGGCAAGGTCAAAGGTCGACTAAATAGATTTGTATACTCCGAGAGGCTAAATTGGGGTGTCTATAGATGCCCCTCTTCAGCACGTTCTTGTAAAATAAGAATGCGTCGAAGAAGTAGACACCCCTCCTCCGAAGGTGCCTTCTCATTTCTTTGAGAGATCACAAATATGAATCGGGGGGTTGACATGAGATGCTTGGCTTTCTTATCTATCAACGCAAGATAAAGGGAAGCATTCGGGGGCCCAGTGGTAGTTGTCGAGAGGTGTATCCTCATCAGCGGGTGCAAGTGGCATCCCGTCGCATGTTGCGACTTGTTGCAAGTGGCAGTCAAACGAGGGGAAATTGACACAATCGAGAGGTATGTCCTTATCTGCGAGTGCAAGTGGCATCCCGTTACATGTCACGACCTGCTACAAGTGGCAGTCAACTGGTGCTAACAGGTAGCGGGGAGCGTCATACGAATGTCTGAAGATAAGCTCAAGTGACCAGATAATATGATGTAATTTGATGTAATGGCGAAGGCTTTCATAGATCATGTTAGACCAGGTGTGTCATTGTTCACAACAGTGGCGCGTCAGGTGTCCTTTTCTAGTGGACATTTGTGATTTCTCAGAGTTGAGTGTACTTAATGTTTGGTTTCCCAGGGGAAAGAATAGATTGGAGTGGTGAGAAGTAAATTTGATAGGCGGGAGGTTTATTATTATTTTCATTTTTTTTTGAAAATTTGGGGGTTTTAACTTAAGATCAATTCAGTGGTAAAACGGCGAAAAACGTGGCTTCCAAGACGTCGTTGAGCAAATCCACCGGAGTTGGATTTGGGGACCAGACCGTTTGTGTGGTTGTCAAGGCAACACTTGGTATGCCGAATGCTCCGTCTAATGTTCTCGTGAATACTGATGATTATCTCTTATGGGAGGATTACAGTAATTCGTGAGTAAAGAGATACAAGTTTTAAAAATATTTGACTTAATATTAGCTAATTATATTTTACAAAGAATATCGAGTAGAAAGAAAGGGGTGATACTTACCTAAATTATTGCGAAAGGCCTTTGTGTCGCTTGCGATGGGACTTGCTTGTTGTTGTCTCTGTGGTGGTCACGCGATGGGGCATCAGAGTGCTTCTTTTTTGGTTTCTGCCGTGGTGAGGCCCACTGGTTGTTTGCGTGATGGGACATTGGAGGTCGTCACGATGGAACGTGATGATTGTCATGATGGGACATTTGGGGGGTTCGGCTCTTTACTTTTTGCGATGGGACCTTGGTTGAGGTTGTCCTTTGGTCGCTCGGTGGGATTTGGTGATTATGCGATGGGATAGCTAGGTTTATTTCTTTCTTTGGCAAATTTTGGGTTATATGATGAGATAGGGTTGTAGTTGCATCACGACAGGACTCATTATGGTGCGATGGAGTTTCAATGATGGTGTGTTTATGGGTGTATGGTGCATGTGAGGCTACGCAGTGGGGTAGTGTTGCAATGGGACTGTTAGGGGAGTGCATTTGGAATGGCGCAAGGTTCTTTGTGAATTCTAGGCTGTGAGTGCTACGTATAAGCCGTTAGTTTCATTTCTGGCTATTGCTATGTATAAGTTTTTGGTGTAACTGGGGAATTACGCGCATGGTTCATTGCTCGAGATTCAATCCTGTGCGGGTTAAGTTGTTTGTGATTGAAGGGTTGACGGGATTATTACGCACATGTAGGTTGGCGTGGAATCTAATTACGCGCATGTGTATATCTGTGGAATTGAAGAGTCAATGGTCCATACGGCGGAATGTGCAGGCGTCGCTTAGAATTCCACCCAGTGGCGAAAGTGCGTGATTCTAATTCCGCGCAGGTTGGATTACGCGGGTTTGGTTTGTCGCCAATGCAGTTTAATAGAGGTCTGATTGTGCGTGAGCTTTGCGGCGCTTGATTAAGAATGAGAGTGGTTGAACCAGCACTTGACTGGGTTGCGCGCGTTGTTCCTTGCTCTTAATTCGGCAGGAGTCTATATAGCCCGAGCTCCCTTCATTTTTCTTCATTCTCTCCTTTATCCGTGCGAGTCCGGGTTTAGGTTGTCTTGATTTCTATGTTTTGGTGAAAATTTTCGATCAGTCTGTTGGATTTTGATGTTGTTTCCTCCAATCTTTATGGTTTCGCTCATTCTACGCCCTGAAGTGGCTTCTGACGGAGGTGTAGCTATGGCTTGGGGGGTGTTGGGATTGAGTGGTAGCGTGCATCCGTCATTATTATTAGGAGGTGATGATGACGGGAGGGAAGTTTTACAAATGGATGGAAAGGGTGTTACCCAACTAATCCTCCCTTCACTTTTCTGTTGCTTATGATTAGACATTTCGAGCATCATTGTTTTGGGTTTAGTGTCTGTTTTGGGTTCTATGTTTTTTTATTTTTGGTTGTAGGTTAGGTTCTAGGTTTCGTTTTGGGTTGTATGTCCAGGAGGTATGCCTCCGGTGACTCTTATAAAATTTTTTGTTATAAATGAAGTGATATTTTTTGTTTTGTTTATTGCATTTATTTTATTTTTGTTTGTTTATGTTTATTGTTGTGTTGGAAGGTGAATGGATAGTGTTAAGATAGGGCCGCGATATACGTTTATTTATATTTATTTTTCTTTCGGTGTATGTTGTGCGTATTCTTGTTGTCTTATATTTGATGTGTTTATTTTTGGGGCTCTATGGTGGGAAAGTAAGAAACAAACTGAAAAAAAAAATTAAAAAAAATACCCCAGTTTGGGGTGTCGGTCTCGTAGCCTGAGTATCGCTACTAAGGTGATAGAGCTCTTAAAATAAATGCCCCACTTTCAAGTGATGGTGGGACTTTTATCAGCCACAAATGTCCTGAAGTGTATTTGTGATGCTCTCGCGTTGGGAAGTAGTTTGATTATTTTGGCCAAATGTCGGGCTTGATTGTGTAAGTGTTGAATGATCATCATGTATTGTAGATTTTAATAGGATTGAGATGAATGGTAGGTAATGGGTGATTGCATCGTTTATCATTCGAAAGTTTTCGGTTTTATTCTGAAAGAGATTTTAAAAGTCATTTGACTCATTGTTCGAAGAGAATAAAGGGTGAAAAAGAGATAAGGTTCATTGATATGAGGGTAGCTTCTTATTTAACTAATTTTTGAAATAGTAGTCAACTACTTTATTCTCGGGTGGGTAATGCGGTGCCATAATTGAGCTCTCCATCATGGTTCAGCACTATCAAATCATTAAATTTTGTGGTTAGCAGGGGTTTTGTCCTCCTCCTGCCACCGTACGATGACATCTACTAGTGTGAGGATGTCAAGGATGCCCTCACAATTCGGCTTATGCTTCCCTGGATTCATTAGCTGTTTATTCATTGTATTGCTCTCGCTCTGTTGTGCTTCTTTTCTGTATATTTTTTTAAACAACCTGCTAAAGCAAAAATTATGAGGTTTGATGAAACCTTCCATTTTCATTGTTTTTTGTGCTCTAACATCGACTCCAATGGCTGAAGGAGTGTATGAGAATCCATAGTTTTCTATATTTCAAAAAGGTTTCATGATTCACCGGTCCTTTTGATCAACTTGCCTGAATAGGAGGGGTGGTTAATAAGTCAGATGATTTCTAAAATATTTTTTGAAAATAATGACCTACAACTGGCAAATGCCTTGTGATGACGAAGGTGATAGATGTGTGAGTATGCTTGTTTAGGCTACATGACATGATGGTCATTGAGTTATGAATATCGCTGCAAGGTTTAGGACGTTCTTCCCCTGTAGCTATTTCCTTGACATGTTGCCGAAATAATGTAGGTACTCCCCTCATGGGTTTTGATTTTCCTCCATGTGAGGCGATTATGTAGGCATTGTTTCTTTGGCTCTAGCTCTTTGACTTTGAGTTCTCAGACGAGTAAGAGTTATATGTAAACCCTGAATTTTGGGGCGCTGAACAGTGACTTTGGGATGCATGCCTAACTGGTCATAGGTTGACCGGGTGAAAGTCAACTCGATGACCATGTTTACAACTTAGGTTGATGTCATAAGTGTGCAAGTGTGTGTAGCTTAAAGCTTAGTGAGTAACAATATACACCTATCTTGGGTGTATATGCCTAACACCGAAACAAGGGGAGTTATAAGGGACTTAATAACCTTAGAGGAGCTATTTCTCTTGTTTTGGGTTGGTAAGAAAAGTTAAGAGGATTTAAAAAGAGAGAGAGTAAGAAGTAGAGTAATTACATGGGAAGTTAATGTGGGTTCCAGATTTAAGAAGGATTTGAGCAATTAATGCCGGATACGACGCGTTAAGAACCGTTGAAGCAAAAGCTAGAAGCCCTAGCCTTTGAACCAACCATTCAATCAATCAAGAGATTGATTTGAGGTGAGTTTTGTTGAGTTTTAATGTGGATTATGTAAATAAGTAGTGGTGTATTCAATTGTTGTCCAAAAGATGAATTAAAGATGTAAAAATGAAGGAAAAATGGAAAAGAAGAGATTTGGAAGAAATGCCCGAAAAAGGGCTGAGTTTCTGACCAAATCGATTAATCGATTTTGGTTCAGAAGTAAGTTGGGCAGAATTGACTTTCAGAAGTAAGCTGGGCAGAATTACCCGAAACCGATTGATTGATTTGAAATCGATCAATCGATTATGGAATTTCGATTAATCGATTAATCGTCTGAGCACTTCCAGTGGCTGGAAAATGGAGAGTAAGGAAAATCGATTGATCGATTTTAAAATCGATCAATCGAGTTTGGATTTTCGATTAATCGATTTGGGATCGATTAATCGATTTTGGGAGATCGATTAATCAATTTTGGCAGTTTAGTTGTCTTTTGAATTAGACTTTGAGGTTCAAGGAGGGTCTTATACCTTCTTTATGGCATCTTTCTTGATGCTTTGCATATTCCATGGTGTACCATAGGTGGTACGAGGGAACGCAAGCATAAGGAGCCATGTTAGACCTTGTTGCTTGGACATTCAGAGACGTGAGGTAGGGAACACCTTGAACATGTATTTTAATTTTCAAAAGCATATATGTAGAGTGATTCAAATGAATATTTATGCATCAAAATGTGAATCTTTAAATGTGTGTGTGTGACACCAAGTAAATAAATGAAAATGAGACGGTCTCAAGGGATGAAAATGTGATAAAAGCATCTGTATGATGCGATTGACTTAGACATCCTAGGGATGTATGTGACATTATAAAGCAAAAGTGAACAAAGATTGATAAGGCCTAATCGATATGAATTAGTACAATTACACGGTGAACAACTATATGTAGCAAACATTTGATACTTTTGTTATTTAAGGTTTGAACAGAATACCCCACCGACGTGGCGGGATACCCATGATTGACTCGGCAGAATATCCGTGACCGGTACGGCGGGCAATCCATACACCAGTTTGACATCCCAGGGATGTGTGTATGAGACTAGAAACCCCGTCGCCTATGAGAAAGGGACTTGGGTGGTATTCAAGAAATAAATAGATATGAAAACTATCTATTTAGATGACGATGGAGGGTATTCCATTGGGCACCCTACTCTATAGTAAGTTGGGGAATATTTAAGTTAAGATTTAAGTAATTAGGCTGAATCAATAACTAATATCAGCAAGTTGAGAATGAATAAATACATGTAAAGTAACAGTTGCATCTAGTACATTTTAAAAGTTATTTAAGATGTCTTCTTAGTAATTCTATCAGATAAATCATGCTTTTAAATTATTTTAGAATATATGTGAGAGCTTGACTTATATGTTCAATTGTTGTTTTCCTATTGAGCTAGGATGTAGTTCACCCCTTTAGACTATACATCACAGGTCCACTGCTTGTGGCTGCCAAGGCTTTAGGAGACGTAGATCCGGGGGATTCGGATTATGTGCCCGGAGAAGAGTTTGAGCCTCCTCCTGAGGACTTCTTCTTGAGGACCGGTGCGTACTTTGAGAGTGAGTTTTGAGAGCATTCTGTACGGCTTGATATGTCAAGCCTTATTTTGAGAAACATGCAATTAAATGATATATTTTTTTGGCTAACCATCTGGGGTGATCCTGTTTATCACTGATGGTTCGGGTCGGTTCTTCTGTTCATACATTCGCATGGAAGTAGAACTGTCCATTGAGCTTTTAGTTTTAGAATAGCAGATCTTTATTGTATACTTGTTGCAGTCCATATGTTTTACTTGATTTATTATCGCTTGGTTATACCAATGTTCCGTACGGACTTCAAGGGCATAGCCTAGAGGGTCATGCTGATGGCACGGGTTTTGGGGTGTCAAAATTTGGGCTGTCACAGTTGGTGTTAGAGGTTTTTTCTTTTAGAAAATTTGACAAGTCTTGCTTTGTCAGAGCATAGGGACTTCTACTAATGAAACTTTAGTTTCACGTGCAGACCGTGATGTCTTATAGAGGAAGAAGAGGCCGACCCAGGGGTGGTCATGAGAGGAATTTATGTAGTAGAGATGACTTCATCTCGTCTACGAACAGAGTACCTATGGGAAACAGAGAGGTTCTCGAGGGTAGTGGTCCATAGAATCAATATCAGGAAGAGAATCAGGATCGAGATTGTCAGGGTCGAGATAAGAGGGAACAAGAAAGAATTAGGGAAAGAAATGAAGAGAGAGAAGAGCGTCAATGGATGATGCATACCATGGAAACCATGGCGACCGCCATGGCTCAACAAGCAGCATCCTTGGCAGCTCACACTGCCAGTGATCAGCATCAGCCACCTACACCTCCAGTAGGTCCGACTCAGCTAGTGCCCTCTGCGTTTACTGAGTTTAGGAGGATGCGACCTCCTAGCTTTTTAGGGCCAGCGGAGTCGATGGCTGCTGAGAATTGGCTGAGAGAGAAGGAAAAAGTATTCAGCATGCTTACATGCATGAAAGATGAAAGCGTCCGTTGGGTAGCTTACATGTTAGATGGGGAGGCTGGGCCTTGGTGGAAGTCCGTTTCTAAGACTAGGGCTTAGGAGACCCCAGGATTGCCCTGGATGTGAGCTGAGTTTGTGGAGGAGTTTAATAAACAGTATTTCCCTAAGGTAGTGAGGAATCAGATGGAGATACAGTTTTTATAACTCTTGCAAGGACGAATGACAGTAAGAGAGTATGGAGTGGAGTTTATGAGGCTTGCTTGCTTCGCTCCCGATTACGTGATTACTGATGTGATGAGCACGAAGAGTTTTCAACAAGGCTTGAGACCGAACGTTAGAGGAGGAGTGGCACCGTTTCAGTTAAAGACCTATGGAGAGGTCATGAGTAAAGCTCTAGTTGTTGAGAAAGAAAATAATAATCAATACCACCAAAGGGAACAACAGGGAAGAGGGAGTGTAGATCAGAGTAGAACAGAGAACTATGAGCCGGTGAACAAAAAGTCGAGATTCATAGCACCTAATCAGAGACAACCATTCCAAGTAGGGTATGGGAGACCGGCGCAGCAAATCAACCATAAGAGATTTTCATTGCTTGCATCGGGGAGGCCAATACGATATGAAAGCCCTGCTGCCACCACTGGAGCAGCAGTTACACAGGGTTCCTCACGAGTTGCTTCTTCCACACCTAGGGAGACTTGTGCCAAGTGTGGCAAGTCTCATAAAACGGCGGATTGTAGGCAAGGGACACGAGGTTGCTATAAATGTGGCAAGGTGGGCCACATGATTAAAGATTTTCTTGAGGTGAACAAGGATAAGACGACTTTTGCTTCTATGCCATGACCAATACAAGCGAGGAAGTTGGTCATACAAGGGAGAGCCTACGCAATCACAGCCTAAGAAGCAGGGAACGTACATGACGCCATCCAAGGTGAGATTCCTTTTGAATAAAGAATTTCATTTCATTAAAATTTTAGATAGAGAAGGTGCATCCATTAGAAAAGCGTGTAGACTCCTTTTGTACGTTAAAGTTTCTAAATAAAATATATGCTATATAGGTATACATATGTGTGTTATAGGTACGCTCGTTATATACATACGTGTGTTATAGGTACGTTACGAGTGTACGAGAAGGGATGCTATATAGTATGTGAAGCAAGAGTGTTGATAGACCTAGGGTCTATCCACTCCTTTGTTACTCCGAGGTTTGCAAAAAGAATGAAGATTGTTCCAGAGACATTGGACTTTATTCTATCAGTGTCTATTCCGACTGGAGAATTAGTGGACACAGAATTGGTTTGTAAGTCAGTGATAGTTGGCATTGATGATAGAAAAGTGCATGAACTGGACGGAAAATTAATATTATTAGACATGCAAGGATTCGATGCGATCCTTGGCATGGATTGGTTATCACAACACTGTGCAACCGTTGATTGCAAGAACAAGATTGTCATCTTCAGACCTAACACTAGGAGATCGTTTTGATTTCGAGGGGAGAGATCGACGCATATGCCACTTATCTTTACAGTCAGGGCCAAGCGCTTGCTCAGAAAGGGTTGCAACGATTATTTAGAATTCTTGAAGGAGGATAAGGAAGAGAAGAATATTATCTCTGAGATAGCAGTGGTGCGAGAGCTTGAAGATATATTTCTGAAGGAATTATTAGGATTACCTTCAGAGAGGGAAGTGGAATTCGCCATCGACGTAGCACCAGGAACGAAGCCTGTTTCAAAAACACCATATAAGATGGCTCCTGCTGAGTTGAAGGAGTTGAAAGAGCAGTTACAAGAGCTCATGGACAAAGGGTTTGTAAGATCGAGCGTGTCTCCATGGGGAGCACTGACCTTAGTTGTAAAGAAGAAGGATGGGTCAATACGACTGTGCATTGACTATCGCCAATTGAACAAACTCACCATCAAGAACCGATACCCTTTGCCTAGGATAGATGACTTGTTTGATCAGCTGTAAGGAGCGAAGTATTTTTCTAAGATCAATATGAGATTTGAATACCATTAGTTGAGAGTCAAGGCCGAGGATATTCAGAAGACTGTATTCAGGACATGGTATGGACACTACAAGTTCTTGGTGATGCCATTTGGATTGACGAATGCCCCGGCGTCGTTTATGGATTTGATGAATCGGGTGTTTAAATAACACCTGGACTCCTGCGTCGTGGTATTCGTTGATGATGTCCTAATATACTCTAAATCAAAGGCAGAGCATGAAGAACACTTGAGAGTTGCTCTACAAACTTTACGTGAACACCAACTGTACGCTAAGCTCAGTAAGTGCGAGTTTTGGTTGGAGGAAGTTAGCTTTTTAGGATATGTCGTCTCAAAGCATGGTATCATGATATATCCAGCTAAGATCGAAGCAGTAGTAAATTGGGACCAACCAAAGACTGTGACTGACGTCCGTAGTTTCCTTGGACTAGTCGGCTATTATCGATGTTTTATTGAGGGGTTTTCAAAGATATCGGGATCGCTCACGAGACTTACACGGAAGGATGCAAGGTTCGAATGGAGTGAAGTGTGAGAGAAGAATTTTCAAGAACTCAAGAAGAGACTCACTTCAACTCTAGTACTAGCAATTCCTTCAGGTAGTGGTGGGTTCGCGGTATACAGTGATGCTTTGTATAATGGTTTGGGCTGCGTGCTCAACCAACACAAACAGGTGATCGCTTACGGGTCAAGACAGTTGAAACAGCATGAAAAGAACTACCAGACACATTACCTGGAACTAGCAGTGATCATATTTGCGTTGAAGATCTGGCGACATTATTTATACAGTGAGACTTTTGAGATCTTCACCGACCATAAGAGCCTTTGATACTTATTTACACAAAAAGAGCTGAATGAGACAACACAGATGGATGGAGTTCTTCAAGGACTATGATTGTTCCATATAGTACCATCCAGGCAAGGCTAATATAGTAGCCGATGCCTTGAGTTGAAAGGGTTCAGCTCAGTTGGCTAGTTTGATTTTGGGTATGCACCGATGGAAATTATTTGAAGACCTTTCTCTGTATGATGCAAACATTCAGGTATAACGTACAGGAGCCTTTTTGGCTAATATATCAGTGAGACCAATGATATTTGAGCATATCCATGAGCTACAAACGAAAGACCCGACGCTAACCAAGATTCATCAAGACGTGTTTCAAGGCATTAGACCTGAGTTCTCAGTGAAAGAAGATGGTTCTTTATTGTTCGAGGGTCGTCTTTGCATTTCAGACAATGCCGATCTACGGCAAACTATCCTTGATGAAGCTCACAAGTCAAATTACGCAATCCACCCTGGTAGCACGAAAATGTATCAAGATTTGAAAAAGAATTACTGGTGGAGAGGTTTGAAGCAAGGCGTGGCTAAGTATGTGTCATGGTGTTTAATGCGTCAGCAGGTAAAGATCGATCATAGACACCCTGCGAGGTTATTGCAGCCTCTACCCATACTAGAGTGGAAGTGGGAATCGATTTCTATGGACTTCATCGTGGGATTACCGCGTACTGCAAAGAGATATAATGCCATTTGGGTAGTCGTAGACCGATTGACTAAGTTAGCACACTTCCTGCCTTACAATACGATGTACACGGCGGAAAGACTTACGGAATTGTATATGAAAGAGATCGTGTGCCTACACGGAATTTTGAGCAGTATCATTTCTGATTGTGACCTATTATATACATCAAAGTTCTGGAAGAAATTTCAAGAAGAAATGGGAACGCAACTCGACTTCAGTTCAATATTTCATCTCTAGACTGATGGGCAAACAAAGCGAGTGAACCAAGTGATAGAGGACATGCTCAGAGCATGTATGCTTGAATTGCAAGGGTCATGAAATCAACACCTACCGTTGATTGAATTTGCCTACAACAACAGTTTCCAAGCGAGCATTGGCATGACACCGTATGAAGCCCTTTATGGAGGGCGATATAGATCACTCATCAATTGGGAGGAAATTAGTGATAAATTTGTTTTGGGACCTGAGATACTTGAAGATAATGTCATTTATGTTCGTATGATAAGAGCAAAACTTAAAGCGACTCAGACCAGGCAGAAAAGCTACGCCGATATCAAGCAGACCAGTGTAGACTATAAAGTGGGTGAACACGAGTTTGTAAAAGTGTCACCGATGAAAGGCGTGATGAGATTCAAAAAGAGAGGGAAGTTGAGTCCCCGCTACCTTAGACCCTTCAAGGTTTTGGGTCGAGTTGGGGAAGTTGCTTACCGCATTGGATTACCACCGTTATACGATCAGGTGCACAATGTGTTTCACGTATCTATCTCAGGAAGTATATTAATGGCCCTACTCATATTTTGGGTAGTCAACCTTTGGAAATGCATGAATATATGAGTATGATAGAGGAACCGGTAGAGATATTGGATCGAAAAGAATAACTGTTGAGGACAAAAGTGATTCCATTAGTGCTTGTTAGATGGAAGAATCATCCGGCCGAAGAAGTACATGGGAAAGAGAGGCCGACGTAAAGAATAATTCCCGGCCTTATTTGTGGCAAGTTGAGAGCTAAATTATATCATTGCAAGCATGTTTGTACATCTAAACCAATCATGTAATCAAATGTTGACCGTTTTGGCCAACTTACTCAATGGAAAGAATGTGTGTTGAAAAAGTGCCTTGGTGCGATGTAAACTCATGGCATAGTGCTCACTATGTCAAGCCATAGCTAATGAAGACATGGTTCACAAAGCCAATGACCAACTGGTCAAGAATTACCATGAAAATGAAGGAAAAATAAAGTATAATTTTTTTTGAGAAATCTGTCAAAACCGATTAATCGATTTCCAAATCGATTAATCGATTGTGGAAAATCGATCAATCGATTTTGGTCGATTGAACGACTGGCACACGCCAGTGAGATGACAAACCTGGGAATTTAATAACAGCAAAATTCGATTAATCGAGCTGAATTCGATTAATCGATTTTTAAAATCGATCAATCAATTTCGCGTCGCTGAGTGTAAGTTATGAAAATCGATTAATCGATTTTTAAAATCGATCAATCGATTTTTGCCTATATATATCAGTTTTGGGTTTTCTTTTCCCATTTCAAAATTTAGTTTGGGTTTTTCTGTTGGGCGCCATTTTTCTTCCTCTTCTAACAGCCATAACAGCTAAGGTTTTGGGGGATTTTGGATCGATTCGGATCGAAAACCTCCGCCATTTGGATCTAGCGTCTCAGGTAAACCCTAGATTCAAATTCTTTTTCAATTTTCACCATCACAGCCCTAGGTTTTAAAAGTTTTGATTTAAAATGCCACCTAGAATGCGATTGGCCATGAAACAATCAACGCCAAAGCTCCCGGTTCGGTGTAAGAACACCGCACCGCCACCACCATCACCATCACCTCCATCATCACCACCTCCTTCATCAGATTCTGAATCTGATTCGATGAGCGCACCTTCACGCAAGTCGTCACCGATACCCCAACCACCACCCGAAAACTTGCCCCAACCAAATGAGTGGTGGGCGGCAAAAGAATTCACAGATGAGTACATCGTTGACAAAGCTTTGTTTACCGACCCTGATGTCGAGGGCGAGACCCAATGGGCCTAGCAATACCTTCAAAAAGCGGGTCTCGTAAACCTTTTGACCCCATCGCACATACACTTTTATCCTCGACTCGTGCGCCTATTCTACTAGAACCTTAGGGCAGGTCAAGTTGACGACACGGTTACGACCGAGATTGACGGTCGTAGCTACACATTTACACGCTGCCATGTGCACGAATCCCTAGAGTGTTACCTAAATTTTGTGCCCGAAACCACCCTCTTTTCACCATTTACCAAGGAAACAAAATTTGAGGACATCATGACGGAGATGACTAGAGGAAATATGGGGTTCAGGCAAATCCATAAGGAGGGTAGACCTACCTCCTTATATGTGGATGCTTGATTCTATAATCAAGTGTAATTTATACCCTATGTGACACGATACAGAGAGGGTCTAGTTGGTCCAACAGGCCTTATACGCAGCATACTGCGGCCGTTGGTTTGACGCGACCAAACTCGTCATTGAGGGTATGATTTATATCAAAGGGAAGATGATGAAGGGTCCTTTGCGACCTAAGGAGAAGATGTCATATGCTCGCCTTATATCGAGCATGTTGGAATGCTACTCTGACGCCCCAGAGTATGCTATTTCACCTGTTGAGAGGAAGGCTACAAACCACGTGAAGCATTACTCCATCGCTTCGTGGGGCTGTAGCTATCGACAGTTAAAGAAATCCCTACCAGTAGAGGGACCAGCACCAGCACCACCCCCACCACCGCATAAGGATCCACCAGCTGAGGGAGCACCGTCTCATGGCTCAGTGCCACCCGAGGGGCAGTCCATAGTGCCACCTCCTACTACATCATGATCGCCTCCTGCTACTTCTACACCTACATCTTCCTACAGTCAACGAGCCACTCACCCCGCTCCTACTATTAACGATGTGTTGGCCCGGATGGAAGCCAACAACCAGTAGATGAACCACCGCTTAGACTTTCTGATGTACCATACTATGCGGTACATCTATCCCGCAGACTTTCAGCAGCGCCTCATAGAGGAGCAGACTTGGACGCCTAACGCTCCTATTGAGGGTGCAACTGACGTCAGCACATCTGATTCGGGGCCACCGCAGTAGCCAGGCGAGGGATCGCACCAGCCAGACATAGCAGACCAGCCTGGAGGGGGGATTGCGTGAGCTTGAGATCATGGCATTTCTTTTTGGTTGAGATTACTTTTTTGAGTTTCGTTGTAATTATTTTTGGAGCTGTAATTATTTTATTGAAAATTGTAAATTTTAGATGGAAATTACTTGAAATCTCATGTATGACACTATGTTGGCATGGATGCGATTGTATGGGGAATTATACTGCTTTATATCGCAAGTGAATCAAAGTTAAAATTTTGTCAACTACCTTCGACTGTGCTTCTTTAGTTTACATCGTTATCTAGGTAATTCGTTTCGTGTAGGATGAGTAGCTTAGTTAAATTGTAACTATGTGTGTTTGTGTGTGTGGGGAGACTCCATCGACACCCCTTCGGGTTCATTTTTGATGACGAAAATTCCCAAGGTGGGGAGAATATAACATCTCTGAATTTTGGGGCACTGAATAGTGACTTCGGGATGCGTGCCTAACTAGTCATAGGTTGATAAGGTGAAAGTCAACTCAATGACTGTGTTTACAACTTAGGTTGATGTCATAAGTAAGTGTGCTAGTGTGTGTAGTTTAAAGCTTAGTGAGTAACAATGTACACCTATCTTTGGTGTATATGCCTAACACCGAAACAAGGGGAGTTATAAGGGACTTAATAACCTAAGAGGAGCTATTTCTCTTGTTTTGGGTTGATAAGAAAAGTTAAGAGGATTTAAGAAGAGAGAGAGTAAGAAGTGGAGTAATTACATGAGAAGTTAATGTGGGTTCCAGATTTAAGAAGGATTCGAGCAATTAAAGCCGGATACGACGCGTTAGGAACCGTTGAAGCAAAAGCTAGAAGCCCTAGCTTT
Organism: Chloranthus sessilifolius; assembly: GCA_021018995.1. NCBI lineage: Eukaryota > Viridiplantae > Streptophyta > Magnoliopsida > Chloranthales > Chloranthaceae > Chloranthus > Chloranthus sessilifolius. The sequence goes on from CM037588.1 coordinate 22,590,366, forward strand.
TGAACCAACCATTCAATCAATCAAGAGATTGATTTGAGGTGAGTTTTGTTGAATTTTAATATGGATTATGTAAATAAGTAGTGGTGCATTCAATTGTTGTTCAAAAGATGAATTAAAGATGTAAAAATGAAGGAACAATGGAAAGGAAGAGATTTAGAAGAAATGCCCGAAAAAGGGCTGAGTTTCTGACCAAATCGATTAATCGATTTGGAAAATCGATTAATCGATTTTGGTTCAGAAGTAAGCTAGGCAGAATTGACTTTCAGAAGTAAGCTAGACAGAATTGCCCGAAACCGATTGATCGATTTGAAATCGATCAATCGATTCTGGAATTTCGATTAATCGATTTTAAAATCGATTAATCGTTTGAGCACTTCTAGTGGCTGGAAAATGGAGAGCTGGGAAAATCGATTGACCAATTTTAAAGTTGATCAATCAAGTTTGGATTTTCGATTAATCGATTTGGGATCGATTAATCGAAGTTTAGATTTTCGATTAATCGATTTGGGATCGATTAATCGATTTGGGATTTCGATTAATCGATTTTGGGAGATCGATTAATCGATTTTGATAGTTTAGTTGGCTTTTGAATTGGACTTAGAGGTTCAAGGAGGGTCTTATACCTTCTTTATTGCATCTTTCTTAATGCTTTACATATGCCATGGTGTACCATAGGTGGTACAAGGGAGCGCAAGCGTAACGAGCCATGTTAGACCTTGATGCTTGGACATTCAGAGACGTGAGGTAGGGAATACCTTGAACATGTATTTTAATTTTCAAAAGCATATATGTAGAGTGATTCAAATAAATATTTATGCATCAAAATATAAATCTTTAAATGTGTGTGTGTGTGTGACACCAAGTAAATAAATGAAAATGAGACATCCCCAAGGGATGAAAATGTGATAAAAGCATCTATATGATGTGATCAACTTAGACATCCCAAGGATGTATGTGACATTGTAAAGCAAAAGTGAACAAAGATTGATAAGGCCCAATCAATATGAATTAGTACAATTACATGGTGAACAACTATATGTAGCACACATTTGATACTTTTGTTATTTAAGGTTTGAAGAGAATACTCCATCAACGTGGCGGGATACCCACGACTGACTCGATAGAATATCCGTGACCGGTATGGCGGCCAATCCGTATATTAGTTTGACATCCCCGAAATGTGTGTATAAGACTAGAAACCCCGTTGCCTATGAGAAAGGGACCTGGGTGGTATTAAGGAAAGAAATAGATATGAAAACTGTCTATTTAGACGATGATGGAGGGTATTCCATCGGGCGCCCGACTCTATAGTAGGTTGGAAAATATTTAAGTTAAGATTTAAGTAATTAGGCCGAATCAGTAACTAATATCAGCAAGTTGAGAATGAATAAACACATGTAAAGTAACAGTTGCATCTAGTACATCTTTTTAGTTGTTTAAGATGTCTTCTCAGTAATTCTATCAGATAAATCATGCTTTTAAATTGTTTTAGAATATATGTGAGAGCTTCACTTATATGTTCAATTGCTGTTTCCCTATTGAGCTAGGATGTAGCTCACCCCTTTAGACTATATGTCGCAGTTCCACTGCTTGCGACCGCCGAGGACCCGTGCGTTCTTTGAGAGTGAGTTTTGAAAGCATTTTGTACGGCTTGGTATGTCAAGCCTTATTTTGAGAAAAATATAATTAAAAGATATATTCTTTTGGTGAACCATCTGGGGTGATCTTACTTATCATTGATGGTTCGGGTCGGTTCTTCTGTTTATACTTTGACATGGAAGTAGAACTGTCCATTGAGCTTTTGGTTTTGGAATAGCAGATCTTTATTGTATACTTGTTGAGGTCCATATGTTTTACTTGATTTGTTGTCGCTTGGTTATACCAATATTTCATACGGACTTCAGGGGCACGGCCTAGAGGGTCGTGCTGATGGCACAGGTTTCGGGGTGCAAAAATCTGGGCTGTCACATTATAAGTCAAAGATATTGTTGGGCAGATGATACATGTATATATATATATATTTTTTGGTATATTTTTTTTTGTTATTACTATTATGTTATGGTACAACATTTGTTCCTTAAGCAGGGGACTAACTCAGGAAGTCTACTTGGTGGGACATGTTGGATGGTCGAAGTGACTGCTCGATTAGATAATATTGTTTATGGGTCCTCGATCCCTTTCGATCTAATCGATCAAGGATGAGAGAGAGATTATGTTCGAGTTTGTGGTTTGGATGATGTGAGATTTGTCGAAATAGGTGTGACGACTTTTCACTTCTTTGTTTGATAAATCTTTTATGGTCGGGGCCTCCTTTTCGGGAGAGACCTTCTTTCATTTTTTGATGGAGTGAGGCATCTCGTAGAGTTGGAGCAGAGAGTTGTTAGAGAGTTTTCCTGAATTATTTACCGATTGTTGGAAAGTTGTTCGTGGGTGAAGTTGGAGTGGGATGTGTTGAGAGGGAATGTGGTGTTGTAAAGGTAATGAGAGGATAAGACAGAGGTAGAGTAGGAGGAGGAGACGCGAGGGCATAGGCAAAGGTGGACCTTTTCGCCGTGTGGGGTGGTTTAGTTTTTCCTTGTTTCGTTTGATGCATATTTTAGGTTTATCGTGAGGTTGTTTTAAAGCTTTGTTTGTAATTTTTCGAGGAGGTTTAACTTCGAAGGTTTGATGTTTCGGTATTATCATCGATTGAATTTCTATGGGGACCTTGATTGTGAGGTCTATGGCGATTTTGATCTGAGATTCAGATAAAATTTCAGTTGTGATGTCGAATTTATATTGTGAGGTTTGAGGATTAGGTGACATGTTAGTTTGGATGTTGATCGGAGTTGTAGGATTTGGGTTTGATTTGATCTCGAGAGTGGGAGGAGTGACAATTTTTTGGGTTTGTTTCTTGTCAGGTTCAGTGGTTGGTTTGAAGGCGATTGAAGTTGGTGTTGTAGGGATAGGTTCGATGATAGGTTCGAGATTGATGATAGGTTTAGTTTTGATAACGGGTTCACTTTTGGTGACAGGTCCAAGTTTGATGACGGGTTCAAGTTTAATGATGGGCTCGGATTTGACGATGGGTTCATGTTCAATGATAGGTTTGGATATTTTGATAGTTTGAGGTTTGATGACAGGTTTGCATTCGGTAATTGGTTTAGGTTTGACGGTAGGTTCAGGTTCGAGGATCTGTTTGATGATAAGTTTAGATTCAAGGCTTAGTTTCGTAGTTGGTGGAACGGTAAGTTCAATAGTGGGTTTAAGTTCTTACTTCAGAATTGAGGGGATGATAAGTTTGGTAGGGTTGATTCATGTGTTGGTTCTGAAATTAGCCCAACAAGTGATTCTGGAGTGGATGGTTCGGAGGTCTGTTTGGCGATAGAGTCGGATTCCAGGTTTCATTTTGAAGTTGGTGAGGTGACGAGTTCGGTAGTGTTGAGTTTAGGTTTTGAAATGGGTTTTGGTTCGAGAGCTGATTCCGAGGTTGGTGGGGTGATGTGTTTGACAATGTGTTCAGGTTTGGGGGTTAGTTTCGGAGTTGGTTCGATTAGGGGTTTTGATTGGGTTACGGGTTCATGTTCAGAGTTTATCTTTGTGATTGGTTGAAGGATGAATGGTGTTGTAGTACATGGATAAATTAATTCAGGAATTGCTTTTAGGGTAGGTGAGGGGGTTGTTTAGGGAATGGTCGCATAGTTGGTTTCGACTGAGGTAGCGTGGGGATTGGTATGCTTGTTGGTAGGCTGTCGAGTCCAAGGGTAGGTTGAGTTGGTTCGGAGATAAGTGCATTGAGCTTGGCGATGAGTTTGCTGATGGGTTGAGTTAGTTTACGGGTGGATTCAGTGATAGTTTGGATTTTAGTGATCTTGGTGACCGATTCAGGGCGAAAGGTAATTTCGCATTTATCGATATGTGGGATAGGGTTAGTTGGTGGTGAATGGATAGTATGTACATGGTTTGAAGGGGGTTCAATCCTCTAGATCAGGCTAGCCGGATGGAATGGGGTGGGAGTGAGTGAGTGTACGGTATCGTATACGGGTTGAGGGCTTGATGGAGTTTGTTCAAACAATGGGTTGTAGCAGGTGATGTTAATTTACACAATGTCGGGGAGTTTGTTTTGATCATAGTGTGGGTTTCTGTATTGGTTGTTGTATAAAGGTTGGTAAGGGTGTTGATCTTGGTTTGTGTGTGGTAATTGGTTTTGGTAATGGTATAAGTTTGGGTATAGATCTTGAGCTTGGTCATATGGGTGGTATGGTTGCGGATTTGTTTAGTTTTGTCCTTGGTTTGTGTTTATTTGTTCAGGGCTTAAAGGATCATTTATGGTGTTTGTCTCTGGGTCATTGGAGGAGGATTCGTTGGTTATTAGGGTAGAGAGATCAAGGTCCCCATTTTTCAGGTGACGCTCTATGCATGAAGCACGTTGATAAAGGCTTGCGAAGTCTTGATAGTCACTTAAGATGAGAGTGCTTCGCATGAGTTCTCGGGTATTCATGATCACAATCTCTATCGCATCATTTTTGTTTATTTGATTCCCTGTTCGGGCAGCGAGCCTCCTCCAGCAGTTAGCGAACGTCTTAAAGTCTTTGTCATCTTCTTATCTTATGTGCATCAAGTCAATGAGACTGATTTCTTCATGAGTGAGGTGTTGGTATTGGTCTAAGAATCTATCGGCTAAGTCTTCGAATGTCTCGATTTCGGCTAGAGGTAAGGCAGCGAACCAGTCAAGGGCTTCTCTTTCTAGCGATCCCTGAAAGTAGTGGATCGGGAGCCCATGATTGGTTTGAATCGGTAGGCAGTCGTTACAGAATAGGGCCAAGTGGTGCTTCAGGTTTCCCGTACTATAATAATTGTTGAATTTGGGTGGTTTGAACCCAGTGGGCACAGTGAAGTCGAAGTCTCTACATAATTTATCAAATCTAGAGGATCGCTTAGAATGCTCTTTCTTAGCCATGTAGGCATTTAGAAATTGAGCGAGATCGTCCATGTTGATCGTAGCATCGTCTTTAGGTGTCTCGGGAGAGGTTTGTCTTCGGCTGTTGTCATCATAGGGAGTGCAAGGTGTGTGTGTTATGTGTCGGAGGAGTCGGAGTACTTGGAGGAGTCGACGTCCTTCCTCTCTGTCTGCTTCCGGGAGTAATTTATCTCTGGTCTTTTACAACTTTGTATAAGTCGGTCAAAGTCCGAAGTAGGGCGTCAGCGTCTCTTCCTCCTTTCGGGAATGCACTGGTAGTGTGGTCTATAACTTCACTAGCTAGGTAGCTTTGCCCAGTACCACTTTCTCCGCTGCTGTCACTGTGATTTGTATTTTGTGGAGCGAAGGGGTATTTTTCGCTCTCACTAACCATATTTAACCGGGCACGATGTCGGGCTATCCACGGAGACGGCCGAACATTATACTTGGATCGCTAGGGAGACCCCATGAAGGTGGGTTGATGCCATTAATGAAATTTACTAATGCCTGACATTTTGAAATAGTTTTTTTCTTTTTTAAGAAGCTAAGTATGTGATGCGAGTGTGTGAAAAAGATAGAAAAATAATAATAAAAAAAAGACCAAACTAATTAGATTGGGGCAATCCTAGCGAAATGTGTCCCATCGCGATCACTAGTCTGTTGGTACGCACATTTTTTGTGCTCCTTTCGGTTGTCGAAATAAGTGGCCCAATTTGGTCCAAGTGGACTTTGACAAAGGCGATGAATAATAAATTAGGAAATATTAAATTGCTGAAAGGAAAAGGCGAATATTAAATGGAGGATACCTATGTTGATGCGATCGTCAGCTGCAGATATTTATCGACTCTGTAATGCGTCACTGATCACGCTTTAAGAAGAGCGGGGGCTTACAGGTTGAACTTCTTTACTGAATGTCGACCGACCAACTTTAGCAGCTTTGGGTTGCCTTTAATCCAACTAGTTTGGCCTTCTTACTTCTGCTAGGATTCTAACAAATCTAATCTCCTAATCCTACTGGAAGTCTACTTGACCTGGTCTCCTGATCCTACTAAGAATCTAATTGATCTAGTCTCCTAATCATACTAGCAGTTTAAAAAAGGAGTTGTGACCCGTTATGCTAAGGAGAATCGGCCCTGATCCCGGGTACCCTCCGTAAGCTCCCTTGGGAAAATCGGGTGGCTAAGGATTATTTTGTAAATATTAAGATTAAAAACTAAATTTGAACTTTGAATTGAGAATTTGGAATCAAAAACCGAGATCGAGAATTAAGAATTTAGAGCTAGAACGAAGAATTCGGATTAGCATTAAGAACTAGAAGGAGAATTAAGAACTAGAAAGAATATTAAGAACTCGAACTAGAAATTAAGAACTAAAACTAGAAAGAGAACTAGAATTTAGAGCTATAACTAAAATTTAGAACTAGAAGCTTAGAACAGAGAAATGTGTAGTTAGTGTGTGTTGGAGGCTATGGGGCAGGGGTCTATTTATAGGTTACAGGCAAATTACGCGCCTTGTGGGAGGTGCGCAATTGGCCGATCGGTCCCAATTGCGCGCCCTATCATGGGCGCTTAATTGAGTTTGAGTCGGTCATGGACTAGGGAGTGACCGACTGGCTGGCTCAGCAGGGAATTTTAGTTCCAACTCGCTTGGAACTAATTACATGCCTTCATACATGCGCTTAATAGGAGAGTTCGGGCGGTCATGGGAATTAAAGACCAGGTCCAACTGGGGACCAATTGCGTGCTGGTGATGGGGCGTGTAATTGATTGCTCGCGCTGGTGAGGGCATGTAATAAGGTCTTCAGGCGGTCTACTGAAGGTGGAAGGCTGGTCCAAGTGGGACTAATTGCGCACATGTGTTCATGTCTGCAATCGAATTGACTGCCTCTGTGAGGATGCAAAATTTAGGACCTTCCTCGAGCTAAGTCGGGTTTGAGCGACAGAGCTATTGTTTAGCCTAAGGTCTAACCATATACTATTGTTTTAGCCTAGGGTCTAACCATATACTATTGTTTTAGTATATGATCCCATTTGTTGGGTTTTAAACCTTTCGGAAAGAGTGATCCCCTTTCCGAAAGTCATAGGCAAGGTCAAAGGTCGACCGAACAAATTTGTATAATTAGAGAGGGTAAAATTGGGGCGTCTACAACTATAGTGCATAATTGAATTCTGCGCATTATCCCAAGCGCTTAATCCAACTTTGAGTCAGTCATTGATTCACGGGTGACTGACTGACTGGCTCAGCCGGGAATCTTAGTTCCAATTCGCTTAGAACTAATTATGCGTAGGTGGACCCATGCATAATCCAATTAAGCGCATGAATGCATGCACGTGACCTGGGAGTTCCGGCGGTCTTAGGTTGTAGAGACCTGGTCCAACTTGGGACCAATTGCGCGCCACAAGTATAGTGCATAATCGGATTACGCATTTGGAGTCTGGCACGTAATTCGAGTCTTAGGGCAGTCTCAGGAAGGAGTATTTTGGTCCAAAATTGACCACTTGTGTGCACGTTTTCAAGTGTGCAATCAATTACTCACATGGGTTCAGGCGCGTAATTGGGGAACTTCCTAGGTTATGTCGGGTCTGAGTTTTTGGGTTGATATTTCAGCCCGAGTCTCGACCATACACTATGTAAGTAATGTATAGTCCCCAGGTTTAGGGTTTTAAGGTCTTCAGAGAAGGTCTGGTCCATATTTCTAAGATCATGGGCGAGGTCAAAGGTTGATTGAACAGGTCGGTATTCTCTGAGAGGGCGAAAATGGGGGTGTCTACAGATGCCCTTCTTCGATGCATTCATATGGAACAAGAGTGCGTCGAAGAAGTAGACACCCCCCTGTTAGGGTGCCTTCTTATTTTTTTGAGAGATCACAAGTGTGAACCGGGGAGCTGACATAAAGAGTTTGGCTTTCTTATATATCGACACAAGCTAAAAGGAAGCATTCGTGGGCTAGATTGTAGCTGTCGAGAGGTGTATCCTCAACCATGGGTGCATATCGCATCCTGTTGCATATCCATGACTTGCTGCATATCGCAGTCAAATGGAGGGAAATTGACACAAACGAGGTAGGACGGCGTCATACGAATGTCTAGAAACAAAGTCAAGTAACCAGATAATATGATGTAATATGATGGCAAAGGCTTTCCCAAGTCATGTTAGGCCGGGTGCGTCATTGCTCACACCAATGATGCGTCAGGAGTCCCTTTCCAGCTGACATTTGTGATTTCTCAAAGTTGAGTGTACTCTGTGTTCGGTTTCTCAGAGGAGAGAATGGATTAGGGTGATGAGAGGTGAAAGTTTGATAGATAGGGGGTTTTGAAAATTCAAGTTTTTAACTTAGATCAATTCGGAAAAAAAATGCGAAAAACTTTGGTCTCAAAACGTCGCTGAGCAGATCCATCGGTATGGGATTTGGGGACCTGACCTTTGTTTGGCTATCAAGATGATGCTCGATATGCCAGATACTTCGTCTAAACCTTCTCACGGATACTGGTGATTGTCTGTTATTGGAGGACTATAGTGATTCGGAAGTCAGGAGAGTCAGGTTTTGAAAACTTTTAACTTAATATTAGTTAACTATATTTACAGGGAATATTGAGTAGAGGGGGAAAGATAATACTTATCTGGTGTGTTGCCTGTGTTTCGGGCGAAGTCATCACGTGATAGGTCATCAGAGAGTTTCCTCTCCTCTTTCGTTTCTGCCGCGACGAGGCTCGATGATTGTTGGCGCGATGGGACATTTGGGAAGCCCGGGCTTGTTCTTTGCGATGGAATATGGGTTAAGCTTCCCTTATGGTTGCATGCTGTGGTAGGTTGCGATGGGGGCTGATGGTTACGCGATGGGATGATTGGGGTTGTGTTGCGATAGGATAATGGGTTTGGTTGGTTTGGGTTCAGGGGTCTAACCTATATATAGGTGCTTAAGGGCTTGAGTTTTAGTGCTTTTAACTTTGTTATTTATTTGTGAATTTTGTATTTTGAATGTCTTTTCTCCCATTTTATTTTGTTTCAAGGGTGTTGTGCCCTAACAATTTTTGAAATGATGGTGGTTTACTTATCGGGTATTGGACGTGTTGGCAACGAAGGGTAGCACTAGGGTCGATGTAATTGATCCATCCTGATGTGCTACTATATTGGGAGAAGAGGTGGAAGATACAAAGGTGGAGGGCCAGAGGTCTTGCAAATGGGAGGGTTGAAAGCTAAAGAAAAGAGATGGATCATTTTCCCCGGCCACTTTCCCAATTGCTCTTTGGTAGGCTCTGTGAATTGACCTTTTGCCAGCCCTCCTTTCTTTTTTGTAGGCTCAGGACTCCGCTGTGTTGCTACTTGATCATGTAACTTAGAGGATTGCATCATAGGCGGCGACTTAAGTGGTAGAGGTGGTGAAGATGAGATTTGCCTTAAAACTTACTCAACTTATGCTTCTTCTTCGGGCCTCTCAGTCATCTCTTCCCCTGTCCATCATCGTTTAGGCGTGCATTGCCTGAACGTTTTGATTTTAAGTTTCTTATTTGAGTTGTATATTCAGGGGGTATGTCCCCGATGTGATTTGTAAGGACTTATATTTATGAGAAAGGCTTTTTTTGTTTATTTTTGGATTTTTGTCACTTTACTTTGAGTTCATTACATTTTTGCTTTCGGTTTAGTTAGATCTAGTCTGGTTTAGTTTATTTTGGGGTATAAGTGGTCATCTTCGGACTAAACAGGTCCGTATGGGTAAGGGCTTTTTCTCAGCTTTCGAAGAGTATACACTTAAGTTTAGAGTCATTTAGAGTGGTATAGGCGTACATATGAATTTCTTGCTATATGTACTGTTCTAGCCCTATAATTCCATCTCTGGTTGCTGCTGGTTTGTATATATATTTTTTGTCATAGCTGGGGAATTGCGCATGTGAGAGTGAGTGGGGAATTACGTGCACTTTCAAGTGCGTGTGATCGAAGGGCCAGCGACCTAATTACGTGCGGCATAGCATGTGTGTAATCCAGTTACGCACTACTATATAGGCGCGTGATTGGAAAGTCAACGGGTTACCTAGAGTGGACATTTATATGTCGATTTGCATTTCGTGCAAATATCTCTGCATCTATTTTCCATTGCGCGCTAGGCATCCAGCGCGAGAGTGATTTGTCACTACTCCGGTTTGACGGAGTCCGAATTACGCGCATGCACTTCAGGGCATAATTCAGAATGCGCGCCTGTTGTAAAGCGTGTAATCCAATTACGTGCGTGACACTTGGCGCGCAATCACCCCGACACATTCATAAGGCCTTCTGATTTCGTCATTCTTTTTCTTTATTCTTCCTTTATTTTTGGGTCTGAATTTCTAGCGCTTTGTTTTTAGTGCTTCGACGGTCGTCTTCGGATGTCGTTTCTCCCGATCTTTGTGGTTTCACCTGTTATTCGCCTTCAAGCGATTCCAGATGGTGACGTGATTTGGAAGTGCCGTTGTGGTCGAAGGGGGACGTTATTAGAAGTGCCGCCGTGGTCAAGACGGCCGACCAGTGGGGTTGTATACATCCATCCCTGTTGTTAGGAGAAGGTGAAGATGGTGGGAGGGAAGTCATACAAATGGATGGAAGTGCGTCATTCTCCCTCTCCTGCTCGTCTGGTGCTTTTGATTGGACGTCCGGTGCATCGTGTTCTTTTTTTGTTCGTTTTGGGTTGTATGTTTAGGAAGACGCCCTTTTGTTTTGCCTAGTATGTGTGAATGGTTTGGTGATTTTCGTTTTACATAGGCATATGTGTATGTGTGTTTGGGGGCCTTCTCGACTTGTCGTATATTTTTGTTTTGGTTCGGGTTTGGCAATTATGCGCATAGGCCTGGGCGTGTAATTCAATTACGTGCCAGGCACAAGTGCGCGAGATTTGAAATTCAGTGAGTCAATTGCACGCAGGTTATGTGGCGTGTAATCCAATCACGTGTCATGTATTCTGCACGTGATTGAAAGGTTAAGAGAGCCACTAGAGTGGATGTTTGGGTGACGTTTCGGATTACGCGTGCAGATTAGGGCGTGTGACTCCCATTGCATGAAGGCTTCACCACTCGTTTTTGGTTCGCCGTTTGATAGAGTTCCAATTACGCGTCCCATATTATGCGCCCGAATCTGAATGTGCGCAAGTTTCCATGTGTGCGATTCAATTATGCGCCAGGGTCTGAGCGCGCGATTAGTCAGGGTCTATAAAAACTGGAAATCTTTCTCATTTCTCCTGTGCGTTTTGACTTTTCCTGATTTTCTTGCCTCCCTTGCCTCTGAGTGCTCTAATTTCCGTGTTTTCTTGATATCTTGTGATTCGTCCGTCAGATTTTAGTGCCGTTTTTCACGTCTTTCTCATTTTTTTGAGGTCCTTCTTGTGAGATGGAGCCTGAGTTTAGTGCGACTGCCTCTAAGTTGGATTTGGCTGCCAAGCTAGAGGGTGAGTTGCCTGAGCTTCAGAGCATAGAGGGTGGAGAGGAGATTCCTGCAATCGTCAAGGAGGTTGTTCCTGAAGTGGTTGCTAGGGTTGACGGCGGTGAGGTTGTTGCCGAGGGCGTTGAGGGTGCTAGGTGTGCAGAGGGTGACACTGCTCAGCCTTAGTCTCCGTGTCCAATTCGTATCCCACTGGAGGACTTCTTCGCTAGGGACTAGGTAGGTGTCCGAGAACAGGAGCCTCTTTTAATTTTTCTAAGCACTTAGGTTTTGACATAGATTTTTAGGTTATGAAACCCTCTTTATTTTATGCAGAACCTACATTTAGTTCTAGTGTATGTGCGCATTCATGCATCATGCTCATATAGAGTTTTTGGTCACGTTTATTTTATCGCTCCGTATTATTTTCTCATGTTTTGCGTGCCTATCGTAGATTCTGCCTTGATTACTATTGCACGTTTATTTCTTTTATTGCCATATTTATGTACCGTTATTTTATTCTTCGTGTCACTTGTTATTATCTATTATTTTCTAGCGCTTGTTGCTTATCGTATTTCGTTATGATCGTTTTGCTATTATTATTTTTATCATTTTCTGTGTGATTATTTATTGTTATCCATTTGCTCCTTGGTTTATCGTCGGTTAGTCAATGTCATTACTGTGACTAGTCGTCGTTGGTTCTGTTGTTAATTATTAGCTACTTGTTATTCACTGAAAAGTATCATTTTTCACCTCTTAACTTAGCCTTTGATAGGTATTGAAGCAGACTAATAATCATCTGTTAAGTGTGTTTTGTAGTTAGCAATAATCTGTGCAGCTTAATATAAAATCCATCCTTATTGGCCCAAAGAAGAGGAAGAAGACATGCAAAGATGACAGCTGAACCAAAGCCTTATGGAACACCCTGGTAGTGCTCACCATGGTGACTCATGTGCTGATCATAATTGACTAAAAGCCTAGCAGATGAATGAAGTTGGCTGAGAGTGGAGAAACTGTAAAAACAGCAAGTGCAATGCATCGAAGCATAGAAAGATAGATCTCGCAGAGTTGAGAAGCTCCCTCGCGAAGCTAAAAATGCAGTGGAAGATGTCCTCACACAGATCTCGCGTACTCTGAAGCCTTACCAATTACTACGGTAGCGCAGGAGCATAACTACGCGAGTATTTAGCGAGAGAGAGAGCTTCTGAAGATCTACTGCGCGAGAAGTCTAGGCACTCCAGATCATCTCCGCGACATAATTGTAGCGCAAAGGAACTACGCGATTAACTGCGCGAGTGAGCACTTCCCACCAACCAAAAGCTACTCCGCGAAGAGCCTGCAACTGTGCGAATAAGTGAATGTATATGCCAGCCCTGCGAAGCACGGACTTCCCACTTCTCAATTTAACTCAAGGACCTTTTGAGAATTTTCCAAGGCTAGGGCACATCTCGAGGCACAAATTTTGAGATGCACATCTCAAGGCATTCAAGGGATGTAACAGTGCCACGCTTGCTAGAGAAATTAGGGTTAATCCCTTTAGAGCCAAGGCAGTATGGATAGAGTATATAAGCTACACTTAGAGTTTACTTTTATCATCAACCCTTCTTTTCATCCTCTGTCGGCTGCGAGCTCTAGCAGGCTAGGGTTAGGGTTTGATCACCTCTTTTTCCCTTTTTTTTTTCTCTGTTAGCCTAACACTTGCTGGCTAATCCCCTTGTAAGCAGCTAGGTTTAGTTTTATTTCAGTTTGTAATAGGTTTTGTATACATTGGAATTATGGATGAGCAGTTGTGTACAGGCTGCAGCCTGGAGACAGTTCATTATAAGTTTTGTGTTTATCAATGGATTCCTATTTTAATGCCTAATTGAATATAAAGATCTTATGGCTTCTTTAGACGTCTATAGGATCCATGTATTTGGGAGTAGTCCATTCAGTTTCTAGTAGATCTATTGTTTACCATCTGATTTCCCTTGGTTTGATAGCCCCATGGAAAGTAATGCTGGATCTGTATCGGAGGCCTGTGGACCATGATGGTTGCAGCAGTTTTCATGTTCTTTCTCAGGCCTCTATGGTATGGACAGACCAATGGAATACCTTGTGACCATTCGAGTGGACAGAGTATAGCCCTAAGATTGTTTCCTACACATATTTGAGAAGGATTCTTCTCCCTGCACATGAGCTTCTAGAGCCTTGTGAGGAGGTTTGTATAGGAACTGGCTCCCCTCTGTTTTACCTAGCCGACATTAGATGTTAGATCTGATCTCATTGTAGTAATTACAGCTTGAGGTTGAGTCATTACAGGCCATTTTTAGTAATGACCAACTAAATCTAAAGCCCTATTCAACCTGTTGCATGGTCCTTTTTGTGGGCACTAGTGAGTCATTGGCTTTAGCAAAACACTTAGGATCTTATGGGTTGGAATACCTATGGATGTCAGCCAGATTTGTGCACAGATCTGAGGAGCTTGTAGCACTGGCATTACATAGTACTGCAATAGTATTCATGGCTTGATCTGGTCCAGTGGCTGGGAAATGATCAGTCCACTCCTCTGGATTAGTTGGACAATTTTTAGTTTAAGTAATGGGAATTGACAGACTCTATAGGATAGGTTGTGACCATTTGAGTGGATAGCCTATAACCTTAAGAGCACCCCAAATGGCATGAGTTAAACAAGATATTTCTACGTTATTGAGGCTTTTTATAACGTCTTAGCAAGGAGCACTGTAGAGATAGATTAAATCTGAGTTACATTACTGCTCTAAATCTAAACTTAACCTGCTTACTTCTCACCATTTTGTATATTTTATTTTGGTACACACCATCACCACCTTCTTCTTGACCCCTTTTTATAGGATAGGGCTATATTTCATTTCTCTATTGTTAGGATTAATGTAGTGTAGTCATGACACCCAACTCCCTTTCTTTAGGACCGTCAGATCTGTAGCTAGATCTGGAGGCCTACTATTATAGCCCATTTTGGGTTCTAGATTAATTTCTCTGTAGGACAAACTCTTACTTATCAAAACTTGCTACAATAGGCCCTGTATCTTGCAGTCTAGGATTACTTTAATTGTGCTAAATCCATTCTTTTATTTTACTTTGTTTTTAATTGGTTTCCACCACACAATAACACAAGCACACTGGGTAGCAAACAATAAGTATTTGGCGCCGCTGCCGGGGATATTGATCTTTTTAGTAGACCTGAGTTATACTATAATATAGATGTTCAAATTCTTTGTAGCTGTACCTAAACTAGAATATAAGTACTACTGATTCTTTATGGAATTTTGTAGAAATGGGCAGCAAAAGAAGGGAAAATCTAGAGCTGCAGTTGGAGTGTAGGTAGCTCTGTTTGCACTTTCTTTCCCCTCAATCTCACTCCATTTATGTTGAATCCCCTGTTATTTTGTTAAGTATAAATCTCTGTAGTTATTATTTTTGTTTGAAATTCTTTCTGTGTGTTTGTAAGTATTTTCATTACTGTTGGTGAGTGTATGCTTGGTAGAAGATCCTTAAATCCTAACTTGGAACCCCTAAATCTAGAGGTGGAAAGGATCCTTAAACCTAGATACACCATATAAAGCCCCGCTGTTGAAACTGAACCAGCTATCATGGCTGAGAGGCAGAGAACATTAAAGGAGTATAATGCATTGGGGAGTACACCTCTCCCTTCTGCATTCAATTCCCCTATGTTGAAGGGAATTATGAGATTAAATCCTCCACCATCAATATGCTGCCTTCGTTTCATGGGCTTAGTAAAGAAGATCCCTACAAGCATATAGACCAAATTTTAGCACTTTGCACTACCTTCAATATTGCTGGCTTGGGACCTAAGGCCACCAAATTGAGGGTTTTTCCTTTCTCATTAAAGAACCAAGCCAGCACAAGGCTATCAAAGCTCCCGACCAACAACATACAGTCATGGAGTGACCTTCAAACCAAGTTTCTGGCCAAATTCTTTTTCATGAACACAACTAGTTAGATGAGGACAAATATTTTGTCAATCACTCAGTCCTCAACTGAAGATTTTTATGAAGCTTGAGAAAGATTCTAGGAGATGTTAAAACAATGCCCCCACCACCAAATCCTAATGTGGCAGCTTGTCCAAGTATTTTATTAATGAATTAATGTCAAGAGCAGGGATATGGTGGATGCTTCCTGTGGTGGTAGTTACCTCCATAAGACAGCTGAGGAAGCATGGGAGCTGTTTGACATAATAGGGGAAAATTCCATGCAGCAGGAGTCTCTGTCACGGAATGATACCCAGACTCCAGCTAAGATGATAAAAAAGGCCACCCCTAGAAGTGGAATATTTGAAGTGAAGGTGCAAGGTGATCTGGAGAGGAAGGTGGGCAACTTGAGCTTGAAATTTGACAAAATCATGAATGTGATGCAGCCTCGAGTGGTTGCACAGGTGGAGGAAGCATGTCTGATATGCCAGTCTCCCACACATTCTATTCATGATTGTCCATCTGCCACCCAGTTTCTAGATTTTATTATGGAGCAAGCCAATGCTGCTCAAACTTTGGGCAACAGCCTGCTGGGTATTCTTGGAGGAACCACCCAAATCTGAGGTGGAGACAAGATTCTTATCCTCAACCCCAGCAGCAGCAAATGGTAGCTCCTTATAGACCCCAACACCAATTTAATCAAGGTTACCCACCAAGGCAAAATTTTCTGTTACCTGCCCCAGAGTCTAACTAGTTGGCCCTGTCCCCACAACAGCCCAGATCCTCTTCATTTGAAGAGCAGATGTTAGCTTCAATGCAGAATTTGGAGAGCTTGGAGTAAATTGTCAATTCTCATGGACAGAGCATCAAGAAGATTGAGAACCAACTGGGCCAGATTTGTAATGCTCTGAATAAGAGGGAAGAAAGAAAATTGTCTAGTCAGCCCTTGACAAATTCGAAAGGTCAATATATGATTGGTGATGCATCCTCTACTACAGAGGAAGCTAATGCTCAGTGATCCAAACATTGGTAATTAGTGTATCATATGTATGAAATTTTTGTGTTAATTTGTGTTCTTTAGACTTCTTTCAGTTAAGTTCTTAGTGTGACGTTGAATTGATTGTGTTTGTTTGTCTGTGTTTGCATTTCATTACTGAATACATGTGCATATTTGTCCGCTGAATTTGCTGTGTAGTTGTTGATGAATGGTTGAGGTCCCCTTATTATAATTTGCATGAAATTGAGCTAAAAAACTATTTTTAAAATCTTGTAATATTGATGAACTGTTGATTTAAATGGGCATATGTATTTTATGATTGAAATGAACTACCTGTCTGAGGGTTGATGCTCATGCACAGTGGTTGGGTGCACAACAGCATGAATGCACTAACCACTGTGCTGCACTAAGCTAACTGAGTAAAGGTTGAGAAGATATGCTGTACCGCTGAGTTAAAAGGCTTATATTTACTACGCGAGCCATCACTTTGCTTCCTCGCACACTAAAAGCCTGAGCAATGGCCATAAAAATGCCTTGCAGAGCACCCTTTTTGCTCCGTGAGCTCTAGCTGTAAGAGAAGTATGGAGCAGAGCATAACTGCGCGAGCACCACGCGAGATAAATTTTTGAGGCAACACAAGCCCTCGGGCATTAAAGGTAAAAGATTCAGCTCCGCGAGTTTTCAATGTGAGGCAGTTTGTTCTTCTGTGAGACAGAACGCCTCGCGGTCTTAGATGCCAACTACGCGAGAATTTTACTCCGCGAGCTCCTATTGCCAACTTCGTGAACCGTGGGATTTGCTCTATAAACTTAGCGAAACCCCTCATTTTCTTCATTTCCTCCGTCTGCCCTAGTTTCTCAGCACAAGAACCAATGTCCCTTTTCCCTCCTTTCTTCTCTACTTTGTAATCCACACTCTCTCAGGCATTTTCCTCCCATCTATTGTTCCCCAGCTACTCTTGATAACTATGAGCAAGGTTTGGGGGATTTGAGCTACTGTGTACAATTTCAAGGGGAACCCTAGCTCTCAACTGGTACGATCTCCATTTTTCACTCTGCCCTGTGTTTGATTTGTTTAAAAGAAGAGAAAAAGGGAAGAATTTTAAGCTTTTATGCTTACTCAGAGTGAGTGGTATTTTCTCAAAGTTGTAAACCCAAATTTTGATAATTTGAGAACCTATGGCCATGGGTTCAAAATTTATAGATACCCTTGCTGCGATGCTAAACCCGTCCGTCAGTGACAACCCTGTGGCCACTAGAAAATTGACTAGGATTGTAGAGGCCTCCACTTTGGAGACCTCTGAGGCTCCCTTACCTGCTGTTGAGCCCTCCATTCCAAAAGAAAAGAAGAAATCTACCAAAGAAGAGGGCCAAAGTGCACCCACCTGCTACAAACCCTGAAAAATCACAGAAGAAGCAGAAAAAGGGCAAAGCTATGGCCCCTGCGATCCCTAAGGTTGAGGAGGAAGCAACTACTGATTGCCTTAGGGTCCCTTCTGAGTTTATATAATCAATCCAGCTGGAGGCTGAAATCATTTCCGATAAAGCCTTCTTTGAGGAGCTACCTGAGACTTCTGCCTCCATAGAATATCTAGCAAAGGCATCTTTGCTGCTCGTGCTGCGACCCTCAATGCAGCTGGTTTTCCCACGATTGGTAAGGTTATTTTATCAGAATATGAAGTTAAAAACTGGTGATGATGGGAACCCAGCATTGCTGGTTTTAATTGATGATTTTGAGATGCTATTAAGCTAGGCAGACATTGCAAGGATACTAGGGATACCAGCCAGGTATAACCTTGAGTGGGGCTTGGGTCCTCCTTTGACTGCCACCATTACTGAGATAGCCAAGGAGTTAACTGGAGGGATCACTGCCTCAGGTGACTCAGTCAGATAGAGGGATCTGCACCCCAATCTCAGGCTAATGGATGCTGTGTTGTGCAAAAATGTATATTACTCTGGGCATGAGCAGGAGAGGAGGTATCCTATAGCTGATGCCCTCTTATTTTTTCACAGAAACCACTACTTAGATGCAGCCAAGTTAGTTTTTGAGGAGATTATAGATTTATGCGAGAAGGTGAAGATAATGAAGAAACCTCATGTCCTTCCCTACTGCAGATTGATTACTGCATTGTTGAAGTGGGGGAAGTACCCATTTCAAAGGGAGGAGACTGTGGCACTGAACCCCACATATAGTGGAAAGAAGCAGTGGGGAATCAGTGGTACCATGATGGCAAGAAAGAAGAGGGAGGAGTTACTGAGAGATGCAGCCCCCACCATTCAAGAAGTAGTAGCAGCAGCTGCTGCTGCTGCAACCTTTCCCTCACTTGTGCTAGCTAGCATAACACTCACCACCTCTTCCATTACCCCTACCTCCATGCCTGCTACACCTTCCACCCAAACATTACGGCCCATCACAAGCCCACTACCCTTACTAGACCCTACATCACTAACCACCATAGCCACAACCATCTTACCTATTCCTGCACCCTTGCCTATTTTTTCAGCCCACCCTAGCCCACCTGTCAAGACCCCATACTAGAAGAAAAGAAAAACTTCCAAAACCCCTGCCACATCCCAACCCACCTATATAGCCCAACCAATTCCAATCCCTAAAAATCCAACCATTCCAGACCCCATACCTACACCCTATGAACATGAAGCCCATACCTTTGAAACACCACATTATTCCATTGAGACCTCCCCACCTTTTGTACCTATCCCTAGTGTGCCTGTAGACCAATCCATTCCCTTATCCTATGATAGTGAGCCATTTTTAGAAGAGGAATTTTCCACTATGATGTCTACTATCCCAGGAGACATCAACCTTGAGTATACACCTCTCCCAGACTCACCTCACCCTCCACACTTTACCCCTCCACATCAGACACCACCACAGGCCACTACCTTCACTCATAGACCCACATCTCCCTTCCAACCAGTTTCACCTATCCAACCCACACCCATTACCATATTAGACCTCTTACCCCAAATCCTACACCTCTTACTTTCCCTATAGTCCCAAATACTGGTTAACACTTAAAACCAAGCCTCCATTGAGACATACATTTAATCCCTAACCTCCACTCTCCAGAACTAGGCCTACCTAGAAACTTGCGTCCAAGTCATCCAATCAACTTTAGCTACTTTACCCCAACCCTTATCCTTAGCAGTCACCACAACCCCTCCTGCTTACACTGAAGCCTCCACATTAACTAACCTAGATACTCCCCTTGTTGTAGCCACCTTCGATGCTGCAACAGATGTGGATGACCTCATACCCACCTCTTCCAAGTCAATCCAAATTGAACCAGATCTGGAACCCCAACCTGAGCCTCAATATGAAAATCCCCAAACCACTCCTTTTTCGTTCCTCGCTGGCCCTTCTTCAAGTAAGGACTAACCTTTGATTCCTGCCTCTTCTTTTTCAATCCCCCCTACTCCACCCTTCTTCAGGTAATGAAATCCAACCCTTACCTCAAAAAGGATGTCATTCGAGGGATGGCTACTATCAAAACATCCATCAGGATACCCTATGAAGAGAGGATCCATCGAATAAAGTTGGATAATAAGATGCAGCTCAAGAACATCACCAAAGGGTGGAGACAAATGTTGCGTTTATATAAAGCCCAAGAGAGTATAGCTGCCTAAGAGAAGCAGAATGCTAAACATGAAAAAATAGCTGCTACAACAGGGAAGCTGAGATCTGATGGATTAGAAAAGAGGTTGACTGCTTCAAAGGAGATCAGGCAGCTCCTTATCTCTCGAGCTAAATTGGCAGAACAGAAAGTTGAAATCTTGGAAAGGCAATTAGCTCTAGCAACTGGGAGAAAACCTCCACCTGCTGTTGGGGAGTCCGAGAAAGGGAAAGGAGCCAAAATTAAAGATGAACCAACAAATATTTAGCTAAGGACTCTGATGATTAAATTGTGCACATGTATTTAGTTAGGAAATAGTGTGTCATTTTTTTTGTGTAGTTTACTTACACATACTTTGTACATACTTTAGCTTTTATAATAACATTACTCTTTATTTTGTTTTATTTATTTTTCAAGCTGTGTGTTTGTTTTTATATTACTTGTTCTGTGTTTTTCCTTCTTAAAGTTTCTGTTATGCTAATCTGTAGGTCTTGACCCTGCTGCACATCCACCTTTGAATCAGTGAGGACACTGCTCCTCATAGGTTTGGGGGTGTGGCAGGGTAGGTCTACCAATAGAATAATTAACCTTAGTGCAGTATTGGAATGAATAAAATCAATTCCCACCTAACTTGTTAGAATGAGTAAATTTATGAAAAATTAAAAATTTTTACAGACAGTTTGAAACTAAAATTTTTAAAAATTTGTGCACCACCATGAAGCTAACATCAGAAAATTTTTCAGTTGGTACTTAGTGAACCTAAGAGGAGAGAAAAAGGTGAAAATACACCCATGGGTTAATTTGAGGACCATACCTAGTGAGATTTGGGCCCATCATTTTCTTTTGAAGAGTGTTTTTGGCATTATTTCTGCTCTGGGGACTGATTGAGTCAAGACCTTTTCACTAGAAGTTAGGCATCTCCAAATCAAAACTAATTGACAACACTTAGGACATTAAGGAAATGATTCAAGGCCTTTATTTGGACAGTTTGAGCCTGAAAATCCAACCTTTTTAAATTATCCTTTTGCATACACTCGTTGAGCCTTAAAAATCCTACTTTTCTTTGACAAACACTGGAGTACTTGCGCCTTAACCTCTTGACCTGATTCAACTGTACCCTTACTCTGAGAATTCAGAAGGTAAAGGAGGGGTTGAAGATAGTGAGAGTGGTATAATATTTGGTGGAAGGAGAAGAAAAGAAACATATGAGCAGTAGTGTATCAATGGTTTTTGTGTGGTAGTTCATCCTAAAAAAAAAATTAAAAAATTAAAAAAAAAAAAGAGAAAAAGAAAGAGAAGTCTAGAGAAGGACATTATCTGAAAATTGAAAAGAAGAGGAGAAGCTGTCTACTTTGATTCTGAAATATAGCAAGTAAGATGAAGTTATGTTGAAATGAAGGTAGTGAAGTCATCAATCACTCCTCACCTTGCTGATTTCTCAGTTTTGAATCCCTTTTTACTCCTTCATTTTTTATATCCCTCACCCATAAGCCACATTACAACCCATTCAAAAAAGACCTTGTAGATCCAAAGTGAAATGAGCTATCATGTGAAGATGAGGAGTTGTCTAATCTATGGTGAAAAGTCATGAGGATGTCAGAAATTAGAAGCTTTGCCTATGCTCATGCTTGCTGGCCCATTTGGGGTCTGTAACTGCTCTTGAGCTTATGAGAATGTAAACACCCTTTTGACTTGCATTGTAGAGAGATAGCCCTAGTAAGAATTGGGTCTGAATTTTAACTTCTTTGGAGTTGTATATAACCTGATTTTTGAATTTAAGGCAAGCTTTGTACTGATTATATGCATATTGTATTCCCGATGTGAACTAATTGGTGGTGATCACATGCATGTTGATTTTGAGTTTTAAATGACTGCATTACTGCTATAATTTCCTATGATTTTAAAGGATAGGTGTGGACTGAGGCTTTATTCATTGAAATTTGTTTTGTCATTGACTGCACTACGTTTAACTATTTTAATGGTGAAGTTTGTGGGTACTTTCACTGAAAACCCTCAGGAGACTTCACTCCTCCACTAGGGATCACCTAGGGGTTTAAAAGGCTTGGTACATATGCTAAATGTATCTGTGCTCCCTATGAAAGTGGCATTTAAATTCTTAGAATAGTTGTTTTAAGTTTTCATTTACTCAGGGACTAACAAAGATTAGGTTTGGGGGTGTGTTATTCATTGAAAAGTACCACTTTTCACCTCTTAACTTAGCCTTTGATAGACCTTGAAGCAAACTAATAATCATCTGTTAAGTGTGTTTTGTAGTTAGCAATAATCTGTGCAGCTTAACACAAAATCCATCCTTATTGGCCCAAAGAAGAGGAAAAAGACATGCAAAGATGATAGTTGAACCAAAACCTTATGCAACACCCTGGTAGTGCTCGCCATGGTGATTCATGTACTGATCATCATTGACCAAAAGCCTAGCAGATGAATGAAGTTGGCCGAGAGTGGAGAAACTATAAAAGCAGCAAGTGCAATGCATCAGAGTATAGAAAGACAGATCTCGCAGAGTTGAGAAGCTCCCTCGCGAAGCTAAAGATGCAGTGGAAGATGTCCTCGCACAAATTTCACGCACTCTGAAGCCTTACCAATTACTACACGAGCGCAGGAGCATAACTGCACGAGTACCTAATGAGAGAGAGAGCTTCTGAAGCTCTATTGCGCGAGAAGTCTAGGCACTCCAGATCATCTCTGCGATAGAATTACAGCACAAAGGAACTGCGCGATTAACTGCGCGAGTGAGCACTTCCCACCAATCAAAAGCTACTCTGCGAAGGCCCTGCAACTGCGCGAATAAGTAAAGGCATATGCCAGCCCGACAAAGCACAGGCTCCCCACTTCTCAGTTTAACTCAAGGACCTTTTGGGAATTTCCCAAGGCTAGGGCACACATCCCGAAGCATGGATTTTGAGGCACACATCTCAAGGCATTCAAGGGATGTAACAGTGCCATGTTTGGTGGAGAAATTAGGGTTAATCCCTTCAGAGCCAAGGTAGTATGGACAGAGTATATAAGCTATACTTAGAGTTTACTTTTATCATCAACCCTTCTTTTCATCCTCTGTCGGCTGCAAGCTCTAGCAGGCTAGGGTTAGGGTTTGATCACCACTTTTTTTCCTTTTTCTTCTCTTTTAGCCCAACACTTGTTGGCTAATCCCCCTGTAAGTAGCTAGGTTTAGTTTTATTTTAGTTTGTAATAGGTTTTGTATACATTGGGATTGTGGATGAGCAGTTGTGTATAGGCTGCAGCCTAGAGACAGTTCATTGTAAGTTTTGTGTTTATCAATGGATTGCTATTTTAATGCCTAATTGAATCTAAAGATCTTATGGTTTCTTTAGATGTCTATAGGATCCATGTATTTGGGACTAGCTTTGCTTTTTTTCTTCTTTTTTTTCCTTTTTTGGTTTGGATTTTTCCTCTTTTCTCTTCTCTTTTTTCTTGGCATTTTGGGTGGGTATATGAAAGAAATGGTTATTGGCCCGACGTGTGTAGCAAAAAGGGTGAAGGCTTTTAGGGAATATTTCTTTTGGGCTACTTGACTTTGAAATGATGGCCTCTGTTATGGGGTCCTTAAGCGGTCATGCATCTACTTTTATCAAAACTTACCTTGTCTCAAGACCTATGAGTAGAACTTGCGAAGGTATCTAGCGTTGATGGGCTCAGGAAAGTGGTCTCCGTCCATGGTGGCAAGGCGAACGACGTATCCTGGCAAAACCTCTCGGATGACGTAGGGTCCTTCCCAATTCGGCTTAAACTTCCCTCTTGGATCGGCTTGGAGAGACGGGAATTTTTTTTTCAGTACAGTGCTCCTACCTTCAGATCTCGGCCGTGGACGCGCTTATTATAAGCACGTGCAATTTTCCTCTGATAGATCTGGGTGTGGCACAAGGCTATGAGTATTTTCTCGTCAATTAAATCCAACTGCTCAAAATGGGTTCTTTCCCTCTCAGCTTCAGGTAGATGGGATTCCAAAAGGATACGGAGCAACGGTACTTCGACCTCAACGGGTAGCACGGCCTCGGTCCCATACACAAGGGAGAATGGTGTTGCCCCTGTTGCGGTACGGATAGACGTTCTATAGGCCCAAAGGGCGAAGGGTAACTGCTCACTCCAATCTCTGTAAGTGACTACCATCTTCTCCAGGATGCAGATCAGAGTTTTGTTGGCCGCTTCCACAACTCCATTCGTCTGTGGCCTATAAGGGGATGATCGGTGATGCTTGATCTGGAACCTCTCACACAAGGCCCGGATGCGCCTATTAGCGAAATTAGTTCCATTATCAGTGATGATATCTTTGGGTACACCGAATTTACAAATGATGTTGTTCTTGATGAACTTCTCAACATGACTAGCCTTAATGCTCGTATAGGAGGCTGCCTCTACCCATTTCGTAAAATACTCTACCGCGACGAGGATGAACTGATGCCCGTTGGAAGCCTTAGGATTGATTTTGCCGATGACGTCGAGACCCCAAGTAGCGAACGGCCAAGGAATGGCCATGCTGTGCAAATCAATGGCCGGAGCATGTATTAGACTGGAGTGTTCTTGGCACTTGTAGCACTTCTATACGTGTTTGTAGCAATCGGTCTCCAAAGTGGTCCAAAAGTATCCCTGCCTTAGAATTTTCTTGGCGAGCATGTGTCTGCTGACGTGTGCCCCGCAGACTCCTTCATGGATCTCCTTCATGATCTCAACTGCCTCTTTTCAGGTTAGGCATCGGAGCAGAATATTGTCGTGAGACCGTCTATACAGGAGATTGCCACAGATGACGTAGTTCGTTGCCAATTGTTGGATGGTGCGTCTGTCTACCTTCGATGTTCCTTCTGGGATAGTTCGGGTCTCGAGGAAATTCTTGATGTCTGAGAACCAGGGTGGTTCATCATCTACCTCTGTAGGTCCCTCGATTAGGTGATAGAAAGCCGGTTCGTTCCTCTGCTCTATCATGATCGGCTTCATCACAACTCCGTATGGAATCTCAACCATAGAGGCCAGGGTAGCCAGGGCATCAGCAAATCGATTCCTTGCTCGTGGTACATAGGAGAAGGTGACCTCCTCAAAGCAAGTTATTAGATCCTCAAGATGTTCATGGTATGGGATCAGTTTCTCTTCCTTGGTCTTCCAATCTCCGTTGGTCTGGCATATAATTAACTGTGAATCTCCAAAGACCCTAAGGTGAGTTATATTTAGATCAAGAGCCACCTGTAAACCAGATGTACAGGCCTCATACTCGGCCATATTGTTGGTGCATGGGAAGTTAAATTTCCTTGAGATGGGTATATGTGATCCTCTGGGTGAGATAAGAATGGCGCCAACTCCTTGGCCCTCAACATGCGATGCTCCATCAAAGTGCATTACCCAGGACTCCTCTGTTTCCTCTGTATCCTCGTCAGTCATGAACAGAATGTCCTCATTGGGGAATTCGGTCCTTAGAGGCTCATAGTCCGGCAAAGGGTTCTCAGCAAGGTGATCAACGAGCGCCTGCCCCTTGATCGACTTCTGGGTGACATAAGCAATGTCAAATTCGGATAGGAGTAGTTTCCATCGTGCAGTTCGGCCAGTGAGTGCAGGTTTCTCGAATAGGTACTTTAGCGAATCCATCCGTGCTAGAAGTAGGATGGCTTGGGATAACAGGTAGTGCCGTAGTCTTTGAGTAGCCCAAACGAGCGCCAAGCATGATTTCTCCAGATGAGAATAGCGCGTCTCGTAATCAGTGAATTTCTTAGTTAGATAATAGATGACCTGCTCTCTTCTTCCTATTTCATCATGCTGTCCTAACACACAGCCCATGGAAAACTCTATCATTGATAGGTACATTATCAGAGGTCTATCAGGTATAGGCGGTACCAATACCGGAGGTTTCAGGAGGTAACCCTTAATCTTGTCGAATGCAGCTTGGCAGTCATCATTCCATTCAACTGGTGAGTCCTTTCTCAGTAGTTTGAAGATTGGTGTGCATATCGGAGTTAATTGTGAGATTAATCAGCTGATGTATTAGATTCTGCCTAAAAAGCCTCTGACTTCCTTCTCTGTAGATGGTGGTGGCATTTCAGTGATGGCCTTCATCTTGGTCGAATCGACCTCGATCCCTCTCCTGCTGACAATAAAGCCCAACAACTTTCCTGACATAGCGTCGAAGGCACACTTCTGGGGGTTCAACCGTAACCTATACTTTCTCAACCTCTCGAACAGCTTCTGAAGGTTTATCAAGTGATCCTCCCTTTCTGGTGATTTGGCAATCATGTTGTCGACATATACTTCGATCTCTCGGTGCATCATGTCGTGGAGCAGGGCCATCATTGCTCTTTGATAGGTTGCCCCAGCATTCTTCAGCTCGAATGGCATTACTTTGTAGCAGAAGGTTCCCCAGGGGGTAATGAATGCTGTCTTCTCGCGATCAACCTCTGCCATCTTTATCTGATTGTATCTTAAGAATCCATCCATAAATGAGAGCATTCCATGCTTTGCAGTGTTATCGACCAGGATATCGATGTGGGGTAATGGAAAGTCGTCCTTAGGGTTTGCCTTGTTGAGATTTCAAAAGTCAATGCACATTCGAACCTTTCCATCCTTCTTCGGTACGGAGACAATATTGGCCAGCCACTGCGGGTACTTAGATACCATGAGGAAACCTGCGTCATACTGCTTAATGACCTCGTCTTTCACCTTCAACATCCATTCGGGTCAGAGGCGTCTCAGCTTTTATTTAACCGGCTTAACATCAGGGTACAGTGGCAATTCATGCTCAACCAGATCTGTCTCCAAACCAGGCATGTCTTCATACGACCATGCGAAGACGTCTTGGTATGATTGAAGGAAGTCTATCATACCTTTTCTCTTCGCAGGGGATAGCGATGTTCCGATTTTGGTGATTCTGGGGGCCTCTTTGGTGCCCAAATTGACATCCTCCGTCTCTTTGACGATCGGGGTAGGGTCATGCTCAAAATCGGCAAATTGTTTGAGGAGCTCATTGGGGAGCTCATCGGTTTGACCTTCCTCGTCCAGACTCGTGACTCCTACCTCTTCTTGTATTTCTACAAGAAAGGGGTCGGCTTCACGTGGGACGGGTATCACGACATCAATTTTAATTTCATTAGGAATTTTAAAGGACAATATTTTTGGAATTGGTATTTTTTCTATTTTTATGGTCTTTTGCATTTTTTCGGAGGTCAGCCCCTGGCGAGGTGGATCTCTATATATACAAGGTAGAGTGGTCCAGAGGCTAACCTCACTTTTTACAGGTTGTTTTTTTTTGGGGAGTCAGTGCTGTTTTCACGGTATTTGGCGGTTCCCAGGAGTTGGGGAGCGAATGCCCAGTTACTCACCTGCGAGGCTTGGCCTTTACCTCTTTGATTGGGAGCGGCATCGGTAGGCTCTTGCAATTCCTCCCTCAACATATTTACAGAGGGATCCTCTGGGACCCTGTCCTCCATGGTTAGAGTGGGCCCAAAGCGGTTGGGGCTAGAATGATGGGGGGACCGGGGAATCTCCTCCTCAAATAAGGAGAGGGCGGCTAAGTCCACCTCGAGGTCTAGGAGGATGATGTAGGGATTGGTGGGGGTGACGAAAGCAGGCTTATGTGGGGTAACCCTCGTCTCCCCATTTAGATCAATTTTTACTACCCCGGCGCTCATGAAGGTTTCACGGATGTGGGGTCGAGCGTGAGGTTCTTCTTCCAAGACGATTCCTCTGGCCCTGGCGACTGCGGCGGCCCTCATCTTTTCTTTGGCCTCTCTGATTTCTACTTCGTCGGGCTTGTAGCCTAGGCCAAATCTGGTTGCTGCCCCTTGGCCCTAACGGGGTCACTTCTTCCTTGAAGGCGCGGGCCCAAGCCTTTCCCCTTTTGGTGGCCCCATTTGTGGAGCATGAGCACTGCCCCGTCCATTCCTTCCCCAGTTTTGGCAGGGGTTTTCTCTGGTGACTCCAGGGTGACGGCTGAAAAGTCATACTCAAATCGATGAAAATCGGTGTCATCTGCTGTGTGCGGCATGTCCAGCACTTTCGGATTTTCAATGTGTAGGGCGCTTCACTCCCTGTCTTCTCTGCTCTCACCCAAGATGGTGACGATCTTTCCCTCTGAAATAAATCGGAGCTTTTGGTGTAGAGTTGATGGTATTGCTCCGAGCTTATGTATCCATGGCCGGCCCAATAGTAGATTGAACGTAGACTTAATGTCCATCACCTGAAAGGGGGCGGTGAAGGTTTGCGGCCAGAGGATCAGGTCGAGGTCTACTTCTCCTATGATTACTCTTCTGGTTTTGTCGAATCCCCTGATGCTTGATATGGATGGCCGGAAGGTGTCGGGGTTCGCACCAATTTTGATTGTCGTCCTCAGAGGGCATACGTTTAGTGCCGACCCGTTGTCTATTAAGACCAACGGCACCACCAGGTTTACTACTTCCACTGTTATATTCAAGGGCTTAGAGTGGTCATTCCCCTCGATCGATAGGTCCGCATCAGTGAATGAGATGGCATTTGGGGCCAACACCTGCCCTATTATTTCTCCTACTTCATTTGGAGTTACGTGGGTGGAGACGTGTGCATCCTTGAGTGCTCCCATTAAGGCTTAGAAGTGGAGCGGGGACGTGATTAACAAATCCCACACAGTAATATGTGCGGGCGTTCTCTTGAGCTGTGTCTCCAGTATGTGCTCTCTGGCCATTTTTTCAAAGGGATTCCCTACGGCCTGTTCTTTCTTCTTCTCTTCTCCTCTGACGGCCCCTGATGCTTCCGGTGGTGTAGAAATTCGGCCTGACCTGGTAATAAATTCAATAACCTCCTCTTGGTTGCAACCAACATTCATGTCTGTCTGTTCATAGCTTAAGGGCACATGATGCGGGTCATAGGCAAGTTTCGGGATGAGGAAAGGTGTGTATGGCGATTCTTGGGAGGATTGGGTTGGATACGCCAGTTTCTCGAGTCTAACCAAATTGACTCCCATAGGGGGCGGAATGGTAGTGGTGGGAATTGGCGGGGTTGGATTTTTGGGTGCAAGGGAGGCTTGTACAGGTATTGCCTGGGCTTGGTAAGACCAGTGGTGATTAGGAGCAGGTGGTAAGAGGATTGGGTGAGGGGTTGCTTGCTTGGGTGGTGGTGGAGTTGGATTGGGGCCAAAATAACGAAGGGATGGCGGGAGTGTGACTGGGATGGAGGGATGGGGAGACATCTGAGGAATGGGGTGATAGGGATATGAAGGGTTTGTATATGGGGTGGCATGGTGGGATGATGACGGGTTCGTGGACGAAGACGGGTAAATTAGGGGTGATGGAGTTGTGCATAGAGCGGGCTGATTTGGGGATGGCGGGATGGTATATTGGGTGGTGGGATTTGAAGGTGTGTATGGAATGGGGTAACTTGGGGATGACGGAGTAGTGTATTGGGTGGAGATATTTGAGAGTGTGTGTGGGGTAGGATAATATGTGGATGGCGGAGTTATATATGGTATGGGGTGATTTGGGTATGACGGGGAGGTGTATGGGGTAAGTTGGGCGTGGGGTGGATATGTGTATGATTGCGGCGGGGTTGTGCCCGTTTGGATTTGATAGGTGGGAGCGGGGGTGGAAAAATATTGCCCTAAATCTAAGGGCTCCTCTTAGTATGCCGGCACGGGGAAATAATCAGCCAAATACAATGGCTCGATCACCCCAACAAATGGTTCATCTTCGTTCAATCTGGGGAATGAAAACTCCTCCTGATTACTGATATAATCTGAAGGGTCAAACTCTTCTTCTTCCTCCTCTATCCAATGAATGTTAGGCCTGGGGCTTCCTGGGTGCGGTGGCAGAGGGGCTTGATGGATATTCTGGTTCTGCCCTTGAGGAAGTGGCAGGGGAATGATTTTTCCTGCCTCTATCAGATCTTGGACCGCGTGCTTTAACAGGAAGCACCGGTCCGTAGGGTGACCCGGTCCTTGGTGGAAATTGCAATGCAAATTCGGATCATAGTTCCTCGGTATGGGATGGGGTGGCGGGCGAGGTTGGAGTAAATTGACCAGGCCTTTCTATAGCAATACTGGCAATAAGACACTCAAGGATTGCCCCAACGGTGTGAACACTCATTCAAAACGTGCTTTCATCTGCTCCTGGGTAAACGGGGCTCTTGGTCCGTTGCTTGGCCTTGGTGTTTGATCGAAATGGACTGGGGGTGGTTGTGCGACCTGGAGCTGCATCGGGGGGGCATTAGTATTGGCCTGGGGGTAAGCGATATTCTGTACCTCTGTCCCTGGTCTTCTTTCGATTCTTGGTTCGACTTAACTCTGGCCTCTGCCGCCACATTCCTTCCTAACTCGCCTCTCTAATGGCGATTCAACGACGATTGGCATTTTCAACTAGATCAAGAAAACTAGGTCACACGATATACTAAAAATCATGGCGACCGGAGGGCTCCCTTGGTTATTAATTCAATTTGCTCATCATCGGGAATCCGGTGAGTTACCTGAGCGACCAATGCCCTCCACCTTCCCAAGTAAGTACTGAATGTTTCATCATGTCTTTGCTTTAGATGGGCCAAATCTGACTTCCTTGGCTCTATGTCCATGTTATAGACATATTGTTCTTGGAATAAGTGCGTCAGATCCTTCCAAGTTTTTATCATATATGGCTCCAGGGACGTGAACCATCTCAGAGCTGGGCCCGTTAGATTTTTTTGGAACACTTTGATGAGGAGTTGTTCATCTCCGCCATACTGGCACATATCCCCACAATAAGATTTTAAGTGGGCGATGGGGTTGTCAGTGCAATTATACTTATCGAATAATGGCATCTTGAATTTCTGTGGCAGGGGGACGTCAGAGAATAGACATAAGTCTGAAAAGTCTGTTGAATGCAGTTCTACTCCTCCCATTTTCATCAGCTGCTTCTGTATTCTGTCTATTTGTTCTTTCAACTGTTCTAGTTCTTTTGAGGCTGTAGTGGGGACTGCTTCCCCCTATTTTGTTCAACCCTAGGTGTGATGATGGTGGGCCCGGGAGGGTTGAAGGTGGCAACTCCTCCACTATTGCGGATCTCATCCTCCTCATACTGTTGGTCATGGTATTGGTGAGGGGCGAGTTCTGCTATTTGGACTTGGGGGGTGAGGGGTTGGATGACCTGGTGGGGCCATATGGTTTGTAGGGGATGAGAAGGGATAAATGGATGAGCGATTTGTGGGTAAGTGATGTGCTGAGCTGGGTGCACATTCTGGGGGTGAGGGAGGTATGGTTGAGGTGGCGGGATGTTGTGGGTTTGAGGAATGGGGTGGATTGGATTTCCCGTTGGAGGCGGGATGGGGGCGTAAGGGGTATAGGTGAATGAATGGTACTGGTGGGGGGGTATGGGGTTAGTGAATGGGCCTTGATGAGCGTGGGTGGATGGGCCTTGGGTTTGGGTGTGGGGGTTAGTATGAATTTGGGCCAATGGGCCTTGTTGGGTTTGGGCTAATGGGTCATGAGGGGGTTGGGTTTGGGTCCATGGGCCTGGGCTTGATAGGTTTGGGTCCAAAGGCCCTAGGGGGCTTGGACTTGGGCTTGGGTCTGATGGGTTTGGGCTTAGGCCCATGGGCTTTGAGGATTTTAGGCTTGGACCTGAGCCCGATGGGCTTGGGTCCATGGGCCTTGAGGATCTTGGGCCTGGGCCTGGGTCTGATGGGCTTGGCCTTGGGCCCATGGGCTTTGAGGGTCCTGGGCTTGGACCCATGGGTTTTGAGGGTTTTAGGCTTGGACCTGGGCTTGATGGGTTTGGGCTTGGGACTGGGCTTGGGATTGGGCCTGGGTCTGATGGATTTGGGCTTGGGCCCATGGGCTTTGGGGGTTTTGGGCATGGGTCTGGGTCTGACGGGCTTGGGCCCATGGCTCTAGAGGTGTTTGGGCTGGGGTCCATGGATTTGTGTGGGTTTGGGCCTAGAATTGAGGTGGGGGATTTTGGGCGGTATGGATGATGGGTGGTTGGGCATGGTTAGGAGGGAATGGGGTATGGAGGTTTTGGAGATTTGGATGCGGAGTTTGAGATGTAGGGTTCTGAGAAGTAGCCCACAGGGCGTACATCGCCCTCATGTCCTCCATTGAGGGCATGGATTTAGGTGTGAGATTGGGGGGTGATGGCTCACTTAAGGATGGAGGGGGTTGAGAGAAATTGGGCATGACCCGGGTATGGGGGGTGGTGGTCGTGCTTGGGGGGTATGAATGTATGGCTATAGAAGATGGTGGGTTATTGGTCATATCTTGGGAAAAGTTGGGCATGACCTGGGTAAATGGGGGCGTATGTTGGGATGTGGATGGGCCATGTGGTGGGAATGGCATGTGAGATGAGGTGGATGGGATGTGGGATGTAGGGGGCATGGATGATGAGATGGATGGAACGTGGGAAGTAGGCGGGGGATGGGGCTCCCTATGGGGTCTTTGGGAGTATAAAAGTGTAAGGGTGTATGGATGGGAGATGGGGATGTATGGGTTGGTTAGGAAATGAGGGGTTTCAGTAGGGGATGAAAAGGGGGTATGTTGGGAGAATGTGAGGGAGGGGGATGGGGTGGATGTGAACACGGGTGCCCCAAAGGGACCCGTGGTATCGAACCGGGTTTAGGCGAAGGTGTCGGAGATCGGGTCTTCTCCTACATGGGAATGGGGTGGGGATGACGGTAGGGATGTATCGGCTCTTGACATGGTCTGCTGACGAGTGTTGTATCGATGTCTCGGATAAGGGCCGAATACCTTCCTGGTTCTCCTTCTACGGGCTGGGTTTGAGGTTGCCGTAGTGACGGTCACACCAAGATATATTTTTTGATTGTTTTTCTTTGTGTGTTTTTTTTTTCTTTGGTTTTTGAAAAATGATGATGATTTTTTTTTGGTTTTTGGAGATGATTTTTTTTTTGTGGTTTTTTGTTTTTTGTGTTTTTTTTTTAAGGTGGATTTTTTTGAAGATGAGGATTTTTCTTTTTCTCTTTTTTCTTTTTTTATTTAAAATGGAAATTAACTCCCCTCTACCTAGAATGATGACCTGGTGCCCAGGGTCAACTCCCGTTTCGGGTGATATATGTACCTTTAGTAGGTCCCACGACGGGATCCGACGTACTTCGAAACAAGCGAAAGGGAACCCTTTTGTTCTATTGAAGGCAAAGGAATCCACGCAAACGACCCGATCTCCCGGAGCAAATCAATAAGAAGTCGCCTTCCTTTGACTGGGCGGGGGCATGTTGGGTGTTATAGAATGCGGGAGGCTACTGCAGGCAATAATACCACTAATCAGGGAGTTGGGGTGGTGGATTGGGCCTCAGATCGGGTCGCTGTGACCCAGTATACACTGGGCGTATATATTATGCACGCCTGACCGAAAAAAGGCAGATTTGGCCGGGCGTATATATTATATACGCCTAGCTTAAATCTGGGGGATTTGGCCGAGCGTATATATTATATACGCCTGAGTAAATCTGGGAATTTTTTTACTGGGTGTATATATTATATACGCCTGGCAAAACAGTTCTGTCAATGAAGTTTTGACAGTGAACAGCAAGCCCGAATGTGGGTCTTTGAATTGGTTTCTTGGGAGAAATGCTCCCGGGGACTACTGTGTATGTTATCGGGTCCCTCCTTTCCGTTTCCTAGGGATACATGGCTGAATTTTGGTTTGTCTACGCTCTCACCAATGCGGGTTTTACGGCTTGATCGGAATTGGCAACCCAACCGATATACCTCCGGCGCAAGCGCCTTCTCAGGTACTGGAAGGGGTGGTTCTTTCAGGATCATCACCACTAGGGCTGCTGCCTTACTGGGAACCGGGTAAAGCATATCTTCGCCTAAACCCCCCGAAAACTACCCAAAAACGTAAAAATAAATTCAATTATGTCCCTATACTGTTAGTTCACTTTTAATTACAGATTTTTAAAGGAGAGTGAAATTAAGTCCAAAAAAATGGGTCAGGGATGACAAGCCCGTGCCACCTCAACGGGCCGGCGTTCAAAGGTGAGATATGATGACCGAAATAAAGTGTGCAAGTAGGCCCGCCAAATGGCTAAGACTCGTAAATGACTGAAATTTAAATGACGTGAAAAGTAAATGCGAGCGAGCCCGCCAAACGGCTAAGGCGGCTTAAATGACAAGAATCGGAAAAACAGAAATTTAAAGGCGCACTTAGGCCCGCCAATCGGCTAAGGCACTTAAAGGCCTGAATCGTAGGGGTGAGTACGTTAGTAAGAACAATAAAAATATATAAAAAAAATAGTAGAAAATAAGAAGAAAATAGCAATGGTTAGTAACAAAAAATAAGGCCAACAAGAGGGGAAGCGCTAGGGTGATATCCCTAGCAGAGTCGCCATCTGTGCCACCATGGATCCTTTTGAACCCGTCGCGGCGATGCGCTCGCCTTTGATGAAAATGTAGAGTCGCCACCCGGAGCTTTTGGTGACTCGAGAAACCTTCAAATCGATATTTTGAGCACCGAAGTGCTAAATATGACTCTGATTTACCGGTCTTTGCCAAAGGCTCTAGGGTAGGGGCTTCGGTTATCGATCGGGAAGGGTTTAAGTACCCGATCAACCCGCATGTAGCGGTCTCTATCTATGGCCAAAAATAAAAATAAAAGGGCGGAGTTTCCCCTTGCCTGAAGGCAATACGGTCCTATCAAGCTTTGAGCCAAACCGAAATTTCGACGGCGTAACGGCTTGAATCCTTGGATGGAGGAGACACCAAGAAGCTAGAGGAAGAGAGGGGTGAGTCGGAGCTCACGGGCTCTTGTTGCACCGTGGAAGATCTTTGCTTTGGCGTGTTTCCGATGATTTAAACGGTATGGAAATGGATTCTAACACTAGGATTCGGTAAAATAGGAAGTGTAGGGTGAGGCTAAAGGCTGGACTTTAGCTAAAGGGAGTGATCTAATGGTAGAAATGGACTGAAATAGATGAAATATGCATGCTAGAATTCTGGAAAAATATTGGCATTTTCTCTCACTAAGGTTCTCTCTTAAGCACTCTCTAATCCTTCAATAAAAATTCAACCCTTTGGGAAGAGGGGGGCCTCTCTATTTATAGAGAAGGGATGGGTTAGGGGCTTACTTAAGAGCTAATGGGTTTAGCAATTAGGTAATCCCCCATCTAAGGTTTTCTTGGTTTTCAAGGTCCTAGGGTTTTGGGAAACTGATTTTAATGGCGGATGATGGGGTGAGACCATGGGTGACTTAAGGGTTGCCAATAAGCTCAAAGGGGTGCAACCAACCTCAAGACACCCACCTTAACTAAGGGGATGGTCAAAGGGTCAAACTAGATGAAGGAAATTGAGCAATCGATGGCGATTCGAGCTAAGTCAAGGCGTATATATTATATACGCCCAGTTTAGGAACAGTAAATTTCACCAAAAACAGGGGGAGCCTTGGGAAAATGAAGCCTGTGGTGGGTCCCACCTATGCTGGGTGTATATATTATATACGCCCGACCAAATTTCCCCCCAAAAAAGGCAGGCGTTTATAATATACACGCCTGACTAATCTAGGGCCAAATTAGTTGGGCGTATGTAATATACACGCCTGAGTAAAAGTTTTATGATTTTATGTGAAACTTCAATCGGCCATAACTTTTGAACCGTAGCTCCAAATTGGGTGATCTTTGGCTCGTTGGAAAGCTGGAGAAGTCCTCTTGCCAATGGTATATGGCTCATCCTTGGTAATGGTCTATACGAAATTCTGTAGCTCTCCTCCCATCAACTGCTCAGAAAGGTTCAAGTTAGGTATGGGAAGGGAATCTAGGGTTTAGGGGTGATCTCTAAGGGTTGGGGAATGGTTCTAAAGGATTCGGGGTGATTCCTAAAGGTCTGGGTGGATTCCTACGGGTTCAAGGGTGCCATCGGAAGCACAGGGGTACATCTCTCCCGAAGTACAGATTGATCGGGCCTTGGGCCGAATTTGGGTGTCTACAATGATGTACCATAGGTGGTACGAGCAAACCTGAGCATGTTGAACCACATTGGACCTTGATGCTTATTGATTGAACACGTGAGGTAGGAAACACCTTGAACATGTACTTTAATTTTTAAAAGCATGTATGTAGAGTTATTCAAATGAACATTATGCATCAAAATGTGATTTCTAAGGAAGTGTGTGTGTGTGTATGTGTGTGTGTGAATACTAAATGGACTCATAAGGTCCCCAGGGGACGTGAAATGCGATAATGAGCATCTAAATGATGCGTTGAACCAGTGGCATCCTAGGGATACAGATGAAATTTATCGGTGAAGTAAAAGAAAAAGTGATAAGGCCTAATATACCAAAATTAACACAATTACACGGTGAATAACTATAAGTAGTACACATGATATTTTTGTTATTTAAGGTTTGAATAGAATACCCCATCAACGTGGCGGGATACTCATGACTGACTCGACAGGATATCCGTGACCGGTACAGCGGCCAATCCGTACACCAGTTTTAACATCCCAGGGATGTAGTTATGAGATTTGAAACCCTGTCGCCTATGAGAAAGGGACTTGGGTATTCAAGTAAGAAACAGATATAACAAGTATCTATTTAGACGATGATGGTGGGTATTCCATTGGGGCTCGATGCTATATTGCTCGGGGATTATTTAAGTTAAGATTTAAGTAATTAAGCAGAATCAGTAACTAATACCAGTAAGTTGAGAATGAACATAATCATGTAAAGTAACAATTGAAATTGCATCTATCATATCTTTTCTGTGCATTTAAATTGTTTCTCAAAAGTTTCCATAAGATGAAGCATGTTATTAAACTGTTTTAGAATATATGTGAGAGCTTAACTTGTATGTTCAATTGTGGTTTCCCTATTGAGCTAGGATGTAGCTCACCCCTTTAGACTATACGTCGCAGGTTCCTTGCTTGCAGTTGCTGAGGCTTCGAGAGACGTGGATCCGGGGGATTCGGATTACGTGCCCAAGAAAAAGTTGGAGCCTCCTCCCAAGGACTTCTTCTAGAGGACCCCCTTGCGTACTTTGAGAGAGATTTTTGAGAGTACATTTGTACGGCTTGGTATGTCAAGCTTTTTGTGAAATATGTAATTAACTTATCTAATTCTATTGGCGAACCATCTAGGGTGATCTATTTATCATCGATGGTCCGAGTCGGTTCTTTTGTCCATGCATTGGCATGAAAGAAGAACTGTCTTTTGCGCTTATGCTTTAGATTAGTATATATGATTCCATATTGTTCAGTGAATCGTCTTATTGTGCATAGTTATTGCTTGTTATACCAATGTTCTGTACATATCCATGGGGCATGGCCTAGAGGATCGTGCCGATGGCACGGGTTTCAGAGTGCCAAAATTCGAGCTATCACAGATCTAGAGTTAGGGTTCCTAGCTTTGATTTCACGAACTCACCCATGTTGCCTTCGGAATTAAATGTCTATGTGTAGCTTCAATCCGCAATCCCACACCCAAATCCTTAGCATTTACTCCCTCCTTCCTCACTCTCTCTCTCTCTCTTCATAAATCTCTAACCACCAACTAAAATCCAAGAGAAATAACTTCTCTTAAGCTTTTAACCTATTTAACCCAATTCACTCCTTTGGTGCAAAGCACATACACCTGTCACATGTGTATATGGCCTTTTAACAAGATCCACACCACACTTAGGTGTATTTTCACCCCAAGCCTAGTCTAACCTAAGTCATCAAGTTGACTTTCACTTGATCGCATAAGTGACCAAACGGGCACGCAAACTGAGGATACTATATAAAGCCCAAATTTTTAGGGATGTTACATGTTCACTTCCCACTCTTCGAAGGACTTCCACA
The DNA here is from genome assembly GCA_021018995.1 of Chloranthus sessilifolius. Taxonomy (NCBI): domain Eukaryota; kingdom Viridiplantae; phylum Streptophyta; class Magnoliopsida; order Chloranthales; family Chloranthaceae; genus Chloranthus; species Chloranthus sessilifolius. Next base: position 22,628,004 of record CM037588.1, read on the forward strand.
GTGGCTTATATTTCTTCCCCACAAGATAAATGTGACGTGCATTACTCTACGGGACTTGGAGGACAGGGGAGGCATTCCTTCAAAGGCATGGATATGCCTTTGGTGGAAAGGGATGCAAGACTTTGATAGAAGGTAGTAAAAAGTCGATGACCGATCTTTATCGAAGAATCCTTCTCTCGGACGTTGCTGCCAGTGTCTTAGTTTAGTGTGTGTCTAGATTTTTCCTAAGTTTATACACTTTTATATAATTAGTTCTTATATTAGATTTTAATTTTATTTTCCCTTCTTTCCATTGTAAATATTCCGATATATATAAAATTTTCTTTTTACTAACTCTGCAATTTTTTTTTTAACAGTGTATGTTACTAACAATTTTTTTCTAACATTCTCTATTCAAATCGGAAGTATTTTTCTCCTAAGTTTGGGGGAAAGATTTTTGATTGTTTTTATAGATTATATACCCGATTACTAACATAGCAATAAAATAGGTAATAATTTTTTTTTTCTGTATGTCCCCTGTTTTGCACAATGAGAACGTTGTCCCATTTAAGTTTGGGGGGGGGGATACAAACTTTTTAAAATTTAGTTAACCTTTTAGTTAATTTTTAGTTAAGTTTTTGTTTAAAATTTCTTACTTTACAAAAGAAATTTTTTTTTTTTAGTAAATCATTATACGCAAATTATAAAAAAAATATAAAAATCTGAATTTCTTAGCAAACCATCATAGCAGTAGTTCAAAAATTAAAATAAACATAGTTACAATTCAAAGTAAAGCATCTCTATAACACTGTACCAGCTGAATGTTTGAAACTATACGATTGATCTGAACTGCAAAATATTTTAGATTATAATTTCAAAATTATATAACTAGTGAGCTATAGAGCTATTTCCTCTTTTATCCTGAGAAAGAGAGACTGTTTTTATTCATGCCTAATTTTTTTTTTAACTTCTCTACCTTTTGAAATCTCATAATGGTGAACTTAGAATCAATTTATTCTATGATTCTGATAATTTATTTGTTTAGAAATGTCTATTAAATATATTAAAGCAATAAGATATTCATATTAGTAAATCGTGAAAATGACCGAAGGTCATCTTTTTTATAGCCAGAGCCAAAAAGCTAAAATCCTAGAATATTTTACCATTTGAGCCCATGTTAGAAGCCTAAAGACTAAATTTCTTTGTACCAGATTTTATAAACCCTTAACCATATGTACTGCCCAAAGCTTTCTATCCGTAACCCTTACAATTCTGAGAGTTTAAAATAAAAAATAAGGGGGGAAGAGGGAGTGAAAGGAGTATGAGTTAACATATAAGAGATCTGCTGAAAAGGATACAACTGAAAAAGAAATACAAATGTATAAAAATATGAGAAAAGAAAAGAAAAATGAAAATTCCTAAAAGATGATTTTATGAAAAGAGAAACAAAAAGCTTCCAAAGAAAAAAAAAAGGATTTATAAAAGAAAAAGAAATAGGAAGAAGTTGTCTAAAATAAGAATACTTATTGAAGCTGAAAAATAGAAGAAGTGTAACATCTCCAAAAATTGAGCGTCTAACAGTGACCTCGGGATGCGTGCCTGACTGGTCATAGGTTTATTGGGTGAAAGTCAACTCGATGATTGTGTTTATAACTTAGGTTGATGTCATAAATAAGTGTGCAAGTGTGTGTAATTTAAAGCTTAGTAGAGTAACAATGTACACCTATCTTGGGTGTATATGCCTAACACCGAAACAAGGGAAGTTATAAGGGACTTAATAACCTAAGAGACGTTATTTCTCTTGTTTTGGGTTAGTAAGAAGAGTTAGGAGGAGAGAGAGAGAGAGAGATCAAGGAAGGAGTAATGGCTAGGAATTAATGCGGATTTGAATTGAAGACGGGTTTGGAAAGGTCGCATTCAACGTGATTGGAACCGTTGTAGCAAAAGCTTGGAGCCCTAGTCCTTAACCCAACCATTCCATCAATCAAGAGATTGATTTAAGGTGAGCACTTCTTTGATTCCAAATGTACATGTGTTGTGCATTAAATTCTTGTTTAAATAATAAATTGATGAATGGGAAATGAAAGAAAAATGATAAGGAAAAGATTTGGAAGAAATGCCCGAAAAAGGGCTGAGTTTCTGGCCAAATCGATTAATCGATTTTGGTTCAGAAGTAAGCTGGGCAGCATTGACTTTCAAAAGTAAGCTGGGCAGAATTGCCCAAAACTGATTGATCGATTTGAAATCGATCAATCGATTCTGAAATGTTGATTAATCGATTAATCGTCTGAGCACTTCCAGTGGCTAGAAAATGAAGAGCTGGGAAAATCGATTGATAGATTTTAAAATTGATCAATCGAGTTTGAATTTTTGATTAATCGATTTGGGATCAATTAATCGAAGTTTGGATTTTTGATTAATCGATTTGGGATCGATTAATCGATTTGGGATTTTGATTAATCGATTTTGGAAGATCGATTAATCGATTTTGAAAGTTTTAGTTGGCTTTTGAATTGAACTTTGAAGTTTAGGGAGGGTCTTATACCTTCTTTATTGCATCTTTCTTGATGCTTTGCATATGCCATGGTGTACCATAGGTGGTACGAGGGAACGCAAGCATAAGGAGCAGTGCTAGACCTTGATGCTTGGACATTCAGAGGCGTGAGGTAGGGAACACCTTGAACATATATTTTAATTTTCAAAAGCATGTATGTAAAGTGATTCAAATGAATATTTATGCATCAAAATGTGAATCTTTAAATGTGTGTGTGTGACACCAAGTAAACAAATGAAAATGAGACATCCCCAGGGGATGAAAATGTGATAAAAGCATTGGTATGATGCGATTGACTTAGACATCCCAAGGATGTATGTGACATTGTAAAGCAAAAGTGAATAAAGATTGATAAGGCCTAATCGATATGAATTAGCAAAATTACACGGTGAACAACTATATGTAGCACACATTTGATACTTTTATTATTTAAAGTTTGAACAGAATACCCCATCGACGTGGCGGGATACCCACGATTGACTCGACAGAATATCCGTGACCGGTACGGCGGCCAATCCATACACTAGTTTAGACATCCCAGGGATGTGTGTATGAGACTAGAAATCCCATCGCCTATGAGAAAGGGACCTGGGTGGTATTCAAGAAAGAAACAGATATAAAAATTATCTATTTAGACGACGATGGAGGATATTCCATTGGGCGCCCGACTCTATAGTAAGTTGGAGAATATTTAAGTTAAGATTTAAGTAATTAGGCTAAATCAGTAACTAATATCAGTAAGTTGAGAATGAACAAACCCATGTAAAGCAACAGTTGCATCTAGTACATCTTTCAGTTATTTAAAATATCTTCTCAATAATTACATCAGATAAATCATGCTTTTAAATTATTTTAGAATATATGTGAGAACTTGACTTATATGTTCACTTGTTGTTTTCCTATTGAGCTAGGATGTAGCTCACCTCTTTTAGACTATACGTCACAGGTCCACTGCTTGCGGCTGCTAAGGCTTCGAGAGACATAGATCCGAGAGATTCGGATTACGTGTCCGGGGAAGAGTTGGAGCCTCCTCCTGAGGACTTCTTCTAGATGACTCGTGCGTACTTTGAGAGTGAGTTTCGAGAGCATTCTATACGGCTTGATATGTTAAGCCTTATTTTGAGAAAAATATAATTAAATGATATATTCTTTTTGGCAAACCATCTGGAGTGATCTTGCTATCACCGATGGTTCGGGTCGGTTCTTCTGTTCATGCGTTAGCATGGAAGTAGAACTATCTTTTGAGCTTTTGCTTTGGACTAGCATGTCTTTATTTTACGTCATTCCGTTTACATGTTTTACTTGAGTTGCTTGATATACCAATATTTCGTATGGACTATAGGGGCACGCCCTAGAGGGTCATGCTGATGGCATGAGTTTTGAGGTGCCAAAATCCGGGCTGCCACAAGAAGAAAGAAAAAGGGTTAAACTCTTGGAAATAATTTTGAATCCTCTATCTTTTCTTTGAAACCTTCTAAAAACCCAAAGCCCCATTATAAGTCGAAGGAAAGACCTTTGTGATTTATAATTCATAAAAATATGAGTCTAGTAGAGATATATGAAATATATACTATGAATAAATACAGAAATTATATGAAAAGAATTGATTATCCTTTCCATGAGATTTATCTTTTTAGCTGATTGTCCTTTGTGTTTATCACGAACATATCATATTATGAGAACCTAAAATTTCAATTATTTTTTAGAGTATGCCAATAAGTGAGAGTTTGGATGAAAATATTTTCTAAAAATTACAGTTTAGAAAAATCTATGATAAATAAACTTTTCACTGATATGCACACACTCCACGCTATACAAGAATTGAAATTATTGAGTTTTGATCAAGGATAATTGCGATGATGGGAAGCTAAGGATAAATGATTTGAAATATTTTGAAATAATGAACATATAATGACTAACTGAATAATTTGCAATATACAAAAATTAGTTTATATTCTGAATTTTTAGTTTTGAAAAATCCAAAAATATTTGAAGTTTGTAGGTAACTTCACTGAGAACCTTCAGGAGACTACAACTCCTCCACTAGGGATCACCTAAGGGTTTAAAGGCTTATTGCGTCTGCTAAATGCAATCGTGCTCCCTACGAAAGTGGCATTTAAATTTAAGTTTTAAATATTTTATATTTCCTTGTTTGCTAGGGACTAGCAACACTTAAGTTTGGGGGTGTCATCAGTCACATAATTTACCATTTTATCACCCTTAACTTAGTGATGCTAGGACATAGTTTGCTACTAACGAGTTACTGATATGCAGATATTAGAGATAAACAATAAATTAGAGCCTAAGTGTTAATTTTTATCAAAATGAACTCAAAAAGCAATAAGAAAAAGGATTGAGCGAGAAAGACGATTTGCCGCTACTGAAAATCAGAAAATCGTAATTTATGATTCTTTAAAAGAGACAAAAAGAGAAAAAGCAATAAAGCGTAATCAAAGAATTGTCAACTATGAGGAAGCCTACTGAAGATAGAAAATCGTGATTTACAATATTCCAGAAAATAAGCTATAAAAAAGGAAGTCGTTATTTATGATTTTCCAAAAATAGAAGCTTTCCTACTATTATTGTTGTTATTAATCACGTGAGAACTATTACCGCCATATTCAGAATTAGAAGACTCCTGCAATTAGAAGTCTGATGAACCACATATCTGAGAAGATTGATAAAGATCTAAATCTGAAGGACTCTGCTGCTGCTAAATAAAGAACACTCTAGAAGCACATCAACTAAAGAAAGCAAGGAAAGATAAAATTAAGAATTAGAGTAATATTAGGATACTTTAATTTTTAATAGTTTCTTTTATTAGAACTAGATCTATTTAAATCGACCCCTTATGATTTATAAATAAGAAGAAACGACATAGGAATAAGCATAAAAAAATTTCAATATCAATTGACGCCTGAGGTTGGATTTTCTTTCGATCAAAGTAGTGTATACTAGTTAGAGTAGATTAGATATCAAAGGTTTCTCAAGAGCAATTGACGACTTAGTAGTGTATACTAGTTAGAGTAGATTAGGTATTGAATTAGAAAATTATTCTTTTATTTATATTTCTCCAGTAAATTAGGAAATCTTAAAGATAGATAAAAGTTTTTAAGATAGGGATTTAGATATAAGATATGAACTAGGAATTAACAAGATAATGAACTTCCTCATGGGAACGATTCTATGCTAGTACTATAGTTTTCATTGTGCGCTTGCAATAGGTTAAGACTTGAATTTAATATAATTATAATACACAATAACAATCAAACCAAGTTTTTGGCGTCGTTTCCAGGGAAGCAGATTTATCTAATTCTTTCAAATTTTTATCTAATATTTTTATCCTTTTAGAAACTAATATTTAACTTTCTCTTTTTATATTTCTTTATATTTTTATTTTTCTTTGATCTCTTCTTAGTCTTTTGCAGGTTTATTCGGAGTAGCGAATCAAAAGTCTCCAACTTCTGTCGCCCACAGAACTTAGAAGCTCTGATTTGTTTCTCCCTGCTTTCTAGAATAAAAATCATATAACCCTAAACTAAAAATAGACATACTGTATTCTAGCCAACCTGCCTCAATTCTAAATCAATATGGATCTGGCAGAAGTAAACCAATGCAAGGCTAGAAAAATGGGAGAATACTATGCATTGACACCTCTTACACTACCCCCATGTATTCGCACCTAGATTGCTGGTAATGAGTCTTTCGAAATCACGCCCAATATACTCCAAATATTACCTATCTTTCACGGGCTGATGAATGAAGATCCCTCGTTGCACCTAAATAAATTTGTAGAAATATGCACTATTATTAGGATCACGAATTTGCCTAATATAAGCATCTGTTTGAGGATATTTTCACATTCTCTCCGAGACAAAGCAAAGCAGTGGATACACTATTTGCCTTGGAATTCGATCGCTGATTGGGAGGAGTTGAAACAGAAATTCCTTATGGAATACAATCCCATATAAAGAGCAACTTGGATCTAGTATCTGATCTTAACGTTTCAACAATTTCTGGATTAACCTCTTTGGGAGAGTTGGAATCGCCTCAACTATCTTATGCATAGGTGTCCTCACAATGGGGTCATGAAAGGGTAAATAGTTCTTACCCTCTACGAAGGACTTGACACTACAACCCGGCATATGATTGATGTTGCCTATGGTGGTATGTTTCGTAAATTTTTAATAGAAGATGCTTGAAAACTCTTTGAGACCCTTAGTGAAGAACCGATGTAAAACCATGCATTGGGTAAGATTGACTCGGAGACTTCAACACGTATGCTTCCTAAGCAAGGAAAACTTTACAAATTAAAGTCAATGATGAATTGCTTTCCAAAATTACAGATTTGGAAGACAAACATTCAGTCTTTGGTGGGTATAAAATCGAACTCAACATCCCACCAAGGAGAAGCCTATGGTCTTAATCATGGCCCAACTCAATTAGTCTCCCGACTTCCTTCTATTCCTTCTTACCACACCAAAGCCCATTACCATACTGCTATAGAGGATACTCTAGTGCAAAAAGCCTACAGTTGGAGGCAACAGAGTCGTATCTAGACACAGTTACTTAATCATCTTGGATTGAAAACTCAATTTGAGTAGCTATTACCTTCTGATATAGAGAGTAATGTATCACCTTCACATGCAGTTGGAACATCTAGAGGACGCATATTTTTGGGAGGCACATTAACTCCCTCTGTTCTTAATTAATTCCCTCTAGAACCTATCGCGCTACCAACTCACCCATAGCAAAATTTTGTAACATATGTATATCAACATTATTATTCTTTCTTTTAGGAGAATTTCATACGATTCATAGAGCATAATATACGCCCAATCGTATGAATCTCTCTCTTTTGGTTTGTAATTGTTTGAATGTATGGATCTACGGGAAACAGTGTTGAATCATAGCGAATGCGATTCAACTGAAGATTCTTCTCAGTGGTTCACTTTTAGCCAGAATTGTAAATGATAATTCTAGGGACAGGTAATTCTAGTGATCTGTCTTATCAGTTACATTAGAATACAAACCCATTCCATTCGTATAAGAAACAAACAACTTCTACATTCAAGACTACCACTTCCCAACCACTCTAGCCTAGGAACCTACACATCGACATTTACTCGAAGTGATGGTTCAATATTTCCTCTATAAATCCATACCCATCCATAAACCATCTCATCTCTTTCATCTTCAATCTTTCATACCTTAAAACCCCATGACGGAAGAGCATAACCAGAACGATTTCAGTAAGCAACTTGATCAAATACATAGAGCTGAGCTCCTGTCTAAACAAAAGAAAGTTAAAGATCTAAAGTACCAGCAACCCACTCGAGATGTTGAAACGTCCGTAGAAACTATCCTCGACCCTAAACCTAACCTAAATTCGAAATCATATACCAGGAACCTATCTTCCCCCACTTCCTAAACTTTACACCATCACAACCCACCCCGAATGTAAACTCCCATATGTTGATGGTGGTTTGAGCCGTCCCTCACCATCCGTCTCCATCGCTTATCTTCTGCCTTCGCTTGCGCTACATTCCCTTTACATAATTTTCACAAGGGAGCAATATAAGCAAAAGATGAATCGGAGAGGTGTTCACTTCCTACTCTTTGAAGGACTTCCACAGTGGCTTGCATTTCTTCCCAGAAAGAAAAATGTGACGTGCGTTGCTCTGCGGGACTTGGAGGACAGGGGAGGCGTTCCTGCAAAGGCATGGATATGCCTTTGGTGGGAAGGGATGCGAGACTTTGATAGAAGGTAGTTAAAAGTCGAGGATCGATCTTTATCAAAGAATCCTTCTCCCGGACGTTGCTGCCAATGTCTTAGTTTAGTGTGTGTCTAGATTTTTTCTAGGTTTGTACTCTTTTATGTAATTAGTTCTTATATTAAATTTTAATTTTATTTTCCCTTCTTTTCATTGTAAATATTCCGATATATATAAAATTTTCTTTTTACTAACTCTGCAATTTTTTTTTTTTAACAGTGTATGTTGCTAACAATTTTTTTCTAACATTCTCTATTCAAATCGAAATTATTTTTCTCCTATGTTTGGGGGAAAGATTTTTAATTATTTTTACAGATTATATACCTGATTACTAACATAGTAATAAAATAGGTAATAATTATTTTTTTTCTGTATGTCCCCTGTTTTGCACAATGAGGACATTGTCCCATTTAAGTTTGGGGAGGGATACAAACTTTTGAAAATTTAGTTAACCTTTTAGTTAATCTTTAGTTTAGTTTTCGTTTAAAATTTCTTAATTTACAAAAGAATTTTTTTTTTTTAGTAAATCATTATACACAAATATAAAAAAAATATAAAAATTCGAATTTCTTAGCAAACCATGATAGTAGTAGTTCAAAAAGTAAAATAAAAATAGTTACAATTCAAAGTAAAGCATCTCTAGAACACTGTATCAGATGAATGTTTGATGTTATACGATTGATTTGAACTGTAAAATATTTTAGATTATAATTTCAAAATTATATAACTAGTGAGCTATAGAGCTATTTCCTCTTTTATTATGAGAAAGAGAGACTATTTTTATTCAAGCCTAAATTTTCCTTAAACTTCTCTACTTTCTGAAATCTCATAATGTTGAACTTAGAATTAATTTATTTTATAATTATGATAATTTATTTATTTAGAACTGTCTATTAAATATATCAAAGCAATAGGACATCCATATTAGTAAATCGTGAAAATGATCGTAGGCCATCTTTGTTCTAACTAGAGCTAAAAAACCAAAATCCTAGAATATTTTACCAGTTGAACCCATATTAGAAGCCTAAAGACTAAATTTCTTTGTACCAGATTTTATAAATCCTTACCCATATCTACTGCCTAAAGCTTTCTATCTATAACCCTTACAATTTCTGAGAGTTTAGAATGAAAAAGAAGGGGGGGAAGAGGGAGTAAAAGGAGTATGAGTTAACAGATAAGGGATCTGCTGAAAAGGATACAACTGAAAAAAATACAAATATACGAAAATATGGGAAAAGAAAAGAAAATTGAAAAATCGTAAAAGACGATTTTATGAAAAGAGAAGCAAAAAGCTTCTAAAGAAGAAAAAATAGGATTTACAAAAGAAAAAGAAATGGTAAGAAGTTGTTCAGACAAATTTCTAGGTCAGTGCCCCATATAATGTACGCAAGTAACACTTGGTACATCCCATTCACAATATGAAAGCACAAGAAATTAATGCAAAATAAATCTCCATTTCTACTATACGCTAATCCAAAACATTAATCCAGAAGATAGTTCTAATTTCATGACCCCGCATGAACAAAAGAACCAACCCGAACCATCAGTGTCGTAGCTACGGTCACATTCAATGGTTCGACAAAAGAATATTACAGATATATTTGTTCTTATAAAAACAAGGCTGGACGTACCAAGCCATAATTCTCTCTTTCTCCTCACAAAATACTATCAAAGTAAGCAGCAAGTCTTCTAAAAGAATCTCTCCGGAGGAGGCTCAGACTCCTCCCTTGGAAAGTACTCTGAATCTCCAGGATCGCCCTCGCCGGTAGCAACTCCTAAGTTATCATCAATTCCTAAATCGTCACTTATGACATATAGTCAAAGGGTGAGCTACATCCTAGCTCAATAGGGGTGATATTACAGCAAGTATATCCTTCTTACAACCATATATTTTATGACATGAATAAAACATGAACTCATAAATATGTCATTTCTCGAAAAGTAAATTTAAGATGTAATAAAATAATTTGACTGCATTTATTACTCTACTCATGTATTTTACAATGACTACTAGTTCCCTTAGTTGCAACCAGGCTGAGACCATGACTTAAATCTTAACTTAAATAATCCCCGAGCAATATAGCATCGAGCCCCGATGGAATACCCTCCATCGTCGTCTAATTAGACTATTTTTCATGGAATCGTCCTCGTCCCTATCTCTTAGGTGACGGGCATACTACTACTATACATCCCTGGGATGTCTGCTGGTGTATGGATTAGCCGCTGTACTGGTCACGGATATCTTGTCGAGTCAGTCACGGTTATCCCACTGCATCGGTTGGGTATTCTCTAAACCTTAAATCAAATTGTGCAATACATACAGTTATTCACCGTGTGATTGTGCTAATACATAGTAACTGTAATATCCTGAAAAATCATGTTAAACAAGTGACCTCGGGATTCGTGCCCGACTAGTCATAGGTTTGACCAAATAAGAGTTCAATAGTTGGCATAGGGCGCGATGAACAGATGAGATGTGAGAATTCGAGTGAATAGGGGGGTGTGATGAAAATCTGGAGTCGCATACACCTAGTACGGTGCATGTGCTCAACACACAAACTAGAGGAGAGATAAAAGGGTTTAATAGCCCTAGTTTCTTTTGTTTGGTTGTTGAGAGAGAGTAAAGAAGAGAGAGAGAGAGAGAGGGAGAGCATAGTTAATGCAAGGAGAAATGGTGAGTGTTTGGAAGGGGGATTCAAGCGTTTAAAAGGCCGATTCGACACAAGGGATCCGCTAGAAGCAAAGTTGGAAACCCTGGCCTTTCCAACCACTTGACCTAATCAATTGAAGATTGATTGAAGGTAAAATTCTTGCAAATTAAATGCATAGATTGAAGGGTTTAATTATAGTTAGAAATAGCTAAAATCATAGGATAATGACTTAGATAAATGAAGGAAAAGGAGTAGGAAAAGATTGGGAAGAACAGCCCAAAAGGGGGCTGAATCTGGCCATTTCGATTAATCGAAAGTGAGATTCGATTAATCGATTTTTGCCAAGAAGTTGAAAAGTCAAAAGACACGATTTCGATTAATCGAATTGAGTTTCAATTAATCGACTTGGATTTTCGATTAATCAATTTTGGTATCGATTAATCGATTGGGTACCTCCAGTGAACTCTAGTGGAGGGAAGAAAAGGACTTGGAGAAATCGACTAATCGAAATGGGATTTCGATTAATCGATTTAGAATTTCGATTAATCGATTTGGGATCGATTCGATTACTCGAATTGAGAATCAAATAGTTAGAGTGGAGAATTTCGATTAATCGAATTGGGATTCGATTAATCAAATGGGAATCTCGATTAATCGATTTTGGAGTTCGATTAATCGACTGTGCCAGTTTTTGTTGACTTTTGAGTTTGACTTTAAGATTCTTAGAGGGTCTTGGACCTTCCTTATTGCATCTGTAGTGATGTATTGCATGTGTTATATTGTACCATAGGTGGTACGTGTGAGCTTGGGCACAAGGAGCCACGTGGGACCTTGATGCATGATCGAACAGAGACTTGAGGTAGGGAACACCTTGAACATGTACTTTATTTTGCAAGAGCATGTATGTAGTGATATAGAATTTAATTCAAACTGTTTTTGGTTTCTTAAGATTTGTGAAAAGCATGCGTGTGTGACATCTAAAAGAGTAATCATAATGAGCCATCCCCAGGGGATGAGAAAATAAAGAAATAAGAGCATCAGGTGTGATACAAGTGAATGTATACATCCCAGGGATGTATCCAAGATTGAATTATGTCTGATAGGGCCTAACTGATATAAGATAGCACACTTACACGGTGAATAACTATATGTAAAGCACCTGATATTTTTATTATTTGAGGTTTGATAGGATACCTCACCGACGTGGTGAGATACCCACGATTGACGCGGCAGGATATCCATGACCGATACAGCGGCAAAACCGTAGGCCAGTGCGGAGGCTTATCTGTACACAGTAAGCACACCCCAGGGGTGTTGAATTGAGATATGTTGAAACCCCGCCACCGATCCCCAGGGGAAAGGGGCTTGGGTACTATTGGTATTCCCAGGGAATACATTTAAAACTGTCTATATAGATGACGATGAAGGGTATCTCATCGGGGCTCGATGCTATATTGCTCGGGGACTACTTAAGTTGAAAGGTTAAGTTTTGCTTTAGGCCTTTTCAGTGTCATTCATGAATAATTAAAAGACATGAGCAAACTACCAGTAAAATATGATTATTTTCAACTGTTGTTCATCAGTAACTGCATAGACACATCATGCATGGCATATCATGGAATATATGTGAGTTGTAATTTATATGTTCAATTGTGTTATGTTCCCTATTAAGCTAGGATGTAGCTCACCCTTTAGACTATACGTCGCAGCTCCACTATTAGCAGCTGCCGAGGCTTCAGGGGACGTTGACCCTGGTGAGTCAGACCCGACACTTGGAGACGAGTTGGAGCCACCTCCTGAGGACTTCTTCTAGAGGACTCCGTTGTGCAGCTTTGAGAGTTTTTATGAGCGTGTTTGTGCAGCTTGGTATGTCAAGCCTTATTTTCATTAAACAATGTAATTAATTCATGAGATTATTCTTTTGAGGTGAACCATCATTGATGATCAGCGATCATCAATGGTTCGGATCGGTTCTCCATTCATGCAGAGGCATGAAGGTAGAACTGTCTTTTGAGAAATATTTCAATGATAATTTAATTCTGCAGCTTTATTCATTACTTCAGTGCAGTTCATTGTTTGATATACCAATGTTTCATGCATAGCTAAGGGGCACGATCAAGATGATCGTGCTGATGGCACGGGTTTTGGGGTGCCGAAATCCGGGCTGTCATAGTTGGTATCAGAGTAATTTCCTTTAACAATTCTGACAATTATTCTTTTGTCAGAACATAGGGACTTCTGCTAATGAAATTTTAGTTTCAAATGCAGCCGTCAATGTCATCTAGAAGAAGAGGCCGACCGAGGGGAGGCCAACAGAGAAGTTTGCGTAGTGGAGATGATTACATCTCTCCTACCAATCGAGTACCTTTAGGAAGGAGTGAGGCCCCAGGGGGCAGCAGTAGTAGACAACAAGAGGAAGAGGATCGAGATTGTTAGGATCAAGATCTGAGAGAACAGGAGAGAGTGAGAGAAAGACAAGAGGATAGAGAGGTGCGACAAAGAATGATGCATACCATGGAGACCATGGCAGCTGCCATGGCACAACAAGCCGCATCCTTTGTAGCTCATGCAGCGAGAGAACAGCAGCCACCTACACCACCTGTAGGACCCGCACTACCTGTGCCTTCATCCTTCACGGAGTTTAGGAGGATGAGACCTCCTTCATTTTCTAGGCAGGCAGACACGATGGCAGCAGAAAATTGGTTGATGGAAATGGAGAAAGTTTTTAGCGTGCTGACATGCACGGAGGACGAGAGTGTAAGATGGGCAGCCTACATTCTAGACGGGGAAGCTGGGCCTTGGTGGAAGTCCGTGATACGGAATAGGGCCCAGGAGACCCCAGAGTTGCCGTGGACTTGGGAAGAGTTTGTTGAGGAGTTCAACAAACAGTATTTTCCAGAGGTGGTAAGAAATCAATTGAAAATTCAATTTTTGCAACTAGTGCAAGGGAGGATGACCGTGAGAGAGTATGGGGTTGAGTTTCTACGACTTGCCCGTTTTGCTCCGGATTACGTCGCTATCGACGTGATGAAATCCAAGAGGTTTCAGCAAGGTTTGAAGCCTGAAGTTAGGGGAGGAGTAGCTCCATTTCAGCTAAGGACCTATGAAGAGGTCATGAGTAAAGCACTTGTGGTTGAAGAGGAGAATACAAATAGATACAGACAGAGAGTGCAACAAAGAGGAGGCAATGATCAAGGAAGATCGGGGAACTACGAACCGGTGAATAAAAAGCTGAGGTTCATGGCTCAAAATCAGAGACCACAGTTCCAAGGGGGTTTCGGAAGGCCGGCGCAATAGCATAACCAACAGAGATTTCCACTACTTGCGTCGGGGAGACCTTTACGCTATGAGAGCCCTGCCATGTCTACTGGCGCTACTGTCACACAGGGTTCTCGTACAGTTTCTTTCACGCCTCGAGAGACTTGTGCCAAGTGTGCCAAGCCTCATAGGACAGTGGATTGCAGAGCAGGGACCAGGGGTTGTTTCCGATGTGGTAAGGTGGGCCACTTGATCAAAGATTGCCCCGTGGTTGATAAGGGAAAGACGGTTTGTTGCAAAGACCACGACCCATTCACGGAAGCCTTGCTCATAGGAGAGTTTATGCAATCACCGTCAGAAGGTGGGACGTGCACGACGTCATCCAAGGTGAGGTTCTTTTAAATAAAGAAATTCCAATTTCATAAAAATTTTAGATAGAGAAGGTGCATTTATGAGGAGTTGTGTAGATTCTTAGTCTAGACACTAAAATTATATGTGAATTAGGGGTGTAAATTGATGTGTAAATTATTGTATGTATGTATGTATACTATAGGTACTTTAACTGTATATGAGAAAGGATGCTTCGTTGGATATGACGCTAGAGTGTTAATAGACCCAGGGTCTACCCACTCATTCGTCACTCTACGTTTTGCCAAGAGGATGAAGATTGTTTCAAAGGCGTTGGACTTTGTCCTATCTGTGTCTATTCCGACTGGAGAGTTAGTGGACACAGAGTTAGCTTGCAAATCCGTCATCGTAGCAATTCGAGATCTGGATGTGCATGAATTGGAGGCAAAGTTGATACTACTGGACATGCAAGGGTTTGATGTGATCCTTGGCATGGATTGGTTGGCACAACATTGTGCAATAGTCGATTGCAAGAACAAGGTTGTCATCTTCAGACCTAACACAAGATCACTTCGGTTTCAAGGAGTGAGGTCATCACCTATGCCACTGATCTCAGCAGTAAGGGTCGAGAGAATGATCAGAAAGGGTTGCAGTGGGTACTTGGCTTTCCTAAAATAAGACAAGGAAGAAAAGAACGTCATCTCTGAGATAGCAGTTGTGCGAGAGTTCACCGACGTGTTTTCAGAAGAGTTGCCTGGATTACCTCCAGAGAGAGTAGAGTTTGCCATTGACTTAGCATTGGGAACGGAGCCTGTTTCAAAAGCACCATATAGAATGGCTCCTGCTGAGTTGAAGGAGTTGAAAGAGCAACTACAAGAGCTCATGGATAAGGGGTTTGTCAGACCGAGTGTGTCTCCATGGGGAGCACCGGTCTTATTTGTCAAGAAGAAAGATGGGTCAATGCGACTATGCATTGACTATCGACAACTGAACAAACTCACTGTGAAGAACCGCTATCCCTTACCTAGAATTGATGATATGTTCGATCAACTGCAAGGAGCAAAGTATTTTTTCAAGATCTATCTGAGATCGGGATACCATCAGTTGCGAGTCAAGGCAAAGGACATTCAGAAGACAACTTTCAGGACACGGTATGGACACTATGAATTCCTTGTGATGCCGTTTGGATTGACAAATGCTCCGACGTCGTTTATGGATCTGATGAATCGAGTGTTTAAACCACACTTGGACTCCTGCGTCGTGGTGTTCGTTGATGATATCTTGATATACTCCAAATCCAAGACGGAACACGAAGAACATTTGAGGATTGCTCTACAGATGCTACGTGAACACTAATTGTACGCCAAACTCAGCAAATATAAGTTTTGGTTGGAGGAGGTTAGCTTTTTGGGACATGTTGTCTCAAAGCATGGTGTCACTGTAGATCCAGCAAAGATAGAAGCAGTGGTTAAATGGGAGCAACCAAAGACAGTGACCGATGTCCGAAGTTTTCTTGGGTTAGCAGGCTACTATCGACGTTTCGTCGAGGGGTTTTCAAAGATATCGGGACCTCTCACGAAGCTGACACGAAAGGATTCAAGATTTGAGTGGAGTGAGGCATGCGAGAAGAGTTTCCAAGAACTCAAGACGAGACTCACTTCAGCTCCAGTGCTAGCGATTCCTTCAGGCAGTGGAGGATACGCAGTGTACAGCGATGCGTCATACAATGGTTTGGGTTGTGTGCTCAACCAACACAAGAAAGTGGTAGCTTATGGATCAAGACAGCTGAAAGAACACGAGAAAAATTATCCGACTCATGACTTGGAGCTAGCAGCAGTCATTTTTGCGCTGAAGATTTTGAGACATTACTTGTATGGTGAGACGTTTGAAATTTTCACCGATCATAAGGGCCTCCGATACCTGTTTACACAGAAAGAGCTCAACATGAGACAACGCAGATGGATGGAGTTCCTCAAGGATTATGATTGTTCTATACAGTACCATCCAGGCAAGGCGAACGTAGTAGCCGATGCCTTGAGTCGGAAGAGTTCAGCTCAGTTAGCTTATTTGATTTTGGGTATGCACCGGTGGAAATTATTGGAAGACCTGGCACTTTATCATGCGAACATTGAGTCGAAAGCTACAAGATCCTTTTTGGCTAACATATCAGTGAAACCAGTAATATCTAAGCATATCCATGATCTACAGGTGAAAGATCCGACGTTAACAAAGATTCATCAAGACGTGATTGAAGGCATCAGGCCGGACTTTTCAGTGAGAGAAGATGGTTCCTTGTTGTTCAAGGGTCGTCTTTGCATTTCGGACAATGCCCAATTAAGACGAACGATTCTTGATGAAGCCCACAAGTCAAATTATGCTATCCACCTTGGTAGCACCAAAATGTACCAAGACTTGAAAAAGAACTATTGGTGGAGAGGTTTGAAACAAGACGTGGCCGAATACGTGTCACGGTGTTTGACCTGTCAGCAAGTCAAGATTGACCATAGGCATCCTGCTGGACTATTGCAGCCCTTACTAATACTAGAATGGAAGTGGGAATTGATCTCTATGGATTTCATCGTTGGATTACCGCGGACTGCCAAGAGACACAATGCCATTTGGATAGTCATTGATCGATTGACAAAATCAGCTCACTTCTTACCTTACAATACGATGTATACAGTAGGAAAACCGGCAGACTTGTACATGAAGGAGATCGTAAGATTACACGAGATTCTGAGCAGCATAGTTTCAGATCGCGACCCACTGTATACGTCCAAGTTTTGGAAGAAATTTCAAGAAGGAATGGGAACGCGACTAGATTTTAGTTCAGCTTTCCATCCTCAAACTGATGGGCAGACAGAGCGAGTGAACCAATTGATAGAAGACATGCTCAGAGAGTGCATGCTGGATATGCAAGGATATTGGGATGAGTATCTACCGTTGATCGAATTCGCATACAACAACAGTTTTCAAACGAGCATTGGCATGGCACCGTATGAAGCTTTGTACGGATGACGATGTAAATCACCCCTCAATTGGGAAGAAATAGGTGAGAAGTTTATTTTGGGGTCAGAACTACTTGAAGACAGTGCCACCGCCGTGCGAATAATCAGAGAAAGGCTGAAGTCAGTACAGAGCAGACATAAAAGTTATGCCGACATCAAGCAGACTAGTGTCGACTATAAAGTAGGTGAACATGTGTTTGTGAAAGTGTCGCCTATGAAAGGCGTAATGAGGTTTGGCAAGAGAGGGAAGTTAAGTCCCCGTTATGTTGGACCATTTGAAATTTTGGGACGCGTAGGTGAAGTTGCTTATCACATTGGATTACCACTGTTATACGATCGGGTACATAACGTTTTCCACATATCAATGCTCAGAAAGTATGTGAACGATCCATCTCATGTGTTAGGAAGTCAACCTTTGGAGATGTGTGAAGACATGAGCATGATAGAAGAACCGGTGGAGATCTTGGATCGAAAGGAACAAGTACTGCGCACTAAAGTGATTCACTTAGTGCTTGTTTGATGGAAAAATCATCCGAATGAAGAGGCTACATGGGAACGAGAGGCCGATGTGAAAGAACAATATCCAGCCTTGTTTCTGACCACTTGAGAGTCAAATGTAACCCGCAAGCATGTTTATGGATTTTAATGACACTTGTAATTCAATGGAAATTTTGATCAAAGTATGATAAAGAAACAAAATTTTTATGCACACATGATCTTGAGGATGTGTTTCGTAGACCTAAGGATCACTTGATATCATAAATTACCAAGATAAATCAAATAGACAGGGAAACTTGAAAATCTACAAAAATTGAGCAAAATCGATTAATCGATTTTCAAATCGATTAATCAATTTGGAAATTCGATTAATTGATTTGTTCAATTAGTCGACTGGCATGTGCCAGTGACTGGGAAAGTGAATAAGGATTAGAAAAATGACAGAGTGAAATTTCGATTAATCGATCTTGGTTTCGATTAATCGATTTAGGTTTTCGATTAATAGAATTGAAGGTTCGATTAATCGAACAAATTGAGAATTTTAGAAGGACTTAGAAGGATTTTGTGAAATTTCGATTAATCGAGGAGGAATTCGATTAATCGATTAATGGTTTCGATTAATCGAACTGGAAATTTGATTAATCGATTGACTTAAAGAAATTAGAAATATTTGAAGTATGGGGAACGATTTCGATTAATCGATATGAAATTCGATTAATCGATTTGAGATTTCGATTAATCGAATCATAGTTCGACTAATCGAATAACTTAAAGAATCCTGAAAATGTTGGAAAGGACTGCACGATTTCGATTAATCGAAGTGAAATTCGATTAATCGATTTTGAATTTTTGATTAATCGAAATGGATTTCGATTAATCGACTGGCTCGCGCCAGTGAGCTCAAAAACTTGAAATTTTAAATGGATACGATTTCGATTAATCGAAATGGTTTCGATTAATCGATTTTGACTTTCGACTAATCGATTTTGGAAATCGATTAATCGATTTTGCGCGGCTTGGCTTATTTTTGAATCTCGATTAATCGAGATTGGATTTTGATTAATCGAATCTAAGCCTATATATATAAATTTGGGGATTTTGTTCCCCATCCGAAATCATTTGAGCTTTTCACTTTTGGGCGCCTTTTCTCCTTCTTCTCCGGCCATCCATCCGAGCTAGGGTTTTGGGGCATTTCGAACCGATTTCGGACCGCGATCACCTATTTTGGATCGAAACTCTAAGGTAAACCCTAGATTTGTACCTTTTCTTTCCATTTGAGCTATAAAAACCCTAGTTTGAGCTTATTTCACCAACCATGCAGCCCAAAACCTGATTGTCTTCGAAGAAGGCAACCTCTAAACTCCCGGTTCGGCGTAAGAACGCCGCACCACCACCACCACCTACCCCATCGTCGGTGAGGACTCCATCACCGTCAGCATTGGAGACCACCTTCGGTTCAACGAGCGCATCCTCGCACGAGTCTTCACACGAATCTACCCCCATGCCGCCACCACCCACTAACGTAATACAACCCAACGAGTGGTGGGCGGCTAAGACCATTGGGATTGATTTCATTATCGACCCCACTCTATTCACAGACCCTAATATCCAGGGCGAGACCAATTGGGCTCCCAAGTACCTTGAAAATGTCGAACTCGGTAATCTTTTGAAACCGACCCGTGGGTCCTATTACCCTCGGTTGGTTCGACTGTTTTACCAGGGCCTTACCGATGGCCCTATTGACGACGTGGTCTTGACCAAGATAGAGGGTCGAGACTACACTATTACACGTCGCCACATCCATGAAGCACTTGAGTGCTATTTGGATTTCATACCGGAGACCACCCTATTTCCACCGTTCCCAGAGGAGGTGGATGTCGAGGAGATCATCCGCGACATGACCAAGGGGAAGAGGGGTTCGGGCACCTCAATCCGGAGGGTAGACTTGCCTCCGTATATGTGGATGTTTGACTCCATCATCAAATGCAATTTGTACCCAATGCGCCATGACACCAAGCGCGTGGAGTTGGTGCAACAGGCACTATTCACGGCTTACAAGGGCCGTTGGTTCGATGCCACCATGATCATCCTCGAAAGGATGAGGTACATGAAGGGAAACCTAAGGCCCAAAGAAAAAATGCCCTATGCGTGGCTCATCTCGAGCATATTGGAGAGCTATTCCGCCGCCCCGGAGTACTTGATATCGCCCCATGAGGTGCGGGCGACGGACCGAGTGAAGACATTTTCAAAGTCTTCGTGAAGCCGTAGCTACAACTTGTTGAAGCGGACCCTACCGGCTCCGGGTCCAGTTCCAGCAGCACCAGCACCAGCAGTAGCACCACCACCACCCCCACCACCACATCAGGACCCACCCGTGGGTGAGGCGCACCCGGCTGAGCCTTCAGCAGAGGGGGCACCTCTCATACCACCGCTTCACCGACACCGCCAGCCCATTCCGCTTGGTATGTCAAGCCTTATTTTCATTAAACAATGTAATTAAGTCATGAGATTATTCTTTTGAGGCGAACCATCATTGATGATCAGCGATCATCGATGGTTCAGATCGGTTCTCCATTCATGCAGAGGCATGAAGGTAGAACTGTCTTTTGAGAAATATTTTAATGATAATTTAATTCCGCAGCTTTATTCATTATTTCAGTGCAGTTCATTGTTTGATATACCAATATTCCGTGCATAGCTAAGGCGCACGGTCAAGATGATCGTGCTGATGGCACGGGTTTCGGGGTGCCGAAATCCGGGCTGTCACAGTAACTCACAGCCTGTGCAATTATGTTTACTGTTTACTTCTCGGCGTGGATCTTTACATCCACCATACATCCCTGGGATGTCACTTCATCTGTTGCATCGCTGTGATGCCGAATGTGTTCTTATATCCCTAGGATGATTTTATTCTTACTTAACAAGTCTTCTCATGAATTTTGTGTAAACATGCACACCATTGCTATTTCTCTACTCATTGCATTAATAATAAATGAAAACCATGTTTAAAAGATCATGCAACAACATTCTATCACTACGTACATGCTCGTAATAAAGTGTACTCGTTTAGATATTTCCCCTACCTCACTTGCGTTTACACACTCGTATTCTCTAATCCACGTTAGCACTCTACCATCACAAAGTTCGGTTTGATCTAGACCTGACCAAATACGTATCTTTCATCACTACCAGTGTAAGAACTTTGGTTTATAAGCTTAACACCAATACACAACTATTCCTATGCAAAAACTGAACAAAAGTAGTATTTCACCCAAATCGATCGAACGATTTCTGAATCGATCGAACGATTTGAAAATCGATCGAACGATTCTCAGAATTGTTTGATCGAACGAAACTCTAAAATCGAACGAGCGAATTTTATTTCGTTCGATCGATCCCACCATTTGTCATTCTACCATGCCTCTGTCAGTTTGCAAAATCGACTGAACGATTTTAAATTCGTTCACACAGGTTCCAACCAATCGATCGATCGGTTTTCTTTAGAGTTCAAATCGATCGAACGATTTTACAATTCATTCGAACGATTCCCCTCAGAACCCCCTTGCTTTCTTCCCTATCCTTTCTTTGTTCAAAATCGATTGAACAAAATGTAATTTCGTTCAATCGGTTTCACCCAATTCCAGATCTAACACCCCTCTTCTCATCTCCTCATCATCTATCCTCATCATCTCTCTTACTAGTCATACATTTAAATAACACATAACAATTTCTAATTTTTCTATCTAATAGTTTAAACAAAACATAGCTTTGCAATTCTTACCCCAGTCGATCGGTTGGATCTCCTTCACTAGGGTTTTCCAAATCCTCAAACCCAAACCTCTCCTTGATCCTGAGCTCGATCCCGTTAGACTTTGCGAGCCAAGATCAATGATTCGTATTAAATGCTTCCCTCTTCATTTCACAACAATCACCCATGCATTTACTCTCCCTCTTTCTTTCTCTCTCTTAACTCCTCTCAACCACTCAACTAAAGAGAAATAACTTCTCCCCCTTTTTCTTTATAACATATGTTCTTACAATCTGGTGTAAAGCATATACAATTAACTATGTGTATGTACTCACACATACAATCACCCTTGTTTCACTTACTCCATTACCTCCATACATTCGACTAAGTCAACTGAGTCAATGTTGACCCGGTTAAACACTTGACCAATTGGTCCGCATCCCGAGGTGCACTATTAAGTATGAAATTTCCGGGACGTTACATTCTCCCCTCCTTGGGAATTTTCGCCCCCGAAAATTACACTGAGGGACCGTCCCCTCCCCCACATATACCGGGATGGGAGCCCCCCCCCCCATTCCACAGAACTACGAATTACCAGAGAGGCTCAACTAGAATAAACTGGCATATATACACATACACACGTCTCATACCCTAGAACTGTGTAAACACACATCCCGCAATGAACGGATATAAATAACCACCAGCAATACAGAGAATACCCACAAAAGATCAACCACAAATTATAGACTACATGAACAGACAAAATAGATATATAGCAACAAAATAAGGAAGTAAGAGTGAGTGGCAGCCATGCCACGATTGTTCAAAAGGACATCAGTCCTCAACACCTGGTATAAGCATTTACAGATTTAAAAAATTTTCTCCAAACCCGCCCCAAAATACACCCATAATTACATATTTCAAAAATGAAAAGAACCCTCAAGACTCCTCATCACTCACATTTACAGCCGCGCAGACTCGACGTCAAGCATCCGGGACCCAAGCTCAACGCCGCCATCCGCTGGAGGTAGTCGTGAGGGTACATGAAATGCATCTGCTCGGTGTGCAATGCGTCGTAATAATCAAGCCGGCGGTTGAGAAGATGATTGTTCTCCGCCATCTTACGCGTATTAGCTTCCAACAACGCATAGAGGTCGGCGATGGTCAGCGTAGGAACACCTTCGTAAGGTGGTGGCACGTACTCAGGTGCTGGATGTCGAGGAGGTTCATCATACAGTGGAGTACCATGGGCTGGCAGGTCAGGAGCTTGCGGCTGGTCCATAGGTTGTTGTTCAGGGGCTGGCGGTTCAACCACCAAGGGCTTCTTGGTCAATTTAACATACGTTCGGTTCCAATCCACCATGGTGAATGGTTGGACGCTACCGGTCAATTTGGGTTCACTAGCAGAGAGGGTGTAGGTGTCATCCCCCACATAATTCTCGACCATTAAAGAAATAAGTCGGGCATACGGCATATCATCAATTGGTTTCTTGGCGCCCTCAAGCATCTTCTTGTGAGCATACTTCATTCCCTCAAGTACCATCTTCGGTGCGTTAAACCAACGACCGCTAAAAGTCGAAAACAGCGCCATTTTGACCTCACCGACTCTTTCAGTTTTATGGCGTAACGGATATAAATTACATTGTACTATAGAATCGAGCATCCAATGGTCGCGAGGCAAGTCAACCCGTTTAATCGAATGCCCCGAACCCGTCTGGCCATTGGTCATTTGAGCAGCGACATATTTATAGTCCAATGGGGCCAGAAAAGGTTTAGCCAGGGCTATATCCTGGTGATTGTACATATGAAAACACTCCAACGCGTCTGCCACATCATCGAAAGTAAACGTGTACAGTCGGCTATCAATTTTTGTTTTAAGGATTGTCGTGTCCTTAACCAGCTCCATGTTCTGGTAGAACAACCGAACAATCCTAGGGTAAAAGTTATCATGACAAGGGCGAAGGATGCCCGTCAAACCCGAGGTAGAGATATAGTCGAAGGCCCACCGGGTCTCATCTCGCTTGGCGAAAATTTTCGGGTCTATTATCCACTCGGGTTCAGACCACCACTCGTTTGGTCGCTCACATGTGGGTGGCGCTTGCGTAGGTGGTGCCGAAGAAGAACCTGTAGGGGGTTTCTTCGGTGGCTATTGGGAAGAGGAACCCGGAGCGGGCTTCTTGGGTGCCGCACTCGCCGATGCTTGGCAAGTGTTAGGTGGCATTGTGGGAAAAAAAAAAATCTGGTTTTAAGCCTAATCTAGCTCAAATATTAGCAAAATAGGGAAATGGATCCCTTTGAAAAGGACAGTAACCCTAAAAGAAGTTTGAGGTTACCTTTGATGAAGAAAAATCTAGTTGGTGGTGGCCGGAGTTGATGAAAGCCGGCAGTGTACTCAGTCCCAACACAGTCCTTCCAAGGAAGAAAAGAAAAAAAATGGTTGAATGCAAGTGAAATGGCAAAAATTTTGCACGCGGGATATATATGGTTCTAAATCGATCGAACGAATTTAAATTCGTCCGATCGGTTTCCAAATGTTTAAATGGCAGTCGTGAAATTCGATCGAACGAATTTTCATCTTTAAAATACCCTCTAAATTTTCGTTCGATCGGTTTTGAAATCGATCGAACGATTTCACGATCTCAAATTCTAAGTCATTTCACATCTCACTGGCCAAGGTATTTCGTTCGAACGATTTGAAAAATTGTTTGAACGATTCCCTGACAACCATTTGAACACCACTGACAGTTACATTTCGTTCGATCGGTTTGAGGATTCGATCGAATGATTTCTCCTGGACAATTTGTAGAGTCAAAGTGTACCCCACTAGCCAAGCCACTTCGTTCAATCAGTTTGAAAATCGATCGAACAGATGCTGGCAACAGCTGAGACACTTACTGGTTGTGCATTTCGTTCGAACGATTTTCAAAATCGTTCGAACAATTCTTCTAGCAACACTCCAAAGGTTGTAAGCTACAGAAATTCGATCGAACGGTTTTATTTTCGATCAAACGAATTTTCAAAATTGATTCTTTGAGAGCATATTGACACACCCCATGATCCATGGTTGTTGTGTGAGCTAATCATCTTGAACTTAGCTCCACCAACAAGGTGGCAGCACAACGCCGCGAACTTATCCACAGTTCAGCCCTAAATAAATAGAGGCTTAGACCGAAATATAAAGCATTAGCATGTATTCACACGAAACACCATCCAAACAAAAAAAACTAATGCACATATATTCATTTATATAGATTCTAGTTTCCACCGTGAATTACAAAACATAATCTTAGGACTAGCACTCACACTCTACTGCTCAAACAGATGAGGATACAATTCTTTGATTTCGGCCTCCCGTTCCCAAGTGGCTTCCTCAACGGGATGAGTACCCCACTTGACGAGTACTAATGGAATGACTTTAGTACGGAGAGTCTTGTCCTTTCGGTTCAAAATTTGAGTTACGTCCTCAATTGTAGTCATATCCTCATGTAGTTCTATCGGCTGACTGCCCAAGATGTGCGTGGGGTCCTTTACATACTTCCGGAGCATTGAAATGTGAAAAACGTTGTGGACGCTATTAAACATCGGAGGTAAACCATTGTGATAGGCTACTTCACCGACTCGACCCAAAACTTCAAAGGGTCTTATATAACGAGGACTTAACTTCCCCTTCTTTCTGAACCTCATCACCCCCTTCGTGGGTGATACTTTCACAAAGACGTGATCGCCAATGGCAAAATCGAGTTAAGCCTATCTCTAATCATCCTTACAAACATGGCATTGTCCTCAAGGATTTTCGGACCCAACACAAATTTTTCTCCGGTTTCTTCCCAGTTGATGGGCAATCGGCATCGTCTCCCATATAGAGCTTCATACGGTGCCATTCCGATGCTTGCTTGAAAATTGTTGTTATACGCAAATTCGATCAACGGTAGATGTTGATCCCACGAGCCTTGTAATTCAAGCATACACGCCCTGAGCATGTCTTCGATCACTTGATTCACTCGTTCTGTTTGCCCATCAGTTTGTGGGTGAAATGTTGTGCTAAAATCCAATCGAGTGCCCATACCTTATTGAAACTTTTGCCAAAATTTTGAGGTATATAATGGGTCACGATCAGATACAATGCTGCTCGGAATGCCTTGTAGCCGCACTATCTCCTTCATATAAAGTTCCATGAGTCGTCCAGCAATATACATCGTATTGTAGGATAAGAAATGAGCTGACTTCGTCAGTCTATCCACAACAACCCATATAGCATTGTCTTTTCACCGTCCGTGGCAACCCTACTATGAAATCCATGGAGATCGACTCCCATTTCCACTCTGGTATGGGTAGAGGTTGCAATAATCTAGCAGGGTGTCGATGATCGACTTTCACCTGTTGACATGTCAAACACTTTGACATGTATTCTGCTACATCACGTTTGAAACCTCTCCACTAGTAGTTCTTACGCATGTCTTGATACATCTTAGTACTGCCTGGATGGATTGCATATTGAGACTTGTGAGCTTCATCCAAAATTGTTTGTTTTAGACCGACATTGATTGGAATACAGAGGCGTCCTCTGAATAACAAGGAACCATCCTCCCTTATAGAGAAGTCCGGTCTAGTACCTTCCACTACTTCTGTTTGAATCTTGAGTAACTCAGAGTCTCTCATCTATAGCTCGTGTACGTGCTCAAAAATTATTGGTCGAACTAAAATATTGGCCAACAGAGTGCCTGAAGCTTGTACCTCAATCATCGCATCATACAATTACAGGTCTTCAAACAATTTCCACCTATGCATTCCCAATATCAGGTTAGCCAATTGAGCTAAACCCTTCCGACTCAAAGCATCTGCGACCACATTTGCTTTGCCTGGGTGATATTGGATGGAGCTGTCATAATCTTTGAGAAACTCCATCCATCTCCGTTGTCGCATGTTCAGCTCCTTCTGTGTGAATAAATATCGAAGGCTTTTATGGTCAGTGAAGATTTCGAAAGTTTCTCCATACAAATAGTGCCTCCAAATCTTTAACGCAAAAATAACTGCGGCTAATTCAAGGTCATGCGTTGGGTAATTCTTCTCATGTTCTTTCAACTACCTTGACCCATACGCAATCACTTTCTTGTACTGGTTAAGCACACAACCTAAACCATGATGCGAAGCGTCACTATAGACTGTAAAACCCCCACTGCCTGTTGGAATTGCAAGTACTGGAGCTGACGTGAGGCGCGTTTTAAGCTCTTGGAAGCTCTTCTCACAAGCTTCGGTCCACTCAAATCCTTTCGTGTGAGCCTCGTTAGTGGCCCTGATATTGCTAAAAATCCCTCCACAAAGCGTCGATAATACCCAGCTAGACCAAGGACGCTGCGTACATTAGTCACTGTCTTAGGTTGTTCCCATTGCACTACAGCTTCGATCTTTGCTGGATCCACCGTGACACCTTCCTTCGAGACCACGTACCCCAAAAAGCTTACTCCTTCCAACCAAAACTCACACTTACTGAGTTTGGCATACAACTGGTGTTCACGCAGTGTTTGTAGAGCGGTTCTCAAATGCACTTAATGTTCTTGCTTCGATTTAGAGTAGATGAGGATATCGTCGATGAACACAACGACGAAGGAGTCCAGGTGTGGTTTAAACACCCGGTTCATTAGGTCCATAAACGACGCTAGCACATTCGTCAATCCAAACGACATCACTAAAAATTCGTAGTGTCCGTATCTCATCCTAAAAGCAGTCTTCTGAACATCCTCTGCTTTGACCCTGAGTTGATGATATCCCGATCTCAAGTCGATCTTAGAAAAATATTTTGCCCCCTGCAGTTGGTCAAATAGATCATCTGTCCTTGGTAATGGATACCTGTTCTTTATAGTGAGCTTGTTCAACTGACGGTAGTCAATGCACAGTCTCATTGACTCGTCCTTCTTCTTGACAAACAAGACTGGAGCACCCCAAGGAGATACACTCGGTATCACAAACCCTTTGTCTAATAGCTCCTGTAGTTGCTCCTTCAACTCCTTCAACTCGTCCAGAGCCATTCGATACGGTGCTTTAGAAACTGGCTCCGTTCCTGACGCCAATTCGATAGCAAACTCGACCTCTCTTTCCGGAGGTAGGCCTAGTAATTCGTCTGGGAAGACGTCATCAAATTCACATACTACCGAAATCTCTGAAGCAACATTTTTCCCATCTTTGTCATCCTTTAGGAACGCCAAATAGCCCTTACATCCACTTCTGATCAAACGTTCTGCTTTGATAACTGACACGAGTGGTAGAAACTTCGTCCTCACTCCTACAAATTTAAAAGAACGTCTCGTGTTTGGCCTAAAGGTGACCACCTTATTCTTACAATCGACTGTTGCACAGTGTTGTGACAACCAGTCCATGCCAAGGATCACGTCGAATCCTTGCATGTCGAGTAAAATCAAATCTACCGACAACTCAAAAACTTCCCCATAAATATCCCCATCTTTAATAGCTACGACCATTGACTTACAGACTAAGCCCTTATCCACCGATTTTCTTGTTGGAATGGACACTGCCAAGACAAAATCCAAAGTCTCTGGCTAAACTTTCATCTTTTTCGTGAATCAAGGTGTGACATATGAATGAGTAGATCCCGGGTCCATTAGTGCTCTTGCTATATACGCGACATTACTTCCTCTTCCATACACTTGCAAGGTACCTATAAGGTATACCTAGTTCAGCATTCCATTCATGCAACACACACTCATGCAACATGTATATTAATTAGGTGGATGCTTCTTGAAATAAAACAAAACAAAATCACATTTTCGAGGTATCTCATATGATAAAAAGCAATCTAAGTAAAAACTCACCCTGTATGATATCGTTGGAGTTTTGAGCGTCCTGGGCTGTAACCGCATAGGCTCTTCCCTACATGACCGGCTTCTTAGATTGGATTGGTCTCGGTGCAGACGCAGAAGCCGTTCTGCCCTTTGCCATCTCAGGACAATCTCGGATGATGTGGCCGATCTTTCCACATCGATAACATCCTTGCATACCTCGTCTACAATCAACCATCCTATGAGGCTTGCCGCACTTGGCACAAGTCTCCTTTAGTGTAGAAGAGGCTACCCTTGAGAAACCTTGGCTTGCGGACACTCCGGTAGTGGCGGTAGAGTTCTCATATCTGATGGGTCTTGCCAATGCAGATCCAGCTGGTCTAGAAAAATTTGTATATGCTATTTGCCTAGGGAGTGGTGCTGGTGTCGTAAATCTCAGCTTTTTATTCCCCGAGTCATACTCACCCATCCTCCCATGGTCTGACCGTACTGCATCCGGCTGATCTCTCCTCTTGTATACACCGTAAATATCCCTCAGCCACAATTGCTTTCCCCATCACATCCACATAACGCTCAAATTCAAAAATTGACACTCTTTCACGAATGTTTGGTCGAAGGCCCTCTTCAAATTTGGCTGCTTTCATAACTTCCATGCATACTAACTCCGGTGCAAACCGGGACAATCGCGTAAACTCTACACCGTACTCTCGCGCGGACATACGCCTTTGCTGAAGATTTCCAAACTCGCTTCTCATCTATACTCGTACTTGTTTAAGGAAATATTCCTTATTGAATTCTCTCATAAAGTCTGCCCAAGTCCATAGGCGATGCTGGTCCTCTACTTCCCTCTTCCTTAGCACGGACTTCCACCACGGATCGACATCTCCCTCCAACTGGAAGGAAGCCCATCCCACCTTCTCACTTTTTATACTCCGTAGCCTATCTAGAAGCTTCTCTATTTGGCTCAGCCATTTCTCTGCTTCTAACGGGTCCGTCTGTCCATAGAAGCTAGGAGGTCTCAATCTCCTAAAATCTACAAACGACGAAGGCAATAACGCTGGAGGAGGTGGTGGTGGCGGCTGATGACTACTGGCGTTATTGACATTATTAGATGCCAATAGTGCCATCTACTCAGTCAGTATCGCAGTCTGTTGCGTCTACTGAGCCATCGCAGTGGCCATAGTCTCCATGGCCAATGCAATACGATATGTCGTTCCACTCCTCCGATCCTCTTCACGAGAGTTCTCTTGGTCGCTACTACTAGACCCTGCTTGGAAACCCTCTTCACCTCTCTGGGTCCTATTTTAGGTACTTCTCGGTCGACCCCTTATTCCAGAAGACATAGGGCTCTGCACATGAAACTAAAGTTTCATTAGTAGAAGATCCCTTCACTCTGACAAAATCTTAGTCTTGTCAGAAATCCTAACGAATGGCTCTGATACCAATTGTGACAGCCTGGATTTCGGCACCCTGAAACCCGTGCCATCGGCACAACCCTTGAGGCCGTGCCCCATAATTTACGTGCGAAAAACTTGGTACATCCCATTCACAATATGAAAGCACAAGAAATTAATGCAAAATAAATCTCCATTTCTACTATACGCTAATCCAAAACATCAATCCAAAAGATAGTTCTAATTTCATGACCCCGCATGAACAAAAGAACCAACCCGAACCATCAGTGCCGTAGCTACGGTCACATTCAATGGTTCGATGAAAGAATATTACAGATATATTCGTTCTTATAAAAACAAGGCTGGACGTACCAAGCCGTAATTCTCTCTTTCTCCTCACAAAATACTATCAAAGTAAGCAGCAAGTCTTCTAAAAGAATCTCTCCGGAGGAGGCTCAGACTCCTCCCTTGGAAAGTACTCTGAATCACTGGGATCGCCCTCGCAGGTAGCAACTCCTAAGTTATCATCAATTCCTAAATCATCACCTGTGACATATAGTCAAAGGGTGAGTTGCATCCTAGCTCAATAGGGGTGATATCACAACAAGTATATCCTTCTTACAACCATATATTTCATGACATGAATAAAACATGAACTCATAAATATGTCATTTCTCGAAAAGTAAATTTAAGATGCAATAAAACAATTTGACTACATTTATTACTCTACTCATGTATTTTACAATGACTACTAGTTCCCTTAGTTGCAACCAGGCTGAGACGATGACTTAAATTTTAACTTAAATAATCCCTGAGCAATATAGCATCAAGCCCCGATGGAATACCCTCCATCGTCATCTAATCAGACTATTTTTCATGAAATCATCCTCGTCCCTATCTCTTAGGCGACAGGCATACTACTACTATACATCCCTGGGATGTCTGTTGGTGTACGGATTAGCTGTCGTACCGGTCACGGATATCCTGCCGAGTCAGTCACGGTTATCCCGTCGCGTTGGTTGGGTATTCTCTGAACCTTAAATCAAATTGTGCAATACATATAGTTATTCACCGTGTGATTGTGCTAATACATAGTAACTAACAGCCTATGCAATTATGTTTACTGTTTACTTCTCGACGTGGATCTTTACATCCACCATACATCCCTGGGATGTCACTTCATCTGTTGCATCTCTGCGATGCCGAATGTGTTCTTATATCCCTGGGATGATTTTATTCTTACTTAACAAGTCTTCTCATGAATTTTGTGTAAACATGCACACCATTGCTATTTCTCTACTCATTGCATTAATAATAAATGAAATCCATGTTTAAAAGATCATGCAACAACATTCTATCACTACGTAGATGCTCGTAATAAAGTGTAATCGTTTAGATATTTCCCCTACCTCACTTGCGTTTACACACTCGGATTCTCTAATCCACAT
Organism: Chloranthus sessilifolius; assembly: GCA_021018995.1. Taxonomy (NCBI): domain Eukaryota; kingdom Viridiplantae; phylum Streptophyta; class Magnoliopsida; order Chloranthales; family Chloranthaceae; genus Chloranthus; species Chloranthus sessilifolius. The sequence continues at coordinate 22,659,458 of CM037588.1, forward strand.
TAGCACTCTACCATCACAAAGTTCGGTTCGATCTAGACCTGACCAAACACTTATCTTTCATCACTACCAGTGTAAGAACTTTAGTTTATAAGCTTAACACCAATACACAACTATTCATATGCAAAAACTGAACAAAAGCAGTATTTCACTAAAATCGATAGAACTATTTATGAATCGATCAAACAATTTGAAAATTGATCGAACGAATTCAAATCGATCGAATGAATCTCAGAATTGTTCGATCGAAATTTAAATTGATCGAAAAAAACTATAAAATCGATCAAATGAATTTTATTTCGTTCAATCGATCCCACCATTTGTCATTCTACCATGCCTCTATCAGTTTGCAAAATCGACTGAACGATTTTAAATTCATTCACATAGGTTCCAACCAATCGATCAAACGACATTTAAATCGATCGATTGGTTTTCTTTAGAGTTTGAATCGATCGAACGATTTTACAATTCGTTCGAACGATTCCCCTCAGAACCCCCTTGCTTTCTTCCCTATCCTTTCTTTATTCAAAATCGGTTTCACCCAATTCCAGATCTAAAACCCCTCTTCTCATCTCCTCATCATCTATCCTCATCATCTCTCTTATTAGTCATACATTTAAATAATACATAACAATTTCTAATTTTTCTATCTAATAGTTTAAACAAAACATAGCTTTGCAATTCTTACCCCAGTCGATCGGTTGGATCTCCTTCACTAGGGTTTTCCAAACCCTCCAACCCAAACCTCTCCTTGATCCCGAGCTCGATCCCGTTAGACTTTGCGAGCCAAGATCAATGATTCGTATTAAATGCTTCCCTCTTCATTTCACAACAATCACCCATGCATTTACTCTCCCTCTCTCTCTCTCTCTTAACTCCTCTCAACCACTCAACTAAAGAGAAATAACTTTTCTCCCCCTTTTTCTTTATAACATATGTTCTTACAATTTGGTGTAAAGCATATACAATTAACTATGCGTATGTACTCACACATACAATCACCCTTGTTTCACTTACTCCATTACCTCCATACATTCGACTAAGTCAACAGAGTCAATATTGACCCGATTAAACACTTGACCAGTTGGTCCGCATCCCGAGGTGCACTATTAAGTATGAAATTTTTGGGACGTTACAAAATAAGGATACTTACTGAAGCTAAAAAATAGAAGAAGAAGAAAAAAAAAAGACCTAAACTCTTAGAAATAATTTTGAATCATCTTTACCTTTTGTTTGAAATCTTCTGAAAACTCAAAGCCCCATTGCAAGTCGAAGGAAAGACCTTTGTGATTTATGATTTGTAAAAATATGAGTCTAGTAGAGATATATAAAATAGATACTATGAATAAATAAAGAAATTATATGCAAATAATAGATTATCCTTTTCATGAGATTTATCTTTTTAGTTGATTGTCCTTTGTATTTATCACGAACATATCATATTATGGGAATCCAAAATTTTGATTATTTTTTAGAGTATGTCAATAAGTGAGTTTGGATGAAAATATTTTCTAAAAACTGCAGTTTAGAAAAACTATGATGAATAAACTTTTCACTGATATGAACACACTCCACGCTATACAAGAATTGAAATTATTGAGTTCTGATCAAGGATAATTGCGATGATGGGAAGCTAAGGATAAACGATTTAAAATATTTTGAAATAATGAGCATATAATGACTAACTGAATAATTAGTAATATACAATAATTAGTTTATATTTTGAATTTTTAGTTTTGAAAATTCCAAAAATATTTGAAGTTTATAGGTAACTTCACTGAGAACCTTCAGGATACTACAACTCCTCCACTAGGGATCACCTAGGGGTTTAAATATAATATCCCTAAAAATTGAGCGACGAACAGTGACCTCGAGATTCGTATCGATTGGTCATAGGTTGACCAAGTGATGATCAAACAGTAGAATTAAGAAGGAAAGTATTTTGTGATGTAAATATGACCTAGGCATGGAGTTAGAGGTTAGTTAAGAGTCACGTATACCTATCTCTAGTATATGTGCTCAACACCAAAGCAAGAGGGTTATAAGGGTTTAAAACCCAAAAGAGAAGTTATTTCTCTTATTGGTTGGTGAGAGAGTTAAGAGGAGAGAGGGAGAGAGTAAAAGGGGAGTTAATGGCAAAGAGGAATTAATGTGGCTTGGCTGAAGGATGGATTTGAGCATTTAATGCCGGAATCAACGCGTGAAGAAATGTTGAAGCAAAAGCTGGAACCCTTGCCACTAAACCTAGGCATTGATTCAATCTAGAGATTGATTGAAGTAAGAACTTGTTAAATCTCCTTAAGATTGTGATTGTACATTCAAGGGTAGTTAAAATGATGAATTAAAGACAGAAAAGAGAGAAAAATAGGAAGAAAAAGATTTGGAAGAACAGCCCGAGATGGGGTGAGTTTTGGCCAAATCGATTAATCGACTTGGAGAATCGATTAATCGATTTTGGCTTGGAAGTTAAAAAGGCAAAAAGGCACATATTCAATTAATCGATCTTGAAATCAATTAATCGATTTTCAAATTTGATTAATCAATTTAGAAATCGACTAATCGACTGAGTACCTCCAGTGGCTGGAGAGATAAGGCTTGAGAAAACCGATTAATCGATTTGAGAATCGATTAATCGATTAATCGATTTGGTAATCGATTAATCAATTGAGGACTTTCGATTAATCGATTTGGGATCGATTAACCAAATTTAGATTTCGATTAATTGATTTGGGAATCAATTAATCGATTTAAGGTTTCGATTAATCAATTTTTGAGATCGATTAATCGATTTTGGCAAATTGAGTTGATTTCTTTGTTGAATATTGAGGTTCATGGAGGGTCTTGGACCTTTTCTATTGTATCTTTATTAATATTATACTTATGTTATGATGTACCATAGGTGGTACGAGCTATGACAAGCATGAGGAGCCGTGTGGGACCTTGATGCTTGGACAGTTAGACACTTGAGGTAGGGAATACCTTGAACATATACTTTGATTACAAGAGCATGTATGTAGTGATATAGAAATGAAATGAATCATATAATCCCCATGTGTGTATGTGTGATACACTAATGAAATGAACATGCTTAATCATATAATCCTTTCAATAAGTGAGTGTGTGTGTGACACCAAGTAAGCATATGAAAATGAGACATCCCCAGGAGATGAGAAAGTGATAAAGGCATCAGTGTGACGCTAGTAATTTAGACATCCCAGGGATGCAAGAGAGATTGTAAAGTAAGATTGATCAAAGACTGATAAGGCCTAATTGATATGAAGTAGCACTTTTACACGGTGAATAACTATATATAAAGTACCTGATATTTTTGTTATTTAAGGTTTGAACAGAATACCCTACCGACATGGCGGGATACCCACGACTGACTCGACAGAATATCTGTGATCGGTACGCCGGCCAATCCGTACACCGGTACGGTGGTCTATCCGTACATAGTAGCACATCTCAGGGATGTTGTGATGAGATTAAACCCCGTCACCTATGAGAAAGGGACCTGGATAGTACTTAAAGTGATATATTTATAACAACTGTCTATTTAGACGACGATGGAGGGTATTCCATCGGGGCTCAATGCTATATTGCTCGGGGATTACTTAAGTTGAAGATTTAAGTTTCTTTAGGCTTATTCAGTGTAGTTCATGAAGAGTTGATAATAAATGTAACATATAAACCACCAGTAAACTTCAATGCATATGTACTCTCTAAACTATTTTTTATTAAGTTCATAAATACATCATGCTAAGAATATCATGGAATATATGTGAGGATTTGACTTATATGTTCATTGTGTTATTCCCTATTGAGTTAGGATGTAGCTTACCCTTTAGACTATACGTCGCAGGTCCTTTGCTTACTGCCGTAGAGGCTTCGGGAGACGCTGATCCGGGTGATTTAGACTATGTTCCTAGAGACGAGTTAGAGCCTCCTCCCGATGACTTCTTCTAGGAGACTCTGTTGTGTACTTAGAGAGAGTTTTGAGAGCATACTGTGCGGCTTTTTATGTCAAGCCTTTATTTTGAGAAACAATGTAATTAATTAGATATATTCTTTTGGCGAACCATCTTGGGTGACTAAGTGATGTCACTGATGGTTCGGGTGGGTTCTTTTACTCATGTATAGCCATGAGTTTAGAACCATCTTTTGGATTATAGATTTGGGTATATGTATAGAACTAGAGATTTATTTCAGTGTTAGTTCTTATGCATTCATTTCTCCTTATTATTGCTTACTATGCCAATGTTTCGTACGTATCCATGGGGCACGGTTTGGAGGATCGTGCTGATGGCACGGGTTTCAGGGTGTCGAAATCTGGGCTATCACAGTTGGTATCAGAGCATTTTCTTTTAGAGAGTTTGACAACTCTTGTTTTGTCAAAGCATAGGGACTTCTGCTAACGAAACTTGGTTTCACATGCAGCTGTTATGTCTTCTAGAGGAAGGGGCTGACCCAGGGGCGGCCATAATAGAAGTTTGTGTAGTTGAGATGATTTTATCTCGGATACCAATCGAGTGCCTATGGGAGATAGAGAGGCTTCAGGCAGTAGTGGCCAAGGGAGACCCCAGATTTGCCCTGGACATGGGAGGAGTTCATTGAGGAGTTTAACAAACAGTAAATCCCAGAAGTCGATTAAATGAGTGGGTAGACCCCGGGTCATGAGAATCATGGATGGAGACGTCTTTGAACTACCGACAAATTTATTTATGTTAGACATGCAAGGATCCCACGTGATCCTTGGCATGGATTGGTTGTCCACTCGTTGTGCAACCGTGGATTATAAGAACAAGGTCGTCATCTTCAAACCTAACACAAGGAGGTCGTTTCGATTTTGAGGTGAGAGATAGACGTATATGCCACTTATCTTTACAATCAGGGCCGAGCGCTTGATAAGAAAAGGGTGTAGTGGATACTTGGCATTCTTGAAGGAGGATAAGGAAGAGAAGAATATTATTACGGAGATAGCAGTTGTGCGAGACTTCGCTGACGTGTTTCTAGAAGAATTACCCGAATTACCTCCAGATAGAGAAGTTGAGTTCGCCATCGACTTAGCACCAGGAACGAAGCTTATTTCTAAAGTACCATATAGAATAGCTCATGCTGGGTTGAAGGAGTTGAAAGAGCAGTTATAAGAGCTCATGGACAAGGGGTTTGTTAGACCGAGCGTGCCTCTATGGGGAGCACCGGTCTTGTTTGTAAAGAAGAAAGATGAGTCAATGCGTCTGTACATTGACTATCGTTAATTAAACAAACTCACTATAAAGAATAGGTATCCTTTGCCTAAGATAGATGACTTATTCGACCAGCTGCAAGGAGCAAGATATTTCTCTAAGATCGATCTAAGATCTGGATACCATCAGTTGAGAGTCAAGGCAGAGGACCAGAAGACTGCATTCAGGACACGGTACGGACACTATGAATTCTTAGTGATGCCATTTGAGTTGACGAATGCACCGGCGTCATTTATGAACTTGATGAATCGGGTGTTTAAACCACACCTGGACTCCTGCGTCATCGTGTTCGTCGACGATATCCTAATATACTCCAAGTCAAAAGCGGAACATGAAGAACCCTTGATGATTGCTCTACAAACTTTGCGTGAATACCAACTGTACGCCAAGCTCAACAAGTGCGAGTTTTGGTTAGAGGAAGTTAACTTTTTGGGATATGTCGTCTTAAAGCATGGTGTCACTGTTGACCCGGCTAAGATAGAAGCAGTGGTCAATTGGGAGCAACCAAAGACCGCGACTGACGTCCGTAGTTTCCTCGGACTAGCTGACTATTATCGACGTTTCATTGAGGGTTTTTCAAAGATATCAGGACCACTCACAAGACTTACAAGGACAGATGCAAGGTTCTAATGGAGTGAGACATGTGACAAGAGTTTTCAAGAACTCAAGAAGAGACTCACTTCAGCTCCAGTACTAGCAATTCCGTCAAGCAGTAGAGGGTTCGCAGTCTACAGTGATGCTTCGTCTAATGGTTTGGGTTGCGTGCTCAACCAACATAAAAAGGTGAAAGCCTACAGGTCGAGACAGTTGAAAGAACATGAGAAAACTTATCTGACACATGATCTGGAACTATCAGCGATCATATTTGCATTGAAAATTTGGCGACATTACTTATACGATGAGACCTTTGAGATTTTCACCGACCACAAGAGCCTCAGATACCTGTTTACACAGAAGGAACTAAATATGAGGCATCGCAGATGGATGGAGTTCCTCAAGGACTATGACTGTTCCATACAGTACCATCAAGGCAAGGCTAATATAGTAGCCGATGCCTTGAGTAAGAAGGGTTCAACTCAGTTGGCTTGTTTAATTTTGGGTATGCACCGGTGGAAGTTATTTGAAGATCTGGCACTATATGATGCGGACATCGAGTCGCAAGCTACAGGAGCCTTCTTGGCTAACATATCAGTGAGACCGGTGATATTTGAGCATATCCACGAGCTACAGATGAAAGACCCGGCGCTAACCAAGATCCGTCAAGATGTGATTGAAGGCACCAAGCCTGAGTTCTTAGTGAAAGAAAATGGTTCCTTATTATTCAAGGGCCGACTTTGCATTCCAGACAATGCCGATCTACTACAAACTATCCTTGATGAATCTCACAAGTCAAACGATGCGATCCACCCTCGTAGCATGAAAATGTATCAAGATTTGAAAAAGAATTATGGTGGAGAGGTTTGAAGCAAGATGTGGAAGAGTACGTGTCGCGATGTTTGACATGTCAGCAGGTGAAAGTTGATCATAGACATCCTACTGGATTATTGCAGCCTCTACCCATACTAGAGTGGAAGTGGGATTCGATCTCTATGGACTTCATAGTAGGACTACTGCGTACAGCGAAGAGATATAATGCCATTTGGGTAGTCGTAGACCGATTAACTAAGTCAGCACACTTCTTACCTTACAACACAATGTATACGGCGAGAAGACTCGCAGAGCTATATATGAAAGAGATCGTCCGTTTGCATAGGATTCCAAGTAGCATTGTTTCTAACCATGACCCATTATATACATCAAAGTTTTGGAAGAAATTTCAAGTGGGAATGGGAATGCGATTGGATTTCAGTTCAGCATTCCATCCACAAATTGATGGGCAAACAGAGCGGGTAAATCAGATCATCGAGGACATGCTTAGGGCATGTATGCTAGAGTTGCAAGGCTCATGGGATCAGCACCTGCCATTGATTGAGTTCGCATACAACAATAGTTTTTAGACGAGCATTGAGATGGCACCGTATGAAGCTCTTTATGGATGGCGATGTAGATCGCCTACCAATTGGGAAGAAACCGATGAGAGGACTTGAAATGCATGAAGATAATGTCGCCTATATTCGGATGATAAGGGCAAAACTCAAAGCGGCTCAGAGCAGGCAGAAAAGCTACACCGATATCAAGTGGACCAGTGTAGACTATAAGGTGGGTGAACATGTGTTTGTCAAAGTGTCGCCTATGAAGGATGTGATGAGATTTGGAAAGAGGGGAAAGTTAAGTCCCCGCTACCTTGGACCATTCGAGGTTCTAGGTCGAGTAGGTGAAGTTGCTTATCGCATTGGATTACTACCGCTATTCAATCGGGTGCACAATGTGTTTCACGTATCTATGCTCAGGAAATATATAAACGGCTCTGATCACGTTTTGGAAATGCATGAATAAATGAGCATGATAGAGGAATCGATAGAGATTTTAGATCGAAAGGAACAAGTATTACAGACAAAAGTAATTCCATTAGTGTTTGTTCGATGGAAAAATCATCTGACCGAAGAAGCTACGTGGGAACGAGAGGCCGACGTGAAAGAACAATATCCGGATTTGTTTGCGACAAGTTGAGAGTTAAAATTGTATCACCGCAAGCATGTTTGTAGATTTAAACCTTTTGTTATAATCCAATGTTGACCATTTGGCCAATTTATCCAATGGAGAGAATGTTAATAGAAAAAAAAAATTATGCTGTGATGCGATGTAGAAGGCATGGTCAAGAGTCATCACACCAACGTCGTGTTACCAAGAAAACAAAAGAGACAAAAAGCAACAAAATTTTTTGAATTTTGATCAAAACCGATTAATCCATTTTCAAATCGATTAATCAATTTGGAAATTTGATTAATCGATTTTGGTCGATTGATTGACTGACATACGCCAGTGAATGGAGATTCAGAAAAATAAATAAAGTGAAATTTTGATTAATCGAGGGGGATTCGATTAATCGATTTGGGAAAAATCGATTAATTGATCTGAGAATTCGATTAATCGACTGGCACGCGCTAGTGAGCTGAGAATTTTGGAAATTTTAAGGGTATTACGATTTTGATTAATCGAGGTGAAATTCGATTAATTGATTTTGGGAAATTGATTAATCGATTCGGAAAATCGATTAATCGACTGGCACATACCAGTGAACTGCAAACCTGGAATGTAAAATGACTTTAAAATTTCTATTAATCGATTTTGAATTTCGATTAATCAATTTTGGAAATTGATTAATCGATATCGCACGGCTGAAGAATATTTTTAAAATTGATTAATCGATTTTAAAAATCGATTAATCGATTTCGGCCTATATATATGAAAAAGGGGGATTTTTTTTCCCATTCAAAAATTCTTGGTTTTCTCTTTCGCGCGCTACTTCTTCCTCCTTGAGCCACTGTGCAAGCTAGGATTTTTAGGGGTTTTGCATCGATTTTGACTCGAAATCCTCGCGCAATTGGATCGAAACTAAGGTAAACCCTAGATTTCGAGTTTTCTTTTCAATTTGAGCTATCAAACCCTAATTTCATTGCATTTGGATTCAAAATGCCACCTCGAACTTGCTTGACCACTAAGCAAGCAGCGTCGAAGCTTCTGGTACGATGTAAGAACGCCGCACTGCCACCACCAACACCATCATCTCTATGAACCCCATCCCCATCGTCATCGGATACCACATCTGGTTCGACGAGCGCGTCTTCGCGTGAATCTTCACCGACATTACCACCACCACCCGTAGACTTGCCCCAACCAAATAAGTGGTGGGCAGCAAAGAATTTCAAGGATGAATATATTATCGACGAGGACTTGTTTACCGACCCCGACGTTGAGGGTGAGACCAAATAGGCTAAGAACTATTTGGTCAACGCGGGCCACGGTAACCTATTGAAGCCACTACACGGGCGTTACTACCCTAGGCTAGTTCACCTATTTTACCAGGGCTTAGCGGAGGGTCCGATTGATGACATCGTTACGACCAAGATTGATGGTCGTAGCTACACATTTACCCGTCACCACGTACATGAGTCCCTAGAGTGCTATTAGGATTTTGTGCCCGAGACCGCCCTCTTTCCACCATTTACGGAAGAGGTGAGATTTGAGGAAATCATGACCGAAATGATCAATGGGAAAAAAGGGGTCCGATAAGTCTATTAGGCGGGATGACTTACCCCATTACTGCTTGATTCAATAATCAAGTGCAACCTCTACCCGATGCGCCACGATACAGAGAGAGTGAAGTTGGTCCAACAGGCCCTATATGCGGCATTCCGTGGTAGTTGGCTCGATGCCACCAAGATCGTCATCGAGGGGATGACTTACATCAAGGGGAAGTTGATGAAGGGTCCTTTGAGGCCCAAGGAGAAAATGCCTTATGCTTGTCTTATAACGAGAATGGTTGAGTGCTACTCTGACACCCTAGAGTATGCCATCTCACCCCACGAGCAGAAAGCTATGGACCACGTGAAGCATTACTCCATCGCTTCATGGGGTCGTAGCTACAGATTATTGAAGAGGACCCTCGCAGTTGAGGGCCCAGCAGCAGCAGCAGTAGCACCACCACCACCCCCACCACCACATCAGGACCCGCCAGTAAGGGGAGCACAACCCATTATTCCACCAGCTGAGGGGGCACCATCTCATACTACCGCATCCCCTATGCCACCTTCGCAGCCAGCGGCTTCCACACCTACATCATCATATCACCGCCGAGTATCTCACCCTGTGCCTACGATCGAGGACATGTTGGCCCAGATGGAGGCCAACAACCAACAGATGAATCGGTGCATGGACTTTTTGATGTACCACACCATGTGGTACATCTATCCGTTAGACTACCAGCAGTGCCTCGTGTAGGAGCAAGCTTGGACTGCGAGCGCGACCACTTTCCATATGGGTGCCGCAGATGCTGGCACATCTACCTCGGCACCATAGCGACCCGGTGAGGCGAGTCACCCAGCACCAGACCAGCCGGGTGAGGGGACGGCCTGAGCTTGCGACGATGTTGTTCTTTTGTGATCACTTTTTAGATTTTTTGTGGTGTTGTACTTACATTGTCATTATTGATAAAAGTGAAAATTATAAATTTTTAGGAAATGAATAGTGAAATATAGCTCATCTTTTTGGACATTCGCTTGCATTACGTTACTTCCTGCATTGTGTGTCTCTATATTTGTTAATTTTTCGTGATCGGGTATGTGACATCACCTGTGTGTGGGGTACCCAATCGACACACCTTTTAGGTTCATTTTTGAGGACGAAAATTTCCAAGGTGGGGAGAATGTAATATCCGAAAAAAATTGAGCGACAAACAGTGACCTCGGGATCGGTGCCCAATTGGTCGTAGGTTGACCAAGTGATGGTCAAATAGTAGACTTAAGAAGGGAAGTATTTTGTGATGTGTTAATGGCAAGGAGGAATTAATGGGGCGGCTCAGTTGAAGGACGAATTTGAGCATTTAATGCCATAATCAACGCGTGAAGAACCGTTGAAGCAAAAGCTAGAACCCTTACCACTAAACCTAGACATTGATTCAATCTAGAGATTGATTGAGGTAAGTCCTTGTTAAATCTCCTTAAGATTGTGATTGTGCATTCAAGGGTAGTTAAAATGATGAATTAAAGACAGAAAAGAGAGAAAAATAGGAAGAAAAAGATTTGGAAGAATAGCCCGAGAAGGGGCTAAGTTCTGGCCAAATCGATTAATCGATTTGGAGAATTGATTAATCGATTTTGGCCTAGAAGTTAAAAAGGCAAAAGGGCCCGTGTTCGATTAATCGATCTTGAAATCGATTAATCGATTTTGAAATTTGATTAATCGATTTAGAAATCGACTAATCGACTGAGTACCTCCAGTGGCTGGAGAGATAAGGCTTGAGAAAACTGATTAATCAATTTGAGAATCGATTAATCGATTGTGGATTTCGATTAATCGATTTGGGAATCGATTAATCGATTGAGGACTTTCGATTAATCGATTTGGGATCGATTAATCAATTTGGGAATCTATTAATCAATTTAGGGTTTCGATTAATCGATTTTGGAGATCGATTAATCGATTTTGGCAAATTGAGTTGATTTCTTTATTGAACATTGAGGTTCATGGAGGGTCTTGAACCTTCTCTATTGCATCTTTATTGATGATGTGCTTATGTTATGATGTACCATAGGTGGTACGAGTTATGACAACCATGAGGAGCCGTGTGGAACCTTGATGCTTGGACAGTCAGACACTTGAGGTAGGGAACACCTTGAACATGTACTTTGATTACAAGAGCATGTATGTAGTAATATAGAAATGAAATGAATTATATAATCTCTATGTGTGTGTGTGTGTGATACACCAATGAAATGAACATGCTTAATCAATAATCCTTTCAATATGTGGGCATGTGTGTGATACCAAGTAAGCATATGAAAATGAGACATCCCCAAGGGATGACAAAGTGATAAAGGCATCAGTGTGATGCGAGTAATTTAGACATCCCAGGGATGTAAGAGATATTGTAAAGTAAGATTGATCAAAGACTCAGAAGGCCTAATTGATATAAAGTAGCACTTTTACACGGTGAATAACTATATGTAAAGCACCTGATATTTTTGTTATTTAAGATTTGAATAGAATACCCCACGGACGTGGCGGGATACCCACGACTGACTCGGTAGAATATCCGTGACTGGTATGGTAGCCAATCCATACATCGGTACGGCAGTCTATCCGTACACAGTAGCACATCCCAGGGATGTTGAGATGTTATTAAACTCCGTCGCCTATGAGAAAAGGACTTGGGTAGTACTTAAAGTGATATATTTATAACAACTGTCTAGTTAGACAACGATGAAGGGTATTCCATCGGGGCTTGATGCTATATTGCTCGGGGATTACTTAAGTTAAAGATTTATGTTTCTTTAGGCCTATTCAATGTAGTTCATGAACAATTGATAATAAATGTAACATGTAAACTACCAGTAAGCTTTAATGCATATGTACTCTCTAAACTATTTTTCATTAAGTTCATAAATACATCGTGCTAAGAATATCATGGAATATATGTGAGGATTTGACTTATATATTCATTGTGTTGTTCCCTATTGAGCTAGGATGTAGCTCACCCTTTAGACTATACGTCGCAGGTCCTTTGCTTGCTGCCGCAGAGGCTTCGGGAAACGCTGATCCGGGGATTCAGACTACGTGCCCGGAGACGAGTTAGAGCCTCCTCCCGAGGACTTCTTCTAGGAGACTCCGCTGTGTACTTTGTTAGAGAGAGTTTTGAGAGCATACTATGCGGCTTGGTATGTCAAGCCCTTATTTTGAGAAATAATGTAATTAATTAGATATATTCTTTTGGCAAACCATCTTGGGTGACTAAATGATGTCACTGATGGTTCGGGTGGGTTCTTTTACTCATGTAGAGCCATGAGTTTAGAATCATCTTTTGGATTATAGATTTGGGCATATGTATAGAACTGGATATTTATTTCAGTGTCAGTTCTTATGTGCTCATTTCTCCTTATTATTGTTTGCTATGCCAATGTTTCCTACATATCCATGGGGCATGGTCTGGAGGATCGTGCTGATGGCACGGGTTTCGGAGTGTCGAAATCTGGGCTGTCACATTAAAGGCTTATTGCATCTGCTAAATGCAATCATGCTCCCTATGAAAGTAGCATTTAAATTTAAGTTTTAAATATTTTATGTTTCCATGTTTGCTAGGGACTAGCAAAACTTAAGTTTAGGGGTGTGATCAGTCACATAATTTATCATTTTATCACCTTTAATTTAGTGATGCTAGGACATAGTTTGCTATTAATGATTTATTGATGTACAGATATTAGAGATAAATAGTAAACTAGAGCCTAAATATTAGTCTTTGTCAAAATAAACTCAAAAGGCAATAAGCAAAATGATTGAGCGAAAAAGACGATTTACCGCTACTGAAAGTCAGAAAATCGTAATTTACGATTTTTCAAAACAGACAAAAAGAGAAAAATGATAAAGCGTAATCCAAAGAATTGTCAACTATGAGGAAGCCTACTGAAGATAGAAAATCATGATTTACGATTTTTCAGAAAATAAGCTATAAAGAAAGAAATCACTATTTACAATTTCCTAAAAATAGAAGCTTTCCTACTATTATTGATGTTGTTGATCACGTGAGAACTATCACAGCCATATCCAAAATTAGAAGACTTCTGTAATTAAAAGTTTGATGAACCACGGATCTAAGAAGATTGATAAAGATCTAATCCGAAGGACTCTACTGCTACTCGATTAAGAACACTCTAGAAGCGCATCAACTAAAGGAAGCAAGGAAATATGAAATTAGTAATTAGAGTTATATTAGGATACTTTTTTTTTTAATAGTTTCTTTTATTAGAACTAGATCTCTGTAAACTGACCCCGTATGATCTATAAATAAGAGGGCTCGGCATAGGAATAAGCATCGAAGAATTTCAACATCAATTGACACTTGAGGTTGGATTTTCTTCTGATCAGTAGTGTATACTAGTTAGTGTAGATTAGATATCAGAGGTTTCTCAAGAGCAATTGACGACTGTAATTAAGTGCTGAAGATTAGTGTAGATATCTGTAATTTCTCAGGAGCAATTAACGACTGCGGCTGAGAGATGAAGGATATATTTTACTTTGCTTTCTAGATTAGATTTTCTTTGCTTTTTAAATATCTCTAAGTTTTAATTTGAATTGATGACTCAGGTTAGAATTTGCAGATTAGTATAACGATTTTTACTTTTTCATCTTCAGTTTGCTAGAGTTTGATTGATGCCCAAATTTTTGGTTAATTATTGATTAGGTTAAATCTGTGTTGATAGGATCTTAGACTTGATTGATGACCAATACTAGGAGACTAAAAATATGGTGTAACGGTACTGTTTATTTTCATAAATATCTGAACGCTGAAGATTGAGATTGATGACCTTAATCTGAAGAAGGAGGATTAGGATTTATTTTTATGAACTTTAGTTTAAAAAACCATTCTTTTATTCATATTTTTCCAGTAAATTAGGAAATCTTAAAGATAGATAAAAGGTTTTAAGATAGGGATTTTGATAGAAGATATGAATTAGGAATTAACAAGATAATGAACTTCCTCGTGGGAATGATCCTATGCTAGTACTATAATTTTCATTGTACGCTTGCGATAGGTTAAGACATGAATTTAATATAATTATATATATAATAACAACCAAGTCAACTGGGACATCCTTTTGTCTCAACCTTAACATGAGTCAAATGCTCCTTCAACCGTGTGATACTTCCTCCCAACAATTTTTTTCTACAAAGCTTGCATTCTATTTGGAGTTTATCACCATCTATTGATGTGCAGTATTGTCAGGCTGGATCTTGCCCATGTACCATATTTATTTATTTCACCTGCATGAATGTGCAAACGATTGGATTGCCAAGAAAACATTTAAATTATATTTGAAAATAAAATTTATTTTATATTATTCTAATTTTTAAAAAATTTAGATTATATTTAAAAATTTATTTGATATAATATAATATTTTTTAAATATTAGATTATATTTTATCAAATTTATTTGATATTATTCTAATTTTTAAAAATTTTAGATTACATTTGAAATTTTATTTGATATTATTCTTATTTTTTAAATATTAGATTATATTTTACCATATTTATTTCATATTATTCTAATTTTAAAAAAATTTAGATTACATTTGAAAATAGTATTTATTTGATATTATTCTTATTTTTAAAATATTAGATTATATTTTATCATATTTGTTTCATATTATTCTAATTTTTAAAAATTTTAGATTACATTTGAAAATAGTATTTAGTTGATTTTTATTCTAATTTTGAAAATATTAGAAAATCATATTATTCTAATTTCTAAAATATTTAAAAATTATTTTTATTTCAAAATCATATTTATTTGAAATTGGAGTGTCACATGCATCATGGGGTATGTGTGACATGTAATTGATGTGTCACAAACCTCATGCCACATGCGACACATGTGCAATTGATATCTCATGGGGTATGTGTCATATGTCACACATCAATTACATGTTGTAGACACCCATATTTGGCCTAAGGCCCTATCGAGATACATTTCGAGAGAGGCGCACCTCCGAGCTTTTAATGACATATATGGAACCTTTAGGAATCCTTCCGAAATCTTAGGAGCTACTCCAAACCCTTAAGAATCCCCCTAGATCACTTAAGAACCTCCTCGAACCCTTAAAAACCCATCCCGACCCTTGGAACCCATTTCGGACTTGAACCTAGCCTTCCCGAGCAATGGATGAAGAGTGGTGCACTGGAACTAGCTGTGACCTTTTATGATGATTGAATCTTATATCATTGAAAAGTAGAAGTCCTTAACTTTCCAACGAGCCAAGAATCACCCCAATCGGAGCTGTATGCGAGAAGATATCGCATTTCGAAGCACAAGGGTAGAATGGTAAATTTAACAGACCCCCTAGGGATTTGGCGCAAGTATTACTTGCGCCAAGCCATTTCTCCCCAGAAATGGCTTGGTGCAACTAATAGTTATGCCAGTTATAAGGTGGGACCCCCTGCGGGCAGCCAACTTCTAGGCCATTGTAGGAACACTATTTTACTGTTCCTAAGCCTGGCGCAACTATTAATTGCACCAGGCTTATAAACAGTAATCCTAGGTTTTTGCCTCAAATTTTGAGATTAGGATTTGACTTATTGACCATCTTGACCTTTGGGGTGTGTTTCTCTCTCTCTCCTCTAGTGCACCATTCCCATATAAATTCCATAACTTAAAAACATCCTTTAGACCTTAGCACTTCACCCAAAAGCTCTAGGTTAGGTGTGTGTTACCCCCTAGCCTTCCCGCTCTACCTCTTAGCTATCAAGCCCTAGGAGTTAGAACCTCATTTCTCACCATACAAGCCTTCAAAAGCTCACCGAAGCAAGCCAACGTGAGTCTCTACAGTGGTGCAACAAGGGCCCGAGAGCTCCGGCTCTCCCTTCTATTCCTCTACCTTCTTGGTCCTTTCTCCATCCACTCATTTGTGTCGTTACGCCGTCGAATTTTTGATAGAAACGGAGGGGCACAAATAGGATTTTATGACCCTTTGGGTAAGAGGAAGGCTTTTTCATTTCTTTTATATTATTTTTATTTTAGCCATAAGTAGAGACCGCATTAAGCGGGTTGATTGGGTGCCTAACACCTTCCCAATCGATAACAGAAGCCCCTATCCAAGAGCCTTTGGCATAGACCGGATTTAGAGTCATATTTGTGGCACTTCGGTGCTCATAAAATTGATCTAGGTTTCTCGGGACACCAAATGCTCTGGGTGGCGACTCTAGATATTTTATAGCAAGCGCATCGTCGCGACGGATTTGATGAGAATCCATGGTTGCACAGATAGCGACTCTGCTTGGGAGTAGCTAATAGAGCTTCCCCTTGAATTTGGCCTCTTTATTTTTGATTTACTAACCCTTTTTATTATTGTTTGTTGTTTATTTTTTTTACTCACCCCTCTGATTATGTTATTTTACTTACCCCTACTTTACGTCATTTACGAGCCTTAGCCGATTGGCTGGCCTACTTGCGCACCGACATTCAATTTCTTTACTTTTCCGTCATTTCAAGCACCTTAGCTGATCGGCGGGTCTACTTGTGCATTATCATTTAAATTCCTTACATTTCCATCATTTCAAGTGCTTTAGTCGATTGACGAGCCTACTTGCACTTTTAATTCCGCAATCATATTCCACTA
The DNA here is from genome assembly GCA_021018995.1 of Chloranthus sessilifolius. Classification (NCBI taxonomy): domain Eukaryota; kingdom Viridiplantae; phylum Streptophyta; class Magnoliopsida; order Chloranthales; family Chloranthaceae; genus Chloranthus; species Chloranthus sessilifolius. The sequence continues at coordinate 22,676,470 of CM037588.1, forward strand.
GTGAACGTCGTCCCGTAGAGGCGGCACAGGATCCTCACCCTCGGTTTTTGAACTTAAGAAAACTTCCTTAAAAGTAAAAAATAAAATTGAACCAACAAAGGGGATTTAAATTGATTTTGCGGGGTAAATTCTCAAGGGTTGAATTATTTAAGCACACATACAAACTCTCGGGTCTTAGTATGGTGGCAGCCCCTAGTGGTGATGATCCGAAAAACTCCCAGCCCACCTAGTACCTGAGAAAAGTGCTTATACTTGAGGTATATCGGGTGGGTAACCTTGTCGTTACCAAGTTTAAAACCCGGGAAAAAGAGAGCGATAGTGAACCCAATTTGGCCCCTAAACCCTTAAGATCGGTGAGAAAAGAGACGAATCATATAAACAGTCAGTCCCCGGAAGCCTAGCTTCCACAAAAAGCTAATTTGGAGACCCATTTCGGACTAAGGGTGTTGTTGTCAAAGAACCTGGAGACCCCTTTTAGTCTAGCGCCACTATTAGTTGCGCCAATACAAAATGCCCCAAAACAACACTGGCGCAAATATTAGTTGCGCCAGCTTTAATCTAGGAATTTTTGCTCTAGTGCCACTAATAGTTGTGCCAGGTGGGTTGTTCTGAGCATGAGTATGAATCTGTAGCCTATTTCACACCTTGGACTCCCCGATCAGTGTGTTTAGTGCCTCTGTTTAGGCCCCGCAACTTCCGACACCCAATACACCCTCGTCGGTCAAAAGAAGGTGACTTCTTTTTCATTCATTTCGGGGGATCAGGTTATTTGCATTAGTCTCCGTGCCTTCAATAGATCAAGGGGTTTCCCTTTGATTCTTTCGAAGCGCTTCGGAACCTTTACCGCGAGACCTATTTAGGGTAAGAGAGCCACCCCAGAAGGGAATTCAATTGGCCCCGAAATCCTCATTTCTTTTTCACTTATAAAAATTCAAAAAAAAAATTATTATTATTAAAAATAAAAATAAAAAACCAAAAATAGAGTCTTAATTGATGCCGGTACAACGACATCATCGTACCCTCCGTCATCCCATAGGGGAAGAAGGAGGAAGCCTTACGGGCCCCATAGGCACTCGTACCTGACTCAATACTGAGATATGTCGTGGGCTGTAGACCCGACTTACGCCGATCCTGACTCATCCCCGCCACATTCTCCAACCCATTCCCATACCGAAGAAGCTATTACTTCCACCCCAGTCACCCAACCAACCCTCACCATAACCGGCCCGTTCAGTGCCCCTATTTTCCCTTCCACCACTTCCCAAAATACCCAAAATCTAAAATTTCCATCATTTTCCCAAGCCATGCCTTCATCCATGGCCATCTCCAACCCATCTCATCTTCCTTCCACACCCGTTCAAAACCCATCCTCTACTGTAACCAACATACCCTATTTTTCATCCGCCCAACCCGATCCACCCACATCTATCCATACCACATCCCTCCATTTACCCAAGTCATGCCCATCTTTTTCGAAACCATGACCAATTTTCCTCTCTCATTCTCCACCTCTATGCCTCATACATCTCCCCCATACATGCCTAATCCATCCACCGATGCCCCACCTCATTTCTCCAATCCACCCCATATCCCACCCCTTACTCGGGCCATGCTCGATTTTACCGAGGCCATGCCCAATTTTTCGTCTTCACACACCCCATCCATACCCCTCCAACCATCAAATAACCGATCTCTATCTGATCCCCCTTTCATGGCCATGATGGAGGAGATGTTCCAAACTTACAACAAGTGGAAGGCCTCCCATTATATCCCCTCTCATCCACACCACACCTTTATGGATCCATCTCATACCCTATCAAGCCTCCATGCATCATTCCCCCATGACCCCCATCAACCCCCATCATCCACACTATTCAAACCCCTATTTCCCACATGCCCCAAGGCTTAATGGCCCAAACTCTCATTTCCCATATGTCCCAAAGCCCAATGGCCCAATCCCCCATTACCCACATACCCCAAGGCCCCATGACCCATACCCATCAAGGGCCCATGGCCCAGACCCATCAAGGGGCCATGGCCCAGACTCACCAAGGCCCAATGGGAAATACCCACCAAGGGCCCATGGCTCAGACCCATCAAGGCCCAATGGGGCAGATCCAATAGGGGCCCATGGTCCAGGACCATCAAGGCCCAATGGGCTGACCCATCAAGGGCCCATGGCTCAAACCCATCAAGGGCCCATAGCCCAAATCCACCAAGCCCTAATGGGCTAGACCCACCAAGGGTCCATGGCCTAGACCCATCAAGGCCCAATGAGCCATACCTCTTAAGGCCCAATGAGCTAGACCCATCAAGGACCCATGGACCAAACCCATCAATGGCCCATGGCCCAAACCCATCAATCGCCCATGACCCAAACCCACCAAGGACCCATGGGCCAAACCTTCATAGCCCAACCCTCCCAAAGCTTCATAGCCCAAACCCAAGCCCAGCAAAACCTTGGAGCCTCACACCCATAGCCTTAACAATTCTTCCAAAATTTCACCCATTCACAACCCTCATACCCAGCTCAAACTCATGCCTTACATTAACCCCAATTCACCCATATCCCAACATCCCAAAGTCAGTTTCAAGCCTTTCCCCATGCCCAGTGGCTTCATCAGGCCCCACCCCAAAACCTGATTTCCACTCATCCCATTACCAAACAACCCTTCCCTCATCCCCAATGGACTCACCCAACCCCCATTCATGCCATTCCCACCCAGTCCATGCAGCACCAATAAGAAAATCCCGCCCTCACTGCACCTTGTGTAGACCAGCAGCATGAAGAGGACGAGATTAGAAATAGTGGAGCCTATGCTGGGGCATTGACCAGCCTTAACCCTCCTCTTATAATTTCCTACCCCCTGGTAGCCCAGAGTGAAGTCCAACCAACTGTTGAGAAACTGGCCCCCATATCCAAGGAATTGGAATAGTTGAAAGAGCAGTTAGACAAAATTCAGGTAGTTGTTGAAAATGGGTGGTGCTAAAATCTACGCCACGGACTTCACAGATTTATGTTTGTTCCCTAAGGTCCCCTTATCTCCCAAATTTAAAATGCCAACTTTTGAAAAATACAACGGCACCGACAATCCCATAGCACACCTCAAGTCTTATTGTGGGGACATGTGTCAGTATGGAGGGGATGAAAGACTATTGATAAAGGTCTTTCAGAAAAGTTTGACCGGTCCAGCCTTGAGATGGTTTACATCTTTGGAACCATCTATGATGAAAACTTGGAAGGACTTGACGCACTTATTTCAGGAACAATATGTCTATAATATTGACATTGAATCGCGTAAGTCAGATTTGGCCCGTTTGATGCAAAACTCGAATGAGACCTTTAGCGATTATTTGGAGCGTTGGAGAGCATTGGCAGCTCAGGTCAGGAACAGAATACCTGATGATGAACAGATAGAAATGATTTCTAAAAATACTCTTTCAGTAATCTCAAAATTTTTAGTATACGGTGATCCGGACTTCTTGACTTAGTAAGGAATGCCAATCATTGTGAAGGCGCTATCGAAGGTCGCTGAACAATGTACGATTAGGTCGATTGGGGTTAGAAGGTTTTGAAACGGAGGAGCGAAGAAACGAGGGCGATGTCCAGAACATTGTCAACACCAATAATAATATAACCCCGCTCCAATTTCAAGCAGCCCAGCTAGCACCAGTCAAAACTGAGCAGATGCAGAGAGCAGGGAATGGACAAGCAATGTAGATGACTCTGGAGCAGATAAGAGCCCACTATGACCGAGTGTTTACACCCCTAGGGCAATCTTTAAGTATAATTTTGCCTTAACTAATAGAAAAGGGATTAGTTACTATTCGTCAATCGCAACCTCCTCCTCATCCAATCCCAAAGAACTATGATACTAATACTCACTATAATTTTCATCAGGGTCTGGGCCACCTGACTGATCGCTGCTTCCCATTAAAGCACGCGATCTAAGATTTAAGCGATGCTGGTAAAATCATTCCACCAGCTCCCTCCCAAGTGAACCAACACACAAATATTCATCAGGTGCCACTACCCCCACATCCTACTGGAGGAGCATGTCCTAGACCCACCATCGGGATGGTAGAAGAGTGTGAGAAGGAGTTCAAATTTGATCCGTCAGATTACATCAGTGATCGGGAGAGCTATGTGGCACCATTGTCGAGAAATTATGAAGAAAGGAATATTGGGGTGATTGAATCCCTGAATTTATAAGATTATTTTTCAAACCCAGCACCACGAGTTGAACCCTTAGATCTTAAGGCTTATTTCCCACCACCCACACCTGTCAATTATGTGCATATAAATGCATATATACCAAACACCACCAGCCCCATCAATTACCCAATAGCCCATCAGGTCCCCAATCCCCTGCCAGCACCTATCAGCTACCAATGGCCTACTCCTACCCCTTTACCCTCGGTGCAACCACCCACAAGCTTCACCACCCCCGTCTAGTCCAATTTTGCCACCCAACCATCTATCACCGAAGTAAATCAAGTGTTACCCATACCTCCAGAGCTCGCAGAACCAGTGCATCCGATACCGACAGCTACACCATTTTAGATTTTGGGACCAACCTACAATCCTCATCAGGTCACGCTAAGTTATGAACAAACATATATCAACACTGACAGCAACAGAGAAGGGGCAGTGGATTTTGTTACCCGATCCAGAAAGATTTTGAAGTAGCCAGAAGCACCGACAGCAGCGCAACCCCAACCAGAAGGAAAGAAAGATAGTGTCGTGAATCCTTTTGAGAAAATGAGTCGAGAACATATACTGGAGACTCAACTGAGAAGAATGCCTGCCCATATTACTGTATGGAATCTATTAATGACATCTCCACTCCATTTTTAAGCATTAATGGGGGCGTTAGAGAATGCACATGTATCACTTTAGGTTAGCCCAGATAAAGTCGAACAGATAATTGGTCAAGTGATGGCTCCGAATGTCATTTCATTTTTAGATGCCGATTTACTAGAGGAAGGAGGAAGTCACTCAAAATCCTTAAATATAACTGTTGAGTCCAGAAATATGATAATCCCCTTGGTTTTAATCGATAATGGGTCTGCTTTAAATATATGCCCACTAAGAACTACCATCAAGATCGGGGTAGATCCTTGCATGCAAAGACCCACGAGAACTAATGCCAAAGGCTTCGATAACACACAAAGAGAGATAATGGGAGAAATTGACCTTGAGCTTTTGATTGGGCCAATGACCTTCTCTATATTGTTTCAAGTGATGGACATCAAATCCTTGATCAATCTATAGGTAGGGCACCCGTGGCTGCATGAGGTCGGAGCAATACCATCGATGTTGCACCAAAAGCTCAAGTTTGCGTTCGGGCATAAGATTATCATTATCATCGATGAGGGGCACAGTGAGAGAAAAAGCCACTAACAGTGTCGAAAAGCCCAAAGTGCTAGATGTGCCACACACCGCTGAGAATGTCGACCTCAACAGCTTCTAGTATGAGGTATCAACAGTACTCTCGGAGCCCATCGAGGGCATCATTCCAAGAACAGGAGGTGGAATGATAGCGGTAGTGGCCATGCTCCAAAAATGAGGCTATCAAAAAGGAAGAGGACTAGCGCCCAAACTGCATGGCAGGAAAGAGCCCGTCATAGCCAAAGGTGGTTAGAAAGTTAGGTTTGGGTTAGGTTACAAACCCACAGAAGAAGTGCGAGAGGCTAAGGAGAAAGCCCGTGCGACGACAAATGCGAGAGCTAAGGGGATACACATAGAGGAAAAATCCCGTCCCAGGCCACATATCAAAAATTCATTTGAGAGTGCCGAGGTTGTTAAGATCGACAGGAATGGAGTAACCCAATTAACCCCACATAATCCCACAGCCCCTGTTCACCCCACTAATCCCCACATCACCCTTCCCATCCTGGAGATAGACTTGGCCGCGTTATCCCTCTTTGAGGAACGATAGTCCGTACCTGAACAAACTCTCTCTGTGGTGAATTACCACAAAACTGTGTTAACATTTGAGGATATCTTCTCAAGCGAAATAGGGATCAACATGATGGAGGCAGACTCTGAAGAGCCGTATCAATCAGCACCCTCCATTCAAACAGGTAAAGGAGCAGCCTCTCAGGTACGGAATTGGTCATCTTTGCCCCAAACCCTGGAAGCGGGGAGTGGCCTAAAATTCGGCACCCATTTCCTAAAAAAAAACTTATAAAAAGTGAGATAAGTCCTTGGCATGTAATACTTTGTATATACGCTGACTCGTGTTTCCAATGGTCCGTCTCTAAAGAAAATGAAAGTTTCAAAAATATTGAAAAAATATAAAGTCCAAAAATATTATCATTTAAAATTTAAATAAAATCTCACAAAAAGATGCCTTAATCAAAATACCCGTCCCATGTAAAATCGACCCCTTTCCTGTAGAAATACAAGAAAAGGTAGGTGTTACGAGTCTGTATGAGGATATCCCTTTGGAGGAGCTCCCCAATGAGCTCCTTGACCAGTTTGCCAAATTTGAACATGGGCCTACCCCTATCATCGAAGAAACCGAGGACATTAATCTGGGGACTTAGGAGATTCCCCGAATTACTAAAATTAGAACGTCGCTATCTCTCGAAGAAAGAAAAAGCATGATTGACTTCCTTCGATCATCTCAGGACATTTTTTCCTGGTCGTATGAGGACATGCCTGGTCTGGACACTGATTTGGTCGAGCATGAGTTGCCTCTCTAACCCGATATGAAGCCGGTTACGCAGAAGCTAAGACATCTCCGACCCGAGTAGACATTGAAAGTCAAGGACGAGGTCATCAAGTAGTATGACATGGGATTCCTCATGGTATCTAAGTACCTGCAGTGGCTAGCCAATATTGTGCATGTGTTGAAGAAGGATTAAAAAGTCTGCATGTGCATTAATTTTAGAAATTTGAACAAGGCAAGCCCATAGGACGACTTCCCATTGCCGCAGATCGACATATTGGTCGATAACACTGCCAAGCACGGGATGCTTTCTTTTATAGATGGATTCTCCAAATGTAATCAGATTAGGATGGCAGAGGCAGATCGAGAGAATAATGTGTTCATCACTCCTTAGGGAACCTTTTGCTACCATGTTATGTCGTTCGGACTGAAGAATACCGATGCAACATACCAGAGAGCAATGATGACACTATTCCACGACATGATGCACCGAGAGATTGAAGTATATGTCAATGATATGATAGCCAAGTCACCAGAGTGAAGCGATCACATGGTAAACCTTGAGAAGCTGTTTGAGAGGTTTAGAAAGTATTGATTACGTCTGAATCCACAGAAGTGCGCATTTGGCGCCATGTCAGGAAAACTGTTGGGATTCATCCCAGTCAAGGTTAAAGCTATCATAGAAATGCTGCCATCATCTACTGAAAAAGAGGTTAGAGGTTCTTGGGCAGAATACAATATATCAGTCGGTTCATTGCATAGCTAACCCCAATCTGCACGCTAATCTTCAAGCTACTTCGGAAGAACTCACCGGTTGAATGGAACAGTGATTGTCAGGCAACGTTCGATAAAATCAAAAGCTACCTCCTTAACCCGCCTATGTTGGTACCACCTGAGCCGGGGAGACCACTCTTGATGTATCTCTCCACGACAAAAGTCTTGATGGGATGTGTCTTAGGGCAGCATGATGAGATGGGAAGAAGAGAGTAGGCCATCTACTATCTAAGCAACAAGTTTACTGATTATGAGACGCACTATTCTCATCTAGAGAAAGTATGTCTAGCTCTTGTATGGGCTACTCAGAGGCTCCGCCATTACTTGGTATCCCAATTCGTTCTACTCCTGGCTCGAATGGACCCGTTGAAATACCTTTTTGAGAAGCCGACTCTTACTGGACGAATCACACGATGGCAGCTTTATTGTCTGAGTTTTACATCACGTACGTCACTCAGAAATTGATCAAGGGGCAGGCACTCGTTGATCATCTTGTCAACAATCTTTTGCCAGATTATGAACCTTTGATAACTAAGTTTCCCGATGAGGACATCCTATTCATGACGACAGACGATACTGAGGAAGCAGAGGACTCATGGGTAATATACTTTGGCGGGACAACAAATGCAGAGGGTCAAGGAGTTGGCATCATTCTGATTTTGCTAAAAGGATCCCACATATCAGTCTCTATCAAGCTCAGCTTTCCTTGCACTAACAATATAGCCAAGTACAAAGCTTGTGTCACTGGTTTACAGGCGGCTCTCGATTTGAATGTAACTCACCTCCGGGTATTCAACGATTCACAATTGATCATATGCCAGACGAATGGAGATTAGAAGACAAAAGATGAGAAATTGATCCCTTACCATGAGCACCTCAAGGATCTGATAGTTTGTTTCGAGAGCGTGACATTCTCATATGTCCCCCAGATAAGGAATCACTTTGCTGATGCACTAGCAACTTTGGCATCAATGATAGAAATCCTATGTGGCGCTAAGATGAAGCTGATCATGATCGAGTAAAGGAATGAGCCGGCCTTCTGCCTACAAATTGAGGAACCTACAAATCCTGATGAGGAGCCACCTTGGTTCTCGGATATTAAGAATTTCCTCGAGACACTAACTGTCCCTGAGGGTACGTCCAAGATGGACTGATGAACCATTCAATATTAAGCAGCAGGCTACGTCATTTGCGAGGAATGCCTTTATAAGCGATCTCACAATAATATCTTACTCAGGTGCCTTATAGAAAGTGAAGTGATCAATATCATGAAGGAGATCCACAAGGGAGTATGCAGAGCCCACATCAGCAGTCACATGCTTGCTAAGAAAATTCTACGGCAGGGATACTTTTGGACCACGATGGAATTGGATTGGTGCAAACATGTTTAGAAATGCTATAAGTGTCAAAAACACTCCAATTTGATACATGCCCCTGCCATCGATCTTCACTACATGACCACTCCTTGGCCATTTGTTACCTGGGGCCTTGACGTCGTTAGAATGATTAATCCGAAAGCATCAAACAGACATCGGTTCATCCTCATCGCCATTGAATACTTTACCAAGTGGGTAGGAGTGTCATATGCCAACATCACAGCCAGTCAAGTCAAGAGGTTTTTCAAGAATAATATTGCGTGTCGATTTGGAGTACCCAAGGATATCATCACGGACAACGACAAAAACTTTGCAAATAAGCGCTTCTGAGCCTTCTGCGAGCAATACCAGATCAACCACCATCGCTCGTCACCTTATCGAGATTCGAGTGACATGCTACCATTTGCTTTATGGGCCTACAGAATGTCGATTCGTACCGCTACAGGGGCAACACCATTCTCTCTTATGTATGGAACCGAGGCTGTCCTACCAGTAGATGTTGAAGTACCCTCGCTTCGAATCCTCATGGAATCAGGCTTACTCAAAGCTGAGAAAGAGAGAGATCCCGCTTTAAACAATTGAACTTATTAGACAAGAAGAGACTCCTAGCCTTGTGTCATATTCAAGTTTGCCGGGGGCAAATTTCACGCGCTTATAATAAACGTGTTCGCGATCAAGATCTAAAGGTAGGAGACATTGTACTGAAGAAGATATTCCCATCCCTCCACGCTGATCCGAGAGGGAAATTCAAGAAGAACTGGGAGGGACCTTATGTTGTCCGAGAAGTGCTGCCAGGATACGCCATCCGCCTCGCCACCATGGATGGAGATCATTTTTAAGCAGTCACATATCTGTTTCACCAATGTTGGATACATCCAACGTTTCTACGCTTAGTCTATCACGATAAGGTAAGTATTGGTGAAACAGATATGTGACTGCTTAAAAATCACCCAAAAGAGGCCATCATTCCAAGCACAGTAGCCAAAAGCATTCCTAAAAATGATTATATCCTTTGCTACCCCATTTGAGCCTGAGCCTTTCTTTCAATAAACCCCTTCCCTTAAAAAAAGAAAAAGTGTGTACATATACAAAAAAAGAGGGGAAGTAAAATCAAAATCCAAAAAAAATCGAAAAAGTCAAACCTCAAAAAGAGATTGCCTAAAATAAAATAAAGAAAAAAGAAAAAAATATATAGAAGAATTATGGAGCATGTACAGTAAAATCCCCCAAGGAAGAAAGTATGTTGTGGAAAACTGAAACAAGTCAAGAAAACTTTTTTAGCTCAGCATACCTACAAATCCTAACCTAAATCATGGCAAAGCTACACCCTGAAGAAAGCCCTCTTTTTTAGGTTCACAAGTAGTCATAGTATCTGTTAAGTCAACATAGGCTGAGTTGTGAGATGACACCAGAACCCTATCCAGCCGGCTATGACGGAATCGACCTCTATGTCGTGACTTTTGAAAAAATGAAAGAAATAAAAAGAAAAATAAAATAAAAACATAAGCTTAAAGCAAGATGGACGTGGTGAAAACTCGAGAGGGCACTATGGGTAAAAACAGTGAGCTTGTGCGGACCAGGTGAAAATTCAAAATGGCGTTTGGGGTAAGAGATCTAAACCCATGGACATGGTGAAAACCCGAAAGGGCACCGCGGGTAAAAAGAGAGCAAAACGGGCATGACGAACCCACCTTGGGCATTGTGAGTAAAAGGATTGAAATATTAAAAAGAAAATTTGAAAAAGAAAAGTTTGATAAGATTGATGTTGGAGGAGCCCTCTTAGTTACTCTCCCTGATCCGCTTTTTCCGACTGGGCCACTCATGCTAGTTCAAATCAGGACCCAACCAGAATTTTCATAGTGAAACAGCTTTGTCAAATGTATGACTCAAGGTAAGGAGAAAGGTTTGACTCAATCCAAAGGGATTGACATTCCAGCCTTGGTAAAGCTGTTGAAACTCACCCAGACCCGACCATTGAAAAGAGGGTTTGACCATGCTTAAAAGAGGGCCCGAGATCTCACCCTGTGATTGAGGCATCAAACCAAACAAATAGAGAATAAAGGACATGGCGGAAGGCCCCTTTTGTCAAAGATAATAATTTTCCTTTTCCACTTTCATGCTCACACTTTGTGCACCTGGGCGGGAAAGCCCCTTTTGTCAAAGATAATAATTTCCCTTTTCCACTTCTATGCCCAGGCTGTGCACATTCCAAAAATGGACCCATCAATCAAAAAGAACAATAAAAAAGAGGTCTTTGTAAATATAATAGATTTTTCTTTTCCATTTAAAATTTCATCGCTAACACCACATCCCAAAAAATAGTCAGTGTGATGTCTTTCTTTCTTTCTTTCTTTCTTTCTTTTTACAAAAACAAAAAAAACAAAAACATAAAGAAAATATGTATACCAAAAAATGTGTGTATCTGTAAAGGGATTTTTTACGCCTCTTTCCTGTGTATCTGATTTACACAAAAAGATGTATGTGTAGGAGAGAATTAACGGACTAGCTCGCGCTTCAAGGCACTAATCTCAGCGAGAAAACCACTCTCCCAGACATTCCGCTCAGTCAACCAATGACCATGCAAGCTCTTGTACCTCTTCCGAGAAGCATCGGTAGCCCCATGAGCAACATTCAAGGATCCTTCCAGACGAGGGACCTCACTCTCACTTATGCCAGCTCTGGTCTCTGCTACCTCAGCTCTAACTTTCTCTTGTGCTAAAAGCTCTTGCAGGACCCTCTTCTCATAAACCAACAGCTCAATGTGACCTCGAAGCGCCATCTCTTTCTTCGGCCAGGGGCCTCCCATGTCAATACTCTCCATCTGATCTAGATGATCAGCAGTAGGCTGCTCAGCTAATAGCCAAGCTCGTACTTAAGACAAGACTGAACTGAATCTCCCTGCTCCATATCACACATCAGCGTCGACTGACGCGTCTCCCAAAGAGCAGCAATCCAATCCACATCCCCAGATGACCCCCTAGAAAAGATCAAGTCACATAGAGGGTGCCTCAAAGGCACCACGAAAGAGCAACCGGCGCAACTCGAATGGGAAGTAGAAGTCTTGATCAATCCTAACAAGGTGATGCCCTCGTGGTCTCTGGAACAAACTACTGGGAAGGTCTGATCCAACGAAGGAAGTCTCCATACCAGCTCTGCATCGATCAGCCAAAGCTTCAAAGCTGACAAATCGCCTTGCAGAAGCAAGTGACACCTACCCAAAAAGCATCGAGCCACCTCACCTCAAGCAATGTAAAAGCTTGGCACGGGTCCCAAGATAGCGAGATTCTCACCTGGCCAGACCTGGAGCAGTAAAGGACATCCCTTGAGGCTCTCCACCTTTCCCAGAGTGAATGCATCAAGGCATCAATCTAGTTCGGCAAGGACCAAGTACATCATTAATAGACCCTCTACCAACTCGGTCAAAACGTCGTAGAGAACCAGAGAGAAGCTCTCTCCCCAGTGAAAAAAATGACTTCCGAGATGAGACTGAGAGCAAAGGCTTTCACATTAAAGATATTCCTAACCGGTAATTTTTGAAGACTTTCGTCACTGAAAAGTTCTTTGAGGAATTTGATCGAACACCTTGTGGGCCCCCCAATGAGACTTTTCTCATACTCAAATTTCTTTAAACCTAGAGTAAGGTGAATGGATTAAGAGTAACCCGACTTCGGTGTGACTCTTGCAAGGCCTCTGTAGAGCTTCAAGCCGGACAAATTGGATAACTCCTTAGGAGTGGGAGTTAGCTCCCGCTTCCCAAAATGGAACACATGAGCATTTGTATCCCAAAATGAGGTTGCCGCATGAAGTAGGTCCCACCGTGGAGGAACCTCAAGAAAGAAGGGAAGACATGATAATCAAAGCCACTCCAGTTCAACGAGCTTGCTCTCATTCAAGCTCCCAAGCCAACATTTTAGAAAATTGGGCCCCAGGCCCAAAGAAAGGAGTAAATTGGTCCCAAGCCCTCCATGTAAGGGAGGGTTGGAAAGCGGGTCCATAGACGTACAAAGATCTTTCAAAAATATAAAATTCAATGTATGTCAATGGACCCACCCTTGGGAAAGCAAGGAGAGGAAAAATCAGCTGAAAAGGCCAAGTCAAAAAGAAAAGAAAGAAAAAATGAACTGTCTTGGGCATATCAGGGCCCACTGCCCCTAGGTTAAAACTGGCGCAACTAATCCTCCCCCCCCCCCTTCCATGTCATTTTGGGACCTTTTTGGGGATTTTTGTGGGCCTTTGCTAGCCCCCTTAGCCAGTTAGCATGTTCGCCTACTATATACTATGAAGACATTCACAAACATAAAAATTAAAGGGCACCTAACATGGAAATAATTTGACTTTTTGTGCAGGAGAAACCCGCACCAAGGCATGCGACCTCGAGGGCCACTTGTATGAGCAATCATCAAAACCATCCTTCAAGTAGTCGGATATATGCAAGGGATAGATAACATGCAACCAAAGAAACATCACTAAACATTTTCGAGCAGAAAATCATAAAAAAAAGTGCCACAATTATCCATCACAATCTGTTTGAAATCCCAAAATCATCATCCCCAAAGTGCTAAATGTTCAAATGCAGAAACTAAGGCCTAATCCTTGTTGGCGCCCTTCGACTTCTTTCGTCGACGCGAGGAGCTTTGGAAGGTCCGAATATCTCCTACCCGTGACCACGCCTGCGAAAGCCGACTGAGTAAAGAGCGCGACTCCTTGGCGGGTGCACGCTGCAAGTCATAATCAAAATCAGAAATCAGGATCAATTGAGGAACAAAAGATAATAAACCAGTGAGAATAACAAGTCAGCAGAATACTCACCGCCTCCACATCCCGGAGCTCAACAAGGTTGCAGTAATACGCAGCATGCTCCATAGCCGAGTCAAGGTTCTACATTCAGAGGGAAAGGACGTCAGTTGCAGGGACTAGTGACAAACACATGCATTTATCAAAGGAGCCAAGACAAAGGAAGAATGATCGTAAGAGAGCCTACCTCCCGAACCACCTCAGGAGGAGGGACCCGGGCACTTCGGCTGAGATGCGAGCCTACCTATCCACGTCGACACATAGACGTGAGAGAAAGCTATCGTCGAGGCGTCTGAAGGTCCCATAGACCACGGGCGGAGCACCACCAAGGGCACCCACATGAGAAGTACCAGACGGACCAGCACCTGAAGAACCCTCACTTGAGGGACCCGCACCTGAAGGACCCTCACCCGAGGGACCCGCACCGAAAGGGCCAGCACCTAAGGGACCTGCCCCTGAAGCATCCGCAGTGTACCTGCCGCCGCTCCACCTTCATCATCCAAGTCATCCCCTTGAGCAAACTGTGAACAAAATAGAGATCCGCTCAGTAGGAACAAAAGATGATTTGAAACCTAAAAAGGGGGACTAATCTAAAAGAGAAAAGGGAATTACCTGGGAGTGCGAGCCACCAAAAGCGAGAAAATTGATGCTAGGGATAAGCGCGGTAGAATGAACCGATAAGGAAGGGACTCGTACCATAGCTGATAGTCCCTAGACACAAGAAGGGCATTAATGGGGATCCCATTTTGGAGGAAGGCTGCTATGAGCTCCTCAATGCTACTCGCGGGATCCAAAACATCTATAGGAGGATCCATAGGTATGGCGAGATAGCCCTGATACTGGTGAACTACCCGCTCTCTCAAATAGTAGGCCCTGGCCCACGCCCCATAGAAGAAGACAATGCGGCGGTTGTTGAATAGGCGCGATAGACCTACGGCAATCCGGTCTCAGAAAATGGAGGTGAGGTACGGGTCATAAAGGATCTGCCCAAGTCAAGAGGTGGTCAATAAGTCAAAACATGCAGCATAATAACAAAGGAGAAGTTTTTAACTGAAATAAACAGAGGTGAAAGGCCTTACCTGCTCGGGGACCATCAGATTAAGTTGGGACCTCAGGCCCATCTCTAGATGCTTCATGCCCATGTCGCAGCACTGGGATTGGTTCCAATTGCTCAGGAGAGGATAAGTGTATACCTCAGAGTGGAGAAGCGGGCACCTAGGTTGAAAGTGAAGGTACCCCCATGCCTGAGAAGAGCAGTGCACAAAAGTTAAGTCAGTAGCATACAAAGACCATCCAAGTAGAACTGATAAAAGCGAAAGAGTTAGAGATTACCTCCAGTGCCTGCCAGAAACCAATAACAGACTTGGCCTCCCCAGTAGATACTTGGGCTATGCCATACATCAGCATCGCATATCCGACCCCGCCCCAGTCATACCTATGGATGTCAAGTCAGTTATCCATAATGCTCAGCAATGCCAAGCTGATTCGACCGCCGCTTGCATTTATAAAGAGGGTCTTGCCTAACAGGAGCAGAAGCGTGATACAGGCCAGGACGATCGCCCGCGCGGGCTTAATATAAAGCTCCAAATTTGACTGGCCCAGATCTACCAACTTGTCGGCCCCATAGAGTTCAGATAGCCAGGTCATCTTAACTTCAGTACCGTGCATCTGCCCACGAGGGGGATAATCCCCTATCAATCTGACAACGTCCTCTCTGCTAAGCACCATAAGACTGGCTATCGGTACGCCCCCTACCCTGATGTCGATAATCATTTCCCAATCCATGGGCGTCAGGGTCATCTCGACATAGGCCATGTGGAAGGTCATGGTCTCCGAGCGAAACCTCTCTATCAGGGCTCTCAGATATGCGAAGTCAGCCCTCATGGGGGGCAGGACAAGAACTCCCCAAAACCCACCTGCTCTAGTAGATACTTCACCACAAGGGGAAGATAGCGGTAAAAATCATGAAAGTCCAGCCAGCCCCCATGGAACACGATATGGGGCAAAGCCAGCGTCAAGAGAGAAAAATGCATCAAATCATGGAAATAAAGCAAAGCTGCACAAAGAGAAATAACTGAACTCATCTCTTACTTTGCCTGCTATGCCGAAGTTGGAGATATGGTTGTACTGCTAGTAGAGAAGGCCAACTCGGGCGGCCTAGCCCTGCATCTCAAGCCAGGGACCTGCCTTGCACTCTATCACGAGGAATTGCTCCCCACGGGGAAAAATAGACCACATCGAGCCCCTCTCCTCAGGCATGCACTCTTCATCGCCAGACATTATGAGGCAAAAGCAAGCAATTACATTAAAGTAGATCAATGATAAATAACCTTTTTTGCTACAGGCCAAGGGAAGGTAAGTATGTTCATCCTTTTTCTATTATTTTTATAAACAAAGATACACACATACATAAACAAAAAAAATCCCTTTTTAATAGAATAAAAATACAAAAAAATCCCTTCCTTTTTATCTTCCAAAGTAAATAAAAATAAAGCAAATTTCCCCTTCCTATCTTTGAAAATAAAGCAAGTTAAAATATGTAAAAAATCATTTCTTTATGCTTCTAAAATCAAATTCAAAAAAAAAAAAATCCTTCTTTAAAAAAAAACTAAATCCCTCCTTTTATGTCCACAAAATCAAAAAAAAAAAAAATTCCTTCTTTATGTTCATAAAAACCAAAAAGGAAACAAAAAATCCCTCCTTTTATGTCCACAAAATAAAAAAAATCCTTCTTTTAAGTTCATAAAAATGAAAAACTAAACAAAAAAATCCCTCCTTTTATGTCCACAAAATAAAAAAAAATCCTTTTATGTTTATAAAAATGAAAAACTAAACAAAAAATCCTTCCTTTTATGTCCACAAAATAAAAAATGCTTATGTTTATAAAAACAAAAAAAAAAACCTTTCTTTTATGCCCATAAAATAAAAAAAAACCAACACAAAAACAAAATAATAATAAATAATGATAATGCCTTAGTTAGTTTTCAAACAACAAAAACCAAAAATAAAATATTTTTCCTTAATTAATAAAAAATCATTTTCCTTAGTTAATTTTCAAAAAATATATAGAAATCAAAAATCATTTTCCTTGATTAATTTTCAAAAAATAGAAACCAAAAATTTCTTTTTCCTAATTAATTTTCAAAAAATAAATGACCAAAAATCCTTGCTTTATATTCAAAATAAAAAATAAAAAGAAAAAAAAAATCCCTTCTATATGCACAAATAATATATATATATATATATATATATATATATATATATATATATATTATGCATTAATAAAACCCATAAAATCACAAAAATATGGCATTATTCGTAGAAAATCATTAACACATCATCAATAAACATGCTTACAACGAAAATAAACCATTATGCAAGATCACGATCATATTTTCAAGAAAAAACAAGAAAAATCAAAGAAAATGGGTTTTAAATGGTTACCTTTTGAAGGAAATAGGGTCTTTGATCTAGCGCAAACCGGCGATCAATCGGCGCAAGCAAATGCCGGCAATGAGGCACGCGTAGAGGCGATGTAAAGGAACCCTAGGGAAGGCCGGTTTTCGGTTTGAAGAGGGGGGGAGAAAATATTTTCGAAAATATACCCTTACTGCCAGAACTCGGGCATTTTAAATTCAAAACCCAGCCACGCCTGGCGCAACTAATAGTTTCACCAGGCTATTTTGAGCCCCCTTTTGGCTTGGCGTAACTAATAATTACGCCAGCCACTTATGGGTCAGGTTTTGGGCCTGGTACAGGTCACCTGCATAGCCCGGTCCCCCCCTCTTTTCATTTTCATACTTCCGACATATGCACATGCTCCCCAACGGTACGTTAATACTCATTCGACTTGCCCGGGAAGTCGTGCTAGAATAAAATAGATCGAGTTCACTAGGCACCCTGATCCTACACAGAAAAATATAAAAAAGTCTAAAAAATGATTAAAAAATCCCACATAAAAAGCCAAAAAATAATTCACATAAAATGATAGAATAATTCACATAAAATAATAGAATAATTCACGTAAAATGATAGTTCTGAAAACCTAAAAATCCCATAAAATGATAGCTTTAAAAGATTAAAAAATTACATAAAATGATAACTTAAAAATCTTAAAATCCACAAAAAGAAGGATAAAGAAAATCCCAAAAATAAATTGCATAAAATAATAGAAGTAATAAAGTGATAAAATCACATAAAATGATAACTTAAAATTCAAAAAAATCACATAAAATGATAACTCAAAATCTAAAAATCACATAAAATAATAAACACAAAAAAGGTCAAAAATGTCCCACATAAAAATATATGTTTTTGAAAAGACAACATGCACTCCCAAAAAGCGTTGCGACATCTATTCGCTCCGCTCGGGTAGTCGTCCTAAATAAACTTTGGGATTAATGGGTTCGCCCAAAGACTTCGAACCCTGTGTCAAGCAGGGACACTCGTAACCAGTTAAATGAGGCGGTCTATGCCTCATATGATTGGATGCACAGCGACACACATGCGTGTTTTGATGCGGTAAAATTTAATATTTTACCTACAACGTAGCTGTGCTAAATTAATGTCCTAAATCTAAGGTTCGCCTTGGATCTTTAGATCCTACTTTAAAATAGGAGCAACGGTGTCAATCTCGATCAAACGGTCAATATTTCGATCTGGTCGACTCTACTACTAAATCTTTGCAATGAGCGCTCTGTTTATGGATTAATAGGAACGTAAGTATCAAATTTCAGATTCATCATGAGCAATTTCGGAGGTGTGGACTCTTAGTCTATGTTGTTCGGGCATGCGTCCAACGGGATTTGAGGTCCGGATAACTCCGTTATGAAAAAGGTCAATCGTTGGTTGAGACCAACCTATTGAAAATGAAACTATATATCAATCAACTATGTGTTAACATGCATGCAGAAGGATTCATTTCCCTTATTTTTGCCGGCTTAAAACCTGTATTGGCATGGTATCCCTGTAAAGTATGTATGCGTCTGGGTATCCGTAGGATGGTCGTTTATTCTCGTAAATTGTACCCGAACGGGATCTGGGTTGAGACTTTCATCACCTTTGTTGCTTATCGCTCCTAATGGGTGCATGTTTATGTATAGTTAAATGATTCGTAAAATCATTATTGGCAGAGACAAGGATTAAGTGTCCCCTTCGGTGGGCACCCGATTTTGGCTGGATATGTTTTGTGTTATTTAAGGTTGGATGCTCTAGGTCATGTTGATCAGGGGCACATTGGAAAAGCAGCACATACTCCCAAAAAGCGTTGCCATATCTATTCACTTCGCTCGGGAAGTAATGCTAAATAAACTTCGAGATCAATGGGTTCACCCAAAGACCTCGAACCCTGCTACAAGCAGGGGCACTCGGGACCAGTCAGATGAGGCGGTTAATACCTCATATGATTGGATACAAACTATAGAACCTTACGTACTTACTTTGCGCCTATCTTTGAATGTGGGTCAATCACCCTCCTTACTTACGAAGCTGTTGTATTCAAAATGAATCTTGAACATCAAACTCCTTTGAATCATCTCGAGAAGCGACCATTTTTCCCAGCTATTAGATTTTCATAACTCATTTTCCATCTCGGTTATGCCCAGTAATATCGCTAAGCTCTTGGGGACTGATTACCTTAAGAAACGACCATTTTTTTCGACATACAGGACTTTTATTTTCTCACCATATTACTCATTTGATGTTTGAAGTTCATTCTGAATACAGCGGACCCGTCAGTAATGTCTTGGGCCTCTTCGAATGTCTCTTTTTTTTGGCATTCGATCATTAGTGATCGGATACCAAAGAGGGGCATCTGTAGACACCCAAATTTGTTCCAAGGCCTGATTGAGACACATTTCAAGATAAGCGCACCTTTGAGCTTTTGATGGCATATATGGAACCTTTAGAAATCCTTCTAAAACCTAAGGAGCCAATCTAAACCCTTAGGAATCCCCCTAGATCCCTTAGGAACCTCCCTGAATCCTTATAAACCCATCCCGACCCTTAGAACTCATTTTAGACCTGAACCTAGCTTTCTTGAGCAATATATGAAGAGTGGTATATTGGGACTAGCTGTGACCTTCTACAACGATTATATATTATATCATTCAAAAGTAGAAGTCCTTAGCTTTCCAACAAGCTAAGAATCACCCCAATCGGAGCTATATGCGAGAAGATATCCCATTTTGAAGCACAGGGGTAGAATGGTAAATTCAACTGGCCCCCTAGGGATTTGGCGCCAGTATTACTTGCGCCAAGCCATTTCTCTCCAAAAATGGCTTGGCGCAACTAATAGTTACGCCAGTTATAAGGTGGGACCCCCCCCCGGGCAGCCAACTTCCAAGCCACTGTAGGAACACTATTTTAGTATTCCTAAGCCTGGCGCAACTAATAGTTGTGCCAGGCTTATGAATAGTAACCCTAGGTTTTTGCCTTGAATTTCAAGATTGGGGTTTGACTTGTTGGCCATCTTGACCTTTGAGGTATGGTTTGCTAGTTCTGTTAGACCCATTTACTATCTATATGCAACCCCTTAAGGGGTTTAAAGCCCCACCCTATCATCCACTATTGAAGTAACTCTTCATACTTTTCAAGGCTCCAGAAGCCCTAGGAAATGTTAGATTGCCCATTACCTAATTACTAACCCTAATTAGCTTTTAAGCACCGTCTTAACCTCCCTTTTTCCTATAAATAGAGAGGCACCCCTCCCTTTACAAAGGCTTAAAAAAATTTATAATTAAGAGATTAAGGAATCCCTTCTCTCTCTCTTCTAGTGCACCATTCCCATACAAATTCTAGAACTTTGAAACTTTCTTTAGACCTTAGCATTTTACTCAAAAGTTTTAGGTTAGGTGTGTGTTACCCCCTATCCTTCCCTCTCTACCTCTTAGCTATCAAGCCCTAGGAGTTAGAACCTCATTTCTCACTATACAAGCCTTCAAAAGCTTACCGAAGCAAGCCAACGCAAGGCTCCACAGCGGTGCAACAAAGGCCCGAGAGCTCTGATTCTCCCCTCTATTCCTCCACCTTCTCAGTCCTTCCTCCATCCACTCATTTGTGTCATTATGCCACCGAATTTGTGGTAGGAACGGAGGGGCACAAATAGGATTTAAGACCCTTTGAGCAAGAGGAAGGCTTTTTCATTTCTTTAATATTATTTTTATTTTGGTCATAAGTAGAGACCGCATTAAGCGGGCTGATTGGGTGCCTAACACCTTCCCAATTGATAATCGAAGCCTCTACCCAAGAGCCTTTGGCGTAGACCGGATTCAGAGTCATATTTGTGGCACTTCGGTGCTCATAAAATTGATCGAAGTTTTCTCGGGACACCAAAAGCTTCGGGTGGCGACTCTAAATATTTTATAGTGAGCGCTTCGTCGCGACAGGTTTGATGAGAATCCACGATTGCACACATGTGCTGTAACACATGTGTAATTGATGTATCATGGGGTATGTATCACATGTGCAATTAATACTTTTAATATAAAATATTATAACTTTTTAATATAAAATTTGAAGTAAACTAGAACTTTTTAATATAAAATAAATATTTTTAGCTACTTTTGATATAGAAAAGGTTTCAAAATGCATCAATAATTAAATATATGTATACCATTTGATTAAAAAAATATAAGAGAAAAATGGCAAAACTATGAGAAGTTCTTTATTTTAATTATTTTCTTAATATTTCTTATTTTAATTTTTATAAATAATTTAAGGGTAGATCTTGACATTTTAATGGTAGAACTTGACTTTAGAGGGTAGATTTTTAAATTTTATGGGTAGATCTTGAAATTCAAGGGCACCCTAAAATATAAGAAAATGAGGAGAAAATGACTTAAAATGATAAAACGCGTACCTTATACATGTTCTTCGGCGATTTGGCACTTGATTCGGCGTCGATTCGGCACAAAAAATGCAAAAAATAGTTCTCTCGTGCAAGAGTAGCAAGAAGAGAAACTAAAAATGTGACATCCCGAAAATTTTCAATTTCCGAACCAATCCAACTCGAGGTGCATGTCTGACAGGTCACGCAACTGACAATATAAATTTGAGAAGCGAGTTAGAATATGAGAATAAGTCACAAGCGAGAAAGAGGGAATAAATGATGAAATGACCGTTAGATGCATGACCGTGCATCGACGCGCGATGTATTGGCTTAGCACCTTACATTGACTTTTGTATAAAAGCTAAGTGGATGAGAAAATTCCACTTTTAGCTTGTTTTGGTTTGTGGAGAGGTCTTGTGAAGAGAGAAGAGAGAAAGGGAACTCCTCCCTTTCAGCTAATTAGAGGAGAGATTAGTATCACGTACATTTGGATTCATTCGCAAGAAGGTGGGTTTTCAAACCCTTTTTATGCATGGAAAAGGAGAAATGAGAGATTTAGGGTTTGAGACATTGAGGTGTAACGATTTCTGATTTAAGGTAAGATTTTGTGTTTAAAAATCATGTGTAATTATGTTATATGGTTGGGAAATAAATGCCTAAAAGACTATAAATAAATGTAGTAAGATTTTGGAAAAAACAAACCTGAGAAGAAGAAGCTCATGTTGCTGAGAGTCTATCAACACCGATCGATAGAAATAAGTAACCGATCAATCGATTTTGACAAGACAGCGTTATGTGAAGAGTTTTTGAAGAAACCGATCGATCGAAATATAATTCAATCAATCGATTTGAAAATTTGATCGATCGAAATGGAATTTGATCGATCGAAATCAAATGTCGATCGATCGGAATGTGATGTGAAAATGGGTTGGTTTCTGAGTAAACCGATCGGTCAATTTGTGAATCGATTTTGAAACCAATCGATCGAGTGGGACTGAATATATAAAAAGAGATGTGTGTATTTCTCTGAGAAAACCGATCGATCGAACTGGGATTCGATCGATCGATTTGGTCAAGTTCTGACAGATTTCTGCTTTTGAGAAAATGAACTTAGGGAGACTTTGGGGCTTCCTGTTTTCCATCACTTTTGACTTATAGAAAGTAAATGGGTGTGTTCTAAGTTGTGATCGAGGGGACACGATGGGAATGTCGCCTCGATAAGAAAATATTTGTGTGACTTCAAATTGAGGTAGGGAAAATCCTATAACATATGCATTTGATACAACTAGCATGGATATTGTGATATGATGAATATGAGTGTGTAAATCATGAGCTTAGTACACATATTCCAATATGAAAATGTGTGTATGTGAATTACGTACGATGTGTACATATGTGTGTGTGAATTTAGAGATTTCCAAACTCCAAACCTAGCTATAAAATACCACAATTCATGGTGATAAACAATCAGTTAGACTTTACACTTTGATTTAAGGTTTATGTGAAAAGAATACCTTGTGTGTCTGGTACGGCGGGATGTCCGTACATGTGGGCCGCCCAACGCTCAATGTTAACGTAGCTCAAGGGCTTGACATCAGAAAAAATAGTTCATTGAACGATGATGGTTAGGATTCCCATCGGTATATATGTGGCTCTCGCTGCTATATATGCTCGAGAGTGTATTTAAGTGATCAATTTAAGTTTTTTTGTGTTATGTGAAAATATTTGAAAATCATGTGATCAACTGTGAAACCTGCATCTAAATCAATGTTATTTCGATTTAAATGTCTATTACATTGCAAGCCCTTCAATTTTAAGCATGCACGATATATGTCATGAAATATGTGTGTTGTGATTTTAAGCATGCTATGGATGTTTTTCCTATTGAGCTTAGATGTTAGCTCACCCTTAGACTATATGTCACAGGTACAGGTGTTGCTGGTACTAAGGATCTTGAGCTTGAGGATCCTGAGTACGTTCCGGAGGAGTCAGAGCCTCCGCTTAAGGAGTATTTCCCTTAGGAGATTGGGGTT
The DNA here is from genome assembly GCA_021018995.1 of Chloranthus sessilifolius. Lineage (NCBI taxonomy): Eukaryota > Viridiplantae > Streptophyta > Magnoliopsida > Chloranthales > Chloranthaceae > Chloranthus > Chloranthus sessilifolius. Next base: position 22,699,952 of record CM037588.1, read on the forward strand.
GTGTAATTCGAGTTTTGTGAGAATAAGGTTTGGCACGTCTAGCCATTCTATTTTAGATGATTAAATGTTGGATTATTCATTTTGTGAACCATTGTGTTGGTCATGATTGCCTATCACCGATGGTTCTTTTAGGTTCTCTGTTCCATGGGTTTTGGCATGGAAATTAGAACCGTTATTCTGATATGTTTTGGAAAATATAAATAGAGTTTCTTTTGTTATATATGATGACTCTATCTGCTAAGTTAGAGATATCTGCTTTGTTTCCACTTAGTGTGTGGATGTACCAAGTTTTCGATTAGTTTCGGGATCACCTTATGAGTGATCCGACAGCACAGCTTTCCGAGTGCGGAAATCCGGGCTGTCACAGTTGGTATCAAAGCAACAACTTTAGAATTTTTTGATAGGTCTTAGGCTTATAATGACTGTTTAAGATCTTATCAGAGTATAGAGACCTTCTGTTAATTAAACTTTGTTTCATGTTAACAGAGCAGAATGTTTACTAGAAGTTGAGGTAGACCGAGAGGCGGTCGAGGAAGAGCTACAAGACTTCTGAAAGATATTCCCACAAGTTCAAATCGTGTTCCTCCTGGTAATAGAGACCCACCTGAAGAGGAAGAAGATCAGAGAGGAAATGAGAGTGAGAGGATGGCTCAGGCCATGGAAGTTGTGGCTAATGTCATGGCTCAATAGACTCAGTTGCTGGCAGCTAATAATGCCAATAACCATCAGCAATCACCACCACCTCCGATTCCACCTACTCCATCAGTGTCTGTCGAGTTTAGGAGATTGAGACCTCCTAGATTTTACGATCAGACAGATCCGTTAGAGGAAGAAAAATGGCTACATCATATTGATAAGCTTCTACAGAGACTGCCCTGTACCGATGAGGAGAAGGTGAGTTGGGCTTCCTTTCAGTTAGAGGGAGATGCTGACCCTTGGTGCAAGTCGGTGTTGATGAGGAGAGAACGGGAAAACCCAGATGAGTTATGGACATGGAATGAGTTTATTGAAGTATTCAACAAGGAGTGCTTTCCAAGACAGGTCAAGAACCAGATGGCAGCAACCATTATGACCTTAGAGCAAGGAGGGATGACCGTATGGGAATATGGTACAGAATTTATGAGATTATCGAGATTTTCTCCTGAGTACATGGCCACGGAATTGATGAAGGCGAACAAATTTGAATGTAGCTTAAGGCTGAATATTCAGGATAGAATCTCCGTATTAGAGTTGGAGATATACGGAGCAGTAATGGGAAAGGCACTGGTCGCCGAGAAGGATACAAATGATCTATATAAAAGAAAGGACTAGCAGAACAAGAACAAAGCAAGTCAAGGGAGACTGGGTAACTACAAGTCAGTGAATAAAAAGCCAAGATTTACAGCCCCAGTTCCAAGACCACCTACACAAACCAATCTCTCCAGGCCACCTATGCCTAATCAATCTAGATCTTTTCGCTATGAAGGCCTTGCTACTACTACTACCGGAGTATCCATTACTCAAGGACTTTCAAGGGCTGCCTCATCTACTCCACAGGAAAAATGTGTCCGATGTGGCAAATCTCACAAGACAGTGGATTGTAGATGGGGTATAGGAGGATGTTACAAGTGTGATAAAATGGGGCATATGATCAAAGATTGCCCGGAGTTGAAGAACGAGAGAACTGGTTCAGCTGCTATGCCACGGCCTATACGGACCATGAGGCCTACGATTTAGAGTCGTGTGTATGCGGTCACGACACAAGATACTCAGAATACAAATGACATGATCCAAGGTGTGACTTTGTATATAATGTTAATCTATCTTATTAGATTTTAGATGAAGAAGGTGCATAAAATAAGATAGTTCTTGACATTACTACTTGAGAATTGACATTATTTCCTTTCTATATCTATCTAAGAGTATCCATTTAAAATACTATATGTATAAAATTAGGTACTCTACAAATGTATAAAGAAAGCGACTATTGTTGCTATGAAGTAAGAGTGTTGATTGACCCAGGGTCAACCCACTCATTTGTAACACCTCAATTCGCAATAAGGATGAAAGTCGTTCTCGAGCCATTAGATTTTATATTGGCAGTGTCACTTCCGACGAAAAATTTTGTTAACACAGACATGGTGTGTAGATCAGTGGTTGTCGCGATCAAGGATTATATGGATCATGAGGCGGCAGTTGATCTAATTTTGTTTGATATGCAGGGATTCGACGTAATCCTTGCATGGATTGGTTGTCCACTTGATGAGTAGTGAAATATGATGATATTTCACCCTTAAAGATCTACATTTAGCTACCTGATGAAAGCTATTTAATATACTTTACATAGTTTTAGTGATTTACAGGTCTGGAGATGTGTTGAGCATAAAATAACCTAAGAGTTCATAATATAACGTCAAATTCGTGCTACCTTGGATTATCCAAAACTTATCCTGACTTGAAGCTTAATTTTGACCTTTAAAATATTAGATTCATGAAATGGGTATAACACCAAAGTTGTAGATCTCATCATCTTCTTTCCAACACCATAAGAATCGCCTCAATTCAACTTCGGGATAAAAATTTATGACCAAAATACTAAGGCTGTATCTGTTAAAGAGTTGGGTCAAGTTTCACAAAAATCTGGGAAGGTCGATCAATCAACCAACAAACTTGATCAATTGACACTCACACTGAATCTTTATATTTTTAAAGCTCAAAATTGGGGGAAAAGTTAGGTTTCAAAATTAGATCCTATTTAAGGAAAAATTATAGTTAGGATCAAAGAGTCTCTCCCTTTGGGGAGCCTTTTAATTTCCTTAGCATTTTTAGTTTCTTTCAATTTTTCCCTTTTATTTCTAAGCATTGTTCTTTCCATTTCCTAGTTTTAGATCTTAGATTAGTTTAATTTCTGCATTCAAGAAAGGATTGTACGCATTGGATTAAAGCTTTCGTGGATTTTTGTGGATCATTCTTTACGGTATTTTAATGTCATTTTCAATTTCTATCTATATTTTATTATTTATTTCAATCATGTGTAGCTAGTTGCATTAAGGATGGGGATCTGATGAACCCCATCTGAGATATTCATTTATATTAATATAAATTTGCGGTTGAGATGTTAGATTCTTTTAAGGGCCCTAATGTTATTATTGACATGAATATGATCTAATTGTGGCCTGAAATTTGGGAGCTAATCATGCCCTATGATCTCAGCATTGCAATGATGATTTTATCCTAATTATCAGTTATCTCAGGGTTAGGTTCTACTACTATCTGAAGTGTGAGTGTTAATCATATACTCATGAGATGTTAATCATATATCTCTATGATCTTAGATAAGCAGTGTAACATTACCCTAGGTGTAAATTTTGATTACTATCTGAGGTGTGAGTGTTAATCACGCACTCATGAGAGGTTAATCATACCTCTCCGTGATCTTAGATCGATAGTGTAGAGTTTACCCTAGAGATTGAATTCTAAATGTTGTCCGAGGTGTGAGTGTTAATCATATACTAATGAGATGTTAATCACACATCTCCGTGATCTAAGATCCACAAGTTAGAACTCAGGTGTGTTCAGGGCCGGTGCTCATTCAAAAATATTTTATGAGGATCTCATATCTTAATCCACATATTTGTATTGTTTAAATGATAAACCTACGATGGGAGGATTCAGTATCCCTATGACAGCCCAAATTTTGGCACCTCAAAACTCGTGCCATCGGTATGATCCTCAAGACCGTGCCCCATTCATCTGTACGAAACATTGGTATGACAAGCAATAACTAGACATGATAAAACAATTAACTGAACAATGCAGAAACCAATATGCTAATCTAGGTATAACCTCAAAAGACAGTTCTGCTTTCATACAAATGCATGAACAGAGAACCGATCCGAACCATCGGTGATGAAATATATCACCTCAGATGGTTCGCCAAAAGAATTATATTAATTTAATTACATTTTCCAAAAATAAGGCTTGACATATCAAGCCGTACAATAAGCTCTCAAAACTCACTCTATCAAAGTGCTCAGCAGAGCCTCCTAGAAGAAGTCCTCGGGAGGAGGCTCCAACTCTTCCCCAAGCACGTAATACGAATCACCCGGATCCACGTCTCCTGAAGCCTCGGCCGCCGCTAGCACTAGACCTGTGACATATACTCTAAAAGGGTGAGCTACATCCTAGCTCAATAGGGAACAACACAGTGAACATATAAGTCAAATCCTCACATATATTCTATGATATTCTTAGCATGATGTATCTATGCACTTGTTGGAAAACAGTTTAAATAATTACAATATGCCTTGAAGTTTACTAGTGGTTTGCATGTTTCGCTTTATTATTAACTGTCCATGAATTACACTAAATAGGCCTAAAGAAAACTTAAATCTTCAACTTAAGTAGTCCCCGAGCAATATAGCATCGAGCCCCGATGGAATACCCTCCATCGTTGTCTAAATACACAGTTGTTATGAATATATCATTTTGAATACTACCCAAGTCCCTTTCTCATAAGCAACGGGGTTTAATCTCATATCAACATCCCTGGGATGTGCTACTGTGTACGGATAGACCACCTTACCGGTGTACGGATTGGCCGTCATACCGATCACGGATATCCTGTCAAGTCAGTCGTGGGTATCCCGCAACGTCGGTGGGGTATTCTATTCAAACCTTAAATAACAAAAATATCAGATGCTTTACATATAGTTATTCACCATGTAAATGTGCTACTTTATATCAATTAGGCCTTATCAGTCTTTGTTCAATCTTACTTTACAATCTCTCTTACATCCCTGGGATGTCTAAATTACTCGCATCACACTGATGCCTTTTCCACTTTCTCATCCCCTGGGGATGTCTCAATTTTCATATGCCTTCTTGGTGTCACACACCCACACACATATTGAAAGGATTTTATGATTAAGCATATCCATTTCATTGGTGTACCACACACACACATATGGAGATTTTATAATTCATTTCATTTCTATATCACTACATATATGCTCTTGCAATTAAAGTACATGTTCAAGGTGTTCCCTACCTCAAGTCTCTGAAGGTCCAAGCATCAAGGTCCTACACGGCTCCTTATGCTTGTGTTCACACGTACCACCTATAGTACACCATAACATATGCAACACACATCAATAAAGATGCAATAGAGAAGGTCCAAGACCCTCCATGAACCCCAAGGTCCACTTAAGAAGTCAAGTCAAACTACCAATATCGATTAATCGATCTCCAAAATTGATTAATCAAAACCCTATATCGATTAATCGATTCCTAAATCGATTATTCGAAAATTTCAGATCGATTAATAGATCCCAAATCGATTAATCAAAAATCTCATAGATAGTTAATCGATCCCTAAATTGAGTAGTCAAAAATCCAAAATCGATTAATCAAAATCAAAAATCGATTAATCGATTTCCCAATTCGATTAGTCGATTTCCTCAAGCCTTATTTCTCCAGCCACTGGAGGTACTCAGTCGATTAATCGATTTCTAAATTGATTAATCGACTTTCAAAATCGGTTAATCGATTTCAAGATCGATCAATCGAACTCGGGCATTCTTGCTTTTTCAACTTCTAGACCAAAACCGATTAATCGATTCTCCAAATCGATTAATCGATTTGGCCAGAACTTAGCCCCTTCTCGGGCTGTTCTTCCAAATCTTTTTCTTCCTATTTTTCCTTCTTTTCCATCATTTTAATTTGATGATTTAACCCATCTTTCCTATAGCTAATGCATAACAAAGTACTCATTTAATATAGCAAACTCACCTCAAATCAATCTCCTAATTTATTGAATGTTTGATTTGAATGGTTAGAGTTTCAGGTTTTGCTCCAACGATTCCAATCACGTTGAATCCGGCATTTATTGTTCGATCCTAACTTGATTTGCCATTTACATTAACTCCAATCCCTCACTCTCTCCTTGATCTCTCTCTCTCTCTTCTTAACTCTTTTCACCAACCAAACAAGAGAAATAACTTCTCTTTTAGGTTATTAAACCCTTATAACCTCCCTTGCTGGTGTGCTAAGCACATACACCAGAGATAGGCGTACGTGACCATTAACTAACCTCTAACTATATCTAACACTACTCTTGCATGTTTACTAACCCTAAGGCTACTTTAGTCGTAGCCACTGCGTTGACTTACACTTGGTCAACCCTATGACCAATCAGGCACGTATCTCAAGGTCACTGTTTGATGCTCAAATTTTCGAGGATATTATATTCTCCCCACCTTGGGAATTTTTGTCCTCGAAAATGAACTCAAGGTGTGGCGATTGGGTACCACACAGACGGTGATGTCACGTACCCGATCACGAAAAATTAACTATTATACCCACACAATGCAAGAAGTAATGTAATGCAAGCGAATTTCTAAAAAGATGATGTATATTTCACTATTTAATTCCCAAAAATTTACAATTTTCACTTTTCTCCATAATTACAATTGACAATTTAAGTACATCACAAAAATTCAAAAAGTGATCACAAAATAACCCCATCGCCATAAGCTCACGCCGTCCCCTCTCCCGGCTGGTCTGGTGCTGGGTGACTCACCTGGGCTGGCTGCTTTGTCTGGTCTGGCTACTATGGCGTCGAGCCCGATGTGCTGGCATCTGTTGCACCCGTATAGAAACTGGTCGCACCCGCAGTCCAAGCCTACTCCTATGCTAAGCGCTGCTAGTAGTTCAACGGATAGATGTACTGCATGATGTGGTACATCAAAAAGTTCATGCATCGATTCATCTGTTGGTTGTTGGCCTCCATCCGGGCCAACACATCCTCGATCGTAGGCACTGGGCGAGCCACTCGTCGATGGTAGAACGAGATAGGTGTGGCAGTCGCTGACTGGGACGGTGGCGTAGGGGATGCGGTAGTGTGAGTGGGTGCCCCCTCAACTGGTGGAATAACGGGGAGTGCTCCCCCTACTGGCGAGTCCTGATATGGTGGTGGGGGTGGTGGTGGTGCTACTGGTGCTGCTGCTGCTGCTGTCAGGGCTGCTAGGCTCCCAACTGGCAGGGTCCTCTTCAACAATCTGTAGCTACGATCCCATGAAGCGATGGAGTAGTGCTTCACGTGGTCCGTAGCTTTCAGCTCATGGGGTGAGATGGCATACTCTAGGGCGTTAGAGTAGCACTCAAACATGCTCGATATGAGACGAGCATAAGGAATTTTCTCCTTTGGTCTTAGACCATCCCCTCTAAGATGATCTTGGTGGCATCGAACCAACGGCCGCGAAATGCTGCGTATAGAGCCTTTTGGACCAACTCCACCCGCTCGGTATCATGGTGCATCAGGTAGACGTTACACTTGATGATTGAATCAAGCATCCACATGCAGTGGGGCAAATCGACCCTCCTAATGGACGATCCAGACCCCTTTTTCCCATTGGTCATCTCAGTCATGATTTCCTCAAATCTCACCTCTTCTGCAAATGGTGGAAAGAGGGTGGTCTCGGGCACGAAATCCAAATAGCACTCTAGGGACTCATGTATGTGGCGATGGGTAAAAGTGTAGTTACGACCATCAATCTTAGTCGTAACGATATCATCAGTTGAACCATCCGCCAAACCCTGGTAAAATAGGCGAACTAGCCTAGGGTAGTAACACCCATATAGTGGCTTTAATAGGTTACCGAGGCCAGCATTGACCAAATAGTTCCTAGTCCATTTGGTCTCACCCTCGACGTTGGGGTTGGTAAACAAGTCCTCGTCGATAATATATTCGTCTTCGAAGTTCTTTGCCGCCCACCACTCATTTGGTTGGTTCAAGTCCATGGGTGGTGGTGGTAATGTCGGTGAAGATTCGTGCGAAGACGTGCTCATCGAACCGAATGTGGTATCCGATGACGACGGGGAGGGGGTTTGTACAGGTGACGGTGATGGTGGTGGTGGTGCGGTGTTCTTACGCCGTACCGGAAGCTTCGAAGCCGCTTGCTTCGTGGTCAAGCGAGTCCGAGGCGGCATTTTGACTTAAAATGCAATGAACTTAGGGTTTGATAGCTTAAATTTAAAGGCAAACTCAAAATCTAGGGTTTTCCTTAGGTGTTCGATCCAAATGCGTGAGGATATCGAGTCGAAATCGGTTCAAAAACCCCAAAACCCTAGCTCAGATGAAAGGTAGGAGAAGGGAAATGGCGCCCAAAAACGAGAGTTCAAAAAAAAAAAATTTGAATGGGAACCAAAAACCCTATTTCTATATATATATGCTTAAATTGATTAATCGATTAATCAGTTTTAAAAACTTACTCTAGTCGCGCAAAATCAATTAATCGATTTCCAAAATCGATTAATCGAAATTCCAAAATTGATTAATCAAATTCATTTCGATTAATCGAATTCGTGGTCATTTAAAATTTCTAGGTTTTCCAGCTCATAGGCATGTGCCAGTCGATTAATTTATTTACCAAATCAATTAATTGAATTTTACCTCGATTAATTGAAATCGTTATACCCTTAAATTTTTCCAAAATTCCCAGGTCACTAGCATGTGTTAGTCGAGTAATCGAATTCCCAGATCGATTAATCGATTTTCCAAATAGATTAATCGGATTCCCCTCGATTAGTCGAAATTTTACTTTATTAAATTTCTGAATCTCCACTCAAATCTCCACTGACTGGCGTATGCCAGTTGACTAATCGACCAAAATTGATTAATCGAATTTCCAAATCGATTAATAGATTTGAAAATCGATTAATCGGTTTTCATCAAAAGTTCAAAATTTTTCTTAATTTTATGTCTCTTTTATTCCCTTGGTAGTACATAACTAGTGGGTCATTGGTTTTGCGAAGCATGTCTTCACAGCCATTGCGTGATATGATGAATCCTAACCATGCATTCTATATCGCATCACGCCATAATTCTCCATTTAACTTTCTCTCCATTTGATAAATTGACCAAATAGTCAACATTGGATTACAATGGAAGGTTTAAATCCGCAAACATGCTTGCGGTGATACAATTTTTGACTCTCAAGTTGTCGCAAACAAGTCCAAATAGTGCTCTTTCACGTCGGCCTCTCGCTCCCACGTAGCCACTTCAGCGAGATGATTTTTTCATCGAACAAGCGCCAATGGAATTACCTTTGTGCGCAACACTTGTTCTTTTAGATCCAATATCTCTGCCGGTTCCTCTATCATGCTCATGTCTTCATGCATTTCCAAAGGTTGACTGCCCAAAATGTGATCACGGCCATTTATATACTTCCTGAGCATAGATAAGTGAAACATATTGTGCACCCGATCGAATAGCGGTGATAATCTAATGCGGTAAGCAACTTCCCCTACTCGACCCAGAACTTCGAATGGTCTAAGATAGAGGGGACTTAACTTTCCTCTTTTTCCAAATCTCATCACCTCCTTCATAGGCGACACTTTCACGAATACATGTTCACCCACCTTATAGTCTACACTGGTCTGCTTGATGTCGGAGTAGCTTTTCTGCCTGCTCTGAGCTGCTTCAAGTTTGGCCCTTATCATACGAACATAGGTGGCAATATCCTCAAGTACCTCGGGTCTCATCTCAATTGATAGGCGATCTACATCGCCGTCCATAAAGAGCTTCATATGGTGCCATGTTGATGCTTGTCTGAAAACTATTGTTATATGCAAACTCAATCAACGGTAGGTGCTGATCCCATGATCCTTTCAATTCTAACATATACACCCTAAGCATGTCCTCGATGATCTTATTGACCCGCTCTATTGGCCCATCGGTTTGCGGATGGAATGCTGAACTGAAATCCAATCGCATTCCCATTCCTTCTTGAAATTTCTTCCAAAACTTTGATGTATATAATGGGTCACGGTCAGAAACAATGCTACTCGGAATCCCATGCAAACAAACGATCTCTTTCATATATAGTTCTGCGAGTCTTCCTGCCGTATACATCGTGTTGTAAGGCAAGAAGTGCACTGACTTGGTCAATCGATCGACCACTACCCAAATGGCATTATACCTCTTTGCAGTACGTGGTATCCCAACGATGAAGTCCATAGAGATCGATTCCCATTTTCATTCCGGTATAGGTAGAGGCTGTAATAACCCCGTAGGGTGTCTATGATCGATCTTCACTTGCTGGCACATCAAACACCGTGACACGTACTCTGCCACGTGTTGTTTTAAACCTCTGCACTAGTAATTCTTTTTCAAATCTTAGTACATTTTTGTGCTACCTGGGTGGATCATATAGTTTAACTTGTAGGCTTCATCAAGGATTGTTCGCCGTAGATCGGCATTGTCCGGAATGCAGAGACGACCCTTGAATAATAAGGAACCATCTTCTTTTACTGAGAACTCTGGTTTGATGCCTTCACTCACATCTTGGCGAATCTTAGTTAAAGTCGGGTCATTCATCTGTAGCTCATGGATATGCTTAAATATCACTGGTCTCACTGAAATGTTTGCCAAAAAGGCTCATGTGCCTTGCGACTCGATGTTCGCATCATATAGTGTTAGATCTTCAAACAACTTCCATCGGCGCATACCCAAAATCAAACTAGCCAACTGAGCTGAACCCTTCCGACTCAAGGCATCTGCTACTATATTAGCCTTGCCTGGATGGTACTGTATGGAACAGTCATAGTCCTTGAGGAACTCCATCCATCTGCGTTGTCTCATATTTCGTTCTTTCTGTGTAAACAGATATCTGAGGCTCTTATGGTCAGTGAAAATCTCAAATGCCTCACCGTATAAGTAATGTCGCCAAATCTTCAACGCAAATATAACTGCTGCTAGTTCCAGGTCATGTGTCGGGTAGTTCTTTCCAAACTCTTTCAACTGTCTTGACCCGTAAGCTATCACCTTCTTGTGTTGGTTGAGCATGCAATCCAACCCATTATACGAAGCATCACTGTAGACTGTAAATCCTCCACTGCCTAACAGAATCGCTAGTACTGGAGCTGAAGTGAGTCTCTTCTTAAGTTCTTGAAAACTCTTCTCGCATGTCTCACTCCATTCGAACCTTGCATCCTTCCATATAAGTCTCGTGAGTGGTCTCGATATTTTTGAAAAACCTTCAACGAAACGCCGATAATAGCCAGCTAGTCCGAGGAAACTACGGACGTCAGTCACGGTCTTTGGTTGTTCCCAATTGACCACTGCTTCTATCTTAGCCGGGTCAACTGTGACACCATGCTTTGAGACGACATGTCCCAAAAAGCTAACTTCCTCTAACCAAAACTCGCACTTGCTAAGCTTGGTGTATAGTTGGTGTTCACACAAGGTTTGTAGAGCAATCCTCAAGTGTTCTTCGTGTTCCGCTTTTGACTTGGAGTATATTAGGATATCGTCGACGAACACGACGACGCAGGAATCCAGGTGTGGTTTAAACACCCGATTCGTCAAGTCCATAAACGACGCCGGTGCATTCGTCAATCCAAACGGCATCACTAAAAATTCATAGTGTCCGTACCGTGTCCTGAATGCAATCTTCTGGATGTCCCCTACCTTGACTCTCAACTGATGGTATCCAGATCTCAGATCGATCTTGGATAAATACCTTGCTCCTTGCAGTTGGTCGAATAAGTCATCTATCCTAGGTAAAGGATACCTATTCTTTATAGTGAGTTTGTTTAATTGCCGATAGTCAATGCACAGACACATTGACCCATCTTTCTTCTTTACAAATAAGGCCGGTGCTCCCCATGGGGACACTCTCGGTCTAACAAATCTCTTGTCCATGAGCTCTTGTAACTACTCTTTCAACTCCTTCAACCCAGCAGAAGCCATTCTGTATGGTGCTTTAGAAATAGGCTCCGTTCTTGGTGCTAAGTCGATGGCGAACTCAACTTCTCTATCTGGAGGTAATCCAGGTAATTCTTTCAAAAAAATGTGAGCGAAGTCTCGCACAATTGCTATCTCCGAAATATTATTCTTCTCTTCCTTATCCTCCTTCAAGAATGCCAAGTATCCACTACACCCTTTTCTAATCAAGCGCTTGGCCCTGACTACAGAGATAAGTGGCATACACGTCGATCTCTCTCCTCGAAATCGAAACGATCTCCCCGTGTTAGGTCTGAAGATAACGACCTTATTCTTACAATCCACGGTTGCACAATGAGTCGACAACCAATCCATGCCAAGGATCACGTCGAATCCTTGCATGTCTAACATGATCAAATTTGTCTGTAGTTCAAAGACGTCTCCATCCATGATTCTCACGATCACAGAGTTGCAAACCTTCTCGGTATTAATCGACTTCCCAGTTAGAACAGTCGCAGTTAACACAAAGTCTAACTCCTCTGGGTTAACTTTCATCTTCTTTGTGAAGCGAGGGGTAATAAATGAGTCGGTAGACCCCGGGTCTATCAACACTCGAGCTTCATATGTGACATCGCTTCCTTTCTCATAAATTTATAATGTACCTAATCATACATACATATATATAATGTATACCATCATACCAAAATTATTACATACAGGTTCTTTTCTATTTTCTATATGGATGCACCTTCTCTATCTAAAAATTTTCAAGAACTGAAATTCTTTATTTTAAAAAAAATATCACCTTGGATCACGTCGTTTGTATTTTGGGCCTTTTGAGCTGTGATCACATAGGCTCTCCCTTGGACAATCGGCTTCCTTGGCATAAAAGTTGAAGTCGTCTTCCCCTTATTTGCCTTAGGGCAATATTTGACCAATTGGCCCACCTTGCCACATCTGAAACAACACTGAGTTCCCTGCCTACAGTCCACCGTCTTGTGAGACTTGCCACACTTGACACAAGTCTCCCGCGGTGTGGAAGATGCAGCTCGTGAGAAGCCCTGTGTAACTGTAGCTCCGGTAGTGATAGCAAGGCTCTCATATCGTATCAGTCTCCCTGATGCAAGCAATGGGAATCTCTGTTGGTTGCTCTGCTACGCTGGTCTTTGATACCCTCCTTGGAATGGTGGTCTTTGATTGTGGGCTACGAATCTCGACTTTTTGTTCACCGGCTCGTAGTTTCCCGTTTTACTCTGATCCACATTCCACCTTCCTTGTTGTTCCCTCTGGCAGTAGCGGTTATTATTTTCTTCGTCAACCACTAATGCCTTGCTCATGACCTCTCCATAGGTCCTCATCTAGAATGGTGCTACTCCTCCCCTCATGTTCGATCTCAATCCCTGCTGAAACCTCTTCGTTCTCATCATCTCCGTGATGACATAGTCAAGCGCGAAGCGAGCAAGTCACATGAATTCCACTCCATACTCTCTAATAGTCATCTTCCCTTGCACGAGTTGCAAAAACTGTATTTCCATTTAATTCCTCACCACTTCTGGAAAATACTATTTATTGAACTCCTCGACGAATTCATCCCACGTCCAGGGCAAACCTGGGGTCTCCTGAGCCCTAGTCCATGAAATAGACTTCCACCAAGGCCCAACCTCCCCATCTAACATGTAGGCTGCCCAACAGATGCTCTCGTCCTCTGTGCATGTGAGCACACTAAATACTTTCTCCATCTCACTTAGCCAGTTCTCAGCTGCCATGGGCTCTGCCTGCCCCGAAAAGCTAGGAGGTCTCATCCTCCTAAACTCGATGTGAAGACCGGTGGTGTTGGAGCCCTTTGGAGGTGTCGGTGGTGATCTTTGCTGTGGCAGTATGAGCTATCAAGGATGTTGCCTGTTGTGCCATAGCAGTCGCCATGGTTTTTATAGTGTGCATCATCCTCTAACGTCCTCTCTGTCTTCATTTCTTTCTCTGACTCTCTCCTGTTTCCTCTGATCTCGATCTTGACAATCTCGATCCTGATTCTCTGCCTGACCTTGGCTCTCTTGGCCACCACTGCCTGAAGCCCCTCTATCTCCCATAGGCACTCTATTGTTATCTGAGATAAAATCATCTCGACTATGCAAACTTCTACTATGACCTCCCTTGGGTCGGCCCCTTCCTCTAGAAGACATAAGGGTCTGCACGTGAAACCAAGGTTTCATTATCAGAAGTCCCTATGCTCTTATAAAAATAATGATTGTTAGAATTTCTAAAAGAAAATGCTTTGATATCAACTATGGCAGCCCAGATTTTAGCACCTCGAAACCCATGCCATCGGCACGATCCTCAAGACCGTGCCCCATTCATCTGTACGGAATATTGGTACAATAAGCAATAACTAGACATGATAAAACAATTAATTGAACAATGGAGAAACCAATATGCTAATCTAGGTATAACCTCAAAAGACCGTTCGGCTTTCATGCCAACGCATGAACAGAGAACCGATCCGAACCATCGATGAAGAACAGATCACCTCAGATGGTTCGCCAAAAGAATTATATTAATTTAATTACATTTTCCAAAAATAAGGCTTGACATACCAAGTCGTACAATAAGCTCTCAAAAATCACTCTATTAAAGTGCTCAGCTGAGTCTCCTAGAAGAAGTCCTCGGGAGGAGGCTCCAACTTTTCCCCGAGCATGTAATCCAAATCACCCGGATCCACGTCTCCCAAAGCCTCGGCTGCCGCTAGCACTGGACCTACGATGTATAGTCTAAAAGGGTGAGCTACTTCCTAGCTCAATAGGGAACAACACAGTGAACATATAAGTCAAATCCTCACATATATTCTATTATATTCTGAGCATGATGTATCTATGCAATTGTTGGAAAATAGTTTAAATAATTACAAGACAGTGGATTGTAGATGGGGTATAGGAGGATGTTACAAGTGTGATAAAATGGGGCATATGATCAAAGATTGCCCGGAGTTGAAGAACGAGAGAACTGGTTCAGCTGCTACGCCATAGCCTATATGGACCATGAGGCCTACGATTTAGAGTCGTGCGTATGCGGTCACGACACAAGATGCTCAGAATACAAATGACGTGATCCAAGGTGTGACTTTGTATATAATGTTAATCTATCTTATTAGATTTTAGATGAAGAAGGTGCATAAAATAAGATAGTTCTTGACATTACTACCTGAGAATTGACATTATTTCCTTTCTATATCTATCTAAGAGTATCCATTTAAAAGACTGTATGTATAAAATTAGGTACTCTACAAATGTATAAAGAAAGTGACTATTATTGCTATGAAGTAAGAGTGTTGATCGACCCAGGGTCAACCCACTCATTTGTAACACCTCAATTCGCAATACGGATGAAAGTCATTCTCGAGCCATTAGATTTTATATTGGCAGTGTCACTTCCAACCAAAAATTTTGTTAACATAGATATGGTGTGTAGATCAGTGGTTGTCATGATCAAGGATTATATGGATCATGAGGCGGCAGTTGATCTAATTTTGTTTGATATCCAGGGATTCGACGTAATCCTTGCATGGATTGGTTGTCCACTTGATGAGTAGTGAAATATGATGATATTTCACCCTTAAAGATCTACATTTAGCTACCTGATGAAAGATATTTAATATACTTTATATAGTTTTAGTGATTTACAGGTCTGGAGATGTGTTGAGCATAAAATAACCTAAGAGTTCATAATATAACGTCAAATTTGTGCTACCTTGGATTATCCATAACTTATCCTGACTTGAAGCTTACTTTTGACCTTTAAAATATTAGATTCATGAAATGGGTATAACACCAAAGTTGTAGATCTCATCGTTTTCTTTCCAACGCCATAAGAATTGCCTCAATTCAACTTTGGGATAAAACGTTATGACTAAAATACTGAGGTTGTATCTGGGTCGAGTTTCACAAAAATCTGGGAAGGTCGATCAATCAACCAACAGACTTGATCAATTGACACTCACACTGAATCTTTATATTTTTAAAGCTCAAAATTGGGGAAAAAGTTAGGTTTCAAAATTAGATCCTATTTAAGGAAAAATTATAGTTAGGGTCAAAGAGTCTCTCCCTTTGGGGAGCCTTTTAATTTCCTTAGCATTTTTAGTTTCTTTTAGTTTTTCCCTTTTATTTCTAAGCATTGTTCTTTCCATTTCCTAGTTTTAGATCTTATATTAGTTTAATTTATGCATTCAAGAAATGATTGTACGCGCTGGATTAAAGCTTTCGTAGATTTTTGTGGATCATTCTTTACGGTATTTTAATGTCATTTTCAATTTCTGTCTTTATTTTATTATTTATTTCAATCATGTGTAGCTAGTTGCATTAAGGATGGGGATCTGATGAACCCCATCTAAGATATTCATTTATATTAATATAAATTTGTGGTTGAGATGTTAGATTCTTTTAAGGGCCCTAACGTTATTATTGACATAAATATGATCTGAAATTTAGGAGCTAATCATGCCCTATGATCTCAGCATTGCAATGATGATTTTATCCTAATTATCAGTTATCTCAGGGTTAGGTTCTACTACTATCTGAAGTGTGAGTGTTAATCATATACTCATGAGATGTTAATCATATATCTCTATGATCTTAGATTAGCAGTGTGACATTACCCTAGGTGTAAATTCTTATTACTATCTGAGGTGTGAGTGTTAATCACACACTCATGAGAGGTTAATCATACCTCTCCGTGATCTTGGATTGGTAGTGTAGAGTTTACCCTAGAGATTGGATTCTAAATGTTGTCCGAGGTGTGAGTGTTAATCATACACTCATGAGATGTTAATCACACATCTCCGTGATCTCAGATCCACAAGTTAAAACTCAGGTGTGTTCAGGGCCGGTGCTCATTCAGAAATATTTTATGAGGATCTCATATCTTAATCCACATATTTTTATTGTGTAAATGATAAACCTACTATGGGAGGATTCAGTATCTCTATGACAGCCCGAATTTCGACACCCCGAAACTCGTGCCATCGGTACGATCCTCAAGACCGTGCCCCATTCATCTGTATGAAACATTGGTACGGCAAGCAATAACTAGACATGATAAAACAATTAACTGAACAATGCAGACACCAATATGCTAATCTAGGTATAACCTCAAAAGACAGTTCTGCTTTCATGCCAATACATGAACAGAGAACCGATCCGAACCATCGGTGATGAACATATCACCTCAGATGATTCGCCAAAAGAATTATATTAATTTAATTACATTTCCCAAAAATAAGGCTTAACATACTAAGCCATACAATAAGCTCTCAAAACTCACTCTATCAAAGTGCTCAGCAGAGTCTCCTAGAAGAAGTCCTCGGGAGGAGGCTCTAACTCTTCCCCGAGCATGTAATACGAATCACCCGGATCTACGTCTCCCGAAGCCTCGGCCGCCGCTAGAACTGGACCTACGACGTATAGTCTAAAAGGGTGAGCTACATCCTAGCTCAATAGGGAACAACACAGTGAACATATAAGTCAAATCCTCACATATATTCTATAATATTCTTAGCATGATGTATCTATGCACTTGTTGGAAAACAGTTTAAATAATTACAATATGCTTTGAAGTTTACTGGTGGTTTACATGTTTCGCTTTATTATTAATTGTTCATGAATTATACTAAATAGGCCTAAAGAAAACTTAAATCTTCAACTTAAGTAGTCCCCGAGCAATATAGCATCGAGCCCCGATGGAATACCCTCCATCGTCATCTAAATAGGCAGTTGTTATGAATATATCATTTTGAATACTACCCACGTCGGTGGGGTATTATGTTCAAACCTTAAATAATAAAAATATTAGGTTCTTCATATATAGTTATTCACCATGTAAATGTGCTACTTTATATCAATTAGGCCTTATCAGTCTTTGTTCAATCTTACTTTACAATCTCTCATTTATCCCTAGGATGTCTAAATTACTCGCATCACATTGATGCCTTTATCACTTTCTCATACCCTGGGGATGTCTCAATTTTCATATGCCTTCTTGGTGTCACACACCCACACACATATTGAAAGGATTTTATGATTAAGGATGTCCATTTCATTGGTGTACCACACACACACACATGGAGATTTTATAATTCATTTTATTTCTATGTCACTACATACATGCTCTTGCAATTAAAGTATATGTTCAAGGTATTCCCTACCTCAAGTCTCTGAAGGTCCAAGTATCAAAGTCACGCACGGCTCCTTATGCTTGTATTCACACGTACCACCTATAGTATACCATAACATATGCAACACATCAATAAAGATATAATAGAAAAGGTCAAAGACCCTCCATGAACCCCAAGGTCCACTTAAGAAGTCAAGTCAAACTGCCAGTATCGATTAATCGATCTCCAAAATTGATTAATCGAAACCCTAAATCGATTAATCGACTCCTAATGTAATATCTCAAAATTTTGAGCATTAAGTAGTAACCTCGGGATCCGTGCCCGATTGGTCGTAGGATTGACCAAGTGATGGTCAAATAGTGAACTCATGAAGGGATGAACTGATGTGATGTAAATTTGACCTAAGTGTAGTGTATAGTGTGAGTTAGTGGTCACGTACACCTATCTCTGGTGTATGTGCTTAACATCGAGACTAGAAAGAGGATATAAGGGTTTTAATAAACCTAGGAACCCTTTTGTTTTGGTTGGTGAAGGAATTAAGAAGAGAGAGGGAGGGAGAAAACAAGAGGAGTTATTGAGGTAGGAGTGAATGCAAATCAAAGGGGTGATTGAGCATTTAATGCCGGATTTCAACACATGAGGAGCCGTTGAAGAAAAAGCTGGAGCCCTAGCCATTCCAACCTAGATATTAATCAATTTGAGATTTACTAAAGGTGAGTTTCTAATTGAAGTTAATGCATAGATTGTAGATGAATAAAATCAGTCAAATGTAGCTAAAGGATAGATTAAAGACTTAGAAAAAGGAAGGAAAAAGAAAAGGAATGGGTTTTGGAAGAACAGCCCAAAAGGGGGCTGAATCGGGCCAAATCGATTAATCAAAATCGAGGTTCGATTAATCGATTTTGGTTTAGAAGTTGAAAAGTCAGGGATGCCCGATTTCGATTAATCAATTTAGAAATCGATTAATCGATTTAGAAATCGACTAATCGACTGGGTACCTCCAGTGGCTGGAAAAACAAGACCTGGGGAAATCGAATAATCGAGTTGGGAAATCGATTAATTGATTTTGGATTTCAATTAATCGATTTGGGATCGACAAATCAATTTCGAACTTTCGACCACTCGATTTGAGAATCAACTTTACTATGTTAGGGATTTCGATTAATCGATTTTGGCAGTTTCAATTGACTTTCTAAATTGACCTTGAGGTTCATGGAGGGTCTAGGACCTCCTTTATTACATCTTTAGTGATGTGTTGCATATGTTGTGATGTACCATAGGTGGTACGTGTGAAAGCAAGCACAAGGAGCTGCGTGGGACCTTGATGCTTGGACCTTCAGAGACTTGAGGTAGGGAGCATCATGAACATGTATTTTAATTGCAAGAGCATGTATGTAGTGATATAAAACTCAAACTGAAAATGTTTTAACTGTGTAAATCTTTGTGAAAAGGGTGCGTGTGTGACACAAAGAATGTGATAAAGGCATATGTGTGATGCGAGTAACTGAGACTAAGTAATCAAATGAGAATGAGACATCCCCAGGGGATAAGAAAGTAATAAAGGCATCAGTATGATGCGAGTAAATTAGGCATCCCAGGGATGTAAATATGATTGAATAACTACTGTTGAGGCCTAACTGATATAAGATAGCACTTTACACGGTGAACAACTATATGTAAAGTGCATGTTATTTTTGTTATTTGAGGTTTGATTAGAATACCCCACCGACGTGACGGGATACCCACAACTAACTCGGCAGGATATCTGTGATCAATACGTCAACCAATTGTTAGGGTATTTTAGATGCTTGCTGCTAACTTTATTGAAAACAGTAATAAGAATGTGTTAGTGAAAATAAATTAAAGGTGGATTGAAAACTACAGAGCAGCAAGTCTAAAAATACACAGACCTGCAAGATACAGGGCCTTTTGTAGCAAGTTTTAATAGGTAAGAGTTTGTCCCACAGGAAAAAATGATATAAAGCTCCAAGGAAGCTATCTTTAGTAGGTCCTCCATATCTGACTACAGATCTGGCAATCCTAAATGGAAGGGGATTTAAAGTCACTATTATTTAAATCCTAAGGTAGCCTAATACCTAAACTACAGAAATGGTTGAGAAGAATGATGGAGTGTGAGATAATAAATATAAAAAGGTGAGAAGTAAGCTATTAGGTACAGATCTGATGGGTTTTATAACTCAGACTCAGATCTGCTGCTATAGAAATCCTGTCCAATGGCTACATTATCACCAAAGAGGAGAAAGGATCCAACTCACCCTTGTGTCATGATCCAATCCCTTATGGCTATAACCTGTCCACCTAAATGGTCACAGACTATCCAATTGGGGAACCACAGTCCAGAGATGGGTCAGAATAAGTTTATCATTGTAGGCACTACTTCTTCCAGACTACCAGCTCAAGAATCCATAGGAACCTCAACCTCTAAAGTTCTGTGTGTGGGGCTAAGCCTGCAATGTGCACTAACCTGGACACACAGGACCAGTAAGAGTTTGAGTACTAGCTTTAGGTCTAGTTGTTCAGTGCTTTAGAAAGACAGCAGTGATCTAGTCACAAGCCTACAATCTCTACAGCCAAATCAGATCTGTCATCTGATGGTGGGTTTATACAAATATAGGGGAGTCTGTCTCTGCACAATCTCTCACTGGGCTACAAGCACAAGTGCAGAGAAGAAGAATCTGTCTTAGATCTGTGGATTGACCTCACCCTAGGGCTATAACCTATCCACTTAAATGGTCACAGACTATCCACAGAGGCTATCCTCCTCACAAAGGTCTAAGACAGAACAAGTAGATTACTGCCACCACCATGTTCACAAGGCTACCAGCTCAAGCTCCCATGGGGATTCAGATTTAATGGATCTTGTGGTGGGGCATAGGCCTGCAATGTGCCTAATCTGGACACACAGGTCACTTGGATCTAAATAAATCCTTAAAAATAATCCTCCATTACTTACAATACAACTTAGAAATGGAGGATCTCAAGGCAGCAGCCTTGTACAAAACAACTCTCAAAATACCAATCCCATATAAGTATGTCATCCTATTATAAAACACTATTAAAATTGTTCCAAATAAACATATAAAGGCATAGCCAGCAAGTGCTGGACTATGGAGAGAAGAAAAAGGGAAAAAGAAGTTGCCTAAACCCTAACCTTAGCCTACTGGAACTCTACAGCTGATTCAAGAAGATAGAATATAGAAGTCCCTTAAACCTAAACTAGGCTTATGCTTATATAGCAGTCAGCTGTGGGAGCATTAGGGTTAGGAAAACCCTAATTTTATCGATGTAATCATGGCCCATTTCTATTTCTTGGATGCCTCGAGGTGTGTGCACAGAGATTGGAGCATTAGAGTGCATGCCCTAATTACTAGAAGTTCCCAGATTACCCCTGTAGAAGTGGGGGGAAGTTAATATCCTGAGCCTCGCTAGGTAGCAAGGATTTTTAGGTCTTGTCGCGTGATAGAATTGGCATCGCGGAATTGAATTGACTTGAAGCTCTTCCAGTCGCGGAATAGATGGTTTGGTCATCGCGGGATTGCTCTGATCGTCGCGAGATTGCACTTTCCATTTGAATGGCGCGGGAATCACGCGCGTAGTTCATTCCTTGGTGAATCTCGCGGGGATCCTCGCAAAGAAGCAATGTGCATAGGCCTCTAGATTGTGCGAGCAATTCCTTGAAGATTTGCATCTCGCGTCCACTGTGCGACAGTTACGCACAAGAATGCCTGAAGCTCTCTCTCCTCAGTGAATCGCACAAAGATTAAAGGCTCCTTTCTTGAGCTGCGTGAGACTGCGTGAGAGCTTATGACTGAGCCTCGCGAGAACTGCACAAAGTGTGCTTTTTACTCCCTTCTGTCATCAATCTACGCGAGAATAGCGCGACCAGTTGGTGTGCTACCTTCAGAAACCCGCGACAACTGCGCAAAGCATTCTTTCTGATTCAATTAAACACTACAACATCTGCGCGAGGCTCACTTCTTGACTTGTTGCTGCTGTGTTGTGCCTATGCTACAGCCAATTCTCTGTCTGGGTCTAACCTCCTTTCTCCTGAGGAACTTCTGGGGCAAAAGTAAGCTTCTTGGCATGGTTAGGGCCTTATCTGCAGCTGCTGCTTATTACCTGTAAAATGGGCTTAACACACATTTATTAAATGACTAAGGGTCTAACAGAGATTAAGTTAAGGGGTGAAAAGTGATACTTTTCAGGTCTTAACACCAATCCGTACACCAGTGCGGAGGTCTATCCGTACACAGTAAGCACATCCCAGGGATGTTGAGATGAGATTTAACCCTGCCGCCTATTGAGAAAAGGGCTTGGGTAGTATTCCCAGGGAATACATATAACAACTGTCTATTTAGGCGATGATGGTGGGTATTCCATCGGGACTCGATGCTATATTGCTCGGGGATTACTTAAGTTGAAGATTTAAGTTTTGCTTTAAGGCTGTTCAGTGTCATTCATGATAAATCAACAGTAAAATTGAATATAAATTGTCATCTTTTAAACTGTTTTCTAGCAAATGCATAGACATATCATGCTTTGAATATCATGGAATATATGTGAGATTTTGACTTATATGTTCATTGTGTTGTTCCCTATTGAGCTAGGATATAGCTCACCCTTTAGACTATACGTCGCAGGTCTATTGTTAGCAGCGGCCGAGGCTTCAGGAGATGTTGATTCGAGCGATTCGGATTACATGCCTGGGGATGAGTTGGAGCCTCCTCCCGAGGACTTCTTATAGGAGACTCCGCTGAGGACTTTGAGAGAGAGTTTTTATGAGCAGATTGTACGGCTTGGTATGTCAAGCCTTTATTTTTGTCAAACAATGTAATTAGATAGACATTATTCTTTTGGGTGAACCATCTGGGGTGATCTGTGTATCACCGATGGTTCAGATCAGTTCTCTGTTCATGCAGTGGCATGAAAGTAGAACCGTCTTTTGCATATCCCAGATGGGCATATAGATTTTTCCACCTTATGCAGTTATTTATTTTATCTTATTATTATTGCTTGTTATACCAATGTTCTGTGCATAGTTTTAGGGCACAGTCTAGATGATCGTGCTGATGGCACGGGTTTCGGGATATCAAAATCCTGGCTGTCACAGTTGGTATCAGAGTATTTTCTTTTAAAAAATTTGACAATCATTCCTTTGTCAGAGCATAGGGACTTCTGCTAATGAAAACTTTTTTTTCACGTGCAGACTGTTATGTTTCCTAGAGGAAGAGGCCGACCCAGGGGCAGTCATCATAGGAATTTGCGTAGTCGAGATAATCTCATCTCGGATACCAATCGAGTACCTTTGGGACATGGAGGTGCTTCAGGTAGTGGCAGTCAAAAGGGCCACGATCAAGGAGAGAACCAGGATCGAGATCGTCAGGATCAAGATCAAAGAGAACAGGAGAGAGTCAGAGAAAGAAACGAGGATAGAGAGGAGCGTCAGAGGATGATGCACACCATGGAGGCCATGGTGACTACCATGGCACAACAGGCAGCATCTTTGGTAGCCCATACTGCTCATGAGCAGCATCAGCCACCGACACCTCCAGTGGCTCCGACATTGCCAGTGTCTTCTGCTTTTACTGAGTTTAGGAGGATGAGACCTCCTAGCTTTTCGCGGCAGGCAGAGCCCATGGCAGCCGAGAACTAGCTGAGTGAGATGGAGAAGGTGTCTAGTGTGCTCACTTGTACAGAGGATGAGAGCGTTCGTTGGGCAGCCTATATGTTGGATGGAGAGGTTGGGCCTTGTTGGAAGTCCGTTTCACGGACTAGGGCTCAGGAGACTCCAGATTTGCCATGGACTTGGGATGAGTTTGTGGAGGAATTCAATAAACAGTACTTCTCAGAAGTGGTGAGGAACCAAATGGAGATTCAATTTCTACAGCTTACTCAAGGGAAGATGACTGTTAGAGAGTATGGAGTGGAGTTCATGCGACTCGCTCGCTTCACGCCTAACTACGTCATCACAGAGATGATGAGAGTGAAGAGGTTTCAGCAAGGATTGAGATCGGACGTGAGGGGAGGAGTAGCACCATTCCAGCTGAGGACCTATGGAGAGGTCATGAGCAAGGCCTTGGTGGTAGAGGAAGAAAATAATAACAAATACCGCCGCCAGAGGGAGCAGCAAGGAAGGTGGAATGTGGACCAAACTAGAACGGGGAACTACGAGCCGGTGAACAAAAAGCCGAGATTCGTAGCAAGCAATCAGAAACCATCGTTCCAAGGAATCTATGGGAGACCGACGCAGCAGACCAACCAGCAAAAATTTCCATTGCATACGTCGAGGAGGTCGATGAGATATGAGAGCCCTGCTATCACGACCGGAGCGATAGTTACACAGGGGTTCTCGCAAGCAGCTTCTTCCACACCTCGTGAGACTTGTGTCAAGTGTGGCAAGTCTCATAGAACATCTGATTGTAGGCAAGGAACTCGGGGTTGCTTTCAATGTGGCAAGGTGGGCTACCTGATCAAAGATTCCCCCGAGGGGAACAAAGGGAAGAAGGCTTCAGTTCCTATTCCACGACCGATACAAACAAGGAAGCCGACCGTCCAAGGGAGAGCTTACGCAGTCACAGCTCAAGAGGCTCAGAATACAAATGATGTGATCCAAGGTGAGTTTTCTTTTAAATAAAGAATTTCAATTCTTAAAAAAAATTTAGATAGAGAAGGTGCATCCATATAGAAAATATAAGAGAACTTGCATGTAATAAATTCTAGTGTGATGATAAACATTATATATATATATATATATATATATATATATGTGTATGCATGATTAGGTACATTACAAATTTATAAGAAAGGAAGCGACGTGGCATACGAAGCTCGAGTGTTGATAGACCCGGGGTCTACCCACTCATTTGTTACCCCTCGCTTCATAAAGAAAATGAAAGTTAACCCAGGGGAGTTGGACTTTGTGTTAACCGTGACCGTTCCTACTGAGAAATCGGTTAATATCGAAAAGGGTTGCAACTCCGTGATTGTGAGAGTCATGGATGGAGACGTCTTTGAACTATCGGCGAACCTAATTCTGTTGGACATACAAGGATTCGACGCGATCCTTGGCATGGATTGGTTGTCGACTCACTGTACGATGGTAGATTATAAGAATAAAGTCATCATTTTCAGACCCAACACGAGGAGATCGTTTAGATTTCGAGGAGAGAGGTTGACACACATGCCACTTATCTCGGCAGTCAAGGCCGAGAGATTAATCAGAAAAGGGTGTAGTGGATACTTGGCATTTTTGAAGGAGCATAAAGAGGAGAAGAATGTTATCTCTAAGATAGCAGTTGTGCGAGACTTCGCCGATGTATTTTCGGAGGAGTTACTCGGACTACCCCCAGAGAAAGAAGTAGAATTTGCCATCGACTTAGCACCAGGAACGGAGCCTGTTTCTAAAGCACCATACAAAATGGCTCCTGCTGAGTTGAAGGAGTTGAAAGAGCAGTTATAAGAACTAATGGACAAGGGGTTTATTAGACCGAGCGTGTCTTCATGGGAAGCACCGGTCTTTTTTGTAAAGAAGAAAGATGGGTCAATGCGTCTGTGCATTGACTATCGACAATTGAACAAACTTACCATTAAGAATCGATACCCTTTGCCTAGGATAGATGACTTGTTTGATCAACTGCAAGGAACAAGGTATTTCTCTAAGATCGATCTAAGATCAGGATACCATCAGTTGAGAGTCAAGGCAGAGGATATTAAGAAGACTGCATTCAGGACTCGGTACGGACACTATGAATTTCTAGTGATGCCATTTGGGTTGACAAATGCCCTGACGTCATTCATGGATCTGATGAATAGGGTCTTTAAACTACACCTAGACTCTTGTGTCATAGTGTTTGTTGACGACATCCTGATCTATTCAAAATCATAAGAAGAGTATGAGAAGCATTTGAGAATAGCCCTACAAACTCTACGTGAAGACCAGTTATATGCCAAGCTCAGCAAGTGCGAGTTTTGGTTAAAAGAAGTTAGGCTTTTAGGACATGTCGTCTCAAAGGATGGTGTCACAGTAGATCCAGTAAAAATCGAAGCAGTGGTCAATTGGGAGCAACCAAAGACCGTGATCGACGTCCGTAGTTTTCTTGGATTGGCAGGTTACTATCGACGTTTCGTTGAGGGTTTTTCAAAGATATCAGGACCACTCACGAGACTCACAATGAAAGACGCAAGGTTCGAATGGAGTGAGGCATGCGAGAAGAGTTTTCAAGAACTCAATAAGAGACTCACTTCAGCTCTAGTGTTAGCGATTCCTTCAGACAGTGGAGGGTTTGCAGTATATAGCGATGCTTCATATACTGATTTAAGTTGTGTGCTTAATCAACACAGAACGGTGATAGCATATGGATCATGATAGTTGAAAGAGCATGAGAAGAATTATCCGACACATGACCTGGAATTAGCAGTGGTCATATTTACGCTAAAGATTTGGCGACATTACTTATACGGTGAGACCTTTGAGATCTTCAGCGATCATAAGAGCCTCAGATATCTGTTTACACAGAAGGAACTAAATATGAGATAGCACAGATGGATGGAGTTCCTCAAGGACTATGACTGTTCTATACAGTACCATCCAGGCAAGGCTAATATAGTGGCCGATGCCTTCAGTTAGAAGGGTTCAGCTTAGTTGGCTAGTTTGATTTTGGGTATGCACCAATGGAAGTTATTTGAAGATCTGGCACTATATGATGCAAACATCGAGTCGCAAGCTACAGGAGCCTTCTTGGCTAATATCTCAGTGAGACCGATGATATTTGAGCATATCCACGAGCTACAGATGAAAGACCCAGCGCTAACAAAGATTCGTCAAGATGTAACTGAGGGCATTAGATCTGAGTTCTCGGTCAAGGAGGATGGTTCCTTATTGTTCAAGGGTCGTCTTTGCATTCCAGATAATGCCGACCTGAGACGAAGGATCCTTGATGAGGCTCACAAATCAAACTATGCTATCCATCCGGGAAGCACAAAGATATATCAAAACTTGAAAAAGAATTACTGGTGGAGAGGTTTGAAGCAAGATGTGGCAGAGTACGTGTCGCGGTGTTTGACGTGCCAACAAGTGAAGATCGACCATAGACACCCTGCAGGATTATTGCAGCCTCTACCTATACCGGAATGGAAGTGGGAATCGATCTCTATGGATTTCATTGTTGGGCTCTCGTGTACTGTAAAGAAGTACAATGCCATTTGGGTAGTGGTCGATTGATTGACCAAGTCAGCGCACTTCTTGCCTTACAACACGATGTATATGGCAGGAAGACTCGCAGAGCTATATATGAAAGAGATTGTCCGTTTACATGGGATTCCGAGTAGCATTGTTTCAGACCGTGACCCATTATATACATCAAAGTTTTGGAAGAAATTTCAAGAAAGAATGGGAACGCGACTAGATTTCAGTACGGCATGCCATCCACAAACCGACGAGTAGATGGAGAGGGTCAATTAGATCATTGAGGACATGCTTAGGGCATGCATGTTAGAACTATAAGGATCACGGGATCAGCACCTACCCTTGATTGAGTTTGCATACAACAACAGTTTTTAGATGAGCATTGGGATGGCACCATATGAAGCACTTTACGGACGGCGATGTAGATCACCGATCAATTGGGAGGAAACCGGTGAGAAATTTTTTTCAGATCTGAAATACTTGAAGATAATGCCGCCTATGTTCGTATGATAAGGGCAAAACTCAAAGCGGCTCAGAGCAGACAGAAAAGCTACACCGATATCAAGCGGAGGAGTGTAGACTTTAAGGTGGGTGAACATGTGTTCGTGAAAGTATCACCTATGAAGGAGGTGATGAGATTTGGAAAAAGAGGGAACTTAAGTCCCCATTATCTTGGACCATTTGAGGTTCTGGGTTGAGTAGGGGAAGTTGCTTACCGCATTGGATTGCCACCGTTATTTGATCAGGTACACAATGTATTCCACGTATCTATGCTCAGGAATTATCTTAATCACCCTGATCACGTGTTGAGTGGCAAATCATTTGAAATGCATGAGGATATGAGCATGATCGAAGAACCGACGAAGATTTTAGATCAAAAGGAATAAGTATTGAGAACAAAAGTGATTCCATTAGTACTTGTTCGATGGAAGTATCATCCGGCCGAGGAAGCTACATGGGAACGAGAGGCCGACGTGAAAGAACAGTATCCGAACTTGTTTACGACAGCTTGAGAGTCAAAAATTATATCACCGCAAGCATGTTTGCGGATGTAAACCATATGTTATAATCCAATGTCGATCTGCTGATCAATTTGTTCAATGGAAACAATTTTTAATCTGCATATTGTTCCTAATACCATGTTGAATGCGTACTTAGAATTCATCATAGCCACGACATGACCGTGATGACGGGTTTCGCAAAACCAGTAACCAACTGGTCATGTTTTACCAAGAAACCAAAAGAGACAGAAAAATAACAAAAAAATTAGAAATCTGATCAAAATCAATTAATCGATTTTGGTCGATTAGTCGACTGGCATACGCCAGTGAGTGGAGATTGAGTGAGAATTCAGGAAAATAACAAAGTAAAATTTTGATTAATCGATTCGGGTTTTGATTAATCGATTTTGGATTTCGATTAATCAATATGGAAATTCGATTAATCGAGTAACTTGAGAATTTTGGGAAAATTTTGAGGAACATTACGATTTTGATTAATCGAAGTGAAATTCGATTAATCAATTTTGGGATTTCGATTAATCGACTTAGAGATTCGATTAATCGACTGGCTCATGCCAATGAGCTCAAAAAGTTAAAATTTTAAGTGACCACGATTTCGATTAATCGAAATGATTTTGATTAATCAATTTTGAGTTTCGATTAATCGATTTTGGAAATCGATTAATCGATTTCGCACGGCTGAACTTAGTTTTAAAACTCAATTAATGAATTTTAGAAATTGATTAATCGAATCGGGCCTATATATATAAATCGAGGAGGGATTTCTCCCCATTTGAAAATTTTAGGGTTTTGGTTCTTGCCGCCACTTCATCTTCCTTCTCGAGCAAGCATACCAGCTAGGGTTTTGGGGAGTTTGGATCGACTTTGGACTGAAATTGCTTGCGTACAGATCGAATACCAAAGGTAAACCCTAGATCCGAGCTTTTTCTTCAATTTGAACTATAAAACCCTAGTTTTTTATTTTATTTTCACCAAAATACCGCCTAAAACCCGGTTGTCTTCGAAGAAGGCAACATCTAAAATCTCGATCGGGCGTAAGAACGCTGCACCGCCACCGCCTACCCCATCACCTGTGAGGACCCCATCCCCGTCATCATTGGATACCACATCCGGTTCGACGAGTGCGTCTTCGCGCAAGTCTTCACCGATCCCACCACCACCCGTCAACGTACTCCAACCAAATGAATGGTGGGCGGCTAAGACCACCATTCATTTGGTTATCTTCGATGATAAACATCGAAGATGAGTTTATCTTCGATGTGGAATTGTTTACCAACCCTGACGTTGAGGGTGAGACCCAATGGGCTCGAAATTACTTGGTAAAGGCAGGCCTAGAAAACCTTCTAAAACCACTCCACGGGTGCTATTACCCTAGATTGGCCTACCTATTTTACCAGGGCTTAGCGGAGTGTCCTACCGACGACATTGTTATGACCACGATTAAGGGTCATGACTATACCTTCACCCGTCACCACATCCACGAAGCCCTCGAATGTTATTTGGACTTCGTGCCCGAGACCACCCTCTTCCCACCCTTTGTGGAAGAGGTGAGATTTGAAGAAATCATGACCCGAATGACTAATGGGAAGAAAGGGTCGGGATCGTCTATTAGGAGGGTCGATCTCCCCCATTATATGTGGATGCTTGATTCCATAATCAAGTGCAATCTCTACCCGATGCGTCACGATACCGAGCGGGTGGACTTAATCCAGCAGGCCCTGTACGCGGCCTTCTGTGGTCGTTGGTTCGACGCCACCATGATCATCCTGGAGGGGATGGTCTATATAAAAGGGAAGTTGATGAAGGGCAATTTGAGGCCCAAAGAGAAGATGCCCTATGCTCGCCTCATTTCGAGCATGCTGGAGTGCTACTCAGACGCTCCAGGATACGCCGTCTCGCCTCATGAGGAGCGAGCTATGGACCACCTGAAGCATTACTTGATCGCTTCATGGGATCGTAGTTATCGGTTGCTAAAGCGGACCCTACCAGCTCAGGGGCCAGCACCAGCAACAGCAGGAGCACCAGTAGCACCACCACATCAGGACCCACCTGTGAGGGGAGCACACCCCATCGATCCACCAGCTGAGGGGGCACCCTCCCATACCACCGCATCGCCTATGCCGCCGTCACAGTCTGTGACAACCACACCTACTTCTTCATTTCGCCGGTGAGTAGCTCGCCTGGTGCCTACTGTCGAGGATGTGTTGGCTCGGATGGAGGCCAACAACCAGTGGATGAACCGGCGGATGTACTTTTTGATGTACCACACCCTACGGTACATCTATCCGTTGGATTTTCAGCAGTATCTCGTGTAGAAGGAGGCGTGGACTATAGGCTGGACAGCTTTTCACTCGGGTGCAGTTTTTCACGTGAGTAACTCTACTGCCGATGCATCTGGCTCGGCGCCCAGACCTGAGCAACCTCTTTGAGACAGTCACCACCGCTGAGACTAGCCACCACCAGACGGTTATTTTGTGATCACTTTTTGGATATTTTTGTACTGTTGTATTTAAATTCTCAATTGTAATTATCGAGAAAAGTAAAGGAAACTTGTAAATTTTTAGAAAATTTGATAATGAAATCTAAATCAGCTTTTTGGGAATGTACTTGCATTACGTTTTGTTTCTCGCACTGTGTGATGTGTAATTCATCTTTCATGTGTGGGTACGTGAGACCGCAGTGTGTGGGGTACCAAGCCAACGACGCACCTTTGGGTTATTTTCGAGGACGAAAATTCCCAAGGTGGGGAGAATATAATATCCTAAAATTTTGAGCGTTAAGCAGTGACCTCGGGATCCATGCCCGACTGGTCGTAGGGTTGACCAAGTGATAGTCAAACAGTGGACTCATGAAGGGATGAACTGATGTGATGTAAATTTGACCTAACTGTACTGTATAGTGTGAGTTAGTAGTCACGTACACCTATCTCTGGTGTATGTGCTTAACACAGAGACTAGAAAGAGGATATAAGGGTTTTAATAAACCTAGGAACCCTTTTGTTTTGATTGGTGAAGGAATTAAGAAGAGAGAGAGGGAGAAAATAAGAGGAGTTATTGAGGTAGGAGTGAATGCAAATCAAAGGGGTGATTGAGCATTTAATGCCGGATTTCAACGCATGAGGAGCCGTTGTAGCAAAAGCTGGAGCCCTAGCTATTCCAACCTAGATATTGATCAATTTGAGATTTATTGAAGGTGAATTTCTAATTGAAGTTAATGCATAAATTGTAGATGATTAAAATCAGTCAAATGTAGCTAAAGGATAGATTAAAGACTTAGAAAAAGGAAGGAAAAAAAAAAGGGTTTTGGAAGAACAGCCCGAAAGGGGGCTGAATCGGGCCAAATCGATTAATCGAAATCGAGGTTCGATTAATCGATTTTGGTCTAGAAGTTGAAAAGTCAGGAATGCTCGATTTCGATTAATCAATTTGGAAATCAATTAATCGATGTTGAAGGTCGATTAATCGATTTAGAAATTGACTAATCAACTGGGTACCTCCAGTGGCTGGAGAAACAAGACCTGGGGAAATTGACTAATCGAGTTGGGAAATCGATTCATCGATTTGGGATCGACTAATCGATTTCAAACTTTCGACCACTCAATTTGAGAATTGACTTTACTATGTTAGGGATTCGAATCTCGATTATTCAATTTTGGGAATCGATTAATCAATTTTGGTTTCGATTAATCAATTTTGGGAATCGATTGATCGATTTTAGCAGTTTCAATTGACTTTCTAAATTGACCTTGAGGTTCATGGAGGGTCTAGGACCTCCTTTATTACATCTTTAGTGATGTGTTGCATATGTTGTGATGTACCATAGGTGGTACGTGTGAAAGCAAGCACAAGGAGTCGCGTGGGACCTTGATGATTGAACCTTCAGAGACTTAAGGTAGGGAACACCATGAACATGTACTTTAATTGCAAAAGTATGTATGTAGTAATATAGAACTCAAACTGAAAATGATTTAACTGTGTAAATCTTTGTGAAAAGGGTGCGTGTGTGACACAAAGAATGTGATAAAGGCATCTGTGTGATGCGAGTAACTGAGACCAAGTAATCAAATGAGAATGAGACATCCCCAGGGGATGAGAAAGTAATAAAGGCATCAGTGTGATGCGAGTAAATTAGACATCCCAGGGATATAAATATGATTGAATAACTACTGTTGAGGCCTAACTGATATAAGATAGCACTTTACACGGTGAACAACTATATGTAAAGCACATATTATTTTTGTTATTTGAGGTTTGATTAGAATACCCCACCGACGTGGCGGGATACCCACGACTGACTCGGCAGGATATCCGTGACCAGTACGGCGGCCAATCCATACACCAGTGCGAAGGTCTATCCGTACATAGTAAGTACATCCTAGGGATGTTGAGATGAGATTTAACCTCGTCACCTATTAAGAAAGGGGCTTGGGTAGTATTCCCAGGGAATACATATAACAACTGTCTATTTAGGCGACGATGGTAGGTATTCCATCGGGGCTCGATGCTATATTACTCGGGGATTACTTAAGTTGAAGATTTAAGTTTTGCTTTAGGCATGTTCAGTGTCATTCATGATAAATCAACAGTAAAATGAAACATGCAAACTACCCGTAAAATTGAATGCAAATTGCCATCTTTTAAACTGTTTTCTAGCAAATGCATAGACATATCATGCTTTGAATATCATGAAATATATGTGAGATTTTGACTTATATGTTCATTGTGTTATTCCCTATTGAGCTAGGATGCAGCTCACCCTTTAGACTAGCGGTTGAGGCTTCGGGAGACGTTGATCCGGGCGATTCGGATTACGTGCCTGGGGACGAGTTGGAGCCTCCTCCTGAGGACTTCTTCTAGGAGACTCCGCTGAGTACTTTGAGAGATTTTTTGTGAGCAAATTGTACGGCTTGGTATGTCAAGCCTTTATTTTTATCAAACAATGTAATTAGATAGACATTATTCTTTTGGGCTAACCATCTGGGGTGATCTGTGTATCACCGATGGTTTGGATCGGTTCTCTGTTCATGCAGTGGCATGAAAGTAGAACCATCTTTTGCATATGCTAGATGGGCATATAGATTTTTCCGCCTTATGCAGTTATTTATTTTATTTTATTATTATTGCTTGTTATACCAATGTTTCGTGCATAGTTTTGGGGCACGGTCTGGAGGATCGTGCTGATGGCACAGGTTTCGAGGTGCCAAAATCCGAGCTGTCACACCTAAATCAATTAATCGAAAATCCAAAATCGATTAATCAATCCCTAATCGATTAATCAAAAATCTCATAGATAGTTAATTGATCCCTAAATCGATTAATCGATCCCAAATCGATTAATCGAAATCCAAAATCGATTAATCGATTTTCCAATTCGATTAGTCAATTTCTCCAAGCCTTATTTCTCCAGCCACTGGAGGTACTCGGTCGATTAGTCAATTTCTAAATCAATTAATCAACTTTCAAAATCGATTGATCGATTTCAAGATCGATTAATCAAACTCGGGCATTCTTGCTTTTTAAACTTCTAGACCAAAATCGATTAATCGATTAATCAATTTGGCCAAAACTCAGCCCCTTTTTGAGCTATTCTTCCAAATCTTTTTCTTCCTATTTTTTCTTCTTTTCCATTATTTTAATTTGATGATTTAACCCATCTTTCCTATAGCTAATGCATAACAAAGTACTCATTTAATATAGAATCAATCTCCTAATTGATTGAATGGTTGATTTGAATGGTTAGGATTCCAGCTTTTGCTCCGACGATTCCAATCACGTTGAATCCGTCATTTATTGCTCGATCCCAACTTGATTTGCCATTTGCATTAACTCCAATCCCTCACTCTCTCCTTGATCTCTCTCTCTCTCTTAACTCTCTTCACCAACCAAACAAGAGAAATAACTTTTCTTTTAGGTTATTAAACCCTTATAACCTCCCTTGCTGGTGTGCTAACTACATACACCAGAGGTAGGTGTACATGACCATTAACTAACCTCTAACTATCTCTAACACTACTCTTGCATGTTTACTAACCCTAAGGCTACTTTAGCCTAGTCACTACGTTGACTTACACTTGGTCAACCCTATGACCAATCGGGCACGTATCCCGAGGTCACTGTTTAACGCTCAAATTTTCAGGAATATTACAATCTCAATCCTAATCTTTTATTAATTATTTAGATTTTATTTTACTGCCTAGTCTTTATCTCATCTGCCAAACTCTCAGAATCATAAAATTAGTTTAAATACTGTGTTAGATCTGTGGTAATTCTTTTGGTTAATTGTTATCTCCTCTTTTATAATTTCTAACCAATCCCGTGGGAACGATCTCGTACTCTACACCCACTGACTACATCACGATTCGTGCACTTGCGAGTACAACTTAATTTCCACAACAAGTTTTTGGCGCCGCTGCCGAGGATTAGGCGTAGAAATTTTCAAAATTCTTAGGAAATAGAAAATTAATTTAGGAATTTCAATATATTTAAATTAGTATTTTAACTAGTTTAAAAAAAAAATTCAAAAAAATTTAAAAAATATTGATATCGATCAATCAAGCCAACCACTCGATCAATCGACTCCCAAAAATTTGCACTATTTCTCTCTCCTTTTTAATCCGAATTTTTAGAGTTTCAAAACTCAAAATTTTTTAATTTCTAAATTCAAAATTTAAAAAAAAATTAAAAAGTAAAAAAAAAAAATTGAAAAGATTAAAATTTTTAAATTTAACATTTTGAATTTTGAAATTTAAATTTTTGAATTCGAAATTTGAATTTTTAAATTTTAATTTTTGAAATTTGAATTGTTTGGAATTTTGGATTCGGAAGATTTATTTTTTTTTATTTTTATTTTTTTTTAGGATTGGTAGGATTTTTTAAGATTTCTAGTTTAGGATATTTAAGTTTTTTTAAGATCTCTAGTTGATTGCCTTTTTGGATTTGTATAATTTTTAGGATTTTTAGGATTTGAATTTGAAATTTGAATTTGAATTTAAATTTTGATTTTGAATTTTGAATTTGAATTTAGCTTTTAAATTTTGAATTTGAATTCGAATTTCAAACCAAAAAAAATATAAAAATTTCAATTTGATTTTTAAAATCTAAATTTTGAAATTAAAAAAAAAAAAAAAATCAAAAATTGAAATTTAAGATTTGAAATTTGACATTTAAATATTCAAAATTTAAATTAGAAATTCGAATTAAAAAAAAAAAAAAAAAAGTTTCCATCGATCGACATGTGTTGTCGATCAATCAATTTTTTTTAAAAATTCAAAATTAAATAATTCAAAGTTTCAAATTTTTAAAAATTTGAAATTTTAATTTTTCGATTGATCGAGTGAATAATTCGATCAATCGAATCTGGAAAAAAAAAACAAAAACAAAAACAAAAAAAAAAGTTTGACCAATCGACGTGTGTTGTCGATCAATCGATTTGAAAAAAATCAAAAATAAAATAAAATAAATTAAAATTAAAATATCAAAAATTTTAAATTTTAAATTTCAAATTTTGAAATTTGAAATTTGAAATTCAAAAAAAAAAAAAAAAAAAAAGTTCGATCAATCGACGTGTGTTGTCGATCAATTGATTTTGAAAAAAAAAAAAAAAAAAAAAAAATTAAATTAAAATTAAATAATTCAAAGTTTCAAAATTTTGAAAATTTAAAATTTTAATTTTTTGATTAATCGAGTTAACCATTCGATCAATCAAATCTAAAAAATTTTTTGGTGTTATTGGTGAAAATCATGTCAATGCATGGATTCAATCCAAAATCATGTGCTACTTATGAAAATTCGATGCACATTACACCTATGTGTCCCTTGAACAGCTCAAATTATTACCTTGAATAAGTTCAGCCCAATCCTGTTTGGAACACTCATGACTGGCAGAGTTAATCCAATGACATGTGGGGGTTCAATCAATCTCCAATGTGCGATATGATGCCTTACTCTGATCAAAGTTACTGACAGAGTTAACCCAATGGCATGTGTGAGTTTAATCAACCTCTAATGTGTGATATGATACCTTACGATGATCAAAGTTTCCGGCAGTATCAACCCAATGACATGTGTGGGTTTCATCAACCTCCAATCTGTGATATAATGCCTAACGATGATCAAAGTTCTTATTCCAACAACTTTCCTTATGACTTTTCACAGCCAACTCAATACTTTCAAGATATAGAACCATATGAACCAGTCTAAAATTTTTCCTACTCCTTAGAATATTTAAAAGGTTTGGTGCACAGCAACACTCAAAGAATTTCTAGGATACAATCTCAAGTTAGTCAGATGATCGAGTACTTACAAATGAAAGATAAAATAGAGAAGTCCCTTACCAATCGGAATGATGAGGACCCCACTAATTTCGTTTAGAAATATGATCAGGATGAATTGGTCACTACGCTTGAGAATAGCATAACGAGTGTTGAGGTAGTGCAAGTAAGAGGAAAAGAGGAAATGGAATGGAAGGATAATTATGTCGATGAGAGAATTGAGAATCAAATTGAGATGAGTGAGAAAGAAAATGGCACCCTTACAACATCTGATAAGGGAGACATAACTTTTTCCGATGAGTGTGAATTCAGTTTAGGGGAGAAAAATAAATTTCAAATCTGTTGCCCATTCATTGAATACATAGATAATCAACAGAATGTCGAAAATAGATTAATGGGATTGAATATGGAGTGCGATTTTGGGAATATCAAGTATATGGTAGAGATTGAAAGGATAGAGATGGACCATAATAATGAAACTTGGGCACATCTGGGGGGTGTAACTAAGTCCTTGATAAGAGAAATGTCGGGATGATTAAATAAGTCACTGATCTTGCTTAGAAAAATTTTCATGAAGATTTGGGATCCTGGTGGACTTGAAATGAGTTTACACCTTGTAGAGTAATTTTGCAATTTTTCTTTCAAAAAAACAAAATTAAAAAAAAAATTAAAAAAAAAAAATAATAATAATAAAATGCTTAGATACACTTGTTTTTATGATTGATTATAGTTTTGATAGTGTTATTCGAGTAAGCATTTTATTAGTTTTGATAATCCCCTCACTATTGTTGACATTTTTTTCGTGTGAAGAGGATGCTTGGATATACTGGTATATTTTTATGTAGGTTTTGGGGAGGATTTTTCCTACCTCTCCCCTTTTCATGTGCTACCACGAGCCTTAAATCATTACTCCAGGTATGTTTTTTCACTTTAATCTAATACTTTACTTATTGCCAACAATGAGGACATTATTTTGTTTAGGTTTGGGGGTGTAGTTTGTGTGATTTTATTTTTTTTGATACCCCAAAAATCATAGAAAAAAAAATAGTTTAGAGCTATCACACATAATTTTGCGATAGTTTTCAAACTTTAGTTAATGATGCATGTGAATTTGATTTTGAGAATATCAATGCCATATTTTGATTACTTGTATCTAGGATGATGAAATTTAATGTAATAATTTAAGGATAGTTCTTAAATTCATGCCTAGACATTTTGTGCATGTATACCATGCTTAAGATCTAAAAATCGAGAAACTATTTTGAACTTTGAATCCTAGGTTCTTAGTGGAGACTAAACCCAATGAGCTTTAGAGCTAATTTCCCGTCCTTGATGAGAGTTTACATAGACTCGAAGTTATCTTTGAATATGAATTATTTTTGCATAATCTCATACATTTTATTTTGACTTGTGACTTTGCATGATATTAAATTCATATCATTGTGCTAGAACGTATCATATGTTTGCTCAAGACAAATAGGCAAAGTTATCATCTTTTGAGGACATGATTGAAGGTCATCTTTGGCTCGTTTGTGTTTAAAATATCACACCTTATATAAATTTATCATTCTAGTCTCCTTCGAGCTTATTAAAAATTTACCTTTATATATTTTTTTATAAGTCACGTTAACCTTTACCCCTGCACCATTTATGAAAATTCAGCCTTACGTTTCTTATTTATGAGAAATTAGAAACGAGGGATGAGAATGAACGAAAAGAGAGTAAGTGGAGACATACCGAGCTGTGGTCTTTACTGAGACTATATGGCAAGGAAAAAAAAAGGGGGGAGGAGAAAAAGAAAAAGAAAAAAATTAAAAATAAATAAATAAATAAGAATGAAAGATATGAGGTGCTTCAAAAAAATTCAAAAGAAAAATGAGTGAGAAAAGAAAAGAAAGTTGAGAAAAAAGAAAAATAGTAAGAAAAATAGTGAGAGATTAGAAAAGAAAAATAAGAGATAGAAAAATCAGAAGTTAGTTCCTTTTCCAATTTCTCAAAAATTTCGAATCCCAACTTCCATTTCTTTCTTACCCTTACCTGAGTCCCATTACAATCTTGTAAAAGACCTTCATGATCCGATCTTGCATTGGTAACTGCCTTGTGGAGAGTAAATATATAATACCTATGGTGCTTGATATGACATGCATGGGATACACAAGTATCTTTCTATGAAATTCTCTTTTATTCATTGATTATGTAACGGTTCTTTTATCATGTGAGACCTTTATGTTTGCTTTATATTGATCTCTCACATGTGAGAGAAAATGAACCCATCATCGGAGCGATCCTATTTCGAGAGTATACCTAAAGTGAGAATTGAGTCGAGACATGAGATCTGATGATTTATTGTTTAAATGATTCCGAGATGGATGAATCTTAATTTAGGTATGCACACACTTCACGTTTAGGCATAAATTGATGAGTTATCTAACAATTTGAGCATTAGACTAATTTGAATGGATATTAGTATGATTAGTATAACATTGTTATTTGAAATTGAGAATTTATATATTGAATTGATTAATGATTTTGAGTTTTGAAGTTAAATATATATGAAAATCATGTTTTGAAAATTTTACTTTGTCGATGGTTTAAAAATGTGTTGAAATTTATGGGTAACTTCACTGAAAACCCTCAGGAGATAAAACTCCTCCACTAGGGATCACCTAATGGTTTAAAGACTTGTTGCATATACTAAATGCAATCGTGCTCCCTAAGAAAGTGGCATTCTTTACTTTTCTTAGGTTGTTAGTTTAGTTTTTAGTTTTATTTATCTTTTTCTTTGCTCGAGGACTAGCAAAGTGTAGGTTTGGGGGTGTGATGAGTAGTGAAATATGATGATATTTTACCCTTAAAGATCTACATTTAGCCACCCGATGAAAGCTATTTAAGATGTTTTATATAATTTTAGTGATTTACAGGTCTGGAGATGTGTTGAGCATAAAATAACCTAAGAGTTCAGAACATAACGTCAAATTCATGCTACCTTGGATCATTCAGAACTTATCCTGACTTGAAGCTTAATTTTAACCTTTAAAATATTATATTCATGAAATAGTTAAAACACCAAAGTTGTAGATCTCATCGTCTTCTTTCCAACGCCATAAGAATCTCCTCAATCCGACTTCGAGATAAAACGTTATAACTAAAATACTGAGGCTGTGTCTGTTGAAGAGTTGGACCGAGTTTCACAAAAATCTGGGAAGGTCGATCAATTGACCAACAGACTCGATCAATCGACACTCACATTGAATCTTTATGTTTTTAAAGCTCAAAATTGGGGGGAAAAGTTAGGTTTCGAAATTAGATCCTATTTAAGGAAAAATTATAGTTAGGGTCGAGGAGTCTCTCCCTTTGGGGAGCCTTTTAATTTCCTTAGCATTTTTAGTTTCTTTCAATTTTTTCCTTTTATTTTCAAGCATTGTTCTTTCCATTTCCTAATTTTAGATCTTAAATTAGTTTAATTTCTGCATTCAAAAAAGGATTGTACGCGTTGGATTAATGTCACAACCTCAGATTTTTGAGATGAGTGCACGTCATGCATTACATATAGGTATATGTGCTTCACAAGGAGACCAAAACGAACCAAAGACACTATGTGTGTACGTGGGAAACACACTAGTATTTCCCTAACTTATATGTATAAAAGTGAAAGAGAGGAGAGAAGAACCCTTGCGTAACTCTTTTCTAACCTAAATAGAGAGAAGGAGAGTATAGAGAGAAAGAAGAGAAGAGCCTAGTAGAGAACTAGGGTTTCGTTGGAACTTAAGTCGGCAGAAGAGATTAGAGAAAAAGGCTGGAGGAAGAACCTTGGAGGCCTGTTAGCCTAGTAGAATTTTGAATCTTAAATCAAACTTGCGCGAGACTCATCGTGAGAGGTATGTTAATGACATGATAGATGCTTAGGCATGTTTTAAATAATAGGAAGAATGTTGGTTGAATGTTTTTTTATGAGGTTAAGGTTTGAATGAAGGGAGAGTATGTTCTCGATCTGATCGAGGAGCAAAAATCATCGTTCCTCGCTCGAGCGGTCTAAAGGGCTCGCTCGAGCGAGGATGAATAGAAAAAAATATATAACTCTGGGCTCGCTCGAGCGGTCCCCAAAACTAAAGGAAAGCTCGCTCGAGCGAGGGTCCCCAGTAGTACTTCGATGGCTCGATTTAACCGCTCGAGCGACCTCGATTTAACCGCTCGAGCGAGGTCAGGTGACTGCTCGAGCAAGGTCAAGGGACCGCTCGAGCGAGGTCAAGTGACCGCTCGAGCGAGGTCTGGTGACCACTCAGTTCTTGGAATTTTCGAATACAAGAAACTTGGGGTTGTACACCCCAATGGTTCTAGTGATCTTTCTAAGCCTATGCTAAATTGAAATGTAGGTTTGACGCATGGTCATGAAGTATAAACCTCTACGAGAAGGCGTGCTTTGAAATTCGTCGAGGTAGGGAATATTCTTGAAACATGTGCATTATTCTGTGAAATTCATATGCGTAGTGTAATCTTTTTAAATGGTCAAATATTGCATGATCCTCGTGATAAGGGTGTGTGAGTGAGTTTACCACTGAAAGTCTTGAGGTCCCCAGGGGACGAAGAAAAAGAAAAATCATATAGTTAAAACAAAGAAGGATGCGATGGAAATAAGGGGCATCCCAGGGATGCAGATGAAAACTAACAGAGAAACGTAAGTAATGTGATAAGGCCTGATGTAATATAATTAGCACAATCACGGTGAATAACTATATGTAGAGCACATTTGATATTTTTATTATTTAAGGTTTGATTAGAATACCCCACCGACGTGGCGGGATACCCACGACTGACTCGGCAGGATATCCGTGAGCGGTACGGCGGCAGATCCGTACTTTCATAGTACATCCCAGGGATGTAGATCTAAAAATAGACCCCGCCACCTATGAGAAAGGGGCTTGGGCAGTATTCCCAGGGGATACATATAATAACTGTCTAGTTAGACGACGATGGTGGGTATTCCATCGGGGCTCGATGCTATATTGCTCGGGACTACTTAAGTTAAGATTTAAGTGATTAGGCCAAATTCACAACTAAACTAATAAGGAGATTAAACAAAACCATGCTAAGTAACGATCAAAAAATCATTGGTTTATTTCCAGTTACTCAAATTGTTGTCCATAAGTGATTACTCGATAATTCTATGCTTGTTAAACTGCTGACATATGTGTGAAGGTCAATCTATATGTTCTTTTTGTTTCCCTATGGAGCTAGGATGTAGCTCACCCCCCTTAGACTATACGTCGCAGGTTCAGGACTAGCGGCAGCAAAGACTTCTGGAGAAGCTGGTCCAAGGGTCTCGGATTTCGTGCCCACAGAAGAGTCAGAACCTCCTCCTGAGGAATTCTTCTAGGAAACCCGCTGCATACTTTGAGAGTGGGTTGAGAGTATTATGTATGGCTTGGTATATCAAGCCTCTTTATTTCAAATGTTTTAAATTACCGTTTCTTGACAGAACATATAGGATGAACTGTTATCACTAAACATTTGGGTAAATTCTTATGTCCATGAATTGGCATGGGACAAGGACTGCCTTGCGATACCCTGACAAGATTTGAGTTTTATTTAGAGTAGCTATGTGTGCCTCAATTGCAGTTTTGGATTGTATATATCAATTGTTTGTAAGGAACCCGGGGCACGGCCTTGAAGGTCGTGCTGATGGCATGGATTTTGGGGTTTCGAAATTCAGGCTGTCACAGTTGGTATCAAAGCCTTTTCTTTCTAGTTCTGGCTATCATATCGTCAGAATATAGGGACTTCTGCTAACGAGACTATGGATTCTCATGCAAACCGCTATGTTTCCTAGAGGGAGAGGCCGACCCAGGGGTGGTCATGATAGGAATTTACGCAGTAGAGATGGGTTCGTCTCACCTACAAACAGAGTGCCATTGGGAAACAGGGAGATTCCCGAGGGCAGTGGCCAGGGAGGAGACCAAAATCAAGCAGAAGATCAAGATCTATATCGACAGGATCGAAATCAGAGGGAACAAGATAGGATGAGAGAGAGAAATGAAGAAAGAGAAGAGAGTCAGAGGATGATGCACACAATGGAGACCATGGCAACTGCCATGGCACAGCAAGCAGCGTCCTTGGCAGCGCATACAGTACCAGAACCACAACGAACACCTACCCCTCCAGTGGCTTCAGCATTCACCGAGTTCAGAAGGATGAGACCTCCAAATTTTTCAGGACAGGCAGACACAATGGCAGCCGAAAACTGGCTGGGTGAAATGGAAAAGGTGTTTAGCGTACTGACATGCACAGAGGATGAGAGCATCCGTTGGGCGGCATATATGTTAGATGGAGAAGCTGGACCTTGGTGGAAATCCGTTTCGCGAACAAGAGCACAAGAAACTCCAGATATGTCGTGGACTTGGGACGAATTCGTAGAAGAATTCAATAAGCAATATTTTCCTGAAGTTGTGAGGAATTAGATGGAGACCCAATTTTTACAACTAGCGCAAGGAAGGATGACCGTGAGAGAGTATGGAGTGGAATTCATGAGGTCGGCTCGCCCCCTGCATCATAGTTTCGAGCGTGATGAAAGCGAAGAGGTTCCAACAGGGCTTAAGGTCGGACATCCGAGGAGGGGTTGCGCCCTTCCAGCTGAAAACCTATGGAGAAGTAATGAGTAAGGCATTAGTAGTCAAAGAAGAAAACAATAACCGATACCGTCAGAGGGAACAACAAGGAAGAGAAAGCATTGATCCAAGCAGGATGGGGAGTTATGAATCGATACATAAGAAACCGAGGTTTGTAGCACCGAATCAGAGACAATCGTTCCAGACAGGGTATGGGAGAGCAGCACAACAAGCTAGTCATCAAAGTTTTCCGTTGCTAGCATCAGGGAGACCGATGAGGTATCAAGGTCCTGCTATTTCTAGCAGGGCTACAACTACACAAGGTTTTTCGAGAGCTGCTACTTCAACACCAAGGGAAA
The DNA here is from genome assembly GCA_021018995.1 of Chloranthus sessilifolius. Lineage (NCBI taxonomy): Eukaryota > Viridiplantae > Streptophyta > Magnoliopsida > Chloranthales > Chloranthaceae > Chloranthus > Chloranthus sessilifolius. The sequence continues at coordinate 22,743,273 of CM037588.1, forward strand.
CTTGTGCTAAGTGTGGCAAGTCCCACAAAACAGTGGATTGTAGGCAGGGAATGCGAGGCTATTTCAAATGCGGCAAGATAGGCCACATGATTAGAGATTGCCCTGAGACAGTTAAAGAAAAGACGGCCCCAACTTCCATGCCACAACCTATTCAATCTCGAAAGTCTGTTATTTGAGGGAGAGCCTACGCAGTTACCACCCAGGAAGCAGGGAGTGTACACGACATTATCCAAGGTGAGATTTCTTTTAAATAAAGAATTTTCGATTGCAATACAATTCTAGATAGAGAATGGGCTTTCATTAGGATAAATATATATATACCCGTTGTTAACCATTAGAACAAAAAAAAAAAAAAAAAAAAAAAAAGAGAGAGAAATTTTTTTTGTATATGTTATGTACGTATATGTATGCATTATAGGTACGTTACAAATCTATGAGAAAGGGTGCTACGTAGCACATGGCCTTACAGTCTTTGATAGACCGAGGTCTACCCACTTTTTCATCACCCCTAGATTTGCAAAGAAGATGAAGATTGTTCCGGAGACACTAGACTTTGTGTTATCAGTGTCCATCCCTACAGGAGAATTAGTGGACACAGAGTTAGTCTGCAAATCGGTAGTGGTAAGCATTCGGGATCACGTTGTCCACGAACTAGACGCAAATTTAATATGGTTGGACATGCAAGGATTCGATGTAATCCTTGGCATGGATTGGTTGTCCCATCACTGCGCAACAGTGGATTGCAAGGACAAAGTTGTTGTTTTCCGTCCTAACACGAGGAGATCGTTTCGATTTCAAGGGGAGAGATCGACACAGGTACCACTCATATCTGCGATGAGCGAGCGTTTAATCAGAAAGGGGTGTAGCGGTTATTTGGCATTCCTGAAAGAAAATAAAGAAGAAAAGAATATTATCTCCGAGATAGCAGTGGTGCGAGAATTCCCAGATGTATTTCCAGAAGAATTGCCAGGGTTACCTCCAGAAAGAGAAGTAGAATTTGCGATCGACTTAGCACCAGGAACGGAACCTGTTTCAAAGGCACCTTATAGGATGGCCCCTGCAGAGTTGAAAGAGTTGAAAGAACAATTGCAAGAGCTCATGGACAAAGGGTTCATAAGACCAAGCGTGTCTCCATGGGGAGCACCAATTCTATTCGTGAAAAAGAAGGATGGGTCGATGCGGTTGTGCATTGACTACCGTCAATTGAACAAAGTCATGGTGAAGAATCGATATCCGTTGCCAAGAATAGAGAACTTGTTCGACCAGTTGCAGGGAGCAAAACATTTTTCCAAGATCGACCTAAGATCTAGTTACCATCAGTTAAGAGTCAGGGCCGAGGACATTCAGAAAACGGCTTTTAGAACACGGTATGGACACTATGAATTTTTAGTGATGCCATTCGGACTGACGAACGCACCGGCGTCGTTTATGAACTTGATGAATCGGGTGTTTAAACCACACCTAGACTCCTGCGTTGTAGTGTTTGTTGATGACATCCTAATCTACTCAAAATCGAAAACGGAGCATGAAGAACACTTACGAGTCGCTCTACGAACCTTGCATGAACACCAATTGTACGCCAAACTCAGCAAATGTGAGTTTTGGCTAGAAGAGGTTAGCTTTTTGGGACATGTCGTCTCAAAGCATGGTGTCACAGTAGATCCTGCTAAGATCGAGGCAAGAGTGAATCGAGCAACCAAAACCGTGATGAGACATCCCAAGTTTCTCGGTGGCAGGTTATTATCGACATTTCGTAGAGGGGTTTTCAAAAATATCAGGACCTCTTACGAGGCTTACAAGAAAGGACTCAAGATTTGAGTGGAGTGAGGCGTGTGAGAAAAGTTTTCAAGAACTCAAGAAGAGACTCACCTCGGCTCCAGTGTTAGCCATTCCATCAGGCAGTGGAGGATTCGCAGTTTATAGTGATGCTTCGTATAACGGGTTGGGTTGTGTACTAAATCAATATAAAAAGGTAATAGCTTACGGCTCGCATAGTTGAAAGAGCACGAAAAGAACTACCCAACACACGATCGGAACTAGCGGCGATCATATTCGCATTAAAGATATGGCGACATTATTTATACGGAGAAACATTTGAAATTTTCACTGACCATAAGAGCCTCAGATACCTATTTACACAGAAGGAACTGAATATGAGGCAGCGTAGGTGGATGGAATTCCTCAAAGACTACGACTGTTCCATACAGTACCATCCAGGCAAAGCTAACGTAGTGGCCGACGCCTTGAGTCGGAAAAGTTCGGCCCAGTTGGCTAGTCTAATTTCGAGTATACATCGATGGAAGTTGTTGGAGGATCTAGCGTTATGTGGCGCAGACATACAGCCACAAGCCACAGGAGCCTTCTTAGCCAACATATCAGTGAAACCAGTGATATTCGAACACATACGAGAACTACAGATGAAAGACCCAATTCTAACAAAGATGTGTCAAGATGTAACTGAAGGTATTATATCTGAGTTTTCAATCAAGGAGGATGGTTCCTTAGTATTCAAGGGGCGACTTTGCATTCCGGACAATGCCGATTTGCGGCGAACGATTCTTGATGAATCTCACAAGTCAAGCTATGCTATCCACCCGGGAAGCACGAAGATGTATCAAGATCTGAAAAAGAATTACTGGTGGAGAGGTTTGAAATAAGATGTGGCAGAGTACGTGTCACGATGTTTGACGTGCCAACAAGTGAAAATCGATCATAGACACCCCGCAGGCCTATTACAGCCTCTACCCATACCGGAATGGAAGTGGGAATCTATCTCAATGGATTTCATAGTCGGTCTACCGCGAACTGCAAGGAGGCATAACGCCATTTGGGTAGTAGTCGATCGATTGACTAAGTCAGCACACTTCTTGCCTTACAATACGATGTACACGGAGGGAAGATTAGCAGAGCTCTATATGAAAGAGATCGTCCGTTTACATGGGATTCCAAGTAGCATTGTTTCAGACCGGGACCCATTATATACATCAAAGTTTTGGAGGAAATTCCAAGAAGGAATGGGAACTAGGTTAGATTTTAGTACGGCGTTTCACCCACAGACCGACGGACAGACTGAAAGGGTCAACCAAGTCATTGAAGACATGCTTAGGGCATGTATGTTAGAATTGCAAGGATCATGGGATCAACATCTACCATTGATTGAGTTCGCTTATAATAATAGTTTTCAGACGAGCATCGGAATGGCACCGTATGAAGCCTTGTACGGAAGACGATGCAAATCGCCAATCAATTGGGAGGAAATTGGCGAGAAATTTGTTTTGGGACCCGAGCTACTTGAAGATAACGCGGCTATTGTCCGCATGATCAGGGGAAGACTAAAGGCGGCTCAAAGCAGACAGAAAAGCTATGCTGACATCAAGCGGACTAGTGTAGACTTTAAGGTGGGTGAACATGTGTTCGTGAAAGTATCACCGATGAAGGGAGTGATGAGATTTGGAAAGAGAGGGAAGCTAAGTCCCCGCTATCTTGGACCCTTTGAAGTTTTAGGTCAAGTAGGAGAAGTAGCCTACCGCATTGGATTGCCACCATTGTTTGATCAGGTACACAATGTTTTCCACGTGTCGATGCTCAGGAAATATCTTAATGACCCTGACCACGTGCTGAGCGGACAATCATTCGAAATGCATGAAGATATGACCATGATTGAAGAGCCGGTAGAAATTTTAGATCGGAAAGAACATGTGTTGCGAACAAAAGTTATTCCCTTAGTGCTTGTCCGATGGAAGAACCATCCTGTCGAAGAAGCAACATGGGAACGCGAGGCAAATGTTAGAGAACAATATCCCAAATTGTTCGAAATTGCCAACTGAATAGTCTCATCCAAATTTAGAATATGTGATTACGAGTAGTATGAAATCAAGTTATTTTCGAAAGATAAATATTCTATATATATATATATATATATATGTTGACTCCAAGCAATGCTTGAACCACCCTTTTTGTTGAACCTTTGAGTTTTGAAATAAAAAAAAAAAAAAATGAGCGAAAGAATACCAGAAACATGTTCTGGTCTCGCTCGCGCGACCACTTATGTTCGCTCGAGCGAGCCACATAAAATGACAATTTCCTCTCGCTCGAGCAATAACTATTCCTTGCTCGAGCGAGGCTTTGTGACCGCTCGAGCGAGGCATTTTGACCGCTCGAGCGAGGCCATAGTATATAATATAAATCTTCCTGGTCTCGCTCGAGCGAGAACTAATGACCGCTCGAGCGAGGAGGAACTATATATATATGGCGGAAAGCAAGATGCCTGTTCATCTTCAAGCGAAGGGAGTGGAGACGAGCGAGGGGTTAGGGCAAGCGATTTTCAATCTTTTCCGTTCGATTCCAGCTGGATTTAGACCATCCGATCCGTTAAGACTACTCTTCTAGGTAAAATCTACCCATACCTGAAAATTTTCTTTTCTTGTTAAACCCTTTAAATACCAAATGGCTTCAAGCCCAAACCCACAACCTAAGAAACGGATGGCGATTCGATCGTCATTTAATAACAAAGCGCCACAAACCTCACAACCATCACCAAACCCACCCTCCACTCCGATCACACTGGATGATTGGTGGGGAGCCAAAACTCTTGAAGCCGAATGGGATATACATCCCTCCTGTTTCGAGGATCCGACGTCCACCCAATGGACATCGGACTTCCTCACCAACAACCATCTTAAGACCCTGCTTACGCCGTTCGGGGATCGTTATTACCCGAGGCTCGTGAAGTTATTTTACCAAACCCTAAACTTGAACGTCGACGAGGACGCTATCCTCATCACAATCGATGGAAATGAGTTAATCTTCAGATGTGCCGAAATTTCATCGGTCATGAAATGTCCCCACATCTACACCCCTAGCCCACTCATCCTACCACCTTTTTCTGGGAACGTAGTTTTCCCAACGATCATCTCCGACATCACTGGCGGCATGTCGGCCTCGGGACAATCTATTACCCGATCACAACTACCGCCGCGTATGTGACTTTTAGATATCATCTTTAAAAAGAATCTACACCCAACCGGCCATTGATCAAGAACACCGAGATGTGTTTCTGCGGGCCCTACACACCGCATTCCATAATAGGTGGATCAACGCACCTATGATCATCATAAAAGGCATGGCGCATGCCTACAAAAGAAATGTAAGGGGTGCTGTTCCTCCACCCATCAAGCAATTACCATATGCTCGGTTGATTTCCCGACTCTTAGACTCACGGAATGGGAAGGGCGGATTTAAGATCTGGGAGGACGAGTTGTTCCTCACCGATAACGTCGTCCCCTACCTCGCCCAAGACTGGAGTCGAAACCTTAAGAGTCTACAAACCAGCGTCAACAAGAAAAGAGACCGTCAGGTCTCCCGACAAACCACCCATCAAATGCCGGCAGGACCGACCACTCCCTCTACCTCAGTTCCACAGCCCATACCCACTGCCGACACTGGCATGATGCGGGAGATCCTTCAACAAGGGCGAGAGATCAGATTGCATCAGAGGTTCCAGGAGGCACTACTTATCGACCTCATGGGCCAGGCATACCCGCAGTCATACATGCAGCGCGTCGGTGCCATGAGGGATGCTATTTTTGGAGCGTCTAGCTCTAGCTCGGCGCCATTTAGGAACGCCACAGCGGGTACCACAACCGTCAGGGTGGACGATGAGGATGAGGATGGCGAGGACTACGAGGATGATGATGACGACGACGACTATGAGGAGGATGAGGACTAGATAGTAACGTAAATTTTGAACACATAATATGTAATATTTTTGAGACATTTTGTAATGAGGTGGTTTCCTGGTCTATGTTTTTTTTTTAAAACTATCGTGACATGAATGTCACAAATGTTTGTGAATGATTAATATAACGATTGAATGAGTGTGGCGAATGATGATCCCTTTCATTTATGTGGAAATAAATTGACATGGCCAACGCTTGTTGCTGCGAAATGCGGCAAACCGTTTAATTACTGTTTTGCATATGTAGGGTCGGGTAACAGTAGTGGTACCTACTTAAGAGAATATCATCGATTTTCGAGGACGAAAATCTTGTAAGTTGGGGTGAATGTCACAACCTCAGATTTTTGAGATGAGTGCACGTCATGCATTACATATAGGTATATGTGTTTCACAAGGAGACCAAAACGAACCAAAGACACTATGTGTGTACGTGGAAAACACACTAGTATTTCCCTAACTTATATGTATAAAAGTGAAAGAGAGGAGAGAAGAACCCTTGCGTAACTCTTTTCTAACCTAAATAGAGAGAAGGAGAGTATAGAGAGAAAGAAGAGAAGAGCCTAGTAGAGAACTAGGGTTTCGTTGGGACTTAAGTCGGCAGAAGAGATTAGAGAAAAAGGCTAGAGGAAGAACCTTGGAGGCCTGTTAGCCTAGTAGAATTTCGAATCTTAAATCACACTTGCGCGAGACTCATCGTCAGAGGTATGTTAAAGACATGATAGATGCTTAGGCATGTTTTAAATAATAGGAAGAATGTTGGTTGAATGTTTTTTTATGAGGTTAAGGTTTGACTGAAGGGAGAAAGTATGTTCTCGATCTGATCGAGGAGCAAAAATCATCGTTCCTTGCTCGAGCGGTCTAAAGGGCTCGCTCGAGCGAGGATGAATAGAAAAAAATATATAACTCTGGGCTCGCTCGAGCGGTCCCCAAAACTAAAGGAAAGCTCGCTCGAGTGAGGGTCCCCAGTAGTACTTCGATGGCTCGATTTAACCGCTCGAGCGACCTCAATTTAACCGCTCGAGCGAGGTCAGGTGACCGCTCGAGCGAGGTCAAGGGACCGCTCGAGCGAGGTCAATGAGCTCGGCGAGCAGTGACCACTCAGTTCTTGGAATTTTCGAATACAAGAAACTTGGGGTTGTACACCCCAATGGTTCTAGTGATCTTTCTAAGCCTATGCTAAATTGAAATGTAGGTTTGACGCATGGTCATGAAGTATAAACCTCTACGAGAAGGCGTGCTTTGAAATTCGTCGAGGTAGGGAATATTCTTGAAATATGTGCATTATTCCGTGAAATTCATATGCGTAGTGTAATCTTTTTAAATGGTCAAATATTGCATGATCCTCGTGATAAGGGTGTGTGAGTGAGTTTACCACTGAAAGTCTTGAGGTCCCCAGGGGACGAAGAAAAAGAAAAATCATATAGTTAAAACAAAGAAGGATGCGATGGAAATAAGGGGCATCCCAGGGATGCAGATGAAAACTAACAGAGAAACGTAAGTAATGTGATAAGGCCTGATGTAATATAATTAGTACAATCACGGTAAATAACTATATGTAGAGCACATTTGATATTTTTATTATTTAAGGTTTGATTAGAATACCCCAAGCGTGGCGGATACCCATATTGACTCGGCGAGGATATCCGGATGATACGGCCGCAGATCCGTACTTTCATAGTACATCCGAGGATGTAGATCTAAAAATAGACCCGCCACCTATGAGAAAGGGGCTTGGGCGATATTCGAGGATACATATAATAACTGTCTAGTTAGACGACGATGGTGGGTATTCCATCGGGGCTCGATGCTATATTGCTCGGGGACTACTTAAGTTAAGATTTAAGTGATTAGGCCAAATTCACAACTAAACTAATAAGGAGATTAAACAAAACCATGCTAAGTAACGGTCAAAAAATCATTGGTTTATTTCCAGTTACTCAAATTATTGTCCATAAGTGATTACTCGATAATTCTATGCTTGTTAAACTGCTGACATATGTGTGAAGGTCAATCTATATGTTCTTTTTGTTTCCCTACGGAGCTAGGATGTATCTCACCCCCCTTAGACTATACGTCGCAGGTCCAGGACTAGCGGCAGCAAAGACTTCTGGAGAAGCTGGTCCAAGGTTCTCGGATTTCGTGCCCACAGAAGAGTCAAAACCTCCTCCTGAGGAATTCTTCTAGGAAACCCGCTGCATACTTTGAGAGTGAGTTGAGAGTATTATGTATGGCTTGGTATATCAAGCCTCTTTATTTCGAATGTTTTAAATTACCGTTTCTTGACAGAACATATAGGATGAACTGTTATCACTAAACATTTGGGTAAGTTCTTATGTCCATGAATTGGCATGGGACAAGGACTGCCTTGCGATACCCTGACAAGATTTGAGTTTTATTTAGAGTAGCTACGTGTGCCTCAATTGCAGTTTTGGATTGTATATATCAATGTTTTGTAAGGAACCCGGGGCACGGCCTTGAAGGTCGTGCTGATGGCACGAATTTCGGGGTTTTGAAATTCGGGCTGTCACAATTAAAGCTTTAGTAGATTTTTGTGGATCATTCTTTACGGTATTTTAATGTCATTTTTAATTTCTGTCTTTATTTTATTATTTATTTCAATCATGTGTGGCTAGTTACATTAAGGATGGGGATCTGATGAACCACATCCGAGGTAGTCATTTATATTAATATAAATTTATGGTTGAAATGTTAGATTCTTTTAAGGGCCCTAATGTTACTATTGACATGAATATGATCTGATTGTGGTCTAAAATCTAGGAGCTAATCATGCCCTATGATCTCAGCATTGCAATGATGATTTTATTCTAATTATCACTTATCTCAGGATTAGTAACTACTACTATATGAGGTATGAGTATTAATTATACACCCATGAGATGTTAATCATATATCTCCATGATCTTAGATCAGCAATGTGACTTTTCCCTAGGTATAAATTCTGATTACTAGTTGAGGTGTGAGTGTTAATCACACACTCATGAGAGGTTAATCATACCTCTTCGTGATCTCAGATCGGTAGTGTAGAGTTTACCCTAGAGATTGGGTTTTAAATGTTGTCCGAGGTATGAGTGTTAATCATACCTCTCCGTGATCTCAGATCCACAAGTTAGAACTCAGGTGTGTTCAGCGCCTGTGCTCTTTCAAAAATATCTTATGAGGATCTCATATCTTAATCCACAGATTTGTATTATGTAAATAATAAACCTAGGATGGGAGGATTCAGTATCCCAATCCTTATCTTTTATTAATTGTTTAGATTTTATTTTACTGCCTAGTCTTTATCTCATCTACCAAACTCTCAGAATCATAAAATTAGTTTAAATACTATGCTAGATCTGTGATAATTCTTTTGGTTAATTGTTAGCTCCTCTTTTAAATTTTCTAACCAATCCTCATGGGAACAATCTCGTACTCTTCACCCACTGACTACATCACGATGGGTGCACTTGCGAGTACAACTTAATTTTTACAACACCACTCATAATGCAAGTGTTGATTGCGAAAGAAAGATAGTCATGTTTTGCCCCAATGGAGATAGATCATTCAGATTCTTCGGTATGCGATCGACTATCATACCGTTTATATCCGCGATCCGAGCAAAGTGATTGATGAAGAATAGATGCAGTGGATACCTCGCTTTCTGCAAGAGCAAAAGGAAGAGAAGAACACTATAACCGAAATTCTGTTGGCTTGCGAGTTTGAAGACGTGTCTCCCGATGAGTTATCGGGATTACCACCTGATCGAGCAGTGGAGTTCGCCATCCACTTAGCACCGAGCACGGAGCTAGTATCTAAAGTACCCTATTGGATGGCTCCAGCTGAGTTGAAGGAGTTGAAGGAATAGTTACAGGAACTCTTGGATAAAGGGTTCATAAGACCCAGTGTGTCTCCTTGGGGAGCACTAGTCTTATTCGTTAAGAAGAAGGATGGGTCGATGAGATTATGCATCTGCTATCGTCAATTAAACAAATTGACTATCAAAAATTGATACCCTTTACCCAAAATAGATGATCTTTTTTATTAGTTGCAAGGGGCAAGGTTTTTTTCTAAGATTAATTTAAGGTCTGATTATCATCAGTTGAAGGTCAAAGCAGAGGATATTCATAAGACGACATTTAGAACCAGATATGGGCATTATGAGTTCTTAGTGATACCGTTCGGTTTAACCAATGCACCGGCGTTATTTATGGACCTCATGAACCGTGTGTTCAAACCACATCTAGACACTTGTGTGGTTGTATTCGTGGACGACATTCTTGTCTACTCAAAGTCCAAGGAAGAGCATGAGCAGCATCTATGGATAGCTCTATAGACACTACGTGAACACCACCTCTATGCAAAGCTCAGCAAGTGTGAGTTCTGGCTAGAACAAGTGAGCTTCTTAGGACACGTTGTGTCTAAGACAGGTGTCACAATGGATTCAGCAAAGATCGAGGCAGTAGTAAAGTGAAAACAACCAACGACTGTGACTGAGATTCGCAGCTTCCTCGGTTTGATTGGATATTACAAGAGGTTTGTGGAGGGAATCTCCAAGATCTCAGGACCACTCTTAAGACTCACCAAGAAAGACATTAAATTTGAGTGGACCGAAGCATGCGAGAAAAGCTTTCAGGAACACAAGAAGAGATTGACCTCCACTCCAGTGTTGGCTATTCCATCAGGCAGTGGAGGGTTTGTTGTGTATAACGACAAATCATATAGTGGGTTAGGTTGTGTGCTTAACCAACATCGGAAGGCCATTGCATATGGGTCTAGACCACTGAAGGATCATAAGAAGAATTATCCAACACGCGATTTGAAACTAGCAACAGTTATTTTTGCGTTGAAAATATGGAGACACTACCTGTATGGAGAAACATTTGAAATCTTCACGAATCATAAGAGCCTCAGATACCTGTTTACACAGAAATAATTAAACATAATACAATGGAGATGGATCGAGTTTCTCAAAGACTATGATTGATCCATTCAGTATCACCCAAGCAAGGCAAACATCGTAGCAGATGCCTTGACTCAGAAGAGTTCGGCTCAACTATCTAGCCTTATCATGGGAATTTACAGATGAAATCTGCTGAAAGATCTTTCTCTATATGACACAAAATTCAAGGTATAAGATATAGGTGCCTTATTGGCAAACATCACAATCGGACCGATGATCTTCGATCATGTTTACGAGTCACAGATGAAAGATGCAGAGTTGTTGAAAATCAGACAAGGGGTGACAGAGGGCACAAATTCAGATTTCTCCATAAGCGGAGATGGATCGCTATTGTTTAGAGGGCGTCTATGTATACCGACTGATGCCGATCTTCGGTAAATCATTTTGGACAAGGCCCACTACGCCATTCATCCAGGTGGTACAAAGATGTACCAAGATTTAAAGAAGAGTTACTGGTGGAGAGGTTTGAAGGACGTAGCTGAGTACGTCTCAAGGTGTCCGGTATGTCAACAAGTGAAGGTGGATCATCGACATCCATCAAGTTTACTATAACCTCTGTCGATACCAGTGTGGAAATGAGAGTTAATCTCCATGGACTTTTTTGGATTACCACGGACATCAAAGCAACATAACACTATTTGGGTGGTCGTCGATAGACTCGCCAAATCAGCTCATTTCTTGCTATACAATACGACATATACGGCAAGTAGATTGGCATATCTGTATATGAGAGAGGTTGTCCGATTATACAATCTTCCAGTGAGCATTATCTCAGATCATCACCCGTTATATACCTCTCAGTTTTGGAAAAAGTTTCAAGAAGGAATGGATACGAGATTAGACTTTAGTTCAACATTTCATCCACAGACAGATGGTCAGACTGAACAGATGAATCAAATCATTGAGGATATCCTCAGAGCTTGTATGATCGACTTTCAAGGATCATGGGATCAATACCTACCATTGATCGAATTTGCGTATAATAATAGCTATTAGTCGAGCATTGGTATGGCCCCTTACAAAGCATTGTATGGACGGAGATGTAGATCTCCGATTAATTGGGAAGAAACCGAAGAGAAATTTATATTGCGTCCGGAGATTGTAGAGAGTAATATCAAAGTCATTCTTCAAATTCATGAGAAAATCAAGGCAGCTCAGAGTAGGTAAAAGAGTTATGCCGACTTGAAAAGATTTTCAAGTTGGAGATCACGTGTTTATCAAAATTTCACCTATGAAAGGTGTGATGCGTTTTGGAAAATGTGGAAAGCTAAGCCCATGCTACATCGGACCATTTGATGTTTTGGGACGGGTTTGTGAAGTCGCATACAGGGTTACTTTACCCCCACAACTGGATAGGGTACACAACCTATTTCACATATTGATGCTAAGAAAGTACGTGAGAGACCCTACACACATTTTCGATGACCAACCGCTTGAGATCTATGAAGACTTAACCGTGGGAGAAGAACCTGTTCAGATACTCGATCAGAAGGAACAAGTGTTGCGTTTGAAGCATATTCCCCTAGTGTTGGTAAAGTGGAAGAATCATTCTCGAGGGGAGGCCACTTGGGAGCGGGAAGCCGAAATTCTCGAGCAATACCCCCATCTATTTCAATAAGATTTGAAAAAAATTTAAGCTTGTAATTATCAATGCAATACATGCTTGGTGAACTGATTATTATGTAACTCGTGGAGCATATAAAGAACACCATTTTGGAATACTGATGACTTGTGTTTTAATCAAATTAATAAATACCAAGTGAACAGATGTTTCTGCAGAGAACCTAAGTTTTCTGTCAAAATCGATCAACTGAAATCCAAACCGACCGACCAATTTTGATAGAATAGAGAAACATAAGTATTCTGGTTAAAACTGATCGATCAAAGTCAAAATCGATCAATCGATTTGCAAACTGACCGATCAAAATTGAAACAGATCGTTCAATTTAACAAAACAGACAGGATAGAGAAGGTATGGTTTTTATTGAAAATCGATCGATCGAAATATAAACCGATCGATCGAAGTATAAATCGATCAGTCGATTGTGGAAACTGATCGATTGATTGCCAAACAGAGAAATGGTTCTTTTTCATTGAAAATCGATCGATCAAAATGTAAACCAATTGATCGATTTGAGTACCCGATCGATCGATTCAAAAATCGATCGATCGATTCGATAACACCTCAAAGTTCAAAAGACTAAAACCGATCGATCGAAATAGGAAACCGATCGATCGAAATAATCGACCGGAGTAGTTATAAGAGAAAACCGATCGATCGATTTTGGCATTATAAAAGAAAATCAAGTTTTCTTTTTTCATTTGCACAAAAAAAATATTTGGGGTTTTTCTCTGGGCCTTCGTTTGCTCTTGCTTGTGGAGGCTCCAACCTTCGATCCTCAGCCATTGGAGCTTGATTTCTTTGGGAGATTGATTCCAAATCACTTCTAAGGTAAAGACCTAACTTTCTCTTGAGATTACTTCCGTAGATTTTAAATCAAGCCCTAGTTTCCTTAAAAATTTCTAGAAAATTATGGCACCCAAGAACAAACAAGCAGCAAATCCAAGCAGTTTCTTCATGTCGACCACCACCACTAGAACGACCCAACGCGTGGTGGGTGGTGAAAGATATTATGGTCGAATAGACCTTCAACCCGAAAATTTTCGCGAACTCGAGCTGGCTAAATGGGCATTCCAATATCTCGGGAAGGCCGGACTAGACAGTTTACTTAAACCCCTAGGCGACCACTACTACCCGCGTTTAGTAAGAATTTTCTACCAAAATATGTACACGAGCGAGAAAGAAAAGTCGATATATACGAAAATAGATGGTAGAGTCTACGAGTTCACCTATGAGAATATCGTTGATGCTTTGGAATGTTATGCGGAGTACAGCAATAACATCGAGTTGGGGGAACCGAACATTGAGCCCATGGATTTTCACACTGTTATCGAGAAAATTACCCAGGGCAGGTAAGGATCGGGCCAGGCGATAAGGAGAGCCGATTTGCCCTGCAACCTATGGATGTTAAACACCATTATTAAGTGCAACCTTTACCTGTTGAGACATAAGACCGAGAGGGTCGAGGCTGTACAACAGGCAATTTTTTCAGCCTTTTCAGACCAATGGTTTCATACCCCCGAGGTGGTTCATGAGGGCATGGTGTATGCCCGTGGGAAAATGTTGGAGGGCAAAGCAAGCCCTACAGAGAGTATTCCTTATGCACGCCTAATCTCGAGCATGATCGAGGATTATCCTGGAGGGGAGGATTATGAGATTCCGGAGACAGAGCCGAAATTAACAGATAATGTAAAGCGGTATACGCTTAAGGACTGGAAGAAAAGCTATAATAAATTGGTGAAGAATCCGGGAACACGAGGTCGGGCGCAGCCAGCACCAATGGCTCAGCCCTAGCAGCACGCTCCACATCGTATACCCCACCTCAGCGTCCTGCAACAACAGTGACGGTCAATGATATTCTCACCCTCATGGCTGAGAACAATCACCAGATACATCGTCGTCTGGATTACCATGAAGGGGTGATTGCCAGACTGATGCAGCAGGCCTACCAGACATACTATATGCCACAGCTCGCCAACGCTCGTGCCTAAGTACCTGACCCATGGTACCACACCACTAGAGTGTCTACTTCCAGTAGCAAGGAGGTAGATGATGAGGAGGCTGGACCTTCGGATGCGCAGCAGGACCCTTGAGAGGAGAGGGATTGATTATACACTTCAAAGTTATTTTGATTTCAATGTTTTGTATAATTGGCGAATTATTAGGTCTTGGCAGACCTTCAAAAAATTTCTTTTTGGCCATAGTTGTATATAGATTTAATTTCAACGTTTTGTGGGATTTCATGCATTATTTGAATATGGCTATGACTATTGGGAATGTGCAGATATTGCTATTAGATATGGGATTTCGTGTAGATATAATAGTCGGGTTAAATTGACCTCGTATGAGTTGGATGGGTGATCCAATTGTATCCCATTTACTTGCTAGATGTGGTGGTGAATGTTAGTAGCTAATTAAATGGTGTTGATGTGTAAGTGTGTATGATGTGCGTGGGTTTTATTTGGAGGTGATTAGTTACACTTACGTGTTTAATTTGGAGTTTGGCCTAGCCTTGACTAGAAATATTTATTTTTTTCATATATGAATTTGTTAAGACCTCAGTTAAAGGATTGGATTCTCTTACAAGGGAAACATTCGTTGTCACTAGGTGTCTTTTAGTGCGTGCATGCTCGACTCAATAGGGAATGATTACCTGCTCCCAAACCAAAGGACCCTAACAAATTTTCACGGACGAAAATTCCTGAGAAGAGAATGTGGCGTCCCGAAAAATTTTTATTTCCGAACCAGTCTGACTCGAGGTTCGTGTCCTACAAGTCACACAGTTGACAGTATAAATTTGAGAAGTGAGTTAGATTATGAGAATAAGCCACAAGTGAGAAAGAGGGAATAAATGATGAAATGACCATTAGATGCGTGACCGTGCACTAATGTTCGGTGTATTGGCTTAGCACCTTACATTGACTTTTGTATAAAAGCTAAGTGGATGAGATAATTCCACTTTTAGCTTGTTTTCATTTGTGAAGAGAGAAGAGAGAAAGGGAACTCCTCCCTTTTAGCTAATTAGAGGAGAGATTAGTATCGCGTATATTCAGATTCAATCGCAAGAGGGTGGCTTTTTAAACCCTTTTTATGCATGGAAAAGGAGAAATGAGAGATTTAGAGTTTGAGACATTGAGGTGCAAGGATTTATGATTTAAGGCAAGATTTTGTGTTTAAAAATCATGTGTAATTATGTTATGTGGTTGGGCAATAAATGCCCTAAAAGACTAGAAATAAATGTAGTAAGATTTTGGGAAAAATAAACCTGAGAAGAAGAAGCCCGTGTTGCTGAGAGTCTGTCAAAACCGATTGATCAAAATAAGTAACCGATCGATCGATTTTGACAGGACAGTGTTATGTGAAGAGTTTTTGGAGAAATCGATCGATCGAAATGTAATTCGATCGATCGATTTGAGAAACCGATCGATTGAAATTAGATGTCGATCGATCGATTTGGTAACCAATCGATCGGAATGTGATGTGAAGATGGGTTGGTTTCTGAGTAAACCGATCGGTCGATTTGTGAATCGATCGATCGATTTGGAAACCGATCGATCGAGTGGGACTGAATATATAAACAAAGATGTGTTTCTCTGAGGAAACTGATCAATCGAACTGGGTTTTGATCTATCGATTATGGAAACCGATCGATCGATTTGGTCAAATTCTAGCAGATTTCTGCTTTTGAGGAAATGAACTCAGGGAGACTTTGAGGCTTCCTGTTTTCCATCGCTTTTGACTTATAGAAAGTAAATGAGTGTGTTCTAGGTTGTAATCGAGGGGATGCGATGGGAATGTCGCCTCGATAAGAAAATCTTCGTTTGACTTCGAATTGAGGTAAGGAAAATCCTATAACATGTGCATTTGATACAACTAGCATGGATATTGTGATATGATAAATATGAGTATGTAAATCATGAGCTTAGTACACGGATTCCAATATGAAAATGTGTGTGTGTGAATTACATACGATGTGTACACATGTGTGTATCCGATACGGCGGGATATCCGTACATATGGGCCGGCCAACAGTCAATGTGATGCACAAACGACCCTGTTAACATAGCCCAGGGGCTTGGCATCATGAAAAATAACTCATTGAACGACGATAGTTGGAATTTCCATTGGTATATATGTGGCTCTCGATGTTTTATATGTCCGAAATTATATTTAAGTGATCAATTTAAGTTCTTCTTGTGTTATGTGAAAATATTTGAAAATCATGTGATCAACTGTGAAACTTACATCTAAATCAATGTTATTTCAATTCAAATGTCTATTGCATTGCAAGCCCTTCAATTTTAAGCATGCACGATATATGTCATGAAATATATGTGTGTTGTGATTTTAAGCATGCTATAGATGTTTTTCCTATTGAGCTTAGATGTTAGCTCACCTTCGACTATACGTCCGCAGTGCAGTATGAACCTTTGATGCGAGGATCTTGAGCTCGAGGATCCGAGTGCGTTCGGAGGAAATCGAGCCTAAGTATTTCCCTTAGGAGATTGGGGTTGTGTAATTTGAGTTTTGTGAGAGTAAGGTTTGGTACTTCTAGTCATTCTATTTTAGATTATGAACATGTAATTAAATGTTGGATTATTCTTTTTGTGAACCATTGTGTTGGTGATGATTGCCCATCACCGATAGTTCTTTTCGATTCTCTGTCCCATGGGCTTTGACATGAAAATTAGAACCATTATTTTGATATATTTTAGAAAATATAAATGGAGTTTCTTTTGCTGTATATGATGACTCTATCTGCTAAGTTAGAGATATATGCTTTGTTTCCGCTTAGTGTGTGGATGTACCAAGTATTCGATGAGTTCCGGGATTGCCTTATGGGTGATCCGACGGCACGGGTTTCTCGGTGCAAAAATCCGGGCTATCACAAAAAAAAAGGAGCTGCTAGAGTTGAAATTGAAGAAAGAGGGGTTTAAAACCCTCTTTCACACGTCAAAGGAGTTAGGGGGACCCACTACAGAAAATTCAAATTATCAGCTGATAATTTAAAATTATCGTTCGATACGGACAATACGGTCAAATTATCGCCTATATCGGACGATAATTTACTCTCTTTTTTTACCTGGAAAGCCTCTAAATTATCGTTCGATAATTTGAAGTTATTGTCCGATACGGGCGATAGGAGGGATACGATAAAAACTCATTTTATCGTATTCCCCACGTCTAAAACCGATATGGATAAGTATCGGACGATATTTTGACCTATAGTTCCACTTTTTTGGCATGGGCTCTATTTTTCCTTAAGCCTAGCCCAATTGACAAGTGTATTCATATAATCACACCTAATGCTCTCCAAGCCGTGGGTTGTCAAGCATGAAAAAGCGAGTTCTAATAAGTCAATGGTTAGGCCTTCATCTTGTCCACCCAGTCAATGGTTAGGCCTTTATCTTGTGGACCCGTCTCAGCACCAAGTTACATACAGCACTAACATTAGACAATGGCCTGTTTTTAACACCTAATGCTCTCTCTCTATCTCTCTCTCTCACAACTCAACAAAGTCTCTTGGCAATTTAGCCATTGCCGTCGAGATCGGCAACCAGAGGAGACATTCGAGTCGGTGAGAGTGACTAATGAGAAGGCAATGGCAATCTCTTTTCTTCTCCCTTGGTTGCTTTAATTCTTTCTTTTTATTTTGTTTCTGCCTCTTTCTCTTCTTTTCTCCGTCTTTATTTTATTTATTTATCGAAAAAAAAAAGGTCACTCGTCCCTTCCCTAAGACTTTAGGCTAGACCAGGCTCTTATAATGATTTCATGTTGCACTCAAGGGATCACATGACACCTCTATGGTGTTTTGGAACCGAAAAAAAATAGAATTTAGAAATTTTACGGCCTTCATCTAATTGGCCAAAATTGATATGTGAAATGACAAAATATATCAATTTTCAATCCATTGACCATTATTGAGTGAAAAGTCACAGATTTTTTTTTTTTCCTTACAATCTTGGATTAACTTTACTCATGTCCAAGTGGAAACCAAACTTGAGTGTGGTTGACATGTTGTCATCTAGCTTGCGTGACTACGGGACTAGAATCCCCATGCTCTTATTTATTTAGGTTTGACTTGTGATGACTAAGACTGATTTTAGAAATTTGCATGGCAGCCATTCATTTTAAAGGAGAAGGAAGAAGACAAATGCTTTGGAGTCTCTAATGCATTCCCTGATTGCAATACACACAACTATTGTGTGCATGATTTATATGAAATAATTCCTAGTTTATTTATTTCCACAACTACTTATATATATGATAGAGTATTTTCTATTTTGACCAAAGAGGCATTATCCTAGTTGGTAACCTTCCTCCATTGTGAGGGAGGAGGTCGTGGGTTCAATACTCGCCCTCCACGCTGTTTCCCACCCTTGTCTTTACAAGGTTTGGGTTGTGGGTTGGGTTCTGTTAGCTAACCCTAGTGCTTCCTCACACTACTCCCCAACTGTCATATGTGTATGCGTGCCTGCTCTTCAGTTATCGAGATTGTCTCGACTTAAAATGGCCATATCAAAAAAAAAAAAAAAAAATTTATATTTTGAATTTGAAAATGAATTTCAAATGTTTAAATTTTTTTTTATTTTTATAACAAAATGTTTAAATTTAAATTGTACGGAAACATTATAAATATCTTCACATGCAATCAAATTATTAAGAAATGGAATATTTGTCTAAAGTTTGATTCACTCCACAAATCCCAAAGAGGTCCACCCCCTCGAAGTGATTTTTTGGATCTAATTCTATCTTTTATTTTTAGTTTTTTTATAAAATCTGTAATACGATATGGGATTGTTTCAATTGCTATTAGAGACATTCGATCAGAGCAACTTCGAATCATTCTTCAAAATGAAATCAAGATGTGATCGGTTCAAAGAAGCAGAAAATCATAGAAGCCCAAATGAGTTCAGAGCATTTATGGTGGAAAAGATTGAAGAGATAAAAGCAACGGCAGATCGTATAATCTACCATCTTGCAAAAGAGGAAGAAATAGAAGCCCCGGAGTTATTAGAAAATAAGAAATGAATGATTATAAATCATCATAGGAAAGGAAAAAATATGTGAGTCTTCTTTAATTGTGTTAGCTCATCCTTACGAAGATCATGAACAAAAAGAACATATTGGCCAATATCAATTTCGTATTCAAGTTCAATAAGAGAATCGTGTCAAATCAATAAAAAAGGCAAAGACAGTTATTATTGATCATAAAAATTATCATAGGACTTAATTAAGGAATAATTAGAGACGTCGATCAAGCAAAGGAGAGATTGCAAGAAAGCTATGCTCGAATAACCTCGCGATAAGCATTTAAGTAGGATCATAGTAGTGTGAAGACCCAGGCAGAACATTATAATTTTCAAAATTTCAACCTTGAGGACAAGGTTGATTTCAAGGAGGGTGGAATGATGCATTCTCTAATTTCAATGCACACAACTATGGTGTGCATGATTTACATGAAATAATTCTTTAGTTTAGTTATTTCCATAAATTACTAGATAAGATAGAGTAGTTTATATTTTGAATTTGAATATAAATTTCAAATGTTTAAATTTGAATTGTATAAAAAAATTATAAATTATCTTTTAACAATATTATAAATTTCAAATGTTTATAATAAAAAAAAGTTCTTTCTAACAGTACTGATTTTTCTCTCCTCTGGGCAGGAGCTTTCTCTCTCCCTTTGTGAGAGCTTACTAGAGGTGACCTCGTTATCCTCTCTTCTAAACCATCCCAGTTCTCTATCCCAATTTTCTGCTTATTTCAAAACAATCTCCATTACCTTTTCCTTTTTTTTCCCTTTCATAACCAAATTTCCCCTTATCCCTCTCTCCTTAATATCCTTTCTCTCTTTGCCCCTCTGTTGCCATGGATTTTCTACACAAGGCTGTAATGACAAAACTGGTACTCACACTTGATGAAAAGATTGAAATAGAGGCAAACACAGAGGACATCATTGCTCATCAAGAAAGGGATCAGCATTGCATTCTTGGTAAAATCATATCAGGCCGAAAAATTATTAAAGAGTATAGAGGTAGTCAAAGAAACTTTTTCGAAGGTTTGGGATGCCATTCTAGATGTCAAAATCAGAGAGATGGATGAGAATACCTTTCTTTTCGTATTCTCTGATGAAGCAACTTTACAGCGTGTCCAAAAGATGGGACCTTGGACACTAGATAATAACCTGCTTGTCCTTCAAGAGTTCAGACCGGAGATTCCAGTGTCAGAGATGAAGTTTGACAAACTTCCATTCTGGGTGCATGCAGTGGGACTTCCTTCAGGTGCAATGAACTGTCAATGGGGAGAGCACATCAGAAATCACATTGGAAAATTTATCAGCATGGATGTTGAGGCGGATGGCACAAGGTGGGGCAAATCGTTATGGATTAAGGTTGAAACTGACATCACAAAACTAATCCGTAGAGGTTTTATATTCAAGCTTAACAACAAGGAACCCAGCTGGATTAAATTCCAATATGAAAGGCTGCCAACTTTATGTTACTGCTGCGGTATTATTGGGCATAATGAGAGAGATTATTGCTTACAACGAGAGGAGACAGCAGAGAGAAGTGATGAAAACCAACACTGCCCTTGGCTCCAAGCATCTCAAGTGTCCTTCACCAATAGGCAACCTAAAAACTCGTGGGGATCCCATTGAGAAGGAATTCTAGCACAATTTTCACGGTGGAGAGGGCAGTCGCCAGAGCCGCCAGACCCAGTGCATGTCTCACAGTCGTGGGAGATGCAGAGGCATCAGTTACGGAGCAGCACGTACTTGGGAGTTACCATAATTTCAGAGAAATTGGGAGGCACGACGGCCGAGAATGTTAATGATGCAGTGGTTACTATGAAATGTGATAATCACGCCAATCATGCAGAAATCATGGAAAAGGAAACATCCAATAAGGGGACGCTTTGTCTTATTGAGGCACCCACAATGAAGGGAAAACGTTGGAGACTCAGAAGATAATGGGTTGAGAATGACTTTGCTACTAGGCCGGGTCGGGGACTTAAAAAATTCACACGCTTGGCCTAAAAAATAAAGGTCCACCGCAAATCAAGCACTAGACCCAAAAGATTCAAAAATGTGAAATCAAGTTGATCCTGATCATAGCGAAGATGAAGGCAACATGGCCAGAGCGCCAAAGCTTTAAAAAGTCGACCGGGAATCAGATTACAATAAGGTACCCTTAAACTATTTGCTTGCGGAAGATCAATTATAGGCGGAGGCTGCAATGCAGCCCTGCCGGGAACAATGAAAAGCCTTGCTTGAAACTGTCGGGGAATTGGGAATCCCCAGACAGTTCAAGAGCTTTGCCAATTCCAGGCAAGCCCACAATGCGAGGGATTCAGAACCGTCATGAACTTTTGCACCAACATGAGAAGAGAGGGGCCTAAGTTAGGAACGATGAACAGATCAAGGGATTCAGAACCGTCATGAACTTTTGCTAGTTCAAAGACTTTGGGTATGTTGGGCCAAATATACTTGGTGCAATGGAAGGTCGGGGGAAAAATTTGTAGAATTAAGGCTGGATAGAGGTTTCTGCAACAGTGATTGGTTCTCAATGTTCCCTAATGCAAGAATTAAAACTCGGGTGCATTATTTTCGATCATCATCTGCTTTGGATCAACACCAATCCAAGGACTGAAATCCTCCATCATGGTCTAAATCAATTTAGATTCGAAGCGCTATGGTTGACATCTGATGAATGTAATGGGGTTATTGAAAACAATTGGGATGAAGCATACACTAATGACCCAACTACACAGGTCGTTCCTACTATAGAAAAGGTAGCTAGGGCTGGCTAGGTGGAATAAGGAGAAGTTCGGCAACACTTCCACAATATAAACACGAAGAAATTATATCTCCAAAATCTTTTGAACAAGCCTGATGATCTTAGAGACCCGGCTGAAATCATAACTCTCAAAAAAGAAATGCATGCTCTCTTAAATCAAAACGAACTGCTTTGACACCAAAGTTCAAGGGAAATGTGGATGAAATGTCGGGACAAAAATACGGCATACTTCCATGCAATAGCTTAGAACTGAAAACGAAGAAATCACATTGAATGTTTGTATGATAGCTTCAGGCAGTGGAAATCTTCAACAGAGGACGTGGTGGAGATCATACAAGGCTACTACAAAAAAATATTACAATTGATAATGCTGGCCGAATTAATGAAGCTCTTCAGATGGTTCAACCAAGAATTACTGATGCTCAGAACGACATGCTTTGCACCGAGTTCACACCTAAGTTCGACATGCTCTCTTCCAGATGCACCTACTCAAGGCACTGGGCACCGATGGTATGCCAGCACTTTTCTTTCAAAAATTTTGGACCATTGTTGGCAATTCCATCACTAAAATGATACTAGTTTTTTTAAATGTGGATAGTCCTATACATATCATTAACAAAACCCATGTTGTTTTGATTCCCAAAGTCACCTATCCTTATCATTAACAAAACCCAAGTTGTTTTGATCCCCAAAGTCAAGTGTCCTACCAAAATCATTGAATTTCATCTGATAAGTTTGTGTAATGTAGTTTACACAATTATTGCAAAGGTCCCTGTGAATCAACTCAATACAGTTTTACCTTTTTATATCGGAATTGTGAATCGACTCAAAACTGTTTTACCTTGTATTATATAGGAAAATCAAAGCGCCTTTGTCCCTGGGAGGCTGATCTCCGATAATATCCTTGTTGCTTTTGAGGCTAGCCATTACTTCAAAAATAAAAGAAATGGTGCTGATGGCAATTGCGCAATCAAACTGGACATGAGCAGGGCCTCCGATTGACTTGAATGGTCTTTTTTTAGAAAGACCCTTGTGAGGATGGGCCTAAATGAAAGATGGATTACCTTAATTATGGGGTGCGTGACGTCGGTCTCTTACTCATTCCATATCAATGGGCAAGTTTATGGAAATCTCATCCCCGAACGTGGTCTCCGCCAAGGAGATCCACTATCCCCTTACCCGTTCATAATTTGTGCCAATGTTGTCTCAAGTTTGTTAATAAATGCAGTCCAAAGAGGGTCTATTTCTGGTGTTAAAACATGTAGGAATGTGCCAATAATCTCTTCTTTTCCAATGATAGCATGTTATATATCAAAGCCTGGGTGGAAGAATGTATGGAGGCTCCTCGTATCCTAAAACTTTACGAGGAAGCATCCGGGCAACGTATAAAATTTGAGAAGACGGCTATCACTTTTTCTCCAAATGTGAAGGCAGGTACCATAAGAACAATCTAAGGGATTATTGAAGGTGTAGGAGGATTCAAAATTTTCTAAATATTTGGGTCTTCCCTCGATTATTGGTAGATTCAAAAAGAAAATCGTTGAAATCATCAAAAGATCGCATTTGGTCAAAACTCAAAGGATGGAAGGAAAAATTGCTCTCAATAGCAGGAAAGGAGGTGATGATAAAAGCAGTGGCCCAAGCGATCCCGATATATGTCATGGGGTACTATAAGATTCCGAAGACACTTCTAAAGCAGTTAAGGTAACATCTCTAGATTTTGGTGGGGCAATGATCCAAAGAATAAGCCTATTCACTGGGCAGCCTGGGAGAAGATGTGTTATCCAAAGAAAACAAGGGGGGCTCGGTTTCCGTGATCTCGAGGCCTTCTAGCAAAACAATGATGGAGGCTTCTCGCACACCAATATTCCTTCCTGTATCGAGTCCTAAAAGCTAGGTACTTCCTGCATACCACTTTTCTTAATGCAAAACAAGGGGCAAATCAATCTTATTCTTGGACCAGCATTCTATCCCCCCGAAGAACCATTGTAAGAGGATCAATCTGGCGTATTGGTGACGGCAAAAACATTAGTATCTGGGAAGATCGTTGGATCTTGAGACAAACCACTTTCAAACTCCTCTCTCATAAAGGAGAAAACAATATTGAATGGTTGCAGATTTACTTCATGGTGGGGTTAGAAGGTGGAACGAAGATATAATTCGTGGCGTTTTCATGGATGATGATGCTAACTTGATTCTCAATATCCCGCTCTCCAACTCGCGTGATGAAGATCGAATAGCGTGGGACTGATAAAAAAGGAGATTTTTCAGTCAAACGCGCTTATCATACTGCACTTACGGAAAAAAGAGAGACCACAAGTGAGGGGAAATCTGGAGGAAAATTTGAGACTATAATGCCCCAAACAAAATTAAGCATTTTGCTTGGAGGGCTTGTAAAAATCTTCTCCGGTCGGTGTGAAGCTTGATATCAAAATGAATCATGGTGATCCAACTTGTGCAGATATCAAAATTAAGCATTTTGCATGTCTGAAGGGACTACAATTTGCGGCGGAGCAGGGGATCTCTGTCGCCGAGGAGAATCGGCAACTCTAGGATATTGGAGGTATTATCCTTGATATAAACAAGACCTTATCTTATTGTAATTTTGTTAAAAGATAGGCAAACAAAGTAGCCTATGGACTAGATAAAATAGGGTACTCCGACTCCCTCCCTCGGATTAACCTTAACGAAATTTCTACTTTCTTTAAAAAAAAAAAAATTTAATTATAAATATCATCACATGCAAGGAATGAAATATTTGTCTAGAGTTTGATTTACTCAAACACGATGGTAACACACGACGTAACTAGAGCGGCTCACTAAGGCCTGGATGCACGAACTCAAGCCCACGAGGCTATCGTATGTGTGAGTCGGGGGACACCAACTCATGTCCCCCTATATAAGGGTTAAATATCATCAGAGAGAAAATAACGGAAGAACCTCAAACGTATTAGTTTGACATACTGCCCATCCACCACACTAATACGCCCATGACACCCCACATCTTCCCTCATGCGACCGTGTTGCAACCACATCGCGTACCCTGCTGGCACTGTGTCGCGAACCCAATATGCCTCCATGTCGTGTACCCTTGTGGCCCACGACAAAAGCTCTTGGAGTATTTATGGCGAAACTCTCATGACTTGGTGACGCACCTATGATGCCCCAACTTCAATCCACCAATGCTTGCACTAGTGGCACAAGTGGCCCAACAGTTAGCCCGAATGGCCGCGCCGCGAGCCCACGTCACACCCTACCCTACTGAATTGTGTTGATGCCCCCATCGACACGCTTCAAGTACTCCCTCAAAGCAGTTTGGAATGATGGTTAGTCACTCTCAAGTTCCCAAGTAATTTTGGCCTCGGGTAAGCCCCTCCATTTCAAAAGGTACTCCACAGGAAAATCATTCTGACTGTCATCTCTTCGTTTGTTGGATCGATGAGCAAGGATCTCTTCTACCTGTCTCTTCGACTCTAAACCAACGTTTGTTGCAGCGCAAGTCGACAAACTCCTAGCGGGGTCCTCCGAATCTGCTCGATACGGCTTCAAGCAACTGACATGAAATATGTGGTGTACTTTCAACCAGGGAGAAAGTTGCACCTGAAACGAAACATCATTAATCTGCTTCGTGATTAGGAATGGCCCATCATACTTGCAAACCAACCTTGTGTGTTTTCTTCTAAAAAATTTGAGCTATGCAGGATTAAGTTTCACCAGGACTTTATCACCTACGTTCAACTCGATAGGTCGTCATCGCTGATCGGCCCATTTCTTCATTCACTTAGCGGCCTTCTCCAGGTAGGCCCTAGCGTTCTCAGTATTTCTCTGCCACTCTCTTGTAAAATGGTAGGCTGACGAGCTTCATCCTGTGTATCTCATGGTAACAGTGTGCGGCGTCAGAGGTTTTTGGGCAGTTTCCAACTTAAACGGGCTCTTGTTTGAGGCTGAACTCTTCTGCAGATTATGATAAAATTGTACTATGTCCAACAACTAAACCCAATTCTTCTGGTTGGCACTGACAAAATATCTCAAATACTGCTCCAAGATAGCATTCACCCTTTCAGTCTAACCGTCAGTTTGAGGATGTATGCTGGATGAGAAGTTCAATTTCGTCCCCAAAAGCTTTAATACCTTTGACCAAAACTTGCTAGCAAATCGCAGATCTCTACCGCTAACAATCACTTGCGGCACTCCCCAATACTTCACAACATTGCTGACAAACAATCGTGATGCCTGCTCTGTATTATAATGTAATAGTGCTGGAATGAATATTGCATACTTTGAAAATTAATCCACAATCACCAAGATGGACCCGAGCTCCCCTACTTTTGGCAAGGCAAAGATGAAATCAAGAAAGGCGCTCTTCCACGGTCGTGATGGCACTGGTAAAGGCTGTAGGAGCCCAAACGGTTTGGCTCTCTCAACCTTGTCTTATTGGCATATCAGGTAGGTCCTGACATACTCCTCCGTATCATCTTCTATCTTGGGCCAATAATAATGCATCTCTAATAAGGCGAGTGCGCGATGAATTTCTGGATGACCTGCCCACAATATATCATGGCATTCCTTAAGGAACTCTCTCCTAAGGTTTCTCACTTTTTACACATAGAAACGACCTCTCTTGGTCGCCAATAGTACTTCCTCAGTCCAGAATTGACGTTTTCTCCCCTCTTCTGCCTGCTATAGGATGGTCCTCGCGAGAGGCTTAAGATTTAGCCCATTGTGCAGCCAATCGGGGATAGTTGAGCTAACGCGGCTAGCTGCAGCCTACTCTTTAATTTTAAATGCTGCCAACTCTGCTTTACAGCTTGAAGCATCTGTCACCTTATTGGTCCTGTCGGGCTTGTACACCAAGTCCATATCGAACTCGACTAAAAAGTCTTGCCAACGGGCTTCGACGATAACTTCTTCTGTGTCTGAAAGTAGCTAGTCGCAACGTTATCGATCATTACCAAAAATTTGGACCCAAGTAGGTAGTGCCTCCACATGCTTAGACAATGTGCTATCGACATCATCTCCTTTTCTTGAATCATATATCATCGCTCGGTATCGTTCAACTTTCTGCTCTCAAAGGCCATCGGATGTTCTTTTTGCATTAACACTTCTCCTATGACATAATCGGAGGCATCCGTGTGTACCTCAAACTGCTTGGAGTGATCGCATAGCTTCAACGCAGGGTCACGCATGACCACCGATTTCAGATCCTCGAATGCCCTTTGGCACTTCTCAGACCACTGTCACGGTCGATCCTTCTTCAGCAGATCGATCAATGGTGTTGCTCGGTGTGAATATCCATAGATGAACCTTCTGTAATAATTGATGAGGCCCAAAAATTATCGCTCTTAGATGGCACGAATTTTATTAAGGTCCATACTGGTATTTCCTCTCCCAACGCTGTGTCCCAAGAACACCTGCTCTTGCACAAACGAGCACTTTTCCTTCTTCACATAAAGTTGGTTCTCTCATAGTACACTGAAGATGGTTTGGAGGTGGATGAGATGTTCCTCTAACGTGTTGCTGCAGCGATATCATCATGAGATACACCACCACGAATTTGTTGAGGTAGGCATGGAACAACTCGTTCATCAGAGTGTGGAATAATTTGTCCTTCTCAGACATGTCCTTGATGTCCAACATCAAGGCGGAGAACTGCTTCACATATTCTCTCACTGTGCTGGTGTGCTGTAGCTTTCGTATCTTACGTCGGGCAATGAATTCGACATGCTCTGGCAAGAACTAAACTTTCAACTCTCTCTCATATCTTCTCATGTATCAATAACGCAACGCCCACCTTAAATATCTTCGTACCGCGTACGCCACTACAACTTGGCATCCCCCTCGAGGTACATGGTTGTTGTGACCACTTTCATGTCTTCTGTGGCGGGTGGCACGACACAAAAGTATTATTCCATGTCCCACAAGAAATTTTCTAGTTCCTTTGCGTCGCGAGCTCCCCCGTAGGATCGTAGCTCAGGTATCTCCTAAGTCGATCGCCCTCATCAAAACGTTCACTTTGGAGGTCAAGTCTTCGATCTGTAATAGAAGGGCTTCGACGGTGCCCCTCGTGTCTTCAGTGAGAATCTCCATGTTCTTCGCTAACGTGGCGTGGTTGCCTTCTAGCATGTTCAATCGTTCACCGTAGCCTGTTACAAGCTCAACCACTGAATCTATCTGTTCCGCCTGAGTTTTCAAATCATCTAAACGTTCTCTTGTCGTGCGATGTCTCGTATCTTCACCGGTTCCCTCAGTGTCGGCCATTTCAACTTGGCTCTGATACCAACTGTCGCGGAGTCACTCGTTGCTAGTGAACTCGCATGTGGCACCTAATTCCCTAAGCTAGGTCAGCCTAATTCAACTCCCAAACTTGCGTGGCAACGCATTAGGTTAGAGACTTTCCAATTGTCAGCAAAGGATGCGATAGGCAGCGACGAGTAGAGGGGCAATCCCCCTTTGGGGGTAGACCCGCATCACGAGAGTGGTTTGAAACCACCTCAAACACGATGGCCCTAATATACGACATAATTAGAGCGACCAAGCACTAAGCAAGGCCCGAATGCACGAACTCAAGCCCACGAGGCTATCGTACGTATGGGTCGGGAGACACCAGCTGATGTCCCCCTATATAAGGATGAAACACCATCAGAGAGAAAATAACAAAAAAACCTCAAACGTATTGGTTTGACATACTGTCCATCCACCACACCAATACGCATCGCCCCACATCTTCTCCCATGCAACCGTGTCACGATCGCATCGCGTGCCCTGCTAGCACTATGTTGCGAACCCAACATGTCATTATGTCGCGTGCCCTCGTGGCCTAGGACTGAAGCTCTCGGAGTATCTACGGCAAAGCCCTCATGGCTTGATGACGCACCTATGATGTCCCAACTTCAATCTACCAATGTTTATACTAGTGGCACAAGTGGCCCTACAGCTAGCCTGGATGACTGCACTACGAGCCCACGTCACACCCCGCACTAACCCCAGGGACACATGCGCACACCAAATCACAGGGTCAGATCAGCACGAGATATAAATCTCTAGTGTGGCTAGTGTGGCTTAAGGGTTGGGGGGGGGGGGGGGGAGCGGTAGCCATCATGCCAAACCCCGTTCATTTGTTCACTCTTGCTTATGAATAGTCCAATGTGCACATCAATTGTAAAGGCTTTTTTGTGTAAACCAAGGTGAGTCAAATTTTAGGGATAAATTTCAATTTTTGAGATTAAAAGGCTTTCTTTGGCTTGGCTTCAAAGAGATGATCACTTTGTCAAGAGTTTCAATGGGTCAATGATTTTAGCTTTGCACCGCCCGTAAAAAGTGATACTTTTTATTAAGCAAACCCAGCCAGGTATCCAGGCTGGGTTAAATATGTTGCAACACGAATCAATCTAGGTCGGGCTTGGGTTATACGTTCCCGCACCTGGCCTAGATATATATATATATCCTTTTAAGATTATAAAAAAAAAATTCTTTTTAATTAAATATAATTTACTTAAATACCCTGAGATTAATCGTTGTTCGTTATAATCATTATCCGTTATAACCAAAGTATAAAAAATCGGTCGACACCGATATGTATCGGCGATACATATCGGTTTTCTGGCCAACCGATATGTATCAGTCCTGATACATATAAGGTATCGGAGGGATTCGTTCATCTATTCAACTTCAGCCTCTTTGTTTTCTTGTTTTAATATTAATTGCAGTTTTAACTACTATTTTATCCTATCCAAAAAACTACTACTATTTTAACTACAATTTTCATTATGCCTTTTCTACTTTTTGCAAATAGTGAGACTGCTGTTGACGCCCAACATGACAGTTATTTAATCCAACCTGGAAGCAACGCGCAGTTGGTATTTAATTCGTCGAAATTTAAAAGAAGCAAGTGTAAGTGGGCAACTCTAGTCACGCCTACCGTTTAGTGGAAGTGCCCACATCTCAAATCCCTTGAAAATCATTGATTGCATAAGATCAGATGATCTAGGTCATATTTCACGTAAATATTTTACAAAATAGATCTTGAGAGCATGGTTCACCTATTAGACGATCAATATTTGATTACATGCGTCACAGATCCCAAAAAATTGGCCTTTGAATTAGATGGCACATGTCACGCTCAAACGTGACTTTTACGCCATGTTTTGGGATCTGCATTATGTGAAATCAAGAACCTATTACCGTCTGATAGGTGCGCTATGATCCCAAAATCTATTATGCGAAAGATCTGGGGTAAACACTACCTAGATCATCTGATTCTATGCAATCAACAAATTTAAGGGATCTAGAATGTTGACAATTTTAGTAAATAGGTGGGTGCTAATATAGTTACCCATGTTTTTAAAAATTTATGCGCAAATGGTGCAGCGGTGACTTGTCACTTCTGATGTTCAGCTACCCATAAATCACAAGTTTTAGTATTTTTTTATAGTTTTTTATATTTAAAATATTATAATAAATATATCCTATAGACCATATGCATCGGATATGGTGCTTAGTGTTAAAATAATTCCTAGTTTATTTATTTCCACAACTACTTATATATATGATAGAGTAGTTTCTATTTTGACCAAAGAGGCATTATCCTAGTTGGTAACCTTCCTCCATTGTGAGGGAGGAGGTCGTGGGTTCAATACTCGCCCTCCACGCTGTTTCCCACCCTTGTCTTTACAAGGTTTGGGTTGTGGGTTGGGTTCTGTTAGTTAACCTTAGTGCTTCCTCACACTACTCCCCAACTGTCATATGTGTATGCGTGCCTGCTCTTCAGTTATCGAGATTGTCTCGACTTAAAATGGCCATATCAAAAAAAAAAAAAAAAAAATTCTATTTTGAATTTGAAAATGAATTTCAAATGTTTAAATTTTTTTTTATTTTTATAACAAAATGTTTAAATTTAAATTGTACGGAAACATTATAAATATCTTCACATGCAATCAAATTATTAAGAAATGGAATATTTGTCTAAAGTTTGATTCACTCCACAAATTCCAAAGAGGTCCACCCCCTCGAAGTGATTTTTTGGATCTAATTCTATCTTTTATTTTTAATTTTTTTATAAAATCTGTAATACGATATGGGATTGTTTCAATTGCTATTAGAGACATTCGATCAGAGCAACTTCGAATCATTCTTCAAAATGAAATCAAGATGTGATCGGTTCAAAGAAGCAGAAAATCATAGAAGCCCAAATGAGTTCAGAGCATTTATGGTGGAAAAGATTGAAGAGATAAAAGCAACGGCAGATCTTATAATCTACCATCTTGCAAAAGAGGAAGAAATAGAAGCCCCGGAGTTATTAGAAAATAAGAAATGAATGATTATAAATCATCATAGGAAAGGAAAAAATATGTGAATCTTCTTTAATTGTGTTAGCTCATCCTTACGAAGATCATGAACAAAAAGAACATATTGGCCAATATCAATTTCGTATTCAAGTTCAATAAGAGAATCGTGCCGTCGAATAAAAAAAGGCAAAGACAGTTATTATTGATCATAAAAATTATCATAGGACTTAATTAAGGAATAATTAGAGACGTCGATCAAGGAAAGGAGAGATTGCAAGAAAGCTATGCTCGAATAACCTCGCGATAAGCATTTAAGTAGGATCATAGTAGTGTGAAGACCCAGGCAGAACATTATAATTTTCAAAATTTCAACCTTGAGGACAAGGTTGATTTCAAGGAGGGTGGAATGATGCATTCTCTAATTTCAATGCACACAACTATGGTGTGCATGATTTACATGAAATAATTCTTTAGTTTAGTTATTTCCATAAATTACTAGATAAGATAGAGTAGTTTATATTTTGAATTTGAATATAAATTTCAAATGTTTAAATTTGAATTGTATAAAAAAATTATAAATTATCTTTTAACAGTATTATAAATTTCAAATGTTTATAATAAAAAAAAGTTCTTTCTAACAGTACTGATTTTTCTCTCCTCTGGGCAGGAGCTTTCTCTCTCCCTTTGTGAGAGCTTACTAGAGGTGACCTCGTTATCCTCTCTTCTAAACCATCCCAGTTCTCTATCCCAATTTTCTGCTTATTTCAAAACAACCTCCATTACCTTTTCCTTTTTTTTCCCTTTCATAACCAAATTTCCCCTTATCCCTCTCTCCTTAATATCCTTTCTCTCTTTGCCCCTCTGTTGCCATGGATTTTCTACACGAGGCTGTAATGACAAAACTGGTACTCACACTTGATGAAAAGATTGAAATAGAGGCAAACACAGAGGACATCATTGCTCATCAAGAAAGGGATCAGCATTGCATTCTTGGTAAAATCATATCAGGCCGAAAAATTATTAAAGAGTATAGAGGTAGTCAAAGAAACTTTTTTGAAGGTTTGGGATGCCATTCTAGATGTCAAAATCAGAGAGATGGATGAGAATACCTTTCTTTTCGTATTCTCTGATGAAGCAACTTTACAGCGTGTCCAAAAGATGGGACCTTGGACACTAGATAATAACCTGCTTGTCCTTCAAGAGTTCAGACCGGAGATTCCAGTGTCAGAGATGAAGTTTGACAAACTTCCATTCTGGGTGCATGCAGTGGGACTTCCTTCAGGTGCAATGAACTGTCAATGGGGAGAGCACATCAGAAATCACATTGGAAAATTTATCAGCATGGATGTTGAGGCGGATGGCACAAGGTGGGGCAAATCGTTATGGATTAAGGTTGAAACTGACATCACAAAACTAATCCGTAGAGGTTTTATATTCAAGCTTAACAACAAGGAACCCAGCTGGATTAAATTCCAATATAAAAGGCTGCCAACTTTATGTTACTGCTGCGGTATTATTGGGCATAATGAGAGAGATTATTGCTTACAACGAGAGGAGACAGCAGAGAGAAGTGATGAAAACCAACACTGCCCTTGGCTCCAAGCATCTCAAGTGTCCTTCACCAATAGGCAACCTAAAAACTCATATGGGGATCCCATTGAGAAGGAATTCTAGCACAATTTTCACGGTGGAGAGGACAGTCACCAGAGCCACCAGACCCAGTGCATGTCTCACAGTCGTGGGAGATGCAGAGGCATCAGTTACGGAGCAGCACGTACTTGGGAGTTACCATAATTTCAGAGAAATTGGGAGGCACGACGGCCGAGAATGTTAATGATGCAGTGGTTACTATGAAATGTGATAATCACGCCAATCATGCAGAAATCATGGAAAAGGAAACATCCAATAAGGGGACGCTTTGTCTTATTGAGGCACCCACAATGAAGGGAAAACGTTGGAGACTCAGAAGATAATGGGTTGAGAATGACTTTGCTACTAGGCCGGGTCGGGGACTCAAAAAATTCACACGCTTGGCCTAAAAAATAAAGGTCCACCGCAAATCAAGCACTAGACCCAAAAGATTCAAAAATGTGAAATTGAGTTGATCCTGATCATAGCGAAGATGAAGGCAACATGGCCAGAGCGCCAAAGCTTTAAAAAGTCGATCGGGAATCAGATTACAATAAGGTACCCTTAAACTGTTTGCTTGTGGAAGATCAATTATAGGTGGAGGCTGCAATGCAGCCCTGCCGGGAACAATGAAACGCCTTGCTTGGAACTGTCGGGGTATTGGGAACCCCAGACAGTTCAAGAGCTTTGCCAATTCCAGGCAAGCCCACAATGCGAGGGATTCAGAACCATCATGAACTTTTGCACCAACATGAGAAGAGAGGGGCCTAAGTTAGGAACGATGAACAGATCAAGGGATTCAGAGCCGTCATGAACTTTTGCTAGTTCAAAGACTTTGGGTATGTTGGGCCAAATATACTTGGTGCAATGGAAGGTCGGGGGAAAAATTTGTAGAATAAAGGCTGGATAGAGGTTTCTGCAACAGTGATTGGTTCTCAATGTTCCCTAATGCAAGAATTAAAACTCGGGTGCATTATTTTCGATCATCATCTGCTTTGGATCAACACCAATCCAAGGACTGAAATCCTCCATCATGGTCCAAATCAATTTAGATTCGAAGCGCTATGGTTGACGTCTGATGAATGTAATGGGGTTATTGAAAACAATTGGGATGAAGCATACACTAATGACCCAATTACACAGGTCGTTCCTACTATAGAAAAGGTAGCTAGGGCTGGCTAGGTGGAATAAGGAGAAGTTCGGCAACACTTCCACAATATAAACACGAAGAAATTATATCTCCAAAATCTTTTGAACAAACCTGATGATCTTAGAGACCCGGCTGAAATCACAACTCTCAAAAAAGAAATGCATGCTCTCTTAAATCAAAACGAAATGCTTTGACACCAAAGGTCAAGGGAAATGTGGATGAAATGTCGGGACAAAAATACGGCATACTTCCATGCAATAGCTTAGAACTGAAAATGAAGAAATCACATTGAATGTTTGTATGATAGCTTCAGGCAGTGGAAATCTTCAACAGAGGACGTGGTGGAGATCATACAAGGCTACTACCAACAAAAAATTACAATTGATAATGCTGGCCGAATTAATGAAGCTCTTCAGATGGTTCAACCAAGAATTACTGATGCTCAGAACGACATGCTTTGCACCGAGTTCACACCTAAGTTCGACATGCTCTCTTCCAGACGCACCTACTCAAGGCACTGGGCACCGATGGTATGCCAGCACTTTTCTTTCAAAAATTTTGGACCATTGTTGGCAATTCTATCACTAAAATGATACTAGTTTTTTTAAATGTGGGTAGTCCTATACATATCATTAACAAAACCCATGTTGTTTTGATTCCCAAAGTCACCTATCCTTATCATTAACAAAACCCAAGTTGTTTTGATCCCCAAAGTCAAGTGTCCTACCAAAATCATTGAATTTCATCTGATAAGTTTGTGTAATGTAGTTTACACAATTATTGCAAAGGTCCCTGTGAATCAACTCAATACAGTTTTACCTTTATTATATCGGAATTGTGAATCGACTCAAAACTGTTTTACCTTGTATTATATAGGAAAATCAAAGCGCCTTTGTCCCTGGGAGGCTGATCTCCGATAATATCCTTGTTGCTTTTGAGGCTAGCCATTACTTCAAAAATAAAAGAAATGGTGCTGATGGCAATTGCGCAATCAAACTGGACATGAGCAGGGCCTCCAATCGACTTGAATGGTCTTTTTTTAGAAAGACCCTTGTGAGGATGGGCCTAAATGAAAGATGGATTACCTTAATTATGGGGTGCGTGACCTCGGTCTCTTACTCATTCCATATCAATGGGCAAGTTTATGGAAATCTCATCCCCGAACGTGGTCTCCGCCAAGGAGATCCACTATCCCCTTACCCGTTCATAATTTGTGCCAATGTTGTCTCAAGTTTGTTAATAAATGCAGTCCAAAGAGGGTCTATTTCTGGTGTTAAAACATGTAGGAATGTGCCAATAATCTCTTCTTTTCCAATGATAGCACGTTATATATCAAAGCCTGGTTGGAAGAATGTATGGAGGCTCCTCGTATCCTAAAACTTTACGAGGAAGCATCCGGGCAACGTATAAAATTTGAGAAGACGGCTATCACTTTTTGTCCAAATGTGAAGGCAGGTACCAGAAGAACAATCTAAGGGATTATTGAAGGTGTAGGAGGATTCAAAATTTTCTAAATATTTGGGTCTTCCCTCGATTATTGGTAGATTCAAAAAGAAAATCGTTGAAATCATCAAAAGATCGCATTTGGTCAAAACTCAAAGGATGGAAGGAAAAATTGCTCTCAATAGCAGGAAAGGAGGTGATGATAAAAGCAGTGGCCCAAGCGATCCCGATATATGTCATGGGGTACTATAAGATTCTGAAGACACTTCTAAAGCAGTGGGGCAATGATCCAAAGAATAAACCTATTCACTGGGCAGCCTGGGAGAAGATGTGTTATTCAAAGAAAACAAGGGGGGCTCGGTTTCCGTGATCTCGAGGCCTTCTAGCAAAACAATGATGGAGGCTTCTCGCACACCAATATTCCTTCCTGTATCGAGTCCTAAAAGCTAGGTACTTCCTGCATACCACTTTTCTTAATGCAAAACAAGGGGCAAATCAATCTTATTCTTGGACCAGCATTCTATCCCCCCGAAGAACCATTGTAAGAGGATCAATCTGGCGTATTGGTGACGGCAAAAACATTAGTATCTGGGAAGATCGTTGGATCTTGAGACAAACCACTTTCAAACTCCTCTCTCATAAAGGAGAAAACAATATTGAATGGGTTGCAGATTTACTTCATGGTGGGGTTAGAAGGCGGAACGAAGATATAATTCGTGGCGTTTTCATGGATGATGATGCTAACTTGATTCTCAATATCCCGCTCTCCAACTCGCGTGATGAAGATCGAATACCGTGGGACTATGATAAAAAAGGAGATTTGTCAGTCAAACGCACTTATTATACTGCACTTACGGAAAAAAGAGAGACCACAAGTGAGGGGAAATCTGGAGGAAAATTTGAGACTATAATGCCCCAAACAAAATTAAGCATTTTGCTTGGAGGGCTTGTAAAAATCTTCTCCGGTCGGTGTGAAGCTTGATATCAAAATGAATCATGGTGATCCAACTTGTGCAGATATCAAAATTAAGCATTTTGCATGTCTGAAGGGACTACACTTTGCGGCGGAGAAAGGGATCTCTGTCGCCGAGGAGAATCGGCAACTCTAGGATATTGGAGGAATTATCCTTGATATAAACAAGACCTTATCTTATTGTAATTTTGTTAAAAGATAGGCAAACAAAGTAGCCTATGGACTAGATAAAATAGGGTACTCCGACTCCCTCCCTCGGATTAACCTTAACGAAATTTCTACTTTCTTTAAAAAAAAAAAAAATTTAATTATAAATATCATCACATGCAAGGAATGAAATATTTGTCTAGAGTTTGATTTACCCAAACACGATGGTAACACACGACGTAACTAGAGCGGCTCACTAAGTAAGGCCTGGATGCACGAACTCAAGCCCACGAGGCTATCGTATATGTGAGTCGGGGGACACCAACTCATGTCCCCCTATATAAGGGTTAAATACCATCAAAGGGAAAATAACGGAAGAACCTCAAACATATTAGTTTGACATACTGCCCATCCACCACACCAATACGCCCATGACACCCCACATCTTCCCCCATGCGACCGTGTTGCAACCACATCGCGTACCCTGCTGGCACTGTGCCGCGAACCCAACATGCCTCCATGTCGTGTACCCTTGTGGCCCACGACAAAAGCTCTTGGAGTATTTATGGCGAAACTCTCATGACTTGCTGACGCACCTATGATGCCCCAACTTCAATCCACCAATGCTTGCACTAGTGGCACAAGTGGCCCAACAGTTAGTGAATGGCGCCAGCCCATCGCCACACCCTACCCCACCAATTGTGTTGATGCCCCATCGACATCGCCTTCAAGTACTCCCTCAAAGCAGTTTGGAATGATGGTTAGTCACTCTCAAGTTCCCAAGTAATTTTGGCCTCGGGTAAGCCCCTCCATTTCAAAAGGTACTCCACAGGAAAATCATTCTGAATGTCATCTCTTCGTTTGTTTGATTGATGAGCAAGGATCTCTTCTACCTGTCTCTTCGACTCTAAACCAACGTTTGTTGCAGCGCAAGTCGACAAGCTCCTAGCGGGGTCCTCCGAATCTGCTCGATACGGCTTCAAGCAACTGACATGAAATATATGGTGTACTCTCAACCAGGGAGAAAGTTGCACCTGAAACGAAACATCATTAATCTGCTTCGTGATTAGGAATGGCCCATCATACATGCAAACCAACCTTGTGTGTTTTCATCTAAAAAACTTGAGCTATGCAGGATTAAGTTTCACCAGGACTTTATCACCTACGTTCAACTCGATAGGTCGTCATCCCTGATCGGCCCATTTCTTCATTCGCTTAGCGACCTTCTCCAGATAGGCCCTAGCGATCTCAGTATTTCTCTGCCACTCTCTTGTAAAATGGTAGGCTGACGAGCTTCATCCTGTGTATCTCATGGTAACAGGCGCGTCGAGGTTTTTAGCTCAACTTAAACGGGCTCCTGTTTGAGGCTGAACTCTTCTGCAGATTATGATAAAATTGTGCTATGTCCAACAACTAAACCCAATTCTTCTGGTTGGCACTGACAAAATATCTCAAATACTGCTCCAAGATAGCATTCACCCTTTCAGTCTAACCGTCAGTTTGAGGATGTATGCTGGATGAGAAGTTCAATTTCATCTCCAAAATCTTTAATACCTCTGACCAAAACTTGCTAGCAAATCGCAGATCTCTACCGCTAACAATCACTTACGGCACTCCCCAATACTTCACAACATTGCTGACAAACAATCGTGATGCTTACTCTGTATTATAATGTAATAGTGCTGGAATGAATATTGCATACTTTGAAAATTGATCCACAATCACCAAGATGGACCCGAGCTCCCCTACTTTTGGCAAGGTAAAGATGAAATCAAAAAAGGCGCTCTTCCATGGTCGTGATGGCACTGGTAAAGGCTGTAGGAGCCCAAACGGCTTGGCTCTCTCAACCTTGTCTTATTAGCATATTAGGTAGGTCCTGACATACTCCTCCATATCATCTTCTATCTTGGGCCAATAATAATGCATCTCTAATAAGGTGAGTGCGCGATGAATTTCTGGATGACCTGCCCACAATGTATCATGGCATTCCTTAAGGAACTCTCTCCTAAGGTTTCTCACTTTTTACACATAGAAACGACCTCTCTTGGTCGCCAATAGTCCTTCCTCAGTCCAGAATTGACGTTTTCTCCCCTCTTCTGCCTGCTATAGGATGGTCCTCGCGAGAGGATTAAGATTTAGCCCATTGTGCAGCCAATCGGGGATAGTTGAGCTAACGCGGCTAGCTGCAGCCTACTCTTTAATTTTAAATGCTGCCAACTCTGCTTTACAGCTTGAAGCATCTGTCACCTTATTGGTCCTGTCGGGCTTGTACACCAAGTCCATATCGAACTCGACTAAAAAGTCTTGCCAACGGGCTTCGACGATAACTTCTTTTGTGTCTGAAAATAGCTAGTCGCAACGTTATCGATCATTACCAGAAATTTGGACCCAAGTAGGTAGTGCCTCCACGTCCTTAGACAATGTGCTATCGACATCATCTCCTTTTCTTGAATCATATATCATCGCTCGGTATCGTTCAACTTTCTGCTCTCAAAGGCCATCAGATGTTCTTTTTGCATTAACACTTCTCCTATGACATAATCGGAGGCATCCGTGTGTACCTCAAACTGCTTGGAGTGATCGCATAGCTTCAA
The DNA here is from genome assembly GCA_021018995.1 of Chloranthus sessilifolius. Taxonomy (NCBI): domain Eukaryota; kingdom Viridiplantae; phylum Streptophyta; class Magnoliopsida; order Chloranthales; family Chloranthaceae; genus Chloranthus; species Chloranthus sessilifolius. Next base: position 22,782,611 of record CM037588.1, read on the forward strand.
CACAGGGTCACTCATGACCACCGATTTCAGATCCTCGAATGCCCTTTGGCACTTCTCAGACCACTGTCACGGTCGATCCTTCTTCAGCAAATCGATCAATGGTGCTGCTCGGTGTGAATATCCATAGATGAACCTTCTGTAATAATTGATGAGGCCCAAAAATTATCGCTCTTAGATGGCACGAACTTTCTCAAGGTCCATACTGATATTTCCTCTCCTAACGCTGTGTCCCAAGAACACCTGCTCTTGCACAAACGAGCACTTTTCCTTCTTCACATAAAGTTGGTTCTCTCATAGTACACTGAAGATGGTTTGGAGGTGGATGAGATGTTCCTCTAACGTGTTGTTGTACACGACGATATCATACAGATACACCACCACGAATTTGTTGAGGTAGGCATGGAACAACTCGTTCATCAGAGTGTGGAATAATTTGTCCTTCTCAAACATGTCCTTGATGTCCAACATCAAGGCGGAGAACTGCTTCACATATTCTCTCATTGTGCTGGTGTGCTGCAGCTTTCGTATCTTACGTCGGGCAATGAATTCGACATTCTCTGGCAAGAACTAAACGTTCAACTCTCTCTCATATCTTCTCATGTATCAATAACGCAACGCCCACCTTAAATATCTTCATACCGCGTACGCCACTACAACTTGGCATCCCCCTCGAGGTACATGGTTGTTGTGACCACTTTCATGTCTTCTGTGGCGGGTGGCACGACACCAAAGTATTATTCCATGTCCCACAAGAAATTTTCTAGTTCCTTTGCGTCGCGAGCTCCCCCGTAGGATCGTAACTCAGGTATCTCCTAAGCCGATCGCCCTCATCAAAACGTTCACTTTGGAGGTCAAGTCTTCGATCTGTAATAGAAGGGCTTCGACGGTGCCCCTCGTGTCTTCAGTGAGAATCTCCATGTTCTTCGCTAACGTGGCGTGGTTGCCTTCTAGCATGTTCAACCATTCACCGTAACCTGTTACAAGCTCAACCACTAAATCTATCTGTTCCGCCTGAGTTTTCAAATCATCTAAACGTCCTCTTGTCGTGCGATGTCTCGTATCTTCACCGGTTCCCTCAGTGTCGGCCATTTCAACTTGGCTCTGATACCAACTGTCGCGGAGTCACTCGTTGCTAGTGAACTCGCATGTGGCACCTAATTCCCTAAGTTAGGTCAGCCTAATTCAACTCCCAAACTTGCGTGGCAGCGCATTAGGTTAGAGACTTTCCAATTGTCAGCAAAGGATGCGATAGGCAGCGACGAGTAGAGGGGCAATCCCCCTTTGGGGGTAGACCCGCATCACGAGAGTGGTTTGAAACCACCTCAAACACAATGGCCCTAATATACGACGTAATTAGATCGACCAAACACTAAGCAAGGCCCGAATGCACGAACTCAAGCCCACGAGGCTATCGTACGTATGGGTCGGGAGACACCAGCTGATGTCCCCCTATATAAGGATTAAACACCATCAGAGAGAAAATAATAAAAAAACCTCAAACGTATTGGTTTGACATACTATCCATCCACCACACCAATAGGCATTGCCCCACATCTTCTCCCATGCAACCGTGTCACGACCGCATCGCGTGCCCTGCTAGCACTATGTTGCGAACCCAACATGTCATTATGTCGCGTGCCCTCGTGGCCTAGGACTGAAGCTCTCGGAGTATCTATGGCAAAGCCCTTATGGCTTGATGACGCACCTATGATGTCCCAACTTCAATCTACCAATGTTTATACTAGTGGCACAAGTGGCCCTACAGCTAGCCTGGATGACTGCACTACGAGCCCACGTCACACCCCGCACTAACCCCAGGGACACATGCGCACACAAAATCACAGGGTCAAATCAGCACGAGATATAAATCTCTAGTGTGGCTAGTGTGGCTTAAGGGTTGGGGGGGGGGGGGGGGGAGCGGTAGCCATCATGTCAAACCTCGTTCATTTGTTCACTCTTGCTTATGAATACTCCAATGTGCACATCAACTGTAAAGGCTTTTTTGTGTAAACCAAGGTGAGTCAAATTTTAGGGATAAATTTCAATTTTTGAGATTAAAAGGCTTTCTTTGGCTTGGCTTCAAAGAGATGATCACTGTCAGTATGGCTCTCAATGGGCCGGGCTGGATTTTAGCCTGCACCCGGCCCAGAAAAAGTGATACTTTTTATTAAGCAAACCCAGCCAGGTATCCAGGCTGGGTTAAATATGTTGCAACACGAATCAATCTAGGTCGGGCTTGGGTTACACGTTCCCGCACCTGGCCTATATATATATATATATATATATATATATATATATATATATATATATATATATATATATATATCCTTTTAAGATTATAAAAAAAAAATTCTTTTTAATTAAATATAATTTACTTAAATACCCTGAGATTAATCGTTGTTCGTTATAATCATTATCCGTTATAACCAAAGTATAAAAAATCGGTCGATACCGATATGTATTGGCGATACATATCGGTTTTCTGGCCAACCGATATGTATCAGTCCTGATACATATAAGGTATCGGAGGGATTCGTTCATCTATTCAGCTTCAGCCTCTTTGTTTTATTGTTTTAATATTAATTGCAGTTTTAACTACTATTTTATCCTATCCAAAAAACTACTACTACTTTAACTACAATTTTCATTATACCTTTTCTACTTTTTGCAAATAGTGCGACTGCTGCTGACGCCCAAAATGACAGTTATTTAATCCAACCTGGAAGCAACGCGCAGTTGTATTTAATGCGTCGAAATTTAAAAGAAGCAAGTGTAAGTGGGTAACTCTAGTCACGCCTACCGTTTAGTGGAAGTGCCCACATCTCAAATCCCTTAAAATCATTGATTGCATAAGATCAGATGATCTAGGTCATATTTCACCCAAATATTTTACAAAATAGATCTTGAGAGAATGGTTCACCTATTAGACGATCAATATTTGATTACATGCGTCACAGATCCCAAAAAAATGGCCTTTGAATTAGATGGCACATGTCACGCTCAAACGTGACTTTTAGGCCATGTTTTGGGATCTGCATTATGTGAAATCAAGAACCTATTACCGTCTGATAGGTGCGCTATGATCCCAAGATCTATTATGTGAAAGATCTGGGGTAAACACTACCTAAATCATCTGATTCTATGCAATCAACAAATTTAAGGGATCTAGAATGTTGACAATTTTAGTAAATAGGTGGGTGCTAATATAGTTACCCATGTTTTTAAAAATTTATGCGCAAATGGTGCAGCAGTGACTTGTCACTTCTGATGTTCAGCTACCCATAAATCACAAGTTTTAGTATTTTTTTTATAGTTTTTTATATTTAAAATATTATAATAAATATATCCTATAGACCATATGCATCGGATATGGTGCTTAGTGTTAAAATAGGCCGATGCGTATCGGTATCGGCCGATATGTATCGGCCGAGTCTTATCGGCCTCGGGCACACCGATACCTGAGACTGATACCGATTTTGATACCTTGGTTATAACTATTGTGCAACCGTTGTCCGTTATAATCATTGTGCAACTGTTGTCCTTTCAAACAATCCTTGTCCATTATAACTATTGTGCAATAAATTAAAATGAAATATTTAAATAAAAGCATGTATATGAGCCTCTATAATGTTAATATAATTATTTAATTAAATTTTTAACCTTCTTTTGTTAGAAAAATAGTCTAAAAAAAGAGCCCCCAAAAAATAGTCCAACCAATTTTATTAGAAAAAAATTGTCAAAAAAAAATCTCAAAAAACGCCCAAGCCCGGCCCGGGTTAGGTACATCGCAACCTGGGGTAGGGGCCGGGCTTGGGCTGAGTACATCGCAACCCGAGTGAGGGCCGGGATGAAAATTTGGGAACTCGGCCCGGGTAGGTTTGGGCCGAGTTGAACCCCAGCCCGGCCCTAATCCGGCCTAAATGTGAGCATTGTTACCTAGTCGGAATTCAGGAAAATGGCAAGGCAAAAAATGAAAAAAAAAAAAAAACATGAGAAAATGGGTAAAAGTTGGAAAAATAAATTTAGAAGCATTTGGGAAAAAGTTATGAAATATTTAGAAATATTTAAAATAAATATCTTTTTGACAAAAATAAGGAAAATTTCAGAAAAAAATCATAAGAAACGCATTTAAAACTTTTAAAAAAATACAAGTTTTAAATATGTTTTCAACATTTTATGTAACAAACATGTTTTAAATGAATTTTTTTCATAAAAACACCGATTTTTGTAGCAATAAATGTGAGACTTGTTTTTTAGGGGGTTTTATCGAAACAAAGGAAATATGAAAAGATACCTCTTTGCCCGTAATTCAGGTAACAAGTAAATGAACAGGATTCAATCAGCCAACGTTTACCGATGGCCAATTAGGGAGCTTGGTTAGGCATCCTTAGGCGCTCCGGTTAGGTGCACTCTCAGCTTAAAATCAATGGACATGTAGATATTACATATATTCAGATATTGTAAGCAAAGAACATGTACTTGGAATTTTAAAAAATATTGGACATCTTGTCAAATGGTGTAAGTCAATTTGGCCTTCTAATAAAAATCGGTAAGCTTCACCTACTAACAGAAATTTGTCATTTCTTAACACTTTTGGACATCTTGTCAAATTGGAAGTCCATTGTCCTAATAATCAGTGACACTGCCATATGAATAATGGCATGAGGGTCAAGATGACCTTTAGTTCTAACAGATTTCAACCACTACCAGCCACAAAACCCACAATGCCATCTGAGCATTGCCCAGAATTCAAATGTGGCTGACAAGTATCTAGCTGTTAACCCTAATCTGTCAACACCATGTGTATAAAAACCAACTTAATTGGCTGAGAACATTACATTCTATAGGGATGCTTGACAAATGGTTTTTTTAAGCACTAAGGAGAACATATCTGAGCTTCAGCAAAACGCTAAAGATATATAGAAGACCATAGACAAACCAAAAGGAGACCGCAAAAAAGAAACTAGAGAGCAGCCCCAGGAACCTCCGGGAGGATCCCGTGGAAGCAGCAGCCAACTGGATCCAGCCTAAACCTCTTCCATCTCATGTATCTCCTCCCTAATCTCGTCACCCAGCTCCGGACCCAAAGTTGCATGAAGCCAGTTTATAATGTCGTACCTGATGAAAGTCAACTTGTGGGGCATCTCTATGACCACCCTGAATACTCTGTCACGTCTTTCTAGACAAATTCCCCACAGTTGCCACGTGAGCCACCTCCCAATAGGAAATAATACTTCCAGTGAAGTGGTAGCCTTTCCACGCTGCAACTAGCGAGCTCACCGATTGTGGAGAGCACCAACTCGTCCTACAATGCTGCGGGATCAATCCTCAGACCTGAAAGGTGAAATCACAATGAACCAGAAGATGAGTAGATGACTAGCAGCTTCCAGGCCATTGCCACACAAAGCACAGATATTTCAGAGGCTCATCCCCTTCCTATTAAGCTGATCAATCATTAAGATCTTTTCCCACACTGCTGTCCAAAGGGAAAACCTGATCCCTGGTGGACCTTTAGCCTTCCACATCTTCACCCAAGCTGGTCCTACAAATGGTCTTCGGCAAAGATGCCCGTTCTTCAAGGCCAGCAGTCTTTTGTCCGAGCCTTGGCCTGTGGCCTTGCAATGATACAGATCGTTCAGCAGGGCACTCATTTCCCCCATCTCGTCGTTTTCAGATTTCTCGCAACTCGATCTTCCAGAATATTTAGGGCCAGACTTGCCAGTAACATCAGCAATACTAGTATTCTTATAAATAGCCAGGAGATGCACATTCAAGAACCTATCTCGATAGGTAGCATTCCAGTTCCACACATATTCCCAGAAATGGAGGGCCCTATTGAACTCCAGAGCCATTTCCCCAAGAGAGCTCGATTTGTTTCCCTCAATCTGAGGATCCCTCCTCTTTAGGGAGCAGGCAGGTCTCCAAATTTATCAAACGCACTTTCCTGCTATCACTTCTTCCTTCCCACAAAAATTTCCTTTCAATGGCTTCCAAGCAGTTGATCGCTCCAACCGGGCACTGAAACATAGACAAGAACACCGGAATATTGGAAAGAGTTCTCTTAATAAGCGTAAGTCTCCCTCCAAGAGACGGAAGATGCATTTTCCAAGCAGCCAGCCTTCTCTCAAACTGTTCAATCACCAGATTTTCCAGAGGGCCTTGCCCATAACAACGGGAGACCAAGATAAGTCAAAGGAAGTTTGTCCCACCAATGACCAATATGACTAGAGAGGTACCCGTAGCGAAACCAGGATTTTCATCCAGCCGGAGAGTAAGTGGAATTATATTTAATTTTTTTATAAATTATATACATATAAAATAATTTATAATTATTTATTTATAAAATATAATTTTCACCAAAATTGCATACAAAAAAGAAACTTTTCATTAACAAGATATTAATAATTATATAACTAATAAACGCATATCCTAATACATCCAAATTTAACCTTGATCGTCAAATAACTAATAAACGTATGACATTCACATTTAGGTAATTAGTGCTTTAGGAAATTATGGTTTTAGGCATTTCGAATAGGATTGTACATTTTTTGGGTCGAACCAACAAAACCAGATTGAACCGCTGATTTTGGTCCGGTTTAGATGGGTACCGGTTTCGGTTTGGTTTGGCAAAAAGAAAATCCAAAAAAGAAATTAGGAAAATTTTAATGTGCACGTAGAACTTATAGGAAAAGCAAAACCAACCGAACCAAACCCAAACCAAATCGAATCAGGTTAGTTTCTTTTAACAGTTGGACGGTTTGGTTTGGTTTGGTTTGGTTTGAACATTTAGAAACCGATTAGAACTGGTTTGGTTTGTTGTTTTGGTCCAAAACTGGAAAAACCGAACCGAATACACCTCTAATTTCGAATTTAGGAAATTCGGGCTTTAGGCATTTCGAATTTAGGGAATTAAGAGTTTAAAGCTTTAGGCATACATGATTGTATAAGGGTTTTGATTTTATTGAATTCGAGCTCTAGGGTTTAGGGGCTACGAAAACCCTAATTCACATAATCGCGTTCACATCCTAAATAATTACACATTTATACAAAGTAACAAAATTATCTATAAAATTATAAAATTTCACAAAAAAATCCAAATTATACAAAGTCATCTACACATCCTAAAAATAACTCTAATATATCATCAAATATGAAATAAAATTACCTCTGATCTAGTTTGATCCGACAATTCCGTTGCCAGCAAATCTTAACTCAAACGATTCCGATTTGGGCAATCCAACGCATCCGATTGCGATACAGTCATACAATCTACGTAATGTAATTAACTATTAAAACTATTATTGAAAAAAATTTATAACCTGAAAAAAAATAGACTATTGGGACAAAGGTCAAAGGCTTATAGCCCACATGGGCCACGCAGCCCTTACCCATAAATTTTGGCGTTCAGAGTGGGCTAGGCTTAGAGAGAGAAACAATCAAACAAATAGAGGGTGCTAGGTTAGGCTTAGAGAGAGAAACAATGAGAGAAAGAGAGGAAGGGCTAGCTAGAGAAACAGAGAGAGCTAGAGCCTGGAGTTGTGGAGTTGGGCTAAGGCTTAGAGAGAGAAACAAAGAGGGAGATGGAGAGGGAGATGATGAAGAAAAAGAAGAAGAAGAAGAGGGTTTCTCACCTAAAAATTTGGGCGGCAGGTAGTGGCGACTAGGGGTGTATTCAGTTCGGTTTGGTCGGTTTTGGACCAAAACCACAAACCAAACCGGTCTTAATCGGTTTCTAGATTTTTAAACAAAACTAAATCGTCCAACTCTTAAACCAAACCAACCCGATTCGATTCGGTTCGGTTCAGTCGGTTTCAGTTTTCGTATAAGTTCTACTTGCACATCAAAATTTTCTCAACTTCTCAACCGATTTTCCTATAAGTTCTACTTTACCACTTTAGGATTTAGGAATAGGCTAAAGGCAAGGGTAGGGTTTTATATAAAAATATGCATTTTACTTAAATGCCTTTTAAAATTAATCAAATCCCGCACCTATATATATATATATATATATATATATATATATATATATATATATATATATAATTACTTAACAAACTACATTCGGTTAGGTCGGTTTCGGCTTGGGGAGGCTTGGAACCGAAACCAAACCAAACTTTTCGGTTTTCCTTTTTTTCAAACCAAACCCAAACCGTTACCCGTCCAAACTGGACCAAATTAGGAGGTTCTGTCAGTTTGGTCGGTTCAGTCAAAAAAATGCATAGCCCTAGCGGCGACAAGCGGATGGATCGCCAAGTCGTAGGCTGGGAGAGGCTTGATCAGGCGACGGAGAGAGAGAGGGCGCCGTGACATTGAGTCAAACAGAGGGTGACAGAGAAGAGGGAGGGCGACAAAGAAGAGAGGAGAGAAAACAAATTGTTGGGCTTGGCCGCATGGGCTTTGCCTTCTTAGCCTTGAGATTAGAGAGAGAAACAGAGATAAAGATGGAGAGTAAGAGGAAGAAGAAGAAGAAGAGGGTCTCTCACCTAAAAACTTGGGTGGCGATAAGCGGGTGTATCGCCAGCTAGAAGATAGTTGATCGGGCGACAGAGAGAGAGAGGGCGTCGACGCGTCGCGGGCCTCACTGCATCAAGCCAGAGAGAGGGCGACAGAGGAGGAAAGGAGAGTAGGATGAGACGTTGAGTTGTCGTTTTGCATTTTTAGGCTTAAAGCTTAAAGGAGTTTTAAAAAAATAATAATAAATAAAATAAGGATTTGGTTGAGTGCATGCGCCCGCCCGCACTCGCCCATGAATGGGTCCGCCGCTGGCCTGCAAGCTCCTCATCCCCACATGCACGCCCATCAAGGTTGTCTTTTAGAGGTTAATATTCTGCCCGACAAACTTTGAGAATGGAAAAAAATAAAAATCTCAGTGAGAAAACATCCCAAAAGCCCAGCCATCAAGCAATTCACAAGCCTTAGAAGCCTATAGGAGAGACATGTGTCCACATGGGCACACATGGAAGCAAGAGCAGTTGCAGTGAATGAAGGTTGAACCCCTCAAGAGGTGTTAAGTGCTAGACAGATGAAGAACAACACCCCAGAGCAATGAGCTAGTTGTGGAAACAAAGGGTATAACCTGTCGAGAGGTTAATTCGACTTGTCCATAGGTTTAGATGCTTAGAATGAAGACGTCAAGAGGTTAGGTGTTTAATATATGAAGCTGTTGAGAGCTTCCCAGTACCTGTCAAGGAGTTGAGGCTGAAGAAATTAACCTGTCGAGAGGTTCTAAAAGTGTATTGTAACCTGTAGAGAGGTACTGAGGAAGAAAAGTGAAGATCTCGACAGGTTTGATTCAACCTGTCGAATGAATCAAGCTACAGCAGCACCATCCAGTTGAAGCCTCACCTGAAGCTACATGCATTTGCGACAGGTTGAGCCAACCTGTCAAGAAGCAGAAGAGGACATGCCGAGCACTCAAATGGAACTGTATAACTAGTCGACAGGATGCTCTATAACTTGTCGAGAGGATATAAGGAACTCGTACAGAAGGAGAGAATTTCTGTCAACCTGTAGAGAATTCACATCATCTTGTTGAAGAGTCCCCAATCCTGTCGAAAGGCGCATGCAACTTGTCGAATGAAGGGCCAATAAGACTCATAACCCGTCGAGAGATTCCCTGAACGTCTCGACACTCGAAGTTGGAACTTCTCAATTCTAGCCTCTGCAGTTGCCAACTTCAGTGCCTTGTGCACACATTCCAAGGCACATCAGCAACCCTTGGGGGTATTTTTGGAAGTCATATGGGCACAAATGGGGATTCTAATCACTTCACATATGCTCGTCCTATTTGGACCAATCAGTGGAGAGTTCAAGAAGCAAGAGTAAGCCACATCAGCAGCTCAGACTAACTGAAATATTCCCTTGAGCTTTGATTGGCTAAAACAGATCTGAGGATAGAGAGGAAGAGTACAAAGCCTGAAGAATTTACAGAGTTAGCCATCTAGAAATTGAGAGAGCTGAGGCCAAATCCGATTTCCCATCTCCAACATTCTTTCCCTCTTCCTTCTTCCCTCATTCTCTCCTTAGCCAATCATGGTTGGCTAAACCCCTTCAGTAGCTAGGGTGAGGTTGAGAGCTGTAAATTGAGAGGTTCAAGGCCTTGTATATAGATTGGATGTTGCACAGATTGCAGATCTGAGCACATTCATTATAAGTTGTATTGAATCAGTAAATTGTGAATTATAGAGTTAATTTTGATATGTAAATCTTGTGATTGTCATTTGATTTTCTAGATTAGATATCTCTGTGGATGCCTGAGCTTGTAGCCTTGCATCTACAATATCTGCAATAGCTTAATTGTTCCAATTAAGATCCTTGAACTAGAGGGATCTCTGGGATGATCTGTGACCATTTAAGTGGACATATCATAGCATTAGGATCACTCCAATTCTCTGATCTGTGTTGGATTTTTATACCTTGCATATGAGCTTGTAGCCAGATGAAGGATTGTTGTAAATCAGTTCTATGCATTGCCTTGGAACCAATTGATTTTCAGTAAAAACCAAAATCCCTAGTTGTCCATAACAGGGAAAATCTAGAAGAATAATCAATAGATGGATGAAGCCCCAAAAAGATTCATTAAACTAAATAAAGGGGATGCTACTAACCCCCCATGAAACGCTGAATACTATGCACTCAATCAATCCATTGGGAAATTTTTGCCTTTTTAACCTTTAATAATAGAAATAAGCAACCCCTCACCACTTCTTCATTTTATAAATCCTCATCTATTTCTCTGCCTTCACTTGAAATCTCCTATTGCCTTATTCTTCTTCTCGTTCTTAGCCTTGACTTCTATGATGACAATATCTGCAACGAATGTCGAGATAAATAGTGGAAACGAATGTGCTAGTGGGTTACTGGACAATTTTTGCATAATGCTTGCCAATTTCCAGAGGTTCTCTATTGTTAGTCTGAACTTTTGTGATGATGATCTCTACGACAAATCTGTAGAAAAATGGTGAAAACAGGCGTTGCGATCGAGGACCAACTGGTTGTCAGTTTGGGTGCAATGCTTGTTGATATTGTCCCCAACTTGTTGCAGTTTCTCAAGCGAAATCAGCAGGTTTCCTGAAAGCTTTTGGCACTAACTCTGGCCAACATCACCATCGACATTACCAAGCTCAGGGAGACTGGCTTCGACGAGAAGAATAAGAATAAGAGGCAAAGGGGTGCGCTTATTTTTTATTATCGAAGGTTAAAATGACAAACCTAGGAACTTTTAAGTGGGAGATATTTAGTGAGTTATGTGGGGGTCAGTAACAACACCCTAAATAAGTGGAAGCACATTGGATTACATCTACCCAATAGATATAGATGACATTGGTTAAGATGACAAAGAAGATTGTGTAAGTGCCATTTTCAGTTCAAGTGAGGGTTAGCGAGTTATTTCTAGGTTTTACCTAGTAAACTATCCCGACCTATCATTACTCATTATGAAAGGATATTTGTCAAATAAAATATTTCGGGAATCCCGTATATATGTATTAAAAAAGGTTTTGTAAAACGAGCATCCTGCATCATGAGGGCAAGTGGAAATTTATCTAATTTTTGTTTTAATAGATTATATTTTCATTAACTAGAGGTAGATTTGATGAATGGTCAGAGTTAGTTTTGGCATTACCATTAGACGCCCATTATTAAGCATAGCTTAAGTTAGTTGAGAATTGATATACATACTTATGTGACTTCTCACTGAGGTTTTTTTTATTACTGACTGAAGATGTTCTGTTTTGGTTCTTACGGGTGGCGTAAGTTAGTTGAGAAGATAAAGTTCTTTAGTACATACTTATGTGACTTATGTGACTTCTCACTGATTTTTTTTAGTACTGAATGAAATAAAGTTCTTTTTTAGTTCTTATGGGCGCCATATCTTCAAATTAGCTCTGCCTGTGATTCCCTTCTGCCACAGTCGAACATTCCTCCTGATTCAGCAGACCTCAGTGTGGTTTTATTGATTTAATCAAGCATTGGTTTACATTCGGGCTGCAGTTACAAATCAATCAAAACAGCCCCAACAAAACCCCCGTATGTTAACAGAAAGCTCATTATTTATCAGGCATCAAAGCACAATGCACGACCTTCTTTACCTAACTCAATAAGTAAATTGCAAGAAACCCAAAGCTTAAAACTCGTATGCACTCGATATTGGGTTATGCGACAACCCAGACCCACATGCCACAATATTGTCGGGTTTTGGATTTAGGTCCCCGCCACGGTTTTGCTTCTGGCATGGGCATTACGTTTCGCCGTCCTCACTCAAAACAAGTCATGACAGATAGTATTCGCAATCACATATAACCTAGGGACAAGACATTTCCCTATCTAATATGGGGCTATTACAATCCCCCCACCTTATAGAAGAATCATCCTCGGCTCTGATATCATTCAATATTGTCTAGTTCTGGGCGTAGATTCCCGCTCCGATTTTGTTTCTGGCATGAGCGATACGTTTTGCCATCCCCACTCAAAACGCGTCATAACAAATAGTATTCGCAATTACATATAGCCCAAGATCAGGACATTTCTCTATCCGATGTGGCACTATTACAAGTTCTCGACATAAAACACAAAACCCCCTATTCAACACTATAGGCAAATTATCTCTAGTCTGGTAAAAAAGAATAGAAAGAAAAACAAGGATAGCCAACCAAGCTTAAAAATTGAAATGATGACTCCACATGACATATGTATGTGGAAATGTAAATAGTTCATGTGAGCTTTCCCTAAGGTGAACAGCGGCAAAGGTAAAAAATCTGCACCGCATAAAACAAAAGAATGGGGTAGACTCTACTCACCATAATTTAAACATCATAAATGAATACTATCAATGGCTTAAGATGAAAGTGATTCTTACTGTCAAAGTGATAGATCATATATTGACGTGGTGCAACAAGCACAAAAATAATGTTTTAGAGGGATTTAAAGCATTCAAACTAGGGACTTTAATATCATTCGTTGTTTTCAATTTTAATAGTTGATATTAATGTTCATTAATTAGATGGTTCACATCCACTTATAAGCATGTTTCTTTAAGCTGAGACATGTTTCATTGATAAATTGCCACTTTGACAATTTAAATTGATCACAGAAGTTATCCACATGGCCTAATAATAATCACACTCCACTAGTGTGTGAGATTAAAAGTCTAACTTTAATGATATAAAATCATTTAAAGACCAATTTCACATTTAAATGTCGGTCCTTATGTCATTATAGCCTAAGTAAATTGATGGGAATAAAGATCCAACTCTAACTGGCACCAAATTTCATGGGCAGAATAAAAGCTAAGGGACATGTTGATTCAGACCAAACATTCCGAACTCCAATGAAATGATTACAAGGTTGCCTAGAATTCTACATGATAAATTTAAAGGAAATTTACCATCAATCCTGTCATAATAAAAATGGGGAGCCTAGCCGCCCTAAGGATAGCAAAAAGTTCAAATTACCCATTTTCTTTAAGGCATAAAAATATCATCTTCTTCCTTATTTTAATCTGCTACAATTTCTAAAAGTCAGAGATAGCGAAGGTGACGACGTCTTCTCCTCAATCCAATCTACTCCGATATGCTATTTGAATCGACTCAGATAGACTTTTTTCGTTAAAGACTGTAACAAATTAGAATGAGGAAGAAGAGGATACACCTATATAATTTTAAATTTTAAATATTTTATTTTATTTTATTTTGCACTTGATGGCGACTCTATACAGAGTCAATGACGATTGTGTAAAGAGTTGATGACGACTCTAAAAATGGTCGGTACCGATTGTGTTAAGAGTCGACATCGATTGTTAAATTTTTTTATATCGCCTTTTTTTCGTGTCTATCTTTAGTGCTATCTATTTTATTATGTGGCCTTTAAATCAGACGGCAAAGATCCGATTCCACATCGCACAAATATAAAAAAATATAAATATTTAAAATTTTAAATCATGTAAAACGAAAAAAAGTGTAAGAAAGGGTATTTCGGACTTTTTGTGCTAGCTGAAAATGATTTGGCTAAAAGCTGGTAGGATGAAAATGGGAAATTTACCTGACCGGCCCTGTCAGATACACCTTTTACGTCAGAAGCCCTATAGTTTCACTTTTACCCAGACAAACCAGCTCCAAGCCTAGCCGACCCTAAGGAGAGTAAAAGGTCCAAATTACCCCCTTCTAAGACCTTCTTTAACAAACAAAGCATCGTCTTCTTCCTCATTTTAACCTGCAAAAAAGTTAGAGGTGTAAAACCCTAGACGGAGTGTCCTTACTTAGTCTGATCTGCTCCGATCTGCTCCGATCTGCTATTTCGAAGAAGAAAACAGAGGCTTGGAAGAAGAAGGCCCTGAACTTTGTCCTTGCGACTAGAGGTATCCTACTTAACCCCATTTTCAGTTTATTAGTGTTATGTAGTGATGCAGTATCTCTTAGAAGAAGAAGGCCCTGCATTTCGTCATCGGCTCCATATACATCCGATATCGATATCACATACAATCGAAATCGAAATCTATATCGATTGTATATACAATCGATGACGATTGTATATAGAGTCGATATCGATTGTTTATACAATCGATATCGATTTCAAATAGAGTCGACGCCGATTGTATATACAATCGATATCGATTGTATAAAAAATCGATATCGATTTCAAATTGCAATCGACTAAGAGTTATAGTCGTCTTTTCTCTTTTATTTCATCAGTCTTATGACCCTTCCTTCTCATTCTTAAACAGACGATGACGGACGTGAGGATTCCTCTTCTTTGTCACTATGATGGCCTTCTTGTAAACGATGATGGCTTGTATGAAGGTGGCCGGCGGAGGCTTATTAACATTTCAATTGAAATTTCTTATGAACAATTCATAAGGCGAATGTCTATCGGTTTTGGCGGATGAAACAGTTTCAACAAAGTTTCATATGAAGATAGTGAATACGCCTGTAGTTGCCGACATTTTGGACTCTGATGATTTGGCTACATTATTTAGTTTTTATAAATCCAGAGTGGACGTTATAAAAATATTCATCATTAAGGAACCGTATCCTTCGGTTGAAGTGAACAAGTAAATCTCGGATGATTTTGTCTCATTCATTTGACCATGTAAGTTTGAGGATGAAATTGTATACGATCATCCGTTAAGCGGCGATGGCGGTTATATTGTGGCTAACGATGGCGAGAGGAAAGCAACATTTGATTTAAACGATGCTCGATTGAATCGTATGATGACCCAAAGAAATACATGCATGGGTCACAACAATGTAGTCAATGGTTAGACTATACTTGAGAGGGTGGTGGATACCAACGATTTCGATCATATCTTCCCGGTGGATGGACAACTTGATTTACTCAAAACTTATGTTCTACCATGCCATCGATGGAAATTACCGAGTAACTCAACCCCATGTCCATACATATGAGCACCCCTTGGTGAAGGGCCTAGCCAACCACGCCATTATCCATTACATGAAGGATCCGGTCAATCACATCGTAACCCTTCGGTGAAGGATCTAGTCAACCACCCGAGAACACCGCCATGAATGAAGATACCTTAGAAGAAGAATATGAAGGCGAACCAGATAGGTTTATCAAAGAGGACCCAAAATTTTTGTGAGAGATATTGACAATCCCTAGTAGACGGAGATTACGAATGTCGAGACATCTGGCGATTCCTCCGATGAAGAGGTGGAAACCGAATATCGAAATTGGACGCTTAAAATTGGAGAGATCTTCCGAGACAAACAAACATTTCAAAGAGCATTGAAAGAACACGCGTTGAGAAAAACTTTCAAATTCGCCTTTGAGGACCGCTAGTTATCGAGTGACGGATGCTCTGAACACGATTGTTCGTGGCGAATACATGCTTCTAAATTGGTGGGCTCGATTCTTTCCAAATCAAGACATTCAATAGTACTCACACATGCGAGCCGCTAAGATCGGACCGCGGTCACGTAAATGCAACAATCTCCTTCGTAGCGAATTATGTACAGGATAAACTTATGGAAGGATTCGAGTACACACCGGCGTCGATAATGTTTTATATTGCAAAAGCTTATAATGTGCAAATCTCATATGCAAAAGCTTGGAGGGGAAAAGAGCTTGCCCTTAATGATATTGGAGGAAGTTGGGAAGGACAATTTGTTGATCTACCGGCCTACGTGAAGGAGATGAAGAGGGTAGATCCTAATGTACAAACATCCTTTCAACTTACTCTTGACGGTAAGTTTCAAAGATTTTTTTAGAGTTTTGGCCCATGCATCGGAAGCTACCGCAATACACTTCGTCGCATATTGCTTATAGGCGGCACACACACCTACGCGGACGTTTCGAAAGGATCCTACTTATCGCCTCTGCGCAAGACGGTAATAGTCATATATTACCGTTAGCATTTGCCGTGGTCGAGTTAGAAGAAGAGGATACGTGGATGTGGTTTCTTGAACGGGTAGGTGCGTTCGTGATCGGTGGGTTTAACGAGGATCTCGTAATTATCACGGACAGGTCGAAGGGTTTAATAAATGCGGTGAAACGTATCTTCCCTAACGCATATCACAACCATCGCATGACATATGACACAAAATTTGACAAGTATCCGGGAACAATGTGAAGGGTCTATGGTGGTGCGCCGCGCGTGCATATTCGAAAGAGAAATTTGATTATTTTAGCAACGAAATGAAGAAAGATTGCGATTCTCGGTAGTAGAATATATTTTGAAAATAGATCCAAAGCATTGGGCACGCGACATATGGAAGGAAGGAAGACGAGTCCACGACTACGAATATTGCCGAAAGTTTAAAATAAAAGTACTAAAGATAGCTCGAGAGAGACCAATTATTGACTTAATCAGGTCTACTAGAGAGAAATTCGCCGATCATTTTCAAAAATGCAGAGATATCGATAAATGGACCACCCTTCTGCGAAAGCGGATGCTCACATGAAGAAAGTGTTGCAATGGGCGGTGAAAGAGAGCTCAACCATACGGTAGCGATCAATTCCAAGTCAATTAAATTACATTCATCACGTCGACTTGGAATACAAGACACAGAATTCTTGCCGTTGGCACATTCATGGCTTGCCTTGCTCCCCATGCATGGCGACCATCAATCGAAGAAGTTACGACTACCATAAATTTTGTGAGAACTGGTTTTCACCGCTTGCTTTAGACAAACATATGACGAGCAATGAGTTCCCACCCTCGATAAAGTCAATGGGAGTTCCAAGCGAGCAACTCACGAAAATATGAAAGTGAGACCACCCTATTATTCAGAAAGCAAGCGGCCGTCAGGAAGAGAAGGATAAGGTCTAAGGCGAGGTTAGGGCACAGCAAAGTAACGAATATGGTCACAACCGCTGCTGCAAGGCGATGGGACGATGGGCTAACGATGTATATTTTAATAATGATAGATTGAATGTAAATGAGAAATTCGAGAATCCATGTTTTTACACTCTATTATAGTCTTTCTATCGATGTATCATAGAGTCGTCATCGATTGTATAACTAATCGATATCGATTCTATATAGTCGCCATCGACTATGTATAACGTCGATATCGATTCATTTAAGAATCGGCATCGATTATGAATATCGTCAATGACGACATATATAGTCGATATCGATTATTTATACAATCAACGCATTTATTACATATGAGTCGAAAGCGATTACATACTGAGTCGTCACCGATTATTTATAGTCGATGAGACTATATATGTAGTCGCTAATGGATGCTATTCTACTTTTAACTACAAGTACATAAAAATAGTGCCATTATATTCAAAATAATTCAATTTTCAATTACAAAAGTTTTCGAATGCAACCACACTATTACTATAATATTCAAATACAACCACACTACTGCTGCTCCCCCTCCTTTTTGTCTTCCTTCACAAGATTCGCCATCGCTATGTATGGCCAATTTGCCTCGATCCTCTCTATATCTGATTGCGCGAAGTCAAATTTCTTCCCCATCATAAAGTATTCGACATACTTCACAACAAACACTCCGCAATCACAGGAGTTGGTCTGTCGGGGGACGGCTTTGATCCGACAGTCAGTAGATGGCCAAGGATAGTTCTTCTTTATTAGCGCAGAGGAGTCACCGTACAAATATAAGATCACGGGAAGGTATTGTGTCTGTTTCGAAATAATAGAGAGGAGTGTCAGATATGTTAAGCTAACAATGATAAAAGATATGCTAAGCAAAATATCTTACCAGCGCCTGCAATTGGGCCACATATCTTTCCTTAGAGGGCCTATTAAATATAGGGTCGACGATCATTATCGATCGTTCGACTACCTTTACGATCGCAAGCGCCCAGTGTAGTGGTTGTTCAGAATGTATTGACATAAATATCTATAAAAAAGTAATATAATCTCAAAGGGTAGGATAGAAAAAATTAAAAAGAATAATTATAAAGAGGATAAAAGCATACTATGTTGCATTCGTGAGCCCACAGATCCCGAAGCTCATTGTAGAAGAAAGTTTCCATCACCTCTTCCTCCTGGGCTCTCTTTGTTTATAAGTACCCACCTGTGAACTTGAACCACGATCGACTGGTCGTACAATTTTTCAGCAAGCAAAAACTTGTTGAAATCTCTCAGTTCATAGCCCATGTACGTCAGTGTCGCAGGGTCCATTAGAAAGTTTTTGACATTTTTCTCAGGATGAATTTTATCATCAATAACTTCCAAATATCTCATGTAGGCGCCCATAACCTGAAACCAATGCAGTTAGATTAAAATATGCAGTAAGAGTTTAATACATAATCGTTAGCGACTCTGTACATCATCGATATCGATTCCTTTTAGAGTCGGTAACGATTATTTAAGTCGTCGAAATAGTTGTCGACTCTCTAATGAATCGATATCGATGATGTCCAGATTCGCTAACGATTACATAAGCCATCGCTAGCGACTCTACAAGCCATCGATACCGATTCCATAAGCCATCGATAACGATTACATAAGCCATCGATACCGATTTTGCCTACAGTATATTAAAATATACACTTACAAAGTTATCCAGGAACTGGGTTTCCGCCAGACATCTGAAGGATTGCACCACCAGCTTGTACTTGCCGACAGTGCTAATATATTCTCGCATAAAAATGACCAACTTAACTAATCTTCACGATAAATATATAATAATAAAGTTAAGTATTCAGGGTAATTCTACTTACTCGTCCTCCTTCACAGGCTTGTTCCATATGTCTAGCATATATTTTTCTCCGTATTAGCTCAAATAGAGCATCTTCATCGAGACCTGTGACCCGGTAATGATTGCCACAGTGTCCGGGCTCGTGATTGGTCCTTCGCTGGCCTTCGCGATGGGCTTCTTTTCAACCGCTACCCTTCGCTGGGCCTTAGGTTTGATGGAAATTATTTTGCTGGCTTTCGCTTGCCTAGGTCTTAAGCGAAGCTCAGCTTGTTGGTGAGGCAATTGGGAAGAGGTTTCCTCTTCACCAGCAGGACCCTTATCAGATTGGGTCTCAGGCTGCTTGTCAGCAGCTGCCTTCACCTTTTCAACGGGAGGAGGAGGAACCTGATGGAGGAGTCGATGGTTCCTCATAGAAGGTTGTGTCGCACACCTTCGTTATCAGCTCCTCTATAGCCACATCCTGTACATCGTAATAATGATGCAAAATAAGAATTAATTTTTAGTCCACATTTTAAAAGAAAAAATCGATTTTAAATATAATCGCTATCGATTATATATATAGTCGCTATCGATTATATATATAGTCGCGATCGATCATATATATAGTCGCTATCGATTATATATATAGTCGCTATCTATTTTATATATGGTCGTTATCGATTATATAGATAACGAAAATTGAATATTAAAACTAGATTTCAACATATACCTTAGGTCTCGCCTCCAATAAATTTTCAAGGAGATCTTTTATTTCAGTCTGGCCCTTTCTGACTAAAGAGTTGTAGTGATTTAACCGACACTCGCATCTCTTGAATTGACCTCTCATTGAAGGAGTTGCAGTTTCTCTAAAGAAGCGCAACGCGTTAGCCAGGGCCTTATTCTCTCCTCCAAATCGCTCACTCTTTGGGTGAGCTTCAAGTTATCCAGCGTCAAATGATCGACCCTCCTCAACAAAGAATTATTCCAGGTTGAGCGGGCAGCCGGGCTATCTTTCACTGCCAGGCTCACCTTGGCGGCCCCCCTAGTTCTTGGCCGACCCTCTCCCACTAGCACGGGGCCCTTTTTGAGGGGTTCTTCTTGACGCCGTCGTCATCCCATTCTTCCTCTCCTCTCCAAGATTATCTCGGAATGTAATTTCTTTTCTTCTTCGAATCTCTTCCTGACTTTCTTGATCGGTTCTTTCCTCTTCCCCCAACCTCCTTTTGAACCCGTAGATATTCTCTTACCACGGTATCTCTAATTCAAAGCCACGAGGCATGAGGGAGCGCAACCTTTTGAAAGAAAATGAAACAATGTAATAAAATGATCGTTATATATATAATAAATCACTCGATTGTGTAAAGAATCGCTATCGATTCCTTACCTTAACAAATCACTATCGATTAGATAATGAATTATCGACTTAAGTAATCGCTATCGATTCGATAAATGAATCGATTAGCGATTATCTCGTAATGAATCGTATCGATTCTAGAATGAATCTAAGTTGCTTTTTTTGAATAGACCTCATACCTTCTTTGCCTAACATCCGCATGAGTGTAACCTTTGATCCTCGATCGCTACCGTCCGACCATTTCAGTAAATGGAAAGGGTCCTTGAGGCCTAGGGATGGCGATATATCGACAGATCTCATAAGCCCACCATTGAAGTACACATATGCATCCATATGTGTTGTACGTCTTCAGGGCTTTATCCATCTCGGCGGTTTTTCTATTCGCCGCGCCCTTTATTATATACTCCATCAAGTCCTGGTAGACGAGCAGACCCCACGGAGTTCGGTTGAAGGCCTCCATATCATCGATGAGGTCGATGTGGTCTTCAGAAATTTGATGGTGAGAACCGGGGAAGAGAAATATGCACAACACAAACAGAAGGGACAACTTTAAGAAGTCTTCATCACTTTCCGCTCTATAAATTGCAGCATCTATATGAGACCGGAGAATTTTTCCGGGAGGCGTTCCACGAAAGTATTTGTTTCTAATGGTTTGTTCTACCGATGGTTTACCGGATGGGGTATCCTTTTCTGGGCCAACTACGGCAAGGCCCAGTATCAATGCAATGTCTATCTTCCGAAGATAGACATCAGTCTTCCCAATTCGGAAATGGTTTTTATCAACCCAAAATGTCAAGACCGAATCCACGACATCGTAAAGAAATCCCACACACTTCGGATTTGAAATATTCCACCAAAAGAATCTCTCAAGAACTTCTTCCGATCTCGAGTAGCACTTTCGAGAGATTCAAACGACTGGAGAACACTTGGCAACATTTCGGTGTACAACCATCTTGATTTTTTGAAATGAACTGTAATAAAAACGAAAGGACTCAACACCATACTAACAAGGATAGTTAAAAATGTTGATGAAATGTATATATAAAACCCGTATCGATTACATCTAGAGTCGGTATCGATTACATAGGTAATCGATACCGACTCTAAATGTAATCGAGATAGAGTCTATATATAATCGAAACCGACTCTATATGTAATCGATATAGACTCAAAAGATTTCATGAAGTCGCCATTGAATCAAAATGTTTCATTTACTTGCAAAATTTTCAATTACATTCATAATAGTTCAATTAAAATTAAAAGTAAAAGGAAAATCTTGCAAGTCTACATATAATCGATAACGATTACATATGTAAGCGCTAACGACTCTATATGTAATCGATATCGATTACCGATGAAATCGCCAACGACTCAATATATATTCGCAATGACCTCAAAATGTTTATTTATATAGAAATTACTTGATTTACTGACTCTTAAGTTTCTTTTTCTTTCTTTTGTTCTATTTCTTTTCTTCCTTCTTCTTTACCTACATCGATTATCTCTATAATCGATATCGTTCCTATATGTAATCGCTACCGACTCTCAACGTAATCGATCTCGATTACTTATGAAATCGCAATCAATTAAATATAAATCTACATTGATCTCAAAATGTTTAATTTACCTGTCAGGTAAATTTTCCTTATTTACATAGAAAATATTTAATTTACGGACTCAAAAGAATTCATGAAGTCGCCATTGCATCAAAAAATTGTTTCATTTACTTCAAAATATTTGAATTACATTCAAATTTTTTCATTTATAATTAAAAAAAAAAAGAAAAGTTAGGAAGAAGGATGAAGAGCAGGTGGTGGATGGGGTGGAGAGCCGGGTGGTTCCGGCTTCAGTTTCTTTTTCTTTTTCTTTTCTTCCTTCTTCTTTTTCTTTTCTTCCTTCCTCTTCTTCTTTTCTTCCTTCGCCAAAATCTCCATTACTATCGCATTCCCCACGTGAACCGCAGAGGATCCGGTTCTGTGGTGGTGGTGGGTCCTCCCATGCTGTGATAGAACTTTATTGGGTTATAGAAGGTTTTTCTTCTCGTCGCCGACATTGGGAAAAATATGGGTGCTAGGGATGATAGGTGGTTTGCTAAGGTTTAACTAAACTCGATTTAAAGCTCCTAGATTGTGGAATACGAATCGTTGTATTAAATTTTCTCATTCTTCCAACCTAACTTGCCATAATGGTTTTACAAAAGGGTAGTTGGCAATAAATTGAACGTCGGCTGAGATAAATATAAAACCTCGTATGATTTATTATGGCATCGAGGGTAATAACTATAGGGAAATTATTTCAAATGATGGGTATTAATTATATTCATAGAGAGTCGATATCGATTTGTTATAGATTCGTCATCCACAGTTTATATAGTCGATTACGACTATATATATAATCGTTATCGACTCTAAAGGTAATCGAGAACGTTTTCCCATATGTAATCGGTAACGATTACATATATAATCGATATCGACTACATATGTAGTCGTAATCGATTACATATGGGAAAACCTAAAAAAAATATGTCAAAATATGCAACAAAGAGAGGAGAAATAAAAAATCTATAGCGATGGAAGCTAATTTTAATTCTAACTTACAGATTTGGTAGCTTGAAGGTTATAGTTTTGAACGCGATCGTCCACGAAGCGTCAACGACTCTCCACCGACTTCGAACGAAAAAGTAAATTCAAAACAGTAAATGATTTGAAACGACGGCGGCTATTTATTACTGTGGGGGTAGTTTGGGTATTTCCTACAGGCGTGCCTCAGCTCGGCGCGCAGCTGGTTTGTCTGGGTAAAAGTGAAACTATAGGGCTTCTGACGTAAAAGGCGTATCTGACAGGGCCGGTCAGGTAAATTTCCCAAAATACAGGGCCTCCCACGTAAAAGGTGTATCTCACGGGGACGATCAGGTAAATTCCCCTAAATTTGATATATAACAAGCAAGAATCCATTCATCTATCCGCGTTGCCAAAAATGTGCTGCTCATAACATTAATTTACCTAAATTGAGGCCTAAAATACCAAAAAAGTAACACAAACAAAATCAATAAGTCAGAAAAAATGAAACCATGAGGAAATCAGTCTCACCTCGGAATCTTCAAACCAAATATATCCAAACAGAAAGAAATGACATTCAACAATGTGACTGCTTCAACTTCGAACGTGTTTAGATGTACAAATAAAATAAATATATACATGAGAAAATAACTAAAGATATAAAGCAATTATTGACAAACATGTAGTTAAAACACTTGCAAGCATTATCTATTTAAAATCCCCCACCCACCTCCCAACTCGTTACATCTCAGAGGGGACGTAATCTAACCTTATTTTCGCATAATATTGCCAGAGACAAATTCTTTTACGACAACAAGTCTCACTTTTCAGGCATGGCCGAGTCGGGTTCCATTCGAAGAATTTAAACCATGCTTGCAAGAGATCACAATGAAGACAGACGATGCAATGAATTTAACCTACAATCAAGGCTTGACAGACTCTTCATCTTCGAAATCCCAACTCAGATCTTCCTCATCATCTGCCGAACTCAGCCGCTTACGCAAATCGATTCTACTCGGGCTGCTCCCACTGCCCGTTTTCACCTTCTTCTCGTCAATGCTACTTAAATCTTCAATCTCGTCCCAACCAAGGTCATCTTCTTCCTCATGCCCAGGCTGGCTCGAAACAACCGAAAAATCACTATCTTTGCTCGACTCAACCATCTCCGCCTTCCCTTCCGAAGATCCCTTCTCATCCGATTTTTCCACTGACTCGTCGGCACTCGATTCAGTATGGTCCACCACCACCTTCTCATCAACCGCTTTATCACTAACAGATTCTCCGACATTATCAGAACTCTTCTCTCCAATTTCGCCAACAACCTCGACACTCCTACTAGATTGTGATTCCTCAATAGGTTTCTTCTCAATTCCCAATTCTGTAGTATCCTTCTCACTCTTCGACTCCGAAACCTCAATGCTGCTTTCTTCGTCGTCATCATCAACGTCCCAACTCAAATCTTCATCTTCCTCTCTCGAAATCGCCCGCTTTACGAGATTAACCCTAGCATCCTCCGCCTGCTTAACCTTATAAACCCTATAAAAATACCGACACCAAAACGTCTGGTGATTGACAACATTCGGCACAAACTGTGCGTAAACTGCCTCCATCGCCCCATCCTCGCTGCACAAACTCTTGATCTCCTCCTTCTTCTCCTCCAATACAAACCCTAATTTCCACTTATTGTAATCATCAAAATCCTCTGGATCCTCCACATACGTGCTCGCATCATTTTGAATACCGATCACTAGGGTTTCAAATCTACTGTACCGTTTATTGAGATTCAAAGTATCAGAAGAGTAATCAGAATCTAGATCTGATGCGAGGAGAGCCTCCTTACCTTGGGAGATGATCTCGGCCGTTCCTCGCCAGACGGAGCTACCGAAGCCGTCGATCTTTTGACCGATGGACTCAATAGAATCCTGCGCAGCAGACGCAGAGACTTCGATCGAGATCGGAAGGTCTTTGACGGCCCGCGAGGCAGCTTCGCGCATCGCCGCCGTTTCTTTCTTCAGGCCGGTGCCGAATTCTTCGAGATCGCGCTTGTAGGTTTCGATGACTGACTCGGATTTCGAGGCTAGGGTTTGGATCAGGCCGCCAAAGCTCCATGCAGAGGAATTAGGCTTAGGGTTTGGAGAAGGTTCTTGATCTTGTTCTTCGTCGTTTTCGTCATCGGCTTCTTGGGATTGATTTTCTGGAGGTTCGGGGGATTCAGATCTGAGATGGTTGGGGAGATCGGACGGTTCAGGATCGTTTGCGAAGACGGATTTGAAGAAGTCCATGGATTAGGATTAGGATTAGGGTTAGGGTTTGGAAGAGGATGGAATGGGATTAGAGAGGAGAAGGTGGGTGTATTGTTATTTGAGGGATTTACGTTAGAAAATGGAGGAGTTTGCTGAAATACAAAGGTAAGGGGTTGATGGCGTACTGCGCACCCCAGGAGCCTTGAAAAATTGCTGGGACTCGCGCCGACACGCTCAACCATCTTCTTCTTGTTGAGTAGCTTTATTGACGCCTACCGAATCTTGAAATACGCCCACGCCAGCCGTTTTTTCACTAATATTCGAAAAAAGTGATCTTGACATCACGAATCACCGATCAGACTGTTAGGCTTTTCATATCACATACTAATACGGTCGTGTGCCTCACTTTATGCTCAAATGTGATTTTAGGGTCACGTCGAGCCCCTTTCCATATACGCAGAGCCCCTATCAGAATGCGCAAAGGCTTCTCTAGCGTCTTTTTAGCCGATTTGATATTTTAATATTTTCATCATTTAACGTCGCTTTAATCATAATTATCACTGATAGAATCAGAAAAGTAAAGCGGTGTGCAGCGCAAAGGATATGTTCATGATATCCGAGATTGATACGACAATCATTACATTCGAAAAGACTATTATTACTCAAATTTAAATCAATTTTTTGTCCGCTTCATTTATGAAGCGCTTACACTTCTATATAAGACACACAAACGCATCTTAGGGGCACTAGCGGCTCGTTCATGAAGCAGTTGCGCTTCATCAAGGACTGGACAGCGCCTACAAAATGAGACGTAGCACATTTTTGTCACCTACCACTTTTTTGTACAAAGCGACATCTGACCTGATATCATTTATTACCGTTGTAAGAACATTAAATGAGAAACGACACATAATATCGTGGTTTGCAATGGCTATCATTATTATTCGAAATGACTATTTCAGGCGCCTCTTCGAGGAGACCATTTATGGTCCGAATGATTATCATTAATGGCGCCCGTGTCAGAAGTGCTAGCGCTTCGTAAAAGAAGCGCAAGCGCATTCTTGACGGAGTGCTAATGCGACTATCATAAAGCGTTAGCGCTCCGTCAAGGAATGGAATGCGCCTTCTATATGACACATAGCGCCGTTAGGTTGACACGTAACACCATTTTGTGTGAAGCGACGTCTGAAATGGGTGCTGACGAGGACTTTTCTCAAACTCTATCTGTTGTTCGTCATCACCACCATCCTCTTCCCAAATACAAAATACACCCTCGATGAGCCCTACTTCGAGCTCATTGATAATCTTCCCAATTTCAACCAATATCCATGGGGCGGTGCCACATACAAACACCTTCTACAGTGGGTGGGCAAAGCGAAGAGGAACCGGGGAATAGCTGAGAGGGCAAAGGTTGTGCAGGATTATAATATTTATGGCTGCGCTATTACCCTGTAGGTAATGTCGTCTCCAATAATTTCTTATTTTATTTCCTATGAAGGTCGCCCATAAAAATACTCATCAATATATCGTTCCTCAGATTTGGGCGTACGAGATCAACCCGAAGAGCGCCCCAACGAGGACTCTATGCCCTGTCTGCTTCCCAAAGCTGTTGAAAGGGATGCGAATAAGAGTACGAGGACGCTCTACATCAAGGACTTCGAGAACAAGGTAAATTCTTTACGAGGTGATTTTTCTTCTAAGTGGAGGCGTTGTCGCTTCACTTAGTAAGCGATGTGCTTCTATTTTGAGGCACAACTATTTCTCATAAGAAGCGATGATGCCTCTTATCTGAGGCGCAATTGCCTCCTACCGAATCAATGTTGTTTTCCTTAATTCTTTATCACTCGCAAATAATATGAAAAATTTATCTTCTTCTAGGCCTTCCAGAAGCTAGAGTGTACTCTCTATGAGCAGAGCCGACCTCTGATAGCAGAATTACTGCTACCAGGGCAAAGATCTGCGGAAGCGATTGAAGGACCAGTGATCCCTCCCATTACTTTGCGGAGGAAAAGGTTAGAAATTAATGTTATTGGGTTGGAGGAAGAGGAAGAAGAAGAAGGTGAAGGTGAAGATGAAGATGAAGATGAAGACGAGGAAGAAGAAGAGGCACCCAAAGCCAGTAAGTCCGTGAGATAGCGGTCTCTTGGGAAATGAATGGATTCTGCCAATTCAAGAATTGCAGACTGTGAGAGGTCAATCAAAGAGCGGAGCAAAGGCTTCGACAATCTCAGTCTAAAGGTTCTTCAGTTGGAACAGGAGAACTAAAAACTGAAGGATTAGAATGCCAATATCTTGAAGGAGCAGGGGTATATTGTGAGGCAGTTGACCATCTTCTAGAAAGATCAAGCGTCTCTGAAGGAGAACTTGAGAAAACTAACCAAGGTATGCTTCAAAGCTACGTCGACGCTTAGTCTATGAAGCGTCGACACTTCGTCGATGAAGCGCTAGTGTTCTTATGCGAAGCACTAATGCGTCGTCTGTGAAGCGCCAACGTTTTGTCTATGAAGCGCCAACGTCTTTTTCTCATATTACAGGCCCGTAGCGTGGCGGGAAATCTGTTGGGGCTCGCTGGAAAACATCAGATAGTTGTCTCCCAACGGAAAAGGTCTGCCTCGGTCCCGACCTCTGGCGATGTGCATCGCCTACCAACGACTGCGATCTCACCTCAAGC
Source organism: Chloranthus sessilifolius (assembly GCA_021018995.1). Classification (NCBI taxonomy): domain Eukaryota; kingdom Viridiplantae; phylum Streptophyta; class Magnoliopsida; order Chloranthales; family Chloranthaceae; genus Chloranthus; species Chloranthus sessilifolius. The sequence continues at coordinate 22,810,555 of CM037588.1, forward strand.
CTCCAGACCCAAGTCTCAACCCCAACCCTAGCCCCAACCCCAACCCTGCCCTAACCCCAATCCCAACCCCAACCCCAACCCTAGCCCCAGCCCCAACCCCAACCGCCTACAAACTCCAAACCCCAACTCATATCGGGACCACTACCTCCACCACCACCACCAACTGTGTCTCATGACTTCAGTCCTGAGATGCCCCTTATGCAATCATGCACCGATGAGAAGTCTTCGATGCAAAGTGAAGAAGAAGAGGATGACGAAAATGGCCTAGCTGTCTTCAGGAGAAGTGAGAGGAATCGAGGTAAAGCCTCCGCCACGATTCTTCCTTCACAAACTCTCTCTAAAAGAAAGTGAGAGCTGGTCTCCCAGCCCCGAAAAAGATGGCCAAAACGGGAGGAGGGGGCATCAACTTCGGCCTATGTGAATGATATTTGGGAAAAACCCATCAGTGAAAATGAGTAAGTACATCTCCTCCTTATAATTTATCGTTGTAGACTTTTAAAATTTATGCTTGAAAGATTGGCAATACCCTATATGGATCCGCCCATGTTTTTTAATGGTATCGAAGCGCCAACGAGTCTGTGTCAAAGTGTCGACGCTTCTATTAGAACGTGTAAGTGCTCCTTAATGGACTCATGGCACGTCTACAAGGACGCGCCAGCACTTCTTATTGGAGGCGTTGACCCATCTACTAGGAAGTGTCAGCGCTCCTTATTGAACTCGTTGGCGCGTCTAGCAAGAAACGTCAGCACTTCTTATTGGACTGTCATCCCTTTATGTTTTAACTTATGTCTGAATTTGAACATAGGGCTGTCATCTCGACTGTTGGGTCCCGACATATCACTGTCGAGCTACTACGCAACCTACGAGAATCAGCAAAAATAAAAGACCCAGTAAGTTTTAATCCCTATTGAAACGCATCGCTCCCCTAATTCCATATTGATATTTTTACTTCATATGGATAATGTCTGCATACTTTAGAATCATGGACAAGCAGGAGGACATGCAACCTGGACTGATTAAGAAGACTTTCCGGATGTCCCCCATTGCACTCAAATGCATGAGCTTGGATTTTAAAACATTTGAAAAGAATAATATAGAGAATGCAGCTTTCCTCCCGGTCGACATAGCAGGACTGAGCACAACAAATGTCAAATTTTTTGAGGCACAAAATGGCACAAAGTTGATGCAGCATTTCCTCGTCAATAAGAATTATGCCTTGTCTACAATGGACTATGAAGAGATATTTATTCTAATTCACATCAATCAACCACACCACTGGGCGCTTGTCATTGTCACCCCCTCAAGCCATAATATATTTGTCCTGGGTCCGCTCCCGGATAAGCCTTCAGCCACCAAATTTGGCGAGGAGATCAGGACCCTGGTAAGATCGAAGAACGTCAAAAGAAGCTCTATGAGCGCTAGCGCCTCCTAGTCAAAGCGCCCCCACTTCTTATCAGTAGTGTTGACGCTTTTACCTCGGGGCGTCAGCGCTTGTTAAGCACTGAAAAATATCATTTTTCACCTCTTAACCTAGCATTTACTATACCTTGGAGCCATCTAATAATTATATTTTGAGTGTGCTATGTAGTTAATAACAAAATTGTAGCTTAGTGCAACTGTCATGCCTTGGAGACCAAAAGAGAGTGAATTGAAGCCAAGGAGGGCAGCTGAGTTAAGAACAGAGGATACACCATGGTGGTACACACCATAGTAAGCATTTGGCATTTGGAGTGCCTAAGTGGACCCTGAAAGTCCAACAGATGAAAGGAAGTTGGACCCTAGTAGAGGAGACTACAGTAGCAAGCTGTGCACAGCAACAGGGAAGCACAAATGGACCCTCGCGCAGACCTCGCGAGGTCTAAATAAGCAACATTTAAGAGCTCGCGCAAATCTCGCTCGATGCACTGTAGAAGAGTTTCAGAAATTCATCTCGCGAAGCTCTCGCACAGACCTCGCGCACTTCAAAGACAAAGCCAACCACGGGAGAAGTGCATCCCATCATGGCAATCATCCATGAGAAGCTCAAAGTTTATCCTCGCAAGAACCTGACAAGCTGTAATTCAGCCTAATGACATTCTCGCAACCTAAACCACCTGGAGCTTCATCCTCGCGAGCTGCAACATTCACGACAATTGAACCTCGCGAGTTGTCCTCAACAGCTAATCCAATCGCGCGGCAACTATGCGATAGGTAAAACAGGCAACCCATCCTCGTGAGGTATGGGTTCCAGCAACCTGTCTCAGCATCCAAAGATATTTTAGAGATTTCCTCACTTTTAGGGCACACATCCCAAGGCTTTAAGTTCTTTCTCACTTCCCGAAGCATCCAAGGGCCATAAATGGGCCACGACAGTAGTGGCAAATGGGGCATTTCCTCTTCTGCTCTCCTATTGGTCAAGGCAAGATATTTTTTGGGCAATGTGTATATAAGCTGTAATTTTTGTGTAAAAACCATCTCATCCTTAACCTAATTTCGGCTGTGAGCTAGGATACTCTTTGCTTAAGTCATTGAGGGTTACGGTTAGGTCATCTTTCTTCTTCTTTTTTCTCTCCTTATCTCAGCACTTGCTGGCTAAGATCTACTGTAATAGTGAGACTGTATGTATGCTGCAATAAGATTGTGAAAAGTTGTAAAAGCCTAGAATTATACACAGACTGCAGCTCTAAGGGCCACCATTGTAAGTTCTTTTTATACATTGAAATGTGATGTTCAAAACTTCATTGAAGTTATATTTTCCTTCTGTTTATTAGTAGTTTTGTATAGTTTTAATGCACCTATGGATGCATGAGCTTGTAGCCATGCATATATAGTAGTTGCAGTAGCTTTTATTGCCCTAATTTCACCCCTTGACTAGACTATATCTTTGGGGATGATATGTGATCATTCAGTGGACAGATCATAGCCTTAGAGTAGTCCACATCTTTGGAAGGAATTGGATTCTTCTTCCTTGCATTTGAGCTTGTAGCCAAATTAAGGACTGATGTGGATCTAGCATTTTCCCAGCTTAAGCAACCCCTGTTTCAGCCCAAAATACTAGTCCCTGATTTATTACTTCTCATCATTTTCCAATTTATTTTTCAAACTCATCTTCATCCTCCCTAAACCCTTTCTTATAGCATAGAACTGTAATTTTATTTTATGTTTTAGTTTTAGTTGTGATAACAAACTCCCTTTCTTTAGGATTGTCAGATCTGTACTCAGATTAGGAGATCTACTAAAATAATCCTTTGGATTCTAGATCAATTTTCCCTGTGGGACAAGCCTTTCTTATAAAAACTTGTTATAACAGGCCCTGGATCTTACAGGACTGTGTGTATATTTTAGATTGCTGTTTTCAATCCCCTTCACTCCACCTTTTGATTTGTTTTTTATCATAGATTTTCTCATACATCTTTTTAATAATCATAACAGGAAGCATCTAAAATATTTTCTAACAAGTTTTTGGCGCATAAAAGTATTAATGATTATTTATTGGTTTTTATAGATCTGGAATAACAAAAAAAGGGAGAAGCTAGAGCTGCAGCTAGAACTGTGTTGGCCTTAGTTTGCATTTTTTTCCTCCCCCTATTTATGTTTTATTTCTGTTAAAATATATTTTCAGTAGTATAATTAGCTGTAATTTCTTTTCTTATTGTTCTTATTGTTTAAGTGTGATGTATGGGTCTATATTACTTGTTGTTTGTGTGTGTACATGTTGGGTAGGAGGTCCCTTAACCCTAACTTAGAACCTCCAAATCTTGAGATAAAGAAGGCCCTTAGACCCAGGTTGACCACACAAACCCTTCCTGATAATATTGAGTCAGCTGAAATGGGTGAACAACAAAGAACCTTGAAGGAATTCAATGCACTAGAGGTATATACAACCCCTTTTTGCATTCAATTCCCTTATGTTCAAGGAAATTATGAGATCAAATCATCAATCATCTAAATGTTGCCTTTATTTCATGGGCTAAGTAAAGAGGACCCATATAAGCATATTGATGAGTTCCTTCTCTTATGCACCACATTCAATATTGCTGGCTTGGGAAAAGAAGCCACCAAATTGAGGCTCTTTCCTTTTTCACTAAAGGACAGAGCCAGAACTTGGCTCTCCATGCTCCCAGCCAACATCATACAATCATAGAACGATCTCCAATGCCAGTTTTTGGCTAAATTTTTTCCTATGTCTAAAACCAGCCAGTTGAGGAAGAACATAATTTCCTTTGCTCAATCCCCAACTAAGAATTTCCATCAAGCATGAGAAAGGTTTAAAGAGCTATTAAAGCAATATCCCCACTACCAAATTCCTGAGTGGGAGCTTGTCCAGAGCTTCTATCAAGGAATTGATTCTAAGAGCAAGGATATAGTGGAGCCTCAGGTAAAGGCACTTACCTCCACAAGATAGCTGATGAGGCTTGGGAACTATTTGAGGTCATTAATGAAAATTTCATGTAGCAGGAGACTCTGTCCAGAAATGACATTAAGACTCCTGCTAAAATGGGGAAAGAAGTCACTTCTAGAGGAATGATGTATGAAGTCAGTGTGCCCAGTGACCAGGAAAAAAAGGTGGGCAACCTGACCATGAAATTTGATAAATTAATGGGTGTGGTGCAGCCTAGACCGACTGCACAAGTGGAAGAAGCATGTCTGACATGCCAGTCACCCACACACCTACTTGAGCACTGTCCATCAGCAGGTTGATACCCTAAATTGGTCATGGAACATGCCCATGCTACCTAATCATTTAGACAACAACTTGCTGGGTATCAACAGAGAAACCACCCCAATATGAGGTAGAGATAAGACAATTATCAGCAACCCTAGTAGCAGCAGTCGGCATTACCATATAGACCACATCAATAATATAATTAGGGCTATGCACCTAGACAAGCCTTCGAGCAGTCAGCCCCACAATAAAACCAATTGGCATTGCCACCACCACAACCTAGAGCCACATCTTTTGAGGAACAGGTTTTATCCTCATTGCAAAACCTTGGTTCCTTATCTCAAATTGTGAACTCTCACAGTCAAAGCATAAAGAAAATTGAAGACCAACTTAGTCAAATCTCCAATGCTTTGACTAAAAGAGAGGAGGGCAGACTACCTAGCCCGACCATGAATAATCCAAAGGGTCAATATATGATTGGTGAGGGCTCCTCAACTCATGAGGAGGCTAAGGCAATCACTACCCTTAAGAGTGGCAGGGTGGTTAATAAACAGGTGGGCAGGGAGAAAAAGGAGACAAATGAGAGTATAAAAGAGGAAAATGTGAGTGAAAAGGACCTGATAGAGACTAGCAGGAACAAAATAAGGGAGCTGTAGTTGAGTCCCAACAAAAAGAAAAAAATAAGCAAAGAAAAAAATAAAAAATTTCTGATGATATGGCTAGGCATGCAGCTGAGGTACCAAAGCTGCCATTTCCTCATGCACTTAAAGGTCCTTCCCCTTTTGATAAGGGGAATGCCAACTTGAAGCAAATGATGGAGACTTTCAAGCAAGTTAAGATCAATTTATCTCCGTTTGATGCCATAAAATAAGTCCCTGCCTATGCCAAGTTCCTTAAAGACCTGTGTACACCAAAGAGGAAAGCAAGAGTCCATTTATCCAAGAAGGTCTTTGTAGCTGAAAATGTGAAATCTATGTTGTTTATTGCCTTTTTTTAAAAAATTGCAAGACCCAGGGTGCCTACAATCCCCTGTATTATTAGAGACCACACCATTCGCAAGGCTCTCTTAGACTTGGGGGCCAATGTAAACCTATTGTCCTATTCAGTATATGAGCAGCTAGGTTTGGGGGAGCTGAAACCAACTCCTATTGTGCTCCAGCTGGCTAATAGGTCTGAGAGGAGGCCTATGAGTGTGGTTGAGGATGTGCTAGTGGGGGTGGGCAAGTTCTTTTACCCGACTGATTTTTTGGTCTTGGAATGAAACCCTCAAAAGGTAGCACCCCTATCCCTGTCATTTTGGGCAGGCTATTTTTGGCCACAACCAATGTCTGCATTCAATACAGGTCTGAGGTGATGGAGGTTACCTTTGAGAATATGAAGGTCAAATTAAATGTGTACAATACTACAAAGCAACCTCAGCTGGACAATGAGGACTGCTTTACAATGGATGTACTAGAGGACCTAGTTGAGGAGAATTTATCCAATCTGCTAGATTGGGATAAAGTTTTTTATGATTTTGAAAGTGTGTGGACTGAGGTTCAGGAGGAGGCCCAAAATTACAGTAATGAGGACAACAACACAATAGAGTCTTCAATGAACCTAGTACAACATTCCATCTAGAAACCCATATTGCTGCCCCTACCACAAACCTCTAAGGCACCTTTGTTGCCTTCTATAGAGAGTCCATCTGATATGGAGCTTAAATAGCTGTCAGACACATTAAAATATGCCTTTTTGGGGTAAGACAAAAAACTTCCTGTGATCATCTCTACCTCTCTTATTAGTGAGCAGGAAGAGGAATTATTGTGGGTGCTTAGGAGACACAAGAAAGCAATAGGCTGGACAATAGTAGATTTAGGGGGGATTGATCTATTAGTTTGCATGCATAAGATACATCTAGAAGAGGGTTCCAAACCCTCAAGGGAAATACAGAGGAAACTGAATCCTCATATGCAAGAGGTAGTCTTAAAGGAGTGGTGAAACTATTTGATGTTGGGGTCATATACCTCATTTCAGATTCAGAATAGGTATCACCTATCCAGGTGGTCCCCAAAAAGTTTGGTATAACAGTTGTCACCTCTGATTCTGGGGAGTAGACGCCAGCCAGGGAGACCACTGGTTGGAGAGTTTGCATTAACTATAAGAAGCTCAACTCCAAAATCATAAAAGACCACTTCCCCTTGCCCTTCATAGATAAGATTTTGGATAAATTGGCTGGGAAAGCAAACTACTGCTTTCTTGATAGATACTCAAGTTATAATCAGATACCTGTGTATCCTCAGGACCAGGAAAAGATTACATTTACCTGTCCATTTGGCACTTTTGCTTATAGAAGAATGTCATTTCGACTGTGCAATGCCCCAGCCACATTCCAAAGGTGCATGTATGCTATTTTCTCGGACATGATTGACAATTTTTTGAAAATCTTTATGAATGATTTCTCTATGTTTGGAGACTGTTTTAGTCAGTGTTTACAACACCTCAGCCTGGTTCTTCAAAGATGTGAAGAGACCAACCTGGTCTTGAGCTGGGAAAAGAGCCATTTCATGGTAATACAAGGCATTGTGTTGGGCCATGTGGTGTCCCATAGAGGCATTAAGGTTGATAGAGCCAAAGTTGACTTAATCTCACACTTGCCCCCACCAAAAACTGTCAAACAGATCAGGTCTTTCTTGGGTCATGCAGGATTTTACAGGAGGTTCATCAAGGACTTCAGCAAAATTGCTAAACCTTTTTGCCACTTGCTCTGTCAAGATGTGTAATTAAATTTTAATGTTGAGTGCCTTGAAGCATTTGAGGTCTTAAAAAAATGTTTAACCTCTGCCCCTGTGATCCAAGCCCCAGACTACTCTCTCCCATTTGAACTGATGTGTGATGCATCAGACCTGGTTGTAGGTGATGCCCTAGGACAGAGAAAGGATAAGCTGCCATGTGTGGTATATTATTCCTGCATGACATTGGCAGAGGCTCAACTTAATTACACCACAACTGAGAAAGAGCTACTGGCAGTTGTCTTTGCTGTGAACAAATTTAGACCTTACCTACTTGGATAAAAAATTATTATATTTACAGACCACTCTGTCCTCAAGTACCTTTTAGCCAAGAAAGATGTCAAACCTAGGTTGATTAGATGAATCCTCTTGCTGCAGGCGTTTGATCCTGAAATCAAAGACAAGAAGGGAGTAGAAAATGTGGTGGCTGATCACTTGTCTAGGATTTTATTGGATGAATGTGCTGCTATACCTGTTAGAGATGTTTCCCTTATGAGCAACCGTTTGTCATCCAGATTGTTGTCCCATGGTTTGCCAACATAGTTAATTATCTTGTTGTAGGCATGATCCCTGCCCATTGGTCCAAGATGGATAAAGACTTATTCTTCTCACAAGTCAAGTACTTTTTCTGGGAGAATCTTTGCCTATACAAATAATGAGGACATTGTCCTATTTAAGTTTGGGGGTACACACTCTATGTATATTAATTTAGCTCATTGTAGATTGAGAATTTTTTTAAAAAAATTGTTTTAAGATTTATTCTTAGATTTTTAGGTTTTTTAGTTTTTATTATTTTTATCAGTTAACCATCACATATGAGTTACGATTAGATAACAATTACGATTCCAGATGCTTAACCATCATCTTAACTGAAGTTTAAACATAAAAAATAGAAGTAGTTACGATTCATGTTCAGTTTCATTTGTACACTACATCAGAATTGAATGTTTAAAGTTATACTTTGCTTTAAACTGTAATATTTAGACTATAGTTTCAAAATTACATAACCAGTGAGCTTTTGAAACATATTTCCTTTCTTTTTGAGAGAGACTGTTGCCTATTCGAATTCAAAAATTTTCTTGAACTTCTTGACTATGTTCCAATGAAATCTCATATTGGTGATAAATTGAATCAATTATTCTATGATTATGTTGAATGTTTTTCTAGAACTGTTTAGTATATGCATCAAAATAATATAGCAATCTTGCTAGTAAATTGTGAAAATGATTTAAGGTCATCCTTTGATTTATTTGAGCCAAAATACCAAAATCCCAAAAATTAATTTACCTCTTGAACCCATATTGAACCCTAACTGAATTTCTTTGTACCAAAAATCTTATAAAACCTAAACCATATGTACTATTCGAAGCTTTTGGTCTTTAACCCTTGTAATTATGAGAAATTAGAACAAAGGGAGAAATAGGAGAGTGGAAGGAGTATGCAAGAATAAAAAAGGGAATGCTGAAAAAGGGTACAACTGAAAAAGAAAGAAAGAAAATCTGAAAATAAAAATATGGAGAGAAAAGTAAACAAAAAGAGAATCAAACTTACGATTCCATAAAAAGAGAAGCAAAAAGCTTCCAAAAAAAAATATTCAAGAAGTCTTAAAAAAAAACTGAAAGAAAAAGGGATTTATTGAAGAAAAATGTATATGGGATGAAGTTATCAAACTTTTTGGATACTTACTGAAGTAGTAGAAAAAGAAAAAGAAGAAAAAGAATAGGTGAGAGATAAGCTAAATTCTCAGAACTTTTGAATCCTTTCTACCTTTCTTTGGAACCTTTTTAACCCAAAACCTCATTACAAGCTGAATGAAGTCCTTTCTTATTCATGATTTACAACAGCATGAGCCTAGTAGAGATATGTATGATAAATACTATAGAAAAAATAGGAAACATATGAAATTGAATTGATTATCTGATCCATGAGATTTATCTTTTTGTCTTTTATCCTTTGAATTATTCATCATATATATCATTTTGAGATAACCCAAAAATTCTCTTTATGAGAATATCCTAATAGTGAGAATTTGGATTAAAATATTTCTAAATCTGCAGTTTAGAAATACTTATAATGGATTCTTCATTGATATGCACACACTCCACACTTAATATGGATTGAAATTGTTGAGTTTCTGATCAAGGATAACTGCTAGGATGGGAAGTCATGGCTGAAGAAATCTTATTTTTGAAAATTACAATAACCATGTGATGTTTGACTGATTAGTGTACCAACAGTAGGTTAGAATTTTAAACTTTGTATAATTCTTTTTGAAAAATTCAAAAATATTTTGAAGTTTGTAGGTAACTTCACTGAAAACCTTCAGGAGACTATAACTCCTCCACTAGGGATCACCTAGAGGTTTAAAGGCTTGTTGCATCTACAAATACAATCATGCTCTCTATGAAAGTGTCACTTAAATTTGTAGTTAAAATAGTTTATCTTTCATTGTTTGTTACGGACTAGCAAAATGTAAGTTTGGGGATATGATCAGTCACATAATTTACTATTTTATCACCCTTAACTTAATAATGCTAGACCCCAATTTGCTACTGATGAGATGCTAATGTGCAAATATTTATATTAGACAACAGAAAAGAATCAAAATGTTAATCTTTGCCAAAATGAACTCAAAAAACAGTAAGAATCATGATCGCACGAAAATACGATTAATCGTTTTCTAAGAACTAGTCGAAAGAGAAATCGTAATCTCAAATGAGCGAAACTAAAGAAGAAAAGAATGAATCATAAATTACGATCCTACAAAAAAACGCTTAAGACTAGAGGAATCGTAATGAAGCTTACGATCGTTCGAGGAGCAAGAATCGTACCAGATGAAGAGAAGCAATCGTATTTACGATTGTGCAGATTAAAGCTCATATGTTGTTGTTGATCACTTGAGAGATGCACCGCCATGCACAGAATTAGAAAATCTCTTAAATTAGAAGTACGCTATCTTACAAATCTGAGAAGATTGGTGAAAGAAATCTAGAAGAACTCTATTGCTGAAATGAAGGAGAAGAGTCCTACACGCATCTATTATCCGAAGCATGGAAGATTAGGATTAGAAGTTTTATAATTTTAGAAATATTTTATTTTTAGTAATTTACTTTGTTTAGAATTCAAATAATGTAATCGACCCCTTATGATATATAAATAAGAGGGCTCGGCATAGAGAAAAACTTATCGACGGAATTCTCATTATCAATTGACGACTGAGGTTGGGAATCCTAAAGATCACGTTAGTTTTATTTTGTTTAGATATCTAAGGTTTCTCGAGAGCAATTGACAACTGTGATCTGGAGCTGAAAGATTAGAATAAAGTATTCGTAGTTTCTCAGGAGCAATTGACGCCTGTGACTAAGAGATTTTTTTTATTGCTTTGTAGTTTAGATTTACTACTTTGTGAACATCTAAAAGTTCTTGATTTTAATTGACGCCTAAGATTGAGAATTTGTAGATTAGTGTAATAGTTTTTATTTTTTATCTTTAGTTTTCTAATATTTAATTGACGACCAAATTTCTTGAAGATTGTAGCTTAGTATAAATCTATATTGAAGAATTCTAGTTTTTGATTGGCGCCTAAATTCTGAAAGGTTTAGATACAGTGTAACTGTATTTTAATTTTATAGACATCCGAAACTAAAGGGGACTGATTGACGACCAGGATCTGGAAGAGGATTTAGATTTATTTTCTTGTACCATAGTTTAATTAAAACAATTATTTTTTATTCTTTCAAGGTAAATAAAAGTATTCAAATTTTTGACTTTCCCTATGGGATCAACCTTGTACTAGTGCTACAATTTTTATTGTGTGCTAGCAATATGTTAAGACTGAGTACACTTTTAAAAGCATACCTGTCGTCACCCTCATAAATTGTATCATCTACAGGTGCATCAAAGTCCATCTAGGGAGAATAGTCCGTATCTTTACCTGCAGCTGTTAGTTTTTTGTGAGATAAGTTTACTCAGTCACATAAACTCAGTAGGTTTCTCAACTCATTCACCACAATCTACCCAGGTGATCATGGGCACAACTTTGTGAGTAAAAGTGAATCTTTTACAATTCTATAGAGGCAATATAATAAAAATTTTCATAAATATATCATAACTAAAAAGTTGAAATTATGTAATGGATTTCAGTGCATATGATGCTTCTAATGCTTATCATTTTTCTTACTTTTATCGTCAACTTAACTTACATGACATATTTTAATTCTTATCGTAACTTCATATGCCTACACAGCGTACTTCGCATCATACTTATTTTACGTAAATAACATGTGTCAGGGCCGCTGCTCGAGCCTATCACGCGAAACCTATAGATAACCACCTACCCTTAGTATCGTATCGTAAATCACTATCTAGCTCAATGAGGTTACGCACATTAGTACACTAGGTTTCCTTAAGTCGAAACCTTCAGTGTCCCCTTAGTTTGAGATAAATTTAAACATATTATTTTTAAGATTCGTCTTGGCTGCAGACGCTGTACTCTTACGATGGCTCATAAGGAATGACACATGTAGAACTTAATTTCATATTCATCTGACCTTCATAATGTATCTTATCATATCTGTATCTTATTTTATTCATATCTTAGCATATTTATATTTTCTTATCATTTAAATATAACTTAAATTTATAGTGAGTTATAGTGCGATAAGCTTTACTAAACTACATTTTTCAAGGGACGGGTTCTGTAGTAATCTGGATGTATTTCGTGTGATAACACATACTCCCATAGAGGTATTGCATCCATGCATGGATGCCTACATTTCGAGTTTTACGTAACCATGAAAAGAACCCCATCATGACGAAAGACTTAAAAGTCGTGTATCATATCTTATTCCTTTTTAACCTTTCATATATATGCCTTAATATATCATCTACATGATGTATAACGTATGAAAGATTTAACCAAACATAATTTATTATATGTATCGTAAGTATCATGAAAATAACATCGCATAATTTGAAATTAAAGTACTATTTCATTTGTGAGTTGTATTACTTATGAGATGGAGTGGACACAATGATATATTAAAAGTTTTGCTTTCAATAATTAGATGTTTCAAATCTATGATCAATCTTAAGACATGCTTCTCAAAGCGAGGATGACTTAGTCTCATCTAATAGATCATCTCGACCTGATAAATTTGAGCTAATCGTAATAACTTCAATGAAATTCGAACCATGTATGGCTCTATTTGTATAGACCATCGAATCTAAATTCACGGATATCGATATAATTTAGATCAAGTTTCGATTACTCTAATCTTATAAATACAATTATCATAAGATAATGCTAGGGGTTTTCTTTTTTTGGTTTGAACTCTTATTAGTCATTTTATACTTTTAATCAAACGTTCATCAATTCGCGGTCACAATCGTCTTACCGTACGATCATGAGGTACCACATGCCTCATATCATGGATAGATGATACATCAAATGTGTTTACTAAGACTTAGAAGGTGGGTTAGGCCCATCCTTGAAGACTGGTCTGTAGTTTTCAAAATTGGTGTTTGGTTACTTTAGGTATATGAGTTCATTAAAGATCCATAAACTAGACGGACCCATAAGGCTCATGGACCTTTGTGATGACTAGGGATCTTAAATGACCTACCTGTTGATGGACTAGACCTAACATGTATGGGTGATGACCCAATTTTTCTAAGAAGTCCTAAACCCAAAATTTACTAATAGCAGCCCATGACTATTAATTTAACATTTTGCGAATCTTGAAATCAGTAAAAAAATTTAATCTAAAATTTTTTGTGAACCTAAATCAATGAAAAATAAGTGTTTGTCACCTATTGAGAATTTCCCAGATATGAAAATATTCACATGAAATGACGGTCCTAAGGTTAAGATTTCATCAATACTTCAACTAAATTTGAGGCGCATTTTAAGAGCTTAAATACATTGGTTACGCGACATTGGGTTTGATAACCCCATAGCATTCTAGAAAATAAGGTGGGTTTCCATTCGGGGCCCTCACTAGTTTGATTAATTTCCAGGTCAAATAGTGGTCAAACATGTCTCTTGACGTTGATTGTTTATGGGTATAAAGCCCTTCATTGTTTTTGGGAAACTTGTACAATCACCTAACTCGGACTAAATCTGTTTTCAAACAAAACTATCCATCAGATGGGAAGATATTTAAATTTATGAGGGATCCCTCTTGGTGTCCCCTGTCCTAGTTCGGCCTAAAACTTGAGATCTAAAAGGGTCAAATCATACCCTAGACTAAGGTGTCACAAGTATAAAGTACATAAAATTTTGTGGTTATGTGCACCACTTTTGGTGGTGCAAAGACCGAGGTGTGTCTGTTTTAATCAAAATCTGATCAATGATTTAACAGATGACCAAATGATCTGTATTTCGATCTACGGGCTTCAGCCCATAGGCCTATTGTTCACTTAATTTAATGAGTCAAATTAGACCTTTTGACCAATGTATATGTAGATTTACACAAATAAATGGAGGAAATATTCCAAGTGTAAACTAGATATATTCAAAGATTTTTGGATACTAAAATTTATGAAAATAAAGACATACAGATCAATGTGAATCGTTAGATGTATAAAGCATCAAATTTTATGGGGAGTCCATGATTTGACCGAGGTCAGAAACTGACCAAATCATCGAGATCGAAATGGTCAAATGGAGACCTCCACATCGAGTGTGCAATAAAAGCAAAACAGGGCAACAACCCATCCATGACCTGAGGCTTTTTTTTTGTGCTCGAGTTATAGTCCTTAGGGTATATTTTGCCGGCACACTTGTGTGCCATATGGAAGGGTATAGTACCCTCTAGTTCTCGGTCGATGGGTTCAATCATAGGGTTAACCCTTTGACCATAACAGTTTTGTGAATCCACTAAAAAACATAAGAATGAGAAATTACAATTTTCTTTGAAATTTTGCTAGTTTCGATGTAGTTAATATAAATCCATTGCATAATAAGTGTAAATGTGTAGATTTAGATAGATGGGAGGGCACCTACTTGTTGAAGCATGAACCGTGATTTTCGCAATGATTTAGCTTGACGAAGATCGAATTCAACGTGCCATGGTGACCGATTTCACGACTGGATCATATTTTCTCATGTTTTGTCACATAAACTTGGTTGTTGAAATTTGCTTAAACACCATTAGAGGTGTTGGTAGTTTGTGTTGCAGTGGTGGTGATGCTTGAATGCAACTTTGGCAGTTGAGCCTCAATGTGAAAGGTAAAAGTGGTGCTGGGTGGCTGCACCGGGTGATTGGTGGTGCACGGCTATATTTTTGCAAAGAGAGAGAGAGAGAGAGAGAGAGAGAGAGAGAGAGATGCAAGAGAAAGAGAGTCCGAGACAGATATAAAACTTTATTTCTTTCTAAACTATGTATAAATATAGAAGAGAGAGTCTAATTGGGCAAGTCAACTTGCCAATAAAATATGAGTCTTTTAAGGATTCTAATTGATTACTAATTAATCTCATAAATAATGAGATTTAATTATATTAGTTGCTTAAGGTAATGAGTCTTTTGGGATTCGGTTACCATTTTTAGTGTAAATCGGATCTTATATTAGAAATTTTTTAATTTAATTGTGTGTGCTATAATAAGGTCTGGGCACATGTCCAGAACTTGGTGCTTCACGCATCAATCACCATTAAATAGGGTCAACAGGGCCCTGGTTCATAATAAATGCCGTAGAAGAACCCAACTGAGAAACGACCATGTTTGATGATGCACTTTGGTCTTAGGATACTCTTTAATATAAGTCTCCTTTCTTCCTTGGATATTCCAACCATTCGACACATCTGCTAACTGCTCCGACGTTAAGGGAGGTCTGGTTAGTTATTAGTCGATTTGGGGAGTATAATATGGGTCATTGTTCATATCTAATATAAGGTTCATACTTTTATGTGTTTTTATAATAGAGAATCAAGCCTCTTGGAGCACCCGGCTAAGTCTCTCAATATGTGCAACATCCACCCATCACACATACCAGTTCATTGTTCATATTTAATATAAGGTTCATACTTTTATGTGTTCTTACAGTAGAGAATCAAGCCTCTTGGAGCACCCGGCTAAGTCTCCCAATATGTGCAACATCCACCCATCACACATACCAATTAGTAGGGATAAATCCTTGTGAGTAGCCAATAGTGGGTAGGATTCGAACTTAAGACCTTCGCTTCTTGAGGCATTGTCTTAGCCTATTCATATTTGTTGTCTAGCCAATTCATATTTAAGTTCTTGGATTCGATGGTGTGAATATTCCAACAGGTATATTTTTTTGGATTGTGTAAGGTTCATGAGAGAGACAAGCCAATTGTCAAGTCCAACCAGGTTGAACTGTATTTCGAGTGCACTACATTTACAGCCCTTGGAAATAAGAGCATCTTAAGTGCACGTCATCCTTTAAAAAGTAAAAATCATAAAAAATCAAGATTCTCTCGTATCCAAGGCTTAAGAATGCACTTAAAAGTGTAAAGGTAGAGGTTTTACCTTAGGCTTAGAGTGAGGACTCAGGACAGTCAATTCACTCATTAAATGGTCTTTAATTGCTATCACATGATGAGTTACATGGAATTAACTCTCTTTAAAAATAATAAAATATACGAAAATAAGTCATCAAATTTCAATATACTGCACAAATAAGAAAAGAAGGGAAGCATTTGGGAAAGGAGCCATTACTTAGCAATCGGAAATTTGGCCCTTGCACCGAAGTTAAAAGAAAGATTTTATATTTTAGAGACAGTGACATGTGAAAATGTAATTTGGGTCATCTAATTTAAAGTTCATGATTTATAAATCCTTAGTGGATAAGATTGGAGCAAAACACGGTATTTATAATATGATCTATTATAGTCAATAGTTGAATCAAATAATAACTTTTGACTATATTTAATCACATGATAAAGATTATATTTCTTGCAATCTTTTGTACTTTATATCTTTAAATGACGGGCTTCAAATTAATCTATCTATATGGTGTTTTCGTATAGGAGGTCGCCAAACTTCCAAGTCTTTGTTTTAAACTCGGTACAAAGGCCAAGTTTCCGAGTACAAGTAATAACTAGGTGATGGAAATATAAAATTAACAAAAAATAAGTATTATTTTGACAAAAATGAAGAAAATTTTGGCAAAATTTCATAAAAAGCAAGTTTAAAACGTAAATAATGTTACTTTTAAAAAATATGAGTATTTTTATTTTTATTTTTTTTTCTAAAGAGCGTTAAATGTGTTTCCGACGTTTCATGAAAAAACGCCTTTTAAATGGGTTTTTTATATATATATAAAATCAGTAATTTTGGCCCAATTGGTCCGACGGTTGATTCTCCAATGACTCCAGTCTAGCGGTCTCAAAATGTGGTTGTGGCGCAATGCTCGATCGGAAGGCATTGATCCTACTCAGGCGGGTTCTACTAACATTGCTGAAAGCCAACACCGATCAGGAAAAAAAAAATGTTTACTCCGTTTTCAAAATGGGACCTAGCATCTTTAGCTAGGTCTCCTTACAACCCACTAATGTAGCGCCACCACTTTGGCATTCAACTTTGATCAATCCAAGTATTCCACATGGCTGGCCTTCATTTTCATCATAAATAAGCTTACTCGCACTCTTCCATCTCAACTGAGTTTTTATGTGCTTAAACGGTTAACTGCTTACTCCACACGATATAGCTTTAGATCATGAGTCTATTATCAGACTGTTAAATTTTTATTCCAAAGTGGCACATATCCTAATAACTGAAATATGAGCTGCCACTTTGGCGACTTAAGTTCTCTCAAACGCTTGTGCCAAGTGGCTTAATACTAGGCTTCCAAGGACTCGTTATCCCCTACAAAATACAAACTCCAATGACCATTGTCCATTCTTTTTCCTTGTTAGCATCAACCAACAGTACAACATTTGATCCATCTCTCACGGAAAGTTTAACATAAAGATTTAGGAATAACGGTAAATTACAGCCTTTTACAGCTTATGCCATGTGGCACGTGTTTCTGAGCAATCTAAGTCATCAAGATGATAGATCAAATATGGAACCAAAGTTGGCCGAAAAATCACTCATCGATGAATCTAAATGATTTATACAACTCTAAAATGGACGATAATTCATATTTTTTTAATGGTTGAAACTAAAGCACACAATTGAATGGGTGAAAACCTTTAACTAGACGTGATTTTTGGCTGAGATGTAGCTGGACTACTTTGATTAATCAAACATATGCTCAAACAACAAAGTGCTCAATCGCGGTAATTGGTGTCGCTCTCCGAGGGTTATAGAGAACTGAAATCTGAAAAGACCAGCATTTTACGGACTCCGTTGCTCAGAAATCATACGGCCTGGAAGATGCCTATGAGGCAAGTTGATCCTGCTTGAACTTGTAAAAAAATGAAACCCACATTTTTAAGCCACCTTGGTTCTCGAGGTTTTGCATCACAAACATGTAACCCCTACTTGTCGACAGTATCAGGATCTCTCACATCATCATTTCCCACGTCACCGAGACATTTATAAGATAACACTGATCAAAGAAATATATATATAGGGCGGAAATGAAATGGACTATACATATCAGGTCTCCGCTAAAATCCTGAACACCGAACAGAAATTTGTGCAATGCAATATAAATTTTGCAATCACTTTCTCAAGAAACCTTTGATTTGGAAGTTTACAACTTTTTGAAGTCCGCTTCGCATTCACAAGAAATCTATGAAAGCAAGATGTGGTACACTAAGCGTGCGGCAGCTGCAATACACATGCATCTCTCACCGTCAACCAACTATTTTGACCGACGATTAATGCAGTACCACTATACTCAATTTTGGTTTAAATCGAGTTCAGCTATACTCCACTAGTCAATCATTTCAAAAGGAAATAGTCGGAAGAAAATTGATGTGTATAGTAGCGGCCTTTTATATTGTTTAGAATACAAAGGTATATATGAACCTAACCAGTGAGGTTCAATAGGTGAGAGACCCTTTCAATTTCCTGGATAATCAAATCTTTTTCTTCCTCGAACTGTTCATCATCTCCACCTGATCAAAAGCATACGTGGAAAGGTAAGAACACCAAACAATGATCAATATAACAAGAAGAGTAGATATCTTTAAACAGTGAAAGTGTGGCATATCGGTTCAGGGCAATAGTAGTTGTACAAAAAAACTGACCCTTATAAACCAAGTTTCAGTCCAATTGGTGTTTCCATTACTCTTTTTGGCAGATTGTTGCCTACAACAATTTTTTCATTGGACATAACCTCAAGGGGTTTGGCGTGATGGCCAGGTCCCTGATTCAGGAAGTGGGAGACTTGAGTTCGAATCCACTCTTGAGGCCACCCAAGGGATTTATATCCCGTGCTGACCGGCACGTTTTGACTTGAGGCACGCAATTGGCCCTGGGATAAACCATCATTGAATTGGACGTAGTATATGAATGATTACAACAGTTTACAGTGATTGAAGAGAGCCATCACTGAATTGTTGGATGAAACAACAGATGGTAAATGCAAGAGTTTTTGGCTGTGTTTGGGATTGCTCTTTGGAGACAAGAGCAGCCCGCTTAAAAGAGCAGGTTTATATTGCTCTTTTGAAGAGAACCAAATTCAGCTCTTTCACTCTCTCATAGAGCTAAGAGCACCTACAACAAAACAGAGTCCCATACTAAAGTGCTCTGTGCCAGAGCAGAGAGCTGTTCTTTGCCTCCAAAGAGCAATCCCAAACACAGCCTTTATAGAAGAACCCCTTCAGGATTAGCTTTCAGAAAAGGAAACAAATAGAAGTTTTTTTAATTTTAATTGCTAAATACATGAACTGATTTTTGGCAAAAAGGATGCACCCACAACCTCATTCTCTACATGCAATGCCTAGGCTTGTTCGCTATGGCAAATGGTCAAACACCCACCCACACACCCACCCACCCACCCGCACCCAAGCGCAATTGTGCACACACACACACACACACACACACACACACCCACCCACCCACAGCCGCGCACGCGCGCGCACACACATACACACACATCCACCCACCCGCACCCCCGCGCTCGCGCACAAAGAACTATATACATATATATATTTGAAAGTTAAGCAAGGTTTTCATTAAATAAAAAAGAAAAAATTACATAATGGACGGGAACATACCCCCAAAGAATGGCAAGAGCCATTCTTTGGGAGAAATCATTAAAAAAAAATAGGGCTTCCTTGGTTGGGCTTAAAGAAATTTAAGAGCCAACTACTTCTAGAGAAACTCAAAAAACAGGGCTTCCTTGGTTGGATAGAATGGATCTAGATTTCCATCGTATTGAGCTAGGGAACCCTAAGTGCTTCCAAGTTTTCTTAGATTTTTTCTTTCGAGACTACTTTCTAGAATTAGATGGAGATGGGTCAGAGTAAACTTCACAAGTTTCCTCTTCCAAAATTCTATGCCCTCGGAAACCATTTTCAATATTCGAGTCAAAGGAGCCTTTGTCATTATAATCACCTAACTTTTCAAAGCTGTTGAATCAGCTGAATCCAAAGGGTCTAATTCCTCCTGATTCTTCGAATTTGATTTAATGTCATTCACCTTAGAGAGTTGGGTTTCAGCTATTTGGGCTGCGTGCAACCTATAATCCGTCGATTTCCTGACTTCATTTATTAATGTTTCATCTATTTTGAAAGGATTCCTAGCAGAAAATGGATCTGATGGAGATTTCAAATCAGATAGGAGAGGCACTAGTAATCTTCATATTTACTCCAGATTGTAGAGACACTCCTTTAGAAATCTTCACATCAACTCCAGGTGGATTAAGAATAGTAACACTAGCTTTACCTTGAATCAAGTTTGTCACGCTCGACACGTCATCAACAGCATTTTCATTAATGGACCTTGTGCAGGTTTAGGAGAGCTAACGATTCTAACACCTGAGTCGCTGGGGTGTAATACTCCAACCTTCAGACCTCCAGGTTGAGCGATAGACTCCTTAACATCACAATGTGCAATGGAATCAACAGCAGGTTCTTGATAGTTCGTATCTTCTTCGGGGATCTGGCGGTCATCTAGTACAATATCCTGATCCATACGAGGAGTCTGATGTACTACTGAATTATTAATTTTAAACCTTTCTTGATCATTAACCTTCTTTTTTTAACACACCTCATCCTCATTGCCCTTGTTTACGCCAAATTTAGCAAAAGGGGGGAATTTGACTGAAATCCACCTTCTGCCAGAAAACCCTCTTCAATACCTCGCCCAATGCCCAACCAAATTCGTTTTGGGTGAGACCTCTGCAGGTCGATCAACACACACACCTTTGCAAAATCCAATATGCTTTTAGAAACAGCTTGAGGATGGATAGCCAATACCTCGCCGATCACAGATGTGATCGATCGCATATTCTTTTGTTCGAAACAAAACAGTGGTTATTTGGGGAATGAGATCCATTCTGGAATTGTTGATGGGTCATCCTCCGAAGGACAAAACAACGGCGACCAACGAAAAACTTTCATGAAGTATCCATTTAAGGAGAACCTGTCTTTTAGCCAGATTGAGACCATGTATCAGTCGTGCCCAATTTTTTGTGTGGCACCCATTGATGTCATAAGCGGTCGCATATGCCATTATGCGATCGCATATGCTATCTTGGATGGCTGTATCGCATATGCCATGATGGCATATGCGATACAGGTAAGTATGCCATCGCATACAATAGTATGTCAATGCATGCTGTCGCATATGAGACTGTATGCCATTGCATATAGTGTATGCCATGACATACTTCTCCACTGGAAGTTTTTTTTTTTATTTTCTTATTTTTATTCATTTATTTCTATTTTTTGTCTTTGCTTTTCAAGCTTCCCCAAGCCCTATAAATAGGTTTCTTTTCCTAATGTCCACATTCTACAATAATTTTTCTCTTTAGTCTTTTCCTTCCCTTCTGTATAGTCCACTATATTTTTGTACTATTTTAACTTATTTTTTAATGAAATTTATATTTTCCCTTCAACCTTATAGAGATGTACCATTGTGGGTTAGAACTTAAAATATACTTTTTTCCTTCTTTTTTCTATGCTCTTATGTTCATTTTTGTACTATTTTGTTTAACATTAATGAAATTTGTTTTTCCCTTCTAACTTATGGGTTATATACTTATATTATATACTTTTATTTCGCATTCAACACACTACAAAATTAATAGAGCCCAAACTTAACACAAAACATATTATTGATCAATATGGGGAACTTTGAGAATTTTTTGAGATTTTTTGGGAATTTTTTGAAAAAAAAAAAAAAAAAGTTATGCCATGACATAATGGCATATGCGAACCACATATGCGATGGCCCTATGCCATCGCATAGGGTCGCATATGCCATTTGACTACAATGGTGGCACCTGATTGATCCAATTTGCTATGGCACTCGATCCTCGTGATGGTTGCCACATGGAAGCAGCCATCAGGGCTGGCTGCTTCCGAATGCAAATCTAGGGCCTTATATATATATATATATATATATAGAGAGAGAGAGAGAGAGAGAGAGAGAGAGAGCACCAAGACATTGGACCAGAGACCAGAAAAAAATGCTGGTTCAGCGTCAGACCTCTACCACAGGGTACCGAAACACAAGTTGGGTGCCACTTGGACATAAGTAGGATCGAATCAAATAATAGTTTTAAAAGAAAATAAAATTGGCAGCCATGAGATCAACAATGGTCAATGGCTTAAAATGAAGGGTAAACAAAAAGTCCTACCGTTCATGTCTCAATGTAAGATCGTGGCCCATATATATTTTTTTCTAAAACCCCTTAAAGAGATGACCTGTGGAGGGGAAAAGGTGCCACAAGGCACCAAATAGGGTTACTTGACCAGTGTTCTAGGCTGGACCCTGGTCCAGCTTCCCTTTACTAATTATATACGTATAAGTAAAGAAAACCTTTTATATGTACACAAATTTATTTATGTGTGGAGAATTTTACCTTTGGAAACAGGAAGATTGTTAAGCAGCGTTAACAATCTTTCATGGTTGTTCGCCAGGATTGCAATTATTTCTGGTGGCTTATTTGGATTAGCGACAAAAACCTGAAAGGAAATGTAATACAAGTTAAGAGAACATACTCAACAGCCATGATTCCAAATATAAAACTGTAAAATAGATATTAATCAATGGTTTATTGTTTTAGCTTAGTATTGTGACAATTAGTTGAGAAATTCTACATTTCACATGCCAAGTTTTCATCAACAAGAAATGGTTCCTGTATAATTGGCATCAATCTTATTAAGGAAAGAAAAAGCCAAGATACCAAGGAGAGGTAATGCCTCTCTAACACATATAGATACACCGCTTATACCTTATTTTGCGGAGGATTCACCGCATCATTGGCCCCTAGTAACACATGAATATGGTAATTAATCCATGGTTTGAAAACCCAAAAACTTGACTCGACTCGAAAGTCAGCTGGTTCAAGTTAACTCGATTACTTGGATAAACCCGACATGCTCCGACTAGATAATTCATTGAATATTTTAAAATATATATTTTATTCAAATAAAAAAGTATTTTACACCAATATCAACAGCCCCAAATTACTGACGAGCTATCGTCAAAGTTCAACTTATGACAGTGGAAAATTGGGGGGAGGGAGTGACGGGAACACCACCAACAAGGACCTAGGTTTCAAGCCATACCAGGTGTACCAGCGGAAGAATAAGTGGCGGAGGAACCACAAAGCGCCAAGAACCAACGGAGGAATACTTTGAGGAGCAGCCTCAAGAGGAGAGTCTCTGCCTAGGGTCGGTCGAGCGAGCATCATTCTCGCTCGAGCGAGCATCATTCTCGCTCGAGCGAGAATGATTCAGAAATATGGGCAGATTTTCGGGTTTTGGTCGCTCGAGCGAGAGGACATCAGAAATTCAAGGCCAAAAGTCTCGACCAAAATTCGTTCGAGCAAACCCCAGTTGTCGCTCGAGCAACCCTTGGTTGCCGCTCGAGCAACCTCTTGTAAAGATTCCTGCTCGAGAAGGAACCAAATCCGCTCGAGCAAGTCACATGACGCAAGTTGTCCTTTTTATCCTTTTTTCTTGTGTCAAATGTAAGTCACCCTTTTAGGGTAACATATTACTTTTTCATTTTAGGGTTATCCCCATTTGTAATTACTATAAAGCATAATTTTGTAAGCCATTTTTGGTACTTGTTGAAAATTAATGAAAGTGCATTGCATTTGAGCTTGAGATGAGCTTTGAAGAGTGAGTCTTTTTCCCCATCTGGGTTTGGTATGAGGCCAAGGGTGAGATGCCCATGTTATCTTTGATCTTCTCTTTACTTCTTATTATTTAATTTCTCTATTCTCTCATCAGTCCTTTGCATTCAAATTTTTCCTTTTCAATTGATTATCCCAATTCCCAAACCTTAGATCTAGAACAACCTTAATGTCCATCCTTGTGGATTGAATCTGATCTTGACCGTCGATCCATGACCGTTATTGGAAGCCCTAGCAAGGAGCTACCGATTCTATCTCTAGGATTGCCACTTCTGCATTTCCTAACGGGCCTCGCATGTCAAATTGGACCCTATATGAATCAAGCATGGTCGCTTAAGTGGAATCCCACAAAACCCTAAGGTATCGCTTTGATTTGTGGTTAATTATTCAATTAATTAGTTTAATTTCGGTAAATTAGCATATCATGAACATTCACAGATTTTAGGGTCATTGTCCTACGTCAGTTTTGGTATCAAACCCTAGGTTCTAGGTTAGGGCATTTGTGTGTACATCTCGTGTCTGATAAAATTACTCATTCATATGTGTTTCATAGTCGTGTGCCATTTAGAACCAGTGTTAGTGAGTCGTGGTCACCATGGACACGAATGTGATTGTCGATGCTCTTAAGGACATCCAAGCCTTAATGATTACCATAAATGAGCGGATGAATGCTATGGAGGAAGCCCAAACGACTATGGCTGGCTCTAATGGAGCGCTTCTTGACCGCTTGGATTGGTTCGAAGGAAATGAGGAGCACCACGACCGATGCCATGAGTATAACGGTCCGTGTTTTGAGCATTGCGGTCGACCTGAGGGCCGGAATTAGAATCAAAGGGAAGTAGTTTATAGCGGAAATGTGTACGATCCGGATGAGAAACTCCTTAAAAATGTTCGAGTTAAGTTTTCAACCTTCGATGGAAGAATGGACCCTAAAGTCTTCCTCAATTGGGTCTCCGATATGGATCACCATTTTGAATGGTATGACATGAACAATGAGCGGTGTGTTAGACTCGCTAAAATGAAGCTCATTGGACAAGCTCAACTCTTTTGGGTCAACGTCAAGCATATGCGAGCGAATGCGGATCGTGCTCTCATTTACCTGTTGGGAGGACATGAGAGAGTGACTTACAGAAAAGTATGTTCCTTTATCATACTACCATCGTCTATTTGATCAATGGCAAAATTTACGCCAAGGTAGTATGCCCGTGACCAAGTACATTGACAAGTTTGAGGAGTTCATGATTGAAGTCAATATGTCGGAAGATCCTCAAGTCACTCTTTCTAGGTTCCGCACCGAGTTGCGATTGAAACTGCAAAAAGAGTTGATCTCCCACCCTATTGGCACTCTTGAGGAGTGTTAAGCCGTTGTGCAAGACCTTGAACGGTATTTGAAAATGATGGTGGTGAGACGATTTGAGCCGCATACGGGCCATCGAGTCGGGGAAGGGAGGCCTAGTGCCGGGAACCCACCTCCCAAACCTACTGACGGGGGATGTCAAGATCGAGAGCATTGGAGTTGGGTCGCAACAGAATTTTCAGCTTCAAGGGAGAAAAAAAATTTGATGAACAATGATTGTGAATAAGGATTTAACGTCTGTGAACAAAGGTCACTGACAAGATTCTTAAAATCGTAGGGTTCGCACTCGGGATGTTCGGAAGAAATCGTTGGTGGACTTTCGGCGCCCAAAGATATGTGTGTGTGTGTGTGTGTGTGTGCGTGTGTGTGTGTGCCACTTGCCAGAATAGGAGGAAGAAAAAAAAAGAACAAAAAAAAGAGTTGTGCTCATTGCTCAGTTGCCGTAAAAAGAGTCTTGTGCAAGAATCAAGATCATAAAAAACTGAGGAAGAAGAAGAAAAATAGAGGAAGAAAAAAACTGAGGAAAAAGAAAAATAGGGATAATAAAAAATAAAAAAATTGGGGATCTGGGCGCCGGCGGCCGGTGGTCTGGCGGCTCGGCCGCCAAGGCGTCTGGGCCGGGCGCCCAAATCGATCTGAGTCCGCCTTGAGCCTAAATCGTGGCGCCCCGGGGTGATTTTCAGAACAATGGTCACGGACATCCGTGATGAACAATGTCGGACGTCCACGAATAGTGGCGGACGTCCATGATTTTGAACCCCCATTGTCCGTAGGTCACGAACGTTCGTGGACGTCGCGACGGGATTTCTAAATTTTGCGAAAGTTTCCTTTTTTAGTCTTTTATTATTAGTAGGACTCTTTATTTCGAGTTTTACTTCGGTAGCCTATATAAGGAGGCATGTAAATATTTTTTATTTAGTTAATTGAATATTTTGAATGCTTTATGCTTGAATATTCTTCTTCCCAAGATGGTTTAGTGTGAGGCCAAGGGAGCGATTCCCAAAACCGTTGTCTTTTGGTAACTATTTTCCTTAATCTTTTGTTATCTCTGCTATCTATTCATCTTTATTTTCTCTTGAACCTTCACCTTGTTGATCTAAGATTTCTAAATCCCCAACCTATTAGTTTCTTGATCACAAACCTAAATCTTTTTGAAATCCTAAACTAATCAGAGTCATAAACCAAACCATAAGCCTATTACAAAACCATAAATCTGTTTCCAAAGCTCCAGTGAGAGCCTGTGAATCTATATATCGAATCGAAGACAAACGCCCAAGCCTGAAAAAGCTAGAGTTCTATCTCTGGTCCCAATCCCGCCTCAAATCTAAATAGTACTTGCGCATTGGACTGGACCCAGCCGGATCTCGCGTGATCTACTTATCTGAATTCTAAGAACCCGAAGGTATCGTGATAATTTTGCGATTAAACTTGAATTAGTTTATTTAATTTCGGTAAAATTGCATCAAAATCATATTCACGCATTTTAGGGTTATCGTCTCGCGTCAGTTTTGGTATCAGAGACCTAGGTTTTCTAGGTTAGAGCATATTGTGTGACATTTTAATTTTATTTCATTTTGTTCATCAGTATGCACATCTACTGTTTGACAAAATTTCTCATCCATTGTTAATTCATATTTGTATGTCATTTAAAACTCATGTAGTAAGTCGTGTTCACCATCAGCATGAGCGAGATTGCCGATATCATTAGGGACATCAAAGCCGAATTGTGTGCGATTAAGAATGGGAGCCGAGATTGTTTGGGCTAGTTGCAAAGACTTCCATCAATCGGGCCCCGATACACTTGATCAATACAACATGTGTGTTTCATCGATGATGAAACATTTTGAGTCGAGGAGAATGACGGGGGACACCAATATCGAGAGCATTGGAGTTGAGCAGCAACATAATTTTCAGTGTCGAGAAAAAAAAAATTGATAAGCAGTAATTGTGAATAGTGATGGACGTCCGTGAATAGTGTCACGGACATCCATGATGAACAATGACGGGCGTCCGTGAATAGTGATGGACGTCTGTGATTTTGAACCCCCACTGTCTGTAGGTCACGGACGTCCGTGGGGCACTACGGACGTCCATGGGCGTCGCGACGGGATTTCTAAACTTTGCGAAATTTTCCTTTTTTTAGTCTATTATTATTAGGACTCTTTATTTCGAGTTTTACTTTGGTAGCCTATATAAGGAGGCTTGTAAATACTTTTTATTTAGTTAATTGAATATTTTGAATACTTTATGCTTAAATATTCTTATTCCCAATATGGGTTTGGTATGAGGCCAAGGGAGCGATTCCCAAAACCGTTATCTTTTGGTATTTATTTTCCTTGATCTTTTATTATCTCTGCTATCTATTCATCTTTGTTTTCTCTTGAACCTTCACCTTGTTGATCTAAGATTTCTAAGTCCCCAACCTATTAGTTTCTTGATCCCGAACCTAAATATTTATGAAACCCTAAACCAATCAAAGCCATAAACCAAACCATAAGCCTATTACAAAACCATAAATATATTTCTAAAGCCCTAGTGAGAGCCCGTGAATCTACATCGAATCGAAAACAAACGCCGAAGCTTGGAAAAGCTAGAGTTCTATCTCTAAGCCCGATTCCGCTTCAAATCTAATAATACTTGCGCATCAAACTGGACCCTAGCCGGATCTCGCATGGTCTACTTATCTGAATTCTAAGAACCCGAAGGTATCGTGATAATTTTGCGATTAAACTTGAATTAATTTATTTAATTTTGACAAAATTGCATCAAAATCATATTCACGCATTTTAGGGTTACCGTCCCGCATCACCTACAACTGTAAGGTTTGACAAAGGGAAAGGTGTGGTGGGAGAGTCCTCAAGGCTCAAACCAAGTGTTATAAGTGTCATGGGTTTGACCATTTTACCACCCACGAGAGACCCCTAAAAAACTCTCTTGGTTGAAGAAGTCAATGATGAAGGTGTTGAAGAGGAAATGTATGAACCAGAAGTCACACCTAGTGATGAGGAGGGTGACGACTATAATCATGCACTAGCTTGCATCCAAGATTGCTTGGTCGTGAGGTGTGCCCTTGCACAACCTTAACATGATGAGAAGGACGATTGGCATAGGGATAACATTTTCTACACTTACGCCAAGTGTGGTGAGAAGTGTTATAAGGTTATCGTGGATAGCGGGAGTTGCACAAACGTTGTATCGACATACACCATTACCTGCTTAGGGCTTACATCTGAGCCCCACCCAAGACCATACAAAGTCGCATGGGTCGACTCCTCTTCTATTCCCGTGTCCCAAAGGTATCAGTACAGATACAGTTAGCCTCGTATTCGGACACCTTGTGAGGCGATGTGGTGCCGATGGATGTAGGTCACATCATCTTGGGGAGGCCTTGGCACTATGACATGGACGTGACCCTCCTTGGGAGGTCTAATGTGTGCACGTTCATACATGAGGGCAAGAAGATAAAATTAAACCCCTTACCTCCCAAGACACCATCAGACAAGAAGGTTGATAAGAAGGGTCGTCCATCTAAGACCATTAATATTGTGAGCCCTTTGGAGTTTGAGAAAGCTTCTTTGGATGAGAGCGTGGTGTATGTTGTCATCACCGTTGAGCGTACACTCGAGAGTATGGGCAAACACCCTAAGGAGGTTAAGCCAATCTTGAGAGAATTTGTGGATGTCTTCCCGAAAGACTTGCTCAATGAACTCCCTCCAATGCGTGACATCCAACACGTCATAGACTTGGTTCCCGGATCTACCTTACCAAACCTACCTCATTATAGGTTGAATCCGGTTGAACACGCCGAAATAGCACAACAAGTCAATGAGCTCCTTCAGAAGGGGTTCATCCAAGAGAGCTTGAGCTCTTGTGTCGTACTCGCACTACTCATACCTAAGAAAGATGGCCACTTGACGAATGTGTGAATAGTCGGGTCATCAACAAGATTACAGTCAAGTATCGGTTCCCTATACCGAGACTCGACGATATGTTGGATTTGATGATTGGTGCCACTATCTTCTCCAAGATAGACCTTAAAAGTGGCTACCATCAGGTCCGCATCCGTCCAGGTGATGAATGGAAAACCGCCTTCAAGACCAAGGAT
The DNA here is from genome assembly GCA_021018995.1 of Chloranthus sessilifolius. NCBI lineage: Eukaryota > Viridiplantae > Streptophyta > Magnoliopsida > Chloranthales > Chloranthaceae > Chloranthus > Chloranthus sessilifolius. The sequence goes on from CM037588.1 coordinate 22,839,666, forward strand.
GGTCTTTATGAGTGGATGGTCATGTCTTTTGGGCTTTCAAATACCCCGAGTACCTTCATGAGGCTCATGACCCAAGTGTTGCAACCATTTATGGGCAAATTCCTTGTGGTGTATTTTGATGACATCTTGATCTGTAGTCGCGACAAGAAGCAACACTTGACCCACCTTCGATTGGTTTGTGAAACCTTGAGGGGAGAGAAGTTATATGCGAATTTCAAGAAGTGCACGTTCATGCAACGATCCATTGTCTTATTGGGGTGGGTTCATTGTCTCGGCCAATGGAATGGTCGCGGACCCAGAAAAGGTAAGGGCTATTGTAGAGTGACCCGAACCTAAGAACATATACGATGTCCGTAGCTTCCAAGGATTGGCTATATTTTATCGTCGCTTCATTCAAAGCTTTAGCACCATCATGGCTCTCATCACCGATTGCATGAAGAAAGGGGAGTTTCAATGGAGCAAAGTCGCAACGAAGGCCTTTGCCGAGATAAAGGAGAAAATGACTAGTGTACCCGTCATGCACCTAATAAACTTTCTAAAGTCATTGAGGTGGCATACGATGTTTCGGGGGTGTGGGTATAGGAGTGCTCAGCCAAGAAGACCACCCGGTGGCCTACTTCAGCGAAAAACTCAATACGGCGAAGCAAATACTCCACCTATGACAAGGAATTCTATGCGGTCATCAGATCCCTTTGGTATTTGAAGCATTACCTTAGACCGTAAGAATTTGTATTGTTTTCTTATCATGAAGCCTTACGCTTCCTTACCTCTCAAAAGAAGTTGAACCTGAGGCACGCGAAATGGGTCGAGTACCTCCAAGGATTTACATTTGTGTTGAAACATAAGGCCAGCGTTGAGAACAAAGTCACGGATGCGCTTAGTCGTCGGGAGGCGACATTGCAAACAATGAGCACTGAGATCATTGGATTTGACCGATTGAGAGAGGAGTATCCCGATTGTCCCGATTTCGGGAGAGATTACAACACTCCCCTTAATGACCCAGCGACAAGACCATTGGGCTCTCCCGAGGATAGGTATTTGTACGTGGGCAATCGCCGATGCATCCCTCGCACTTCGTTGCGTGACTTCCTCATTTGAGAGTTGCATGTCGGAGGGATCGCCGGTCACTTCGAGTGCAACAAGACCATTGCGCTCGTCGAGGGTAGGCTCTTTTGGCCTGGCCTCATGCCAGATGTCGCCCGGATTGTGCGACAGTGTCGTACTTGCCAAGTCTCCAAGCAAAGAAGGCAAAACGCTGGCCTATACACTCCTTTGCCAGTACCACACACACCTTGGCAAGACTTCTCAATGGACTTCGTGTTCGGTCTTCCCAAGACTCTCCGAAAGTATGACTCCATTTTTATTGTAGTAGAGTGTTTTTCCAAGATGGCCCACTTCATACTGTGCAACAAGACCTCTGACGCGACCCATATAGCGAAGTTATTTTTCGGAGAGGTGGTACGTCTCCACGAGTGCCCAAAACCATTGTATTGGATAAGGATGTCAAGTTTACTAGCCCTATGGCACATGATGGGTACTATGCTCCAATTCTCATCGCCACATCACCCTCAAACCGAAGCCAAACGGAAGCTACCAATAGGAGCTTAGGCAATCTCCTACGTTGTCCTGTCGGTGATCACATTAGGACTTGGGATTCCATTCTACCACTAGCCGAGTTTGCACATAATAATTCCGTCAATAGGTCCACAGGTAAGAGTCCATTTGAAGTGGTGCATGGTCACAAGCCAACGACACCCCTAGATTTGATCCCCATGTCTGCATCTCACCGCACGTCCTAGTTCACAGATACATTTGCACAACATATTCATAATTTGCATGTCGAAATTAGACATAAAATTAATTCGAGCAATGATAATTACAAATTATTGACGGATTCCCCACGCGTTTCAAGGAGTTCCAAATCGGTGAGCATGTGATGGTTCGGGTTAGGCCTGAATGATTCCCATCGGGAATCTCGAAGAAGCTCCAAGCCCGCAGCGTCGGACCTGTCAGGATTGTGGCAAAGAGTGGTCTGAATGCATATGTTCTTGAGTTTCGTCAAGATATAGGCGTTAACTTGACGTTCAACGTGGAAGACCTAGTTCCTTATCTAGGCTCAAAGCCACCCCCCTTGCAATCATTTCCAAACGTCCTCTAATCATGAACCGACTCAAGCCCCGCAGCCTACACCACCTCCTCCAAACGAGTCGAAAAGAGACGTAATCGAGGAGATCTTAGATGATCATGTGGTCTCCACCCATGGCGGAGGGTTTCATAAATACTCAGTGAAGTGGCTCCATAAGCCAGAATCTGAGAATACGTGGGTGAATGAAGACGACGTCCGTCGCCTAGACCCCGACATGCTTGATCAATACCATAACCACTCTTCATCGATGATGAAGCCCTTTCGGCCTAGGGGAATTGACGGGGACGCCACCAACAAGGACCTAGGTTTCAGGCAGTACCAGGTGTACCGGCAGAAGAAGTAGCGAAGAAACCACGAAGCGCCAAGATCCAATAGAGAAAGACTTTGAGGAGCAACCTCAAGAGGAGAGTCGCTCGAGCGAGAAGGCTTCAGAAACATGGGCAAATTTTCGGGTTTTGATCGTTCAAGCCAGAGGACATAAAAAATTCAAGGCCAAAAGTCTCGGCCAAAATTCACTCAGAGTGAGAAGACATCAAAAATTCAAGGCCAAAAGTCTCGGTCAAAATTCGCTCGAGCGAACCCCAGTTGTCGCTCGAGCGACCTCTTGTAAAGATTCCCGCTCGAGAAGGAACCAAATCTGCTTGAGCGAGTCACGTGACGCAATTTGTCCTTTTTATCCCTTTTTTCTTGTTTTCTTTTGTGTCAAATGTAAGTTACCCTATTTGGGTTGCATAGTACTTTCCATTTTAGGGTTATCTCCATTTGTAATTACTATAAAGCATAATTTTGTAAGCCATTTTTGGCACTTGTTGAAAATTAATGAAAGTGCATTGCATTTGAGCTTGAGATGAGCTTTGAAGAGTGAGTCTTCTTCCCATGTGGGTTTGGTGTGAGGCCAAGGGTGAAATGCCCATGTTATCTTTGATCTTCTCTTTACTTCTTATTGTTTAATTGCCCTATTCTCTCATCAGTCCCTTGCATCCCAATTTTCCCTTTTCAATTGATTGTTCCAATTCCCAATCCCTAGATCTAGAACCCCTTGATGCCCATCCTTGTGGATCAAATCCAATCTTAACCGTCGATCCATGACCGTTTTTGGGCCTTAGCTAGGAGCTACCGATTCTACCGTGAACCACGATCGAGCGCCTCGACCTAGACGAAGCTAGAGTTCTATCTCTAGGATCGCCTCTTCCGCATTTCCTAACAGGTCGCTCGCATCGGATTGGACCCTACGTGAATCAAGCATGGTCACTTAAGCGGAATTTCGCAAATCCCTAAGGTATCGCTTTGATTTGTGATTAATTGTTCCATTAATTAGTTTAATTTCGGCAAATTAGCATATCATGGGCATTCACGGATTTAGGGTCGTTGTCCCGCGCTAGGAGGGGCTTCTTACTCGATGAAACTTCGACAGGTCTCTTACACTTCCGATTATAACATTTCAATTTCTCATCAAAACTTTACACGCTAGAACGCTACTCTTTTCAAGGAACAATTATCGTAGACGAGACTTTACCCATAAGGCCTTCCTACAGTTTTCAGTTTGAACTTGGATAAGTGTTTTTCTCTCTGTCATTAGTATGTGCCTTAAGAAATATGTACAAATAAATCACATAAAAACAAAAATGTCTACGCTACCCTTGACACACAACAAAAATACAAGTATTGTCATGCAATATCCCAATGATCTGAATCATCTAACGTTCCACCTCAAACTCACGATGTATCAAAGGAAATCATCGAGAATTTATAAGGAGAAAATGAAATTGAACGAACATGAGACTTTCTGAAGAAACCAGCAATTTGAAGTTACAGAAAGAGGTGAGAGTAATAAAACGTCCCAGCAAGAAGCCACTGAAGCCAAGCAACCTCTGAAGCTGTCTACACCATAGCTTGGTATTCAGCCTTAGCACGAGAACGCGCAGAAATGTCTCTTGTTGCGTTTTCCAAGTAATTAGAGAGTCCTCTAGATAAACACAAAAGCCAGTTGTGGAGTGGAAGTAAGTCGGACCACCTGCCAAGTTTGCATCAGTTTGAAAAATAGAACCCTCTAGAAAAACACCAAAGCCAGTTGAGGAGAGAAGGAAGTCAGATCACCTATTCAATTTGCCTATGCCCAAACCTGAAGCGGAACAGATACGAAGTAACAATGATATGTAAGACAGCAACATAGTGAACAGATCCTAATCCAGAAAACAACTAGCTAACCATATGCATGACATACATAAGATCTATGTGAGATATAGTAAAACTAACGAAGCTGCTGATTAGATGTCAATACAAAGGTCAAAAAAAGGTTCTCCATCGGTGGGTATGAATCGAACACTTAGTTCAGTGGGTGTATTGGAGGTACTAGTGTCGGCCAATCCACATGGAGAGTAGCCTACCTCGAGCACTAACAAATATTAAAGATGCCTAGCTCCTTCATCTCAAATTGCTGTTGAAGATACTTCACCACAGGTTGATTCAAAGCTAAATCATTGTCAGTCATAAACACGTCATCTACATATGATGAATCACCTGAACTCTAGCATCCATAAGCAGGTCATCTACTTGAGCTTAAAAGATGGTTTCTCCGTTTCTTTATGCAACAATAAACTGGACAATGGAAACAGGTCTCAAACCAGATTCATCTGATCCACGATGAATATTTCTTTCAGTTTTCTTAAGTCTTAACGAGGAAAAGGTTTAAAAAATGTTATGCACAGTTGAGGTATGATATTTTTCATTGACTATAAAATAATTTCCAAAGTGTCTTGACATAAGCCCAAGGTGGAACTTTGGTCTTGAATAAGTGAAAAACTTAAAGCCAAATGCAGTGTCTTTATTTCCAGAATTTCATAGTATTGTGTACTGTGTTGCAATCATGCCTGAAGTATTGGACAACGAACTAGATGCTCTCCTGGTGAGGTACTCTTTTTTTTCTTTTATCCCAATTGCATTTGTGTTTTTTTATTGTGTAAAGTGAAAATGGGTAACCATCAACATAACTATTATACATTGTAGTAACAATGGCAGGGATGTGTTATACAACACTTACATCTAAGCTATAAGATCCTATAAGGAAGTGGACAGTGTAGAGATGGGGACACACACTCATGCGCACGAATTTGCTTCCCGAGAAACTTTGGTCTTAGATAAGTGAAAAACTTAAAGCAAAATGCAGTGTCTTTATTCTAGAATATCATATCCCCAAAATATTTTGAACTGTGTTGAAATCGTGTCTGAAATATTGGACCATGAACTAGATGCCTGTCCTGGTGATGTGTTCTTTTCATTCTTTTATGCCAGTTGAATTTTTGTTCTTTTATGAACGGAAAGTGAGAACTGGTTAGCCATCAACAAAACTTTTACACATTTTAGTAACAACAGTAGCGATCTGTTATACCACACTTCTATCTAGTTGAGTTCTAGGGTTGATGATAGGTGGTATAAGTTGATGGAAATAAGGTTAGGTAGGTCGTATTAGGTTTAGGGTTAGAGGAGAGAAGAAGAGAGAGAATTAATGAGAAGACTTAGTGAGAATGTGGCCCTCACTAGCATCTATATAAGGTCGGTAATATTACAATTACACACCTAACACTACTATATGCGCACCTACAATAATAAAACAACTATACTATCACTTCCCGTCAAGCTCAAGCATGGATATTTACCACGCCCAGCTTGACAATATCCAACAGCCTTAGTCAATATGTCTGCTAGCTGCTGAGAGGAAGAAACATCAACGAGATCTAGGGACCTATCCCAAACCGTTTCCCAGACAAAGTGGATGTTCACCCCGATATGCTTTGTCCTTTCATGAAGAACAAAAGCCGAGGCACTCTTCTCAGCCGCTTCATTGTCAGTGGAGTCGTATGAAATAGCTAGTAGGAAAACCAAGCTCAGAAAGAAGAAAGTGAATCCATAGAATCTCACAAATATCATGGGCAGTAGCTTTGTACTCTGCTTCTGCACTTGATTTTGACACCACGACTTGCTTCTTACTCTTCCAGCTGACAAGTTTGCCACCCAAAAGTACATAATATTAGATGTAAAGCGGCGATCAGTAATAAATCTGGCCCAGTCTGCATCAGTATCTGCAGAGATACTTATAAGTCAATGAAAGCGAAATACCGATCCAAACCCAAAACTGAACTTGATATATTGGAGGATGCGATGAGCAGCTGCTAGGTGAATGGTAAATTGCCTCACAAGACTGATGGCGAATGTAATGTTAGGTCTTGTGAGAGTGAGATACATCAATAGTCCAACCAATCTCTGCCTCACGAGGATCTCAGAACAAGTCACCACCTTTTTCATGTAGAGAGCCTTTGGTCAATCAGAGAGGTCACTGGCTTGCACCCAAGCATTCCAAGAGCTTGCGATAGATTAATGACATACTTCCATTGGGAGAGAAAAATACCTTTTTGTGATCTAGCAATTTCCAATCGTAGAGAGTACTTAAGGCTGCCTAAATCTTTTACCTCAAAGATCCTGCCTGGCACACTTTTCACTTGTCCAATGAAGAGCTGATGATCTCCATTGAATGATATCAGTGACATAAACAGAGGATAGTGCGGCCAGAAGTATAGAGTGAATGAAGACGGTATGATCAAAGTGACACCTCTGAAAGCCCAGATCTATAAACACTACTAAAGCATTGAAACCACGCTCGCGGTGACTATTTGAAACCATGAATAGATTTCTGAAGGCAACAGACATTCCTAGTATCCCCCTCAATCAGAAAACCAGGCAGCAGATCCATATAAACTTCTTCCATGAGATCACCATTAAGAAAGACATTCTTGAGGTCCAACTGATGAAGAGGCCACTTCTGGATGGCAGCAAGAGCTAAAAGGACCCCAAACGGATTTCAATTTTCCAAGAGCCAAAAGGTCGCATCATAATCAATTCCGTAGGTTTGGGTAAATCCTTTTGCAACAAAGCGAACCTCGTACCGAGACACAAAACCATCGGGATCATGCTTCATAGAATACCCATTTGCAACCAACAATCGTCTTCCCTGACGGAAGAGGAACCATCTCCCAGATATGGTTATTCAGAACAGCTTCCATCTCTGCAACAATAGCAGCCCTCCATGACGGCTGCTAAAGGTCAGCTGCTAGAGATGGAGATGTAGTAGGGCTCAAAGAGGTAGAAATGGAAGAAGATCCAGATAGTAGAAGATATGATGTCATCTAATCCATCTGTCACAGCAGCAGTGGATGTACTAAAAGTCAACATCCATATAGTAGAGTCATCCCTTCTCAACACCTCTACCAACAATCTTCTTCTTAGAAAGCTCCTGAAACACACAGAGAGAGGGATAAAATGTGACACAACAGTTCAATTTTTGCAACTAATACATTCCTAACAATCTCGGAAAACTAGATCTAGTGGCTCGAGCTGACGAACATAAAGCACCAAAAGGGGCCTTTAAAGGCTTCAAAACCAACAGTAAAAATCAATCAGAACCATGGAGTTTGCAAACCCAACAAAAGTCAACAGCTTGGACCTGTTGACAATTGTATGACTTCATGCTGATGTCAGCAAAGAGGATGACGTGGTGGTTCCATAGCTCTGATACAAAGTTGAGTTCTAGCATTGATGATTGGTGCTATAGGTTGGTGGAGATAGGGTTAGGTAGGTGGTATTAGGTATAGGATTAGAGGAGAGAGGAAGAGAGAGAGAACTAATGAGAAGGCTTAGTGAGAAAGTGGTTCTCACTAGCATTCATAGCAGGTCATATTACAATTACACACCCAAGATTACTATACACACACCTACAATAATAGAGCAACTATACTAACATGTCTAAGCTAGAACATTCTCTAAGGAAGTGGACAGCACAGAGATGGGGACACACACTCGTGCATAACTTCAAGGTCTAGTAGGAATTGGCTTCCCCACAAACTTCAGTCATTACACCATAAAGGACAGTATACTCGAGAGAAAGAAAGAGAACTATAATCTACTAATTTTTTCCTCTTTTTATTAGTACGGAAATAATTCTCATCATAGTGACAAAAATTGCCGACGTCTTAAAAAAATCGACGATACATTCTGATTTTAAGCATTCCGATGTAATCGGCAGTTAGTCGGCCAAATCGCTGAATCAGCGCTGCTTCGGCGATTTGGGAGACCAACCGCCTTCTTTTAAAAAAAAATAAATTTAAACCCTAATTTTTAAGATGAATACAAAATAAAACTTGCTCGAACGTTAGGGTTTTATTTTGAAGAGGCAGCAGCAACCAACGGCTCCCGGCAGCGATCGGCGATCTTCCTCTGGTTTTTCTCTTTCTTCTTTTCATTTTTGGCTTTGTTTAGACTTTAGAATAAAAATACTTAAAAACTAGTTGCTAGTAACTTAGTAACTAGGTAGTACTTAGTAGCCTACCCGCTTACTCTAGGTAGTACTTAGTAGCCTGTGGCCCTGTATAAACTACAACTTTACAAAGTAGCCTCCTGCAACCTAGGCTACCTAGCTAGTTGCCTAGTAAAGCTATAGCGTAGCCGGTACATAGTGACCTACTTACAAAGTAGCCTCTTGCAAATCAGCCGGTTTAGCCTACTATTAGTTGAGTATAGGCACTGCAGATTAGCAGATTATTATATTATAAATTTATAATATTATATAATATATTATTATATTATAATATAATATAATATAAGAAGCTACAGTACAACTATAAATTGAAGATTTGTAGATTATTATATTATATTATATTGTATTATCTTATAATATAATATAATATATTATACTATTATAAGCTAATATTAGATTATATTATAATATAATATAATTATATTATAATATAATATAATCTATATTAGCACATTTATAATCAAATATATAACACATTTAATTTTTAATAACTATTATTTTTTTAATACCATTTATTGAAAACCCCACTTGACAATTGACAATGACCATTGTTTGTTTCAAAGTGTTGTGATTTGTGAAGGCAAAGTTTAATTAATAAAAAAATTAAAATACTAAGAGCTTTATTTTATTTATATTACTTGTCAAACTATACTTTCTACAAATTGCAGGTTATTGTAAATCATCCGTTTTCTATCAGCGAATATGTCCAAGGAAAAAGATAAGACGTGGGAACATGTTACTAAAGTTGGGAATAAGTTGAGATGCAATTACTGTAAAAAAGAATTTACAGCGACAATCACAAGAATGAAAAACCATTTAGGTCGAATCCCCAACAAAGAGATTAAAGTTTGTAATGTAACTCCCGAAAGTGTTGTCCAATTTGAACGTAACTCCCGAAAGTGTTGCTAGAAAGGAAAAAAAGAGCATTGTTGATTTTATGAGGCCTACAGCGGGAAATAGTTCTACTATTCAAGAAGACCCATCATTAACAACTTCACATGGAGTTGGATTTGGAGGTATACAACAAACATTAAATAGAGTTGTACGGAAAAAAGAAAAAGAAGCTGCTAATTTAACAGTTTCAAGGTATAGTATTCAAAATAATATTGCATTTCATGTGTTAAGAGCACTTGAGTTCAAAATGATGGCTAGTACTATCTCAAATCATGGTCCTGGCTATGTAGGCCCAAGTAGTGAAATAGTCAAGACCAAGTATTTGGCCTCATTGAAAGAAGAAGCAGGAGAGTATGTACGGGAGGTAAAAAAAACATAGCCAGAAACTCGGTGTACAATCATGTCAGATTGTTGACAAGATAAGCGTCGAAGGCCTCATATAAATTTATTAGCTGCGTGTCATGAGGTCACTCGTCCAGCAGTGTCAGCCCGTGCGGCACCTAACGCCTGATGCGCTAAATCAGCCTAATTCAACTCTCAACTGAGCAACGCAGTGCGGATTCCTGGATGCTACGAAGAGTATGATGATTGGCCTGTTCAAGCTTCAACTGCATTAGTACTTCACCTGTGAAGCAACGCAGCAGGTCAGGGACGGCGACTACGATTGAGAATGCGATAGGCAGCGATAATTATATGGCAAGCCCCGTTTGGGCGAAGACTCGCACCGCAGGGGTGGCTGGAAGCCACCCCAAACACGATAGCCCTAGTACACGACGTAACTAGAGCGACCAAGCACCACGCAAGGCCCTGATGCACGCACACAAACCCACGAGGCTAGTGCACGTGTTGGGTCGGGGAACTCTAGCTCATGTCCCCCTATATAAGAGTTAAACACCATTGGGGGCCAAGGAATGGGAGGACCTCTAACATATTGGTTCGTCATACCACCATGGCACACGGCCCCTGCCCGTGGCACACGGTGCCATCTTCCACACCACAATGCCCACAACGCCTCGCATCCTTCCCCCATAAAACCGTGTCGCGACCGCATCGCGTGCCTTGCTGGCACAGTGTCGCGAACTCAATATGCCACTATGTCACGTGCACTCGTGGCCCACGACCGAAGTTCTCGGAGTACCTATGGCGAAGCTCTTATGGCTTGGTGACGCGCCAGCGATGCCCCAACTTCAACCCACCAATGCCTGACGCACTAGTGGCACAAGTGGCCCTGCGGCTAGCCCGGATGGCTGCGCTGTGAGCCCCTGTCACATCTTCCCCCACTTAGTTCTGTCGACGCCAGTGTTCTTAAAATCGTTGGGCGGGTTCGGGCGGTCGGGGGAATGTTCGGATGGAAATTGCTAGGCGGCGTCCGGGCGGCCGCTATATATATATATATATATATATATATATATCTGTGCCACTTGCCAAAATAGGAGGAAGAAACAAAAAAAAAAAAGAGTTGTGCTCACTCCATATATATATATATATATATCTGTGCCACGTGCCAGAATAGGAGGAAGAAAAAAAAAAAAAAAGAGTTGCACTCACTGCTCAGTTGTCAAAACAAAAGTGTTGTGCAAGAATCAAGATCATAAAAAACTGAGGAAGAAAAAGAAAAACAGAGAAAGAAGAAGAAAAAAACTGAGGAAAAAGAAAAACAGAGGAAATAAAAAAAAATTGGAAAAAATTGGGGACTAGGGCAATTGGGACTGGTCCAGGGCAGGTCTGGGCGGCCCAGGGCTGGTCCGGGGCGGGCGCCCCAAAGCCAGTCCACCTCGGAGTCCGCCCAGGCCTAAATCGAGGCGCCTCGGGACCCGAACACCCGTGCAGCAGCCCCGGGCGATTTTCAGAATAGTGGTCGACGCCCCCATATACGCGCGTCAAGCACCTCTCAAAGCTACTTGGAAGGAAGGTGTAAAAATGTCCAAGGGGCCCAGCACCAATGTAACCCAACGTTGCATGTCGGAAGTCACTAGCATTCATCAGCCCCGGATCGACCCGCTATCTTAATGTGAAGCCTTCGTGGCCCACGCATCGAGCATAATTCAATTCCCTCAGCTGCCTGGAAGAAAATTCCCAACCTCCCCAACATTTGGCTAAACAGAGATGGAATCAAGCGAGCCGGGCTCCCTCAGTCGTGTTGGCACTGTCGCTGTTATCTCAATTTCTTGAACCGTATACTGTCACTCGGTATATTAAATGGCACGGAGTGGTTGCGTAGCTTCAACACGTGGTCACCCATTACCACCAATTTCAGATCTTCAACTACCTTAAAGATGAACTGCCTATAATAGCTGACGAAACTTAAAAATCGGTCGTTGCTCAATCAACCATCCTGACACTGTCCAACCCTAGATTGCACGAACTTTCACAAAATTCTTGCTGATGTTTCCTCCCCCAATAGGGTGCTCTAATCAAAAAATGCGCACCCTTCCTTCTTCGCATAAAGCTGATCCGTTTGCAGTATACTGAAGACGGTATGGAGGTGGATGAGCTGCTCTTGAAATGTGTTGTTGTACACAAATATCACGCGGATATCCCACCACGAACTTGTCGAGGTAGTCCTGGAACAACTCTTTCATCTATGTGCAAAATGTGGCTGTCACCATGCAAGTAGTCTACCTTTCATCTCTTTCGGCTGCTCTGAACTGATATTTGATGGTGAGCTTGCTCTAAGCTCAGTAACTTGAGGCTACCGTCATGCTTCATCTACAAAGGGACTGGACATCATGCAAAGGGGCTCCTCCCCAAGAATGCACACAAAACCGAGGTACGGCATGGGTATGACTTTCGCGAGCTGCTATAGTTCTAACCCAATGATCACCTGACAACCGTCCATCGGCACAACCATGAAGTTGGACTTGTCCACGACCTGAGCTTCACAGATACGCCCTTTGCTATACCAAGATGTAGGGCTTCAATTCACGACCTTCATTAATTTGAGTCTTCTTGCCCAAGCGACGCGAGATGAAGTTATGTATCGCGCTCATGTCAACCATGGCACAAGTATTATGCTCGTTGATGCACATGTCGACATATATTAAACCTTTGGGGTTAGGTGTGCTCTCCTCCACAACCTGCCCCTCGATGGCATTCAACAGCCTAAGGGCCCCTATTCTTGGTTCCTCGAAAGCAGTAGATGACGTACTTGTAGTGATCAAAAGAGGATTCAAGGACTGTTTCTGCGAGCAATCCCACACCCAGTGTGGCCCTCCACATAGAAAGCAACCTGACTCTGACGCCTTGTTGGATGACTCGGATGACTTGGCATAAGACTCTTTACCACGCGGCTTCTTGTCGTATGAGTCATTCTTGCCTCCTTTGTTGGCTCTGGTCGGGTTCTTCTGAACATCCTTGTTCTCCTGCGGCTTCTTGTCGTTCTGGCCCATCGGTCCAAAATCGGTCAATCGTTCCACTGCAGCTTGTGCAGCTGCCAGATCTTGTACCCCTCTTCGCTGCAACTGTCTATGCACACGGCTTCAGACCTTCGAGGAAGGAGAACAACTTGTCCTTTTCGGACATGTCCTTGATGTCCAACATCAAGACAGAAAATTGCTTCACGTATTCTCGCACCGTGCTTGTGTGCTACAGCTTCTGCAGTTTCCGTCGAGCGATAAACTTGACATTTTTGAGCAAGAACTGAGCTTTTAACTCTCTTCAGATCTTCCCATGTGTCGACGACACAGCATCCTGTGACGGGTCAATACTCGAGCCTGCAGCGATGTGGTGTCAGATGAGCACGCGACAACTTGGTGCCTGGACGGCATGGCATGTGGTGCCAGCAGGGCACGCGACATGGGGCCATGAGGGCCTTGCGACGTGGTCGCACTGCAGGTCGCGACATGGCTGCCTGAGAGGAAGATGCGGGGAGTCATGGGCGTGTTGGTTGGGACTTGACATTGTGTGCCACGAGCAGGAGATGTGTGTCATGGGAGTATGTCAAACCAATACGTTTGAGGTCCTTTGGTTGTTTACCCATAGATGGTGTTTGGACCATCTATGTGGGAGACGTGTTGGATGAATACCTTCCACCCACACGGGGCCTTGCGTCGCCAGAGGGGGCGCAAGTGTCTCCTAGGCCTGAAAGGGTGGGCCTAGGACGTCGACTCAGCGATGCCGTGTGGCACCTAAGGCGAGGTTGAAGTATGGCCCCAGACTACGCGTCGCGGTGCATACAGCTGGGCAACTTCGCGAGGGCACTTGAGGGCTGCATGCGACTCAGTAAAGTAGGGCAGCATGAGGGCCAGGTATGGATGTGTTAGTAATTCGAAACGCACACGAGGCTGGCTTGGGTCGGTATGTCGGCAGGACATGTTGGTATGAGATGGCATGTGGCGCGGCATGCCATTCTGTTACGAAGCGAGGTACTTGTGCAGGGCACACAAGAGTGAAGCTTAAGTAGACCAAGCATGGCACGGAAGTGCAATTTCGCGTGTCATAAGGGGCACGATGCATCAAAATGGTAGGCCTTCAAAGAAGGTAACCATGGATGAGGAGTTCCCGTCCTCTCGGCGGGTGGTATCAAAGCTGATAGAGAGAATGGTTGCCCTCGCTGCGGCGTGGCAGCAAGGCACCACGCGGGGGTCGGAGCGCCCCCGTGACAGTCCACACTGAATATCCTCGTACCTCGTACGCCACCACAATTTTGCATCCCCCTAGAGATACTTAGTCGTTGTGACCACCTTCATAGCTTCTGTGGCAGGTAGGACGACACGGAAATACTGCTCCATATCCCACAAGAAATTCTCCAACTCTTTAGCATCGCAAGCTCCCCCATAGCATCACGTCTCTGGTATCTTCACCTTTCGCAGGGCCTCGGGTTGGGACACCTCCGAACCTACAGCCCTGATTAGGATGTGGACCTTTGCCGTCAGGTCTTCGATCTGCATACGAAGGGCCTCGACTATGCCCCTCGTGTCCTCATCGATGATCTCCACGTTCTCCACTAACGTGGCGTGGTTGTCATCTAGCCTGTTCAGCCGTTCACCATGGCCTGTTACAAGCTCGACCACTGAATTTAACTGTTCTGTCTGAGTTTCCAGATCATCCAAACGTTCTCTTGTGCACCTTCCACTAGTCCCTTCCGTGTCTGCCATTTTCGATGGCTTTGATACCAAATGTCACAGGGTCACTCATCCAGCAGTGTCAACCCGTGTGGCACCTAACGCCTGATGCGCTAGGTCAACCTAATTCAACTCTCAACTGAGAAATGAAGTGCGAATTCTCGAATGCTATGAAGAGTATGATGCTTGGCTTGTTCAAGCTTCAACTCGACCCTTGCGTTAGTACTTCACCTACGAAGCAACGTAGCAGGTCAGGGACGGCGACTAAGAATGCGATAGGCAGCGATAATTATATGGAAAGCCTCTTTTGGGCGAAGACCCGCACCGCAGGGGTGCTGGAAGCCACCCCAAACACGATGGCCCTTGTACACGACATAACTAGTGCGACCAAGCACCACACAAGGCCCGAATGCATGCACACTAGCCCACGAGGCTAGCGCACATGTTGGGTCGGGGGACTCCAGCTCATGTCCCCCTATATAAGGGTTAAACACCATCAGGGGCCAAGGAATGGGAGGACCTCAAACATATTGGTTCGTCATACCACCATGGCACACGGCCCCTGCCCGTAGCACACGGCCCCTTGTTCCACACCACAATGTCCACAAGGCCTCGCATCCTTCCCCCATGCGACTGTGTCACGACCGCATCACGTGCCCTGCTAGCACAGTGTTGCGAACCCAATATGCCACCATGTTGCATGCCCACGTGCCCCACGATCGAAGTTCTCAGAGTACCTATGGCGAAGCTCTTATGGCTTGGTGATGCACTAGCGATGCCTCAACTTCAACCCACCAATGCTTGACGCACTAGTGGCACAAGTGGCCCTGCGACTAGCCCGGATGGCCACGCCGCGAGCCCCCGCCACACGAGTCTCCTACTAGCACAATTTTTTTATGCTCAGAATCAACTGAGGGAAATGTTAAAACATCAGGTTTTATTACAAATTTTATTTTACGAGGGATTGATGCTCACATTGGCAGAGAAAATATAGTCCAAATTATTTCAGATAACGCTTCAAATTATGTATCTGCTGGTGATATATTAGAATATCAAATTCCCCATGCATTTAAAATGAATTGTGTTGCTCACTGTTTGGATTTAATTTTAGAAGACATTGATAAGATACTAAAGGTGAAGAATATCATGGAACTTTCAAAATCCATATCTACATTTTTGTATGCTTCCCAACATGTTATAGATTGCTTAGAACACACTCACATGGGAGAGAACTTAAGAAACCCAGGGCCACTCGTTTTGTAACAAATTATCTTAGCTTGAAGTCGATCTTAAATGAAAAAGTAACATTACGTTTTATGGTTGCATCATCACACTAGAGGAATTTATTTCAAACAAAAAGAGCAGAGGGACTTACAGTAACCCATGCCATACAGAATGATGCGTTTTGGTGAGATGGAAGAGAAATTTTAACAGTTGAACCGATTGTGAAAGTTCTGAGGATGGCTGATTCAAAAGGGTCTACTCTTGGATATGTTTATGAAGCGATGGATAAATGTAAAGAGGTAATTAAAAATTTTTATGGTGGAATTGAAGACGGTTACCAACCTTATTGGAAAATCATTCATGATAGATGGTCATGACAGATTCAGTCATATCCACTCGTTAGCGGCCCTCTTGAACCCATATCTATTCTATGATAAATTGGTGAAGTACGATGATGAAATCAAAGATGGAGTATGCTTGTTTTTGGAGAAAATGTTTTTCTAGTAAAGTAGAAAAACAAAAATTCAGTGATGGTCTTGCAAATTACATCAATATCAAGTCTGACATCTTTAATGAGTTTTCAAAAAAACTCGTTCATTCAAAGCATCCAAGTAAGATAATGATTTTTTTTACTTTATAATATTTTTGTTTCATATTTATGCATGATAAAATAAAATAAATGAATTGCTTATTATATTCTGTCTAGGGGATTGGTGGAGAATCAATGGTGTTAGCATTCCAATTGTTCAGAAAATGATAATAAAATTGCTTAGCCAGCCATGTAGTGCTTCTGCTTACGAAAGGAACTAGAGTGCATTTGAAGCGGCACATACCAAAAAAAGGAATAGGTTGGAACCTAAGATGTTGGAAGGCTTGGTGTACGTTCGGATGAATTTGCTTATGAAAAGGACAAGTAAAGAAAAAGAAAAGAAAGATTTTGTTCCAATTTATCTCGAACACATCGAAGCATTCCTAGAGTTATCTTCTGCGCCATCAAGTCATGAGGATGAAATTGAAGAAGTTACTGACAACGAAGCAAATGAAAACGATAACATTATTTATGATGATCTTTATGAAGATCATAACATTAATTAAATTATAGTTGTGAACTCATTATTTAACTTTTATAATTTCAATGCTTTATAGAATGTTGAAACTTAATTTTGTGAAAGATGGCTTATTGTTAAAATCAATATATGCACATATATTTAAGAATTGGTAAATGGTGAGTTGATATAATTTTTCGATGCTTTATACATCGTATTTTTAATATCTAAATATATAAATATTAGTTTAAAATTTTTCATGTATATTTCTAATTTTTTCATATTTTTTCATAATTCTCAACTTTTCCCCGATGTTTACCGATATTTCCCCGATTTTTCCGAAGTTTCCCGACTTTTCCCGTTGCCGATTCACTGCCGACTTGCCGACTTGTCACTATGATTCTTATTGATTAAGCCTTCAGGACAACAAGTATGCTTCTGCAATAAATTCAAATGCCTTTTGCATGAGAAACAAACAGCATATTGGTAATCCAAAAAAAAGTAACCTGAAATAGGTTGGCACTATAGCTTAAATTATTTATGAAGTTCACTATTGAACAAAGAGAACTGTAATCTACTAATTTTTTCCTCTTTTTATCAGTACGGAAATAATTTTTATTGATTAAGCCTTCACGACAACAAGTACATTTTTGGAATAAATTCAAATGCTTTTTGCATGAGAAACAATCCAAATACGTTGGCACTATAGCTTAAATTATTTGTGATGCGATATATATATATATATATATATATATATATATATATATATAATTCGGAACAAATGAACCAGTAAATCGAAAAGTATAGCGCCTGAATCTGTATTGTTGAAATTTTACATGTGTTGAAAAGAGCATTTTACCCATTTAAACGAATTTGCAAAACAGAGTCCATGCAAACGTGGCTAGGCGCCATGCACATGTATTACAAGCATTAGAATCATATGAATATCCATAGTAAAGGCAATTCTATGTTTTCTAAGTTCGCAGTCATCATAAGCCAGAGAAAAGGAAGAAGTTACTCTACCTTAAAAATATGGAAAGCAGATATTTGGATATTTTTGCTTGAATCCTGCATGAATTACAGCTCATTAAAGTATTGAGAACTGAATCATGTATGTATGTATGGGTGTGTGTTAGTGAATCGATGTATAAGGAGTTGCTGTTTCAATTTGAGATATTATAATTATAATTATAATGATAATAGTAATAATAATAATAATAAAATCAGGGACATCATAAGGAAATTGTTAATGATGGAATGTTCATTTCTTACATAAAGAGGCATGTAGGAATACATAAGTTTCAAATTACGACTAGACAAGGGTACCATTGCATAATGATGTAGGCAATTAATCCACCAAACAATGTAATGCAAGAAATTGTTAATATCTATATATCAGAAAGTTAAGGTATATGTGACATGTATAATAAGTTCCAGATTGAACAGATGAACCAGTTATACTCCATGGCTTTTTATGAGAGTGATCAAAGCTCACCATTTCTAAAATGACAACAATGTTTCTTAGGTAGAGTCTAGTCAGTATATTTGACCCCAATGCCATGAAGAAAGGTATATATTCTAGTTGAATGCACACCCATCTTTTTCTTATCATGCGCGATATAAACAGCAATGCTTTGCAGTAAATGGCTTTGACAACTAGTTTTCGTTTGTGTCCATTTACAAAGTTGGGTGGTGCAGAATTGACAATTGACTTCCACTCATCCCAAATGACTGATTTGGGTTGGGCCATATTTTAACGGATTAAGTGGAGTCCAAGAACGACGCCTAGAGCCACCCATAAAGTTATTGAAGTGGAGAAAGGCAAATACCGCTCCCTAGCTTTACAAAAAAATTATTCCCCATTTTAGAAAAATATAACCACTAATCTTAACAAGTGTCATCCTAATTCCTTAAATAATTTTTTCTATGGGTAAAGGTGAGATTGTACCACTAACTTCAATCTTATATGCTTTAGGGCATATAAGATTGTACCACCTGGGCAAAGGCCCAATCCTTGGATCAAATTAGTATCTTCAATTTTTTTCATGAAAAACTTTTATCAAATAAAATTAACTTTTATCGAATCAAAGACTAAAGTACTACACTCCCAAATCTAAATGATGTAGTTGTTAATTTAAATTTGCTAGATATAGGTTGCTAGTTGTTATTTGTTACTTTTACCCTTTCAAACAACGGTTTATACATGAGATTGACATTCAATAAGTAGGTAATCAAGTTGTTTATCTTTATTTGTTAGTTTGTTCTCATATTTATCGATTGTTATGGATCCTCTATAGTTTATTATAATATGGAAAATAATTGTAGCATTACTGCACTCACTGCCTAAGCCCTACTTAGCACCTGGGGATCTGCTGCCTAGGCCTCGCCTAGCACTTTTAACAACATTGCTATCATCATGACTTCATCATCACCACCATCACCACATTTAGTCATCATCATTGTTGTGGCGTCGTCTTTAGTTGACATCATCATCATCACCATCGTCATTGTCATCATCTTCATCATCATCGTCATTGTTGTCTTCATCAGCATCATCATCATTATTATCATCGCTTTGTCCCATCTTTTTGGCATGCTTTGATCCTTCTGTTGCTTCGCACTATTTCCCTTCAGGTCTTTATTGGTCTCCCTCTTCTCCTATTTCCTTGGGCTTATATCATACCAATCCTTTGTTCAACGACTGTTTCAGCATGACTTTTAGTGCTGACAATAAAAACAACAAATGTGGTTTAATGATAGTAGACGATATATGCATGGAACACTTCTTTTTTGATAAAAAAATCCCTTGAAGGATTAATCAATAAAAAGTGTTGATATTGCCCCTATTAAGTACAAAAATATTATCAATTTAATTCACAATCAAGATGAGAGATTCTTAAGATCGAATGCTTGAGTGATAAACTTGTGTCAAACTCTGCACACTCCTCTTGTCAAGACATCAGCCAATTGATCTTCACTTCTCACATATTGATCAGGTTTTCAGCCATCTACTCCTTTTGGATAGCATCCCTTTAACCTCAATGTGTTTGCCCTTGCATGAGATTGCAATATATTCTCACAACACATTTGGCTACCATGAAAGGTCAAAATAATAGTTAGTTCTGTCAATTTATTACTTTAGGAACAAAATACCCTTCTTCAGTGCAATATACCCCTATACCGTTCCTAATCTACCCTAACTCTAAGTAATAAATACTCTCCTGTATTTTCTCCAAGGATTTCTCCCAAGTGACCAAATTAGAAAGTGACAAGCTTTCATAACAAGCAGTAAAATTAAACTTTTGTACCTAAAAAATGTAAAATTAAACTTTCAAGCCTAAACAAAAATGGAGATTGCTCTATGGAAACTTATACAATGTTACTAGGCGATTACAAATATATTGTGGGAACTGAAGTGGGCCACAGTGGAGATTTGAGAAATATTTGTCTTTATGTCCTTTTCTATAATAACTAAAATTTGATAATTCAATTGAAAAATGTCTTATTCAATGGTACACATGTCAAAGCATTAAATTAGATGTTGCCACTGATGAACACCATAAAATCATTCAAAAAGTTAGATTAGAAAAGGAATAAATACCATTTCAGGCTCAATTGAGTTATTAAACTTATTTTCTTTCATTACTTTCTTATTTTACTTCATTTTCTATCATTTACAATAAATAAAAGAAGCAAAATCAGAAAGTACTGAAAGAAAATAATTTTAATACTGCAATTGAATCTGAAATGGTATTTATTCCTTTTCTAATCCAACTTTTTTTAATGATTTTACTGTGTTCATCAGTCGCAACAGCAAATTTAACGCTTTGACATGTATACCATTGTGTAAGATATTTTTCAAGTGAATTCTCAAATTTTAGTTATCATAGAAAGAGACAAAAAGACATATTTCTGAAATCTCAACCGTCGCCCACTTCTGTCCCCACTATATATTTGTGATTGCCTAGTAATATTGTATGGTTTCCATAGGGAAGATTACCATGACATTATTGCCGATGTTATTTACAGAAGAAGAGTGATTAACCTTGCTGAACAGGTAGCCTTTTAGACCTAAAAATCAAGCAAAACAGGTTTTCTTTTGAGTAAGCAAAAAATGACCAAATTCTTCCTATCCACATACCCAAAATTTAGCTCCAAAAAGTCTTTATCCTTGAGTTTATCATGCAAAATAAGTGTAATTTCTATGTATTTGCTTTTGGCACCATAGATAACCTTCTTTTATGTAAGCAAAAAATGGCCAAATTCGTATCCACACCCAAAAGTTAGCTCCATAAAGTCTTTATCCGTGAGTTTATCATGCAAAACAAGTGTAATTTCTATGTATTTTTTTTGGGCAGCAAATCAAGCATACAGAAGCCAAAACTGCACTTATAATGCATAGGTTAGAGTTGACACTTAACACATGAGGCAAAACTGTATGTACTGCGGTGTAGCTTTTAATTTAAATTGGATGCAGAAGACAAAAGTATGGAGAATATATTTTTCAGTACATAAAGAGTTGATAGAGCTAAATTTGTAGAATGATTGTTACTCAAACCTGACTTCACAACAAATGTTCGTATTCTTCATAGCAGGTGTCTTATGCTTAAGCTTCATATAATATACCAATCCATTTATTACCGAGATATCAACTACATAAAAGTGCTCAAACATAGGTTAGAGATATCCACATTTGTGGCTGGGTAACAATGATACAGTGATTATGATGCTCTACCTCGGTCTTCTTTTTAGGTTTCTTCTCATTCATCCCTCTCCCATTGTTTATTAATTTTAGCCACGGCAATTCACATAGTGAACTAGTGGTAGATTTAATGACGTGAATATTTGGTTTTGCTATACTATTAAGGTAACTTACCTCTCGTGTTGCTTAATGATATCAGCCATGGAAATTTGAGGCACAAATTAATTGGTAAATCCTAGTCCACCTTCATTAAGGGCCGAACTATACACTATCCTTCTATGTCATGAGCTGATTAGGAGCTTCTTAATCAGGCATATATTCCAAATTGGCTTCCCTCCAATTTGGATTGAATGGATCATTCAGTGCATAGCTACTCCGACTTTCTTGGTTTTCGTCAGCAGCAGCCCAAAGGTCTTTTTCGTAGCTCCCGAGGCCTTAGACAAGACAACCCGATATCTCCATACTTATTGTCATTGCTTTGGAAGCTTTCGCATGCACGCTCGATGAAAAAATTGACTCCAATGAGATTACTTATTGGCTTCAAACTCCTTTAAATGTACACACCTCAAATTTGCGGATGACCTACTAATCATTTCAGCCAGTAGATTGGGGCCAGGGAGAGGGATTCTACAAAGATGCATTCCCAGAGTAGACAGGCGACACCATGCCATAGAGGATCAGGAATAGATACCGAGCTCAGCCTCATACCCCTGGAAGATTGGAATCAGATTTTACTGCTGAAGCATTGCTTTCAGCTATGTACAGTTCAATATAAATCCATATGGGTCCAATGGGTGAGACACAAATATTTAAAGACCAAAACTGTGACAGCCCGGATTTCGGCACCCCGAAACCCGTGCCATCAGCACGATCATCCTGACCGTGCCCCTTAGCTAAGCACGGAACACTGGTATATCAAGCATTGCAATAAAATAATAAACGAAATTGCGGAATTTGAATCTATATTAATTAACTCTCCAAAAGACAGTTCTACCCTCATGCCTCTACATGAATGGAGGACCGATCCGAACCATCGATGATAGCAATCATCACGGATGGTTCGCCCCAAAGGAATAATCCCATCTATATATATATATATATATATATATATATATATATATATATATATATATATATATATATATATATATATATATACATGGTTTAAACAGAATCAAGGCTTGACATACCAAGCCGTACAAAAACTCTCTCCAAAAATCCCCCAAGGTGGCACAACAGAGTCCTCTAGAAGAAGTTCTCTGGAGGTGGCTCCAACTCTTCACCGGCCGCAAGGTCCGACTCGCCGGGATCAGCGTCTCCTGAAGCCTCGGCAGCTGCTAGTAGTGGACCTGCGACGTATAGTCTATAGGGTGAGCTACATCCTAGCTCAATAGGGAACAAACACGGTTGAACATATAAATTATAACTCACATATATTCCATGATATGCCATGCATGAAGTATCTATGCAGTTGTTAATGAAACAGTTAAAAAGCATTTCGTTTTACTGTTGATTACTTATATTTTCATTTACTCATGAATGATGCTGAAAAGGCCTAAAGCAAAACTTAAACTTTCAACTTAAGTAATCCCCGAGCAATATAGCATCGAGCCCCGATGAGATACCCATCATCGTCATCTATATGACGATTTTAACCGTATTCCACAGGAATACCAATAGTACCAAGCCCCTTTCCACAGGGATTGGTGGCGATTTCACTTGTCCACGGATAAGCCTCGACCGCCTACGGTTTCCAACCAGATTTGGCCACAGATATCCTGCCGTGTCAGTCGTGGATATCCCGCCACGTCGGTGGGGTACCCTATCAAACCTCAAATAACAAAAATATCGGTGCCTTACATATAGTTGTTCACCGTGTAAATGTGCTATCTTATATCAGTTAGGCCCTATCAAACATGATTCAATCCTTGGATACATCCCTGGGATGTATCCATTTACTTGCATCACACCGGATGCTCTCATCTCTTTACTTCTTCATCCACAGGATGGCTTATTAGAATTTCTCTTATGGATGTCATACGCACACACACTTTTCACAATTCTTAAGCAATTAAACATTTGAATGGAAATCTATATCACTACATACATGCTCTTGTAAAATAAAGTACATGTTCAAGGTGTTCCCTACCTCAAGTCTTCATTTGATCATTGCATCAAGGTCCCACGTGGCTCCTTGTGCACTAGTCCACACGTACCACCTATGGTACCACATAACAGGTGAAACACATCACAAGGGATGCAATAAAGAAGGTATAAGCCCCTCCAAAAATCTTAAAGTCAAACCCAAAAGTCAACATAATCTATCTCAGTCGATTAATCGAATTCCAAAATCGATTAATCGAATCTGATTCGATTAATCGAAGGTCAATATCTATTAATCGAAGTAATTTCGATTAATCGAAATTCTCCTTTTCGCAAAGTCGATTCTCAGTTCGAACAGTCGAGCTTTCATTCGATTAATCGAATCCAATTTCGATTAATCGAAATTCTCCTTTTCGCAAAGTAGACTCACAGTTCGAACAGTCGAGTTTTCATTCGATTAATCGAATCCAATTTCGATTAATCGAAATTCTTCTTTTCGCAAAGTCGACTCTCAGTTCGAACAGTCGAGTTTCACAAGTTGATTAATCGATTCCAAATCGATTAATCGAAAACTAAAATCGATTAATCGAAATCCCATTTCGATTAGTCGATTTTTCCTCAAGTCATTTCCTCCAACCCCTGGGGTCCACTGGAGGTTCTCAGTCGATTAATCGATCCCCAAATCGATTAATCGAAAACCAAAGTCGATTAATCGAAATCAAATTCGATTAATCGAAATCGGGGTCCTCTGACCTTTCAACTTCCTGGCCAATTTCGATTAATCGAAACCCAATTTCGATTAATCGAAATTGTCAGATTCAGCCCCTTTCGAGTTGTTCTTCCCAATCTTCTTCCATACTTTTTCCTCTATTTTTCTAAGCCATTATCCTATGATTTAACCCACATTCAAGCACAACTTAACCCCTATAATCTATGCATTTTATTTACAAAAATTTTACCTTGAATAGATCTCAAGTTGATTTCAATCAAATAGTTGGAAGGCTAGGGTTTCCAGCTTTTGCTCTAACAGATCCGCGTTGAATCCGTCTTTTATCTCTTGAATCCCCCCCTCCAATTAGTTGCAATAACTCCTCTCTTACTTTTCTCTCACTCTCTCTCTTCTTTACTCTCCTTCAACAACCACACTCTTGATTTTAGGGCTATTAAACCCTTTTATCCTCTTCCTCACTTGTGTGTTGAGCACATACACCGCGGTAGGTGTATGCGACTACACCCTCACAACACACACCACATAGGCATTCTATTTATCACATCTCATCCGTTCATTACACCACATACTAACTGTTGGACTTCCATTTGGTCAAACCTATGACCGATCGGGCACGGATCCCGAAGTCATAGTTTAGCGTGATTTTTTCAGGCTATTACAAAAACTTCTTGGGACGTCCGTGTTCCTTAGACTTGCTCCTAGGCTATGAGGTACATATTTAGGCTGCGTATGGCAACGCTCTTAAGGGGCACGGAGCGGCTCCCTGCTCCTAGAGAGAGGCTCCTCGTCGCGGAGCCTGTTTGGTAAAGTGCGCTTCGAACTCCGTGGTAGAGAGGTGGACGCCAAAGTTGCCGCTAGCCGGGAGCGGAACGTAGCCGCTCCGCCAAGTTGTAACTTGCGGGGACACGAAATTTTTTCCTACGGGACCAAACTTGCCCTCTTCTTTTTATGAAATCGACTTTAAATCCCAATGACCAAGCTCTTCTTCTCCAGCGGAAGCCACCGTCCCAAGTCTTCTCTAGCCACACCCTTATGGCGATTTCTTCATTTTTCATTTGATTTTTTGATTTCGCAATGCTTTATCGAGCTAAGAAATGGAGGGGATTACTTGATCTAGGAGTTTGAAGGTGCGTTTTCAATTTTTTATTTGATTTCCTGCTTTTTCATTCGATTTTCTTGTTGGTGGTTTAATTTAATGGTCCGCTTTCAATTCTGCACGAACTATTGTTTAATCGAACTCAGATCAGAGCATTTTTTCATTCGATATGTGCCCTAACAGAGGAATTTCGATTTTTCCAATACGCTTTTTAGGTTTTTTGGAACCAAAAAGCTTAGATTTCAGATTTTTTGCTCTTCTATAATCTGCTCTTATAATGCATTTATAATCTGCTCTTTTAATCTACAAGATGAACTTATTGTTTCTAATTTTACAGATTTTTTGTCGTTTGCATTGGTTGGAGTTGGAAGTCGTCGACAATCGGGTGAATTAGTGTAAGCTCTCTCTAGCTCTAACTAACTAGTATGGTTTTGAGCTTAAATTTTCTAAATATTTATTAGAATGC
This sequence comes from Chloranthus sessilifolius, assembly GCA_021018995.1. Taxonomy (NCBI): domain Eukaryota; kingdom Viridiplantae; phylum Streptophyta; class Magnoliopsida; order Chloranthales; family Chloranthaceae; genus Chloranthus; species Chloranthus sessilifolius. The sequence goes on from CM037588.1 coordinate 22,865,503, forward strand.
TTAATGTGTTTGATGAAATGCGCCACTGACATGTTGAAGTTCAGAGTTTTGGTTTTGATGAAATGCCCAAATCACCATAGTTTTTGATGAAATGCCCAATCAACAATGTCTTTGATGAAATGCCCCACTAACGGTTTTTAGACATTTGGCTTGCTTGTTTCTTAAATTGTAAAATTTGGATATAGTGTCATCGAGTTCCCCAAATGCTGTAATAAGCACCTGAAAAACACACAATAACATGAACACAGATGACACACACAACAGCCACAGGATCAAATGGCTAGGATAAGACACACAGGTTCTATACATAGTATTCGGTAATAAATCTGCTTGGAGAAAACATAGCGATCAAGTCAGCATTCGGTAATAAATCTGCTTGGAGAAGATCAGAAAATCTGGCAAAATTCATCAGGGAAAAAAGGTCAAAATTTAAATTTTTTTTTAAAAAAATAAAATTATAAGATATATTAATAAAAATCTATAAAAATTGAAAAAACAGAAGTAAAAATCAGAAAAAATCCAGGAAATAGTTGAAAAATTCGCATATGATTCGCGATTTGTTGGGAGACTGAATGCGGATGTTAGTGGGAAAAGAAAACTAAAAAGATGCATGTGAGTGAGTGAGAGTTTATTGTTGCTTGGATTTAGAGTAATATATGAAAACCACACATATCTTGCTGTTGTGAATCTCCAACAGGTTTTGGAATCTCTTTATACGTTGAAAAGCCAAACGCAACCTCTCAACAAACACATCATCCCCACATCCACTAAGAATATTACCAGAAATGATCCAACCCACTATAAGATATATACTCTAAACCAACCAATTCACCTGAACTTTTCATCTACCCTGTTTCTGTTGTCCATATTTCTAGAACCAATGAAGTTTAGACTTTGGACCACCCACTCACCCAACCTAACGTTAGGGTTGCAGCTTGCCACTGGTATATATATATATTCTCGGTGTATGTGATAGGTAAGTTGGGCTCAAACTTGCGACCTTGAGATTGCAATATTGTCAATCTTCACTGTGTTACAGGCGAAGCTCCAGTTTCACCAATAAGCTTGAAATGACCCTCTATGAAATGACGGGCCTAAAAGCCTGACCCGTCTATTGAGGCGCAACAGGTTCTGTACGACATTTAAACACCATAATGGTATCTAGCCATTTGATCCCGTAGGTCCAAGTGCAAACCTGGGCTCGGGAGCTGCACTTGGGTCAATTCCCGTTTGTCCAAATGGACAAGCCTCGGGAGCTGCAAAGCTATATATAAGTACTCAAATCACAAAAAGTTCACTTTTGACCTTAGGTCAAGTACCTTAGCATAAAAATTTGGAGAGAGCTATGTTTATCCAAGATTTTTAAGATGTCCCACCAGCTGTCTTCTTCAACCATGGATTGAAAAGTGGTGCAATCCATGTTATATGGTGCTGTCCAAACAGGAATTAATACTAAAACGAGCTATTTTGATTCATGACTCAGTTCTTCCCCATGTGTTCAGTATGTCATAAAATTTGCTGCAGAGCATGTTCTTCCCCTACTCTTTCTGCTGCTGCACTCATTGTGCGAACTGCATATCCAACAGTTTTTCACGTACATGCTCATAATGAAAAATATCCCTAGGCATTACATGTTATCATTTTGTTTAAGCATCTCCTTTTTACATATCGATGCCACAGCATCAAACCTGACTCTCGATCTGTTTCCAATTTCTCAGGAAGATTGAAGAGAAAGGAGTTACCATGATGGATTCTCCAATGCCTGAAATCATATTCATATCTTCGGTAACTAAAGGACTTCAGTTCCAATCCTTTCAAAAGAGCCAGTGAGACTCTCTCTCTCTGCTTCGACAAAGAACAGCTCGACATGGGGACGAAGATTAGTCTCCGATACCAAATGCACCTGTCACCTATCTTCTTTGGAGCCCAAGCTGACTGTACCAAATTTACAGCCCACCCTGGCGACTACCACTCTATTCCAGTCGCTTTTGTCTTCATCTACACAACCTACAGCCTTTTCATGTCCCTCGTTGAGATAGATTGGCGCTGCCGCCATCTTCTCCTGGTTTCGGGTTTCAGTTCGGTGAAATTAAGAAACAAAAACGGAACTCTCAAGCCCCACCTGATATTATTGATGACATAGACCTTTTTTCTGATTGGCCCCCACGACGAGGTAAGTTGTCCAGCAGCGGCAGCTGTCCACAGCAGTACTTTTGGTGGAGAGGTCTTGGTGAGAAATGAACATAGCCGGAACATAGGTAATTGAATATATTGGACTTGGCTTTTATTTTTGTTTGTTTCATCTCATAAGAATTGCTTTCCTTAAATTTCTGAATTTGCAGCTGCATAGCAAGGGAATTGGTTTGATGATCTTGCTATGATCAACGTGATGCAAGCTGGGCTCTAGAGGTGGGAGGTCAATTCAATTTTTTTCCTATAGTAGTGGAGAACCTTGACACGAACGAGATGTTGATTGAGGTTTGCGACTTCTCGAATGAAAAACCATTGTCTACCACCATGAATAAATTGCTATAGATTTCTTTCCCAGATTTCTTCTGAATATCGCTATTTTGGTCAAACTGTAGATGTTATGCGAAGAATGCAGCCTTTTCCTTGAAATAGCTGAGGCCATTAGAAGCTTGGGTTTGAAAATCTTAAAAGGTGTGACAAAAGCCTGTGCCGAGAAGACGTGGACCTTCTTCATTGTTGAGGTGGAAATTTCAATCACAGATCTATAAACATTGCAAGATACTTCCTACTTTTATAAATATTTGATGGAATTATATCGTTCTCAGTGTCAATTTTTTTTTTTTAATGTTTTGTCTGAATTCATTTGAGTTTTAGTAAGATACAAAGTCGAAAACTTTCCACTTTTGATACTACTTCTATCTATAGTCATAGATTTGAATTTCCTCTTTGGACGTGGATTCATCATATCTTTCTTTTTGTTTCATTGGTTTTAGTTATGGGCATTCTGGAGAAATATATGATTATGAGTTTTTCAAGTTGCATTTATATCAATTTCTGGCATCTCAATAGAACATGGTAAATTAGGAGAGCTCGAACATAGCTTTTTATGTGATTTTCCAACCTTGGGTATTTATTTTTGTCTGGATTGCATAGAGATCTCATTATTGTGAGCTTGTGACATTGATGCAGATAGCAAGTCAAAGAAGACTATCAAATGTAAAGAAGACTGTCACATGCATGTGGTCTTCCACGAAAGAGTCGGTATTTTGGTGGCATGTTCCATGAGGAGATGCCTTCTAAGCCGTCTGATTTGAGCAACCATGATCTATAGATGACATTTTATGTGAACATAAACTCTTCATATGGATTTGTTTTAATGCAATGATATTTGATGTGAATGAGCTTTGAGTATGTGAATTTGTTTATGCAAAGGTGAACAAGAATATAAATGCAGGTGATCGATGCCATCCTGCACATGGGTCAAAATACCGGTTTTCCGGTACGTATCGTCCGGACTTCTCGGACGATACGTACCGGGTATCGTCCGATACATTCAATGTATCGGCGATACATTGAATGTATCGGTTTGATACATTGAAAAAATCGTTTTTTTTTTTTTAAATCCCAAAAAAATCCCAAAAAATCCCAAAAAATCTGAAAAAATTATATTTATTTATTTTGTTTTTATTTCAACTATTTTTGCTTTTATTTTTTATATATTTGATGCATTATTTAGATGAATATATAAGTAAGATGCCTATTTTGTAACTTAACCCAAGTCACATGCCTAATTTTTAACTTATTTTTGTCTTAAGATCACATTTTTGACTTAATGTAATAGATCTTCTAACATTATATTCGATCAGCTGATCACATGCCTATTTTATTAACAATATTTCATAATTTGATCGACGCAGACACGCATAAAGTAAATTACAATATATATTGACAAAAATAAATTATATATTGTCAAAAATAATAGCTATGTTGATAAAAATAAGTTTAATTGTACATAAAAAACTTACTTTAGAGCCACATTGAATTTCGTGGTGGTTCTTGGCCCTCATGATCATCGTCATCATCGGTGCGCGAGCTTTCCGGCCTTTGCCTATAATGTTGCCCATATTGATACCCATGATTATATGTGCCCTCTTGAAACTGAGGCTGTAGCAACGAATATGGCTCAGTGAAGTACGTAAAGGCCGGTCCTCCAAAAATCTGACCAACGAAGTCATATGGCACCGGGTAAGCTTGTTGTGGCTGGTAGTATGGGTTACTAGTTGCTGAATCTTCGGTATTTTGCAAACTGAATCCCCCGAAGCTAGAAGTCATATAACCCATATCCGTATCATCTTGTGGTGGTGGTGGTGGTGGTGTTTGATATGATCCCGACGCTCCTCTTCCTTCAACCCCTCCCATTCTGAATGTATTAATCGGCGTGAGTCATCGCCCCATGCCGCCATATCTCAGTATAAGGAACAGAGGTACCAGCTTCCTCCCCTCCACCACTAGTGCCAACATCCCCTCCACCATCATGCCCTCCATCATCCTCACCACTCCCATCATCACTACCGGGCTGCGTTTCGTCATCAGATCCAACCACTGAATGACGATTCAATCTTCTTTTTCGCCTCGGTTGTTGGGAAGCTTCTTTGCCCGCTACTCTTTCAAAGATTGTCCACCATTCAAGGTGCTCTCACTATCCAAGACGGCACTTCTCTCTCGATCCATTCATTCAAAGGGTCATCCTCCTCGAATATATAATCCAACCGGATGGGATCAAAATAATCACCGCAAGATAGAATATGATAGATGAATTAGTATAATATGTAAGTAAGACTTCATATAATTGAGGATCTAAGACTTCATGTAATTGCTTACCGCGGTTGGTCCTCTGTATATTCCTGACCCTTAATCGCATGTTGTAGTGGCAGTAGACTAACTTTTCCAATCGGTCCATAGTTAGTCTATTCCTTGTCTTAGTATGAATGAGAGAGAAAGTGCTCCAATTCCATTGATTGGACGAGGAACACGTTTACATAATAGCCTCATTGCTACCTGCCTCAATATCGGACCATCACCTCCATAATGCATCCACCAATCAGCGGGTTTGTCGTGTTTAATTTGGGATTGCGCCAACGGGGTCCCAAATGACCCATGTCTCTTGCGAAACATGTCAATCTATAAAGATGAAACACAGTAAGGCACATATCAATAAATAGATGATAATATCACATGACATTTGACTTATTAATTATAAGGTATGATACTATGATCACTCACATCTCTTATGGCTTGGCCTTGGTCCGCCAACTCAGGGAGCATTCTTTGGATTACATTGGGCAAACCGGTATACACTTCATCGTCGCTTCAACTCAAGCGTCACAGATAATCGAAGATCGGATTCAAGTAGTGTGCTACACATCAAATATGAGCAATTTCATCAGTATATGAAAATAATGAATAAATAAATAAAAATCACTACATAATTGTGCAACATGTTATACCTGCTGCATGCAAGTACTGGTGAAATTGTGCATCCCACCTCTTGTCGATAATCGCCCAGTATCGTTTATATTTTGTAGGGCATTTGGTTTTTATAGCCAATTTTGCCTTATCCATTGACTCATAAACGTACCCCATTGTTGGTTTGTCATCACCATCAACCAATCTCAACACTTGCACCAACGGGGTAGTGACGGCGATCAGGTGGTCGACATCTGCCCAAAACTGCGTGCTGTAGATCAGGTCAGCAACTTCAGTGCAAGCTAGTCTCTTCGCTCGTGGGAGTCCTATTTCATGTTGATTCCATTCTTCCGATGACACCATGCTTTTCAGCTCACGCCGATTTGGCGCCGATTTATGGGGTAAATAATCAAAAAATAGAGGAGAAAGAAGAGAGGAAGAAGAGAGGAATAGGGGAAGGGGAGGGGTAGTACCCGACTTTTAAGTCGGGTCTACCGTGGGCCCCACATAAAATTCAAATTATCGGACGATAATTTGAAATTATCGTCCGTATCGGACGATAATTTGATTTTTTCTTTATTTTTATACTTTTTACACTAATTATCGGACGATATTTTCAATTTATCGTCCGATAATTTGAAATTATCGTCCGATACGGACGATACGGACGATATTTTGTCCGTATCGGGCGATAATTTACTCATTCTATTGATGGTACGATACATAGGGAATGTATCGTACCGGTGGGGTCCAAAACCGATACGTATCGTCCGATACGTATCGGTATCGGACGATATTTTGACCCATGATCCTGCATAACTGATATGCCTAACCTGGTGCTCTTTTCACACCCAATTGCAATGATAGGAATGGGGATGCTAATGGGATGCTCCGATCAACAAGGAAATCCAACAGCTATGATGGTAATAGAGACTATTGAGATGATCAAGAACCATCTGACGATGATCACGTTGTTGGGCGTCATCATGATTCTTGCTTCCACGACTAAAAAAAATTAGGAGCATTTTCTTATAAGAGGCTTGAGATTTTGCACCCAGACCAGCTGGCACTATGAAGCACCCATTACAAGGATCGGATACCACAGCAACGCGGTTAATATCGATTAGGTGTCATATAAAAAATTTGGGCATGATTCAATACATATCAATCATCTAAAATATGGTCAAAGGTGCACAAGATCAGTGCATCAAGTTTTTGGGGCATCACCTTATCTTTGACGCATCAAACAGAGGCTAAAAAGGTCCAAAAATCTATTTTTTTTAATCACTCGCCAAATGGCTAGTCCACATAAAATGGGTATTGTTTTGGGTCGACCATGCCACATGGCATGTGATTCAGGCACTCGGATGCAGCCCTCTTAGGCTCCGGACCCATTTCCCCTCCCTTCTTATTATAAATCACTATTTTAAAGTATAAATTATAGATGTCTTTTAAATTGCTTAAGGGCATCTTAGTCATTAAGCTAAAATCTTATATGGAGAAGTTGTTTTACCAAACAATAACTACTATAGCATCAGCTCTCAAACTGCTCTCTAAAGACAATTACCAAGCATCATCTCCGGTAACTAACACTATGCAAGAGGCCACTACACAAAATCACTCTCTAGGAGCTGTCCAATATTCTGGGGAGTGTTGCCATACGCAGCCTTAAACTCCGGCACATTTGCTTCTAGCACTTGAGGCTTGAGATAGGAGATGGCTCAAACATCAATTTTGGCTCGATCCCTGGAATTTAGGTTGGCTAATTGTTAAATTCAGTTCCTGGCTGGTCCATGATCTCAGATATGATCTGATGTGTTCGTGCCGAATTCATAGCAAGCAGCTCATGGAGTCTCCCTCAGCTGGTCAACCCCATACTTATAGACATCTAGCGGGGGTACAAATAGTGAACATCAATGGTAACGGGCAGGATAGAGCCATATGGACTGCAAATCTGGATCGGAGCTCACATTGGCATTGGCTTGGGAAGCTGTAAGAAATCTGAACCTCATCAGTGGACTGAATTTGTTTCCAAAGAATGATCCCGAGGCATGCTTGCAACTTAATGAAAGCTGCTCTCAGCAGCCTCCTCATGATAACTTAATGACCAGCTGCGCAAGCATTTGTTTTTCGGATATTCCTTCTCTTCCTTGATTAGGCACTCTATGTAAGCAGAGTTAGGCATAGGAGAGATTCTCGTCGGCCCCTTCTCAATGAAACCGACTACATCCAATCCACGTCCAACAGGTCCCAATTGGAAAATCTCCAAGTATCTATGGCTGTGGTAGTCTACTTCATATGGCAAGAAAGAAACCTCCACATTTTCAGGGTAAGAAAAGGCACAAGAGATCTCTCATGCAAACAATCTGGTCTACCGTACTCCCTTGCTTAGGGGATTAAGAGCAGCAGGCTATTGGCTCTGTTAGCTGTGTACTTAGCTTTCTTTATGTTGAGCTTCTTATCCTAGGAGTTCTGAGGAATATTATCTTTGTAAATATATTTTCCCTTTATTAATGAAAGGGTAGGGGACCGTTACAACCACTTTGCTGATTGAGCAAAAAGACAGTGCATTGCAATTGATTTAATGGAGTATATTTTCAGCAAAGAGCTGCTACTACCACACCATCATTTACTAATTGTACACCATTTAGAAAAAAGGCTTGTATTAATTGGTGTGCACGCAGTATTAGCTTGGTTTCATAGGTAATTTCATTAATTGGTGTGCATATGATGTTTTATTAATAGATATACACAGAATTAATTGATGTATGATTAGTAATTTCTTTAATTAATGTGCAATAAGTATATGTTGGTGTGGTAGTAGCAGCTCTTCTTTCGTTGATGCTAATGGTCAGTTGATATGCCACATTTCTTATGTATATTTGCATGCTTCCATATTAAACAGTAATGGATAGAATCATACACTCTGCATACAAATGTGATCAGACATATTCTTATACGATTATGCATAGGATCTCAATAAGTTATCAAATATTTCCAGATTTATTTCATTATCACAAGTTTTACATATACACAAGTTTATGTACAAATGCACACGATTGAGAAACATAAACTCGTTATCTTTGGTAAACTGAATAAACCTAGAAGAATCTAGAAAAGAAGAAATGACATCAATACCTTCAGCAATGTCATCATGATTTTTAGATATCGAGCTTCTAAAATGTAGCGCTTCATTGTTTGAGAATTTGGAGGCTCCAAAAGAAAGTCCGAAAGAAGCTAAATCGCATCACATTTTTTCTGTCAGCTAAGCTTCTGAAGGACCAATAGAAATAGTGAACAAAAAATGTAATTTGTTGTCGCTACTAACCTTCAAAGACTGTCTTCTTGTTACATAATTTGCAGATGCCAAAAGATTTTCATAAAGCCCGAAAAACTGACACAACATTCACTCATCAGATGAGAGAAAACACTAAAAAATGGGCAAGGCCAGCATTGGGCTGGGCTTTAATTAAGCCAAGCCTGGCCCAAAGTAAACCCGACCCAGATAAATTTGGGCTGGATTTCTGTTTCAGGTCGGGTTCTGGTCGGGTTTTCAGGGTTTGTGCCACGGCGGTTTCGAGTTTGGACTGGGTCAGCTCACACCCTATAGCAAGGGCCAGACGGGCTGCACTGCTCAAACCAAACAACTCGGTTCATTTACATAATCAGACCCAGCATGGCCCATTATTAAACCGCAGAGCCAGAGGCTAACCTGGCCCATTGACATCCTAGCTTCATATTTCAAAGGGCCACAACAAGATTATCCCAAAAAATGAAAACAGATTTCCAAGAAACAAACCCAACCAGAAATATATGGAGACAAAAAGAATTGTTCATGTGCTCTATATAGTACAAAGAAGAACTAGCTAACCTGTTCGTAGTGGGCGATCAGAAATTCAGAAACCACAATTTCATGTTTGGTAAGCAAATCCTGCCAAAGTTTCAAGACAGAATTTATGGTTGGGGATTTTAAGTCTGATACTTCAAAACAAAATAAAACAAAATAAAAAGTTACAAGACATAAGGGACCTTAAAGGTCGCAAAAGCATCGGAAGCAATGTCAAAATTTGGCAGCTCCACATATTTGAAGAACAATTCAAAGCTTGGTGATTCCAATACATATCTGAAAGAACACTACAAAAATATGAACAAAGCTTGTTTAACGGAGAATAAAGTGCCAAAGAACACAATCTTCAAATGCAACACTTCTATTTGTTTTCAGATAGACACAGTCCCAGAAGAATAATGTGCCAAAGGACAATCCCAGAAGCTCGTAGCCATGTTTCTAGACTAGCTAATAAGCATATAAACCGTCTTCAGGATACAATCTATTTTACTTAAATGGGACCTAAAAAATCATGGAACATGTTTCCCAATTTTAAAATGAGTTATACAATATTACAATCAGAAAAAAGCTTCATGTCTGTACCATCACCCAAAAATCCTTTGGATTCTAAGGATGGAGAATATAATCTAACATGACCTTCATGCAAGACCACAACACTAAACCCTAGTTTTAAAGGTAGAGATTAAAAGGTTATAATTTTGAACAATAAACAATATGAATAACAAGCTGAATTTCATAAAAGAATGAAGAATTGCATTCTCATAATTATGTCAATCTGATTAGCACTCAATCCCGCAACGCGGTCACTTCTAACTTTAGAAATAGGGATCCTAATGATAGATCTTGCTTCCAACTAGTTTAGAGCATCGAACAACATCCCATGATGGCGTCTTTCGATTCTATTGTAGGATTTGAAAGAAAGATAGGCTCAAAACAATGTTTACCTTTAATCTTCAATAAGGATAAATTTCAGACTTTGAAAGATTTGATAAACAATGGTTAAGTTTAATTCCAGCACATATACCCCAATAGACTAGTAAGGTTTCAAAGGAATAATGATAGATTTGATTTATTGGCTTTGGAATTTGCAAAATAAGAGTTTAAGATCAGTTTTCCATTAACATAAATTAAAGAAACTACTTATCATGCACGTAGAATAAGAAAACTCAAGAACATATGATGGGGACATCAGATTCAGGCAGCCGTCAGTGACGTACCGAAGGCGAAAGAAGAACATTAAAGGAGAAAGAAAGAGAAACGGCTCAAATTTGGAGGACTGAAAGTGGCTCAGTTGATCGATCGATGGCTGGAGTCGATCGATCGAGAATGGACAGCGGGCAAATTTACTGAGGTAAAGTTATACTTATCAGTCGATCGATTGAGCATAAAATTTCGATTGATTGATTTAAAGTTGTGGCGTCAAACAACTTAATTAATTTTTCAGTCAATCAATTGACCCCAAGCATCGATTGATCGACCAGTTACACGGATTTTGGCGGAAGTTTATTATTTTGGGTCAAAAGCTACTATTTGTGTTTTATTTGCATTAGGATTATTCTAATTTCATATTAGGGTTATGGTTAGCATATTTAAAGGCTTGTAAACAACTTTATTATTAGCTTTTTGTGAAATAAAATTGCCTATGCAAACTTGAGAGTTTTAAACTTTCATGAGGGTGTGATTTTCTCAAAATGGAAAGCGATTCTTCGATCCCGCATGCGGTTTGGTGGGAGGCCAACTCTTCTTCCATCTCTATCTTCTTTAGATCTACGATTTGTGTAAGTAGCGTACCCTAGTTATTTATTTCTCAAATCAAATCTCAGACCTAGCCTATTTATTTAATAAAAATGAAAATAAAAATCCAAAAGTCAACCTATTTGTTCATCACTAATTCTTTGTTAGCCTTTTATTTTGTATGGTATCGAGAGGACCCGCTTGCGAGTTCGTTCCTAAAACTATCGGAGACCTAGTCATTCATAAGAACCCTAGTCTTCTAGATCCGATAGGGAAACGTACACGAAAAGTAACGCTATTGTGGACCGGAATTAAATCATTTAATTGAATTTCTAGAATTTTTCGTGATTGTTTGTTATAAGAAATTGTTATTTATTAATTGTTTGACTTAATTTTAATCCTAATCTCAAACCTAGCATTGCATTTAGTAAGCTCCCGCATCAAAATATCAAATAGAACCATTGACCTCACACTAAACCCATATCGGAGAAGACAAAGAATCTCTCTTTTCTTCCAATATTCATAAAGATAACATCATTTTAAAATTCATTTTTCAAAAATATTTAATTGAAGAAAACCCTAATCAAACACCTAAACTACCCTAATCAAATGACCCACCCACCCCTCGTGTGGTCATGTGTCACTTAAGTAGTCCCGTAGCCACTTAAGCGATCATGTGCCACTTATGCACGTCATGACACTTAAGTGGCACATGTGTCACTTAAGCCACAACATAGCACACCCAAGAATCTCCAATAACTCGTCGATCCATCATATGATCGATGGTCCATTCGCATCCGTTGGTCTATGGGATGTCCAATGGAGAATATGAAGCAAAACAATGATCCAACGGTAAAGGGTGAAGATCTAACGGCTGAAATAAAGAATAAAACAAATCCAACGGTAGAAAATGACGATCTAACGGTCTGAATCAATGTTACCTGATTCACTGATTCGCTCGGTTCAAATACAAGTTCGTAATTCGCGATTCTCTAGATCCGAGCGAACCCGGGTCGCGGGTAATAGGATGGGGTATGAACAAAAATAAAAGTAAAAAACTATATTTTAATATTTATAAATTTTACATAAAATAAATTTTTTATTTAAATATATAATATAATTTGGACTTAGAACCAAATTTACTAAAGGACGGTTGGTAGTATGTATCTCAATCTATATCTGCTAGATCGAACCTTCTTGTAAGCAGTTTTTGCATGCATGTGGATATGAAATGTGATAGAGTGAAAGCTGGTTCGCACACAACTGGCGAATGGGAGCGAACCAAACCGTGAACCTGTTTGCTTCGTACAGATTCACGGTTTGCAGGGTTAATTAGCGAATTAGGTAACCTTGGTCTGAATCATCCCATGTGTGCACATCTTCCCAAGGTGGGGTCCTGTATGAGCACATACACACACATGGGGTCTCCAATTGCCCATCCAAAGTGCATCCTGAAGGGTAGATCTCTTCTTTCACCCCATATACACTTTCCGGCACAACTTGAACGGTCTGATGTCCACATCAGACCTTTTGTTATTCATGCCTCAACAAACAAAGAGGACAAGAAAAAGCTCTCAAATGTTGTTAAACATGAATCATATCACAAATTGTAAGAGGCCATTTAAAATTGAATAAAAAAATTGTAATAGTTAACCAGATTTTTTCAAAAAATAATAAAAAACTATAAAAAAATTTACAGATAAATCTCTGAAATTAAGAAAATGAAATATAAATATATTCTCATTCATTTCCATTACAAAATTAGTAACTAATTAATTTCAATATTTTCATATACGTAGGACACAAAACTAAGCAAGTTTAAAGTAAACTGACTCATAAAAATTGGATTATAGTTTGCAAATAACCAACTTGTGTTTCGTTTGATGGAAAAAGTTCCTTATATAATTAACATAAATGTCACTATATTTATGAAAACAAATGAAAAGACAACAAAATGAACATGAACATGTATTGATATGTGTGAAAACTCAAGAAATCCTGAAAGTTCTGCCTAACATTTTGGGATTTCCAAAATCTTCATTTTAAGTCAAATCAACATGAAACTCATTCCAAACTCATTTTAAGTCAAATCAACATGAAAAGAAAAGGTCGATATTATGTTGAAATTTAACAACTAGTTGTTAATATGAAATTACAACTAAAACAATTACTCTTGTTGGAGCTTCTTAAAAAAATATACACAAGATTTTAAAAAATTAAACAATTTTTCAATCTTAAATGGCTCGCCAATTGAATCATAGATTCGGCTTGAATTGTATGAGTCATCACTTGAATTGCACGATTCATATAGAAAAATGATTGGCACCTCCGACACCAATTGTTTTCCCAAATGATTTGATTTGAATCGTTCGATTCAAAATGAGAATTGTACAATTCTGATAAGAAAAAATAAGTATTGGCCACACCTTAAACTGGAATTATAACTTTGCAATCATTGCCTTTCCCCTCTAGTTGGTGTTGGCTTTGTGATTCCTATTTCTGCACTCATTTTTGTTCAAAACTAAACTCTTTGTAGCCTTGCTATCCTCATGTGATTTCTCACTACTTCACTCCATTCCTTAATGGTCTTCCCGCTCGACTTCGTCTCTCATTCAGGAGTTGTTTCGTGTCTCTAATGGACATGTTCAAACCATCGGAAACGACATTCCTTTATTAGGCTCACTCCCAAACTTCATTTTTTTATACTCATATTTAATAGTACCTCCCTGCTACGCCACATGAATTGATATGATGTACCTGACCTAAGACTGTTGGTGGTCAATCTCCTTCTGCTAAAATGGCTAGCCCTGGGAGATGCACAACTATTGATCAGCATGCATATCAATGACCATACACTTTTCATTCATTGATTTGGTGCTCAAAAATATTCTTGTATTCCAAAAGGTTGGCAGAAGATTAACCCAAGTATTACCGAAGGTGCTTAGGTCACTTACCTAATACCAACTCTACCGCACAAATCCACCTTAGCATACGCATCTCGATCACATGTACTCTTATCATGTTGTTGCAGTTTCATAGCCCTGCTAAACACTTTCCACTATACAGTAACATAGGTCTTATTGTTGCCTTACAAAAATGCCCTTTAATCTAAGTAGCACCATGGTTCAAAATTCCAGTTGTACATTCTGGTTTCGGCCGGATCCAAAACGGTACTAAGGTAAAGACCCCCACCCACTCCTAATTTTTCACCTATTTACCGCCTGGTAAATTGAAATTTCCGGAATTCCGTACGAAAATTTGAAAACTACGTCTGGTAATTTCGTATTTTTTAAAAAAAGGTACCACTTAAAGCGGCAGCATATATATGCTCGAAAAACTCATTTTGTATCGTTTGTATCTTTATTTCTTCTCTCGCTACTACCTCCTTACCTCCCTCTTCCCAACCTTAAATCTAGCCTCATTCAACGAAATATTTGGCAGATAATCAACGTAAATCCACCAGAAATCATTGTAAGGTAAATATCTACCTTCTATTTCTATTCTTTTTCCTTTATTCAAGATAAATAAGGTAGATATACCCATGTAAGGTCATTTATGTCAATCACTCAATATATGAAAACATACGTCATTTTATGTTTATAATCATGGTTCAAAAAGAGGTCACCATAGTTAAAAAAAATTTGAAGAAATTTAGATTTTTCTGGAATTTCTGTAATCTTTTCAGATTTAACAAAAAAAAAAAAAAAATTGTGCCGGCCCAGGAATTTAAAATTTCTACATGGAATACTCCGTCAGAATTTTGTGGCCTAAACGGTACATTGGTGGAATCCAGGATTTTGAACCATGAGTAGCACCCATTGGCACACAACAGGCCACTCTCTTATCTCCACTTTGCCCATTCCACATTGATGTTATTTGAGATGTCTTTCTCAACCCAACGTCTTGTTGTCTAGAAGAACTCATATTCCGAGAGTTTTGACCAAATAATCCTCACGCTCTTATGTTTACCAAACTTAACAATATATACATTCTATCTTTCTTCTGCTAATTTTCAACCATTATCTCTAAAGCCTTTTGCCTTAGTTTCAACTTACCCTTTACTTGTTCTTTTGTCCAGTCAATTAGCACCGCATCATTAGCAAACAAATACTAAAGAGATAGTTTTATTTGCTTTTTTTACTTTTGTAATTCTTCCAAGACTCTAAGCTTTCAGAAGTCACTCTCAAATGTCATTTTATTTTATATATTTCTTGTAGCTTCTATGAACACATTTTCTTGGCAAATCTTTTACATAGTGCTTCCCATGTTGCATCAGACATCAGAGTTTTAATTTTACAAATATCAGACATACATAGCGTTCTAAACGATTTACTTTTTGATATTTGGGATGACTATATAATTATAGGCATATAGCATGCTTTAAAATCCTTAGAGAGTAGTAAACTTTCCATTATTTATTGCATAACAGATTGCAATCTCTAGGCAATGCTAGGTGCAGGATTTATCACTCCCATGTGGTAAGGTGATGAAGGTTTCAGTGAGTTAATCTGTGCATGTGGGCTTCAATTTTAGTCTACAGTTACAGCCACATTTTTCAGGTCAGGAAATTTTGTTTGATTCATCTGTTACCAAGGATTAAGAACTCGGTATCAGGGCTGACTCGACCTTGACCAATACCAAGTCAAGCCAGTAGAACCCAATCAAGTCTGCCACACCAAGGCTCATTCTTCCAAAACGTATTGTATGCTTGTAAAGTCAATGTTGGAAAAGGATTTGATAGCTGGTAACAAGATAATATCAAAAAGCATTATTTTATGAAATTAGTGATGGGGATATCCGATTCAAAGAATCGCCTATGATCTATAGAAGGCAAAATAAGCGTGCAAAAATATCTCGAAGGCTCCTAACTAAAGAATAAAGGCATTCTGAAGAATTGAAGCACGAACATTCATGCTCACTGCATCCGTTTCTACGAACGTCCGTAATTTTGGAGGCTTTCTGTTTGTGCACGACAGACGTCCATGAACAGAGGACAAGCAATCATGAGTTACGTCTAGTTGGCGGCTAGACGAATTTTGAGGCAAAACTTGTCATTTTAGAGTTTTAATTGTTTTAAGACTTTCTTATTTCAAATTTATACTTAGTTAGGGTTTGTTTGCCTACATAAAGGCACTGTAAATACAATTTTAGTTAGTTAATGGTTAATAAAAATTGCTTTTGCAAATTAAGAGCTTTTATCAAAGTTTTCTTCGAGAGGATTCTCTTAAAACTTGGAAGAGTGATTCTTCTTTCCGCATGCGGTTTGGTGCGAGGCCAACAATCTCCTTATTGTAAAGCCTTGGAACTTCTATCCCTTTTCTATTTTATCTTTTGATTATTGTCAGGTAATTTATCTAGTTTGTTTCTTCTTTTGAGAACCCATAAACCCAAAATATTTTTTCCTTTTTATATCATTGCAGGGATTTTGTTTCTAAATTCCTAACCCTAATTTGTTGATTTCCTTTGAACGATTTAAACCCTTCGGGCCTTGAATTATTCAAATCCTAATAAGGAGTAAAGAGACAACATCGAGATTGTCGCTTGGTACCCTAAACTAGATTGAAACTAGAGTCTATCTTTAGACCTATTTTCTAGATCAGAAAGTTCATATGCTAACGAATGCTAAATTGAATCAATTAAATTGCCCTAATAAAGTTATTAAATATTTTACGTGTTTTGGGATTAATTTCTATATCTCCGCTACTCAATTAAATCTTAAATTAATTTTAAAATTGCATAACTAGGGTTTTAGCGTTTTTACTGCATCAATTAGTGATCATCAATTACAGTGTGCATGGACATATACAAGTGCTCAAGAGCAAAGTCCCCTTAGACTATGCAAGCTATAGACCAAATCTGCTAAAACTACATCCAACTATATAAAGACCCCAAATGAACATAACAATATACTAAATAACCGAAACCGCTGTGTATTCATCTAACATACTAATATAGTCACACCGTCACGTTGGCACAGTAGGCCCCTAAAATGAATAGGAATAAGCACAAGAGTTTTTAATATATGATTGACAGTAGCTCAAAAGTATTAACCACTCAACCATATCATTCTGATTATCATTCTCACATATCATATCAAATTTGAGCAAAAATCGGTAACCGTTAACTGTAAAATATTATTTAAAAGAAAAAAGGAAGAAAGAATTCAAGAAAATTTTGAATATCTTACTTTGCAAGTGTCGGATATTTGAAGCATTCCCTCAGCATATTTCCACAATTCAAGGCAATGTCTGTATTATCATAGCTGTTCGGGAAAACACAATCAGGAATGTGCATAAACTACACCCTTTACAGAATCACATCATGCCATCATATTTATAACAGACAAAGAATAGCAACATACAGTACATTTATGCACGAAATTATGTGGGCATTCCCTACTAATGAATGTTCTCTGAGGCTGAAAAATATCTCACAACACAAAAAACTCTGATCTTCCCGACACTAGATGAGGAAGAATTAACAAGAAAGTCTTCTTCCCATCATCATCATGCATACAAGATGTGAAGGGAAAATAATCTTTTTATTTCTTTCTTCTATTTTATCGGTCATGAAAATTATAATAATAGAAAAAAAAATACAGATACCACAAGGGAAAATACCAAAATACGCTTTAGAAAACTAAAACATAAATTGGAGAAAAATCCAAAAAATATATTTAATGAATGAGATTGCGAATAATTACATGTAGGGTACTTCCAGTTGCACCAATCGAATCTCTAAAAGTCCCACCTACTATTGCACCCACTTATTATTTGGGACTTATAATCGCACCCACATGTTTCATCATATTTCATAAAATATGCACCCACTCAATTGTGTTCTTCTCTTCTTCTTCTTCTTCAACTCTGGCGAGTCGCAACAACGATGATTGCATAGTCTTCAATGATGACATTGTCACCGCTTCTTCGACAGTGACAACGATGAACGACAATGAAAAATCTAAGTGTGAGTGTAATGACGGTTTTAACAGGGTTTCATTCCGGTAGGTTTCATCAATTTTATAAGGTTTTCAAGAGGGTTTTAGGTTGATTTCAAGTGGGTTTTTTATGAAATTCAAGTGGGTTGATTCAGGTGGGTTTCAAGAGGGTTTCTAGTTTCAAGAGGTTTGAGGTGGGTTTCAAGAGGGTTATAAGAGTCATTCTAGTGGATTTCCAGTGGGTTTTAGTCAGGTGGGTTTTATGAGGGTTTCAGGTGAGTTTCCAATGGGTTTACGAAGGTTTTCATTCTGGTTGATTTCAGGTGGGTTTCTGATGGATTTGAGGGAGAAGAAGTGGATGCACGACTGAAATTAGTGGGTTGTGTGACTCGGGAAAGTTGAGGAAGAAGAAGATTAGTGGGTTGTGGGAATCGCCAGAGCTGAAGAAGAAGAAGTGGGTGCATGAATGAAATTAGTGGGTGTGAAATTTTTTTCAACCACAAGCAATAAATCATTCTTTTTTTTTCCCATGTGAGAAGCTAGGTGCTTTTAGAGATTCGGTTGGTGCAAATAGAGGCACCTTTGCTTGAATTTGGTGTTCACAGTTCAGATATTCATGTCTATGGTTTAGGGGTTATGAAGTAACTGCTTATAAGGTTTTCCTAATGTACAGCTATTCATCTTTATGGTTTAGGGGCTATGAAGTAATTGCTTACAAGGTTTTCCTCATGTACATTATGGGAAATGTGAAAGGCAAACAATTTAGTAGCATCTAAAAGAAAATTAAACTCAAATTGCTACCACTTAGTATCCTCGGTTTAGGAAGGCTTCCTTTAGTATTTGGTAAGTTCGATCATTTTGCTGGCCCTTATTATCTCCCATATTGCATTTAATCATGATTCTCCCTCAGAAAATGGCTATGTTCTTCATTTCATTATGACAAGCCTCTTAAGAGTGTCCATATAAAGGAAACAAGAAACATGACTAGAGGTCAACTAAACTCCACTCAAAAAGATATTGAACAAAAACCTTTAAAAGCTATTTAACATTCTATTTCAAAAAATAGGATATAAGTACTCCATTAAAATAGATTTCAATAGAAAAGTGTTCATGATGCACAGATATATTTATCTTAAAAACCTAGAGTAGGAGCAAGAATTGAAATGAAAGCAAAGTGAAGGAACAATCAACAATCATTTTAGCCTATTCAATGTTGGGAGCGGTCTAGGTAGCACCCATACTAAAATATGTATGTTAATATTTATGTGGTGCAGGTAACACCCCATTAGAAATGTGACAAATTTCAATTGTTGGGCTCTACAATACAACTCGAAGGAGGGTTTGAGGCAGATATCTCAGACAGGATCAATGCAAGGTGGCGAAGTGGAAACAAGCAAGGGTGTGTGGGACTATCAATGGATGTCACTTTGAATGAAGGGACATTTTTATACATTAGTGATAATATCTACTTAGCCCAAAAAAACAAAGAAAAGAAAAAACATTAGTGATAATATCTGCATTATGGTATTAGTGCACAATTTTTTTTATCAGTATAGTCCACAGACTTGCGCTATGAAATAGCAACAAGAAGACAGCTTGAATGTCTAACATGTGTATGTTGAGGTGGATGGATGGAGTAACAAGGAAGGATACAATTAGGAACAAGTACATAAGAGGAAGTTTAGCGGTGACCCCAATAAAAGAGAAAAATCAAAGAATATCATTTGAGATTATTTGGGCATGTCCATCGAATAGGTGGCCCTTCTACAAAGGATTGAAACAATACAAGCTCAAGGAAGAGAAGAGGAAACCAACAAAGACTTGAGAGAAGCAGTGAGAAATGACATAAGAGGAACAGAGAATTTAGCCTTGGACAAAAATGAGCGGAGAAAAAACTGACCCAATAGATGTGAAAGGCAATGATGATGATGATCATTTATTTACTATGCATTTATGAAATCATAAATATATATTTATAAAATGTGCACTTTTTGTAAAAAGCATCGACTAATAAAAACATAGAAAGATGTTACTCCCCAATCAACTACATCAATGTGTACAACGAGTTTGTTGATTAAAAAGGACACTAATTTACTTGATTAAACAATTAAAAAAAGAACAGTAAAGTCACACTGCATATAATGGAAAAAATGGTTTCTTCAATAATTGACATGAAATATAGTTGGTTGCATAGAATCTTAGGTAAGATGTTTGCACGTCCCACTATACTAGATATCATCAGGTTTATATATATATATATATATATATATATATATATATATATATATATATATATATATATATATAATAAAAAGAATAATTGAATGGTCAACCCTCTTGAAGCATTTAGGTTTGCCACCCCAAGTCCCAACACAAGGTCGCAACTATATTTGTCAACTTTATTTCCATGTAGTACTTACATGTTAAATTCCCTACCCAGAATAAAACATTTGTTTTGTATGACAAAATTTGTAAGAATTTAAACTTTGTTCCCTAGGACGGGTGATTGCAACCCCAACAAGCAGAGAACTCTAATAAAGGGAGGAACCCTCTACGAGTCCTCTCCCGACTCACAGATTCCTGGTTCCAAAGTAATTGTAGTGATCCCAATTCCCAATTCTAAGGTATTTATTAAGGCAGTTCCTCCACAATTTCAGAGAAAATTAATATCAGACTTTGGTGACAACCATAATTTTCTGATAGGCACCATCTTTGAATGGAAGTCCTAAGCACGAGCTCCCAGAGGAATGCATAAAACCCAATTCACCAACAAAGGAGCAGTGCCCTGCTCAAAGCATCATCTATCATTCTCAAAATGTTTGAATGGTTTCATGATCAAAGATGCATCTAACATCTTCAAAGAATAATTTCTTTCCACTCGCACCTAAAATTATAACAGCACAAGTATTCACATAAGGAAGACATCAACAAAAGGCCATAAACCAATGTCTAGAACCTTACCACACGACAAGGAAATCTAGTAGCTCCAAATGACTCTCGAGATAGTCTAAGCAGCAATAACTTGAGCCAACCATTTGCCTTAACAAAATGCACCAACAATGAACTAAATCTTTCCTTGCCTGTCTTAGAAGTAACGTCATTAGTTGAAGGAAGTCGTAATAAAGTAAATATGTGCCAAAAGAGTAGCAAGAACTTACTTCCCACCCCAATATTGGTAACTTGTATACAAAAAGGCTGAGGACATCCTCGTTGCAAATTTCGAGAGCTAATTGTGAAACCTGGTCTGCGTTAGCTTCAACTTCCCCATCTCCGGAAAGCACTTGTCTCATTGAAAGAAAGTTCTTTTCAACTTCTTCTAAAGCCTGTTATAATGTTATATAGGATGCATTTCAAAACTTATCGTTTGTGGATGAATGATAAACAAGAATTATTTCTTGAGCTATAACGGTCTAAATGAACAGTTATCCTCAGAGGTTTACTGAAAGCTTGGAAAATATTGCGATTTGGGGAAATGGATGTCTCACATTCATTAAATAAGACCTTTAATTTGAAGGGCATAGAGTATCTAGGCACAAATTATAATGTGGCAAAACAGATAAGCGTACAAAATATAGGGAAATTTTATTATTTTGAGATTAAGTACATTTATAATCATGTGCCCACCTGCTTTCAGCATAGTGGCAAACCAAGTGAGCTAAAGTCCACAGCGTCTAGGGTTCAAGAAACAAA
Organism: Chloranthus sessilifolius; assembly: GCA_021018995.1. Lineage (NCBI taxonomy): Eukaryota > Viridiplantae > Streptophyta > Magnoliopsida > Chloranthales > Chloranthaceae > Chloranthus > Chloranthus sessilifolius. Next base: position 22,887,147 of record CM037588.1, read on the forward strand.
GGCATCTTGAATCAGATGGCATTAACCACAGCCTAGTACCTAGGAAAGGAAATAAACCTATATACACAAACTTCTAGGGGAAATTTTATTATTTTGAGATAGTACATTTATAATCATGTGCCCACCTGCTCTTCAGCATAGTGGCAAACCAAGTGAGCCAAAGTCCACAGCGTCTAGGGTTCAAGAAACAAAGGCATCTTGAATCAGATGGCATTAACCACAGCTTACCTAGGAAAGGAAATAAACCTATATACACAAATTCTGCCAACATACTGTACTAGGAAGAACAAATTAAAATTGCATACATGCACTCGTTCCAATGAAAATTTGACCAACAATGAAACAAGTTGTCGAAACAACTTTTTTATGGGCAATTTTATTAACAATTACTAAAGAAACAAACTATTGTGCATAATAACTTTTTATTTTAAGTATTGTGGAGGATAGGAATGGAATACTCAACATAAGAATATAAATGTCACATTACGTTAATGAATTTTGGTCAGGGTCCACCTAAACCCCAAGTTTCCCATAACAAATAAAAATCCTCGTAAGTTGTGAACAACCCCAAAAAAAAAAGAAATAGTAAATATGGGTAGAACATAAGCATAATATAAATAAATATTAATATATTAATAAAACATATCCATGTATGCATATTGGACATCTACATATCAGTTTTGTAACGCCCAAGCAAGCCATTGTGGGTACAATTGATTCTCCACCAACCCATTCGTCCAAGAGTTTGATATTTCATATAATAGCCAACGATTCTGCTCTCTGATTTGGATTCTCACCTGGGGGAAACTGTCTGAGAACTCCTATTTCTCTTTCTGTTTTTACCTTTAAAGAGGGACTAAAGCTGTACGTTCTACAAGAAAAGCATATAACAACTAGCAAAACTTCTACGTGGATACAATTGAAGTAATTCACCTCATAGTGAACCTGGGCCAGCTAAGAAAGGTCATCAATAGAATACTATAAGAGTTTGAGATTGTTTTAGTGTCATTTATCCCCTTGTCCCTCGGCCAACCAAGATAAAACATTTGGCAGACCTTAGTTGGTCTTATTCAAAGGAACATCATAAAGGGAATCTTTAGAGAAGCGCACTCTGGTTGACGACATTTTGCCTCCCTCACCATATAGAGATCATTTTATGCTTGAGCAGGAGCTGCTTCTTTTACAATTAATTCTTCCGAGGACCTTTCAAATTGTTGACACTTTTTCAAACCATGGAACGACCTGCTGTAGTTCTACCTTCCAAGAGCACAGACAGACAATAGGAATCAGATATAATCCACATCGTCGTGTAACCTTTCATGTATAACCTCTTTACACTAATAGAAGGGAAATGCTCCCATTTTTGTAAGACATCATTGCATTTATTGTTACATGTTTCTCCCATCCGATTTCATGGCATTCTGCTTTCTTTGTTGACATCAATCAGAAGATCATCCTACAGTTTCTGCAGGAGCTTCTTCTTCTACTCTTAATTTGATTCAGTGCCTGGGGTTTAGTAACAGAAAGCTTAGGGTTAGAGAGTTATAGGGTCGAAGGAAGAAGGAGAAAGAAGAAAGGGGAGAGGAAAAGAGATATAGAGTAATAATTTGGTTGTAAGTTAAGTACTCAGACCCACCCATATTAGTATTCATAACTTATTAGTTACATTGACAGCTTGCACACCATATATTTACCAGAGGCACACCAAAACTCCCCCTCAAGTTAGTGCATAGATATCCATCATGCCCAACTTGGAAATAAGTTCGTGTAGCCATGATCTTCCAAGAGCCTTGGTGAGAATATCAGCTATCTGTTCTCGGGAACTGACTAGAGGAGCATAAAGTTCATTAACTTCAACTTTCTCCCGAATGAAATAGCAATCAACTTTGATATGTTTATTCCTTTCATTATAGACAGGGTTTCTACTATGTGGTTAGCCGCTTCATTGTCTCCAAAGATATTCACATGGAGTTTCCCTCGATCGGCAAGAATAAACGTGATCCACATTCCATCGCGGGCTCCTTGAGACATAGCCCTGTACTCAACCTCTGTACACAACATGTTTTTTACTCTGCCAAGAAACAAAATTTCCTCCAAGAAAGGTGCAATACTCTGTGGTAGACCTCTGATGCGGGAACTTACTAAATGCGATTTTAGGGCTGAGATTAGGATTAAAATTAATTTAATCAATTAAAATAACAATTTCTCATAACAAATTATCACGAAAATTCTATAAATTCAATTAGGTGATTTAATTTCGGCCCAAAATAGTGTTACTTTCGTGTACGTTCCCTATCACGGATCTAGAAGACTAGGGTTCTTATGAACAGCTAGATCTCCGATAGTTTTAGGGCGTCGAACGAACTCGCAAGCGGGTTCTCTCGATACCAAACGAAAATAAAAGGCTAATAAAATTAATGATGAACAAAATATTGATTTAGGGCTTTTATGAGATAAACTAATTAGGATTACGCTACTTACGCAAACTGTAGATCTAAAGAAGATAGAGATGGAAGAAGAGTTGGCCTCGCACCAAACCGTAAGCGGGAATCGAAGAATCGCTCTCCGTTTTGAGAGAATCACACCCTCACGAAAGTTTAGAACTCTCAATTTGCATAAGCGATTTTCATTAACCAAAAATTAATAATAAAAGTGTTTACAAGCCTTTAAATAGGCTAGCCAATGCATAAAATTAGATATCCTATTATAACTCTAATTCCTAATTCAAATAAAAGAAATATTCTAATTCTTCTAAAACAATAAAGTCCTAAAACAATAAGAAAACTAATCCTATTTCTAATAAAAGAAACAACTCTTACTTTCTAAAATAAAATAATAAAAGATACTAATCCTAATTCAATTAAGATTCTTGAAATTCGTCACTTTATGTCCAGCTTCCGAAAACTGACCATAACTTCTTCAATACTTGACGGAATTGTTCAAATTTTGGCTCGTTGGAAAGCTACTTCGATAAGCTTTCAAATATGACCAATTTCGTATCAATCCGACTTCGTTTGACACTTCAAAATAGGCCAAACATAAAAGTGACGAGATTGAAAGTTGAAAACCCTAATAAATTTTGAATTTTCTTCTTTCTGATCAAACGGGTTTTTAACAGGCCTTTTTTTAAAAACCCATTCGTGGGTCCACTTTCTCTGTTGACGTCTCCTCTTTATCCAACCACGATTCAAACGGGTGGATCTAAAATTCGCATCAACCTCCTATCACTAAGAGATCCAGCCCAATCAACATTTGTATATGCTTTCATATTAAAGTCACCATCATTGCTATACAACAGCTCCTTCCTAAGACTAGATTTCAAGTATCTCAAGGTCATGTATACCGCATCCAAGTGTGTAGTCCAAGAAGCATGCATAAGCTGACTCAAAATACTCGCAGCATAGGAGATATCTGGACAAGTGACGGTGAGATATATCAACGTCCCAACTAGTCTTTGATGCATCCTATTATCATGCAATGACTCCATCTTCAGAATTTATTCTGTGATTTGAATCCATTGAAATATTTTGAAGGTTGCAGCCACACATACCAGTCTGATGGAGCAAATCTAAACCATATTTCCTCTGTGAAAAACAAATATCCTTTCTTAACCTTGCCACCTCGATTCCCAGAAAGTACTTAAGAGGACCCAAATCCTATTCGAGTCTTTTGATCTCTTCTTCATTATCCCCTGTGACAACAATGACATCTACATAAACAATTAATGCAATGGTCTGTACACCTTTTTAACAAATAAGGTGTGGTCCTAATGACTTTTTTGGTACCCAAATTAGACAATAACATCACTAAACTTCTTCAACCAGGCTCTTAACGACTGCTTCACCCAATAGATTGCTTTCCTGAGCTAACACACTCGACATTTCTTCCCCTCATGCATAAAGCGGAAGAAACGGTGATGCAGGACAAGATCGCTTGCTAACCCTAAAATAGCATAATCCCGCGTGGAAGGGGGCTTAGGGTATTAAAGTCTTAGATTAAAATAAAATAAAAAGAAGAATAAGATAGGAGATCTCCGGATTCACTCTAAAGAGGCTTGTCGGCTTCGCACCAACAGGTTTCCAAGGCTTCCCACCAAGGTTGTACGTAAGCTTCGCACCAAGTCGTACGAGAAACAATTGCTCACTCCTCAGGTTTCGAAAGAATCACTCCTTCGATCGAAAACTTTTCACAAGCTCTCTAGGGTTTGCACAAAAGCAACTCTCTTTTCATTAATCATCAACTAACTATTACAAAGCTATGAAGACCTTATATAGTAGGTCATAAAACAAAAGAAAACCTTAAAACAATTAAATAAGAAAAGACAAGTTTAACCCTAAAACTTAAATTTGAAATTAAAAATAAAACTACTCTGCACGATTTCGATCGATCGAATTGCAATTTCGATCGATCGAAATCCTCGATTGATCGACTGAGACAGCCGCGAATCTGTGCTTCAGGACCGTTTGAAAGCCCATTCATGGGTCCACTTCTTCCTTACTGATTTTCTTCGATTGGCTCGGCCACGATCCGAACATGCGGATCTAAATTCCCCGTCAATAAACTGACGCTGGACGGTACCCTAAATTACATGAATGCAATAATTAATTGATTGCCGAAATTGAATTGAATTAAATTAAACAATAAGCCCTAAAATATAGCGAATACCTTAGGCTTTCGTAGTATTCCATTGGAGGATATCGAGCAAGGTTCAATCCGAGTGTTAGATCCGTTAAGTTGCAGCGCGGATCGATCCTAGAGATAGAACTCTAGACTTCTAGATTAAGGCGCTCATAGTGCAATGATGGAATCTCTGGTTTTCTTACTATTTCGATATGGCTGGGCTTAGCAATCTGATGGACGCTACGGTTGTTGAATCGGATCGATTCAATGGTTTAGGGGAAAACTAGGGTTTAGGATTTCAAAAGGATGATGGTTGATTTAGGGTTGTGGAATCAACACAAGCAGAGAAGATAAAATAGATAGGTAGAGAATAGATTTTGTGGGCTTCGCACCCTTGGCTTCACACCAAACCCTTCTTGGGAAGAAGAATCACTCTTCGAGGAAACTCATCTCAAGTCTCAAAAGCAAAACGCTCATTCATTCAATAATCAATAATTAATTACATTGTTTAACTTCATAACCTTATATAGGAGTCCTTCCAAACGAAAATAAAACCCTAAAACAAATACCAAAAGGACAAGTATGCCCCTGAGAATTAAGTTCGAAATTAAAAAATACCAAAATAACTGCACGATTTCGATCGATCGAAAGTGAAATTCGATCGAACGAAAGAAAACTCGATCGATCGAAAAAACATCTATCAATACTTCGCCATTGGAATTCAATCGATCAAAATTGAAACTCGATCGATCGAATGGAAATTCGATCGATCAAGGATATAATTCGATCGATCGAATTATATACTCCAGAACTAGTATTTCCCTACGAAGTTCGATCGATCGAAATTTGACTTCGATCGATCAAAATTTGCAATTCGATCGATTGAAATTGCAGTATTTTCCCAAATCGCCAAATTCTCTCTTTATGCCTAGTTCTTATGTCCGTTCTGCTTCTTTTGCCGTCGATACATGCGAAAAGGTCCATATCCGATGTCGGCGTCCCCGTCAATTCTCCCCGACTCAAAATGTTTCATCACCGATGAAACACGCATGAAGTGAATCCCGGCACTCGATGACATATGAGCATCATCTCGGTCCATTGTAGAGGGACGTACCCGGTAAACCTCTACTTGACGAGCCCAATAACCCGGCTCGCCAAGCCACTCTACCAAATGCTTTTGAAGTTTCGCATCGACTCTTCCGAACCTGAAGGAAGTCATCCCCAATGAAGTGTGATCGCGATATCGACCGGGAATACGGGAATTCAAGCAACGAACTCTCTCATGATTGGCCCAGGCACTCTCGGTAGTCGACTTGCCAACCCTCTGCATCTCATAGACTAGAAATTTTCGGCCGCAGGTGAATGCCACAAGATTATCCCAAATTTCCTCAATTATCCTTTTTCTCTGCTTGCTTAGGTAGGGAAGTGGTATTGGCTGCAAAGTTGGGATGGGGTTGTAACTAGGGTTGTTTGGAACGGGTTGCAAGGAGGTAGGGTTGAGCTCAAAGAAGGAACTAGGTCCTCCACATTGAACGTAGAGTTGACCCCAATATCTAGAGGAAGCTCAAGATTGTACGCACTAGGATCATTCCTTGCCACAATTCCAAAAGGTCTAGCGCTGTGGGCCAAAGATCCTTTACGACTCCCGATGGGAATCGTTCAGGCCTAACCCGAACCATTGCATGATCATTCAATTGAAATTTCATAAAAGCCTTAGGTAACTGCATTGATATTTTGAGAGTTTCATTGCATAAATTAATTTTCAACTTAATTTCGGCATGCAATGCGGAATGAGACTCAATAGATGGCTCACAATAAGACTTGGAATGTATAGCAGTATGCAACTTGAGACTATGATGTGTATGCGTGTCTATGGACTCAATACTCTTATGTGCATGCGACGCTAACGACTCACATGTAGTGGCCTGTATCAACACTGGCGACTCATGTGTAGTGGACTCAACCAACACTAGTGACTCATGTGTGATCGAATCAAGGGACACTAATGACTCATAGGTAAGTGACTTGATTGGTTTGTGTGTGCTCGGTTCGACCAACTTTAAAGACTCAAGTGCACACGACTCTACCACCAACAAGGACTTGTGCACAGCTGGCTCTACGGGCTCTAACAAATCGTGCGTAGGTGACTCGGTCGAATCGTGTGTGGGTGACTCAACATCACTACTCACAAGGAAATCAGAAGCCCTTTTAACACAAACTAGACTCTCTTCAGCTTCTTCGATCTCCTCTTCACTCATCACGGTTCTAGGGTCATACACTTCCTCTTCTACTTTCATATTTTCCGGCTCCTTAGAACTTTCGCTTTTAGTCAATAAATTCGGAGTGGAAAGTTTTATGGAGCATTGGTAAGCAAAGTGTCCGAATCCTTGACACTTAAGACAATCAGGACACTTATTTGTCTTAGTCCTCAAACTCTGTAGAAGGTGACGGTGTGTCAAAGGAACATACTTTTCAATAAGTGTCACCTTCATATCCTCCTATGTGGAGATGGGTTTAATCTGACGAAAGTCAACACAGAGTTCTATATGAATCCAAAAAAATTTGGCATTTCCCTTAAACTTTGTTGTCACTAGCCTAATTTTGTACTCATTTGGTATGTCATACCAATCAAAGTACTCCTCTACACTAGACAACCACTCCACGAAGGTTCTAGGGTCCGTCGTACCCTCAAAATCTGGGACCTCATTTCGAATAGAGTTTAGAAACTTTTTTGCAAGGACGTATTCAGGTTCATGATGATGAGGATATCCCCGAACTCTAATCTCATCACGACTTTTGGAGCTTTGCCAAGAACGTGGAGTGTAGTGGTTCCTTTCATGACGTGTAACGAATTTATGGTGGCGTACAAGTGACTCATTCATGATGCTTGTCACAAACACAACTCACACACAATCCTATGGACCACACAACAGTTGAGGAATTTTAACAAACACATAACGTGCACATAAATGAGGACACAAATGAGATGACATCAAAGACATCGAAATGACATACACATGTGACTCAAAATGAATAAGGGCTTTTTTGTCGAACACAAGACGTGCGCAATGATGAATACAAATGACATAAGCTTCCATTAAATTAAAATGACATGCACATATGAGCCAACAATGAATGGGAGCTTTTATCAAACACTAGATGTGCATAAATAAAAACTGAAAGAAGATGCAATGAAAATTAAAATGCTATGGAATTAAATGTCACACCAATATGCCCTAACCTAGAACCTAGGGCTTTGATACCAAAGCTGACGCAGGACGGTACCCTAAACTACCTGAATGCAATGATTAATTGATTGCCGAAATTGAATTAAATTAAATTAAACAATAAGCCCTAAAATATAGCGAATACCTTAGGCTTTCGTAGTACTCCATTGCAAATTTGATTTCGATCGATCAAAGTCAAATTTCGATCGATCGAAATTGCAGTATTTTCCCAAATCACCAAATTCTGTCTCTTTACGCCTAGTTCTGATGTCCATTCTACTTCTTCCGCCGTCGGTACACACGAGAAGGTCCATATCCGATGTCTACGATGTCGGCGTCCCCGTCAAAAGGCCATATAAACCTCTTCTTTAAGGTCTTCATTAAGAAAGGCATTCTTCATATCAAACTGGAGAAGTAGCCATCTCTTATGAGTCGCAAGAGATAAGAGAAGGTGAAATGAATTCAACTAGGCCATAAAGTATTCTAATAATCAACACCATAGGTCTGAGTAAAACCCTTAGCCATTAATCAAGTTTTGTACCTTTCAACTAATGAATCTGGCCTATCCGCCTATACTTTACTGTATAAACCCACTTGTAGCCGAAAACTCTCTTCCCTTCCGGTAACGCTCACTTCCAATTTCCAAAGCATTATTCTGCTCTAGTGCTCTTATCTCCTAAATCATAGCATCTTTCCGTTGAAACTGAGACAAGGCATCAGAGAACTAGAAGGAATAAAGGTAGAATCCAAAGATGATATAAATGAAGGATGTAAGGCACACAGATCATGCATACTCATAGGAGGTACAAGATCTCGAGCCCTTAACGCATCAGGTAGATCCAAATCGAACACAGGAGACATAGGAGTTTCACTTCCTTATGGACTAGCCTCAAGGGATGTAGTTTTGTCCAAGTCCCTCGAGTAAGGACTTTCCCAAATTTTCCTTTTACTTGCCCCCTTGGGATGTTAACTTTGACAGTTCTCCATTTCTTTTCCCATCACTGGGCACATTTACTTGCACATCTTAATTTTGGCCTCGCAGACACTGAAGTTCAATTTCCGACAGTAGAAATAATAAACTAGAAGAGGAGAGATACCCATGAGGATTTATTAGGAAGCGAGAGAGAGAAGGAGAAGAAGGAAATAGAAGAGAGTACAATATCTGCTGAAGATTACATTGCTTCTATTCCAAGATTACTAAAGTTACAATAGATGAGCCCTTTATATAAAGGACATACAAGACACAACTTATATTTCTAACCAATATGGGACTAAAATTACTATGCATACCCCACATACATAAAGTGCACTACTACACATATTACAATAGAAGAGCCCTTTCTTACCCCACTAATACACATATTATATCTCCAATACTCCCCCTCAAGTTGAGCATCGAGGACAATGATGCTCAACATGCCAAAAAAATAGAAAGAGCCCATGAACCATCTCCTCCTTTCACTTGTAGGGCAGAAAGAAAGACCATAAATCAAAAAAAGACAGGAGGAAACAAATCAACTAACCAAACAATAATGTGGGAAAGACAACCACATCAAAGGGTTGCATATCATATCAGCTGAGGCCACTCAATATTAACAAAAGAGGGACAGCAGGTAGCAAAAAGGTGTTAAAATACCACGAACACATAAATATATAGCAATAAACGAAATAGAAGAGGGGGAGAAGAGATTGCAGCATCCACGAGCAACTAGCACCATCAACATTCGTCATATATCATGAGGCAGCAGAAGCACCAACAACTAATAACCCAAGGCAACCCAAACAAACAATTTTTCAAACACCTACAATGCAGTCTCCAAAATTAGTAGTAACTTGTCAAAGACATTCAATACCTCTGACAAGTCTTTTATCAAACATCTACTGTGCAGGCACAATGCAACACTAGCATCTCCAATAAAATAATATTCCGGTGGCTTATTAGGGGAGCATACCAACAATATCAGTGAGCATCATCAGTAGTAGACATTCCATAAAACAACACATAATGATTGTATGAGTGGCAGCAGGCACAGACATCGAGGCGGAAACCACAATGGTAGGCAACACCTTATCATCTTGCAGCAACAACAACCTTCATAAGACAATTAACAGTCCGTATAAATCTGAAGATCCACATCTTATCATGTGGCTTTGAAAAAGAAAATAATACCCAAATCTGAAAACCCACGGCTGGAGACAGCTCAGATCAAGCTGATCTAGAGGCTTCAAACTTCATAAAACCCATCACACCAAATACCAGCAGCATGTGATGGGGTCAATACTCTGGGTATTAGCAGGAAGGTGTGTGGGCCTTGGAGCTAGGTGGATTGGCGAGCAAGAAGGTGTGAGCCTTGGAGCTAGGTGTGTAACGTGCGAGCGTGGAGGTGTGCAAGCGTTGCATTGCATTGCGTGCTCCCTTATGTGTGGCGACGATGGCTAATTGAGTTGGGTAGTGTGCTAGTGTGGTGACTAAACACGCGTAAGAGTGGGCAACTGACTTACATGTGTTGGTGTTGCATGGTTCGTGTGTCATGGGCAGTATGTCAAACCAATATGTTTGAGGTATTCCTGATATTTAGCAAGAGTTGGCGTTAAACCTTATATATGGGAGGGGAGCTGTGGAGCTACTCCCATACACATGAGGCCTTGTGGCACTGAATGGTGCATAGTGGTCGTCTAAGTCTGTAAGGGTGGGCTTAAGACGTTGCTTCAACAATGCCATGTATCACCCGAGTGAGGTTGCCATGTCCCGAGCGAGACATCACAGTGCACACAGATTGGCTATGAGGGAGGCACTCGTGAGCTACGTCGACACTCAGGTGCACGGTGGCATGAGGGTTGGATGTTTATGTGATGGTTGCGAGGGCCGCACACGATAGTGGGCTTGGTTCGATATGGCAGCAAGACATGTTGGAATGGGACAGCATGAGGAGCTACATGCTACTGTCGCACGCAAGGTACTAGTGCATGGCAGAAGATGAAGCTTGAGCAGGCCAAGTGAGGTAAGGAGGTGCGGGCATGTGTGTCGAAAAGGGCATGATGTGTTGGTATGGTAGGCCTTAGTCAAGAAGTAACCATGTAGGGGGGTTCCCGTCCTCTAGACGGGTGATATTGGAACTGATGGGGGGTTAGGTTGGCCTCATTGTAGTGGCATCGACGTGGCGCAGACGTGTCGAGCTATGCCCAAGTGACAAGCAACAGAATCCTCAAAATAGAAAAAAAAAAAAAAGAAAGAAAAATCCAGTGTTGTAGACTAAACCATTGTAAACCCTCCAAATCCGATCACATCAGTTCACAAATATATGTAGAACTAGTATAAAATCTCAGTAGTAGGCACCACGAGATATAAGACCCAGAACAAGAGAATCATACCAACATAAATATAATGTGTATTAGTCAGTAACACTAGGTCTTTATGTATGTGAGGTATGCATAGTAGGTTTAGTCCCACATTGGTTAGGAATATAAGTTGCGTCTTATATGCCCTCTGTATATTTTTTTTATAACCTAGGTATCCGGGCCTCTTAGAGCACCCGCCTAATCCCAGGGGCACATGCGTACCCCAAATTAGCACATGCCGGGTCAGCACAGGATATAAATCCCTAGGGTGGCCTCAAGGGGGGAGGGTATTTGAACTCAGGTCTCCTACTTTTGGAAGCAGATACCTGGCCAGCTCGCCTAACCCCTTGAGGTTTATATGCCCTCTGTATAAAGGGCTCATTTATTGTAAACTTAACATATTGGAATGGAAGCAATATAGTCTTTAATGGATATTGTGCTCTCTTCTCTCTCCCTCTTCCTCTCCTCTCTCATTTCCTAATAAACCTTAATCGGTATCTCTCCTCTTTAGTTTGTTGGTTTATTATTTCTACTTGGTATAAGAGCCCCACTTGGGCTAGGTCTTCTTTTTGTTAGCTTCAATGATTTAGCAATTGGTTTCGGTCAAGGATCAAAATTTCGGTTTCGAAATCGGTTTCAGGTATGGCTAAAACCGATAATGTGACCGAAATTTTGAAATTTCAGCCCAAATATTTTTTTCTAACAAAACAAAACAAAAAATATATGAGATTGCAAATTATCGGCCGATAATTTGCAGACCCATGCAACGAAACCGAAATATAGGTAATTTCGTTTCAGCAATGGCCGAAACCGATACATTTCGGCCGATAATTTGAATTATCGGCCGAAATTTTGAACCATGCTCTCGATCATCGACAACTCTATCAATGGTTCAACAACAGCTTGGTTCAGAAATATAGACAATGCCCCATGTGTGGGATACAACAATGTAAAGGTGCTCTCTTCCTTTCTACCCTCCCCCAGAAGAAGGCACACTCGGTATTGATAGAAGCATAGTACGTAGTGAAATCAAAGGTAACATCTATAGACACAAACGTCGAAAAGGAACACACTGAATAGCTTTAGCATCCAATTTATCACGACGAGTGTTAGGCATCGGAGCAAAGCGTAAACATCCAAATACTTTAGGAGGGACAGGAAAAGGAGGAGAAGAAGGCGATAACATGCAAAAAGGAGATTCTCGTTGAAAGTCGGGAGTTGGCACTCAAATCAAAAAAATGCCATGAGAAAAGCTTCACTCCATAACTTTTTGACATTCATCTCAATTAGAAAGGCTCCAGCTACCTTGGAGAATGTGACGAATTTTCTCTCAACCACTCCATTTTGTTGAAAGTTGTATTAGTCTACCACTCAATGCCAGGATTCTGAAGATATGAGTGAAGATGATGCGATTAATACTCTGTCCCATTATCTAACCTTAACACTTTCACGGATGCATGGTACTGAATTTAAACAAATTTGTGATAACAAAGGGAAAATAGAGGCAACATCTTTGGTTTTCATCATGTATAAGGTAGTAAGATGAGTACAATCATCGATAAAGGACATAAAGCACCAATACCCAAATACAGGTGTGACCAGGGATGGCCTCCATACATTGGAATGCACAAGATGAAAGAGAGTAGCACTCCTACTATACCTCACGGGATATGAAGAACCAAAGATCAAAATATCGGGTAAAATTTTGGTTACGGGCATGACCGAAACCGAAATTTTGGACCGAAATTTCGGCCGAAAACCGATAATTTGGCCCGAAATTTCGACTAAAATTTTGATTCCTATACAAAATATGACCAAAATTTCGGTCATTTCAGCCGAAATTTTGATCCTTGTGAAGAACAATGATGTTTAGATAATTGAGTGAAATTTGTTATGGAACAATGCTTGCAACCGAGGTATGGAATGTGACCCAACCGTAAGTGCTATAGATGAACCGTCTCTAACGAAATAGTTGTGGTTGCCACAGCGAAAGAAACCTTCTTTGAAGTCCTTTTAACATCAAACAAGTAAAGCCCTCTCTCCTCACAACCATAGCCTAAAAAATTTCATGTCGACAAGTCCTAGAAAACACAATATGAAGGAAAAAAGGTTACCACAATTAAGCTTCTTAGCGAGACAACTGATGAACAATAGAGCAATGGGCATGTCTGGTAAATGAAGAGTAGAGTCAAAGGTATGTCATTAACTTGAATTTTCCCTTTTCCAACAACAGGAACAAGACATCCATTGGCAACATGAACATTGCATTGTGTTGATCAAGAAGATATCGAATGAAAAAAAGATGTACCACACATGTTGTTAGTACCTCTTGAATCAACGATGCAAGGAGCTTGAGATGTCATGGAAACATGGGTAGTCCCAACAACACCTGTCTCAGCCAAATAAGAATGGGAAGGCGACGACAAGCCTAAACTGAATCCTTGATCTTCGATAGTGTTCCTTCGTCAACTCACCCATTTTGAAGAGGGTAGCCTTCGTCCTTCCAATAACATGCTACTTCGGTAACTAGCACCAAGGTTGAGATACCTCAACATACAGGAGAGTACCGCAGGGAGAGAAACAACAAAAATATGTTGGCTAAACCACCAAGAGTCACAACAACACTATACAGTGTTACCTGGTGTATAAACTTTCGAACAAGGATAAACTTCGATAGTTCGATACTTACCCACAAGTTCAGCAACGATAGATGATCACAAAAAATGGCATCACACCTTCAATACAAACCTTAATCGCATGGGGCAAAATTCAAATGAAAGATGTCTCCAATCAGATGCATCTCCACCTCACAGCCATGATCTACTGTGGTCTCAGCAATCAGTGCCACTGATTTTCAGGTGAAACCCATGATAAAGAGAAAATTCCATAGAATGCAATAGGCTTTGATTAATCTACTGATCTGACCATACAGGCCTATCCTCCAGGAAAATTTGACCAAACCCAACCATTTGTAACCCCTATTTTGATATCACAAAGAGAGGGACCAGGGACCACAAAAAATTGAGAACTCTTGTGGCTGGAAAGAGCTCTTTGATAATACAAAAGAAAAAGGTTTAGAGTCTTCAAATCACAAAATGCTAGAAGAGAACATTGATCCTTGAGAGATTCGGATTCACTCCATGTACTGAAATACAGAAAAGACAATTTTGAGATCAAACTATGACCTGCGCTGGCATTAGCATGATTAAATGGTGCTGTCAGTGAAAGGGGATGATGTCAGCAACAATTCCTGCTCTAACAACAAGTTAGATTCGGTGCTTGGGTTTAGTAACAAAGAGATTAAGTTAGATTAGGGTTAGAGAGTTTTACGGTTGGAGAAAAGAGAAAAAAAAAAGAGAGAAGAAAAGAGAAATATAGTAATAGTTTGGCTGTAAGTTAAGTTCTTACACCCAGCCGTAATAATATTTATACTTTACTAGGTACATTGACAGCTTGCACACCGTACATTTACTAAAGAAACACAAACACTCTTCCCCTGAGGACCTTCCAATTCTTCATACCTCATATCAAACTGATGGATAACCCACAGCAGCCCTGTATACAAGAGCAAAGACTAAAGTCACGAATCAGATATGTTACGTAAGTTCTTCTCAACCTTCCAACACTGGTTTGTTTAATAATTGCGTAGAAAGTTAATGTTCTCTCTTTTCTGACCCTTTTATGCATGCACGACTGAGTAGCTGTTTCTTCATATCCCTACTCTGCTTCTCGTTTTCTCAATCCTCTCCCCTTTATCTTTCAAGGAGGAGGTTCTCAGTAAGAAATCTGATTTTGCTTTTCTAGCTGAGAGATGTGCATATGACAAATTTTATGGCATTATTCCAGTCATAAGAAATATATTAATAACTCAATTTTTTTTTTCTATATTTATAACTTAAATTTTTTCAATTAATAATCAAAATCTTTGCTTTGGTCATTACTTTCTGAATAATATGGATTCTCTAAAAAAGTTTGTGGCAAGTGTACACGCCCCATTACTAGATTAGAGTGAGATGAAAGTACAGTATCTACAAGCTGGTGGCGTGTAAGAAAGATTTTAGTCTTGAATTTGATATACCCAAATAAATAAGGATAGGGCTTCCGATAAACCATCCCTAAATTGAGAGAGATGTTGGTAAATATAGCAAGAGTAATCCAATATTTGTTTCCTTTGTCAGACCCTCGAGTTCAGAAATCCAAAAAAGGAAAGAAATTCCTCTAACAAAAATCTCACAAGGAATAAAAGCCAAGAAAAATATCAGGGGGCTGTAGCTTAACGGCAGTTCAACTTCTTCGTGTCCGAGTTCATGCTCATATTCTACAGTCTGGGGCTAACAAAATTGAGTCAAAAATTTTGGCACAACTCCATTTTGTTTCAAAATGCCCAATAAAAATTGGGGATCCTAGTGGAAAAGAACAAACTATGTAAAACTTAAGAGCATCTTCTTTGACGTATAAAATGGCAGATGTAAGGACCCAAAACTGATCGTGTCCTTCAAATGGCAAGTCATTTCAAAAAAAGTTTATACCACATCATTTCAAACAAAGTTTTATGATAACATTCTTCCAATTTGGAATTGGTATGGAATTGATTTAATATGGAATCACGAATAGTCATTGGCTCAATTGGTACATGGTACATACCTTTTATCTATAGATAGATTCATATTTACATGGAAAGTCTCAGAAAGGATGCAATTTAACCCCATATTCTATCGAACGAATGAACCGGATTTATATTCGTAAATTTTTTTAAACAATACACGAATTTGAAAAAAATTCAGGACTGCCCATATCAAGTTTCCAGTCCAAAGATCAATGGATACCACAAATAGGGAATGAACAGGAAGAAGCTGATAAAAGAGAGAGGAAGAAAAAAATCAAAATAAACCAAGCAGAAACTTGTAAGAAAAAACTACACGTACCTTAAATGAGATTGTGTGTATCCAAATATATATATATATATATATATATATGAGAGAGTGAATATGATAATCTCCAACGTGTTTCAAATAGGAAAAACTCCCCATAGGTAGCAGTAAAGGAAGATTTTTTTTATTTTTTTAAATCGGCAATAAAGGAAATGTATTAAAAAAAGAGCACCAGAGGAAGGTACGTTTGTATTATAAATGGAAACATTAACCAATGCACCAAGAAGACTAGTCTAACAAGAACATGGGCGAAAGGGAAGAACATGGTTATAGCCACAAATTCAGGCTGCTTACAGAAACCAAAAGATGGGTATCACCTGAACCAAGTTTATGATTCATCCTCGCTGTGTGTAAGGCACTGATATGCGCCCATAAGTTTATAACCAGCACATAATAGACAATTATAAGCATATCCAGTCATCATATACCCAGTTTAATGACTGGGTATATGATGGCTGCATGTGCTTAATTATAACTTGAATAACTACCAAATTACACACAAACTATGCATAATTGACAACCTGAACAAGATTAAACAACATCAAAGGTATTTAAATAAAAATTTATCTTCAATATTACCCGAATTACAAATGAAGTAGGTGCATTTAAAGACTCACACAACAACAAAACAAACAAGAACATCAAATTCCTTTAAACGCCAATTGATTCTTCGGAGAAACAATAATTAATGTTGAGAAATACGAACACCCATGCTGATGTGTCAAAAATTCTGGTTAGCCAGAATGAATTTACCAGACCAAAGATCAACCAGTACATCAATAATTGAAACTTAACTAAATCAAAACTATATGTATTCAGAGACCAAATAAGGAAAAAGAACAAAATCAAAACTATATGTAGATACAAACCGAATTGCCTGAACAACTACCCTGAACAGATATGAATACATGAATAGTTGAATAGCCATTTCAAAATTCCTAAATCCCAACAAAAAATTCAAATAATAAATTAAAAACAAAATCAAACTAAATTGGACACAAATGGAATAGATTTGAAAAACCAAAAATGACTTGGGCCAAGAGAGGCGCTATTCGAAAACCCAAATGACATAAAGTTAAGACACAACACCCGTGCTATTCAAATCCCAACTGATTAGTCTAATGAAAAACAATGAATTGATAGCAATACCCAAAAATCCATGTCAAAATTTCAACTACATCATCAAAAAATACATCAAAAATAAATATTAACTGTGAATTCAAAACCCCAAATAAATATATGAACAAATAACTCAGCATCAGTGTTTTATAAATGCAAACCAATCAGTCTTACAAAATACAATGAGCTGAAAGATATACAGAAATACCCATGTCTGAATTTCAAAAAGAAATCAAAAAATGTATCAAAAATCAAACTTTCGATACAATAACTGAAATGAGATGACGGAACAACCCTAAACCCAAAAAAAAAACAGTAACATTTAAATCCCAAGCAATTAATCTACTCAAGAACAACGCATTCATAACAATACAAGAAAACCCATGTCTAAATTTCCATCAAAAGAAAAAAAACCCATTAAAAATCAAATTTTCAAAAATATAATAAAACTCAAATGTGGGAAAAACAAACCCTTTCAAGAAAGCAAAAAAAAAAAACATCAACCAGTGGCACTTAATTCCCAATTCATTAATCTACTTAGTAACATTGCATTGATAACAATACAAGAAAACCCATGTCTAGATTTCCATCAAAAATCAAAATTTGATAAAGAAAACAGGAACCCAAAAGAGGGGGAAAATACTGTAAAAGAAACCTTTTCAAGAGCTCTGACTTCAGCAACAGTTTTGCTATCGAGAGCGAATAAACAATCCCTAATGGCTTTGACCACCTCCAATGCTGTTTTTGGTCTGTTGTATGCCCTGAAGAAATTAAAAGACATGATGGATGGGTCACTGATTTCTGTTCTCCACCCTTATGATTTGGTTTTGTTCATATTTTTTAGTTTTATTGGTTCTGTTCTTACTTATATGCTCTTCTCACAGGCTGCCCTCTTTATCCTCCAATTAAATGCTCTCAAATGCTGAATTCGGACGGGCACTCACGACATCACTTCAACGCCAAATCAAAGATTGGAGTCCAACAAGCCCAAGAGGAGTGTTTTGTTTTGGGGATGTTTAAATCAACCGATCTATAATATCAACCTTTGATTTTAGTGTTAATGGCCGATATTAAAGTTCGTCAATCAAATAATTCACATACACTTTTAGGAATGTATTTTTTAAGGCCAAGACATGTTTTAGTGTTAATGGCACATATTAAATATGTGTGCTATATGACATAAAAGTAAATCACACTTTAATGATGTGACAAAAAAATCTAAATTTAATGGTGTAAGATTATTTAAACATTTTTTGGTGTTTAAATGATGGTCAAGAAAGTTGGGCCCAATTAAAATAATGACCGTTATGTACATATATATGTCCTATAGCAGGTATTTAAAGTCCGACATATATATGCATAACAGTTGGGTCCCACACGAGACGTATATGACGTCCCGAAAAATTTCAATTTTCAAACAAGTCCGACTCGGTGTGCGTGTCTAATAGGTCACACAGCTGACAGGATAAAATTTTTAGGGTAAATTAAAGTATAAGAATACATCTCGAGTGAAGAAGAATGAGTTAGTTATAATCTGAGTTGTCGGATGAAGTACCGTACACAGACGTGCGATCACCAGCTTAACACCCTAAAATGAGCTTTTAAGTATAAAAGCAAAGGGATGTAAGGAATTCATTTTCCTTTGCTTTATTTGTTTGAGAGTTTGTTTGAGAAGAGAAGAGAAAGAGAGCTCAAACCTTCTTGAGTGAGCTAATCGTGTGATCACACCCTACGCGATAGTTAAAGGGAAGAGTAGTATGTGTTGGAGCAGAGATTCATCGTAAAACTGCGTGTGATTCAACGATTTTCGCTGTGAAACCCTCTCCTGGGCGAGAACACATGGATCGAGGAAAAGATCTTGAAAGATGAGCTAGTATGTGATAAATGGTGATTTATAGTTATGTTAAACATTAGTTAAGATATGAGTGAAAGATTAGAAGAAAAAGATTTAAATTTGAGGAAAAAATGAGTTAAGAATGAAGAAGCCGGTGTTTCTAAAAAAATCTAACAAAATCGATCGATCGAAATAAGTATCTGATCGATCAATTTTGAGAAGACAAAAATGTGAAGGTTTCTGGAGAAACCGATTGATCGAAATGAAATTCGATCGATCGATTTATGAAACTGATCAATCGATTTTGGAGTCTGATCAACCGGTTTGTGCACTGATCGATCAGCTTGTGAAAACAGTGAGCATGTTAGGAGTTCCTAGAGAAACCGACCGATCGAAATGAAATTCGATTGATCGATTTGAAAGTCGATCGATAGATTTGGGAACCGATCGATCGGATTGTAATAACAGAAGTACGTGATTTTTTTGAAGAAACTGGCCGATCGAATTGTGACAAGAGAGATGGGTGAATTTTCTAGAGAAACCGACTGATCGAAATGGAATTCGATCGATGATGAAAACCGATTGATTGATTTGAGAACCAACTGATCGATTTGGACAGATTCAAAGATTTTGTCAATTTTTACTATGGGAATTCGGGGAGACTTTAGGACTTCTTGTTTTTCGTCACTTCTAACGTATAGGATGTAAAAATTGTGTGTTCTAGGTGTGATCATGGGTGTAAGCTAGGAGGGCTAGCTCGAAACAAGGAAAGCTTCGTTTAGCTCCGCTTTAAGGTAGGAAAAACTCTGTAACATGTGTATTTGATTACAATAGCATGGATATTGTGATATGATGAATGTGTGTGTGTTTCATGAATTTTGTCATCAATTAAGCATGAAAATCATATATGGTTTCAAACATGAAAACGTGTGTGTGTGTGCACTCAGAAAGATTTATGTGTGTCTGTGAAATCAAATATGTGTATGTGTGAAATCATAAAGATTCACATGTGTGTGTTTAAGCTTTGAGATTTAAACTCAAAATCTAATTATAAATTACCACACTACACGGTGATAAATTATAAGTTAGACTTCGCACTTTAATTTAAGAATTCATGCGAAATGAACCCCTTGTGCTCCAATACGGTGGGATATCTGTTCTTTGCTTACCGATCTGCAGTAAAAAAAAAACTTCGTTCGTCACAAGTCTCCTTCATTCGAAGGGGCTTGGGCATTGTAAAAATGATTCATTGAATGACAATGGTTGGGATTTTCATCGGTATATGTGTGTCTCTCGATACTATATATGCTCGAGATTGTATTTAAGTTTCTTTTGTTATGAGAACATGTTTTAAAAATCATGTTAATGTGCTTTGAAATATGCTAATATTAGTTTTGTTGCAATTCAATTGTTTTTAAACCATGAGTTTGTATTTGAAAAATAAGTACGAATTATATCATGAGATATATGTGTGATGTGATAATATGTATATTATTTATATTTTCCTATTGAGCTTAGACTGTTAGCTCATCTCTTGACTATACGTCACAGGCATATGTGTAGAAAAGGGTATTGAGGATATTGATCCTGAGGACCCAGAGTATATTCCAGAGGAGGAGACTAAACCCCCTCCTGATGAGTTCTTCTAGTGGATTGAGCTGCGAGAGTTTAATTTTGAGATTTATCTGTAAGGCTTGATATGTCCAACCAGTTTTGTTAGAACCCGTGTAATTATGCCGTACAATATTATTTTGTGAACCATGTTTCGATGACGGTCAGTCGTCACCGGTGGTTCGGTTCGATTCTTGTGTCCATGTGTTTTGCATGAAATTAGAACCATCTTTTGTCATGGTCTTTGATATAGATCTAGTCATATAGAATTAGAGATTAAATTTTTTTTATGATGACTCTATCTACTTAGTTAGAATATATGCTTTGTTTTAGCTTTGTGTGTAGATGTACCAAGTGTTTAGTGAGTTCGGGGATCACCTTATCGGCGGTCCGATGGCACGGGTTTCTGGATTCAAAAATCTGGGTTGTCATACGTATCCAATAGATTAGATACTTAGCAGCCAAATCAATTATGCTTCTTTTTTATATTTTAAATAATGAAAAATATAAAAAAATTACCAAAAGGCATTATTAGTATTTTATCCAAGTCATATGCGATAGATATTGGCCGATATGACCCGATATGGTCTGATATTTGATATATTTGACTCAATATTTGACCCAATATTGAATTAGGTTGTATAGTTGTATTGGATGGGGCCTAACCCGATACATATATAGTAAAACCTCAATAAATGAATGTTCGATTAATTAATAATCTTGCTTAAATAATAAAATCTTCCAAACCCAACTCGGGCCAGTGTACTAAGTTAATAACCTCACTAAATTCATAAGATAATTATTTTATTTTAAATCCTTTAGGGCCCAACAAATTTATAAATTAATAATTGATTAAATACATAAAAGAGATAGCACATAAAAATTTATAATATTAAAGAACTTTTTACTTGACAACTTTTATTTTCTCAATTCAACACCTACCAATAACCTAAAGATGTACTTTGTTTGAACAATCGTCATTGCAATAAATCAACAATAGTATTGCTCTCATTATCCTTTTTGAGTCCTTTTGCTTTGTAGCAAATGAATGATCTATTTTCAACCAATAAAATAACCTTGTTTCATCCATATTGTAGATATCCTTCCAATGAAATTAGTCTAGTTTAGCTCATATTCTCGGTAAAATATTTTCAATGTTCTCGACATATGAATTACTTTCACTAAACCATCGGTAAGATAAGTGTTGAAAAGTGTTAATACTTGACCCCTTAAGCCTATATATTATTGTTCAATGAAAGCTATTTAATATATTTTTTATATTTTTAGTAATTTACAGGTAAGGAGATAAGCTAAGCATAAAATAGCCCAAGATTTTATAAAATAACATGAAATTCGCGCAACCTTGGGTCATTCAGAATTTATTTTGACTTGAAGCACTATTTTAACCACTAACATCGGATTCGTAAAATTTCAATTTCACACAAAGTTATAGAGCTTGTTGTCTTTTTTCAAATGTCGTACAAATCGCATAAATCTAAGTTTAGAATAAAGGTATAGTCAAAATATCGTGGTTGTGCCCGCTATAGAGTTGGGTAGAATTTCATGAAAATCTGGAAAAATCAATCGATCGATTTTGGGCCAAATTTTCATGTTTTTAAAGCCAAATTTTTAGATTTTCTAAGATATTAGTTTATTTTATTTATTTATTTTAATTTTTTTTATTATATTTTCCATTGTCTTTATTCGAGGACTAGCAAAGTGTTGGTTTGGGGTGTGATAAGTGTTAAAAAGTATTAATATTTGACCCCTTAAACCTATAAATTGTCGTCTAATGAAAGCTATTGTATATAATTTTAGTGATTTACAAGTTTAGAGATAAGTTGAGCATCATGCAGAATATATCCAGACTTGACGCTTTATTTTGACCACTAAAATATCGAATTCATGAAATTTCTATTACAAAGTTGTAAAACTCGTTCTCTTTCTTTTCAATGTCGTACGAATCGTGACAATCCGAGTTAGAAATAAGAATTTATGGCCAAAATACAGAGGTTGTCTGCTAAAAAGTTGGCCCGAATTTTATAAAATCGATCGATCGATTTTGGGCTGAATTTTCATGTTTTTAAGGCTCAAAATTAGTCAAAATTGGAAAAAAAAAAATTGAAGATTTCGGAAAGGAGTCCTACAAAAGGCAAAGTTAGAGTTAGGGTTAGAGAGCTCTCTCTTTTTGTATATTAGTTTTTAGTCTTCTCTTTGTCTTTTATCATTCTTTAGCTTTTGTAAAGGTAGATTAGCAATTATTTTTTATAAAATCATAGCACATAGATTAAACCTACTTTTTAGATCAATTTGGAGACTAGAATCATGTATTTTTAATCAATTATCTTCAGTTTATTTCAGTTTATTGCAATTTTTATATTGAAATATGTGGCTAAATTTCTAGAGTTTTAGGATATAATGAATCCCATATGAGGGATTCATCCATAGAATAGATCTGTGGTTGGAACTATAGTAGATGCTTGTGAGAATTATTTTTTATATGCTCTTGTTGTTTATGGGATTTAATCATCAATTCGAGATATGAGAACTAGTCATGTTTTTCTCATGATCTTAGACCCGTGTTTAAGAACACTAATCTTATTTTTAATGCTAACATTAGACTCATAAATTCATTGTGATTAGATTTGTTTTAATATAGTGGATGTTTTGATTCTTTTCTTTAGAAGATTTGAAAGAACATTACTTTAGATTTTTATATCGATTGAATCATTTTATTTTTCTATAAATTATTAATTTATTTTAATATTTATGTAGTGTTGCATATATACGAGTCTAACAATAGATCTAAAATTATGGATGTAATATCCCAAAAATTTTTGAAAATAAAAAATGGTCACCTCAATATGCGTGCTAAGTGAGTCGCTGAATGAGACCCTGAATGTTGAAATAATTAATCAAAAGAATATTTAGTGAAAAGAAATTAATTTTTAGGCATGGTAAAGGCCATTAGCCAATAACTCGTACACCGACTCATGTATGCATGCTCAATACCCAAGTGAAACTTAAAATCAAGTGGATATAATTTGAAAAGAAAATATCATGATATTTTGGGAATATCAAGATATTTTGGTAGTTTATTTTGTTTTATATAGAGAGAAGAGTGAAGAGCAATTCTCACTTTCTTTCTTTCTTGAGAACCAAGTTTAAGATACTGCAACCTTTCTTCATTCCCTCGCAAGGATCATCTACGTTTCCAACTGCTATCACAATTTCAACCGAAGAGATGTTCTAAATTTCTATTGGTGATTAGATTAAGGGTAGTGAGGGAGAGTTGTCTAATTACTTGTGATACGTTCATGATGGATGAGTGATCTGTGAATCCATGTGACAGAAGGTGAGGCTCTGTACATGCTGACATGGAACTTACTTGGGGATCTGTCGGCTTGAGGCTTTACAAGATTCAATTCGACGCCGTGGAATAGGATCATCGGAAGCCGCAGGAGTCAACCTTAAGAGGTAGGCTCTTAATGTCATCTCGTTAGTTATTTTACCTAAATGTAGGTTAGTTTGTATGAGAAATTAGAAATGAAATCAGTTTAGTTTTGGAGAAAAACAAGTCATGTGAAAGAAACCTGAAAACTACATAAATCTGTAAAAATCGAGCGTTCGAATTTGAAATCGAACAATCAATTTTGGCATAGACTGACAAGCTCGATTTATGAAGAAATCGAACATTCGAAAATGAAATCGAATGATCGATTTTCCCCTGTTTCTAGCTTTCTCTGTTTTTCTTTGGAAAAACTCTGGAAAACTTTGTTCTGTCTATTTTTAACACTTTTAACACGTTGTGTGGTGTTAATTAACTATATGTTAAGTGTGGAAAACCTTGGTGAGGAACATTGGATAAACTTTGAGCAAATCTGAGTCTAAGGTCGGGGAACCTCAATATTAATTGCATTTTTCCTGAAAAAATATGATTTTGTTTTTCGAATACATCTGAATTTGTTTCTGAATATATCATGAACTCCAAATTTGATCTGAATCTATCTTGAATTTGATTAGCATGAACTCTGAACCATGAATTTCGAATATATTTGAATATGAACTTGAATCCTGACTCTTGAATTCTGCATCTGAATTATATATTAGAATCTGCATATGAGATATGTATTAAAATCGGCATGTGATTTAAAGTTCTCGTGAACGAATCTCCACCGATGCGGCAAGATATCCGTGACCGATACGACAGGATATCCATGAGTTTGTTTCTAAACCTATTTGACTGTGTATCTATATGGTGCAAGTTACCCTCATAAAGCAGGGCCTTGTTGCATCTCCTGAAAAGGTTCATTGAACGACGATGGTTAGTTAAGGGTTCCTATTGGTATTATTCATGCTCTCATGATATAATAACTTGAGAAGAACTTTAAGGTGTGATTTAAGTCATTTAATAAAGGAGCATGCATGAATCAGAATCCGAAACTATATAAACTATGGGCTTGTTTGATTTTCCATACATAACACATCACCTGATTTTAAAATTGGAATTTAGTAAATGAATCTATTTGAAATACCTGTTTTGAAAACATACATTGCTTCGATTTCAGTTTTTGAAAATATCTTGATTAAAATGTGATAAATTGAGTTTCTTCTATTGAGCTTAGACTGTTAGCTCTCCCAAACTATACGTCACAGGTGTAGAGACTCAAAGCTCAGGGTTACGAGAGTGATCCAGACTATGAGCCAAAGGAAAAGTTAGAAATCCCTCATGACGAGTTCTTTCCTTGACTTAGGATTGTGAGCTTGGTATAGTTCTTTTTGTATGTGTGCAACCGCGGATTTTTGACGATCCCGTCGCGATGATGCCCCTCGTGAAAAATTTAGAGTCGCTACCCAGAGCTTTTGGTGTCCCGGGAAACCTAAATCAATATTATATGTACTGTAGAGGAGTAGAGGGGAGAGCCAGAGCTCTCGGACCCTTGTTGCACTGCTGTGGATCCTTGCGTGGGCGTGCTTCAGTGAGCTTCCAATGGCTTGTATGGTTAGAACAAGGGTTCTAGATCCTAGGTCTTGATAGCTCAGAGGTAGAGATGGAAGGCTAGAGGATGGCTCTCACCTAAACTAGGGGATTTTTGAGGAAAGGTATGGTCTAAAAAAGGTTTGGGAATTCTGAAATTTGTATGCAAAAGGGGACACCAAAGGGAGAGGGAGCTTCTTTCTTAATCTTCTCTCTTAGGAACATTTTCAAGCCCTTTCAAATGGAGCGGTACCTCTCTATTTATAGGAAAATGAGAGGTTAGGAGGATGCTTAGAGGCTTAAATTGGATTAGTAATTAGGTAATCAAGCATCTAAGGTTTCCTAGGATCTTTAAAGCTTAGAAAAATGTGAAAGTAGCTTTAATGGTGGATGATAGGGTAGTGTTTCAAATCACTTGATGGTTTCAAATAGGATAAGGAAGGGTGCAACAGAATAAGTGAAATATACACAAGGCATCAAGATGGTCAACAAGTCAAACCCCAAAGATGAAATTCGAGAAAAATACTCAGGGTGATTGTAGCTAAATCTAGCGCAACTAATAGATGCACCAGGCAAAGGTACTGTAAAACAGTGTCAAAACAGTGCTTGGGAAGTTCCTTGCTCGCGGGGGGACCCACTTGTGCTTGGCGCAACTAATAGTTGTGCTAGGCTATTTCTGGGGAGAAAAGGCTTAGCACAAGTATTACTTGCGCTAAGTACACAGTAGTATCTCGCGAAGTTGTCGCGTGGTTCAAGGCAGGCCTCGCGAGGTTCCCATGTTGCCTATTTTGTGCCCCAAACATTGGATCGCCAAAACCTTTGATGCGTAACTCGGATCGGGGCGATTATTAGCTCTTTGGAAAGCTAGAAACCTCTACTTTTCAATGGTATATGATTTGATCATAGTAGAAAATCTCAGCTAGTCCCGGTGCACCACTCTTTGATCATTGCTTGAGAAAGTCTAGGTATGGGTTCGGAAAGGATTCTAAAGGTTAGGATTGGTTTCTAAAGGTTCGGGGAGGTTTCTAATGAATCAGGGGTGATTCCTAAGGGTTTAGGAACACTCCAAAGGTTTTAGGAAGGTTCCTAAGGTTATGATACCTGCCATCAGAAGCTCGAAAGTGCGCCTCTCTCGAAGTGTGTTTTGATCGGGTCTTAGGCCAAATTTGGGTGTCTACAGATGCCCCTCTTTGGTATCCGATCACTAATGATCGAATGCCAAAGATAAGAGACATTCAAAGAGGCCCAAGGCATTACTAATGGGTCCCTTGTATTCAAAACGAACCTCAAACATCAGGTGAGTAACATAGTGAGAAAATAAAAGCCCTGTATGTCGGGAAAAACGTCTGCTTCTCAAGGTCATCGGTTCCCAAGCGCTTAGCGACATTACTGGGCATAACAGAGATGGAGCGAGTTGCGAAAGCCCAATATGCTAGGAAAAATATCTGCTTCTCAAGATGATTGAAAAGGTTTGAAGTTCAAGTTTCATTCTGAATCCAACAGCTCCATGAGTAAGAGGGTGATCGACCCATACTTGAAGATAGGCGCGAACCAAATACGCAAAGGTTCACAGTTTGCATCCAACCCTATGTGGCATTAGCTGCCCTATTTGACTGGTCACGGGTGCCCCTGCATGAAGCAGAGTTCGAGGTCTTTGAGTAAACCCAATGATCCCGTAGTTAATTTAGCACGACTTCCTGAGCAAAGCGAAAAGATGTCGCAACGCTTTTTGCGAGTACGTGCCAGATTTTGTTATTTTATTATTTTTTTGTAATATTTTATGTAGAACTTTCTTGTTATTTTATGTGAATTTTTTCTAGACTTTTTGCTATGATGTTATGTAAATTTTTTGGACCTTTTTTGCTGTTATTTTATGTGATTTTTTTTATTTTTTATTGTTATTTTATGTGAATTATTTAGGACTTTTTTAATGTGATTTTATGTGAATTGTTTGGACCTTTTTGCTGGTATTTTATGTGTGATCGGGATTCTTTGAGCATGCTCATCGATCTCGATCTATTTATTCTAGCACAGCTTCACAGGTAAGTCAAATTAGAGTTGATATGCCATTTGGGTATGTGTGCACCTACAGAACAATAAAACAAAAGAAAAGGGGTCAGGCCAGGTGTGTACAAACCACACTTAGCCATAACCTAGCCCGGAAGTAGCCTGGCGCATGTATTACTTGCGCCAGGCCAAATGAGGGCCAAAATACACTTGGCGCATGTAATACATGTGCCAAGAAAAACCTAGGGATGATTTTTAAACCCCTCGAGTTTGAGCCAAAAGAGGGTTATTTCGAATTTTTCTCTCCCTCCCTCTCCAAACTGAAATAGGTCTCCTTCCTAGGGTTCCCTTGGATCTATTCCAAGCGTGTTTCATTGCCGGTGTTCGCTCGTGCCGATTAAACACCCACTCTACGCCAGATCAAGGACCTAATTTTTTTTTTAAAGTAATTACTTTAAACTTACTCTTTTTTTATTTTTCTTGAAATCTTTTGCAATGTGTTTATGAATCTTACTTTCTTAGATGATAAATGGGTTATTTCTCTTGTAAGCATGATTATTGATGATGGGTTTGATATTTATTCCATGAATGATGCCCTATTTTTACTTTTTTTATGGGTTTAATTAGGACATATATTCAGTTTTTCTTTTTGTTTTTATTTTTGCACATAAAGAGAGAAATTTTTGTATATATAGTTTTTGTTTTTATTTTTGCACATAAAGAAAGGATTCTTTTTTTGTATATACAATTTTTGTTTTTATTTTTGTACATAAAGAAAGGATTTTTTTTTGTTTTTAATTTTATAAAAAGGAAAAAAAAAGTTTATTATTATTTTGGTTTTATTTTTTTTGAAAAAAAGGAGAGGCGATTAGCATACTTACCTTCCCTTGACCTGTAGCACAATGGTTTCTCATCATTTGATCGCACCTGACATGATTGCTCATATTTGCCCCAGAATGTCGACCGAAGAAGAATACGTGCAAGAGGAAGAACAAGAAGAGGGGCCGAAAATGGTCTACGATTCCGGGGAGAACAATTCTTTGTGGTGAAACGCCCTGTCGGCTCTTGGTACGAAATGCAGGGCGAGGCCGCCCATGCTGACCTCCTCCATCAACAACATATTCATATCTCCAATTTCGGTATCGCCGACTAGGTAAAGGGATAAATTCAATTTTTTTTTCTTGTGCGACCTTGCTGTGTTTCCATGATCTGACGCCTCTTTTACCTTGGTGCAGGACTTGCCCCATATCGTGTTTCGAGGAGGTTGGTTGGACTTTCAGCAGTTTTATCGCTACCTCCCACCAATGGTGAAGTTCTTGCTTGAACATGCTGGCTTTGGAGAGTTCCTTTCATGCCCCGCTATGCGAGTTGACGCGGCCTATCTGAGGGCCCTTGTCGAGTGTTTTCGTCTAGAGATCATGACCTTTCACATGGCCACGGTCGAGATGATGCTGACTCCCGTAGATTGGGCTATGATTACAGGGATCCGAATAAGGGGGGTGGCCAACCTTGCAATGCCTGATCGGGATGAAATCATTCGATTGATAGGGGCTTATCCCCCCTCCACAAGTCTGCATGGTACTGAGGTCAAAATGTCCTGGCTGTTTGATCTTTTTGAGATGAATGAGTTGGTAGATTTGGGGCAGCTAGAAGTGGACATTTTTATTGAGCCTGTGTGCGTGGTTATGTTGGCCCACATCTCGCTCCTCTTGCAACTGGGCAAGATCCTCTTCTCAAATTCCAGCGGCGAACGGGTCTCCCTAGCCTTGCTCAGCCTCATGGACAATTGGAATGAGGTGCATAGATATGACTGGGGTAGGGCTGGCTACATCGTGTTGATGTCCAACCTAGTCTGAGTCTCTGTTGGCAACTCAAAGTTCGTCATCGACTTTTGGCCTGCTTTGGAGGTAACCTCTGGCTCTTTTGCTTTCGTCAATTTATTTGGATGATCATTCTCTGCTTCTGACCCGTTTCTTATGCACTACTCTTGTCAGGCATGGGGGTATTTGTACTTTCAGCCTGGCCGCCCCCTTCTTCAATCTAATATATACACTTATCCGCTTCTGAGTAATTGGAATACACACCGCCGCAGGGATGTTGGCATGAAACACTTGGAGATAGGCCTGAGGTCCTAATTCGACCTGTTGATATTGGAGCAGGTAAGGCCATCTTTTCCCTTTTTCATTTTTGAGCTTCTCCTTTATATTGTGCTGTATGTTTGATTGATCGGACACTCTTTAATTTGGGTAGATTATATATGACCCCTACATTGGTTCTCCTTATTGGGATTGAGCCGCTGTAGGTCCATCTCGCCTCTTCATCAACCGCCGCATCGTCTTTTCTATGGGGCTTGAGTCAGGGCTTATTACCTGGGGGAGTGGGTAGTTCATCAGTATCGACACTATCCTGCCGTGCCCTCGGCTCCTCCTGCAGATGTCATGGTGCCCGTGGGTAGTATAGAGGAGCTTAGTGCCAGATTTCTTCAAAACGAGGTCTCCATCGATGCCTTCCTGATGCCCGGGGACTATCGGATGTGGTATGAGTCTTTGCCTTATCGATCTCTTCTCCCACGCTTCGTTCCTGGCGCAAACTTCTTAGCTTTTGGCAGCCCACGTTCTCAGGTAGTTCTTCCTTCAGATTGGTTCCCAGTAGCTTTGATTGACTTGTGATCTCTACTAATGGAAACCCTATTTCTTTTCACAGTTTGAGCAGGGAGGTGATTCTGATGATGATGATGGGGCGGCGACGGGTTCTGCTGATTCTATGAGAGCTGGTTCCTCAGGTGCCTCTGGTGCTGGCGCCTCTGGTAGTTTGACTATGGAGGTCCAGGGGACCTTCAGGTGCCTCGATGATGCTTTCCTTG
This sequence comes from Chloranthus sessilifolius, assembly GCA_021018995.1. Lineage (NCBI taxonomy): Eukaryota > Viridiplantae > Streptophyta > Magnoliopsida > Chloranthales > Chloranthaceae > Chloranthus > Chloranthus sessilifolius. The sequence goes on from CM037588.1 coordinate 22,917,676, forward strand.
GTGGTTTATGTAAGGCTGTAGAGGAGCGGGTCCGCATATCTACTGACGCAATCCAGATCTCTCCTCCTAAATTGGTTCCTGGGGTGAGCAAGTTTTCTCCTTCTGCATGCTTGTTTCTTCGAAAAATGCATGTGCTGGCTCTTGTAGCTGAACGTTTCTTTCCTTTTTGTGTAGGACTACGAGTCGGCGGTGAACTACGCAGAGTATTATCGCAATATTGTCGTCCTTCGATAAGTGGAAGTGGTGAGTATCATTCTGACCATTCTTTGATTATTGCCTTGCCATTTATCTTTCAACTGATCTGATTGGTTGTTGTCTTGCAGTGTGCCCGTGAAAAAGAGTCGCGTTCCCTGCTCAGTCGACTTTCTCAGGCATGGACCCGAGTAGGAGACATTCAGACCTATCAAAGCTCTTCACGTCGGTGAAAGAAATCGAAGGGCGCCACCAAGGAGTAGGCTTAGCTCTTGGTTTTGAACTTTAGGCATTCCGGGACATATTCTTTTTGAGATTTTGATCAATTTGTAATGGATGATATGATGCTTTGTTCACTTTCTTGTGGATGGCTTTTCAGCTTCTTTGGAATATTTGTGCTTTTTTCCTTCTTATCGCATGCTTTGCTTCCCGTGCATTGTATCTGATTGCTTGTAGGATGGGTTTGATTTTGGCAAAAAAGAGGGCCTCCTAGGCTACCTACTTTGTTCAATATTTTATTCGCCTTTGATGTCGATTTTCCTGCACAAATAAGTGTTTATATAAATTAGGTGCAAATAAATAAATAAATTTTTTAAAAAAATTTGTTATGTGATCACAGCATGAAGCACAGGTGAACTGGCTAGGGGGGTCCAGCAAAGACCAAAAATTCCCCCTCAAAACCCCACTTTTGCCGTAGGGGGCCAGATTGGTCTGGCGCATGTATTACATGCGCCAGGCCAATCCCTAGAGAAAATGCACTGGCGCATGTATTACTTGCGCTAGGTGCTTCCTGGGGGCAGTGGGCCCTTTTAAGCCCGAGAATGACCCTTTTTCCTTCTCTTTTCATGTTGGCTTGACTTTTTCTGCTACTTTTTTCTCTCCTTGCCTTCCCAAGGGTGGGTCCATCGTCCTACATCGAATTTTTATATTTTTGAAAAATCCTTGTATGTCAATGGACGCTTTCCAACCCTCTTTTACATGGAGGGCCCAAAACCAATTTACTCCCCTCTTTGGGCTTAGGGCTTGTTTTCTCAAAAGTTGGCTTGGGAGCTTGAATGAGAGTGAGCTCATTGATTTAGATCAGCTCGGATTGTCGCACCTCTCGTCCTTCCTTGAGGTTTCTCCACGGTGGGACCTGCTTCATGTGACAACCTCCTTTTGGGATGTAAATGTCCATGTGTTCTGTTTTGGAAAGTGGGAACTATCTCCCACACTTGAAGAGCTCTTCAATCAGTCAGGCTTGAAACTCCATAGGGGCCTTGCAAGAGTTGTGCCAAAGTCGGGCTATGCTAAATCCCTCCACCTCACTCTGGGTTTGAAGAAATCCAAATATGAGAAAAGTCTCATTGGAGGGCCCTTCAGGTGTTCGATATTCCTAAGAGAACTTTTGGTGATGAATTCAAAAATTGCCAGTCTGGAACATGTTCAATGTGAAGGCCTTTACTCTAGGTCTCATTTTTGAAACCCTTTTCTTTACTGGGGGAGAGAGCTTCTCTCTTGCTCTATGTGATGTTTTGACAGAATTAGAGGGGGGGCGGTCAGTGATGCATCTGGTCTTAGCCGAACTCTATCGTTGTCTTGACGCTTTTGCTCTAGGCAAGGTGGGGTGCCTCAAGGGATGTCCGCTTCTGCTCTAGGTCTGGCTAGGAGAGCATCTTGCTGTTTTGGGACCAGTGCCTCCCTTCTATATCGCTCGTGGTGAAGTGGTCCGATGCTTTTTGGGCGGGTGCCACATGCTTCCACAGGGAGATATGTCAGAGTTGAAGCTTTGGTTGACCGATGTAGAGTTGGTATGGAGACTTCCTTGGTTAGATTGGACCTTCCCAGTGGTTCGCGCTCGAGACCATGAGGGCATCACCCTCCTTGTATTGACTGGCAGTACCTTATTCTTCCCAGTTCGGGTGCTGCGTTAGTTCGGCTGCTCTCAGCAGGTGCCTTGTGGTATGAAACCCCCTTTATGTGATTTGATCTTTTCTCGGGAGTACTCTGGGGATATGGATCAGATTGTTGCTCTCTGGGAGACGCTTCAGTCGACGCTTATGTGCAGCTTGGAGCAAGGGAGTGTAGTTCTGTCCTCCCCCGAGTACGAGGCCTGATTGTTATCCGAGTAGCTTACTGTTGATCATCTAGATCAGGTAGAGAGCGACGAGGTGGGAGGGCCTTGGCTGAAGGAGTCGGCGCTCAAGCCTGTATTGAGCTGCTAGTGGACGAGAAACGCATTCTGCATGAACTTTCAAAAAAATAAAAGGTTAGAGCAGAAATGACAGAGGCTAGAGTTGATGTAACCGAGTGCGAGGTCCTTCGTCTGAGAGGAGCTTTGAATGATGCTCTTGGTGCTACCGACACATCCCAGAAGCGGTATAGGAGCCTTCACAGTTGCTGGATGACCAAGCGAGACGTACAGGAGGATGCCCTACGTGCAGAGATTTGCACCTTGAAGCGCGAGCTGGGTTGTTGACTCCATCTCGCACATATCTTTTTACACAGATCAGACTCAGAGAAAGGGGCGTAAGAAACCCCTATCCAGATACATATTTTTGGTATATAGATTTTCTTTATATTTTTTGTTTATTTTTTTGCACTTTTGTAAAAAAGAAAGAAAGAAGCTAGACATCACACATATTATCTTTTGGGATGTGGTGTCAGCCAGGTACAGACTTGTAATCAAAAAAAGAAAATCTATCTTTTACAAGGATTTTATCTTCTCTATTTTATTTTCATTAAATGACAAACTGGGGGTTTGTGTCGGCTATTCCTGTGGCACATATAGTGTGGGTGTGAAAATGGGAAAGGAAAATATATTATCTTTTACAAAAGTGGCCTTTCTAGTCATCAAGCCCATCATCTCGGAGTGGGGTATGCATAGTGCTGGGAAGAGAAGATCATTAACTCTTTTTGTGGTTTTTTCTTTTTCTTCTTCTTCTCTCTCTTTTTTTTTTTGGTTTGATGCCTTAATTGTTGGGGGGATGACGGGTCGTTTTTTGAGCATGGTCGAATCCCTCTTCACGTGATTGGGTTCGAGTGAGGCTAGCAACTTTTACCGAGGCCGGAACATCCATTCCTTTGGATCGAATTGAGCTTCTCTCCTTACCCTGGGTCATACGTTTGATGGTGCGGCCATTTAAAGCATTCTTGGTTGGGACCCTGATTTGAGCTAACATGAGCGGCTCGGTCGGGAGTCGGGTGTACGGGAGGGTAACTAAGGGATCATTCTTATTATCTTTCAACCTTTTCTTTTTTTTAACATTCTTACTCACAACACCCAAGGTGGGTCCATCATGCCCGTTGTTGCCCTTTTTTACCCGTAGCACCCTCTCGGCTTTTCACTGCATCCATTGGTTTGCATTTTTACCCCTAGCACCTTTTCGGTTTTTCACCTGGTCCGCACAAACTCGCTCTTTTTACCCGTAGCGCCCTTTCGAGTTTTCACTACGTCTATCTTTCTTTGAGCTTGTATTTATTTATTTATTTTTCTTTTCCTTTTTATCAAAGACCACGACATGGCCGTCGATTTTGTCATAGCCGGCCGGATGGGGTTCTCGTCGTCTCCCAGCTTGGCTTACGTTGATTCGACAGATACTTTAACTGCTCGCAACCCTTAAAGAGGGCTATTCTTCAAGATGTATTGTGGCCATGGGTAAGGTTAGGATTTTAAGGTATTCTGGATTAAAAGGATTTCCTTGACTGGGCTCCAGTTGCCATAATACACTTCTTCCTTGGGGGACCATAACTGTACATGCCCCACCTTTTCTCTATATTTATTTGTTGCTTTTTTGGATAATCTCTTTTTTTGGGGTTTTGCTTTTTCGATTTTTTATTTTTATTTTTAATGGTAACTCTTTTTCTTATTTTTTTGTTGGTGTATGTACACACATTTTCTTTTCCTGGGAGGGTTTATTGAAAGAAAGGCCAACGACTCAACGGGTGTAGCAAAGTGTATGAGTATTTAGGGATATATTTTTTACTACTAAGCTTTGAAATGATGGCCTCTTTTATGGTCCTTAAGCAGTCATATATCCATTTTATCAATACTTACCTAACCGCGGAGACCCTATGAGTAGAACCGTCGGACGTATCCAGCATTGATGGGCTTAGGAAAATGATCTCCGTCTATGGTGGCGAGACGGATGTACTCCGGGATCACTTCTCGAATGACGTAAGGTCTTTCCCAGTTAGGCTTGAACTTCCCTCTCGGATCGGTTGGAGGGATGGGAATATCTTCTTGAGTATCGTGTCTCCTACCTTCAGATCTCGACTACGAATACGTTTGTTGTAAGCGCATGCGATTCGCCTTTGATATACTTGGGTATGACACAAGGCCAATAACCTTTTCTTGTCTAGTAGGTTCAGCTGCTCAAAGCGGGATCTCTCTCTTTCAGCTTCGGGTAGGCCCGACTCAAGGAGTATACAGAGTGAGGGCACCTCCACCTCTATCGGTAAGACGACCTTAGTTCCATACACAAGGGAGAATGGTGTTGCCCCTGTAGCGGTATGGATCGATATTCTGTAGGCCCATAATGCAAACAATAATATCTCGCTCCAATCTTGATAGGTGAAGACCATTTTCTCAAGGATGCGGATGATAGTCTTGCTAGCAGCTTCTACAGCCCCATTGGTTTGTGGCCGATAAGGCAATGAGCGATGGTGCTTGATTTTATATTGCTCATAAAAGGCCTTGATGCACTTGTTCACAAAGTTAGTACCATTATCCGTGAAGATGTCCATGGGTACGCTTAATCGGCAAACTATGTCGCTTTTGATGAACTTCTTGATGTGACCAGTCGTGATGTTTGTATATGACGCTGCCTCTACCCATTTGGTGAAGTACTCAATGGCGATGAGGATAAAATGATGCCCGTTAAAGCTTTTGGATTAACTTTTTCGATGATGTCGAGGCCCCATGTGGCGAACGACCAAGGAGTGGTCATGTAATGTAGATCGATGGCAGGAGCATGTATCAGATTGAAGTGCTCCTGGCACTTGTAGCATTTTTGAACATGTCTACAACAATCAGATTCCATAGTGGTCCAAAAGTATCCTTGTTGTAGGATTTTCTTAGCGAGCATATGACCATTGACGTGGGCACCGCATACTCCCTCGTGGATCTCCTTCATGATGTTGACTGCTTTATCCTCTGTAAGGCACTTGAGCAAAACATTATTAAAAGATCGTTTGTAAAGACAGTCACCATAGATGACGTAGCCTAACGCCAAACGCTGGATGGCCCCCATGTCCATCTTAGACATATCCTCAGGGAAAGTTTATGTTTCAAAGAAGTTCTTGATATCCGAGAACCAAGGTGGCTCGTTATCTGACTTTGTAGGTTCCTCAATCTGGAGGCAGAAGGCCAGCTCGTTCCTCTGTTCTATGATGATTGGCTTCATCTTGACATCATAGGGGATCTCTATCATTGATGCCCAAGTTGCTAGTGCATCGGTGAAGTGATTCCTTATCTGTGGGATGTAGGAGAACGTGACATCCTTGAAGCACGCTATCAGATCCTCGAGGTGCTCGTGGTAAGGGATTAGTTTCTCATCCTTTGTCTTCCAATCTCCATTTGTCTGGCATATGATTAGTTACAAATTGCCAAATACTCTGAGGTGAGTGACCTTCAGGTCCAGTGCTGCCTGCAGTCCTACTGCACAGGCTTCATATTCAGCCATGTTAATTGTGCATGGGAAGTTGAGCTTGATAGAAACTGGTACGTGTGACCCTTTTGGTAAAATCAGAATAGTGCCAACTCCCTGGCCATCGGCACTTATTGCCCTATCAAATTGCATTACCCAAGATTCTTTTGCTTCTATTGTATTGTCCTCCGTCATGAATAGGATGTCCTCATCAGGGAATTTGATTCTCAAAGGCTCATAGTCTGGCAATGGATTGTTGACAAGATGATCGATGAGTGCTTGCCCTTTAATCTACTTCTGAGTGACATAGGTGATGTCGAACTCGAATAACAGGAGCTGCCAGGGTGCAGTTCGCCCAGTTAGAGCTGACTTTTCAAATAGGTACTTCAACGGATCCATGCGTGCTAAAAGTAGAACGACCTGAGATAGCAAGTAGTGGCGAAGCTTCTGTGTAGCTCATACGAGAGCTAGGCATGCTTTCTCCAGATGAGAATAACGCGTCTCGTAGTCAGTAAATTTTTTGTTCAGATAGTAAATGGCCTGTTCCCTTCTTCATGCCCCATCATGCTGACCTAGGACACATCCCATCGAGACCTTCATCGTGGAGAGATACATTAAGAGTGGTCTCCTTGGCTCGGGGGGGACCAAAACTGGAGGGTTGAGAAGATAGCCCTTGATCTTATCGAAATCGGCCTGACAATCGTCGTTCCATTCAACGGGAGAGTCCTTTCTTAGTAACTTGAAGATCGGCGTATAGATAGGAGTGAGTTGTGTGATGAACCGACTGATATACTGTATCCTGCCCAAGAACCCTCTGACTTCTTTCTCGGTAGATGGTGGTGACATTTCTGTGATAGCTTTCACTTTGACTGGGTCATCCTCGATACCTCTTCTGCTGACAATGAAGCCTAATAGTTTCCCTGACATAGCACCGAATGCACATTTCTGAGGATTTAGCCGCAACCTATATTTTCCCAGCCTCTCAAATAGTTTTTGGAGGTTTATCAGATGATCACTTCTCTCCGGTGACTTGGCGATCATGTCATCAACATATACCTCAATTTCTTTGTGCATCATGTCATGAAAGAGTGCAGTCATGGCTCTTTGGTACGTTGCACCGAAATTCTTCAACTCGAAAGACATGACAGGTAGCAAAAAGTTCCTCAGGGAGTGATGAACGCCGTCTTCTCTCGGTTTGCTTCTGCCATCTTGATTTAATTATATTTAGAGAATCCGTCCGTGAATGAAAGCATCCCGTGCTTAGCAGTGTTATCAACCGAGATGTCGATGTGAGGTAACGGGAAATCATCCTTCGGGCTTGCTTTGTTCAATTTTGTGAAATCAATGCACATACGGACCTTTCCATCATTCTTCAGTACCGGGATGATATTGGCTAGCCACTGCGGGTATTTAGCTACCATGAGAAACCCCGTGTCATATTGCTTGATGACCTCGTCCTTGACTTTCAACATCCACTCGGGTCAAAGTCGTCTCAACTTCTGCTTGACCGGCTTGATGTCAGGGTAGAGTGGCAACTCATGCTTGACCAAATCGGTGTCCAAGCCAGGCATGTCCTCGTATGACCATGCAAAGATGTCTTGATATGATGATCATGCTTTTTCTTTCATCGAGAGACAACAATGTTTTAATCTTGGTGATTCTTGGAATCTCCTCAGTACCTAGATTGACATCCTCGATTTCTTCAACAATAGGGGTAGGACCGTGCTCAAAGTCGAAAAATCGTTCAAGGAGTTCCTTAGGAAGATCCTCAGTAGGGATCTCCTCATCCATACTCGTGACTTCTACCTCTTCTTGTATTTCTACAGGAAAGGGGTCGACTTCACGTGGGGCAGGATTTTTGATTAAGGCATCTTTTTCTTTGATTTTATTCAAAATTTTAAAAGACAATATTTTTGAGTTTTGTATTTTTTCTATGTTTTTGGAATTTTTGTTTCTTCGAAAATGAACTCTTGGCAAAGTGATTCCCTATATATACACGGTATTGTCTGCCAAGGGCTCATCTTACTTTTTATAGGTTATTTTTTTTTGAGAAACATGTGTCGAATTTCAAGCCACCTGTCGTTTCCAGAGTTTGGGGAATAGATGTCCAATTGCGTACCTGAGATGCCACTCTTTTACCTGTTTGTATTTGGATGGAGGGTGCTGATTGATATGGCTTTTTGGATTCAGCCTCCATCATGTTGATCCTAGGTTCGTCTGAGATTCTATCCTCAAACGTCAGCATAGTCCTGTGATGGTTTACCATAGGGGGAGATCGTGTAGATATGGAACATCGTTCCTCAAAGAGAGACAATGCAACCAGGTATATTTCCAGGTTGGGATGGTTAATCTAGGGATTGGTGGGGTGAATAGGTGTCACAAGTTTACGCAGGGTTAATTGAGTCCATTTTGATCAATTTTCACAACCCCGACGCTCACAAATGAATCTCTGATGTGAGGCCTGGGACATGGCTTCTCCTCTAGGTTTATCCCCTTGGCTCTTGTGATTGCCGTGACACGGGCTCGCTCCTTAGCCTCTCGGACTTCTTCTTCTGTGAGCTTGTAACCTAGCCCAAATTTGACCTGCTGGCCTCCTTTGGCCTTGAGCGGTTCTCTCCTGCCTTGCAGTCGGGGCCCTAGTCCTTTACCCTTTTGATAGCCCAATTTTTAGAGCATGGCCACTGTCACTACTATTCCACCTCCGGTTCTTGAAGTGAAACTTTTCGGGGGATCTAGGACTACAACCGATATCTCATATTCAAAACTATGGAGGTCAGTATCTTCAGCTGTGTGTGGCACATCTAGCACTTTTGGGTTTTCAATGTTGTGGGTGGCCTTTTCCTTCTCATTATGCCCCTCACCTATGATGGTGATAACCTTCTGCCTGGATACAAACTTGAGCTTTTGATGCAGCATCGATGGTATCGCTCCGACTTCATGTAACCATGGGCGCCCTAGTAACAATTAAAAGAGGACTTGATATCCATTACTTTAAATAGTATGGAGGAGGTCATTGGCCCAATCACCAGCTCAAGGTCAACTTCTCTCATTATTTCCCTTCTCGTGTTATCAAAACCTCTGGCACTAGTTCTTGTATGTCTCAACATGCACGGGTCTACCCCAATCTTAGTAGCGATTAAAACAGACCCATTATCAATTAATACTAAGGGGATTATCATGTTTCTAGATTCCATAGTGATATTGAGGGATTTTGAGTGACTATTTCCGTCCTCCGATAAATCGACGTCTAAAAATGAAATGGCATTGGGAGCCATCACCTGTCTAATTATCTGTCCGAATTCATCTGGGCTCACCTAAAGAGATACATGTGTATTTTTTAACCTCCCCATTAAGGCTTGAAAATGAAGTGGGGGCATCATCAATAAGTCTTAGACCGTTATATGAGCTGATATTCTTCTTAGCTAAGTCTCCAGTATGTGTTCTCTGCTCATTTTCTCGAACGGGTTCACTGCACTATCTTTCTTCCCCTCTGGTTAGGCATACAGTGTTGCTAGTGTTTTTGATTGCTTGGAGATTTTTCTAGATCTGGTGATAAAGTCAACTGCCCCTTCCTTATTGTTGCCGACATTATTGTCTGTCTGCTCGTAACTGAGAGGGACCTGATGAGGATTATAGGTTGGTCCCAAGATTTGAAATGGAGTGGTCATCGGTATCTGATGCGCTTGTACTGATTGCTTAGGAAGGGTAGGTGATACTTGGCTAATCTCCGACAGGGATGGGTGGGTGGAGAAAATGGGCCAACTGGGGGTGGCAAGGTTTGTGGATGGTTGCACCGGAGGTAATGGGGTAGGGGTGGACCACTGATAATTGATAGGTGGTGGTGGGATATGGGAGACATGATGGGATATTGGGTAATTAATCGGGGTGGTAGTGTACGGTTGATAGACATTAATTTGTACGTAATTGACAGGAGTGAGTGATGGGAAATAAACCCTATGATCTAAGGGTTCAATTTGGGGTGTAGGGTTGGGGAAATAATCCAATAATTTCAAGGGTTTAATCACCCTAATACCTCTTTCTTATTGATCTCTTTGCCTTGGTGCTACAAAACTTTCTCGGTCACTGATGTAATCTGACGGATCAAATTCAAATTCCTCATCATCCTCTTCGATCATACCGACAATGGGTCTCGGACCTGCCCCACCGGGAGGGTGTGGAGGCAACGATGCTTGATGTATGTTCGTGTGCTGGTTCACTTGGGAAGGTACAGGAGAATGATTTTCTCAGCCTCAATTAAATCATGTATTGTGTGCTTTAATGGAAAGCAACGATCGGTTGGGTGACCCGGTCCCTGATGAAAATTATAGTGAGTGTTGGGGTCATAGTTCCTCAGGATGGGATTTGGAGGAGGTTGTGGTTGGAGGGTTGTGACTAATCCCTTCTCTATTAATAAAGGCAAAAGTACATTCAGTGATTACCCTAAGGGTGTAAAAACTTGGTCATAGCAGGCCCTTCTCTGGTTTGGAGTCATCTGTGTTCCCTGCCCATTCCCGATTCTTTGCATCGACTTGCTTCTGACTAGAGCTGGCTGGGCGGCTTTGAACTGGAATGAGATTATATTAGTGTTGGGTCGGGTGTTGGCAATATTCTAAACATCGGCCACTGCTCTTTTCTCATTTTTTTTGCTCAGAAAATCTTCTAACCCCGTTGGCTCCATCATGTACATTCTTGCTTAGACGACCTTCCCTGATAGCATTCTCGCAACGATTGGCATTTCTCACCAAATTAGCAAAGCTGGACTGTTGTTGGTAAACGAGGAAGTCTGAGATTACTGGCAAAGTATTTTTTAAAATCATCTCAATTTATTCGTCATCAGGTATTTTATTTCTCAACTGAGTTGCCAGTGCTCTCCAACGCTCGAAGTAATTGTTGAAGGTTTCATTAGGGTTTTGCTTCAATCGGGCAAAGTCTAATTTGCGAGGTTCAATGTCTATATTGTAGACATATTGCTCTTGGAATAAGTGAGTCAGATCTTTTCATGTCTTATCATAGACGGTTCTAGGGATGTGAACCACCACAAGGCTGGACCAGTTAAACTTTTCTGAAAGACCTTTATCAGTAGTCTTTCATCTCTCCCATACTGGCACATGTCCCCACAATAAGACTTGAGGTGTGCAATGGGATTCCCAGTGCCATTGTATTTATCAAGAACCGACATTTTAAATTTTGGGGGTAGGGGAACCTCAACAAATAAACACAAGTCTGAGAAGTCTGTGGCATGGATTTCGGCTCCACCCATCTTCAACAGCTGTTTCTGAATTTTGTCTAGCTGCTCTTTCAACTGCTCTGACTCCTTAGACTGGGGGGTACCCTTTCAGCAATCGGCCGAGATTCACTCTATACTATCAGGGGGTTGGTTGTTATGGGAGGAGGATTAATGTTAGCCAATGCCCCGACATAAGCCCCACTGTTCCTGATCTCATCCTCTTCATACTATTGGTCTGCATAGGGTGTAGTGAGGGCGAGATTCTCCTGTTGTTGTTGCATGGACTGAATGGGGGTCGGATGAGACCATTGAATGTGAGGGAAATTTTGCGGAGTGACGGGATGAGTGAAAGTTAAATTTTGGGGTGGGTCCTGATGGGGCCATTGGGTATGGGGAAAAGCTTGAAGATGGCTTTGGGGTGTAGGGGCATGGGTAAATTGGGGTTGATGTAAGGCATGGGCTTGAACTGGGTATGAGGGTTGTGGGTGAGTGAAATTTTGGAGGAATTGTGAAGGGTATGGGTGCGAGGCTCCAAGGTTTGGGACCTGCTGGGCTTGGGTGTAGGGTAAAGAGCTCTAATGGGTTTGGGCCATAAGGCCTTGGGGAGTTTGGGTCATGAGGCCTTGGTGGGTCTGGCCCATTGGGCGTGGGTGGGTCTGACTCAGTGGGCGTTGATGGGTCTGGCCCATTATGCCTTGATGGGTTTGGCTAAGTGGGCCTTGGTGGGTCTAGCCCATTGGGCCTTGGACTATATGTGTCATGGGCCCCTAATAGGTCTGGGTGATGGGGGTTTGGGCCATTGGGTCTTGGAGGTTTTGGGTAATGGGGATTTGGATGGTATGGATGATGGGGGGTTGATGGGGATCATGGGGGAATGAGGCATGGAAGCTTGATAGTGTATGGGAGGGGTTAATGGATGTGTGGTGTGGATGAGAGGGGTTGTTTTGGGAGGCCTTCCAACTGGTGTAGGCCCTAACCATGTAACAAATGCACTATTTTGTATCCACACTACTTGATGGAGACATGGGTCCAGATAGGCGTGTGCCTACCACGGGACATAAAATGTAGTCGGGTGGCTCGAATTGATAAAATTATATGAGAGTTTTGGTAGCCCTGTCACTTTGAGCACACTTAGACCATTGAACACAAATTTGTATTCTCATCTAATATATATATAGTTTCCTAGTTGAAATATATGGTTACTAAGCTAGCCCAACCAATTTCCTTTAAGTGTAACCATGTGTATGCTTAGTAGGCAGATTAAATTACTTCTGATGCACCTGCCTATACAAGTCATAGCCTGTATGAGCTTTGTATTGCAAGTAAGCCTATTTTGGCTTACCTGCTTATACACTACACTACCCTATGGGATTTGCATGAAATCCCAGCCAAAAAGGACTTATCCACCAAAAGAGGAGAGGAGCTGAACCTCCATAGAATATCTAATTTGTTTGATATGAGGTACACCCCATCACCAAGTGCGGAATTGCATGGGATAATAGCTTTATCAACGCATAAGCTACTTTGCATCTCTCTAGACTACATGACATCATGAGTCAGAGTTCGACTCCATGCATGCAAAGGGGATAGCAACCTGTATAAACCTCACCATCTCCTTCCTTTTACCAGCTATGAAGCTAAACCGAGCTGATGAAAACAGAGCCTATAAGAAACGTCAATAAAGCTGTTACCCTGTGTCTCTATTGCAATCTTTTCATAAATTTAACATGGTGAGTCGCAAAACAACCCGCTGAGTTAGTCTCAAGAGAGAATTTCGATCAGTAACCTTGGAGCATCCTTACGACCTTAACAGCGACACATAGGTCGCGAGTTCGGCAAACACAATCCCAGCGTCATCATACACAAATAGTTTACACAAAACAACTGGTATGTAGACAAATGACCTCTTTACTAGTTCAAATTGATTTGTTATACAAGAAGGTCTGGATTTATGAGGTCAATTATATAAGATTTCTTTGACAGCACAGAGGTAGACACGGTGTGGCGTTAGAGTTGCACTCTGGATCTGCCAACGATATATCCATACATATATATAGATCTATATATTCAGACATATTCAGAACTATAGATATAGATCTATATATAGATATATCTATATAGATAGATATAAATCTAAAGCTATCTCATGCAATGGCCACCAAAATCAAAGCAACATAGAAAGCCATAAGAAAAAAATAGGTCCCACGGCAGGCTAGCCTCAAGCTTGCCGCGACAACTTCATAAGGTTGCCGTGGCAAGGTCGTCAGCTGAGCTGCTTGCCACAACAACACTACGACTTGCCGAGGCAAGCAAAGATCTGGCTGCAATAGTGTTGGGTGCTGTTGTGGTGGGTTGGTTGGTCTGTACATAGGTCTATGCCTTGATCCTATGGCCCGCTATCTTTATAAAAGTAGGTCTCAGATGACCCATTAACCAAATGGTATACTAAACTCCCTATATATCTATATACACTATAGGTGCAATTGGGTGCACATGAGCAGTTTTGAGAATGCGTTATCGGATGCATGAGCACACGTACAAAGTAGGTTCACGCTCGCATAAGATAAGGTAGGGAATATATTTTGTTAATATATAATTGTTTTCTTCTTCTCATATAGAGTGCCAATTATTTCTCATGTATGATTAGATAAATAATTATAGTGATGAATTACGTGGAGTTAAAGTTCACTAATGAGCATGCTAAGGGTAACATGTAGACCCGATATTGATTTGACGTGATAAAACTGATCATATGTGAAATAAGTGAACTAGATTATCAGTTGATTTGATGAGAAATGCATATCACTTGTGATCACATACTAGTTTGACCACATGTTCATAGAATTTCATATTACATAACTATACATCAGTTTTGTAAATCGGTTTTCTAGAAAGACATACTAGTTTTGCATATCAGTTGGATCAAAATGAATATAAGATGTGCATAATAGTTTTATAACTTTATGTTAGTTTGTATAATATTTTGTTATAAGGCAGTATTAAAGCATACATGGCATGCTAGTTGGAAGTAAGCATGCACATTCCTTGATTTCATACATTGTTCATAGTACATTATTCAGAGCCTGCTAATCCTTGACATCCTCTCCATGTGTTTGCTTAGTTCTGATGTCAAGTGATCTTGCTTTCTCGGGAGCTTAACTGTGTATTGGTAACAAGTGATCCCGCTAACTCGGGAGCTTGATTTTTTTGGTCCAAGTGATCCCGCTAACTCGGGAGCTTAATCCTTCTGTTTCTGCCTGCACGTGTATCTTGTTTTAGCTTGATTTCTCATACCTATTATACCATGAGTTAATTCAGTATGTCAGCATGTTATATTATTCACATGATAATAAAGTTGTACTCTTCGGTTTATTTTATGCCTCTAGTAGAGAATGTGGTAAAATAAAAATATATGTTAATAATGTAAAGTTCTCTGCTGAGCTTTGATGATAACTCATTCTACGACTTAAATGTCTTAGCTGCATATCTTGATCCAGAGCAAACAGCTGATCCCACATACCAGCCAGACGAAGAAGAAGAGGAAAAATATGAAGAAGAAGACGAGGAATAATTTGCAGACGAATTCTGTCCTAAATAGGTTTGTGGTTTGAGAGAGAGAAAAATAGATGTCTTTTGGATAAACTTGTATTAAACACTTATGTTATTTTGAGATATTTTGTTATGGGATGTATAAGTTTTCTTTCCATTGTTTAGATGACGGGTGGCCGTCATCGGTGGAAAGTTATACATCAGATCAGTTATCCTTGTATATAGAGTTTGCTAGTTCCTGCTGGATGAGTAAAGATAAGTTTATTTTGCCATATTATTGTATGCCAGAGTAAGTACATTGCTTCCGCGTTTACAACACTTTGTACAGATTATGACACCCTTGCAAGAAAGCATCATATTAGGTGATTCGACGACGCGACGGTTCCAGTATAAATTAAGGGAAACGTCAGGTTGTCACAGGTGGTATTAGAGCTCCGGCGTTAAGTCATTTGGAGACTTAACTCTAGAATACAAATATGGCAAAGTGTCTGATAATTGTACAGTATTAGGATTTAGATTGAGTTCATGTTATCTGATCAAGTTGTCACCTGATCAAAATAGGTTATGATGCCTCCACGACGTGGAAGAGGTCGGGGTAAACAAACGTTGGCCCATCGCACTGGACCGAATGCAATCCCAATTGCAGGTTATGAGCATGACACCGCCTCGGGAAGCGGTGAGAATATACACATGGCAGAAAGCCGAACGACGATGGAGAATGTTACTGAGCATGCTCCGCCAGTGCCTACACCGCCACATGTAGATGCTCCTTAGATGGGAAATGCTCCTGGAGTTGAGCAAAATGCGGGACAAAATTCACAGTTGCTGGAGACCATGGTCAACACCATGGCTATGGTCGTTGTTAGACGTCCTGAGGGTTTTACAGAGTTTGTTCGACTGAGACCGCTGAGTTTCCATGGTCAGCATGACCCAATGGAGGCTGAGAAGTGGTTAACATAGATTGAAAAGGTGTTGCAATGAGTTACTTACACCAAGAAAGAGAAAGTGAGCTGGGCGGCATATAAATTGGAGAGTGAGGCAGAGCCATGGTGGTAGTTTGTAGAATGGACGAGAATGCCTGGGGTACCTTGAACTTGGGCAGAGTTCACAGAGGCATTCAATGAAAAATATTTCCCAACACCTAAGAGATACAAGATGGAGGTGCAATTTGCGGCCTTAGTCCAGGGCCAGATGACTGCTCGGGAATACGAGGCAGAATTCACTCGCCTCTCTCGATTTGCACCCTTACTTGTAGCCACCGAGCTTATGAAGACACAAAAGTTTGAGCGGGGTTTGAAACCCCTAATCAAGGAACGAATTTCATTGTTTCAAGCAACGACTTATGCCAATGTGATGAGATTGGCCCTGATAGCAAATACAAATGTAGATACAATGTTTAAAAGGAGAGAAGAAAAATAAAAAGCCTGAAAAGCTCTGTCACAGTCCTTTAGTTCCGGTCAAATTAGTAAGCGATCGCGATACCAAGGACCAACAGCATTTCAACCTGCTACGGGAGTCTATACACGACCTTATAATCCAACATTACCACCGAGGATTCTACATGTCCAAAACCAGCCTATGCAAAATACATTCAGAGGTACATCGAGTGTTTCACGAGTACGACCAGCAGTATCCCGCACGGGATCCTATACGGCTTCATCAGTAGCCTCAGTTGAGATCAATGGAAAGTGTGGAAAGGGCCACAAGATAGAAGAATGTCGTAAAGTGTCTAGGGTGTGTTTTCATTATGGAAAGATGGGACATCGAATAAAAGAATGCTCAGACTTAGTTGGAATGGCAGCAAAGGTTGGACCAGTTCTATGATCTGCACGACCTACGGTACAAGGTCGAGCTTATGCTGTAACTGCAAGGGATGCACGAAATAGCAATGATATCATTCAAGGTACGCATGCGCATTATTTATTAAGTTCACAGTTTCTTAAATTATTTTAGATAAAGAAGGTGCATCTAGTGAACTGTGAGAGCTACATTGATAATTTCTATATTGACATCTTGTTACTTTAATATTTGGGTGCTTAGAAGTAATCTAGCTAACACTAGTCTTTATGCCTTAGGTATCTTGCAATTATATCCCAAAGATGCTTATTTGTGTTATGACACACGAGTTTTGATAGATCCTGGATCTACACATTCGTTTGTCGCACCTCAGTTTGCTGAAAAGTTGAGAAAATTAGGAGGTATTCCAGATTCTCTTGATTTTATTTTAGATGTAACACTTCCGACTGGACAGTCTCTCACGACTGATATGGTGTATTGCTCGATTATCGTCTTGATCAAAGACTACTGGTACTATGAAGCAGTAGCCGACTTGATCTTACTTCTGATGCAAGAATACGACATAATCCTTGGCATGGATTAGTTGTTCAACCACCATGCGAATGTTGACTGTTGTAAGAAGCTTGTCTCGTTCCACCCTCAAAAGAAAATATCAGCTAAATTTTACGGAGTACAATCAACTCATCTTTCTTTTATATCAGCGATCCGAGCATGGCGATTACTTGATGATGGTGCTCAAGGTTATATCTCTTTTATTCAAAGTAAAGATCAGGAAGAGAAGAAAATTTCACTTGTAGATGTGCTGATTACCGGTGAATTCCCTGATGTATTCCTTGATGAGTTGCCAGGATTACCGCCTGACAGGGAAGTGAAATTTGCTATTGAGTTAGTCCTAGGTACCGAGCCAGTATTAAAGGCACCGTATCGAATGGCACCAGCAGAGTTGAAAGAACTCAAAGAGCAGTTGCAAGAGCTACTTGATAAAGGGTTTATCAGACCAAGTGTGTCTCCATGGGGCGTACCGATGTTGTTCATAAAAAAGGACAGTTTGATGCACCATTATATTGATTACCGTCAACTGAATAAGCTGACGATCAAGAATCGATATCTACTCCCCAGAATCGACGATCTTTTAGATCAGTTACAAAGAGCACGATTCTTTTCAAAGATTGATTTACGATCAAGGTATCACCAGATGAAGGTGAAAGCTGAAGATATTTCAAAGACAACTTTTCGAACATGTTATGGTCACTACGAGTTTCTCGTCATGCTTCGGGTTGACCAATGCACCCGCCACATTTATGGACTTGATGAATCGAGTCTTCATACCGTATCTTGATCAGTGTATCGTGGTATTCATCGATGATATACTCATCTACTCAAGATAAAGGCAGAGCATGAAGACCATCTACGTCTTGCGTTGCAAACATTGAGAGATTCGCAGTTGTATGCCAAGTTTAGTAAATGTAACTTCTTGTTGAATTAAGTCAGTTTTCTAGGTCATTTCATTTCTGAAGATGGTATTACCGTTGATCTGACAAAGATCGAGGCTGTAGTACAATGGAAGCAGCCATAGACAGTAATCGAGATTCGAAGCTTTCTAGGTCTCGCAGGTTATTACCGACATTTTGTAGAAGGGTTTTCTCGACTTGCTGTGTAACATCCCTAAATTTGAAACCATGAATAGTATGACTCGGTATGCATGCCCAACGGTCCGTACGTCGAGGACTGTACCGATGGACTAAGTAATGTCTATAGATCAAATTCGACGGAACAAATTTTGTATATGTAGGTTAGGTTATGGGTTAGTGAACCCTCGTACACCAAACCTTGGTGTAGTTGTGTCATACCTAAGCTTAAGGCTGGTTATAGGAGGAATAAATACCATTAAATTACTTGCATTCAATACCCTTTACTACATATGATTTGGAGTAAGAGGAGAGAGGGTGAATCGAGGGTATTGATTGTGGTTGAATGCGAGAATGATTTGTTCGTGTAGTGGGAAGCGAGAGGTTTGATCGAATCAGAACTAACGCAACTGACTTACAATACCCTAGTTGTGTGTGCATTCATGGATCACCAGAATCGATAAATCCAAGGTAAGGAATTTATGCACAAATGTAAATCTATATTAGGCATGTTGTTTGGTGATTTGATCGAAAAATGATAAGGAAGTGATTTGATTTGGGAAAGAGAAAAGAACGAATGCGAAAACCCAAGAACAGATAAAATCTGTTCATTTTGACCGATCGAAATTTGGTTCGATCAATCGAAATGGACTTATGAAGGAAGAATTCGAGGTTTGAAGGAATTTGTTCGATCGAATTTTTTTTTGATCAAATGAAATGTGTTCGATCGATCAAAGCTCTCACTCGATCAATCGAAATGTATAGAACAAAGATTGTGAAAAAGCTTGCTGTGAGGATTCGATCGATTGAGATGTGTTCGATCGATCGAATAATATGACTCGATCGATTGAATTTGTGATTCGTTCCATCAAACTGAGAAATCATTCGATCGAACTAAGAAGTGCTGTAAATGTTTTGAGGAGTTCGACCTATTGAAATGAGTTCGATCAATCAAAATCGGGATTCGATTGATCGAAATAGGGATTTGATCGATCGAAATTCCCAGATTCAAGATTTTGTTGTGTTTTGACTGAGAGATTTAAGGGAAATCTTTCGAGGTTTGTTTAGCATTGTTCTAATATGTGAACCATAAATTTGATATGTTTAGGTGACTTGGTGTTGTGTGATGAGAAGCTGACCCAAACGGCAGATTGAGCGCGTGTGGGTTGAGATCTCGAGGTAGGGAAAACTTGATATCATGTGCATTCACTACATTAGCATGTGTGTTATGTTATGATACATTCTTTAATTAAATCATGTGAATTTCATTTATGACTTCAAATTGAAAAGGCATGTGCATTAGTATATTTTCGAAATGTGTAAGAGTTATGGAATCTTTCAAGATTCAATCTAATGTATGTGTGTGTGAACTTCACACTTTATCCTGACTTTTAAAACTAAACTATAATTATTACTCTACATGGAGATAAGCTATATGTATGCACTTCGATTTAAGATTCTATGTGAATACTCGATAATCGGCGCCGGTATAATATAATGTTGACGATGGCGGGGATATCCAGTGTGCTATGTGTGATTTGTGACTCCTATCGTATAACAGTAATTATGTTCGGCCAAGTGTCCAACTTTATGGGACCTTGGATATATGTGAAATGGTTCACGTGAACGACGATGGTGGGTATTCTATCGGGGGCTCGAGGCTATAGTTCCTCATGTAATATATTAAGTAAAGCACTCTTAAGTTTTCTTTTCATAAGTTGAGACAGTAATGTGAACATGAGTTATAAATTCCAAACAAGCATCACATATGTGTTTCATGTCATGATACTCACAACTGTGCACATGTTTTGATTAGATTTTGTTCTATTATGCCATAAGATATATGCTTGATGTTCACAATATGCATGCTATGAGTTTTTCCCTTCTGAGCTTGGATGAAGCTTATTCCTCGACTAAATGTCAGAGGTTCATGTGAAGACTTTGGAGCTGAGATTTCAGAGAGGGAGGATCTTGACTATTCACCTGGTGAGGAGTTGGAAGAAATCCCCCCTGAGGGTTGTTTTCTATGTACGATGCCGAATATATCTGACCTTAAGTTGAAAGATTAAAAATTTTTAAGTTATTGTAAGGGATATGTGTATACTGAATGATGATAGAATTTCTTTTAGTGAACCATATTTCGGTAACGAAGGGGTCCTTACCGGTGGTTCTTGTCGGTTCTTTTTCCATAGGCATCCATATGGAATTAGAACCATCATTTTGAGCTTTTGTGGGATAATGCTAGCTCCCTTATTTTGTTATGTTAGTTAGTTAGTTGTGGTTTTTCTTTATTTCCGCTGTGCGAATGATATGCCAAGTATCCATTCGGGTTAAGCCTTAGCGCCAACCCACTGATATCGCAGGTTTCGGGGTGTCAAAATCTGGGCTATCACAGTTGGTATCAGAGCAACAACTTTAGAGACGTCTGGCAAGTCTTAAACCGTTTCGAGATTTGAGATTTTGTTAGATACTAGGGACCGTTTGTTAATGAGACTTTTGTTTCATTGTAATAGATTTTAATGGATCAGAGAAGTAGGGGTCAACCTAGAGGAGGTCGCCAAAGAAGTGTGAGAGGTATTGATGATATTCCTTTGAGTTCCGGAGGAGAACAAAGACCACCTCCTGAGGCGGAGAGGGGTCATCAGGATGAGTCAGTGGATAGGATGGCTGGAGCCATGGAAGCCATAGCCGTTGCTATGACTCAGCAGACCCAACAGACTGCTCTTTTGGCTGAGCAGGCGGCATTGTTGGCCGCCAATAATGTCAGCCATCAGTAGCAGCCGCCACCACCAACACCTCCTGCACTACTGCTATCATCCTTTGTGGATTTCAGGAGATTGAGACCTCCGATATTTCAAGGGCAGACAGATCCGCTTGAAGCAGAGAAATGGTTGAAACAGATGGAGAAATTACTTGAAAGATTCCAGAGCCTTGAAAGCGAGAAAGTTGGTTAGGCTTCCTTCCAAGTTGAAGGCGACGCCGATGCTTAGTGGAAGTCGGTGTTAAGGAAGAGGGAAGTTGAGGGTCCACAAGACCCGTGGACCTGGGCTGAATTTGTAAGGGTATTCAATAGGGAGTACTTTCCGAAACAAGCTAGAAACCAGTTGAAAAAGGATTTTGCCAATCTTGTACAAGGGAGCATGACCGTAAGGGAGTACGGCAATGAGTTTGTGCGGTTATCAAGGTTTGCTTCAGAATTGGTATCTACGGAGGAAATGAAGGATAGATTTGAGGAAGGCCTGAGACCGAACATTCAGGAAAGGGTATCAATATTTGAACTGAAAACATACGGAGTAGTGATGGAAAGGCCATCGTTGCAGAGAGAGTTATAAATAAGAGGCGTGATTTGAAGAACAAGGCAAGTCCGGGGGGAGTAAGTGATTACGACTCAGGGAATAAAAAGTTAAGGTTGTCAGCACCTACTCCAGTTTCAAGACTGGCCTACACAAGTTATCAGAGGTCTAATGCATTTACTCCTACGAGACTATTCTGCAGAGAGGGCCCTGCTCAGACTCATGTGTCTGGGGCATCAGTCACATAGGGACCTTCAAGAGCGGGATCTTCAAGTCCACAAGTAAAATGTGCCTGTTGCGGCAAACCACATAAAATATTGAACTGTAGACGGGACACGGGAGGATGTTATAAATGTGGGAAGATAGGCCACTTGATACAAGACTACCCCGAGATGAGAAAGGAGGGCACTGTTTCTACTGCTACGGCGCAAAGGCCTACACATTCCACTTGACCTGTTATCCAAGGCCGCGCTTTTACAGTAACAGCTGAAGATGCCTGTATGAGTAACGACGTGATTCAAGGTATAATTTCTTTTTATTCTTAAATTTAATTACTTATTTTCTAGATGAAGAAAGTGCATTGATACGGAAAGAGCTAGGTGCATGTTGATAATTGTGTGGTCATGACATGCATGTTTGAATGTTAGTGGATGTATTAAATCATATAGGTACACTATAACTCTATCAAGAAAATGATGGCGATCGTTGTGTTGCACGAGTTTTGATAGACCCAGGGTCTACCCACTCGTATATAACTCCGAAATTTGTGGGGAAATTGAAAAATTGTACCCGAGGAGTTAGATATTTTCGACATGTCAGTTCCTACGGGAAGTGCGATAACCGCCGACACCTGTTGCCGATTAGTCATTGTTCAAGTGAAGGATCAAGAGACTATAACAGACCTCATTTTGTTGAACATGCAAGGACTTGATGTACTCCTTGGCTGAATTGGCTATCCGCTTATCATGCAAGCGTTGATTGCCTATGAAAAGTTGTCACTTTTCATCCGCCAAAACAAAAATCCTTCCGGTTTATTGGTGAGAAGGGATAGATAGTACCGATCATCTCCGCGGTACGAGCTGAGCGGATGATGAAGAATGGGTGCGAAGGGTATTTAGCTTTCTTATAAGAACAAAAAGAAATAAAGAATGTCATCACCAATATCTCGATTGTCTGTGAGTTTGGGGACGTATTTTTTGATGAATTACCAGGATTGCCACTGGATCGGGAGATTGAATTTGCAATTGACTTAGCTCCAGGTACAGAACTAGTCTCTAAAGCTCCTTATAGAATGGATCCCGCTAAACTAAAGGAATTAAAAGAGTAATTGCAAGAACTGTTAGATAAGGGCTTCATAAGACCAAGTGTATCCCCTTGGGGAGCACTGGTCTTATTTGTTAAGAAGAAGGATGGGTCGATGAGACTTTATATCGACTACTATCAGTTAAACAAGCTTACGATCAAGAACAAGTACCTTTTACCCAGGATCGACGATTTGTTTGATCAGTTGCAAGGGGTAAAATTCTTTACGAAGACTGACTTGAGATCCGAGTACCATCAACTCAAGGTGAAGGTCGAAGATGTGCAGAAGACGACATTCAGAACTAGGTATGGGCATTACGAATTCTTAGTGATGCCTTTCGGCTTGACGAATGCACCAGCCTCATTTATAAACCTCATGAATAGGGTCTTTAAGCAACATCTGGATACATGCGTAGTGGTGTTCGTGGACGATATCCTTATTTAGTCAAAGACTAGAGAAGAACACGAACAATATTTGTGCATCGCCTTGCAAACTCTACGTGAGCATCAGTTATATGCCAAACTCAGTAAGTGTGAGTTTTGGTTAGAATAAGTGAGTTTTCTCGGTCACGTAGTATCAGAAGCAGACGTGACTGTAGATTCAGTGAAGATTCAGGCAGTGTTAGATTGGGAACAACCAAGGACTGTGACTGAGATTCGCAGTTTCCTCGGTCTAGCTGGATATTATCGATAATTTGTGGAAGATTCTCCAAGATTTCAGGACCGTTCACCCGACTTCTCACTCGACTTACAAGAAAGAATGTGAAATTTGAGTGGACCAGTGAATGTAAAGTGAGCTTCCAAGAACTCAAGAGATGGCCTACCTCTGCTCCAGTGTTGGCTATTCCATAAGGTAGTGGGGGTTTCGCTGTTTATAGTGATGCGTCGTATGGTGGGTTGGGTCGTGTCTTGAATCAGAATGCCAAAGTCATAGCTTATGGATTGAGACAGTTTGAAAGAGCACGAGAAGAACTATCCGACACACGATCTAGAGTTGGCCGTGGTAATTTTCGAACTTAAGATTTGGAGGTATTACCTATATGGTGAGACTTTTGAGATTTTCACAGATCACAAGAGCCTCAAGTACTTGTTTACGTAAAAGGAATTAAATATGAGGCACCGAAGAAGGATCGAATTTCTCAAGGACTATGACTGTATGATACAATATCACCCATATCTAAGGGCCCATGGCCTAAACCCATCAAGGGCCCATGGTCCAAAACCATCAAGTGCCCATGGCCCAAAACCATCAAAGACCCATGGCCCAAGCCCACCAATGGCCCATGGCCCATACCCCTCAAAACCTAGTGGGCCAGATCCACATACCCCAAGGGCCCATTGCCCACCCATACCCAAGGGCCCATGGCCCAAACCCATCAAGGGCCCATGGCCCAAACCCACAAATGGTCTATGGTCCATACCCCTCAAAACCCAGTGGGCCAGGCCCACATACCCCAAGGGCCCATTGCCCAAACCCTTACCCAAGGGCCCATGGCCCAAACCCATCTAGGGTCCATGGCCCAAACCCATTTGGCCTAAGCCCAAACCCTACAAGGGCCCATGGCCCATGCCCACTAATGGCCCATGGCCCATACCCCTCAAAACCTATTGGGCCAGGCCCACATACCCCAAGGGCCCACAGCCCAGACCCATCTGGCCCAGGCCCATACCCACCAATAGCCCATGGCCCAAGCTCTTCAAAACCCAATGGGCCATACCCATCAAGGCCTAATAGGCCAAGACCCCCCAAATCCCATGCCCTTTACCCAAACCCAACCAAATCAAGGCCTTGTGGCCCAAACCTACCTCGAGCCCATGGCCCAAGCCCAAACCCCTTACCCTCCACAATACCCCCAAAATTTCACCCACCCCCAACCTTCACAACCAGGTCAAACCCATGCCATACCTCAGACCCAATTTTCCCATGGCCCCATACCCCAAGACCATATCCAAACCTTCTCCCATATCCAATGGCCCCATCAGGCCCCACCCCTAAACCAAACCACTACTCATCCCATCACCCCACAACACCTCCCTTACATTCAAGGGGCTCACCCAACCCACATCCAATCCAATCCCATCCAGTCCATGCAATAACAGTATGAGAACACCGTCCTCACTGCACCCTACATAGATTAGCAGTATGAGGAGGACGAGATCAGAAACAGTGGTTCCTATGTCGGGGCAGTGACCACTATTAATCCTCCACCGATAGCAATCCCACCCCCGATAGCACAGAGCGAGTCCCGACCGACTGTTGAAAAAATGACCCCCATGTCCAAAAAATCGGAACAATTAAGGGAGCAACTAGACAAAATCCAGAAATAATTATTAAAGATGGGTGGTGGTGAAATCCATGCCACAGATTTTACAGATTTGTGTCTGTTTGTCGAAGTCCCCTTGCCACCCAAATTTAAAATGTCAGTATTCGACAAGTACAATGGCATGGGCAACCCAATTTCACACCTCAAGTCCTATTATGGGGACATGTGCCAGTATGGGGGGGGGGGGACGAGAGACTACTAATAAAAGTTTTTCAGAAGAGTTTGACCGGTCCGGCCTTGAGGTGGTTCACGTCTCTTGAACCATCCATGATGAAGACATGGAAGGACTTGACGCATTTATTCCAAGAACAGTATGCCTACAATACTGATATCGAACTGCGCAAGTTTGATTTAGCCCGTTTGAAACAGAATCCCAACGAGACCTTCAGCGACTATTTAGGGCGTTGGAGAGCACTGGCAGCTCAAGTCAGAAATAGAATATCGGACAATGAGCAGATAGAGATGATTTCAAAGAACACTTTGCCAGTGATTTCCGATTTTCTTGTCTACCAACATCAGTCCAGTTTTGCTAATTTGATAAGAAACACCAACCGCTATGAGGATGCCATCAGGGAAGGATGGCTCAACAAGAATGCATCCGAGGGGCTCAGTGGGGTTAGGAGGTTCTCCGAGCAGAAAAATGATAGAAGAACAAGGGCAGAGGTACATAATGTTACAAACACCTGGCCCAACAATAATAATGTAGCCTCCTTCTAGTTTTAAGTAGCGCAACCAGCTCCCGTAAGGACAGGGCCGGTACAGAGAGCCGAGAATGGGCAGGGAATGCAAATGACCCGAAAAAAGAGAGCCCATTATGATCGTATTTTTATGTCCTTGGGGCAATCTTTAAGTGTACTTTTACGTTTATTAATGGAAAAGGGATTGGTAACTGCGCTCAAACCACGACCTCCTCCCAATTTGATTCCATATAACTTTGACCTGAATACTCATTGTAATTTCCACCAGAGCCTGGGTCACCCGACTGATCGCTGCTTCCCAGTTAAGCACGCGATCCAAGATTTAATCGATACTGGGAAGATCATTCCCCTACACCCACCCAAACAAACTAGTATGCAAATATTCACCAGGTGCCTTTGCCACCACACCCTACCGGAATAGCAGGTCCCAGACCCACCATGGGGTTGGTAGAGGAAATTGAGGAAGAGTATGAATTTGACCCCTTTGATTATATCAGTAACAGAGAAAATTTTGTGGTCCCCTGGCAGCGAGACCAAGAAGAGAGAACCATTGGGGTGGTTGAGCCCCTGAATCTGGTAGATTATTTTCCTACCCCTACACCAGTAGTTGAACCCCTAGATCTTAGGGCCTATTTTCCATCACTCACCCCTATCAACTATGTACAAATAAATGCGTATCAACCATATTCCACCACCCCTTGAAGTACCCAATAAGCCATCAGGCCCCCAATCCTACACCTGCACCCGCTAGTTATCAATGGCCTGCGCCCACCCCATTTCCCCTAGTTCAACTACCGGCAAACTCCACCGCCCCCATCAATTACCCAATAAACCATCGGGCCCCTAATTCTACACCCGCACTCGTCAATTATCAATGGCCTGCGCCCATCCCCTCACCCCAAGATCAGCCATCAGTTGACTCCACCACCCCGGTCAATTACCTAATGGCCCATCAAACCCCCCATCTCCCACCATCACCTACCAGCTATCAATGGCCTACTTTTTCCCCCTTCCCTCCAATACCACCACCCCTATTTGGCCTAAATTTTCCACCCAACCCACTACCATCAAAATAAATTAGGTGTTGCCCACACCTAATTTATTTTCCACCCAACCGTAATACAAGTGCCTCAAGTACCGGCAGCCATACCTTTCCAGCTCTCAGGACCAGCCTATGATCCTCATCAGGTCCTGTTAAGCTACGAGCAAACAGATGTCAATGCTGGCAGTAGCAACAGAGAAGGGATAGTAGATTTTGTTACCAGGTTAGGGAGGATATTGAAGCTGCCAGAAGCACCAGTAGCAACACAAGCCCAACCAGAGGGGAAGAAAGACAGCGCTGTGAACCCCTTCGAAAAAATGAGTCGAAAACATATACTAGAGACTCAATTGAGAAGAATACCCGCTCATATAACCGTCTGGGATCTGTTGATGACGTCCCCACTCCATTTTAAAGCATTAATGGGGGCATTAAAAATGTGCATGTATGACTCCAAGTTAGCCTAGATGAAGTCGGGCAGATAATTGGACAAGTGATGGCTCCAAATGTCATCTTGTTTTCTGATGCTGATCTACCTGAGGAAGGATGTAGCCACTCAAAGTCTTTGAACATAACCGTTGAGTCTGGAAATATGGTCATTCCCGTGATTTTGATTGATAATGGGTCCGCATTGAACATATGCCCGTTAAGAACCGCCACCAAGATCGAGGTCGATCCATGCATGTTAAGGCCCACCAGAACCAGCGCCTAGAGGGTTTGACAATACCAGGAGAGAAATAATGGGAGAAGTTAATCTTGAGCTGCTGATAGGGCCAATGACCTTTTCCATCTTGTTTCAAGTAATGGATATTAAATCCTCGTTCAATCTGTTGTTAGGGCGCCCGTGGTTGCACGAGGTCGGAGCCATACCTTCCACTTTTCACCAGAAACTCAAGTTTGCGTCGGGGCACAAGATCATCACGATCAGTGGCGAGGGGCACAGTGAGAAAGAAAAGGCTGCTAATAGCGTCGAAAAGCCCAATATGTTGGATGTGTCGCACACTGCTAAGGACGTTGACCTCCACAGTTTTGAATATGAGTGTCGACAATACTCCCATATCCCATGGAGGGCATCATGCCTAAAACAGGAGGCGGTATGGTAGCAGCAGTAGCTATGCTCCAAAAGTAGGGTTACCAGAAAGGCCGAGGACTTAGGCCCAAATTACAAGGCAGAAGAGAGCCAGTGGTGGCTAAGGGACAGAAAGTAAGATTCGGGCTGGGGTACAAGCCCATAGAGGAAGAGGTCTGAGAGGCCAAAGAAAAAGCCAGGGTCGCTACAGCTGCAAGAGCTCGAGGAATCAACATAGAAGAGAAACCTCGCCCTAGGCTGCACATCAGGGAATCCTTTGTCAGCGCTGGGGTCGTAAAGATCGATCGAAATGGGGTAACCCATTTGACCCCACACAAACCCACAACCCCAATACATTCCACCAATCCCCAAATCTCCCTTCCTAGCCTAGAAATAGATTTGGTTGCATTGTCCCTCTTCGAGGAACGACGACCAGTACCTGAATAAACACCCCCTATGGTAAATCACCACAAAATGGTATTGATGTTTGAGGATATCATCTAAGAAGAAATGGGGGTCAACATGATGGTGGCTGACTCCAATGAGCCATAACAGTCAACACCCTCCATCCAAACAAGTAAAAGAGTGGCTCCTCAGGTAAGCAACTGGACATCTTTGCCCCAAACTCTGGAAGCAGGGAGTGACCTAAAGTTTGGCACCTGTTTCCAAAAAAAAATAACCTATAAAAAGTGAGATAAACTCTTAGCAGACAATACCTTGTATATATAGCAACTTGCCTTGCCAAGGGTCGGTCTCCGAAGAAAATAAAAATCTCATAAACATGAAAAAAGTACAAAATCTCAAAAACATGGAAAAAATATAAAATCTCAAAAATATGGAAAAAATATAAAATCTCAAAAACATTGAAAAAATCCAAAGTTCAAAAACATCGTTATTTAAAATTCTAGAAAAAGTCCCATAAAAGGATGCTTTAATTGAAATGCCCGTCCCGCGTAAAATCGACCCCTTTCTTGTAGAAATACAAGAAGAGGTAGGAGTTACGAGTCTGGACGAGGATATCACCTTGGCGGAACTCCCCAATGAGCTCCTTGACCAATTTGTCGACTTTGAGCATGGCCCTACCCCGATTGTCGAGGAAACTGAAGACGTCAATTTAGGGACTGAGGAGATTCCTAGGATAACCAAGATCGGAATATCGCTGTCTCCTGAAGAAAGAGAAAGCATGATGATTTCCTTCGATCATACCAAGACGTTTTTGCCTGGTCATACGAGGACATGCCTGGTCTGGATATCGATTTGGTCGAGCATGAGTTACCCCTCTACCCTATATGAAGTCAGTCAAGCAGAAGCTGAGACGTCTCCGACCCGAGTGGATGCTGAAAGTCAAGAATGAGGTCATCAAGCAATATGATGTGGGATTTCTCATGGTATCTAAATACCTGCAGTGGCTAGCCAATATCGTGCCTGTACTGAAGAAAGATGGAAAGGTCCGCATGTGCATCGTTTTTTGTAATTTGAACAGAGCAAGCCCCAAAGATGATTTCCCATTACCACACATCGACATCTTGGTCGATAACACTGCTAAGCACGAGATGCTCTCTTTCATGGATGTATTTTCGAGATACAATCAGATAAAGATGGCAGAGGTTGATCGTGAGAAGACAACGTTCATTACCCCCTAGGGAACCTTTTGCTATCGGGTCATGCTGTTTGGGTTGAAAAATGCCGGTGAAATGTACCAGAGAGCTATGATTGCGCTATTCCATGACATGATGCATCGAGAGATTGAGGTGTATGTTGACAATATGATAGCCAAGTCACCGGAGCGAAGAGACCATCTGGTAAACCTTCAGAAGCTATTTGAGAGGCTGAGAAAGTATAGGTTACGTCTAAATCCACAGAAGTGCACTTTTGGTGCTATGTCTGGAAAATTGTTAGGATTAATCGTCAGCAGGAGGGGGATCGAGGTCGACCCAGTCAAAGTCAAAGCCATCACTGAAATGCCACCACCATCTACTGAGAAAGAGGTTAGAGGGTTTTTGGGTAGAATACAGTATATCAGTCGGTTCATTGCACAGCTAACTCCAATCTGCACACCAATCTTCAAGCTACTAAGGAAGAACTCGCCCGTTGAATGAAATGACAATTGTCAGGCAACATTCGATAAAATCAAAGGCTACCTCCTTAATCCACCTGTTTTGATACCACCTGAGCCGGGGAGACCACTCTTGATGTATCTCTCCACGACGAAAGTTTTGATGGGATGTGTTTTAGGGCAGCATGATGAAACGGGAAGAAGAGAGCAAACCATCTACTATCTGAGCAAAAAATTCACTGATGATGAGACACGATATTCTCATCTGGTGAAAGCATGCCTGGCCCTTGTATGGGCTACTCAGAGGCTCCGCCATTACTTGCTATCCCAGGTCGTTCTACTTTTGGTCCGAATGGACCCGCTGAAATACCTTTTCGAGAAGCCAGCTCTCACTGGGCGGACTGCACGATGGCAGTTGTTATTGTTTGAGTTTGACATCACGTATGTCACTCAGAAGTCAATTAAGGGGCAGGCACTTGCTGATCATCTTGTCGATAATCCTTTGCCAGATTATGAACCTTTAAGAACTGAGTTCCCTGATGAGGACATCCTGTTCATAATGGAAGACGATACTGAGGAAGCAGAGGAATCATGGGTAATGCACTTTGACGGGGCTACAAATGCTAAAGGTCAGGGAGTTGGCGCCATTCTGATTTTACCGAAAGGATCCCATATATCGGTCTCTATTAAGCTTAATTTCCCTTACACAAATAATATGGCCGAGTACGAAGCTTGTGCCACTGGTCTACAGGCAGCTCTCGATCTGAATATAACTCACCTTCGAGTGTTTGGCAATTCACAGTTAATTATATGCCAGACGAACGGTGATTGGAAGACGAAAGATGAGAAACTGATCCCTTACCATGAGCACCTCGAGGACCTGATAGCTTACTTCCAAGATGTGACATTCTCATATGTCCCCCGGATAAGGAATCGCTTTGCTGATGCTCTAGCAACTTTGGCGTCAATGATAGAAATCCCGTATGGTACAGAGATGAAGCCGATCATGATCGAGCAGAGAAGTGAGCCGACCTTTTGCCTCTAGATTGAGGAACCTACAAAGCTTGATGATGAGCCACCTTGGTTCTCAGATATCAAGAATTTTCTTGAGACGTTAATTTTCCCTGAGGGTACATCCAAGATGGACCGACGAACCACTCAACGTCTAGCGGTAGACTACGTCATTTGCGGGGAATGCCTTTACAAATGATCGTACAATAACATCTTGCTCAAGTGTCTTACTGAAAGTGAAACGATCAATATCATGAAGGAGATCCATGAAGGAGAATGCGGAGCCTATGTCAGCGGTCACATGCTTGCCAAGAAAATTTTATGGCAGGGATACTTTTGGACCACTATGGAATCAGATTGCTGCAAATATGTTCAGAAATGCTACAAGTGTCAGGAACACTCCAGTCTGATATACGCTCCTGCCGTCGATCTACATTGCATGACCACTCCTTGGCCATTTGCTACCTGGGGCCTTGACATCATCGGAATGATTAATCTGAAAGTATCAAATGAACACCGGTTCATTCTCGTCGCCATTGAATACTTCACCAAATGGGTAGAAGCGGCGTCATATGCCAACATCACGACCAGTCACGTCGAGAAGTTCCTCAAGAGTAATATTGTGTGCCGATTTGAAGTACTCAAAGATATCATCACAAAGAATGGCACCAATTTTAATAAGCGCATCTGAGCCTTCTGCGAGCAATACAAGATCAAACACCATCGCTCGTCACCTTATCGGCCTCAAACTAATGGAGCTGTGGAAGCTGCGAACAAGACGGTCATCCGCATCCTCGAGAAAATGGTCGTCACCTACCAAGATTGGAGCGAAATGTTGCCATTTGCCTTATGGGCCTATAGAACATCAATCCATACCGCTACAGGGGCAACACCATTCTCCCTTGTGTATAGAACTGAGGCGGTCCTACCAGTTGAGGTTGAAGTACCCTCACTCCGAATTCTCATGGAATCTGGCTTACCCGAAGCAGCGAGAGAGAGATCTTGTTTTGAACAATTGAATCTATTGGATGAGAAGAGGCTCCTAGCCTTGTGTCATACTCAGGTGTACTAGGAGCAAATCGCACACGCTTACAATAAACGTGTCCGCGGTCGAGATCTAAAGGTAGGAGATACTGTGCTGAAGAAGATCTTCCCATCCCTCCAGGCTAATTCGAGAGGCAAGTTCAAGCCAAACTGGGAAGAACCTTATATCGTCTGAGAAGTACTACCGAGATACGCCATCCGCCTCGCCACCATAGATGGAGATCATCTTTCTGAGCCCATCAATGTTGGATACGTCCGACGGTTCTACTCTTAGTCTATCGCGATAAGGTAAGTATTGGTGAAACAGATACGTGACTGCTTAAGAATCACCAAAAAGAGGCCATCATTCCAAACACAGTAGCCAGAAAGCATCCCTAAAAGTGATGATATTCCTTGCTATCCCATTTGAGCCTGGGCCTTTCTTTCAATAACCCCCTTTCCCAAAAAAATGTGTGTGTACATATATAAAAAAAGGGAAGTAAAGTTACTATCAAAATCTAAAAAAATCAAAAAAGTAAAACCTCAAAAAGAGATTGCCTGAAATGGAGCAAAAAGAATAAAAAAAATATAGAAGAATCACAGGGCATGTACAGTAAAAACCCCCAAGGAAAAAAGTATGTTGAGAAAACTGAAGCCATATCAAGGAAACCCTTTTAGCCTAGTATATCTTCAAATCTTAACCTAACCCATGGCCAAGCTACACCCCGAAGAAAACCCTTTTTTAGGTTTACAAGCAGTTATAATATCTGTTAAGTCAACACAAGCCAAGTTGTGGGACGACACCAAAACCCCATCTGGCAGGCTATGACGGAATTGACGTCTATGTTGTCGCTTTAAAAAAAAAAAGAAATAACAGAAATAAAAAAAATAAAAAATAAAATAAAAATACAAGCTCAAAGCAAGATGAACGTGGTGAAAATCCGAAAAGGCGCTACAGGTAAAAATAGCGAGTTTGTGCGGACCAGGTGAAAACTTTAAAGGGTGCTTGGGGTAAGAGAGCTAAACCCATGGACGTGGTAAAAACCCGAAAGGATGCCACTGGTAAAAAAGGAGATAAAAAGAAAGAAGAAGAAAAAAAAAAAAAAAAAGGTTTGGAATGATTGAGAAGATTAATGTTTGAGGAGCCCTCTTGGTTACTCTCCCTGATCCCCTTTTATGGGTCGCTCATGCTAGTTCAAATAGGGTCCCAACCAAGTGTGTTTTCAGAATTGCTTTGTCAAATGTATGACTCAAGGTAAGGAGAAAGGTTTGACTCAATCCAAAGGGATTGACGTTCCGGCCTTGGTGAAACTGCTAAAACTCACTCAAGCCCGACCATATGAAAGGGTTCAGCTATGCTCAAAATGAGACCTGTGATTTCACCTCACTGATAAGGCATCATAAAAAAGAAGAAGAAGAAAAGTAAAAAAGAAAAAGAAAAAAAGAGAACAAAAAAATCAAGAAAAATCCAAATACAAAAAAATGTATGTATATATTCATGCTCTTTCCCATGTACATAGTTACAACATCTTACTTCCATCTCAAAAATGAAGAAAAAGAACTAAAAATCCCTGAAAAATAAAAATCCAAAAAATTCTACTCTATCTCATGTACATAGTTGCAGCATCATACTTCCATATTGAAAATAAAGAAAAAGAATAAAAAATCTTTGAAAATAAAAATCCAAAAAATATATATAGATCTTAAAAATGAAATAAAATAGGTAAAAGTTTGTTTCTTCGTCTGTTAATCAGGATGCATTTGTTACTTATATAAACAAAAAAGGGACTGACATTTTCTCGAGAATGTGCAGGAATATCACATGGTCCAAAGCCTCGAAGCAGGCAACTTTTCAGCGATGGACAAATCAGATGAAGCATCTCGCCACCGACGTCAGGTCTATTAAAAAAAAGGGGGGGGGAGAATGAAAATCATTTTGAAAAAAAATAGAAAATCTGTAAACTTTTCATGCACAGCTACGCACATGCGTTTTCTGATGCGATAAAATGTCGATATTTTATCAGCAACACCACTGTGCAATAGTAACGTCCTAAGTCTAAGGCACTCCTTGGATTCTGGATCCTACTTCAAGGAAGGAGCAACGGTGTCAGTCCCGGTCAAACAGTCAATGTCTCGATCGAGTCGACTCCACTGTTAAATCTTTGCGATGAGCACTCTGTTTTGAATTCATATGAACTTAAGTGTCTTAAGCTTCAGATTCTTCGTTGGAAAAGGTCAATCGTCAGTTGAGACTAACCTGTTGAGAATGAGATTACATATCAATCAAACTATATGCAACCATGCATTCAGAAGGGTTCATTTCCCTTTTATTTTTTTGCAGACTTAAAACTTGTATGGGCAGTGGTATCCTTATAAAGTGTATGCCATGCGTCTGGGTATCCGTATGATGGTCGTTTGTTCTCGTAAATTATACTCGGGCAGGTCCGGGTCGGGGCTTCCATCGCCTTTATTGTTACTTATCGCCCCTAATGGGTGCATGTTTATGCATAATTAATTGATGTTTATGATTATTATCGGCGAAAGCCAGAATTGGATGTCCCTTTAGGGAGACGTTTGGTTGAATCTATTTAAAGTAGTCGAAGCTGGATACTCTAGGTCATGCTGATCTAGGGCATGCTTTCGAAAATGGCACGTCCTCCCCAAAATGCGTTGTGAAAACTATTCACTTTGCTCGGGCAGTCATGCTAAATAAACTTTGGGATCAATGGATTCGTCCAAAGACCTCGAACCCTGCTTTCAGCAGGGGCACCCGCGAACAGTCAGATGGGGCCATCAAATGCCTCATAGGATTGGATGCAAAATGTGAAGCCTTGTGTATATTTACTTTGCACCTATCATTAAACGTGGGTCGATCACCCCTCCTACTTACAAAGCTGTTGCATTCAGAATAAATCTTAAACATCAAATACCTTCAAAATCATTCCGAGAAGCAAATGTCTTTCCCAACTATAGGGAGTTCGCAACTCATTCCACCTCGGTTATGCCTAGTAATGTTGCTAAGCACTTGGGAACTGATTACCTTGAGAAATGAATGTTTAGCCTGGCATCCAGGGCTTTCGTTTTCTCACTGTGTTACTCATCTGATGTTTAAAGTTCATTCTGAATGTAGCGAACCCGTCAGCAATGCCTTGGGCCTCTTCAGATGTCATTTTTCTTTGGCATTCGATCATTAGTGATCGGATACCAAAGAGGGGTATCTGTAGACACTCAAATTTGGCCCAAGGCCCGATCGGAACATGTTTTGAGAGAGGTGTACTTCTGAGCTTTTGATGACATGTATGAAACCCTTAGTAACCTTTTTGAACCCCTAGGAACCTTTTCGAACCCTTAGGAATTAACCCTAATCTTCCCAAACCCATTAGAACCCTTTCTCGGACCCGTGTCAAACCCTCCCGAGCAATGATTGGAAAGAGGAGTACCAAAATTTACACAGACTTTTTCAGGAGCTAAATTATATACCATTAGAAAGAGGACTTCTCCAGCTTTCCAACAAGCCAAACATCACCGCAATTGGACTTGTATATCAAAAGTTATGACCATTTAAAAATCAGGTCATTTTGGAGGAATTTTTGCCTGGCGCTGCTAATAGTTGCGCTAATCCATTTTCCCCCAGAATTTGCCTGGCGCAACTAATAGTTGCGCTCGGATTTTTTCTCCTAGAAATGGCCTGGTGCGACTATTAGTTACGCCAGGTATAAATGGATCCCCCCACCCCTCACGGAGCCAACTTCTATGCTACTGTACAGAATTGTTTTACTGTACATTTGCCTGGAGCAACTAATAGTTCCGCCAGGCATATGAACAGCGACTTTTGGTTTTTGCCTCAAATTTTTAAGCTAGGGTTTGACTTGTTGACCACCTCAGTCCTTGGGGTGTGTTTTGATAACTTTGTTGCATCCTTTTAATACCTATTTGCAACCCATAAGTGATCTAAACCATTAACCCATCATCCACCATTAAAGCCCATCTTCACACTTCTCTAAAACCCTTGAAACTCTAGGAAACCTTAGATGCTAGATTACCTAATTTCTAACCTTGATTAGCATCTAAATACTCTCCTAACCCACCCATTTCTTATAAATAGAGACCCCCACCCATTGGTTTAAAGGTTGAGAATTTTGGCCTAAGAGAGAAAGAGCTTAAAGTGAGAAGATCTTTCTCCCTTTGGTGCACACTTCCCATACAAATTTCAGAATTTCAAAACCTCATTCCAGGCTTACCTTTCCTAAAAAGCCTCTAGGTTAGGTGTGTGCTATCCATTTGCTTCCCTTCTCTACCTCTTAGCTAGTAAGCCTTAGTGGTTAGAACCCCTCTTTCTACCATTCAAGCCTTCAAAAGCTCATCAAAAGCAAGCCACGAAGGCTCTCCTACGGTGCTATAAGGGCCCGAGGGCCCCGGCTCTCCCCTTTCTTCTCCTATCTCTTTTTGGCTCTTCTCATCCTCCCATTTGTGCCGTTACGCCGTCGAATTTTCAATAGGAACGGAGGGGCACAAATAGGATCCTAAGACCCATTTGGGCATGAGGAGGCCTTTTTTTTATTTTTTTATTTCTTGTTTTGGCCTTAAGTAGAGACGGCATTAAGCGAGTTGATTGGGTGCTTAACACCTTCCCGGTTGATAACCAAAGCCCCTAACCAAGAACCTTTGGTGTGGATCAGATTCAGAGTCATATTTGTGGCACTTCGGTGCTTATAAAAATGATATAGGTATTCCGGGACACCAAAAGCTCCGGGTGGCAACTCTATATTTTTTGCAAGCGAGCGCATCGCCGCGACGGGATCGTCACGAATCCCACGGTTGCACACCGCCTCTACGGGCCAACGTCCACTGATAGCATATGATCGCGAGAAAGTAAATGTGCACATAGGCCCGCCAAACGGCTAAGGCGTGTAAATGACAAAAAAATTAAAGAAATGCAAAGACAAAGCGCAAGTAGGCCCGCCAATCGGCTAAGGCATGTAAATGACGAGAAAAGTAAGGAACTTTAAAGACGATGCACAAGTAGGCCTACCAATCGGCTAAGGCTCGTAAATGACGTAAAAGTAGGGGTGAGAAAATTGACGAAATTGTAGGGGTGAGTAAAAAAATAAAAAAATAGTAATAAGGTTAGTGAAATAAAAATAAAAAAAGGCCAAAATTCAAGGGAAAGCTCTACTAGCTCCTCCTTAGCAGAGTCGCCATCTGTGCAACCGCGAATTTTTGATGATCCCGTCACGATGATGCGCCTTGTGAAAAATTTAGAGTTGCCACTCAGAGCTTTTGGTGTCTCGAGAAACCTAAATCAATATTATATGCACCGAAGTGCCAAATATGACTCTGATTCACTAGTCTACGCCAAAGGCTCTTGGGTAGGGGCTTCGATTATCTCGACAAAGAAGGTGTTAGACACCCGATCAACCTGCTTAATATGGTCTCTACTTTTGGCCAAAACAAAAATAAAATAAAAAAAAGTAAAAAAAAAGTCCTTCCTCTTGCCCTAGGGCACCAAAATCCTATTTCTGTCCCTCCATTCCTACCGGAATTTTAGCGGCGTAACAACACAAATGCGAGGATGGAGGAAGAACAAAGAAGGTAGAGGAG
This sequence comes from Chloranthus sessilifolius, assembly GCA_021018995.1. Classification (NCBI taxonomy): domain Eukaryota; kingdom Viridiplantae; phylum Streptophyta; class Magnoliopsida; order Chloranthales; family Chloranthaceae; genus Chloranthus; species Chloranthus sessilifolius. Next base: position 22,955,112 of record CM037588.1, read on the forward strand.
TAGAGGGGAGAGCCGGATCTCTCGGGCCCTTGTTGCACCACTGTGGATCCTTGCGTGGGCGTGTTTCAGTGAGCTTCCAATGGCTTGTATGGTTGGAACAAGAGTTCTAGCTCCTAGGGCTTGATAGCTAAGAGGTAGAGAAGGAAGGCTAGAGGATGGCTCTCACCTAAACTAGGGGATTTTTGAGGAAAGGTAAGGTCTAAAGAAGGTTTGGAAATTCTGGAATTTGTATGTAAAAAGGGGCACCAAAGGGACAGGGAGCTTCTTTCTTAATCTTCTCTCTTAGGAAAATTTTCAAGCCCTTTCAAAGGGAGGGGTACCTATCTATTTATAGGAAAAGGAGAGGTTAGGAGAATGATTAGAGGCTTAAGTTGGATTAGCAATTAGGTAATCAAACATCTAAGATTTCCTAGGATCTTTGAAGCTTAGAAAAGTGTGAAAGTAGCTTTAATGGTGGATGATAGGGTAGTGTTTCAAATCACTTGAGGGTTGCAAATAGGATAAGGAAGGGTGCAAAAGAATAAGTGAGACACACATGGCATTAAGATGGTCAACAAGTCAAACCCCAAAGATGAAATTCAAGCCAAAAACCCAGGGTTATTGTAGCTAAACCTGGAGCAACTAATAGATGTGCCAGGCAAAGGTACAATAAAATAATGTCAAAATAGTGCTTGGGAAGTTCCTTGCCCGCGGGGGGACCTACTTGTGCTTGGCGCAACTAATAGTTGTGCCAGGACATTTATGAGGAGAAAAGGCTTGGCGCAAGTATTACTTGCGCCAAGTACACAGTAGTATCTTGCGAAGTACTCGCGTGGTTCAAGGCAGGCCTTGCGAGGTTCCCATGTTGCCTATTTTATGCCCCAAACTTCAGATCGCTGTAACCATTGATGCATAACTCAGATCAAGGTGATTCTTGGCTTGTTGGAAAGCTGAAAACCTCTACTTTTAAATGGTATATGATTTGATCATAGTAGAAGATCTTAGATAGTCCCAGTGCACCACTCTTTGATCATTGCTCGGGAAAGTCTAGGTATGGGTTCAGAAAGGATTCTAAAGGTTGGGATTGGTTTCTAAAGGTTCAGGGAGGTTTCTAAGGGATTAAGGGTGATTCCTAAGGGTTTGGGATGACTCCTAAGGTTTTGAGAAGGTTCCTAAGGTTACGATACCTACCATCGGAAGCTCGGAAGTGTGCCTCTCTCAAAGTGTGTTTCGATCAGGCCTTGGGCCAAATTTGAGTGTCTACAATATGTTTGTGTAGGAATATTTTGAATTATGGGCCCTAGACTCTGTATTTTATTTGTTTCTCTTGGTATTTAGGGAACCACTATAGGAACCATTTGTTTTGGTATTGGATTGGCTATCACCGGGTGTTCTTCTTGGTTCCTTTTTGAGCTATGTATAGGATGAGAGATCTCTTTTGTTTGCTATGTTAGGTTTGAGTTTATTTTCTGTTTGCTTTATACTTTTTACGGATGTACCTGTGCCTTGGCGAGCTGACCTTTCCAATACTCTAGGACTGAGAAAGTCGGGTCATCACAATGGATGATGAACCAAAGATGAGAGGATTTAGTATCCTAAACCTAGCTTGTTTTTCTTAAGTAATATCAAATAAAAGAAGTTTCATTAAAACATGAACCTCTTTTAACTTATTTCCAAAACCAGGAATTAGATGACCAATCTTAATCTGATATGTTACATGTAAATTCTTATCAATCTGAATCAGAAACTTTTTCAATCCTTAGTGAGTCACAAACCCCTTTGACTCCTTTAAAAAGTAAAGCTGAGGAACCTTTAGAAGAATTTGAAAATTTAGAAAAATATTTACAAACTCTTACGCTTGAAGAACAAGAAGAATATTTAAAACACCATATTCATATGAATGATGAAAGTTTAACATCAGGAGTTAAAGATGAGGAAAACTCAATTCCTACAAATAATAGAAGAGACGATTTGAATAAATAAAATGTAGCTCAGGGAGGAACATATCTTGATTTAACAAATGTTCCCTTTAAAGATCAAGAAAAAGTCATTGACGATTAGGCACAATCCATGTCTATAGTCGTTATTGACAAAAAATTATCATGGTCAAAAGAAAGATTCCTTGATTATATTGCAGCAACACTTCAAGGTGATGTCCTGCAATGGTTAAAATAATAGAAAAAATCAAATAATAGAAAAATACAAAAAACTAAATTATTAGGAGATTTTTTAAACCTTGATGATATTTTAAAATATTTTACTATAATTCTTAAGGAACATCTTTGTGGTTATACCGGTGAACAAAACCTATAAGAAGATGCAATTTATATTTGATCAAAAATAGAATAATGCAATATTTGTCAATTCCAGGAATATTGCAATTCATTTAAAACATATTATTATCAATTGGAACCCCCAATTAATATTTCATGGTTAGATCAATTTTATCACAAATTACCTGCACCATGGGATGAATTAGCTATAAAAGGCTATCCTGATTTTATTACAAAACTATCTAAATCAGATACTTTAGGATTAGGAACATCCTTTGTCCTAAGATTAATGATGTTTAAAAATAAAAGCGAAAAAATAAGTTAAGAATCAAATTACGAATTCTAACTTTGGTCATAAATATTGTGATAAAATTCTCCAAGAAAATTGAAAAATAGGATGCAATATCCCTAAACAAAAGGGATATAAGAAAAGTTTTAAGAAGAAAAAATTCAAATGGAAACCGTGGAATAAAAAGAAATTTTTTTTTAAACATAAAAAATATATTAAAAAGAAAAAAGTACAGATAAAACAGATAAAACTAATACGACTAAAAAGAAATGTCGATGTTATATTTGTAATGAAGAAGGACATTATGCTCCATAATGTCCAAAAAGAGAAAAAAATATAAGTAAAATGATTAAATATTTAGATGAAGAAGATCTAGATATTTTTTTCGGAGAAGAATTATCAAGTGATGATAATAGTATTCTTTATGAATTAGAATCGGAAACAGACGATTCTGAACAAATTTGGATAACTTTATCTTTATGGTTAACATGATTGAAACTTCTAACGAAGAACAACAAATGATTAAGTTAAAAGATGTAATTGGAAAATAAATAACTTTCTCTGAAGAATAACCTAGAGAATTAGAGGCGAAAAGAAATAAAATCAATAAAGAAGATATATATAAACTTTCTTCTATTGACAAAATATTTTCAAAAAGAATATTTGAAGCTTTTTCAGGAAATACAACTGTAAAAAGTATAACCAATTTAACAGCAGAAATAACTCTATTTGATAAAAAAAAATATTAAGATGAAAAAAAGAGAATCCTAAAATAAAATATATCCATATCGGATTACTACAGGTATGAATTACTGGATTGGTTAGGCAAGGTATAGACACCCCTATACTTGCTGTTGTTTTGAATAAAAGATTATTAAATCCATTACAATCTTTGAATGGAGGAATTTAGTCAAATTTCGTACATGGAATTTTTTGGTTAAAACTAAAACCAAACTATTTTATTTCCCTTGCGGATCCAAATATTGATGACACAATAAAAATAAAAATCCAAATAAAAGGATTAGAAATGTGACAGCTCGAATTTTTGCACCTGGAAACCCGTGCCGTTGGATGGTCAAAAAGACCGATCGTGGAACACACCGAACACTTGGCACATCCACTGTCATAACCCCAGATTTTTTAGAACCATACACATCACATACCATGCACAGTACCACACTTCATACGCAAGTATTAGTGTCTCATAAGGAAACCAAATTAAAACTACATATACAGACTTATTGTGTATATGTGAAAATTTGTAGCTTTCACTATATAAGTGAAAGTGGGGAGGAGAGTCTCTCTTACGTAACCTAAATCAACCTAGATAGAAAGAAGGAAAAATAGAGAGAAAAAGGAGAGAGTTTAGAGGAGAAGGTTTACAAAAGAGGTGAGGTTCTTAGTCTTTCCATGGAGGACCTTGAAGGGCCTCACGATTAAAAGAGGTTGGATCCAACAATAGGGGGACCGTTGAGTAAGGTATGATTTAAATGTTTTCGAATATTTTTAGTAGAGTTTAAACTAGAGGTCGAATGATCTTAGACACTATTAAACCTCTCATGAGGAAGAGGATAATCTTCGAATGAATGGAGAACAGTGGCTCGCTTCGGCGATAAAATGGTTTCGCTGAGCGAGGCATCTCTTAAAATCCCAGATATCTCAAATAATAACCGCTCGAGTGATGAATAGTGCTCGCTCGAGCGATGAATAATAATCGCTCGAGTGATAAATAGTGCTCGCTCGAGCGAGGATTTACAACCGCTCGAGTGAGGTCAAGTGCTCGCTCTCGCGAGGCTAAATGACCGCTCGCACGAGGACTTCCTTCCAGCTCTCTAAATTCTTTTGGGTGTGATTCATGAAAATTGTGTTTTCTAGGGGTCTAAGGACTTTCTGAGTAAAACTGTGTCTCATACAATGTAGGTTCAACGTGGGTTGTTGCGCATAAGTTTCTACGAGAAAGGAACGCGTCGGATTGTGTTGAGGTAGGGAATATTTTTGAAACATGTGCATTATTTCGTCAATTCATATATGTAGTGTAATCCAATTAAATAGTCAAGTACTGCATGATCATTAGGAAAATGGGTGTGTGAGTAAGTTTCAAACGTGATAGTCCTGAGGTCCCCAGGGGACGAAAAATTGTAAAGTAAACATCTGAAGGATGTGATGGAATCAGGGGTATCCCAGGGATGCAGATGAAAACTAACAGTGAAGCGGAAGTAATGTGATAAGGCCTGATGTAATATAATTAGCACAATCACGGTGAATAACTATATGTAGAGCACATTCGATATTTTTATTATTTAAGGTTTGATTAGAATACCCCATCGACGTGACGGGATACCCACGACTGACTCGGCAGGATATCCGTGACCAGTATGGCGGCCAATCCGTACATTCATAGCACATCTCAGGGATGTAGATTTGAGAATAGACCCCGCCACCTATGAGAAAGGGGCTTGGGCAGTATTCCCAGAGAATACACATAACAACTGTCTAGTTAGACGACGATGGTGGGTATTCCATCGGGGCTCGATGCTATATTGCTCGGGGATTACTTAAGTTAAGATTTAAGTGATTAGGCCAAATTCACAACTAAACCAGTAAGGAGATTAAATAAAACCATGCAAAGTAACAGTCGAAATCATTATTTTTATTCCAGTTACTTGATAATTTATGCTTTTTAAAACTGCTGACATATGTGTGAAGGTTAATCTATATGTTCTTTTTATTTCCCTACGGAGCTAAGATGTATCTCACCCCCTTAGACTATATGTCGCAGGTCCAGGACTAGCGGTAGCAGAGACTTCTGGAGACGCTGATCCAGGGATTTCAGATTACGTGCCCACAGAAGAGTCAGAACCTCCTCCTGAGGAATTTTTCTAGGAAACCCACTGCATACTTTGAGAGTGAGTTGAGAGTATTAGGTACGGCTTGGTATGTCAAGCCTCTTTATTCGAATGTAATTAAATACCGTTTCTTTTGATAAAACGTCTGGGATGAACAGTTATCACTAATGGTTTGGGTAAGTTCTTATGCCCATGAATTGGCATGGGACAAGGACTGCCTTTTGAGACTATAATTATTTTATATATGAGAACTTGTTTAGAGTAGATACGTGCATCCTAATTATAGTTTTGGCTTGTATATACCAATGTATCATAAAGAATTCCAGGGCACGGCCTAGAGGGTCCTGCTGATGGCATAGATTTCGGGGTGCCGAAATTTGGGCTGTCATAGTTGGTATCAAAGCGTTTCTTTTTAGTTTTGGCAATCGCCAGAATATAGGGACTTCTGCTAATGAAACCGTGGTTTCTCATGCAGACCGTTATGTTTCCTAGAGGAAGAGGCCGCCCAGGGGTGATCATGATAGGAATTTACACAGTAGAGATGATTTCGTCTCGCCTACAAACAGGGTACCATTAGGAAACAGGGAGATTCCCGAGGGCAGTGGCCAAGGAGAAAACCAAAATCAAGCAGAAGATCAGGATCGAGATCGTCAGGATCAAAATCAGAGAGAACAAGATAGAGTGAGGGAGAGAAATGAAGAAAGAGAGGAGCATCAGAGAATGATGCACACAATGGAGACAATGGCAACTGCCATGGCACAAGGGACCTACACCACCAGTGGCCTCAGCATTTATCAAATTCAGAAGGATGAGACCTCCTAATTTTTCAGGACAGGCAGACACAATGGCAGCCGAAAATTGGCTGGGTGAAATGGAGAAGGTGTTTAGCGTACTGACATTCACAGAGGACGAGAGCGTCCGTTGGACAGCATATATGCTAGATGGAGAAGCTGGACCTTGGTGGAAATTCGTATAGCGAACTAGAGCACAAGAAACTCCAGATATGCCCTGGACTTGGGATGAATTCGTAGAAGAGTTCAATAAGCAATATTTTTCAGATGTTGTGAGAAATCAGATGGAGACCCAATTTTTGCAACTAATGCAAGGAAGGATGACCGTGAGAGAGTACGGAGTAGAATTTATGAGACTGGCTCGCTTCGCCCCAGACTACGTAATTTCAGATGTGATGAAAGTGAAGAGGTTCCAACAGGGTTTAAGGTCGGACATCCGAGGAGGGGTTGCGCCCTTCCAGCTGAAGACCTACGGAGAGGTAATGAGTAAGGCATTAGTAGTCGAAGAAGAAAATAATAGCCGATACCGTCAGAAGGAACAACAGGGAAGAGGAAGCATAGATCCAAGCAGGACGGGGAGTTATGAATCAGTACATAAGAAACCGAGGTTTGTAGCACCGAATCAGAGGCAACCGTTCCAGACAGGGTATGGGAGAGCCGCACAACAAACCACCCATCGAGGTTTCCCATTGCTGGCATCAGGGACACCGATGAGGTATGAGGGCCCTGCAATTTCTAACGGAGCTACAACTACACAAGGTTTTTCGAGAGCTGCTACTTCAACACCAAGGGAGACTTGTGCGAAGTGTGGCAAGTCCCACAAAACGGCGGATTGTAGGCAAGGAATGCGAGGCTGTTTTAAATGTGGCAAGATAGGCCACGTGATTAGAGATTTCCCTGAGGCAATTAAGGAAAAGACGGCCCCAGCTTCCATGCCACGACCTATTCAATCACGGAAGCCAATTGTTCAAGGGAGAGGCTACGCAGTTACCGCCTAGGAAGCAGGGAGTGTACATGACATCATCCAAGGTGAGATTTCTTTTAAATAAAGAATTTCAGTTTGATACCATTTTTGATAAAGAACGTGCATTCATTAGGACTGTGTAGAGAACCGTGTTGATGCGTTAGAAATTTCTAAATAAAGTATATGCTATGTACATATATGTATGTGTTATAGGTACGTTACAAGTTTAGGAAAAAGGGTGCTACGTAGCACATGACGCATGAGTGCTGATAGACCTAGGGTCTACCCACTCCTTCATCACCCCTAGATTTACAAAGAAGATGAAGATGGTTCTGGAGACACTGAACTTTGTGTTGTCAGTATCTATCCCAACGGGAGAATTAGTGGACACAGAGTTAGTCTGCAAATCGGTAGTAGTAAGCGTTCGAGATCACGTTGTCTACGAACTAGACGCACAATTAATATTATTGGACATGCAAGGATTCGACGTGATCCTTGGCATGGATTGGCTGTCCCATCATTGCGCAATAGTGGATTGCAAGAACAAGGTTGTTATTTTTCGACCTAACACGAGGAGATCGTTTCGATTTCGAGGAGAGAGATCGACACAGGTGCCACTCATCTCTGCAGTCAGAGCAGAACGTTTAATCAGAAAGGGGTGTAGCGGTTATTTGGCGTTCCTGAAGGAAGATAAAGAAGAAAAGAATGCTATCTCCAAGATAGTAGTAGTGCGAGAATTCGCAGACGTATTTCCAGAAGAATTGCCAGGATTACCCCCAGAAAGAGAAGTGGAATTCGTTATCGACCTAGCACCAGGAATGGAGCTTGTTTCAAAGGCACCTTACAGGATGGCTCTTGCAGAGTTGAAAGAATTGAAAGAACAGTTGCAATAACTCATGGATAAAGGATTCATAAGACCAAGCGTGTCTCCATGGGGAGCACCAGTTTTGTTTGTGAAAAAGAAAGATGGGTCGATGCGGTTGTGCATTGACTACCGTCAATTGAACAAACTCACCGTGAAGAATCGATATCCGTTGCCAAGAATAGATGACTTGTTCGATCAGTTGCAAGGAGCGAAATATTTTTCCAAGATCGATCTGAGATCTGGATACCAGCAGTTAAGAGTCAAGGCTGAGGACATTCAAAAAACGGTATTTAGAACACGATATGGACACTATGAATTTTTGGTGATGCCATTCGGATTGACGAACGCACCGATGTCGTTTATGGACTTAATGAATCGAGTGTTTAAACCACACCTAGACTCCTGCATTGTCGTGTTTGTTGAAGACATCCTGATTTACTCAAAATCGAAGACGGAGCATGAAGAACACTTACGAGTCGCTCTACAAACCTTGCATGAACACCAATTGTACGCCAAGCTCAGCAAATGTGAGCTCTGGCTAGAAGAGGTTAGCTTTTTGGGACATGTCGTCTCAAAGCATGGTGTCATAGTAGATCCCGCTAAGATCGAGGCAGTAGTGAACTGGGAGCAACCAAAGACCGTGACAAACGTTCAAAGTTTCCTTGGACTGGCAGGTTATTATCGATATTTCGTTGAGGGGTTTTCAAAGATATCGGGACCTCTTACGAGGCTTAGAGAACAATATCCCAAATTGTTCGAAATTGCCAACTAAATAGTTCTATTCAAATTGATGATATGTGATTGCGGGTAGTATGAAGTATATATATATATTTTTTCGAATGATTGAAATTTTCATTTTGAAAATTTTAGTATATTGATTCCAAGCAATGATAGAACCAACTTTTTGTTGAAATTTTAATATATAAAACTAGTAATGGGGGATTAGTAACCAGAAACGAGCAAAAGTATACCAGAAAAACGTTTCTGGGCTCTCTCGAGCGACCACTTATGTTCGCTCAAGCGAACCACATAAAATCACAGATTTCTCTCGCTCGAGCGATGACTATTGCTCGCTCGAGTGAGGCATTTTGACCGCTCGAGCGAGATATTATAACTGCTCGAGCGAGGTCAGAATATAAATATGGACGAACTTCTATTTCGTATTTCATCTTCACGCGAGAGCCAGCCGAGCGAGGGTTAGGGCTTTTACTTCGACCTCCAAGTTTTTTTTTCTGTCCGATTCAAGTCGGTTTCGGACGATCCGATCCGTTGAAAACTTTCAAAAAGGTGAAATCTTCGCTATTTTCTATTTTCTTTCAATTAGAAAATTTTCTTTTATCTAAATGACATCCCAAAGCCCTAACACCCAACCTAGGAAATGGGTGGCGATTCGATCGCCATCCTCACGCAATCAAGCGCCATAGACACCATCCACACCTCCTACCCCAATCCAATTAACTGAATGGTGGGGATCGAAAGTTTTTGAAAACGAATGGGAGATCCATCCCTCCTATTTTGGGGATCCGATGTCCCCCCAATGGACCTCGGATTTTCTTACAAACAACGGCTTACGACCACTATTGAACCCTTTTGGAGATCGGTACTATCCGAGGCTCGTCAAATTGTTTTACCAAACACTAAAGACCAATGCAACTAAGGACTCTATCCTCGTCACCATTGACGGCAAGGAACTGATTTTCGGCAGTGCCGATGTCTCCTCCGTCATGCATTGCCCCGACACCTACACACCAAACCCCCTTTCTCTACCACCTTTTTCTGGGAATGTAGGTTTCCCTACCATTATAGCCGACATTACCGGCGGTGCCACCGCATCAGGCCAATCCATCATTCGCTCCCAATTACCACCACGCATGTGGTTTCTTGATATTATTTTTAAGAAGAATCTATACCCGACCAGTCATGACCAAGAGAGCCACGAGACGATTTTGCGGGCTCTACACTCCGCTTTCCACAATAGGTGGTTTAGCGCTCTGATAGTGGTCATCAAGGGCATGGCGCATGCCCACAAAAGAAACCTAAGGGGTGCTATTCCCCCACCGATAAACCGTTTACCCTATGCACGATTGATTTCCCGACTCCTCGAATCACGACATGGGAAAGAGGGGTTTCAAATCAAAACAAATGAAATCGCGCTCACCGACAACATCATCCCATACCTCGCCCAAGATTTAAGTTGAAATTTAAAGAGCCTCCAAACTAGTATCAACAAGAAGAGAGATCGCCAAATTTCCCGAGAAGCCACACAATAAACACCGGTGACTCCTACTGCCCCCTCTACTTCATCTTCACAGCCCCTACCACCACCGACGCCGACATGATGCGAGAGATCCTCCAGCAGGGGCGGGAGATCAGGCTGCATCTGAGGTTCCAGGAGGCGCTACTCATAGACCTCATGGGCCATGTGTATCCGCAGTCATACAAGGAGCACGTCAGTGCCATGAAGGGCGCTATTTTTGAAACATCTAGCTCGGGCCCTGCTACGAGGAGCACTACAGTGGGTGCCACTGCCGCCAGGGTGGTTGTCGAGGATGAGGATGATGAGGACGACGATGATGAGGAGGATGATGAAGAGTATGAGCAGAGTGACGACTAGGTCATCCTCTTTCTTATTGGTTGTTGTTTTGTGTTTTGTGATCTTCAATGTCATTATTATAAATTTTTTTTTGGTGACAAATTTTGTTAAGAAAAATCGTGACAATGCCTGGAGCGGTATAAAGAGAGACTTAATAGGGATATGCATAAATTTAAAATTTAATGAATCTAATTGGTACAATGTGTACGTATATTGATTGTATAATAGTAACTAAATCCTGGTGTAGGTTCGCATAAATTGGAGTAGAATGAGTGCCAGTCTGCTTGTGAATTTAACCTTTAAGAGGGTTATAAAATAATTAAGATAACCGATATGATTACTTTCTCAGGTTATGTAGATTAAAGAAAATTCCCCATGCAAGTATGATATGGGGTCTTTGAACCATATGCTGCATGATCCGATTTCGATTTGTTGGGTGTGTTGTTACGAATGAATTTTTTTTGTGTTAGATATAATATTTTTTGTTTCCTAGTGGGTCGTCAATTTTCGAGGACGAAATTTTTTAAGGTGGAGTGAATGTCATAACCTCGGATTTTTGAGAACCATACACATCACATACCATGCACAGTACCACACTTCATACGCAAGTATTAGTGTCTCACAAGGAAACCAAATTAAAACTACATATACACACTTACTGTGTATATGTGAAATTTTGTAGCTTTCACTATATAAGTGAAAGTGGGGAGGAGAGTTTCTCCTACGTAACCTAAATCAACCTAGATAGAAAGAAGGAAAAATAGAGAGAAAAAGGAGAGAGTTTAGAGGAGAAGGTTTACAAAAGAGGTGAGGTTCTTAGTCTTTCCATGGAGGACCTTGAAGGGCCTCACGATTAAAAGAAGTTGGATCAAACAATAGGGGGACTATTGAGTAAGGTATGATTTAAATATTTTTGAATATTTTTAGTAGAGTTTAAACTAGGGGTCGAATGATCTTAGACACTATTAAACCTCTCATGAGGAAGAGGATAATCTCCGAATGAATGGAGAACATGCACCGTTTCGTGGCTCGCTCGAGCAGTAAAAATGGCTCGCTCGAGCGAGGCATCTCTGAAAATCCCAGATATCTCAAATAATAACCGCTCGAGCGATGAATAGTACTCGCTCGAGCGATGAATAATAATCGCTCAAGCGATAAATAGTGCTCGCTCGAGCGATGAATAGTGACCGCTAGAGCGAGGATTTACAACCGCTCGAGCGAGGTCAAGTGCTCGCTCGCGCGAGGCTAAATGACTGCTCACGCGAGGACTTCCTTCCAGCTCTCTAAATTCTTTTGGGTGTGATTCATGAAAAATGTGTTTTCAAGGGGTCTAAGGACTTTCTAAGTAAAACTGTGTCTTATACAATGTAGGTTCAACGTGGGTTGTTGCACATAAGTTTCTATGAGAAAGGAACGCGTCGGATTGTGTTGAAGTAGGGAATATTCTTGAAACATGTGCATTATTCCGTCAATTCATATATGTAGTGTAATCCAATTAAATAGTTAAGTATTGCATGATCATTATGAAAATGGGTGTGTGAGTAAGTTTCAGTATGGTTCATAGAGGGAAAATCGTAAAAGATAATTCTTTAGTTTTATCGTTTTGTTGCAAAATCGTAAATGACAATTTTATATCCTCATATTGCTCACTCTTATGACTTAGCAGACTTGACGGATGATTCTGTGAAAAATATGATTATTTACTTTTTTCCTTTGAGTGACTTCTTTTGGAGAATCATAAATTATGATTCTTTGGCTTTCATAGTCTTTCACTCTTGAAAATCGTAAAATAGCAGTTTTTCATTATGTTCAGTATGCAGGGCTTCGTCTTTCCGTTATATTGTCATTCTTTATTGCTTTTTGAGTTCCTTTTGATGAATATTAACATTTAGGCTCTATTTTAATATTTATCTCTAATATTTGCACATCAGTAAGTTATTAGTAGCAAACTAAAGCCTAGCATCACTAAGTTAAGGGTGATAAAATAGTAAATTATGTGACTGATCACACCTCCAAACTTAAGTTTTGCTAGTCCCTAGCAAACAAGGAAACATAAAATATCTAGGCTATGAAATTAAAATGCCACTTTCATAGGGAGCACGATTGCATTTAGCGGATGCAACATGCCTTTAAACTCTTAGGTGATCCCTAGTGGAGGAGTTGTAGTCTCCTGAAGGTTTTCAGTGAAGTTACCTACAAACTTCCAAATATATTTTTGGGTTTAAAATTTTTTTTTTCAAAACTAAAAATTCCAAATATAGATTTTTATATACTAATTACTCAGTCATTCATTATTTTTTTTTCAAAAAATTTCAAATATTTTATCCTTAGCTTTCCATTATCACAATCATCCTCCATCAGAACTCAATAATTTCAATTCGATATAGCGTGAACTGTGTGTACATCAGTGAAAAGTTTGTTCATCATAAATTTTTGTAAGCTGCAGCTTTTAGAAAATATTTTCATCCAAACTCTTATTTATTGGCATACTCTTAAAAATAATAAAAAAATTTTGGGTTCTCACAATATTTGTAGATATATATGCAAATCTCATCAGTTAATTAACGAAGAAGATAATCTCATGGAAATGATATATAATCAATTCTATTTATATAACTTCTTCATTTATTCATAGTATCTATTTTATATATTTCTACTAGACTCATATTCCTATAAATCGTAAATCACAAAGGTCTTTCCTTCGGCTTGTAATGGGGCTTTGGGTTTTCAGAAGGTTTCAAAGAAAAAAGGTAAAGAGGATTCAAAATTATTTATGAGAATTTAGCTCTTCCTTCTCTTCTTCTTCTATATTTTTCAGCTTCAGTAAGTATCCTTATTTTGGATAACTTCTTTCCATTTCTTTTCTTAGTATAAATCATAGTTTCTTTTTCAGTTGGAAGCTATTTGCTTCTCTTTTTCATAGAATTGCCTTTTACGATTTCTTTTCCTTTTTTGTTCTTTTTTTTTTCTTTTCCCATATTTTCATACGATTGTATTTCTTTTTTCTTGTACTCTTTTTAGCAGATCCTTTATCTGTTATGTGCATACTCCTTTCACTCCCTCTTCTCCTCTTCTTTACATTCTAAACTCTAAAAAATTGTAAGGGTCAAGGATAGAAAGCTTTGGGCAGTACATATGATTAAAGGTTTATAAAATTTTGGTACAAAAAAATTCAGTTTTAGGCTTTTAATATAGGTTCAAAAGATAAAAATATTATGAGATTTTGGCTTTTTAGCTCTGGTGTAATAAAAGATGGCTTTTGTTCATTTTCACGATTTAGTAATATGGATTTTTTTATTACTTTGCTATATTCATTAGACAGTTCTAAACAAATAAGTCATCATATTTACAGAATATCTTAATTCTGAGTTCAACATTATGGGATTTCAAATAGTAGAGAAGTTCAAAGAAATTTAGCATGAATAAAAACAGTCTCTCTTTCTTAGAATAAAAGAGGAATTATACTCTGTAGCTCATTGGTTATATGATTTTGAAACTATAATCTAAAATATTTATAGTTTAGATCAATTGTATAGTTTCAAACATTCTCCTGATACAGTGTTCTAGAGATGCTTTACTTTGAATTGCAACTATTTTTATTTTGATTTTTGAACTATTACTATGATGGATTGCTAAGAATTTCGGATTTTCATATTTTTTTTATTATCATAATTCTCATATAATGATTAACTAACTAAAAAAAACTCGAAAGAAAAAGACTATACTGATATATTATATTTTTTAAAATTGATTTTGATATGTATCCCCCTAAACTTAAATAAGACAATGTCCTCATTGTGCAAAATAGGGGACACACAGGAAAAATTGTAATAGTTGACAAAACTATGCTTTACTCGATAAGTCACACTATATCTGTCACACAAATAATTGGAATTTTTTTTTTTAAATAATAAAATAGCTCAACACACAATTTGGTAATGATGCATCAACATGTGTGACACATAAGGGTGTAAACTATTTTGACCCAAAACCTAGTAAACAAAAAGGTTGCCTCGGCACCTGAGGCAAGCACGTGTGGTTGCATTGGCAATGTGAGGCAAGCACTTTCCCTCGGCCACCTGAGGCAAGCAAAGTATGTTGCCTCAGCACTTGAGGCAACCATTTTTACTTATTTAATTAATTTCTAAGTGGGCTTATACACTCAACTTGTGTATTCGCTTTAAATGCAATCTAAAGCCTCTTTTGGCTTATAGGCATATACACTTAAAAACCAGTACAAGCTTTACATAAAATTCTAGCCCCAAACAGCTTGTAAGCTATTTTAATTCGTAGCAGCATTCACACAATCCAATGACTAATACACTTGGAATTGTATTAGTGTTGTACTTAAGCAAAAAGCCCATTTTGGCTTATTTGATAGTACACCATGCCATGGTGTGTAAGGTTATGCAGGGTATCCCAGCCAAGCCAGCCATATATATATTCGCCTAATATGTACCCAATGCAAAACCTTGTTGGTTTATATGGTGATACAAATAAGAGGCTGTGTAGGCACCATATGGAATCCAAACCCTTGTTGCCTCCTAATACAAATCTCGCCAGCTTCCCTCCACACATGCATGAGTCATGTTTCGACTCCATGCACACAAGCTGGGAGAAAATACTATGAAACAACAAGGGAGTCTCCTTCTTCCTCCTTTCAATTCCATCGCAAACATCTCGACACTTGTAATAAACAAAAAGACCATGCAAAATGATCCTATAACAGAAACAAATTCCCTTCTTATAAGCTTAAACTCTCGACAGATTCGCACCTCTTCAAACCATTGAATCCGAACCTTGGTTTCGGAAACATAAATCACCGTGTGACCTGTGATTCGAGTAAGCGTATTTCAAAAGCAATCGCTGTCAGAGACTTCTTGCAGACCGAGTTCTTACGAGCTCCGTCACCGACACACGCTCGATGGCATTGCATTACAACACGATTCTTCCGAAAGGCATGCCTGAAACGAATAGATTTCCTAGACTAGGTTCGTTTCAATAGTTCATTTAGAGATACTATGCATCTATGGTGTCGATTCCCTGAGATTGAATCGACAGTACAATGAATCATTGTGACAGCCCGAATTTCGACACCTCGAAACCCATGCCATTAGCACGATCATCTTGACCATGCCCCTTGGCTCAGCACGAAACACTGGTATATCAAGCAATAGAAATAAACTAAAAATGATAACAATTACTACAAAAATAATTCACTATTTAAATACTGATCAAAAGACGGTTCTACCTTCATGCCCCTGCATGAATGGAGAACCGATCCGAACCATCGATGATTGCCAATCATCACAAATGGTTTGCCCCAAAAGAATAATCCCAACATTTAATTACATTGTTTAACGAAAACTAGGCTTGACATACCAAGCCGTACCAAAGAAGCTCACAAAAACTCTCAAAGATGCACAACGGAGTCCTCTAGAAGAAGTCCTAAGGAGGTGGCTCCAACTCGTCACCAGGCGCAAGGTTGGACTCACCAGGGTCAACGTCCCCTGAAGCCTCAGCAGCTGCTAATAGTGGACCTGCGACATATAGTCTAAGGGGTGAGCTACATCTTAGCTCAATAGGGAACAAACACAGTGAACATATAGATTAAAACCTCACATATATTCCATGATATTCTAAGCATGATGTAACTTTGCAGATATTGCAAAAAACAGTTGAAAAGCTAGCAATTTATGATCACATTTTACTGGTAGTTTACACATGTCTTTTAATTTATCATGAATGACACTAAATAGGCCTAAAGCAAAACTTAACCATTCAACTTAAGTAATTCCCGAGCAATATAGCATCGAGCCCCGATGAGATACCCTTCATCGTCATCTATATAGACAGTTTTTTTAACGTATTTCCTGGGAATACAAATAGTATCCAAGCCCCTTTCCCCTGGGGATCAGTGGCGGGGTTTCAACTTATCTCAATTCAACACCCCTGAGGTGTGCTTACTGTGTACGGATAAGCCTCTGCACTGGCTTACGATTTCACCGCTGTATCGGTCACGGATATCCTGTCGCGTCAGTCGTGGGTATCTCGCCACATCGGTGGGTATCCCGTCACGTCGGTGGGGTATCCTATCAAACCTCAATTAACAAAAATATCAGGTGCTTTACATGTAGTTATTCACTGTGTAAGTGTGGTATCTTATATCAGTTAGGCCCTATCAGACATTATTCAATCTTAGATACATCCCTGGTATGTATCTATTCACTTGCATCACACCTGATGCTCTTATTACTTCTCTTCCTCATCCCCTGGGGATGGCTCATTTTTAGATGCTCTTATTGGTGTCACACACACACACTTTTCACAAAACTTTAAGCAATAAAACAGTTTTCAATTTGATTCTATATCACTACATACATGCTCTTGCGAATTAAAGTACATGTTCAAGGCGTTCCCTATCTCAAGTCTCTGATAAATCACGCATCAAGGTCCCACGTGGCTCTTTGTGCCCAAGTTCACACGTACTACCTATGGTACGACATAACACATGCAACTCATCATTAAAAATATAACAAGGAAGGTCCAAGACCCCCCTGAGAATCTTGAAGTCAAACTAAAAGTCAACAAAAACTGGCACAGTCGATTAATCGAACTCCAAAGTCGATTAATCGAATCTGATTCGATTAATTGATTCCCAAAATTGATTAATCAAAATTCAAAATCGATTAATCGATTCCCAAAATCGATTAATTGAGATTCCCATTCGATTAATCGAATCCTAATTCGATTAATCGAAATTCTCTACTCTATCCATTTGATTCTCAATTCGAGTAATCGAATTTCCAAAATCGATTAATTGATCCCAAATCGATTAATCGAAATTCAAAATCGATTAATCAAAATCCCATTTTGATTAGTCGATTTCCCCAGGTCCTTTTCCTCCATCCACTGGAGGTTCTCAGTCAATTAATCGACACCAAAATCGATTAATCAAAAATCAAAGTCGATTAATCGAAACTCAGTTAATCGAATTCGAGTTCTTTGACTTTTCAACTTCCTGGCGAAAATCGATTAATCGAATTGGCCAGATTCAGCCCCTTTTTGGGCTGTTCTTCCCAATCTTTTCCTACTCTTTTTCCTTCATTTTTCTAAGCCTTTATCCTATAGTTTAAACCATTCTTAACTACAATCTAAACCTTCAATCTATGCATTTAATATACAAGAATTTTACCTTCAATCAATCTCCAATTGATTAGGTTGAGTGGTTGGAAAGGCTAGGGTTTCCAGCTTTGCTTCTAGCGGATCCCTCGCGTCGAATCCGGCGTTAAATGCTCAAATCCCCCTTCTAATCAGTTGCAATATCTCCTCGATCACTCACCCTTCTTCACTCCTCTCTCTCTCTCTTCTTAACTCTCTCCAACAACTCAAACAAAAGAGAAACTAGGGCTATTAAACCCTTTTATCTCCCCTCTAACTTGTGTATTGAGCACATGAACCAGAAATAGGTGTCTGTGACTCCAGATTAATCTCACCCTCCACACATTCATTTAAGTTCTCACATCTCATCCGTTCATCATATCCTACGTCAACTAGTGAACTCTTACATGGTCAAACCTATGACCAGTCGAGCACGGATCTCGAGGTCACTGTTTAACGCATAATTTTTTGGGATATTACATCCTCCCCACCTTGGGAATTTTCGTCATCGAAAATAACCCAAAGGTGCGTCGGACTGCCCCCCCCCACTCTCAGGTGAGGTGGTCTAGTTATTTAACACAACATAGCACAGAGATACAAATAGCATAAAAATAATAGTCGTAGCAATTTAACAAGATATGTATATTGATTAACAATAATTTGTACAAACTGGTTACATTAATTGAAATCACAGTACAACAAAAAGTTTTCTATACAACCAAAAGAGAAAATAGGGAATGGCAGTCCAAGGCTCATGCCGTCCCCTCTCCAGGCTGGTCCGGTCGGAGCAGCTCCATCCCGGGCGGAGCTATGTGGCGGTCACTGGAGCCGGGCTGGGTGGTCGGGAGGTAACGGCTGCCGTGTTCGTGTGGCTCCTCCGGGGTGGATGGCTGGTCGTAAGGACGGTGGTGGTTGTGGCGTCTCGTCCGGGAAGTGGTGCGAAGTGGAAGTACTAGCGTCGTGACGCGGGCGGAATGCGATCGGTGGAAGGTGGAAGGTCCGGCGGCCCACACCGCCTCCTCAGCTAACTGTCGCTGGTAATCCTGTGGGTAGATATGCCTCATGGTGTGGTACATGAGGAAATCCATCCGGTGGTTCATGCGTACGTTGTTGGCCTCCATACGAGCCAACACGTCCTCTATAGTAATGCTTGGAAGGAGCTGCTGTGTCGACAACGGAGAACGCTTGTCGCCGAGCTGGTCCGGATGGGGTGTAGCTGCTGTGGTAGTAGGTGGAATGGTAGGCTGGCTCACAGCAGGTGGAATAACAGGTGGAGCCTCCCCCACTGGTGGTGCTCCGTCTGCGAGTAGGTCCAGCTGTGGTGGTGGGGGTGGTGGTGGTGCTGCGCCCTCAATCGCGCTTCATTACTGGTAAGGCCTTCTTCAAGGTTGTAACTTCGGTTCCCACGAGGAGTGTGAAACTGCTTAATCTTGTCCGCCGCCCGCACCTCGTGAGATTGGCACGCCGGGCGGCGTGAATAGTTTCTCAATATGCTCGAGATGAGCTGAGCATAGGGCATTTTTTCTTTGGGCCTTAGGTTGCCCTTCATTAGCTTGCCCTTCATGTACCTCATCCCCCCGAGGATGATTATGGTGGCATCGAACCACCGGCCCTTGTAGGCCGCATACAGTGCTTGTTGAACCAAGTCTACCCGCTCGGTATCGTGTCACATTGGGTAGAGGTTGCACTTGATGATGGAGTCGAGCATCCACATATACAGAGGTAAGTCTACCGTCCGAATTACGATGCCCGAACCCCTCTTCCCCTTGGTCATGTCGCGGATGATCTCCTCGACATTCACCTCCTCTGGAAACGGTGGGAATAGGGTAGTCTCAGGGACAAAGTCCAAATGGCACTCGAGTGCCTCATGGACGTGGCGACGTGTAATGGTGTAGTCTCGACCCTCTATCTTGGTCAAGACCACGTCGTCAGTAGGTCCATCGGTAAGGCCCTGGTAAAACAATCGAACCAACCGAGGGTAGTAGGTCCCACAGGTCGGTTTCAAAAGATTGCCGAGTCCGGCATTTTCAAGGTACCTACGAGCCCAATTGGTCTCGCCTTATACATTAGGGTTTGTGAATAGGGTTAGGTCGATAATGAAATTGACCCCAATGGTCTTAGCCGCCCACCACTCGTTGGGTTGAACCACATTGGTGGGGTGGTGGCATAGGTGTGGATTCACGTGAAGGTTCACGCAAAGATGCGCCCGTCGACCCGGACGTGGTGTCCGATGCCGATGGCAATGGGGTTCTCACGGGTGATGGGGTAGGTGGTGGCGGTGCGACGTTTTTACGCCGAACCGGTAGTTTGGAGGTTGCCTTCTTCGAAGACAAACGGGTTTTGGGCGGCATTTTGGTGAAAATTCAAGAAAACTAGGGTTTCTCTAACTCAAATTGAAGAAAAAACGCAAATTTAGGGTTTACTGTAGGTTTTGGATGCGATGGTACTCGAATCCGATCCGAAATTGATGGAAAAATGCAAACCCTAGAGTGCTCGGTTAGTTGGAGAAGAGGAAGAAGAAATGGGGCCCAAATGCAGAAAACCCAAATGATTCGAATGGGGAGTAAAATCCCTAAACTTATATATATATATATAGGTTCAGATTCAATTAATCGATTTCTCAAAGTCGATTAATCGAATTGCTAAACTAGCTAAGGTGCCCGAAATCGATTAATCAATTTCCAAAATCGATTAGTCGAAATACAAAATCGATTAATCGAAATCCATTTTGATTAATCGAAATCGTAGCCATTTAAAATTTCAAAATTTGGAGCTCACTGGTGTTAGCCAATCGATTAATCGAAACTCATTTCGATTAATCAAATGTTACTTCGATTAGTCGAAATCGTATGGCCTTTTGAATTTTGCCAAATTCCCTCAATAACTCGATTAGTCAAATTTTCCAATTCGATTAATCGAATTTATAAATCGATTAATCGAATTTGTCATCGATTAATCGAAATTGCATATTTTTTCAAATTTTTATCTAAAATCCCTTAAGTTATTCGATTAATCGAATCTCAAGATCGATTAATCAAAATCGAAATTCGATTAATCGAAACCTAGATCGATTAGTCGAATTCAACATAACCTTAAATCCTTCAAATATCAGGCTCACTGGCCTCTGCCAGTCGATTAATCGAATTCCACTTTCGATTAATCGAATTCCAAAATCAATTAATCGATTCCCCTCAATTAATCAAAATTTCTCAAATTTTTCATCTGTCAAAATTTTTCCTCACTGGCTGATGCCAGTCGATTAGTCGACCAAAACTCGATTAATCAAGTCCTCAAATCGATTAATCGATTTGAAAATCGATTAATCCGTTTTACCCGACTTCTCGAATTCTGTTGTTTCCTTTTTGTCCTTTATTTCCATGGTGATATTTATCTTAAAATTGTTCGGATTCTCATTGAATATATTGACCAACTGGTCATCATTGAATTACATGGACGATGAGAATCCGCAACCATTCTTGCGGTGTTACAATTTGGTACTCAGCTCGTTGTAAACAAGTCAGGGTATTGTTCCTTCACATCGGTCTCTCGTTCCCACATAGCCTCTTTGGTCGGATGATTCTTCCATTGAACAAGCACTAAGGGGATAACTTTTATACGTGGTACTTGTTCCTTTCGGTCCAAGATCTCCACCGGTTCTTTTATCATGCTCATGTCCTCACACATCTCCAAAGGTTGACTTTCTAACACATGAGATGGATCATTCACGTACTTCCTGAGCATCGATACGTGGAAAACATTATGCACCCGATCGTATAACGATGGTAATCCAATGCGGCAAGCAACTTTGCCTACGCGACCCAAAATTTTAAATGGTCCAAGATAACAGGGACTTAACTTCCCTCGCTTGTCGAACCTCATCACGCCTTTCATAGGCGACACTTTCACAAACACGTGTTCACCCACTTTATAGTGGACACTAGTCCGCTTGATGTCGGCATAACTTTTCTGTCTGTTCTGTGCTGACTTCAGCCTTTCTCTGATTATACGTACGACGGTGGCGTTGTCTTCAAGTAGTTCTGGCCCCAAAATAAACTTCTCACCCTTTTCTTCCCAGTTGATGGGTGATTTACATCGTCGTCCATACAGAGCTTCATACGGTGCCATGCCAATGCTCGTTTGGAAACTGTTGTTGTATGCGAATTCGATCAATGGTAGATACTGATCCCAATATCCTTGCATATCTAGCATGCACGCTCTGAGCATGTCCTCTATTACTTGGTTCACTTGCTCTGTCTGCCCATCAGTTTGAGGATGGAAAGCTGAACTAAAATCTAGTCGCGTTCCCATTCCTTCTTGAAATTTCTTCCAAAACTTGGACGTATACAGTGGGCCATGATCTGAAACTATGCTGCTCGAAATCCCATGTAATCTTACGATCTCCTTCATGTATAAGTCTGCCAGTCTTCCTGTCGTATACATCATATTGTAAGGTAAAAAGTGCGCGCTGATTTGGTCAATCGATCCACGACTACCCAAATGGCATTGTGTCTCTTGGCAGTATGCGGTAATCCAACAATGAAATCCATAGAGATCGATTCCCACTTCCATTCTGGTATTGGTAAAGGCTACAATAGTCCAGTAAGATGCCTATGGTCAATATTCACCTGCTGACAGGTCAAACACCGTGACACGTATTCGGCCACATCTTGCTTCAAACCTCTCCACCAATAGTTCTTTTTCAAGTCTTGGTACATCTTGGTGCTACCAGGATGAATTGCATAATTTGACTTGTGGGCTTCATCAAGAATCGTTCGTCTTAGATAGGCGTTATCCGGAATGTAGAGACGGTCCTTGAACACTAAAGAACCATTTTCTTTCACTGAGAAGTCCGGCCTGATGCCTTCAATCATGTCTTGATGAATCTTTGTTAACGTCGGATCTTTCATCTGTAGATCGTGGATATGCTCAAATATTACTGGTCTCACTGAGATGTTAGCCAAAAAGGATCCTGTAGCTTTCGACTCAATGTTTGCATCATAGAGTGTCAGGTCTTCCAATAATTTCCATCGGTGCATACCCAAAATCAAACAAGCTAACTGAGATGAACTCTTCCGACTTAAGGCATCGGCCGCTACGTTAGCCTTGCCTTGATGGTACTGTATAGAACAATCATAGTCCTTGAGGAACTCCATCCATCTGTGCTGTCTCATGTTGAGCTCCTTCTATGTAAATAGGTATTTGAGGCTCTTATGATCGGTGAAAATTTCAAATGTCTCACCATATAAGTAATGTCTCCAAATCTTCAGCGCAAAAATGACTGCTGCTAGCTCCAAGTCATGAGTCGGGTAATTTTTCTCATGTTCTTTCAGGTGTCTTGATCGGTAAGCTATCACCTTCTTGTGTTGGTTGAGCACGCAACCCAAACCATTGTATGACGCATCGCTGTGCACTGTGTATCCTCCACTGCCTGAAGGAATTGCTAGCACTGGAGCTGAAGTGAGTCTCGTCTTGAGTTCTTGAAAACTCTTCTCGCATGCCTCACTCCACTTAAACCTTGAATTCTTTCGTGTCAGCTTCGTGAGAGGTCCCGATATCTTTGAAAACCCCTCGACGAAGCATCGATAATAGCCTGCTAACCCAAGAAAACTTCGGACATCGATCACTGTCTTTGGTTGCTCCCATTTAACCACTGCTTCTATCTTTGCTGGATCAACAGTAACACCGTGCTTTGAGACAACATATCTCAAAAAGCTAACCTCTTCCAACCAGAACTCACATTTGCTGAGTTTGGCGTACAATTGGTGTTCACGTAGCGTATGTAGAGCAATCCTCAAATGTTCTTCGTGTTCCATCTTGGATTTGGAGTATATCAAAATATCATCAACGAACACTACGACGCAGGAGTCCAGGTGTGGTTTAAACACCCGATTCATCAGATCCATAAATGACGCCGGAGCATTGGTCAACCCAAATGGCATCACAAGGAATTCATAGTGTCCATACCGTGTCCTCAAAGCTATCTTCTGGATGTCCTCTGCCTTGACCCTCAACTGATGGTATCCAGATCTCAGGTCGATCTTGGAAAAATACCTCGCTCCTTGCAGTTGATCAAACAGATCGTCAATTCTAGGGTAGCGGTTCTTCACAGTGAGTTTGTTCAGTTGTCGATAGTCAATGCATAGACGGAGACACGCTCAGTCTGACAAACCCTTTGTCCATGAGCTCTTGTAGTTGCTCTTTCAACTCCTTCAACTCAGTCGGAGCCATTCTATATGGTGCTTTTGAAATAGGTTCTGTTCCCGGTGCTAAGTCAATGACGAATTCTACTTCTCTCTCTGGAGGTAATCCAGACAATTCCTCTGGAAAGACGTCGGCGAAGTCTCGCACAACTGCTATCTTAGAGATGACGTTATTTTCTTCCTTGTCCTCCTTTAAGAAAGCCAAGTATCCACTGCAACCCTTTTTGATCATTCGTTCGGCCCTTACTGCTGAGATCAGTGGCATATGTGATGACCTCACTCCTTGAAATCGAAATGATCGTCTCGTGTTGGGTCTGAAGATGACAACCTTGTTCTTGCAATCTACCGTTGCACAATGTTGTGCCAACCAGTCCATGCCAAGAATCACATCAAACCCTTGCATGTCCAGCAGTATCAACTTTGCCTCCAATTCATGCACATCCAGGTCTTGAATTGCTACGATGACGGATTTGCAAGCTAGCTCCGTGTCCACTAACTCTCCAGTCGGAATAGACACAGATAGGACAAAGTCCAATGCCTCTGGAATAATCTTCATTCTCTTGGCAAATCGTGGAGTGGCGAATGAGTGGGTAGACCCTGGGTCTATCAACACTCTAGCGTCATATCCAACGAAACATCCTTTCTCATATACAGTTAGCGTACCTATAGTATACATACATACATGCAATAAATTACATATCAATTTACACCCCTAATTCACATATAAATTCAATGTTTAGAAAAAGAAACTCACCTTGGATGACCGTGCGGTCATAGGCTCTTCCATGAACGACCGACTTAGTGCTTTAATGGGTCGTGGCGGCCAGAATCAAGCCGTCTTCCCTTTATCAACCTCGGGGCAATCCTTGATCAAGTGGCCCACCTTGCCACATCGGAAACAACCCCTGGTTCTCATTCTGCAATCCACGGTCCTATGAGGCTTGCCACACTTAGCACATGTCTCTCGAGGCACGGAAGAAACTGTACGAGAACCCTGTGTGACGATAGCGCCAGTAGACATGGCATGACTCTCATAGCGTAAAGGTCTCCTCGACGCAAGTAGCGGAAATCTCTGTTGGTTGCTCTGTTGTGCCGGTCTTTCGAAACCCCCTTGGAACCGTGGTTTCTGATTTTGGGCCACAAACCTCAGCTTTTTGTTCGCCGGTTCGTAGTTCCCCGTTCTTCCTTGATCATTGATTCCTCTTTGTTGCTCTCTCTATCTATATCTATTATTATTCTCCTCTTCCACAACAAGTGCCTTGCTCATGACCTCTTCATAGGTCCTCAGCTGAAATGGAGCTACTCCTCCCCTAACCTCAGGCTTCAAACCTTGCTGAAACCTCTTCGCCTTCATCATGTCGGTGGCGACATAATCCGGAGCAAAACAGGCAAGTCGTAGAAATTCCACTCCGTACTCTCTCACACTCATCCTCTCTTGCACCAATTGTAGGAATTGAATCTCCATCTGATTCCTTATCACCTCTGGAAAATACTGTTTGTTGAACTTCTCAACAAACTCCTCCCAAGTCTAAGGCAACTCTGGGGTCTCCTGAGCCCTAGTCCGTATCACGGACTTCCACCAAGGCCCAACCTCCCCATCTAGCATGTAGGCTGCCCATCGTACACTCTCATCCTCCGTGCATGTCAACACGCTGAATACTTTCTCCATCTCCATTAACCAAATTTCTGCTGCCATAGTGTCTGCCTACCCAGAAAATGTAGGAGGTCTCATCCTCCGGAACTCAATAAAAGACGAAGGCACAGGCAATGTGGGTCCTACAGGTGGTGTAGGTGGTTGCTGCTCTCTCGCTGCATGAGCTGATAAGGATGCGGCTTGTTGTGCCATGGCAGGTGCCATGGTCTCCATGGTGTGCATCATCCTTTGGCGCTCCTCTTTATCTTCCTGTCTCTCTCTCACCCTCTCTTGCTCTCGCTGATCTCGATCCTGACGATCTCGATCCTCATCCTCTTGTTGTCTACTACTGCTGCCCCCTGGGGCCTCATTACCTCCTAAGGGTACTCGATTAGTAGGAGAGATGTAACCATCTCCACTACGCAAACTTCTCTGCTGGCCTCCTCTCGGTCGGCCTCTTCCCCTAGATGACATTGACGGCTGCATTTGAAACTAAAGTTTCGTTAGTAGAAGTCCCTATGTTCTGACAAAAGAATGATTGTTAGAATTGCCAAAAGAAATGGCTTTGATACCAACTATGATAGCCCAAATTTTGGCACCCCGAAACCCGTGCCATTAGCACGATCATCTTGACCATGCCCCTTGGCTCAGCACGGAACACTGGTATATCAACCAATAGAAATAAACTAAAAATGATAACAATTACTACGAAAATAATTCACTATTTAAATACTGATCAAAAGATGGTTCTACCTTCATGTCCCTGCATGAATGGAGAACCGATTCGAATCATCGATGATTGCCAATCATCACAAATGGTTCGCCCTAAAAGAATAATCCCAACATTTAATTACATTGTTTAATGAAAACTAGTCTTGACATACCAAGCCGTACCAAAGAAGCTCACAAAAACTCTCAAAGATGCACAACGGAGTCCTCTAGAAAAAGTCCTCAGGAGGAGGCTCCAACTCGTCACCAGGCGCAAGGTCGGACTCACCAGGGTCAACGTCCCCTGAAGCCTCAGCAGCTGCTAATAGTGGCCTGCGACGTATAGTCTAAGGGGTGAGCTACATCCTAGCTCAATAGGGAACAAACACAGTGAACATATAGATTAAAACCTCACATATATTCCATGATATTCTAAGCATGATGTAACCATGCAGATATTGCAAAAAATAGTTGAAAAGCTAGCAATTTATGATCACATTTAACTGGTAGTTTACACATGTCTTTTAATTTATCATAAATGACACTGAATAGGCCTAAAGCAAAACTTAACCTTTCAACTTAAGTAATTCCCGAGCAATATAGCATTGAGCCCTGATGAGATACCCTTCATCGTCATCTATATAGACAGTTTTTTTAACGTATTCCCTGGGAATACAAATAGTACCCAAGCCCCTTTCCCCTGGAGATCGATGGCGGGGTTTCAACTTATCTCAATTCAACACCCGGGCAGCTTACGGTTTCGCCACCGTATCGGTCACAGATATCCTGCCGCATCAGTCGTGGGTATCCCGCCACGTCGGTGGGGTATCCTATCAAACCTCAAAAATATTAGGTGCTTTACATATAGTTATTCACCGTGTAAGTGTGGTATCTTATATCAGTTAGGCCCTATCAGACATTATTCAATCTTAGATACATCCCTGGGATGTATTTATTCACTTGCATCACACCTGATGCTCTTATTACTTCTCTTCCTCAGCCCCTGGGGATGGCTCATTTTTAGATGCTCTTATTGGTGTCACACACACACACACACTTTCCACAAAACTTTAAGCAATAAAACAGTTTTCAATTTGATTCTATATCACTACATACATGCTCTTGCGAATTAAAGTACATGTTCAAGGTGTTCCGTACCTCAAGTCTCTGATAAATCACGCATCAAGGTCCCACGTGGCTCCTTGTGCCCAAGTTCACACGTATTACCTATGGTACGACATAACACATGCAACTCATCATTAAAAATATAACAAGGAAGGTCCAAGACCCCCCCAAGTATCTTGAAGTTAAACTAAACGTCAACAAAAACTGGCACGGTCGATTAATCGAACTCCAAAGTCGATTAATCGAATCTGATTCGATTAATCGATTCCTAAAATCGATTAATCAAAATTCAAAATCGATTAATCGAGATTCCCATTCGATTAATAGAATCCCAATTCGATTAATCGAAATTCTCTACTCTATCCATTCGATTCTCAATTCGAGTAATCGAATTTCCAAAATCGATTAATTGATCCCAAATCGATTAATCGAAATTCAAAATCGATTAATCGAAATCCCATTTCGATTAGTCGATTTCCCCAGGTCCTTTTCCTCCATCCACTGGAGGTTCTCAGTCGATTAATCGACACCAAAATCGATTAATCGACTTTGAATCGAAACTCATTTCGATTAATCGAATTCGGGTTCTTTGACTTTTCAACTTCCTGGCGAAAATCGATTAATCGAATCTCAATTTCGATTAATCGAATTGGCCAGATTTAGCCCCTTTTTGGGCTGTTCTTCCCAATCTTTTCCTACTCTTTTTCCTTCATTTTTCTAAGCCTTTATCCTATAGTTTAAACCATTCTTAACTACAATCTAACTCTTCAATCTATGCATTTAATCTACAAGAATTTTACCTTCAATCAATCTCCAATTGATTAGGTCAAGTGGTTGGAAAGGCTAGGGTTTCCAGCTTTGCTTCTAGCGGATCCCTCGCATCGAATCCAGCGTTAAATGCTCAAATCCCCCTTCCAATCAGTTGCAATATCTCCTTGATCACTCACCCTTCTTTACTCCTTTCTCTCTCTCTCTCTCCCTCTTCTTAACTCTCTCCAACAACTCAAACAAAAGAAAAACTAGGGCTATTAAACCCTTTTATCTCCCCTCTAACTTGTGTATTGAGAACATGCACCAGAAATAGGTGTCTGTGACTCCAGATTAATCTCACCCTCCACACATTCACTTAAGTTCTCACATCTCATCCGTTCATCATATCCTACGTCAACTAGTGAACTCTTACATGGTCAAACCTATGACCAGTCGGGCATGGATCCTGAGGTCACTATTTAACGCGTAATTTTTCGGGATATTACAATCATAGTTTTCAATGGGTTTCAAAATTTCTACTAGAAATTCACTAAAATTTCTGCATTAAAATGAATAAGAAAAACTCAATTTTCTATGCAACATATATAAGACATCTATTATAATTATATTAATATAAAAGACCCAGCCAAATGCTTGAGCCAAAAGAGAGAGAGATGTACCAAAAGCACCACGACAAGCCCTTGTAGCATAACTTGCCGCGACAACCTCACAAGATTGCCGCGACAAGGTCCACAGCTGGGCTGCTTGCCGCGGCAACCATATGGCTTGCCGAGGCAAGCTTGTATCAGGCTTGGGCTGTGACTTCGTTGAGTATTGGGTTTGGGTGGATGTGCACTACGTTAAATCTTACAAGTAGTGCCCATTTATGATACAGATCTGACGTGTAGATGACCCAGAAAACCATATATATATATATATACATTAAAACAGTATACATAAATGATAGGTGTTGGTGCACACGATGAGCTCGGACTGAGGAATCTAGTTTGAATGTGCATACATATGTACCACGTAGCGTGTGAGCTAAGGTAGAGAATTTTACCTTGCTACGTTATAATTGGTTTCTTCTTTGCATCTTGGATCGTACATTATTATATATATATATGTATTTTCGATCAAGACCATGCTAAACTCGACATATTGATTGTATATATATGTGACGTTCTACGTCTGATGTAATGATGTTAGTCAGTTTAATATATACGTCTGCTGTGATGATATTAAGTCTGTTTACATTAATGCATGCTTATGATCAGATCAGTTCGAGTATGCTAGTTTCGTTTAATTTGACACATGCTTATGATCATTAGATCAGCTTGATGTATGAGATATGATAATTTAGTTTTAAGTGGATATATGATTATGATAATATCAGTTCGATAAGATCAGCTCGACATATGTGATTATGTTAAGAATATTATCAGACCAATTTAGATGACAATATAGACCAGCAGATGAATGTGTATGCATGATGATACTAGAGTAATTTAGAGGAAGATTTATGAATCGTGATGAAAATATAGTTCATATACAATGTAAAATAATGTATGCACATGCTAGCTTAGTTTTGGTGATAGCCTACTTTCGATGTATGACTATGACTGGTAGTGTTAGATCAGGTTATAGTAATATATATTGATGATAAGAGCTTCAGACTCGATGTATGCTTTTGCATGATTATGATGCTAGTTCAGCTTGATTATCAATGATTATGCTAGTTTCAGTTATGTATGATCATGTAAGTTCAGTTATTCAAATTAGTTTTGCTATATGATTCTATGTTATCTGTTCATGATAATCTCGCATACTTGTTACCATGCATTGTTCATGTTCTATTATCCTTGATGTCATGCACACGTCCTTGCTTCGTCTTGAGCCAAGTGATCCCGCTAACTCGGGAGGTTGACTATGTAAGTCTTGAAATAAGTGATCCCGCTAACTTGGGAGCTTGATGGTCTTATACCAAGTGACTCTGTTAACTTAGCTCAGGGGCTTGACTCGTCTTGTACCAAGTGACCTTGCTAACTTAGCTCAGGGGCTTGACTCGTCTTGTATCAAGTGACCTTGATAACATAGCTCAAGGGCTTGATTTCTCGGTGCTAGTGACCCTGTTAACATAGCTCAGAGGCTAGACATTTGATCTCGAAAGTTTGATTCTTTGTTTAGTTTGATGTCTTATTTCAACAGGATTCCTTGTATTTGTTCCACATGAAACATGATTCCTCATATTTGTTCAACATGAATCTGTCCGCATGATCAATGATTCACATGATTTATTACTTTTTTATGCTATATGTTGCTAGAATAAATGCTAAATGTTGCTAGAATAGATACAAGATAAGATATAATGTATTTAGTTTTATAATTTATGCATCTGGAAGTGAATTGAAAATCTAACATATAAAGTAGCACTTTAAATTTCCCTGCTGAGCTTCGATGATAGCCCATCCTACGACTTCATGTCTTAGCTGCATATATTGCTCAAGACCCTGAGCACGAGGCTTATCCTGCCTACCAGCTGAAGAGCAGGAGGAGGACGAGGAAGATTCTGCTGAAGACTTTTTTCCTAAATAGGTTTGAGAGAGAGAGAGAGTTTTATTTTGAAATATGTATAACAATAGTAGTATAATAGCAGTAGTATATTTGAGATATTCGATACTTCATATATAGGTCTTCTCTCCACTGTTTAGATGACGGGTAGCCGTTATCAATGGAAAGCTATACATAGCTTTTGTTTATATTTTATTGTTTATTTTCCTGGTTTAGACAGTAAATAAATATCAGGTATGTGCTATATGTACTCTTTGTCAGAGTTAATAATGTGCTTCTGCAATTGTAAAACTTTATACACGATGCACTTGTATGACAGGATCATGTTAGGTGATCCGATGACGTGACCTTTCCTATAGACAGTAAAGGAAAAAGTCGGGTTGTCACAAAAATATTACCTTACTTTACTGCTATGTCAGTAGTCGGGTATATAATTTGCATCAAGAATAAAATTTTTTCCCCCAAACTTAGGAGAAAATACTATCGATTTTATATAAAAAAAAATGTTAGATGTTAGTAGCACTGTTAGTAAATTAGTCAAAAACATTAAAGAAAGAAAAACTATTTTTTCTTTATATATATGAAATAATTACAAAAATATGGCAAGAAAACTAATTATATCAAATAAATCTTAGGAAAAATCTAGACACATACTAGACTAAGACACTGGCAGCAACGTCCGAAAAGAACTCTTCCAGCTTTTGGCTACTGTTAATTATAGTCTCTCATTCCTTCCTACTAAAGGCATATCCACACCTTTGCAGGGTTGCCTCCCCTCCTCTTCTTTAGAGTGAGAATCCTTATCAGGATAACTACTCCAAGAGCTGTCGAACTCTCCCACTCAGTCTTCCAAATTAGTTCATGACTCACCAACTGCACCGTTAATGTAGTTACGGGAAGAAGTTGAGGAGAGTTGGAAGATGACACATCTCAGCTCCCCATTCAGCCTATAATGCTCCCTTACGAAAATTTTATGAAGAGATTGTAGCGCAAGCGAAGAGAGAAGATCAGCAATAGAGAAGGGTGGTTGGGAAGTGATGAAATTGAATGCATTTCATGTCCATTTCCTATATAAGTTTAAATGGGTTTCACTTCCAATGCTTCCGAAAAGACTGATCACTAGGTTCTCCTGTTTCCCATAATTGTCGTTTGCAATTCTGGATATCGATCACGAGAATCTAAGACTGGAAAATCGTATTTGCTACAATTAGACTCTAAACTTCATGAGAATTCGCAAATCCATGCGCTTCAAGTGATTAGAAACAAAGAAAAGAGTTCTTATGATTAGTAATATCTTATAAATCATAGAGATGTTATTTCAAAAGTACTTATGTACATATGTTACACGTGTTTGCTACGGGTGAGTCGGTAGCTCGACAAATTTAAGAGAAATTCAATGACGATCAAGGGGAGTTGATGTCCCTCCCATAAAAATATTTCCTCCTATTGTGCCAACCGGCCATGGGAAAGAATAGTTACTCTCTCTTAAGTTAACTAGAATGGTTAATTACTCAACCTGAGTTTCTAACTGTGTAATGGATTCCAAGATATTATTGAGTAGCTACGTTTGAATATGGTCATATTGCAGTCAGCTTTCAGCCAATTGCGACAAGGCTCCCCCAATGTCAGTGTGATCTTGGGTCTATGTGGGGTAAAATACAAGAGCGTGCTGAGGAATTTCTCGAGTTAAGCCATAGTTAGATCCAACAACTTCTTGTTTAGATGTTGGGTGAGATTTCTCAACCACTAGAGATTGAATTTTTGTTTTCCATAGTTTTAATTTTGGAAGGCAATTCATCATTGACTTTAATTTGTATAATCCTCTCTGCCTAAGAGGTGTACTCTTTGAAGTCTCAAATTCAATCTCATCCAGTGCTTTGCATTGAACTAGTTCCTCGCTAAAGTTCTCAAAAAATTCTCAAGCAGCCTCAGCAGACATGGAGTGGAATATTTCCCCACAGGCAACATCAACTATGTGCCGGTTTTGGTCATTCAGACCTTCATAGAAAGTGAGGACTATTAGCCAACGGGAGACTTCATGATGAGGACAGTCAGATAAAAGATCGTTGAGGCGCATCCACCCCTCTTGTAGAGATTTATCTGGAGATTGTTGGAAAGTTAAAATAAGATGCCTTATTTTATTCGTTCTTGTATTGGAAAGTATTTCATGAGAAATCTTCGTTCCAAGTCCTCCCAATTGACAAATAAATTATGAGGCAAAGAATGTATCCACAGTAATCAGTCACATAATTTACCATTTTATCACCCTTAACTTAGTGGTGCTAGGGCCTATATTTCTACTAACTAGTTACTGATGTGCAGATATTAGAGATATGCAATAAATCAGAGCCTAAATATTAATCTTTGTCAAAATGAACTCAAAAAGTAATAAGAAAAATGATTGAGCGAAAAAGACGATTTGTCGTTGCTGAAAGTAAAAAAATCATAATTTATGATTGTTCAAAAGAGGCAAAAAAGAGAATAGCGATAAAGCGTAATCCAGAGAATCATCAACTATGAGGAATCCTACTGAAATAGAAAATCGTGATTAATGATTTTCCAGAGAAGCTATGAAAGAAGAAATTGCTATTTACGATTTCCCAAAAATAGAAGCTTTCCTACTATTATTGCTGTTACTGATCACATGAGAATTATCACCGCCATATCCAGAATTAGAAGACTCTTGCAATTAAAAGTTTGATAAACCATGAATCTAAGAAGATTGATAAAGATCTAAATCCAAAGGACTCTACTGGTGCTCGATAAAGAACACTCTAGAAGCGCATCAACTAAAGGAAGTAAGGAAAGATGAAATTAGGAATTAGAGTTATATTATGATACTTTTATTTTTAGTAGTTTCTTTTATTAGAACTAGATCTCTGTAAACCAACCCCTTATGATCTATAAATAAGAGGGCTCAGCATATGAATAATTATCGAAGAATTTCAGCATCAATTGATACATGAGGTTAGATTTTCTTCCCGATCAAGTAGTGTATACTAGTTAGAGTAGATTAGATATCATAAGTTTCTCAAGAGCAATTGATGACTGCAATTGAGTGCTGAAGATTAGTGTAGATATCTATAATTTCTTAGGAGCAATTGACGGCTGCGGCTGAGGGGTGAAGGATATATTTTACTTTGCTTTCTAGATTAGATTTTCTTTGCTTTATAAATATCTCCAAGTTTTAATTTGAATTGACAACTCAGGTTAGAATTTATAGATTAGTGTAACGGTTTTGACTTTTCCATCTTCAGTTTGCTAGAGTTTAATTGACGCCCAAATTTTTGGTTGATTGTTGATTAGATTAAATCTGTGTTGATAGGATCTTAGACTTGATTGACGACCAATGCTAGGAGACTAGAAATATGGTGTAACAGTACTGTTTATTTTTATAAATATCCGAAAGCTAAGGATTAAGATTGACGACCTTAATCTGAAGAAGGAGGATTAAGATTTATTTTTATGCATAAAAACTATTCTTTTATTCATATTTCTCCAGTAGATTAGGAAATCTTAAAAGATAAATAGAAGTTTTTAAGATAGGGATTTAGATAGAAGATAGAAATAGGAATTAATAAGATAATAAACTTCCTCGTGGGAACGATCCTATGCTATACTATAATTTCCATCGCGCGCTTGCAATAGGTTAAGACTTGAATTTAATATAATTATAATACATAATAACAACCAAGTCAAGTTTTTAGCGCCTTTGCCGGGGAAGCGGATTTATCTAATTCTTTCAAGTTTTTTTCTAATATTTTTATTCTTTTAGAAACCAATATTTATCTTTCTCTTTTTATTATTTCTTTATATTTTTATTTTCTTTGATAACTTCTTAAGCTTTTACAAGTTTATTCAGAGTAGCAATCAGAACTTCAACATGTTTGCTGGCCACAAAGACTAGAGGCTCAGATTCGTTTCTCTCCATGCTTTCAAAAAAAGAAAACAAATATATATATATATATATATATATATTTATATATAACCAAATTTTTTTTATAGACATGTAAGGCCATAATTACCCATTCTGGCCAAGCTACCAGTCGCCTTATGCTCCCGAGGAATACTCGATTACCCCTTTTTAGCCAACGACGATTGAGCAGATCTTTGCTGCTCAATGGGGAAGTTCCGAGAATTCCTACGATTTTCAATGGAGAAACCATTACGATTTTTCAGGGATAACCCAACAAGACTACCCTTATGCATATCAGCAATATTCCTATAATTCCCAGCCAATATATGCCATAGATCAATTTTCTGACCAACAATCTACTATAGACGATGATGCCTCTGTTGTTGAGATTCTTCGAGATCTGCAGCAACACACACACCAATGCTTTAAAGAATTATCTCAACTTTCCCAAATTTCCCAAGATTTATATTCCTGTTTCTAGACTATTGCAAACCGAGGAACTAAAATTGAACAGATGGCTACACAATGGGAGGAAACATGGAATAATG
Source organism: Chloranthus sessilifolius (assembly GCA_021018995.1). Classification (NCBI taxonomy): domain Eukaryota; kingdom Viridiplantae; phylum Streptophyta; class Magnoliopsida; order Chloranthales; family Chloranthaceae; genus Chloranthus; species Chloranthus sessilifolius. Next base: position 22,990,324 of record CM037588.1, read on the forward strand.
GAGGATCGTCACCACTAGTGATCAACTTAGGGGGAAACTTGAGTGATGAGATGGTATACAATGCTACACCCCGTGCCCAAGCTGTTCAAACTTTATGAAGTGGTAAGGTTGTGGATAACAAAGTAGATATGCCTAAACCAATAGACACCCCTGAACCTCAGAAAAAAGAAAACGATGCAACAAAAGATAACCCACTGCCAAAAACAGAGAAAAATTAGAAAATAAAAAAGGGAATGATGGCGCACCAACACTTGTAACTGAAGTTCCCTGCGTACCAAAGTTACCTTTCCCTAACACCTTTCATACACCATCACCTTTTAGTAAGAATCCAAAAAAACTAGAAGAACTCACAAAAATCTTCTAGGAAGTGAAGATTAATCTTCCTCTATTAGAAGCAATCAACCAAGTCCCTACCTATACACGATTTTTGAAAGAGATGTGTACACAAAAAAGAAAACGGTGAAACAACGTCTTGCAAAAAGTTTTCTTAACCGAGCAAGTGAGTTCCATCTTACAATCTAGGACCCCTCCCAAGCTTAAAGATCCTAGAGTTCCTACGATCCCCTGTATTATAGGAAACCACGCCATTAACAAAGCACTCCTGGATCTAGAAGCGAGCGTAAATTTAATACCATACTCTATGTCATAACCCCGGATTTTTGAGAACCATACACATCACATACCATGCACAGTACCACACTTCATACGCAAGTATTAGTGTCTCACAAGGAAACCAAATTAAAACTACATATACACAGTTACTGTGTATATGTGAAATTTTGTAGCTTTCACTATATAAGTGAAAGTGGGGAGGAGAGTCTCTCCTACGTAACCTAAATCAACCTAGATACAAAGAAGGAAAAATAGAGAGAAAAAGGAGAGAGTTCAGAGGAGAAGGTTTACAAAAAAGGTGAGGTTCAGAGGACCTTGAAGGGCCTCACGATTAAAAGAAGTTGGATCAAACAATAGGAGGACCATCGAGTAAGGTATGATTTAGATGTTTTCGAATATTTTTAGTAGAGTTTAAACTAGGGGTCGAATGATCTTAGACACTATTAAACCTCTCATGAGGAAGAGGATAATCTCCGAATGAATGGAGAACATACACCTTTTCGTGGCTCGCTCAAGCGGTAAAAATGGCTCGCTCGAGCGAGGCATCGCTTAAAATCCCAAATATCTCAAATAATAATCGCTCGAGCGATGAATAGTGCTCGCTCGCGCGATAAATAATAATCGCTCGAGCGATGAATAGTGAGCGCTCGAGTGAGGATGTACAACCGCTCGAGCGAGGTCAAGTGCTCGCTCGCGCGAGGCTAAATAACCACTCGCGCGAGGACTTCCTTCCAGCTCTCTAAATTCTTTTGGGTGTGATTCATGAGAACTGTGTTTTCAAGGGGTCTAGGGACTTTCTGAGTAAAACTGTGTCTCATACAATGTAGGTTCAACGTGGGTTGTTGCGCATAAGTTTCTACGAGAAAGGAACGCGTTAGATTGTATTGAGGTAGGGAATATTCTTGAAACATGTGCATTATTTCCTCAATTCATATATGTAGTGTAATCGAATTAAATAGTCAAGTACTGCATGATTATTATGAAAAAGGGTGTGTGAGTAAGTTTCAAACGTGATAGTCATGAGGTCCCCAGGGGACGTAAAAATTGTAAAGTGGACATCTCGATGATGCGATTGAATCAGGGGCATTCCAGGGATGCAGATGAAAACTAACAGTGAAGCGAAAGTATTGTGATAAGGCCTAAGGTAATAAAATTAGCACAATCACGGTGAATAACTATATGTAGAGCACATTCGATATTTTTATTATTTAAGGTTTGATTAGAATACCCCACCGACGTGGCGGGATACCCACGACTGACTCGGTAGGATATCCGTGACCGGTACGACAGCCAATCCGTACATTCATAGCACATCCCAGGGATGTAGATTTGAGAATAGACCCCGCCACCTATGAGAAAAGGGCTTGGGCAGTATTCCCAGGGAATACGCATAACAACTGTCTAGTTAGAGGATGATGGTGGGTATTCCATCGGGGCTCGATGCTATATTGCTCGGGGACTACTTAAGTTAAGATTTAAGCGATTAGGCCAAATTCACGACTAAACCAGTAAGGAGATTAAACAAAACCATGCAAAGTAACAGTCGAAATCATTATTTTATTCTAGTAAATTTCAATTGTTTTCTACAAGTGTTATCCAATAATTTATGTTTTTAAAACTGCTGACATATATGTGAAGGTTAATCTATATGTTCTTTTTATTTCCCTACGGAGCTAGGATGTAGCTCACCCCCCTTAGACTATACGTCGCAGGTCCAGGACTAGCGGCAGCAAGGACTTCTGAAGATTTTGATCCAGGGGATTCAGACTACATGCTCACTGAGGAGTCAGAGCCTCCTCCTAAGGAATTCTTCTAGGAAACCCATTGCGTACTTTGAGAGTGAGTTGAGAGTATTAGGTGCGGCTTGGTATGTCAAGCCTCTTTATTTGAATGTAATTAAATACCGTTACGCTTTTGATAAAACGTTTGGGATGAACAGTTATCACCAATGGGTTGGGTAAGTTCTTATGCCCATGAATTGGCATGGGACAAGGACTGCTTTTAGAGACCATAATTATTTTTATATATGAGAACTTGTTTAGAGTAGATACGTGTGCCCTAATTACAGTTTTTGGCTTGTATATACCAATGTATCGTAAGAATTCTAGGGCACGGCCTTGAGGGTCGTGCTGATGGCACGGATTTCAGGGCACCAAAATTCAGGCTGTCACACTCTATCTACGAAAAATTAGGACTAGGAGAAATGATACCTATCTCAGTAACTCTTCAGTTAGCCGAGATATAAAAAAGAAGGCCAGTAGCAGTAATTGAAGATGTTATGGTTGGAGTCGATAAATTTATTTTTCCTGTCGACTTCTTGGTGTTAGACATGGAACCAAGTTCAAAATCCCCAACACAAATTCCTGTTATACTCAGTAGGCCATTCTTGGTTACAGCCAATGCTTGCATAAATTATAAAATTGGGGTAATGGAAGTTTCTTTTAGAGATATGCGGATCTTGTTGAATGTCTTCTCAGTAGTCAACCAAAAGGCCTCAATAGATGATGAGGAATGCTTCTGAATTGATGAAATAGAAGAACTGATAGAAGAAGCATTGCCTCTCGCCCTATCTAAAGAGGTGCTACGAGCATCATCATGGTATACGAATTCATAAGAATCAGACTTTTAAATAGAAGAAGTAACCTCTGTGTTGGACACATCTGCCTCTAGTTCAAAATATGGAAACCATGGATAGAACCTCATGATAAAGTCAGTGACGGTTGAATCCAAACATGAGGGAGGTAGTACAAAAGGAGATCGTAAAGTTATTATATGTAGGTATTATCTACCCAATTTTTGATAGCCAATGGGTAAGCCCCATTCAGGTAGTTCCAAAGCAATCTAGGATTACTGTAAAAGAAAATGCATCCGATGAACTAGTGCCATTACGCGAAACCACGGGGTGGTGTGTATGTATAGACTACCAGAAGCTTAACTCCATGACACGCAAGGATCACTTTCCATTGCCCTTTATTGACCAAATTTTGGAAAAGCTAGCGGGTCAAGAATATTTTTACTTTCTAGATGGATATTCAAGGTACAATCAAGTACCGGTGTATCCGGAGGACCAGGAAAAGACCACCTTCATGTGTCCTTTTGGAACGTTTGCTTACCGATGCATGCCCTTCGGGCTGTGCAATGCACCAACAACCTTTCAAAGATGCATGATGGTTATCTTTTCTGATATGATAGATAGGTTTCTGGAAATATTTATGGATGATTTTCAAACCTTTGATTCCTGCCTTGATCACCTGGCCCTTATTCTAGAAAGATGTGAAGAGACCAACCTAGTGTTGAGCTGGGAGAAGAGCCACTTTATGGTTCAAGAAGGCATTGTCTTAGGACATATCGTCTCCAAAAGAGGAATAGAAGTTGACAGGGCTAAAATTGATGTGATAGCTAATCTACCTCCCCCTACCTCAGTGTAGCAGATTCGATCTTTCCTTGGCCATGCCGACTTCTATCGCCCCTTTATTAAAGATTTTTCAAAAATCTAGAGACCCTTATGTCACCTATTAGCAAATGATGTACCTTTCGACTTTAATGAGGCCTGTCTTGACACGTTTAATAAGCTCAAAGCCCTTCTCTTGTCTGCACCAATCATACAATCCCCTGATTATTCTCTACCTTTCGAAATAATGTGCAATGCATCTGACTATACAATAGGCACCGTCTTAGGACAGTGGAAAGATAAGATTTCCCATGTAGTTTATTGTGCGAGTCGTACCTTAATTGAAGCACAAGTTAACTACACTACTACTGAGAAGGAACTTCTCGCTGTCGTATTTGTATTAGACAAATTTTGACCATATCTATTGGGATATAAAACTATCATTTTTTTGGATCACTCTGCACTCAAATATTTATTTGTAAAAAAGGATGCCAAATCGAGACTAATCCGGTGGATCCTACTTTTATAGGAATTTGACTTCGAAGTAAAAGACAAGAAGGGAGTTGAAAATGTAGTGGCAGATCATCTGTCCAGAATCGAGATGCCTCAAGCCACCAATAAAGAACCTCTCTATGATACCTTTCCTGACGAACAACTTTTTGCCATCCAAGTAATAGTTCCATGGTATGCCAATATTGTAAACTATTTGGCAAAAGGTAAGATTCCCTCAAACTGGTCCAATCAAGATAAATATATCTTCTTTTCTAGTATCAAATATTATATTTGAGAAGACCCAGACCTATTTAAAATATGCTCAGACTAAACAATACGAAAATGTGTGCCCGATAGTGACACCCACAATATCTTATAATTTTGTCACACTTATGCTTGTGTGGGCCACTTCGGTGGTAAGAAAATGGCTGCCAAGGTACTATAATCAGGATTTTATTGGCCATCATTATTCAAGGATGCTCAACAATTCTGTCAGGCCTGCGATCGATGCCAGAAATCAGGAGCCATATCCCAAAGGAATATGATGCCCCTTCAACCAATTTTGGTCGCGGAACCCTTTAATGTATGGGGCATAGACTTTATGGGCCCATTTCCACCCTCGTATGGATATATGTATATTCTTGTAGCAGTTGACTACGTATCCAAATGGGTCGAAGTATCAGCTACTAGGACTAATGATCATAAGGTGGTAGTCTCTTTTATCAAGGAAAATATTTTTGCACGATTTGGAACCCCACGAGCTATTATAAGTGACGAGGGCAGTCATTTTTATAATCAGTATTTCAAAAGTTTACTTAAGAAATATGGGGTTACACATAAAATCGCAACCCCCTATCACCCTCAGACCAGTGGTCAGGTGGAAGTTTCTAACCGTGAAATAAAGAAAATCTTAGCAAGAACCGTTAGACCTGATAGAAAAGACTGGTCCCTAAGACTGCATGATGCTTTATGGGCATATAGAACAACCTACAAAACCCTTATTGGCATGTCTCCCTTCCTACTGGTATACGGAAAGGCTTGCTATTTACCTGCCAAATTAGAGCATAGAGCTTTCTGGGCAATCAAGACACTTAATTTCAAACTAACTGCATTTGGTGAGCAACGAAAAATCAAACTTAATGAGTTAGAGGAGATTCGAAATGGTGCCTATCAGAATGCTCGAATTTATAAGGCCAAAACTAAAGCATTTCATGATAAATATATTTTGAGAAAGAGTTTTGAGCCAGGGCAACAAGTTTGGTTATACAATTCAAGGTTAAAACTGTTCCTTGGAAAATTACGAAGCCGCTGGGACGGACCCTATAATGTCATAGAAACATTCCCTCACAGGACTGTCACTATTCATGATCCCAGGGATAATCGTACATTTAAGGTTAATGGGCAGAGACTTAAACTGATGATGACTTTACAAGAAAAAGAAACAATGATCACAATGTCACTAAAGGACCCAGAGTATGACTGATATACTCTTGAATGATTGTCATGCTACCGAATCATCCGTAGCAATTTTGTAGATATACCATAGGAATTTTTAGTAAGAAGATACAAGAAATGTAGTGATTACGATTTCTCGTACCTATTTTATAATCGTAGTGACTACGATTAATTAATGCAAGCGTGAATTTAACTGAGTATTTAGCTATCACAGTAACACAACTTTCGTTAATAAAGTGTCGCCTCAATTCACGTTGCGCAGACACATCTTTTACCATTAATAGATATACCAACTGGTTACACTCCTCAATGCCAACCATAACTTCCATTAATAGCGACTGTTCACATTCTGAATTGCCTATAAATAAAGACCTAGCATTATTCCATTCCATCTTCAACATATTCACAATGGCAAACCCATCAAACTGGTTTGAATTTACCGAAGTATTCACTCCCCTCCTATGCCACGAGGAGGAACTCTCGAAGATCCTCGAGGAAAGAAGGCAAATAATTAATGAAATAGTCAGCCTCTTCTCCCTACCACCTCCTCCACCCACAACTTCATCTTCGTATCCCCCACCGCAACCTCTTAAATCCTCTTAACTGTCCTTTTCCCTTTTCTATTGGACGCACCTGCTTCTGGGATGAGTTCTTATCTTTTGTTATGGGCGACAACATTTTGAAGCCGAGGACCAATCTTTATCGAAGAATCTTTCTCTCGGACGTTGTGGCCAGTGTCTTAGTTTAATGAGTGTCTAGATTTTTCCTAGGTTTATACTCTTTTATGTAATTAGTTCTTATATTAGATTTTAGTTTTTATTTTCCCTTCTTTCCATTGTAAATATTCCGATATATATATATATATATATATATATATATATATATATATATATATTTTCTAACTCTGCATTTTTTTTCTAACAGCGTGTGTTTTTACTAACAAATTTTATTTTTCTAACTTTTTAGTTTCATAAAATTGGAAGTATTTTTCTCCTATGTTTGGGAGAAAGATTTTTTATTGTTTTTATAGATTATATACCCAATTACTAACATAGCAATAAAATACGTAATTTTTTTTGTTTTTTTTTTTGTATGTTCCCTGTTTTACACAATGAGGAGATTATCCCATTTAAGTTTTGGGGGGATACAAACTTTTGTTAGTTTAGTTTACTTTTTTAGTTTAGTTTTTGTTGAAAATTTCTTACTTTACAAAAGACAAAAGAAATTTTTTTTTTTTCCTGTGAATCATTATATGTAATTTATGAAAAAAATATAAAATCCGAATTTCTTAGCAAACCATCATAGTAGTAGTTTAAAAATCAAAATAAAAATAGTTACAATTTAAAATAAAGCATCTCTAGAACATTGTATTAGAGAATGTTTGAAACTATATGATTGATCTGAACTGCAAAAGATTTTAAATTATAGTTTCAAAATTATATAATCAGTGAGCTATAGAGCCTATTTCCTCTTTATTCTGAGAGAAAGAGAGACTGTTTTTATTCATGCCTAAATTTTTCTTGAACTTCTCTACTATCTGAAATCCCATAATGCTGAATTTAGAATCAATATATTCTATAATTATGATAATTTATTTGTTTAGAATTGTCTAATGAATATATTAAAGCAATAAGACATCCATATTAGTAAACCGTGAAAATGACCAACGGTCATCTTTTGTTAAACTAGAGCCAAAAAGCCAAAATCCTATAATATTTTACCATTTGAACCCATATTAGAAGCCTAAAGGCTAAATTTCTTTGTACCAGATTTTATAAACCCTTAACCATATTTACTGTCTAAAAGTTTCTATTCTTAACCCTTACAATTTCTGAGAGTTTAGAATATAAAAGAAGGAAAGAAAAGGAAGTGAAAGGAGTATGAGTTAACAAATAAGAGATCTGCTGAAAAGGGTACAACTGAAAAAGAAATACAAATGTATGAAAATATGGGAGAAGAAAAGAAAAGAAAAAAAAGAATGAAAAATCATAAAAAAAAATGATTTTGTGAAAAGAGAAGCAAAAAGCTTCCAAATTGAAAAGAAGAAAAATAGGATTTATAAAAGAAAAAGAAATGCGAAGAAGTTATCAAAAATAAGGATACATACTGAAGCTGAAAAATAGAAGAAGAAGAGAAGGAAGATGTTATTACCCGAGTTTCTGGAACAGTGTAGGTCATGTGCAACGTGCACTGTGCTTGTGTGTTTGTGGGTCACAAGGGAACCACACTTACTTTATACACTTTTAGTGTATGTGTTGTACATAGGAGTTAATTGGATGTGAGACATGTTGTATAGGTGTGTGTGTGTAACATACTAGCCTCTCACAAGTTAGAGAAAGGGGGAGGAGTCCCATACGGGCATTCCTTTCCTTGAGTAGAGAGACAGAGAAAGTAAGAAGAAAGAGGGTTTGAGTTATAGAGAAATTTAGAGATAAGGATTTTCTTTCGATCCAAAGATAAGATCTATCTTATGGATGTTAAGTTTATGAGATGAGAAAGGTGTGGTGAAACCCTTGAGGAAGATCTAAGGGTTTTGAGCTTGAGATTGATCTAGAGAGGAGTTGGAGAAAAGGGTTTTGAAACCCTCTTTTGTTCAGAGGATCATGGACCAAATCTAAGGAAGATCTATTGATTAAGGTATGTATTTAGTTAATTATGAGCATTAAATGATGTATTTATAATGGGTTTGGTTGTGTATTAAATGTGATTTTAAATAGGATAAGATTAGAGTTCTCGAGAAACTCGAGCTATAGATGTAGCTGTTCCTTGCGTGAGCGGTTATAATAGCTCGCTCACGTGAGGGGGAGACAAATATAGGAAGAAAATAAGTTTTGTGCTCGCTCACGTGAGGTAGTTTTTGCAAGGGGAAGCTTGCTCGCGCGAGGGCTCGCTTGAGCTTCAGGTGACCTAGATTAAAATCACTCGAGCATGGGTGAGTGCTCGCTCGCGTGAGGACAAGTGGTCGCTCACGCGAGGTCTAGTATAGATGTTTGTTTTATTTTAATTAGTTCTTTGGATTTATGATTCCCTATATCCTTGTGAGCTTTTCTAAGAGTATTTTGATTCATGTAATATAGGTTTGGCATATGATTGTTACGCTTGACCCTTATATAATGTTGATGTGATTGGGTGATGACTTTGCTTTGAGGTAGGGAATATGCTAAACTTGTACACTTAATTACGAAAGAATGTATGTAGTGATATTTTATGTATGCATGTTCGTTTAAAGCATAGATAAAGTATTTAGGTTTAAAATGCTAAGAAAAGTGTGTGAAACTTAAGGTGTGTGCGTACACTGAAATGAGACAGTCATGAGTATAAGAAAAGAGATATCCCAGGGATGTGTATGAGAACTGGGCATCTGTGTGATGCATCTAAATGTGTGACATCCCAGGGATGTGTAGTTAATGTGAATGTACATGTGATGGAAAACACATAAATGTGCTTGAACTACTAATAATTAGTATAATTACACGGTGAATAACTATATGTAGTGCACAATTGATTTAAGGTTTGTAAAATAGCTCATCGACACAGCGGTATACCCGTGACTGACTCGACAGGTTATCCATGACCAGTACGATGACTAATCAGTGCACCTGTAAGACATCCTAGGGATGTATATGAGTTATGTGTTAGTCGCCTATATGAAAGGGACCTGGGCTAGATCACATGAAAAATAGTCTGATTAGACGATGATAGAGAGTATTCCATCAGGGCTCGATGCTATATTGCTTAGAAATTATTTAAGTTAATTGATTTAAGTCATGAAACCAGCCCAATTGTAATATGAGAACTAGTTGAGTATGAGATGACATGTATAGTATAGCAATTGCATTTTTGTTTAGTCTTTTAATATCTCAAACTATTTCCTAAATGTTCTATATTGATTCAAGCATGTATCCTTCATATCATGAAATATATGTGAGTAAGATAGAATAATGTGTTCAGACATCTTCCCCATTGAGCTAAGATGTAGCTCACCCTCTTAGACTATACGTCACATGTCCAGTGTTAGCTGCTGCTGCTGCTTCAGGAAACGTTGATCCAGAGGATTCGGATTACATGCCTGGGGAGGAGTCAGAGCCCCCTCCTGAGGATTTCTTCTAGAGGACCCTCTACGTACTTTGATTATTTTGTGAGAGATTGTACGGCTTGGTATGTCCAGCCTTTTATAAAAGATAATGTAAATTTTGTTAGACATTGTTTTGGCGAACCATCTGGGGTGACGGCTGTTTAGTCACCATTGGTTCGGGTTGGTTCTTTTGCTCATGCAATGGCATGAGATCAGAACTATCTTTTGGGCTATATGTCATTGGCTTTAACTTATAGAATTGGAGTTTTAGTTCAGTATTAGCTCTTTAATGCATATTTTTCTTTCTAGTTGTATGGATATACCAAATATTCTATGCATCTATATGGGGCACGACCTCGAGGGTCGTACCGATGGCGCGGGTTTTGGGGTGCCGAAATCCGGGCTGTCACAGTTGGTATTAGAGCTTTTTCTTTTAGAATTTTTGATAAGTCTTAAATTTTTTCAAAGCATAGAACCTGCTAATGAAACTGTAGTTTCATGATTACAAAACGTTATGTCTTCTAGAGGGAGGGGTCAACCTAGAGGTGCCCATGATAGAAACTTGTGAAGCAGAGATGGTTTTGTCTCAACTTCAAATAGAGTGCCGTTGGGGAATAAGGATGCCCCAGGAGGTAGTAGTCAGGAAAACAGAGTCTAAGCAGGGAATCAAGATAGAGTTCAGAGAGAATAAGAAAGGGTAAGAGAAATGAATGAAGAAAGGGAAGAGCGTCAAAGGATGATGCATACCATAGAAACCATGGAAAATGTCATGGATCAGCAAGTGGCATCCTTGGTAGCACATAATGCTAATGACCAGCATCAGCCACCACCTACGCCTACGTGGGTACTACACAACTATTGCCCTCAGCGTTCACAGAGTTTCAGAGGATGCGTCTATTGAGTTTTTCAGGGCAAGCAGAGCCAATGGACGCAGAGAATTGGCTGAGATGGAGAAAGTGTTCAGTATGCTTACATGCACTGAGGATGAAAGTATTCGTTGGGCAGCATATATGCTAGATGGGGAAGCAGGCCCATGGTGAAAGTCCATGTCGAGGACTAGAGCTCAAGAAACCCCAGGATTGCCGTGGACATGGGATGAGCTTGTGATTGAATTCAATAAACAATATTTCCCTGAAGTCATGAGTAACCAGATGGAAGTAAAATTTCTTTAACTTGAACAGGGAAAGATATCAGTAAGGGAATATGGAGTAGAGTTTATGAGGCTTGCTCGGTTTGCTCCTGATTACGTGGTTACTGACTTGATGAAAGCCAAGAGGCTTTAACGCGGCTTGAGGCCAGATATCAAGGGGAGAGTGGTGGCCTTTCAGCTAAAAACCTATGGAGAGGTTATGAGCAAGGCTCTGGTGACTGAGGAAGGTAACGAGGATCGATACCGGAGAAGAGACAAATAAGGAAGGGAAAGGATGGAGCAGAGTAAAGTGGGAAACTATAAGCCAGTGAACAAAAAGCCGCGATTCGTAGCACCCATTCAGAGGCAACAAATTCAGACCGGTTTTGTAAGACCAACGTAGACAAACTATTCTAAACTATTCTAGACTACCTATGCTTGCGTCTGGAAGGCCGATCAGATATGAGAACCTTGTTACCACTATCGGAGTATCAGTTACCCAAGATTTCTCACGGGCAGCATTGTCTGCAACAGTTGAGACTTGTGCCAAGTGTGGCAAGTCTCACAAAATGACAGATTGTAGGCAGGGTACTCGAGGTTGCTACAAGTGTGGGAAGATAGGCCACATGATCCGAGATTGCCCTAAGATGAACAAGGAGAGAATGGCTTTTGCTTTTATGCCGAGACCGATACAATCAAAGAAGCCGGTCATGCAAGGAAGAGCCTATGTGGTTACTACCCAAGAAGCACAAAATGTCAATGACATTATCCAAGGTGAGATTTTCTTTTTAAAGTAAGAATTTCAATTACTTAAAGTTTCTAGATAGAGAAGGTGCATCCATGTAGGAAGTAGAGTAGACTCATTCCTGTATATAAATTTTGATGTATAAGTATGTTATATATATATATGTATGATATAGGTACCTTACAATTATACGGAAAGGGAAGTGATGCTGCTTATGAAGACAGAGTGTTGATAAACCCGGGTTTTACCCATTCATTTACTACTCTTCAATTTGCAAAGAAGATGAAGGTCAACCCAGAGACGTTGGATTTTATCTTGGTTGTATCTATTCCGATTGGGGAATCAGTCGATACGGACTTGGTTTGTAAGTCGGTGATAGTAACCATTAGAGATGGGGACGTCTTTGAACTAATAACAAATTTAGTTCTGTTGGATATGCAAGGATTCGACGTGATCCTTAGCATGGATTGGTTGTCAATTCATTATACAAAGGCTGATTGTAAGAACAAAGTGGTCATCTTTAGATCGAATACAAGGAGATCATTCTGATTTGTAGGGGTGAGAACAAAGTTTCTACCACTTGTGTTCGCCGTTAGAGCCGAGCGCTTGATCAGAAAGGGGTGTAGTGGTTACTTGGCATTCTTGAAGGAAGATAAGGAAGGAAAGAACATTATTTTAGAGATAGCGGTTGCGAGTGAGTTTGAGGATGTCTTTCCGGAGGAATTGCCAGGGTTACCTCCTGATAGAGAGGTGGAATTCGCTATCAACTTGGCATCGGGAACGGAGCCTGTTTCCAAAGCACCGTACCGAATGGCTCTTGCTGAGTTGAAGGAACTGAAAGTGCAGTTACAAGAGCTCTTAGATAAGGGGTTTGTAAGGCCGAGCTTGTCTCCTTGGGGAGCACTGGTCTTGTTTGTCAAGAAGAAAGACGGGTCGATGAGACTATGCATCGGCTATCGTCAGTTAAATAAACTAACCATCAAGAATCGATATCCATTGCCTAGGATTGGTGATTTATTTGATCAGCTGTAGGGAGCGAGATATTTTTCTAAGATCGATCTGAGATCTAGATACCATCAGCTGAGAGTCAAGGCAGAGCACATCTAGAAGATAACATTTAGGACATAGTACGGACACTACGAGTTCTTGGTGATGCCGTTTAGTTTAATGAATGCACCGGCATCGCTTATGGACTTGATGAATCGGATGTTTAAACCACACCTGGACACTTACATCATGGTATTTGTCGACGACATCTTGATATATTCCAAGTCAAAGAAGGAACATGAAGAACATTTGAGAGTTGCTCTACAAACTCTACGTGAACACCAACTGTACGCCAAACTCAGTAAGTACGAGTTTTGGTTGGAGAAAGTTAGCTTTTTAGGACATGTCATCTCAAAGGATGGTGTCACAGTAGATCCAGCGAAGAACGAAGCAGTGGTATAATGAGAACAACCAAAGACGGTGATAGATATCCATAGTTTCCTTGGTCTAGCTAGATACTATCGATGTTTTGTGGAGGGATTTTTGAAAATATCGGGACCACTTACGAGACTCACAAGAAAGGGTGCAAGATTTGAGTGGAATGAAGCATGTGAAAAGACCTTTTAAGAACTCAAGAAGAGACTCACTTCAGCTCCAGTACTAGCGATTCCTTCAGACAGTGGAGGGTTTGTGGTATATAGTGATGCTTCACATAGTAGTTTAGGCTGCGTGCTCAACCAGAATAAGAAAGTGATTGCTTAGGGGTCGAGGCAGCTGAAAGATCACAAGAAGAACTACTCGACACATGACCTGGAACTAGCAACAATTATATTCGCGTTGAAAATTTAGAGACATTATTTGTATGATGAGACCTTTGAGATCTTCACCGACCATAAGAGCCTCAGGTACTTATTTACACAGAAAGAATTAAATATGAGAAAGCGAAGGTGGATGGAGTTTCTCAAGGATTATGATTGCTCCATATAATATCACTCAGGCAAGGCTAATGTCGTACCAGATGCCTTGAGTCGTAAGGGTTTGGCTCAGTTAGCTAATCTTATCATGGGGATGCACAGATGGAAGTTGTTTGAAGATCTTTCATTGAATGATGCAAATATCGAGGTATAAGCTATAGGGGCTTTCTTGGCCAACATCACAATGAGACTGATGATCTTTGAGCATATTCACGAGCTACAGATGAAAGACGCGAAGTTAACCAAAATTTGACAAGATGTGATTGAGGGCACCAAACCAAAATTCTTGGTGAAAGAAGATGGTTCCTTACTATTTAGGGGGCACCCTTGTATTCTAGTTGATGCCGATCTGTGGCAAACTATCTTAGATGAGGCTCACAAATCTCGATATGCAATTCACCTCGATAACACCAAAATGTTTTAGAACTTGAGTAAGAGTTATTGGTGTCGAGGTCTGAAGAAAGATGTAGCCAAGTACGTGTCAAGGTGTTTGACATGTCAGCAGGTGAAAGTGGACCACAGACACCCTGCTGGATTGTTGCAACCTCTACCTATACCAGAGTGGAAGTGGGAATCAATATCCATAGATTTTATTGTAGGGTTACCGTATACAACAAACATATACAACGCTATTTGGGTAGTCGTTGATCGACTGACCAAGTCAGCTCACTTCTTACCCTACAACATGATGTACACGGCAGGAAGACTCGCAGAGTTGTATATGAAGGAGATTATATGGTTGCACGGGATTCCCAACAACATTGTCTCTGATCGTGACCCATTATGTACTTTAAAATTTTATAAGAAGTTTCAAGAAGGCATGGGTACTCGATTGGACTTCAGTTCGGCGTTCCATCCATTGACCGATGGGCAAACAAAGTGGGTGAATTAGGTAATAGAAGACATGCTCAGAGCATGTATTCTTGAATTACAAGGATCATGTGATCAATATCTACCATTGATCAAATTTACATATAACAATAGCTTGCAAGCGAGCATTGGAATGGCACCTTACGAAGCTCTCTATGGAAAGCGATGTAGATCGCCTATCAATTGGGAAGAGATCGGCGAAAAGTTTGTATTAGGACCGAAATTACTTGAAGATAATGCCATTATTGTTCGTATGATAAGAGAGATTTACATCGGCTCAGAGCAGACAGAAGAGCTATGCCGATATCAAAAGAACGAGCGTGGACTTTGCCATTGGCGATCACGTATTCGTAAAGGTATCGCCAATGAAGGGCGTCATGAGATTTGGGAAGAGGGGAAAGTTGAGTCCCCATTACCTTGGACCCTTTGAGGTTTTGGGTCGAGTCGGCGAGGTTGCTTATCACATTGGATTACCTCTGTTGTTTGATCGGGTACATAATGTGTTTCATGTATCCATGCTCCGAAAGTATGTAAATGACCCTACACATGTCTTGGGAGGTCAGCCGATCGAGATGTACGAAGACATGATCATGATAGAAGAAGCGGCTCAAATTTTAGATCAAAAAGAACAAATTCTACTCACTAAGAGTATCCCTTTAGTGCTTGTCAAGTGGGGGAATCACCCGACCGAAGAAGCAACTTGGGAACATGAAGCAGATGTGAGAGAATAATATCCGAAGTTGTTTGAGGAAAGCTAGATCGCATGGCTTCGTTTGAAATTGTAAGAAATGATGCTATCTGAATCAACGCTTAATTTCTGTGAAAGAGTGTCAATTATGGTTTGTGATTGCGTAACTAGAGGAGTTTTTATAAAGAAAACTTTTATACTACACAAAATGTGATGCCAACCCCACAAAAATGTGAAAGTAGACCAGAAATTGAGCTAGAAGATGTTTCTGGGCTCACTCGCGTGATAACTTAAGCTTGCTCGTGCGAGCCTTATACAAATTGAGCGCCAGAATAGTTTTGTGATCACTCGTGCGAGGACCTGAATATATATATGGGCATTCATTATTTTCGCCCATTTCCTCCTCTCGAACGAAGGCTTTGGAGAACTAGGGTTTGGAATTCACACTCAAAGGCTTCAACACGTCAAATTTCAACTTGTTTTTCACGAATCCGACCCGATAGAAGTGCTTAGAAAGGTTATTTCTACCCTTATTCATCTTTATTTTTGTTGATTTGGTTTGAAAGACCTTTTGATGGCTTCTACAAGCCCTAACCCTCAACCTAGAAAGAAGATAGCGATTCGGCCGTCGTCTTCTCATAGAAAGGCATCACAAGCACCACCTCCACCACCTCAATCATCTACACTGACCCAACCCAATGATTGGTGGGGGGCCAAAATTTTTGAGCCCAAGTGGGAAATACATGAAAGTTTTTTTTGGGATCCTACGTCCATAAAATAGACTTCAGACTACCTCGGCATTAATGGTTTGAAACCATTGTTCGCGCCGCTTAAAGCTCGGTACTATCCCAGGATTGTTAAGCTATGTTATGAGACCCTTAAAACTAATATCGACGAAACCACTTTCGTTGTTGAGGTAGATGGAAGGGCCTTTTCTTTTGGCGATAACGACATTTCCATCACCATGAACTGCCCTCACACCTTCATCCAGGACCCGCTTTCTCAACCCCCTTTCGCCCAAGAAGTAAACTTTTAGACTATTGTCGCTGACATTATGGGTGGTAGTACTGCATCGGGACAATCTATCACTAGATCCCAGTTGCCGCCAGATATGTGGCCTTTAGACATTATTTTTAGGAAAAAATTTATATCCAATTGGCCATGTGCAGGAGCGTCTTGGGCCATTTTTGAGGCCTTTGCACTCCGCCTTTCACAACAGGTGGTTTAGCGCCCCTAGGGTCGCTATGAAGGGCATTGTGCATGCCTATAAAAGGAATGTGAGGGGTGCCGTCCCTCCACCCATAAATCGCCTACCCTATGCCCGTCTGATTTCAAGACTCTTTGACTTACGCCATGGAAAAGAGGGTTTTGAGATTGGAGGGGACGAGCCCATACTAATAGGCAACATCATTCCATTCACCGCCCAAGATTTAACTAGGAACTTACAGAGCCTACGAACTAGTCAAAAGAGGAAGAGGGATAGTCAGGTCGCATGGTAGGCGGCTCAACCACCACCACCACCTGGCCTAGCTGCTCCATCCACTTTGTCTTCATAGCCCTTCCCTATCATCAACGACAGCATGATACGTGACATCCTTCTACAAGGGAGGGAGATTAGATTGCACCAGAGGTTTCAGGAGATACTTCTCATAAATCTTATGACCCACGCATTCCCACAAACATACCGAGAGCACGTAGATGTGTTTCGGGGTGCCATTTTTGGTGCATCTAGCTCGGGTGCTGCTACTAGGGAGACGGCCGAGGAGGGGGCTGTCGGGGAGGAGGTTGATGATGATGATAACGATGAGGAGGAGGACGACAATGACTCTGGTTCTGGCTCTGAGGGGGAGGACGATGACAAAGAGTACGAGTAGGGTGACGACTAGGTCGTCATCGCAAAGTTAAAATCTTTTTTTGAAAATGTAAATGTTATGTTTATAAAATTTTGATAAAAATGTGCAGATGGAGATCATTCAAACTATCGTGACATAGTCGGCACATCTATATTTTGTTTTTTGTTATTGTTGATTATCACAGCTACGGTGATGGTTATATACATATATCTATTTGGTTATCTTTATGGATGGTGGTTGATTAGATATGGATGTTGGAATATATGGATGAAATTTTTTTACAGGAACATGTGTTGTGTGTCTTATGGATTACACAGGTATGTAAGGTTTTGTGGATAAGTTTTAATGTAGGGATTCATTGTAATGTGTGGTCATCTTTGACTACATATGGTATTGTCATGCAGGGTTTCATCGTAATGTGTGGTACGTGTGGTATTATCATGCAAGGATTCATCATAATGTGTGGTCATCCTTGACTGCATGCGGATTGAATGTTTACCATCATGAATGTCTTGATGGTTGGTTCTTATTGTGATATACGGGTTATGTATTCCCATGCTCTTGTATGTGTTAGTGCGGGTTGTTTCACTTTTGCATTTTGTAATTTAGTTATTTGTATACCTTATCAATTTTTGAGGGCGAAAATTTTATAAGGTGGGGTTAATGTAATAACTCGAGTTTCTAGGAACAGTGTAGGTCATGTGCAATGTTCACTGTGCTTGTGTGTTTGTGGGTCACAAGGGAGCCACACTTTTAGTGTATGTGTTGTATATAGGAGTTAAGTGAATGTGAGACATGTTGTATTGGTGTGTGTGTGTGTAACACACTAGCCTATCACAAGTTAGAGAAAGGGGGAGGAGTCCCATACGGGCATCCCTTTGCTTGAGTAGAGAGAGAGAGAGTGAAATAGAGAGTAAGAAGAAAGAGGGTTTGAGTTGTAGAGAAATTTAAAGATAGGAATTTTCTTTTGATCCAAAGATAAGATCTACCTTATGGATATTAACTTTATGAGATGAGGAAGGTGTGGGGAAACCCTTGAGGAAGATCTAAGGGTTTTGAGCTTGGGATTGATCTAGAGAGGAGTTGGAGAAAAGGGTTTTGAAATCCTCTTTTGTTGAGAGGATCATGGTCCAAATCTAAGGGACTATTGATTAAGGTAAGTATTTAGTTAATTATGAGCATTAAATGATGTATTTATGATGGGTTTGGTTGTGTATTAAATGTGATTTTAAATAGGGTAAGATTAGAGTTCTCGAGAAACTCGAGCTGTAGATGTAACTGTTCCTTGCACGAGCGGTTATAATAGCTCGCTTGCGCGAGGGGGAGACAAATATAGGGAGAAAATAAGTTTTGTGTTCACTCACACGAGATAGTTTTTGTAAGGAGAAGCTCGCTTGCGCAAGGGCTCGCGTGAGCTTCAGGTGACCTCGATTAAAATTGCTTGAGCGAGGGTGAGTGCTCGCTAGCGCGAGGACAAGTGGTCGCTCGTGCGAGGTCTAACATAGATATTTATTTTATTTTAATTAGTTCTTTGGAGTTATGATTCCCTAGATCCTTGTGAGCTTTTATAAGAATATTTTGATTAATGTAATGTAGGTTTGGCGTATGGTTGTTACGCTTGACCCTTATGTGATATTGATGTGATTGGGTGATGGCTATGCTTTGAGGTAGGAAATATTTTGAACTTATACACTTGATTATGAAAGAATGTATGTAGTGATATTCTATGTATACATGTTCATTTAAAGCATAGATAAGTACTTGGGTTTAAAATGCTAAGAAAAGTGTGTGAAACTTAAGGTGTGTGTACACTGAAATGAGAAAGTCATGAGTATAATAAAAGAGACATCCCAGGGATGCGTATAAGAACTGGACATCTATGTGATGCATCTAAATGTATGACATCAAAGGGATGTGTAGTTAAAGTGAATGTACATGTGATGGAAAATACGTGAATGTGCTTGAACTACTAACAAATAGTACAATTACATGATAAATAATTATATGTAGTGCACAATTGATTTAAGGTTTATAGAATATCCCACCGACACGGCAGTACACCTGTGACTGACTCGGCAGGATATCTGTAATCGGTACGGCAGCCAATCCGTACACCTGTAAGACATCCCAGGGATGTTTATGAGTTATATGCCAGTTGCTTATGTAAAAGGGACTTGGGCTAGATCACATAAAAAATAGTCTGATTGGACGACGATGGAGGGTATTCCATCGGGGCTCGATGCTATATTGCTCGGGGATTATTTAAGTTAATTGATTTAAGTCATGAGTCCAGCCCAATTGTAATATGAGAACCAGTTGAGTATGAGATGACATGTATAATATAGCAATTACATTTTTGTTTAGTTTTTTAATATCTCAAACTGTTTCCTAAATGTTCTATATTGATTCATGCATGTGTCCTTCATGTCATGAAATATGTGTGAGTAAGATAGAATAACATGTTCAGATATATTTCCTATTGAGCTAGGATATAGCCCACCCTCTTAGACTATACGTCACAGGTCCAGTGTTAGCTGTTGCTGCTGCTGCTTTGGGAGACATTGATCCAGAGGATTCGGATTACGTGCCTGGGGAGGAGTTAGAGTCTCCTCTTGAGGATTTCTTCTAGAGGACCCTCTGTGTACTTTGATTATTTTGTGAGAGAGATTGTAAGGCTTGATATATCCAGTATTTTGTAAATAATAATGTAAATTTTGTTAGACATTATTGTGGCGAACCATCTAGGGTGACGACTGTTTAGTCACCGATGGTTCGGGTTGGTTCTTTTGCTCATGCAGTGGCATCAGATTAGAACTATCTTTTGGGCTATATGTCGTTGGCTTTAACTTATAGAACTAGAGTTTTAGTTTAGTATTAGCTCTTTAATGCATATTTTGTTTTTTAGTTGTGTGAATATGCCAAATGTTCCGTGCATGTATATGGGGCACGACATCAAGGGTAGTGCCGATGGCGCGGGTTTCAGGGTGTTGAAATCTAAGCTGTCACAAAAGAGCTAAACTTTTGAAAATAATTTTGAATCCTCTTTACTTTTTTCTTTGAAACCATTTGAAAACCCCAAGCGCCATACAAGTCGAAGGAAAGACCTTTGTGATTTACGATTTGCAAACATATGAGTCTAGTAGTGATATATGAGATAGATACTATGAATAAATAAAAAAATTATATGAAAAGAATTAGTTATGCTTTCCATAAGATTTAACTTTTTAGGTGATTGTCCTTTAAATTTCATGAACATATCATATTATGAGAACCCAAAATTTCGATTATTTATGAGCATATGCCAATAAGAGAGAGTTGGATGAAAATATTTTCTAAAAACTAGTTTAGAAAAATCTATAATGAATAAACTTTTTATTGATATGCACACACTCCACGCTATACAAGAATTAAAATTATTGAGTTATGATCAAGGATGGTTGCGATGATGGAAAGCTAAGGATAAAAGATTTGAAATATTTTGAAATAATGAACATATAACGACTAACTGAATAATTAGTAATATAAAAAAAATAAAGATTATTAGTTTTGAAAAAAGTTATGATCAAGGATGATTTTTAGTTTTGAAAAAAGTATTTTGAAAAATCAAAAAATATTTGAAGTTTCTACGTAATTTTACTGAAAACCTTTAGGAGACTGAAACTCCTCCACTAGGGATCATCTAGGGGTTTAAATGCTTGTTGCATCTGCTAAATGCAGTCGTGCTCCCTACGATAGTGGCATTTAAGTTTTAAATATTTTATGTTTCCTTGTTTGCTAGCGACTAGCAAAACTTAAGTTTGGGGGTGTGTGTTAGTCACTGAATATTGCCACTTTCACCTGTTAAACTGAGTTTTACTAGAGCCTAGAGCCATTTTATAACTGATGTTTAATGTGTTTTTGTAGCTAGGCAATAATATGAAGCCATCCATGTAATAGGTGTCAAGAGGAGGAATTAGAACCATTAAAAGCTGAGACAGCTGCTACTATTGGAGTAAATAGTTACAACATTTGACACTTGAGCAAAGCAGCCCAAATTTCAGCTGTGTGCACACACACTAGCTGCACATTAGAACAGAGCTGGCTGCAGCAGTGTGGATTTCAGCAGCATGGATGTATAGCTTCAGCAATATAGTAGGAGAGCTCGCAAGAGGATCAAAATAACAAAAGACATCAGCAGCTTCAACACCTTTAAAGTTTAGCAATGTAGAGCTGTTACAATGATGAGCAGCTGCTGTGCAAGATTAGAGTACATCAGGTGTGCAGCCATCAACTTCTCAAAGTGGGAACCTAAGAACCTAAAATATAAAACATGGCTGAAGCTCCATGAGAGTGCTTGAGCAGATATGGAAATATACATGTAAGCATTCAAGTAGTGCACAACCATCATATTGAACCATTCAAGTGGCATTGCATTGCTGAATTTGAATCCCACAAATGACTCATGCTGCAAATCAACCACATGAATGGTGCTGAAGATAAAAGAGAAACTATCAAGTATATATTGCTGAAGAGAAGCTGGAAACTCAATTTGTCAAGTATTGCAATGATAAAGAAAGCCAACATCTCGAGTGGTCAGCTACATCAAGGTTTGAACCTCTCGAGTGGGTAGCAATTGGTTTGAACTTGGCGACTTGCTGCAGCCACCCTCTCGAGTGGACCTTCATTCCTTCAGCCAACCTGTCGAATGGTTGCTGAAGCTATTGATAAACCTGTCGAGATTCAGCTGCAGTTCTGAAGCCCATTTATCAATATCTCGACTGGTAAGCTGCAGCAAGGTTTGAACCTCTCGAATGGTATATCTCTGCAGCAACCAAACCTGTCGACTAGCAGCTTCAACCTCTCAAACCTGCCTCAGAACTGCTCGAGAATCTTCAAGCTTCAGCTATCCTCTCGAGATATCCTCTCAACTACTCGAGTGGATCAATTTTCAGCAGCCAAACCTCTTGAATTTCAATTTCTAGCCTCTCGAGGTTCGGGTTTCATCAGGCTTTATCAATTTCCAGCCATTACCAATGGTCGGCAGGGGCATATTTGGGAACTCTAATATGCACATGGGACACCTATCCACATATGAACTGATTTATAACTGATTGAAGCAACTCTTGGCGGGAATCCAACTATTTCAGTTGGGCATAATAGAACTGAGTTCTCTCTTCTCTGATTGGCCAGGATACTAATCACAGGGATTAGATTAAGTTGAAATATTTTCTCTTCTTTGATTGGCTGAAACTCAAGGCACATGGATCAAGGCAAATGTATAAATTACAGCCTTTTGGCAGTGATTCATTAGCAAGGAAGCTAGGTCCTTAGCTCAATTTAGGTTTTATTTTAGGTTTTCTTTTTCCTTTTTATTTTCCCTCTTCTTTCCCTAATCCTGTCTATTGGATTAGATCTTTGTAGCAGCCAAAGGCTGATTTGAATTGTAAATGGATCTGTAATATCATTGTAAAGAGGCTTCGGATTCATGCACATACTGTAGGTTTGAGGCAGATCATTGTAAGTATTTGTGAATCAATGAAATGCTATTTTTAAAGTTCCACTAGATCTGCAATCTTTCTATTCAATTGCTTTAGAGCTTTAAAGATCTGATGTACCTATGGTTGCCTGAGCTTGTAGCCTTGCAACCATAGTGCCTGCAGTAATTTTCATGTTCTAAGCTTTATCCCTATGGGCTGGAGTAAATCTATAGGATGATCTGTGACCATTCAAGTGGATAGATCATAGCCTTAAGACTAATCCAGAACTGAGGGTGAAATTGGATTCTTCATCTTTGTAGTTGAGCTTGTAGTCAAGTGAAAGATTGTAGCAGATTCAACTCTTGCTCTGATTTCCAGATCTGTTTTCAGTGAAGAGATCTAAAATTGTGCAGAGATTGCAACCTTGAGAGCTAGGCCATTACAACTGCTTGAAGTAATGACC
This sequence comes from Chloranthus sessilifolius, assembly GCA_021018995.1. Lineage (NCBI taxonomy): Eukaryota > Viridiplantae > Streptophyta > Magnoliopsida > Chloranthales > Chloranthaceae > Chloranthus > Chloranthus sessilifolius. Next base: position 23,013,514 of record CM037588.1, read on the forward strand.
AACTGAGTTTAGATCCCCATTTAATTTGTATCTTCTAGTGGTTCTCACTAGATCTGTGTGGATTGTTTGATCCTATGGTTATAAGTGCTTGTAGCCTTATAAACATAGTGGCTGCAATGGTTTTCTTATTTTAGCTTAAGCCTTTGGATTAGATGAAGTCTATAGGATGATCTGTGACCATTCAAGTGAGCAGATCATAGCCTTAAGATCAGTTCAAACTTTTGGTTTAAGTTAAATTCTTCTACATTGCACTTGTGCTTGTAGCCAAGTGAAGGTCAGCTGTTGATCCATTTCTTGAACTGTTTTGCAATGAAAACCAACTCCCTAGTTGCCTACTTCTCACCATTTTATATTTTATTCTACCATACACCTCCATCCTCTTTCAGATCTATCTTTTTAATTCTTTTTTGTAGTTTAAATATAGTTTAATTCTGACACCCGAAAAACTCTCTTTCTTTCCCTGTTTTATTAGAATAGGTTAGAATTGCCAGATCTGTAGCAGATCTGGATATCTATTAGATTTTTAGATCACTACTCCCTATGAGACAAACTCTTACTTACTTTTAAAACTTGCAACAATCGACCCTAGATTCTTGCAGGTCTGTATATTTTAGAGTTACTATTTTTTTCCTTTTTTCATCTCACCTTTTAACTGGAATTAATTTATTTTCACCACCATCATTTTCTCACCAATAATAATTAGCACTCCAAAATATTTCAATAAGTTTTTGGCGCTGCTACTGGGGAGTTTTGATCTAGTTAGTATATATGAGTTTTTCTTTTTGTAGATCTCAGTTTTTGAGTTAGATTTGATTTTTTCCTGCTATTTTTCTATATTTTTATTGTTGTTTTGTTTTAGATCTGATATTGTATTGTTTGTGTTTGAATAAATGTTGCTGTAGTTTGCAGTAACTAGAGTTGTTCTTGTTGTTTTGTTTACAATTTGTTTATTGCATTTAATATGTTTGAATAAATTATTGCTGCAGTATTTGAATTTTTGCAGATATGAAGCAGTAGCCAAAAGAGGAGCAAATGGATTGCAGTTGGAGCAGCACTACCTAAGTTTGTATTTCCTTCTTCTTTGTGTTCATTTTTATTCTTGAAATTCTTTAAATCCAGCAGTTCTGCTGTGTTTTTTTTTTGTTCCTTACTGCAGTTTCAGATTTAAGCATGCTGTTGTTTTTGTGTAAAATAATAAAAACAAATAAAAAATAAAAGAAAATCTAAACAAAAAAAAAAAATTCAGACTTGTTTTTTAGCAATATTGTTTGTATTTTTCAGCAAAGTGTTTAAATAAGGGTTGTTGTTGAGCTCCAGCTGATAAAAAAACAAATGAAAAAATAATAATTCAGATACAGATGGGCTATTTTCGTTTGCTATCATTCATGTACCCCCATCTGGGATTGCTGAGATCATGGATCTTAATTTTTGGGAAGAATCATAAGTAGAGGCTCATATTCTGTTTTGAAATTTCTATGGACCCTTTGAATTCATTCACTTTTAAAAATTTTCCACTGCTAATTGATCTCAGCAGTGTACTATTCATAATGTCCATATGAATCTTACTTTTAAATGTGTGCATTCATGCTGATAATTTTTTTCCATTCATGTAGATTCATATTCGACAGGTCCATACTCAGTCTCAGACTCATTTCTCAAACCAGTGTAGGAAGTTGTGTCTTAGGATTTTTTCTATTTTAGGAGTTTTGTTTAGTGATGTTTTTCACATACCTGCTATTTTAGTTTAAATGCTATTTTTTTGTGTTTGTTTGCGGATTTTTTTTATTTTTATTTTCTTTCTTAGGATATATGTGTTTACTATTTTTGTTCACTATTTTTTCTTAATTTTTTGTATGTTTGTATTAAGTTTATTTTGCTATTTTTTGTGTCTGATTTTCTGTTTTTGCAGGAATTTTCTTCCATTTGTAAAACATTCTTTCTATTTTTCTCTTAATATATTCAATTTTGTGCTTTTTTTTTTCTTCTTTACATATAGTTCATTCTTTATTGATTGCAAACCCTACTGCCCTTAGCTACTCACTATATAAACATTGAGGATAATGTTTATCTTAGGTTTGGGGGTATGGCAAGGTGTGCAAATGGAATAGTTAATGCTAGTGCAGTAGTGTTGGAAATTTTTTTCAAATAGAGTGAATTCCCACCTGATTTTTGGAAAAAGAGGAAATTAAAAAAAAAAAAAAATGAAATATGTTGTAACTCTAACATTTTCATGAAGCAAATGTCAAGAAAATTTTCACAATTGTTGCTTAGTGAACCTGAAAAGAGAGAAATTGTGAGGATATACCCCAGGAATTTAATGGAAGACCATACCCAGTGAGAATTGGGCATGTAAAAATTCTTTGAAGAGTGTTTTGGGCAATTTTTCTGCTCTAAGGACTGATTGAACCTATTCTTTTTCACTAGAAGTTGTGCACTCCAAGTTAAAATAACTTGACAAAACTCATGACATTGAAGACATGATGTAAGGCCTTCTTTTGGACAGTTTGAGCCTAAAATTCCTTACCCTTTGAACTGCCCTTGATACACCCCATTTGAGCCTTAAAAATCCAATCTTTCTTTGACAAAAACCAGAGCACTTGAACCTAAACCTCAGTAACCTGATTCAGCTAACCCTCACTATGAGATTTTAGACGGTAAAGGAGAAGAAGTTGAAGATGGTTGAGTTGGTTTAACATTTGGTGGAAAGAGAAGAAAGAACATGTGAAGACAGTAGTGTGTCAGTTGTGAAGCTGTGGCATTCCAGCCCACATAAAAAAAAATGAAAAATACAAAGAAAAGCATACAAAAAAGAGAAAAAATAGAAAAATAATATAAAAAAAGAGAAAGAGAAGTCACTTCATTGGAAAATTGAAAAAGAAGAGAAGAAGCTGGCCACTTTGGCTCTGAAAATTCAAAAAGAAGATGAATTGTGCTGAAATGAAGAAGGTGATGTCATGAACACCTCCTTACCTTGTTGATTTTTCAAATTTTTATCCATCCTACCTTTTTATTCTTTATAAACCTTACCCATAAGTCACATTACAACCCAATAAAAATACCTTATTGATCTAAAGTGGAGTGAGTTATCATGTGGAGATGAGGAGCTGTGTAATCTATGATAAAAAGAACTAGAAGATTTCAGGAATTAGTAGCATTGCCTATGCTCATGCTTGCAGTCCTATTTGAGGGCTGTAACTGCTCTTGAGCTGTGTGAAATGATACAATCTTTAGTTTTATCTTGAGTGACAGCCTTGGTGAAACTTGGGTCTGAAGTTAAGTTTATTTGGGGCATTATCCAAACAAAATTCTCAAATTAATGGTGAGCTTTGCACTAATTTTCACACACTACACCCTTGATATGAGCTGATTGGTTGTGGAGGAAGTTAAACCTGATTTCAGTGTTAAACTGTTGTTTTACTATTGTAACTCCTCTTAGAAAATTGATTGAGTAAGGTTTGGAATGAATTTTATTTGTTTGAACTCTGTTTTGACATGTTGCACTGATATTAACTATTTTATTGAAGAAGTTGGTGGGCACCTTCACTAAAAACCCTCAGGAGACTGCACTCCTCCACTAGGGATGACCTAGGGATAAGCTTGATGCATATGCTAAATGCATCCATGCTCCCTACGAAAGTGACATTTAAGTTGTGTAGAATAATGGTTTAATTTTTACTTCGCTCGAGGACTAGCAAAGATTAGGTTGGAGGGTATGTTAGTCACTGAATATTGCCACTTTCACCTCTTAAACTGAGCTTTACTAGAGCCTAGAGCCATTTAATAACTGATGTTAAATGTGTTTTTATAGCTAGAAAATATTATGCAGTCATCCTTGTAATAGGTGCTAAGAGGAGGAATTAGAACCATTAAAAGCTGAGATGGCTACTACTGTTGGAGTAAACAGTTACAACATCTGACACTTGAGCAATGCAGCCCAAATTTTAGTTGTGTGTATACACACTAGCTGCATAGTAGATCAGAGCTGGCTACAACAGTGTGAACTTCAGCAAAATGGATGTATAGCTTCAACAGTACAACAGGAGTAGCTCTCAAGAGAATCAAAATAACAAAAGACATCAGTAGCTTCAACACCTTTAAAGTTCAGCAATGTAGAGCTGTTGCAATGATGAGCAACGACTGTGCGTACATCAGGTGTGCAGCCATCCACTTCTCAAAGTGGGAACTTGAAATATAAAACATGGCTGACGCTCCATGAGAGTACTTGAGCAGATATGGAAATATACATGTAATCATTCAAGCAGTGCACAACCATCATATTGAACCATTCAAGTGGCATTGCATTGCTGAATTTGAATCCCACAAATGATTCATGCTGCAAATCAACCACATGAATGGTGCTGAAGATAAAAGAGAAAATATCAAGTATATATTGTTGAAGAGAAGCTGGAAACTCAATTTGTCGAGTATTGCAATGATAAAGAAAGCCAACATATCGAGTGGTCAGCTGCAGCAAGGTTTGAACCGCTCGAGTGGGTAGCAATTGATTTTGAACTTGGCGACTTGCTGCAGCCATCCTCTCGAGTGGATCGTCATTCCTTCAGCCAACCTATCGAATGGTTGCTGAAGCTGTTGATAAACCTGTCGAGATTCAACTGCAGTTCTAAAGCCCATTTATCAACATCTCGACTGGTCAGCTGTAGCAAGGTTTGAACCTCTCGAGTGGTATATCTCTGCAACAACCAAACCTGTCGACTAGATGCTTCAACCTCTCGAACCTGCCTTAGAACAGCTCGAGAATCTTCAAGCTTCAGCTATCCTCTCGAGATATCCTCTCAACCACTCGAGTGGATCAATTTTTAGCATCCAAACCTCGTGAATTTCAATTTCTAACCTCTCGAGGCTCAGGTTCCATCAGGTTTTATCAATTTCCGACCATTACCAGTGGTCGGCCGGGGCATATTTGGGAACTCTAATATGCACATGGGACACCTATCCACATATGAACTAATTTATAACTGATTGAAGCAACTCTTGGCGGGAATCCAACTATTTTAGCTGGGCATAACAGAATTGAGTTCTCTCTTCTCTGATTGGCCAGGATACTAATCACAGGGATTAGATTAAGCTGAAATATTTTCTCTTCTCTGATTGGCTGAAACTCAAGACACATGGATCAAGGCAAATGTATAACTTACAGCCCTTTGGCTATGATTCATTAGCAAGGAAGCTAGGTCCTTAGCTCAATTTAGATTTAATTTTAGAGTTTTCTTTTCCTTTTTCTTTTCCCTCTAATCCAGCCTGTTGGATTAGATCTTTATAGCAGCCAAAGTCTGATTTGAATTGTAAATGGATCAGTAATATCATTGTAAAGAGGCTTTGGATTCATGCACAGACTGTAGGCTTGAGGCAGATCATTGTAAGTATTTGTGAATCAATGAAATGCTATTTTTAAAGTTCCATTAGATCTGTAATCTTTTTATTCAATTGCTTTAGAATTTTAGAGATTTGATGCACCTATGGTTGCCTGAGCTTGTAGCCTTGCAACCATATTGCCTGCAGTAATTTTCATGTTCTAATCTTTATCCCCATGGGCTAGAGTAAATCTATAGGATGATTTGTGACCATTCAAGTGGACAGATCATAGCCTTAAGACTAATCCAAAACTGAGAGTGAAATTGGATTCTTCCTCTTTACACTTGAGCTTGTAGCCAAGTGAAAGATTGTAGTAGATCCGACTCTTGCTCTGATTTTCAGATTTGTTTTCAGTGAAGAGATCGGGAATTGTGTAGAGAATGTAGCCTTGAGAGCTAGGCCATTGCAGTTGTTTGAAGCAATGACCAGCTGAGTTTAGATCCCCATTTAATCTGTATCTTCTAGTGGTTCTCACTAGATCTGTGTGAATTGTTTGATCCTATGGTTGCAAGTGCTTGTAGCCTTACAAACATAGTGGCTGCAATGGTTTTCTTATTTTAGATTAAGCCTTTGGATTGGATGAAGTCTATAAGATGATCTGTGACCATTCAAGTGGACAGATCATAGCCTTAAGATCAGTTTAAACTTTTGGTTTAAGTTAAATTCTTCTACATTGCACTTGTGCTTGTAGCCAAGTGAAGGTTAGCTGTTGATCCATTTCTTGAACTATTTTGCAATGAAAAGCAACTCCCTAGTTGCCTACTTCTCACCGTTTTATATTTTATTCTACCATACACCTTCATCCTCTTTCAGATCTATCTTTTTAATTCTGCTTTGTAGTTTAAATATAGTTTAATTGTGACACCCGAAAAACTCTCTTTCTTTCCCTGTTTTGTAAGAATAGGTTAGAATTGCCAGATCTGTAGCAGATCTGGAGATCTATTAGATTTTTAGTTCACTACTCTTTGTGGGACAAACTCTTACTTTTAAAGCTTGCTACAGTAGACCTTAGATTCTTGCAGGTCTGTATATTTTAGAGTTTCTATTTTTCCCCTTTTTTTATCTCACCTTTTATCTGGAATTAATTTGTTTTCACCACCATTATTTTCTCACCAATAATAATCATCACTCCAAAATATTTCAACAAGTTTTTGGATGCCCAGCTACAATATTTGGATTCCCGCCAAGAAATATCCCCGTTAATTTATATAGCAGTTTGCACATAGGATAGTTTGTTGAGATTCCAAAGCTGCCCTTTAGCTTTGTTAGAATTCTAAAAATAGCCTTGATAGCTACTGAGATTTCCATAACTAACCTCCATGTTGGTAGCTACTGTTTGAGTTCCCAAAGATACCCTCTCAATCCACTGATGATGGCTGGAAATTGATGAAACTTGGTGAAGAATCTTCAACCATCTACTCATGGGGTGCAATGATCAACTCGACAGGTTGTGAAGTGTAGCTGCAGTAGAACTCGATAGGTTGAACTTAATGGCTTTAGAATTGCAGCTTCAGCAATGCTATCGAGAGGTTCACATAACCATTCGTGAGGATGAAGGTATGGAGGAATGAACTGCTCGATAGGATGCCTGAAGATGCAAGCTAGAGCTCGAGAGGTTGATAATGTGGCATCAGCTCGAGAGGATGGAAGGAACAAATTGACAGGTTGCTGAAGCTTCTTATTCCACTTGATAGGTTGAATACCAGCTACATGAACACCTCGACAGGTTGGATCTCCAGCTGTGGCTTTCTTCAACAATGATCATTCGTGAGGTTGGTTTCAGCTTCAGTACTGCTCGAATTGTACTCTCTTTATCTTTGAAGTGGTCGACAGGTTACAAGTGTGGAAGTGCCCAAGAGGTGCAGTTCCTACTTTAACACCCCATTCGAGAGGTTGCTCCAACAGTATATATACTTGACAGGTTAGCTGCATGTTCCATCCATTCGACAGGTTTGTTGAAGGTGTACTTGCTACTTAGAACCTCACAAGGAGCCTCTCAAATTGTTCACTGAAAGTGCCCAATTGCTGATGTGCTTAAGATCCATTGCTAAAACTCCTCTTCAACTCAAGTGCTCGAATGTATTGCTGCTGCTGGAGATGGTAAATCACATGGCTGAATTAATGTGAACATGTTGAAACTATTTTGCTCAATGTGCACCAAGCTGAAGCTCTTTTCTTCTTGACAGTTTAGAACTTGAAAGTGTTGAGGCTTGGGCTCTTTGCTCTACTATTTACTCCAACAACAACAACTTTCTTTTAGACCATGGGCTTCACCTGATTCAGCTCCAATGAATGGCTCTATTTCTGTTCTTTGTGGGACTTATTAATTAGATTTCTGTACTATGCTATATTTTATTCCTAGCTGCAAAAATATATTAAAAGGCAGTTATTAATTACTGTAAGTACTAACAAAAGCTAGGTTTAAGGGATAGAAAGTGGTATAAATCAATGACTAACAGTGTGATCAGTCACATAATTTACCATTTTATCACTCTTAACTTAGTGGTGTTAGAACTTAGTTTACTACTAATGAGTTACTGATGTGCAGATACTAGAGATAAGCAGTAAATCAGAGCCTAAATGTTAATCTTTGTAAAAATGAACTAAAAAAGCAATAAGAAAAATTATTGAGCGAAAAAGACGATTTGCCGTTACTGAAAGTAAAAAAATCGTAATTTATGATTCTTCAAAAGAGACAAAAAAGAGAAAAGCGATGAAGCGTAATCCAGAGAATCATCAACTATGAGGAAGCCTACTGAAAATAGAAAATCACTATTAATGATTTTTCAGAGAAGAAGCTATGAAAGAAGAAATCGCTATTTACGATTTCCCAAAAATAAAAGCTTTCCTACTATTGTTACTGATCACGTGAGAATTATCACCGCCATGTCCAGAATTAAAAGACTCCTATAATTAGAAGTCTGATGAACCACGGATCTGAGAAGATTGATAAAGATCTAAATCCGAAGGACTCTGCTGCTGCTCGATAAATAATACTCTAGAAGCGCATCAACTAAAGGAAGCAAGGAAAGATGAAATTAGGAATTAGAGTTATATTAAGATACTTTTGTTTTTAGTAGTTTCTTTTATTAGAACTAGATCTCTGTAAACTGACCCCTTATGATCTATAAATAAGAGGGCTCGACATAAGAATAATCATTGAAGAATTTCAACATCAATTGACGCCTGAGGTTGGATTTTCTTCCTATCAAGTAGTGTATACTAGTTAGAGTACATTAGATATCAGAGGTTTCTCAAAGCAAGTGATGACTGCCGGAGAAGCGAAATTTATCTTTACTTCTATTTTTATCTAATATTTACATTCTTTTAGAAACTAATATTTATCTTTGTCTTTTTATATTTTTTATATTTTTATTTTTTCTTTGATAACTTCTTAATCTTTTGTAAGTTTATTCGGAGTAACGGATCAGACTTTCAACACTTTTGCGGGCTCCAGAAATTCAGAAGCTTAGATTTGTCTCTCCCTGCTTGGTCAAATAGAAAGTAAATAATATTTAAACCAAATACTAATATAATAAGTGTCTATACCAGTATGACACACTATAGTCAGAATATGACTAAAACGATGGGGGAACATTATGCTTTAACACTTCTTACACCTCCCCCATGTATACAAATAACCCCTATGACCGGTAATGAGACTTTTAAAATTATGCCCAAAATATTTCAAACACTTTCAATATTCCGTGGGCTAAGGGATGAAAATCCTTACTCACATTTAAGACAGTTCATAGAAGTGTGCATTCTTATTTGAATCCAAATTTGCCAGAAGTATCTCTTTGTCTAAGGCTGTTTTCATTTTCTCTTAGAGATAAAGCAAAGTTGTGTGACTTGGTTGTTATTGTGTATTATAATTATATTAAATTCAAGTCTTAACCTATTGCAAGCACACAATGAAAATTATAGCATACAATAGGATCATTCCCATGAGGAAGTTCATTATCTTATTAATTCCTATTTCTATCTTCTATCTATATCCCTATCTTAAAAACTTCTATTTATCTTTAAGATTTCCTAATCTACTAGAGAAATATGAATAAAAGAAAAGTTTTTAAAACTAAAGTGCATAAAAATAAATCCTAATCCTCCTTCTTCAGATTAAGGTCGTCAATCTTAATTTTTAGCTTTCAGATATTTATGAAAATAAACAGTACCGTTACACCATATTTCTAGTCTCCTAGCATTGGTCGTCAATCAAGTCTAAGATCCTATCAATAAAGATTTAATCTAATCAACAATCAACCAAAATTTAGGCATCAATCAAACTCTAAAAAACTGAAGATGGAAAAGTAAAAACCATTATACTAATCTGTAAATTCTAACCTGAGTCGTCAATTCAAATTAAAACTTGGAGATGTTTACAAAGCAAATAAAATCTAAACTAGAAAGCAAAGTAAAATATATCTTTCACCCCTTAGTTGCAGTCGTCAATTGCTCCTGAGAAATTACAGATATCTACACTAATCTTCAGCACTCAATTGCAGTCGTCGATTGCTCTTGAGAAATCTCTGATATCTAATCTACTCTAACTATGTTACACTACTTTGATCGGAAGAAAATCCAACCTCAGGCATCAATTGATGTTGAAATTCTTTTATGCTTATTCCTATGTCAAGCCCTCTTATTTATAGATTATAAGGGGCTGATATACAAAGATCTAGTTTTAATAAAAGAAACTATTAAAAATAAAAGATTCTTAATATAACTCTAATTCCTAATTTTATCTTTCCTTGCTTTCTTTAGTTGATGCGCTCCTGAATTGTTCTTTATTGAGCAGCAGCATAGTACTTCGGATTAGATCTTTATCAATCTTCTTAGATTTGTGGTTTACCAAACTTCTAATTGCAGGTGTCACAACCCCAGATTTTTTGGGAAACGTGCACGTCATGCACTATATACATGTATATGTGTTTCACAAGGAAACCAAAACAAACCCGTAGACACTATGTGTGTATGTGGGAAACACACTAGTATTTCCCTAACTTATAAGTATATAAGTGAAAGAGAGAGGAGAGAAGAGCCCTTACGTAACTCTATTCTAACCTAAATAGAGAGAAGGAGAATATAGAGAGAAAGAAAAGAAGAGCCTAGTAAAGAACTAGGGTTTCGTTGGGACTTAAAAAAAGCAGAAGAGTTGGAGAAAAGGCTGGAGGAGGAACCTTGGAGACCTGTTAGCCTAGTAGAATTTCGAATCTTAAATCGAACTAGCGCGAGACTCATCGTCGGAGGTATGTTAAAGGCATGATAGATGCTTAGGTATGCTTTAAATAATAGGAAGAATGTTGGTTGAATGATTTTAATGATATTAAGGTTTGAATGAAGGGAGAAATAGTGCTCTCGATCAGATCGAGGAGAAAAAATCATCGCTCCTCGCTCGAGCGGTCTAAAGGGCTCGCTCGAGCGAGGATAAATAGTAAAAATATAGCTCTGGGCTCGCTCGAGCGGTCCCCAAAACAAGAGGGAAGCTCGCTCGAGCGAGGTCCCCAGTAAAGCTTTAGGCGGCTCAATTTAACCGCTCGAGCGACCTCGATTTAACCGCTCGAGCGAGGTCAGGTGACCGCGCGAGCGAGGTCAAGTGACCGCTCGAGCGAGGTCAAGTGACTGGCGAGAATCTAGGACGCCGCCGAAATGAAATTTGCTATGGGTATAAGAAACATGGAGGTTATGCACCCCAATGATTCTAGTAACATTTCTAAGCATATTCTAAATACATGAAATGTAGGTTTGACGTATGATCGTAAAGTGTAAACCTCTACGAGAAGGTGTGCCTTGAAATTCGTCGAGGTAGGGAATACTCTTGAAACATGTGCATTATTCCGTCAATTCATATGTGTAGTGTAATTCAATTAAATAGTCAAGTACTGCATGATCATTATGAAAAAGGGTGTGTGAGTGAGTTTCAAACGTGATAGTCTTGAGGTCCCCAGGGGACGAAAAATTATAAAGTAAACATCTGAAGGATGCAATAGAATCAAGGGCATCCCAGGGATGCAGATGAAAACTAATAGTGAAACGAAAGTAATGTGATGAGGCCTGATGTAATATAATTAGCACAATCACGGTGAATAACTATATGTAGAGCACATTCGATATTTTTATTATTTAAGGTTTGATTAGAATACCCCACCGACGTGGCGGGATACCCACGAATGACTCGGCAGGATATCCGTGACCGGTACGGCGGCCAATCCGTACATTTATAGCACATCCCAGGGATGTAGATTTAAGAATAGACCCCGCCACCTATGAGAAAGGGGCTTGGGCAGTATTCCCAGGGAATACATATAACAACTGTCTAGTTAGACGACGATGGCGGGTATTCCATCGGGGCTCGATGCTATATTGCTCGGGGACTACTTAAGTTAAGATTTAAGAGATTTGGGCCAAATTCACAACTAAATCAGCAAGGAGATTAAACAAAACCATGCAAAGTGACAGTCAAAATCATTATTTTTATTCCAGTTATTCAACTATTTTCCATAAATGTTACTCGATAATTTATGCTTTTAAAATTGCTGACATATGTGTGAAGGTTAATCTATATGTTCTTTTTGTTTCCCTACGGAGCTAGGATGTAGCTCACCCCCCTTAGACTATACGTCGTAGGTCCAGGACTAGCGGCAGCAGAGACTTTTGGAGACGCAGATCCAGGGGATTCAGATTTCGTGCCCACAGAAGAGTCAGAACCTCCTCCTGAGGAATTCTTCTAGGAAACCCACTGCATACTTTGAGAGTGAGTTGAGAGTATTAGGTACGGCTTGGTATGTCAAGCCTCTTTATTCGAATGTATTTAAATACCGTTTCTTTTGTTAAAACGTCTAGGATGAACAGTTATCACCAATGGTTTTGGGTAAGTTCTTATGCCCATGAATTGGCATGGGACAAGGACTGCTTTTCGATACCATGATTTTTATATATGAGAACTTGTTTAGAGTAGCTACGTGCGCCCTAGTTACAGTTTTGGCTTGTATATACCAATGTATCATAAAGAACCCAGGGCACGACCTAGAGGGTCGTGCTGATGGCATGGATTTCGGGGTGCCAAAATTCGGGCTGTCATAGTTGGTATCAGAGCCGTTTCCTTCTAGTTCTGGCTATCATCTCGTCAGAATATAGGGACTTCTGCTAACGAGACTGTGGATTCTCATGCAAACCGTTATGTTTCCTAGAGGAAGAGGCCGACCCAGGGGTGGTCATGATAGGAATTTACGCAGTAGAGATGGGTTCGTCTCACCTACAAACAGGGTACCATTGGGAAACAGGGAGATTCCCGAGGGCAGTGGCCAGGGTGGAAACCAAAATCAAGCAGAAGATCAAGATCTAGATCGGCGAGGATGAAATCCGGAGGAACAAAATAGAGTGAGGGAGAGAAATGAAGAAAGAGAAGAGCGTCAGAGGATGATGCACACAATGGAGACAATGGCAACTGCCATGGCACAGCAAGCAACGTCCTTGGCAGCACATACAGCCCCAGAACCACAACGAACACCTACACCTCCAGTGGGACCTACACCACCAGTGGCTTCAGCATTTATCGAGTTCAGAAGGATGAGACCTCCTAACTTTTCAGGACAGGCAGACACAATGGCAGCCGAAAACTGGCTGGGCAAAATGGAAATGGTGTTTAGCGTACTGACATGCACAGAGGATGAGAGCGTCAGTTGGGCGGCATATATGCTAGATGGAGAAGCTGGACCTTGGTGGAAATCCGTTTCGTGAACGAGAGCACAAGAAACTCCAGATATGCCATGGACTTGGGAGGAATTCGTAGAAGAATTCAATAAGTAATATTTTCCTGAAGTTGTGAGGAATCAGATGGAGACCCAATTTTTACAACTAGCGCAAGGAAGGATGACCGTGAGAGAGTATGGAGTAGAATTCATGAGACTGGCTCGCTTCACCCCAGACTACGTAGTTTCAGATGTGATGAAAGCGAAGAGGTTCCAACAGGGTTTAAGGTCGGACATCCGAGGAGGCGTTGCGCCCTTCCAGCTGAAGACCTATGGAGAAGTAATGAGTAAGGCATTAGTAGTCGAAGAAGAAAACAATAACCGATACCGTCAGAGGGAACAACAGGGAAGAGGAAGCATTGATCCAAGCAGGACGGGGAGCTATGAATCGGTACATAAGAAACCGAGGTTTGTACCACCGAATTAGAGACAATCGTTCCAAACAGGGTATGGGAGAGCCGCACAACAAACTACTCATCAAAGTTTTCCGTTGCTGGCATCAGGGAGACCGATGAGGTATGAGGGTCCTGCTATTTCCAGCGGGGCTACAGCTACCCAAGGTTTTTCGAGAGCTGCTACTTCAACACCAAGGGAAACTTGTGCCAAGTGTGGCAAGTCCCACAAAACAGCGGATTGTAGGCAGGGAATGCGAGACTGTTTCAAATGCGGCAAGATAGGCCACATGATTAGAGATTGCCTTGAGACAGTTAAAGAAAAGACGGTCCCAGCTTCCATGCCACAACCTATTCAATCACGAAAGCCAGTTGTTCGAGGGAGAGCCTACGCAGTTACCGCCCAGGAAGCAGGGAGTGTACACGACATCATCCAAGGTGAGATTTCTTTTAAATAACGGATTTTGGTTTCAATACAATTCTAGATAGAGAATGTGCATTCATTAGGACAAGTGTATATAACCATTGTTGCGCGTTAGAAGAATTCTAAATAAAGTATATGGTATGTACGTATATGTATGTATTATAGGTACGTTACAAGTCTATGAGAAAGGGTGCTATGTAGCACATGACGCATGAGTGCTGATAGACCCAGGGTCTACCCACTCCTTCATCACCCCTAGATTTGGAAAGAAGATGAAGATTGTTCCGGAGACACTGGACTTTGTGTTATCAGTGTCTATCCCAACAGGAGAATTAGTGGACACAGAGTTAGTCTGCAAATCAGTAGTGGTAAGCGTTCGAGATCACGTTGTCTATGAACTAGACGCAAATTTAATATTGTTGGACATGCAAGGATTCGACGTGATCCTTGGCATGGATTGGCTGTCTCATCACTGCACAACAGTGGATTGCAAGGATAAAGTTGTTATTTTCCATCCTAACACGAGGAGATCATTTCGATTTCGAGGGGAGAGATCGACACAGGTGCCACTCATATCTGCAGTCAGAGCAGAACATTTAATCAGAAAGGGGTGTAGCGGTTATTTGGCATTCCTGAAAGAAAATAAAGAAGAAAAGAATATTATCTCCGAGATAGCGGTAGTGCGAGAATTCCCAGATGTATTTCCAGAAGAATTGGCAGGGTTACCTTCAGAAAGAGAAGTGGAATTTGCGATTGACTTAGCACCAGGAACGGGACCTGTTTCAAAGGCGCCTTATAGGATGGCCCCTGCGGAGTTGAAAGAGTTGAAAGAACAATTGCAAGAGCTCATGGACAAAGGGTTCATAAGACCAAGTGTGTCTCCATGGGGAGCACCAGTTCTATTCGTGAAAAAGAAAGATGGGTCGATGCCGTTGTGCATTGACTACCGTCAATTGAACAAAGTCACTGTGAAGAATCGATATCCGTTGCCAAGGATAGATGACTTGCTCGATCAGTTGCAGGGAGCGAAACATTTTTCCAAGATCGATCTAAGATCTGGATACCGACATTCGTAAAACGAGATTTAGCATTTAGAACACGGTATGGACACTATGAATTTTAGTGAACCATCGGCGTCGTTTATGGACTTGATGAATTGGGTGTTTAAACCACACCTAGACTCCTGCGTTATAGTGTTTGTTGATGACATTCTGATTTACTCAAAATCGAAGATGGAACATGAAGAACACTTACGAGTCGCTCTACAAACCTTGCGTGAACACCAATTGTACGCCAAGCTCAGCAAATGTGAGTTTTGGCTAGAAGAGGTTAGCTTTTTGGGACATGTCGTCTCAAAGCATGGTGTCACAGTAGATCCCGCTAAGATCGAGGCAGTAGTGAACTGGGAGCAACCAAAAACTGTGACAGACGTCCGAAGTTTCCTCGGACTGGTAGGTTATTATCGACGTTTTGTTGAGGGGTTTTCAAAAATATCAGGGCCTCTTACGAGGCTTACAAGAAAGGACTCAAGATTTGAGTGGAGTGAGACGTGTGAGAAGAGTTTTCAAGAACTCAAGAAGAGACTCACCTCAGCTCCAGTGTTAGCCATTCCATCAGGCAGTGGAGGATTCGCAGTCTATAGTGATGCTTCGTATAACGGGTTGGGTTGTGTACAAAATCAATATAAAAAGGTAATAGCTTACGGCTCAAGACAGTTGAAAGAGCACGAAAAGAACTACCCAACACATGATCTGGAACTAGCAGCAGTCATATTCGCATTAAAGATATGACGACATTATTTATACGGAGAAACATTTGAAATTTTCACTGACCATAAGAGCCTCAGATATCTGTTTACACAGAAGGAACTAAATATGAGGCGGTCAGGTGGATGGAATTCTCAAATACTACGACTGCTCCATACAAGACCATCCAGCAAAGCTAACGAGTGGCCGATGCCTTGAGTCGGAAAAGTTCAAATTTCTTGGCTAGTCTAATTTCGGGTATACATCGATGGAAACTGTTGGAGGATCTAGCGCTATGTGGCGCAGACATACAGCCACAAGCCACAGGAGCCTTCTTAGCCAACATATCAGTGAAACCAGTGATATTCGAACACATACGAGAACTACAGATGAAAGACCCAATTCTAACGAAGTTGCGTCAAGATGTAACTGAAGGTATTACGTCTGAGTTTTCAATCAAGGAGGATGGTTCCTTAGTATTCAAGGGGCGACTTTGCATTCCAGACAATGTCGATTTGCGGCGAACGATTCTTGATGAATCTCACAAGTCAAGCTATGCTATCCACCCGGGAAGCACAAAGATGTATCAAGATCTGAAAAAGAATTACTAGTGGAAAGGCTTGAAACAAGATGTAGTAGAGTACGTGTCGCGATGTTTGATGTGCCAACAAGTGAAGATCGATCATAGACACCCCGCAGGCCTATTACAGCCTCTACCCATACCGGAATGGAAGTGGGAATCTATCTCCATGGATTTCATAGTTGGTCTACCGCGAACTGCAAGGAAGCATAACGCCATTTGGGCAGTAGTCGATCGATTGACTAAGTCAGCACACTTCTTGCCTTACAACACGATGTACACGGCGGGAAGACTGGCAGAGCTCTATATGAAAGAGATCGTTCGTTTACATGGGATTTCAAGTAGCATTGTTTCAGACCGGGACCCATTATATACATCAAAGTTTTGGAAGAAATTTCAAGAAGGAATGGGAACTAGGCTAGATTTTAGTACGACGTTTCACCCACAAACCGACGGACAGACTGAAAGGGTCAATCAAGTCATTGAAGACATGCTTAGGGCATGTATGTTGGAATTACAAGGATCGTGGGATCAACACCTACCATTGATTGAGTTTACATATAATAATAGTTTTTAGACGAGCATCGGAATGGCACCGTATGAAGCCTTGTACGAAAGACGATGCAAATCGCCAATCAATTGGGAGGAAATTGGCTAGAAATTTGTTTTGGGACCCGAGCTACTTGAAGATAACGCGGCTATTGTCCGCATGATCAGGGGAAGACTAAAGGCGGCTCAAAGCAGACATAAAAGCTATGCTGACATCAAGCGGATGAGTGTAGACTTTAAGGTGGGTGAACATGTGTTCGTGAAAGTATCACCGATGAAGGGGGTGATGAGAATTGGAAAGAGAGGGAAGCTAAGTCCCCGCTATCTTGGACCGTTTGAAGTTTTGGGTCGAGTAGGAGAAGTAGCCTACCGCATTGGATTGCCACCATTGTTTGATCAGGTACACAATCTATTCCACGTGTCTATGCTCAGGAAGTATCTCAATGACCCTGATCACGTGCTGAGCGGCCAATCGTTCGAAATGCATGAGGATATGACCATGATTGAAGAGCCGGTAGAAATTTTAGATCGAAAGGAATAAGTGTTGCGAACAAAGGTTATTCCCTTAGTGCTTGTCCGATGGAAGAACCATCCGGTCGAAGAAGCAACGTGGGAACGGGAGGCTGACGTCAAAGAACAATACCCCAATTTGTTCAAGGACACTAGCTAATTTTCTTTATTATTATGATGGAGTGTGAATTTCTTTTTAGACTATCAAACTATAGTGAAAACGAACCAGATGAGTGCAATTACAACTCGAGCAAAATAAATTATTTTTGCCTGAACAAATTTGTCCATGAGAACTAAAATTGTTATGAATTGTATACATAGTCATGCATGTGTGTTCAAAAATGCTATGAGAAACTAGTGAAGATGTGAACTTGTGAGAACAAGAACAACGTCGTTTGGCTTGCTCGAGCGATGAATTATACTCACTCGCGCGAGTCACATGAGAAAATAAACATAAAGTTTCTGGCATCGCTCGAGCGAGGGGTAGTGACCGCTCGAGCGAGGTCTATTGGTCGCTCGAGCGAGGTTTACCAACCGCTCGAGCGAGGCCATAACATATAAAAGATAGCGTCCTGGGCTTGCTCGAGCGATAACTAATGACCGCTCGAGCGAGGAGGGACTATATATAGCTGACGAAAAAACAAAACGCCATTTCATCTTCAAGCGAGGGGATTGGAGCCGAGCGAGGGTTTAGGGCTTGTCATCTTCGATCTTTTCCGTCCAATTCGAGCCGGATTTAGACAATCCGATCCGTTAAGAATATTCTTTTAGGTAAAATCTACCCATTCCCGAAATTTTTCCTTTTTTTTTAAAGGCTCTTTAGATACCTAATGGCTTCAAGCCCAAATCCACAACCTAAGAAGCAGATGGCGATTATTCGACGCCGGTTGAAACAAAGCGCCGCAAGCTTCACAACCATCACCAAACCCATCCTCCACTCCAATCACACTAGATGATTGGTAGGGGGCCAAAATTTTTGAAACCGAATGGGATATACATCCCTCTTGTTTTGGGGATCCGACGTCCACCCAATGGACATCGGACTTCCTCACCAACAACAATCTTAAGACCCTACTTACGCCGTTCGGGGATCGTTATTACCCGAGGCTTGTGAGGCTTGTGAAGTTATTTTATCAAACCCTAAACATGAACGTGGACGAGGACGCTATCCTCGTCACAATCGATGGTAATGAACTAATCTTTAGATGTGCCGAAATTTCATCGGTCATGAAATGTCCCCACATCTACACCCCTAGCCCACTTATCCTACCACCTTTTTCTGGGAACGTCGAATTCCCAACGATCATTTCTGATATCACAGGCGGCATGTCCGCTTCGGGACAATCTATTACCCGATCACAACTATCGCCGCGTATGTGGCTTCTAGACGTCATTTTCAAAAAGAATCTACACCCAACCGGCCATGATCAAGAATGCCGTGATGCGTTTCTGCGGGCCCTACACACCGCATTCCATAATAGGTGGATCAACGCACCTATGATCATCATAAAAGGCATGGCGCATGCCTATAAAAGAAATGTAAAGGGTGCTGTTCCTCCACCCATCAACCGACTACCATATGCTCGGTTGATTTCCCGACTCCTAGACTCACGGAATGGGAAGGGAGGATTTAAGATCCGGGAGGACGAGTTATTCCTCACCGATAACGTCGTCCCCTATCTGGCCCAAGATTGGAGCCGCAACCTAAAGAGTCTCCAAACCAGCGTTAACAAGAAAAGAGACCGTCAAGTCTCCCGACAAACCACGCATCAAGCGCCGACAGGACCGACCACTCCCTCTACCTGAGTTCCACAGCCCATACCCACTACCGACACTGGCATGATGCGGGAGATCCTTCAGCAAGGGCGGGAGATCAGATTGCATCAGAGGTTCCAGGAGGCACTACTTATCGACCTCATGGGCCAGGCCTACCCGCAGTCATACATGCAGCGCGTCGGTGCCATGAAAGATGCTATTTTTGGAGCGTCTAGCTCCGGCCCTGCTACGAGGAGCGCCACAGCGGGTACCACGACCACCAGGGTGGTCGATGAGGATGAGGATGACGAGGACTATGAGAATGATGATGGCTCCGGCGACGACGACGACGACTATGAGGAGGAAGATGACTAGATAGTCACATTTTTTTTTGAAAAATAATATGTAATTTTTTGTTGAGACATTTTGTGGTGAGGTGGTTTTGGTCAATGTATTTACAAACTGTCGTGACATGAATGTCACAAATTTTGTGGATGATTAACATAACGATTGAATGGGTTTTGTGAATGATTATTCTAGATATCATGATCCTTTTCGACTATATGGGAATAAATTGACATGGTCAACGCAAGTCGTTGCGAAATGCGACAAACCGTTCAATTTCTGTTCTAGATATTCATGGCCTGGTAATAGCAGTAGTACCTGGTTACGCGAATATCATCGATTTTCGAGGACGAAAATCTTATAAGTTGGGGTGATTGTCACAACCCCAGATTTTTTAGGAAAAGTGCATGTCATGCACTATATACATGTATATGTGTTTCACAAGGAAACCAAAATGAACCCGTAGACACTATGTGTGTATGTGGGAAACACACTAGTATTTCCCTAACTTATAAGTATATAAGTGAAAGAGAGAGGAGAGAAGAGCCCTTACGTAACTCTATTCTAACCTAAATAGAGAGAAGGAGAATATAGAGAGAAAGAAAAGAAGAGCCTAGTAAAGAACTAGGGTTTCGTTGGGACTTAAAAAAAGCAGAAGAGTTGGAGAAAAGGCTGGAGGAGGAACCTTGGAGGCCTGTTAGCCTAGTAGAATTTCGAATCTTAAATCGAACTTGCGCGAGACTCATCGTCGGAGGTATGTTAAAGGCATGATAGATGCTTAGGCATGTTTTAAATAATAGGAAGAATGTTGGTTGAATGATTTTAATGATATTAAGGTTTGAATGAAGGGAGAAATAGTGCTCTCGATCAGATCGAGGAGCAAAAATCATCGCTCCTCGCTCGAGCGGTCTAAAGGGCTCGCTCGAGCGAGGATAAATAGTAAAAATATAGCTCTGGGCTCACTCGAGAGGTCCCCAAAACAAGAGGGAAGCTCGCTCGAGCGAGGTCCCCAGTAAAGCTTCAGGCGGCTCGATTTAACCGCTCGAGCGAGGTCTAGTGACTGCTCGAGCGAGGAAATTTGCTCGCTCACGCGAGGCACCACTCAGTTCTTGAAATTATGGGTACAAGAAACATGGAGGTTATGCACCCCAATGATTCTAGTAACATTTCTAAGCATATTCTAAATACATGAAATGTAGGTTTGACGTATGATCGTGAAGTGTAAACCTCTACGAGAAGGCGTGCCTTGAAATTCGTCGAGGTAGGGAATACTCTTGAAACATGTGCATTATTCCGTCAATTCATATGTGTAGTGTAATTCAATTAAATAGTCAAGTATTGCATGATCATTATGAAAAAGGGTGTGTGAGTTTCAAACGAGATAGTATTGAGGTTCCCAGGGGACGAAAAATTATAAAGTAAACATCTGAAGGATGCAATGGAATCAGGGGCATCCCAGGGATGCAGATGAAAACTAACAGTGAAACGGAAGTAATGTGATGAGGCCTGATGTAATATAATTAGCACAATCATGGTGAATAACTATATGTAGAGCACATTCGATATTTTTATTATTTAAAGTTTGATTAGAATACCCCACCGACGTGGCGGGATACCCACGACTGACTCGGCAGGATATCCGTGACCAGTACGGCGGCCAATCCGTACATTTATAGCGCATCCCAGGGATGTAGATTTAAGAATAGACCCTGCCACCTATGAGAAAGGGGCTTGGGCAGTATTCCCAGGGAATACATATAACAATTGTCTAGTTAGATGACGATGGCGGGTATTCCATCGGGGCTCGATGCTATATTGCTCGGGGACTACTTAAGTTAAGATTTAAGAGATTTGGGCCAAATTCACAACTAAACCAGCAAGGAGATTAAACAAAACCATGCAAAGTGACAGTCGAAATCATTATTTTTATTGCAGTTATTCAACTGTTTTCCATAAATGTTACTCGATAATTTATGCTTTTAAAACTGCTGACATATGTGTGAAGGTTAATCTATATGTTCTTTTTGTTTCCCTACGGAGCTAGGATGTAGCTCACCCCCCTTAGACTATACGTGAGTCCGGGACTACTGCGAGACTTTTGGAGACGCAGATCCAGGGGATTCGGATTTCGTGCCCACAGAAGAGTCAGAACCTCCTCCTGAGGAATTCTTCTAGGAAACCCACTGCATACTTTGAGAGTGAGTTGAGAGTATTAGGTACGGCTTGGTATGTCAAGCCTCTTTATTCGAATGTATTTAAATACCGTTTCTTTTGTTAAAACATCTAGGATGAACAGTTATCACCAATGGTTTTGGGTAAGTTCTTATGCCCATGAATTGGCATGGGACAAGGACTGCTTTTCGATACCATGATTTTTATATATGAGAACTTGTTTAGAGTAGCTACGTGCGCCCTAGTTACAGTTTTGGCTTGTATATACCAATGTATCGTAAAGAACCCAGGGCACGGCCTAGAGGGTCGTGCTAATGGCACGGATTTCGGGGTGCCAAAATTCGGGCTGTCACAGCAGGAGTCTTCTAATTTTGGATATGGTGGTATTATACTCTCACGTGATCCGCAGCAGCAGTGTGTAGTAGAATGCTTCTATTTTTAGGAAATCATAAATAACGATTTCTTTCTTATTCTTTTTGCAAAATCCTAATTCACGATTTTCTATTTTCAGACGGCTTTTGAAGAGAGTAGCCTTGTGAAAGGAGAAGGGAGAAAGAGGGCTTTTTGCTCCTACCAACTAGTTGAAGGAGGAGTTGAATTCGTGTGGAAGTAGTTCGATCGTAAGAAGATGTGCTCTTGAAACCTTGACGTGTGGGAAAAAGAGAAACCAGAGATCTAAAGACCTAGGGATCCATGTGCAAGTTTTGAGTTTTAGGTGAGGATTTATGGTTTAAATCATTTCATTTTTTATTATAGATGGGCAATAAATGCCCTAAAAATCATAATAAATATGATGGGTTTTGGGGGAGAACAAAACGTAAGAAGAAAAGCTCGAAGAGTTGGCTTTTTGACAAAACTGATCGATCAAAATAAGAATTGATCTATCAATTTTGTCAGGAAATGGTTATATAAACAGAACAGAGAGTGGAGTTTTCAGAAGGGGAAATAGATTGATTGAATGGGATTTCGAGCGATTGATTTGGGTCTCGCGAGGATCTGAGACAGGTTGCGAGGTTCTCGCGTGGTTCGAGTGGCTTCTGTGCACAACCTCACTAGGTTGTGTGGTGACTTCATGAGGATGCTCGCCAGGTTGCTCGTGAGCTCGTGAAGATGAAGTGTGAAGTGAGATTGGTTTATGAGTAAACTGATCAATCAGTTTTGAGAACCGATTGATCGATTGTGAAGCGAGTTAGGCAAACAGAGAATTGTATATTTTAAAGGAAACCGACCGAGAAATAGATTTTGATCAATTGATTTTTGAAATCGATTGATTAGATTGGGATTTGATCAATCGATTTAGTCTGATTCTGGCAGTTATCAGTTTTGGGAAAGAGGGCTTTTAACACCTTTTTTGCTTCTTCGATTTTGACGTGTAAGACATGTGTTGATGTGTTCTAGGTTCCGACTGTGAACGTGTGATGTGAAGGTACTATTGTGAAGAGCAGACTTTGTGTGGATTGCGTGTGAGGTAGGGAAAATTCTATAACATGTACCTTGTTAAAATAGGCATATGAATTATGATGTGATATGCATGTGTATGTGAAAATCATGAAACCTTGTCATTTCTATTACATGAGTGTTGTACCCAAATTCAAGTGTGATAAGTGTGTGTCCGTGACATATGTGTGTGCGTGAGCCTAAATTCTTCAATCCTAAACCTAGCTATAAATTATCATAATACACGGTGATGAACTATAAGTTATCCTTGCACGTTGATTTAAGGGTTGAATTTAAATACCCAATGGATACGACGGGATAACCGTGACTGACACGGTGGGATATCCGTGATCGGTATGGCGGTGTATCCGTACAAATTTGCGTGTCGTGTGGACCGAGAATGGCCAATGTGAGTCAAGTGACCTTGGTAACGGAGTTTAGGGCTTGACATTATAAAATAGTTCATTGAACAACGATGGTGGGTAATCCATCAGTATAATATTGTGGCTCTCGAAGCTATATACGCTCGGGAGAGGAATTAAGTTATCGATTTATGTTTTTCATTGGTGTGAGATGTGAAAGCTTTGTAAACCATGTGTTAACTTCAGAATTCGCATATGATTCATTTCGCTTTGATCTAAATGCTTTTTAATGTGCTTTATAATTATTTCAATTTCAGTCATGAGATATATGTGTAATGTGATGAAAATGCATGCTATGAATATTTTCTCTATTAAGCTTGGATGAAGCTCACCCTTCGACTATACGTCACAGGTTCAGGTGAAGACGCGGGTACTAGTAATATTGATTTGGAGGACTCCGAGTACGTTTCGGGTGAGGAGCCAGAGCCTCTGCCTAAGGAGTTCTTCTAGCCGAGATAGTGACTTAGAGTGTGAGATTTTGTGTAGATTTGGCTTGGTATGTCCAGCCATTTTGTTTAGCAGATACATATTCTTGTAATTAAATCACATCATTATTTTATGAACCATGTTTCGGTAAGGAACGACCCTTATCGGTGGTTCTTTTCGGTTCTTTTATTCATGCGTACTAGCATGGAATTAGAACCGTTATTTTTGTAAGTGCTACTTTGATATTAGAATTGGAGAGTTCTTTTATGCTTTGTTCTGCTTTGCGTGTGGATGTGCCAAGTGTTCTGTTCGATGTGTTCGGGGTTGGTCTTACGAACCAACCTAACGGCGCGGGTTTCCGGGGCCAAAAATCCTGGCTGTCACAGTTGGTATCAAAGCCTAGCTTTAGAAATTTCTGATTTATCTTAGACATGTGTTATGTGTTTGAGATTTCCTCAGAACTTAGGGACCATCTGCTAATGGAACTTTAGTTTCATGTTGCAGAAACTATGTCTAGTAGAGGTAGAAGACGACCAAGAGGTGGTCGTAGGTGGAATTTAAGAAGTGGAGATGAGATCCCTACAAGTTCAAATAGAATTCCAGTGGGTAATAGAGTGATTCCAGAGACAAGTGTGCTGGAACAAGAGAATCAAGAAAGAAGGCACAAGAGAGAACAAGACCGAGAATAGAGGCAAAGACTGACACTAGCCATGGAGGCCATGGCAACCACTATGGCTCAATAGACTGCATTGATGGTACCGAATAATGCCAACAACCACCAACAACAACCTCCAATACCACCTCCTGTGCGACCACAACCATCCGGATTTGTGGAGTTTAGGAGATTGAAGCCTCCTAGCTTTTCTGGTCAAACAGCTCTGCTAGAGGCGGAAAAGTGGTTGAATCAGATAGAGAAGCTCTTGCTTAGACTACCGTGTATCGATGACAAGAAGATTAGTTGGGCTTCATTTCAATTGGAGGGAGATGTCAACCCATGGTGGAAGGCGGTGTTGATGAGAAGAGAGCGAGAAAGGCCAGACGAGCCTTGGTTGTGGAGCGAGTTTGTTGAGATATTCAACAAAGAGTACTTCCTTAGGTAGATTAGAGATCAAATGGCTGCAAGGTTTATGACCTTGGAACAAAGGGGAATGACCGTGAGGGAATACGGTACGGAGTTCATTAGACTTTCAAGATTCGCACCGGAATATGTGGCGACGGATAAGATGAAGGCCAACAACTTTGAGCGTGGGTTAAGACCCAATGCCCAGGATAGAGTAGCCATGTTTGAATTAGAAATGTATGAAGCAATTATGGGGAAGACCATAGTAGCCGAGAGGGAGATAGCGGAGATGTATCAAAGATGCGATCAGTAGAACAAAGGAAGGGATAGTCAAGGGAGACAATGGAATTACGAATTGGTGAATAAAAAATGGAGATTTACTGCACCACTTTCGAGACCTCCTATTCAAGCCAATTATATGAGATCACATATGCTTACGCAAGGGAGATTAGTTCGTCAAGAGAGTCCTACTTCCGCTACAGGGGTGTTAGTCACCCAGGGATTTTCGAAGGTTGCATCGTTCGGTCCCACTAAGACTTGTGGTAAGTGTGAAAAGTCTCACAAGACGTCCGAGTTTAGATGTAGTACGGGCGGTTGTTTTAAATGTGGGAAAATGGGACATCTAATTCGAGATTACCCAATATTGAAAAGTGAAGTAAGGGTGAACTCCATTGGACCACAAAGGCCTACAAGACCGACACGACCCACAGTGCAAGGCCGGGCGTATGCAGTCACCACTAAGATGCCAACACGAGCAATGACATCATACAGGGTATAATAATTTTATTAAAGTCATTGAATTCCTTAACTTAGTTTAGATAGAGAAGGTGCATGCATCGAAAAGTAGGAATTCTTTCATTACGTTAATATACTACCATCCATGCTAAATTGATTTTGCACTTAAATTCATAGTGTGTACATATATAACGTAGGTACGTTACAAATGTGTAAAAAGGGCACTGTTGGGCCATTTACCTTGTGCTTGAAAAGGGGTTTAAAATCAAACAATTATAGAATCTATGGATTGCAGACACACCAAGGCAAATAGACTCACAGACTTGCAAGTATTCAGAGCTATTGCAGCAAGTTTTAAAAGGGTAAGTAAGGGTGTGTCCACAAGGAAATGTGGTCTAACTTTCCGTAAATCTCCAGATCTAGAGTGGATCTGCCATTCTATTCTAATCTAGAAAGAGGAGAGGTTTTGGGGTTTTGTCACTTTAACTACAAACTATAAAATTAAGTGCTACAGATCTAGATCTAATTTAATACAGAGATCAGGGGAGATATAGAAGAGATGAAAAATCAAAGGATGAGAACAGCAGCTAGGGGTATCGGTCTCTCACTGACAATCAAAGGAATCAATGGCAATGCTAAGATCTGATTTACTACAATCCTCTTTTCTGGCTCCCAGCTTCCTAGGTTATCCTGGCAGAGGTGAGGTATAAGAATCCAATCTCAATCAGAGAATTGAAGCAATCCTAAGGCTATGATCTATCCACTTTAATGGTCACAGACCATCCTAGAGATTGTTCTGCTTCAAAGATCTTGATTAGAACAGAAAAACCATTGCAGATGCTGTAGATGCCACGAGATATAGAAAAGATGAAAAATCAAAGGATGAGAATAGCAGGTAGGGGTATCGGTCTCTCACTGACAATCAAAGGAATCCATGGCAATGCTAAGATCTGATTTACTACAATCCTCTTTTCTGGCTCCTAGCTTCCTAGGCTACCCTGGCAGAGGTGACGTATAAGAATCCAATCTCAATCAAAGAATTGAAGCAATCCTAAGGCTATGATCTGTCCACTTTAATGTTCATAGACCATCCTAGAGATTGTTCCGCTTCAAAGATCTTGATTAGAACAGAAAAACCATTACAGATACTATAGATGTCAGGATATGAGACCCTCATAGGCTAACATCTACAGGAATATCTAACTCAGGGAAAACAAATACGAAAAAGTAAAATATAGATCAGAATCATCTTTAAAATCCATAATTATATTATAAAATTACAACACGATTGTGCTTAGATCTGTAATCTGTGCATCTTATAGTTCCATACAATACCTATGAATCTCTCAATTTACAGCTTAAGACCTCACCCTAATTACTGAGAAGAGTTTAGTCACTCATGATTGGCTAAAGAGAGAAGGGAGAAAGGAGGAAGAAGAACGGATAATTTTGGAAAAATGGCTCTCGCCCTAAGCTCTGGTTTTCTCAATTTCTGGATTGTTTCTTTTGCATTTTCTCCAAGCTTTTATACTCTCCTCCTCTGTCCTCAGATCCGTTTCAGCCAATCAGAACGCAAGGGAATAATTCTGTTATGCTGATGTGGCCAATTTTTATTCTAGAAGCTCTTCTCCCATTGACTCTCATCTGACAAGTACATGTGATACCGTTAGGGTTTTCGTGTGTGGCCCATTGTATGCCAATCGATGTGCTTTGGAGCACGAAAGCGAAGGCGTGGTCATCAAGAAAGAACTAAGAAGTTCCCCAAATCGAGTGTCGAGAGGTTCTAGGATCTTCTCGATAGGTTTTGCCTTGCTTTGCATGCATGTCGACAGGTTTGTAGACCTATTGAGAGGATTGGTGGTGCTTGTCGATAGGATTAACAACTATTTCATTCATCCCCTCGATAGGTTATGGTCGACTCGTCGATTGGTTGTCGCAGATCCTTTCGATAGCTTCCTTTCATCCTCTCGAAGACCACACTTAGTAGGTATCGACAGGATTGAGTGTACTGCACGACGGGTTCAATTGAACCTCTCGACATGTGAATTGATCCTCTCGCTATCTTCTCATTTAGGCATTAAATCCTCTCGGCAACTTAAGAGAACCCCTCGACAGGTTGATTTTTATGCTTTCTTGACTGGCACGCACTTATAATGTGTTGTCGTTCATCTGTTTCACCCTCAGTCACCTCTGGGTGGATTCAATCTTCATCCTTTTACATTGTACTTGGTCTCAGGTGCTCCCAGTTGGGTTCATGGCCTTCAATGAGTTTCTAAGGCTTTGTGGATTGTTGGAGTTTGAGCATAGGTTGAGGCTGCAGATTGCTTATTTGGCCCTTTTTGTTGGCTGTCTGTGATAAGGCTGCCATTTATTGCTTATCTATAAAACATACTTAAAACATATTATTAAACACCTCAAGGGTCTTCCAAAGGTTAGGTTAGGAGGAGAAAAAATAGTATTTTTCACTGCTTAATACACCCCCAAACCTAAGCTTTGCTAGTCCCTGAGCAAAGGAGAAAGTGAAAATAATTATTGAAAATGAGAAATGCCACTTTTATAGGGAGCGCATATGCATTTAGCATATGCATCAAGCCTTTTAAACCCCTAGGTGATCCTTAGTACAGGAGTGAAGTCTCCTGAGGGTTTACAGTGAAGTTACCCACAAACTTCTCCAATAAGGTCAGTTAATATTAGTGCAAAATATTGAAGCAAGCAGCAAGCAATCATAAAGTTCAATCCACACCTTTGTCCAATCAGTTTTTAGAGGATTCTTAGCAAAAATATGGCAGTTTAAACCAAGGTACTATTGAGGCTCCTTCATAGGCACTCAGCTCATGTCCAAGTAATTTGTGTGAAAAATAGTGCAAAGTTTATCATTAAATTGAGAATCATGTGTTAATTATGCCCCCAACAAACTTGACTTCAAACCCAAATCTCACTGGGTAAGCACTCTTAATAAAAAATAGAAGGGTGTATCAATTCACTCAGCCCAAGAACAGTTATAGCCCTCAAATAGGACTGCAAGCATGAGCATAAGCATTGTTCTAATTTTTAAAATTCCCTAACCCTTTTTACCATAGATTAAACAATTCCTCATCTCCATGTGACAACTCAATTAATTTCATATCAGTGAGGTCTTTTTATTGGATTGTGATGTGGCTTATGAGTGAAATTTATAAAAGAATAAAGGGGCAAAAAGGATTCAAATTGAGAAATCAGTAAAGGTAAGGAGGTGGTTCATGACTTCACCTTCTTCATTTAAGCACAATTCTATCTATTTCTTGAATTTTTGGATTTGAAGTGATCAGTTTCTAATCCTCTTTTCAGTCTTTCAATGAAGTAACTTCTCTTTCTCATTCCTTTTATTTTGCTTTTCTGTTTGTTTTTTTTTTATGGGTTGGAATGCCACAACTATACCTCACACTAGCCTTCAAATGTACTTTCTTCTTCTTTCAACCAAACATCGAACCTTGCACCTCTAACCTCACTTCTCCCTCTATTTCCTGACTTCTCAGATTGAGGGTGAACTAAAACAGGTCGAGAGGTTTTTGGGTTCAAATTTTCTGGCTTTTATCAAAGAAACTAGAAATTTTAAAACTTAAAAGGTGTGTGTCAAGGGCAGTTCAAAGGTGGGGCATTTTAGGCTCAAACTGTCCAAGGGATGACCTTACTTCATGTCTTCAATGTTATGAATGTTGTCAAGCTATTTCAACTTAGAATTGCCTAACTTCTAGTGATCAGAGCCAGGTTTACTCAATCCTTGGAGCAGAAATAAATGTTGCCAAGACACTCTTCAAAGAATTTTTTTTTTTTCAGGCCCAAACCTCACTGGATGTGGTCTTCCATCAGAATTCTGGGGTATAACCTCACAATTTTCTCTCTTTTTCAAGTTCACAAAGTACTAATTTTCAAAAATTTCTTGGCATTTACTTCCTGCACATGTTGGAACTCCAACACTTTTAGTTTAAAAAGTTTTTCATTTCCTCTTATAAAGAAAAATTAGGTGGGGATTTTCCTTCCATTTTTCACATATGTTTGTTCAATTCTGGCAGCTCTAACATTAACGATCCTATTGGCAAGGTATACTTTGGAACACCCCCAAACCTATGAGGAGCAGTGTCCTCACTGTTCAGAGAGAAAGGTGTAGTGCAGCCCGGTAACAACATAAGTACACAGAGAAAGAAAACAAACAAATGTCATAATCATTAAAGAAACTAAGCAACATCAAAAAGAAATTATATTAAAATATCTACAGGGAGTATGCAGCACCGAAAAGTAAATCTACAGGAAGAAAACTAAAGCATGCTACAATTATTTGCAAGCATCATCAGGCCATTCATAGAGATCAGCTAGTTTCCTCAATTCTTCGTTGGAGAGAGGCCTTTTCTTCTTGGGTTGGGGCTTCTGGGCTGTCTGGCTTGGTGCCTCCTCAAACTGGGCTGCAGGTCCTTTGTCTTTCTTTAGAGTAGCACTAGATGGGACATATCTTTTTGCAGTGACCTTTCTCCTTGAAGAAGTTCGCTTAGGCTCTGGAGGGGCAGGCTTAGTGTGGGGATGAGCAACATCCACAGGTGGAGTAGGAGTAGGTTGAGTGGAAGTGGGATTGGAGGGAGGAGCAGTAGCTAGGGGGGTTGGCTGAAATGGTTGAGAGGTCAGCGTAGCAATCCTTCTCTCAAGAATTTCAATTTTATTTTGTGCATAAAGGAGATTGGACTTAGCAAGTTCTTGGGTGGCTTTATTTATCTCCTGGGCATTGTTCAATTTTTTATGGAGGAATTCAACTTTCTTCTTCTCGGCATTGGCAATGAGACGCTCAGTGTCAGCAAGTAATTTTGCTGATTCATAACGAACTAGTATTTTCTTCCAACCTTGCGAGATATCCTGGAGCAGGATTCTGTGCTCCAGTGCCATGTCAGCAATCCTCTCCTCATAGGTAGCTTCAAGGGAAGCGCGGAGAGCAGCCATTCCTCTTAGAACATCCCTATGGATGTAGGGATTATCCCGCATTGCATACAAAAGAGTGAGGTAAGGGGGAATGTAGAAGGAATGGCGGGGAACAATGGGGAGGGAAGGGAGTGGAGCGGAGGAAGATGAGGGAATGTAGGATGCCAGTTCCTCAGGGAAAGGTAAAATACTAGGGCTAGGTGGGAAATGTGGTGGAGGAGATTGAGGGTCAGTTTGGGTGGAGGCATCTGTGAAGGTAGGTGTAGTGACCTTTGCAATATGGTGCGGGGGAGAAGTAGGTGGGGTAGGTACATGAATAGGTGGCAGTGGAGCTGGTTGGGTTAAATTGGTCAATGAATATTGGATGGCTGCTAAGGTTTGGGAGATGTGGGCCTGGTTGAGAAGGGTGGAAGTTATGGATAAGAGTGTGGCCTCAATGGAAGATAGGGTGGTGGTATTGGCTATGACATGGGATTGTATTGATTGGAGGAGGTCTAGGATTTGGGGTAAGGGGTTAGGTTTGATAGCAGGTGGGTGTTGGAAGAGAGGGGGTAGTGGTAATGAGGAAGTGTGGGCATGATGGTAAGAGGTTGAAGGAGGTTGAGAATGAGAAAAATGGGGGAATGTGGGCTGTGGAGAATCAGGTAGTGGATTATAGTCATGCCCAATATCCTCCACTATGGATGTCATCAGGGATGAAAATCCTTCAGTGGTTGATAGGTCTTGGGTTGGGGCAGGTGAGATGGAAAAAATTGGCTCACTCGCAAGGGGAGTGAACAGTGGAGAAGGCATGGAAGGGTTGAAAGGGATAGTGGTTGATGTAAATAAGCTAGCTGGAATGGTGAATGAGGGCAAAGTAGGGATGGGGTCTGTGAGAGGAGCTAAAAATGGGGTGGATGTGGAAATGGTTGTGGATAGGGAGACTAGACTGTTGTGGGGAATGGGAACTGGCAAGGAAGGAAAATAAGGGGGGATGATTGGTGTGAGAGATGGAGGGATGGTGGAGCTTGTAGCAATGGAACTAGCCAGAGAGAAATGTAGATCAATGGTCGGGGTGAATGAGGGTGCAGAGGATACGACTAGAGGTTTTGAGCCAGGGGGTGCTGAACTCGGGGCAACAGAGGTATCAGGAGTTTCTTCCTTAATCTCTTCAGTTGACCTGTGGGCGCCTTTACCAATGAGGGTCCCACTGGCAGACCAAGCCCTTTTTCCAAACACTGTGGGCTTCACCTTCTCTACTTCCTCATTTTCTTTAAATAGGAATCCCTTACTCCTAAGCAAAGCCGTGATGAGCTTGCTGTAGGGAAGCCCTGGTAGGGCTTGATCTTTCTTACATTTATCATTCATATCTATCATTGCTTCAAACACCAACCATGCAACATTAACAAATTACCCTTTAGCGAAGAAGTACAGGGCATCCACTATTGGTGTTCTTCTCTCTTGTTGATGACCACTAACATAGACATTCTTTCACAAAATTGAATCGAAAAACTGCAAGCTAGGGGATAAATCTCTTTTCGTAATTGAGTCCCCAGACCCTGCAATGCCTTGAGTTAGTAGCCTGGCCATTGATTTGAAAGAGACCTCAGATGCAGCCAGGCCATAAACTGGGTCATAAATAGAAGGGACTCCTAATGCTATCCCTGTCTCTGTAATCCACCACCATTTTCATATGATCAATCAGGATTACCAGGCAGGGCTCAAGAGAATTTGGCTTGGTTTTTTTCTCAAGATTCTAATACCACAACTTAACCAGCCTGGGATAACACTTTTCATTTAATGGGTTCATCACGAGTGTCAGGCCTGCCTTCACTAGATA
Source organism: Chloranthus sessilifolius (assembly GCA_021018995.1). Classification (NCBI taxonomy): domain Eukaryota; kingdom Viridiplantae; phylum Streptophyta; class Magnoliopsida; order Chloranthales; family Chloranthaceae; genus Chloranthus; species Chloranthus sessilifolius. The sequence continues at coordinate 23,045,953 of CM037588.1, forward strand.
ATTCAACGTATCCTGACACTCTCCTAGCTTAGAAAAATAGGGGGTGTCGAAAATGGTTTCAGGGATTAGATTTAATTTTTCCACAACTTCATTGGGTGTGGACACGTTGACATTGACCTCCAGCTCAGGGACTTCAGGCTCAGTGGCTGATACTGTCGCAAGGGCTTCCTTAATCTCGTCTTCACTAATTTCGACCTTTTTAGCCTTTTTGGTCTTCTTGTGTCTTGTAGTCTGCCCAGCTTCGTCCCTAGCAAGTTTCTTTTTTGCAGGGGGGTCTCCTTAGGCTTTGCAGGTTGCCTAACGGGTGTCCTAGTGGCTTTGGTGGCAGATTTAGAAGGCATTTTGAAAAGATTTGCTAAGATATCCTCTTACTCGTCCATTGATTACTCAAACACTTCAAATTCACAACTAATCACCACGCAAGCTTCTGAGGATGCTCAAATTATTCCCCTGAATTCACAATATAAACTCCCAAACTTGAAACAACAGAGTGAAGCAAAAGGAAAGCTTGTCGACAGAAATCTAGGGTTTGCGATATCTTGATGGGCACGGGACCAAAACAGCTTGAACCAGGTGCAAAATGTAGCTTTTGATGGATTGAAACAATATGGAAAATTGCTAGGAGGTTGGAATAATAGCCAGTGAGGTGGAGAGGGAGAAAGCAAAAATGGGAAAAATCGCTAGAGTAACTCTCAGCATAAAGGGAAGGTGTCGAATGATGGAAAATGAAGTTGTCGTTAGGTTTTAACAAGAAAAAATTGATTTTCGATAGGATTGGGGGAAATGCCGACAGGTAGTTCCTACTTGTCGAATGGTGAAAGGTGGCCATTCCTCGTGAGCGGTTTGATTTTTAATCTTGTCGATAGGTTCCAATACTACTAAGGAGCCTTTCGAGAGGATTAGAGATCCTCTTGACAGCAATTTCAGCTCAGTGCGAACCTATTCTCAATAGGTTCTAGGTTTCAGAGACAAATACTTCGAGAGGTTTGAATATCCTCTCGACATGTATCCTGAACCTATCGAGAACTTCACCGATCATCGTCAGAACCTATCGACGATCACTTTTACACCTCCAATACCTATCGACAATTAATTCAAACCTCTCGACAAGTTAAAATGCAATTCAACTTGATTTAAATCATTCCTCAGTACCCCTCTGCACATCATTTTGTCGACTCCCACGTCAATTCACACAGTTGCTACTTAAAGTTGGCCAATGAATGACTCCAGATTAGTGCTTGCATACACTACACCTTATTTAAAATGCTAAACAGTAATGAACAAAAAGCAAAAACAGCAACAAAATTAAAACAAAACATCTAGTATACATAGTGTACATCGTTGAAATTTAGACCTGCTATGGGGGTTCATGGAAATGGGTGATCTTCCCAGGCATCACTGCATTTTCAAACATATCACCACCGTCATCAAGCAAATTATCATAGGGTAGCAACTTGAGCAAATTATCAACTACAAGCTCACCTAATGCATTAATGAAAAAACAGTCCTCACTATTCAGGTGAGTTTGATTAGCTGAATTATAAACATTCAATTTGACCTTCATATTGCCAAAAGTTACTTCCATGTCCCCTGATCGATATTGTATGCATGCATTTACAGTGGCCAAAAATGGCTTGCCTAGGATCACAGGGATAGAAGTAGCACACTTGCTCGGCTCCATATCAAGCACCAGAAAATCAGTAGGATAAAATTTTTTGTCAACCCCAACCAAGACATCTTCTATGATCCCCATAGGTTTCCTCTCAGATCTGTCAGCTAGTTGTAAGACTACATGTGTGGGCTTCAATTCTCCTAAGCCCAACTTCTCATATACTGAATATGAAAGCAAATTTACATTAGCTCCCAGATCTAACAAGGCTTTTTTCAATGGTATGATCCCCAATGATGCAGGGGATAGTGTAGACTCTAGGGTCTTGGAGCTTTGTTGGGGTTGAAATATTCAGTATCTGCTTCACTTTATCAACTGAAAAGACTTTCTTGGAGAGATGTATCCTCGATTGTCTTTTGTGGGTGCAAAGGTCTTTTAAAAACTTGGCATAGGTTGGAACTTGCTTGATTGCATCAAGTAAAGGGAAATTGATCTTTACCTTTTTAAAGGCTTCCATCATTTCCTCTACTTTGGCATGCCCTTTATTAAAAGGGGAAGGTGCTTGCATTGCCCTAGAAAATGACAAATGTGGGATTGCTCCGCTCCCCCATTTGCAGCCTTAACCAACTCCTCATCTTTCTTTTTATTTTTATGTTTTTGTTGAGGATCATCATCTTCCTCTTTATTCAACATGAGTTTCTCTTGCTGTACAATCTCTGTGGTTACTTCTTTTTCTTTTTCTGAATTTTGCACAGGCCCACAGCCTACTTGATTGTCCACCAGCCTTCCACTTCTCAATGTGGTAACAGATTTGGCTTCCTCATGAGAAGAGGAGACCTCACCTACTACATATTGTCTCCTTGGGTTGTCCATGGGTTGGCTAGGTAGCCTCCCTTCCTCTCTCTTGGTCAAAGCATTACACAGCTGGCCAAGATGGTCTTCTATCTTTTTAATGCTTTGGCTATGAGAGTATATAGTTTGAGACAAGGGCCCTAAATTCTGCAATGAGGCCAGAACTTGTTCTTTAAAAGAAAGTGATCTAGCAGTTAGAGGGGGTGCAGTTTGTTGTATAGGCTGAGCCATGGGCTGTTGGTAATGGGGCCTTGGAAAGTAATTTTGTTGGTAGGGTTGAGCATTTTTATAAGGCATGGATTGTTGTGGCTGCTGTTGCTGGTTTGGAAGAGTATCTTATCTCCACCTCAGATTGGGGTGGTTTCTCTATTGGTAACCAGTAGTAGGCTGTTGCCCAAAAGACTGAGTAGCAGCCACATGTTCCATCACAAGATCAGGAAATTGGACAGATGAAGGGCATTCCTTAAGAGAGTGAGTGGGGGACTGGCATATAACACATGCCTCCTCTACTGTAGCAGCCATGGGTAGTCTGTATTGCTCCCATGAGCTTATCAAATTTTTGGGTTAAGCTGTCCACTTTCCTCTCCAAATCGTTGTGTCCACTCACCTTATACATTTTTTCTCTCGTGGTATTATCTCTCACCATTCTAGGAGTTTCACAATCCCTGACCAATGTCTCTCTTTAGATAGAGTTCTCACTGATGATATCAAACAGTTCCCAAGCCTCCTCAGCAGTTTTGTGGAGGTAGCTACCACCACAAGAGGCATCTACCATATCTCTGCTTTTAGAGTCAATTCTCGGATAGAAACTTTGAACAAGTTGCCATTCAGGGATTTGATGATGAGGACATTGCTTCAGGACCTCCTTGAATCTCTCCCTTATTTGGTGAAAGTCCTCAGTTGGGACTTGAGCAAATGAATAATGCCCTTTCTCAACTGGCTTGTCGCATGTTAAGTAGTAAAAAATACTATTTTTTCACCTCCTAACCTGACCTTTGGAAGACCCTTGAGGTGTTTAATAATGTGTTTTAAGTATGTTTTATAGATAAGCAATAAATTGCAGCGTTAGCACCGACAACCAACAAAAAGGGCCAAATAAGCAATTTGCAGCCTCAACCTGTGCTCAAACTCCAACAATCTACAAAGCCTTAGAAACTCATTGAAGGTCGTGAACCCAACTATGTGCACCTGAGACCAAGTACAATGCCAAGGATGAAGATTGAATCCACCCAGAGGTGACTGAGGGCGAGACAGATGAAAGACATCACATTAGAAGTGTGTGCCAGTCAAGAAAGCATAGAAATTAACCTGTCGAGGGGTTCTCTTAAGCTACCAAAGGATCTACACATTCCTTTGTGACGCCTGAATTTGCAGTAAGGGTGAAAGCCATTCCTGAGCCTTTAGACTACATTTTAGATGTGTCAGTCCCAACGGGGAGTGTAGTTAAAATCGACATCGTGTGCCAATCTATAATGGTGAACATTAAGGGATATATCAACCACGAGTTACAAGCAGATTTGATACTGTTAGATATATAAGGATTCGATGTAATCCTTGGCATGGATTGGTTATCAACTCATGGTGCAAGTGTGGATTGTCGGAGAAAGATCGCTACATTCTGCCCAAATAAGGGTAGATCATTCAATTTCCTCGGCATGCGATAAACTTTTGTACTACTCATTTTCGCAATCCATGCATAGAAGATGATGAGGAAGGGGTGTAACAGATATCTGGCATTTTTGCAAGAGGATAAGGGAGGAAAGAACGTGATAACAAACATTTTGGTAGTGTGTGATTTTGAAGATGTTTTTCCTGAAGAATTGTTGGGATTGTCACCCGATAGAGAAGTGGAGTTTGCCATAGACTTAGCGCCAGGTACGGAACCAGTGTCTAAAGTGCCGTACAGAATGGCCCCAACAGAATTGAAGGAATTAAAGTAACAACTCCAAGAGCTCCTAGATAAGGGATTCATAAGACCTAGTGTGTCTCCTTGGGGAGCACCAGTATTATTCGTTAAGAAGGACAGGTCGATGAGGTTATTCATCGACTACCATCAACTGAACAAACTGACAATTAAGAATCGATATCCATTTTTGAGGATCGATGATCTATTTGATCAATTGTAAGGAGCCCGATTCTTTTCGAAGATTGATTTGAGATCCGGTTATCACCAGTTGAAGGTCAAGGCCGAAGATATTCATAAGACGACATTTACGACCCGATATGGACACTACAAGTTTTTGGTGATGCCATTTGGATTGACCAATGCACCAGCTTCATTTATGGATCTCATGAATAGGGTGTTTAAACCACATCTAGACACGTGTGTGGTGGTATTCGTGGCCGACATCCTAGTTTACTCTAAGTTCAAGGAAGATTATGAGAAACACTTGAGAATGACATTACAGAGGCTATGGGAATATCAACTTTATGCAAAGTTAAACAAATGAGAATTTTGGCTAGAGCAAGTGAGTTTTCTGGGACACGTTGTGTCTAAGGAAGGTGTCACAGTTGACCCAACAAAGATTGAAGCAGTGGTAGATTAGAAGCAACCAACGACGGTAACATAAGTTCAAAGTTTCCTCGGTCTTATGGGTTATTACAGAAAGTTCATAGAGGGATTTTCCAAGATCTCAGGGCCACTCACCAAACTCACAAGGAAAGACAACAACTTTGAATGGGCTGAAGAGTTTGAGAAGAGTTTTCAAGAGCTGAAAAGGAGACTTACCTCCGCACCAATTTTAGCTATTCCATCAAGCAGTGGAGGATTTGTCATATACAGTGATGCTTCTTACAGTGGAATGGGATGTGTGTTGAACCAACATAGGAAGGTCATTGCATATGGGTTGAGACAACTAAAAGATCATGAGAAGAATTATCCAATCCATGATTTGGAACTGGCTGCAATGATCTTTGCGTTAAAGATATGGAGACACTATTTATATGGTGAAACATTTGAAATCTTTACAGATCATAAGAGTCTGAAGTATCTATTCACACAGAAAAAGTTGAATATGAGGCAACGATGATGGATTGAATTCCTGAAGGATTACGATTGCTCAATTCAGTATCACCCAGGAAAGGCTAATGTCGTAGTAAATGCTTTGAGTCAGAAGAGTTCGACTCAACTATCTAGCTTGATTATGGGGATTCATAGGTGGAAATTATTGGAGGATCTTTCTCTGTATGATAAGATCGAAATACAAGATTCAGGTGCCTTGTTAACAAATATCTAGATTCAACCAATGATCTTTGATCGAGTGCATGAACTTCAGATATAAGACACAGAATTGGTGAAGGTTAGACAAGGCGTGAAAGAGGGAACAAGTTCAGATTTCTCTGTAAGAGAGGATGGATCGCTAATGTTTAGAGGACATTTATGTATCCCAACGGATGCCGGTCTTCGGGGAACCATTCTAGACGAAGCACATAAATCAAAATATGCTATTCATCCCGGTGGTACGAAGATGTACTAAGACTTGAAGAAGAAGTTCTGGTGGCGAGGTTTGAAGAAAGACGTGCCTGAATACGTGTCAAAGTGTCAAGTATGTCAGCAAGTGAAAGTGGATCATAGACATCCAGCAGGCCTATTACAACCTTTGCCAGTACCAGAATGGAAGTGGGAGTTAATTTCTATGGACTTTATTTTGGGATTACCACGGACAGTGAGAAGACATAATGCTATTTGGGTAGTGGTTGATAGACTGACCAAGTCAGCACACTTTTTGCCCTATAACACAACCTATACAGCAAGTAAATTGGTAGATTTGTATATGAGAGAAATTGTCTGACTATATCGTATTCCGATGAGCATTGTTTTCGATCGTGACCCATTATATACCTCACAGTTTTGGCAAAAATTCCAAGAAGGAATGGGTATAAGGTTAGATTTTAGCTCAGTATGTCACCCTTAGATAGATGGACAAACCGAAAGAGTGAACCAGATAATTGAAGACATGCTCAGAGCTTGCATGCTTGATTTTGGAGGGTCATGGGATCAACACTTGCCCTTGGTTGAATTCGCATATAATAACAGCTTTCAAGTAAGTATTGGCATGGTACCTTATGAAGCACTTTATGGACGGCGATGTAGATCATCAATAACTTGGGAAGAAATAGGTGAAAAGTTTATACTTGGTCCATAAATTATTGAGAGTAATGTCGATGCCATTCGTCTGACTCATGAAGGATCAAAACGGCTCAGAGTATGCAGACATCAAATGCAACATCCTAAAAAATTTGGACTTTTAATAGTGCCCTCGAGATACATGCCTGACTGGTCGTAAGTTGAACCAAGTGAAAGTCAACTTGATGACTTAGGTTAAATTAGGTTGGAGGTGAGTTGCTCATGAGTATGGTGTTAGATCTTGTTATAAGGTCACATACACCTGTTATAGGTGTGTGTGCTTTACACGAAAGAAGTGGAATGGGTTAGTATGTGTTAGTTAAAGAGAAGTTATTTCTCTTTGATTTTGGTGGTTAGAGATTTATGAAGAAAGAGAGTTAGAGAGAAAGAGAGTAAACGCTAAAGGATTTCGTGTGGATTGTGAATTGAAGACGCATTTGAGCATTTATTTTCGGAGGCAACGTGTGTGAATTCGTGGAATTAAAGCTAAGAGCCCTAGCTTTTGGAGTCAAGCCCCTAAATCATTCATACTTTGATTTGAGGTGAGATTTTTTTAAATTATGATGTGTATGATGTTGTGCATGAGTTTAATGAATTTAATAGTGAATTAAAGAGATAGAAAGAGGAAAATTTTAAAGAGAACAAAACAAGAGAAACTGCCCGAGGAGGGCTGGGTTTCTGTCAAAATCGATTAATCGATTAATCAATTTTTGATAGAAAGAAGATCTGGGCACTGATGCCCCAAACCGATTAATTGAATTTAATTCGATTAATCCATTTTTGGTTTTCGATTAATCGATTTAGAATCGATTACTCGACTGGGTACTCCCAGTGGCTGGAAAATGGGGAGTCTGGGAAAACTGATTAATCAATTTTGGGATCGATTAATCGATTTTGGAATTTCGATTAATCGATTTGGGATCGATTAATCAATTTTGGGAATTCAATTAATCGATATTGGGATCGATTAATCGATTTTGATAGTTTTTGTGTTGATTATGTCTTATACCTTGGAGTTCTGGGAGGGCCTTGTACCTTATTCTGTGCATCATTTTTGATGCTTTGTGTATGATGTGACGTATTGTAGGTTGAGCACTTGGATATGGGCAGTGGGAGCTACCTTGGACCTTGATGCTTGGAGTTGAAGCACGTGAGGTAGAGAATATTCTGAACTTGTAGACTTGATTACAAAAGCATGTATGTAGTGATGTTCTAAGTATGCAAAATTATTAAAGCATAGCTAATGGCATGTGCTAAAATATCAAGATAAATTAATATGAAATTAAGGTGTGTACGCGTACACAGAAATGAGAAAGTCATAAGCATAAGAAAAGAGACACCCCAGGGAGGTGTATGTGAAATGGACATCTAAGTGATGCATTTTAATGTGGGACATCCCAGGGATGTATAGTTAATGTGAATGTACATGTGATGGAAAATAAGTGAATGGGCTTTGAATTATTAATATTTAGCACAATTACACAGTGAATAACTATATGTAGTTGCACAATTGATTTAAGGTTTGAAAGAATACGCCACCGACACGACGGTATACCCGTGACTGACTCGATAGGATATCCGTGACCGGTATGGCGACCAATCCGTACACCAGTAAGACATCCCGGAAATGTATATGAGTTATGTGCCTGTCGCCTATAAGAAAGGGACTTGGACTATGTTACATAAAAAATAGTCTGATTAGATGACGATGGAGGGTATTCTATCGGGGCTCGATGCTATATTACTCGGAGATTATTTAAGTTAATTGATTTAAGCCATGAGATCAGCCCAGTTGTAAAATGCGAACCACTTGAGCATGAGATGACATGTGTAGTGTAGCAATTGCATTTCGTTTATTCTTTTAGTATCTTAAACTATTTTCTAACCATTTAATATTGGTGAAATCATGCTTCAAATTATGTCATGAAATGTATGTGAGTAGGATAGATATACATGTTCAGATATCTTCCCTATTGAGCTAGGATGTAGCTCACCCTTTTGACTATACGTCATAGGTTTTGAGATAGAGGCTGCTTCTGGGGATGTCGATCTCGAGGACTCAGATTACGTTTCAGTGGAGGAGTCTGAGCCCCCTCCTGAGAAGTTCTTTTAGAAGACCCTCTGTGCACTTTGATAGTTATTTTGAGAGAGATAATTACGGCTTGGTATGTCCAGCTTGTTTCGTTGGGATAATGTAATTATGGAGATATTCTTTTGTCGAACCATCTGAGGTGACCATTGATACGTCACTGATGGTTCGGGTTGGTTCTTTTGCCCATGCAGTGGCATGGGATTAGAACTATCTGTTGGGTTATATGTTTTGGGCTTTAAATTATAGAACTGAAGGTTTAGTTCCATACTTGCTCTTTATATATGTTTTACTTATGGTTGTGTGGATATACCAAGTGTTTTGCGTATGTAATTGGGGCACAGCGTCAAGGGTCGTGCCGATGGCACGGGTTTCGAGGTGTTTAAATCCGGACTACCACATCAAGAGAACGAGTGTTGACTTTCAGATTGGCGACCATGTGTATGTCAAGATCTCACCAGTGAAGGGAGTTATGTGATTTGGGAAGTGTGGGAAGCTAAGTCCGCGTTATATTGGACCTTTTGAAGTTTTGGGAAGAGTTGGAGAAGTAGCATATAGAATCGCTTTACCCCCGCAACTTGATGGAATGCATAATGTATTTCATGTATCAATATTAAGAAAGTATGTGGAAGACCTTACTCACGTATTTGAGGATCAACCGATCGAGATTTACGAGGATTTGACTGTAAGGGAGGAGCCTGTTCAAATATTGGATAGAAAGGAGAAAATACTGCGTAACAAGCATATTCCTTTAGTATTGATAAAGTGGAAGAATCATTCCCGGGAGGAAGTGACTTGGGAGCGTGAAGCAGAAATTCTTGAACAGTAGCCACAGTTATTTGAATGAGTGACTCGAGAAAATTATAAATATCATGTAATGAATAATGTGAGGATTGTATACTCTATGATGAATCATGTAACTAGTTAAGTCAATGTAAGAGTACCATCATAAATTAAATGAAATGATCATTTGGAATTTAGAGCTCAAAATTCACAAAGCTGGATAGAGGGAAAATGGTGGAACAAGTTAAGAGTTTATGACAAAACCGATTGATTGAATTTTCAAAGCGATCAATCTATTTATGTCGTAGCTCAATACTAAATGTCGCACAGTTCAGAAAAGGTTGGGAGGACCAGTGGAAGGATAAGCTTCAGAAAATGAAACCCGATCGATTGAACCACAAAATCGACCGATTGAAAATCTCTCGCGAAGTTCAGTTGAAACTCGACAGGTTCAACAAAATTGCCAAGTCTTAAGTCAATAGGGTCATTTATTATGCAAACCGATCGATCGATTTCAGAGATATATAAGGAAATCAGGTTTTAACTTCTATATTTGCTTGAAACTTTTAGAGGGTTCCGTAGGGTTTCGCTATTGTGTGCTTGGGGGTTTTTCTAGCCATCGATTTCCAGCATTGATCTTCATCTTTAGAGTGCAAATCTTCATGAGCCCAATTCCAAATAACTTCTACGGGTAAGATCAGGACTTCATTTTGAAAATCTCTTAAAGTTCTTTCATTTAAACCCTAGTTTTTGAAGTTTCTTACAATCAAACCCTAGTTTTGTGAGTTCTTGAGATTTAAATGGCACCAAAAGGGAAGCAGCCTGCTAAACCTTCGACTTCGAAGCAACTTGCGACACATTCAGGTTCTTCGTGCCGACCAACCTTAGAAAGAACCAATGCTTGGTGGGCAGCCAAGGAATTTATGCTGGAAAGAACCTTTGACCCCGTATTTCTCGAAGAGATGCCCTTGAGTAGGTGGGCTCTAAACTGCATTGAGAAAGCCGAACTTAACAATTTGCTCAAACCTCTAGGAGATTATTGTTTTCCTAGGTTGGTGAGACTATTCTATCAAAACATTTATGACGGGGATGAGGAGAACATGATTTACACCAAAATGGATAACCAAGAATACAAGTTCAATTTTTCCAGTATCAGCGATGCCTTAGAGTGTTACCCTAGGTATGGTGGAAATATAGAGTTGGAGGAACCTATCCCAGAAGATTTAAAATTTCACGTTGTGTGTGCAGAGATGGCCCAAGGCTGACACGGGTCTGGTCAAGAGAAAAAGAGGGTCAATTTGCCCCGTGACATGTGGATGTTAGACACCATCATCAAGGCGAATCTATACCCTATGCGGCATAAAACTGAGAGAGTAGAGCTTTTGCAGCAGGCACTGTATTTGACATTCACAGGCTGATGGTTTGATGCATCCACGCTGGTTTATGACGGTATTGTCTACGCAAGAGGGAAAATGTTGGAAGGAGGTGCAAGCTCTAAGGATGAGATACCATATGCTTGCCTGATTTCGGCGATGATTGAGGACTATGAGGGAGAAGAAGATGAGTATAAAATTCTTGCAACAGAGCCACGTTTGACGGATAATGAAAAACTTTATACGTTTAAGGATTTGAAGAAGACTTACAACTAGTTGGTCAAGAGTGTGCAAGTTACAGGGTTGGAGCCAGCGCCCGCGACAACACAAAGACCTGAGCAACAAGTACCACCTGCTCAGTAGCTGCCTTAGCAGCCAGCACCACCACGTGTGCCAACACCACCACATGTACCAGTAGATCTTATTGCCCTTATAACTGAGAACACCCAAAAAATAGATGCATATGCGCGGTGAATGGATGAAAACCACAGTCAGATTAGTCGGCGACTGGACTACCTTGATGCAAGGTCGGGTTAGACTATGCGCTTTATGTATCCAGTCAATTTTCTACAGCGCATGGCTGCGGCGCGAGCCTTCACTCTTGATGCATCTAGTTCGGGTGCGGGAGGAGTCGAGGAGATTGACGAGGAATGGGCAAGACCTTCTGATGCACCGCAAGATCCTTGAGACGAGAGGGGATTTTAGATTAAATTTTGGGAAGCCTTATTTTCAATTGAAATGTTTGTATGAACTGTTAGGTCTTGGTAGACCTTTAAATTTATTTTGGCTTTGTGGACGTATAGTTTAATTTCTTTTTGGGTTTGTGGGCGTATATAGTGTGATTTCAACACCTGGTTAGATATTCGTGCTTTAAGTTTTGTGTGGTTATGAATGACTAGCAATGGTTGGATATAGTTTGTGGATATAAATTTCGTGTAGGTACAATAGCCGAGTCAAATTGATTCTTGTAAGTCGCATGAGTGCTTGGATGCTGAATGCTAGTAGTTAGATGTGATAGAAAATATGGCATAACCTAGACTTGACTAGGACTTTTATAAAAGATATGACTTAATAAGTCTCCATTAACGGATTGGATTCTCTACAAGGAGAAACCACTTTGCCCATTAACTGTTTTGGTCGGTGTGTGTGACAACCACTATCAAAATGTAGGACCTTAGCCAATTTTCGTGGACGAAAATTCCCCAAGAGGGGAGAATGTAAAGACCCGAAAAAATTTGATTCCCGAACCATACAACTCGAGATGTGGACTGTGAATGTGTGATGTGAAGGTACCATCGTGAAGAGTAGACTTCGTGTGGATTGCGTGTGAGGTAGAGAAAATTCTATAGCATGTACCTTGCTACGATAAGCATATGAATTATGATGTGATATGTGTGTGCGTGCGTGTGTGTGTGAAAATCATGAAACCTTGTCATTTCTATTACATGAGCGTTGTTCCTAGATTCAAGTGTGATAAGTGTGTGTGCGTGACAAATGTTTGTGCGTGAGCCTATATTCTTCAATCCTAAACCTAACTATAAATTATAACAATACACGGTGATGAACTATAAGTTATCCCTGCACGTTGATTTAAGGTTTGAATGTGAATACCCAACCGACACGGTGGGATAACTGTGACCGACACAGCGGGATATCCGTGACCGGTACGACATGATATCCGTACAACTTTGCATGCCGTGTGGACCGAGAATGGTCAATGTGAATCAAGTGACCCTGGTAACAGAGTTCAGGGCTTGACATCGTGAAATAGTTCATTGAGCAATGATGGTGGGTATTCCATTAGTATAATATTGTGGCTCTTAAAGCTATATATGCTCGAGAGAGGAATTAAGTTATCAATTTAAGTTTTTCCTTGGTGTGAGATGTGAAAGCTTTGTAAACCATGTGTTAACTTCAAAATTCGCATATGATTCATTTCGCTTTGATCTAAATGCTTTTCAATGTGCTTTCCAATTATTTCAATTTCAGTCATGAGATATATGTGCAATGTGATACAAATACATGCTATGTATATTTTCTCTATTGAGCTTGGATGAAGCTCACCCTTCGACTATACATCACAAGTTCAGGTGAAGACGCGGGTACCGGGAATATTGATTTGGAGGACTCTGAGTACGTTCTGCGGGAGGAGTCAAAGCCTCCGCCTGAGGAGTTCTTCCAGCCTAGATAGTGACTTAGAGTGTGAGAATTTGTGTAGATTGGCTTGGTACGTCCAGCCATTTTGTTTAGCAGATACAGATGCTTGTAATTAAATCACATCATTGTTTTGTGAACCATGTTTCGGTAAGGAACGACCCTTACCAGTGGTTCTTTTCGGTTCTTTTGTTCATGCACACTCACATGGATTTAGAACCGTTATTTTTGTGAGCGCTACTTTGATATTAGAAATGGAGATTTCTTTTGTAGTATAAGTTTGTGCTCTTTTTCGCTTTGCGTGTGAATTTGCCAAGTGTTCTGTTCGATGTGTTCGAGGTTGGTCTTACGGACCGACCTGACGACACGGGTTTCTGGGGTCAGAAATTTGGGCCGTCACAACTTATATGGATGTCTTATTGCTTTGATATATTTAATAGACAATTCTAAATAAATAACTTATCATAATCATAGAATATATTGATTATAAGTTCAGCATTATGAGATTTCATTTTGACAACAATAGTAGAGCAGTTTCAAGAAAATTAAGCATAAATAAAAACAGTCTCTCTTTCTCCTAGAATAAAGAGGAATAGGCTCTATAGCTCATTGGTTATATGATTTTGAAACTATAATCTAAAGTATTTTATAGTTCAGATCAATCGTATAGCTTTAACATTCTTCTGATACAGTGTTCTAGAAATGCTTTACTTTGAATTATAACTATTTTTATTTTTATTTTTATTTTTGAACTACTACTATGATGGTTTGCTAAGAAATTAGGATTTATATATATATTTTTTTCATAATTTGCATATAATGATTAAATTATCTAAAAAAAAATTAAAATTTCTACGAAAAAGAAAACTAAACTAATCTATACAAAGGTGGTGTATCCCCCTAAACTTAAATAGGATCCCCCTAAACTTAAATAGGACAATGTCCTCATTGTGTAAAACAGGGGACATATAGGAAAAGTTACCTATTACTTTACTGCAATGTTAGTAATCGGGTGTATAATTTGTACCCAAACTTGATAGAAAAATACTTCTGGTTTTGTAAAGTTAAATGTTAGATGTTAGCAGCAAAAATAAAAGAAAGATGGTAAAAAAACTTTTCATCTATGAACTAATTACAACAGCATAGAAAGAAAACTAATTACATGAAAAAAAATTCCTAGGAAAAATCTAGACACACACTAACTTAAGACTCTGGCAGCAACGTCTAAGAATAAATCTTTGATAAAGATCGGTCCTCGGCTGCTTCAAAATGTATCCCGTAAAAAATGGTTTGCCTTCCTGGCTCTGAGAGGTCTTCAACTTGCTGGTCTTGGTAGAGGAATTGCAAGCCAAGAAGGGAAATAGCAAGGATTAGGGAGAATCAGGGGGCGGTAACTGAGCAGGGGGTGGATGAAGAGCAGAGGAGGTGTATCAGAAAAGGCAGGTGGTTCCATCTTTCTATTTTTCTTTTTCTTCTTTTTATTTTTTTTCTTTTCTTCCTTTGCCAAAATCTTCTGAACTTCCTCGTACTCGTCCCATAGGAACTGTAGAGGGTCTGGCTCTTTTGCTAGTGGTGGGTCCTCCCATACTAGAAAGAACTTTATTAGGTTATAGTTGGTTTTATCATTTGTCATGGGTAAGGATGGGATGGTAGGGACGAGAGGGAATGATTTCGCTAAGGATGGGCTGATCCTGTATTTGAAGTGCTTGGATGGCGGAATATGAATCGTCGTTTTAAATTTTCTCATCCTTCCGAGCTTAATTGCCATAATGATTTTACAGAAGGTTAGTTGGCAATAAATTGGACGTCGGCTGAAATAAATATAAAACGTAGTACGATTTATTATGGGTGATGATATCGAAGAATACATATAATGGGTAATAATTATTTTCATATGGTGGTAGAATGTTTATCTGGTATTGTATGCATACATGAAAGACTTTGAGATGAATTGGAGTATAACTATTTATTTTTATGTTTTTAGCTTTATAAGATTTTTATTTTAGAGAACAGGGAGAGAAACAATTCTGAGCCTCTAGTCTCTGTGGCCAACAGAAGTTTGAAACTTTTGATTCGTTGCTCCGAATAAACCTGTAAAAGCTTAAGAAGTGATCAAAGAAAAATAAAAATATAAATAAATATGAAAAGAGAAAGATAAATATTAGTTTCTAAAAGGATAAAAATATTAGATAAAAACTTGAAAGAATTAGATAATTTCCGCTTCCTTGGCAGCGGCACCAAAAACATAATCGTTTGCTTATTATGTATTATAATTATATTAAATTCAAGTCTTAACCTATTGCAAGCGCACAATGGAAATTGTAGAGCTAGTATAGGATCGATCCCACGAGGAAGTTCATTATCTAATTAATTCCTAGTTTATGTCCTTTATCTAAAGCCCTATCTTAAAAACTTTTATTTATCTTTAAGATCTAACCTACTGAAGAAATATGAATAAAAGAATGGGTTATTAAACTAAAGTGCATAAAAATAAATCCTAATCCTCCTTCTTCAGATTAAGGTCGTCAATCTTAATCTTCACCTTTCGGATATTTATGAAAATAAATAGTACCGTTACACCATATTTCTAGTCTCCTAGCATTGGTTGTCAATCAAGTATAAGATCTTATCAATATAGATTTAATCTAATAAACAATCAACCAGAAATTTGAGTGTCAATCAAACTCTAAAAAACCGAAGATGGAAAAGTAAAAACCATTACACTAATCTACAAATTCACCCGAGTCGTCAATTCAAATTAAAACTTGGAGATGTTTACAAAGCAAATAAAATCTAAACTTGAAAGCAAAGAAAAATATATCCTTCACCCCTCAGTTGCAGTCGTCAATTACTTCTAAGAAATTACAGATATCTACACTAATCTTTAGCACTCAATTGCAGTCGTCAATTGCTCTTGAGAAATCTCTGATATCTAATCAACTCTAACTATGTTACACTATTTTGATCATAAGAAAATCCAACCTCATGCGTCAATTGATGCTGAAATTCTTCGATGCTTATTCTTATGTCGAACCCTCTTATTTATATATCATAAGGGGTCGATTTACAAAGATCTAATATTAATAAAAGAAACTCCTAAAAATAAAAGCTTCCTAATATAACTCTAATTTCTAATTTTATCTTTTCTTGCTTTCTTTAGTTGATACACTTCTGGATTGTTTTTTATTGAGCAGCGGTATAGTCCTTTAGATTAGATCTTTATCAATCAAATCCGTAGTTCACCAGACTTTTAATTGCAGGAGTCTTCTAATTCTGGATATGGCGGTGTTAAACTCTCACGTGATCCGTAGCAACAGTGTGTAGTAGAAAGCTTCTATTTTGAGGAAATCGTAAATAACGATTTCTTTCTTATTCTTTCTGGAAAATCGTAATTCACAATTTTCTATTTTCAGTTGGTTTTTAGCTAATAATTTCTTATTTGAGATCGATCAGTTTCTTCTTTTGTTGCTTTTTGAAGAATCGTCTTTTGAAGAATTACGATTTTTCAGCCTTCCTATTATTGGTGAATCGTCTTTAACACTTAATTGTCTTTTTACTGCTTTTTGAGTTCATTTTGACAAAGATTAATACTTAGGCTCTAATTTATTGCTTATCTTTAATATCTGCACATCAGTAACTCGTTAGTAGCAAACTAAGTCCTAACATCACTAAGTTAAGGGTAATAAAATGGTAAATTATGTGACTGATCATCTATCCAAAATTAGACATAGATGAATTCTAAATCCAAATAAAAGAGTTATTAGAGAAAAAACTCATAGAAATAACCAAATTCCTCATTCTAGTTCTGCTTTCTTAGTAAGAAATCCTGTATAAATTAAAAGAGGAAAAGCTAGAATGGTTTTAAACTATAAAAGATTAAATGAAAATCTAGAATTTGACGGATATTTTATCCCAAGAAAAGATGTTTTGATTAATCAAATCAAAGGATCAAAGATTTTAGTAAATTCGACTGTAAATCAGGATATTGGCAATTAAAGTTAAATGAAGAATCAAAACCTTTAAATGCTTTTAGTACACCTTGTGGACATTATCAATGGAATGTTATGCCTTTTGGATTAAATACTACTCCTCAAATATATCAACAATGGATGGACTCTATTTTCTCTCCATTTAAAGATTTTTGTGTTGACTATATAGATGATATATTAATCTTCTCTAAAATAAAAGAAGATCATAAAAAACACTTACAACAAATATGTAATGTATTCCAAAAACATGGAATTATTCTTTCACCTTCAAAAATAGAAGTTGAGAAAGAATCTGTGATGCCCTGAAAAGTTTTAATTTCTAAACAAGTCCGACTTGGTGTGCGTGTCCGACAGGTCACACGGCTGACAGTATAAAATTTTTAGAGTAAGTTAAAGTGTAAGAATACATCTTGAGTGAAAAAGAAGAGTTAGTAATAGTATGAGCCGTTAGATGAAGTAACGTACACCGACGTGCGGTGTACTGGCTTAACACACAAACTAACCCTTTAAGTATAAAGGTCAAATGGATGAGAGATTTAATTCTTTTAAGTTATTTGTTTAAGAGTTTGGTTGTAAAGAGAGAAGAGAGAAAGAGAGCTCTAGATCTTCTTCTCCCTGAGTGGTGTGTGCAAGCTTGAAGTTCAACGTGAAATCCATGGATTGAGGATCGACGAAAATCCCCACGTTTTGACTTTGAAACCCTCTCTTGGGCGAGGTCACATTGTGACAGCCCAGATTTCGGCTCCCCAAAATCCATGCCATCAGCACGACCTTCAAGGTCGTGCCCCGTAAATCTTGTACGAAACATTGGTATGACCAAGCAATACGAAGCAAAATAATGCATGAGAACATAATCGAACTAAATCTCCATGCATTAATAGTATATTATAGTAAAAGCTCAAAAGACATTTCAAATCCCATGCCATTGCATGAGTAGAAGAACCGACCTGAACCATCGGTGATAAAACAAGATCACAACAGATGGTTCGCCAAAAGAATATGTATCAGTGTATAACTACAATTCTCAAAAAGGTCTTGACATACCAAGCCATATAATCATGCTCTCAAAATAAATCAAAGTATGCAGGGGTCCTCTAGAAGAAGTCCTCAGGAGGGGGCTCCAAATCCTCTCCGGGTACATAATTCGATTCCTTTGGATCTATGCCTCCAGAAAAAGTAGCAGCCGCAAGTGCTGAACCTGTGACGTATAGTCTAAAAGGGTGAGCTATATTCTAGCTCAATAGAGAAACAACTGAATGAACATATAAGTTAATTTCTCACATATATTCTATAATATTTAACAGCATGATGTATCGATGAATTTACTAGAAAGGTAGTTTAAATGACTGAAAAAATACACTGGAAGTTACTTTTACTTTACATGATTCATTTGTTCTCAACTTGCTCATAAACTACAATGATTTGGCCTAAAGACTCAAACCATAACTTAAATATCTCCAACTTACTATAGAGTCGGGCGCTCGATGGAATACCCTCCATCGTCGTCTAATCAGACCATTTTCATATCCTTTTTCATTCATTCAATACTACCCGGGTCACTTTCTCATAGGAGACGGGGTCTATTCTCAACATAAATACATCCCTGGGATGTCCAACTGGTGTACGGATTGGCTGCCGTACCGGTCATGAATATCCTGTCGAGTCAGTCGTGGGTATCCAGCCACGTCGATGGGGTATTCTCCAAACCTTAAATATCATAGTGCACTACATATACTTATTCACCGTGTGACTATGCGAATTATAGTAGATTAGGCCTCATCAATTTCATTCACTCTGGTTTACATGTTCACATACATCCATGGGATGTCTAACTCAATATATCACACATATGCCTTTGTCACATTCACATCTCCTGGCGACGTCACATACTTATTTACTTTATCTGGTGTTCACACACGCACACACACTTAGTAGTCATATTTTAGATGCACAATTACTCATTTCTATATCACTACATACATGCTCTTGCTATTAAAATATATGTTCAAGGTGTTCGCTACCTCACGTGTTTGAATCTCTAAGCATTAAGGTCCAACATGGTTCCCCATGCTTGCACTCAGTCGTACCACCTATGGTACACCATAGCACAAGCAAAGCATCAAGAAAGATGCAACAAAGAAGGTATAAGACCCTCCTCGAACCTCAAAGTCTAAAATAAAAGCCAACAAAACTGTCCAAATCGATTGATCGATCTCCAAAATCGATCAATCGAAATCCCAAAATCAATTAATCGATCAGAAATTGATTAATCAAAATTCTAAAATCGATTGATCGATTTATCAAATCGATCAATCGGTTTTCTCAAGCTCTGATTTTCTAGCCACTGGGAGTGCTCAAACGATTAATCAATTTTCAATCGATTAATCAAATTTCAAAAATTGATTGATCGATTTTGAAATTGATCAATCAGTTTCGAGCATTCTTGCCCAGCTTACTTCCAGGCCAAAATCGATTAATCGATTTTTCAAATTGATCAATCGATTTGGTCAAAAACTCAGCTCTTTGCGGGTATTTCTTCCAGCTTTCATTCCTTTTTATTTTCCTTTCTTTTCTACATTTTATATTCAACATCTTACCAATCCATCCTAGAGCTAATACATGATAACACATTTACTCAAAATCTAATAAAAACTCACCTCAAATCAACCCTTGGTCGATTGAATGGTTTGGCTCAAAGGCTAGGGCTCCTAGCTGCAACTCCAACGAATTCCCCTGCGTCGCATCCGGAGTAATTGCTCAAGCCCGTGTTTAATTTGAAATCTAAAATCCTTGCATTTACTCCTTCCTATTCTTCCTCTCTCTCTTTTTAACTCTCTACACCCACCTTCCAAGAGAAATAAATCCTCTTAGTTGTTTAAACCTTTTAACCCCTCTTATGTTTCGGTGTTAAGCACATACACCCAAGACAGGTGTATGTAATCTTTAAACTAGTTCTAACACTATGCATACATACTCGTTTACATCGAACTTAATTGAATCAAAGTCATCATGCTGACTTTCACTTAGTTAAACCTACGACCCATCGGGCACGCATATTGAGGTCACTGTTCAAAGTCAAATTTTTCGGGGATGTTACATTCTCCCCACCTTAGGAATTTTCGTCCTCGAAAATGTACCCAAAGACTCCCTATGGAATACCCACACACATTAACAGATGTGCTTTCATTCAAAAGAAAACACCACACACCCTGCATGAAGACGAATTACATTTTTAACAATGTGGAGTAAATACGCACAAATCAAAGAAAGTTACAAATTGAAAGTGGATCTACATTCCATACAGCGATTTCCTGCACCAAAATAATTACAATTCCAAAAGCAATGGAATCCATGCTAGATAGTTCGTTCCATCACATTTTCAATATAATTACAATACCCAAAAAGAAATTACAATGTAAAAAAGAAATGCCTCCTGCTAACAATTAGGCAGTCCCATCCCCTGGCTGGTCCTCTCCGTCAGGAGCGCGTGCATTCAAGTCGACACATCCGAGTCCATGTCTGTCGCATTGTCTAGTAAAGCAAGGCCTCTTAGAAATCGAGCCTGTGGTCCATGCGAGTACTAGTCGCCTCCATACGCTGCTGGTGCTCTAGCATCTGACGATTGTTCTCTACCATGAGGGCGAGAACATCATCAATGGTACTCGTCACAGGGGCCTGAGATGCCCGCCTCTGGTGTACTCGTGCATAAGAAATAGGAGTGGACTGTATAATACCGAGAGGTGACACTGAAGGATGCCCCTCAAGTGGAACTAGGTCATGAGGCTGCTCTCCCTCGGCTTGGGCATGTGGCGGTATCCTGGGCTGTTCCCCCCTTGTTGGTGGGTCTTGCTGTGGTGGTGGTACATCGCCTTCCTGGGCAAGTGTCGGCCCCTCAACTGGAAGAGCCTTCCTTAACATCCGGTAGCTATTGCCCCACGAAGCGATGGAGTAATGCTTCACATGGTCAGTGGCCTTCTGCTCGACAGGTGAAATGGTATACTGTGGGGCGTCAGAGTAGCATTCCAACATACTCGAGACAAGTCGAGCGTAAGGCATACGCCCCTTGGGTCTCAAAGGCCCCTTCATCATCTTCCCCTTTATATAAATCATCCCCTCAATGACCAATTTTGTAGCGTCGAACCAACGGCCTCGGTATGCCGTGTATAAGGCCTGTTGGACCAACTCTACCCTTTCTGTATCACGACGCATGGGGTATAGATTACACTTGATTATTAAATCAAGCATCCACATGTAAAGAGGTAGGTCTACTCTCCTTATAGATTACCGAAACCCTTACTTCCCCTCGTCATCTCAGTCTAATTTCTTTGAAAGAAATCTCCTCGTCGAATGGTGGAAAAAGGGTGGTCTTGGGTACGTGGTTGAGATAGAACTCTAAGGACTCATGAATATGGCGTCGGGTGAATAGGTAATGACGACCATCGATCTCAGTCATGATGGTGTCGTCCACTGGACCCGCCTTTAGGTTTTGATAAAATAACCTCTCGAGTCGAGGATAAAAATACTCATGCAAAGGTTTGAAAAGGTTACCAAGATTCGCTTTGAGAAGGTATTGGCGGGCCCATTAGGTTTCACCTCGACATCGGCATCGATAAATAATGCCTCGTCGATAATATACTCATTTTCAAACTCTTTTGCTACCCACCACTCATTTGGTTGGGGCAAAGTTCTGGGTAGTGGTGGTGGTGGCGACTCTTCCCGTGATGACGCGTCCGTCGAGTAAGAAGAATATGATCCAAATGGTGATGATGATGGTGAAGGTGTAGGAGGTGGTGGCGCGGTGTTCTAACGCCGAACCGGTAGCTTGCTTAGAGGTAGTTTACCTTGTTTTAGGTGGCATTATGGTCTAAAAGTAAGAAAACTCCAAAAATCTAGGGCTGTGCTAACTCAAATTGAAGGGAAAAATGAAGAACTAGGGTTTACCGTGAGCGCTCGATCCGAACGGGTGTGGTTCGATTCGAAAATGATCCTCCCAAAGCCCCAAAATCATTGTAGGTTTGCTAGCCAAGAGAGGAGAAAAATGGCGCCCAAAGACAAAGGAACAAACTGAATTTCAAATGGGGAAAAAAATCCCAAAACTGGCTTATATAGGAAAAAATCGATTGATCGATTTCAAAAATTGATTGATCGATTATTGTAACTTAACATCAGTCTCACAAAATCAATTAATGGAATTGAACTCGATTAATTAAAATTTAATGCCTTTAAATTTCCAGGTTTTGCATCTCACTGGCGTGTGCTAGTCGTTCGATCAGACGAAATCGATTGATCGATTTCCAAAATCGATTAATCGATTAATCAGTTTTGACAGCAAACTCAAAAAATCTTCTGCTTGTCATTTCCTTTTTCTTTCTTCTCTTTCCTTGTCCGTGTGCTTTTGGCCTTGTGGAGTATACATGGATCATCCACTTCATGATGCGATCATCATTAAGCCATACATTTGTATCGCACTACGGTGCATTTATAACTCACAGTCGCCCCATTCATTCATTAAATCGATTAACATATACGTTCAACACTTGATTACATTAACGGTTCAATTTCAAAAAACATACATGCGAAGTTACAATTTGATTCTCAATTCTCGGTAAACAAATCCAGGTATTGCGCTCTCACATCCGCCTCTCATTCCCATGTAGCATCTTTGGCTAGATGATTCTTCCATCGCACAAGCACTAATGGAATCACTTTAGTACACAACACTTGCTCTTTTCTATCCAATATCTCCGTCGGTTCCTCTATCATGCTCATATCTTTATGCATTTCCAAAGGTTGACCTCCCAAGATATGGGAAGGGTCATTCACATATTTCCTCAGCATAGAAACATGAAAGACGTTGTGCACCCTATCAAATAGTGGAGGTAATCCAACGTGATATGCAACATCACCTACATAACCCAAAACCTCAAAGGGTCCAAGGTAACGAGGACTCAACTTGCCTCTCTTTCCAAATCTCAAAACGCCCTTCATAGGCGATACCTTCACAAACACATGCTCGCCAATAGTGTAATCTACACTTGTCCTCTTGATATCGAAATAGCTTTTTTGTCTGCTCTGAGCTGACTTAAATCTTTCTCTAATCATACAGATAACAATAGCATTATCTTCAAGTAACTCCGGCCCCAAAACAAACTTTTCGTTGGTTTCTTCCCAATTGATAGGTGATCTACATCACCTTCCATAAAGAGCTTCGTACGGTGCCATCCCAATGCTTGTTTGGAAGCTATTATTGTATGCAAATTTGATCAATGGTAGGTGTTGATCCCATGATCCCTGTAGTTCAAGCATACATGCTCTGAGCATGTCTTTTATCACTTGGTTTACTCGCTCTGTTTGCCCATCGGTTTGTGGATGGAAAGCTTAACTGAAGTCTAATTGTGTACCCATGCTTTCCTAAAACTTCTTCCAAAACTTTGAAGTGTATAACGGGTCACGATCAGAGACAATGCTACTAGGAATTTCGTGTAATCGCACGATCTCCTTCATATACAACTCCGTGAGTCTTCCTGTTGTGTACATCGTGTTATAAGGCAAGAAGTGTGTTGACTTGGTTAGTCGGTCCATGACTACCCAAATTGTCACAACCCAGATTTTTGAGATCTGTGCATGGCACACTTTGTTGTACATAGGTATATGCGTTTCACAAAGGGACCAAAACACCCAAATACTTAAGGTGTGTACATGGGAAACACACTAGTATATCCCAATGCTGATAAATATAAAAGTGAAGAAGAGAGAAGAGGAGTCCTTACGTAAAACTATTCTAACCTAAATAGAGAGGAGGAGATTATAGAGAAAAAGAAAGGGAAGAAAGGAGCCTGGGAGAACTAGGGTTGCAGAAACTTGGCTCGGCAAGGGAGATCAGAGGTAATGACGGGAGGACGAACTAGGGAGACCGGATAGCCTAGTTGGTTTACAAATCTTAAATCGAACCTGTGCGTGTTTCATCGTCAGAGGTACGTTAAAAACATGTAGATGCCTAGGAATGTTTTAAATAGTAGGAAGGATGTTGGCTGTATGTTGCTTTATATAAGATTAAGGTAAAATGAAGGATGGGAGCATGATCTCGATCTGATCATGGACAAAAATCGGTGTTTCTCGCTCGAGCGGTCTAAAGAGGCTCACTCGAGCGAGGATGAACATAGAAAAGAAATGGCGTCCCTTAAACTAAAGGGAGGCTCAGGGTCCACATCAAAAATTTAAAAGCTCGATTTAACCGCCGCGATCTCGTTTGACCGCCGCGAGGTCAAGAGATCGCCGCCAGTCAAGTGACCGCCGGCGAGGGCTAATGACCCGTCGGCGAGGTCCGTGACCACTGGATATTGGTTTTCTAAGGAGAGGAACTCGGGTGTCCTACACCCCAAATGACCTTAAACCATCCTAAAGTAAATTCTCTTTTAATGTAGGTTGATGCATTATAACCGCTAAGGACAAGCGTGCTTTGAGATTGTTGAGGTAGGGAGTATTCTTGAAACATGTGCATTATTCTGGGAACTCATATGCGTAGTAAAGACTATTTAAATAGTAGTATATACTATAAACTCTCATGATAAGTGTGTGTGTGTGTAAAGTGTGAAGAATCACGAGGTCCCAGGACCGAAATATAATGTGGTTAAATGAGAGAAAGTTGAAATAGAAGTATGGGGCATCCGAGGATGCGTAAGAAATAAAATAGAGAAATGCGAAACAATGTGATAAGGCCTAATGTAATATATCTAGCACATTCACGGTGAACAACTATATGTAAAGCACATTGATATTTTTATTATTTAAGGTTGAGAATACCCCACCGGCGTGGCGGATACCCACGATCGACTCGGCAGATATCCGTGACCGCATGCGGCGCCAATCCAGATAGTTGTAACACATCCCGTGGATGTAGATTGAGAATAGACCCCACGCCTATGAGAAAGGGGCTTGGGGCGTATTCGGGGATACACATAATAACTGTCCTAGTTAGACGATGGCGGGTATTCCATCTGGCTCGATGCTATAGTGCTCGAGGATTACTTAAGTTAAGATTTAAGTGATTAGGCCAAGTTCACAAATAAATTCATAAAGATTAAGCAAAATAGCTAAGATTGGTTGGGAGTCATTGAATTACTTTTATCCTTCAAATTGTTGTACATAAATATTTCTTGAGAAATTATGTTGTTGGTACTAACATATGTGGAGATGATCTATATGTTCTTTTGTTTTCCCTACGAGCTAGGATGTAGCTCACCCTTAGAGTATACGTCGCAGTCAAGGACTAACGGCAAGAAGGACTTGGTGAAGTTAATCCAAAGGCATGGTGTATGTACCCACGAAGAGTGAACCTCCTCTGAGGAATTCTTCTAGGAAACCCACGCATACTTTGATAGTGAGTAGAGAAATCTTGTGTATATCGAGCCTTTTATTTTATTTTTAATGTTTTAAATCCTACTTGGTAGACCACCTAGGAGGAATAAGTACCATCAAACTTTCGGGTATGTCCTTATGTCCATGAATTGGCATGGAACAAGAAACGACCCGTGAGATCAATTAACTTATAAGTTCTCATTGTTTGCTTAGAGTATTCGCATGTGCTTCAATTACCGTTTGGCTGTATATATGATGAGGAGTAATGATATGAATGTAAGGCACGGCCTTGAAGGTCGTGCTGATGGCACGGATTTCGGGATGCCAAAATTGGCCGTCACATCAGCTTGGTATCAAAGCATTTCCTTCGAGTTACGACTATCATATCGTGAATATAGGGACTTCGCTAACGAGATTTTAATTCTCATGCACCGTTATGTTTCCTAGAGGAGAGGCCGACCTGAGGGTGGCCATGATAGGAATTTACGACAGAGAGATGGGTTCGTCTCACCTACAAACAGAGTGCCATTGGGAAGCAGGGAGATTCCGAGAGCAAAGGGCTGTGGAGGAAATCAAAATCAAGCGGAGGAGCAAGATCTAGATAGACATGATCGAGACCAAAGGAACAAGATAGGGTGAGAGAAAGGAATGAGGAAAGAGAAGAGCGTCAGAGAATGATGCACACAATGGAGACCATGGCAACTGCCATGGCACAACAAGTGCCTTCCTTGGCAACAAGATACAAAGAGTAACCACCACGAACACCTACCCCTCCAGTAGGACTTACACCTTCATTGGCTTCAGCATTCACCGAGTTCAGAAGAATGAGACCTCCCAATTTTTCAGGACAGGCAGACACAATGGCCGCCGAAAACTGGTTGGGAGAAATGGAGAAGGTGTTCAGCGTACTGACATGCACAGAGGATGAGTGCGTCTATGGGCGATATATGTTAGATGGAGAAGCTGGACCTTGGTGGAAATCAGTGTCGCGGACGAGAGCACAAGAAACTCCAAACGTGCCGTGGACTTGGGACGAATTTGTAGAAGAATTCAATAAACAATATTTTCCTGAAGTTGTGAGAAATCAAATGGAGACCCAATTTTTACAACTAGCTGAGGGAAGAATGACCGTGAGAGTATGAGTATGGAATTCATGAGCGCCGCCCGACTCACGTAATCTCGCACGTGATGAAAGCGAAGAGGTTCCAACAGGCTTACGGTGGACATCCGAGGGGTGTTGCGCCCTTCCTTTGAAGACTTATGGAGAAGTAATGAGTAAGGCATTGGTGGTTGAGGAAGAAAGAGGAACATCAAAGAGAATGGAATAGGGTTTATGAATCGTCATAACAAAAACAGAGGTTTATAACACCAAATCGAGAAATGCATTCCGGGTTATGGGAGACATGCGATCGACTCATCAAAATTATCCGTTACTGCATCGTGGAGATCGATGAGTATCAAGGTCCCACTTATTCCAACAGCTACAACTCCACAAGTTTTTCCGATAGCTAATTCATTTCCAAGGAAACTTGTGCTAAATGTATGGCAAGTCCCACAAAACGTGATCGGCAAGGAATGCGAGGATGCTTTCAAGTGTGAAGGATAGGTCACATGATGAGAGATTGCTGACAGTAAAAGAAAAGACGGCTCCAACCTCCATGCCACAACCAATTCAAGCTCGAAAGCACATTATTCGAGGAAGAGCCTACTGCCATCGCTTGAAGGTGGAGTGTACACGACATTATCCAAGGTGAGAACTCCTTTAAAATAGAGAATTTCGGTTTCAATATAACTCTAGATAAGGAATGGGTTTATATTAGGATATATATAAATATGCATATCATATGTTGTTTATGGATATGTATGTATATGCATGTATTGTAGTGCGCTTCTGATTTATGAGAAAGGGTGCTACGTAGCACATGACGCGCGAGTGCTGATAGACCCAGGGTCTACCCACTCCTTCATTACCCCTAGATTTGCGAAAAGAATGAAGATTGTTCCGGAAACACTGGACTTTGTGTTATCAGTGTCCATCCCAATGAGAATTAGTGGACATTAATTGGTATGCAAATCGGTAGTAGTAAGCATTAGGGATCACGTTGGAGAATCCACGAATTAGAGGCAAATCTAATATGGTTGGACATGCAGGGATTCGATGTAATCCTTGGCATGGATTGGCTGTCCCAACATTGCGCAACAGTGGACTGCAAGGATAAAGTTGTTGTTTTCCGCCCTAACACGAGAAGATCGTTTCGATTTCAGGGGGAGAGGTCGACTCGGTACCACTTATATCTCTGCGAAGAGCGAGCGTTTAATTAGGAAAGGGTGTAGTGGTTATTTGGCATTTTTGAAGGAGGATAAAGAAGAAAAGAATATTATCTCGGACATAGCTGTGGTGCGAGAATTCCCAGATGTATTCCCAGAAGAATTGCCAGGATTACCTCCAGAAAGAGAAGTAGAATTTGCGATCGATTTGGCACCGTGAAGCGGAACTTTCAAAAGCACCTTATAGAATGGCCCTCAGAGTTGAAAGAATTGAAAGACCAACTGCAAGAGCTCATAGACAAGGGGTTAATACGACCAAGCGTGTCACCGTGGGGAGCACCAGTGTTGTACGTGAAAAAGAAGGATGGGTCGATGCGTTTGTGCATCGACTACCGCCAATTGAATAAAGTCACGGTGAAGAATCGATATCCGTTGCCAAGAATAGATGACTTATTCGACCAATTACAAGGAGCAAAACATTTTTCCAAGATCGACCTAAGATCTGGTTACCATCAGTTAAGAGTCAGGGCCGAGGACATTCAGAAAACGGCATTTAGAACACGGTATGGACACTATGAATTTTTAGTGATGCCATTTGGGCTGACAAATGCACCAGCGTCGTTTATGGATTTGATGAATCGAGTGTTTAAACCACACTTAGACTCTTGGGTTGTAGTGTTTGTTGATGACATCCTAATCTACTCAAAATCAAAAGCGGAGCATGAAGAACACTTACGTGTCGCTCTACGAACTTTGCGTGAACACCAACTGTACGCCAAGCTCAGCAAATGTGAGTTTTGGCTAGAAGAAGTCAGCTTTCTGGGACATGTCGTCTCCAAGCATGGTGTCACTGTAGATCCCGCTAAGATCGAGGCAGTAGTGAACTGGGAACAACCAAAAACCGTGACAGATATCCGGAGTTTCCTCGGACTGGCAGGATATTATCGGCGTTTCGTTGAGGGGTTTTCAAAAATATCAGGACCTCTCACAAGGCTTACAAGAAAGGACTCAAGATTTGAGTGGAGTGAGGCGTGTGAAAAGAGTTTTCAAGAACTCAAGAAAAGACTCACCTCAGCTCCAGTGTTAGCCATTCCATCAGGCAGTGGAGGATTCGCAGTTTATAGTGATGCTTCGTATAACGGGTTGGGTTGTGTACTAAATCAATATAAAAAGGTAATAGCTTACGGCTCCAGACAGTTGAAAGAGCACGAAAGGAACTACCCAACACACGATCTGGAGCTAGCTGCAGTCATATTCGCATTAAAAATATGGCGACATTACCTATACGGAGAAACATTCGAAATTTTCACTGACCATAAAAGCCTCAGATACCTGTTTACACAGAAGGAACTGAATATGAGGCAGCGGAGGTGGATGGAATTCCTCAAAGATTACGATTCTCTCTGATCATCCAGGCAAAGCTAACGTAGTGGCCGACGCCTTGAGTCGAAAGAGTTCCGCACAGCTGGCTAGCCTAATTTCAGGTATACATCGATGGAAGTTGTTGGAGGATCTAGCGTTATGTGGTGTAGACATCCAACCACAAGCCACAGGAGCCTTCTTAGCCAACATATCAGTGAAGCCAGTGATATTTGAACACATACGAGAACTACAGATGAAAGACCCGATTCTAACACGGATACATCAAAATGTAATAGAAGGTACTACCTCTGAGTTTTCAATCAAGGAAGACGGTTCCTTAACATTCAAAGGGCGGCTTTGCATTCCGGACAACGCCGAATTGCGGCGAACGATTCTTGATGAATCCCACAGGTCAAGTTATGCGATCCACCCAGGAAGCACGAAGATGTATCAGGATCTGAAAAAGAATTACTGGTGGAGAGGGTTGAAACAAGATGTGGCAGAGTATGTTTCACGATGTTTGACGTGTCAACAAGTGAAAATCGACCATAGACACCCCACAGGCCTATTACATCCCTTACCCATACCGGAATGGAAATGGGAATCTATCTCAATGGATTACCACAGAATCGCAAGGAGGCATAACGCCATTTGGGTAGTGGTTGATCGATTAACTAAGTGACATTTCTTGCCTACACGATGTACACAATGGGAAGATTAGCGAACTTTACATGAAAGAGATCGTTCGGCTACATGGGATTCAAGTAGCATTGTTTGCATCGAGACCCATTATATCGTCAAAGTTTTGGAGAAATTCCAAGAAGGAATGGAACTAAGTTGGATTTCAGTACGGCATTCCACCCACAAACAGACGGGCAAACTGAGAGGGTCAACCAAGTCATTGAAGACATGCTTAGGGCATGTATGTTAGAATTACAAGGATCGTGGGATCAACATCTACCATTGATTGAGTTATAATAATAGTTTTAGACGAGCATTGGGATGGCACCGTATGAAGCATTGTACGGAAGACGATGTAAGTCGCCAATCAATTGGGAAGAAACTGGGGAGAAATTTATTTTGGGACCCGAGCTACTTGAAGATAACGCTGCCATTGTCCGCATGATCAGGGAGAGGCTAAAGGCGGCTCGGGAATGTATGAAAAGTTATGACATCAAGCGGACCAGTGTAGACTTTAAAGTGGGGGAACATGTGTTTGTGAAAGTATCACCAATGAAGGGAGTGATGAGATTTGGGAAGAGAGGGAAACTAAGTCCCCGCTATCTCGGACCGTTTGAAGTTCTGGGTCGAGTGGGAGAAGTAGCCTACCGCATTGGTTTGCCACCATTGTTTGATCAGGTACACAACGTGTTCCACGTGTCTATGCTTAGAAAATATCTCAATGACCCTGATCACGTGCTGAGCGGCCAATCATTCGAAATGCATGAAGATATGACCATGATTGAAGAACCCGTAGAAATTTTAGATCAAAAGGAACAGGTGTTGCGAACAAAAGTGATTCCCTTAGTGCTTGTCCGATGGAAGAACCATCCGGCCGAAGAGGCAACATGGGAACGTGAGGCGGACGTTAAAGAACAATATCCTAAATTGTTCGAACTTGAAAACTGAAGGATTCATTCGTTTGAGAATATGTCATTTAGGGTACTATGAAGACTAAGTATGTTGCTGTTGATATGTTGATTTCAAACAATGTTTGAGAAAAATTTCTCGTTGAACTCTAAATTGATGAATCTAGTGATAAATTGAAATTTAATAAGCAAAAAGGTCCCAGATAAACGTTTCGGGTCTCGCTCGAGCGACCACTTACGACCGCTCGAGCGAGCCCACATAAAATCATACTTCCTCTCGCCGCGATAACAAATCCTCGCTCGGCGAGTATGTAGACCGCCGGAGCGATGGTTTATAACCGCTCGAGCGAGGTAACGATATATAATAGTAACGGGTTCTGTGCTCGCTCGAGCGAGGGCTAATGACCGCTCGAGCGAAGCGGAACTATAAATATGGGAGAGGCCTTGGCGCCTGTTCATCTTCAAGCGAAAGAAGAGGAGAGACGAGAGGGGTTAGGGCAAGCGATTTTTCAATCCTTTCGGCCCGTTTCCAGCCGGATTTCGACCATCCGATTCATTAAAACCACTCTTCTAGGTAAAATCTGTCCCTCTCTAAAAAAATTTCTTGTCATTTAAACCCTTTAAATACCTAATGGCTTCAAGCCCAAACCCACAACCTAAGAAACGGATGTATAATAAAGCGCCACAAACCTCGCAACCATCATCAAACCCACCCTCTACTCCAATCACACTGGATGATTGGTGGGGAGCGAAAATTTTTGAAGCCGAATGGGAAATACATCCCTCTTGTTTCGGAGATCCGGCGTCCACCCAGTGGACATCGGACTTCATCACCAACAATCAACTCAAGTCCCTGCTTACGCCATTCGGGGATCGATACTACCCGAGGCTAGTGAAGCTTTTCTACCAAACCTTGAACATGAGCATCGATGAGGACGCCATACTAGTTACCATCGATGGTAACGAATTAATTTTTAGATGTGCCGACATTTCCTCCATCATGAAATGCCCCCACATCTACACTTCCAGCCCTCTCATCCTACCACCTTTTTTTGGGAACGTGGATTTCCCAACGATCATCTCCGATATCACTGGCGGTAGGTCCGCCTCGGGACAGTCCATCACCCGATCACAACTACCGCCGCGCATGTGGCTTTTAGACATAATCTTCAAAAAGAATTTGCACCCCACCGGCCATGACCAAGAACGCCGAGATGCGTTTTTGCGAGCACTACACACCGCATTTCACAATAGGTGGATCAATGCACCTATGGTCATTATAAAAGGCATGGCGCATGCCTACAGAAGAAATGTGAGGGGTGCTGTCCCTCCACCTATCAACCGACTACCGTATGCACGACTGATTTCCCGACTTTTGGAGTCGCAAAACGGGAAGGGAGGATTTAGGATTCGGGAGGACGAGTTGTTCCTCACCGACAACGTCGTCCCATACCTCGCCCAGGATTGGAGCAGAAATCTTAAAAGCCTCCAAACCAGCGTCGACAAGAAGAGAGACCGGCAGGTCTCCAGATCAGCCACCCATCAAACACCTGGCAGACTGACTACTTCCTCCACCAGTTCGCCCATACCCACTACTGACACGGGCATGATGCGAGAGATCCTTCAGCAAGGAAGGGACATTAGGTTGCATCAGAGGTTCCAAGAGGCGCTACTTATCGACCTCATGGGCCATGCATGCCCAAACCTACATGCAGCGCGTTGGTGCCATGAGGGATTCTATATTTGGAGCATCTACCTCCGGACCGGCTACGAGGAGCGCCACAGGGGGTACCGCAGCCGTCACTATGGACGACGACGATGAAGACGACGACGAAGACGACAATGACTATGAAGAGGAAGAGGATTAGGAAATAGAAAATATTCGAACACCTGGCATGTAATATTTGGAAAACTTGATATGGATGTTAAATTTCTTTTGTGATTAAAACTATCGTGGCATGAATGGCACAAGTTTTGGTTTGGGTAGATGATAAATATGTGTGGAATGTGTATCGATGATATTTTGATTAAATTGTTTTGTTTTTGTCGTATGGAAATCGTGGGTATGACCAACACTGATAGCTGCAAATGCGGCTACATAGTTAAATGCCTGATTGTTATGCAAGTCAGATGACAAATGTGGTACCGAGTTAAGAAAATAATATCGATTTTCGAGGGCGAAAATCTTATAAGTTGGGGTGATTGCATGGCACACTTTGTTGTACATAGGTATATGCGTTTCACAAAGGGACCAAAACACCCAAATACTTAAGGTGTGTACATGGGAAACACACTAGTATATTCCAATGCTGATAAATATAAAAGTGAAGAAGAGAGAAGAGGAGTCCTTACGTAAAACTATTCTAACCTAAATAGAGAGGAGGAGATTATAGAGAAAAAGAAAGGGAAGAAAGGAGCCTGGGAGAACTAGGGTTGCAGAAACTTGGCTCGGCAAGGGAGATCAGAGGTAATGACGGGAGGACGAACTAGGGAGACCGGATAGCCTAGTTGGTTTACAAATCTTAAATCGAACCTGTGCGTGTTTCATCGTCAGAGGTACGTTAAAAACATGTAGATGCCTAGGAATGTTTTAAATAGTAGGAAGGATGTTGCTTTATATAAGATTAAGGTAAAATGAAGGATGGAAGCATGATCTCGATCCGATCATGGACAAAATCGGTGTTTCTCGCCGAGCGGTCTAAAGAGGCTCGCTCGAGCGAGGATGAACATAGAAAGAAAGACTGGGCTCGCCGGCGGTCCCTTAAACTAAAGGGAGGCTCGCTCGAGCGAGTCCACATCAAAAAATTTAAAAGCTCGATTTAACCGCTCGAGCGATCTCGTTGACCGCCGAGCGAGGTCAAGAGACCGCCGCGCCAGTCAAGTGACCGCCGGCGAGGGCTAATGACGTCTGGCGAGGTCCGGTGACCACTCGGATATTGGTTTTCTAAGGAGAGAACTGGTGTCCTACACCCCAAATGACCTTAAACCATCCTAAAGTAAATTCTCTTTAATGTAGGTTGATGGCTAAGGACAAGCGTGCTTTGAGATTGTTGAGGTAGGGAGTATTCTTGAAACATGTGCATTATTCGTGAACTCATATGCGTAGTAAAGTCTATTTAAATAGTAGTATATACTATAAACTCATGATAAGTGTGTGTGTGTGTAAAGTGTGAAGAATCGAGGTCCTGTGGGACGAAATATAATGTGGTTAAACAGAAAGTTGAAATAGAAGTATGGGGCATCGTGGATGCGTAAGAAATAAAATAGAGAAACAAAACAATGTGATAAGGCCTAATGTAATATATCTAGCACATTCACGGTGAACAACTATATGTAAAGCACATTGATATTTTTATTATTTAAGGTTGATCGAAATACCACCATCGACTCGGCAGATATCCGTGACTGACGATGCGGCCAATCCGTATAGTTGTAACACATCCTGTGGATGTAGATTGAGAATAGACCCGCCTATGAGAAAGGGGCTTGGGCAAGATTCGGGGATACACATAATAACTGCTAGTTAGACGATATGGGTATTCCATCGGGCTCGATGCTATAGTGCTCGAGGATTACTTAAGTTAAGATTTAAGTGATTAGGCCAAGTTCACAAATAAATTCATAAAGAGATTAAACAGAAACTGTGCTAAGATTGGTTGGGAGTCATTGAATTACTCTTATCCTTCAAATTGTTGTACATAAATATTTCTTGAGAAATTATGTTGTTGGTACTAACATATGTGCGGGAGATGATCTATATGTTCTTTTGTTTTCCCTACGGAGCTAGGATGTAGCTCACCCCTTAGACTATACGTCAGTAGTCAAGGACTAACTGACAAGGACTTGGTGAAGTTAATCCAAAGGCATCGTGTCTGTACCTCAAGAGTCGAACCTCCTCGAGGAATTCTTCTAGGAACCCACGCATACTTTGATAGTGAGTAGAGAGAGAGTACTGTGTATGGCTTGGTATATCGAGCCTTTTTATTTTATTTTTTTGAATGTTTTAAATACTGTCACTTGGTAGACCACCTAGGAGGAATAAGTACCATCAAACTTTCGGGTATGTCCTTATGTCCATGAATTGGCATGGAACAAGAACAGCCCGGTAGGATCAATTAACTTATAAGTTCTCATTGTTTGCTTAGAGTATTCGCATGTGCTTCAATTACCGTTTGGCTGTATATATGATGAGGAGTAATGATAAAATCTTGATATACATGATTCGGGATGCCAAAATTACATCACACAAATGGTATTGTATCTCTTTATTGTACGCGGTAGTCCAACAATGAAGTCCATGGAGATTGACTCCCATTTCTACTCTGGTATGGGTAGAGGCTATAATAACCTAGCAGGATGTTTATGATCGACTTTCACCTGCTGACATGTTAAACATTATGACACATACTTGGCCACGTCTTGCTTCAAACCTCTCTACTAGTAATTCTTTCTCAAGTCTTGAAACATTTTAGTGCTACCGGGGTGGATAGCATATTTCGACTTGTGAGCTTCATCAAGGATAGTTTGCCGTAGATCGACATCATCTGGAATATAAAGACGGCCCTTGAACAATAAGGAACCATCGTCTTTCACTGAGAACTCTAGTCTGATGCCTTCAATCACATCTTGACCGATTTTGGTTAACTCCAAGTTTCTTATCTGTAGCTCATGGATATGCTCAAAGATCATAGGTCGCACTGATATGTTAGCCAAAAAGGCTCCTGTAGCTTGCACCTCAATATTTGCGTCATATAATGGCAGATCTTTAAACAATTTCCATCTATGCATTCTCAAAATCAGATTAGCCAATTGAGTTGAACCCTTCCGAATCAAGGCATCGGCTACCACATTAGCCTTGCCTAGATGATACTGTATGGAGCAATCATAATCTTTGAGAAATTCCATCCATCTGCGCTACCTCATATTCAATTCTTTCTGTGTAAACAAATACCTGAGGCTCTTATGGTCAGTGAAGATTTCAAAGGTCTCACCATACAGATAGTTTCTCCAAATCTTCAATGCAAATATGACCGCTGCTAGTTCCAGGTCATGTGTTGGATAGTTCTTCTCATGCTCTTTCAACTGTCTCGACCCGTAAGCTATCACCTTCTTATGTTGGTTAAGCATGCAGCCCAAACCATTATGCGAAGCATCACTGTATAAGGCGAACCCTCCACTGCTTGAAGGAATTTCTAACATTGGAGCTGAAGTGAGTCACTTCTTGAGTTATTGAAAACTCTTTTCACACGCTTCACTCTACTCAAATCTTGCATCCTTCCTTGTTAGTCTCATAAGAGGTCCCGATATTTTTAAAAATCCCTCTACAAAATGTCGATAGTAGCCAGCTAAACCAAGGAAACTACGGACGTCGGTTATCGTCTTTGGTTGTTTCCAATTTACCATTGCTTCAATCTTAGCCGGATCTACTGTGACACCTTCCTTTGAGACCATATGTCCCAAAAAGCTAACTTCTTCTAACCAAAACTCACACTTACTGAGTTTGGCATATAATTGGTGTTCACGTAGGGCTTGTAGAGCTACTCTCAAGTATTTTTTATGCTCTTTCTTCGACTTGGAATATATCAGGATGTCATCAACAAATACTACGACACAAGAGTTCAGGTGTGGTTTAAACACCCTATTCATTAAATCCATAAATGACGTTGGTGCGTTTGTCAAACCAAACGACATCACTAAGAACTCGTAGTGTCTGTACCGTGTCCTGAATGCTGTCTTCTGGATGCCCTCTGTCTTATCTCTCAGCTGATGGTATCTAGATCTCAGATCGATCTTCAAAAAATACCTTGCTCCTTACAGCTGATCGAACAAGTCATCAATCCTAGGAAATGGATATCGATTCTTGATGGTGAGTTTATTTAACTAACGATAGTCAATGCACAGTCGCAGTGACCCATCTTTCTTCTTCATGAACAAGACCGGTGCTCTTCATGGAGACACGCTCGGTCTCACAAACCCCTTATCCATCAGTTCTTGCAACTGTACCTTCAATTCCTTCAACTCAGCAAGAGCCATCCTATATGGTACTTTAGAAACAGGCTCCGTCCCAGGTGCCAAGTCGATAGCAAATTCCACTTCTCGATCTGAAGTCAATCCTGGTAATTCCTCCAAAAACACATCCTCAAATTCTCGTACAACTGCTATCTCTGAGATGATATTCTTCCCTTCTTTATCCTCCTTCAAAATGCCAAGTAATCACTGCACCCTTTCCTAATCAAATGTTTGGCCCTGACTGCAAAAATAATAGGCATAAATGTCGATCTCTCTCCTCGAAATCAGAACGATCTCCTTGTATTAGGTCGGAAGATGACCACCTTGTTCTTGCAATCCACCATCGCACAATGTTGTGACAACCAATCCATGCCAAGGATCACATCGAATCCTCGCATATCTAACAAAATCAAATTCATCGGTAATTCAAAGTCATCCTCATCCTTGATGGTCACTATCACCGATTTACACACCCTTTCCGTATCGATCAATTTCCCAGTCGGGATCGATATCACTAAGATGAAATCCAACGTCTCCGGGTTGACCTTCCTCTTCTTTGCGAAACAGGAAGTAGTAAATGAGTTGGTAGACCCCGGGTCTATCAACACTCTAGCCTCACAGCTACATCACTTTCCTTTCTGTATAATTGTAAGGTACCTATATCATACATTTACATATACATAATACACTAGATATATAAAAAATTTATGGAAGCGAATTAGTTTATTCTACTTCTGATATGAATGCACCTTCTCTATCTAAAAACTTTTAAGAATTGAAATTCGTTATTTAACAAAATCTCACCTTGAATCACGTCGGTGGTATTTCGTGCTTCCTGAGCTGTAACTGCATAGGCTCTTCCTTGCACGACTGGTTTCCTTGCTTATAGTGGTTGTGGCATAGAAACAGAAGCCTTCTTCTCCTTAGCCATCTCAGGACAATCTCGAATAATGTGGCCCACCCTTCCACATTTATAGCAACCTCGCATACCTCTCCTGTAATCTGCTGTCTTATGAGACTTGCCACGCTTGGCACAAGTCTCCCCTGTAGTCGACGCTGCTCCTGTGGTGGTAGCAGGGCTCTCATATCTTATCGCCCTCCTCGACACAAGCACACTGGTAATCTCTGATAGTTCGTTCGCTGCGCCGGTCTCATATGCCCTGTTTGGAATGGTTGCCTCTGAATAGGCACTACGAACCTTGGCTTTTTGTTCACTGGCTCGTAGGTCCCAACTTTATTCTAATTTGTTCTTCCCCTGCCTGATTGATCCCTTCTCCGATATCTATCCTCATTGTCCTCAATCACTAAGGCTTTGCTCATGACCTCCCCATAGGTCTTTAGCTTAAAAGCCGCTACACGTCCCCTGATGTTCGGCCTCAAGCCGCGTTGTAGTCACTTTGCTTTCATCAAGTCCATGACTACAAAATCAGGAACGAAGTGAGCAAGCCGCATAAACTCAACCCCGTACTCTCTAACCGACATTCTCTCTTGTTCAAGCTATAAAAATTTTACTTCCATCTGATTTCGCACAACTTCAGGGAAGTACTGCTTATTGAATTCTTCCATAAATTCTTCCCACATCCAGGGCAATCCTGAGGTCTCCTGAGCCCTAGTCCTAGAAACGAACTTCCACCAAGGGCCTGCCTCCCCATCAAGCATGTAAGCTGCCCATCTGACACTCTCATCCTCCGTGCATGTGAGCACGCTAAACACTTTCTCCATCTCACTCAGTCAATTCTTCGCAGTTGTTGGCTCACCTTGCCCTAAAAAGTTAGGATGCATCCTCCTAAACTCTGTAAATGCTGAGGGCACTGGCTGCGTAGGACCTATTGGAGGTTTAGGTGGCCGATGCTACTCAGTGGTATTGTGGGCTGCCAGGGATGCTGCTTGTTGAGCCATGGTGGCTGCCATGGTTTCCATGGTATGCATCATTTGCTGATGCTCTTCTCTCTCCTCATTTCTTTCTCTTGTTCTCTCCCGTTTCCTCTGATCTCTATCTTGATTATCTCTTTCTCGGCTCTCTTCATGATCTTGGCTCTCTTGGCCACTACTTTCTGAAGCCCCTCTACTTCCCATTGGTACTTTGTTCATAGTCGAGATGTAATCATCTCTACTACATAGGTTTCTGTCATGACCGCCCCTGGGTCGACCTCTTCCCCTAGAAGACATAACGGTTTGCAAGTAAAACCAAATTCTCATTAGTAGAAGTCCCTATGCTTTGACAAAAGAAAGAAGTGTCAGAATTTCTAAAAGAAACTGCTTTGATACCAACTGTGACAGCCCAAATTTTGGCTCCCCAAAATCCATGCCATCAACACAACCCTCAAGGTTGTGCCCCATAAATCCTGCACAGAACATTGGTATGACCAAGCAATATGAAGCAAAATAATGCATGAGAACAAAATTGAACTAAATCTCCATGCATTAATGGTATATTATAGTAAAAGCTCAAATGACAGTTCAAATCTCATGCCACTGCATGAGCAAAAGAACCGACCCGAACCATCAGTGATAAAATAAGATCACCCCAGATGGTTCACCAAAAGAATATGTATCAGTGTATAATTATAATTCTCAAAAAGGGCTTAACATACCAATCCGTACAATTACGCTCTCAAAATAAATCAAAGTACGCAGGGGTCCTCTAGAAGAAGTCCTTAGGAGGGGGCTCCAAATTCTCTCAGGGTAAGTAATCCGAATCCTCCGGATCTACGCCTCCAGAAGTAGTAGCAGCTGCAAGCACTGGACCTGTGACGTTTAGTCTAAAAGGGTGAGCTATATCCTAGCTCAATAGGGAAACAACTGAATGAACATATAAGTTAATCTCTCACATATATTCTATGATATTTAACAGCATGATGTATCAATGAATTTACTAGAAAAGCAGTTTAGATAACTAGAAAAGATGCACTGGAAGTTACTTTTACTTTACATGATTTATTTGTTCTTAACTTGCTCATAAACCATAATGATTTGTCCTAAAGACTTAAATCATAACTTAAATATTCTCCAACTTACTATAGAGTCAGGCGCCCAATGGAATACCCTCCATCATCGTCTAATCAGACCATTTTCATATCCTTTTTCATTCATTCAATACTACTCAGGTCCCTTTCTCATAGGCGATGGGGCTATTCTCAACATAAATACATCCATGAGATGTCCAACTGGTGTACGGATTGGCCGCCGTACTAGTCACAGATATCTTATCGAGTCAGTCGTGGATATCTCGCCACGTCGGTGGGGTATTCTCCAAATCTTATATATCATAGTGCACTACATATAATTATTCACCGTGTGACTGTGTGAATTATAGTAGATTAGGCCTCATCAATCTCATTCACTCTGGTTTACATGTTCACATACATCCCTGGGATGTCTAACTCAATATATCACACATATACCTTTGTCACATTCACATCCCTTGGGGACGTCACATACTTATTTACTTTACATTGTGTTCACACACACACACACACACTTAGTATTCATATTTTAGATACACAATTACTCATATCTATATCATTACATACATGCTCTTACTATTATAATACATGTTCAAGGTGTTCCCTATCTCACGTGTTTAAAACTCCAAGCATCAAGGTCTAACATGGTTCCCCATGCTTGTACTCACTCGTACCACCTATGGTACACCATAGCACAAGCAAAGCATCAAGAAAGATGCAACAAAGAAGGTACAAGACCTTCCTTGAACCTCAAAGTCTAAAATAAAAGCCAACAAAACTGTCCAAATCGATTGATTGATCTCCAAAATCGATCAATCAAAATCCCAAAATCGATTAATCGAAATTCCAAAATCGATTGATCAATCGATTTTCCCAAGCTCTGATTTTCCAGCCACTGGGAGTGCTCAGACGATTAATCGATTTTCAATCGATTAATCGAATTTCAAAAATCGATTGATCAATTTTGAAATCGATCAATCGGTTTCGAGCATTCTTGCCCAGCTTACTTCTAGGCCAAAATCAATTGATCGATTTTCCAAATCGATTAATCGATTGGGTCAGAAACTCAGCCCTTTGCAGGTATTTCTTCCAGCTTTTTCATTCCTTTATATTTTCCTTTCTTTTCTACATTTTATATTCAACATCTTACCAATCCATCCTAGAGCTAACGCACGACAACACATTTATTCAAAATCCAATAAAAACTCACCTCAAATCAACCTTTGGTCGATTGAATGGTTTGGCTCAAAGGCTAGGGCTCCTAGTTGCGACTCCAACGAATTCCCCCACGTCGCATTCGGAGCAATTGCTCAAGCCCGTGTTAAATTTGAAATTCACATTAACTCTCCTTGCATTTACTCCATCCTATTCTCCCTCCCTCACTCTTCTTAACTCTCTACACCCACCTTCCAAGAGAAATAAATCTTCTTAGTTGTTTAAACCTTTTAACCCCTCTTATGTTTTGGTGATAAGCACATACACCCAAGACAGGTGTATGCGATCTCTAAACTAGTTCCAACACTACGCATACATGCTCGTTCGCATCAAACTTAATTGAATCAAAGTCATCATGCTGACTTTCACTTAGTCAAACCTATGACCCGTCGGGCACGCATTCTGAGGTCACTGTTCAAAGTCAAATTTTTTAGGGATGTTACACACATGGATCGAGGAAATGACCTTAAAAGGTGAGCATAACTATATTTTTGAGTGATTCATAGTTATGTTAGGCTTTAGTTAAGTTAAGATTGAAAGTTTAGAAGAATAAGATTCAAATTTGAGAAAAAATGAGATAAGGAAGAAGAAACTCGTGTTTTTGAAAAATCTAACAAAATCGATCGATCGAAATAAGTATCCAATTGATTGATTTTGACAGGACAAAAATGTGAAGGTTTCTAGAGAAACCGATCGATCGAAATAAAATTTGATCGATCGATTTGTGAAACCGATCGATCAAAATAGAATTTGATCGATCATTTTTGGAGTCCGATCGACCGGTTTGTGCATTGATCGATCAAAAATTAAAAATAGTGAGCGTGTTAGGAGTTCCTGGAGAGACCGACCGATCGAAATGGAATTCGATCGATCAATTTGAAAACTGATCGATCAATTTGGGAATCGATTGATCAGATTGTGAAAATCGAAGTATGTGGTTTGTATGAAGAAACCGACCGATCGAAATGAAATTCGATCGATCAATTTTGGAGACCGATCGATCGATTTGGGAACCGGCCGATTGATTTGGACAGATTCAGAGATTTCGTCTGTTTTTACTAAGGGAATTTGGGGAGACTTTAGGACTTCTTGTTTTTCGTCACTTCTGACATATAGGATGTAAAATTGTGTGTTCTAGGTGTGATCATGGGTGAGAGCTAGGAGGGCTACCTCGAAACAAGGAGCTCTTTATTGTAGCTCTACCTTGAGGTAGGAAAAACTCTCTAACATGTGCATTTGATTACAACTAGCATGGATATTGTGATATGATGAAAGTGTGTGTGATTCATGAATTTTGTCATCAATTAAGTATGAATTTTGTATATGGTTTCAAACATGAAAACGTGTGTGTGTGTGTGTGTGCACTCTGAAAGATTTATGTGTATGTGTGTGAAATCAGATATGTGTGTGTGTGAAATTAGAAAGATTCGCATGTGTGTGTAAGCTTTCAGATTTAAACTCCAAATCTAGTTATAAATTACCATATTTCACAGTGAAAAACTATATGTTAGACTTCGCACTTTGATTTAAGAATTCATGTGAAACGAACCCCTTGTGCTCTGGTACGGCGGGATATCTGTTCTTTGTTTACCAATCTGCAGTAAAACTTCGTTCGGCACAAGTCTCCCTCATTCGAAGAGGCTTGGGCATTGTGAAAAGTGGTTCATTGAACGACAATGGTTGGTATTCTCATCGGTACATGTGTGGCTCTCAATGCTATATATGCTCAAGATTGTATTTAAGTAAATGATTTAAGTTTCTTTTATTATGAGAATAAGTTTTAGAAATCATGTGAACTAGCTTTGAAATCTGCTTTTAATATTAGTTTTTGTGTCAATTTAAATACCTTTAAATTGTGAATCTTTATAAGAAAAATAAGTTTGAATTATGTCATGAGATATATGTGTGATGTGATAATATGCATGCTAATGATGTTTCCCTATTGAGCTTAAACTGTTAGCTCACCTCTCCACTATACGTCACAGGCACAAGTGTAGATGCTGAGATTGAGGACCTTGAGCCAGAGGACTCTGAGTACGTTCCAGAGGAGGAGACTGAGCCCTCTCCGGAGGAGTTCTTTTAGTGGACTGAGTTTACATTTGTAGGGCTTGGTACATCCAACCACTTTGTTGTGTATATTGGATACAGTACAAAGTTTTGTATTATTTTGTGAATCATGTTTCGGTGATGGTTGATAATCACCGATGGTTCGGTTTGGTTCTTTTGTCC
This sequence comes from Chloranthus sessilifolius, assembly GCA_021018995.1. Taxonomy (NCBI): domain Eukaryota; kingdom Viridiplantae; phylum Streptophyta; class Magnoliopsida; order Chloranthales; family Chloranthaceae; genus Chloranthus; species Chloranthus sessilifolius. Next base: position 23,088,924 of record CM037588.1, read on the forward strand.
ATGTGCTTTCGCATGGAATTAGAACCGTCTTTTGTCATGGTCATTGATATAGATATAGTCATATATAGAATTGGAGATTTAAATTCCTTATGATGACTCTATCTTCTTAGTTAGAATATCTGCTTTGATTTTTGCCTTGTGTGGATGCACCAAGTATTCGTGAGTTCTGTTTCGTCCTTAGCAGTGATCCGATGACACGAGTTTTTGGGTACAGAAATCCGGACTGTCACAAAATCAATAGGATTTTAAGCCTTATTTTAACTCATAGCGGTCTAAAATTATAAGATCATATTATAATAAAGATTAAAAATTTTCCTAAAGAATTAATTGATAGGAAACAATTACAAAGTCTTCTAAAACTTTTAAATTATGGAAAGACTTATTTAAAAATTTAGCACAAAAGGAAACCCCTTTGCTAAATAAACTAAAAAGATATAGAAGTTACTTGGACAAAACAAGATAAAATTCTTTTAAATAAAATTAAGCAAGATATCCAAAAATGTCCGACAGTTTCTTTTCCACAAAATGGAGATAGATTAATTTTAAAAACAGATGCATCAAATAATTGTTGGGGATGTGTTTTGAAAGCAATCACTACCCAAGAATGAGAATAAAAAATCTCGTCCCTCCGATTCAAAGACTAACTTGAAACCATGTTTATTGAGTAAACTGGTCGAAATCAGATTCTTACGAATCTCAGGAACATACAGTACATCGGTCAAAGTAAGGGTCTTATCAGAGGTCAATTTGAGATTGATTTTCCCTGAACCCTTAACCTTTGCAGTTGAAGCATTCCCCATGAAGAGCTCTTGTCCGTTTGTGTCCTCCACATAGTTGGCGAAGAAAGATCGGCAGTTACATACATGCCTAGTGGCACCAGAGTCGATCCACCAGTCTTTTTCGCTTCCAACCATATTGATTTCGGAAGTCTGCGTCCTTTTTGAAGTGACCGGGTTTACCACAGTGATAACAACTGCCCTTTTTCTTCTGGCCTTGATGACCTTAGCTCTTATTTTTCTTGTTAGCCTTATCAAAATTGAAGTTGTCTTTCCGTTTTCCATGTGATTTGGATGTACCAACCTCCACCATATGAGCCTTTGAAGTTAATTGAGATTGCTCATCTTTCTTCTCGCGAACACAAAGTTCATCTTCGACTCGAAGATGGTGGCACAACTCTTCAAACGAAAGTTCTTTCATTTTATGTTTGAGAGTGTTTCTGCAATCCTTCCATGAGGCAGGCAATTTGTGGATAATTGCATGATTGTGAAAAATGGGATCCATTTTTATGCCCTCTTAATTAATTTGACCGATAATATACTGAATCTCATGAACTTGATTGAGAATCGATTTATTATCAGTCATTTTAAAATCTAAATACTGACTTACAATGAAGCTTTTTGTACTGGCATCTTCTGTTTTGTACTTTGTCTCCAGCGCCTTCCAAAGTTCCATTGCAGACGGCATGCTCTGGTACACATCGAAGAGTGAATTTGCTAGCATATTGAGAATGTGTCTTTTACAGATATAATCATCTTGCTCCCATTTCTTACGATTACGAATTGTGGCAAGAGATTCTCCATCAGAATCTTCAGGCTCTGCGGGTTTTGGAGTGGTTAGGACATAAGCAACTTTCAAGGTCGTCAATACGAAATGTATCTCTTGTTGCCATCTTCTGAAGTTGTTGCCGTCGAATCGCTCCAATTTGACGAAGTCGTGAGTCATCAGTTGCAGATTTGAAGCCATTATAAAACAGAATAGCGTTTTAAAATTGTTAGATAAATTATGAACAGAAATCCGAAAATGATGAAATGGGCAAGAGAATTGGACTTGAGGCACGTAATCGTTGTCTTTAAAACGTTATTCGCTCCCTACTCGAGTAATTCTTCGAGTTTGCAAAAGGGTTTCACCGAGACATTTCGAGGATACAACGAGCCCAATCTCTTGGATGCGATCCGTTACTTTGCAACAGTAGAGGATCACCTCAGAAAACTCAATCCGTTGGAGTACTAACAAATGAAGAAAGCAAGAGGAATTCTCAAGTTATATGTAAGGAATCCGATGGATTTCAGAGTATTCAAATCTATGTCTTAAGGCCTCCTTATATAGAAGTTTCAATATGACTGTTGGGCCAACAGTCGTATTTTGGATGGCTCAGATCTTTCAAAGATCTCAACCGCTTCATCCAACGGCTCTATGAAAGGTTGTAACTTTTTGAATTCAAATTCGAACGGTTGCAAACCTTTATAAGTGGTGATGAAACGGTTGGGTCTAACGGTCAACTTTTGACTAATCCGTTTGGCCCAATAGAACCGAATTGACCCACTGATTAGTGGCCCATTAGGCCCGATCCGACCCATGAATAATCTGACCGTTGGATCTGCCTGATCAAAAAATCAAATGCTCTTCTAAAAGCGAATGCGCCTAAACGCGCTACGCAGCTATCAAGACACGACACGACGTTGCAGGTAATGCTGACTCGCCGCTAGGCACACTCTTATCTTCTTATTGTCAAACAATAATAGAAGGTAAAAGGTTCTATATATAGCCTAAGCACTTTTTATTTTTACCAATGTGGGACTATTAATTTGCATATAAAACTTGAGAACATCTATTGCCTAAAACCCAACCCAAAACTAAGAAATCAAATAAAGTTTTATTTTCTTTTAAATTATTAAAATATTTATTACATTAATAATAAATATAACACTTCATACGTCCGATTCACAATGTTTCGAGGCGTGCATCCATAGATCTTGATACAATAGGTCAGATTTTGGAAAATCGAGCCTTCCCACATACGTTTGATCGTGCATGAACACCACTCAAGGCATCGGATCTCACGAATTCTGCTACGAAGCCTTTCGCATATCCGATTCCTAAATTCATCGCATGAAATTCTAAATCTTGCGTGAATCGATCCTAAATCTAGGAATTAAGGTTTACGAGATGGATATCGAAGGTTTACCGTAGCGAATTATTCGCATGCATGTGAAGTCTCCGAGCTTTCGCGTATAATTCCCTCATTAGAGACTCGTCCAATCATCCCAATTCTTGATTATAGAAGCTTGCCATTCAAGAATAAGTTGCGACGATCGGTAATGGAAAAATCTCTCTGTCGCGGTTGTTAGTTCTTGTTGACGGAATTGGAGAGGTCGAATGGTCGGGAGGCTTCTTCAAGGTGGAAGACGGGAAGAGAGAATAAGGCGCTCATTCACTCTTTCAATAAAATTGCATGCATTCCATGTGTGTGAGATTGGGTTATATAATTAGGGTGTTAGATTATGTGTGAAACCAGCACACAGTGTTGAGTGTATCATAGGCCACACATTAATGGGTCTAAAACATGGGTCAGGGTTTTGGATTTTAACTAGCGGTCTGTCTTAAGGTCTGCATCACTGGATCTTACTCAAATGGCCTGACTAACTATTGAGTCCAGTTCACATGGTTATTAACTGACAATCCCGATTCTTGGGCTGTTGACTAATAGGGCAGAAACTTTGGCCTAATGATCTAATGGGCCCTATCTCATAGACACCTGGTTTTTTAATGATGGGCTGGCTCACCCTAGTTATTAGGCGCACATCGACTCGGGTCTTTTAATACCAGCATCTACACTGCGCACACAAACTCAAAAAAATATCAGGGTGTTACATCCTCCCCCCCTTAAATAAATTTTTGCCCTCGAAAATTGACGATTGTAATGGGGAGATGGAGGACGGTTTTGGACTGTCTTATTAATGATGGTACACCTCATGTCATTAAAGGACGTCGATGAAGTAGGTCATTGAGTTTTGTTTGATCGGTTCTAGTCTAGCCTATAATCTGGAAGTGTCATCAGTTTGACCCCACCTGCAATTGACAAATTTCCATTATTGTTGTAATCTAGTAATGTCACCCATATTCACGATGTGCAATTGGTCAATGATAAAGGAAGTTTTATGATCGGATGTCGATTATATATTAACAAGCAATAGTCAAAGTGATAGTTTGGTTATGCTGAAATTTCATGCTGATTTCAAATAAGTTTTGAATTACGCTAGAAATTTTTAGAGTTATCCTGACAATGACTCCACCCATGATAGGAATTTCCAATTTTGATTCTACACTAGAAACTAAGCTATTGTGATTAATTAGTCCTAGATATGTCTACAATGTAGAATAGAATACATACAAAAGGTGTGATAATCATACATAATTTGCTTAACAGCAAGTAGCATATTAAATAAACTTTCAGTTAAGGAAAATATTGGCTTCCAAATGCAAGTAGCATATCAGGGTTTTGAGAGCTCACCAGGCTGCTCTGCTGGTTGTTTTTCACGGCGTCGAGCTCCAGCCTTAGAGGGACTAGCCGTTGAACCAACTGCATTCTTTGTGTAGTCTGAGACTAACTCACGTGCGTGAGTGACAAATGGAGTGTGGACTGTCGAGTATGCCTTTTCTATCAATTGTTTTAGGATCTCATCGTGAAAATCCAACCTCTGGTGCATCAGATAATTGTTTTGGTGGATTCTGAATGTCTAAGGTTATACTTGAGTCTCCAGCTGTCTAGAAATCTGGTGCTGTTGTAACTCCATCTGCCTAGTGAACTCAGCCAATGTAAGAAATTCACCCTGTGGCATTGCTGGTTGATGGGGTTGAGCAGGCATTTGATGTGCGGCTTCGAGTGTGGCCTGTTTAGTGTTTTCTTGTTGTGCACCCCTAGCTCCGATTCCTTACACTTAATGACATCTTTTTAGAATCATAGTCCAATTGCTTCTTGCAAATGTCTGAACATTGTTGGTTCTAATTTCTTCACCCGCCGTTATCTCATACGGGTCTTCATTCTCGCCATCCTCATGCCCCTCGAGAAGTCGAGATATGATGCGGGCATGAGGCAGGGCAGTCAATGGTTTTGGGATGGTGCTCAGTGACTGCTCATTGGTGTAAGCAATGCCCTCGTAAACAATGGGGGTGCACTAAACCATCTATCCTCGTGTACGGTAAATAATGCTTGAAGCAAAGAGTCCCATCTCTCTCTCCTGTTGTAGTGGGCTTAGATTATTCCAAAAAACCACATCAAAGAACCACATTCAGTTGGGTAATTGGGTTCTGGTTACAGATTGACTAGCGGCTTGAAGACCATCGGTCATTCTAGCCATGATGTGATGGAACTTGGGTTCTTTGGGTCGAGGAGCTTGCAATCCTAGTATATTGTCTGGTTAGTCTTATAATTTACCATTTTATCACCCTTAACTTAGTGATGCTAGGACTTAGTTTGCTATTAGCAAGTTAACGATATGCAAATATGAAGGAAAAATAGAAAAATAGAGCTAAGGTGTTAATCTTTGTCAAAATGAACTCAAAAAGTAGTGAAAAGAAGATTGAGCGTAAAAGACAAATCTTCGCCTAAAAAGAAATGAAGAATCGTGTTTTACGATTGTGCGGAACAATATCCTGAGAAGAGAGAAATCATAGTTTACGATTCTCTAAAGAAAAACCTATTAAGTAAAGACGATAACAAGAGAAAGCGAAGAATCGTAATGAAGAATCGTTAGCTGGAAGCCTATTGAAAATAGAAAATTCTGATTTATGATTTTCCAGAAAGAATAGAAAGAAGAAATCGTGATTTATGATTTCTCAAAAGTAGAAGCTTTCCACTATTGTTGAATGAGAGAAGATATACTGCCATGCGTATTTTTAGAAGTCTTTTACAATTAGAAGTTTGGCCAACCATGGATCTGAAGATTGACAAAGAATACTCTTAAAAGGACTCTGTTGCTAAAAATCAGAGAAACACTCTAGAAGCACATCTACGGTTTGAAAGCAAAGAAGAATAAAATTAGGAATTAGAGTTATATTAGGATACTTTTACTTTAGTACTTTCTTTTATTAAAATTAGAACTTTATAAACCGATTCCTTATGATATATAAATAAGAGAGCCCGGTGTACTAATAAACCATCAACGAAATTCTCAGCATCAATTGGCGACTGAGGTTAGGTTTTCTTTTGATCATTATAGTAGATTTTTATTATTTTGTAGATTAGATATCAGAGGTTTCTCAAGAGCAATTGACGACTGCTATTGGGTGTTAAAGATTAGTGTAGATATCATAGTTTCTCATAAGCAATTGACGACTGTGGCTGAGGGGTAAAAGATATATTTACTTTGCTTTCTAGTTTAAATTTTATTTACTTTATTTCTTGCTTTGTAAATATCTTCAAGTTTTAATTTGAATTGACGACTCAGGTTGGAATTTGCATATTAGTGTAACGGTTTTTACTTTTCCATCTTCAATTTTCTTGAATTTGATTGACGCCCATATTTTAGGAGATTGTTGATTGGATTAAATCTGTGTTAAAGAACTTTAGTTTTTGATTGACGCCCAAATTTTAGAAGACTATAATACGGTGTAGCGATACTGTTTATTTTTATAAATATCCGATGGCTGAAGATTGGGATTGACGACCTCAATATGAAGGAGGATTAGGATTTATTTTATACACTTTAGATTAAGAAATCATTCTTTATTCATATTTCTCAAGTAGTTTAGAACCTTAAAAGATAAATATAAACTTTAAAATAGAAGTAGAAATATAGATAAGATAAATACTTCTTCGTGAGAATGATCCTATACTAGCTCTATAATTTTCATTGTGCGCTTACAACAAGTTAAGACTTAATAAGATACATACAGAAGTAGCGATCAAATTTTTGGCGCCATTGCCGGGGAAGCTGATTTGTCTTTTTATTTATATTTCTGTTTTAAAAATAAATATTTATCTTTGTCTTTTCATATTTCTTTATATTTTTAACTTTCTTGATCACTTCTTAAGCTTTCACAGGTTTATTCGGAGCGACAACTTCCCCTGATCAGCGAAGCTCGAAGCTCAGATTTGTTTTCTCTCCTTGCTTTCTAAAAAAAAAATTCAGAAAAAGTTAAAAATCACAAACTATTTTCGTTTCTGGTGCATGCATCATACTCGATCTCAAAGCTTAGATCTCTTTGGGCGTGATCCAGAAATCGAATGAACTCTCCTGCGTAATCTCGCATTAAATCGAACTTTCGGAAGAGAGTTTCCAACCATGGCTGACGATCGTTCAATTCAAGCACACTTCAGCCCGGCTGCCTTGATAGAGCCCTCTTGTATAGTGATATCAGAGGTAGCGGTAGACCAAAATGCCGAAAGGTAGCGGCAGGCCAAAATGCCGAAGTCTAGTCCCATGTACTTCAATCGTTACCGACCTTTCATGTGCTTGACAGCAAAGAACCCTATCAACACCTTAGGGATTTCATAGAAATTTGCACCATGTTCTAAACACCCAACACCAACAATGAGGCCTTTAAGCTACGACTGTTCCCTTTTTCTGTCAAAGATCGGGCGAAGGCATGGCTAATTTCATTACCTGCCAGAAGTGTTACCACTTGGGAAGGATTCCAGTCCAAGTTCTTAAATGAATATTTCCCAATTGGTAGGACAAATCAAATTCGCCAAGCAATCCAAGACTTCAGCTAAAAGCCTGGAGAATTATTCCATGAGAGTTGGGAACGGATGAAGGACTTGTTAAGAAAATGCCCTCATCATGACGTGCTGAATTGATCCATTGCGCAAAGTTTCTATCAAGGGTTGACTGAAACTAATCAGGTTACAATCAACACCGTAAGCGGGGGAGCCTTTATGGCTCAAAATGGTCAGCAGTCCTGGAACTTATTTGAGAAATTGGTTGATAACTCAGCAAAAATAAGCTTTGTTGAGATCTAACCCAAATGTTACCCGCCACACCCCATTCACGAGGGGTGGACTTTATGATATCAACAAGGATAAAGTAAAGAATGAAGATAACATGAGTGCAAAGGTTGCGGCTCTTGAACAACAAATAGCGATTTTAATGTCTGCCAGACCGAGCACTGTGGAGAGATCCTTGGCAAACTGTTCAAATTGCTAGAATTTCATAGGAACCGAGATACCCTGTTGCACCATCATACCAAGAGATGGTGGAGATCGAACAAGTAATGGCCTTCCAGAGGGGAGATTATGAGAATACATACAACCCAGCATGGAGGAACCATTCAGGATTTAACTATGGTTCCACCGCTAGAGCACAACTAGCACCAACAGTTGCGCAACTCTGATTTCCCTAGACTCAAGTTTTCTACCAAAGACTTCAATTGCCAGCTGCACAACCCTAATTTGTTCCACGGAGCAGTGCACCTGATGCCATGGTTGTTCAAATCCTCTGGGATTTATAGCAACAGTCACATCAACATTCCAAGGATTTGCACCAGCTTGCTCAATTCTCTCAGACACTCCATTCACATACATAGTCCATTACAAAGCTTGAGAGCCAGTTTGGCCAGCTAGCTTCGCAAGTGGCAAGTCGAGAGTGGATAATTGCTGACACAACCAGTCAATAATCCGAGAGGCCAAGTATTTTTGGGGGAGACTTCTGGTCCCCACGATCAGAATTGAAATCCTTTAGGGAATCGTCGAGCTACCGACTCATCCGTAGCACTCTTTGTAAAATATGTATAATCATTTTCTTTTCTTTTTTGTTTGAGAAGCGCATTGCGACCCAAATCGTTGAGGAACGAAGGATCGCAATGTATGTCCAATTTTTCATTTTTACGAACAAATCGTATGGATATATGATTGAACGTTTTTTATATTTTTGATCAGCCAATCGTAGTGACTACGATTTGACAGATAAGAGAGTTCATAAATCGTAGCTGAAAAGTTAGAATCGACCGCCAATTCTAGGTTAAAAAGCAAGGGATGACCGATTCAGCAGGTCACCACGAAGATAGGGCCTACATATCTGGGAGAGGATACGTCCCCCATTATCGAACTTTCCATTTCCGTTTCCATCCTTTCCCTCCAGTTTTCAAAATAATAAAAATAAATAAATAATAAAAAAATCTCCTTGTTCAAAAACTCAATCATTTTCATTCCCTTGCATTTTCATGTTGATTTTAGAACCCTACTCAAGTTTTGACGAGATAATTGAAAATTAGGGTTTGCTAATTACTCGACAACAAGGTAATTTTTCAATAAGGGATTCTCTGAAATTTATTTCAATTTTATACATGCAAGTTGCGATTTACTAAGCAATTTTTTTACAACTTGCAGAAAAGGAATTGCAGAATATCAGAGACAATCTAAAAACGAGCAGGAGGAGATGGAGAAGAGGAGGGTAACAGTTCGGACTCTTCCCCAATTAAATAACTTTTAAAAAGGGCTGCTGCCCAAAAAGCTAAATCAAAAGCAGCAGCCCCACCAAAAAAGAAGGCAAAGATCTCAAGGGTGGTCACTCAAGGAACACCTGAGGTAGAAGCAACTGAAGCGATAGCTGCCCCTGAAAGGGGCATAAGTACTGATAAAGACAAAAAGCCAATGTCCTCTGAAAGAACATTGGATCGGGTCCTAGATACAACTAAACACCATTTGGTGGGATTCAAGGTTGTTGTAGATGTCACTTTTTGGAAGCATTTTGAAATTAGTAGAGGAGCTATAAAATATTTTTAGGATGCAGGGCTCCACTACTTTTTAGAGCCCGGAGTTACACAAGTCTACCCGAGGCTAGTAAAACTATTTTATACTAATATGGTTAATAGCAGCAAGGGTTCACTACCAATTTTGTCCACAACCATTGATGGGTTCCCAATTTTAATAACAAAAGCAATGGTTGCGGGAGTGATAAATGCACCCTTAGAAAGACCTGAATTGTCCTTTGACACGCTGGAAGCAAATGTACTTAGAGAACCACCCGATACCCTTCCGAATTTTGTTCAAATGGCCACAGAAATACTAGGCAAACCCCCAAAAGATAAATCATTTTTCTTGCGAAAGGATTTGGAAGAATGGAGTTTATCCCTTCATTTCCTCGATATTTTAATTCATAAGACCATCCATTCTAGGGCCATGGAACTCAGCGAAGAGCCCTTTTTATTAAAGCCTTGTATCTTATGGCTAATCGCTACTGGTATGATGTCCCTTCTTACCTTCTAGAGGTAATAAACACCGAGAGAGAGAAATTGAGTCTAAAGAAGTATTAATCAAACAAACTATGTCTTCCCTTTGGAAGTTTGATTACGAATTTATTGATGAATATGAGATATAAAATTGATCCAAAAGAGAAATCCTTACCGAGAAGTGACGAGAGCCTCACAGCTAAGGCTTATTGGAGAACTTTATGTGCCGCAAATAAAAAGAAAGTTCCCATTTCAGCATAGACGAAGGAGATCCCATCTGCGCCGGAGACCACCCAAGTTCTCGAAGAACAAGAAGAGCTCATCACAAGGCTCTTAACCGGTATTTTAGTCCAACAAGAAGCATCTACAGAAGAGGTAGTGAGTACTTTTACTCAACATCATGAGAGCGTAGAAATTGGCACTCAAGTATCAGAGAAAGCAGCTGAGCAAGAACTCCCGGTAGCACCAGAACCTGCCACGGATAAAGCTAGCCTATATGACTCAGCTCTGGATTCCCCAACGGGGGGCCTGCTATGCTCTATGAAATTGAACCAACTTCCACCGAAGCAGAAACGGTGAATCCAATCAGTGAAGTAGCAGAGGGAATTCTTGCACCAGTAGAACAACAGGGTGTTGAAATGGCTACTTCTAGCCAAGTCCCTGTCAGTCTTCAACAGACCGCCCCACTAGAAATGTTATCAATTCAACCTCCTGTGTCTCAAGCAATAGGAGCAAGTCAGGGAGCTTAAGTCCCACTCCCTGTTAATCCTATAACCAACATCACAGTACTTACAATCCCAACACCTGAGCAGACTCAGGTATCCCAAGCTGCAGGTACACGACTATATCTCGAAGCCACAAGGGAGAGCTTCAGTGCGTTATTACATCAGGAAATGTCTCATCCAGCTACTACTTTAGCAGTTCCAATGATTGAACAATCTGACCTAGACAGAAGATTAAAATAAGTAGAGCAATGACAAATTACTATGCCCATTTACCAAGTGTTGTGCGAAGGATGATAGAAGAAATCCAGATGTTGAAAAACAGAGTCCGAGATATTATACCTAATGCACAAGAACGCCAGGAGTTGATAGCAAATCTAAAACGAAAGGTCGTAAGAGAACATCATGCACAATGGATGTCTGAAACGTCCAAGAAAGTCCAAGAGGCTACTATAGCACTCTAAGACCAGGTTGTGCAACTCCAAGAAGAGAATAGGAGGCATAGAGAATACCAACAAGCATGGGAAGGAGAAAAGGAGTATGATGAGAAATTAGAAAATTTAAAGGAACAGGTTGGGCAGTTCATGGAAGACACAAATTTTAGAGAAACTACAAGAGAAAAAGCCCACAAGAAAGCAGAGGAGTTTTTAAAAGCTCAATTACATGAGAAAAATAACATGCTAATAGTGACTAAAGGAAAATTACGAAAGCTTTAGGATGACAAGGATTAATTAGTCCTAACTTGTGCAGAACAAAAAGAAAAAATTAATTCAATCACAAGCAAGTCCTGGAAGACAGTAACAGGACTACGCACTGAAGCCGAAAAGTTGAAAGATGAAATAGAATTGAAATCTTCTCTGATCGCAATGCTGGAGAAAAAATTGAAAAAGAAAAAAACAGTTGAGGGTCAGTTGAGGGAACGACATGTGACAACAATAACTAAAGCCGTAAGTTTAGGATTATAATGGAGCTCATAATCAGAATAAGACTGTTCGACAATAATTTTGTCCGACTCTGTGAAAGATCAGATAAGTAGCTCCTATTCATTACTAGCCTTGCCAGTACCAACACCAACTACAACAACCCTTGTACCATATCCATCATCTCCAAGTGAGTAAAATTTACAGTACTTCATAAACCTCACAGGTATGATAATTTTGTTAAATTTTCGCTGTGTCCCCTATTTTGCATAATGAAGGCATTGTCCTATTTAAGTTTGGAGGGGATATACCACTTTTTGTGTATATTAGTTAAAATTAGTTTAATTTTTTGTTTAAAACTTTATTTTTAGTCTTGTATATATTAATTTAGTTAATCATTATATGCAAAGTATGACAGAAAAAAATTGTGAATCTATTAAACTTTCTAATCTATTGTAGCAAAAGTTCAACAATCAAAATAAAACAGCTGCAATTCATGAATAGCACCTTTGAATACTGTATCTAATGAATGTTTGAAACTATACAATTAATTTAAAATATAAAATTTAGATTATAGTTTCAAAATTATAAATCAGTGAGATCTTGAGCTAATACATCCTCTTTATATTCTGAGAGAGACTGCTTTTATTTTCAAGCTTAAAATTTCCTTGAACTTTTATTGAGAAATCTCATATTACTGGACTTAGAATCAAGATATTATGTGATTAAGATGATTTATTTCTTTAGATCTATCTGTTAAATACATCAAAACAAGAAGACATCTATACTAGTAAATCATGAAAATGATCAAAAGCCATCTTTTATTACACTAGAGCCAAAAAGCTAAAATCTCATAAAAGATTTTATCCTTTGAACCCATATTAGAAGCCTAAAACTAAATTTCTTTATACCTAAATTTTATAAATCTTTAATCATATGTACTTCCCAAAGCTTTCTATCTTTAACCCTTATAATTTTTTAGAGTTTAGAATATAAAAGAAGGGAAGAAGAGAGAGCGAAAAGAGTATACGCTTAACAGATAAAGGATATGTTGAAAAGGGTACAACTGAGAAGAAATATAAGAAAAATATAGGAAAAAAAGAGAAAAATTGAAAAAAGACAATTTAAAAGAGTTTTAAAAGAGAAATCGTAAAATATGATTATATGAAAATGGGATTTACACAAGAAAACAAAAGAAAAATGGGAAGAAGTCATCCAACTTTTTGGATACTTACAAAAATAGAAAACGAAGAACTAAATTCTCAGAAACTTTTGAACCTTATGTACCTTTCTTTGAAACCCTTTTAACCCAAAGCCCCATTACAAGCCGAAGGAAAGACCTTTGTAATTTATGATTTGCAAAAGTATGAGTCTAGTAGAGATGCATGAAATAGATACTATGAATGAACGGAAAAGTCATATGATCAGAATTGATTATCCATTCCATGAGATTTACCTTCTTATTGTCGTTTGAATTTATCATGTACATATTATATGTGAAAACCTAAAATTTTGATATCCTTTTGAGAGTATGCCAATAGTGAGAGTTTGGATGAAAATATTTTCTAAATCTCCAGTTTAGAAAAATCTATGATGAATAAGCTTTTTTCTGATACGCACACACTCCACGCTGTATAGAATTGAAATTGTTGAGTTCTAATCAAGAATAATTACTGTGATGGAAAGTAAAGGTGAAAGATTTGGAATTTTTGAAAATTATATCAAACATATGATGATTAAATTTTCGCTGTGGTAAATAAGAGTATCATCAATGAGCACAACTGCCCATTTATCCAGATAGGGTTTGAACATTCGATTCATGAGGTTCATAAAAGACGTGGGCGCATTGGTTAGCCCAAATGGCCGGACAAGAAACTCATAATGGTCGTATCTCGTGTGAAAAGTTGTTTTTGGTATGTCTTCAACTTTCACTTTCATCTGATGGTAACCTAATCTCAAGTCGATCATGGAGAAGAATTTCGCTCCTTGTAATTGATCAAAAAGGGCATCGATTCTTGGGAGCAGGTATCAGTTCTTTATCGTCAGTTTGTTCAATTGTTTGTAGTCAATGCATAGGCTAACCATCCACAACTATCCAAACTATACAAAACATCCATCGATGAAGGCCACCCTTCACCTAAACAGTGGAGAAAAATATACATAATTGTATTTATTTAACAAATCCCAATTACTGTATCGTATGACAAAATCCCAAAATATTCAAGCTCTCGGCCCAACACGGCTAACGATAGTACTCTTCGGGCAGCTCTTCTTCGTCCTCAGGCGTGTAATCCGGGTCTTCCTCTTGCTCTGGATCTTTCTCAACGTCAGTTCCGGCAATTGTGACGTATAGTTGGGGAATGAGCTACAGTCCAAGCTCAATAGGGATAAAAAATAGTGAACAACTATATCTTATAATTCTTTTGCATGGTATAAACGCATAAGTAAAATAAATAGTTCAAATTTCAATGATATTGTAATGCATTGACAATAAAACAAACACTTTAAATCGTGATCTCAAAACATGTCATATCATGATGCAAGTGACGTACGAAATTATACAAGACAACAAAAACAAATTTCATAGCATATAAGGGAACAAGCATATATGAGATAGAGAACATGGATCATCGAGTCGGAACATATCAAATCACATCATCTAATCAAATCTCATAGTATTAGTGTAAGTATTTCGTTGTGACATAATGAGCAATCCGTATCGGACACAAGGTCATAACCCCGGGGACTCCACCCCTCTCACAACTAATCATGAGATCGATATAGAAAAACATCCCGTAGCGAGAACTGAGTTGTCCGTAGCGGACACAGGGTCATAACCCTGGGGACTCCACCCCTCTCATGGAGGTTCCACTCCTCAATGCACACGATCTCGAAACATGTTACACTTACACATGTCGTAAATTGGGAGAACTCATATCACAAACTCAAATTGGAATTCAAGAATTTGAATTTAACGGGTCGAATGCAAGCAAGAGGTCGAGATACGAAATGCCATAATCATATTGGGAATGTTCAAAGAGTTTTCGTATACATATAATATCTCTGAAAATAATGTTCAAATGCGATAAAAATTAACATAGCATTCATAAATCAAGTCAAATTTATAATTGTGCAATGAAAATTTCCCTACCTTAGTCACAAAACGCCGCGCACAAAGTCATATAATTCAAGAATAATCTTCCACCAATTGCTCTTCGTATTTAATCTAAAGCATACCACACACAAGTACTAACTATCAGCGAATCATACGTGTCAAAGGCAAGGTCTCACAAGGCATAAAAATGCACGTAGCCAAAATCCACAAACAGAGCACACCTCGCTGCGGCGAGATATTGGGTCGCCGTGGCGAGGTCTACAGTGTTCCATGTGGCATCTAGCTTCTCACCGCGGTGAGAATTTCCATAGCCATTTTGGTTTGATTTGCAGTGTAGCACTCGCATCGGCGAGTGCTTCAAGTCTTTTCTCGCCGTGACGAGCTTTATCAGCTCGCATGTCTTTTGGTTCTCTCCCCTTAGTTCGAAATTCAAATTTTAAAGTATAGCCTTCGCCTAAAAGGTGTGCCATACGATTTTTACTTGATTTAGACTCCTATCCCATTTCGGTTACACGAGTCATGATCCGAGACTTCGGTTCAAGGCTCTTCATATGTCTAATTCACGATGTTTCGAGGCATGCATCCACATATCTTGATACAATAGGTCAGATTTTGGAAAATCGAGCCTTCCCACATACGCTTGATCGTGCATGCTCACCACCCGAGGCATCGGATCTCGCGAATTTGTCTATTAAGTCTTTAGCATGTCCAATTCCTAAATTCATCGCATGAAATTCTAAATCTTACGTGAATCAATCCTAATTCTAGGAATTAAGGTTTACAAGACGAATATCGAAGGTTTACCGTAGCAGATTCTTCGCATGCGAAGTCTCCGAGCTTTCGCGTATAATTCCCCCGTTAGAGACGCGTCCAATCATCCCAATTCTTGATCATAGAAGCTTGCGCTTCAAGAATAAGTTGCGACGATCGGTAATGGAACAATCTCTCCATTGCAATTGTTGGTTCTTGTTGACAGAATTGGAGAGGTCGAGTGGTCGGGAGGATTCTTCAAGGTGGAACACGGGAAGAGAGAATAAGGCTCTCATTCACTCTTTCAATAAAATTGCATGCATTCCATGCGTGTGAGATTGGGTTATAAAATTAGGGTGTCAGATTTTGTGTGAAACCAGCACACCCTGTTGGGTGTATCATAGGCCACACATTACTAGGTCTAAAACATGGGTCAGATTACTAATGGGTCCGGGTTTTGGCTTTTAACTAGCAGTCTATCTTAAGGTCTTCATCACTGGGTCTTACTCAAATGGCCTGACTAACTATTGAGTCCGGTTCACATGGTTATTAATCGACAGTCCCGATTCTTGGGCTATTGACTAACATGTCATAAACTTTGGGCTGATGATATAATGGGTCCTATCCCATAGACACCTGGTTCTTTAATGATGGACTGGCTCACTCTAGTTATCGGGCACACATCGACTCGAGTCTTTTTAATACCAGCATCTGCACTGCGCACACAGACTCGAGAAAATTTCTGGGTGTTATAGTTTTTCAGAAAAATTCAAGATTTTGACTCTATTCCTATTTTTGCAAATTTATTCCTAAGGGTATCAGACACCTTACGGTAAAATCGCCGCTACTTTCGACTCCGATCCAATTTGTGAGTCTTTCCAAAACTGGGTAAGGAGCACTGATAACTTCATCTTTCTCAGGTGGTGGCAGCACTCAAAAATCTTATCAGGTTTGATCAGAGCTGTCAAATTATAGAGATATGTTTTCTCCTTAATGAGTTATCAGATCAGATTCGATGGTCTCTGATGTTGGGTCTATATCTTTGGATGCCGATATCGAAATCAGACACTTAATAGCTTGTTGGAAAGCTTTAAAAGTTATCTAAGTTTCTTATATAATTCTGAGGTAAAAAAACTCACAGATCATGATGGAATCCTATCCATCTGTCAATTCTGGCCCGAGGTCATGTGCCATTTGACACAGTTCTGTGTCCCAAATTTTTAGAATTTGATAAGTGAAGTCATTGACGTCACAAATATGAAACCAAAGTTGGGCCAACCGACTACACAAAGAGCACAACTCCCTCTCTCGAGTCACCTGAGGATGCTTAAAGGAGTTGGACAAGGAAATATAGCTTGAAAATATAGGAAGCAATCAAATCCATACTTACAATCTCTGCGCCACGGAGATCTGAAACAACACGGTGGTAGTTCATATGACTCGTCACAGATGCGATTTCCTACAAAAAAAAAAAGGGTATAGGCAAGCAGATTGGAGAGAGGCAATGCAATAATAATACAAAGAGTCACCTCAAAGTTCAATACAGGAGGGAAATTTCTAAGTGCAGAAGGGACAACTGGACGCGCCCCCCCACTTGCGTTAGCAAAGATCCCAACAAATAAAGAAGGAATATTCGGGCTAGAATCAAAGCGCAGGTAGGAGAGACATCTATGTTATCACCCACTTAGCCTTATGGAGTCAACTCATCTGAACGAAAAATTTCCACCAACCAGGATATCTGAACGTCAGGCCCCAACATGGGATTAGAGGGAGGATAGGCCCCAACCAGCAGAACCACTAGCTCGCGCTTTAAAAAATGGGGAAAACTCACGGGCTCCCCTCCAACCCGGATCCCTGTGATCATGGTCCAATCAAGGAGTGTGATGGTCATCTCTGCCACAAACATGTGGAAGGACATGGTCTCTAGATGAAACCTCTCCAAAAGTGCCATCACTTATGAGTTATCTCCCCTCATGGCCAAAGCAGATAGGAAATCACCAAAGCCGGCCTGAGCAACGAGAGTCTTCATTGTGTGAGGAAGATGAACATATAGCCGTCGCATGTCAAACCACCCGCCCGTGAAAGCTGAGCGATGGCAAGGGCTATCTCACCAAAACAAGGGAATCATAATTAAAATATTAAGGGCGCGTGAGCAATGAAGCTAACATGTCACGTGGAATAAGTATACCTCTAGCAATCCTAAAGTTGGAGATGTAGGTATATTGTAAGTGAAGAAGGCCACTTTGGGCATCATCACCCTCCATCGCCAATGTAATAACCCAGATTTTTGAATTTTATTTAATGGTATTAGATGATGTACCACACAATGCGTGGTGCTAACGCTCCACACCGGAATATACCCACTTTAGAAATAGTTTAATTTTTTTATATACATATCAATATTAGACTCATTGCGGAGTACTTGTCGATACGATTCCAACGATATATAATTTGTCGATTTTCGATAAGAATATAAAAAGTTATGCCCGTTTGAAGAGTGAAGCGGGTTAAAGGGCACAATTGTAAATTCGGGAGAGAATCACCATTTACCTTGGTGCTTACACAAAGCGCTGGAGCAAAACCTCTTCTCAAGCTTTTCAAGTCACGTATGAATTCTACTTGCGTGTAAAAACTACTATTTTATTAAATCTTATACGGAAAATCTTAATTAGAGTTAACCTATACAGGGAATTAGATATATATATTAAAAGCTCTGACAGTGCCATCTTTCATAATTCCTCGTCGGATCTCTATCCATTTTCGATCTTATCAGAGAATCTTACACCATCAAAGTTTCTCATCGCTGCGACCAATTTATCGTAAGAAAGGAATTCTCGTGAAAAGACTCGGGCATATCGTCTCTCGAATCCGATCTCCATCAACCCAAATCATCGTAGGATTCGAATCACGCTTCAACAGGTGGGTGCCTCTAAATCCATCTTAAATTATTCAGTTATTTCTTAAAAAGAAAACCCTAATTTTTCCTTGAGTTTTGATAAATTTTGGGTCTTAAAAACATAGAAATTAGGCCCAAAATCGATAGGATCGTTTTTCCCAGATTTTCGTGAAATTCGGCCAAACTCTTCAACAGACACAGCCTCGGTATTTTGGCCATAACTGTTTATCCCGAACTCCGATTGAGACGATTCTTTTTGCGTTGGAAAGATAATAGAAAAATCTACAACTTTCATGTTTTGACCAACTCATGCATCAATCGTCTTGATGGTCAAAAAAATATGAGAATGTTACGTCAAATTCTAGGATTGGCGCAACTTGCCTGTTTTGACTTGTTTTTGAGGAAACGCTTAAATAGGTCTATATTATTAGTAATTAGAGTTTATCTTAATGCATGAACGTATATTGTGATATAGATTAAGGGCGAGAGGCCATCAATAGGACCTTGCTTGACTTCGCATAACTCCGAGTTTTAGGTAGGAGAATCTCATCTTTACAGTATTTTATTTTAATTCGCATGGATATTTTGAATTAAAATCTTTGAACTTATATATGCCATTGAAATCACATCTGTAAATTGAAATTGATATGAATGACTAAAAATCTAAATCTACCAATCTCAAACCCTAATCGCTTAAGCTCAAGATTTGAAATCAAGAACTCGAACTATGTATAAGAGACTTCCATTTGATTATATTAGTATCTGATTTATTTTATGATTGACTGAACGACCCTCAAAAATTCTGAACAACTTCAACGGCACAAGTTTCTCATTACGCAGGGCTTGTTGCATCTGAAAAAGGGTTCATGAGCACGATGGTAGGTAGGGGTTCCCATCGCTATATTCCCGCTCTCGAGATATAGTTTACTCGGGAGGTATTTTAAGTTGAGGATTAAGTCATGAATTCTTGAACTTTGCATATAGAAGTTAGAGAAACTAAGACATCGAAACACTGATACATTCTTGAAGCTGTTTTCACACATTTAGAAATAAATCTTACATATGATTTCCGCACCTAAATTGAGTTTATTATCTCGCTTATATGTTTGACAAGCTATATTCGATATTTGTTTTGAAACCATGTTAGTTAAAGTAAAATGTAGATGTCTTTCTTCTGTGAGCTTTGTTGGTTAGCTCACTCACTATCGTCATGTGTGTATTGACGGCTATTCGAGTGTGGAGATGATCGACTACGTGCTCGAGGAAGAGCTTGAGGTTCCTCTGAGGAGTTTTTCCAAAGATAGAACTTACTGATTTTCTTATTTGTGGTGAGAGTTAGACTTGAATTTGTGGGCCCATTTTAGTTGGATACCATAGTTCTATATTTGACATTGATTTCTGTTATGAGCCATGTTTCGATGATGGTCGGCCATCATCGGTGGTTCTTTACTTTTAATTGCTTCCGCATTTATTTTAGCTATGGATATTTATTGCGCTTTACTCTGATATGTGCCCTGTTTGTCCGGCTTATCGTTTATTCGATAGATTGGCAAACCGGCCTTTCCTATACCTGAGGGATTGGAAAAGTCGGGTCGTCACAGCCAACCAATAACACCTCTTTGCTTTCGGAGTACGCTTATCTGTTGATCGGTCCACCCAAACAAGGCATTCCCCTTTGCTTCCAAGAACTTGGGAGGGGCTGACCCCGAAACCTATGCCACCGTCACTCCGCCTACCGTGCGGTATCCTAGAAAAGCAAGAAACAGGAGGTGCCCACTTGTTGGAGGATGTCAAAAAATAAACCAAAAAATACCACCACCAATCACCCACAGTTACAAAAGAAAAAGAGAGGCAATCTTCCAAGGATCATTCACACATAAATAAAAAAAGTCACCTTTCGCTTTACATTTTTTAAAAAAAAAAAAGAGAAAAAAAAGGGAGAAAAAAATCATTATTAAAAGAAAGCCATACCCCATCTTTCACAAAAAAAAAAATCCTCACTCGCTTTATCTTTCAAACAAAACATGGTGCTTTATCAAAAAAAAATATATGTATCCCCATTGTGCTTTATATTTCAAACACAAAATTAGGTCAAAAATACCCATCTCCCAAAAAAAAATCCTTATGAGAGAAAATCATCAAGAAAATATATATAATCAAAGGAGAGGGATATCCCCTCTCTCATCTTCAAAAAAAAAAAAATCCCCCATTTTGCTCATAAAATTCAAAAATCATTAAAAAAAAAAAGAGGTAGATGTCCCCCTTCCTTTGCATTTCAGATACCCATTGGTTGGCCACAAGGAAAAACCATCATATTTCAAAAAATAGGAATTTTTCTACAATTCCAAGGGAAAAGCCCAATTCATCAAGATTTTAAAGATAAATTCACGTAAGCATGGATAAAAATTGTGATAAACTACTCATTCATGGTAATAAAAAAAAAAAAATCATCTTCTTCACTCAATTCAACAAACCCTAACTAGACAGTGGCGGAAACCGTGAGGAATTGAGAAAGGTGTTGAAAATTTTTACCTTTTAAGAGATCCCTAACTCCCATAATACGAAAATCTCGATCAAGTGATTGCTTCAACACCGCGGAGAATGGCCTGAACCTTCCAAAAGAGCGAAAAGGGATTTTGTCTCGAGTTTGGGGAAGTTAGGATGGTTGAGGTTTGAAAAGGAGCAAACGCCTTCAGATTTTATACTTTCGAGTTCCTCTTAGGCTATGCGTGCCACTAAAAAAAATAAGACTATTAGTAGCAAGTTTTTCAACAAAAAATTGCTACTATTAGTCTTGTCTATCACGCAGTCACTCCTTTTGACGTGGACTCGCGTGCAGTACCTAACTTCGCAATTGTCACAAAGGCGCGCACCTCACGCCTATCATACTCGTGCGGCGCCTCGATGTTGCGTGTAACGAAGCAAGCCAAAACTAACATCAGCTCTTATACCACCCGCCTACAGGACGGGAACTCCCCTTTATGGCTACCTTAGATCTAAGGCAACCGTATCGATGCATCGTGCCGTGTACGACACACCTGTTGGCACACGCATGCCTTGTTTGGCCTGCTCAAGCTTCACCTTTGCGTCCAGCTTTAGCACTTCGCTTGTGACAGTAAAGGCATGTCAGCTCCTCATGTCGTCCCATTCCAACATGTTTTGCATACATACCGAATCAAGCTCATTTTCGTGTGTGGCGCACCTCACCAGCGCACATATATTCAAACCCTCATGTTGACATGCTCACCCGAGTCCCACGTAGCTTTCGAGTGTCATGCACTTAGTAGACCCACATACACCGTGATGCATAGTTCAACGTACATGACAACCTCGCTTTAGATGACACATGGCATTGCTTCGCAAGCAACGTCCTAGGCCCACCTTTTCAGACTTAGGAGACACATGCGTACCCTTTGGCGACACATGACCCCATGTGTGTGAGAGCATCTCTTCTCTCACATAGATGGTTCAAACACCATCTATGGATAAATAACAAAAGGACCTCAAAGGTATTGGTTTGATATACCACTATGGCACACGTCGCCCGATCTGTTGCACACAGTGCCATCTTCCACACCAATATGCCCCAATGCCGCACATCATCTCCCCATGCGACCGTGTCAGGATCACGTCACGACCATGCCGCTTGCCTTCTTGGCACATGTCGCGTGCCCACCTTGCCCCGTATCGCGAACACTCCACCAATGCCCCACGCGGAGCATAGTAGAACAAGTGGTTGTTGTAGAAGGCTCGGGTAGCCACCGCCTGGCCCACTCACATCCTCCCTCACTCAAAATCATCAACGTCCTCGTTGACGCGAAGACGCTTCTTTTAGTAGAATATGTCCTCTTTCGATGCTGCAATCCCTGAAGTTCAAGTCTTCACTACACACAATCGGTGCTCTATCATCGCATAACAAAGCAACAAGCCACTGACCTTTCTGTGGTTCAACTTAGCTCAATCTAGTCTTCGCAGTATCCCGCTTGACTGTATCCTCAATCCTGGCCCTTCGTAACACACTGACCTGTCCCACTGTCCCATACTAGTGGTCTTGATCATCATGTCCCGTACCAGTAAGCGATTATGAAACTCCCAGCTTCTTCTTGAAGTGAGAACGGAGCATTTTCCCTGCTCCATGTCATCCATGGCAAAGGTGCTTGTTCAACACTTGTGTGACCCAACGTTTCATGTTGGAAGTCACTAGCGTCCATCCACCTCAGACCGATCTGCTAACTCAATGTGTGGCCTTCGTGGCTAATAAACATCGAACATGATTCAATTCCTTCGGATGCTTGGAAGAAAGTTCTCGAACTCCCCTACTTTTGGCAAAATAGATATAGAATCAAGGGAGACGCTCTCTCATGATTGTGTTGGCACTGTCGCTGTTATCTCCTTTTCTTGAACTGTATGCCGACGCTCGATAATTTAAACGCCTTAGAGTGGTTGCGTAGCTTCAACACATGGTCATCGCAGAGCACCAGTTTCAAATCTTTGAATGCCTTGAGATGGACCACCTGTAGTAATTGACGAAACCCAAAAATTGACTAGCGCTCGATCAACCCTTCTGACATTGTCCAACCCTGGATTACATGAACCTTTGCAAGATCCATGCTAATGATTCCTCCCCCAATATGGTGCCCTCAATGCTGATGAGCACTTATCCTTCTTCGCATAAAGCTGATCCGTTTGCAGTACACTGAAAATGGTCTGGAGGTGGACGAGATGCACTTCCAATGCGTTGTTGTACACAACAATATCACTCGGATATACCACCACGAACTTGTCGAGGTAGTTGTGAAATGACTCTTTCATCGATGTACAGAATGTGGCTAGGGTGTAAAAGCCCATATCTCATCATGCAAGTGGCCTTACCTTCATCTCTTTCGGCGATTCTGACCTGATAATAGCCAGATTTCCAACCCAGCTAGTAAAGTTCCTCGCACTGCCTTTCGAACACTGGATACTTGATATTGACGATGAGCTTTGTCCAAGCTCATACTGGGCACCCGACCGGAGGCTTACTGTCATGCCTCATAAAATTTTTGCAACAGTGAAACCCAACATTAACATCTCTCTACACATGACCAAGCTCTGAAACTCATATGAAAGTCACTATAACAGAGTGTATCTCAACCGCATATAAACTATAGATGTGCAAATCCACTACACATGAGTAAATCCTGGTTGTCACAGAATCAGGGCACACCTCATCACCCTAGCTTGCCAACGTAGTCTCACTCAAAACAATGTGCTGGCAAATGTGTGGCCACGCTGGCCAACGTTGTCCCTTTCAAAATGATCTAGTCCTCGAAACAACCTAGCTCTGATACCAACTGCCACACAATCACTCTTTTCGACATGGACTCGCATGCGGCACCTAGCTTCACAAGCTAGGTCATCCTATCTCTGATACCAACTGTCACGGAGGCGCGCACCTCACGCCTATTATACTCGTGCGGCACCTCGATGCTGCATGCAACGAAGTAAGCCAAAACCAGCATCAGCTCTGATACCACCCGCCTAGAGGATGGGAACTCCCCTTCATGGCTACCATATTTCTAAGGCAACCATATCGATGCATCGTGCCTTGTACGACACACCTGTTGGCACACGCATGCCTTGCTTGGCCTGCTCAAGCTTCACCTTTGCGTCCAACTTTAGTACTTTGCTTGCGACAGTAAAGGCATGCTAGCTCCTCATGTCGTCTCATTCCAACATGCTTTGCATACATACAAAACCAAGCTCATCGTCGTGTGTGGCGCACCTCACCAACACACATATATTTGGACCCTCATGCCAGCTTCCGAGTGTCCTGTGCTTAGCTGACCCACATTCACCACGACGCATAGTTCTACGTACATGGCAACCTTGCTTTAAATGACACATGGTGTTGCTTCACAAGCAACGAGGCTCACCTTTTAAGATCTAGGAGACACATGCGCACCCTTTGGCAACACATGGCCTCATGTGTGTGAGAGCAGCTCTTCTCCCACATAGATGGTTCAAACACCATCTATGGGAAAATAACGGAAAGGCCTCAAAGGTATTGATTTGACATACCACCATGCTACACGTCCCTCGGTCCGTTGCACACAATGCCATCTTCCACACCAATATGTCCCAACGCCCCACATCATCTCCCCATGTGATTGTGTCTCGACCATGTCACGATTGTGTTGCGTGCCCACCTGGCCCTATGTCGCGAACACTCCACCAATGCCCAACTCGGAGGACAGCGGAATGAGTGGTTGTTGCAGAAGGCTCGGGTAACCACTGTGTGCCCCCGTCACATGTTGCTACCAAAAACTGCCGTTGTTAGTCCTATCGCTACCGAAAAATGCCTTAACAACAAGTGCCGCTGAAACACCTTATTTTTGTAGTGTGCATAATATGCAAGCATAAAGCCCCCTCTGTTTTCAATTGAACCTGCGGGCCCGGTATTATGTTAGGTGCACATATGTGTGCATAGTATAAATTTAGAAAAAACAAAAAAAAGGAAAAAAAAAACAACAAAATAAAAAAAACGTTTGTATGAACAAAAAAATGTGTTCAAAATGAAATTTGTTGGCACGTATCCTAAAAAATGGTTTGATATGAATATTCTCTTCGCTCGGGTATTTGTGCTAAAATAAATAGCCGAGGTCAATGAGTAGGCTCAATGACCTTAGACCCTACCTCGAGTAGGTGCACCCGTGCCAATTAGAGTGGGGCAATCAATGCCTCATAAGATTGAATACCACCGTCAGATCTTCACATTTTCACTTATCATGATAATCATTGAAGAAAGGGGTTGATCCCTCTCTTGCTCATGGGGACGCTAGTTCAAGCAGATCTCAAACATCATCTAACGTAGACTGTATCATTACACAGTCATGCCCAGTAAGGTCGCTAAGCGTCTGGGGACCGCTAATCTCGAGGAACGAATGATTACCTAATGGTTGGGCCTTCGCCATTCTCCATATTTCCACTAAATGATGTTTGAGACTTACGTTGGAATAAAGCAGATCCGAAAGCAATTGAACCTTGGCCCTTTTGATCGTGTTCGTCTTTGACATATGTTCACTAGTGATCAAATGCCAAAGAGGGGCATCCGTAGATACCCAAATCTGGTCCAACACATGACCGACCTGTTCTTCAATAAGAACGCTCTTTAATTTCAAGCTTCCGAAGGCTTCCCCCATAACCCAGTGAACCCCTTAGACCCCCAAAACCCATCCTTAATTTCCTTGGGCCCAGGAATCAGGCATTTGTTTTCTTTTAAAACAAATAAGTCATGCGTGCATAGTATGCACACATGACTTAAGTTCTATTTTTTAAAAAAACAACTCTCCGCTCGGGCCCCTAACATTCTAGTTTTATTTTTGGGCGTTAAGGCATGCGTGCATAGTATGCACGCATGTCTTAAAACTTGCAAATTCGAGCAGTGCATGGATCCCGTTGTTGTGTTTTGACTTGTGGACTATCCCAAACTTTAAGGATAGGTTCTAAACTACCATTGTTCCCCCAAAAGCCATTATAACTACCTTTTTATCCTTTAAGTGACTCCTTCATCACCCACCATTAAAACCCTTCTTCATCTTCTTCAAGCCCCCGAAATCGCCGAATCCTTAGATAAACCCATTATCTAAAACCTAACCTTTCATTAGGACTAAAACCCAATTAGGAGCCCCTTAATCACTCATTTATCTATAAATAGAGACCTCCACTCCCTCATTTAGGACACACTAATTTTAGCATGGTGAAACCATATCCAATCCATCTCATAACTCCTTACCTCTAAGCTTTTCATCTTCCAACCTTAGTTCAAATCCTAGGATTCCATCTCCCATATTTGCAATCGAAAGTTTGCCGTCATACGCGGATCCGACGGTGGTGCTACAATAGCGCGCGATTTCACCTCTGACTCTCTTCTTCTTCCTCCATTCTTTATTTTTCTTTTTTCTCTTTAGGCTTTTCCCTCACCCTATGATTTAAGTCGTTACGCCACCGAAATTTGGATAGCACGGAAAGCTTAATACAGGTCCACGTGCCTTCGGACAAGGGAATATGCAGTCCACTTCTTCTCTTTTTGATATATTTTGACTATAGTAGAGACCACTCACGAGTGAGCCAGTTAGGTGCCTAACACCTTCCTAATCGATAACCGAAGTCCTTGCTTAGAGCCTTTGGCGTAAGTCGGTGATCGAAGTCAAATCCAACACTTCGGTGTTTATTATATTTGATTTTAGTTTTCTGAAACACCAAAAGCTCCGAGTGACAACGCCATATTTTAATCCATCATCGCGACCGGTCCTCAATGCCCATAATTGCACAAATACGAATCGAAAAGGCTAACATCTAATTAACTAATCATACATATCTTTGATATGACGGGTTCCCAGACTACAGAAAATTTAGCCAAACATCTCCATAACAATCAATTTCATTAATAAAAAGGAAATTATAGAGCAATGAAAGAAAACTAAGAAAGAACTCAAACGTATTCTAAACTCTCTAATTCACGCTAGAAAATAAAAGTTGTGTCCCTCGAATTGATACTTAATTAGGTCTCTTATTTATAGAGCCATAAGAGTCCTAATACCTTCTAAATTAACTTTCAAAAACTTAGGGATCTAATCCCGATGAAAATAAAAGCCTAAAATCTCGAAAGCAAGGTTTCAAATATCGGTATTGGTCACCGGATCAATTGGCCTAAATCCGATCCGGATCGGGATCGGCGGATTGGATCGGGCGATCCCAACACCAAAAAAGTTTGAAAGTAAAATTGCAATAATTAAACATTTTTTTATTTTAAGCTGCCAAATAAGTTGTTCAAATCAGTTGCCATAATCACCCACATTAAGAAAAAAAATAGCCCACTTATACTTAAAAATACAAGTACAATACCTTTGAGTGCATGAAGCATCTAAGTTTGGCCAATAACCATTGATTGCTCTTATTTACTCAAGCCCCAATTATTTACTCAAGCCTAGTTTTGGGGTTACTCTGAACTTGAAGTTAAGGTTGCTGCACAAGAGACACCACCAGTCTCCATCCTTGATCCCTTGCTTTACCACTCCATACACTCTTCCAGGGACCTTCGGGTTTTCTTTTACCTTTTGCGGAGCAATGGAGTTTTTGTACCACCTAGTTTTGCAAAGGCTGGACGCCCACCCACCGAATGCATTGCTCTGAGCTAACACTTTTCTTTTGGGGAAAAATGGACAGGACTATTATCAGTTGAAGAAGACTGCACGCCCCTGAGAGCTTTTTCTTCTGAAGGTCGCCCACCTTGTGCTATGGTAGAACAAGAAACTTGCTTACGCTGAGTTGCAGTTTTAATCCAGAGTAAAAAGGGACCCATTACTTGCACTCGTTTTTTCAAAGATTGCACCGAGCTTAAAAAAGACTTTGCATTTTAAGGACATGTGACGTATGAAAACACAATCTGGGCCGTCTGATTTAAAATTCATGATCTATAGATCCTTAGTGGATAAGATTGGCACCAAATATAATCTTCATCTTGTGATTAAATATAGTCAAACGGCTATATTTTGATTCAATGGTTGACAACAATAGATCATATGGTAAATATCATGTTTTGCTCCAATCTTATCCACCAAGGATCTATAGATCATGAACTTTAAATCAGACAGCCTAGATTGCATTTTCATGTCACATGTCCCTAAAATACAAAGTTTTTTTTTAACCTTGGTGCATTCACTTAAAAAGCGTATGCAAGTAATGGCTCCCTACTAAAAATTACACCTTTTGAGATGTCAGGGGCATTTTAGTCCCAATATGCAGAAATTGAAACTACACTTTGAAGTAGCCCATTCTCATTAGGGTACGGCTATTCTCATCCCTTTCTAGAGTAAGTACCACAATTTCTCACAGACCAAGACCAAGACCATTGTGACTTGAATCAGACAATGGAGATTGTTTTACGTTCCAATCTTCCCCACGACGATGGATCATAAAACCATGGCGCACCTATCAAATGGTCAGATGTTGATTCCTCTGACACACGCTTCTAAAAGTGAAGGCCAACTCCTCTGCACATTATCTAGGTCACTTTTGGAAATGTGTGTTATGTGTTATAAACATCTGACTGTCTGATAGGTGCGACATGAACTTAAAATTTGTTTTTTCGTAAGATTAGAACAAAAAACAAATCCCCATCATTTGATTCAAATCATTCAATGGTTTTCATCCATTACAGAGGAAACCTTGTTGTCAAGGAACGATTGAAATGTCAGCCAGAAGGAGAGTCAAAACTAAGGTAAGTTTTTTAATAAAAATTAGCCTTCGGCTCCAATTGTACTGTAAGTATTTTTATTACTTTGTTATCTGTTCTAACACCATGTCTTCTGGAATTTTATGTTACCGAGCTCACACTCTGAAAACTATGTACATGGATTTTCCATTGTTTGGTGTCTTTGTGAAGTTAAGAAGACTAAAGGAGCATATTGAAGACTGGCATTCAACCAATGTGGGAAATATCAAACTCAAAATTGTTGAAGAACTTGAAAGGTGGTTATATTTAGATGGCTGGTCAAACAGATTGAATGTTGAGCAGCAAAGGCCATATATCATAACCGTATCAACAAAGAGGAAGCAATGTCGAGGTAGAAATCTAGAACCAACTGATGGCTAGAAAAGACAGCTCAAGCCCAGCCAAGCCCAGCCAAATTTTATTCTTCTTCAAACTTTTATTAAAAAAGACAGCTCAAGCCCAGCCAAATTTTTTTAGAAAAAATAGGCAAAAAAAAATACAACCCCAAAAAAACTATCCCAACCAAATTTTATTAGAAAAATACAGCCGTAAAAAGCCTGTAGAGTACATCACAACTGGGGTTAGGGCCAGGCTGAAAATTTTGGGAACTCGGCCCGGGTAGGTTAGGGCCGGGTTGAACCCAGCCCAACCCTAATCCGGCCCATTGAGAGCCCTACTCAGTATGACCTTTGTGCTGCACAGAAAATATGCTCCTTGGGGGATCCCTACCATCGAATCGAAGCACTTCAATATGAACCCTCCTGTACGTATTGACTAACGATCCATAAACTTCTCATATTGAACGGTTTGAACCCTCTACTTATTATCCATCACCTGTTTTTAAAGTTTAAGAAAAAAAGAAGACACTATTATCAATCACCAGTCTTAACAATCTCAGGATTCTATAGCACACAATGTTCAGACAGTCAGAGTGACTGATAAAGTCACAATTTCACATTTTTACAGTCATTCTAAAATAAATATGCTGAAAGTTAATACCGTTTCCGCCTTATACCTATTTGACCGTCACAAGCCCGGATGAGAAAGGAGGAGGGGTTGCCGTTAGGTTCAAAGTCACTGTAACTATGATGACTATACGAATTACAAGTATAAGGTTCAACAATAACGCTTTAGATGCTAAACCAAAGAAACCTCAAATATCAGGTTCAACATGCACTGAAATGGTTCCTGACCGCCAAGTCAACCTCCGTAAAGCAGCTTGTTCACCTCAAGAACCATCACTTCCTGCTAAGAGATCAGAAAGTTTTTAGACCATGAAAATAATTGTATGTACAAAAATTTCATCATTGGAATAAATTTTTTAATGAACTGTCTAAATTTTGTAAACAAAATGAATAACTACGGAAAATCAAAGGAAATGATCGTTGATCAGTCCAATAGGTTTTTTAGGCTCATAGAAGGATAGCAATAAGAAACATACTACAGTAATCACCAACTAGAGACTTGTTGCTCATCAGTTCCCAGCCAAAAAAGAATAATCAGAGTTTATCTTTGTTTATTTCTGAAGGAAGCAACTCTCCTGACTGCATTTATACAACTTGTATCATAGCCGTACACTTTTAGGCCAAGTAACACATATTTGATCAATCCAAGTAGTCCAACTAGTAGCCCAACAGTTTAATTTTGACTGTTATGAAAATATGAAAAATGATCCATTTTAGAGTGTTAGACTGGAAGGTTCAAATCCCTAATGAGTGTGATTGGGCCCACTTCAGTTCAATATATGAGCTACCATCTGGAGGACTTAGATTGCTCAAAAACCCCGAGCAACGTCGCCTAATATTGGGCAGTCATCCTCTATCTGTAAATGGGTGGTCATGGCCTGTTAATCCATTTCTAAAAGTCCTCTCTAAATCAACTAGAGACTTGATGTTCCAACACCTCCATTGCTGGTCAAAACCTGTCAAAATGGTCCATAAAAAGACTAAACAAGCTCCAAATTCATTTTTAAAAAATCAAATTATAGCCATAATTTCATTAAAGCAACAAAGATACAGGAGATGAAAAGCATGCACGGTGAGATTCTATGCTCAAGAAAAAGAAAAGCACAAGAAAACAGAGGAAGGAGGGGAGGGGGAACAAAGCGAAGCTAAAATGCTGCTATTTAAATATGTCTAAGGTGGGCGCACTTCTCCCAATCCAACAAGATCTTGGGCATGGTTAAAAAAAGGCATGCATAGAGACAGTTATATATGTTGGAAATGGCTCTGAAAATCCATGGAGGCAATATCATCAATATCACCCGATAAACAAGAAAAAAAGTCCTCCATGTGAAACCCCTCTTAAACACAATGGTCCCACCTCCACGCCCTTTTTACTCTAAAAAAAATTCCAACTCTCCATAATCATGGTATCAAAACTTGGCCGATACTGATACATATCGATTTCACCGAGAACCGATACTGATACCACCCCGATACAAGTATCGTGGTGGTATCAGTATTAGTATTAGCCGATACCTATCGGTATCAGCCAATATTGTATATGTACCAGCCAATATAGTTAAAAAAAAATTCAAAAAAATAGTCATGGTTTCAGTATCGGCGACACCATATCAGGATCGGCCGATATCGGTCCACAAATGGACCGATACCCAGTACCGATACTGAGTTTGACACCTTGTCCACAATAATCTGAAAAAAAAATTCCAATTCTCTCCACAATCATGTCAAAACAGCCAAAAACCCAGATTCAATTCCAACTCAAACCAACAAGTGTCATGTGATTACAAGTTCACCACCGTTGATTGCAGTTGTATCAAGAGAACTAGATTGGCTATGAACACTAACTAAATCTTGTTGTAATCACAATCTCAATCACAATCTGGCGGCATAACTCATTAGCAATGCTAACTGTAACAGTTAGAAAATATAATCTTAGTCCCCACAGTTGCATGACAAAGTTTTGGTATTATGGATTCTGTGAGCCTAAATCCTGATGAAGAGCCCCGTTTGCTCGATATGCTTATTATAGTGGATTAGATATTTATGTTCCCACAGGCATCTCTATCTGCCAATGCTATGCATACCAACATATGAACCATTCTTGTGTGCCGAGTAGAATGTGTCTATACCTACTACAAGTAGGTGTAATGTAATTTTCAGCTACTAAGTCCTCACTTGGTTGTTTATTAGGTCTTATTTACACTAGTTAGTTGAGATTCAATTTTTTTTTCTTTTCACTATTCGTTCATTCATTGTAATTTTCAGGTATGTAACGTATGAATTGAGGAATTCTTTGACAGAAATGTTAGGTAGAATTTACCAATAACTACAGGTAAAATCCTTAAGTGTTGGTCCCTCCCTCGACAATTTTAAAAAATCCACCAAGTATTTCTCACTTGACAAAACACAGATTTCAGAGGTGCATCCAAACAAGCTACAAAACTCCAATGAGAAATAAGTCGGTACAGCAAAAAGAAGTTGTCCCATATTTAAAATAGTGATAATGTGGTTTCTCTCTTCTATGCGTGTCCAAGTGAGCATTTAGCTTTCCATTTTTCTA
Source organism: Chloranthus sessilifolius (assembly GCA_021018995.1). NCBI lineage: Eukaryota > Viridiplantae > Streptophyta > Magnoliopsida > Chloranthales > Chloranthaceae > Chloranthus > Chloranthus sessilifolius. Next base: position 23,121,055 of record CM037588.1, read on the forward strand.
CAGAAGATAGCCATGAGATATGGTTCTATGCCAATTGGTAAATGTTCACCAACAAATTACTTGCTTTATTATTATTATGCTAGAGATAAAGTGGTACGACAAGCAGAATCAAAAGACAAATAATCTATATATCTAAACTCTCCATCAGATAAAAAATAATGTTAGAATGTGATTCACTTAAGAAGAAAAAAAATTATTAGCCTTTAATTATGGACTTATAAACCAATGGACCATATTAAAAAAAATTTACTCATCCTATAAAAATTTTCAGGGTAGATGACAGTGACAGCATACAATAGAAAATAACTCACCACTGGTATCCCTAGTTGGCAGCAAACATGAAAAGAAAAGAAAATATGAGAAATTTTCCTGGAGACAGTATTTTTTAGGATTGCTTTCACCAAGAAAGCTTTCCAATCTCTCTACATAATTCCAAGGTAAGATTTATGTCTTTTTTCATCTGGTTTATGAGCACTGCATCATCTACAAAGAAAGGCCACCATAAAACTTCTTCACGTATTACTCTTTTCAATTAATCCATAACCAATGCAAACAGAATAATAGATAAGGAATCAAACTAGACCCTTGGTGCAACCCAACTCTTCTGGGAACTCAAACATCATCCCCCATCATTTCTTACGCTTGTAATTCCTCCAGTTAAATGTAATAAATACATTATTTCACTACACTACCTTTGTAATAATATATATATATATATATATATATATATATATATATGAGAAATGAGAAGATGGATTCGAATACAACGCATGGGTTGTGCATCGAATGCTAGATCACGTGCCACGTGATCACGAGTTGGCCCACATCCTCTAAGGGTTCATCAGTCCCTCTTTAGAAGAAAACTAGTTGGACATGGATGTTGCTCATTTCATTGGTCAAAGATATGGTTTTCCACCAAAAAATTTCACAATTGAAAATTTTCTTTCCTTTGACCACAAAATCGACAGTATAGGATCCCTTTTTTGGGACAATCGATGATCGACCTTGCACGTGGCACCCGATCCTTGGATTGGGTGAAACTGTGGCACCCAACTAGTTTGAGAGCATATCCTGGTCTCTCTCTCTCTCTCTCTCTCTCTCTCTCTCTCTCTCTCTATATATATATATATATATATATATATAATTCAATTGGAAAAGTACTTGTCTCTTTAGGGTTTTCTCTTACTTCCCCCACCTTACATTACTAGTCTCTTCATAATATTCTTTGATGTTCTCAATATATTCATTCGAGATGTATTCGCAGATACTAGATCATTTCCCACGACACCCAAATATAGGCCATCTACAAAGTACAGATCGACAAAAATCATATGTGCATTCGTCCTCCTCTCATTAATCATTTCCATAAGTTGCCTCAACTAGAAAATAGCTTCAGACGGTGATCTTCCCAAATTGGTTTTTAAATATGTGATTTTTATCTTAAAAGATTCTCTACTACTCTCTCAATATTTTGTAGTACGACCCATAAGCTAAATACCTTGATAGTTGAAAAAAGTTCTAGATATACTCTTTATCGTTATAAAAACGGATCACAATGCTCTCTATTTTTGGGCATTTTTCTTGTACTCAATATCTTGTTGAACAATGGAGTCAACCAAACAAGTCTCCTTGCACTCATGAAAATTCATACCTTATAAGGATACTATTGCATCTTATTTCCTTACTTTTATTCATTTTGCCATGGTTGATTCAAAAACAAGTACTTCAAGTAATTCACTAATTATCCCGTGAATAGATTCTCCTTCTTCATCTACTTCCTTGTATACACCACATTCAACAAGCCTTTACAGTACCTTTTTCATCTAATGCACCTTACATAATCAAGGTTTGTAGCTTTCCTTTCTCTCATCTTAGCAAACTTACAAATATCTTCTTCCCGTCATCCTCAACCTGGAAAGTAAATTGTCATATGCTTCAAACTCATTCTCACTTATGGATTGCTTCATGTTTTTCGCAGTTCCTTCAATTATATTTTCTTTTTGCCAATAGATTTTTGGACCTCTATATTCCACCACCAAGTTTAATTTTGAATTTGGATTGAACCTACTCAATGGAATGAAGCAAGGAAATCCTGAGTTCTTCAAAAACTACATGGAATGAGGCAAGGAAATCCTCTAGCACCATTCTTCCACAATTTGTTAGGGAAACTCTACGTAGGCGTGCAGATCGTGCATGTCCATCAGGTTCCATTGAAGGTTTCAAGGTAGCTCTCATGGACCATCAGGACTTATCTTTAGTACATCAATGACATCTTAATATTCTATAAGGGCATTAGGAAATCTCAGTGGTGTTCTTAGATATTATGAGGCGTATCTAGGCAAGAAATATGGCCATTGGAGTTAAAGGAGAGAGATGAGCAACTCGAAGAATTTTAGGCTGCTCTTAGAAAACCAAATGGTGCAGCGCACTCACTGGCAAATGGAGGGTAACCATGAAACACTATAAAAGATACATTGATCGTGGATGGTCTAAAAGTAGTTTTTATTCCCTCACACTAAATGGTCCTTGCTTTTGGAGTGTGTTTTGCACTTTATCCTTTGATTTTCAAAGTAGTATTTTTGTTCCTGATATATATATATATATATATATATATATATATATATATATATATATATATATGAGGCCCGGGACTATACACTCGAGAGTAGCAAAAAACGCTACACTCATCTCATTTGGGCAACACGTGGCACCAATCATGAGGATCGGGTGCGACGGCAAATTGGATAATAATAATTGGTATCACCCAAGAAATTTGGACTCTATCCGATGCATATCCACCTTTAAAAATGTGGTCAAAGATGCCTAAAATCAATGCACCTAGTTGTTGGGCGCTACCTTATCTTTGACCCATCAGACGGAGGTCAAAAAAGTCATAAAAAAGAAATTATTTTTTAAAATCACATGCCCAATGACTGATCAACAAAAAACGGGTGTTGTTTTGGGTGGATCATGCCACATGGCATGTGATCTGATCTGGCACCCCGAGTGTGGCGTTTTTTGCTACACTCGAGTGTAAAGTCCCAATCCTCTCTCTCTCTCTCTCTCTCTCTCTCTCTCTATATATATATATATATATATATATATACACACGCGCGTGCGCACACACACATACATATAAAACATAAAACATGTCTTGTACTTGATGTGTCATTCAACGAAGTCCATTACTTGTGTGGGTTGAAAGCATTTGGTGAAATTTGGGAACATGGAACTCCCAGTATATATAAACACACACATAAAACATGTCTTGCACTCTGTGTCATTAAACAAAGTCCATTATTTGTTTGGGTTGTGGAATTTGGGGACATGGAACACCAAGTAATACGAAAAAGAGGAATTGGGCATACACTATCACAGACTTAATTATAAGTCATATAAACTTACTTTTCTTTTGTGCATGCAACTTTTCTATAGTTCCATACCAACTCCACTGAAAACATAAACCCACCAAACGCATCAAACCAGCAGCAACAACCTCAGCAAATGCCATCAAAGATGATCTCTGAGGAGAGAGACCGGCGGTTGCTATTGAGAGCATGAGTCCATCAAAGTTGCAAGGGATTATAAAGGAACCAGATTTTATGCCTTTCAGAGTTCTTCCAGCAACTTCATCAGCCTGCATTGCACCAGAAGAGGCCGCCAGAATTTTGGTAACTTCTGGTCTTTTCTTGTTTTCTGCAAGAAGTGAACATGATATTAACATAGTGCCCCATAAAATCAAAATGACTATCCACCACAATTATTAGTATAAGGTTCCTCAAATACTGTTTGGACTGGTGCCAAAATTAGATTAGAAGAAAATGAATAGCTGATTACAAAAATGTAGAAAAGATATCATAAAAGTTAAGTACATGAAATTTATTTCTTCGTTGTGCATGTCTGTCATCCCCAGTCAATGCTAACTTCTGCTCAGCCCAAATAGGAGTCCAAAAGATAACTCCAAATTATCGACAGCAATATGACCAGGTCAATTGGAAACAAGATGCCACCAACAACCTATGAATTATTCTATGATTATTGGCTAGATTGAGCTACTGTTGTTCTAAAACCTGGGAAACAATCGGAATAGTTGAACAAATTATGCACGGTAAAGACCACCACCATGTTCAGAGAAAATTCAGTTCGAAAATCAATGCCAGTTTGGAATATAATTCTGGACGGTGCCAAGTATAATCTCTCTGACCTTAGTCTAAGGCAATAAAGATTGATATCAATTATACTTGTAGAAATCGTTGGCATTGATCAGAAATACCACTGAGCTGCTTGTGAAGCTAACAACATACATTTAAGAATCAGGCATTTCCTGATGCAGATCACTTTATGCCACATCACCCAAATCAATCCACTAAGAAAAAGGTATGTCACAAGTAAGCTGATTCCAGCAAAGTCTGATTATAAAAATGTCAGCTACAAAGACCCTTTTGTGTTCAACGATCAACACTCCAAATTTCTCTCATACATTATAAGCTATACACAAATTTTGGGGATCGATCTGAAAATCAACATCTGATCTTTTCAGCTGTTTTGATTTCTTTTATAATTTAATACAAAATAAAACATAAGATGTTTAGGAAAGCACTTTCAAGAAGTTTGATTTGTTCCACTAATGATGAAATCTTGAACCAAAGTCCTCGATAATGAAAATCTGGTCTCCAAGAAATTGACCCCCAATGGTTTTCCTCACCACAACGCTCACTCTTAGAAATATTCATGTTCTAGTATCACCATATGAAGTGATAAACAATGATCACACAACACTCTTTTATGGAGTTGGAATCCTAACCACAGTAGGAAACAGGCTTGGGTGTCCGATCCATATGAGAATAATTAAAGACAATTTAGGTGGACACCCCAAAATGCCTTATGGATACTTAGTTGCATAACACTTGGTGTTGCTTAGAGTAATTAAAGTTAAATATACTAACACATATCATATATACTATTACCTCTTAATCCTTCCACAAACCATGTCAGTGATTCACGACTCGGGAGAAACAGAGTACTTGTGATATCAATTGGATCAATATGCTTAATGATTCTTCGATGAAGCATCATACTGTTGAGATCTATGATCACTCACCAATGATTTTTCAGATGAAGAGGAATATTGTAGTGGCTGAAACTATTTAAATCATTTTTATTTGCTCTAAACAAACAGGCTTCTTGGACGCATTTAAAAGGGCATAGAAAATGGAGATTCCAGCTAATCTAATATTCAGATTGCAACGGTAACTTAAAGCTATTAATCTAGCAATTATGAAGTAGAATTTTAAGCCCTTTAGCTTGTTCATGAATCACAGATATCAATTTGAGAAAGTATTATGCCAATCTGAAGAAAAAATTCACAATTGTCATCTTAACAAGGATCTACCAAAAGCATAGACCAAAGCTACTAAGACATTAAATGAAGAAGCACAAATAAAGAAGTTCAAAGTAAATATTTTGTATTAACTGGCTAAAAATGGGCAAAAGCACAAAATTTTTGTATCATTTCGTAGCCTCCCATCAATCCAAAAACAATATCTAAAATATCAAGAACAATATGGGTGAAACCTTGAAATAGCTTCATGACATCACCAAAAAAGCGAGCAAGTACTTGGCCTTACTTCTGTATCAAATTATAGCCATAATTTCATTAAAACCAGGCGAAGTGTTTTGCCAAAGAAGACAAAAACAAAAACAGAAGAAATGAAAATCAAAACTGCAAAGAAACATACAAGGCTAGCCTCAAACGGCCAAGTAAGATCAACTAATCCTAAGGGAGCATAATTGCTCCCACTCCAGCAGATCTCAGTAACAGACCCAACTGCACATTAAGAAAACGCCAAACAACACCGACACAGGTCCTTCGCTATGGAGTCGCCAGTAAACCTCAAGGGCGAGCTGGTCAGGTACCTGCTTCCAAAAGCAGGAGACCTGAGTTTGAATCCCCTCCCCCACTTGAGGCCACCCTAGCGATTTACATCCCATGCTGACCTGGCATGTGCTAATTTGGGGTGCGCATGTGCCCGTGCCCTGGGATCAGGTGGGTGCTCTAAGTGGCCGGGATACCCAGGTCATCAAAAAAAAAAATATGGAGTCGCCAGTAGATTGAGAATCTGGAATCTCTTATCAGCTATTTGATTGCTTCTTTCCTTCCAAATTCTCATAATATTGTCATTAGTAGTGTCTTCCACATGGTGAATAAGTCCCCTTGAAACAGGTCCTCTGGCTATCCTGCAAGAATCAAAGTGCAAAACTCTCCCAGGAAACCACTCATCCTAACCATGCTAAAAAGAAATCCCATATATGTCTTCCAAAATATCATCGTCGAAAGAAACGTTCCATAGTTTGTTTCTCACATAAAAAATTGCACTCTGCAGGCACCACCATCCCTCTCTTACACAACTACACAAATGTCAAAACTCTCCCTCATGTGACCTCCCACATAAACACCATGACTCTACATTTCCACATCACTGTCCAAGGTTGATGCACCAATGGTCTTCTTTAAAAGGATCTATATAACGATCTCACTGTGAAATTTCCTTTCTTTTTGAGGTTCCAAACCTTCTGAGAATTTCAATCTTCCACAACAAAGCACAATTCTTGCAGCAAACCCAAGAATTCCTCCAACACCTCCGAATGTTCCAAAATGTGTTGCTCGTCTCTCTTTTCCAAAAGGTGTTTGGCCATTTATATCCACTTATTATCTCCCCAACCCAAAGAACTCTACTCCATCAATAAATCAATACGGACCAATTCGTTTTGCTGATTCAATGGTGGTGTCTTCTGTTTGAGTGTGTGAATGAAGGAATGTATATACCACGGGAGGCTATGAATGATCTTAGAAGGAGAATGTATGGAACAGCATGGCGACATTGGAATCATTTCTATTATAGAGGACAATGACTCTACACCGTGCATCCCATTCAAAATGGCAAACCTTAAGCGACAAGCAAATGATCCTCTCCAAAGCTTTAGAGAGGGAGGAAATCAAGAAAGTGATATTTGTCATGCACAACAACATAGCAATGAAACTGGATGTATTTCTCACAAAGTTACTTCCAAGAAAAAGACCAGCTGTATCAAATCAGCTATATATTAGAAATAAGACCTATTGAATACCCTTTTTTGAATAATAAAAATAACTGATTTTAATGAATATATGGTAATATAAGAAAAGAATGAACATATTTGTGTTGTTTTAATTACCAGTAATCAATATAAGAGATGTATATTGAGATGTAGACGGGCATATATTAACACAAGTGTTAATCATCATGTGTTTAGGTAAATATAAAAACCAAAATACCTCATATCATAGATTAGGGTTTAGAAAATCAAAATTAGGGGTATATGGATTTGTCTGCACTGTGCGCAAAGATTTTCAATGCATGAATTCCTATGTGAACAGATTCCTATATTCAGACTTTTAGATGCATGGATTTATATGCAGACTACTATTTAGGTGCATAAATTTTTGGGTACATAATTTTCAGTGTGCACAGATTTTGAGGTGCATGGAGATGCATGGATTCTACATACCCAGATTATTGGATGCATAAATATCTATCTGGCACAAATTTAAAAATATATATAGCCTCTACACAGTGAGTAATTATTGGGCCAAGATACCGAACAAAAAAAATTATTGGACCAAGATCCCACCCAATGACTGAAGAGATCCCGATTAGATTCATCTTAAACTAGCTATAACGCTAAGAGTGTACTCTAGTCCACATAAGTGATGTCCCAACAACCCATTACGGCATAATCCACCATGTATTTTCCCTTACAGGTTCTAAAACCAATCAACGGTCCATATAGTATATTGCATGAGGTTAATGTACCTCACGGGGGACTGCTCGCATGCATCAAATTGGCCATCCATAATTTGTAGGACACAAAAATATATTAAAAATAATTATTTGACTCCCACAAAATAGAAAAAAATAATTAAAAACAATTAAATTTTAATTCTCTAAAAATTAATAAAAATAAACTTGGCCGAGGATAAATACATAATAAATAAATAAATAAATAATTTAGATAAAAATATTCAACATGTGTGGCATTATGATTGCATGGTAATAATTATCTAATTCCTTCGAGGGGTGATGCAGTTTAAAAGGTCACATAATTTACAAACCAAAATAAATCTTACAAATTACCTTTGTCGACAGACTCAAGGAAAATAAATATTTGTATTCAAGCAGATAGAAAAATAATTTTGAAACATAAATTTAGACCACACATTAATTCTCCAAGTTGGTAAGACCATAAACTACTCCAGTCACATCTGACAAGTATCATGGTATTATCTTCCTGCTACCCAAAACAGGCAGCTGTTGCAATCCTCATAATGTCCCAAGTTGTGAATGAACCAAACCACTAGTTCTTCTTTCTAACCAAACCCCAAATCTCCAAATTTTTATGTCAGAATAACATAGGGCATAGGGCATCAGAGTGGTCAAGACCATGGGTCAAAATCTCAGAAATTCGATACAAATCGTCCAGGTTCCGGGGCAATACGTACCGTTTGTACGGGCGATACATTGATCAATGTATCGCCAGTTCAACTTTTCTATTGTCTGAACGTATCGGCAATACATTGAATGTATCGCTGATACATTGAATGTATCGCTGATACTTACGTGATCCTTTAAAAAAAAACAAAAAAAAAACCGGAATGTATCGTCCGATACAAACGATACATTGGGCGATACGAACGATGCATTGGTCGATACATACACTAGTCGATATTTGGTGTATTGTACCGATGTCGTCTGATACAGGTACATATCGGACGATACGTACCGGTATCGTCCGAGATTTTGACCCATGGTCGAGACTGTATGCACAAACACGAGAAGTATCCAATGAAAGCCAGAGCCCTCCACTAGCTAAAAAAGAGAGCTAATCTAACCAAGTGAGAAAGGAGCACATGTCACGTGCAATAAAGCCATATACTAACTTCAAGTGAGGAATGCATCATACCCTCTTAACGCTCAGGCACTACTTTCACTTGATGAGGAATTCATCATGTGTGAGGTATAGCACATTTCAGCATACCAAAGTAATATAATAGTTCAGATAAATGACACTGATTTTTGTCCTGATTACATGAATGAGGATTCAAACTAGCACTAGCTATTCTGGACAGGGTATAAAAGAGAACATTCCTAGACTGTAAAACAGTACACAGCGCATCAAGGATTAAGTAAAATATATACAATAGACTAAAAATAAGGGAGAGCAAAAGCTCAAGAAGGTAGGGTCCCAAATTTTATAAATCAAAGAGAGGTCAATGGCATCAAAATAAACTATGAAAGGCATTCTGAAGGCCATAAATTATAACACGAATTCTGCTCAAGGTTTCTTAGTGCAAGCAAAGAAGAAGACATTAAAATGATTGAACTACATTGATTGTAAATACCTATGAAACAGGTATTTCAAAAGTTAATCACGAAATCAGAGTCAAATCTAGCTATAAGTTACATCCATGGAAAAAAGTAAGCACCTTGAAAACAATGGATTTATGGTGCAGAATTTCAAATCTGTATGAAACAAATATGTTGCCTACAAATCAGATAGACATGGAAAAGAATCCAATCGATGCAGAGATTACATGAAAAAAAATGGGTTTTGAAGGACCAACATAATTAGATGAGCTGATGTAATTTCTGAAATTTAGTTACAAAAACCACATAGAATGTACATATAGCAGACTGTAACACTGTTTGACAAATTTAAAAAACCATCAACCTCAAACTTACTGAGGAAATGAAAAATGATATTTGTACATTTGGTACATAAGTGATCCTTAATATATATTATTAATGTAATATTTTTAGATGTTGGTTAAAACTACATGAGAGATACTAGCAAAAATTTACAGAAAAGCCTAGTGGTGCAATGATATAAGAAGTTCAAAAGAGAGTGTTCTACTTACTGCAACCGTGAAGATACAACATAAATGAATTATGCATGGACACGGTTTATATATAAGAACTTCCACAACATAGTCCATGTATAACTGTCAATATAAATGAAACCTCAAACTTAAATACATCTGGGAACAATTTCCCAGCATAAGAATTTTTTCTGAAATGGTAGGTGTTGTAGTTCATTGATAAACTGAAAGTTCTATCAACAGGGCATTTATTAACAGATTGTTTATTTGTGAACAAAATTATTAAAAAGATGAAAAAACAGGCAGAAAAGGATCTTACAAACCTTCCACTAAACCAGGGGTTTCTGTATCCGGAGGAAATATAAGAGACACATGAATGTTGTCCGAAATGACCTCTTGCTGCAATGCTTCTCCTAACCCGCGAAGTGCAAACTTACTGGCTGAATAAGCTGTATAACCATAGATTCCTACCTACAGAAAACCATGCTTCCAAGTCAAGTCTTCATCACAAATTCACTAGGAACAAAAAGATTCAGCAGTCAACCACTAACAAATACATTAGGAACAAATTCACGAGGAACAGAAATATTCTTTCAGTGAATGTGGATGCAAATGTTCTGAATTCTTTGGCTAGGGATGCGGGCTGTTCGGATGACACTCTACCTTCTACATATTTGGGGCTCTTGCTTTGTGTTGGAAAGCCAAATACTACACTTTGGGAGTCAGTTGTATAGAGATTTGAGAAAAAAAATTGTGGTCTAGAAAGGAAATTTGCTTTCACTAATCTCCTGATGTATTTTATGTTTGTGTTCAGTGTCCAATAGCGATTATCTACTGTTCGGAGCAAATTGAAAGGGATTTTCTTTAGGAGGGAAGATGGGAGGAAAGCCGATATCAACTAATCAATTGGGAGGCAAATTTTTGGAAAGAAGAAACGGGCGTGGGCGTTATGAGGCTTTCTGACATGAACAGAGGCCTTCTAAGCAAGTGGTTGTGGAGAGAAAATATGAGTTCAGGTGCTCATTCGCAAGTATGGTTGCTGTAACAATGGGAGATTAATGGTAGAGAGAGCAGAGCTTCAGCTTGGTGGAGATGAGTTTGTTTGGTTAAGGAGTTTAATCAATGCATAAAACTCGAATGGCGTTTGGGGATAGAATATCATTCTGGTAGTCTGTCTGGCTTATGGCTTGTATCTAAAGGCTGGCTTCAATGATATTCAGAGGATTGTGTTGAATCCGATGGTTGTGATTGTTGACATGTATATCATGGTGGGAATGAGATTCTTTGGAATTTGCAAATGTGGAGGAATCTAAGGGATAGTGAGGTGGTGTTGCTTGTGGAATTTTGGATCTTATTGGGAGATGTAGACCAAACGCTAATAGGTTGGACTAAATTTGTGCACTCTGCATCATGGTCTAAAACACAAAAACTCGACTCGACTCGGAAGTCAGTTGAGTAGTTAACTCGGAAAGTCGTTCCAACTCGAATTATTTAATAAATATTTAAAATATAACATATGCATATATATTAAAAAAATTAACAAAATATATTAAGGCTTTACTGTTGTTTTAAGTCTCAGATATATCTAAATAATGCATGTGGTAGTCCATTACAGACAAATAATCACACCTCTTAGCTGGTACAAAGCACCCAATTGGTGGGCGTTATCATTTTAATATCAGCCATTAAAAAATAACATCAATGATTGATATTAAGTGCACAGATCAGATATTTTACAACTCTAAAAATAAACGATTTCTGGTCCTAGTTCAGTTCACGAGTGGATGCGAACCAAGTTAACGGGTTGTATTCATCAAAGCTTACATCTTTAATGGTGTAAGATCATTAAAACACCACAAATGAACTATAAAAAGTCCACCAGAAATCCCATCACCACCACTCTCATGACCGCCATTTAAATCCAAAGAGAGAAAGAGAGAGAGAGAGAGATTGGATCTTCGTTTTCTTCTCCTTCTCCTCCTTTCCTTCTCCTTCTCCTTTTCCTTCACCTTCTTCTTCCAGTAGCAGTGGTAGGGCATAGCTGTTGTCTCTCAGGTAGGGTAGTTGTTGTTCTCTTTTCTGTTGTGTAGGCATAGATGGGGTAGGCAACTAAAGCAGGACAGAACTACAGAGCTAACTAAGCAGTAGACACCTGAAGACCAAAGAGCACCTGAATCAAAAGCCAAGTCACTCGACGCGAAGGTGTTGGTAGTGGATCCATCTCTTCTTCATATCTGTCAAGTTGATCCTCCCTCATATCCTCCAGCAAGTCTCTCCCTGCTGGCTCCACCTGCACGCAGGAGTAGCAAGCGTGCATGTGTAGGCTGGTTCAAAAGGGAAGTGCGCGCTAGCACAGTACGGCCTAAATAAGCAGACGGAGGAGCAACGCATCAAGTTGTTTAAGCTAAGAAAGAGCAGAGCTTCAAGCACAGAGCGAAGTTGTGCGCCCAGGACCAAGACCGGAAAGTCTCGTTTTGATCTCCTTTAGCAATGATCAAGCTTTCCAACAAAGAAAGATCGTATTCGCCTTTTTAACTGAAGAAGCTCCTCCTTCTCCTCCCAAATGAATAAGTGGCATGAGTCGACAAACTTGGTCTAAGGTTTTTGTGTCCGTCAGCTGTTGTTGCACCATAGTTGGGTGTTGGTTTCGAAAAGGTGTGCTCCCCCCCCCTCTGAGTGTGAGGTTTTTTGGGTGGACACTTGTGTGGCGCCGTAATCTCACGATTGACCAATCGATTAAGAAAGGGACTCGGCCAACCATCTGTTCCTCTATTGTTGGTTTACTAGGGAGTTATGGAGCACAATTTTTGAAGTTTTTGGGGTATGTTGAACCTTTCCAAGAACGTGTGGGGATTTATTGGCGTCTTGGGATGGTGGGGCTTTCACCGGTATCAAGAGAGCTTTTTGGAATGAGTCTTTGTTGGCTATTGTTTGGGCAATTTGGTTGGGAAGAACTGATAGGATGTTTCGGAAGAAGAGGAAGCCTGTCGTGCTCGTCCTGCGAGAGGCTGGAGATTGGGTACTTAGTTGGGTGTCACTGGACGGGGAGGTCGAGCCTATCGATGAAATGGAATTGGTGGAGTGTGGGATGATTTCAGGGTTTCTGCCTGAGGGGATTTCACGTGATTTTCTAGCGTTAAGCTCTAGGTTCTCCCTAATGTTCAGGCTGTTTTGCCTTCTTGTTGCTCTACTTTGATGTCTTTTGTTTTCTCTTCGGTCCGCTGCTCTGAGCTATAGCTTCTAGTTGTCGGCACAAAATATTTTTCTTGTTCCGTTTGTCTCCTTTTTAGCATAATTGACTTTACAGATAAAACAAAAATAAATTAATAAAAATACAGCATATTATATTCAAAAGAAAATGTCGCAAATTAATTTTATCCCTCATGAAATGATCATCACTAGATTTTCCATATTGAGTTCAGTGAGAAATAAGAGAATGATTAAATTCAATATTTAACAGTCTCGAGTAAGATCCTTCCATCTGTAACAGGAACCTTGCAACTACAAACAGCATCCAATAGGCAATCTCTATTATGACATCTTTAATTCTGACTAGAGAACAATGTATAATTTTGTTGTTCCTTCTCATGATCGTTTCTATGCATAATTCTCTTTCCCTGAACGAGAAGTAGAGAGCGGTAAGTGTTGAGAATGAAAACTCTTAAATATCCTATACTTGATGCTCAATGTGCTTTTGTTTATAGCAGTGGTTTAGGTCCTCGTCAGTCAGCTTTGTACTTGGTTGATCCTTTATGTGAAGGAGTTTCTGTTACTTATTTCATATGGTTTAACATGGCTGATACAATAAGCCCCATCCAAGACTAAATAAAAGGGAAGTTTTGATGTGTATTGGATCGAGTTAGAGGAGTATTCCGGGTTTACACCTCTGATAAGATCAAGTATCTTCTTCTGGGAACACCAACCGTAATCAGAAAGGGAGAGGATTAATACCAGTCGGTGAGTGTAGTAGAAAAACTGACGACGCCAATGACGACTCTTTGGTATCTCCTTAGCGACCGGAAGAGAAAGACTAAGAAGCTGCTTCATTCGAGTTGTTATGATGAAGTATGAATAATCATAAGCATAGCCCTCTGCGAGCTGTTCATACCCGGTAAGCACTGCCTCTGGATTCTCAAGCAATCAGTACATTGTGTCTTGCTGGCAATGAGTCACATTTTCCTTTCAACTGAGTATAGTAGTCTCCAATTGACTTCTCCCCCTAACGTGCCTGACTAATCTTATCAATAAGGCTAAACACCATGACATAATCATGGTTCTGTGAATAAGCATTACTAATAGCCACACATAACTCCCTAGCTGAAGAAACATACATAAATGAGTTTGAAAGACATGGTTGCATAGAGTGTAACAACCATGTCATCACTTGCATATTGTCGAATCTCCGATGAACATATTTCTCATCCATAAGAGCCGGTTCGGGGATTGTTCCATCTACGTAGTACATACCCAAGTCTCCACTTAGAACCAAGAAACAACTCAGTCGATCTTGACCATGCCAGATAATTGGTCTCATTGTGCTTGACTGTGGCAAATTGGAGTCCATGAGACCCTTCCATACCACCACCCACACTGATTTTGATCTCTCATCCATTGCATAAAACAACAAACACAACAAACATTTTCATCGAAGAACAAACTAATCACCACAATTAGCACACTACCGCTAAACGGTGCAGCTACCTCCAGTCTCAAACAACTAAAAAAGGTCACATGACCTAGAACACTCAGCAATCAGCAACAAGAGTCATACGACTCTGTTTCACCACATATTCCCAGCAGACCATGGTGCTGAACCCATACCCGCAGGCAGTTAAAATGTCATGACTCTCTCCATACTATTCCAAATCACACGAGGCAAGTTTCATTGGATCCAAGAAGGAAAACCGGTTCAGACACCCAACATTTATTCCCAGATCAGCGGCATATGGCACAGGGGCACAGAAAACCATGAAACTGAACCTGCGGCTGATCTTCTTGGCATCAACAAAACCAAATAAAAAAGTACTGAAGCTAAAAACAGACATAGATTCTTACCCTGCAGGTGATTTCGACCCAAAACAGCCCTGGCTGGGTTCCTATCGCGACCCCAAACCTCAATAACAGTGCAAAAAATTAGATCTTAGGTTTACAAGCTAAATCCCTTTGAATCTCTCAAACCAAGCTCCAAAACTCTTAAGTTGCAGAATTAAAATTGTAGAGGAAGAGATTCCAATCACAACTATGTGGATTTTGCTTCCATATGAGGCCAACTGGTTGACCGTGATGATGTCACCATGACGTCAACACAGAAGATGATGAGGTCAGCACATGGACTTAATTTCGAGGATCTCTGCTCTAATACCAAGTTGAGTTAGAAGGTTTAATGGTGAGATTAGGGTTAGGAAGAGGAACAAGAATAAGAGAATGAAGAGGGATGGAGGAAATTAGGGTTGAGTGTTGTTGTAACGACTCAACCCGATATGATATTGTCCGATTCTGCCACACTAGGCTCCCCAGTTTTAAAACGTGTCATAATTGGAGGGGAAGGGACACTTATAGCCAAGGATCAGGACGGGTGTGCAACCAATGTGGGACTAAAGCATCCCATTAGGCCGGAACAGAGCATCTCATTAGGCGGAAACAAGGTCGCACCCCAGAGGCCTCTACCCCTCTGGATCCTCTCTACACCTCTCCCCCACATGATTGCAGAGTCGTCCTCAGCTCTGATACCAGTTGTAACGACCCAGAGCCGATATGATATTGTCCGGTTCTGTTAGACTAGGCTCCCCGGATTTAAAATGCGTCATATTTGGAAGGGAATGTTCTCACTTATAGATCAGGATCAAGACAAGTTTGCAACCAATGTGGCACTAAAGCATCCCATTAGGCGGGACCAAAGCATCCCATTAGGCGGCAAAAGGGTCACAAACCTGGGGCCTCTACCCCTCTCCGGAGCCTCTACTCCTCTCCCCTACTTGATTGCAAGGCCGTCCTAATGGGATGCTCCGGATAGGGTAGAGACCTAGTGTTTGTGACCCTTTTCCCACCTAATGGGATGCTCTTTTCCCGCCTAAGGGGATGCTTTAGTCCTACATTGGTTTGCAGACTCGTTCAGATCATGGGGTATAAGTTAGACTATTCCCTTCCATATATGACACGTTTTCAAATCGGGGAGTCTAGTGTGGCAGTACCAGAAATTATCATATCGGGTCATCTCTGGGTCGTGATAAATGGTATCAGAGACAAAGATGGCTCTGCAATCGTGTGGGGGAGAGGAGTAGAGGCTCCAGAGAGGGGTAGAGGCCTCAGGGTTGTGACCCTGCTCCCGCCTAATGGGATGCTTTAGTCACATATTGGTTACAAACTCATTCAGATCCTAGGCTATAAGTGAGCCCCTTCCCTTCTAGATAAAACGCGTTCTAAAACCAGGGAGCCTAGTGTGGCAGAACCGGACAATATCATATTGAGTCAGGTTGGGTCATTATAAATGGTATCAAAGCCTAGGGCGGCTTTGCAATCAAGTGGGGGAGAGGAGTAGAGGCCTCGAGGTTGTGACCATGTTCCCGCCTAATGGGATGCTATAGTCCCACATTGGTTGCACACTTGTCCAGATTCCGAGCTATAAGTGAGACCATTCCCTTCCCTATTTGACACATTTCAAAACCGGGGAGCCTAGTGTGGCAGAACCGGAAAATAAATTTTTTTTTTTGAGACGGTAACAAAATATATATTAGAAACAAAGGAAAAAAGTGGGAAACAACAAGCGTACCTTCACGGGTAGTAAGATACTACCAAAAGCAAAAGAAAAAAAAAAACTGAAACCCAACAAAGCTTCACAAAGCCTCACCCCCCAGGCCTCAGGGTACATGACCAACAACGAGAGAAGCCAAACCACAACCAGAGAACATCCTCCCGCTCACCCCTATATGCAGCAATCCTCCCATAATCTCAGCAAGTAGTTGGTCCCGTCGTTGAAAACCAAAGTCTTGTCCGTGTTCCAATTAACCACTATATCTCTGATATCTCTAATAATCAGCGAGAACGGCCTTGCTTTGCGAGTAAAAATTCTGCTATTTCTTTCCAGCCAAATTGCCCAGAACCCCGCGTGCGTACACCGTTAGCGACCACAACTCTTTCCTTGGGTTTTCGAGCATACTCTCTTTCCACATTTCCATCATTTGAATAGGCCACCGTGGCATGACCCAATCAATTTTGAAAATTTGAAACATCTTGCTCCAAATCGAGCGCGCAAAGGAGCAATGAAGAAGAATGTGGTCGACCGACTCCGTCCCCCTCATGCAGAGCAAACATTTGTTGATCGCCGGAATACTTCTTCTAATAAGTTGGTCCATCGTAAGAATTTTTCTTTTACCGACTAGCCATGAGAAGAATTTTATTTTTGGAGGCATTTTTATCTTCCAAAACCCGACCCATGAAGCACTTTCGGAGATCCCTCTTTCTCTCGCTTTAAGGTTGTTGTAAAAGGAATTGACAGTGAACCGGCCTTTAGTTGAATACTTCCACTCCCTTATATCTTCATGACCCGTGTTTGGGTTCATACCCCCCAAGACATTCATCAAATTCGAGTATTCTTCCTTCTCCCATTCCCATAGTCTGCACCTCAACTGAATATTCCATTCGAAAGAGTTTCTCGAAGTTTGAACAGCACTACAGACCATGGCCTCCTTAGATATTGCTAACCCGAAAATAGTAGGAAACCTTCTGTATAGCAGTTGGTCCTTCGCCCACACATCTTTCCATAGCTTTATTCGGCGGCCGTCACCCCATGTAAATTTAGTCCCCTCAAAGACATCCTAGGCACAGCCTTTGACAGCCTTCCACCATTCCGATCTGTGACTAGGATTTGAAATATCATCATCCGAAGCCCCGTATTTAGCAGCCGCGATCTGGCACCAGAGCTTATTTCTTTCCCCCTCCTCTCCCATCCGCACACCCACTTGGCTAGTAGAGCTTTATTTACTAGCCTCAAGTTTCTGATGCCAAGACAGCCTTGGTCTTTGGGCTTACAACACTCGTCCCATCTAACAAGGTGCACCTTCCGATCCCCCGCTCCTTCCCAAAGGAAGTCCCTTCCAATCTTTTCTAGTTTATGAATAACTATAGTCGGCGCCCACAAGAAAGACATCATAAAAACCAGAATGGAAGCGAAAGTTGATTTGATGAGAGTCAGCCTTCCGCCGTAGCTTAGCATTTTGCTCTTCCAAGTCACAAGTTTATCCTGAAATCTCTGCACCACCATGTCCCATAAGCGCACCCTCCTTCTCCCGAATCCCAACGGGATTCCTAAATAAGAAACGGGTAACATTGCAGTGGTACACCCAATCACAAAAGCCACCCGATCAGTGACCTCCGTGGGCATATTTATTCCAGACAGGGTAGATTTGTGAATGTTGATCCGCTGCCCCAAGACCGCTTCAAAGATCGTGAGTACATCCTTAGTCGCCGTAATTTCCTGTCGCCATTGTTACCATTGCAGAAGACTAAAGTATCGTTTGCATATTGGAGATGAGAGATATACGGGCCCGAGTCAGCAGTGGCAAGCCCCTTTATCAAACTTAAATCATCCGCCTTCATGAGTAATTTGTGAAGCGCCTCCCCTATACAGTTAAATAGCAATGGTGATATGGGGTCCCCCTGCTGCAGCCTTTGCTTGCTTCTGAAGTTTCCGTGAGGTGTTCCATTGATGAGAATCGAGAAGCAAGTCGACGCGTAGCATCCTCTCATCCACTTTCTCCACTTGCCTCTGAACCCCATCCTTTGCAACACATAGTCAAGGAAATCCCATTGCACCCTATCGTAAGCCTTTTCCATGTCCATCTTGAACACCCAACCTTTATCTTTCCACGTCTTGGCGGAGTGCAAAGTTTCAGAGGCGGCCACCACAATGTCCATAAGTTGCCTGCTAGGAATAAATGCCCCTTGGACAATGGAAATTAGGTGGTCGATAACGAGTTTTAGACGATTGGCGAGAACCTTAGAAATGATCTTGTACGCACTTCCAATTAGACTGATTGGAAGATAATCAGTAATATCGGTCACCCCTTCCACTTCGAGATCAAAGTAACAAAAGTAGAGTTCATGCATTTACTAATCTGTCCGTTCTCATGAAAGTTATGCATCATGGCCATGAAATCCATTCAGATAGTTGACTGGCAACTTTTGAAGAACTCCATGGTGAATCCATCCGGTCCAGGTGACTAATTGAATCCCGAACCTTTTAAGGCCCTTTTCACCTCTTCTTCATCGAAGCTCTTTCCAAATCGATAGCCTCATCCTCCGTTATGGTATTGAACATAACTCCGTCCATGCGTGGCCTGACGGTCGGGTCGTTGCTGAACTGATGCTGGAAAAATTTTGCTATTCTAGCGGGGATAATGACAGGGTTCTCAAACAGCGTCTGATTGATGGTAATAGAGGAAATATAGTTCCTTCTCCTTCTTCCGTTAGCTACCATATGGAAGAATCTATTATTCACATCTCCTTCTCTTAATCAATGCGCCTTAGATTTTTGGCGCCAGTCCTGTTCTTCATGCATGACGCTCCGGTTAAACTCTAGCTTAAGGGTCGTTCGGATGCCTTTCTCAAATTCCAACAACGCTGCCTCCTCTTTTGCCCTATCGATCACCGCAATTTCAGCCATAATCCTCTCACGGTTCTGTTTGTTCTTTTCCGAAGTTATTTATGTTCCACTCCTTAATCTTGTTTTTCAGGTTTTTGAGTTTGGTGGTAAACACAAAAGGTGGTGTTCCGGTTGTTCTATCATAATCCCACCAAGTCTGCATATGTTGCCTGAATTCGTCGTTCTGCAACCAGGAATTACAGAATCTGAAAGGGCCTGGCATCATTCCCTCCCTCCTATGCTACCCCGAAGATAGGATAATTGGTCTATGGTCGGAAGTAGTGGTAGAGCACATCGAAACCTTGGGTCCTGAACCACCTCAAGGAATTCTGTCTAGCACAAGAACCTGTCTAACTTGCATAACATCGGTTCATCCTGCCCATTGGACCACGTGAATCTCCCCCCAACATCCCAAGATCAAACATCGCCCCTTGTGTTATGCAATCCACAAACAAATCAGAAGCCGTAACATCGAGGTGCCCTTTCTTTTTATCCTCATTATTCTTTAGCGCATTGAAATCACCTCCAATGCACACCGGTGACTCCCATCTTCTTAACATCGCAGTTAGCTCAAAAAAGAAATCCTTCCTGGTCCTATTATCGTTTGGATCGTAGACGGTAATTGCGATCCACTTACCATTTCTGCGATCCTAAATATGAGCTGCGACCGAGAAGTTGCCCATCTCGGAGTCTATCAATTTATAGCAGTCCGCGTTCCAAGCTAGCAGAATTCCTCCCCTCGCTCCATCGGCTTCCATCGCAATCCATTCCCAATCAGAGCTCAGGAGTACCGTTTTGACTGTAGAAGCAGTAGTAACCCCCCATTTAGTTTCTTGCAACCCGATAACCTCAGGCCTTTGATTGGATATTATTGATTTAACCAGTGCCCTTTTATCTGATGAACCTAATCCTCGAACATTCCAACTTAGGAAAATCATTAAAAAATGACAAAGCATGACCACCCCTCCAAATTCTCTGCATCCTCGAACCACCCCTCATTAGGTTCCCCTATGTCTTTCCCCCTGTGAGCACCCAATCCGTTCCTTTCCTTTCCACTTTCCCTTCCTCGCTCTGGTGTAAAAAATCCCCCATTTTGATCTGATGCCCACCTTTGTTCTGATTTGACTCTTCTTGGCCTTAAGACTTTCTACCTTAGCTGACTGTTTCCCCTTTTCAATTAACTCTCCATATAACTTGAGAAGTCCACTCCAGTCAGCATGGTACGAGATCCCCAGGTCTTCACCTAAATTGAGCAATCTTTCGGCTTCCCTAGTAGTGTCTAAAGTTGCTGTATTGATACTATCATCGGTATCCTTCTCGTGAGCCATGGTTCCTCCTAACATCTGCTGATTTCCTCCCAGTTCCGTGCGACTGAGATCTGCAATCGGCAGTTGGGGTTCTCTCTACCAGTCGGTCCTGTAGCCTGGCCCAATACATAAACCCTGAAAACCCGAATCAGAAAATACATTAGAACGATCCCTGGATCTGGAAGGCCCAGGGTCAGTAGAATTGAAATGAAAACATTTAAGTTGGCCCATTGGGCCCATTGGATCTTCAGATCTATTGTCATTCCGGTCCATAAATTGCCTTATCGGTTCTAGTGGGAGCCCACAAGGCCCACCGAGCGTGTGGACGTTGTCCCGCTCGTGCGAAAGGCTGGCTGCTTCCTCTTGTCCTTTGGATTGACAGCTGGTGTGACATCTCGTTACAATACAGCAGTTCCCCTTTCCATTTAGTTCTGAAGTAATGAGATGATAAGTCCCATTTGCCTTTTTAGAAGCCGTCATTGGCTCAAGGTTCGATGATGCGCAAGAGTCTGTAACCCTTGGCGGGCACATGTCGCTCATATCACTTCTCTCAGCAGAAAGTTGCATGTCTCATCTACCTTTAACCTTTAACCTTTAAGGTGGAGTGCATCTCCTTCCCCTTTGTCCCTCCACGTGTCGCGATGTAACCATCTAGGGGCCGTTGATTTTTCATAGGTAGGCGATTAAGTACCTTTCCATCCCCATCCGAATTTAAGGAAGTAGACACAGAGGTCAGAGCAAGGGACGTGTGTCGATCAGCAGTCGCTTCTCTCTGGTTCTTCACCAACATATCCTCCTTGTCCTTTCCCACTTCAGAAAATCGATTGGCAGCTCCCAGGACGACGTGGTCCCTCCAAGCAAAGGTGTTAAGGTCGTTCCTCTCCAGCTCATCATGCCACGTCCTCTCCAACCTATGGGTCCCACGATCCAAGCATAGCGGGAACGGAGCGGCGCTCCCTTTTGGAGGAAGCCCGATCCGCAGGCCTTGGAGATGTGGGAGCTTCGTCCCATCCCCTCCCGGCATTTCCCCGTGAACCTCCCTCGCCTCGCAGAGAACATTGATGCAAGTACTCTCCACGTGCTCTATCTCACAGGCCCCTACCCAAATGGGAGTTATTACGCCGCCATATCTAACCGCTGCCCGTTTGTTCCTCTCCAGTTCACTCCACCACCGGAACCTGCTCCCATCAATGAGGACATCTCCCCACCGAGGTACGTCGGCAATATTGGGGGAGCAAATGACAATCCTCGCGAACCGGAAGTCCGTCATCAGAGCAGTACTAGGGTCAACGGCTATGAAAGTTCCACAGGCTCGACCAATACCGCTGAGCACCTCTGTGGTTCATAGGAAAGGCGGTAACCCATAAATACGTAGCCTAAAGCCGTCGTGTACATCTTTTTCGATGGTTGTGGAAAAGTTCTCCTCCTCCCATCTGTTGCATATGATGATATTACCTCCTCTCTCCGTCAGTCCATGGTTGACCAGCAGATCAATAGCCGCTGGAGCCGCAGTTGCAAACGCCACGAGGAATACTTTTTTTGTGTTTTTTGAAATTGTAAATGGTGTTTGAAAGCACTCCCCCAACATCTGTAATATATGGGCTTTAATGAAATCTTCTTTTACCACTAGGTTGTTGGTATTTATTATCATCCAGATATCGGGTAGGGTTGGAACGCCACAGTTGTGTCACTCAAATCTTCTGTTAGTAGCATATATACATTATACAATATCCTGCGTACATTGGGCCAATAGAAACAAAGGAAAAACAATTACAACTTAAGCACACTACACACACACATCCCAAATGATAGCTAGTTACACACCAAGCTAATCTACATTTATCCTAACAGATTGTACCCAAAATGGTCTTACAATCTAATACAATTTCCCTGACATTCGACACAAGTAACACAACATCTTCATGCAAGCAAATGGGGGAAAAAATTGAAAACTATAGATATCCCCAATCTCGCCCAGTCACACCAGCATTAGTATCTTGGATTCTCTTGATGCATCAATATGTGTTTCAGGCTTTCAGCTGATCTAATTGCCTTCTTCAATCTTTGATCCACAGCTTAGTCAACACCTGCTCAGCTAGATCAACTTGTGCAAGACAATATTGAGCACCTCAGCTTTATCCCCATGCCTTTAAAAACCATAACACTTATTCACCATAAATATGTACTTATTCACCATAACACTAATTCCTAAATAATGCCTAACTTAGCTCAAGGATCTTCAAGACAGAACAAGAGTCCAAAATAATATAAATTTATCTCAAATAATGTAATTGGCATATCTTAAACCGCTTCTAGACTGGAGTCACTAGACCATCCGTGAAAAATTACAAAGAAAGTCATAGCTGTCTCTTGAGAGCTTGGAACTATGATACCTAGACACGGATATGAACAAGAATCACAGTTATTAACATGGTGTTTGTGCTATTATATTCATAATATATTATGAGCACCGGGATACTGGACCTTGGACTAGCCAAGAATGCCGGTTCATAGTCAGATTGGTGCCACAGACTTGAGAACAAGATTGATCTATTATCATCAAAAAAATAAAAAAGCATTGATCACCTTTGATCTAACGGTGGTCAATAGTTTAGATGAATGGTGAATCGTTTCATCATTTCACTGTTAGATCGACAGTGAATAGAGTTTTTTATTTTTTTAATTTCTAAAAACCTTCTAGGGAGTGGTGAACCCTAGGCACCTGAAATCGCACCATGGACCAGTGTTGGGATGCTGGACTCGAGTCCAGTGTCCCTTTATCCATATATTTATCTTATATATGATATTGTACATCTATAGATTGTGATTCTTTACAAATTACAACATGCCCTCTATATTTTTCCATGACAAAAAGATTACGAAAATTGTTAGGAGTTTGGAAATAATATAAGAAATAGTTAAGCTGTCATACAAGTATCAACTACCAGTATTGGTATCCTATTGTGTCATATACGATACGCTAGGCACAATGCTATATAGAGGGGGATACAAGTATCATAGGCTACAAAAATTGCTCATTACAGTGATAACCCCTACAATACCCTTAATCATTTGTGCAACTCTAAACAGCAGTCCCCTAAGGATGACATCATCAACTTGTTTTATTTGTAGCATATGAAATTGGTCCAGCTGCTCTTCTTTGTGTTTAGAAATTGTTTTGACTAGGTTGACTGATTCGAACAAGCCTAAGTGCACTGTGTCATGGCTTATACATCATCAGCTTGTTGTTCATTGTGCACCAACTATTTCATGTTTTATAAACCATGTGTACCAACTATGTCCTATGCAAACAACTTGGATTGTCTGCATAAGCAAGAACGTTGAACAATGAAAAAAAATATATACATGTAGCAAAAGAAGTTGTAGTGAGACAAATTCTACCTAGTCAATTCCAAGTTTTACTTTTCCATCCCAAAATTTTAGCCTCCTTATTACTAGAGAGCTGACCCCAAATGTCACAAGCATGATGTTAAACTGAGAAGTACCCAAAACATAGCTGATCTTCTAGGTATCTTCCCATTTAAC
The DNA here is from genome assembly GCA_021018995.1 of Chloranthus sessilifolius. Classification (NCBI taxonomy): domain Eukaryota; kingdom Viridiplantae; phylum Streptophyta; class Magnoliopsida; order Chloranthales; family Chloranthaceae; genus Chloranthus; species Chloranthus sessilifolius. Next base: position 23,145,464 of record CM037588.1, read on the forward strand.
CCTCCATTAATATAAAATTATAATTGGTTGATGATACTCTTTGTCATACAGTGATTAAGAACAGAGATTACAAGTACAGCATGTCCTTGGAAGATACAAATCAATAGCCACACATCACCTCTAAAAACCAATGTCCTCAATGCAACTCTTGAACAATATGCCAATGAACTAACACGTTGCTGTAATTCAAAATGGTTCCACTCAACATAGGATCAAAAGATACAATTGATGTCCATTGAATCCCAAAAGACAAATTATTCAAGTAAGGTGGTGTCAAAGACGACGGTCATTAATGGTCTGTCATTTATCACTCTCATTTTGAAATTTGGGTATGCATGGGATTCAATGCATGCAAGTTGTACTTTATGTGATTATATGGTCCTAGAAATGTGCAACATAAAATATGTACACATTACGGACATGTACTACTATAACTTATTATATGCAGAGTGATATCTGAATCTCATTATTCATGATTGCAGCCATTTTGAGTACTAAATGGTGTTGAAACAGTACGAAATTGGTACTATTTGAAGGCTAATCAAGTCACTTTTGAAAAGAGCACAAGATTATGGGATTCTGGAAAATTGGGTAAGTAATGACTAAAATATGAACAGAGTGTAGATTTTTGCAAAAATCCACGTATTTTAGGATTAGAGCAATTATATATATATATATATATATATATATATATATATATATATATATATATATATATATATATATATATATATATATGAGTTTGCTCGCCGCACTTTCTAGCTTGGGATTGAATCCTCTATTTCATCTCTAGTTTCTCTTGGGCAGATCAGCTTGCTTTAAGTTACATTACACAGAAGCAAAAGAAGAATGCAAGAGGGAGGATCACCCATAGAAATGTTAAATACAGTAAAGTATCTTTATACATCCTCCCTCCTCACTCTGGCTTATGGGCAGTGAAGGACAAATATAAGAACAAATGATATTGATGAAAGTACCCTATCACTACCACATCTACCTACCTACAGTTCCTCCCAAAATCAGGCCAAATGCTTTATAAGCTCACTCTAAGCAAACGGTCTGATTCCCCATCCCAAACACGAAGCTAGTCAAAAAGTAGAATTCAAAGGGCACAGAAAAGAAATTTAGCATCTCTTGAATAATACTCCATGAGAAATATCTAGACCACAAAACTTCACTTGGAATTTAATAACAACCGCTATAAATCATACTAATGTTTCCTACATTTAACCATAGTTACCTGACGAGCAATTCACTTTGATTATCATATAATCAAGTTTGCTACACAGTACACACCAAGCGAAATCAAGAGTACCCTGAATTTGTTGCTAATAAATTTTGTTGTATCAATTCGTACATTCTGAGGGTTTGTGTGAATTGGTAACAATGCAATTCAAACTGTAAAAGCTAATGCAACACAATGCAATCTGCGAAAAAATCCATGGTTTTAAATAGAGCTAGTCTTAGTTGGATGGACCTGTGCACTACCCGCAGTACATGGGTATTCATTTCTACATATGTGGAGCGACCATCTTCATCAGCACCATAAAAGTGGTACACTTGGCCATCATCTAGATGGGGTTCAGTCCAAAAATTAGAATCATTTATGATCTCTCTCGGTCTCTCTACCATCTAGTCAAGAGGCAGTAAGTAAGAGATGTGAAATTAATGGTTAGAGCAGACATCAACAAAGGTCCAGATTAGATGAACAAGTGTTAGTCATATCCTCAGGTCAGATGAGTATGATGTATGGGCTGATGATGGCCTGCCACTTGAACAACTCAGATTTTTGAAGACGTATACCAGATGTACAATTTTGGTGACTCATGCACCACAAGTGGTCGTGAGTTCTAATAACGCTAGCAATCCTTTGTTTTAACAGACTCATAATAAACTGTGTAAATAACAGAAGCACATCAACAGTCAACACAAAGGCACAGTAAATGAAACTCTAATCCTCAGTTCTAAAAGACTCATAATAAACTGTGCAAATATCAGCAACCCATCAAGACACAAATGCAATACCTGACCAGCTTGTGAAGACATCAATGCAATAGATGCAGGAATGCTACGATCTCCTCTATTCCGCATTCTTGGAAGCGCGGCCTTGATCAAATGAAAAGTACCCATCACATTCACATCAATCATATACTTAACTGTCTCCAAGTCCTGTGAATCCAACTCTTGAGGCACAAAAACCCCCTGATTACAAATGAGTATGTCAACAGGACCCGCCTCGTCAAGTGCATGCACGACACTTTCAAAGTCTCTTACATCAGCGCTGAACACTGAAACATCAATGCCGGTGGCAAGACGGATGGAGTTTTGGGCTTCTTGGAGCCTTTCAGGGTTACGGGCAAGGATGGAAACCCTGGCACCCTGAGATGCGGCGAGGCGTGCAAGGGCAAGGCCAATGCCACTCGAGCCCCCCGTGATGAAGACGTGGCGGCCTTTGATGGGGATTTTGACAGAGCGAGGGCGGACAAGGAAGGATAACAGGATAATGAGAAAAAGTGGGATGAGAATGAGGAGGAGTAAGAGGAGGTTGGTGGAAGCCATTAATGGAGCTGAGCTGTAAACAAAGAGAGAAACAAAATTGGATCATAACTAATATTACAGGTAATTTTGTATTAATTTAAATTAACTAGTAAGAAACAGGCACAAGACATGGATAGGATCAAACAAAGCAAGAAAAGGTCAAAATTCAAAGAAATTCACAAATAAAATCTTTAAAAAGAAATAGTAAATTTTTGCAAGGAGTTAGTATCATATTCTTTACCAGTGCACCACAAGTAATTGGTATCGAGTTTAAACAGCTAATTCTGTAAACCTTTCAGGGAGGATTAGCTAATATATTATATTTCACTATATAACAGAAGAAAGAAGGGATACACTTTTTGCATATAAAATAAAATAAATATATAATTTCAGGAAATATTTGACAACTGAACGTTTCGAACTGCAAAAAATAAGAAAAAAAAAAAATAGAAAGAAAAAATAACAAAAAAGGGTGAGTAATATCTTTAGGAACGGGTGCATTCCTGTAATAGCAACTAAGAAGAAAGTAATAAGTGAAGTCATTCCTCTAATAGCAACATCTAAAAAATCTATTAAGATCATTAAGAATAGAGGGCAGTGTTGAGAAGTGATTTCTAAGTTGGTCTGGTGCAATGGGCAGAAATACAGGCTTTTCGCCTTAGATAATAGGTGGTGTGGCAGAGTTTACTACAGGCATCTCGTGGTATTGATTTAACCATGATTGAAGGTCCTCTAATTTGGGAATGTGGTCTGGTAAGAAACCCATTTGTTACGCGGTACCAGAGGAAAAAATAAAACAAGCCTGAAAAAAAAATAAAAATTAAATGGAATAAATATGACATAAATTTTATATTATACGACTATATTGATCTAAGTTGTCTATTCTAATAGTCAGCAAACGTTTATTGTGACTCAAGCTGTATCCAATTAAACGATCTGCAATAATCTAGATTTGGAGGGAAAAAGCTCATATCCAACAGATTAAGCTAAAGTAATTGATAGTGAAAATAAATGAATAAAAACCCTTAAAGATTAAAATTTAGGATAAAGAAATATAAAGAAAAATAAAGAATAAATATTGCTAAAAAATAAATCATAAAAGAATGATAACCCAATAAATAATGAAAGAAGTCCTTAAAAGGGGAAAAATAATATAAACAAATAAAGTCAATTCACCATATGAATATATTTAACCATCAATACAGAGCAAAAAATAATGAAAAATTTAAAAAACAAAAAAAGAAGAAGAAATTCTAGTGAGATGAAATTTAAAAACTCCAACCAACGGGGGTTGGCCCAATGGCCAAGGCCAAGAAGCGGAGGTCCTGAGTTCGAATCCCTCCCCGTGCTGGCCACCCAGAGGGATTTATCCCTACTTACCTGGTATGTGAGACGTGCAGATGCTGCACCTGCCGAGTACTCTAAGAGGCATGGATACCCCATCATCAAAGAAATATAAAATTTTATAAACTCATCTATCCTACTGTACTTGTAAATTAATAAATACTTAAAAGGGAAAAACCAATATAAGTAACTAGAATAATGAGCGAAAGCACTAAATTTTACGAAAATTAATTGATCAGATCTTGCTATTTTTGGTAAATTGGACATTTCACCATTTAAATCCCACTCCGTAGGTTAGGTTGAAGAACAAATTTACTCACTGGTAAGTGAAGTAGCAACTAAGATTAAAATAATAAATGATCACCTAATTTTAACAAAATGCATGCTACTATGCCTCACTTCAAAAGGGGCCAGATCTCATTATTCTTGCTAGAAATTGAATTTTTAGCCATCTAAATCCCACTCCATAAGTCAAATTGAAGAACAAACTCAATCAATTGGTGAGCAAAATAACAATTAAGATATAAATAATAATTATCAATTAATTTTAACGAAATAAATATGAATCACGATTAAAAATAAATTATGGAATTCAGTGGCTGGTGGGAAAATTCAGTCAATTTCCACCTACAGACCAAGCAAAAATCCCAAATTTCAGCGAAAAAATATGGTTCACGATTAAAAAATAAAATGCATAATTAATCAGCATTTTAATGATGGAAGCTCTCCGAAATAGATATATAACGATATAGATTAACAAAATAAACCAAACAATCGGATAAGGAAGAGAATGGCAAATGGAAATGCCTCTATTTTTTATTCAAAAAATAAAATAAAATAATCGAATATATTCAAAAATAATTAACAAAATCATACATATTTAACTGAATAAAAAGACAGAAATGCACTCACCAATTCGCTATTAAAAAATTTGGAGAGAGAAGCGGGTTAACTTTTGAGAGAAGAAGACTAGCGAGAAGGACCAAAAAACAGAAGGAATCTCAAGAACGCTCCGGTATTTGCAGCCGAAGATTCTTTCTTCTTTCTCCGCAGCCTAAAGCCTTCTAACAGCCAAGATTGTTTTGCTTCCTATCATCTGATCCGCTCACGACATGGTTTCTTCTCGTTAACGAGGAATTTTATTTTTTATCCTTGCAATCCAAATTTCACTCTTCGCAACTTGAATATTTCATGTAAAAATCGTTTTATTGTTTTGGATCAACCGATTGAAGTTTCTTTTCACGATAATTTTTTATCTAATGAATCTTGAGACCATAAATTTATCATTAAATGCTCAATTTTTTCTTTGATGTGACACACATGTCAATACCTCTTTATTCACGCTCACGAATTATTTAAGAGTGCCTACGTCCTAGACCCCTAAAAAAGCATTGAATTCTTTGGATCAGATGATGGAGATTTTTTTAATAAAGATCTTCCACAAAATAAATCTTGAGTGCATGACGCATCAATCTGATAATTGGTTTTTGATTTCCTATATCACCGATACCTAAAAAATGACTCTTCAATCATATAACACACATCATGCTCAAATGTGACTTTAGGGCCATTTTTTGGGGAATGGGGACACATGGAATCACAAACTGATCGTTTGATAGGTACTATGTGATCTTAAGATCCATTCTATGGACGATCAAGCTGAAAAACAATCAACCTCATCTGATCCACAGTAATCAACAGTCTTCAAGGGATCTGGGACGTGGGCGCTTCCAGAGAATGCATGAACGCGAACAGATGTACTCATAAACAGTGACGCTAATAAATGTAACCCAACCATCTAAGCCACTTAATTTGAAGGCTATGATCTAAAGATCATAAGTGAAAAGATTGGCACCAAGCATAATCTTTATCATATGACTCAATGCACTCCAAAGCCATTATTCGATTCAACAGTTGATTCTATTGAATCATATGATAGAGATTGAGCTTTGCACTACTCTTTTGCATCGTAGATTTGTAGATCATGGTCTTTCTATCAGACGGTTTAGATACAATCTCACCTCATAATCGTATTATTTATTTGCACTATAAAATCGTAACATCGCTCCATCTCCTCCGGCCAATATGCATTGACTGCTTTAAATCTGACAAAGGAGATTATTTTTTATCCTAATCTTTCACATGATGCATCTTCAGATAATGGGTATATCATTAGACAATTTTTTTGAATGAATTTTTTTATTTCATGTGCCACTTATTCCAAAAAATGACCTGTGATTTGTATTTGATCTTGATGTATGTCTCACGAGTTTAGAGTTACTGTTTAAGATATGTACCATGCGGAATAAAAAACTAACTATATGAGTGTATGCCCATGATCTCAAGACCCATATTCTAAAAATTCATGTCTCAAGACCCATCTCAAGAATAGTGCCATAGGAAAATAATTTTACACAATACAGCCAAACAGCTGAAAAAAATAAAATCAAACTATTGTAAAATTTTAAAAATAAAACTTTCCATGAATTCTTTTTTTTACAAGCCCATGTAAAAGAAAAAAAAAACCACTTCCAGGAGTTTTATCAAACAAGGCCTAGATGTTTCAGTATTAATTCCACTGGCACACATCCTAAAATTATATAATAAGTTATTGGGTCACTTTAGATATTTAAAGTCACATCAGCATTGATTGTATGATAAGTGGGTCATGATTTCAAATTTTAGTATGGTGAAGATTTTGAAGCAGAAAATCCCCACCGTCTGATTTAATGGTGGAATCCTGTAGAGATATGGTCTCAGTATCAAATACCGTTACTCTTCTGTAGCTATTTATATTTATTTGTTTGCACAGGTGACGGTACAAAATTCTAATTTGAGAAGCTTTTATTTTCTAATTCAAAGATTATTTTTATAAGGAAAATTAAAAACGGTGAACTGGTTGTTTAAGTTTTGATGAAAGTGTGCACATAGCTTATATGGCGCAACGTGATTGGCTGATATTTAAACCCAATTAATATTAAGTTTGGTTGAGGTATGGCCCATTGACCCATTGGCACCCCTACCTTTAAAGAGGTACAGCTAATTTGAAATGCTTTTGGAAGAGATAAACATTTTAGAGAGAGATCCCTATTACAGACTTTTCCTTACTTTATTAAATTGGAAGCTCTAAAATTATTTAAAGGTAGGGGATGTTTTGGTCGTAAAGGGGCAAATTTCATATTAAGCAACGACTGATCTTTGTGGAGTTAAAAGTTGTTAATTAATGATTTAGTGCTTCTTCATAATAATCAGATGCAACTCATTGAACAAAAGGTTTAGAATTTCATGTCAATAAATAAGATTTAAATTGGGGTTAGATTAACTTAGGTGTGAATAGGGTGGTCAACAGGTCAGGTTGGGCTTGAAACATCCGACCCAAGGTTTCGGGTCAGGTTCGGTTTGATCAAACAACAAATTGCGTGACCTAACCCGATAGTTTATATATAATTTTGTAGACACCTAATTCTAACCTGTCGATTTAACTCAGTGCGAAATTTCTAGTTATTTAGGATCCTTTGTACAAATGGTTGCATTGGGAAGCATATAGTGGTTCCATATGGAAAACCATAAAGGTTAAAGGCAAAATCCTATGATTTATGCTTTTAGAGGCAAATTTACACCCTTTAAAAATATCTATTTTTAATCTGGCAGCTGCAGAGACTCTTACGCTCATCAGGATACGAAGGGTGAGAGAATGTCTGTGTCGCACCCTTGTGAGCGCAAGGATGACATCCTCCCACCCATTGAACATTACTATCTGCGCACTGACAACACAGGATGGTGTTCCTTGTGCGGGTCGAAGATACCTTCTTCTTTATAAAACCCCTCCACCTCACCATTAGAGGACCCTTTTTTTGAGCTTGAGCTGAAACATTAGGTACTCTTAAGTATGTGAAAGGTTCCCTAATCTATCATTATTAAGCTTAGATCAGTTTGTCAAATGCCCTTAAGCTAATTCCAACAATGGAGAATCTTTGAAGTTTGAAAGAAGATGAAGGTCACGTGTCAAGGCTTCTAGAATATTAAGTTTCTTTGTAGGTCACGTGTCAAGGCTTCTAGAATATAAAGTTTCTTTGTAGGTCACTAACCTTCAAAACTTACAAGATTTGGGCTAAGATTATCAAGTGACAACACGAGAGCAATAAAAAAATTTGAATATCTCTCTTATCTCTATTTTTTTCATTTGATTTTCATTCCACTCTCAAGTCAATAGCTCATCATTTGCTTTCTTCCTTTTTTTGTTCGTTTAATGCACCATTCGATGATGAGGATAAGGATGGAACTTAGATTCCAAAGCGTCGAGTCACGTTAGGTGACCTGTGATTAATCTGACGCATTGGGTTCTGACTCCACGATCACCCTTGAAAGCAATACCTCATTTCTATTAGAACTGACAAGTGAGCTCGCTCTTTAATATAGTCACATTTTTCCTTACACCAATAGAGCACTCTACACGGTCTCTAATCGGATTGGCAAAGTAGTGCATTTGGCATTAGACGTTAAACCCGATTCATCTTCTCATATCCATCGTAGTTCGTTTCTTTGTTGTTTTGCTTCTCTTATTAATTGTTTTACAGGGAGGAAGGTGGCCATCGTAGAGACCGATCTTTCTCGGGTGGAGTAAGTCGTTCCCAATTCCTAAGCAGAGTCCTTATTCTTATCTCTAGGTAATTCCTAAACGGAGTCCTCATTCGAATCTCTAGGTAAGGCAGACCGCTGTAATTTTTTTTTGTTCGATAATAAAACATGCCCTCTAAATTTGGGTGACGACTCCAACATTTACTTTGGTTTCTTGGCTTCCATAGTCTTAGCAAGTCAAGCTAGCCCGGTCTTGTGGTCGTGGGATAGTTTACGGGTCTATAGAATGGCTACTCAATCGAGCAACCCCCAAACTCCAACTAAAGGTTGGTCATAAAGAAAGAGATAAAAAGATGGCAAAATAGAAAAAATAAATTTAATTTTATTTTTCTTGATTGATACAAAGGAGCTAGAGTTCTCTTTTTATAATACACTAAGTAGTGAGAATGTGGGTTAGTACATACATGGGTAAGTAGATAAGTGGATAGTTATTTAGAAGTGTGAATGAATATAGGTAAGTAGATAGTTATCTAGAAGTAAGAATGAACATGAGTAAGTGAATAATTTTCTAGAAGTGAGAATAAAGGGTAAGTGGATAGTTATCTAAAAGTGGGAATGAATATGGGTAAATGGATAATTATCTAGAAGTGAGAATGATATGGTGTTGAGCGTTATTACCTCCCCTCAAGATAATAGGCATTCTTTGATCATCAGCTTGTCTTGGAGATAAGCAAATCGAGGAGCGGAGAGGGGTTTGGTGAATATATCCGTAATCTGATCAATGGATGAGATGTGGAAGACTTGAAGCTCATTGTTAGTGACCTTTTCGCGGATAAAGTGATAATCAACCTCAATATGCTTACTGCGAGCGTGTAATACTAGATGGGAGGCCAAAGCTATTGCAGAAATGTTGTCACACCAGATGATTGGTTTCGATCGTTTAACAATGTGAAGATCCTGAAGTAGTTGTTTTAGCTATGACACCTCAGCTGCAATATGGGCCAATGCACGGTATTCAGCCTCGTTTGATGAATGGGCAACAGTAGGTTGCTTCTTTGCACACCACGAAATAATATTTGGTCCTAAGAAGAGGTAAAATCTGGTGGTAGACCATCGATCAATAATGTTATCGGCCTAATGGGCATCTGAGTAGACTAGAACATCCAAAGATCCAGGTGTGAAAGTTAAGCTATGGTTGATTGTACCTTTGATAAATCGTAGTATGCAACTGTGGATTTTTATCAAACCCGTCGTGACAATGCGCTCTCGTGAAAAGATATAGAGTCGCCACCCGGAGCTTTCGGTGTCCTGAGAAACCCAAATCAATATTAAATGCACCGAAGTGCCAAATATGGCTCTAATTCACCGATTTACGCTAAAGACTCTTGGGTAGGGGCTTCGGTTATCGATCAGAAAGGTGCTAGGCACCCGATCAACTCGCTCGTAAGCGGTCTCTACTATGACTGTATGGATATATATATATATATATATATATATATATATATATATATATATATATATATATATATATATATATATATATATATAAAGAGCGGCACTTCTCGTGAGAGCGTCTTTAATGAGCTTCCGAAAGCAAACGGGTGTAGGAATGAGTTTGAATCTCTAAGGCAAGGGGCTAGATCTAGCTAAATCTCAAGGATGGATGGTGTAGAATGAGATGCTAAGGATGAAACTCAATTATGAAATTATATGGGTTTAGTGGAGGCAAATGGGAAGGGAGCTCATTAGAATTTTCTCTCTTTGAAAACTTTCAAGTCCTAAACAACGGGGGGGGGGGGGGGGTGACTCTCTATTTATAGAGGGAGAGGTGATTAGTGAAGGGTTAAGTCACTAATGGGTTTAGGTAATGGGCAATCTAAGGTTTTTAGGGTTTTCTAGAGCTTAGAGAATAGGGATTTGAGTTTCCTGGTAGATGATTGGGTGGTGACTTGAATGGCAAAAGGGTGATAACTTAAGCTAATAGGGTCACTAGGGTAATAAATAAATACACCCCAGACTTTGGGATGGTCCATAAGTTAAACCCCCAATGTCAATTTTGGCCATTTTTTGAAGAAAAATCAGGCCCAAACTGCTGAAAGTTGAAGACCCGCAGGGGCCCAACCCGGTTTGCAATTTTTTGTACAAATCCACGATCTTCATTTCACCATAACTTTTGATGTACAACTCTGAATTGGGTGATTTTTATCTCGTTGAAAAGCTGAAAAACTCTATTTTCCAATAGTATAGGCCTTAAGTTTGGCAACTATTTATAAAAACTTTGGCACTCCTCTTTTCATCAGCTATTTTGATTAGTTCAAAACTGACTCTATAGGTTTGATTTTGCAATTTCGTACACAAATCCGCGATCTTCATTTCGTCATAACTTTTGATGTATAACTCCAAATTAGGCAATTCTTAGTTCGTTGGAAACCTGAAAAACTCTACTTTCAAATTATGTAGGCCATAGGTTAGACAACTATCTATAAAAATATTGGCACTCCTCTTTCAAACCGCTATTCAGGAAGGTTCGAATCGGGCGCGAGAAGGGTTCTAATAGGTCTGAGAAGGCTATGATTGATTCCTAAGGGTTTAGGATGATTCCTAAGGGTTTTGGGATGATTCCTAAGGGTTTGAAAAATGCTTTCAGAAGCTCGGGGGTACGCCTTTCTTGAAATATATTTCGATCAAGCCTTGGGCCAAATTTGGGTGTCTACACGTAGAATCCTATTGACCTCACAAAAATGCTTATTAAGTGGCTTATGTATATGTTGACACACTTTATTGACCGTAAAAGAGAGATTTGGGTGAGTAATTATAAGGTACTGTAGAGCCCCAACTAAGTAGCGATACAATGTGACATCAGAGAATTCTATGTCTCCATTCGGGTAGATGAATGGTTTTGCGGAGAGTGGGTTTTTGTATGACTTGCAATCAGTCATGGAGGCACAAGCTAGGATTTCATGAGCATATTTGGTTTGGATAAGGTTAACTGATGTTGCAATTTTTATAACTTCAATACCCAGAAAATAGTTGAGAAGACCTAAATCTTTGATACAAAATCGCTGACAAGAGTGCGCACAAATTTTGTGGTGTTTGTGTTGTCGCTGTCAGTGATCAAAATATCATCCACATACACGAGTACAACGGTGATGCGACATGCATTGTGTTGCACGAATAAGGAGTTATCGGCATCACTAGATTGGAAGCCTTGAGCAACTAAATTTTGTGACAACATCGAAAACCAAGCACGCAGAGCTTGTTTCAAGCCGTAAATGGCTTTGCGGAGCTCGCAAACATGCTTCGAAAAGGAGGGATCCTTAAATCAAAGTGGTTGAAACGCGTAAATGTCATCATCTAAATGTCCATGAAGAAAAGCATTAGACACATCTAATTGTCTAATTGTCCAATTATAATGGATAGTCATTGAAATTATAACACGAATTATTGGATGTTTGGTAACAAGGCTAAATGTTTTTGTGTAATCAAGTCCATATTCTTGATCATAGCCTTTGGCGATGAGTCGTGCTTTGTGTCGCGCTATGGTACTATCTGCATCAGTTTTAATTTTAAAGATTCATTTGCACCCAATATAATTTTTCTGTTGCGAGGCATTGGCACTAGTGTCTATGTGCCCTGTTGAAGGAGGGCATTGAATTCATCAGACATGACAGATCGCCATGCGGGAAGTTTAGAGGCCTAAAGATAAGTTCACGGTTCATGAAGAGTAGGAGAGGATAGGATATGAAGAGAAATGATATGTTTCCTCTTAAACACTCCTTGTTTGGATCGGGTTTGCATTGGATGAGTATTGTTGGTTGTAAGGATAGAATGAGAATGTTGATCAGGGAATGTACTAATAGAGGACGAGATGGGGGTAGTGTTGGTACGTGCTTTTTCTGGGTTCCTTTCGGTCCCTGGAATTAGTGGCCCAATTCAGTCCCAAATGAACTTTGGTGATGGGTGGTGGAGTGATTATTTAAAAAATAATAAGTGTTAAAATTAAATAGGTAAATTCGTGACAAAAATACCTGATTCGTTGCGATCGCCAGCTATAGATATTTATCGATGCTGCAAGACGTCATTGATCACGCTTGTGAGGAGGTGAGGGTTCCTTCTTTACTGAATCATCGGCCTGCCGATGTCAGCAGCACTGGGTCGTTCGGCTGTCTAGATAACCTATTCTCCTTTTGTTGCAATGATTAATTAAGTTAAGTTTCTTCATTCTACTGGGAGTCTAATTATGCGTAGGACTCCTAGTACTATCCTAACTCTAACTATCCTTTTGGTCTTTTGCTTTTAGTTTGAGTAACTCTCTTAATTATATTTGACGAATCTGAATTTCCTAATGCTGTTATGAGTCTAGTTATTCCTAATGTCTTACTTCTATTAGAATCCAATTATTTTAAGTGTTCTAATTCTATTAGGTGTTTAATTAATTTCAAGTATCCTAATTCTATTAGGAGTCTAGTTAATCGTGAGATACCTAGTACTACTTTAGCTTTAGCTATTTTTTTGGTCTTTCTATTTTTTAATCCTAGTCTAATTAACTTTCCTAGTTCTACTAAAAGTCTAATTAATATCCTAATCTAATTGAGTCTCTTAATCCTACTAGGAGTTTAATTAATTTAAGTGTCTTAATCTTATTAGAAATCTAGTCAATTGAGTCTCCTAATACTATTAGGAGTGCAAATATGTTAATTCTACAGAGACTAATTAGGAATATACTAATTCTGTTGAAACTCTAATTTAAAAAATACTAATTTTATTAAAAATTGTAATAAAAAATATATACTGATTTTACTGAACATCTAAAAAAAAGGAGTTTTGGCCCGCTATGCTAAGGAGGATCGGCCCCATTCCTGGGTATCCTCCGTAAGCTCCCTTAGGCAAATCAGGTGGCTAAGATTAAAGTAAAGTGAATTTGCATTGTAAGATGATATTTTTGGATTGAAAAGACAATAATTTTTTAATTATAATTATGGATTAATAAATCGGGATTTAAAATCTAAAACTATGAGGAATCAATAAATTAGGACTAGAATCTAAAATTTAAAGACTGAGATCGGGACCGAAATCAGAAAAATCAGACCGTATGATTAAGGACTAGTTCTAGGGATTAAGAACTAGAACCAGAGATTAATGATAGGACCGAAACTTGAGATTTCGGGGTAAAAGTAGAATTTAAAGTAAGGCAGATTTTAATGATCAGATCAAAAACTGGTTCCAGAAACTAAGAGCTGGAGCCAGGTATTGAAATTATGGATTAAAAAAAAGGTGCTACTGCCTAAGAGTGAAAATTAAAACTAATAGTTAAAATCTAAGATCTAAGAACTAGAACTAAGAACTGAAAATTAAAAACTAGAAGGAAAATTATACCAAAGGAATGGGCTGTAGAGAGGAATCTCGAAATCTTAAGCTTGAAGGCAAGGAACTCAAAACTCGGATCTCAAAGTCGTTGTTGTTCTCCTTTTCTTTCCTTTTGGGTCGTGGTAAGGGGATCAATTTATAGGTATTTTACTAATTACGTGCCTTGTGGGGTGCGTGTAATTAGTCGGTCAACTTCAATTACATGCCCTATCCGTTAATTGAGTTGTGTGCCCTATATCAGGCGCTTAACCACTTTGAGTTAGTGACCGACTCAATAGGTGACCTGCTGACTTGCTCAGCTAGGGTGTCTCAGTCCTAGTCTGATTAGACTAATTGCATGCCCAATTTGGAACACATAATCCGATTGAACGTTGTACTAAGTATATTTAATCATGGAGTTTTGGTGGTCTTAGGAGTTAGAGACCAGGTCTGAAATAGACCAATTGAGCGTCGGTGGTTAGACGCTCAATCCGATTGCGCGCACTTGTTAGAGCATGTGATCGGGTCTCAAAGCGGTCGAAAGGAGGGGAAGTTTGGTCTGAGGGGGACTGATTGAGCGCTAGTGGTGTGGTGCTCAATCGCATTGCGCGTATGGTTCATTGCGCGTAATTTAGGATTGTCCCGGGTCTGGGTCGAGTCCAAGGCGGAAGGCTATTGTTTTAGCCTGCGTTTTGGCTACATATTATTTTCATATAGTCCCCGCCCCAAGGGTTATGGGATCTGAACCACTGAGCTATTATTTCAGTCTGCGTGTCCAGCCATAGACTATTATTTCAGTATATGGTCCCTACCTTTATGAGATCTGAGCTACAAAGCTATTGTTTCAGCCTGTGTTCAGTCATATACTATTATTTCAGTATATGGTTCCCATATTAGGATTTCAAAATCCTCGGAGAAGGTAAGTCATTTATGAAGAGTCACAGTCGAAGTCAAAGGTTGATCGAACAAACTTTTATACTCCGAGAGGGCAAAATGGAGATGTCTACAGATGCTCCTCTTTGGCGCGCTCTTGCGAAGTAAGAGCGCACTGAAGAAGTAGACACCCCTCTCCTGAGGGTGCCTTCTCATTCTTCTTGAGAAATCATAAATGTGAATTGGGGATGCTGACATGACATGCTTGACTTTCTTATCTATTAGCACAAGCTAAAATGGAGCATTCGGGGGCCCAGTGGTAGCTGTCGAAAGGCGTATTCCTGACCGTAGTTGCGGGAGGGCATCCTGCCATGTATCAGGACGTGATGCGAATAACAGTCAATGAGGGAAGTCTGCGTATCCTAATCTGCAGGTGCAAAGGGCATCCCGTCGCATGGCACGACCTGCTGCGAGTGACAGTCAAATGGAAAGAAGAATCATCATATCCTAATTTGTGGGTGCAAGGGGCATCCCGCCGCATGTTAGGACCTGCTGCAAGGGGTAGTCAAACAGAGGGAAATGATGCAGTCGAGGTACCAAGGGGTGTCATATGAATGTCCATAGACAAGTCCAGAGACCGATAATAAAATAAAATGTCATGTAATGGCGAAGGCTTTCATAAATCATGTCAGACCGGTCGTGTCATTGCTCACACCAATGGCGTATCAGGTGTCCCTTTCCAGTGGACTTTTGTAATTTCTCAAAGTTGAATATATTCATTGTTCGGTTTCCTAGGGGAATGAACAGATTGGGGAAATAAGTAAATTTTGACTGATAGGAGTCTATGTATCTATTTTTATTTATTCATTAATCTTTTTGGAAATATTTGTTTTTTTTTTTAATTTTTTGAAAGTTTAGGAATTTAACTTAAGATCAATTTTGATGATAAAACTACAAAAAATGCGGCTTTCAAGACGTCGCTGAGCAGATCTATTGGTACGGGATTTGTGGACCAGACCATTTGCATGGTTGTCAAGACGACACTTGGTATGTCAGATGCTTCGTCTAGCCTTCTCGACGAATACTGATGATGGTCACTTATGGGAGGACTACAGTGATTCGCGAGTCGAGAGAGATGAGTTTTGAAAATATTTGACTTAATCATAGCTAACTATATTTTATAAAGAATATCAAGTAATTGAAAAGGGGTGATACTCACCTGATCTAGGCGGAAGGCCCTTGCATTTCTTGTGATGGGATTCGATTGGCTGTCGTAGTGATGTCGCGATGGGACATTAGAGGGTTCCCTCTCTGTTCTTCACTTCTGCTGTAACGAGACCTGACGGTCGTCAATGTGAGGAAGGGTCCTGGGAAGATGAAATTAGTGGTGAGACGTGGTGATTCTCCCCTTATCGTAGGGTGGTGAGGTGAGTCCTGCTGGTTGTAGGCGTGGTGGGACATAGGGGGACTCTGGTGAGATGTCCGTGCTGAGACGGGATGTGGCAGCTTGTCAGAGAGATTTCTCCATCCTTATGTTTCTGTTGTAATGGCTTCTAGTGACTGTTGCGTGGTGAAGCGTTTGGGGATTAGGCTCCCTGCTTACGCGATGGGACATGGTCGAGCCTTCCTTTCTTGATTGCGTATCGTGACGGGGTGTGTTCGAGTGTTTTGGGTAATAGTGCCGCGAGAGAACGGGTTTGCACGATGCTTGAGTTGTGGTGGCGTTACGATGGGACATGCACGACATCATCGATTCCTTAATTACTCCAATTTCATGATACGACAATGATGGTATTTCTTTCTTTGGTAGATCTTGGGTTATATGAGATCACGCTGTGGTTGTATCGCGATGGGACGTGTTTATGAGCGTGCGGTGAAGGGTTAGTCTAGTGACTCCTTGGCTGTCGTGATGGGGCAATGATGAGGTTTTGGGATCGTGACAGTACTTGTCCTCGGTCTTGGTGATATGGTAAGATTCATCGTCACGGTAAGGTATGGTCGATTTATGTTGATATGTCCGGTTGTGATGGGACATGAAGATGATCAGTGTCTCTTTCTTTCTCTTTTTTTTTTTGAATAGCTTGGGAAGTAACGCGATGGGATGGAAGCGATGGAGGGATTCTTATCGTAATGGGACGTGAAAGTTATCAATGGGGGTAATTTGGCTGCGATGGGGCTTTTGGGAGAATATCTCGTCTCTGGTCAGTCCGTGACGAGTTAAGGGGATTAAGAGTACGTCATATTGCGACGGGGTATGCTTATTTTGTCGATGGCATACGCTGTAGTTGAGGACTACACGCCTTATTCAAGGCATTGAATTGATTTGCGCGCCCATTTGGCAGCGTGTGATTTAGGGCTTAAGGTGTCAATTACGCGTTTGGGTTCGTGCACGTATTGTATTTGCGCGCATCTAGAATCGCACATGATCGAAAGGTCTCCGGGTTGGTAAAGTGGCAGTGTTCGGTCGTCAATCTGGAATTCGTGCGTGGGTACTAGTGTGTAATCCAATTAAGCGACTAGGTGATAGTGTGTAATTGGAGCGTCGCCGGGTCACTGTGCGAGTGACCTTCGGATTCCACATTTTTTCTAATGCGGGCAATGTGATTAAGCATCTTGTATTGGGCGCGTGACTAGAAAGTCACGCCGAGGGTGCGAACAAAAGTTTTATTATGCCCTTGTGTTAGTGCGCGTGATTTGGTTTCCGCGCAGACTTCTTGGCGCGTGACCTAATTGCGCGCCGGGATCCGGGCGTGCGATTGAGTCCGTACTATATATAAGCAAAGGGATTTTCATTTTATTTGTATCCTTCAATTTAGTCTTGATTTCTTACCTTATCTGATTTCTTTACACTCGAGTATCTGTGTTTCTACGATATTGCGTGATCCAATCGTCCGTTCGTGATGTCGTTTCTTCCGATGTTCATCGTTTCGCGCGTTCTTCGACTTAAGGTGGTGCTTGAGGATGGCATAATTCTGAGGATGGGCGGTATTGAGAAAGAAGAGGTTAGCCTTCACATTGATCCCTTTTAGGGAGCAGTGAAGGCTTGAGGAGGCGGCGGCGGAGGAGGTGAAGATGGTGGAAGAAGAGGTGTTACAAGTGGAGGGATGCGTTCCCCAACCAATCCTCCCTGAAGCCTCCGATTGGATGCTCCAAGTCGGGTATTGCTCTTTGCTTGGTCCCCGTCTTAGATTTAGTTTTTATTTTGGGTTGTAGATTAGGCATTTCAGTTTTCGTTTTGGGTTATAATTCAAGAGGTATGCCTCCGGTGACACTTGTAAAAAAAATCTTTGTTAAATGAATGAAGCGATGTTTATTGTATTTGTTTTTTGGTGAATTGGCATTATTTAATTTTTGGGCTTGAGAAGTCTTATTTTTGTCATGATGAGGGCATGAGTCTCATGTTTAGAGTTTAAAATTTATTTTGGTCTTATGTTTGGATACTTGTTAGAAATGTGCGAATTTGGAGTTTGATTTTTAGGACTTTTAGATGAGTGTTAGATGCTTAGATCTCATTGGTCTATCTACTTCAAAGTGAATTTGTGTTTCTTGTGGGGTGAGTGTTTCGCATTGGTTGGTTGATTCATATTTGTCGTGGATTGTAGCCTTTTAAGGGGGGCATGTGTCTGGCTTTGGATTGAATCAAATGGAGGGTGCTCATAAATGTGGCACTTGTCATCGTGTGGTGAAAGGGGTATAAGTTTATAAATAGGGGCTAGGGGTCTAGTTTTTTTATTTATTTTGCATCTCATTGAAGATTAAGAGGTTTAGGGGCATTTTTTTTCATTTTTCTTCTTGTGGTTTGTTCTTGTTTTTGTTAATGCCTTTTCTTCCTATTTACTTCATATCCCAGGTACTGGACCCTAAGGAAATTATAATTATTATTTTTTGGAATGGATGGAATTGGGAATGCAAGGTAGCAGTCGAATTGCTACCATGCTAAGGGAAGAGATGAAAGAGAAGAAGGCAGCGGGAAGAAAACCAAGGAAAAGTGTTGGGTCAGAGTTCTCGTGACCGACACCAACTGCTCCTTGGTAGGCTCTGTGGATTGATTTTTTTGTTAGCCCTCCTTGTTATGCCTTCTAGGGTTGTCTTCCATATGTGGATCCCGCAGATCCTGGGTGGCTTTCCGTGAGCCACTCTTTCTTTCCTGCCAGCTCAGGAGGGGAAGATAGGATTCTTGTTGGAATTTCTTTAGGATGTGCTTCTTCTGCAAGCCTCTCCAGGATCTCTTCTTTTTCAATAGATCCGAATTCGGGCATGGCTTGAAGGTGCTGATTTTGGATTGGTTATTTTTGACTGTGTATTCAGAGGGTATGCCCTCGGTGTATTTTGTAATAGTTTTATTTATTTATGAAGTGGAGGAAATTTATGATTATTCATATTTTTGCACAATTTTGGATCAGTTTTAGTTTTAGTTAGCTCACTTTGTTTGGGCGTATTGTTATTTATTTATTTTTAGTTTGGTTTGATTTGGTTTTTTTGTTTGTTTTTGGGTGTGTTGGGAACATTTTTTTTTGCGTCTTTGGAGTGCATATTTTTCTAAGTTTGAAGTGTTTTTTTTTTTAAACTCGTCTTTAGCAAGGGTGTAGTTTAGGGTCAGTAACTAGTGTTTAAAATGCCCTTATTTTAGCCTTTAAATCTGCTATTCTGGGTATACAATTTTGTGTTTCACCTAAGGAATTATGCGCTTAACACCGGGCGCATAACTAAATTAAGCGTCGTCATAGTCGCGCGCGTTTATGGGATTTAGAGAATCATTACGCGTTGGTAAGATGTTGTGTAATAAAATTACATGCGTGTTCCAGGACACGGGATTGAGGTGGCACCTGGTCACTGTGCAGGTGACCTTTGGGATTTACGCCCCACGATTCTGGCGTATGATATGGTTACGCATTTGGTCTGTGGCGTGCAATCAAGGCGTTAGGCTATTTTGAGCGGGCGACGATTTGTTTATGCACTCAAAGAAGGGCGTGTAATGGGGATTAAGCGAGAGTCTTTTGGTGCGCAATGAAATTGTGCACCCTAAGCAAAGTGCGTGATCTAACTGCGCTCTATATTTACCTAGAAAGTGTTCATTCTTCCCGTGCTGTCCATTTTTTTCTTTGATTCTCTATTTCCTTGTCTTCTTGTGCTCTAATTTTTGAGTTTTCGTGATATCTTAGGATCCGTTCGTCCGTTTTAGGCGTCGTTTCTTGCGTTCTTTCCAGTTTCTCAAATTCTTTCTTCTAGGATGGAGTTTGAGGGTAGTGGTAGACCCAACTTCACCACCTCCGAGTTGGAGGAGTTGATGATGGGGGAGATAGGTGAGACTTCCGAGGCTCGAGCTGACGCTGGTGCCTTGGGAGAGAATGTTGGGGTGGTAACGAGAGGAGAGGTACCCAAGGGTGTTGAGATGGTGGTCAAGGGGGAGGTATATGAGGGTGAGGAGATGGTGGTCAGGGGGGAGGTATATGAGGGTGAGGGTGCTGAGGATCAGGGCGCTGAGGATCAAGACAGGAGGCGCATCCCATTGGAGGAGTTCTTTGTGCGAGACCAGGTAGGTACCCGTGAGCAAGAGTCCCTTTACTTCTTAGGTATTTAGGTTATAACATAGGCTTCCTAGGATCTGGAAACCCTTTTATTTATGTCAAACTTGCACTTGTTATTGGTTGTGTACATCCATGCATAATGACTGTACCTAGTTCTAGGGCATGTCTAAGTTATTGTTTTGTAGCGCTTTCATCATATTTTTTATAAATTATCGTGGTGGTTTGCCTTTCATTGCTCAGTGTAGTTATGGGTCCTAGTCTTATGTCATTTCTTCCTTTTATCTATGCTTTTATCGCTCGGTAGGAGCCTCCGTAGCTGGCTATCAACTCGGCATGGTCTGAGTCTCATACGTGGTATCGTGCCCTGCCTGAGTTCCAACGGGCATGGCTGGCGCCTTTCGACTTCGGGCTGATCCTGGAGTTGAAGCCCTTTCAGGTTGATCATGGTCTGATTACTGCGATCATGGAGAGGTGGAGGGAGGAGCAGCAGGTGTTACTCTTCCTGATTGGGATGATGCTGCTGACCCCGGAGGATTGGGTCTGCATTACGGGGCTTCAATTCGAGGGGGAGCCAATTATGGGGCAGATGGCTGGAGATTATCTGAGGGTATGCGAGGAGATTCTCGAGGTCGCCTATCGGTCGAGTGGCTCGGGGTCGGGGATGGTCTGAGTCACATGGTTTTTGACACTTTTGCCAGTGGGTTCGTCCCTCTGAGGCATCATTTGGAGCTGAGGGTGCTATTCGAGCCACGTTGCGTGGTGATGGCACACCGGGAGCTTGTGGTTGAGCCAGGGTTAGCGACGGATCGAATGCTCTAGGCCTTTTTGATGCACTTCTTTGGTGCAACGCTCTTTTCTTCATCGACTCGGGGGTGTGTTACTGGGTTGTTTTTGAGACTTAATAGGGATATGGATCGGGTCCCTACTTATGATTGGGGTGCGGCCACAATGGCGCATATCTACGAGCAACTTTATCGTCAGGAGCAAGGTGTCGAGACCATCAAAGGTTTCCTTCCTTTTCTTCAGGTAGGTTTTAGTTAACCGTTGGTGTTATGATATCTTTGTTGTCTAGTCTTTCATTATAGTGACGTTTTCTTTTTTTTGTGATTGGGCATTTTGTGTGTTCTAGTTTTGGGCGTACGATCATTTTGCCTTCACCCGCGTGTTCTGGCGGAGGTTACTTTCACGTTCCCGTGGATGCATGTGTGGAGGATAGCATTAGGGCGTCGACGTTGGTCTTCGGATCTTCAGACCGTGCGTGGTCTTTTCGAGGATTTGCATGAGGGACAGGTATATATCTACATATTTTTATTTCACTTTTCTTTGGATTTAAGGCTCTAATACTTTACTGATGGGTTGGGTTGCCTATTTGGTTGTAGGTGATTTGGAGGTCTTACGCGGCCGAGGAGGATGCTGCTGTGATAGTGATATGATTTGGTCAGCTTTTCTTTGACGTGGACATCTGGGTCCATTGCTTTGAGAAGGTGGAGCGGATCCACCTATCTTGGGTGACACGTTAGTTGGGACTTCCATAGGGAGTCCCTCCGGAGATTCGCCACATGTAGCGAAGAGGATGATCGGTCCCCCTGGTAGGGACTTCGAGAGACGAATGGCGATTCAGATGGCTGATTTTAGAGCCGGAGGGACCAGGGTGACAGGAGCGTGTGATGAGGTGGATGCCCGGGAGTCTGTGAGATGGTTCGGGGCGTTGGGCGGTGGGCGCCTCTTCACACGTCCCTTCCACGGGAGCAGCTCTTTCGTGGTCGGTGGACCTGAGTCGGCATCGGCATTGAGGGAGAGATTGGCCGCATTAGAGGAGGGCCATCTTACAATAGGTGTCCGTAGAGCCTTAGATGCCCTTCGTAGGGTGATGGAGTAGACGGGGTTCGCTCCTCGTCTTGATGAGTAGATGTTGCGTTCTCTAGCTACCTCTGTCGCCTAGGCTAGGGCAGCAGAGGATGAGCTGAGGGTTCAGCTAGTGGAGACTCGGCGACTCCTGGTGAGTTTGTTCACTTAGCTAGTTGTTTGCACTATGTTGATTCAGTTTTTGGTTGTTCTAACATGGTTTTCCTATTTCGTTTTCTTTTGTCAGTCTGAGAGGGAGGTTGACATTGCCAGTCATGTGGCGATGGTTGAGCTGTTACGTGGTCAGCAGCAGGCTAGTCGGGAGGTAGAGGCTAGTCTGCGATCTGAGATTGATCGATTGGTAAGTACCTACCTTGCTTTATCGATTATTGATATTTTGTTGATTCTTATTAGGTCTGGTGTGTTTGTTAATGTTTGTAGAGGGCGGGGCTTTCTACCACAGGGGCTTCTGCTCACGCATTCGATCCGTCTTCAGCTGCTTCTGCTCACGCATTCGATCCGTCTTCAGGTGCTTCTTCCAATCGGGAGGATTCGAAGATGGCTAAGCTTCGGGCTGAGCTAGAGCACTGGGTGAGTTCCTTTAATCTCTTGAATTGTCTGACTATGTGGTTGTAGTAACTTGTTGGTGTCGAGCGTTATGTTTCATTTTGCTCAATAGTTTACTGACACCATGCGTTATTTCAGCGTCAGGTCACCGAGGACCTTCGGATGAGGGAGGCGACTGCTACCTCTCTACGCCTTGAGAGTCAGGTATAGTTTTTTTGGTTTGGTGTAATTCAATTCAGGTTATTTCACTCATTTTATTCTGGCATATCTTATGTTGGTTTGTCTGGCTTTTGTGCAGGTCGTACCTGACTCTTCTCCTGAGGCTCCCCCTCAAGGGTCCGCTCCTGCTCCTTCTTAGGTGGGTCTTAGTTAGCATATTCGTTATCTATTTGTGATTGCTCATTAGGGATTTGGTCATCTGATGCATTTATTGTTCCGTGTTGCAGCCGTCCACATTTGCTGTCCCTTCAGTGCCTCCGGCTGATCCAATGACTACTGCGACTGTCGAGCGTCTCCTTGGGGAGAGGGTGGATCTGGTATACTTCTCTCTTCAACTTTTCCTTCTTTTACGTATGTATTGGTCTTCTGACTTGGTGTGGACGTGCAGGTTCGACAGCTTGAGGAGTCACGTCTAGTGGTAGCACGAGCACGTGCTACTCCAAGGATGAGGCAGATCCTTGGTATCGCGCACAATCGTGAGGATCTGCTGGTGGACCTAATCGTTGCGCAGAGGACTCAGACCAAGGCATTGGAGGTGGCATGTCAGACGATGCGGCGGCATCGACGACCATAGATAGGTGAGTACCGTCGATGAGGAGTGGCGGGGGTGCAGGATGGTTGGTCGACTTCTTTGGATCGGAGTCGAGGGCTACGGGTTCCTTGGCGGGGCAGCCTCGTCGTACGACACGTTATCGTGTTAGAGATTATGTCCATAAGGACTCTATTATTCAGGAGTTTCTTGCTGGGTATCCTCCTTGTTCTCGGTTGAGGGCCGCTAGTTTGGCGAGTTAGGGGGTTTAGTTGTGGGGCCTCCTCATTTTCAGGATTGTCCGCTGACTCTAGGTGCTGAGCTCATGCTTTCGGAAGATCAGACTCCCGTTCTTCGAGCCGATGATACTGGGGATAGTGGTGAGCGACGGTGTATGTGTATTTTTGTGCTCATTGTCCGTGTTCATTGTGTATATAGGGGCTATGCCCTCAGTGATGGGTGTAAAAAGAAAATTTTGATGTATATATATTTGGTTCAGATGTACCTGATTTGGTTGTTCCTTTTGTGTTACCTCTTGTACTTTATATGTTTTTCCTTGGCGCCGTCAGCTGTCATTGTGGTGTGGAGGCTGCTTAAATCGTCTCGGTGATAGTTGAAGGTTGGTTTGTCTCTGCACATGAGGAGTAAGGCTGTTAGTAATTTTATTTTCCCCCTTGCTGGTTGTCAAGGGGGAGGTATCTCAGACCGGGGCCTGATAGCTAAAGATGTAGGTTTTATCTCTTTTTCTTTTTTCTTTTTTTCTTCCTTTTTACTATTACTATTACAAAGGAAGGAAATAATGTAACAGGAAAAATAAATAACTAAAAGAGAATAAAATAAATTGCCCCAGTGTAGGAGCGCAACATAATTGGCAGCGTAGTATCTTCGGTAGCATTCCTTGGAGGATAACTTCGTTATTCTGCATCTTCTTTACGGGCAAGCAAGAGCCTTTAAAATATTTCTAAAAAAAATGCCCCAGTGTCGAGGTGTAATGGAGCTTTTTTGAATTTTCGATGAATACTTGGGGTTCGCGGGGAGCCATTTGCATTTGGTGAGTTAGCTTTGAAGAAACATCGGTTGATACTGTCATCGAACTAGGGGAGTTGCTTTAGTTACAATAGCTGTATATCGGGGATTTACCTTTAGTAGTGATCATCCTATCCCATGGTCATTATTCTGGAGTAGTGCAATGGGTGTAGTAGGTGATTGCATCAGTCGTCATTCATTAGTTTTTGGTTTCATTTCTAGAGATATCCGAGAGGCTTTCAATTTAGTGTCTAAAAATAATAAAAAATGGAAGAGGGGTAAGGCTCAGTGATGTGGGGGAATAACTTGTATTTGACGCTTTCTAAAAGAGGTGAGTAACAGTCTTTTTCTCAGAGTGGGTATGGGGTGCCATGATTGAGCTCTTCGTCATGTTTCGGTGCCATCAAGGTCTCACATTCTATGGTTAGTAGGAGTTTATCCTCCTCTCGCCACCTTACAACGACAACTAGTAGTATGAGACACCAGAGATGCCTTCACAGTTTGCTTATACATTTCTAGCAGAGTTACCAGAGATGTCCTCACGGCCTGCTTATACTTCCCTGAGCTCATTGACTGGTTCATTCATCGTATTGCTCTCACTTGATTTCCTTATTTTTTTGCATATATATTTTTGAAAGCAACCTGCTAACACAAGAATGGTAAGTTTTGATTGAACCTAGCATCTTCATTTTTTTGTGCTCTAACTTCTCCAATGGTGAGGAAGGAGAATGAGAATTAAGTGTTACTTATGCTTTTGAAAGAGGTCAGATATGTCACTAGTCCTTTGATCACGTTGCTCGATTAAGGAGGTGGGCAATAAATCAGAACTCTTAAGGATATTTCGAAAATTGAAGATGTACGACTAAAGAATGGGTTGTGACAACTACGGGGGCGGTAGATATAAGTATTTGACTATGGGATGTGATGATCACAGAGTTTAAGGGTAGTATTTTTTGAGGTACATGGCATTCCAAGGGCTGAGGAGTTCTTCCCCATCCTGGTTCACCAACTTGTATGCATTCCCAGGGTATGCGGCTGCTATAACATATGGGCCCTCCCAGTTCAGTTTTAGTTTTCCTTTTGGATGGGCGTGTTTAGAGGGCATGCTTTTCTTCAAGACTAATTCTTCAATGTCAAAAGTTCGCTCGAGCACCTTCTTATCATAAGCTCTGGCCACTCTCCTTTGATATATTTGAGCATGGTCAGCTACCCTTAGACGAGTCTCATCAAGTTGCTCTAGCTCGGCGAGCAAAGCAATTCTCCTTTCGTCCTAGGATAGTTGATCATCAAATTGAATTCATAAGGATGGTATCTATATCTCATAGGGTAGGACTACCTTCATCCCATAGGTAAGGAGGTAAGAAGTTTGGCCAGTGGCCGTGCGCATAGAGGTCCTGTAGACCTAAAGTGCCTCAGGTAATCATTCAGGCCAGTCGGCTCCATTGCTCATCTCCATTGTGCCTCAGGTAATCATTCAGGCCAGTCGACTTCGTTACTCGTCTCCATCATTTAAGCCAGTCGGCTCCATTGCTCGTTTCAAAATTTGAGTTAGAGTTTTATTCATGGCTTCTGCTTGTCCGTTGCCTTGAGGGTAGAACGGTGATGAGTGGTGTAGATCGATTTCAAACTTCTTACACAACTTCTTCATCTTTTTTGCAATGAATTGAAGTCTGTTGTCGGTGACAAACATCCTAGGTACTCCAAACTAGGTGATAATATTTCGAATGATAAACCTCATGAGTGTCGAAGCGATGATTCTGACGTAGGATTCAGCTTCTACCCATTTGGTGTAGTATTCGGTGGCAGTGAGTGTGAACGCGTGCTTGTGAGTATTCCCAACTGTGTTCGTGAAGGGTCCGATGATGCTGAAGGCCCACATTGAGAATGGCCATGGTGAGGTTATAGGATTCAATGTAATTGATGGGGCTTTGATGAGCGGGGCGTGTTCTTGGCATTGCTTGCTGAATTAGACATAGAGGTGGCAATCTTTTATCATTATCGGTTAAAATTAGCCTTGTCATATGATCTGATCTGTGAGTCTTTGTCTACTGGTGTGTGCTTCTTGGATGATGTATTATCCTTCGGCTGTCATGATGCATCGCAGTAGTACTCCTTTGTTGAAGGCTTCTTTGTATAGGGTTTTGTCGAGTATGCAAAATCTCACACATCGATTTATTATAGTTTTCCATTCAATCTTTGTGGCGTACGGAGGGACATGTTGATGTTTCAAAAAATTTCATATGTCGAAGTACCATGGTTGTCCATCGTCGATGGGTGATTTCTCAAATCTAAAGGTTGCAATGTTGGTTTCTGTTTTGGCAGGGTCTTCTGGCATAATTACTTCGTTTCATTCTTGTGTCCCGGGGAGGACTAGTAGCTCCTACTTAACTGTCCATGCTACCTCGTGTGCGGGTACCCTTAGCTTTTCGATGAAAAAAGATTTTGTGCTTTGTCCGATTGGTATCTGAATGACTGCGGCTAAAGTGGCGAGGGAATCTGTGAGCTCATTTTCTAGTCTAGGGATGTGTGTGAAAGAAATTTTCTTGAACTTCTTTATCAGGTATTGAGCTGTTTCCAAGTACGCCATCAGTCTTCTTTCTTTGGTTTTCCATTCTCCGATGACTTGTGATATTACGAGCTTGGAGTCGTCGATGATTTTGCTTGACACCCAATTGCAACGTTGCTCATAGTCCAGCTATGAAGGCTTCATATTCTACGATGTTATTAGTGATAGGGAAGTCTAGTTGAAAAGCTTTGGGTATGACAACTTCTGGGCTTAGCAGAACTATTCCAATGCCTTTCCCTTTGTGGTTGAGAGCGCCGTCAAAGTAGAGCGTCCATGAGGTCTTGTCACGCTCTTCATGGTGAATCGTGAGTAGGTATTCATCAGGGAAATCTGTGTGCATGGGCTTGCTGCCTGGGAGGGGGAGATCTGTGAGGTAATTGACAATTGCCTATCCTTTGATTAATTTCTACGTAACATAGGTGATGTCAAATTCTTGTAGTAGCGTATGCCAGTGAGCGATTTTTTCGGATGTGGCAGGCTTTTCGAATATGTACTTCAGCAGGCCCATGCCTGCTAACACTAATATCCTTACACTCTGAAGTAATGTAGTAGTTTCGTCGAGGCCCATACCAGTGCGAGGCATGTCTTCTCCATTGGAGTGTATTTCCATTCGTATTCGACCATCGTCCTGTTGAGGTAGTAAATGACTTTCTCTTTCTTGCTATTTTCTTCATATTGTCCTAAGATTACCCCCATCGCTTTCTCATTGGCTGACACGTAGAGGATCAGGGGTCTTCCAGGAACTGGCGGTGATAATACCGGCGGATTGAGGAGGTGCGTCTTGATGCTATCGAAGGCTTGCTGACACTAGTCATCCCACTTGTATTCAGCTCCTCATTTGGGTAGTCTGTAGAAAGGGTCGCATCTGTCTTAGTGCTGGGAGATAAATCTTCTAATAAATTTCAATCTTCCTATCAGGCTTCGTAATTCTTTGATGTTGCTGAGAGGTAGCATCTCAAGGATGGCTCTGACTTTTATAGGGTTAACTTCGATTCCTTGTTTGCTGACTATGAAGCCAAGTAGTTTTCCATAAGTGACTCCGAACACGCATTTCTTTGGGTTCATCTTCAGTTGATATTGCTCGGATCTTTGTAGCACGAGTCGGAATGCTTTAGCATGTCCTGCCCGTGTTTGGGACTTCACTAATATGCCATCGACATAGACTTCTACACATTTGTGCATCATATCATGAAAGATAGCCATCATGGTGCATTAATAGGTGGCTCCTGCGTTCTTGAGGCCCGAAAGGCATGATGACGTAGTAATAAGTTTCCCATGACATGGTGAAAGAAGTCTTCTCTTGATCGGTCTATGCTAATCTAACCTGATTATACCCACAGAAGCCATCTATAAAAGATAGAATCTTATGTCCGGCAGTGTTATCCACTAGAGTGTCAATGTGCTAGAGTGGGAAGTCATCTTTTGGGCATGCCTGGTTGAGGTTTCGAAAGTCGATGCATACCTGGACTCTACCGTCTTTCTTGGCGACAAGTACTATGTTGGCAGCCCATTTAGGATAGAAGACGACTCGAATAAATTTTGTTTTGTGTAATTTTTCAACTTCCTCTTTGACTTGAAGTGCTACTTGTGGGTGCATCCTTCTAAGTTTCTGCTTAACAGGTTTCGCATCGGGTTCCAGGACCAGACGGTGTTCTACTAGGCTTGGGTCTAGGCCAGGCATGTCTTCATAGGACCATAAAAAAGAGCTGAGGAGGTCTTACAGAACTTGGATAATCTGTTGTCGTTCCTTAGGGTTGAGTGTTACGCTGATTAGCAACTTCTTAGGTTTTTCCTCGGTGCCGAAGTTAATTTCTTCAGTGGGCTTCGCGATGGCTTGGGTTTGCTGGTCGAAGCGCTTGATGATCCGTTGGAAGTTTTGTGTTTCCTCAGTGGCTGATGCTCCTTTTTCATCATATATGAGTTCATAGACTATAAAATGGCTACACTGGTGTAGACACCCCATTTTGCCCTCTCGAAATATATAAAGTCATTTGGTCAACCTTTGACCTTGTTTGTGACTCTTCGGAAAGGACTTACCTTCTCCGAGGGTTTCGAAACCCTAACATGGGAACCATATGTTGAAACAATAGTGTATGGCTGAAATAATAGCTCTGTGGCTCATATCCCATAAAGGAGGGGATCATATGCTGAAGGAATAGTATATGGCTGAACACAGGCTGAAACAATAGCTCTGTGGCTTAGACCCCTTAACCCTGATGCAGGAATCATGCACTGAAATAATAGTACATGGCTGAACATAGGCTTAAACAATAGCTCTGTTGCTCAGATCCCAACGTAGGGAGACTATATACTGAAATAATAGTATATAGTCAAAATACCGACTGAAATAATAGTCTTATATTTTAGACCCGACTCGGACTCGGACAATCCCAAATTACGCACCTAAAACTAGGTGCGCAATTCGATTGCACGCCAAATCACAAACGCGCAATCTGTCCCTTTTCACACCAAACCTCCTCTTCAGACCGCTTCAATACTCGATTGCAAGCCCTAATCAGAATGCACAATCGGATTGAGGGCTCCATCACAGGCGCGTAATTGGTCCGTCCCCGACCTAGTCTCCCAACCGTTGACCGCCAAAATTCCACGATTATGCATAATATCTGAAGCACTTAATTGGATTGTGCACTCCAAAGTAAGCGCACAATTAGTCCTAACGTGATTAGAACTAGGAAGTCGTACTAAGCCAGTTAGTCGGTCGCTCACTGAGTCAGCAACCGACTCACAGCGAATAAGCGCCAGTTAATCGGTGCGCAATTCAATTAAACGCATGAAACAGGGCGTGTAATTGACAATTAAGCGCACCCCACAGGGCGCATTAGAAAAAAACTTATAAATAAAATTTTTTACCTCATCCCAAGAGAGAGGACCACACATCTAGCAATCAAATTTTCAAGTCCTCCGCATCTAAGCTTCGGATTTCGAGATTCCTCTCTGCAGCCTCAGCCTTAGGTAAAATTTTCCTTTTAGCTTTTAGTTTCAATCATAGTTTTTAATTCTTAGATTTAGATTTTTCTGTTTTAACTATTAGCATTAAATTTTCAGTCTTAGACCGTAGCACCCCCTTTTTTTTAGATCGTAATTTTTAATATATGGTTCCAGTTCTCAGAATCTGGGACCAGTCCTTAATCAGACTGCCTAATCCCCGACCATAAACCTTAATTTTGTTCTGAAATCTCAATCTCCAGTCCTATTATTAATCTCTAGTTCTAGTTCTTAGTTTCTAAAACCAATCCTTAATCATACGGTCTGATTTTCTGATTTCGGTCCCAAATTCAGTCATTAGATTTTAAATTTTAGTCCTAATTTCTCAATTTGAGATTTTTAAAATCCTGATTTATAGTTCAGTTCTTAATTTCTAGTTTCAAAAATTAATTCATAATTATAATCCAAAATTATTGACTTTAAAAATCTAAAAAAATATTAACTTGTAATTTAAAATTCAATTTGCTTTAATCTCAGCCACCCAATTTGCCCAAGGGAGCTTACAAAGGGTACTCACGAACGAGGCCAATCCTCCTTAGCATAACGGGCCAAAACCCTTTTTTTTGAGATTTTTAGTAAAATCAGTATATTTACTTCAATTAGAATTTTAATAGAACTAGTATATTTACTTTAATTAAAATTTTAATAGAATTAATATATTCACTTTAATTAGAGTTTTAATTGAATTGGTATATTCTTAATTAGTTTCACCAGAATTAACATGTTTGCCTTCCTAGTATAATTAGGAGACTAATATTAATTAGATTCTTAGTATAATTAGGTAATTTAAATTAATTAGACTCCTAGTGGAATTAGGATATTTAATAGAAAAAGGATACTTAATCATATTTCTAATAAGACTAAGATATTCAGATCAATTAGACTCCTAGTAGAAGTAGGAGACCCTTTTTAGATCAATTAGACTCCTAGTAGAAGTAGGAGACCCTTTTTCTAATTAGGCTCAAATATTCAGATCAATTAGACTCCTAGTAGAAGTAGGAGACCCTTTTTCTAATTAGACTCCTAGTAGGATTAGAATACCAAATCTAATTAGACTTCTAATAGCATTGGAAGACTTTTTAAAATCATAGTAGAATTAAGACACTTATAATCATAGTAGAATTCTAATAAAGGGAGGACGCTCAAAAGTAATTAGATTCCTAATTAGTTAGATTTCTGATAGTATTAGAATATTTGAACCAAGTAGACTTACACTAGGATTAGGATACTAGAATATTAGATTAATTCACCACAACAGGTTCATGTAGTTAGACTCATAGTAGAACTAGGAAACTTAAGCCAATTAGAATTAGAGCAATAATAAAACTAAACTATCAAAACTTCAAGGAGAGCCAGTGCTGCTGACGTTGGCAGGCCGACGATTTAGTAAAGAAGTAACCCACACCCGGTCCAAAGCATGATCACTGACGTGTTGCAACATCGTTAAATATCTGCAGCTGGCGATCTCAACAAACTAAGGACCTTCCTAGAAATCCCCCTTTATTTTTAGTATTTAAAACATCGCATTGCCAGAGTCCGCTTAGGACAGAATTGGGCCACTAATTCTCGGGGACCGAAAGGAACCCAGAAAAAGTGTGCACCAACATACTGGCGATCGCGATGGGTTTTTCTTTCCATCGCACCATTTTGAATTCCCTTGAATATATGAGTCTTCGCCAAAGACTCGAGATGTCCGATATACGAAGATTGAGTTTTGGAGACCCTCCATTGTGGGGATATCACGACAACCTTGTATATGAGGAAGAATCACCTTATGATTCTAGCCTACAATAACCTGAGATTAACATGGCCGGCGATCAAGAACATCCTTTTTCTACCTTGCATGCTAGTAATAATCACAATGGGAGAGATAGCAACACTGGACAAAATCTCACTGCTCGACAAATTGTAGAACTTAGCATTCAGAGACTATAAAGAGGAGATGATGACATCGAAGAATTGCTTCAAGGACTGGCTGCTGCATACGAGACCGTTAGGTCACGACAAGATTCAGAAGAACAAGAACGGCAGGAGATGCCGCCACCTATTCCTAGCACAGTGACAACCCGCACCTCACCATTGAGACAACCTGCTCACACATTCTTCAACGATGATTCTCTAGACAAGGTTTGCTCGCGGGTTCCTCCAAAAGAGAGCACCGTCAAGATCGAAGATCTCTCCAAGATGCTCGATGAATACATGGACAAGAGGGAATGCTCTGGTCACTCATTTAGATTCGATAAGTTCTGCCGGGATGTCGAATTTAACTTATCGACGGAATTCAAACCGCCTAAATTTACCAAGTACAACAGCATGGGAAATCTAAACCATCACCTGTCCCTCTTCTGCAATGATTGTCGACCCAACTCGATAATCAAGGACTTCTCATCCACTATTTCCAATGCTCATTAGAAGGACAAGCTCTAGATTGGTTTATAGGACTCCAGTTGTATAAGATAGATACATTCGACGATTTAGTCGGTCAATTTCTAGACCAATACAAACACTTGATCCAAGAAATAGTCAGTCTCATTGATCTAATGGTGACAAAGCAAGGACTCGATGAAGAGTTTGCTGACTTCGTCGTCAGATGGAGGAAACTTATTGTTAGGACTGGCACTGCGATGAAAGAGAAGGACTCAGTCGACATTATCATTAATAATACTAGAGAACCATTAAAGAGCGTGCTCGTCATAAGCGACTGTCCCGACTTCGATGCACTGCACTCTCGGGCATCCTGACTAGCGCGAAACATCAAAGGCGGAGACCTCGCCCTATCCATAGTCACATCGAGAATGGGCTCTTTTGGTGAATTAAAGTAAAAAAATAGCAAGAAAGCCTCAAGAATCGAGCAGGTCAACACTGTTATTAATCAAGGACAGAACTCTGGGAGTGAAAACTTTCAACCGAGAAATTTCGGGCAGAATCAAAATCAGCAACGGTACGCAAACCAAAATCAAGGTGCGAATCAACAAAGATATGCGAACCAAAACCAAGGCCAGAACTAGAACCAGAACCAAGGCCAATATCATAATAGAAGCCAATACTCCAATGCTTACCAAAACCAGAATACAACATAGAATCGACCGGCCCACATGCAGAGCTATAATAACATACCCCCACCATAAAATTTCAACCAAACTAGAGGCCCCTTTCAGCCGATACGGGAACACTATCTCCCTTTACCTGATACAATCCCCAACATCTTCCGTCTCTTTAACACTCAAAATCTCCTCTGATTCCCATAGGAAAAACCTCTACCATGGCCGACAAATCTTGACTATAGCAAGTTCTGCGCATTTCATCGGTATGCCGGACACAGTCTGGAAGACTGCTGGGTCCTCCGAGATGTAATCTATGACATGAATGATCGAAACCAAATTGATTGGGAAGCGCTCAGGAATCCTAACCCTAATAATAGTCAACCCTAATAGGACTTAGGAATCATTAATAACCCCATGCCTAACCACAACCAAGGAACACCAGCCCAGGTCACCACAGTGGATCTCTTCGGTCATTCCTCTTTCTAGCCCTCCACCTTAATCACTCGCCTCCAACCTTCCAACACTTTTGCCACCCTTGTAGGAGCTCCTGCACCCCCGCACCCCTTGGCTTTGATCACCCGAATCGCCCCTTCGAGCTCACCTCCTTACCCAAAATTCACTCAGATACGAGTCCACTCCTTTAGGACTGGAAGACCATTCCTCCATAATCGCCCACTAGAACCTTCAACCCCTCCAAATCCTAAACCAACACCATTGCTGCTTCCCTCATTTGATTTAGAACCCGAGTATGGAGATCATGTCCTTCAAACTGTAGCCCAAATCGCCGCATGAGTAGACAGTGTCACTTGAAAGATCCCAAGCCAAGAAGACGAGACAAGGACTGAGTGTTTGCTAAACACAGAAGAGAGTGAACAAGAAGAAAACCCTGACACGTGCGAGACACTGGTCTTTGCTTTCCTAGAATAAGAAAATTACATACAGTACCTCCCACCTTGGAGCGGCATAGTGCAAGTACGCCCTCTATCCTCGAATTTCACTCACTTCGCAGATACATCAATGTCGAGCAACACTGGGCTCGGTCAACAAACGACTTGCCCGATCCTTAAGTCAGGAACTAATTATCCACCTTCCCCTTTTTCTCGAAATAAGGAGTCCATGAATGCACAACCACCAAAGGGGAACGTGAGAGGAAAAGAAGTTAACTTGCCTCCCCCACCTCACATTATCCCTCCACCAATCCCTACACCTCAACCACTCCAACTACCCACCCCCAAGGCTCATCGGCCAGGTAAAGAAATTGCACTCGAGCCAGGACAAGAATATGACCTCCTGTGGCATCTCTAAAAGATCCTAGCTCAGATATTAATACTAGAACTTATCAAGAAATTGCCTGACCATCATCGACTGATGATAAAGACACTTGAAGACACATAAGTGGAAGAAGACACAACATTGGATGAGTTACATCAAATCACCTCGGTCATGGTGCAACCTCCGACATTCACGGATGCAGACATGCCTAAAGAGTCACTCCGAAGAAGTTCAGCACTCATATAACTTACGGTCATAATTAGAGGATTCTCCGTATCCCATGCGTTGGTCGATACAAGAGCAGGACTCAATATTTTCCCTATCACAACATTAAAGATGCTCGAGTACACGGAGCCGGATGTTAGGCCCTCAGCACTGTCTCTTATAACTTATGACGGCTCACACTGTTTCGTTAAAGGAACTATCAAACTACAGGTTCACCTTGGACCTGTAATAAAAGACATCACTTTCCATGTTTCTGATTCCTTTAGTACTTACAATCTTATCTTAGGAAGAAAATAGTTAGAGTCAATGAAGGCCGTCGCATCCACATACCACCAATACGTCAATTTCTCGTACGAGGACTCCATTATCCGTATATATACTGATGCCCCCCTCCAAGAGATGGACACTGATGACGCGGTGAGTATTCTGATAGCCCATGATTCTGTTTTGAACATGGGACATATTTAGAAGACTCGAATCCCCGATGAGGCAATTGTTGCAGAAGTCTGCCCCCCTACCCCTCCTAGTTCTCCCCCAACGCGTCAACAAAAATTAATGAGAAGAGAGGTTGGCCCAGACCTCGCCAAACTCTATGACATTAACCCAACCGCGATAAATGGTTGGGACCTCATGTATCAGCTCAAGTACATCCCCCACACTGGACTCGGTAAAAACAAGCAAGGTCGTGTAGGGCCTATCGTCCCAAGGAAAATACGTAAACACATAGGGTTAGGTTATTAATCGGACGGCCCACACCCCGACTTGTTCCCTACCTCATCGAAATGGTCTCTATATAACCACTTTGTCTACGGGACCACTGAGAAAGCAAATATATCAAGGCAAAAGGAGGTGTCCTTCACTAAATCCCAAGAATCGGAGTTCGAACAAATCGCTAAAGCATTCGCTGATTTAACAAATCAAAATGACGATATCGACAAACCACTTGAGGAGTCAGGCCATTATTCAATACTGAGGAATCGGCAAAAGAAGAGCCTCCTGAACTTGGGCCCACATTGAAGACTGGGATTCAACCGATGAAGAGGACTTCCATATTGTGACCCTAGAAGATGAAGAGTAGCGGGAGTCAACAGAGGAGGACTGGCTTTCGATGTCAAAGAATAAGACTATTAGAGAAACCTCACCAACATAGAACTAGAAGACCTCCTAAGGGCAGAACATCTGAAATTGCTTGAAGAAGTTAACCTCTCCCAGAACACCAATCTAGATTCTGACGGTGAATTTGATTATCAACCTATACTCTATCACTGGCAGTGCCCTCACTGGTGCCCTTATCCAGAAATGCCGTACTGTAACTTGTGCACATCTATCTTGATACGATGCAAAAGGGCTCTCTTACAAGAAGTTCGACGAACCACCATAGCGGAGAATGACCACGTCGCTCTTATTGAGTTCGAGGAAGAACTCAAACTAGATACTCCGCCATCCCCAAATGCGCGACAACTCTAAATATTCTAGAAATCTCTCGAGAAAGAGTGGCAACCCCCTCTGAGCGATGACAAGGACTACTTGATAGGCATCCCTGCACTCGAGTTAGCAGAGCAAGCCAACCAAGAACTTCGAGCATTGTCAGATCAAGAAGACGAGTTTAATACCAGCCCTGACTCTGACTCATAAGGATGGGAATGCCCTTGGAAATCTCCCTGGATTTCTCACTATTACCAGCCTCGCTGTCGAACATGTGTATTCATCCTAATATACTATGAAGTTTAAGGGAGAGAGTTCACTACCCCTGAGGATCCTCAAGGAGGTCACCCTCGATAGGGAGAGTGGTAGCATTATAACTCAAAAGATGATAGTTTGACCGATTACGATCTCTAGAGCTTCTTCGAAAATGAGGCAATCAATGTGATAAAGGAAATCTAAACGTCAGTGCCATTGTCACCAGCGTCGCTTATTCAAAAGATCCCATTAGATGAGGACTCCAAAAAAAAAATGTCATATTCAGAACGAGTCCACATTTCTTGAAGAATTACTCGAACGGCTCCAGCAGTCGTCTCGCTCCTTCAGTTAGAGGAAGCAACTCTCCTGGTGCCTCTTCAGGTGACTGACTTTGTACCATATCTACTATCGAAAATTAAAAAAATAGAAAAAGCAGAAAACCCTAAAAATTAAAAAATATAAAATCTAAAAAAACTAGAAAGCCTCAGAAAAGAAAAGGAACCCTTCATCCCGAATCAATTTTGCGATCAACAAGGAGACTTTTCTCCTAAGACTTCTATCCTTGAACCTTTAGATTTCATTCTAACAGTGTCCGTTCCTACAGGAACTTTGGTGAGTATGAATATGCTCTATCGATCTGTTGTCATTTCAGTTAAATGTCATGAGACGACGGCAGATCTCGTCCTTTTAGATATGCAACAATTCGATGTGATCTTTGGCATGGACTGGTTATTCGCTTACCATGCAAGCGTTCATTGCCTGCGAAAGATAGTCACTTTTCGCCCTCTGAAGGAAAAATCGTTCAGATTTTTTGGTGTCAAGTCTAACGTGGCACCGTTCATCTCTGTGATTCAAGAAAAATGTATGATGAGAAGCGATTGCAGTGGATACCTTGCATTTTTGTAAGAGCAATGGGATGGGAAGAATAACATATCCGATATACCAGTTGCTTGCGAGTTTCTAGGTGTTTTTTCAGAGGAGTTATCGGGATTGCCTCCTGATCGAGGGGTTGAGTTTGTGATTGACTTAACCTCAGGTACGGAGCCAATTTCTAAAGCACCTTATCAGATGGCTCCAACTGAATTGAAGGAATTGAAAGAGTAATTACAGAAAATTTTAAACAAACGGTTCATAAGACCAAGTGTGTCTCCTTGGAGAGTACCGGTCTTATTTGTTAATAAAAAGGACGAGTTGATGAGATTGTGCATCGACTATCGTCAGTTGAACAAGTTGACGATCAAGAACTAAAATCCTTTACCCAGAATCGATGATCTCTTTGACCAATTGTAATGAACAAGGTTCTTTTCCAAGATCGACTTGAGATCTTGTTGCCATTAGCTATAGGTGAAGGCAGAGGATATTCAGAAGACGGCGTTCATAACTAGATATGGGCATTATGAGTTTCTAGTAATGTCTTTCAGCTTGACTAACGCACTAGCTTCATTCATGAATCTCATGAACAGGGTGTTCAAATCACATCTAGATATATGTGTGGTTGTTTTCATAGAGGAAATCCTCTTCTACTTGAAAAAAAAGGAGGGGCATGAACAAAACTTGAGGATTGCTCTCCAGACATTGCGTGAACACCAGTTGTATGTAAAACTCAGCAAGTGTGAGTTTTAGCTAGAACAAGTGAGCTTTTTGGGACACATGGTCTTAGAAGCAAGTGTCACAGTGGATCCGATAAAGATCGAGGCTGTGGTAAAATGGGAATACCAAAGATTGTAACTGAGTATTATAGGAGATTCGTAGAAGGGTTCTTCAAGATTTCTGGGCCACTCACAAAACTCACAAGGAAAGATGTTAAGTTTGAGTGGACCGAAGCATGTGAGAAAAGTTTTCAGGAACTCAAGAGGAGATTGACCTCTGCACTAGTATTAGCTATTCTATTAGGAAGTGGAGGTTTTGTTATTTATGGTGATGCATCACACAGCGGCTTTGGGTATGTGCTCAACAAAAATTAGAGAGTTATCACCTACAGGTCGAGATAGCTTAAGGATCATAAAAAGAACTATCCAACACATGATCTTGAATTAGCAGCGGTAATATCCGCCTTGAAAATATAGAGGCATTACCTGTATGGGGAAACCTTTGAGATCTTCACAGACCACAAGAGTCTCAAGTGCATGTTTATGCAGAAGGATCTGAATATGAGATAGAGAAGGTGGATGGAGTTTCTTAAGGACTACGATTGCTCCATTCAATATCACCCTCGGAAAGCTAATATAGTCGTAGATGCTTTGAGTCAAAATATTTTGACTCAGTTATTGAGCCTCATTTTGGGAATCCATAAATGGAAATTATGAGAAGATATTTCATTGTGAGACATAAAGATAGACATGAAGATCGAGGTGCAAGATTCAGGAACCTTATTGGCAAACATCACAATCCAACCAATGATCTTCGATCACATTTACGAGCTTCATATGAAATATGTAGAATTGTTGATGTTCAAGCAAGGAGTGATAAACGGTACTGGTATATATTTCTCCATCAAGAGTGATGGATCGTTACTGTTCAGAGGGCGTCTATGTATACCGACCGATGCCGATCAGTGACATACCATCTTAGACGAAGCCCATAAGTCAAAATATGTGATCCATCCTGGTGGTATCAAGATGTACCAAGATCTAAGGAAAAAAATTTGGTGGAGAGGTTTGAAGAAAGATGTCGCCGAGTACGTCTCAAAGTGCTTGGTGTGCCAGCAAGTGAAGGTGGATCACAAGCATCCATCTGATTTATTACAACCACTACCGATATCAGAATAGAAGTGGGAATCCATTTATATGGACTTTATTTTGGGGTTTCCACGGATAGTGAAGCGACATAATGCCATTTGGGTAGTCGTCGATAAACTGACCAAATTTGCCCATTTCTTGCCATATAAAATGACATATACGACTAGTAGACTTGCAGAGATGTACCTAAAGGAAATTGTTAGATTACATGGTATTCCTGTGAGTATTGTGTTGGATACAGATCCGTTATATACGTCATAATTTTGGCAGAAATTCCAAGAGGGAATGGGTTCAACGTTAGACTTCAATTCCGCATTCTATTCGTAGACAGATGGTCAGACCAAGAGGGTGAGCCAGAGTATAGAAGACATGCTCATAGCTTGTATGTTGGATTTTCAAGGATTGTGCAATCAACATCTACCCCTGATCAAGTTTGCATACAATAATAGCTATCAGACGAGTATTAGTATGACATCATATGAAGCATTATATGGAAGACGATATAAATCTCCAATCAATTGGGAAGAAATAGGAGAGAAGTTCATTTTGGGCCCAGAAATTATTGAAAGTACCACCGAAATACTACATTTGATACATGAAAGGTTAAGGATCACACAGAGCCAACAGAAAAGCTATGCCGATCTAAAGAAAACGAGTGTTAAATTTCAAAACGGAGACAATGTGTTTATAAGGATATTACCCACTAAGGGCATAATGCGCTTCGGGAAGCATGGAAAGCTAAGTCCATGTTATGTGGGACCTTTTAAAGTTTTGAGACGCATTGGAGAAGTTGCATATCGGGTTGTTCTACCACCACAACTCTCGAACATGCATAACGTATTTCACGTGTCAATGCTGAGAAGATACATGAAGGATCCAACTCACGTCCTAGATTATCAACCGATCAAAATTCAAGAAGACTTGATGGTTAGGGAGACGGTACAAATTCTCGATCGGAAGGAACATGTACTACACACCAAAAGGATTCCATTCGTACTTGTCAGATGGCGGAACCACTCATTGGAAGAAGCCACTTGGGAACACGAGTCGGACATGAGAGATGCGTACCTACAATTGTTTGAGTGCGCCATGTATAATTTTGAATTTTTGTAATGAGAATTTGAAACCAAATTACTTATTAAATTCATGTTAATTTATTCTAGCTATTAATTATGAACCAAGAACACTATTATGTATTAGAATTCGCATGATAATTTAACGTTCATCTGAACGAATCACCCAAACTCTATTCTGTATTGTTACGATGGGCGATGCCCCCCAATGGCAGGCGATGCCCCCACACTCTGTGAAAAACTGTTCAATTGAACGACGATGGTTAGGTGGGGATTCCTATCAGCTACCTTCGACTTTAGCGCTATATTGCGTTAGAGGTTATTTAAGTTATGGATTTACGTCATGCATTAATTAAGAAGCTGCATGTAAATGGGAAAATGAATAAGTGAAAATTCAGAATTAGAATCTCTAAATCTGAAACTCTGAATCTGAATCCGATATTTGAACTCTGAATCTGAATTTGTATCCGAACTTGAACTCTGAATCTGAAACCATGAATTTTGAACACTGGCTCTAAAACTCTGATTTTGAAGTTAAGGTCTCACAAATTCTATTTTTGGATATGAATATGATTTTGATAATATGTTTCTGTCTTTGTTACGAAAGTGCCATCGGAATTAGTCATTAAGTCTGACATGAATATGCCTTGAAAATGTTCTAAATTTTTTCTTAGCTTTCGATATGTAAATGCCCTTGAACTTAGTTTTCTAGTTTTGATTTGAAAATGACTTCTGTAATTTAGTCTCATGTTTGACATGAAAATACCTTTGAGACTTAGTTTTCTATTTTGGTTTTGAAAATGTCTTTTTCATGATAATCATTGGATCTATGCATTGATTGATAAGATGTAAAGATGGTATTGATCTTTTCTCTACTGAGCTTAGACTGTCATCCTGACACTTTGTATCATAGGTGCAGGTAGTAGTCATTCCCTTGAGCTTGAGAACGGCCCGATTTGTGCCGGAAGTAACAGAAAAACTTCCGCTTGAGGATTCTCGCCTATAGATTGTTGGTTTCCGGGCTAGGTAAACTGAGTTTTGTGTAGTTAGACTTAGTATATGTTGGTGATTAGTTCTTCTATAGATAGTTGTAATTTAAACCACTGTTTAGGTGATGGTCGGTCGTCACTGATGGTTACTTTAGTTCATGTTCTGTAATGGAATATTTCTATGTTAATGCCATATGATATCATCTCTTCGATTTTTTGTCGTGAATTTCGAATATCGGGCGGACCAATTTTTCCCCAGATTTCGGTGTGAGGAAAATTCGATCGTCACATAGAAGGTAAGATTAATGTTTTGATAGTGTGGAATAAGTTTGGATTTGATTTGTGAGTGATCGGGATGTGCACGCAATGGTTTTGGGAAAATAAGATTGAGGAAGAAGCCTAAAAAGTTACAAAATCGCACTATATTGCTAGAGCGAGTTGTAATTCGCTCGAGCGATACCCCTTCAGAAACAAAGGAAAAAGACCTAAGAAAATTCGCTTGAGTGAATTTTCCTCAAAAATCAAGCAAAAATTTTCGGGTCAAACTCGCTCTAGAGAGTTTGAGGGTGCCACACAGAATTTGACAAATTCACGGCGAATTGCCCTGTTTCTAGCTACCTCAATCCTTCCTCTGAAAGAGGTTAGGAGGTTTGGATTATTTGATTCCTCTATCATTAAAACGTAGTTATGAACTTGATGTAATCTGGATTGAGAACTGGAAGCCATCGATAGGACCTTTGCATTGCTTCGCATGACTTTGAAATTAAGGTAGGAGGAATTCAATGCTTACTTACACTTAAATTTTTTATCCATAGCTGGTTATGACAAAATTGAAAGGAATTATAAAAATCAGAATTTGAACTGTGAATTTGAATTAGAACTTGAGAAATGCACTTGTTGGTGCATGCTTTTTCTGGATTCCTCTCGGTCCCTGTTGAATCAGTGGCCCAATTTTGTCCAAGTGGACTCTAGCGATGCGACGTCTGGAATATTAGAGGTAAAATAAAAAGGGGAGGTTTTTTAGAAAGATTCCTGGTTTGTTACGATTGCCAGCTACAGATATTTAACGACGCTGCAACACGTCAATGATCACGCTTTAGAGCGGGTGTGGGTTACTTTTATACTGAATCGTTCGCCTGCGAACGTCAGCAGTTATGACTCTTCCTTATGGTTTAGATTGTTCAGTTTTCCTTTCCTTCTCTGTTACTATTACAATTTGAATCGATTCAGATTTCCTAATTCTATTGTGAGTCTATTGGTGTAGGTTTATTATAGTGATTTAATCTAACCTTATAATTCTATTAGGAGTCTATTTAGCTTTAGTATCCTAATCCTATTAGAATTCTAATTAATTTAGTGTCCTAATACTACTAGAAGTCCAATTAATATCAGTCTCCTAATTGTACTAGGAATGTAAACATGTTAATTCTGATAAAACTCTAATTAAATCAAGCATACTGATCGTGATAGAATTCTAAGTAAAGCAATTATAATAATTCTATTGCAATTCTAATTGAAATATGGAACTAACTTTAATAGGACTCTAATTCAAGCAATGAATTAATTTTATTAAAATCTAATCAAAATAAATATACTAATTTTTATTAAAAATCTAATTGAAATGAAGGAACTGATTTTTCCTAGGATTAGAATCAAAGCAATCTATTAATTATACTAAAACTTTAATTAATAAAAAGAGGAATTAACTATACTGGAATCTAATCAAGCAACAAATTAACTATACTAGAATCATCTAATTAAAATAGAGGAACTTATTTTATTAGAATTTTTAATCGAAGCAATTATTCTAGGGATTTAATTAAAATAGAGCATGTAAATTAATTATACTAAAAATCTAAGAAAATTATGGACTTGATTTTCTAATTCTAATTAAAGCAATAAAACAATCTTAAAAAAAAGGGTTTTGGGCCCGCAATGATAAGGAGGATTGGCCTCGTTCCTGAGTACCCTCCGTAAGCTCCCTTGGACAAATCGGGTGGCTGAGATTAAGGATAAATTGGAATTTTCGATTATGAAATAGTATTTTTCAGATTTTCGGAGTCATTTTTTGGATTATAATTAAGAACTAAATTATGAAACCAGGATTGTAGAAGACTAAATTAATGTTTGGGATTTTAGAAATATTAAACTAAGGAATTAAAACTAGAATTTAAAATTTTAGGATTGAATTCGGGTCCGAAATCAGAAAAATCAGGCTGTATGATTAAGGATTGGTTCTAGAAACTATGAACTAGAACCAAGGATTAATGATAGGACCGGAGATTAAGATTTTAGAACAGAATTGAGTCAATGGTTGGTGGATTGGGCCGTCGGCTTAAAGACTGATTCTAGAAACGAAGAACTAGAACCGAATATTAAAATTATGGTTCGAGAAAGGGTGCTACGGTCTAAGACTGAATTAATATTAATAATTTAAAACTAAGAAAATCCTAAGTCTAAGAACTAAGGACTATGGTCGGAAATTAAAAGTTACCTAAGGTCGAGGCTGCGAAGAGAAATCCTGAAGATTCGAAACTTGAATCTCAAAATCATGGCTAGGTTGCTCTATGAGTTCGTTCTCGGAGTTCTCTGGTTTCGAAATCCTAAAAAATTTCGTTCTCCAAAAATTCTATCCCCTCTTGGGGTGAATTAGAAAAAAAATATTTTATAGGTTTTTCTCCAATTAAACGCCATGTTTCAGGCATTTAACTGGATTGCGCGTCAGTTGCCCGATGCTTAATCGCTTTGAGTCGGTCACCGACTCAGTGAGTGACCAGCTGACTTGCTCAGTGAGTTTCTTAGCTCTAATCACGTTAGAACTAATTGCGCGTCCAGTGTGGAGTGCGCAATCTTATTAAGCATCTCATTTTAAGCGCATGATCGAGGAAGCTTAGGGGTCAAGGACGGTAAGACTTGGTCAGGCGTAGGCCAATTGCGCGCCTTTGGTCGGGCTCTCAATCTGATCGCGCGTCTCATGTGAGGCGCATGATCGAGTCTCGAAGTGGTCTGGGAAAGGAAGTCTGGTCTGAAAGGGGGACTGATTGCACTTGTGTGGCTTGGCGTGCAATCGAATTACGCGCGTGGTTTTAGGCGCGTAATTCGAGGCTATCCGAGTTCTGGTCGGGTCTTAAATGCAAGACTATTGTTTTAGTCTGCATTTCGACTATATACTATTGTTTCAGTATATAGTCTTCTTACGTCAGGGTCTGAGCCACAGAGCTATTATTTCAGCCTGTGTTTAACCATGTATTACTGTTTTAGTGTATGGTTCCTCACATTAGGGTTAGGGG
Source organism: Chloranthus sessilifolius (assembly GCA_021018995.1). Classification (NCBI taxonomy): domain Eukaryota; kingdom Viridiplantae; phylum Streptophyta; class Magnoliopsida; order Chloranthales; family Chloranthaceae; genus Chloranthus; species Chloranthus sessilifolius. The sequence continues at coordinate 23,189,740 of CM037588.1, forward strand.
GTTTAAAATATCAGACTATTGTTTCAGTCTGCATTTCGACTATATACCATTATTTCAGTATATAGTCCTCATAAGTTGGGATCTGAGCCACAAAGCTATTGTTTCAACCTGTGTTCAGCCATATACTATTGTTTTAGCATATGGTCCCAATTAGGGTAAAGGGGTCCGAAATGCTAGACTATTGTTTCAGTTTGCATTCCTACTATATACTATTATTTCCGTATATAGTCTCCCTACATCGGGGTCTGAGCCACAGAGCTATTGTTTCAATCTGCGTTCAGCCATGTACTATTATTTTAGTACATGGTTCCCTACGTTAAGGTCATGGGGCCTGAGCCACAGAGCTATTATTTCAGCTTGTTGCCAGCTATATACTATTGTTTCAGTATATGGTCCTAATTAGGGTTATGAGGTCAAAGGTTGACCGAACATATTAGTATATTCAGAGAGGGGAAAATGGGGGTGTCTACAGCACTTGCATCTGAATTTGTACATTAGAATTTGAAATAATAGTTACATTAGAACTTTGAATGTGAATCATCTGAACTCTGAATCTGAATTCAAATATGAATCATTGAACTCTGAACTTTGAAATGAAATTAATTTATCTATGAATTATCGACACCTTACTATGTATCAAAATATTTGATTTAAGGTTCATGTGAACGAATTCCCCACACTTCGGTGCGACGACACACTTTGGACCGGTATGGCGGGTTATACTGTAATTTGAATCGGTACAGTGGTTAATCCATAATTTAGACCGGTATGGCGGGTTATACCATAATTTGAACAGTGATGACGGCCCCTTTTAAAAATATTCATTGAACGACGATTGTTAGGTGGGGATTCCCATCAGTATTTCGGCTCAACAACGCTATACTCGCGTTGGAGTTTTCTTTTAAGTTAAAGTTTTACGCCATGCATTAAGATAAGAATTTGCATATAAAATACAAGAATGAATAAGAAATCAGAAGTCATGTGAAGCTTTGAAATTTGCACAAATAAGTCGTATGTGATGCTCTATCTTAGTGTAGACACCCAAATTTGGCCCAAGGCACGATCGAAACATACATTGAGAGAGGCGCATGCCCCGAGCTTCCGATAGCTTCTCCCATACCCTTAGGAAACTTCCCTAACCCCTAGGAACTTGCCCTAAACCCTCAGGATTCCTCCCAAACCCTTAGGAACTTTCCCATACCCTTAGGAATTACCCCCAACCCTTAGAAACCTCTCTAAAACCCTTAGTTGACCCTCCTGGGCATTGGGTAGAGAGAGATGAACTAGGGCTGGCAAGGACCTCTACTAAGACTAAATCTTATACTATTGAAAAGTAGAGGTTCTCAGCTTTCCAACAAGCCAAGAATCACCTCAATCCGAGTACTACTTCAAAAGTTACGGTGATTCGAAAAGTGACCAAAATTGTACTTGGATGGGGGCACATGTGGCGCATGTATTACATGCGCCAAGCCATTTTTTCCCAAAAATGGCTTGGCGCATCTTATACTTTCGCCAAGTACAGGTGGGACCCACCTCGGGCTCTGGACTTCCAAACACTGTACTATGCTTGGCACATCTAATACATGTGCCAGGCTTAGCTACAATAACTGATGGCTTTTTGCTCGAATTTCACTTTTGGGGTTTGACTTATTGACCATCTCAAAGTTTAAGATGAATTTCATTAGGATTGTTGCACCCATGTTTACCCCCTATTTGTAACTCTTTAGTCATTTGAAACCTCACCCTATCATCCATCATTGAAGCCCCTTGCCCACATTTCTAAGCTTTCAAAATCCTAGAAAACCTTAGATTAGAAGATTACCTAATTGCTAATCCCAATTAGCCTCTAAGCACTCTCCTAACCTACCCTTTTTCTATAAATAGAGACCCCCCTCCTTGGATTAGAGGCTTGAAAAAATTTTCAAAGAGAGAAAAGATTAAGAGTTTTCCTTTCCCCCTTTGGTGCACCATTCTCATCCAAATTCCAGAATTCCAAAACCATTTTTAGGTCCCCCTCTTCCATCAAAAACCTTTGAGTTAGGAAAGAGTTACCCCCTAGCCAACTTCCTCTATCCCATAGCGATCAAGCTTTAGAGGTTAGAACCCACCATTCCACCATCCAAGCTATCAGAAGCCTATCAAGTGCACCTACGCGGAGGTCCACAGCGGTGCTACAAGGACCCGAGAGCTTTGGCTCTCCCCTCGATTCCTCTACCTTTTTAGCTTTGGCTCTATCCTCATGTTTGTGTTGTTACGCTGCCGAAATCTCGGTAGGAACGGAGGGGCAAATAGGATCTTAGTGCCTTCGGGCAAGAGGAAGTACACTTTTTATTTCCATTTTTATTTTATCTTTGGTCATAAGTAGAGACTGCTTTAGAGCGGGTTGATCGGGTGCCTAACACCTTCCCGATCGATAACTGAAGCCCCTATCTAAGAGCCTTTAGTGTAGACCGATGAATCAGAGTCATATTTTTGATACTTCGGTGCTCATAAAATTGATCTAGGTTTTTCGAGATATCAAAAGCTCCGGGTGGCAACTCTATATCATTTAGAGAGTGTGCATCATCGCGGCGGGACCGTCTAAAATACCACGATTACACAGATGGCGACTCTGCTGGGGAGTAGCTAGTAGAGCTTCCCCTTGAAATTTGGCTTTTTTTAAATTTTTTTACTAACATTTTCTTGTGTTTCTTCTCATTTTCATTTGTTTCTTTCTTTTACTCACCCCTACGATTTGATCTTGCTTTTACTTACTCCTACTTTCCCGTCATTTACGTGCCTTAGCCGATTGGCGGCCCTACTTAAGCACCGTCCTTACGATTCCTTTATTTTTCTGTCATTTACGTGCCTTAGCCGATTGGCGGACGTACTTGCGCTTTTACACACCTTAGCCGTTTGGCGGGCTTATATGAGCATTTACATTTTCGCAAACATATCTCATCAGTGGACGCTGGCCCGTAGAGGCGGCACGGGACCATCACCATCCATTTTTGGACTTTAAAAAAAATTCCTCTAAAATCTGAAATTAAAATTGAACCAAGAGGGGACTTTAATTGAATTTTTACGGGGGTAGATTTTTCAAGGGTTGGGAATTCTAGGCAAAGATACGAATGTCCCAGTTCTTAGTACGGCGGCAGCCCCTAGTGGTGATGACCCAGAAAAGAACCACCCCACCTAGTATCTGAGAAGGCGCTTGCGTTGGAAGTATATCGGGTGGGTAACCTATCTTGTTACAAAGCTTAAAACCCTTGGGGAGACATTAGTAGTCCCGAAGCAAACTTGTCTCCCCAGGTTCGGTGAGGAGATACCCGGTGCAACTAAGAAATCAGTCCCCGGAAGCATCGCTTCCAGAAAATAAAAATAAAAGACTAAATTCAGGTTTACTGATCTGTTATTAGGGGTATCTGACCCCACTGTTTGCCTGGCGCAACTAATACACGCGCCAAGTCTGGAAACCCCATATTTTCTCTGGCACAACTAATACACGCTCCAAGTCTGGAAACCCCAGATTTTCTTTCGCGCATGTAATAGATGCGCCAAGCATAAATTGGACCAAAGCTGGTCTGGCGCACGTAATACTCGCGCCAAGGATTGGTTGATCCCAACTGAGTAGAACAACTTGAAATTTGTGGCCTTTTTCACATCCCCGAGTTCCCCGCTTAGTGGTTTAGCACCTCTGATTAGGTCCTGCACTATCCGACACCCAATACGCCCCTGCTGTTCAAAAGAGGGCAACTTCTTATTAACCCATTTCGGGGGATCGAGTTGTTTGCATTGATTCCCGTGCCTTCAATAGATCAAAGGGTTCCCCTTTTGATTCTTTCGAAGCACATCGGGATCTCGCCGCAGGATTTATTTAGGGTACAAATATCACCCAAAATGGGAATTCAAAGGCCTCGAAATCCTTCATCATAAAAATCCAAATATGAAATTTCAAAATAGTAAATAAACCAAAAAAACTAAAAAATTGTGGTGTCGGCACAACGGCACCGCCTTATCCTCCGTCATCCCGTAGGGGAAGAAGGAGAAAGCTTTACAGGCCCCATCTGAGGCACTCGTACCTCACCTATAACCAAGCCATGTTGTGGGCAGTGGATCTAGTATACGTCGAACTCGACTCATCCCCACCACATTCCCCAACTCATTCCCATACAAAAGAGGTTTTCACATCCATCCTCCTTACCCAATCCCCATTTGCCGTCACCGGGCCTTTCGGTGAGCCCATTTTCCCATCCACCACCGCTCAAAGCCCTCAAAATCCGACACCCCATCCCCTTTTGATTTCATAAACAAGACCTATTCCCCCCGCCACGTCCATCCTAGATCCGTCTCACATTCCATCCACGTCCACCCGAAACCCGGCCCAATTTTCCATCTTCACCAACATGTCCCATTTTTCATCCTCCCAACATATATCCGATCCACTCGCATTTACCCATGCCACACCTAGTTTCTCTGATCCACCCCATATCCCCCCATTTACCTAGGTCATGCCCAATTTTACCAGGGCCATGCCTAATTGTTTTCACACATCTACATCATCCACACCTCAAATACCCTCAAATGAACCACCTCCATCAAATCCCTCTCCAATGGCCATGATGGATGAAATGGTCCGGGCTTACTATAGTTGGAAAGCCTCCCAAAACATCCCCCCTCATTCTCACCATACATCTTCCAACCCATCATACACATTCCTAAGTCTCCATGTTTTATTACCTCAAACCCACGATGGCCCAGTGGCCCAAACCCCCATCAAGGTCCAATGGCCTAGACCCATTAAAGCCCAACCGGCCAGACCCATCACGGCCCAATGGGTTAGACCCATCAAGTCCCCAATGGGCCAAACCTACCAGGGTTTAATAGCCCAAAACCCATAAAGCCCAATGGGCAAAATTTCCCAAGGCCTTATGAACCCCTCCAAATCCCTTATCCAATGCCCAAGCTCAGCAAGGCCCAATCCTTGTGTCCACATACCCATACCCTCCACAATTCCCTCAATATCTCCCTCACACACAAACCTCACACCTCGCTCTAGGCGGGAACCCAGCACATACCCCTCACCAATTCCCCCATCCTCATACACCTCAAGGTCGTCTCCAAGCATTCCCCAATACCCAATGGCCTCATCAGGTCTTGACCCAAAATCCAAATTCCACTCATCCTATCACTCCATAAAATTTCCCTCACCTCCAATGGTCCCACAAGGCACCTATCCAGCCTAGCCAGCACCAATAAGAAAATCTCACCCTCACTGCACTATATATAAACCCATAATATGAGAAAGATGAGATCAAGAATAGCAGGGCTTACGTTGGGGCATTTGCCAGCATCAATCCTCCACCCATAATCACCAACCCCCCAGCAGTACAAAGTTAATTAAGGTCGAACGTTGAAAAATCCGCCCCACTATTTAAAGAGTTCGAGCAATTGAAAGAACAATTGGACAAAATCCAGAAGCAATTGTTGAAGATGGGTGGAGCCGAAATCCATGTCACAGATTTCTCAGACTTATGTTTATTTGCAGAAGTCCCCTTGCCCCCAAAATTCAAAATGCCCATCTATGATAATTATAACAGCACGGGCAACCCCATCGCACACTTCAAGTCCTACTATAGGGACACGCGCCAATATGGGGGGACGAGTGCCTGCTTATAAAAGTCTTTTAGAAGAGTCTGACGAGCCAGACCTTGAGGTGGTTCACGTCCCTAGAGCCATCCATGATAAAAACATGGAAAGATCTGACGCATTTGTTTCAAGAGTAGTATGTCTACAACATAGATATCAAACCTTGTAAGTCAGATTTGGCCCATTTAAAGCAGAACTCTAACAAGACCTTCAGCGATTACCTTGGGCGTTGGAGAGCACTGGCAGCTTAGGTAAGAAACAAAATACTTGACGATGAGCAAAGGAATGATAGAATGGGGCAGGGGTGTAAAATGTCACGAATACCAGGCCCAATACTAGTATAATCTTGTTCCAATTTAAAGTCGCATAGCCAGCTCCAGCCAGAAGCGAGCCGATTTAGAGAACCGGGAATGGGCAAGGGGCACTGAGGACCCCAGAACAGAGAAAGGCTCGCTTTTACCAAGTTTCCACACCAATGGGGCAATCACTGAATGTTTTGTTGCCCTTGTTAATAGAAAAAGGGTTGGTCACATCACTCCAACCACGACCTCCACCAAATCCCATCCCAAGGAACTATGACCCTATCACCCACTGTAACTTCCACCAGGGACCGGGTCATCCTACTGATCGCTGCTTCCATTAAAGCATGCAATCAAGGATCTGATTGAGGCCAGGAAAATCATTCCTCCTGCACTTCCCCAAGCCAACCAACATGCCAAAATTCACCAGGTACCGCTACCCCAGCACTCACCAGGAGGGGCAGGTCCGAGACCCACTATTGGCATGGTGGCAGAGGATGATGAAGATTTGGACCCGTCGGATTATATCTGCGATCAGAAAAGTTTTGTGGAACCACTACAAAATGATTGGGAAGATAGAAGTATTGGGGTGATCGAACCCTTGAATCTGGCAGATTATTTTCCCAACCCCACTCCACAAATAGAACCCTTAGATCTTTGGGCATACTTCCCAGCACCAGCTCCCGTTAACTATGTCCAAATTAACTCCTATCAACCATATGTGGCATCCTCCACCAATTACCTAATGGCCGATTATGTCTCCCATCCACCTCTGACGCCCATCAGTTATCAATGGCCCACCCCCATCACATCACCTCCATTTCAGTCATTCACGATCTCTGCCAACCTTATCTGACCCACCTTCTCCACCCTTCCAAAAGTTAACCACATGATACCCACCCATTCCAATCCCTCAGCACCAATGTCCCCAGTACCCACCTCTTCCCTATTCCAGATCCCGGGACCAACTTACAATCCTCATCAGGTCCCGCTCAGCTATGAACAGACAGACATCAATGTCGGCAACAACAAGGAAGGAGCAGTTGATTTTATCACTAGGTCGGGAAAGATCTCCAAACAGCCAGACACACTAGCGCCAGTACCAGCCCTGCCAGAGGGAAAGAAAGATACCATCGCAGTAAACCCGTTTGAAAAGATGAGCCGTGAGCACATACTCTAGACCTAGCTCAGGAGGATGCCAGCCCATATCACGATTTGGGATCTGTTAATGACGTCCTCACTCCATTTCCAAGCTTTAATGGGGGTATTAAAAAATGCACACGTCTCACTCCAAGTAAGCCCAGATGAGGTTGGATAGATAATCGGATAGGTGATGGCTCCCAATGCCATCTCTTTCTCGGATACAGATCTACCGGATGAGGGAAATAATCATGCTAAATCCCTCAACATCACCGTAGAGGTCAGAAACATGGTAATACCACTGGTGTTGATTGATAACGGGTCCACTCTAAATGTGTGCCCCCTGAGAACCGCCACCAAAATAGGTGTGGACCCTTGTATACTGAGGCCGACAAAAACCAGCGTTAAAGGGTTTGATAACACAAGAAGGGAAATTATTAGATAAGTTGATCATGAGCTAGTGATCGGGCTAATGACCTTTTCCATACCTTTTCAAGAGATGGATACCAAATATTCTTTCAACCTGTTATTAGGACGCCCCTGGTTAAATGAGGTTGGGGCGATACCTTCAACCCTGCACCAGAAGCTCAAATTCGTGTTTGGGCTAAAGCTCATCACCAAAGTGTTGAGAACCCCAAAGTGTTGGACGTGTCGCACACGATCGAAGATACGGACCTCCATAGTTTTGAATACGAGGTATCGACGGTGGTCCCGGACCCCAGAAAGCATCACTCTGAAAACTGGAGGCGGAATGGTAGCGGTCGTGGCCATGCTCCAAAAGTGGGGCTATTAGAAAGGAAGGGGACTGGGGTAGGAGAGAGCCAGTCAAGGTAAAAGGTGGATAGCAGGTCCAGTTTGGGTTAGGTTACAAGCCCACAGAAGAAGAGGTCCGAGAGGCACAGAGAAAGCCCGAGCCACAGCAGCTGCTACAGCTCGAGGAATCAACTTAGAAGAGAAGCCCCATCCCAGACCTCACATTCGGAACACCTTTGTGAGTGCAGGGATCATAAAAATAGATCAGAATGGGGCCATGCAGTTAACCCCACACAAACCAGCCTTCCCTGTCCACCTTACCAATCCTTAGATCATCCCTCTCAACCTGGAGATAGACCTGGCCGCTCTGTCCCTTTTTGAGGAAGAGTCTCCCATACCTGCGCAAGCCCCCCTGTGGTAAATCACCATAGGACCCTGCTGATGTTTGAGGACAGAATCTTAGACGAGTCCATGATCAGTATGATGGAGGCTGACTCCGAAGAATCATATCAGCCAACCCCCTCCATCCAAACAGGTAAAGGAGCGACACCACAGGTACGAAATTGGGTGTTTGTGCCCCAAATTCTGAAAGCGGCGAGTGGCCTGAAATACGGTACCCATTTTCCAAAAATAAATAGCTTATAAAAAGTGAGATAAGCCCTTGGCAGGCAATACTGTGTATATATAGGGACTCGCTTTGCCAAGAGCCAATCTCTGAAGAAAGCAAAAATCCCAAAAACATAGAAAAAATATAAAATCCAAAAATATTGTCTTTTAAAATTCTAAATAAAGTTAAAGAAAATAATGCTTTGATAAAAAAGCCTGTCCCACATGAAATCGACCCCTTTCCTGCAGAAATACAAGAAGAGGTAGGAGTCACGTGCCTGGATGAGGAAGTCCCTACTAAGGAGCTCCCCAATGAACTCCTTGAGTAGTTTGCCGACTTTGAGTACGGCCCTACCCTCGCTGTTGAGGAAACAGAGGATGTCAATCTAGGGACGGAGGAGGTTCCTAGAATCACTAAGATCGGAATATCGCTATCTCCTAAGGAAAGAAAAAGTATGGTTGATGTCCTTCGGTCATATCAAGACGTCTTCGCATGGTCATACGAGGACATGCCTAGTTTGGACACTGATTTGGTCGAGCATGAGTTGCCACTCTATCTTGATATCAAGACAGTCAATCAAAAATTGAGGTGACTCCGACCGAGTGGATGCTGAAAGTGAAAGATTAGGTCATCAAGCAATATGATGTAGGATTTCTCATGGTCTCCAAGTACCCGTAGTGGCTAGCCAATATCATCCCAATACCAAAGAAAGATGGAGAGGTTCGCATGTGCATTGATTTCAGAAACTTGAACAAGGTGAGCCCAAAGGATGACTTCCAATTACTGCACATCGATATCTTAGTCGATAACATTGCTAAGTACAAGATGCTCTCGTTCATGGACGGATTCTCCAGATATAATCAGATCAGGATGGCAGAGGCAGATTGAGAGAAGACAACGCTCATAACTCCTTGGGGCACTTTCTACTATAAAGTCATGCCATTTGGGCTAAAGAATGCTGGAGCAATGTACCAGAGAGCTATGATGACACTACTTCATAACATGATGTACGGAGAAATTGAGGTGTATATCGACGACATGATCGCCAAGTTACCAGAGTGAAGTGACCATCTGATAAACCTCCAAAAGCTGTTTGAGAGGCTACGAAAATATAGGTTATGTCTGAATCCTCATAAATGCACATTCGACGCCATGTCAGGAAAGTTGCTAGGATTCATCGTTAGCAAGTGAGGTATCGAGGTGGACCCAGTCAAAGTAAGGACCATCATAGAAATGCCACCGCCGTCTACTGAGAAAGAGGTAAGAGGTTTCTTGGGCAAGATACAATACATCAATCGGTTTATTGCACAGCTCACTCCTATCTGCATGCCGATCTTCAAACTACTAAAGAAAGATTCACCCGTTGAATGGAATGATGACTGTCAAGCGACATTCGATAAAATCAAGGACTACCTTCTCAACGCTCCAATATTAGTACCACCCGATCCGGGGAAATCGCTCTTGATGTATCTCTCCATGACGGATGTTTCGATGGGATGTATCCTAGGGTAGCATAATGAGACAGGAAGAAGAGAGCAAGCCATATACTACCTGAGCAAGAAATTTATCGACCACAAGACGCGCTATTCTCATATGGAGAAAGCATGCTTGGATCTCGTATGGGACACACAGAGGCTTCGCCACCACTTGTTATCCCAAGCCGTTCTACTCCTAGCACGCATGGATCCATTATAGTACCTGTTCGAAAAGCTGGCCCTCACCGGGTGAACTGCGCGCTGACAGCTTCTCTTATCAGAGTTTGACATCACATATGTCACACAGAAATCAATCAAGGGACAAGCACTTGCTGATCATCTTGCTGAAAACCCTTTACCCGATTATGAACCTCAAAGGACCGAGTTCCCAGACAAGGACATCTTGTTCATGACTGAGGACGATATAGTAGAGACAGAGGAGTCCTGGGTGATGCACTTCGATGGAGCAACAAATGCCGAAGGTCAAGGAGTTGGTGTTATTCTGATCTCGCCAAAAGAATCTCACGTACCAGTTTCTATCAAACTAAAATTCCCTTGCACTAACAACATGGCTGGATATGAGGCCTATGCTGTTGGACTGCAAGCGGCACTTGACCTAAAAGTAACCCACCTCAGGGTATTTTGTGATTTGCAGTTAATAATATGCCAGATGAATGGAGATTGGAAGACGAAGGATGAGAAGTTGATCCCATATCATGAACACCTTGAAGATATGATAGCATGCTTCGATGATGTTACTTTCTCCTATGTCCCACGGATAAGGAATCACTTCGCCCACGCGTTAGCGACTTTAGCATCAATGGTAGAAATCCCCTACGGTATTGAGATTAAGCCGATCATGATTGAACAGAGGAACGATCCGGCCTTCTGCCTCCATAATGAGGAACCCCCAAAGTTGAATAATGAACCACCATGGTTCTCAGATATCAAGAATTTCCTCAAGACTTGGGCATTCCTTGAGGGGGCGGCCAGAGAGGACAGACGGACCATCCAACATTTAGCAGCAAACTACGTCATCTGTGGCGAGTGTCTCTACAAGTGGTCGTATAATAATATCCTGCTCTGATGCCTAGCTGAAAGTGAGACAGCAAACATTATGAACGAGATTCACGAGGGAGTATGCTGTGCTCACGTCAATGGCCACATGCTCACTAAAAAGATTTTACGCCAAGGATACTTCTAGACCACTACGGAATCTGATTGTTCCAACCACGTTCGGAAGTGCTACAAATGCCAAGAACACTCCAGTCTGATCCATGCTCTAGCCATTGATCATCACTGCATGACCACTCCATGGCCATTTGCCACTTGGGGCTCGACGTCATTGGAAAAGTCAATCCGAAAGCATCAAACGGGCATCAATTCATCTCGGTCGCCATTGAATACTTCACCAAATGGGTAGAGGCAGCATCCCACGTGAACATCACGACCCGACATGCTGAGAAATTCATCAAAAGTAATATTGTTTGCCGATTTGGCATACCCAAGTATATCATCACAGACAATGGCACGAACTTTACGAACAAGTGCATCAGGGCCTTCTGTGAGCAGTATAAGATCAAACATCATCGCTCGTCACCATATCGGCCACAAACCAATGGGGCCATAGAAGCTGCTAATAAAATGGTCGTCAGCATCCTTGAGAAGATGGTCATCACCTATCGAGATTAGAGCAAAATATTACCATTCGCTTTATGGGCCTATAGAACATCGATCCGCACTGCTATAGGGGCAAACCGTTCTCGCTTGTATATGGAACCAAGGTCATCTTACCGGTAGAAGTTGAAGCATTGTCGCTCCACATTCTCATGGAGTTTGGCCTACCCAAGGCTGAAAGAGAGATCTCGCTTTGAGTAGTTGAACCTGCTGGATGAGAAAAGGCTTCTTGCCTTGTGTCAAACTCAAGTGTACCAGGGACGAATAGCACGCGCTTACAACAAATGTGTTCGCGATCGAGATCTGAAGGTAGGAGATACCGTACTTAAGAAAATCTTCCCGTCCCTCCACGCCGATCTGAGAGGGAAATTCAAGCCTAACTGGGAAGGACCTTACGTCATCCGTGAGGTGCTCCCGGGATATGCTATCTGCCTTGCCACCATGGACGGAGATCACTTTCCTGAGCCCATCATCGCCGGATACGCCTGACGATTCTACTCCTAGGTCTCCGTGGCAAGGTAAGTATTGCCATCTTTTCAAAGCTCAGTAGCCAAAAAGTGTACGTGAATGACCATACCCTTTGCGACCCCTGTTGAGCCATCAACCTTTCTTTCACAAACCCCTCCAAAAAATGTGTGTATAATACCAACAAAAGGAAAAAGAGTTACTATCAAATCCAAAAAAAATCAGAAAAGCAAAATCCCAAAAAGAGGATGCTTGAAAAGAAAAAAAATAAAAAATGAGGCATGTACAGTCAAAATCCCCCAAGGAAGAGGTATATTATGGTAGTTGGAACCCAATCAAGGAAACCTTTTAATCTCAGAATACCTTCAAAATTCCTAACCTATCCCATGGCCACAATACATTCCAAGAAAAAGCCCTCTCTAAGGTCTACGAGCAATCACAGTATCCGTCGAATCAGCACAAGCTAAGATGTGAAACAACAAAGGAATTTCATCCAGCCGACTATGACAGAATCAACGTCCATGTCGTGGCCTTTGATAAGAAAAAAGAAGAAGAAAGAGATAAAAGAAAAGAAAAGAAAATAAAATATATGCAAGCTTAAAGCAAAGAGGACGTGGTGAAAACCCGAAAGGGCGCCATGGATAAAAAACAGTGAGTTTGTGCGGACTAGGTGAAAACTTGAAAGGGTGCCTAGGGTAAAAATGTAAACCCATGGACGTAGTGAAAACCGAGAGGGCGCTATGGGTAAAAAGAGGGAAACAACGGGCATGACGAAAACCCACTTTGGGACGTTGTGAGTAAGAAAGTTGAAAAAGAGAAATTGAAAAAGAAAATAAACAAGATCCCCTTGGTTGCCCTCCCGCATTACCCAATTCTCGACGGGGCCACTCATGCTAGCTCGAATCGGATCCCGACCAAGAATGACTTCACAGGCCGCACCATCAAACGTATGACCGAGGGTAAGGAGAAAAAGGTTGATTCGACCCAAAGGAATAAATGTTTCGACCTTGGTAAATTGCTAAACTTCACTCAGGACCAACCGTGAAAAGGGGGTTCGACCATGCTCAAGAGGGGACTCGTCATCTCCCCGATAATTAAGGCATCAAACCAAAAAAGAAAAAAAAAAACAATAAAAAAAGAGAGGGCGAGGAGACCATTTTTGTCAAAGCTAACAGATTTCCCTTCCCATTTTCACACCCATGCCGTGTGCACCCACCACTCCGGGATGATTGATCTTGATGACCAGAAAGATCACATTCGTAAAAGATAATAAATTTTCCTTTCCCATTTCGGGCCCACTCTGTGTGTGCCACGTCTCCAAAGGAATAATCGACACAATTCTCCCCATTTTACAAAAAAAATAGGGAAAAGATAGATTATAAGATAATAGATTTCCCTTTCTCATATAGAAACTCGTATACAGCTGACACCACATCCCAAAAAATAATATGTGAAATGTCTAGCTTCTTTCTTTCTTTCCTTACAAAAGTGCAAAAACAACAAAAACATAAAAAAAAATATGTATACCAAAAAGATATATCTAATTAGGGGTCTCTTATGCCCCTTTCTATGGTTTGATCTGTGCAAAAAGTATGTGCAGGAGGGAGTCAACGACCCAACTCGTGCTTCAAGGCACGGATCTCTGCGTGTAAAGCATCCTTCCGTACATCCCGCTCCGTCATCCAACGACCATGGAGACTCCTATATCACTTCCGGGAAGTGTCAGTAGCACCAAGAGCGTCACTCAAGGATCCTTCCAGACGAAGGACCTCACACTCAGCTGCATCAACCCTGGCCTCGACCATCTCTGCTCTAACCGCCTGTTTCTCTAAATTTTCATGCAAGATGCACTTCTTGTCCATCAGTAGCTCAATACACCTCTAAAGCATCAACTCCTTCCTTAGCCAAGGCCCACCATATCACTGCTCTCTATTTGATCCAAGTGACCAATAGTAGGCTTCTTAGATAATAGCCAACCCTCGTACTCCGAGGAGGAAAAAACCGAATCTCCCTGCTCTAAATCGCACATGAGCTTCGACTGACGCGTCTCCCAAAGAGAAACTATCCTATCCATGTCCCCAGAGGACCCTCGAGAGAAAATCAAGTCACACAGGGGCAACTCCATCACACAAGGCACCTACTAAGGGCAATCGAACTGGTGCAGCACATGAAATGGGAAATAATAAGTATTGCCAGTAAAATCGAGGAGAGTGATGCCCTCATGATCTCTGGAGCGAACCACTGGGAGGGTCTGATCTGACCAAGGAAGCCTCCACACCAACTCGGCTTCAGCCAGCCAAAGCTTCAAACCCTGCATATCTCCCAGTGGGAGCATATGGCATCTGCCCAGAAAGCAACGGACCACCTCACCATGAGCAACATAAAAGCGAGGCACGGACCCCAAGATGGAAAGATGCTCCCCAAGCCAAATTTGGAGCAAGATAGGACATCCCTGGAGACCCTCCACCTTACCCAGAGCGAAGGCAGCGATAAAGCTCCACCAGCACCATATGCATCACAGAGCGACCTCCCTCTATTTCTGCCAAGACATCTCAAAGTGTAAGCGAGAAACTCTCTCCCCCGACATAGCAAAGAACCTCGGAAATAAGGCAAAGGGCAAAAGCCTTTATATTATGAGGATTTTTTATTAGCAACTTTCGCAGGCTTTCCTCTCCGAAAAGTTCTCTTAGGAATTTCACCGAACACCTGATGGGCCCCCCAATGAGACTTTTCTCATAATTATTTTTCTTCAAGCCCAAGGTGATCTGAGTGGCTCTGGCATAACCCAGTTTCGACAGCACTCTCACAAGGTCTCTATGCAGCTTCAAACATGATAGATTGGAGAGCTCCTCGAGAGTGGGAGTCAACTCACGATTCCCAAAATGAAAAACATGGGTGTTAACTCTCCAAAATGAAGCTGCGGCATACATGAAATCCCAAAGCGGAGGAACTTCAAGGAAGGACGCGAGACGGGCCAAGCCGATCCAAATCCACAAGCTCGCTCTCATTCATGCTCTCAAGTCACTTCCTTAGAAAACTAGACCCCACGCCCAAAGAGGAAGTATCGTGGTCCCGGACCCCCTTGAGAGGCGGGGTTGGAAAGTGGGTCCATTGACATACAAAGATGTTCTCAAGGATACAAATTCAATGTAGGATGATGGACTCACCTTGGGGGCAAGAAAAGAAAAAAAAAAGGGGAGCAAAATGGCAAGTCAAGGCCAAGAGAGAAGAAAAAAGTGCATTTCCGAGCTTAAGAAAGCCCCACTGCCCTCTGGAAGGCGCATGTAATATGGAAGGTGCATGTAATACATGTGCCAGTGCAATTTTCCCCAGATTTGGCCTGGCGCATGTAATACATGCGCTAGGTCACTTAGGTCCTCACATACAAAAAAGTGAGGGTTGGGGAGGATTTTTTTATATTACTTGCCTACACTTTATGCTTCTTATCTACAAAGACACACAATAGGCCCTACATAGAGGGGCAAACTTGGTTTTTGGTCACACCTAACTTGTATAAATCTTCGTGCAGGAAAAATCCACACCGGCGTGGAAATAATGGCCAAGTGTTAACAAAGTATGTGGCCTCGGAGGCCATCCCTTTTGACAAAATCAAAGCCATCCTGCAAGCAATATGATTTACTACAACAAGCAAAGAAAAGAAAGAGCATGCAATGAAAAGGAAAGGCACAAACATTCATCGAAAGAAACTGGAAAAACCATCCGAACAATATAAACAAGTGCCACATCATCCATTACTTAGTCTCAACAAATACATGTCCTAAAAAAGTCTCAAAATCCTAAAGCAAAGCTTAATCCTTATTAGCGCCCTTGAACTTCTTGCGCTTGTGCAAAGAGCTCTGATATTTCCGTACATCTCCCACTCGGACCCACGCCTGAGAAAGTTGGCTAAGTAGGGAACGTGACTCCTTTTCACGAGCACACTGAAAGTCATCCTAAAGCCGTCAGTCAAGATCAGTTGAAAGAGAAAAATAGTAAGGTAATGATCGGAACCAGTCAGTATGATACTCACCACTTTCAGGTCTCGAAGACCGACTATATTGCGGTGATACTTCGCCCGGTTCACTGCCGACTCGTAGTCCTACACAAAAAGGAAAGAGACATTCAGCTACAGGCGCCAACATAGGCATTTTTCTGAGAAACAAGCATACAGAAAGAGAAAACTTGCTTACCCCAGTAACCAATTCAGGAGGAGGGATCCAGATTGCGTCAGTAGATATGTGTGCTTGCTCTCTACTGCTTTACATAAACCCCAAGTAAGGCATCATTGAGGCGTCTAAAGGTCCCCTGGTCCTCCATAGTCGAACTACCACAGGCGCCAGTACCAGAGGCACTTGAGAAACCAGCCCCTGTAGCATCAGCAGTACCCGCCGCTGCCTCATCATCATCATCAGAGTCACCTCCCTGCTCAAACTGTGAAAAGGAGTAGAGTTTCAGTCAGTAGAAGTAAAAACTGAATTAGAACCACTAAAAATGTGCCTAAGGAAAAGAGAAACACCTGAGATCGCGGACCGCCAAAGGCCAGGAAATTGGCACTAGGTACGAAGCGCGAAAGAATGGACCGGTAGGGTAGGGACTCATACCATAGCTGGTACCCCTCGAGCACGAGGAGATCATTGATGGAGGCTCCATGATGAAGAAATTAGGTAGAGAGCTCCTCAACTGTATCCCCAAGAGGCATGACATCCGCGGGAGGATCCTGTGGCACAGAAAAGTGGTCTCGATACTGGTGGACCACTCTCTCTCCCAGGTAATATGCTCTGGCCTAGGTCCCATAGAAGAAGATGACTCGGCGGTCAACAAAGAAGAGAGACGGACCCACAGCAGCTCGCTCCCAAAAAGGAGAACCAATGTAGGCATCATAGATAATCTACCCAGATAGAAAAGAGTCTCGTCAGCCAAGCAAATAACATAAAAAGAAATGTTGGGAAAGAAAAGAGAGAAATAGTCATACTTACTCTGGGATTAGCAGGTTGAACTGGGACCTCAGGCCCATCTCCAGATGCTTCATGCCAACGTCCCTGCGGTGGTGCATGTTCAAGTTGCTCATGAGTGGATACGTGTATACGTTGGAATGTAGAAGTGGGCGGCCAGGCTGGAAGTGCAGATAGCCCCAAACTTGAAAAGAGCAGTATACAGAAGGAGTGTCAGGGATAGAATGGATGACTAACCAATAAACCAAGAAAAGTAAAGGAGTCAGTGGTTACCTCAATCGCCGGCCAGAAGACAACAACAGAAACTGAGTTTCCCAATGAGATTCAGGCTAGGCTAGACATAAGAATAGCATATCCAGCCCCACCCCAGTTGTATCTATGCACGTCATCCCAATTTACCATAAGACTCAATAGGGACAATGAGACCCGGTCACCGCTGGTGTTTGAGAGGAGGGTCTTGCTGTCACAACCTCAGATTTTTGAGATGAGTGCACGTCATGCATTACATATAGGTATATGTGTTTCACAAGGAGACCAAAACGAACCAAAGACACTATGTGTGTACGTGGGAAACACACTAGTATTTCCCTAACTTATATGTATAAAAGTGAAAGAGAGAGAGAAGAACCCCTGCGTAACTCTATTCTAACCTAAATAGAGAGAAGGAGAATATAGAGAGAAAGAAGAGAAGAGCCTAGTAGAGAACTAGGGTTTCGTTGGGACTTAAGTCGACAGATGAGATTAGAGGAAAAGGCTAGAGGAAGAACATTGGAGGCCTGTTAGCCTAGTAGAATTTCGAATCGTAAATCAAACTTGCGCGTGACTCATCGTCAGAGGTATGTTAAAGACATGATAGATGCCTAGGCATGTTTTAAATAATAGGAAGAATGTTGGTTGAATGTTTTTTTTATGAGGTTAAGGTTTGAATGAAGGGAGAAAGTATGTTCTCGATCTGATCGAGGAGCAAAAATCATCGTTCTTCGCTCGAGCGGTCTAAAGGGCTCGCCGGCGAGGATGAATAGAAAAAATATAACTCTGGCTCGCTTCAAACTAAAGGGAAGGTCGCCGAGCGAGGGTCCCCGAATACTGATGGCTCGATGAACCGCCGAGCGACCTCGATTTAACCGCCGAAGCGAGGTCTGGTGACCGCCAGAGCGAGGTCAAGTGACCGCCCGAGCGAGGGCTTGTGACTACTCTGTTCTTGGTTTTTTTTTTCGGATACAAGAAACTTGGGGTTGTACACCCCAATGGTTCTAGTGATCTTTCTAAGCCTATGCTAAATTGAAATGTAGGTTTGACGCATGGTCATGAAGTATAAACCTCTACGAGAAGGCATGCTTTGAAATTCGTCGAGGTGGGGAATATTCTTAAAACATGTGCATTATTCCGTGAAATTCATATGCGTAGTGTAATCTATTTAAATAGTCAAATATTGCATGATCCTCATGATAAGGGTGTGTGTGTGAGTTTACAACGTGAAAGTCTTGAGGTCCCCAGGGGACGAAAAATCATATAGTTCAAACAAAGAAGGGTGCGACGGAAATATGGGGCATCCCAGGGATGCAGATGAAAACTAACAGAGAAACGTAAGTAATGTGATAAGGCCTGATGTAATATAATTAGCACAATCACAGTGAATAACTATATGTAGAGCACATTTGATATTTTTATTATTTAAGGTTTGATTAGAATACCCCACCGACGTGGCGGGATACCCACGACTCGGCGGGATATCCGTGGTGATGCGATGCATGCAGATCCGCACTTCCATAGTACATCCCAGGGATGTAGATCTAAAAATAGACCCCACCACCTATGAGAAAGGGGCTTGGGCAGTATCCCCAGGGGATACAGATAACAACTGTCTAGTTAGACGATGATGGTGGGTATTCCATCGGGGCTCGATGCTATATTGCTCGAGGACTACTTAAGTTAAGATTTAAGTAATTAGGCCAAATTCACAACTAAACAAATAAGGAGATTAAACAAAACCATGCTAAGTAACGGTCAAAATCATTGGTTTAATTCCAGTTACTCAAATTGTTGTCCATAAGTGATTACTCAATAATTCTATGCTTGTTAAACTGCTGACATATGTGTGAAGGTCAATCTATATATTCTTTTTGTTTCCCTACGGAGCTAGGATGTAGCTCACCCCCTTAGACTATACGTCGCAGGTCCAGGACTAGCGGCAGCAGAGGCTTCTGGAGAAGCTGGTCCAAGGGTTTCAGATTTCGTTCCCACAGAAGAGTCAGAACCTCCTCCTGAGGAATTCTTCTAGGAAAACCCGCTGCATACTTTGAGAGTGAGTTGAGAGTATTATGTATGGCTTGGTATATCAAGCCTCTTTATTTCGAATGTTTTAATTACCGTTTCTTGACAGAACGTCTAGGATGAACTGTTATCACTAAACATTTGGGTAAGTTCTTATGTCCATGAATTGGCATGGGACAAGGACTGCCTTGCGATACCTTGATCATTTTTGAAATTTTATTTAGAGTAGCTACGTGTGCCTCAATTACAGTTTTGGATTGTATATATCAATGTTTTGTAAGGAACCCGGGGCACGACCTTGAAGGTCGTGCTGATGGCACGGATTTCAGGGTTCCAAAATTCGGGCTGTCACAGTTGGTATCAAAGCCTTTTCTTTCTAGTTCTGGCTATTATATCGTCAGAATATAGGGACTTCTGCTAACGAGACTATGGATTCTCATGCAGACCATTATGTTTCCTAGAGGAAGAGGCCGACCCAGGGGTGGTCATGATAGGAATTTACGCAGTAGAGATGGGTTCGTCTCACCTACAAACAGAGTGCCATTGGAAAACAGGGAGATTTCCGAGGGTAGTGGCCAGGGAGGAAACCAAAATCAAGCAGAGGATCAAGATCTAGATCGACAGGATCGAAATTAGAGGGAACAAGATAGGGTGAGAGAGAGAAATGAAGAAAGAGAAGAGCGTCAGAGGATGATGCACACAATGGAGACCATGGCACAACAAGCAGCGTCCTTGGCAGCGCATACAGTACCAGAACTACAATGAACACCTACCCCTCCAGTGGGACTTACACCCCCAGTGGCTTCAGCATTCACCGAGTTCAGAAGGATGAGACCTCCAAATTTTTCAGGACAGGCAGACACAATGGCAGCCGAAAACTGGCTGGGTGAAATGGAAAAGGTGTTTAGCGTACTGACATGCATAGAGGATGAGAGCGTCCGTTGGGCGGCATATATGTTAGATGGAGAAGCTGGACCTTGGTGGAAATCCGTTTCGCGAATAAGAGCACAAGAAACTCCAGATATGTCGTGGACTTGGGACGAATTCGTAGAAGAATTCAATAAGCAATATTTTCCTGAAGTTGTGAGGAATCAGATGGAGACCTAATTTTACAACTAGCGCAAGGAAGGATGACCGTGAGAGAGTATGGAGTGGAATTCATGAGACTGGCTCGCTTTGCCCCAGACTACGTAGTTTCAGACGTGATGAAAGCGAAGAGGTTCCAACAGGGCTTAAGGTCGGACATCCGAGGAGGGGTTGCGCCCTTCCAGCTGAAAACCTATGGAGAAGTAATGAGTAAGGCATTAGTAGTCGAAGAAGAAAACAATAACCAATACCGTCAGAGGGAACAACAAGGAAGAGAAAGCATTGATCCAAGCAGGACGGGGAGTTATGAATTGGTACATAAGAAACCGAGGTTTGTAGCACCGAATCAGAGACAATCGTTCCAGACAGGGTATGGGAGAGCTGCACAACAAGCTACTCATCAAAGTTTTCCGTTGCTAGCATCAGGGAGACCGATGAGGTATCAAGGTCCTGCTACTTCGGCGGGCTACAACTCTGACAAGGTTTTTGAGGAGTGCTACTTCAACACCAAGGGAAACTTGTGCTAAGTGTGGCAAGTCCTACAAAATAGCGGATTGTAGGCAGGGAATGCGAGGCTGTTTCAAATGCGGCAAGATAGGCCACATGATTAGAGATTGCCCTGAGACAGTTAAAGAAAAGACGACCCCAACTTCCATGCCACAACCTATTCAATCTCGAAAGCACATTATTAGAGGAGAGCCCTCTGTGATTACCGCCCGAGAAGTGTACGACATTATCCAAGGTGAGATTTCTTTTAAATAAAGAATTTCGGTTGCAATACAATTCTAGATAGAGAATGGGCTTTCATTAGGATAAATATATATATATACCCGTTGTTAAGCATTAGAAAAAAAAAAAAAAAAAAAAAAAGAGAGAGAGAAATTTTTTTTTAGTATATGTATGCATTATAGGAACGTTACAAATCTATGAGAAAGGGTGCTACGTAGCACATGACGCACGAGTCCTGATAGACCCAGGGTCTACCCACTCCTTCATCACCCCTAGATTTGCAAAGAAGATGAAGATTGTCCCGGAGACACTAGACTTTGTGTTATCAGTGTCCATCCCAACAGGAGAATTAGTGGACACAGAGTTAGTCTGCAAATCGGTAGTGGTAAGCATTCGGGATCACGTTGTCCACGAACTAGACGCAAATTTAATATGGTTGGACATGCAAGGATTCGATGTAATCCTTGGCATGGATTGGCTGTCCCATCAACAAGCAGGATTGCAAGGATAAAGTTGTTGTTTTCCGTCCTAACACGAGGAGATCGTTTCGATTTCAAGGGGAGAGATCGACACAGGTACCACTCATATCTGCAGTCAGAGCAGAACGTTTAATCAGAAAGGGGTGTAGCGGTTATTTGGCATTCTTGAAAGAAGATAAAGAAGAAAAGAATATTTGCCAGATGTATTTCCAGAAGAATTGCCAGGGTTACCTCCAGAAAGAGAAGTAGAATTTGCGATCGACTTAGCACCAGGAACGGAACCTGTTTCAAAGGCACCTTATAGGATGGCCCCTGCAGAGTTGAAAGAGTTGAAAGAACAATTGCAAGAGCTCATGGACAAAGGGTTCATAAGACCAAGCGTGTCTCCATGGGGAGCACCAGTTCTATTCGTGAAAAAGAAAGATGGGTCGATGCGGTTGTGCATTGACTACCGTCAATTGAACAAAGTCACGGTGAAGAATCGATATCCGTTGCCAAGAATAGATGACTTATTTGACCAGTTGCAGGGAGCAAAACATTTTTCCAAGATCGACCTAAGATCTGGTTACCATCAGTTAAGAGTCAGGGCCGAGGACATTCAGAAAATGGCTTTTAGAACACGGTATGGACACTATGAATTTTTAGTGATGCCATTCGGACTGACGAACGCACCGGCGTCGTTTATGGACTTGATGAATCGGGTGTTTAAACCACACCTAGACTCCTGCGTTGTAGTGTTTGTTGATGACATCCTAATCTACTCAAAATCGAAAATGGAGCATGAAGAATACTTACGAGTCGCTCTACGAACCTTGCGTGAACACCAACTGTACGCCAAACTCAGCAAATGTGAGTTTTGGCTAGAGAGGTAAGCTTTTTGGGACATGTCGACTCAAAGCATGGCGTCACAGTAGATCCCGCTAAGATCGAGGCAGTAGTGAACTGGGAGCAACCAAAAACCGTGACAGACATCCGAAGTTTCCTCGGACTGGCAGGTTATTATCGACATTTCGTAGAGGGGTTTTCAAAAATATCAGGACCTCTTACGAGGCTTACAAGAAAGGACTCAAGATTTGAGTGGAGTGAGGCGTGTGAGAAGAGTTTTCAAGAACTCAAGAAGAGGCTCACCTCAGCTCCAGTGTTAGCCATTCCATCAGGCAGTGGAGGATTCGCAGTTTATAGTGATGCTTCATATAACGGGTTGGGTTGTGTACTAAATCAATATAAAAAGGTAATAGCTTACGGCTCCAGACAGTTGAAAGAGCACGAAAAGAACTACCCAACACACGATCTGGAACTAGCAGCAGTCATATTCGCATTAAAGATATGGCGACATTATTTATACGGAGAAACATTTGAAATTTTCACTGACCATAAGAGCCTCAGATACCTGTTTACACAGAAGGAACTGAATATGAGGCAGCGTAGGTGGATGGAATTCCTCAAAGATTACGACTGTTCCATACAGTACCATCCAGGCAAAGCTAACGTAGTGGCCGACGCCTTGAGTCGGAAAAGTTCGGCCCAGCTGGCTAGTCTAATTTCGGGTATACATCGATGGAAGTTGTTGGAGGATCTAGCGTTATGTGGCGCAGACATACAACCACAAGCCACAGGAGCCTTCTTAGCCAACATATCAGTGAAACCAGTGATATTCGAACACATACGAGAACTACAGATGAAAGACCCAATTCTAACAAAGATGCGTCAAGATGTAACTGAAGGTATTACATCTGAGTTTTCAATCAAGCAGGATGGTTCCTTAGTATTCAAGGGGTGACTTTGCATTCCGGACAATGCCGATTTGCGGCGAACGATTCTTGATGAATCTCACAAGTCAAGCTATGCTATCCACCAGGGAAGCACGAAGATGTATCAGGATCTGAAAAAGAATTACTGGTGGAGAGGTTTGAAACAAGATGTGGCAGAGTACGTGTCACGATGTTTGACGTGCCAACAAGTGAAAATCGATCATAGACACCCCTTGAAGCCTATTACAGCCTCTACCCATACCGGAATGGAAGTGGGAATCTATCTCAATGGATTTCATAGTCGGTCTACCGTGAACTGCAAGGAGGCATAACGCCATTTGGGTAGTAGTCGATCGATTGACTAAGTCAGCACACTTCTTGCCATACAATACGATGTACACGGCGGGAAGATTAGCAGAACTCTATATGAAAGAGATCGTCCGTTTACATGGGATTCCAAGTAGCATTGTTTCAGACCGGGACCCATTATATACATCAAAGTTTTGGAGGAAATTCCAAGAAGGAATGGGAACTAGGTTAGATTTTAGTACGGCGTTTCACCCACAGACCGACGGACAGACTGAAAGGGTCAACCAAGTCATTGAAGACATGCTTAGGGCATGTATGTTAGAATTGCAAGGATCATGGGATCAACATCTACCATTGATTGAGTTCGCTTATAATAATAGTTTTCAGACGAGCATCGGAATGGCACCGTATGAAGCCTTGTATGGAAGACGATGCAAATCGCCAATCAATTGGGAGGAAATTGGTGAGAAATTTGTTTTGGGACCCGAGCTACTTGAAGATACCGCGGCTATTGTCTGCATGATCAGGGGAAGACTAAAGGCGGCTCAAAGCAGACAGAAAAGCTATGCTGACATCAAGCGGACTAGTGTAGACTTTAAGGTGGGTGAGCATGTGTTCGTGAAAGTATCACCGATGAAGGGAGTGATGAGATTTGGAAAGAGAGGGAAGCTAAGTCCCCGCTATCTTAGACCGTTTGAAGTTTTAGGTCGAGTAGGAGAAGTAGCCTACCGCATTGGATTGCCACCTTTGTTTGATCAGGTACACAATGTTTTCCACGTGTCGATGCTCAGGAAATATCTTAATGACCCTAACCACGTGCTGAGCGGGCAATCATTCGAAATGCATGAAGATATGACCATGATTGAAGAGCCGGTAGAAATTTTAGATCGAAAAGAACATGTGTTGCGAACAAAAGTTATTCCCTTAGTGCTTGTCCGATGGAAGAACCATCCTGTCGAAGAAGCAACATGGGAACGCGAGGCAGATGTTAGAGAACAATATCCCAAATTGTTCGAAATTGCCAACTGAATAGTCTTATCCAAATTAAGAATATGTGAGTACGAGTAGTATGTAATCTAGTTATTTTCGAAAGATAAAATTTCTATATATATATGTTGACTCCAACCACCCTTTTTGTTGAACCTTTGAGATTTGAAATAAAAAAATGAGTGAAAGAATACCAGAAAAATGTTCTGGTCTCGCTCGCGCGACCACTTATGTTCGCTCGAGCGAGCCACATAAAATAACAATTTCCTCTCGCTCGAGCGAGGCATTGTGACCGCTCGAGCGAGGCATTTTGACCGCTCGAGCGAGGCCATATCGTATAATATAAATCTTCCTGGTCTCGCTCAAGCGAGAACTAATGACCGCTCGAGCGAGGAGGAACTATATATAGATGGCGGAAAGCAAGATGCCTGTTCATCTTCAAGCGAAAGGGAGTGGAGACGAGCGAGGGGTTAGGGCTAGCGATTTTCAATCTTTTCCGTCCGATTCCAGCCGGATTTAGACCATCCGATCCATTAAGACTACTCTTCTAGGTAAAATCTACCCATCCCTGAAATTTTTCTTTTCTTTTTTAAACCCTTTAAATACCAAATGGCTTCAAGCCCAAATCCACAACCTAAGAAACGGATGGCGATTCGGTCGCCGTCGGCGCGCAACAAAGCGCCACAAACCTCACAACCATCATCAAACCCACCCTCCACTCCAATCACACTGGATGATTGGTGGGGAGCCAAAACTTTTGAAGCCGAATGGGATATACATCCCTCCTGTTTCGGGGATCCGACGTCCACCCAATGGACATCGGACTTCCTCACCAACAACCATCTTAAGACCCTGCTTACGCCGTTCGGGGATCGTTATTACCCGAGGCTTGTGAAGTTATTTTACCAAACCCTAAACTTGAACGTCGACGAGGACGCTATCCTCGTCACAATCGATGGTAATGAGCTAATCTTCAGATGTGCCGAAATTTCCTCGGTCATGAAATGTCCCCACATCTACACCCCTAGCCCACTCATCCTACCACCTTTTTCTGGGAACGTAGATTTCCCAACGATCATCTCCGACATCACTGGCGGCATGTCCGCCTCGGGACAATCTATTACCCGATCACAACTACCGCCGCGTATGTGGCTTTTAGATATCATCTTTAAAAAGAATCTACACCCAACCGGCCATGATCAAGAACGCCGAGATGCGTTTCTGCGGGCCCTACACACCGCATTCCATAATAGGTGGATCAACGCACCTATGATCATCATAAAAGGCATGGCGCATGCCTACAAAAGAAATGTAAGGGGTGCTGTTCCTCCACCCATCAACCGATTACCGTATGCTCGGTTGATTTCCCGACTCTTAGACTCACGGAATGGGAAGGGAGGATTTAAGATCCGGGAGGACGAGTTGTTCCTCACCGATAACGTCGTCCCCTACCTCGCCCAAGACTGGAGCCGAAACCTTAAGAGTCTACAAACCAGCGTCAACAAGAAAAGAGACCGTCAGGTCTCCCGACAAACCACCCATCAAGCGCCGGCAGGACCGACCACTCCCTCTACCTCAGTTCCACAGCCCATACCCACTACCGACACTGGCATGATGCGGGAGATCCTTCAAGAAGGCGGAGATCGATTGCATCGAGAGGTTCCAGAGGCACTACTTATCGACCTCATGGGCCGGGCATACCCTTGAGCCTTACATGCACAAGGCGTCGGTGCCATAAGGGATGCTATTTTTGGAGCGTCTAGCTCCGACCCGGCTATGAGGAACGCCACAGCGGGTACCACAACCGTCAGGGTGGACGATGAGGACGAGGATGGCGAGGACTACGAGGATGATGATGACTCCGACGACGACTATGAGGAGGATGAGGACTAGATAGTAACGTAAATTTTGAACACATAATATGCAATATTTTGGAGACATTTTGTAATGAGGTGGTTTCCTGGTCAATGGTTTTTTTTTTTAAAACTATCGTGACATGAATGTCACAAATTTTTGTGAATGATTAATATAACGATTGAATGAGTGTGGTGAATGATGATCCCTTTCATTTATGTGGAAATAAATTGACATGGCCAACGCTTGTTGCTGCGAAATGCGGCAAACCGTTTAATTACTGTTTTGGATATGCGAGT
Source organism: Chloranthus sessilifolius (assembly GCA_021018995.1). Classification (NCBI taxonomy): domain Eukaryota; kingdom Viridiplantae; phylum Streptophyta; class Magnoliopsida; order Chloranthales; family Chloranthaceae; genus Chloranthus; species Chloranthus sessilifolius. Next base: position 23,216,504 of record CM037588.1, read on the forward strand.
CGGGTAACAGTAGTGGTACCTGTTTAAGAGAATAACGTCGATTTTCGAGGATGAAAATCTTGTAAGTTGGGGTGATTGTCACAACCTCAGATTTTTGAGATGAGTGCACGTCATGCATTACATATAGGTATATGTGTTTCACAAGGAGACCAAAACGAACCAAAGACACTATGTGTGTACGTGGGAAACACACTAGTATTTCCCTAACTTATATGTATAAAAGTGAAAGAGAGAGAGAAGAACCCTTGCGTAACTCTATTTTAACCTAAATAGGGAGAAGGAGAATATAGAGAGAAAGAAGAGAAGAGCCTAGTAGAGAACTAGGGTTTCGTTGGGACTTAAGTCGACAGATGAGATTAGAGGAAAAGGCTAGAGGAAGAACCTTGGAGGCCTGTTAGCCTAGTAGAATTTCGAATCGTAAATCAAACTTGCGCGTGACTCATCGTCAGAGGTATGTTAAAGACATGATAGATGCCTAGGCATGTTTTAAATAATAGGAAGAATGTTGGTTGAATGTTTTTTTTATGAGGTTAAGGTTTGAATGAAGGGAGAAAGTATGTTCTCGATCTGATCGAGGAGCAAAAATCATCGTTCTTCGCTCGAGCGGTCTAAAGGGCTCGCTCGAGCGAGGATGAATAGAAAAAAATATAACTCTGGGCTAGCTCGAGCGGTCCCCAAAACTAAAGGGAAGCTCGCTCGAGCGAGGGTCCCTAGTAATACTTCGATGGCTCGATTTAACCGCTCGAGCGAGGTCAAGGGACCGCTCGAGCGAGGTCAAGTGACCGCTCGAGCGAGGTCTGGTGACCACTCAGTTCTTGGATTTTTCGAATACAAGAAACTTGGGGTTGTACACCCCAATGGTTCTAGTGATCTTTCTAAGCCTATGCTAAATTGAAATGTAGGTTTGACGCATGGTCATGAAGTATAAACCTCTACGAGAAGGCGTGCTTTGAAATTCGTCGAGGTGGGGAATATTCTTGAAACATGTGCATTATTCCGTGAAATTCATATGTGTAGTGTAATCTATTTAAATAGTCAAATATTGCATGATCCTCATGATAAGGGTGTGTGTGTGAGTTTACAACGTGAAAGTCTTGAGGTCCCCAGGGGACGAAAAATCATATAGTTCAAACAAAGAAGGGTGCGACGGAAATATGGGGCATCCCAGGGATGCAGATGAAAACTAACAGAGAAACGTAAGTAATGTGATAAGGCCTGATGTAATATACTTAGCACAATCACGGTGAATAACTATATGTAGAGTACATTTGATATTTTTATTATTTAAGGTTTGATTAGAATACCCCACCGACGTGGCGGGATACCCACGACTGACTCGGCAGGATATCCGGTACAGTGCATCCCAAGGATGTAGATCTAAAAATAGACCCCACCACCTATGAGAAAGGGTTGATCCCTGTGGGATACAGATAACAACTGTCTAGTTAGACGACGATGGTGGGTATTCCATCGGGGCTCGATGCTATATTGCTCGAGGACTACTTAAGTGAAGATTTAAGTAATTAGGCCAAATTCACAACTAAACAAATAAGGAGATTAAACAAAACCATGCTAAGTAACGGTCAAAATCATTGGTTTAATTCCAGTTACTCAAATTGTTGTCCATAAGTGATTACTCAATAATTCTATGCTTGTTAAACTGCTGACATATGTGTGAAGGTCAATCTATATGTTCTTTTTGTTTCCCTACGGAGCTAGGATGTAGCTCACCCCCTTAGACTATACGTCGCAGGTCCAGGACTAGCGGCATCAAAGACTTCTGGAGAAGCTGGTCCAAGGGTTTTGAATTTCGTGCCCACAGAAGAGTCAGAACCTCCTCCTAAGGAATTCTTCTAGGAAAACCCGCTGCATACTTTAAGAGTGAGTTGAGAGTATTATGTATGGCTTGGTATATCAAGCCTCTTTATTTCGAATGTTTTAATTACCGTTTCTTGACAGAACGCCTAGGATGAACTGTTATCACTAAACATTTGGGTAAGTTCTTATGTCCATGAATTGGCATGGGACAAGGACTGCCTTGCGATACCTTGATCATTTTTGAGATTTTATTTAGAGTAGCTACGTGTGCCTCAATTACAGTTTTGGATTGCATATATCAATGTTTTGTAAGGAACCCGGGGCACGGCCTTGAAGGTCGTGCTGATGGCACGGATTTCGGGGTTTCGAAATTCGGGCTGTCACACTTGCTCAGCAGGAAGAGGAGTGAAATGTGAGCCAACATCACCGCACGCTCTGGCTCAATGAAGATATCTGCATCTGGCTGCCCCAGGTCCACTAGTTCATTCTTCGTAAACATATCAGACAGCCAGGACATTTTAACCTCGTTGCCATGCAGGTTTATGGAGGTGGGATAATCCTCGATCAGCTGAATCACCTCATCCCGACTAGGCACGGGAAGGTCGGCCACTGGAATACCCCCTATCCGAATCCCCGTAATCATAGACCAATCAACGGGGGTAAGAGTCATCTCTGCCATGGCCATATGAAAGGCCATAGTTTCGGGATGAAAGCGCTCGATCAAGGCCTTCCGATAGGCCACGTCGGCCTGCATGGCAGGGCACGAGAGGAAGTCCCTGAAACCGGCCTGGGCAAGAAGGAACTTCATGACCAGAGGGAGGTAGAGATAGAAGCGTTGAAGGTCTAGCTAGCCTCCTCGGAAGGTGACGGAGGGCAAGTCTTGGATCCAAATAAAGAGGTGTCAGATGTTGAAGGTATAACCAGCTCATATAAACAACAAAGCCTATTTCGTTACCTTACTGGCAATACCAAAGTTGGAGACATGAACGTACTGTTGATGAAGGAGACCGGTATGGGCGGCCTCGCCCTATATTTAGTACCAGGGACGGGAGGAGCATTGCACTACGAAAAATTGTTCCCCTCGGGAACCATAGGCCACTTTCGGCCCCTCTTCTTTCTCCTGCCCCTACTCCTGCATGTACTCCTCCTCACTCGACATCCTGAGATGAATACAAGCAATAGAATTATTACATATCGGTAGCAAGAAATCATTTTCTAAACAGGCTAGCATGGAGGTAAGTAAGACCTTTTTCTTTCCTAATCATCATCATCATTTAAAAAAAAAAACCATCATCAAATCACCTGCATTTAAAAAAAAGAGAGAACAAAAAAAAAACACAAAACAAAAATATATGCATGTGCATTTATGCAATCAAAAAATCCAAAAAACAAAACAAAAATTTATGCATATGCATTTATGCAATCAAAAAATCCAAAAAAACAAAAAATAATACATACATGTGCATTTATGCAACCAAAAAATCCAAAAAAAACAAAACAAACAAAATAATAATACATACATGCGCATTCATGCAATCAAAAAAATCAAAAAAAAAAAACAAAACAAAAATAATAATAATACATACATGTGCATTTATACAACCAAAAAATCCTAAAAACAAAACAAAAAATAATACATACATGTGCATTTATGCAACCAAAAAATATAAAAAATAAAACAAAAAAGTAAATACATACATGTGCATTCATGCAACCAAAAAAATCCAATAATAAAACACAAAACAAATATGTATATGTGTGTGCATTTATGCAACCAAAAAATCCAAGAAAACAAAATAAAAAAATACATACATGTACATTTATGCAACCCGAAAAAAAAAATCAAATCAAAAAGAAAAATACATGTGTAAGCATTTATGCAATCGAAGAAAAAATTGAAAAAAGAGAAGAAAAAAAAAAGAAAAAAGAAGGAATGCCCTAATCAAAAAATATATAATAACTCAAGAAAAAGAAAAATATAAGGCATCATTAGCATGGAATAAGATCAAATCGATCATGGATAATCACACTTGCAAGAAATATCATTCACTTATCATTTAGAAAAGCAAGAATCATGACCACATTGCAAAAGACTTCAAGAAAAATCAAATAAAAATGGGTTTAAAGTGATTCCTTTCAAAAGAAATTGAGCCCTTGATCCGGCGTAGAGCGGGTGCTTAATCAGCATGAGCAAACACCGGCAATGAAGCACACTTGGAATCGATCCAAAGGAACCCTGAACCTTAGGAAGGAGTCCCGTTTCGGTTTAGAGAGGGAAGGAGAGAAATTTTCGAAAAAAGACCCCTTTTGGCTTGGGCTCGGGCATTTTAAAAATCCCCAGTTCTGGCTTGGCGCATGTAATACACGCACCAAGCATGTTTCGACCCCGTTTTGGCCTGGTGCATGTATTACATGCGCCAGGCTATTTCAGGCCAAATTTGGCTTGGCGTGCCTAATGCATGTGCCAGGTTATTCCTGGCTTGTTTTGGCTTGACATGTGTATTGCACACACCGAGCCTGATCTTCCTTGAACCCGAGGAGGTGCACACGCCCCCAAAGCGGCACGTCGATCTCCATTTGATCAGCCTGGAAGGCTGTGCTAGAATAAGTGGCTTGGGATCAATAAGCATCCCGAGCACACATGAAATAACAGAGAAAAAGACAAAAGATTCCACATGAAATAAATTAAAAATCCACATAAAATACCAAAAAATTCCACGTAAAAATCCACAAAAAATACCAAAAAAACTCTGCAAAAAATCCACATAAAATACTAAAAAACATTCGGCATAAAAATCCACATAAAATAACAAAAAATCTCCACTTAAAAATACACATAAAATACAAAAATCTCCACATAAAAATCCACATAAAATACCAAAAAATTCTGCATAAAAATCCATATAAAATAATAAAAAATTCTACATAAAATGTTACATAGAAATAAGAAAAAAGTGCATGTACTCCCAAAAAGCATTGCGATATCAATTCGCTCCGCTCGGGTAGTCATGCTATATCAACTTCGGGACCGTTGGTTTAACCCAAAGACCTCGAACCCTACTTCGTGCAGGGGCATCCGTGGCCAGTAAAATGGGGCAATCAATGCCTCACATGATTGGACACAAACTATGGACCTTCGTGTATTTGCTTCGCGCCTATCTTTAAGTATGGGTCGATCACTCACTTACGGAGCTGTTGGATTCAGAATGAAACTTGAACTTCAAACATCTTCAATCATCTCGAGAAGCAGATATTTTTCCTAGCATATTGGGCTTTCGCAACTCACTCTACTTCAGTTATGCCCAGTAATGTTGCTAAGCGCTTGGGGACCGATCACCTTGAGAAACGGATGTTTTTCCTGACATACAAGGCTTTCATTTACTCACCATGTAACCCACCTGATGTTTGAGGATCATTCTGAATGCAGCAGGCTCGTTAGTGATGCCTTGGGCCTCTTCAGATGTCTTTTTTCTTTGGCATTCGATCATTAGTGATCGGATACTAAATAGGGGCATCTGTAGACACCCAAATTTGGCCCAAGGCCTGATTGAAACATACTTCGAGAGAGGCGCACCCCTGGGCTTCTGATAGCTTCTCCCATATCCTTAGGAAACTTCCCTGACCCCTAGGAACTTGCCCTAAACCCTCAAGAATCCTCCTAAACCCTTAGGAACTTGCCCATACCCTTAGGAATTACCCTAAACCCTTAGAAACCTCTCTGCAACCCTTAGTTGACCCTCTCAGGCATTGGTTAGAGAGAGATGAAATAGGGCTAGCAAGGACCTCTACTAAGACTAAATCTTATACCATTAAATAATAGAGGTTCTCAGCTTTCCAACAAGCCAAGAGTCACCTCAATCCGAGTTGTACTTCAAAAGTTACGGCGATCCGAAAAGTGACCAAAATTGCACTTAGATGGGGGCACATGTGGCGCATGTATTATATGCGCCAAGCCATTTTTTCCCAAAAATGGCTTGGCGCATCTAATACTTTTGCCAAGTACAGGTGGGACCCACCTCGGGCTCTGGACTTCCAGACACTATAGCTATGCTTGGCGCATCTAATACATGTGCCAGGCTTAGCTACAATAACTGATGGTTTTTGCTCAAATTTTACTTTTGGGGTTTGACTTGTTGACCATCTCAAAATTTTGGATGGGTTTCATTAAGACTGTTGCAGCCATGTTTACCCTATTTGCAATCCTTTAGTCATTTGAAACTTTACCCTATCATCCACCATTGAAGCCCCTTGCCCACATTTCTAAGCTTTCAAAATCCTAGAAAACCTTAGATTAGGAGATTACCTAATTGCTAATCCCAATTAGCCTCTAAGCACCCTCCTAATCTACCCTTTTCCTACCCCTTGGATTAGAGGCTTGAAAAAAATTTCTAAAGAGAGAAAAGATTAAGAGCTTTCCTTTCCCCCTTTGGTGCACCATTTTCATCCAAATTTTAAAACTCCAAAACCATTTTTAGGCCCCCCTCTTCTATCAAAAACCTTTGAGTTAGGAGAGAGTTACCCCTAGTCTTCTTCCTCTATCCCTTAGCCATCAAGTTAAAGAGGTTAGAACCCACCATTCCATCATCCAAGCTATCGAAAGTGTAGCGACTCGAAATCTCACAACCTTTTGATTGTGAGATCTTAGACCGTACCTTAGTATCGTGAACTATAGAAACATAATAAGACAATAAAAGCGCCTTAAACAGTGGAAGATAAAATTTATTTTAAATATTAATTAATCAAAATAAAACTCATGATAATATTTTTATTCCAATAATAAAGTCCAACATGATTAAAGATTAAACAGTCTTAATAAAATATTAACTGATCAATGTCTCATTTATTTAAAACCAATAATAATAGCTAGAAAGGAAAATAGATAATTAGGCTACAAAGCCATCATCGCTATTCATTTCAAGTTCCTGAGCACCACATGCAGTCTCATCGCCATAGACTCATATGTTGTCATTAGCTACATCTGTCTCATCTGGCCACCCATATCAATAAGGGGTGTAAGTTTATACTTGTATGGACCAGACATGCAATCCATTGAAGCATAAAATATCAATCATAGCCATATGAATATTTCGATATATTTCATGTGCGTGTCCTTGTGGCACGTATAATCTCAATAAGCTAGAATGAATTAAATATAAACATGGATATCAATATTTCATGAATGCTTCCTTTATTTTAATTTTATCTTTCGTGTCATGTAATGCATGTTAGACTCCGTCCCGCTCAAGACGTTGGGTCATAATCATGCATATCACTTGTTTAGTTAGACTCTGTCATGCTCAAGATGTTGGGTCTAATGATTCATATCATTTATTGCACATCAAACTCCGTCCTACTGAAGACGTTTGTTTAATCATGCTCATTATGCTCATGTTTAGTTAGACTCTATCTTACACAAGATGTTGGGTCTAATATCTTCTTAGACTTCATCAGGTATAAGATGTTGGGTCTAATGCTTCTTAATCATATTTAGTTAGACTCCATCAAGCATAAGATATTAGGTCTAATACCTTCTTAGACTCCATCATGTACAAGATGTAGGGTCTAATGCTCATTAATTATGGCTTGACATTTCATCATATTTTACGTGTCTTAGATCATCATGAAACTTATAAAGTGCATAAGAGTAAGATCATAAAACATAAGCATTTAAGTGCATTTAATCATGATACATAAATATTGAATCATGATGTATAAACATTGAATTGCATATAATATGATCATGGTCCATAAACATTGACATGTAATGACACTGTCATGAGAAGAACTGAATATAGAACTTAAATACCCATACTCAATCCATTGAATTTTGTTCATGCTCAATGGATTGATTTCTCAATCTATTGAGTTCTATTCATGCTCAATGGATTGATTTCTTAATCTATTGAGAGAAATCGGTGCTTAGACTCAATCTATTGAGTTCTTTATGTGACTATTAAATATTCATCCTCAATCGATTGACAACTAAGAATCAATCGATAGACATAAATCCGTGCTCAATCTATTGAGTTCTTTCTGTGACTATTTAATATTCATCCTCAATCGATTGACATCCTTGAATTAATTGATTGACATAAATCGTGCTTATTCTATTGAATTCTGCTCAATCTATTGAGTTCTGCTCAATTTATTGAGTTATTTCTATGACTATTTAATGTGCATCCTCAATCGATTGACATCCAAGAATCAATTGATTAACATAAATCCATGATCAATCTATTGAGTTCTTTCTGTGACTATTTAATGTTCATCCTCAATTGATTGACATCCAAGAATTAATCGATTGACATAAATCGTGCTCAATCTATTGAATTCTACTCAACCTATTGAGTTCTTTCTGTGACTATTTAATGTGCATCCTCAATCGATTGACATTCAAGAATCAATCAATTAACATAAATCTGTGCTCAATCTATTGAGTTCTTTCTGTGACTATTTAATATTCATCCTTAATTGATTGACATCCAAGAATCAATCGATTGACATAAATCGTGCTCAATCTATTGAGTTCTTTTTGTGACTATTTAATGTGCATCTTCAATATATTGACATCCAAGAATCAATCGATTGATATAAATTTGTGCTCAGACTCAATCTATTGAGTACGGCTCAATCTATTGATTTCTCATAATTAATCTATTGACGTTGATCCTGAGCACGCCCCAATAATGCTCAAATCTCATGATAAACTTTAACTCATCTTCTTTTTAACCAAAATTGTCAACATTAGAAATTATTAATCATAGCATATATCCATTTAATCATCCATTCATTATTCATGAAATAAACTCACTAATTTGCATAAAAATATATTTAAAAATTAAATTTTAAGTTTAATGAAAAGCATGATTTCTCTATATCTAGAACGATCGTATCACCACGCTTAGATTAAGATCCAAACAATGATGATGATTCTAGCAGCGGTGAAGGGCGATTGAGAATATACGCCAACGTCTTGCCGATCTTTCAAAAGAAAGGTTCTAGAAAGGTAGATCTATAATTTCTTCTCTAAGGTCTCTAGGATTTCTAACGACTCTATTCTTAAGAAGAACTCTAAATGAGATTATAATTTAGGGTTCTCCGTAAGACACTTATTTATAATATTTTCGTGATTATTCGGTGTTAAGCTAGCACACCAAGGAAGAGTATATAGGCTTTTACCTCAAAGTCTAAAATAAAAGTTTATAACATACATAATAAGGTTCGATCCCTAGACCTCTTGTCTAGAACTCAAGCCTTTAACTAGTAGGCTATCACATAACTTGTGTCCATAAATGACGAAAATAAATATAAGAGCTTGGAAAATCAAAACATGTATTTTTAGTTAAAACCTTTTGAAAAGTCACGGAATGCGGGGAATACATTATTAAGCACATACACATAAATTAGGTGTATCAAAGACATAAAATTTAGATCATAACAGGAAGCCTATCAGGTGCACCTACGCAGAGGTTCGCAGTGGTGCTACAAGGGCCTGAGAGCTCTGTCTCTCCCCTCGATTCCTCTAACTTCTTAGCTTTTGCTCTATCCTTAGATTTGTGCCGTTACGTCGCCGAAATCTCGGTAGGAACGGAGGGGCACAAATAGGATCTTAGTGCCTCCGGGTAAGAGGAAGTGCTATTTTTATTTTATCTTTGGCCATAAGTAAAGACCTCTTTAGAGTGGGTTGATCGGGTGCCTAACACCTTCCCGATCGATAATCGAAGCCCCTACCCAAGAGCCTTTGGTGTAGACTGGTAAATCAGAGTCACATTTTTGGCACTTCGGTGCTCATAAAATTGATCTAGGTTTCTCCGGACACCAAAAGCTCCGGTGGTGACTCTATATCATTTAGAGAATGCGCATCACCACGACGAGACTGTCAAAAATCCTACAGCTACACACTTAGATTATTCGATTTTGACTCTAAGATATTTGAAATTTGGTTTTGAATATGAAAATGCTTTGATTTTTAGCTATTGAATCCTGTTTTGAGATGAAAAATATCTTCAAATTAGCCATCAAATCTATGTTTTGATCTGATAAATGTCAATTTGTATTAAATTTGTTCCTACTGAGCTTAGACTGTTAGCACACTCTAACACCAATTGTCACAGGAATAAATCTTGATCAGGACCCTGGGCTTGAGGAGGATCTTAACTATGTACCAGAAGAAGAAGCAGATCTTCCACCTGGGGAGTTATACTCATAGATTAGTGTTTTGACCTTGGTATAGTTTGGACTTTTGTACTGTTGAACTTGGTACATTTTAGCAACTAGTTTTGTATAGATATACTCGTACATGTATATTTTGTATACCACTGTTTAGGTGATGGCCGACCATCGCCGGTGGTTCATTTTGGTTCTTTTGCTTTTTATTTTGTAGGAAAATGGAATCTCATTGCTGCCATCTATGATATCTATTTTGATTTTCGCATATGTGTGGATGAACCGAATACCTATTGTTTTTTTTTGTCTATCAGAGGATGTGCTAATTTATTAAGTGGTGTTGGAAGAAAATTAAAATCAAAGTAAAACAGAGGATAAAAGTGATATGGTAAAAATAGCAATCCTAAAACATCCTAGACCTGTAAGATACAGGGCCTATTATAGCAAGTTTTGATAAGTAAGAGTTTGTCCCACAGAGAAATTGATCTAGAACCCAAAATGGGCTATAATAGTAGGCCTCCAGATCTGACAATCCTAAAGAAAGGGAGTTGGGTGTCACGACTACACTAAATTAACCTTAACAAAATAGAAATAAAGTGCAGCCCTATCCTAAAGAAAGGGTTAAGAAGAAGATGGTGATGGTGTGTGCCAAAATAAAATATAAAAATAATGGGAAGTAAGCAGGTTAAGCTAGAGTTAATGCAGTAATGTAACTCAGATTTAGACTGTCTCTGTAGTGGTCCTTGCTGAGATGCTATCAATAACCTCAACAAGGTAGAAGAATATAATTTAACCCATGCTATTTGGGGTGCTCTTAGGGCTATACTATGTCCACTCAAATGGTCATAGGGTATCCGATAGAGTCTGTCAAATACCATTGATTAAACCAGAAATACTAACCTAATCCAAAGGAGTGGACTGATCATTTCCCTAACCAATGGATCGGATCAGGCCATGAATATTATTGGAGACACTATGTAATACCAGTGCTACAAGCTCCCTAGATCTGTGCACAGATTTGGCTGACATCCATAGGTATTCCAACCCATAAAATCCTATGTGCTTTGCAAAGGCTAACGGCTCAATGTGCCCACACAAAGGACCAGCAACAGGTTGAATAAGGATTTAGATTCAGCTGGTCATTGCTATAAAAGGCCTGCAATGACTCAGCCTCAAGATGCAATTACTACAGAGAAATCAGATCTAACATTTGATATCGGTCAAGTAAAACAAAGGGGAGCCAGTTTCTGCACAAACCTCCTCACAAGGCTCTAGAAGGTCATGTGCAGAGGAGAAGAATCCTTCTCAGACATGTGGTTGGACACCACCTTAGGGTTATACTCTGTCCACTCAAATGGTCACAGTGTATCTGATAGGTTTGTCCATACCACAGAGATCTGAGAAAGAACATGTAAACTGTTGTTGCCACCATGGAGTCTCAGGGCTATGAACTCTCCAGATTTGGCTATAGATCCGGCTTGCTATCCATGGGTCTATTAAACCAAGGGAAATCAGATGGCAAACAATAGATCTACTAGAAACTGAATGGGCTAGTCCCAAAAATATGGATCCTATAGACATCTAAGGAAACCATAAGATCTGTAGATTTAATTAGTCATTAAAACAATAATCCATTGATAAAAGTAAAACTTACAATGAACTATCTCAAGGATGCAGTCTGTACACAGCTGCTCATCCAAAAGATCCCAATGTATACAAAGCCTATTGTAAAACTAAAATAAAACTAAACCTAGCTGCTTACAAAAGGATTAGCCAGCCAATGCTAGGCTAAGAGAGAAGAAAAATAAGAAAAAGAGATGATCAAATCCTAATCCTAGCCTGCTGGAGCTCTCAACCGACAGAGGATGAAGGAAAGATGAAAATACTAAATTCTAAGTACAGCATATAAACTCTATCCATAAGGCCTTGGCTCAAAAGAGATTAACCCTAATTTTTTTAGCAGATGCGGCACTGTTACAATCCTTGAATGCCTTGAGATGTGTACCTTGAAATCCATGCCTCAGGAAGTGTGCCCTAACCTTGGAAAATTTTCAAAAGGTCCATGAGTTAAAACTGAGAAGTGGAGAGCCCGAGCTTCGCGGGGCTGACATCTGCATTAATTCACTCATGTAATGGCAGAGCTTTCGCGGAGGAGCATTTGGCTTAGGAGGATTGTTCACTCGCGTGATAGATTCTTAGTTGATCACGCAACTGCTTTACGCTGCAATGCTATAGTGAAGGTGATTTGGAACGCTTGGATTTCTCGCGCAATAGAGCTTTAGAAGTTCTCTCTCGCTGGGTAAATTGGTTAGGCTTCAGAGTGCACAAGAGTTGCGCGAGGAAAATTCTAGGTGTCTCTCTCTTCCAGGGCTTCGTGAGAACTTCGTGAGGTGATAAATTGTTCGTTATTCATATGGATTCGCTATGTTCTGCGCGCGACTACTTTAAGGCTCGATCTCCGCGAGAGCTTCGTGAGCACAAATTCTGAGGGTTTTAACACGTGAGATCTTCACGATTTCTTTACTGCTCTCCTCTTGACTATGCGTTCTATCTACGTGAGGGCAGCTTCCACTGCATCCTTAGCTTCGCGAGGGAGCTCCTCAACTCTGCGAGGTGAGTATTTTGAGCCTCTTATGCATTGCACTTGCTGTTGTTGCAGCTTCCTCCATTCTCAGCTAACTTCTTTCATCTGCTAGACTTTTGGTCAATGATAAACATCAAATGAGTAACCATGGTGAGCATACCAGGGTGTTCCATTAGGCTTTGTCTTAGCTGTCATCTTTGCATATTTTCTTTCTCTTCTTTGGACCAATAAGTAGAGATTTTGTATTAAACTGCACAGTTTATTACTAATTATAAAACACACCTAACAAATAATTATTAGTTTGCTTCAAAGTCCATCAAAGGCTAGGTTAAGAGGTGAAAAGTGGTACTTTTCAGTGAATAACAATACCCAATGGTCCGACTTTCCCAGAATTCTGTGTGGGAAAAGTCGAGTCGTCACATGGCCAGTCGAAGTAGGCCCAATCACATGGTCATCATGAATCCAACCTGTGATGAGACCCATGTGAAATTGGTCAACCAAGTCAAAGATCAGACTTTGATGACCCGATAAGGCTCATATCCTAAACCCTTAGTGAATAGGGTTGGGGAAGAGAACAAGAACTTGGTTTAATGACCCGGCCCACGGCCCGATCAATCTAAACTAGTTCCTAAGATATGAGCCCGACCCAAGACTTGTTGATCAAGGCCCATGAGGACTAAATACACATGGCCCGGACCTTGGAAAGGTCCATACCCCTAGTTTTAGATCTAGTAAAGGCCAAATCACCTAGGAAATGGCCTATTGGGCCCATTGAACCTATAATCCAATGGACCCACAACCTATTAGGCCTAATGGACCCTTTGGACTCATACTCCATTAGACCCATAACCCATTGGACCTATAATCCATTGGACCCATAACCAATTGGACCTAATGGACCCTTTGGACTCATACTCCATTGGATCCATAACCCTTTGGACCCATAATCCTTTGGACCTATTGGACCATTTGGACCTACAAAACAATGGAACCTTTGGACCTATAACCCATTAGACCCCTTGGACCCATAATTCTTTGGACCCTTATGACCAATAAAACCACTGGACCTTTCTGGACCCATGACTTACAAAACCACTGGACCTTTCTGGACCCATGACCTTTTTGATCCATGACCCATACTTGAAGTAATAGGATAAGCAAGAACTTGAATAACTAGTTATTTTGACTCAACTCAAATAACTAGGATTTGTAGAAATAGGCACCTCGATGCCTCAATTATCGTTAAAGACAACCGAGTATTACCTTTATCGACAATGATAAACATAAGTCCTCCATTAGACTTTAAACCAAGGCAACACTTGCTATAAGTGTAAGCCGACGAGATCCTCCCTTACGATCGAGTCATAGAATTTGAAACCCGGTAGTAACATGCTTGTACTTGAAATAAAATGAGGAATAGCTAGAATAGTGACATGCTTGTACTTGAAATAAAAGAGGAATAGCTAGAATAGTTAAAATGAGAAATGGCTAGAATAGTGACATGCTTGTACTTGAAATGAAGTGAAATGCTTGGAAAGAATAATAGTTAGGATAGTGGCGTGCTTGAACTTGACATCTCTAGAACTAGAACATGAACTCAATTTTAGAACTTGAACTTGATTTTTGAACTTGAACTTGATTTTGGACTTATATTTGAACCTGAATTTGAACTTGATCTTGAAATGGTATTTGAACTAGAACATGAACTCGATCTTGATCTCGTATTAGAACTTGTAATTGAACCCGAATTTGAACTAGAACTTGAACATGATCTTGAACTTGTATTTGAACTAGTACTCGAACTTGAACTGATGCCTGCACTCGAACTGGAACTTGAATTTGTACATAAGCTTGAATTTGTGCTTGAATCTTGAATGTGAACTGGTATTTGAGCTTGAATTAGAATTTGTACTTGAATCTGAATGTATTCTTGAAACTAGAATTATACTTGAACTTGAATTCTTGCTTGAGCTAGAACTCGTACTAAAACTTGAATTCATGCTTGTATTAGAACTTGAGCTCATGCTTAAATTAGAATGTGTACTTGAACTTGATCTCGAACTTGAAAGCGAACTTGAATGCTTGAACACGTGAATACTTGAATACTTGAACACTCGAATACTTGAATACTTGAACACTTGAAGGCTTGAATCTTGAACCCGAAATGGGTTCTTGAATACTTGAATCTTGAACCCGAAATGGGTACTTGAATACTTGAACCTTGAACTCGAAATGGGAAATTGAACTTCTAAAAGGAAGTATACTTGAACCCGAATATAGAAATCTTGAATTTAATAAAGCTTGAACATTAAATACTTGATAACGAGTCTTGAAATCTTGAAACTGAAAAGAGGTACTATCTTGAACTTGAAAGCCTCACATAGCTGATCATTGTTCTCACGAATAGGCTCGTATGAGCACCCTGTACTTGAAAAGGATCTTGAAATGTCAGTTGAGGATTGAGTCTAGTTAGACCAACAGGGCCATTGATCATTGCCTTGATTGGCTAAACAGCGGAGAGTGGTGGCTTTTGTTCATGCAAACATTGACATCTTGAATCTTGAATCTTGGACCATGGTTGGTGTTCTAGCATCGACACCGCTTAATTAAAAGATACTAAAAATCAAGGGATAATTTGTAATAAGAATAATCCACACATAATCACAATAACATGAATTTATACTTAACCATCTCCGAAACATTTTAAGAAATATGTAAAAATTTCACTTGTTAATGTTACATTTGTAAGCCTTTTTGAATATTGATGTAGTAGTAATTTTTAGGTTAATATCTCCATGCTTTAGAAGTAATCTCATTATTTTGTGCTTAGTTGTAAATTTATATTCTTCAATGGATGGTTGCTTCATGTTGATTAGAAAATGCTTATGATAGCAGTACTTAGAATTTATGTTAAATATTAGTTTGATCTTTCTTAGTTATACTTAGTTATACTATCACAACTACTAGAAACCCCACTTGCACTTACACCTATGGAATGTTTTATAACACTTGTACTAGAAATCTATTACAACGCTCACTAAGACTTTATTAAGCTTCATCGCTTACGGTCGTTTCATGACCTAAAAATTTCAGAGGCCAGTCAGCAGCCACTTAGCCAGGGTTAGAGGAGCTGGACAAGGAAGGATCTAGGAGCGACAATCGATCTGAAAGTTTAAAGCTCATTTTGTCTAGGATCTTTCCTTTATCATGGTTTTGTTTGGTTTCTATTAAAGTCCATTACTTTTGAAGCATTTGCTATAATTTTTGTAATTAAGCTTATATAAACACCGACTCTTTTAAAATTTTACTTTTGTCTTTTATAGTTGTTCGAATTATATTCCTTACTCATTGAAACTCGTTACGATCAAGTCGTAAACTCGAACATTCTTGCTTAGGTTAACGACAATGGGAGGTTAAGCTGATAGTGTTTAACTGATGTTTTCGTAAAACTACTTTGATAAATGAAATTAATCATTTTTGAATTTTAATTATTTCCCGAGATATTTAGAAAAAAATATATATATGTGGTAATTTACATAAAGAGAGAAATAACTTAAGAACTTGAAATGCTTGAATACGAATATGGCGTGCCGGTTGCGCTTTCGCGTCGCTGTTTGAAGAAAAAGAGGGGTATGGGGGCATGACACGAACTAAAAAGGATTTGGTAGATTCGAAAGGAGATGAAAATATCGACTCTAATGAGTTGAGGGAGCAAGATTATTTGACGAGAAATTGGTGGAGCTTCGAGAGGCATTTGATCTCGCAATGACGCTTATCATCGAGCTCGAAGGTTTGATTTCTGCTCAGAAGAGTCAAAATTTATGTCACTAGATTCGATTTCTTTGATTTATCTGCATAATCTAGGGTTTCTTGGCTCAAAATCCTCTTTCCTTATTATGCTCAAATGAAATATATATATATATATATATTATTTTATGGTGGTTGGTAGTGTTTATGGTAGGGTTCAAAGGGTTTTGATTTCTGATGAGTATAGATTGTTTAGATTTCTAATGAGTTTAATGAAGGTGTTCATGGTAGGGTTTAGTATATTGGTTAAGTTATGCTAGGGATTCATTCCCAAAGTATATGTTGGAGGAGATACTCAAACATACGAGTTGGTTTTGTGTAAGTATGGTAGAAGGGTGTAACGTCCCTAAGTTTTGACCCATGAACAGTAGGCTTCGATGCGCGTGCCGGACTATCCGCACGTTGAAGACCATGCCTAAGGATTTCGTAGGGTAGGTAGATTAGATCCTACAGTATGGATCTGGTGTGAGATTTGGAAATAGGATGTGTGGAAGGTTAGTGGACCTTCATATACCTAACATAGGTATGTCTGTTTTGCACCTAAGCCGAAGGCTAGGTTAAAAAGGGAAATAAATACCTTGTTAAATTTTTGCATTCAATACCTCTTTTATTGCTTATCATTTGGAGCTAAGAGGAGAGAGGGTGAATCGGGTGTTGAATGCGGATTGAAAGCAAGAATGATTCATTCTTGAGGGCGAGGGAGCGAGGAATCACAGTCAAGAAACTTACAGTTTCGTTTTGAAACCCTAGTCTGATTTAGAAATGAGGATAGAGGATCCGGGTGAGATTAAGGTATGGAAATTTTGTTTATGCTGTAAATCTGTGTGAGAAAGTGCTTTTGTCGACCTTGTGATCGAAAATGATAAGAAACAAGGTATGATCTAAGGAAGAATGAGAATGAAATGTAAAAACCCAAAATTGGGCAAAATCTATGTTTTTCGATCGATCGAAATATAATCCGATCGATCGAAATTGACCTAATTCAGAAGCATACGAATTTAGAGGAATTTCGTTCGATAGAAGATAGATTCGATCGAACGAAATGTGTTTCGATCGATCGAATCTCACACTCGATCGATCGAAACGTATATAACAAGATTTTGTAAAATTGCTGTGGGGATTCAACCGATCGAAATTATTTTTTATCGATCGAATCTGAAATTCGATTGATCGAATTAAAATTTGTTTGATTGTACAGTGTGGCTTGTTAATTGGCTTTCAAGGGATTCGACCAATCGAAATTATTTTTGATCGATCGAATCTGAAATTCAATCGATAGAATTAAAATTTGTTCGATCGAACTGTGTGTTAGTTAATTGGTTTTTGTGAGATTCGACCAATCAAAATTATTTTCGATCGATCGAATCGAATTTGTGATTTGTTCGATTGAAATGAAAAATCGTTCGATCAAACTGTGAAGTTGGTATGTAAGTTCTAAG
Organism: Chloranthus sessilifolius; assembly: GCA_021018995.1. Classification (NCBI taxonomy): domain Eukaryota; kingdom Viridiplantae; phylum Streptophyta; class Magnoliopsida; order Chloranthales; family Chloranthaceae; genus Chloranthus; species Chloranthus sessilifolius. The sequence goes on from CM037588.1 coordinate 23,234,318, forward strand.
GATTTCGACCGATTGAAATGAGTTTGATCGATCAAAATTGGGTTTTGATCGATCGAAATTCCCAGATTCGGGAATTTGTTGTGTTTTAGCTATGAGATTTTGAGGGAATCTTTTGTAATATGTTTAGCGTCGTTCTGATGTATGAACCGTAGATTTGATGTGTTTAGGTGGGGCTTCCTTCCAACTCGAAGGTGACGCCGATGCTTGGTGGAAGTCGGTGTTAAGAAAGAGGGAAGTTGAGGGTCTACAAGACCCGTGGACATGGGCCGAGCTTGTGAGAGCATTTCACAAGGAGTATTTTCCTAAACAAGTTAGAAATTAGTTGAAAATGGATTTTGCCAATCTAGAGCAAGGGAGCATGACCATACGAGAGTACGGTAATGAGTTTGTACGTTTATCACGGTTTGCTCCAGAATTGGTAGCTACTGAAGAGATGAAGGCCAATAGATTCGAAGAGGGCCTGAGACCAAATATTAAGGATAGGGTATCAATATTTGAACTTGAAACATGTGCCGAAGTGATGGGAAAGGCCATTATTGCTGAAAGAGATATAAACAACATGTATAAGAGGCGTGACTTAAAGAATAAGGCCAGTCAAGGGAGAGCGAGTGACTACGACTCAGGGAATAAAAAGTCGAAGTTGCCAACATCTGCTCTAATTTCAAGACCACCCTACACAAGTTATTAGAGGCCCACGACACCTACTCTCATGAGACCGTTCTGCATAGAGGGCCCTGTTCAGACCCAGACGCTCGGAGCATCAGGCACACATGGATCTTTGAGAGCAGCGTCGAATAGTTTGCAAGTCAAATGTGCCCGTTGTAGCAAACCGCATAAAACATCGGACTGTAGACGAGAGGTTGTTATAAATGCGGGAAGATGGGCCATATGATACGAGACTGCCCCGAGATGAGAAAGGAAGGTACGGTGTCGACTGCTACTGCGCAGAGGCCTATACGTTCTACTCGACCCATTATCCAAGGCCGCGCTTTTGCAATTATAGCCGAAGACGCTCGTACAAGCAACGATGTGATTCAAGGTATGATCTTCTTGTCATGTTTAACTTATTTACTTGCCTTCTAAATGAAGAAAGTGCATTGAGAGGAAGATCTAGGTTCATTTTGATGATTGTGTGATCTTAACATGCATGTCTAAATGTTTAGTATATGTATTATAATATAGGTACATTACTATTGTATCAAGAAAATGATGGCGATCGTTGTGTATAGGTAACCACAGACACTTGTTGCCGATTAGTTATTGTTCAAGTGAAAGATCAAGAGACCATCACGGATCTCATCTTGTTGAGCATTCAAGGGTTCGACATACTACTTGATATAAATTGGCTATTCGCTTATCGGGCAAGCATTGATTGCCTATGAAAAGTAGTCACTTTTCATCCACCAAAACAAAAATCCTTCTGGTTTATAGGTGACAAGGGCAAGATAGTACCGATCATCTCCACAGTGCGAGCTGAGCGGATGATAAGAAATGGGTGCGAAGGATACCTAGCATTCCTATAAGAACAGAAGGAAATGAAGAATGTCATCACCGATATTTTGATTGCCTGTGAGTTTGAGGACATATTTCCCGACGAGCTACCCAGATTACTACCTGATCGGGAGATTGAATTTACAATAGACTTAACTCCAGGCACAGAACCAGTCTCCAAAGCTTCCTATCGAATGGCTCCTGCCGAATTGAAAGAGTTGAAGGAGCAATTACAAGAATTTTTGGATAAAGGCTTTATAAGACCCAGTGTGTCTCCTTGGGGAGCTCCGATCGTATTTGTGACAAAGAAGGACGGGTCGATGAGACTTTGCATCGACTATCGTCAATTAAACAAACTGACAATAAAAAACAAGCACCCATTACCCAGGATCAATGTTCTATTTGACCAGTTGCAAGGGGTGAAATTCTTTACGAAGATCGCCTTGAGATCAGGGTACCATCAACTGAAGGTGAAGGCCGAAGACATTCAGAAGACGACGTTCAGAACTAGATACGGGCATTACGAGTTCTTAGTGATGCCTTTTGACTTGACAAATGGGCCAGCTTCATTTATGGACCTCATGAATAGGGTCTTTAAACAACATCTTGATGCATGCATAGTGGTGTTTGTGGACGATATTCTTATTTACTCAAAGACTAGAGAAGAACACGAACAACATTTGCGCATCGCTTTGTAGACTCTACGCGAGCATCAGTTATATGCCTAACTCAATAAGTGTGAGTTCTGGTTAAAACAAGTGAGTTTTCTCTGCCACGTAGTTTCAGAAGTAGGTGTGACAGTTGATCTGGCGAAGATTGAGGCGGTAGTAGACTGGGAACAACCGAAGACTGTGATTGAGATTCGCAGTTTCCTCGGTCTAGCCGGTATTATCGACGATTTGTGAAAGAATTCTCTAAGATTTTAGGACCGCTCACACGACTTATGAGAGAGAATGTTAAGTTTGAGTGGACCAGTGAATGTGAAGAGAGCTTCCAGAAACTCAAGAAACGGCTTACCTCTGCTCCAGTATTGGCTATTCCATTAGGTAGTGGGGGATTTACTATTTATAGTGATGCATCATATGGTGGTTTGGGCTGTGTGTTGAATCAGAATAGTAAGGTCATAGCCTATGGATCGCGATAGTTGAAAGAGCACGAGAAGAACTACTTGATGCATGATCTAGAGTTAGCAGCGGTGATTTTTACGCTTAAGATTTTGAGACATTACCTATACGGTGAGACTTTTGAGATCTTCACGGACCATAAAAGCCTTAAGTACTTGTTTACACAGAAAGAATTGAATATGAGACAGCGGGGGTGGATAGAATTTCTCAAGGACTACGACTGTACTATCCAGTATCACCCAGGTAAAGCAAACGTCGTGGCTGACGCGTTGAGTAGAAAGAATGCGGCTCAGTTGGCCAGTCTCATTACGGGACTTCGACGATGGAAACTGTTGGAAGACCTTTCTTTGTATGATAAGACTATAAAGGTCAAGGATTCTGATGTGTTGTTAGCAAATATCACAATCAGACCAACAATTTTTGATCGCATCTATGAACTTCAAATGAAAGACGCAGAGCTCATTAAGATTTGACAAGGGGTGACTGCCGGTACTACTGGAGATTTTTCGATTAAAGAGGATGGGTCATTACTATTCTGTGGATGCCTATGCATACCAGTTGATGTCGAGCTGAGGCAAATTATATTGGACAAAGCTCATAAGTCTAAGTATGCCATTCATCCTAGTAGTACTAAAATATACCAGGATTTGTGGAAGAACTATTGGTGGAGCGGATTGAAGAAAGGCATTGCTGAATATGTGTCGAAATGTCTGGTGTGTCAGCAAGTAAAGGTGGATCACAGACACCCAGCAGGTCTATTACAATCTCTACCAATACCAAAATGGAAATGGGAGTCTATCTCCATGAACTTTATTGTGGGATTACCAAGGACGATGAGGCGCCACAATGCTATATGGGTAATAGTGGATCGACTGACGAAGTCAGCTCACTTCCTGCCCTAAAACATGGCATACACTGCAAGCAAATTGGAGGATTTTTATATGAGAGAAATTGTCCAACTACACGGTATTCTGACAAGCATCGTGTCCGATCGTGATCCGTTGTATACCTCAATATTTTGGTAAAGATTTCAAGAAGGTATGGGCACGAGATTGGACTTTAGTTCGACATTCCATCCGCAGACTGATGGTCAGACGGAGAGAGTCAATCAGATTATTGAAGATATGCTTCGAGCATGCATGATTGATTTTCAGGGATTATGGGATCAACATCTTCCGTTGATTGAATTTGCGTATAATAATAGTTTTCAATAGAGCATTGGGATGGCTTCGTATGAAGTAATATATGGATGGATGTGTAGGTCTCCGATCAACTGGGAGGAATCAGGCGAAAAGTTCATATTGGGATCGAAAATTATAAAGAAAAATGTCGAGACCGTTCGTATTATAAGAGAAAGAACCAAGACAGCACAGAGTCAGCAAAAGAGCTATACAGATATCAAACTATCAAGCATGGACTTTCAAGTGGGAGATCACGTGTTTATGAAGATATCTCCAATGAATATACTATTGATCCGGCCTTATTTGAGATGCCCAACGTGCCAGGTATAGACGCTTGGGCACTAGATTATTTGAACAAGGCCGGGTTGGATAATCTTTTGAAGCCCCTCCATCAATACTACTATCATCGACTAGTGTGACTCTTCTATCAGAATATGTTTGATGGCCCGGACCCTAAAACCACCATTTGCACTAAGGTTGACGAAAAAACCTATATTTTTACCCATAAGATGGCCTGTAAAGCTTTAGAATGTTTCGATGGTTATGGTCCCAGAATTGATTTATTGCCCCCAAACCCTAGTGATGTAACCCGCGATTTCATTGCCACAAAGATGACTCGGGGTTGGGTTGCACCAGGTAGAGCCATTAGACGAGCCCACTTACTGAGCTACATGTGGATGCTCGACACTATTTTTAAATGCAACATGTACCCAATTCACTGTAAGACCGAAAGGTTAGGGGTATTAATGCAAGAACTATTTTTCGCATTCGAAGGGCAGTGGTTTAATGCCGCAGAAGTTGTGTTTGAGGGTATGAGGCATGGGAGAGTTAAGATGTTAAAGGGGGCGGATAAACCTGAGGAGTATATTCCTTATGCGGGCCTTATTTTGGCCATGCTTGAGGAATACTCGGGGAGCTCTGCACATAAAGTTTCCCTGCGGGAGCGCAAATCCTCTGATAATGTGGAGTTTTATACCTTTAGACAATGGAGGATGACCTATAACCGGCTGAAACCACACCTCCAGCCAGCGCCCCAAGTGCCTCCTATCCCTACTCAGCCCCAAGATGTGCCTGCCCAGGATGCGCCAGTGCACTACCAACCAGCTCCAGAAGTTCCTCTTCCAGATCAGCCAGCTGTCATCCCTCCAATTCCTTAGCCATAGTACATGCTGATGCCACCACCCTATCACTAAGCAGCTCTAATGACTAATGAGGAGTTGGCTGCTCTCATACAGGGGAGTAATCGCCAGCTCAACCAGGGCCTTGATTACCACGAGCTGATAGTGGAGGACACTCTACATGCTATGTACCCTACCGATTACCTTTAGAGGATGGCGATCATGCGTGCACGGGTGTTCGGCGCTTCTACATCAGGCGCTGATACTCAGGACCCACAGCCTGATGAGGTAGCCGGTGAGGGTCAAGCCAATGACGAGACGGAGGGTGCGGGCGATCCTACTGGAGCGGTAGATCCTACTGGACTGGCGGAAGGAGCTGACGTTTGATGCACTTGGAGAGTTTGTGAGCTTAAGGGCTCTTTTTTTTGAAAAATTAAATTTTTGGTGGTTATGTATAATTTTAACTATCGTGGCATGGTTGTCACGCCCGTTTCTTTTGATCATTATGACTATGGTGGCATGGTTGCCACAAACTCTAATTATTTTTGCATGTGCATATATAGATATGCTAATCTTTTGATTGGTCGATGTGCACCTCCCTAGAATCTGATAGGTAGATAAATATATGCATGAGTACATTGTCTAATTTCATTATGGGTAGGTATGAATTGCTAGGATTTGTTATGTATGGCTTATGTGCGTGTGTTGAGATTTTTATTATGAAACTGGATTGTTTAGCCATGTGTGGTACCTTTCGAGGTCACCCTTCTCGTGTCTAATCTTCACAGTTAATTTAATTTTTGAGGACGAAAACTCCTAAGGTGGGGAGAATGTAACGTCCCTAAGTTTTGACCCATGAACATGAGGCTTTGATGCGCATGTTGGGTTGTCCACACGTCGAAGACCATGCCTAAGGATTTGGTAGGGTAGGTAGATTAGATCCTACGATATGGATATGGTGTGAGATATGGAAATAGGATGTGTGGAAGGTTAGTGGACCTTCATATACCTAACATAGGTATGTCTGTTTTGCACCTAAGCTGAAGGCTAGGTTAAAAAGGCAAATAAATACCTTGTTAAATTTTTGCATTCAATACCTCTTTTATTGCTTATCATTTGGAGTTAAGAGGAGCGAGGATGAATCGGGTGTTGAATGCGGATTGAATGCAAGAATGATTCGTTCTTGAGGGTGAGGGAGCGAGGAATCACAGTCAAGAAACTTGCAGTTTCGTTTTGAAACCCTAGTCCGATTTAGAAATGAGGATAGAGGATCCGGGTGAGATTAAGGTAAGGAAATTTCATTTATGTTGTAAATTTGTGTGAGAAAGTTCTTTTGTCCACCTTATGATAAAAAATGATAAGAAACAAGGTATGATCTGAGGAAGAATGAGAATGAAATGTAAAAACCCAAAATTGGGCAAAATCTGCATTTTTCGATCGATCAAAATTAACCTAATTCAGAAGCATACGAATTCAGAGGAATTTCGTTCGATCGAAGATAGATTCAATCGAACAAAATGTGTTTCGATCGATCGAATCTCACACTCGATCGATCAAAATGTATATAACAGAGATTTTATAAAATTGCTGTGGGGATTCGATCGATCGAAATTATTTTTGATCTATCGAATCTGAAATTCGATTGATCGAACAGTGTGGTTTGTTAATTAGCTTTTGAGGGATTCAACCGATCGATATTATTTTTGATCGATCGAATTAAAAATTCGTTCGATCGAACTGTGTGTTGGTTAATTGGTTTTTGTGGGATTCGATCGATCGAAATTATTTTTGATCAATCAAATTTGTGATTTGTTTGATCGAATTGAAAAATCGTTCGATCGAACTGTAAGGTTGATATGTAGGTTCTGAGGATTTCGACTGATCGAAATGAGTTTGATCGATCGAAATTGGGTTTCGACCGATCGAAATAGGGATTCGATCGATCAAAATTCCCAGATTCGGGAATTTGTTGTGTTTTGGCTGTGAGATTTTGGGAGAATCTTTTGTAATATGTTTATCATCATTCTGATATATGAACCGTGGATTTGATGTGTTTAGGTGAGCTGGTGTCGTGTGAAGTAAAACAAACTCAAACTGTGGATTGAGCATTTGCAAGTTGAGATTTTGAGATAGGGAAAACTTGATATCATGTGCATTTAATACATTAGCATGTGTGTTATGATATGATGTATTCTTTTATTAAATCATGTGTGTTTTGTTACGATTCTAAATTTGAGAAAGAATAAGCATGTGTATGTGTTTCGAAACTGTGTATGAATATGTGGAATCTTTCAAGATTCAATCCGTTTTGATTCATGAGTGAAAAACTGTTCAGATTTTCAAACTAAGCTATAATTATCACTTTACACGGTGATAAGCTATATGTACGCACTTTGATTTGAGGTTTATATGTGAATACTTGACCGACTCGGCGGTATAATCGTGACTGACGCAGCTGGATATCCGTGACCGGTACGGTGGCCAATCCGTACACCCTTTGTGATATGTGTGACTTTATGAATTCTACCGTATAACGGTAACTGTGTTTTTAGCCAAGTGTCCAACTTTATGGGACCTTAGATATACGTGAAAATGGTTCATGTGAACGACGATGGTGGGATTCCATCAGGGGCTCGAGGCTATAGTTTCTCATGCAATAAATTAAGTAAAGCACTTTTAAGTTTTCCTTGTGTTAAGATCATGATGTAAGTATGTGTTTATGTTTTTGAGTTCTACTTTTGCATTCCATGTTATGAAATCATAAATGTGCATCTGTCTTTGATCAACTTTATTTCCATTATGCCATAAGATATGTGTTTAATGTTCACAATATGCATGGTATAAGTTTTTCCCTACTGAGCTTGGATGAAGTTCATTCCTCGACTAAATGTCACAGGCACAAGTGAAGACATAGGAGCTGAGATTTCAGAGCAGGAGGATCCTGATTATTCTCTTGGAAGGGAATTAGAGGAAATCCATCCCGAGGACTGTTTCCTTTGTACTAGGCCTGGTATGTCCGGCCTTAGGTTGAAGGACTAGAGTTGTGTTAGTTTGATGTAAAGAATCTTATTTTCGGACTGGCTATTGTAATTCTTTTTGGTGAACCATGTTTCAGTAAGGTAGGGACCTTATCAGTGGTTCTTGTCGGTTCTTTTTCCATATATATTCGTATGGAATTAGAACCGTCATTTTGAGCTTTTGAGGGATAGTACTAGTTCCTCTTATTTTGTTATGTTAGTTAGTTAGTTATGGTTCTACTTTGTTTTCGCTGTGCGAATGATGTGCCACGTGTTTCGTTCGGGGTTTGGCCTTCGCGTCAACCCGCTGATGGTGCGAATTTTGGGGTGCCGAAATCTAGGTTGTCACAAAGGGAATCTACTTCTTTTTTTTATTATATGAAATATAATCAACAATTGAGTTTTACAAAGGAAAATTGGTTATTTTAATTTTGTTCTTATTATATTATAAGTAGAATTATTTTTTATTGAATTTTGATTGCAGGAGTTTCAGTGTTGATCATCTATCGATTGTTTTGTTGAAGGATGTTTTCTTACCTTCGTTTACAACGCAAGGTTTTTTCCCTCATATCTTAACTATCATTTCCATCAGAGGATGGAGATCACTTTTCACTTCAATATTTGAGACAATAGATTTGAAGATCGTATGCCTCTTTGGATTTGAGTCATATGGAATTAAAATCCGGTTTGATGGGGGATCATGATCTCCATATCGATTATGTGACAGATCGAGGCGAAAAAACGATCTACATTATTGTGGATACTCTCAATTAATTGGTTCAACTTACCTATTGGTATTGTGAGGTTTTGTTTGAACCTAAATGGATGATGGCATGCACTAGTACCCTAGTAGCATTAATATTCCTATGCAAGAGTAGTTTTGTGATGACCCGACTTTTTTAATCTCTCAGGTATAGGAAAGGTTGGCTCACTAACCTATCGGTTAAACGATAAGCCGGACAAACAGAGCACATATCATAGTAAAGCGCAATAAATAACCAAAGCGAAGAAAAAAAGGAAGCAATTAAAGTGCAGAATCACCGATGATGGCCGACCATCACCGAAACATGGTTCATAACCGTAAACAAAAGTCAAGCATAAAGCCATAATATCCAACAAAATGAGCCCACAACTCCAAGTCTAAAACTCTCACCAAAAGTAAATAAATAAACTAGATCCTAAGCGGGAAAATACTCCTCAGGAGGAACCTCAAACTCTTCCTCGGGTACGTAATCAGGATCAGTCTCGCAACCCTAAACTACCATGTCAGTACCTGGACCTGTGACGTATAGTCGGAGTGAGCTAACCAATAAAGCTCAGTAGAAAAATATCATCAGCGACATTGTATTTTAACCAACATAATTTTCAAAACATATTTCAGAATATAATATGTCAGAACTAGATAATGAGGTAAAAGATTGAATTTAAATACAGAAAATCATACATAAGATCAAGTTTTAAATAGGTGAAAACAGATTTAAAGCAGATACAGATATTCAACGTCTCAGTGTCTCTAACTTCTATATGCAAAGTTCAGTAATTCATGACTTAATCTTCAACTTAAAATACCTCCGAGTTAACTATATCTCGAGAGCAGGAATATAGCCGATAGGAATCCCTACCTACCATCGTCGTTCATGAACCCTTTTTCAGGATGCAACAAGCCCCTATACTTAGGAGGGAAACTTACTCCAGGAAATTGTTCAGGAATTTTGAAGGGTCATTCAGGTGAATCATAAAACAGATGCAGATACTAATATAGTTCAAATACAAGTTTCTTATATATAGTTCAAATTTCAGATTTCAGAGTTTATATCAGATTTTCAGTTTACAGACGTGATTTCAATGGCATATGCAAGTTCAAAGATACTAATTTGAGATATCCATGCAAATTAAAATAAAATGCGGTAGTGAGATCCTTCAGCAATACCTCGCTCGAACGATAACTTAAACTCGTGCGAGAGAGCACAGAGACTATAGTATCATTAAATTTTTTGAGTATACGACTTCTAAAGTCAAACCTCTGGCGATTCCTCGCGCGCGCGAGCTACAGCAACTGCACGATCGCAGCTTCAGAATTTCACGTAAAACTGCGATCTTTCGCCTCATTTTCACCCAACTCGAATCATACACATCCAAAAGCAAAACTCATATCTAATTCAATAATTTTAATCAATAAACTAAATCAAAATCATACATTTTTCCAAGGATTTCCCGATTTGATAACGAGTCGCGCAATCGGAGTTTCGAAACAAAACCGATGGATTTCTTCGACGATTCGCGCCACGATCGATCCCACGAGTTCACAAGGATGACTCCTATTCGTTCCCAATAATCTCAACCTTCACCAAATGTCAAAAACGGACCCAATGTTGAGGGTTTGGGAATGAATCTCTTACGATGATCGATGGCAATGCTTCATGATGTTCAAACGACTCTAAATGCGGCTAGGGTTTCAGGTCGTTGGGCTCTCGTCTCTTTCTTTCTTAAGCAATAACGTAACCTAGTGTAAAACGAGAGGGACTTCTTCTCTTATAATGACTTTCTCACATGTGTTAAGCATACACACACTCCTTAGTGTGTTAAACTTCTAATTTTAATATTTCAAGTCTGGTGTTTGAGCGGCACATCGGGGTCGGTATACGGCTTCCGCACGAGGGTCCAAATGTGCTCTAAATCAGAATTTGTCTGCACAATCACATCTAAATAATAATCCAAAACAAACGACGACGTCGGTCGCCGAGCCGAATATGCACACAGGGTTAGTCTAACTCGGGTTTAAAATACAGGTCTTTACAAGTTTAAACCTTATGAAGTAGGGTATGTTAGTGGTAATTTGTCTCACTACAAAAATAAAGTGTTTTAGCGGCACTTGTTTAAACACAGGCAGTTTTTTGTAGCGGTAGTTTTTTATTAAAAAAATTGCCGCTAATAGTCTTATTTTTTGTAGTGTCTTTCTCTTTTTCCAAATGTAGCTATCGTGATCTAAGGCTTCTTTGGTAGGTCATGGACATGATCTGGATAGCTCATCCTGAGCCGATGAGAGTTCGCATGTGAGGGGATTTTCAAGTATTGTTGTATATTTCCATGTTCAAATCCATACGTTGCTTTGAATTTAGCTTGACTATAAGAGATTTATTATATTTCAATTAGCCTGATTATAATAGATTTATGATTCATTATATATCTTTCATGCACCAATTATATAATTGTTATAAATTCTAATGAAGATGGACAAATTTAGCATCAAACACTGATTAGCTTCTTCCCATGAGAAATTTATACATGTTGGGTACTAAAGCTCAATTTATCACACTTTATACATGACATGATGGCATGTACTATATAGTCTTATACAAAGGTTGGAGTTGTTTTTGTGTTATTTTTTATCTTTGTAACTACTCATATTAATTTCTTCTCGTGGGTAGGTAGTGAAAATGACCTTCATGTTGTAGCCAAGCTATGAAAGATCTACGGGACTTGGTGCAAATCTCAATGTAAGCAGCTTTGATAGTTTAAAGCTGGAATTTACCTTATACTTTATGCTTCAATTCATTACAGATTCAACTAGTTTTATGAATTGCAATGTGCTCTAGACATTTATGTTAGGGGACTTTAGAAAAACGACCCTGAAAATGAAACGTTTTAGCACTATATACAGGCGTCAAACGTTGTAGCGGATCAGGCATTTGGTATTTTCCGAACTTCAGATATCCGTGAGATTGTTAAAAGTGGGACACGTAGGACGAATTACATCCTTGCAATTTTACTGAAATGCCCTTCTATAAAGGGCATTTCACAGGCTTACGGTGGGTTTTTTCCTAGGTTTCCTGCGCAGCTCCCACCTTTTCTCCCTTGCGCAGCTCCCAAACTCCAGCGAGGCTTACGGTGGGTTCTTTTGGCTTCGATTTTCATGCGCAGCTCTCACAGTCTGTTCTCTGGCGCAGCTCGAAGGTCTAATATAATTGAAGGAGTTAGATCTGTCTCCAAGGGTCTCGGAGAACAACTGCGCAACTTCTTCTCCATCATCTAGGCATTCCATTATTCAGCAGGTATATATATTTGATCTGGGTTTTATATGATGCATTAGTTTTGGGTATTTTTCAATTTTTTTTAATCGTATCAAAGGGGTTGGTGTTTCTTTTCCCTATTTTGTTCTTGATTTGGTTGTTATTTTGGCTTTATGGGATGGTTAGGGTGATTATAATGGGATTTTAAGAGATGGGTTTTCATCTCTCAGATTTTAATCTTATCATAGGGATTTTAAGAGATGGGTTTTCATCTCCCTCCTCCACCACGTCCACCATTGGCATTGTCAGATGATCTCTCATTCCCACCTCGTCAAGGAAGACCCACTGAATTCCAAACGCAGAGAGAATCACACCCCAGATTTTAAGGGAGAGAGGGCAGTGGAGAAGTGTGTGATAGACCGATTCCATCCCAGACATACATATCATACACTTATTTTGGATGTTCACCCCTCTCTTAATCAACTCCTCCCTCGTAAGAATTCTACCCCATGCCACAGACCAGCTGAAAAAGTGAATTTTAGGTAGAAGTTTAATTTTCCAAAACTTGACCCATCTAGGTTGATGGATATGCTAGGTATTGTGTTTGTGGAGATGTTTATAAAATAAGGGTAATAGTGTTACAGTCATAATTACACAAACAGTTTGTTTCACCTGATGTTACATTCTTTTAGAGTTCTTTCTTCTCAAGGTAAGCCATTAATTACTTCTACATCCCTTCCTCCACTTCCTATCCCTCTGTCTTCCTTGGAGGAGATAGCTACTGTGCCACCGCAAGCCCCTGTACAAGTTTACTCTCGAAAACGGAATGGTCAATAGTCAGACATGACATCTTAGCCTAAATCCACCATTGGTTTCCTTGTCAAATGATCTGCATCAGTCCACTCACATAGACATTTTGTGCTCTTCCGCTCCAATGCTCCTAATTGCTTTATGAAAAGCTAAACACAAATTGCACTACTCTCCCCATTTCTCAGTTTGTGTCCTTTGATTGTTGTCATCTTTTCATCGATTTTCTCTTGTGTTGCACTATGTTTATATTCCTAAGATTTTACAAGATGTTTTCTGAATACTAGCTGGAAAGAGGCTATGACTAAGGAGATATTTGCAGTGCACTAAAATTGCATATGCAAATTCTTGATCTTCCTAGGAGAAAGTGTGATGTTAGGTGTAGATGAGTTTAGACAGTTAAGTATTTGCCCATGGCATTGTCGATTCAAAGCTTAGTTAGTGGCTAAGGGATACTCTAAGTTGTATGGCATTGACAACTTATAGACCACGTTTCACATTTCCAAACTCAATTCCATTCGAGTTGTCATTTCTTTATGCCGAATTTATCGTGACCTCTCTACTGAGAATTACAAGAGGTCTATACGGGGCAACACTAGGTTTTATTGCTCAAGGGAGTCATCTAAGATATGTCATCTACAGAAAAAGATTTATAATCTTGAGCAATCTTCTAGTGTGTGGCTCGATAAATTTAGCATAGTAGTCTCGTATTGGTTTTGTCGAAGCCAAGCAGACTACTCAGATCTAGTCGATGTAGGTCTTTAATACAATTCTAATCGGCATCTCAAAGTTGAAGGATATTTCGATGCTGACTGGGCAGGATCTCCATCTGATGGGAGGTCGAGTACCGGTTACTGTACATTTGTTGGAGGTAATCTTATTATGGTGCATGTGTCAGATGGCACACAAAATATTGACATCATGGTGCATGTGTCAGATGGCACACATGATGATTCCATGTGTGGCACACAGCCAAAAAGTGACAAGAGTACGAAGTTACCTGGCACTCGAGCCACTTACCTAATACTAGTTCATTTTAGCTGCATGAAGCCGGAGTCAAAAAGGAAGAAGAAACATGGTGAACTTCTTGTGTAGATTTTATGGACGAATAAGAAATTTGGAGATTTATAGTTAAATGTTTCTTTGAGCTGATGTGTAAGGTTCACTGCTTGCTTTTTTTTTATTTTATACATCACTGGATTGGTATTATCCATCTCTATGTGACAGTAAGAACAAATTAAAATTTTGCTTCCATGATTGGGTATTGATGAAAAATAGTGATAGTGACACATCATAGAAGACTCAGTGTCTTAGTGTTTGACCTGTTGGAACTCAAGAAGAAAAATTGTACAACCTCAAATTGGTATGCACTAACCAGCATTGTTCTCAGAATGCAAAAATTCTAACAATACGAACTTCCGCGTCAGTATTGTAAAAGGTGACACATCATAGAAGCACTTAGTTTTGGATGGTCGAGTGTGTAAAAGGTGATGCGTCACAGAAGCTCTTGGTCTTAGTGGAATCTATGCATCGGACTCAATGAGATGACTATTGTCACTAACAATAAAAATTATTTCCACAAAGCCTAATGACTAAAATTATCTGCGTAACTGTGAAAATGACTAGTACACAACAGATGGGAACCTAGACAATCGTAATTCTATAAAAAAAAACATTCCATTAGGGGAAAAACACCCTTTTCGGTTTTGTTTTTTAGGATGGACCTGATCGTCCTTGTGCAAGTTTCCGTGTCATCCGTTCCCATGGATGGGTGCCACATGGACCCGATCTGATACGAACGCATGGATTCACCATGCATTACCAATATCCCTGGCCCGCATATATATATATATATATATATATATATATATATATAACCAGGTCGGGTCAAGGGCCCCAAAGGAATGAGTCTACTTGGATTGTGGCACGACCCGACCCATTGACTTCCCTACATCCAATACTGCAAGCCTTCGAGTTAGCACCTCTGGTAAAAATGACCATCAGTTGCTACCTCTGTTGAACAATGCCACTGATGCATGTTTCCAATTTTGTTTGTTTGACTGTCATTGTATATATTTTGGGAGCAATCATAATTTTGTTAAACTGGGTATCTGATTTAGGGAAGCTAAGGTGAACTCTATGGTAAAGATACTCTAAAACATCCATAGAAATCAAAGTATTTGGTTCCAAATTTTCGCACTTAATTGAGGGAAATGGAAGTGGGTGCTCAAAAGAATGAAATAATAGTAAAGAAAACAAGTAGATGTTGTTGGCTTCGTGTTTTTTTATTCTTTTTTGTTAATGGGAAGCATGGGAATTTCTCTGTTTTTGGTTGACTTTGTTTTACTGTTTAACACAGTGTTAGTTGCAATTCACATCCTCAAAAGACAAAACATGTTTGAAAAGAGTTGTCATTGGAGAAACCCTCTCTCTGCAGATCTAGCATGCAACAATAATATACACAAATAAATAAAATTTAAATAAGAAAAAAAATAACTGGCTTAACAGAGTCCTCACCTTCATGGTCTCTATATTCTCATCAGTTGGCAGAGAACCTTCATAATTCGGCATAACATTATTTTCATATGAGGGTACAAGCAAAGCAACTTTTGCAGGTATCCTTCTCAGATTTCTTGTCCTGTTGCTAGGGCTCCACATGGAAGCCAGCTTAGCTCGTAATCGACAAAAAGTATGAGGCTGCATGAGGGAAATTAATATTTGAATTACATTGACAGTTGAAGAGCATATACAAAAAACATTAAGAGGAGAAAGCCTATAGAATAGCAAAAGTTTCATCCGTCAATTCTGACAGATACCATTTTCATCACCTTGAATATAATACAAGTTATAATGCTTTGGCTTCCTTTATATATGTTAATCTACATATGCTCAATAACTCAATTTCAGAAAGTATTAGTGTTTAGACCTGAAGAATAGCAAAACATAGATCTTCCAGTTCAGCTTTTAAAGCCCAAACACCCAGTCTAGAAGCCAGAGAACACCATACAGCTAATGTCTCTTGTGCAACAGCTTGAACCTTTGGTAGAGAAAGAGCATAACTGTAAGAAGAGTCCATCTAGGAGTGTGATCCATATGATAATAAGATAAGCTAAAACTTCAGTCAATAAGTCGTAGATTTATGAAATTTAGCATTAAAAAGTTTATAATTGTCAACTGTTCCTCAGAAAGAGAGGAATATATCCAAAGGAAAGGTATAACAGTAAAGGTCAAATAAGTGGAAGTTATAGAGTGATTCACCAATTATTTAGTTAGCATAAGACCAAAGAAGTATCAAATAAGTCGAGAAGTCAGTACATGGTTTGCATGTTATGCAGACGATCTGCAAGCTTGATAAGAACGACATGAGGATCATCAACCATGCCCAAGAGCATCACTCGTAAATAATTTGCCTACAATAAAAAATAAAACCTATGAGAGAAGAAAAAACTAGCCAATATTAATGAAGCATGTAAATTATTTGTCTAATTAAACAAAATTCTTTCATCAGTATTTCTTCTCTTGCATGTGTCCAATAGCATATATAAGGTATCATATAAATTGTAGAACAGGATTTCCTAATAGAGTCAACAGAATATGTAGTTTAACTAGATTGAGCAACTTTAATATTGATAGTTCTCATATTAATAGAGGAAAACAAGGTGCTGACATTTAGTGAAAGAAAGTGTCTTAAGAATTATTCTTCATGCTGGGGACTCCTTTTCCCTGCCATAATTTTATGCATCATACTGCTTTTCTAACAAGTAGTGTTCAGCAGGACCAACTTTGATAATGCTGTTATTGAAGCCATTGAGGGCTATACTAACAGAGAGGCAAACAAGGTGCTGACATTTAGTTAAAGAAAGTGTCTTGAGAATTACTCTTCGTGCTGGGGACTCCTTTTCCCTGTTATAATTTTATGCATCATATTGCTTTCCTAACAAGTTAGTGTTCAGCAGGAACAACTCTGATATCACTGTTATTGAAGCAATTGAGGGTTATGTCAAACTTTTCTTTCTTTGCTTCCTGTGGTGAATAACTTTGATATCGCTGTTATTGAAGCAATTAAGGATTATGTCAAACTTTTCTTTCTTTGCTTCCTTAGATACAAAAACGGAGCAAATAATTAAGTGCAACTGATACAAATTGAATAATTAGTGTACAGATAGAACTCAGGTGCATCAGAATACCTTCCATAAGGCAAGATGACAAAACTCGGGGATGTTGATCACTAAAGAAATTTACTTAGAGTGGAAGTTTCATTGTTCTAACACTAAATTCCTAGAGCTGAAAAAGTACGAAGTCTTGATTATGTTATGATCTTATGGTGTTTGATATTTATTTTTTTGGATTAATGGCACATCACTGCCATCATAAGATCATCAAACTTATGAAAATCCTTTCACCCCATCAACCTGTCAAAAGCTAACTTCCAACAATGTCGGGCTCCTGCTTCAAAGTAAAATGCTATTCATATGCTTGATAATCTTATTATGTTCGCAAGGAGAGTCAAATCGCATCTTTCTATTGTATTAAATTTTATTGATTTGAAAGGATATGCAAGAGGCACATAGAGGTTCGAAATAGTTGAGATTTGAAAACGTCCATATGGTTAATCTTCTAATTTTAGTCCCGTGTCTCACATTTTCAAAGATAAAGAAATCTTTGAAGCAAGAAGAAACAACAAGAGAGCTCCGAATAAAAGGGTCTCTATATAAATTTAGGAGAAACTCAACTATTGATAGATGGGAATTAGATACTTATGAAATAGTTTAGAACTCAGATATCATGAACAAAGTAGTAGGCCATTAAATTACACAATTGATCCGGAGATCATGTATTACAATGAGACGATGAGACATTGATTCCACGTGGCACATATCCCAAAAGAATCATACTTATTGTGGCGCACGTCAAGTATGATTCTTGGATCTCTTTTCATGTGGTGTGTCACGTGGAAAACAATATCTGACCAAAACCATCGCAAGAGCATAATCTCAAGAAATATTATGTCGATGATTTGGACGTAAAATGATATCCGTTAGACAAAAAGAAAAAAAATTTGGTAAATTGCACGACACTAAAGTAGTTAACTTTTGTTAGGACATAGCTAATGAGTAACCCCGCTTATCGATATATTTGATATATGAGCTTCTTTATTTTTGACATGTAATATGTAGGTACAATATAAAGGATGGAAACTGATACAGTATCAGTCATTTTTCGTTATGACGGGACACTCACTATTGATCGAGATGTGGCGAACTATCATGAGGGGAAACAAAGAAAAAAATCTATGAGAAGGGATATCTCGTTTCGGGAATTCTTACAAGAGACGTGTGTCATGAGCAATTGGATGGGCGATAAGTCTCTTATAACCCTCAAATATTCATATTACAATGTAGCTAAGTCGTCACTAGTCTTCGATTTAGTCGATGAAGGAGATCTTCAGGAGATGTTTACTAGTTTTGGAAAGGAATATGAATATATTATCATATATATAAATAAACCTGTAATCGACCTCCAATTCGACCGTGGTGTAAACCACAAAGGTAGTTCATCAAAAGTAGATTATAAACCGAAGGAGTGCGTCAGTACCGGTAATAGGTACGAATCTATTATTGTTGATTATGTCTGTACTATCTTTGATAGGGCCTATACTAAAAATTGTAGGGAATTGATATGGCAATGGTACTAACTATGAGAATGATGTTTACAGGGGGGTAAATCACCCTAGATTTGCACCAATAAACTCCGACTACAGTAGCTATGATACAAATCATCCAGTTGACAGGTGATGTAAAAACTATGATAAACACACAATCGTTCTACTTATTCATATATCATAATAGCTAATGGGCGTATACTCAAAATCGTAGGGAACTGATATAGCAGTGTACTAACAACGAGAATGATGTTTGCAGGAGGGTAAACCGCCCTAGATTTGCACCAATAAACTCTAGCTACAGTAGCTATGATACGAACCACCCAGTTGCCAGGTGATGTAAAAACTATGATAAACACATAATCATTCTACTTATTCATACATCATAATAGCTATTAGGCATATACTCAAAATCGTAGGGAATTGATATGGCAATGGTACTAACAACGAGAATGATGTTTGCAGGGGGGTAAATCGCCCTAGATTCGCACCAATAAACTCCGACTATAGTAGTTATGATACGAATCATCCAGTTAACAGGTTAGTGAAAAACGGACAAAATTTACAATCCTGAGATGTGTCTGTACTAGTGGACACATGTGTTCCTTAGTTTTACGATAAACACCAATTTGATGTCGGTTTACAATTTATTAAAATTATTGAAGTTTAAATTGAAATGATGATTGAGAAATGTATTCTCTAATTTTATTCCCTAAAGTATATATCCGATTAAACTTGATATCACTTTAATGATTGTTCATCGCAAGGTAGAATTACCAAATTATGAATCAGATAATGTCTCCAGAGATGGTCAAAGTATTTCTTTCGACGAGGACGAAACAAGCACAGATGGTGTTGATGATGTTATAGGGGTCGATGAGGTATTTGAAGAATGCAACTTTGAAAGATGTAAGGTGAAGGAAGGGGTGAAGTGGAATGAAGGGTTAAACGAGAACCCATCATATAATTGGGTGGAGCCGGTGGAGGAGTGTAATGAAACGATATCCTCGAAACGTAAGAAGAATGAAAGGGAGGATGGGATAAAGCCGAATGAGGGTCTGAATGAAAGGGTATCCCCAAAATGCACGAAGGGCAAATGTCCTAGCGGGGCGAAGCCGAATAAGGAGCCGAATGAAAGAGTATCTCCAAAAGGCCAAAAGAATGGACAATTTAATCATGACCAAGGCTTCTTTTCCCGGCGGACTCCGACCGATTCGATGGGTTCCCAAGATTCGGAGTCTCGATTCTTTTTCGATGACGAAAGCGATGATGACTCTAATAACTTAAGCGTTGGGGCGATATTCCATTCGAAAGAAGTATTTCATACTTTTCTGAGAGAGTATGCTATAAGAAAGAATTTTATGTTAAAGCCCATAAAGACATGTAATACACTTATTACAGCAGGGTGTGCAGGTCCCTCTTGCCCTTGGCGTATACATGCTTCAAAGCAACAAGACGTGTTGGCATTCCAAGTTAGAAGTTATGTGCCGCATTATACATGCTTATTTTCGGGGGTTGGTTCAGGTCATCAACAGGCATCAAGTAAATGGATTGCTAGTCAGATTAGTAATCGAGTGCGCAAACATCCTAATATGAGACCCAATGAGATTGCATTCGATTTGAAGGAAAAATTTGGTGTAGAAGTTAGCTACTTTACAGCGTGGAAGGGAAAGGAAATCGCTTTCAAACATGCTTTTGGTGGTTCGGATGAATCGTATAATTTACTACCACCTTATTGCATCGAGTTAAAGCGAGTAGATCCGGGAGCCGTGACTATTTTACTCCAGCATCCTGACAATGCTTTCTTCCGATTTTTCTAGGCATTTGGGCCATCGATCCGCAATTATCGGGAGAAAAAATTACGACGAATTATCTCAATTGATGGGCTCATCTTAGAGGCAAATATGTCGGTAAACTCTTAATTGCAACAGCAATTGATGGTAACAACGGATTGTTTCCCTTGGCATTTGTAGCGGTTGAGGAAGAAACAAAGGAAGCATGGAGTTGGTTTTTAACTATACTACATAAGCAGATCATTGTTGATGATGAAACTCCTCTAGTGCTCATTAGTGATCGTAATAAAGCGTTGATGGAAGTTTTGAATGTGATTTTTCCGCATGCATACCAAAGTTATTATTTTAAGCACTTGTGTGATAACTTTGGTAAGAAATTCAAGCGCAAGTTTATCCAAAGCTGGTTATGGAAAATTGCCCGTAGCTTTACGGTACCGGATTTTGAGGCAGAAATGGATGGGTTGAAGGAAAGCAACCTTGATTGCTGGGAATGGTTAAACGGTGTTGATAAACATCTATGGTCTAGAGCCTATTTTTCGGGAAAGCGATATCATTTGTTGACAATAAATATATCTGAATCTTTGAACTCTGTGTTGAAGTTCGATAGAGCTTTGCCTATCATGTCCATCGTTGAAAAGACGCGTGAAAAGGTAACCGAATATTTCTACCGAAGGAAGCTTGATGGTGCAACCTTGGGGACGGGTTTGACAGAGTACGCAGAAAAATATTTATGCCGTCAATCCCATTATGCATCGCATATGTGTCCTACTCCGTCCAACTTGAATGAGTTTATTGTCAGGACTACTACTCAAAAATTCAATGTTAACCTAGAGTTGAAGACATGGTCTTGCTGTCGATTTGACGTGTTGGGTCTCCCGCGCTCCCATGCATTGGCAGTAATAAAATATCGACGGGCTACAGTGTTAGATTTTTGTGAAGATTGGTTTAAGGCTGATAGATATTGTGCTACGTACGAGGAAGTTATGCTCCCCACTGCCGATGTTAGTGAGTGGGGTGGTAAATATGAGGGCGCTGCACAAAAAAAGAGTGGAGCTGCACAAGAGGAATGCTTTTAGAGGCTGGAGGTACCCCTAAAGTAGTATTTGTCACATCATTATTTAATTCTCACAGTTTATTCATAAATATATCTTTGATGTTTCTCCAGCCTTTGGTCTAACAGACCCGCCCTTCTATTGTGAATGAACAGGTTGAGGGCTGTGATAACCGAAGTGATTCAACCCTAAGGTACTCAATTCTTTGTAGTTGCCCAAAACCTCAATTTTTTTTTAATGCAATTCATTAGAAATTCCAAAACTGACATCAGGATGAAAATGCTAAGTGAGAAGCTTAGCATAGGAAAAGCAGAAATAAAAAACACACATCTAGCCATATGCGAAGATCAGTACACTAAACTGTCAATATTAAATATAAAAAATGTGGAAGTCAAGATTTTCTCCTATCCAATGGCTACAAATCTGGTTGAACCAGTTGAACTTTAGCATTGCCCCGCAAATGGTTGGTGGTAGATTTTGTACATTTCAATGATTTAGTCTTCTCCAACCGTCATCTGGTTCATCTTCTCCAACCTCTCTCTGATTACCCCAAAATTTTCTTTGGGCTATTTGGTTGTGTAGATGGACTAGATATGGCATGTAAGTTCGTCTTCAAGAATAAAACAAGTTCAGAAATTAATAGGGCACATTAAAGTTTTGGTTTCTGGTTATTAATATTTACTGATAGAAATTCTGTTCAGTAGCATATGATTCAGCTTATGGAAGTGGTCTTGCTTTGCTATTTTTCAGGTAACTCATATGAATTGGGCTTCTTTTGGACACCCATTTTTTAATTTAAATTTCTTACTATAATAAAATTTTGTTTTCGATTTGTTGATTCTGCTGATTGCTACATGGCCAGATACTAGTGATCCATGCTCAGGTTCAGGAATTGGCTATTGATGAAGAAAGTCTTGCATATCTAGGAGTGATTGGGCAGCAAGCATCTTTGAGATAAATTAATGGTAGCAAGACAGGCGGGTTTGACCCGAAGTCAGGTAAGCTCATAAAGCTAAATATCCAATCTCCTTTTCTTTACATTAATGCATAGATTCTCTTTTGGTTAAGGTCTACAAGAACTATATAAACTGGAAGAGAGAATCTAACTTGTGAGCTAGAAAATGAAAATGAGAACAAAAACTGACTTTCGATCACACCGGTAATCTCAAATTGTGTTGAATAAAAAGTGACGAACATGGGTCCAGACTTCACACACACACAAGATTGCTATAATCTTTTTCTTGATGAAAGTTTCTTGCCACACAAGACTCACAACACAAGCGATCAGTGGTTGATCAGTTTTCCCAGGGACAACTACAACTCTTAGTGGTTTGTAATCTAATACTAGGTGTAGTTGACTAGTACATTTTCTTGAAAGTGAAATTAGTTAAATCCTAATACATCTTCTACGCAAACTAGGCATACGTGACTATTTCAAACGAAACCTACTAAATAAATATTCCAACTAATATAAAAGAGGCCCAATACCTCTTTCAAATGTCACCACTCCCAACAGAAGTATTGATTTCGTTCACATCATCTGAATCGTCACCGTCGACCTCTTCGCTGGAGGAGAAAATGACGATTGGCACAGCTTCCGTCATACCAGGTGGCACCGGAAGAGCTAAATGCTTAGCCGGAGGCTCCTCTTTCTCGCTTTCATCTTCGACTTCAGCTACAACTGCATCAATCGATGGGTCTACGTCCATCGGGACAATTGGATAATTTTTGTCGGAGCCCTGCAGTGGGAACTCCGCTTGAAGTTGGCGTGTGATGTAGGCACAACTACGCTTATAGTGGCTATATGATGATCGACTATGTCCCGGTGGTGGTTGAGAAGGTCGTGACTTTTTGGGGTTTTCACTCGGGGGCGAATCAAACTCCATACGAGGAGGGGATGGGATAGAGTCGGAGCTATTCTCTGAAGACATTAGTTTTATGCCAAGTAGTGATGCCCTAGTGGTGCTTACAAGAGTTATAGTCCCTCTATTTATAGCATACTATGTTGAAGTGCCTCCCTTTTCTTTACATTATAATAGTCGCGTGCATTGCCGAGACCCATTGTGCAATTCCAATCCGAAATAATGGCCAGCGTACATGATGGGAAGTATAGTGCTGCCCTAGATACGCCAACTCCAGTAGTATACATTTCGAGCCCCGCCATCTAATTTGATGTGACTAGATGATGGTATTGGACTTGCTCCTATCAAGTCGCCACTTCTAGAGTTGCTCCGATCACGTCGCCCTTAATATCGAGACAGTAAATGTATGATATAGACTCTGACCGTGACGTGCTCTTCTGAAATTTTAGACTTCCTCATCGAAGATTACCGAGGTGCACCGCAGAGGGCTGAGATTGGAAGGTAGTTTTCTTATTGTGATTCGAGCCCCGCCATCTAACTTGACGTGACTAGACGATATGGATAATTGCCGATCTTGGACCATTGTGCTACAGGCTGAAGCCCGTGACTAAAAGCAAGGTATTGGTTCATTGCGCTACAGGCCCAAGCCCAAGTCCATTGCACAAAAGCAAGGTAAAAAACTAGAAACTTATCGAAACGTGTTCCAACCCTTAATTAAGTAATTCCTCAATGACCCAGATTCGCCATACCCTAAAACGACTAAAGAATAGCAAGAAAAAGTTTAGAAAAAAATAATAAATTGTTACTTCAAACTGAATGGCTACCACATTCCTTTTGACAGTCATAAACATGCCATCTATTTGTGGTTGGACTAACTTGTTGAATTTGATCACTTTGTAAGAACAACTGTGTACGATGTAAAAATTAAAACGGATCATAGAGTATCCACAAGTTCATATCTGTATAGTACTATTCTTTTCCAACTTGTTTTTGGCCCCTAAATCTATTTTCCCGCCAAAAGTGGCAGTTCTAAAATCGATCTACCACATTGATCTGGAAAAAGAGGAAAGGGACCGTCACCTGTGTAACAATTCCTACCTACGAAGCCTGGACAATTCATAATCCACGTCATTTTTCAAGATTAGCCTGTAATTTTGATATTTCGACCAATTTAAGAGGTTTAAAACACAATCATTGTTTTTATTTTGCTTATATTCAATTAAAATCATCTCTTCATGGGCAGATCAATTGGATTATTTATTTATATTGCTTACATTGAATTAAAATAATGTCTTTTTGTGGGCATATCAATCTCTGCTAATGATGGATCTGTTAATTTTCTGTTCTAATTTCAGGGTAAGGCACTCCAACAAGGTGTTTTCGAATCCCTCTACCGAGATTTGATGGTGGGATTCGGAACTTGGGAGTTCGATCCTTTGGATTTAAACAGCCCATTTCGTCATAATGAAGCTTCTGTTCACCTGTGGCAAGGATATGAAGATAGGCCTATTTCCTGCTCCCTGCAACGCTATGTTGCAATAGGTTACCTTGGATTCGGTATCATGAGGTTCCGGAAGGGGGGCACCTATTTGTGTTTAGAGAAAGAGCGAGCGATGCCATATTAAGGGAACTTTTACTTGGGGAAGAGCCCTCTACTATGTCTTTTTAGCTAGTTCAAATGCAACTTCTGATTGCAACTATTTCTTTCTTTGTTCAATATCTATATGGTCTTGCTTGTAAACTGCTTTGGTGCTAAACAGAAAACTGATAATAAATGGCCAAGACTCAATAGTATACTTTTAGGCAAGAGCTAAGAGGGTCTTTGTTGTTGTTGTTGTTGTTGTTAATAACCTGGATATCCAGGTCTCTTAGAGTACTTGACTAATTGCAGGGGCACGGGCATGCCCCAAGTTAGTATTTGACGGGTCAGCATGAGATAAATACCTAGGGTGGCCTCAAGGGGGGGATTCGAACTCCGGTCTTCCATTTCTTGAGGGTATTTTGGTTTGCAAAACTTGATTAAGAAACATTAGGTTAGTTTTCTATTTCTTTTGCTTTCAAGGATGGCTGTCAAACTAAAAGTCAGGAGTCATTTCACTTACCGTTCTAACCCAAAATGCAATTAGGCTGAATTCTATCAAAATACTTGTCATCCATGTGTTTGTAGAATTTGAATTTGGACCGGTTTTTCTCAGCTGGTTTTGGTTTTCGGTGCAAAACCTAATCGGTTGCGGTTTTTCTCAGCTGGTTTTCGGTCTTGCTTGGCAGACCAGTTTGTCAACAGAAATATTTCTTTATATTTTAAACATTTTCATTACTCTTTTTATAAAATTAGGCCACGTGGCGGATCGGTTTGAGGAATTTTTTATTTTTGTACATATGCCCAACACCAAATACTAGGACAAAATTACTAAAGCTTTCTAAATCAGCAAGTAGCCCCTCACTAGCTGATCTTCCCCTTTCTTCCTGCGGTGACACGTTTGCCGGAGTATGTGGTACTAGTACTTGGTTCTAGTACTAGATAGGCACTCTCTCTCTCTAATGAGATGACACTATACTCTACTTTTAAGATTTCCAAATCTTAGATCTAGATAGGCACTCCCTCTTTGATTTTGAACGATTTGAGTTGCTATTGACATTGTACCTGAAAGATTTTCAAATGAAAGATTTCCCCACCATGCATCCATGTATTGTTTACGTTATTCTGCAGGAGGTGACTAGTTTATGAACATGGTACTACCTTTGTACACTAAAAAATATGATTAATGGTAGCCCATTTATTTCACTTTTTACCTCCTATTACTGATCAACACTTAATTATTAATAAATATTTTGGATCATTCGATATGGGTATATATCTATGCATTTATTTAAGTGTTTATATGCATATTTCTATACCTTTCCACAATTTTTCCACATGTATCTTGATTGCATGAACATATAGTTCTACAAACTGGTGGTGTACAAAAAATTGGAATAAGCAATCCTAATATCTTTTTGGACTCTGCAAATGAGCTCATGGACCTCAAAATCCTCCAAATGCGGGTTGGGATTCTTCCAATTTTGTAGACCGAAGTTTCGGGTTGTCCTTAGATCAGTTGGTGGAGGAGTTGAGTGATGAGATTGAGAAGTTGAGTAGTTATAGTAAAGTTGGTGATGGTGCTCTTGCTAGTACTGATAGTATTTACGAAATGCTGTAGAGAGATCTTAAAAGTAAGGGAATGGTGGTAGATGGTGTGTGGGATTTAGGTTGGGCTAATGGGGTTTATGTGGAAGAAATAGACCATGTTGTAGGTGAAGTGGAGAAGCATGTTTTGATTGGGCCCGTTTTCGTCCAAGAATCTATTGATCCAGCACCTGTGACCATTGAACATTAAATATTGTCCTTTTGTAATATTAAATTGACTTTTTTCTGTTGCAAATAGTGGGAAGAGTTGATATTCCAAAGGTGCATCTTCATTGCTTTGCATAGTCAATAAAAATACACGTTGCATTAGAAGAAAAACATAAAGGAAAACGGATTAACATCTGGGCGTATCCCTAGTCGTCGCTGTCATCGCTACCGGTGCCATTCTCTTCATCATCGTTTTCCTCAGCGTCTCCGCTATTATCGTTAATGTGCTCATCAACTGCCCTGTGTGGCATAAGTTCTCTGCCAAGGGCAACCATACCGGTCATTGCTTGCAACCATCAATAGTACGATTAGGAGTTGCATTTACAAATAAATATATGTAAAATCTAATAAAAAATGATAATTTATATGCTTACTATCCAATCACTATAATCGAATCGCAATACAAATGACGTATTTACGACTTCGCCAATACGATATTCCTCTGCGGTCGGAGGTTCCGCTAGACTAACAGTCATGATGTTCCTCGCGTTCACCGTCAACGCTGCTTGACCCTGATAAACTAGGCATGAAAGCGAAAAGTAACATTTTCAGTCTACCAAAAGAAAGCCGATTAAGAACTAAGACTTCAAATCTTACGGCTCTCCTCTCCCTCAAAATGTCTACCATGATAGCCATGCGTGCGTCATTGTGTGGATCGACACTAGCCATCCGATCGATTACGAAAAAATTGAAGGATTTTCAACTAAATTGAGGTTACAAATTTATTGCAAGAAGTGGGCTTAACAACAAAACACACAACTTTGCTTGATTTTCCTTTGTTGCAAAGCCCGGGTATAAATAATACAAGGATGTACTATTGAAGCACAACATTGCCCAATTTGATGTTTGATCTAACATGTAATAACCTTTGAAATTTCACTCACATGTCGATGTGATAGGGGTCCTCTACCCTTTGTTGCAAAGCATTTAATTGGAACACCCGATTTTCTTAGGGTATTTTTAATTGCATCTCTACAATGAATTTGTAAGGGTACCTCTAACTGCACCCACGACTTTATTGTAACACCCATTAAATTTCTAGAACCCTTGGACTCCTTAAGATCATATGATGGAGATCGTTTATCATTGACTCCATTAAATTTGATGATGGAGATCGTTTATCATCACAACCTTTCACGCGATGGATCATGAGATCATGGGCCTACCATCAGACGGTCGATTTTTTATTTCTAGTGCTACACAATAAGAAAGTGACCTTAAAATCAATTTTGAGCTTTCACATCATAATGTTAAGCCGTTTAGGTCACTAGCAGTCACATGATTTACGATTACTTTCGGGGGATGTGTCCTATGTATATTAGAAAGATGACCCTACGATGACATGAGCATGATCTATAGATCAATTGTCAGAAATATCGGGATGAAAAACGATCTCTACCATCTTCTTAAAGTCGGTCAATTCACACCGAGGTGGGGTGAGAAAACACATTGACTCCATTAAATTTGATGATGGAGATCGTTTATCATCACAACCTTTCACGCGATGGATCATGAGATCATGGGCCTACCATCAGACGGTCGATTTTTTATTTCTAGTGCTACACAATAAGAAAGTGACCTTAAAATCAATTTTGAGCTTTCACATCATAATGTTAAGCCGTTTAGGTTACTAGCAGTCACATGATTTACTTGGCGGACCGATTTTTCTCAGCTGGTTTTGGTTTTCGGTGCAAAACCTAATCGGTTGCGGTTCCTAATTTTGCAAGCACATCAGCTACAACATTCCCTTTGTAGTTGTGGGAACTCTTGCACTTATATTAGGGAGAAATGCTTTGATTCTCAGGAGTAAGAACTCAAACATTTCCATCTACCACACAACATTCCCTAATTTTTCAAGCGAATCAGTTAGGGTGGAGACCCTCTCCAGGGCTGTCAACAGGGTCGAGCAGGCCCGTCAGCCTGGCTGGCCCAACCCTAAAATTGTAGGTCTAGGGGTCAACATATTAGCAAGAGGGCTAGGCTTGGGCCTGAAAAGGAAAAGCTTGCTATGAGTAGGGCTCTGAGTAATGGCTTAGTAAGGTGTAGCCTTTAAGCCCTGCTGGACCCATAGTTGCGTTTTAAATGCCTACTTTTTCATAAAGCGCTGGGAATATTTTTTAAATGTATTTTAAAAACAAAAAAACCAATATTTTTATTGGGAAGCCAAGTCCGTGTGGTCCTTTCATCCACCGCGGCGCCCTGTACTGATAGGCTGCTAGTCTACGATAGGGGGTCATTAATGCACTGTGGCACATGCTACCCATGCTATCAAATGTTATAGCAATCCTTCAAGTGTATTACAATTCGACAGTTGTAGTTCTCTGAACACGGCAGAGTCCTCTCCACGTGATTGCACGGTACTTGAGCTTGGTTTCCATGCTCCCTGTAACCACCACAGTGTATTTAGTGGTAAATCTCTCACCCTCTAGGATTTCTTTTCTATTAAATCAATCCTAAGCACTACCTACATTTAGAATATTTATGGGCAAATTAAAAAATTAATAATAAATTAATATGACAGCATATCTTTTTTTTTTTGAGAAAAAAATATGAGACATATCATACAAGAGAATCGATATTTATTAGTTTTAAAACTAACGGTGGGGTGAATCGAATCAATGTAACAAAAGTTACTGTAAGATTGCTTTCAATCGAATGATTATTGTAAGATTGCATTAAATTTTGTATTACTTTAAGAGCGAGCTAACCTGCATGCCGTCCTCTTTTGCACTTTCCAAATAAAGACGCCTACGAATGGTTAATATTTTGTGTTGGAATTTGTGGATGATCTGAGTGAAACACAATCTGGGCTCATCTAATCCGATGCTTTCGGAGAGTTCAAGAAAATATTAAATATAAATGATATTTAAACTTCATAGAAATTCTCTTTTATTAATTGGAAAAGATTTATTAATTTTGGTGCAATTTCGACAAAAATTTGTTAATTTCACCGAAATTAATGGAATTTCAGTGATTTTGGTGAAATCATTAAAAGTTCGCGGAAAGATTCGCTCAACCCCTATTTCGATTAATTTTGAAGAAATTTTGGATAATTTCGGAGAAATTTGTCATTATGACTGAGAATGATATAAACTTAAATCCAAGCATACTATCAATGCATCATTGGTTAGCTACGATCACTATGGGGGGGTGTGTCCTATGTATACTAGAAAAATGACCCTACGATGGCACGAGCATGATCTATAGATCAATTGTCAGAAATATGGGGACGAAAAACGATCTCTACCATCTTCCCCTAGTCGGTTGATTCACACCGAGGTGGGGTGAATCGACAACTTTGACTCCATTAAATTTGATGATGGAGATCGTTTATCAACACAACCTTCCACACGATGCATCTTGAGATCAAGGGCCTACCATCAGACGGTCGATGTTTTGTTCCTCGTGGCACACATCCAAGAAAATGGACCTTAAAAACAATTTCGAGCTTTCACATCATGATGTTAGGCCGCTCGTGTCACTAGCAGTCATATGATTTACGATCACTATGGGGGTGTGTGTCCTATGTATACTAGAAAAATGACCCTATGATGGCACGAGCATGATCTATAGATTAATTGTCAGAAATATGGGGAAAAAAAACGATCTCTACCATCTTCTTATAGTCGGTCGATTCACACCGAGGTGGGGTGAATCGACAACTTTGACTCCATTAAATTTGATGATGGAGATCGTTTATCAACACAACCTTTCACACGATGCATCTTGAGATCAAGGGCCTACCATCAGGCGGTCGATGTTTTGTTTCTCGTGGACAGTAATCGTACTCCTCATAATGATCGGTTTGCTATATGGACATCCTCTTCTCCGTTATTGCATGTGATTGCAATAGTAAATATCTGTCAAATTGTCTTCTCTTCATGCAGAAGATGAAACGTCTGATGGTAGGTTCATGGCGTGAAGATCGTTTCTGTGGAAGATTAGAGCGAAACACGATCTCCACCATCTTCTTAAAGTCGGTCGATTACCGAGGAGGGCTGAGAAAACACAATGGCTTCATTAAATTTGATGATGAAGATTGTTTATCATCACAACCTTTCACAGGAAAGATCTTGAGATCATCGGTCTACCATAAGACGTTTCGTGTTTTATTTCTCGTGGCACACATCTCAGAAAAATGACCTTAACATCATGTGCATGCTCAAAATTGATTTTAAGGTGCGTACCACATGAAATAAAAAGGTAACCGTTTGATGGTACGATCATGTACTCAAGATCCATTGTGTTAATGATTGTTTATCATCACAACCTCCATCGTCCGATTTAATATAATCAACGTGGAAATTCAAGTGAGGCGCCTAGTTATAGAGGAGTGGGTAGAAATTCAAGTGAGGCATACTTCTTGCGATGGCACACATCAGACAGCCCATAGTCCATTTTCACATATCACATGTCCCTAAAACACAAGTCTTTCTTTAAAATCAGTGTAATCAGTTAATCACTTCAAAAATGTGTGCAACTAATGGCTCCCATTATATATTTATTTTCTAATTTTGTGAAGTAATGGCCCATGTTTTATTAGTTCTTTGCACTCACTTCAAAAAGTGACTTGAGGCCTCATTCTGGATTCCCACCCAACCACAACCTTCAAACACCCTCTCTCTCTCTCTCTCTCTCCCCTATACACAACCAGTATGCCCTACTCCTACACCAACGAATCTTACCCTCTCCTCCCCCCATCACCATCTCATAGACATTGCTACCAGGTACCCGTACCACTTTCCCTCTCTCTCCCTTCCCCTCTCTCTCTCTACCTCTTTCTCTCTCTCTTTGCTGCGGTTGCTGGCCTTCAAGAAACGGATTCAAGGAGCTTAGCCAACTATACCAAGAAAAAAGCCTTTTCTTATATCAGCTGAGTTTCTTGTTTTTTTATTTTATTTTAATTTTTTTGTGATGAACAACATTTTGACTAAAAGAAAAAAAAAAGAGTAGAAAAAAGGAAACAGAGAAGAAGTATAAAGTAAGGGAGGGGGCAAGCCACACCCACTACATAGATCCGCTTTATTCATCATCTCTTGCTAAGGAATCATCACCATCATCTCTTGGCTGGATTAGCTGCGAGATATTGCGCGAAAGGGAGCAGATCAGACTGCTTTGATATTCTTTCCATGTTCCTTTTGCCACTGTAAGGTGCAATGAGAAGCTATGCCAAAAAATGAAAACAGAAAACTAATTTGTAATATAGCTATTTTTGCCTTTTTGTTTTTTGGTTCAGTCAGTTTTCTGTTTTCAATTTTTTGGCAAGGTTCTTGTCACACCTTCTTGATCCACTGTTTCTTTACTAATATGGCTACCAGTGCATGAAAACATCCACAATCCAATTGGCCATTTTTTATTTGAGTTTCTAATTTAAAAAACAAGTCCCTCCTCTCACGGTGCAAATCAACCCAACCATCACTTCCATGTTAAACTCACCATACACAATTGCCTTCCTTTTGATCTGATTTTTGTGTGGTTTATTTTGTGCATGCAATTTTCCACTGCTAGGAATTTTTCACTGCTGGCCTACAATCTATTTGAGGTGTTCTGCTTGAGTTAGCCCTCCCCAATTAAATTTGGGCTTTTAAAATACCGGCATTAGGCCGCCTTGCAATGTCCCTTTCCAATTTTCAGAATTTTCGTACGAAAATGATAAAATAACTTCTAAATAATGTTCATTTTTGTAGATATTTCAGCATGGCGAAATGGAAGTACTATGTTGTTTTTTCCGGGCGACGGCCCGGGATATATGACCGGTGGTGTGACTGTCACTACCAAGTTAATGGTTTTCGAGGAGCTAGTTATAAAGGATACACCACACTCTCGGAGGCGGAAATGGACTTCCGAATGTTGACAATGGCTTTAGGAGACTCGGGAAATAGACATCTGGAGGCAGAAATGAACCAAATTCGTCGGTCGTATTTTCTTGCCATATCCGTTGCGATCGGATTACTCTCAATCTTTATTTTTCTCTTCTTAGTATTAAATAGTTTCAATAGTCTTGTTTAATTACCAAAATGTACTTGATATATATTTTATAGTGAGGCAGCTTGAAATCGAACTGAAAAAACCTTCCCAAATTCGTTCTTGGAGGCCTGAATATTGAGATGATCCAGACTCCATGGAACTAAAAGAGTAACTAGAGAGCGTTTGATATGAAGGAGTTGGTTGGGAAGGCTTTGTTTTGATATTTGTCTTCTGTAGTGTTGACAAGATCAAGTGAGGGGGTTCTTGTGCTCTTGGAATACCAGGAAACGATTCATTTGCATGTCCTTAAATAAAGACTTATATCCCAAAGGCCCTAAGGCCTATTCCAAGTTTTATTTTTCTAATTATAATTTTATATATTTTTCACTATATAGTAAATAATATATCAATACAGAATAATAGATATGAATGTAGTTAATAAAAAATTGACAAATGCCTGCAGCTCAACCAGGCTATATGCTTGGTCAATTGACATTGATATGACCAAACTAAGCATATGACCAAGAGGTAGGTCATTTACAATAGACGGGCGGGTCTGTTATCACAGTCCTCAACTTGTTCATTCACAATAGAAGGGCAGGTCTGTTAGACCAAAGGTTGGACAAACATCAAAGATATGTTTTATAATTCGATTGATAAGTAGTTCTGAACCAATTAAAGAAGACAAAATGCCTCATCTCCCATTTACAGATGAACCGCAAATAATGCGGTTCATCTGTAATATATATCAAATCTCAGAAGTTTTGAAATATACATGCACAAATTAGTAAGATTTCGACCTTTCAATTATTTTACTGTGGTTACCCTGAGATTGGTGTAGAAAGATTGGTACAAGCTCCATATCCATGCAATTGAGACACACCTAATACAAACCAAAGAGAAATTAAGGCTGAATCATTTGGATTTAAAATCCTGCCCTAGATTTGAGACCCCCAGTTCCAAATCCACTGTTTGGATAAGCACTGTTCAAGAGGGATTTAGATTTCGCCAAATCTTGTGTCATTTGAGACATGTGCCGTGTGGAATCGACAACAGACCATTTGATAGGTGGTCCATGATCTAGTATGCAAAAGATTGAGATGAAAAAATAATGATCGCCATCACTTATTCAAGGCAGTCAACAATGTTAACGCGGAACCATCATATGTGCTAAAAGAATCTTCAATTGTGAATAATGCTTTCTACCTTTGAAATTTATAAAGCAGTGTTACTGCGACATCCATTTTTTTTACTGCCACAGCACCTCCAATCAGATGAGGGTGATCATTTTTTGTTCCAATCTTCCACACAGTATAGTTGTGATCATGAGCTTACAATCGAATGGTCCAGCGTTGACATGGGCTTACAATCAAATGGTCCGGCGTTGATTCCACGTGGCACACATCCCAAAAAAATGAGATGGTTGCTTCATTCCATAAATATTGATTCATGCTATTCAGAGTAGTCAACAAAATGTTCTTTATTTAAGTCGTGTGGCAGTAACCATGTTCGATTTATATTATGCTGGCTAGCTATCTATCCAATGGGGCATAGGGTGGACACTATAGCTGTCTATCCAAGGTAATCTTGACTGCATGCCATTTTTGGGAAGTATCATGCGGAGTCACCATATGCACCGTTTGATGGCACTCATGATCTAACCATTTTTCCTGGTTTCCAATTTAACCTGCATGAAATTCTCACATCTATTCCTTTCAATCAATGTCCAAAAAGTGCACGATTATGCCTAAACGTACCAACACTTCAAATGGCACCAACACATTTTAGAGGAAACCGATTTCACAAATATCAGAACCCTTGATTAGAAGTGAAAATCAGATTGTCAACAAAGATAAGGGGATTTAAATCTGTTTGTTAAGCATAGATGTCTAAAATAAAGTATCTCTGCAAGTTTGAACCAAATACAGCAAGCAAAATCAAACAAAAAAAATCCATAGGAGAGGTTTAAAGAGTGTGCTAAGATGCGGCAGCAAAACCACTCATGCCACTAGTAGGAAGAAGCATAGGAGAGGTTTATGAACCCCATCTTTTCTTCCATCTCACCGCCTTGCCTATGCCTTCCTTGTAGGCAAATCAGATCACCTTCTTAATCGTACTGAAAACACATTAAACAACATTTTCAAAAACAATATTTGGAGGATTTAACAGCAGAATAAATGAAATAATAGTAATAATAATACAAACAAATAGCAAATACCGCAAACAGAGATTTACCTTGACAAAGCCAATCTCCTTGGCATTGCTGCAGAAGCACTACCTGCAACACATAAGTCCGTACTTTCTGATCAACCCATGTGGGTTACCGCAAACTCGGCTGAAATAACCAACACATTTATGGAAAGTAGAATTAGTAATAATGAACTTTAAACTTTTACCCTTTCAAGTTCATTATATTAATCGATATATGATAGGAAATAGAGGGACAGTGGAATTTCTACCAACTTCGGCTTCATCACCCAGGCAGGCGAATAGCTGGGTGCTTTGGTTATGAATTGCCAGCAGCCAAGAGAAAGCCTCCACTTCCCAAATCTGAAACAACTTATAATTGAGGGGTTTGATTTCAGCTCCCTAACATGCAACTGTACCCCATGCTTTCTTATACGCATGGTTTTGAAATCTTGGATTTCTGAGTTGTCTTGTATTGCCCCGAGACCAAGACGTCTAGGATCATGGTGTGACACGAAAATAGCCCTTTTAATAATCTTATACCATTAAAATAGGTGTTTAATCTAACACCATTGAATAATATTTTACTATTATGTCACATTAAAAATGTCTTTGATCAATCTAAATAGTCCAAGTGGCTGTGCATGATTGGAACATCAGTTAAAAGAATCACACCCATAAATCAATTGCATACAGTCGGATAAATTATCTTCAATATTAATCATTAGAAATTAAGAATAATAACGTATATTAGGGTGTACAGATTTCGACACACTGTGATAGCCATTCATGAGTTCATCACAGATAGAATTAGAGTAC
Organism: Chloranthus sessilifolius; assembly: GCA_021018995.1. NCBI lineage: Eukaryota > Viridiplantae > Streptophyta > Magnoliopsida > Chloranthales > Chloranthaceae > Chloranthus > Chloranthus sessilifolius. The sequence goes on from CM037588.1 coordinate 23,269,802, forward strand.
AACAAAATAGGGCAATGTGTAAAAAAATTATGATTAGTACTTCCTATATAAATTAAAATATAAAATAATTATTTTCTATATTGCATCTGAGACTGAAACACACACCAATCTCATTTCTCTAACCCCCAAGACTTCTTGTCTTGGACAATATTTCAAACCATGCTAATAAGACATCCCTGCAATTCTTTATCCAACCATAGTTATATGGGTGGTACTACTACGTGTCCCAACCTTGCAGCTAGCTAGGGTGTTTCCAGGTCAAACCCTCTCCAAACTGGTTAGACCTTGCAAGAAGCAGTCATTTATGGATATGTCCAGCTAGGGTGTCTCCCAAGTCAAACTTGCACCAAACTCGTTAGGCACCACGTTTTAATTCCTCTTCTAGAGTTCCCTTTGATGAAACAAGCCTGTCCAATAAAACCCATCATGATAAAATCGTTCAATGGGCAGCAAATATGAAGAAATCGCAAGAATAAAAATACCCAATAAGTTCTTATTTTCTCTTCAATTCTGTAACTAGTAAGTAATAAAAATGCCCCTCCAACAAAAGTACCTACGGTAACTAGTACCTATGGTAACAAAAGTACTTATGGTAAAGTATCTATGGTAACGAGTAATGGTGTCAATGCCCCTCCACCAAAAGTAACTAGTAAGTAATAAAATATGTTGATCTTAATGTACCTATGGTAAGGCCTTCTTACGTAGGATTTCCAACGCTATAGTCCTCCTAAACGAATCCATGTCATCCTAAACACACATGGAACAATTAACACTATTGCAGAAGTGTGTACAAAAAAAGTGCGGATCAATTTTATCATAGGATGTACCTTAGTGAAGTTATATGGCAAACCACGAGTGGAATGATCGACATATTTCATCACAAATACACCACAATCGAAACCATTGACTTATTTCGGAATATCTCCACATTCTTGTATTGGGCAATTAGCGATATCATAAATGTCGACCCCTAATCGCGCGAGCAGTCGAGGGAGAAAATTGCTCTGTAAAGTAAAGAAAGTTATAGTTCAAATATTAGTGATTTGAGGAACAAATCAATTGGAAAACATCTACTACCTCAAAAATTTAATGGCTTTGAGAACATATCAGTAACAAAATTTGTGACTCATAAAATTGAAGGCTTTGGGAACATACCAGTAACAAAATCTCATTGTGGTACCTCGCCATGAGATCGTTGTAGAACGAGTCCAAAATCTCTACTCTCTTCTCTAGAATATATAAGATAAACAAAGCCTAATGGCCCTCCTTGAATATTGGTAAAAAAACCTGTGACAAACTCATAATAAATAATAACAGGATTGAGGACCTTGCACAATTATCGATAACGGACTATTCATAACACCTCTACATAAGAATTTGAAGTAAATGTACCTTCTGACAGCTACTGAACTTTTTTTGAGCTCGTATAGGGTCGAGCCATATTTTCAGATCACCATTAGGAATATTAAAATGCTTAGGTAGGGGACCATCAGGAACGTCGTACTTTTTGTATTTTCTATTTTCTCTCCACTTACTGTAGGCGTTCGATAATTGCGTCAACAATTCCTACCATGTATCAACAATAAAATATATAAGAAACATATGGAAATCATGACTCGTATTGCCAGGTACAAATAATGGAACTCGGTTTTAGACTTGTCAGATAATGCGCAGGGAAGAAATGGCATCTAGGAAACACATCTGCATTCCGATCCTCTCGTTTAATTAACAAATGAAAATATGTTGTCATCGCCTGTGCCCATATAGATTAAGATGGTATTAAAATTGATAACCGAGTGATAAATATTTAAGGTGACGAATTGAATTTTAGAGCACATTACCACTCCATCTACCCAGTTTGGCGGTTTAAGCGATCGAATCGATCAAGGAAGAAAATGCGTACTCCATCTACATTTATCTTTTTACTTCGATATATATCCTGACAAAATAAGGGTATTTAAGTTACAAAAATATATGCGATAAATTTAAATGTGAAGTGGATAAAAGAATTCGCATACCTATTGTCTGGATCTTCCTAATGCGAGTCCACCAATTCGTTGTCTTCCTCTGAGAGTGGGTGATTAATTTGATGGCAAGCCTAATCAATAGACAAAAGCATTAAGCCTAAACCAACTCCGTATTCCTACCTCACATGTAGTCCTTAAGCAAGAATAACTATGAATGTGAATAAAGGGTGAAGGGTTTACTATTACCAGGTCAATGGGTTTTCTAATACTGTACTTTTGATGTATCTTTGACAAAGGGTAAGGATGCTTCAAGTAAGTCATTAGCTTATTAAGATTTTCACCAAAAATCTTTTCCCTAGGATCCTAAACAGAAAATTCATAATTGTGAATATTACCAAATCAGGCGCATTTTAACATGTAATTTTTGGGATGATGAATAATACCTCGTCATCATTCGCCGAATTACTCTCCTCTACATGCACCTACTTAAACTGTTAAACAAATAAGAAATTGGTGATATTTTATTATACTCATAATCTCATATAATACATTAAAATAATCTTAGAAATTACCTTATCGGTCATATTCTTCCCTTCGCATGGCTCGATCTCCTTTTTAGTTTTTCTCTTTACCCTAATATCACTCGTGTACGGTGACCTCAAGGATGTCGAAGGATATTTCTTTCTCTGTGGCTTACCAGTAATATTTGTCACCTATATAAAATAAAATTAAATTGTCAGAAAGTAAGATGGAGATTCACTTATTAATTAGATTTCAATATTGTCACCTTTGGCTCTCTTTTAACAGCTTCTTCCAAAACCTTCTCTCTTAAAAGCTCATCTAAATGAATAATCGGATGTTTTCCCTCTTCATGAGCTTCCATTCCTTCGTTTTCCGTTGTACAGTTATGACTTTTGTAACAAGACTCCTTAGGGGAATGCACTCTTTCTTCTCCCACTTTCATTGATGTGCTCTTCGGTGGCATATTCTTAGGCATGGGATGTCCCTCTTTCTTGTCCTTATTGAGTACAAATCGATAAAATAAGATTAGAGAAGTTGAAGATTTATTCTAGGTAAAATATATTGAAACTCGTTACACTAGAAAAATCAATGCTCTTACTTTAAGGTTTGCAACTTCACGCTCTATCACTTTAACGCGTTCTCTTAGAGCCTCACAAGAATTACATTTACTACCAGACTTTTGGCCCACACTCGATCGCATATTGTAATCTTCTTTCCCTTGTGATGTGGATGAGATATTGAAAATGATCTGCGAATATTATCACCAGCTTTTAGCGCATCATGTAAACAATGCATGTAACATGATGAGAACTACGCCTCATACCTTGGGATTTATAAAAGCGGCCTCGTAAAAAGGGCGATTTTGCCTTTGAATCTTTGGATACCTCAAGTATCTTGGGACAACCATTGTAGCTTACGGCGAAGCTAAGTTTGGGAAATGCTCATAAGCCCATATCTGCGATGATGTCACGAACAATATTATGCTCTTTTTACAATATTGAATTTAAACCATTTGAATTGGATGAAAAACTAGTCACGAGGAAGCTACCTGGAGCGTAAATGCGCACCCTTCGACAGCAGTGTGAGCCTTCGTCAACTTATAGTTCGAAGCACATTTATTCAAAGACCCCATTAAGAAGTCATACACTAACTTCCCCCATGCAAATTTATTGAATTTCTGAATATCCCAAACCATTTCGAAATAAATAATATCAACTTTCTTGTCATGGTTGGGAAGCAAAAAGCACGCAATAAAGTACAAAAACGACAATCGTATAAAATATTTTGACTCTGTTCTCGAATATAATTTAGAAAGTGCCGCCAGGATTTGGTCTCTACCAATATCTGATGCTTTCGCAAAGTGTCTACTAATGAGCGTCTTTATCTCAGGGTCATTTGTATTTGAATTTGGTTGATCACCACCGCTCCAACCCTCAAGTTTTATACCTATAACTAATTCAATCTCAAATTCTTCAAATCTTATTCTCTTATCCCCGACTACTAAGACCCCACTCTCAATTTCAATATTTTCAATAATCCAAAAAATTAAATTGGGACAAATAGGTACTCTAAACAATGCAAGGAGAGGTGAGAATGCTGTGCATTTGATGCCTTCCCTCTCTTGGGTGGATAAGTCACCGAGGAAGTAACTCATCTTCTTCATATTGCATCTCAGGAGATCCTGAAAAGCAGTGAAGAATTATTAACGTACAATGTCATATTTTTACATTATTACACCAAAGATAGTAATTCAAACATTATTGACGGAGACCATACCATTTTCTCTATCTCCAAATTCAAAAAGGTGCAGGATGACAATTGGTGATAATATGCTGTAGCCTACAACAACTGTAACTTGCAAAATCGAAGCACATAAGAGAATCTAAGAGATCATACGAGTTACGCAAACAAAATTGTTAAAGAGAGAATGCGGATACATGACTGATATTGAAAACAACATATACCTACACTTAGCATAGACTAATAAAAAGGCACGTGCAAATGCACGTGTATATTAGGACCTTCAAATGATTAAACTTGGTTTTTAGGCATCTATCGAGCGATTTGAATATAAAAAATATAGTATTTCAGGTGTTCGTTACTATATTTTATAATTTATTATAGACAAAAAAAATACACACTTATTATTATGTTTCATATGTCTTCATTATGTATAATTTAAAATTATCAAAAAATATAATAAAAAATATAAAAATATAACTTATATTGTAAACTATAGAACATGAAGAAAAAATTGTTTGTCTGATGGTACGCTTATGGTATCAAGATCCATTGTGTGGAAGATCGGGGTGCAAAGCAATCTCCATTTTCTGATTCGAAGGAATCAATGGGTTTGAAGGAGTTTATGATTTGGTGCTTTCATTAAACCTGTTGGCGCGAATTGAGGTACCCTACCTACACTTGGGAAAGTATGCTCTTGCACCAAATTTAAAAGACTTGCAAGTTTGGCTACCTATGCTACGATGAAGACACTATTTAAGCCGTTTAATTTGAAGGCAATGACATAAATATATTAAGTGCAAAATCTTATGATCTATAGATCAAAAAACCTTGAAATCAGTCTTAAAAAAGGACTTGGTATTTTAGCGTGGGGCATGTTGCTAAATACCAAGGCTTTTTTTAAACTTGGTGTAAGGGCCATCTTCACGGGTGCAAGAAAAGGCTGGTGTTACCTTTTATGTTATAGTGACTTGTCTTAAAACAGAGGAAAAATCAGTTACCTTTTTTGAATATGATGATTGAGATTGTTTTTCGGCCCAATCTTTCACATCATACATCCTAGATAAGATATTGATTACACGTTGTAGACATTCCAAAAAGTGAATATGAACCATATTTGATGGTTCATCATGGTCATGCTCACTTTTTGGGATGTGTCCCATGAGGAATAAGCATCTGATCATATGTCCCAAACCAATTTTTTGTATGTAATTTTGATGAGAATTATGTTTCATAAATAAATAAATTAAATTATTTTATATTTATATGATATGTAAAAAAATTAAATTTGATTCATCTTCCGCCTCGGCTAGGTGACAAGATGAAAATCCTGGGTCTGCCATTGCCAACCAATACGCATGAATAGAGGTGCAAGTTTTAACCCGAAAGCCTAACAAGGCAGAAACCCGAGAGAATTGAACCGGTCTGAACCGACCCAAAAATCCGATTTAGCATACCAAAACGAACCGATTCTTATTTGGTTTCAGGTTTGGGTGGCAAAAATTGAAAACCGATAGGTAAGATGAGAAAACCAAAACCAAAATTCGAAAAAACGAAAAAAATATTAAATAATCCCGAAACCGAACCGAAAGAGATCCTAAAAAACCAAAATTTTCAGTTTAGTATCGGTTTCGGGTTCTTAAATGGAAAGGAAACCGAACCGGTTCATCTTCAGTTCGGTTTCTATCCCGACTGAAACGAACCGAAAACCAAAAGTTTCAGTCTCGGATCGGGTACCCAAACTTGCATCCCTACTCATGAATAAAGGTTCTATGGTCCTGGGCTCGGAGCTCCCATTTAGGTGTTATGTGGAAGCTTGCATTGCGGCAATTATTTTTAAAAATTCAAAAATGGATCTCCAACTTGTGATTTCATCATTGGAAAATGGACTGATGATCTTCGTGTGGTACCCAAAACATGGAGCATTATTTCGGTACCCGATCTAGCTAACTAGTACTGATTTGAATTGAAATCTACGGATCAAGGGGCAGAGCTAAAATTTTCTTCATGGCGACAAGTGATGGTCGCCAGATAATGTCAATAGTTGATTTACGACACTTTTTGGTGCAAAAATTTGAGTTAAAAAATTATCTCATCAGGCAGTCAAACAATCTAAAAGTAATGGCTACCATGTAAATCCAATATAAAAAGTCAAAAGATGCTAAGTGCCACCATATAATAGCACATACAGTTTTTTTGTGTTCCAATATTATCAACCTGGCTACATATAGGCCCAATCCTATGATAGGATATACTAATAATTTATGTTTTCAAAAACATCATTGAGTGATAAAAGGGTAGAAATTATAGGGGTAGATAAAGAGTCAAAGTTGAATAAATATAAAGAATTGATTGAGACAAGAGAGGAGAGTATGCAAGGGGAGCTGGTTTATTAGGGGTATTTTGAACCAAAATTGACCCAAATTTTAAACATCTCATTCTTCACTTTTAGTAGTAGTTATTGCATCAATATATGCAAGGAAGTTAAAATAAGATATAAATTCAATTTAATTTACTTTAATTTTGGATAGTCAAACTAGCATAGCACAACAATGTAGAGATTCCCTGCCAGGCTTAGTCTGAGTTAATGGTCTTCTTTGATTCTTATTTATTTGCATTGGTAATAGATGAATTAACAATAAAAAAAATATAAATGAGGACCCATGAAATTTGTTATTTGCAGATAATATGGTACTGATTGGGGGGGTGAGAAAAAAAATAAATGACAAATTAGAACTTAAAGTCGAGAAGTGATGAAATTAACATAAAAAAAAAACAGAAAAATAGTAAACTTTAGGATATATAAGAACCTAAAGGATGATTTGGTAAAAGCAGAAAACTATTTGGTGTTGCAATATCATAAATTTCAGCATTTTGGGTTTTATGATACAACTTGATGATAGGCTAGAGGATATCTCAAATAAGATCAATGCAGAGTGAAAGAAGTGGAGACAGTCAAGTTGAATGTTTTGTGATCAACGAGTGTCACTATATTTGAGGGGACGCTTTTTTCATAAAATGGTGATATGACTGAAATATCATATAGTCTAAAATGTTATGGAAAAGGACTAAATGAACATTTATGTTGCTGAGATGTCTATACTACGGTGGATCTGGAGAAAAACAAGAAATGCTTTTACTTGAAATGAATACATGAAAGGAAGCTTAGGAGTTGCCCCAATAAAAGAGATAATTAAAGAAGGCCACTTGAGACAGTTTGGGCACGTCCAATGGACACCTGACTACTAATATACGAAAGATTGAAATAATGGAAGCACAAGGAAGGAGAAGAAGATGAAAATTAAGACTTAAAAGTATTGAGAAACAACATCAAACAGAATTAAGTAGAGAAATACGAGTGAACCCCAAATATATGCAACAAGGCATTGATGATGAGAATGATGATGATAATGAACTAGCGTTGCTCATGCAATTACTCATTTCACTTTAAAACTGACGATCCCATAATTTCCATCATGTCAAACAAAAGATTCTAACCCTCCCTTTAATGAACTTCACATCAATCAAATTTTAGATTTTTTTTGTCTGAAAGGTATCAAATTTAGATTGTTGTTCATGCTAATAGTCACCATATACTTGCTTGATAAACCGGACCATTGTGATTATCTGATTCGTGTGAATTTTGGACATCAATACAACCAGATCTCCATTCTTGGAGCTTGGATTATACTTCTTACCTTAAAAATACTTATCCTTCCTTAAAGTTTCCTATTCCTAAAAAATCTATTTATTGATTCCTCTTTTTAATCAGTAAGACTCCATCTTTATTTCAAATTGGTCTTTAATACCATTTTGAAAATTTTAGTAGTAGGTTTTTAATACCATTAACTTTACTGGGAAAATGTCGTGAATGTTATCTTTTAATTCATTAACTAATGTATAGCTTGTATTCTCTTATGATATAAATCTTACTGTCGACATTTATTAATTTTTATTTAAAAGAAGAACACATTGAACTGAAAAATTGAGAAAGTTAGGCACCTACCTGATCCCAAATGTTTTCAGGTTCTACATTTAAGCTCAGCTTGATTGTTCTTAACACTTTAGGTTGGGCCTGGGGTTAGTAATGTAGGGCCGAACTAATAAACACTATGCTCAAAGTTGCATCATTTGAGGTTTGGTCAGGGTTCAACCCATTTACAGAGGCCATATAGCAGATCTGCACAATTTCTATTGGGTTAAAACCCAGAATCTTATATGGCGTTCAACCAATTTTAGAACCCTTGAATTTACGTGAGCGAGAGTGTCAGACTTTGGAAGTGCCCAATTATTAATAAGCACATAGATCAGCGAAAGTAAACTTTTAATATTTCATTGATTTCGAGCTAAACAATATATATGCATTCCCCAAAATTGTAGAGGGAGATTCAATTAACTATGATAATAGATGATGACGTGTATTAAAAAAATTTATGTCATACCATGCTTGGAGAGCTTATATATCAGGTAGGCCTAAATTTAGACCTGCCCATTGGGATCTAAACCCTAAGCCTCTCATGTTCCTAATCTATACTTCCACTAAAAGCACAAATTTTTTTAAAAAATGGCATCCCTAAACCCTAAACCCTAAACCCATAAACCATTAGATTTGAGGGGTTTCTTGAATCCTTAAAAGAAAAGAAAAAAGAAAAAATAAGAGGGCAGATATTCATGGGTTTCAAGAAAACCAATCCAACAAGGGTTTCATACTGATACACAAGGGTTTCATATTTTCATGAAAAAGAAAAAATAAGACAGAGAAATATCAATAGTAATAAGACTAAAAACTATTTTTCTTGCAAAAAAGGGGTAAAAAATACCTTAAGGAACAAAGAGATGCCTTGTTTCAAATCTCCTTTTGAGCCATTCTGCTCGCCTCGCCCTCGCCAAAGCCTTAGCTAATCGATGCTCTGCTCGCCCCAGGCTGCGATGAACAAGTGAAAACACGCGACAGATGAAGGAGGGCGATAGAGAAACGGGCGATGGAGGAGAGGGAGCTACGCAGGAAAACTGGCGACAGAAGAGGGGAGGGCGATAGAGAAACGGGGGAGAGTGGAGAGGCTGCTGCGCAGGAAAATGAAACCAAAAGCTTCTGAAATGCCCTTTATAGAAGGGCATTTCAGTAAACTACTAATGATGCAACTGTTCCCATGTGATACCATTTCAGTGACCTCACGGATATCAAAGGTTCTAAAATTACCAAATGCCTGATTCTCTAAAACTTTTGAAGCCCGTATATAGGGCTAAAACGTTTCGTTTTGATGGTCGTTCTGCTAATTTTCCCTTTAATATTCCCCTATTACGTCCAAGGTTGAGGTATTATATGCACCATCACAACCACACTGAGTACCAATAACAGCTAGTCACTACATAATGCTACCAGGAACTCCCAAAATTAGTAGTCTGTGCTTGCTATAAATATAACAATTGATGGTTTAGATGCTTCAATTCAGACATATCGGTATTAAATGGACCTACAGCTACCTGAGAAGTTTATATTTTCTTCCACACTGGATCAACCAACTTAAAAAAAGACAAGACAGATATGGTTGCAGATCATGTTTTCCCACCCAATAGACTTGGGATTGCTAAACCAGGATAAAAACCTCACAATTGGCAAAATTTATCACGATGGTAGTTTCCTACCAATGGGAAGGACAGGCTCAACATTCTCAAACACGAAAGCAATTTGTTTTGGAGGCCAACTATAGGGTTGAGATGGTTTCACATGTGAAGTTTGTATGCTATGTCAATTTGGTTTGGGCTGATTTCCACTATTTTGAGGGCCTGGGTATTTCTTTCACTATAAGAAAGGAAGCACGATCGGTGAAGCGGAAGAAACAGTTCTCATCATGGATTCAAAATCAACAACATGCAATTAAAATTATTCATTAAGTTTCAAATCCATTTCTTTATTTTTTCTTATGTTGATGGATAAGAGAATTCTTTTAATATATTTTTCAAGACATATTTGATTAAAAAATGGTCTGATTGCAGAAATGTAAGAAAAAGAAGGCACTCCCTCTAGATTCAAAGGTCCCAGTTGCTTTAATCCTCAAAACTACATCCAATGAAACTCCTAAAAAGAGAAACAATAAAAAAGCTCTCGATGGAGAGAGACACCAAATTGAAATTGAAGACCAACTATTGCCAAAGGAATTTGAGATGAAACTGAATTCTACCACACGAAATATGGTAGAGGAAAAGAAAAGTTTAAAAAGGAAGTCTAAGACAAAGTTTCAAGAGTACCTTGAACTGGAGATGAACAGAGGTATAGTTTCTGTGGAAGAGGATCTCGAATTGGAAAAGAAGCTTGCCAAGAAGCTCAAGGTGAAGGATGGGAAATTGCGTGGTTTTGATGATGGGATGAATACATTTTTTTATGGCATCACCTCAGCCGTTGATTATGTAATGAGCAGTGAGACCTTAGCTGAAGGAGCTTCCAGAAAGGGAACTGAGCAAGTCTCTTCTTCTAAGAAGAGGAAAAAGCCAAAAATGTCAGGCCTCTTGGAAAGCATGCCTATGGCATTACCTCAAGCATTACCTCAGGCCTCTTGGAAAGCATGATAACATAAAAAGTGCAACCATTATTTCCCGAGAATTTTTAGGATCCGACTCTCGTTCCCATCAATTAACCATCACTTTAGTGCTTAAATGATCTTACACCGTTAAAGGTGTAAGATGTGCATAATCCATGCTGTCAAAAGTGATCTTACATCATTAAAGGCGTAAGATGTGCATAATCCATGCTGTCAAAAGTGATAACTCATACATTGAACAGCAAATGGGCCTGGAAATCACACTTTTTGGGAGATGTAAATAGCCTTGGCCTAAATTGTAAATAATCAAGTCTATCCTTTTTCATGTGCTTGGTATCCTAAAATTGTGTTCTATGAGGGATTTCATCAAACATAACGTAGGCAACTTAGATAGCCTAAATTAATAACAACTAAATAACATAAGGTATGACTTGGTATCCTAAAATTTACCTTGAGTTCTATGAGGCATTCTATCAAACATAAGGTATATAACAAATCACAACAAAAATTACAAAGATAAAAAAACACAACACATTAATGCATTTTCACTTTAATAATAATACAATTAGTATAGTAGATTTATTTTTAATATTGTTTAAACAATAGAATTAACAAACAAGATAAAATTGGATGAAATTGAGCACAAAACCTACAAAAATATATTCTGTTTTACGTATTGGATAAAATTGGATGATGTGAATAAATAAATTTAAATTAGTAAATTGGGAAAAGACAACCTGTTGAAGAAGACGACCCATGGAACATAGCAAGGTAGAAACCGACGACCTTAAAAAGAAGATGGGGAACGCTGTTTTGGGAAATAAACCAACTCAGCAGCTCCGGCGACCAAACGAACGGCATCGACAAACGGCAGAGAATGTTGTTTGTGCGAGATGTCGAGGTGAGGTCCAAAGCCTTTAGATCTGTGTAGGAGAACTGGAGAAGGGAGCTTCTAAACCAACCTTTGGAGACAGATCTAAACCAACCCCCGAACAGATCTAAAAAAATCCTTGGACACAGATCTCAACACGCTCAACTCAGAATAATGGACTGTCTTCTTCTTCAATAACGATCGTCTTCTTCTTCAATAACCACGAGCACATGTTCTTCAGGAACCAACCCTAGGCAGAGAAGAGAAGGGAGCTGCGCAGGAAACTCTGGAGAAAAAACCCACCGTAAGCTTCTATTTCCCCCTTTATAGAAGGGCATTTCAATAAATTTGTAGGGATTTAATTAGTCGCACGTGTGACTATTTTAACAATCTCACGGAAATTTGGAGTACGGAAAATAGCATATGCCTGATCCTCTAAAACGTTTGCAGCCTGGATAATAGGCTAAAACGTTTCTTTTTCAGGGTTGTTTTTCTAATTTTCTCTTTATGTTACCCCCATGAAGGACTTAAAATTGGGTCTATCAAATGAATACCAGGAACTTCTTGTGCCCCATTGGATATTAAATATTTGTCCCAAGTACATGGCTCTATTCTACAAATCCTCTTTGCGCATGAGTGTATATGTAGATAGTTCATGTGTTAGCAAATAAGACTCGTCTCTTTTTGCTTGTCTCTTTAGGCTCAGGGCTAGTTGCTTGTCTATCCTACTTATATTTATACAGCTAGGATTTTCAACGTTTTAGTATTGTACTTGTCTTTTTATTTTATTTTTAAATGCTAGCATACTAGTCGGTCTGGTGTAACTATCTAGAAATACGACTCGCAATGGGCATGAGGGGTACACTCATCTTCTTCACTTTATCATCTTCAAGACCCCATTGAACCTCTACTAAAGTTGTTGGGACCTGCCATTGAAGCCTCTGTTAGGTACCAAACTTGAACCTGAGACGTGAATCGTGCAGGGGCTCGGGTTTGAAAAGCCATGAAGCGTTCATCACATAACTATAAACAGGCAAGCTTTCCAAGTGATTAATGCATGTAATCAAGATATTGATTTTCTGAAGCTATTTTGACTATTTAAGTTTAAAGTTTTCTGCAATCTCTATCATATGAGTTCTTTTTTGGGCATTCCTTTTTTCTGTGGATAACTTCCTTTGTAACAACAATGAATGTATGTGGGTTGCCATGGACTGAATCAATGCGTTGTTTGTTACGGACTGTTGGGTTGTTAGGGTTTGTTATTTGATATGGACTACTATGGTGATACTATTACGGTTTTTGTGAGATAGGGAATATGACTATATGTGTAATGGAACCTGATATCAAAATTGAATATGTGAATCTAACACCATTTGAATGGGTCAAGCTGGTTAAACCTTATAAAAATATTTTGATGCTTTTGAGATTTTATTTGCACCTATTTATGCCATGAAAGTTCAAGCTTTTAAGGTTTCACTTAGTAAATTATGTTATATTCTTTATTGTAAATGAACTAATATGCGTTAGTTGATAGAAATTCGTTGATACATTTGGCAAGTTTTTTTGTGATTTGTGTAGGATAAGACAATGATAGCGGTGCTTCACACACAAGAAGAGAGAACCAGAGGAGATCATAAGTAATGAGGCTTGTAAATTTTAGTAATCAACTTGTTTCATTATAACTATTTGTTTCACCATGATATTTTTAGTAGTAAATGTGCTCTATCAGAGCTGTCCGATTACACAACCTTGAAGTTACAAGTTCCCAGCTTATGAATCAAAGGTGCTCAATCAAAGGTGTCAAGCAATGGAATGTTGAAATAATATTTCATTGGGTGTTCAATTGGCAACCCAAAAAAATAGGATGTTCTTGAATGTAATAGTATGATATTTTTTAATATGTTAATAGGATGTTTTTGAATGTAATAATAGGATTTTTTTAAGGTATTAATGAGATTTTGCCAAATGTATTACTAAGATGGTGCTAAGTAAAATTTTTTGGCTTATTATTTTTTTCTTTTATTTGAATGTTTTATGAATTTTTTGCCTCATAGGTTGATCTGTAATTAAGTACAATATTTTTAACAGGTAGATTGACACTAATTAGAGCAAAAAATGATAGTTGTCCATTTTTTTTAAGTATTTTGTAAATAACGGTCTGATCAGTTACATAATTTACCAATTTACCACCCTTAACTTAGTGTTGCTAGACCTCAGTTTGCTACTAATAAGTTAATGATGTGCAGATATTAAGAAAAATCAGTAAAAGAGCATCAAAGTATTAATCTTCGTCAAAATGAACTCAAAAAGCAGTATGAAAGACGATTGAGTGTGAAATATAATTCGACATATGCTTGAAAGTCAGAAATCGTAAAAGACGATGCAACACAGTAAAAGAAAAAGAGGAAATAAGAAATCGTAATTTACGATTCTTCAAAAGAATGCTCCAACAGATAGCGATACAAAGAGAAATACGATTGTTCATTATATGCAAAATCCTTATGCAAAATCGTAACAGAGTATCATCCTGAGAATAAGCTGTAAAGAATAGAAAATCGTGATTTACCATTTTACAGAATGAAAGCTTATTGTTGTTGTTGATCACGTGAACTTACACCGTCACAAATATAATTAGAAGAATCCTTGAATTAGAAGATTGGCAAATCACATATCCGAGAAGATTGAGAAGAAGACTCTTAGAAGGACTCTATTGCTTAAATTAAGGAGAAATTTCAGAGCGCATCAACTATTCAAAGCAAGGAAGATAAAATTAGGAATTAGAATTATATTAGGATACTTTTGTTTTTAGTAGTTTCTTTTAGTAAAATTAGATCAATGTAAACCGACCCTTATGATCTATAAATAAGAGTCTTGGCACATAGAAAATCTATCGAAGAATTTCTCAAAATCAATTGAGAACTGAGGTTGGGTTTTCTTTCGATCATTAGTTTAGAGTAGTTTAGATATCCAAGGTTCCTCGATCACAATTGACGGCTGGGATTGAGAGTTGGAAGATTAGTATAGATATCTGTAGTTTCTCAGAAGTAATTGACAACTGTAGCTGAGGGGTAAAAGATATATTTTATTTGCATTCTAGTTTAGATTTATTTTTATGCAATTTACTGCTTTGTAAACATCTTCGAATTTTAATTTGAATTGACGACTCAGGTTGAGATTTGCATATTAGTGTAATTGTTTCTATTCTCTATCTTCAAATTTTTAGAATTTGATTGATGCCCAAATTTCTGGTATATTGTTGACTAGATTAAATCTGTATTGATAGGATTCTAGTTTTGATTGATGACCAATTCTAGGAAACTTGATATATAGTGTAATGGTAATTTTATTTTATAAATATCTGAGACTTGAAGGATTGTGATTGACGACCATAATCTGGAAAGAGGAGGATTTAGATTTATTTTCTGTAAATTAATTTAAGAAATCATTCTTTTATTCATATTTCTCAAGCAGTTTAGAACCTTAAAGATAGATATAAATTTTTTGCAAAAAAATTCATATACATAATAAACACTTCCTCATGGGAACGATCCTATACTAGCTCTACAATTTCTATTGTGCGCTTACAATAGATTAAGACTTAATTAGACACATATTAGAGCCGAACAAGTTTTTGGCGCCGCTGTCGGGGAAGCGGATTTTTCTTTTATATTAGCTTTAAAGAACAAATATTTATCTTTCTCTTTTTATTTTTCTTTATATTTTTATTTTCTTAATCACCTCTTAAGCTTTTGCAGGTTTATTCGGAGCAACGAATCAAAGTTTCAACACTTCTGCTGGCCAGATAAACTAAAGGCTCAGATTTGTTTCTCTCCCTGCTTTCTAAAATATGATATAAAAATCAAAACAAAACTAGAAATATTCATTCTGGCCAACCTGCCTCGTATCAGATTCAATCTAAGTATGGCAGGAAAGGACCAACTTGTGGCTAAAACGATGGGAGAGTACTATGCTTTAACACCTCTTAAAGCTCTCCCATGTATTCAATTACCCCCTATAGCCGGTAATAGAACTTTTGAAATCACGCCCAATGTGCTTCAAGTACTTCCTATTTTCACGGGCTGATGGATGAGGACCTCTATTCACATTTAAATAAGTTCAAAGAAGTGTGCAACATTATTCAAATCAAGAATTTGCTAAAAATATCCATTAGGTTGAGGTTGTTTCATATTTTCTCAGAGATGAGGCAAAGCAGTGGATACACTCTTTACCCCGAAATTCGATTGCTAATTGGGAGGCACTAGAACAAGGATTGATGTGACATCCTATAAAATCACGCTCGGGTAAGTCGAAACACGTGGTGTGTCACCGATCATTGAACCTAGAGCAGAGGGAAGCCGCGTAGAAACTGTCCACTAGGGACCCATAAAGCTATGGCGCATGGGGACTAAAGGGATTGAAATCTATTGGACCCCAAGACCCAGACCCTTTTAGATACCAAACCAATCTTGGGTCTATTCAGAATTAAGATTCTTCTGAACCACCTCGAATGTAAGTGCTAGTGGACTGGTCACTTAAGACCCATTGAAAAACCCACATGCAGTTAGGACCCGCCCAAAAAGTTCGAGGAACTAAGACCCATATGAAACAAGGTACTTGAGCCCATGAGTATGAGCCAAGAGATGGATTGTATACACAATTTTGGGTTATGAGCCACACACCTAATCCAAAACCCTTTCTATTTATTCACTACCTCACATAACCATGCAAATCATTGTAGAAGGGTGAGAGCACCAGTTGTTGCAGCTTGAGGAGAAACGAGAGAGAAAGAGAAGCCATTGCCCCTCTCCTTGAATGCTTCTTTGTAAACCCAATCGTAGATCTCTCCCAAAAACCCTCTTTGCTACAGGAGAAGAATTGATTCCTATTTACCTTTGAAGACCCCAAACTCCATAGTTCTTCATTCAATCAAGGTGAACGAATTGGCACTTCGACGGCGTTGATCTGATGCCGGCAAGATGTATATCTTCGCATGCGAGGAAAGCTAATAAAGGTAACCCTCCTAGTGCATGCGTTGTGTTTTAGAAACCAAATACTGTTGCTAAGTAGTGATAATCGGGGCTGCATGCAGATTTTTCAAGGATCGAATGCATGCGAATTGCGAGAAGGGAAGCATTGTGTTAGATCATTGAAACCCTTACACGTGTAGTGAAATTGGGGATAAATTACAAATATACAACTCGGGAATGCATGGGTTTTTGGTGTGTGAATTGATTGTATTAAAGAGGGGAGTCTCGTATACGAGTGATAGGTCATTTTGAATGTGTATGGTATGTTTTGAACCCACTTGAGAAGCCATAAAGGCCGGCTCGAGCTGAGGTGATGATCTGTTAAAGAGAACAGGTCTGTATAGTACACTCGAGCGTAATTGAAACCACTTGAGCGGAATACCATCTGAAGCCTACACTCGAGCAGAAATCGTAGGGCTAAATCACTTGGGAGAAAGTCGCTCAAGCGAGGATTGAGAATTACCTCTGCCCGAGATTAATTGGAGCCGCTCGAGTGGAAAGAGACCTGAAGGCGTACGCTCGAGAGGGAATCATAAGCTAAAATCACTCGGGACAAAACTGCTTGAGCATAAATTGTAGGATTGTATTAGGAATATGCTCAAGCAGGAATGGGAAGGCTTGAGCAGGAAATCACATGAAGCCTATGATCGAGCAAGATCCCTAGGCTTATTCCACTTGGGTAGAAGCCGCTCGAGCGTGATTGTTGGAACCATTGGAGGTTCGCTCGAGCGGGAATAAACCACGCTCGAGTGTGTAGACACCCCCATTTTGCCTTCTCGAAATATATTTTTTGTTCGGTCAACCTTTGACCTTTAAACCCCGATAAGGGAACCATGTATTGAAATAATAGTATATGGCTGAACACAGGTTGAAACAATAGCTCTGTGGCTCAGATCCCAACATTGGGAGACTATATACTGAAACAATAGTATATAGTCAGAATGCAGACTAAAATAATAGTCTTGCATTTTAGTCTAGAAATCAGACCTGGACAACCCTGAATTAAGCGCATGAAATCCCGCGCATAATTCGATTGCATGCCACACCACAAGTGCGCAATCAGTCCCCCTTTCAGACAAAACTTCCTTTCTCAGACCTATTCAAGACTCAATCACGTACCTGAAATCGGACGCACGATCGGATTGAGGGCCACAAAATCGGTGCGCAATTGGCCTACGCCCGACCTAGTCTCACTACCCTTAACCCTTAAGTTTCCTTAATTAAGCGCTTATGACTAAACGCTTAATCAAATTGCGCACCTTCCATCACGCGCATAATTAGACCTAATTTTGTTAGGACTGGGAAACTCACTGAGGAAGTCAGCCAGTCGCTCACTGAGTCGGTGACGGACTCAAAGCGATTAAGCGCTTGAAAACAAGCGCGTAATTCGGTTAAACACCAAAAACTGGGCGCGTAATTGAGGAAAAACCTATAAAAGCTTTTCTTCAATTCGACCCAAGGGGTTGGACTTTTTGGCTAGACTTTTTGAACTTTTTTTTAAAATTCAAGCGATTGAAAACTTCGAGAATAGAACGAACACAGAGATAGACCAAGCCATGATCCCGAGATTCAAATTTCGAGCTTCGGATGATTCTCCTCTACAGTCCCGACCCTAAGTAAGGAGTTAATTTTAGTTTCCGATCATAGCTTCTAATCTCTAGATCTAGGAATTCTATTCATTTTTTTTATTTTCAGTCTTAGACCGTAGCACCCCTTTTCGGACCGAAATTCTATATATCTGGTTCTAGTTCTCTATTTCTAGAACCAGTCCTTAATCTATCGGTCTGACATACCGATCTTAGACTTTAAATTCAGTTCTAAAATCTCGATCTATAGTCCTATCATTCATTTTTGGTTCTAATCCTTTGATTCAGAATCAGTCCTTAATCATACGGCCTGATTTCGAACCCGAATTCAGTCCTCAAAATTTAAATTATAGCTTTAATTCCCTATTTTTAATACTTTCAAAAATCCCAAATATTAATTATAGTTTTATAATTCTAATTTGCAATCTAATTCATAATTATTATTCTAAAATCAACTCTGAAAAACCCAAAATACTATTTTACGGTCTGAAAATCAATTTGTCGTTAATCTAGCCACCCGATTTGTCCAAGGGAGCTTATGGAGGGTACTCGGGAACGAGGCCAATCCTCCTTAGCATAGCGGGCCCAAACACATTTTTTTTTAAGAAATTTTAGAATTAATTAATTGCTTTAGTTCTATACTTTTAGTCTAATTGATTAGTAAGTTAATTTTATTTCAGCATATTTAATTAATTAGGTGTCTTAAATCTTAGTATGACTGATTTATCTCTTTAAATCTGAATTTAATTGATCAATTCCTTGCTTTGATTATAATTTAATGAAATTAATTTCGTTGCTTCAATTAGATTTTTTTTAGCATAGTCAATTCATTGCTTTAATTAGAGATTTTTATAAAATCAGTTTATTTGTTTTAATTAGATTTGGTAAAAACTAGTTTATTCATTTTAATTGGATTTTAATAGCATTAATTCCTTTGCTTAAATTAGAGTCTCGGTAAAATCAGTCTTTTATTCAAATCAGAGTTCTAACAGGACTGTTATAATTGCTTTAGTTAGAATTTCAATAGAATTGTTATACCTGATTTAATCAGAATCTTAATATAATTGGTGTGCTTGAACTAATTAGAATTTCACCAGAACTATTACACAAGCACTTCTTTTACCAATAGGAGACAGAAACTAACTGGACTTTTAGTAGTATTAGGAGACTAATATTAATTAGACTTTTAATAGAATTAGGAAATCAACATTAACTGGACTCCTAATCGGATTGGAATAAACCTATATAATCAAATTCATAACAGGACCAGGGAAGTCTAAACTGACCAGAATTATAACTATAAAGGGAAATAAAAGAAAATTAAACTATCTAAATTAAGGAAAAGACTACTGCTTACGTTCGCAAGCGAACGATTTAGTATAGAAGTAACCCATACCCGCTCTTAAGCGTAATCATTGACATGTTGTAGTGTCGATAAATATCTGCCGCTGGCGATCGCAATAAATTAGAATATCCCTTTATTTTTAACATTTCAAACGCCGCATCTCTAGAGTCCACCCGGACAGAATTGGAAGCCACTGATTCAACGGGAACCGACAGGAACCCAGAAAAAGCATGCACCAACAGACTTGCGATTGCGATGGGACACTTTTGTAAACTTTTTTTTTAGATAGTTTTTATTTTATTTCCCTATTTTTTTTCTCTACATCGTGTCATTTAGATTCCCCTTTAAATATATGAGTCTTCGCCAAAGACTCGAGATGTCTGGTATACAAAGAGAAAGTTTATGAGACCCACCACTGTGGGGGTATCATGACAACCCCATGTACGGAGAAGAACCGTTCATAATTCTAGCCTACGACAACCTGAAATTAATATGGCTGGTGAGCAAGAGAATCCCTTCTCTATCCCATACACCGGAAACAATCATGATGGGAGAGATGGTGGCATCGGACAAAACCTTACCGCTCAACAAATCGTAGAACTCAGTATCCAAAGAATACAAAGAGGAGATGACGACTCCGAAGAATTACTTCGACGGTTGGCCACCGCATACGAAACCATTAGGTCACGATAATTTTCATAATAACAAGAGCGACAAGAGGCCACTTCCCACCCCGAGTACGGTGTCAGCCCGCACCAACTCACTGAGACAACCTGCCCACACATTATTCAATGATGACCCTTTGGACAAGATTTGCTCACGAGTTGCTCCCAAAGACTGCACCATTAAAATTGAAGATCTCCCTAAAATGTTCGATGAGTACATGGCCAAGAGAGAGCGTCCCGGTCATTCATTCGAATTCGAGAAATTTTGTCGAGACATCAAGTTTAATTTACCGATAGGATTTACGCTACCAAAGTTTACTAAATATAACGGCACCGGAAATCCGAATCATCACTTGGCTCTCTTCTGTAATGATTACCGACCCATGTGTGATAATCAAGGACTTCTCATTCACTATTTCTAACGTTCATTAGAAGGAGAATCTTTAGGTTGGTTTGCAAGACTCCCGCTTTATAAGATAGAAACCTTCGACCAATTAGTCGATCAATTCCTAGACCAATACAAACACTTGATCCAAGAGACAGTTAGTTTCAGCGATCTAATGTCGGCCAAGCAAGGACCTGATGAAGAATTCACTGACTTCATCGCCAAATGGAGAAAACTCGTTGCTAGAACCGGAACTTTAATGAAAGAGAAGGACTCGATTGATATTATTATCGATAACACTAGGGAGCCGTTAAAGAGCATACTCGTCATAAGTGACTGTCCCGACTTCACTGCACTCCACCCTAGTGCATCCTGACTAGCGCGACACATGAAAGGTGGAGATCTCGCGTTATCCATAATCACATCAAAAATTGGCTCTTCCAACGAATCAAAATTGAAAAATAATAAGAAAGCCTTAGGAACTGAGCAAATTAACACTGTTGTCAACCAAGGGAAAACCTCTAATAACGGAAACTTCTAGCCGCGAAATTTCAGACATAACCAAAACCAACAACGGTATACCAACCAAAATCAAGGCACTAGTCAGCAAAGATATGAGAACCAAAACTAAGGCCATAATCAAAATCAAGGCCAATACCAAAATAGAAACCTGTACCCTAATACCTATCAGAATCAAAACACGACACGGAGTCAACCGGCCCACGCGCCAAATTATAATAACGTACCCCACCACAGAACTTCAACCCAACTAGAGGCCCTTACCAGCCGAGGCGGGAACACTATCCCCCTTTATCAGATATAATTCCCAATATTTTCTGCCCTCTTAATACTCAGAATCTCCTCTGATTCCCGTAGGAAAAACCTCGCCCATGGCCTGCAAATCTAGACTATAGGAAATACTATGCCTTCCATCAATATGCAGGACACGATTTAGAAGACTGTTGGGTCGTTAGAGATGTGATCTATGATATGAATGATAGAAATCAAATTGATTGGGAAGCGCTTAGAAATCCCAACCCTAATAATAACCAACCCCAACAGAATCTAGGGATCATAAACAACCCTATGCCCAACCACAACCAAGCAACACCGGCCCAGGTCACTACCATGGATCTCCCTGGTCAACGTTCCTTCTAGCCTTCCACCTTAATCACTCGCATTCAATCCTCTATCGCTTTCGCCATACCAGTAAAAACTTCTTCACCCCTACATCCCTCAGCCCTGATCACGCGCATCGCCCCACCGAGCTCGCCTCCATATCTAAAGTTCACTCAGATACGAGTCCATTCCTTTAGGGTCAGGAGACCATTCCTCCATCGCCACCTGCCAGAACCTTCATCCCCTCCAAATCTTAAACCAATGCCATTATCGCTCCCTTCATCCGATTCTGAACCCAAGTATGGAGATCACGTTCTTCAGACTGTAGCCTAAGTTACCGCATCGGTAGAAAGTGTCACCTGTAAGACTCTAAGCCAAGACAACGAAACAACCACTAACCTATGCGAGACACTGGTCTCTGCTTTGATAGAAGAGAAGGATTACACACAGTATCTCCCACCTTGAAACAGTGTCGTGCA
The DNA here is from genome assembly GCA_021018995.1 of Chloranthus sessilifolius. NCBI lineage: Eukaryota > Viridiplantae > Streptophyta > Magnoliopsida > Chloranthales > Chloranthaceae > Chloranthus > Chloranthus sessilifolius. The sequence continues at coordinate 23,292,047 of CM037588.1, forward strand.
AGCACACGCTCCGACCCCTAATTTCACTCGCTTCACAAACACATCAATATCGACTAGTGTCGGGTCTAGCTAGCAACTGACGTGCTTGATTCTCAAGTCAGGAACCAATTACCCACCTCTCCTTTCCCTTGGAGTAAGGATTTCACGAGCGCACAACCACCAAAAGGAAATGTGAGAAAAAGAGAAGTCAACTTACCTCCCTCGCCTCATATCATCCCTCCACCAATCCCTGTACCTCAACCACTCCAACCACCTGCACCCAAGGCTCACCTGCTAGGCAAAGAAGTGACACTCGAGCCAGGACAAGAATATGACCGTCTGCGACACCTTCAGAAGATCTCGACCCAAGATATCCATACTAGACCTCATCAAGAAATCGCCTGATCATCACCGATTGTTGATAAAGACACTCGAAGACACACAAGTGGATGAGGATACGACCCTAGATGAGCTTCAACAAATTACCTCGGTCATGGCGCAACCTCCGGCGCTCACTTTTACAGATGCAAACATGCCTAAAGAATCACTCTGCCGAAGTGCGGCCCCCATATATCTCATGGTCATAATTATAGGATTCTCTATACCCCATGCCTTGGTTGATACGGGAGCTAGACTCAATATTTACCCTCTCACAACGTTAAAGACTCTCGAATACACAGAGCAAGATGTCATGCCCTCCACACTGTCACTTATAGGCTATGATGACTCATGTCGTTTCATGAAAGGAACTATTAAACTCCAGGTTCGCCTCGGACCTGTGACGACAGACGTTACTTTCCATGTTTTCGATTCCGCTAGTACGTACAATCTTATCTTAGGAAGGAAATGGCTAGAGTCCATGAAGGTTGTCGCATCCACATATCATCAATGCGTTAAATTCCCATGCGAGGACTCCATCGTCTATATATATGCTAATGCAACCCTCCAAGAGATGGATACTGATTACGCGACGAGCATACCAATTGCTCACGATTATGTGTTAAACACAGGTCACATTCAAGAGACCCAAACCCCAGGAGAGGCAATCATTGCAGAAATTTGTCCCCTTGACCATCCTAGTTCTCCCCCAATGCGTCAACAAAACTTAGTGAGGAGAGAGGGCGGTTCAGACCTTGCCAAACTTTCTGACATCAACCCCACCGCGACAAAAGGGTGGGATCTCATGTACCAACTTGGATATGTCCCTCACACCAGACTCGATAAGAATAAACAAGGTCGTATAGGACCCATCGTCCTAACAAAAATATGCAATCACATAGGGTTAGGTTATCAATCGAACGACCCATAAGCTGACTTATGCCCTACCTCACCAAAATGGTCTCTATATGGCCACTTCGTCTATGGGACCATTGAGAAAGCTGACATGCTGAAGCATAAGGAGGTGTCCTTCGCCTAATCCCAAGAAGCAGAAATTGAAGAAATGGCCAAAGCATTTAGCGATTTAACAAGCCTCAGCGATGACATTGATGAACCGCTCGAAGGAGTCAAACCCTTGTTTGATCTCAAAGAGTTCATAGAAAAGAGAAGAGAAGAACCTCCAGGAACCAAACCATAATTAGAAGAATGGGAATCTACCGATGATGAAAACTTTCATATAGCTACCCTACAAGATGACGAAGAGCACTTGCACTCAATGTGGGGAGAGGATGACACCCCGTGAGAGAATCTTAACCCGTATAGCATCTGCCTCGGCCTTGGCCTTGGAGGGTGAGAATGCCTATGGGATTCCCCTTGTATCGTTCACCCTTGTCAGCCCCGCTGTAAGGCATGCACTAATATATTAGAACGTTTCTCCAAGTGGACCCGATGATATGCGATAGAGGAATCAAACCATTCCAACCCTGCGATGACAGAAATCAGCAATGACCTACCAACTTAGCTACTAGCACAAGGAGCAAAGAATCCCGATAGATATCCATTTGATCCAGAAGGAAACACTCAACCCACTTTTATAGAGTTCTAAGAGGAACTCAAACTAGACACTTCTACATCCCCGGATTCGCCCCAACTCCAAACATTTTGGAAATCTCTCGAAGAGGAATGGCAACCTCCCCCGAGTGATGATGAAGACTACTGGATAGATCTTCTTACACTCGAGTTAGTCGAGCGAGCTAATTTAGGACTTCAAGCGTTATTAGATCAAGAAGATGAGTTTGACATTGTCTTCGATTCTAATCTAGAGGGATGGGAATGCCCTTGGGAATCCCCTGCATTCTTCACCATTATTAACCTCGCTGTTGAGCATGCACGCTCATCCCAACATATTATAAAGATCAAGGAAAAGAACTTGCTACCCTTGAGGATCCTTTGGGAGATCCCCCTCAGTGGAAAGAACCACTATATTATGACTCAGAAGCGGGTTGCTCGATTGACAATGATCTTCAGAGTTTCTTCGATGAAGAGGCCATTAACGTGATAGAGGAAATTTAAACATCAGTGCTACTATCACCCGCGTCACTTGTTCAAAGGGTCTCATTAGCTGAAGACTCTAAAAAAAAATGTCAAATTCACAATAAGTTTGCATTTCCCGAAGAATCGCTTGAACGACTCCAGCAGCCGTCTCGCTCCCTCAACTAGAGGAAGCAACTCTCCCGGTGCCCCTTGAGGTGACCGACCCTGTACCATATTTATTGTCAAAAATAATTAAAAAAATAGAAAAAATAGAAAGCCCTAAAAATCTAGAAATATATAATCCAAAAAAATCAGAAAAACCTATAAAAGAAAGGGAACTCTTCGTCCAGAACCAAATTTGTGTCCGACAAGGAGACTCTTCTCCTAAGGTTTCTAACTTATTCTCTACACAAGGACATAAAGCATCCTGGCCAAACAACAAGCCAGTGATCATATCAGATGAGATACTTCATGACTTTGAGAGAAGAATCAATAGCCTTGACCTTTACCTTACCAAAGATCTCTCGATTATAAATTATACCCATGAAGAGTTACCTTTCGTAAATTCAAATCCCCAGTGTAGTGACTTCGCAGTATATGAACTTACCAAGGAAGAAGAAAGAGCACCAATGGCCCAGGAGGCACTAGACTTCCAATGGGTTCTCAAGCGTTTCGATAAGCAAACTCAAGCTACTGTAGAACCCACGAAAGAACTTAACTTTGGCATTGAAGAGAAACCTAAGAAGCTATTGATGAGCACAACGCTTAGCTCTAAGGAATGCCAACAAATTACACAAGTCCTGTAAGAATACCTCGACTCTTTTGCATGGTCCTATGAGGGCATGCCTGGTTTAGACCCGAGTTTAGTAGAACATCACCTTGTCTTAGAACCCAATGTAAAGCCTATTAAGCAAAAACTTCGTAGGATGCACCCACAAATTGTCCTCCAAGTCAAAGAAGAAGTCGACAAATTACACAAAGCTAAATTTATTCGACTCGTTCTTTTCCCTAAGTGGGTCGCCAACGTAGTACCTGTCACCAAGAAGGACGGCAGAGTACGAGTTTGCATCGACTTCCGAAAGCTTAACCAAGCATGCCCAAAAGATGACTTCTCACTTCCACACATTGACACTCTACTCGACAACACCGCAGGACATGAGATGCTATCCTTTATGGACGGCTTCTCTGGATATAATCAGATCAAATTAGTAGAGTCTAACCAAGAGAAGACTTTTTCACCACACCCTGGGAGGCTTACTGTTACGTCGTCATACCTTTTGGGCTCAAGAACATAGGAGCCACGTATCAACGCTCCATGATGGCTATATTTCATGACATGATGCATAAGTGTGTAGAAGTCTACGTCGATGACATATTGGTGAAGTCTCAAACGCGAGTAGGACATGTTGAAGTGCTCCGACTACTTTTATAGAGAGCTAAGAGATACCAGCTAAAAATGAACCCAAAGAAATGTGTTTTCGGAGTTACCTCTGGAAAATTACTTGGTTTTATAGTTAGCAAGCGAGGGATTGAGGTCGATCCTGTAAAAGTCAGAGCCATCTTCGAGATGCCGCCTCCCAGTAACATCAAAGAATTACAAGGCCTGATAGGAAGATTGCAATTCATCAGAAGATTTCTCTCCCAGCATTCAGACACATGCAATCCTTTCTACAGACTACTTAAAGGAGGAGCTGAATACAAATGGGATGACCAGAGTTAGCAAGCCTTCGACAACATTAAGAAATATCTTCTTAACCCACCAGTACTATCGCCACCTGTCCCCAAAAAACCCCTAATTCTATACCTCTCAGCGACCCTAGTTTGGGGTATCGGTTTTGTGACCTGAGTATTACTATCAAGGTGCTAGCGCTCTTAAAAAAAAATGCCCCAGTGTGAAGTGATGGTGGAACTTTTATCGGCCTCATAGATGTCCGGGAGTGTATTAGTAATGATCCCATGTTGGGAAGTAGTTTGATTATTTTGGCTATATGGCAGGCTTGACTTTGTAAGCGCTGAACGATCATCATGTATCGTAGCTTTTAACAAGATTGAGGTGAATGGTAGGTAATGAGTGATTGCATCACTGGTCATTCGAGAGTTTTTGATTTTATTGTGAAAGAGATCTTGAAAATCATTTGACTCATTATCTGGAAAGAAAATAAAGGGTGAAGAGGAGGTAAGGTTTATTGATCTGAGGGTAGCTTCTTATTCGACCAAATTTTAAAATAGTAGTCAACTACTTTCTTCTCGGGTGGATAATACGGTGCCATAACTGAGCTCTCCTTCATGGTCCAGCACCATCAAATCATCAAATTCTATAGTTAGCAGGAGTTTTATCCTCCTCCCGCCATCGTACGACGACATCTAGTAGTGTGAAGATGTTAGGGATGCCCTCGCGGCTTGCTTATACTTTCCTAATAAGATTACCATGAATGCCATCACAATTCACTTATGCTTCCCTAAATTCATTGACTGTTCATTCATCGTATTGCTCTCGCTCAGTTGTGTTTCTTTTCTGTATATATTTTTTTTAAACAACCTGCTAACGCAAGAATTGTGAGGTTTGATGAAACCTTACATTTTCATTTTTTTTGTTGCTCTAGCATCGACTCCAATGGCTGAAGGGTGTATGACAATCCAGAGTTTTCTATATTTTGAAAAGAGAGTTTCATGATCCACTGGCCCTTTCGATCAATTCGCCTGAGTAGGAGGGTAGTCAATGAGTCAGATGATACCCAAAATAGTTTTGAAAAAAATGACCTACGACTGGTGAATGCCTTGTAATGACTGCGAGGATGATAGGTATATAAGTATGTTTGTTTAGGCTATGAAGCATGATGGTCATTGAGTTATGATTCCAAGGGTCAGAAAGTCCTTCCCCTGTGGTTGTTTCCTGGGCATGTTACTGAGATAATATAAGGACTTCCCTTTTGGGTTTTGATTTCCTTCAGGTGAGGCAGTTGTATAGGCACTTTTCTTAGCAGTAGCTCCTCGATTTCGAGTTCTTGGTCAAGTATAAGTCTGAAGGGTTTGGGGTATAGATGAGTATTTTTGTTTTCAAGTATTTACATTTTGGGCATTTATATATTTAATTTTTTTTTGTACTTTTCTATATTTTTTTATTGTTTTTTTTTTAATTATTTTTTGTTATTACTATTGTGTTACAGTACAACATCAGTTCCTTAGGTGGGGGACTGACTCAGGAAGTCCGCTTGGTGGGACCTGTTGGATGGTCGAAGTGACCGTTCGATTAGATAATATTATTTTGGGGGGTCCTCGATCCCCTTCGATCTGATCTACGAGGGATAGGGATGAGAGCAAGGTTATGTTTAGGTTTGTGTTTTGGATGGTATAGGGTTTATAAAAATAAGTGTGGTGTCATTTGATTTCTTCCTTTGATAGGTATTTTGTGTCCGGGGTCTCCTTATCGGGAGGGGCCTTCTTTTGTTTTTCGACGGAGTGAGGCATCTCGTAGAGATGAAGCGTATAGTTGTTAAGGAGTTCTTCGGGGTCATTTGCAGGTGGTTGGAAAGCTGTTTGCGAGTGAAGTTGGAGTGGAAACCGTTGAGAGGGATGGTAGTGTTGTAAAGCTAGTGATAAGATAAGGCAGAGGTAGAGTAGGAAGAGGAGACGCGAAAGTGTAGGCCAAGGTTGGCCTTTCCTACGTGTGGGGCGGTCCAATTTTATTTGATTATGCTTGTTTGGTTTGATTCGCACTTTGGGTTTATTGTGAGGTTGTTTTAAAGTTTTATTTATAATTTTTCGAGGAGGTTGAGTATCAGAAGTTTGACGTAGTAGTTTTGTCGCCGATTGGAGTTTGGTGAAGGTTTTGATTGTGAGGTCCACGGAGATTTAGGTCTGATGATCAGAAGCGATTTTGGTTGTGGCGTTGATTTCGTGTTCTAATGGGATTTGAGGTATGTTGATTTGGATGGTGATTGGCATCGTAAGATTTGGGTTTAGTTTGATTTCGAAAGTGGGAGCAATGACTGACTCCTTGATAGGTTTTGTGGTAGGCTCAAAGGTGAGTGGAGTTGGCGTTGTAGGAATAGGTTTGATTTTAGTACCGGGTTCGTGTTCGATAACAGGCTCGAGTTCAATGATGGGTTCAAGTTCGATGATGGGCTTGGATTTGTTGATAGTTTAAGGTTTGATGATAGGTTTGTGTTCGGTGATTGGTCTAGGTTTGACAGTAGGTTTAGGTTTGAGGGTCGATTTAGATTCGCTGATAGTTGGAGGCTTGATGTCAGGTTTGTATTCGGTGATCGGTTTAGGTTTTACAATAGGTTCAGGTTCGACAAATGTAGGATTCGAGCTTGTAGATGGGTGTTGGGTCGATGATAGGTTCGGGCCTGGATTCAGCGATGGGTTTAAGTTCAATGATCAGTTTGGTTTTGTGTCTGATGACAGGTTCAAGTTCGATCATGGGTTTAGGTTCGATGATAGATTCATGTTCGAGGATAGGTTTAGGCTTGATAATAGGTTTAGATTCGATAATAGGTCTAGTTTTGATAGTAGGTTTAGGTTTGATAGTAGGTTTAGGTTTAGGTTTGATGATAAGTTTAGGTTTAGGTTTGATGATAAGTTTAGGTTTTATAATAGGTTTGAGTTTGGGGTTCAGTTTCGTGGTTGGTGGAACGGTAAGTTCAATAGTGGGTTTAAGTTCTTATTTCAGAGTTGAGGGGATGATAAGTTTAGTGGTAAGTTCTGTAGGGATTGATTCATGAGTTGGTTCCAAAATTAACCCAACGACTGATTTTTGAGTGGGTGGTTCGGAGGTCTGTTTGGTGATAGAGCTAGATTCGAGATTTTGTTTTGAAGTTGGAGAGGTGGTGAGTTTGATTATGAGTTTAGGTTTTGAGGCGGGTGTAGAGATTGATTCGTGAGTTGATTCTGAGGTTAGTGGGGTGATGTGTTTGTTATTGAGTTCAAGTTTTAAAGCAGGTGTAGGGATTGATTCAGTGGCTGGTTTTGAGATTAATGGGGCAATGTGTTCGACAATGTGTTTGATTTTGAGGGTTAGTTTTGGAGTTGATTTGGAAGCGAGAGAGTTAGTGATTTTGGGAGTAGATTTGATTACTGATTTGGGTTCAGAGTTTAGTTTTGTGATTGGTTTAAGTATGAATGGCGTTGTATAATACTGATTGATTGGTTCGAAAGCTACTCCTAGAATCGGCACGTGAGTTTGTTCGGGGGTAGTTTGTGTCATTGGTTCGGTCTGTTCAGGAGGTGTGGGGATTGATCCGTTTGTTGGTAGGTTATTAGATTCAAGGGTAGGTTGAGTTGGTTCGGAGATAAGCGCGTTGAGCTCGGCGATGAGTTTGGAGATGGGTTGAGTTAGCTGAGGGGTGGATTCGGTGATAGTTTGGATTTTAGTGATCTTGGTAACTGGTCCAGGGCGAAAGGTAACTTCACGTTTATAGGTCTGTGGGATAGGGTTGGTTGGCTGTAAGTGAATAGTATGGTTTTGCTCTGAGGGAGGTCCAATTCTTCGGATCAGGCTAGCTGGGTGGAATGGGGCAGGGGTGAATGAGTGTATAGTCTCGTATGCGAGTTGAGTTTGATCGAGCAATGGGTTGTAATAGGTGATGCCAGTTTGCGTGTCGTTGGGGCATTGGTTTTGGTCATAGAACGAGTTCTTGTATTGGTTGGTGTATAGTGGTTGGTTTTGGTGTTGATATTGGTTTATGTGTGGTAATTGATTTTGGCCAGGGTATAGGTTTGTGCATAGATCTTGAGCTGGGTCGTATGGGTGGTACAGTTGAGGGTTTGTTTGGTTCGGCTCTTGGTTCGCGTGAGTTTGTTTAGAGTCTAGAGTCTCGTTTAGGGTGTTTGTCTCGGGATTGTCGGAGGAGGGTCCGTTGGAGGTTAAGGTAGGAGGACTGAGGTCTCCATTCTTCAGTCGACGTTCTAAGCATAAGGCTCGTTGATAAAGGCTAGCGAGGTCGTGATAGTCACTTAGGATGAGAATGCTCCGAAGAGGCTCTCGGGTATTGCTAATCACAATTTCTATCGCATCGCTTTCTTTTATTTGATTCCCCGTTAGAGCAGCAAGTCTTCTCCAACGATTGGCGAATGTCTAGAAGTCTTCACCATTCTCCTGTCTTGTGTGCATCAAGTCAACAAGACTGATTTCTTTAAGAGTCAGGTGTTGGTATTGATCTAGGAATCTGTCAGCTAAGTCTTCGAATATCTCGATTTCGGTTAAAGGTAAGGCCGCGAACCAGTCAAGGGCTTCTCCTTCTAGAGATCTCTAAAAGTAGTGGATCAGGAGCACATGATTGGTGCGGATTGGTTGACAGTCATTGCAGAATAGGGCCAAGTGGTGCTTTGGGTTTCCCATACCATTATAATTGTTAAATTTTGGAGGTTTAAAACCAGTAGCTATGATGAAGTCGATGTTTCAACAAAATTGGTCGAATCCAAAAGTGTGACTGGAGCGTTCTTTGTTAGCCATGTAGTCATCTAGAAATTGGTGGAGGTTGTTTACGTTTATCGCAGTGTCTTTTCTAGATGCCTTGGGGGAGGGTTGTCCTTGGCAGTTGTTATTGTAGAAGGTGTGAGAGGTATATCTGTTATGTGTCGTGGGAGTCGGAGCATGTGGAGGAGTTGACGTCCTTTCCTTTTGTCCGCCCCTCAGAGTAACATGTCTTTGGGACTGGAGCCATGCGTCGACTTCTTTTCCTCCTTTTGTGAGTGCACTGGGAGTGTGGTCCATAACTTGATTGTCGGGGTAGCTTCGCTCAGTACCACTTTCTTTAGTGCTATCACTATGATTTGTATTTCGTGGAGCGAAGGGGTATTTTCCACTCTCATTAACCATGTTTACCCGAGCGCGACGTTGGGTTGTCCACGAGGACGACCTAACGTTATACTCAAGGTCGCTATGGGAGGCCCATACGAGTGGGTCGTTATCATTAAAGTTCAATTTTCTTATGCCGGCCATTTTAAAATAATTTTTTTTTATTTTTTTTTTATTTTGATTTTTTTTTAAACAGTTTATCCACCTGCAAGTGTGTGTAGAAAAGTGATAAAGCGAAACAAAATAAAAAGCGAAAAAATACGAAACCAAATTAAATAAAGCACGGAAAATAGAAAACCAAATTAATTAAATCGGGACAACCTTAGCGAAAAAGAGTCTCATCACGATCGCTAGTCTGTTGGTGCACGCTTTTTCTGGGTACCTCTCGGTCCCCAAAATAAGTAACCCAATTCTGTCCTAAGCGGACTCTGGCAATGGCGATGATGGAGTAATAAATTAGGAAATATTAAATGATAAAATTAAAGAGGCAAATTCTAAATGAAGAATACCTGATAAGATGCAATTGCCAGCTGCAGATATTTTTTGATGCTGCAACACGTCACTGATCACGCTTTAAAGGGAAGCGGGGGCTTGCAGGTTGAACTCCTTTACTGAATCATCCGCTAGCGAATGCCAGCAGCTGTGAGTTGCCTTTAGTGTAACTGGTTTGGTTTTCTTATTCCTGCTGGGATTTTATTTAATTTGGTCTCCTAATCCTACTGGGAGTCTGATTGATTTAATTTCCTAATCCTACTGGGAATCTGATTAAGAAAGGGTCTCCTAATTATACTAGGAGTCTAATTTAATTAAGTCTTCTAATCCCACTAGGAGTCTAATTAATTTAAATGTTTTAATCTTATTAGAGCTCTAATTAATTTAGTTTCTTAATCCTATTAGAAGTCTAATTAATATTAGTCTCCTAATTGTACTAGGAGTACAACCATTCTTAATTATGTTATGACTGATTAGAATTGTACTGATTTAAATAAAACTCTAATTAAATTAAATATGCCAATTCTATGGGAATTCTGATTTTAAATAAGCATGCTAGTTTTATTGAAATAAAATTAAACGAAATAAATAGACGGAAAAAGGGGGGTGTGACCCATTATGCTAAGGAGGGTTGGCCTCATTCCCGAGTACCCTCCGTAAGCTCTCTTGGGCAAATCGGATGGCTAAAAATTGAAAAGATTGAATTTGAATTATAAAGTAGTATTTTTTTTTATAGATTGAGAGATTGATGATTGGTATTTAAGGGCTAAGATTTTAGGTCTAAAAGAAAAAAAGAATTAAAAATCGTAACTATAAAGTAAATTTTAGAATTTAGAATTATGAGAAATTAAGACTGGAGCTAAAATCTAAGGACCACAATCGGGGTTGAAATTAGGAGAATTTGGACCGTGAGATTGAGGACCGATTCTAGAACCTAAGGACTAGAATTAGAAAATTAGAAAATTAAATTAAGACCTAAGATCTAGAATTTAAGAACTAGAGGGCTAGAACCTAAATCTAGAACTAGAATATAAACAAGGGGAACTAATTCTAGAACCTAAGAACTAGAACTAGAAAATTAAGGATTAAGAAATTACTGTAGAAATCATCTAAATTGTGCAGAGGGAAATTGTATAGAGAGAAATTGTGTAGAGGAAATTGTATAGAGAAAATTATGTAAAGGAGATTATGTAAAGGAAAAAATTGGATAGGAGGTAAAGGTCTTATTTATAGGCTTTTACCATAAATCCAATTTTATAAAATAATATAATAAAGATACTAATCCTAATTCAACTAGGAGTTTTGAAAAACATCACTTTTTGCACAGCGGCTAAAAATTGACCATAACTTCTTCAATGTATGTCAGAATTGTGCATTTTTTAGCTCGTTGGAAAGCTACTTCGATAAGCTTTCCAACATGACCAATTTCACCCCAATCTGACTCCATTTGTTACCTCAAAATAAGCCAAATATAAAAGTGACAGGATTGACAATTGAGAAAAGGTGGGGGAGACCTAGTTGGCTCTAAAGTAAGGATTTGGGCAGAGATTTCCTAAGGGCTGAATTCTAAAACTTAAGAATAAAGAATTAGAATCTAAAGATTAAAACTAAAAGCTAAAAAAAAAATCCAAAGACTAAAATCGGTGTCGAAATCAGAAAAATCAGACCGTAGGATTAAAGACTGATTCGGAACTCTAAGGGTTAGAACCAGAGATTAATGATAGAACTATAAATTGAGATTTTAAAACAGAATTTGGCCTTAAGAGTGAGTCGGTGAATTAGACCGTCAGATTAAGGACTGGTTCCAGGCTCTGAGGACTGGAACCAGATATAGAGATTACGGTCTAAAAAAAAAGGGTGCTATGGTCTAAGACTGAAAATTATGACTGATAATTAAAACTAAGAAAAATCCTAAATCTAAAGACTAGAAGCTACGGTCGGAAACTAAAAATTAAATTCTTACCTAGGGTCGGGGCTGCGGAGAGAAATCTCGGAGTTTGAATCTCGAAATTATGACTAGGTTGCTCTATGGGTTCATCCTCGGAGCTCTCTAGTTTCGAAATTTGCGGTCTCTTCTCTCTAAATTTACAGCCTCCTCTCTCTCTTCGAGAAAAAAGCTTTTATAGGTTTTCATTCAATTACGCGCCTATTTTCAGACGTTTAACTGAATTGTGCGCTAGTTTTCTGGTGCTTAATCGCTTTGAGTCGGTCACCGACTCAGTGAGCGAGCTACTGAATTACTCAGCAGGTTTCCTAGTCCTAACAAAATTAGGACTAATTACGCACGTGATGGGATGTGCGTAATCCTATTAAGTGTGTTACCTGAAGCGCTTAATTGAGGAAACGTAGGGGTCAAGGGTAGGAGACTAGATCGGGTGTAGGCCAATTGCGCACTAGTGGTGTAGCGCTCAATCCGATCGCGTGTTTATTTTCAAGCGCGTAATCGAGTCTCTAAACGGTCTGTTAAAAGATGGTTGGTCTGAAAGGGGACTGATCACACGCTTGTGGTTGTGCGCGTGATCGAATTACGCCCAGGTTTTCAGGCGCATAATTCATGGTTGTCCGGGTATGGTCTCAAGAATGGAATGCAGGACTATTGTTTCAGTTTGCATCCTGACTATATACTATTGCTTAGTATATAGCCTCCCTACATTAGGATCTGAGCCACAAAGCTATTGTTTCAGCTTGTGTTCAGTCATGTACAGTTGCATGGTCCCATGTCGAGGGTTAAAAAGTTCAAGGGCTAACCAAACGAATTCATGTACTCCGAGAGGACGAAATGGGGGTATCTACAGATGGGACATGATCGAGCTTTCCCTCTCTTCTTTATACGGCATGGCATGTGCTGCCTAAACCTTCTTTTGTTTTCAGGTAGTGAGGTTTGCGATGGGACGTCGGGTGGACGTAGTTAGCGATGGGACATTGGTAAGATGTTATTTGGCCGATGGAACATTGTTGTCTTTCTTTGGTGGATGTTGGGTTATAAAAGAAATCGTGTTGCACTGTGATTGATTTCATCTTTGGGTGGTTTGTTTCCGGCTTTTTGCAATGGGTCATGAGGGTATGGTCAATTTATTGTGATGAGACTGAGTATTAAAGTGGTATTGCATGTGTGCACGTTATCTCAGTGGGGTCTTCCTTCTTTGGTGGGGTCATGAGGGCATTGCGGTAATAGACGTGTGTCTTGCCGCGAAGGGGCTAAGGGATGATTGACGCTATAGGACGGGTGAGTGTGTCCCTTTTTTTTTGGGACAACCCGTAAGGCCACGCGGTGGGACACAAGGGTGTGACCGCGACGTGATAAAAGAATCTTGGCCGCGATGGGACAAAAGGGTCTTGACCAAGATGGGATACAAAGGTGTAAGGGTGTAGATTTCGTCCAAAATTAAGTATTGCGCCCCCGTTTTCAGTCGCTCAATACGATTGCGCGCCCATTTTCAAGCATGCGATCTCAGACTTGAGGGTTCATTTGCGCGCGTGTATGTTTGCGTGCAATTGGATTATGCGCTATAATCCTTGCGCGTGATTGAAGTGTCACCTAGTCAGCGTACAGTCAGTGTATAGGTGGGTTTTCGTATTGTGCATTTACAATGGTTTGTTTAATTGGTTTGCGCAGTCTATAGGCTGCGCATGATCGGAGTGTCGCACTGATGGCGATGGCGATGGTTTAATTGGGCTCTCGGGTAAGAGCGCGTATTTCGAATTGTGCGCCACGTGAGTGACGCGTGATCTAATTAAGCGCATGTTTTTGGGCGCGTGATTGAGTCCGTACTATATATAAGCGAAAGAACTTTCATTTGTTTTTCATTCTGATTGAGTCTCAAGTTTTGGCATTTTCTGAATATCTTGTGTTCTGAAGTTCATGTTTTAGTGATATCGGGCTATCTAACCGTCCGATTGAGATGTCATTTCTTCCTATATTTGTAATTTCGCGTGATCTCTGTCCCGAGGTGATGGTCGTGAACGGTGTTGTTCTGGGAATGGGCGGTATTGGGAATGAGTGAGCCTGTCTTCACATCGATCCTTTTTAAGGAGCAGAGAAGGCAGCATTGAAGCGGCGATGGTAGAGGAGGCGAAGATGGCAGAAGAACAAGAGTAAAAAGTGGAGGGATGTGTTTTCCAATCAATGCTCCCTGAAGTCTCTGATTGGACGCTCCATGCAGAATTTGCTCCTCGCTTCGTTTCAGTTTTGAACCCAGTTTTCGTTTTGGATTGTAGGTTGAAGTTTTAGGTTTTCATTTTGGGTTGTAAATTCAGGAGGTATGCCTCCAGTGATAATTGTAAAATTCTAAATTATAAATTAAGGGGCATTTCTTTTGTTCTTATTGCGCTTGTTTATTCGTTTGATTAAATTTATTAGCAAATTAGTTGGATTTATTCAATTTATTTGACTTATTTTAAGGTTTAGTTTAGAGTTTTAGGATTTATTTCGAATTTTTTTAGGGCTTATCCCGAGATGAATTTGTCTTATTGAGCCTGGTTTAGAGAATTTACTTGGTTTTATTTGATTAATTGGGTTTTTTTTTTTTTTTTAACCATTTAGGGTCTCACTCCAGGGAATTATTGTTGTTTGTTTTTATTATTTAATTTAAAGTTTTTGTTGGTTTAAGATTTGATTTTAACTTGAGTTTTAGTCTTTTGTTTGTATTCAACATGAGGTTGAAAAAATGTGAGTTTTCTTAGATTCTAGATAGGTGTTAAATGTCTAAATCCTATTGGTTATCCATTTTGCTTTGGATCTGCGTCTCCTAGAGGGTTAAGTGTTGTGTAATTATTGGTTCATCTATGTTTGCCATGTATTGTGGTCTTTCAAAGGGTATGTGTTTGGTTTAGATTTAGTTTATATTAGAAGGGTTTAAAGGTGTGACACTCGTCATTCCATGGTTTAGGGAGTGTAGCTTATAAATGTGTGAGCCAAAAGTTTTGGAATCTTATTTTTTTGAATTTTATTTTGAGTTTAGGGTTGAAAGTTTTGAGGCATTCTTTCTTTTTTAGGGATTATTTATTTATTTTTTAATTAATGTCTTTTCTTCCCTTCTCTTTTGTATCTCGGGTATTGGACCCGAAGAATTGTGTTTATTGTGTGGGCTCTTAAGAATGAACGGGATTGGGAATGCAAGGTAGTGGTCGAATTGCTACCATGCTAAAGGAAGAGATTTGAGAAAAAGGTGGTAGAAAGGAAAGTCAAGGAAAAGGCAGGGTCAAAGCTCTCGTGACTGATGCCTATTTTTTCTCAGTAGGCTCTGCAGATTCAGCGTTAGTTGCTCCTCCTTTTTAGTGTTTCCAAGGCAAGCTGCTAAGGGTGGATCCTGCAGGTCCTAGGTGGCTTTCCGTGAGCCGCTTTTTCTTTTCTATCAGCTCGGGGCAAGGGGAAGGGGTATTACGGTTAGAGTTTGCTCGAGGCGTCTCCTTTCTCCAGGTTTCTCCGAGATCCCTAGTCTCCCGAATGAATCCAGATTCAGGGATTGCCTGAACGTGCAGATTTTAAGTTTCTCGTTTTGAGTTGTATATTCAGAGGGTATGCCCTCGGTGTATTTTGTAGTTGTTTATTTATTTATGAAGCCGTTATGATTTTAATTCTTTTGTAAATTCCAGTTTAATTTGTTTTGCAGCTTATTTGATTTATTTGGAATGTGAGATTTACTTGTTTAATTTATTTATTTTAGATCGGGACATGCTAGGAGTATTTTGTTGTGTTTTGATTTAGTTTGGGGTTAGTCGGAGTGTATGAATGATGAGGACATTTTTTTGGTCTTAGTGTATATAAGAAAAAAAAAATTTGGGGGCATTTTTTGGTCGTTTAATTTAATATTAATTGGGGTTGTGTGTGATATGGGGGCATTCTCTTTTCTTAGTTTTAGATCAGTGTTTAGTTGAGATAAAATTTGCGTTTAGATTTGGTCTTAGGTTGGGGCAAATTTTCTTCTATTTTTTTTTTTTCAGCTTTGGTTGGGGTGTGCGAACAGTGTAAGGTCATCATTTTTCGTTTTTTTTTTTTTTCTTAGGGCGTATATTTTCCAAGTTAGGGTGTTCTTGGATCAGTCTTGACAGGGGGACGGTTTGGACTGGTAATTAGTGTCAGGAATCTCTTAATTTTAGGTCTGTGAAAGTGCTATTTTTTATCCGTATATTTTTCATTTTCCAAGGAATTAAGCGCAGGGTAAGGAGCGCTGGATGAGGGCGGTGGAAGTGGCTATTGGCATTCACGCGCTATGGGGCGGGCGCTTGATGTAATTACGCGCCTGGAGGGCAACGCGCAATCAAGTGGTCGGGTTAGTTTGAGCGGGCGATAATTAGATTGCGCGCTCTAGATCGGTCGTGTAATCCTAATTATATGCTACCAAGGTGGCACGTGATTGGTTTGTGCACCTGGATTTAAGCGCGCTATTCAACTATTCCCTATAAATGGCTTAAAGTTTCTCATTTTTGTCGCGCGATCCATTTTAGTCTCTGATTCTCTGATTTTCTTGTTTCTGTGCGCTCTAGTTTTCATGTTTTTGTGATATCTTGTGATCCGGTTGTCCGTTTTAGACATCGTTTCTTCCATTCTCTTTAGTTTCTCGAGCTCTTCGTTCTAGGATGGAGTCTGAGGGTGGTGGTAGACCTGCTCTTACTATTTCTGAGTTGGAGCGGATGCTAGGAGCGGAGATAGGTGAGACGTCCGAGGCCTAGACCGATGTTGTCGAGGAGGAGGATGTTGGGGAGGTAGTTGGAGAGGAGGTATTGGAGTTTGACCAGTTGATGGTCAGGGAGGAGGCACTCGGGATTGAGCAGGGGGTTGTTGAGGGTGACGGTGAGAGAGTTGAGGGTGAGGTCGTCAGCGACTTTAATGCTAGATGTCTATTGCAACAAGAGCTAGTCGATGAGATAGCGCCGATCTAAGATTGACCGATTGGTAAGCGTCTTCACAAGTATGATTCTTCTTAGTTGTTAGCATTGTGAGCTTGTCGACTAATATGTTTATTATTATTTGTAGAGAGCCGAGCTGATTGCTGGCGGTCCCATTCTGGCATTTGATCCATCTTCAGTTGCCTCCTCCAGTCGGGAGGATCCAGCGATGGCTCAGCTTCGGGCTGAGCTAGATCATTGGGTAAGTTCCATTCAACCTTTCGCCAAGTTTGTGTCATTGCTACTAATATCATGTGGTATTTCAGCATCAGGTTGCCGAGGATCTTCAGACGAGGGAGGCGACTGCTGCCTCTCTACGTTCAGAGAGTCAGGTATAGTTTCTGGTGTGGTGTAATCCTATTTAAGTTATTTCATCTTTATTTTGTTCTGACATGTCTTGTGTTGGTTTGTTTGGTTCTTTGTGCAGGCTGTTCCAGACTCTGCTCTCGAGGCTCCCCCTCAGGAGTCTATTCCTATCCCTACTCAAGTATGCTTTAGTTATTATGTTTGTAGTTTATTTGTATTTATAGTATTTTTGATGTATTTGTCTATTTTTGTTACAGCCGCCTACATTTGTTGTCCCTCATTTGCCTCCTGCTGATCCAGTGACCACTGAGACAGTTGACCGACTCCTGAGGGAGAGGCAGGATCTGGTATGGTTCTTTCCTTTTTCAAAGTTTCTTATTTTATTCATGTATATATTAATTTTCGCTTGACTTGGTGCAGTTATGCACGTTCGTCAGCTAGAGGAGGCGCGTCTAGAAGCGGCGCTAGCGCCACTCCTGAGGTGAGACGAGTCCTTGGGGAGACACAGAGTCAGGCTGACTTATTTGTCAAGATGATGGCCACTCAGATGACTCATACTGAGGCGTTAGAGGCGGCTCATCAGACGACGTGGGTAGAGATGCAGGCATCCCTAGATCAGCTACAGTATCATTTGCTGAGGAGTGAGCGAGGGATATATAGGCTACCTCATCAGCTTGGTGGATCGGGTTCGGGGGCTACGAGTTCTTCGGCTAGGCAGTCTCGTCACATGTCACATGATTGTGCCAAGGGTGATGCTCATGAGGATGCAGTGGTTCGTGAGGTTCTAGCGAGGTATCCTCCTCGTTCTCAATCGAGGCGGTCCGTTAGCCAGATGAGTGAGGGAGGATCTGTGGCAGGGTCTCATCGCTTAGAGGTTTTGCCGAACTCGAGTCGGATCATATTTTGAAGGACCGATCCACAGACCTCCAGTGATGACACTGGGATGAGGTGCTCACTGCCCCAAATGGGCAAAAGGGATTAGGTGTGTGCCTGTGGTTTTTTTTTATATCTATAGTGTGTGTGTTGTTGTATATATAGGGGGTGTCCCCAGTGATAGGTGTAAAAAGAAATGGAAAGAATTTTGACACATATATATAGAGAGAGATTTTTTTTTTGATTTAGATGTACCTGATTGACTCTATTTTCTTTTAGTTACCTCTTACGTCTACTTTTGCTTCTTTTTTTTTAGCGCCATCAACCTTCATTGGGATTTGGATGCTTCCTAAGCTGGCCTAGTGATGGTTGAAGGCTGCTTGCGTATCTGCATATGTGAGTAATATTTTCAGTAGTTTTGTTCGCCCCTTTACTGATTGTCAAGGGGGGTGAGTAACTCAGACCGGAGTCTGGTAGCAAAGATGGATATGTGCTCTCTTTTTTCTTTCTTTTTTTTTTCTCTTTTTTTTCTTTCTTTTTTTTTTCTCTTTTTTTTTCTCTTTTTTTGAAATGAAAATAACGCAACAAAGAAAACAAATAGCTAAAGCATAAGTAATAACAAATAATAAAGAAAAAATATTCCAGTATAGGAGCATGGTAGGATCGACAATATGGTATCTTCGGTAGTGCTTTCCAGAGGGTAACTTTGTCATTTCTTATCTTCTTTGGGGACAAGTCAGCGTTGCTGACATGATTCTTCTTCTAATAAAATAAATGCCCAGCGTCAAGGTGCAATGGAGCTTTTTCGAGTTTCAAGATAAGCACTTTTGGTCTGTAAGTAGTCATGGGTATTTGGTGAGTTAGGGTTGAAGAAAAGGGTTGATCGGTACTGTCACTGGACCGGGGAGGTCATCTTTATAATTAGGTCAGTTGTTTACGGGGTCTATCCTAGGGTGGTGGTCATCCTATCCGTGGTAATTAGGAGGAAGTATGGTATGTATAGTAGGTGATTGCACCAATCGTCATTCATTAGTTTTCGGTTTCATTTCTAGGATATCCTGCAAGGCTTCTAATTTATTATCCAAAAAACAAAAATAGCAGAGGGGGGTAAGGCTCAATGATGCAAGGAGTAGTTTGTATCTATTGCTTTCCAAAATGGGTAGGTAACAGTCTTTTTCTCAGGGGGTACGGGATGCCATGATCGAGCACTTCGTCATGCTTCGGCACCATCAAAATCTCATATTTTATGGTTAGCAGGAGTTTATCCTCCTCCTGCCACCTTACAACGATATCTAGTAGTATGGGGACATCAGGGGTGCCCTCACAGCATGCTTATATACTTCTAGTGAAATCACCAGAAATGTCCTCATGGCCTGCTTATGCTTCCCTGAGCTCATTGACTTGTTCATTCGTCATAATGCTCTCACTCGATCTATTTTTTGACATGTAAACGCATATATTTTTTTGAAAGCATCCTGCTAACGCAAGAATAATGAGTTTTGTTTGAACCTAACATCTTCATTTTTTTTTGCTCTAACGTCTCCTCCAATGGCGGGAGAAGGGAAGAGAGGATCGGGTGTTAAGGATGTTCTGGGCAATAGATTGAAGGTCTTAAGGATGTTCTGAGAATTGAAGGCGTACGGCCAATGAATGGGTCGTAACGACTATGGGAGTGGTAAGTATAAGTATTTAACCATGGGATGTGACGATCACAGGGTTAGGGGTAGTATTTTTTAAGGTACATGGCGTTCCAAGGACTAGGGTGTTCATCCCCATCTTGGTTTGCTAGTTTATAGGCATTTCCAAGGTATGCAGCTGTTATGACATATGGGCCTTCCCAATTCGGTTTCAGTTTTCCTTTCGGGTGGGTGTGCTTGGAAGGCATAATTTTTTTCAAGACTAGTTCTCTAATATTAAAGGTTCGTTCGAGGGCTTTCTTTCCCTAAGCTCTAGCCACTCTCCGTTGATATACCTGTGCATGATCAGCTGCCCTTAGATGTATTTCATCAAGTTGCTCTAGCTGGGTGAGTAGGGAAATTCTCCTCTCGTCTAAGGATAGCTCATCATCGACTTGAATGTGTAAGGGTGGTACTTGTATCTTATACGCTTCTGGTAGTCATTCAGGCCAATCGGCTCCATTGCTCATTTCTACTGTGTGTTTCATAATTCGAATCAGCGTTTTGTTCGTAGCTTCTGCCTGTCTATTGCGTTGAGGGTAGAACGGTGCTGAGTGGCATAGATCGATGCCATACTTCTTGCATAACTTCTTCTCCGCGATGAGCTGTGGTCCATTGTCAATGACAAACATCCTGGGTACTCCAAATTTGGTGATGATATTCTGAATAATAAACCTCACGAGTACTGAAGCGATGATTCTGACATAGGATTCAGCTTCTGTCCATTTGGTGTAGTATTCGATTGTTGTAAGGATAAATGCGTGCTTGTGAGTGTTCCCAACTGTATCGGTGAAGGGTCCAATGACATCGAAGGCCGAATTGAGAATGGCCATGGCGAGGTCATAGTGTTCAATGCTACTAATGGAGCTTT
Source organism: Chloranthus sessilifolius (assembly GCA_021018995.1). Classification (NCBI taxonomy): domain Eukaryota; kingdom Viridiplantae; phylum Streptophyta; class Magnoliopsida; order Chloranthales; family Chloranthaceae; genus Chloranthus; species Chloranthus sessilifolius. Next base: position 23,312,346 of record CM037588.1, read on the forward strand.
GATAAGTGACGCGTGTTCTTGGCATTGCTTGCATGATTGGACATAGAGGTGACAATCTCTAATCATCGTCGGCCAAAAGTAATCTTATCGTGTAACTTGATCGGCGAGTCTCTGTCTACTGGAGTGGGCGCCGCAGGCACTAGCGTGTGCTTCTTGGATGATGTATTATCCTTTGGCGATCGTGACGCATCGTAGTAGTACTCCTTTGGTGAAGGCTTCTTTATATAATATTTCGTCGAGTATGCAGAATTGGGCGCATCGGTTCCTTATAGTCTTCCGTTTGATCTTCGTGGCATATGGGGGGACGTATTGATATTTCAAGAAGTTTCAGATGTCAAAATACTATGATTGTCCATCGTCAGTCGGTGATTTTTCAAATCTGAATATAGTGACTTCGGTTTCTGCCTTGACTTGCTTTCCCAGGGTGATTGCTTCTTTCAATCCTGTACTTGTGGGGAGGACAGGTAATTCTCTCTTGACGGTTCATGCTATCTCATGAGCGGGTACTGTCAGGTTTTCAATAAAGAAGGAAAGAAGGTCTTGGTATTTTGTCCGACAGGTATTTGGATGACCGAGGCTAACGTGGCTAAGGAATCTGCAAGCTCATTTTCTAATCTAGGGATGTGCATGAAAGAGATTCTTTCGAATTTCTTTACTAAAATTGAGCGGTTTCTAGATATGCCATTAGTCTCCTTTCCTTAGTTTTCTATTCTCTTATGACTTGTAAGATTACTAGTTTAGAATCACCGATGGTTTTTAATTGTTTAACTCCTAATTGTAGTGTTGTTCGGAGTCCAGCTATAAAGGCTTCGTATTCTGCGACATTGTTAGTGACTGAGAAATCTAGCTGAAAAGCTTTAGGTATGACAACTCTTTCCAGGCTTAGGAGGACTATCCCGATACCTTTTTCTTTATGATTTAGAGCGTCGTCGAAATAAAGGGTCCATGGGCTCTTCGTTATGAATTGTGAATAGGTCTTCGTCAGGAAAATCTGTGTGTATGGGTTCATCGTTTGGGAGTGGGAGGTCCGCGAGATAATCAGCGATGGCTTGTCCTTTGATCGATTTCTACGTGACATAAGTGATGTCGAATTCTTGCAATAGCATGTGCCAGCGAGCGATCTTTCTTGATGTTGCGGGCTTTTCGAATATATACTTCAGAGGGTCCATTCGGGCTAATACTAGTATTTTATGTGCTCCAAAGTAGTGTCGTAATTTGGTTGAGGCCCACACCAATGTGAGGCAAGTCTTCTCTATCGGAGTATATTTTCGTTCATGCTCGACCATCGTCCTACTGAGGTAGTAGATAGCCTTCTCTCTCTTGCCGTCTTCTTTGCATTGTCCCAAAATTACTCCCATTGCTTTGTCGTTCACTGAGAAGTATAAAATTAGGGGTTTTCTAGGGACAGGTGGCGATGGTATAGATGAGTTAAGGAGGTATTTCTTGATATTGTCGAAGGCTTGCTGACACTGGTCGACCCATTTGTATTCAGCTCCTCTGTTTAGTAACCTATAGAAAGGATCGCATCTGTCTGAATGCTGGGAGATAAATCTCCTGATGAATTACAATCTTCCTATCAGGCCTCGTAATTCTTTGATATTACTGCGAGGTGGCATCTCGAGGATGGCTCTGACTTTTGCAGGGTCAACTTCGATCCCTCGCTTGCTAACTATAAAACCAAGTAATTTTCCTGAGGTGACTCCGAAAATATATTTCTTTGGATTCATTTTTAGCTGATACTTCTTAGCTCTTTATAACACTAGTCGGAGCGCTTCAACATGTCCTATTCGCATTTGGGACTTCACTAATATGTCATCGATATAGACTTCTACACACTTATGCATCATGTCATGAAAGATAGCCATTATGGCGCATTGATACATGGCTCCTGCATTCTTGAGCCCAAAAGGCATAACGACGTAACAGTATTTCCCCTATGGTGTGGTGAAGAAAGCCTTCTCTTGGTCGGACTCTGCTAATTTGATCTGATTATATCCAGAGAATCCGTCCATAAAGGATAGAATCTCATGTCTCGCGGTGTTGTCGACTAGAGTGTCAATGTGTGAAAGTGGGAAGTCATCTTTTCGGCACGCCTGGTTGAGGTTTCAAAAGTCGATGCAAACTCATACTCTGCTATCCTTCTTGGCGACAGGTACTATATTGGTAACCCACTTAGGGTAAAGAATGACTTGGATAAATTTGGCTTTGTGTAACTTGTCGACTTCTTCTTTGACTTGGAGGGCAATTTGTGGGTGCATCCTACGGAGTTTTTACTTAACAGGCTTTACATCGGGTTCTAAGATAAGACAATGTTTTACTAAACTCGGGTCTAAACTGACCATGTCCTCATAGGACCATGCAAAAGAGTCGAGGTGTTCTTGCAGGACTTGTGCAATTTGCTAGCGTTCCTTGGAATTGAGCGTTGCACTAATCAATAGCTTCTTAGGTTTCTCTTAAGTGCCAATGTTAAGTTCTTCGGTGGGTTCTGCGGCAGCTTGGGTTTGCTCATCGAAAAGCTTGATAACTCGTTGAAAGTCCAATGCCTCCTCAGCAACTGGTGCTCTTTCTTTGTCCTTGGTACGTTTGTATACTGCGAAGTTACTACATTGGGGATTTGAATTTACGAAAGGTAACCCTTCATCGACACAATTTATAACCGAGAGCTCTTCGGTAAGGTAAAGGTCAAAGTTATTGATTCTTCTCTCGAAGTCATAAAGTATCTCGTCTGGTATGATCACTGGCTTATTGTCTAGTCGGGACGCTTTACGTCCTTGTGTGAGGAATAGGATAGAAACCTTAGGAGAAGAGTCTCCTTGTTGGCCACAAATCTGGTTAGGGATGAAGGGTGTTCCATTCCTTTTCTGAGGTTTTCTGATTTTTTTGAATTTTGTATTTCTAAATTTTTAGGGTTTTCTTTTTTTTATTATTTTCGATAATAAATATGGTACAAGGTCAGTCGCCTCAAAGGGGCATCGGGGGAATTGCTTCCTCTAGCTGAGGGAGCGAGACGGCTGCTGGAGCCGTTCGGACAATCCTTTGAGAAATATAGACTTGTTGTAAATTTGGCATTTTTTTTTTGGAATCCTCAGCTAATGAGACCTTTTGAATGAGTGACGCGGGTGATAGTGGCACCAATGTTCGGACTTCCTCTATCACGTTAATGGCCTCTTCATCGAAGAAACTCTGAAGATCGTAATTTATTAAGCTATCCGCTTCTGAGTCATAATAGGGTGGTTCTTCCCACCGAGGGGGATCTCTCAAAGGATCCTCAGGGGTAGCAAGTTCTTTTCCTTGATCTTCATAATATGTTGGGATGAGCGCGCATGCTCGGCAGCAAGGTTGATAATGATGAAGAATGCAAGGAGATTCCTAAGGGCATTCTCATCCCTCTAGATTAGAATCAAAGATAGTATCGAACTCATCTTCTTGATCTGATAACGCTTGAAGTCCTAAATTAGCTCGCTCGGCTAACTCAAGTGCAGGGAGATCTATCTAGTAGTCTTCATCATCACTCAGGGGAGGTTACCATTCCTCTTCGAGAAATTTCTAAAATATTTGAAGCTGCGGAGAATCCGAGGATGTAGAAGTGTCTAGTTCGAGTTCCTCTTCAAACTCTATAAAAGCGGGTTGAGTGTTTCTTTCGGGATCAAATAGATAGCCATCAGAATTTTCTGCTCCTTGTGCCAGTAGCTAAGCCGGTAGGTCATTGCTGGTGTCTGTCGTCGCGGGGTTGGAATGGTTTGATTCCTCTATCGCAGACCGTCGAGCCCACTCGGTGAAGCATTCTAATATACTAGTGCATGCCCTATAGCAGGGCTGGTAAGGGTGAACTATACAAGGGAAATCCCGCGGGCATTCCCACCCTCCAAGGCTAAGGCCGAGGCGGATGCTATACGGGTTAAGATTCTCTTGCGGGGTGTCATCCTCTTCCCACATTGAGTGCAATTGCTCTTCGTCATCTTGTAGGGCAGCTATATGAAAGTCTTTGTCATCGGTAGATCCCCAATCTTCTAATTATGGTTTGGTTTCTGGCGGTTCTTCCCTCCTCTCATCTGTAGATTCCTTATCGTCAAACAATGGCTTGACCCCTTCGAGCAGTCTATCGATATCATCGTTGAGACTCACCAAATCGTTGAATGCTTTGACCATTTTTTTAATTTCTATTTCTTGGGACGTGGTGAAGGATACTTTCAAACGCACGTCAGCTTTCCCAGTGGTCCCATAGACGAAGTGGTCATATAGAGACCATTTTGTTGCGGTAGGGAATAAGTCGACTTGCGGGCCGTCCGATTGATAACCTAACCCTATGTGTTTGCATATTTTCGTTGGGACGACAGGTCGTATACGACCTTACTTATTCTTATCGAGTCCGGTGTGGGGGACATATCCAAGTTGGTGCATGAGATCCCACCCTTTCGTCGTGATGGAGTTGATGTCATAAAGTTTGGCGAGGTCTGGACCGGCCTCTCTCCTCACTAATTTTTGTTGACGCATTAGGAAAGAACTAGGATGGGCAGGGGGACAGACTTCCACAACGGTTGCCTCTCTAGGGATTTAGGTCTTTTGAATGTGGCCTGTGTTTAATACCAAATCATGGGTCGTCGGGATGCTTACCGCATAATCAGTGTCTATCTCTTGAAGGGGTGCATCAGGGTGTATACGGACGATGGAGTCCTCGTATGGGAATTTGACGCATTGATGGCATGTGGATGCGACGGCCTTCATAGACTCTAGCCATTTTCTTCCTAAGATAAGATTATACGTACTAGCCGAATCGGAAACATGAAAGGTAATGTCTTTCGTTACGGGTCTAAGGCGAACCTGTAGCTTAATAGTTCCTTTCACGAAACGACGCGAGCCGTCGTAAGCTATGAGTGACAGGGCGGAGGGCCTAACGTCTTATTCTATGTATTCAAGAGTCTTTAACGTAGTGAGAGGGCAGATGTTAAGTCCTGCTCTCATGTCAACTACCGTGTGTGGTACGGAGAATCCTCTAATTATGACTGTAAGATATATGGGGGCCGCACTTCCGCGGAGGGACTCTTTAGGCATATTTACGTCTGTGAAAGTAAATGATGGAGGTTGTGCCATGACCAAAGTGATTTGATGAAGTTCGTCTAGGGTCGTGTCCTCGTCCACATGCGTGTCTTTGAGTGTCCTTATCAACAATCGGTGATGATCAAGCGATTTATTAATGAGTTCTAGTATGGATATCTGGGTCGAGATCTTGTGGAGGTGTCGCAGAAGATCATATTCTTGTCCTGGTTGGAGTGTCACTTCTTTGCCTAGATGGTGAACCTTGGGTGCAGGTGGTTGGAGTCGTTGTGGTGCAGAGATTGGTGGAGGGATGATATGAGGAAGGGGAGGCAAGTTGACCTCTCTTTCTCTCACATTCCCCTCTGGTGGTTGTGCACTTGTGAAATCTTTACTTCGAGGGAAAGGAAGAGGTGGGTAATTAGTTCCTGACTTGAGAATCAGGCAAGTCGGTTGTTGGTAAAACCCGACATGACTCGACATTGATGTGTTTGTGAAGCAAGTGAAATTGGGGGTCAGAGTGTGTGCTTACACGACACTGTTCCAAGGTGGGAGATACTATGTGTAATCTTCCTCTTCTGTGAAAGCAGTGACCAGTGTCTCGCACAGGTTGGGGTGTTTTTCTGGCTCACTTTCTTCCGGATTCAGCGCATGCTCGGTGGTTGTTTCGTTGTCTTGGCTTGAAGTCTTATGGGTGACATTTTCTACGCATGCAGCGATTTGGGTTGTAGTTTAGAGAACGTGCTCTCTGCACTCAGATTCAAAATCGGATGACGAGAGTGGTAGGGATGTTGGTTCAGGATTTGGAGGGGTTGAAGGTTCTGGTGGGTGACGATGGAGGAATGGTCTCCTGGCCATAAAGGAATAGACTCGTATCTGAGTGAACTTTAGATATGGAGGCGGGCTCGACGAGGCGATGCGAGTGATCAAGGTCGAGGGATGTAGGGGTGAAGAAGTTCTTGTCAGTGTGGCGGAAGTGCCTGAGGGTTGAATGTGAGTTATTAAGGTAGAAGGTCGGAAGGAACGTTGACTAGGGAGATCCACGATAGTGACCTGGGCCGGTGCTGCTTGGTTATGGTTGGGCATAGGGTTGTTTATGATCCCTAAATTCTGTTGGGGTTGGTTATTATTAGGATTGGGATTTCTAAGCGCTTCCCAATCAATTTGATTCCTGTCATTCATATCATAGATCACGTCCCTGAGGACCCAACAGTCTTCTAAATCGTGTCCCGCACATCGATGGAAGGCACAGTATTTACCATAGTCTAGATTTGCAAGCCATGGGCGAGGTTTTTCCTGTGGTAGTCAGAGGAGATTCTGAGAATTAAGAGGATGGAAAATATTGGGAATCGTATCCAGTAAAGGGGGATAGTGTTCTCGCTTTGGTTGGTACGGGCCTCTGGCTGGATTGAATTTCTACGGTGGGGTTACGTTATTATAATTCGGCACGTGGCCTGGTCAGTTCTGTGTCATGTTCTGGTTCTGATAGGTGTTAGGGTATTGCTTTGTATTTTGATATTGGCCTTGACTTTGATTGTGGCCTTGGTTTTTTGTTTCCGTAACTCTGCTAACTAGCACCTTGATTTTGGTTGGTATACTGTTGTTGATTTTGGTTCTATCCAAAATTTTGTGGCTGAAAGTTTCCGTTATTAGAGTTCTGCCCTTAGTTGGCAACGGTGTTAACTTGCTCAGTTCCTAAGGCTTTCTTATTATTTTTTTATTTTGATTTATTGGAAGAGCCTATTTTTATGTGACTATGGATAACGCGTGATCTCCGCCTTTTATGTGCCGCGCCAATCGGGATGCCTAAGAGTGAAGTGCAACGAAGTTGGGGCAATCACTTATGATGAGTGCCCTCTTTAACGGTTCTCTAGTGTTGTCGATAATAATATCAACCGAGTCCTTCTCTTTCATTGAAGTGCGGGTTCTAGCAGCAAGTTTTCTCCATCTGACGACGAAGTCAGTGAATTCTTCATTAGGTCCTTTCTTGGCTGCCATTAGATCGTTGAGACTAGCAGTCTCTTGGATCAAGTGTTTACATTGGTGTAGGAATTGACCGACTAACTGGTTGAAGGTTTCTATCTTATAAAGCGGGAGCCCCACAAACCAATCTAAAGCTTCTCCTCCTAACGAATGTTGGAAGTAGTGAATGAGAAGTCCTTGATTGTCACGTATGGGTCAGCAATCATTACAAAAGACAGCCAAGTGATGGTTCAAATTTCTAGTACCGTTATATTTAGTAAACTTTGAGGTCTTAAATCCTATCGGTAAATTAAACTCGATGTCTCGGCAAAATTTGTCAAATCCGAATGAGTGTCCGGGACGCTCTCTCTTGGCCATGTACTCATCGAGCATTTTAGGGAGATCTTCGATTTTAATAGTGTGGTCTTTTGGAGCAACTCATGAGTAGACCCTGTCCAGAGGGTCATCATTGAATAATGTGTGCGCAGGTTGTCTCAGTAAGGTGGCGCGGGCTGACACCATGCTCGAGGTGGGCGGTGGCCTCTCTTGTCGCTCTTGTTCTTCTGAAAATTGTCGTGACCTATTAGTTTCGTATGCGGTGGCCAACCCTCGAAGCAATTCTTCAGAGTCGTCATCTCCTCTTTGTATTCTTTGGATACTGAGTTCTACGATTTGTTGAGCGGTAAGGTTTTGTCCAATGCCACCATCTCACCCATCATGATTGTTCCAGGTGTATGAAGTAGAGAAGGAATTCTCTTGCTCACCAACCATATTAATCTCAGGTTGTCGTGGGCTAGAATTATGAAACGAATTTTCTCCGTACAAGGGGTTGTCATGATATCCCTACAGTGGTGGCTCTCTTAAACTTACTCTTCATATACCAGACATCTCGAGTCTTTGGCGAAGTCTCATGTATTTAAAAGATAATCTAAATGACACGATGTAGAGAAAAAAAATAGGAAAATAAAATAAAAACTAACTATCTAAAAAAAAAGTTTGCAAAAAAGTCCCATCGTGATCGCCAGTCTATTGGTGCGCGCTTTTTCTGGGTTCCTCTCGGTTCCCGTTGAATCAGTGGCTTCCAATTCTGTCCTGATGGACTCTAGCAATGTGGCGTTTGGAATGTTAAAAATAAAGGGATATTCTAATTTATTGTGATTGCCAGCTACAAATTTTTATCGACGCTGCAACACGTCAATGATCACGCTTAAGAGCGAGTGTGGGTTGCTTCTATACTGAATCGTCCACCTGTGAATGTCAGCAGCGTTCTGTTTTCTTGGGTTAAATAGTTTAATTTCCTTTTTATTCCCCTTTATAGTTATAATTCTGGTCAGTTTAGAATTTTCTGATTCTGTTATGAATTTAGTTGTATAGATTTATTCCAATCTGGTTAGGAGTCCAGTTAATGTTGATTTCCTAATTCTATTAGAAGCAATTAGTTTCCCAATACTACTAGAAGTCTAATTAGTTTCAGTCTCCTATTGGTACAAGGAGTGCATATATAATAGTTCTGGTGAGACTTTAATTTGTTCAGGCATATCAGGTGTACTAGAATTCTGATTGAATAAGGTATAATAATTCTATTGAAATTCTAACTAAAGCAATTATAACAGTCCTACTACAATTATAACTGAAATAAAAGACTAAGTTTACCGAAACTCTAATTTAAAGCAAACGAATTAATTTTTTATAATTAAAACAAATAAACTGATTTTTATTAAGAATCTAATTGAAATAAGTAAACTGATTTTATTGAAATTCTAATTAAAGTAACAAATTAATTATACTAAAAATCTAATTAAAGCAATGAAATTAATCATACCAAATTCTAATTAAAGCAAGAAATTAATCAATTAAATTCTGATTTAAAGAGATTAATCAGTCATGCTAAAATCTAATACACTTAATTAATTAAATATGCTGAAATAAGGTAAACCTACTAGTTAATTATACTAAAGGGATAAAACTAAAGCAATTAATTAATTCTAAAATTCCTAAAAAAAGAGGGTTTGGGCCTGCTATGCTAAGGAGGATTGGCCTCGTTCTCGAGTACCCTCCATAAGCTCCCTTGGGCAAATCGGGTGGCAAGATTAAAGATAAATTGATTTTTGGACCGTAAAATAGTATTTTGGGCTTTTCAAAGTTGATTTCAGAATAATAATTGTGAATTAAATTGTAAAGTAAAATTATAAAACTAGAATTAATATTTGAGATTTTTGAAAGCATTAAAAATAGGGAATTAAATCTATAATTTAAATTTTGCGGACTAAATTCGGGTCCAAAATCAGGAAATCAGGCCATATGATTAAGGACTGGTTCTGAATCAAAGGATTAGAACCAGAAATTAATGATAGGACTGTAGATCGAGATTTTATAACTGAATTAGAGTCTAGAATTTATATATCAAACCGATAGATTAAGGATTGGTTCTAAAAACTGAGAACTAGAACTAGATATATAGAATTTTGGTCCGAAAAGGTTGCTACGGTCTGAAAATAAAAATTAATAGAATTCCTAGATCTAGAGATTAGAAGCTATGGTTTGCAAATTAAAAGATTAAATCCTTACCTAGGGTCAGGGCTGCGGAGAGAAATCTCGAAGATTCAAAGCTTGAATATCAAAAACATGACTAGGTTGCTCTATGGGCTTGTCCTCGGAGTTCTTTGGTTTCGGAATCCCAAAAAAATCTGTTCTCTCTCAAAAAATTACCAACCTCTAGGCGAATTAAGAAAAAAATCTTTGAAGGTTTTTCTTCAATTACGCGCCATTTTTCAGGCGTTTAACTGAATTACGCGTTAGTTTCCTGGCGCTTAATTGCTTTGAGTCGGTCACCGACTCAGTGAGCGACCGGCTGACTTGCTCAGCGAGTTTCCCAGTCCTAACAAAATTAGGGCTAATTACGCGCGTGATGGGAGGTGTGCAATCTGATTAAGTGGTTCTTCAGAAGCTCTTAATCAAGGAAACTCAAGGGTTAAGGGTAGTGAGACTAGGTCGGGCGTAGGCCAATTGCGCGCTGGTTTTGTGGCGCTCAATTCGATCGCGCATCTGATTTCAGGCACGTGATCGAGTCTCGGATAGGTCTGAGAAGGGAAGTTTGATCTAAAAGGGGGACTGATTGTGCGTTTATGGAGTGGCGTGCAATCGAATTATGCGCGGGGTTTCGGGCTCTTAATTCGAGGTTGTCCGCATCTGGTCTCTAGAATGAAATGCAAGACTATTGTTTCAGTCAGCATTTCGACTATATATTATTGTTTCAGTATGTAGTCTCCCAATGTCGAGATCTAAGCCACAGAGCTATTGTTTCAGCCTGTGTTCAACCATGTATTATTATTTCAGTGCATGGTTCCCATATCAGGGTTTAAAGGTCAAAGGTTGACCAAATAAAAAATACATTCTGAGTAGGCAAAATGGGGGTGTCTACAGATGGTTCCCTATTGTTCAGAGGCCAAGTTTGTGTACCAGCCGATGTTGCATTACGACAGGAGATATTAGAAGAGCCTCATAAATCTGCTTACGCCATCCATCCGAGCGGTACCAAAATGTACCTCGACATAAAGAAAAATGTTTGGTGGAAGGGAATGAAAGAGATGTGGCGGAGTACACAGCCAAGGGTTTGGTCTGCCAACAAGTTAAAGTAGACCATAGACACCCTGTTGGCTTGTTGCAGCCCCTACTTGTACCTGAATGGAAATAGGAAAATATTTCTACTGATTTCATACTCGGGCTGCCAAGGACACAAAAAGGTTACAACGCAATATGGGTGATTGTGGACCGCTTAACCAAGTCAGCACACTTCCTTCCATATAGCACCCACTACACTGCGAACAAACTTGTTGAATCATATTTATAGGAGATTGTAAGGCTGCATGGCATACCTTCAAGCATCATTTCAGATCGCGACCCCCTATATACATCCCACTTTTGGCAGCGTTTCCAAGAGGGAATGGGTTCCAAACTAGAATTCAGCTCAGCCTTTCATGCGCAAACTGATGGACAAACCGAAAGGGTGAATCAAGTGATAGAAGATATGCTCAGGGCCTGTATGTTAGATTTCCAAGGGGCATGGGATAAGCATCAACCGTTAGTTGAATTTGCCTATAACAATAGTCATCAGGCAAGTATCAGCATGGCTCCTTTCGAAGCGCTTTATGGTCGCCGATGTAAATCTCCACTCAATTGGGAAGAGGTTGGAGAGCATGTTTTATTGGGCTCAAAACTTATTGAGAGCACCAATGAAACGGTTCAACTCATACGTAACCGCTTGAAAGTTGCCCAAAGCCGTCAAAAGAGTTATGCTATCTGAAGAGAACAAATGTAGAATTTCAGGTGATTTTATGCTTAAGACTATTTTATGCTTCAACCTAAACAGCACAGAGCTAATAGTGAATTTCTTTTCAGGTGGGAGACCACATTTTTATAAAAATCTCGCCAACCAAGGGCATGATATGATTTGGTAAACGAGGAAAGCTCAGCCCACAGTACATTGGCCCTTTTGAGATTTTAGGCCGTGTTGGCGAGGTAGCTTATAACATCGCTCTGCCACCGCAGCTATCAAGCATTCACAGTGTCTTCCATGTGTCGATGCTAAGAAAGTACGTCAGAGACACAACATATGTGTTAGACTATCAGCCTATCGAAGTGCAAGAATACTTGATGTTGATAGAGGAACTAGTGAAGGTGTTGGATCGCAAAGAGCAAATTTGAAGAACCAAGATTATTCCGCTTGCTCTAGTTCAATTGCGCAACCATTCCGCCGCGAAAGCGACATGGGAATAAGAAGCGGAGATTCATGATCAATATCCGAACCTGTTTGTATAAACTTTTTAAGTTAAAAAAAAAAACTAGTGTAATCCATTGAAACAAGTTTTGACGGTATGGGAACTTGAATGAATGACAATTTTTACCATTTTAGTCTGCGATGACGAAGGTTAGTTTATAAATACTGACAAAGGTACTCTGGACACTAATGCCAAGTGCATAACATTTTGAAGCACCAACTTAAAGCTATCACACACAATCTGGCCCGCTCGAGTGTGCATTTAACACTCAAGCGTCCACTTAAAATACGCTCAAGCATACTTTTAAACCACTCGAGTAGACATCGGATCTATAAATAGGGAGGAGAACCCCTCAATTCATTCCCGTGACATTCCAAAACACTCTCAAGCTCGTTCTCTCCCTTCCTCCGCAAGAAGAAGCTCAAATCCTCTCCAAGGAACACCATTTCGACATGCTCGTGAAAGATTTCTCCGCATTTCGGCCCTTGATCTCGTGCACACTTTTCGTTTAAGCGGTAAAACCCTAGAAACCCCTCTTTCTTTTCAAATTTCTTGGAATTTTCTTGCTTCCTTGAATCTATGGCTTCAAAGAAGATAACGGTCTGAAAACCTTCTAAATCATCGACCCCAAGCCACATGCTTCAAAGAAATTGAAGAATGTTCCAAAACCGACCTTAGAGCAGCCAGCCGCATGGTGGGCTAACAAAATCTTTGAACCTGAGAGGTCTTTTAGCCAAGACCTCTTTACTGACCAAGACACTACTGATCAGTCATATAATTTACCACTTTATCACCCTTAACTTAGTGATGCTAGGCTTTAGTTTGCTACTAACAAGTTGATGATGTGCAGATATTATATATAACCAGTAAAAGTGTGACAGCCTGAATTTCGGCATCCCGAAACCTGTGCCATCAGCATGACCCTCGAGGCCATGCCCCATAAGCCTGCACGAAACATTGGTATACCCAAGAAACAATAAAGCAAAATAAAAGCATAAGAATTGATAACGAACTAAATCTCCAGTTCTATAAAGTAAATTCAAAATACATAGCCTAAATGATGGTTCTGATCTTATGCCACTGTATGAGCAAAAGAACCCACCCGAACCATCAGTGAAGACATAACAGTCACTCGAGATGGTTCGCCAAAAGAATATCTCAGTACATATTACATTTTTTTAGTAAAAAAGGGCTTGACATACCAAGCCGTACAGTACTCTCTCAAAACTCAATCAAAGTACGCAGGGGTCCCCTAGAAGAAGTCCTCAAGAGGGGGCTCTGAATCCTCCCCAGGCACATAATCTGAATCCTCCGGATCTACACCTCCCGAAGTAGTAGCAGCCGCAAGCACCGAACCTGCGACGTATAGTCTAAAGGGTGAGCTACATCATAGCTCAATAGGGAAACAACTGAATGAACATATAAATTAACCTCTCACATATATTCCATGACATTTAGAAGAATGATTTATCAATGAAATAGTTGGAAATAAGTTAAATAACTGAAAAGATGAACTGAACTGTTACTTTACATGATTTACTTGTTCTCAACTTGCTCATAAAAGACAATGATTGGCCTAAAAACTTAAATCGTAACTTAAATAATCGTTGATTTACTATCGTCGTCTAATCAGACTATTTTTATTTCCTTTTTCATTTATTTAATACTAGCGAGGTCCCTTCCTCATAGGCGATGGGGTACAAATCTCACATACATCTCTGGGATGTCCAGCAGTGTCTGATTGGTCATTGGTATCGGTCCGGATATTCTCAGTGGTATCTCCACGGATTCTCCAAACCTTAAATCAAAAGTGCACTACATATAGTTATTCACCATGTGATTGTTATATCTGATTTAATTAGAATCTTAATACAATTGATATGCCCGAACTAATTAAAATTTCACCAGAACTATTACATAAGAACTCCTTGTACCAATAGGAGACTGAAACTAATTGGACTTTTAGTAGTATTAGGAGACTGATATTGATTAAACTTCTAATAGAATTAGGAAATCAACATTAACTGCACTCCTAATCAGATTGGAATAAATCTATATAATCAAATTCATAACAGAACCAGGGACGCCTAAATTGACCGGAATTATAACCATAAAGGGAAATAAAAAGAAAATTAAACTATCTAACCCAAGGAAAAGAATGCTGCTGGCGTTCGCAAGCGGACAATTCAGTATAAAAGCCATACCCGCTCTTAAGCGTGATCATTGACGTGTTGCAGCGTCGATAAATATCTACAGCTGGCGATTGAAATAAATTAGAATATCCCTTTATTTTTAACATTCCAAACGCCGCATCACTAGAGTCCACTAGGATAGAATTGAAAACCACTGATTCAATGGCAACCGAGAGGAACCCAGAAAAGCGCGCACCAACAAACTGGCGATCGCGATGGGACACTTTTGTAAACTTTTTTTTATAGATATTTAGTTAGTTTTTATTTTTATTTTCCGATTTCTTTTCTCTACATCGTGTCATTTAGATTCCCTTTTAAATATATGAGTCTTCGCCAAAGACTCGAGATGTCTGATATACGAAGAGTAAGTTTAGGAGACCCACCACTGTGGGGTATCATGACAACCCCATGTACGGAGAAGAACCATTTCATAATTCTAGCCCACGACAACCTGAAATTAATATAGGTGGTGAGCAAGAGAACCCCTTCTCTACCCCATACACCAGGAAAATCATGATGGGAGAGATGGTGGCATCGAATAAAACCTTACCGCCCAACAAATCGTAGAACTCAGTATCCAAAGGATACAAAGAGGAGATAATGACTCTGAAGAACTGCTTCGAGGGTTGGCCGCCGTATATGAAACCATTAAGTAACGACAATTTTCAGAAGAATAAGAGCGACAAGAGAGGTCACCGCCCACCTTGAGCACGGTGTCAGCCCGTGCCACCTCACTGAGACTACCTACTCACACATTATTCAACGATGACCCTCTAGACAAGGTTTACTCACAAGTTGCTCCCAAAGGCCGCACCATTAAAATCGAAGATCTCCCTAAAATGCTCGATGAGTATATGGCCAAGAGAGAGAGTCCCGATCATTCATTCGGATTCGACAAATTTTGTCGAGACATCAAGTTTAATTTACCGATAGGATTTAAGCCACCAAAGTTCACTAAATATAATGGCACCGAAAATTCAAATCATCACTTGGCTCTCTTTTGTAATGATTGCCGACCCATACATGATAATCAAGGACTTCTCATTCACTATTTCCAACGTTCGTTAGAAGGAGAAGCTTTAGATTGGTTTGCGGGACTCCCACTTTATAAGATAAAAACCTTCGACCAATTAGTCGGTCAATTCCTAGACCAATACAAATACTTGATCCAAGAGACAGTTAGTCTCAGTGATTTAATGGTGGCCAAGCAAGGACCTGATGAAGAATTTATAGACTTCATTGCCAGATGGAGAAAACTCGCTGCAAGGACCGGCAATTCAATGAAAGAGAAGGACTTGGTTGATATTATTATCGACAACACTAGGGAGCCGTTAAAGAGCGTACTCGTCATAAGTGACTGCCCCGACTTCACTGCACTCCACTCTAGGGCATCCTGACTAGTGCGGCACATTAAAGGTGGAGATCTCACGTTATCCATAGTCACATCAAAAATAGGCTCTTCCAACGAATCAAAATCAAAAAATAATAAGAAAGCTTTAGAAACTAAGCAGTTAACACCGTTATCAACCAAGGGCAAAACTCTAATAACGGAAACTTTCAGCCGCAAAATTTCAGACATCACCAAAATCAATAACGGTATTCCAAACAAAATCAAGGTGCTAGTCAGTATAGATACGCGAATCAAAATCAAGGCGAGAATTAAAATCAAGGCCAATACCAAAATAGGAACCAGTACTCTAATACCTATCAGAATCAAAACACAACACGAAATCAACCGGCTCACGCGCCAAATTATAATAACGTACCCCCACCATAGAACTTCAACCCAGCCAGAGGCCCTTACCAGTCTAGGCGGCAACACTATCCCCCTTTACCGGATACAATTCCCAATATTTCTCGTCTTCTTAATACTCAGAATCTCCTCCGATTCTCACAGGAAAAACCTCTCCCATGGCCTGCAAATCTAGACTATAGTAAACACTGTGCCTTCCATCGATATGCAGGACATGATTTAGAAGACTATTGGGTCCTTAGGGATGTGATCTATGATATGAATGACCAAAATCAAATTGATTGAGAAGCGCTTAGAAATCCCAACCCTAATAATAACCCTATGGCCAACCACAACCAAGCAACACCGGCCCAGGTCACTATCGTGGATCACCCTGGTCAATGTTCCTTCCAACCTTCTAACTTAATCGCTCGCATTCAACCCTCTACCGCTTCCGCCACACCAATAAAAACTTTTTCACCCCTACATCCCTCGGCCCTGATCACTCGCATCACCCCACCGAGCCCGCCTCCATATCTAAAGTTTACTCAGATACGAGTCCATTCCTTTAGGGCCAGGAGACCATTCCTCCATCGCCACCAGTCAGAACCTTCAACCCCTCCAAATCCTGAACCAATGCCATTATCGCTCCCTTTGTTCGATTCTGAACCTGAGTATAGAGATCACGTTTACCAGACTGCAACCCAAGTTGCTGCATCGGTAGAAAGTGTCACCCGTTAGACTCCAAGCCAAGACAACGAAACAACCACCGAGCATTCGCTGAATTCAAAAGAAAGTGAGCCAAAAAAATACCCTGACCTGTGCGAGACACTGGTCTTTGCTTTCATAGAAGAGGAGGATTACACATAGTAACTCCCACCTTAGAACAGTGTCGTGCAAGCACATGCTCCGACCCCTAATTTCACTCTCTTCACAAACACATTAATGTCGACTCGTGTCGGATCTAGCCAGCAATCGACGTGCCCGATTCTCAAGTCAGGAACTAATTACCCACCTCCTCCTTTCCCTCGGAATAAGGATTTTACGAGCTCACAACCACCAGAAGGGGATGTGAGGGAAAGAGAGGTCAACTTGCCTCCCCCGCCTCATATCATCCATCCACCAATCCCTGCACCTCAACCACTCCAACACCTACACCCAAGGCTCATCGGCTAGGCAAAGAAGTGACACTTGAGCCAGGACAAGAATATGACCTTCGGCGACACCTACAGAAGATCTCGGCCCAGATATCCATACTAGAACTCATCAAGAAATTGCATGATCATCAACGGTAGTTAATAAGGACACTCGAAGACACGCAAGTGGACAAGGGCACGACCTTAGATGAGCTTCATCAAATCACTTTGGTTATGGCGCAACCTCCGGCGCTCACTTTTACAGATGCAGACATGCCTAAAGAGTCACTCCGCAGAAGTGCGGCCCTTATATATCTCACGATCATAATTAGAGGAGTCTCTGTACCCCATGCCTTGATTGATGAGGGAGCGGGACTCACTATTTGCCCTCTCATAATGTTAAAGAATCTCGAATACACAGAGCAAGATGTCAGGCCCTCCACACTACCACTTATAGCCTATGATGGCTCATGTCGTTTCATGAAAGGAACTATTAAATTCCAGGTTAGCCTCGGACCTGTGACGAAAGACATTACTTTCCATGTTTTCAATTCTACTAGTATGCACAATCTTATCTTAGGAAATAAATGGCTAGAGTCTATGAAGGCTGTCACGTCCACATATCATCAATGCGTTAAATTTCCATATGAGGACTCCATCATCTGTACATACACTGATGCACCCTTCCAGGAGATGGATACTGATTACGCGGCTAGCATACCAACCACTCACAATTATGTGTTAAACACAGGTCACATTCAAAAGACCCAAACCTCGAGAGAAGTAACCATTGTGGAAATCTATCCCCCTGACCGTCCTAGTTCTCCCCCAATGCGTCAACAAAACTTAGTGAGGAGAGAGGTCGGTCCAGACCTCGCCAAACTTTATAACATCAATCCCCCCGTGACAAAAGGGTGGGATCTCATGTACCAACTTAGATATGTCCCTCACACCGGACTCGATAAGAATAAATAAGGTCGTATAGGACCCGTCGTCCCAATAAAAATATACAAACACATAGGGTTAGGTTATCAATCGGATGGCCAACAAGCAGACTTATGGCCTATCTCACCAAAATGGTCTCTATACGACCACTTTGTCTACGAGACCACTGAGAAAGTGAATATACCGAGGCAGAAGGAAGTGTCCTTCACCACGTCCCAAGAAATAGGAATTGAACAAATGGCCAAAGCATTTAGCCACTTGACAAGCCTCAACGACGACATTGATGAATCACGCGAAGGAGTCAAACCCTTGTTTGATCTCAAAGAGTCCATAGAACAGAGAAGAGAAGAACATTCAGGAACCAAACCACAATGGAAAGATTGGGAATCTACAGATGACAAAGACTTTAATATAGTTGCCCTACAAGATGATGAAGAACACTGTACTCAACGGGGGGAGAGGATGACACCCCGCGAGATAATCTTAACCCGTATAGCATCCGCCTCGGCCTTGGCCTTGGAGGGTGAGAATGCCCATGGGATTTCCCTTGTATCATTCACCCTTGCCAGCCCCATTGTAGGGCATGCGCCATTATATTAGAATGTTTTGCCAAGTGGACCCGACATCCTACGATGGAGGAATCAAACCATTCCAACCCCTCTACGACAGAAATCGGCAATGACCTACAACTCAGCTACTAACACAAGGAGCAAAGAATCCCGATAGCTATCCATTTGATCCAGAAGGAAACACTCAACCCGCTTTTATAGAGTTTGAAGAGGAACTCGAAATAGACACTTCTACATCCCCAAATTCGTCGTAACTCCAAACATTTTGGAAATCTCCTGAAGAGGAATGGCAACCTCCCCTGAGTGATGATGAAGATTACTGGATAGATCTCCCTGCACTCGAGTTAGCTGAGCGAGCTAATTTAGAACTTCAAGCATTATCAAATCAAGAGGATGAGTTCGATACCGTCTTCGATTCTAATCTAGAGGGATGGGAATGCCCTTGGGAATCCCCCTGCATTCTTCACCATTATCAACCTCACTGTCAAGCATGCGCGCTCATTCCAACATATTATGAAGATCAAGGAAAAGAACTTGCTACCCCTGAGGATCCTTTGGGAGATCTCCCTCAGTGGGAAGAACCACCATATTATGACTCAGAAGCGGATACCTCGATCGACTATGATCTTCAGAGTTTCTTCGATGAAGAGGCCATTAACGTGATAGAGGAAATCTGAATATCAGTGCCACTATTATCCGCGTCACTCATTCAAAAGGTCTCATTTGCTGAGGACTCCAAAAAAAAATGCCAAATTCACAACAATTTCGTATTTCTCGAAGGATCACCCGAACAGCTCCAGCAACCTTCTCGTTCCCTTAACTAGAGGTAGCAACTCTCCTGGTGCCCCTTGAGGCGATCGATCCTGTACCATATTTATTATCAAAAAAATAGAAAAAATGGAAAAACCTAAAAATTCAAAAATACAAAATCCAAAAAAATCAGAAAACCCCGAAAAAAAAGGAACCCTTCATTTCGACTCAAATTTGTGTCCAACAAGGAGACTCTTCTCCTAAGGTTTCTAACCTATTCCCCACACAAGGACATAAAGCATCCCGGCTAAACAATAAGCCAGTGATCATACTAGATGAGATACTTTGTGACTTTGAGAGAATGGTCAATAGCCTTGACCTTTACCTTACCAAAGATCTCTCGATTATAAATTGTGCCGATGAAGGGTTACCTTTCGCAAATTCAGGTTCCCAGTGTAGTAACTTTGCAATATACAAACTTACAGAGGATGAAGAAAGAGCACCAATTGCCCAGGAGGCACTAGACTTCCAACAAGTTATCAAGCATTCCGATGAGCAAACCCAAGCTGCCGCAGAACCCATGGAAGAACTTAACTTTGCCAATGAAGAGAAACATAAGAAGCTATTGATTAGCACAACGCTTAGCTCTAAGGAACGCCAACAAATTACACAAGTCCTGCAAGAACACCTCGACTCTTTTGCATGGTCCCATGAGGACATGCCCGGTTTAGACCCGAGTTTAGTAGAACATCGTTTTGTCTTAGAACCCGATGCAAAGCCTATTAAGCAAAAACTCCGTAGGATGCACCCACAAATTGCCCTCCAAGTCAAAGAAAAAGTCAAAAAATTACACAAAGCCAAATTTATTTGAGTCATTCTTTACCCTAAGTGGGTCGCCAACATAGTACCTATCGCCAAGATGGATGGCAGAGTACGAGTTCGCATCGACTTCCGAAACCTCAACCAGGCATGCCCAAAAGATGATTTTCCACTTCCACACATTAACACTCTAGTCAACAATACCGCGGGACATGAGATGCTATCCTTTATGCCCAACTTCTCTAGATATAATTAGATTAAATTAGCAGAGTCTGACCAAGAGAAGACTTCTTTCACCATACCATGGGAGACTTACTGTTATGTCGTCATGCCTTTTGGACTCCAGAACGCAGGAGCCACGAATCGACATGCTATGATGGCTATCTTTCATGACATGATACATACGTGTGTAGAAGTCTACGTCGATGACATATTGGTGAAATCCCAAACGCGAGTAGGACATGTTGAAGCGTTCCGACTAGGTTTACAGAGAGCTAAAAGATACTAGCTAAAAATGAACCCAAAGAAATGTGTTTTTGGAGTTACCTCTGAAAAATTACTTGGTTTTATAGTTAGCAAGCGAGGGATCGAGGTCGACCCTACAAAAGTCAGTCATTCTCGAGATACTGCCTCCCAGTAACATCAAAGAATTACAAGGCCTGATAGAAAGATTACAATTCATCAGAAGATTTATCTCCCAGCATTCAGATAGATGCGATCCTTTCTACAGACTACTTGAAGGAGGAGCTGAATATAAATGGGATGACCAGTGTCAGCAAGCCTTCGACAACATCAAGAAATATCTTCTTAACCCACTAGTACTATCGCCACCTGTCCCCGAAAAACCCCTAATTCTATACCTCTCAGTGAATGACAAAGCAACGGGAGTAATCCTCGGACAATATGAAGAAGACGATAAGAGAGAGAGGGCTATCTACTATCTTAGTATGACGATGGTCGAGTACGAATGAAAATATACTCCAATGGAGAAGACTTGCCTCACATTGGTATGGGCCTCAACCAAATTACGACAATACTTTGGAGCACATGAAATACTAGTACTAGCCCGAATGGAACCTCTGAAGTATGTATTTAAAAAGCCTGCAACATCAGGAAAGATCGCCCCCTGGCATATGCTATTGCAAGAATTCGACATCACTTATGTCACGGAGAAATCGATCAAAGGGCAAGCAATCGCTAATTATCTCGTGGACCTCCCACTCCCGAATGATGAACCCATACACGCAAGTTTCCCCGATGAAGACCTATTCACGATTCATAATGAAGAGCCTGACAAGACCTCATGGACCCTTTATTTTGACGGCGCTCTAAATCATAAAGGAAAGGGCATCGGGATAGTCCTCCTAAGCCCAGAAGGAGTTATCATATCTAAAGCTTTTCAACTCGATTTCCCTGTCACTAACAATATTGCAGAATATGAAGCTTTTATAGCGGGACTACGAGCAGCGCTACAATTAGGTGTTAAACAGTTAAAAACCATCGGTGATTCCAAACTAGTAATTTCACAAGTCATAGGAGAATGGAAAACTAAGGAAAGGAGACTAATGGCATACCTAGAAACCGCTCAATATTTAGTAAAGAAATTTGAACAAATCTCTTTCACGCACATCCCTAAATTAGAAAATGAGCTCGCAGATTCCTTAGCCACGCTAGCCTCGGTCATCCAAATACCTGTCGGACAAAATACCAAAACCTTCTTCATTGAAAAGCTAACAGTACCCACCCACGAGGTAGCATGGACCTGTTGGTGCGCGCTTTTTCTGGGTTCCTCTCAACTCCCGTTGAATCAGTGACTCCAATTCTGTCCAGGTGGACTCTAGCGATGCGGTGTTTGGAATGACAAAAATAAATAAAAAGGGGGGATTTTTCTAGGAAGGTTCCTAATTTGATTACGATCGCTAACTACAGATATTTAACGACGCTGCAAAACGTCAGTGATCACGCTGTGAAGCGGGTGTGGGTTACTTCTATACTGAATCGTCCACCTACGAACGTCAGTAGTAGTGCTTCTCTTTAGCTTAGTTTAATTCTCCTCTTGTTTTCCTTTGTAATTATAATTTCGATCAGTTTAGATTTCCCAATTCTATTATTATTATGCTCTGATCATGTGGGCTTATTAAGGTGAGTTATTTTAGTGTTCTGATGCTATCAAGAGTCCAGTGAGCATTAAGGTTCTGGTATTACTAAAAGTTCAATCGATTTCAATCTCCTATTGGTACTAGGAGTGCATATGTATCAATTCCAATAATCTTCTAACTAAAATTACGCATGCTAAAATTCTAATTAGTTCGGGTACACCTCTACAGTCCCGACCCTAGGTAAGGAGTTAATTTTAGTTTCCGATCATAGCTTCTAATCTCTAGATCTAGGAATTCTATTTTTTTTTTCAGTCTTAGACCGTAGCACCCTTTTCGGACAAAAATTCTATATATCTGGTTCTAGTTCTCTGTTTCTAGAACCAGTCCTTAATCTATCGGTCCGATATACCGATCTTAGACTTTAATTCAGTTCTAAAATCTCGATCTAAAGTCCTATCATTAATTTATAGTTCTAATCCTTTGATTCAGAACCAGTCCTTAATCATACGGCCTGATTTCTTGATTTCGGACCTGAATTCAGTCCTCAAAATTTAAATTATAGTTTTAATTTCCTATTTTTAATACTTTCAAAATTCCCAAATGTTAATTCTAGTTTTATAATTCTAGTTTACAATCTAATTCATAATTACTATTTTGAAATCAACTCTAAAATGCCCAAAATGCTATTTTACGGTCCAAAAATTAATTTGTCTTTAATCTAGCCACCCGATTTGTCCAAGGGAGCTTACGGAGGGTACTTGGAAATAAGGCCAATCCTCCTTAGAATAGCGAGCCCAAACCCCCTTTTTTTTTAGAAATTTTAGAATTAAATAATTGCTTTAGTTCTATACTTTTAGTATAATTGATTAGTAAGTTTATTTTATTCAGCATGTTTAATTAGTTAAGTGTCTTAAATCTTAGTATGACTGATTCATCTCTTTAAATCTGAAGTTAATTGATCAATTTCATGCTTCGATTATAAATTAATGGAATTAATTTCGTTGCTTCAATTAGATTATTTTAGCATAGTCAATTCATTGCTTTAATTAGAGATTTTTATAAAATCAGGTTATCTATTTTAATCGGATTCGGTAAAAAACTAGTTTATTCATTCTAATTGGATTTCAATAGCATTAATTCCTTTGCTTAAATTAGAGTCTCGGTAAAATTAGTCTTTTATTCAAATCAGAGTTCTAACAGGACTGTTATAATTGCTTGACTTAGAATTTCAATAGAATTGTTATACCTGATTTATGCCTGAACTAATTAGAATTTCACCAGAACTATTACATAAGCACTCCTTGTACCAATAGGAGATCGAAACTAACTGGACTTTTAGTAGTATTAGGAGACTAATATTGATTAAACTTTTAATAGAATTAGGAAATCAACATTAACTGGACTCCAAATCGGATTGGAAAAAATCTATATAATCAAATTCATAACAGAACCAGGGATGTCTAAACTGACCAGAATTATAACCATAAAGGGAAATTAAAAGGAAATTAAACTATCTAACCTAAGGAAAAGAATGTTGCTGACGTTAGCAAGTGGACGATTCAGTATAGAAGTAACCCATACCCGCTCTTAAGCATGATCATTGACGTGTTGCAGCGTCGATAAATATCAGCAGCTAGCGATCGAAATAAATTAGAATATCCCTTTATTTTTGGCAATCAAAATAAATTAGAATATCCCTTTATTTTTAACATTCCAAATGCCACATCGCTAGAGTCCACCAGGAGAGAATTGGAAACCACTTATTCAATAGGAACCGAGAGGAACCAAGAAAAGCGGGCACCAACAAACTGGCGATCGCAATGGGACACTTTTATAAACTATTTTTTTTAGATAGTTAGTTTTTATTTTTATTTCCCTATTTCTTTTCTCTACATCGTGTCATTTAGATTCCCTTTTAAATATATGAGTCTTCGCCAAAGACTCGAGATGTCTAATATACGAAGAGTAAGTTTAGGAGACCCACCACTGTGGGGTATCATGACAACCCCATGTACGGAGAAGAACCGTTTCATAATTCTAGCCCACGACAACCTGAAATTAATATGGCTGGTGACCAAGAGAATCCCTTCTCTACCCCATACACTGAAAAATATCATGATGGGAGATACGGTGGCATCGAATAAAACCTTACCGCTCAATAAATCATAGAACTCAATATCCAAAGGATACAAAGATGAGATGACGACTCTGAAGAATTGCTTCGAGGGTTGGACGACGTATACGAAACCATTAGGTTACGACAATTTTCAAAAGAACAAGAGCGACATGAGAGGTCACCGCCCACCCTGAGCATGGTGTCAGCCCGTGCCACCTCACTGAGACAACCTACCCACACATCATTCAACGATGACCCTCTAGACAAGGTTTGCTCACAAGTTGCACCCAAAGGCCGCACCATTAAAATCGAAGATCTCCCTAAAATGCTCGATGAGTACATGGCCAAGAGAGAGAGTCCCGGTCATTCATTCGGATTCGACAAATTTTGTCGAGACATCAAGTTCAATTTACCGATAGGATTTAAGCCACCAAAGTTTACTAAATATAACGGCACCGGAAATTCGAATCATCACTTGGCTCTCTTCTGTAATGATTTCCGACCCATACGTGATAATCAAGGACTTCTCATTCACTATTTCCAATGTTCGTTGCGGGACTCCCACTTTATAAGATAGAAACCTTCGACCAATTAGTCAGTCAATTCCTAGACCAATACAAACACTTTATCCAAGAGGCAATTAGTCTCAGTGATCTAATGGCAGCCAAGCAAGGACCTGATGAAGAATTCACTGACTTCGTCGCCAGATGGAGAAAACTTGCTGCTAGGACCGGCACTTCAATGAAAGAGAAGGACTCGGTTAATATTATTATCGACAACACTAGGGAGCCGTTAAAGAGTGTACTTGTCATAAGTGACTGCCCCGACTTCACTACACTCCACTCTAGGGCATCCCGACTAGCGCGGCACATTAAAGGTAGAGATCTCGCGTTATCCATAGTCACATAAAAAATAGGCTCTTCCAATGAATCAAAATCAAAAAATAATAAGAAATCCTTAGGAACTGAGCAAGTTAACACCATTGTCAACCAAGGGCAATACTCTAATAATGGAAACTTCCAGCCGCAAAATTTTAGACATAACCAAAATCAATAACGATATATCAACCAAAATCAAGGTGCATGTCAATATAGATATGCGAATCAAAATCAAGGTCAGAATCAAAATCAAGGCCAATACCAAAATAGGAACTAGTACCCAAATACCTATCAGAATCAAAACACGACACGGAGTCAACCGGCCAACGCGCCAAATTATAATAGCGTACCCCCATCACAGAACTTCAACCCAGCCAGAGGCCCTTACCAGCCGAGGCGGGAACACTATCCCCCTTTACCGGATACAATTCCCAATATTTCTCGTCTTCTTAATACTCAAAATCTCTTCCGATTCTCGCAGGAAAAACCTCTCCCATGGCCTGCAAATCTAGACTATAGTAAATACTGTGCCTTCCATCGATATGCAGGACACGATTTAGAAGACTGTTGGGTCCTTAGGGATGTGATCTATGATATGAATGACCGAAATCAAATTAATTGGGAAGCGCTTAGAAATCCCAACCCTAATAATAACCAACCCCAATAGAATTTAGGGATCATAAACAAACCTATGCCCAACCACAACCAAGCAACACCGGCCCAGGTCACTATCGTGGATCACCCTGGTCAACGTTTCTTCCAGCCTTTTACCTTAATCACTCGCATTCAACCCTCTGCCGCTTCTGTCACACCAGTAAAAACTTCTTCACCCCTACATCCCTCGGCCCTGATCACTTGCATCTCCCCACCGAGCCCGCCTCCATATCCAAAGTTTACTCAAATATAAGTCAATTCCTTTAGGGCCAGGAGACCATTCCTCCATCGCCACCCGTCGGAACCTTCAACCCCTTCAGATCTTGAACCAACGCCATTATCGTTCCATTTGTCCGATTCTGAACCCGAGTATGGAGATCACGTTTTCCAGACTGTAGCCCAAGTTGCCGCATCGATAGAAAGTGTCACCCGTTAGACTCCAAGCCAAGACAACGAAACAACCACCGAGCATTCGCTGAATCCAAAAGAAAGTGAGCCAAAAAAACACCCCGACCTATGCGAGACATTGGTCTCTGCTTTCATAGAAGAGGAGGATTACACACAGTATCTCTCACCTTGGAACAGTGTCGTGCAAGCACACGCTCCGACCCCCAATTTCACTCTCTTCACAAACACATTAATGTTGACTCGTGTCGGGTCTAGCCAGCAATCGACATGCTCGATTCTCAAGTCAGGAACTAATTACCCACGTCCTCCTTTCCCTCGAAGTAAGGATCTCACGAGTGAACAACCACCAGAAGGGAATGTGAGGGAAATAGAGTTCAACTTGCCTCCCCCGCCTCATATCATCCCTCCACCAATCCCTGCACCTCAACCACTCCAACCACCTGCACCCAAGGCTCATCGGCTAGGGAAAGAAGTGACACTCGAGTCAGGACAAGAATATGACCTTCAGCGACACCTCCAAAATATCTCGGCCTAGATATCCATACTAGAACTCTTCCAGAAATCGCATGATCATCACCGATTGTTAATAAGGACACTCGAAGACACGCAAGAGGACGAGGACCCGACCTTAGATGAGCTTCATCAAATCGCTTCGGTTATGGTGCAACCTCCGGTGCTCACTTTTACAGATGCAGACATGCCTAAAGAGTCACTCCGTAGAAGTGTCGCCCTTATATATCTCCTGATCATAATTAGAGGATTCTCTGTACCCCATGCCTTGGTTGATGCGGGAGCGGGACTCAATATTTGCCCTCTCACAATGTTAAAGACTCTCGAATACACAGAGTAAGATGTCAGGCCCTCCACACTGCCACTTATAGCATATGATGGCGTCATTTCATGAAAGGAACTATTAAATTCCAGGTTCGCCTCGGACCTGTGACGAAAAATATTACTTTCCATGTTTTCGATTCTGCTAGTACGCACAATCTTATCTTAGGAAGGGAATGGCTAGAGTCTATAAAGGCTGTTGCGTCCACATATCATCAATGAGTTAAATTCTCATACGAGGACTCCATCGTCTGTATATACACTGATGCACCCTTCCAGGAGATGGATACTGATTATGCGGCCAGCATACCAACCGCTCACGATTATGAGTTAAACACACGTCACATTCAAAAGACCCAAACCTCGAGAGAAGCAACCATTGTGGAAATCTATTACCCTAACCGTCCTAGTTCTCCCCCAATGCGTCAACAAAACATAGTGACCAGAGAGGTCGGTCCAGACCTCGCCAAACTTTATGACATCAACCCCATTGTGACAAAAGGGTGGGATCTTATGTACCAACTTAGATATGTCCCTCACACCAGACTCGGTAAGAATAAACAAGGTCGTATAGGACCCGTCGTCCCAACAAAAATATACAAACACAAAGGGTTAGGTTATCAATCAGACGGCCCACAAGCCGACTTATGGCCTATCTCACCAAAATGGTCTTTATACGACCACTTTGTCTATCGGCCCACTGAGAAAGTGAATATACCGAGGCAGAAGGAAGTGTCCTTCACCACGTCCCAAGAAATAGGAATAGAACAAATGGCCAAAGCATTTAGTGACTTGACAAGCCTCAACGACGACATTGATGAACCGCTTGAAGGAGTCAAACCCTTGTTTGATCTCAAAGAGTCCATAGAAAAGAGAAGAGAAGAACCTTCAGGAGCCAAACCACAATGGGAAGATTGGGAATCTACAGATGACGGAGACTTCAATATAGCTGCCCTACAAGATGATGAAGAGCACTTGCACTCAATGGGGGGAGAGGATGACACCCTGTGAGAGAATCTTAACCCGTATAACATTTGCCTCGACCTTGGCCTTGGAGGGTGGGTATGCCCATGGGATTTCCCTTGTATTGTTCACCCTTGCCAACCCCATTGTAGGGCATGCACCAGTATATTAGAACGTTTCACCAAGTGGACCCGACATCCTACGACGGAGGAATAAAACCATTCCAACCTCGCAATGACAGAAACCGGTAATGACCTACCAGCTCAGCTACTGGCACAAGGAGCAGAGAATTCTGATAGCTATCCATTTGATCCAGAAGGAAACAATCAACCTACTTTTATAGAGTTCAAAGTGGAACTCGAACTAGACACTTCTACATCCCCAGATTCGTCGTAACTCTAAACATTTTGGAAATCTCTCGAAGAGGAATGGAAACCTTCCCCGAGTGATGATGAAGATTACTAGATAGTTCTCCCTGCACTCGAGTTAGCCGAGCAAGCTAATTTAGAACTTCAAGCATTATCAAATCAAGAGGATGAGTTCGATACCGTTTTCGATTCTAATGGGAATGCCCTTAGGAATATCAGCAGCTGGCGATTGAAATAAATTAAAATATCCCTTTATTTTTGGCGATCGAAATAAATTAGAATATCCCTTTATTTGTAACATTCCAAACGCCGCATCGCTAGAGTCCACCAGGACAGAATTGGAAACCACTTATTCAACGGGAACCGAGAGGAACCAAGAAAAGCGGGCACCAACAAACTGGCGATCACGATGGGACACTTTTATAAACTTTTTTTTTAGATAGTTTGTTTTTATTTTTATTTCCCTATTTCTTTTCTCTACATCGTGTCATTTAGATTCTCTTTTAAATATATGAGTCTTCACCAAAGACTCGAGATGTCTGATATACGAAGAGTAAGTTTAGGAGACCCACCACTGTGGGGTATCATGACAATCCCATGTACGGAGAAGAACCGTTTCATAATTCTAGCCCACGATAACCTGAAATTAATATGGCTGGTGACCAAGAGAACCCCTTCTCTACCCCATACACCGGAAAAAATCATGATGGGAGAGATGGTAGCATCGAATAAAACCTTACCGCTCAATAAATCGTAGAACTCAGTATCCAAAGGATACAAAGAGGAGATGACGACTCCGAAGAATTTCTTCGAGGGTTGGACGCTGTATATGAAACCATTAGGTTACGACAATTTTCAAAAGAACAAGAGCGACAAGAGAGGTCACCGCCCACCCCGAGCACGGTGTCAGCCCGTGCCACCTTACTGAGACAACCTACCCACACATCATTCAACGATGACCCTCTAGACAAGGTTTGCTCACAAGTTGCTCCCA
The DNA here is from genome assembly GCA_021018995.1 of Chloranthus sessilifolius. Taxonomy (NCBI): domain Eukaryota; kingdom Viridiplantae; phylum Streptophyta; class Magnoliopsida; order Chloranthales; family Chloranthaceae; genus Chloranthus; species Chloranthus sessilifolius. The sequence goes on from CM037588.1 coordinate 23,341,574, forward strand.
AAGACCGCACCATTAAAATCGAAGATCTCCCTAAAATGCTCGATGAGTAAATGGGTAAGAGAGAGAGTCCCGGTCATTCATTCGGATTCGACAAATTTTGTCGAGACATCAAGTTCAATTTACCAATAGGATTTATGCCACCAAAGTTTACTAAATATAGCGGCACCGGAAATCAGAATCATCACTTGGCTCTCTTCTGTAATGATTTTCGACCTATACGTGATAATCAAGGACTTCTCATTCACTATTTCCAATGTTCGTTGCGGGACTCCCACTTTATAAGATAGAAACCTTCGACCAATTAGTCGGTCAATTCCTAGACCAATACAAACACTTGATCCAAGAGGCAATTAGTCTCAGTGATCTAATGACAGCCAAGCAAGGACCTGATGAAGAATTCACTGACTTCGTCGCCAGATGGAGAAAACTTGCTGCTAGGACCGACACTTCAATGAAAGAGCAGGACTCGGTTGATATTATTATCGACAACACTAGGGAGCCGTTAAAGAGTGTACTTGTCATAAGTGACTGCCCCGACTTCACTACACTCCACTCTAGGGCATCCCGACTAGCGCGGCACATTAAAGGTAGAGATCTCGCGTTATCCATAGTCACATCAAAAATAGGCTCTTCCAATGAATCAAAATCAAAAAATAATAAGAAACCCTTAGGAACTGAGCAAGTCAACACCATTGTCAACCAAGGGCAAAACTCTAATAACGGAAACTTCCAGCCGTAAAATTTCAGACATAACCAAAATCAATAACGATATATCAACCAAAATCAAGGTGCTTGTCAATATAGATACGCGAATCAAAATCAAGGTCAGAATCAAAATCAAGGCCAATACCAAAATAGGAACTAGTACCCAAATACCTATCAGAATCAAAACACGGCACGGAGTCAACCAGCCCACGCGCCAAATTATAATAACGTACCCCCATCACAGAACTTCAACCCAGCCAGAGGCCCTTACCAGCCGAGGCGGGAACACTATCCCCCTTTACTGGATACAATTCCCAATATTTCTCATCTTCTTAATACTCAAAATCTCTTCCGATTCTCGCAGGAAAAACCTCTCCCATGGCCTACAAATCTAGACTATAGTAAATACTGTGCCTTCCATCGATATGCAGGACAAGATTTAGAAGGCTGTTGGGTCCTTAGGGATGTGATCTATGATATGAATGACCGAAATCAAATTAATTGGGAAGCGCTTAGAAATCCCAACCCTAATAATAACCAACCCCAACAAAATTTAGGGATCATAAACAACCCTATGCCCAACCACAACCAAGCAACACCGGCCCAGGTCACTATCGTGGATCACCCTGGTCAACGTTCCTTCCAGCCATCTACCTTAATCACTCGCATTCAACCCTCTGCCGCTTCCGCCACACCAGTAAAAACTTCTTCACCCCTACATCCCTCGACCCTGATCACTCGCATCGCCCCACCGAGCCCGCCTCCATATCCAAAGTTTACTCAAATACCAGTTCATTCCTTTAAGTCCAGGAGACCATTCCTCCATCGCCACCCGCCGAAACCTTCAACCCCTCCAAATCCTGAACCAACGCCATTATCGCTCCATTCAACCGATTCTAAACTCGAGTATGGAGATCATGTTTTCCAGACTGCAGCCCAAGTTGTCGCATCGATAGAAAGTGTCACCCGTTAGACTCCAAGCCAAGACAACGAAACAACCACCGAGCATTCGCTGAATCTAAAAGAAAGTGAGCCAAAAAAAAACCCGACTTGTGCAAGACACTGGTCTCTGCTTTCATAGAAGAGGAGGATTACACACAATATCTCCTACCTTGGAACAGTGTCGTGCAAGCACATGCTCTGACCCCCAATTTCACTCTCTTCACAAACACATTAATGTTGACTCGTGTCAGGTCTAGCCAGCAATCGACGTGCCCAATTCTCAAGTCAGGAACTAATTACCCACCTCCTCCATTCCTTCGGAGTAAGGATTTCACGAGTGCACAACCACCAGAAGGGAATGTGAGGGAAAGAGAGGTCAGCTTACCTCCCCCGCCTCATATCATCCCTCCACCAATCCCTGCAGCTCAACCACTCCAACCACCTGCACCCAAGGCTAATCGGCTAGGCAAAGAAGTGACACTCGAGCCAGGACAAGAATATGACCTTCGGCGACACCTCTAAAAGATCTCGGCCCAGATATCCATACTATAACTCATCAAGAAATCGCATGATCATCACCGGTTGTCAATAAGGACACTCAAAGCCTTGCAAGTGGACGAGGACACAACCTTAAATGAGCTTCATCAAATCGCTTCGTTTATGGTGCAACCTTTGGCCCTAACTTTTACAGATGCAGACATGCCTAAAGAGTCACTCCGTAGAAGTGCGGCCCTTATATATCTCACGATCTTAATTAGAGGATTCTCTGTACCCCATGCCTTGGTTGATGCGGGAGTGAGACTCAATATTTGCCCTCTCACATTGTTAAAGACTCTCGAATGCACAGAGCAAGATGTCAGGCCTTCCACACTGCCACTTATAGCCTATGATGGCATCGTTTCATGAAAAGAACTATTAAATTCCAAGTTCGCCTCGGACCTGTGACAAAAAATGTTACTTTCCATGTTTTCGATTCTGCTAGTACGCACAATCTTATCTTAGGAAGGAAATGGCTAGAGTCTATGAAGGTTGTTGTGTCCACATATCATCAATGAGTTAAATTCTCATACGAGGACTCCATCGTCTGTATATACGCTGATGCACCCTTCTAGGAGATGGATACTGATTACGCGGCCAGCGTACAAACCACTCACGATTATGAGTTAAACACACGTCACATTCAAAAGAACTAAACCCTGAGAGAAGCAACCATTGTGGAAATCTAGTACCCTGACCGTCCTAGTTCTCCCCCAATGCGTCAACAAAACTTAGTGACCAGAGAGGTCGGTCCAGACCTCGCCAAACTTTATGACATCAACCCCATCGTGACAAAAGGGTGGGATCTCATGTACCAACTTAGATATGTCCCTCACACCAGACTCGGTAAGAATAAACAAGGTCGTATAGGACCCGTCGTCCCAACAAAAATATACAAACACAAAGGGTTAGGTTATCAATCAGACGGCCCACAAGCCGACTTATGGCCTATCTCACCAAAATGGTCTTTATACGACCACTTTGTCTATCGGCCCACTGAGAAAGTGAATATATCGAGGCAGAAGGAAGTGTCCTTCACCACGTCCCAAGAAATAGGAATAGAACAAATGGCCAAAGCATTTAGTGACTTGACAAGCCTCAACGACAACATTGATGAACCGCTTGAAGGAGTCAAACCCTTGTTTGATCTCAAAGAGTCCATAGAAAAGAGAAGAGAAGAACCTTCAGGAGCCAAACCACAATGGGAAGATTGGGAATCTACAGATGACGGAGACTTCAATATAGCTGCCCTACAAGATGATGAAGAGCACTTGCACTCAACGGGGGGAGAGGATGACACCCTGCGAGAGAATCTTAACCCGTATAGCATTCGCCTCGACCTTGGCCTTGGAGGGTGGAAATTCCCATGGGATTTCCCTTGTATCGTTCACCCTTGCCTGCCCCATTGTAGGGCATGCGCCAGTATATTAGAACGTTTCACCAAGTGGACCCGACATCCTACGACGGAGGAATCAAACCATTCCAACCTCGCAATGACAGAAACCGGCAATGACCTACCAGCTCAGCTACTGGCACAAGGAGCAGAGAATCCTGATAGCTATCCATTTGATCTAGAAGGAAACACTCAACCTACTTTTATAGAGTTCAAAGTGGAACTCGAACTAGACACTTCTACATACCCGGATTCGCCGTAACTCTAAACATTTTGGAAATCTCTCGAAGAGGAATAGCAACCTCCCCCGAGCTATGACGAAGATTACTGGATAGATCTCCCTGCACTCGAGTTAGCCAAGCGAGCTAATTTAACACTTCAAGCATTCTCAAATCAAGAGGATGAGTTCGATACCGTCTTCGATTCTAATCTAGAGGGATGGGAATGCCCTGGGGAATCCCCCTGCATTCTTTAAATTATCAACCTCACTGCCGAGCATGTGTGCTCATCTCAACATATTATGAAGATTAAGGAAAAGAACTTGCTACCCCTGAGGATCCTTTGGGAGATCCCCCTCAGTGGGAAGAACCACTATATTATGACTCAGAAGCGGATAGCTCGATCAACTATGATCTTCTAAGTTTCTTCGATGAAGAGGTAACGTGATAGAGGAAATCCGAATATCAGTGCGACTATCTCCCGCGTGACTCATTCAAAAGGTATCATTAACTGAGGACTCTAAAAAAAAATTCCAAATTCACAACAAGTTCGTATTCTCGAAGGATCACCCGAACGGCTTCAGCAGTCGTCTCGCTCCCTCAACTAGAGGAAGCAACTCTCTCGGTGCCCCTTGAGGCGACCGACCCTGTACTATATTTATTATCAAAAAAATAGAAAAAATAGAAAACCCTAAAAATCCAACAAGCAGATTCTTCTCCTAAGGTTTCTAACCTATTCCCCACACAAGGACGTAAAGCATCCCCGCTAAACAACAAGCCAGTGATGTTACTAGATGAGATACTTCATGACTTTGAGAGAAGAATCAATAGCCTTGACCTTTACCTTACCAAAGATCTCTCGGTTATAAATTGTGCCCATGAAGGGTTACCTTTCGCAAATTAAGGTTCCCAGTGTAGTAACTTTGCAATATACGAACTTATCGAGGATGAAGAAAGAGCACCAATTGCCCAGGAGGCACTAGACTTCCAACGCGTTATCAAGTGTTTTGATGAGCAAACCCAAGTTGCCGCAAAACCCATGGAAGAACTTAACTTTGCCATTGAAGAGAAACCTAAGAAGCTATTGATTAGCACAACGCTTAGCTCTAGGGAACGCCAACAAATTACCGAAGTCTTGCAAGAACACCTCGACTCTTTTGCATGGTCCAATGAGGACATGCCCAGTTTAGACCCGAGTTTAGTAGAACATCGCCTTATCTTAGAACCCGATGCAAAGCATGTTAAGCAAAAACTCCATAGGATGCACCCACAAATTGCCCTCCAAGTCAAAGAAGAAGTCGACAAATTACACAAAGCCAAATTTATTCGAGTCATTCTTTATCCTAAGTGGGTCGCCAACATAGTATCTATCGCCTAGAAGGATGGTGAAGTATGAGTTTGCATCGACTTCCGAAACCTCAACCAGCCATGCCCAAAAGATGACTTCCCACTTTCACACATTGACACTCTAGTCAACAACACCGCGGGACATGAGATGATATCCTTTATGGATGGCTTCTCTAAATATAATTAGATCAAATTAGAAAAGTTTGACCAAGAGAAGACTTCTTTCACCACACCATGGGGGACTTACTGTTATGTCCCCATGCCTTTTGGGCTCAAGAACGCAGGAGTCTCGTATCAATCCTCCATGATGGCTATCTTTCATGACATGATATATATGTGTGTAGAAGTCTACGCCGTTGACATATTGGTGAAGTCCCAAATGCGAGTAGGACATGTTGAAGCGCTCCGACTAGTTTTACAGAGAGCTAAGAGATACTAGCTAAAAATGAACCCAAAGAAATGTGTTTTCGGAGTTACCTCTAAAAAATTACTTAGTTTTATAGTTAGCAAGCGAGGGATCGAGGTCGACCCTGCAAAAGTCAGAGCCATCCTCGAGATAACACCTCCCAGTAACATCAAAGAATTATGAGGCCTGATAGGAAGACTGCAATTCATCAGAAGATTTATCTCCCAACATTCAGACAGATGTGATCCTTTCTATAGACTACTTAAAGGAGTAGCTGAATACAAATGGAATGACCAGTGTCAGCAAGCCTTCGACAATATCAAGAAATATCTTCTTAACCCACCAGTATTGTCGCCACTTGTCCTTGGAAAACCCCTTATTCTATACCTCTCAGCGAATGACAAAGCAATGGGAGTAATCCTCAGACTATATGAAGAAGACGATAAGAGAGAGAGAGAGCTATCTACTATCTCAGTATGACGATGGTCGAGTACGAACGAAAATATACTTCGATGGAGAAGATTTTCCTCACATTGGTATAGGCCTCAACCAAATTACGACAATACTTTGGAGCACATAAAATACTAGTACTAGCTTGAATGGATCCTCTGAAGTATGTATTCGAAAAGCCCGCAACATCAGGAAAGATCGCCCATTGGCATATACTATTACAAGAATTCGACATCACTTATGTCACAAAGAAATCGATCAAAGGGCAAGCAATCGCTAATTATCTTGCGGACCTCCCACTCCCGAATGATAAACCCATACACGCGAATTTCCCCGATGAAGACTTATTCACGATTCATAATAAAGAGCCCGACAAGACCTCATGGACCCTTTATTTCGACAGCACTCTAAATCATAAAGGAAAGGGCATCGGGATAGTCCTCCTAAGCCAAAAAGGAGTTATCATACCTAAAGCCTTTTAACTCGATTTCCCCTTCATAACAATGTCACAGAATACGAAGCTTTTATAGCGGGACTACGAGCAGCGTTACAATTAGGTGTTAAACAGTTAAAAATTATCGGTGATTCCAAACTAGTAATTTCACAAGTCATAGGAGAATAAAAAACTAAGGAAAGGAGACTAATGGCACACCTAGAAACCACTCAATATTTAGTAAAGAAATTTGAACGAATCTCTTTCACGCACATCCCTAAATTAGAAAATGAGCTCGCAAATTCCTTAACCACGCTAGCCCCGGTCATCCAAATACCTGTCGGACAAAATACCAAGACCTTCTTCATTGAAAAGCTAACAGTACCCGCCCACAAGGTAGCATGGACCTATTGGTGCACGCTTTTTCTGGGTTCCTCTCAGCTCCCGCTGAATCAGTGGCTCCAATTCTGTCCAGGTGGACTCTAGTGATGCGGTGTTTGGAATGACAAAAATAAATAAAAAGGGGAGATTTTTTTAGGAAGGTTCCTAGTTTGATTATGATTGCTAGTTGTAGATATTTAACGATGCTGCAACACGTCAGTGATCACGCTGTGAAGCGGGTGTGGGTTACTTCTATACTGAATCGTCTGCCTACGAACGTCAATAGTAGTGCTTCTCTTTAGCTTAGTTAGTTTAATTCTCCTCTTTTTTCCCTTTGTAATTATAGTTTCAATCAATTTAGATTTCCCTATTCTATTATTATTATTATGCTTTGATCATGTGGGCTTATTAAGGTGAGTTATTTTAGTGTTTTGATGCTGTCAAGAGTCCAGTGAGCATCAAGGTTCGGGTATTACTAAAAGTCCAATCGGTTTCAATCTCCCATTGGTACTAGGAGTGCATATGTGTCAGTTCCAATAATGTTCTAGCTAAAATTAAGCATGCTAATTGTACTGGGATTCTAATTAAAGCAATTGTAGTAATTCTACTAAAATTCTAATTAAAGCACTCGTAATAATTCTACTATAATTCTAATTGAAATAAAAAGACTAATTTTTCTATGGGCCTAATTAAAGCAATAAATTTAATTTTCTATTATAATATCAACAGAAATAAAAGGACTGATTTATCTACGACCCTAATTATTGATGGATTAATGATGGCAAAATATAACTAATCATGAATAAACTAAATTTCCTAGAATTCAGATTTGGAATAATCAATTAACTAAACTAATGGAAAGGAAATTTTGATTTAACACTCTAATAATTATATCAAGGCCTAATTAATGCGAATAATCAATTATGTCTAGATATAAACTAATTAAAGCAATTTATTAATTCTAAAAACTCTAAAAAAAAGGGTTTGGGCTTGTTACGCTAAGGAGGATTGGCCTCGTTCCCGAGTACCCTCCGTAAGCTCCCTTGGGCAAATCGGATGGCTGAGATTAAAGAGAAAAAATTAAATTTTGGATGGTAAAGTCATATTTTTAGGCTTTTCAGAGTTGATTTCGGAACAATAGGGGCAAATTGAATTATAAACTAGAATTATGAAAACTAAAATTAATATTTTTAGATTTTTGGAGGTATTAAACTAAGAAATTGAAATTAAAAAAAAACTTTCAGGACTGAATTCGGGTCTGAAATCAGAAAATCAGACCGTATGATTAAGGACTGGTTCTGAACTCTGAGGGTTAGAACCATAAATTAATGATGGGACTGTAAATTATGATTTTAGAGTAGAATTCTGTCTTAAGGGCCTGTATATCGGACCGGCGAATCAAGGACTGGTTCTAAAAGCAGGGAATTAGAACCAGAAATAGAAGATTCGGTCTGAAAAGGGTGCTACGGTCTAAGACTGAAAATAAAATTAAGAATTAATAAATCTAGAGATTATAAGCTACGGTCGAAAACTAAAATATTAAATCCTTACCTAAGGGGGGTCAGGATTGCGGAGAGAATCCTCGAAAGTTTGGGCGTTTGAATCTCGAAATCATGGTTGGGTTCTGTGGGTTCGTGCTTGGAGTTCTCTGGTTTCAAAATTTACCGTCTCCTCTCTCAAAATTTATAGCCTCTTCTTCTCTCTTCGAGAAAAAAAACTTTTATAGGTTTTCCTTTAATTACATGCCTGTTTGCGGGCATTTAATTGAATTGCGCGCCTGGATTTCAGCACTTAATCGCTTTGAGTCGGTCACCGACTCACTGAGCGACCGACTGACTTGCTCAGCGAGTCTCCTAATCCTAATAAGGCTAATTGCATGCATGTTATTATGTGCTCAATATGATTAAGCGTTTAACCTGAAGCATTTAATCAAGGAAACGTAGGGGTTAAGGGTAGTAAGACTAGGTCGGGCATAAGCCAATTGCGCGCTGGTGGTGAAGCGCTCAATCCGATCACGCGTCCTATTTCAGGCGCATAATCGAGTCTCAAATCTGTCTAGGAAAGGAAGTTTGGTTTGAAAGGTGGACTGATCACGCGCCTGTAGTTTTGCATGCGATCTAATTATGCGCGGGGTTTTACATGCGTAATTCGGGGTTGTCCGAGTATGGTCTCTAGAATGAAATGCAAGACTATTATTTCAGTCTGTATTCTGGCTATATACTGTTATTTCAGTATATAGTCTCCCTACGCTGAGATCTGAGCCACAGAGCTATTGTTTCATCCTGTGTTCATCCATGTACTATTGCATGGTCCCACAATACAGGTTAAAAGGGTAAAAGGTTGATGGAACAAGTTTGTATACTCCGAGAAGACAAAATGGGGGGGGTGTCTACAGATGCCCCTCTTCAGCGCGGTCTTGCGAAGAAAGAACACGTCGAAGAAGTAGACACCCCTCATTCAAGGTGCTTTCTCGTTTCACTTAAGAATTCACAAATGTGAATTGGAGATATTGACATGACATGCTTGATTTTCTTATTTATCAGCACAAGCTTAAATGGAGCATTCAGGGGCCCAGTGGTAGCTGTCGAAAGGCACTTTTCAGATCTGTAGATGTATGGCGCATCTCGTCGCATGGCGCGAGCTAACAGAGGGATATGGCGTGATTGAGGTACCAGTAAAATAAAAAGAGAGTGCAATATAATATCGAAGGCTTTAACAAGTCATGTCAGACCGGGCGCGTCATTACTCACACCAATGCGCGTCAGGCTTTCCTTTTCTAATAGGCGTTTGTAAGTTCTTAGATTGAGTATATTTGTTGTTCAGTTTCCCAGGGGAGAGGAGCCAGTTTGGGCTGGTAATTAAGGTGAATTTTGTGAGGTATGATCAGTTGAATTTTGCGCAGTGGCGCGTGCACTTGATTCATCTGGAGTCGCCTTTTAAGTAGGAAATTCTAGTCTTAATATATCTGAACAAATGATTCTGCGCAATGGCGTATGTGCTTGATCCAATTCTGTGTAGTGGGATATGCGCTTGATTGTGAGTTGAGGGGGTCTTTAAGTTGGGGAATTCTGGTCGTAAGGTATCTGAACAAGTGATTCTGCGCAGTGGCATATGCGCTCAATCCAATTTTGAGCAATGGGATATCCGCTTGATTGTGATTTCAGGCGGTCTCGGGAGTTAAAAGTTAGCTTTATGGTATATGGGTAATAAGGCACTTAATCGATTTTTTTTTTTGTATTTAGAGAAGGGTGAATTAGGTCTATTTATTTTGTTGCTTTTTTTTTTTTTTTTGATAGTATTGTTTTCTTTCTGATTTTTTTTGTTTTTTTTTTTTGTTTTTTTTATAGAAAAAGATTTTTTTTTTTGAAGCATGTAAGAGGGTCTCGAGATTTTGAAATTCTAGAGATTTTAACTTAAGATCAATTCGGTGGTAACATGGTGAAAAATGTGGCTACCGAGACGTCGCTGAGCAGATCCACCAGTACGAGATTTGTGGATCCGGCCATTTATGCGGTTGTTAAAACAACACTTGGCATGCCGGATACTCCATCTAACCTTCTCGACGAATACTGATGATTGTCTCTTATGGGAGGACTACAGTAACTCGCGAGTCAAGAGAGATGGGTTTTGAAAACATTTTAGCTTAATCATACATAACTATATTTATAAGAAATATCGAGTAATTGAAAAATGAGTGCTACTTACCTGGGGGTGATACTTACCTGGGTTGTGCGATGGGACTTGTGATATTGTAGCAGGGTGTTGTTGCGATGGAGATTTGAAGTTGTCTTTTCTTTCTTTTTTTCTTTGTCTGCTGCGGTGGTTGGCAGTTGTCGGTGTGATGTAGCGTCTTGGGGAAGGTGATGTCGTGATGGGACAAGTGGTGTTGTGGTGATACCGCGATGGGACTTGGATAGTTTTCGACAGTATGTTCGTGTTGTATCTGTTGTGGTATCTAGTGACCATTTGTATCAAGCAATTTGGGAGGAAGGTTCTTTGTTTTAGCGATGGGACCTGATTGAGCCTTCTCCATTTTCTTCTTTTGGCGCGGTAAGCATGTTGTTTGAGCTTTCCGGGTAGTGGTATCCGCAATGGGAGGTATAGCATAGTTAGCTGTGGGACACTGGTAGGATGTTTTCGTGTTGGGATGTTGATCTCTTTGTTTAGCAGATCTTGGATCAGGTGAGCTCACGTTGTGGTTGTGTTGTGTTAGCTTTTTGACGTATTTGCATTTTCAAGATTTTTTGATGGGCCATGGGGGCATGGATACAATTTTTGTGATGGGATCGGATATTGGGGTGGTGTCATGCGTGTGTATTTTTTTTTTTATCATGGTGGGATGTACTTGGGTGGCTGCACGACGGGGCAGGAGGGTTTCGAATGTGGTAGGTCAGGGGTGACGATCTCATCCAAGGCATGTATGTCTTGTCTGTAATAGGACCAGGGGTGTGGTCGACATTTTTTGTAGGGTTACGTGATGGGAGTAGAGTGAGCAGTTGTTCCTTCTTCGATGTGGATAGCTTATAAGGCTCCGTGATGGGACAAAGGGAATTTTCCTTGAATCAAGACCAAACTTTGTGTAAAAATCATGAATTACGCACCTGTTTCTAGTCGCGTGATCCGATTGCGTGCCTATGGATATGGGCGTGTGATTGTATTGTGCGCTTAAGTATCTACGCGCAATTGAAGGGTCACCAGGTCACTGCGCGGCACGGGGAAGTCGTTTAATTAGATTGCACGTCCTTGGATGCACGCGGGATCGGAGCGTCACCCAATCAGTGTACGGGTGACCTTTCATATTGCGCGGCGTGAGCGAAAGTCGTTTGATCGATTATGCACTATTGCGAGTGCTTGAATCTTAGTGCATGTTTTGGATTAAGCGTGATATGTGTGGCCCGTGATCGGATTAAGCACGCGTAGTTAAGCGCGAAATTGGGGCCATACTCTATATAAGCGTGGGAGGCTTCATTTGTTTCTCATTCTCTAGTTTAGTCTCGAGTATTAACTTTTTTGAGTGTTCCGGTGTTCTAAGATTCGTGTTTCAGTGATATTGAGTAATCTAACCATCAGATTGGGATGGGGTTTCTTCCTACATTCATTATTTCATGTGACCTTCACCCTAAGGTGATGCTCGGGGATAGTGTTGTCTTGGGAATGGGCGGTATTGGGAATGAGGGTGCTAGTCTTCACACCGTTCCTTTTTTAGGGATCGATGAAGGCAGTGTTGCAGAGCGGCGGCAGAGGAGGTGAAGATGACGGATGAGAAGGTGCTGTAAATGGAGGGATGTATCCCTAACCCATTTTTCGTTTCTTCTGTCGGTGGCTCGTTTGAGTCCTCCAAGTCTGGTGGAAATATTTTTTAGGCCTCCGATTTGACGTTCTGCTCCTCGCTTTGGCTCATTGTAGTTTTTGTTTTCATTTTGGGTTGTATGTTAGGTTCTAGGTTTTCGTTTTGGGTTGTAATTCAGAAGGTATGCCTCCGGCGATATTGTAAAATTTTGAATTATGAATAAAGGGGCATTTTTTATTATTTTATTTTTTATTGTCTATTGTCTATTGTGCTCAGCTAGTTGGTTTAAATTTCCTTAATGGATTAATTTGACTGATATGTTTTGACGTAGTTTTAGGATTTGATTTAGCTTAGTTTTATATTTTTGGATTTATTCAGGGTTTATTTTTTAGATCAGTTCACCTTGTTTGGAGGGTTCGCTTGATTCTATTCGTTTGTTGGGGCATTTTTGGGTGCTCTTAAACAAGTTAGATTTTGTTTTGTTTTATTTAAGGTTTTTTTTTTCTTGTTTCATTTAAGGTGTTTTGTTTGAGGGTTTTTTTTTTCTTTTCTTTTGGAATGATACTTGTTAAAATGGTGTGAGTTTTCATGGGTTCTAGATGGTAGTTGGGTGTTTCATTTCTATTGGTTTATCCAAATTTGGGGGATTTGTGCTTTTCAGAGGGGCATGTTTTTGGTTTTAGATTTAATTAGATTGGAAGGGTTTCAACTATGTGACATTTTTCAATTTAAGGGGTATGGTTTATAAATGCATGAGTCTAAGGTTTTTGGCTTGTTATTTTCTTATTTCAAGTCTAGAGATTGAAAGTTGGGGGCATATCTTGTGTTTGTAACTTTGGGCATTTTTTGTTCATTAATGTCTTTTATTCCTTTCTATTTTATTTCCCGGGTATAGAACCCGAGGAATTGTGTTTATTAAGTGGATCATGAGAATGGACGGGATTGGGAATTCGGGGTGATACTAGGGTTGGTGCTATCAATCCAACTCGAAGTGTCAACCCATTGGGAGAAAAGGTGGAGGAGAAAAAGGTGGTAGAGAGGAAATCCAAGGATAAGGCAGGGTCAGAGTTCTCGTGACCGATGCCTATTTTTCCTCGGTAGGCTCTGCGGTTCAGTGTTAGTTGCTCCTCATTTTTAATGTGTCCAAGGGGAGCTTCTAACAGTAGGTCCCGCAAGTCCTGGGTGGCTTTCTGTACGCCACTCTTTCCTTTCTGCCGGCTCGGAGCGAGGGGAAGAGGTCATCACAGTTAGAATTTGTTCAGGGTGCGTTCCTCCTCTGGGCTTCTCCGAGATCTCTAGTCTCTCGAATACGTCCAGATTCGGGCATTGCCTGAATGTGCTGATTTTAGCATTCTTATTTCTAAGTTGTATATTCAGAGGGTATTCCCTCGGTGTGTGTTATAATGATTTTTATTAATCTATAGAGTGATTTTTTTTTTTTATTTCATTTGTGATTATTCAATAATCTTTTTTTTTTTATTTAATTTATATTTCGTTCGTCTCGTTGTGGGTGTGATGCTTTTGGTTTTAATTTGGTTGTTTATTTTAGATCTGGGGGCGTGTTAAGGATAGTTTTTTTTCATATAGTTTTGAGTATTATAGAGGCAATGTGAGTATTTAATCTTATTGAGGACACGTGAAGGTGTTGGGGGCATTTTTTGGTTGAGGAAAGTGAAAGAGAGGGTATTTCTTGGGTTTTAATTGTTTATTGTGAAGTAAAGGACATTTTTTTTTTTTTGGTTTTCAGGGCGTAAGTTTTCTTAAATTAAGAGTGTTTTGGGTTGGTCTTATCAAGGGCATAATTTAGGTTAGTAGTGAGCGTCAGAATGTCTTTATTTCAGGTTTGAGTTTACTGTTCTTGGCATGTGAAAATTTTCATTTTCTGAGAAATTGTGCGCTTCAGTCCAGGCGCTTGAATGAATTGCGAGCTCCAGCGTGAACGCGCATTCAAAGGTGCAGGAGGTTATTAAGCATCAGTTTAGTAGCGTTTAAACAAATTAAGTGCATGGTTTGATGCGCAGGATCAGCTGACCCTTGGCATTTGCGCGCTACTTTTTGGGCGCTTAATGTGATTGCACGCCTAGTGGGAAACGCGCAACCAAGTTGTCAAGTTATAGTGAGTGAGCGACGATTAGATTGCACGCTTAGGATAGGGCGTTTGATCTGAATTAAACGCATAGTGTATTGCGTGTGATTAGATTGAGCATTGGGATTTAGGCGCGCGATTCAGGCGAGTTCTATAATAATTAAAACCTTTCATTTTTTCGTCGCGTTATCCATTTTAGTCTTCGATTCTCTAGTTTTCTAGTTTTCTTATGCTCAAGTTTTTATGTTTTCGCGATATCTCGTGATCTGGTCGTCTGTTTGAGGCATCGTTTCCTCCATTTACTTCAGTTTTTTGAGTTCTTTATTCTGATATGGAGGGTGAGTGTAGTGTCAAGCGTGAGGTCAGTATTTCTGAGATGGAGAGGATGTTGATGACGGATGTGGGCGAGACTTCTGAGGCTCAGACTGGCATTGTCGCCATGGAGTAGGATATTGGGGAGATGATCGTAGAGGTTCCTGAGGGTGACCAGATGGTGGTCAGGGAGGTGGTACCCAAGGTTGAGCTGGGGGTAGCCAAGGAGGAGGGCGAGAGAGCTGAAGGTGAGGGAGCTGAGGGTGAGCAGGGTGAGGAGCAGCCAGGCGTGGAGCCTCGGGATCGCAATCACTATCCGCTGGAGGATTTCTTTGCCAGAGGGTGGGTAGGTCCTCGTAAGCAAGAGTTCCTTCATTTTCCTAGGCATTCAGGTTATGACATAGGCTTATTAGGATCTGTAAACCCTTCTAATTTACGTCGAACCTGTATTGATTATTTGTTGTGTGCTCGCTCATACATCATGCTCGCATCTAGAGATAGGTCATGTTTATGCTCAATATTCTCATCACGTTGTGTGCCTGTTGTAAGTTGTCATAGCATTTGAGACATGTTTTATTCATTTTTAACTCCTCAATTCACTTATCTTTTGTCATAAGTATGTGTTAGTCTTATTGTTATTGTCATTCTTTTTGGTCGTTGTGGTTGATAGGAGCCTCCATAGCTGGCTATCAGCTCGGCATGGGGTGAGTCTCATGCTTGGTATCATGTCTTGCCGAAATTTCAATGGGAACAGCTAGTGTCTTTTGGTTTTGGGACAATTCTAGGGTTGGAGCCCTTTCAGGTCGATCAAGGCCTGACCGTGGCAATCATAGAGAGGTGGAGCAAGAGGCATCAGGCACTTCTCTTCCCAGTTGGTATGTTGCTGCCAACCCCAAAGGACTGGGTCCGCATCATCGATCTTCATTTCGAGGGAGAGCCGATCACAAGGTGGATGGAGGGGCAGTATTTGGAGGTGTGTCAGGAGATTTTGGGCGTCCCTTATAGGTCGAGTGGATCGGGGTCAGGGGTGGTTCGAGTCACTTGCTTCTTCGATATGTTTGCGAGTGACTTCGTCCCTCTGAGGTGTCATTCGGAGGTGAGGGCGCCTTATGAGGCACGGTGTGAGATAGTGACGGGTCGAGAGCCTGTGATCGAGCCAGGGTTAGCTGTAGATAGGGTGCTCCAAGCATTTCTGATGCACTTCTTAGGTGCAGTACTCTTTTCGTCTTCGACTTGGGGATGTGTCCCTGGGTTGTTTTTTATGGTTCTCGGGGATCTGGATCGGGTCCATACCTATGCATGGGATGGGGCAGCATTGGCGCATCTCTATGAGTAGTTCTACTGTCAGGGACAGGGCATCACGTCGATCGGAGGTTTCCTTCTGTTCCTCCGGGTGAGTTTTAGTTTAATTGGTATCATGGTGGTCCTTTAGTTTTACTAATTTTTGGTCTTAGTGATTTTTAATGGTCCTTTTGTGTGTCATCGCTATTTTTTTTTTCAATTTTGGGCATATGATCATTTTACTTTTCTTCGTCCGAGGGTTCCGGTGGGGGTAAAGTTCACATTTCCACAGATGCACGTGTGGAGAGAGGCGTTGAAGGGTCGTCGGTGATCTACTGATCTTCAAACCGCGCGAGGCTTCTTCGAGGATATGCATGCGGGGCAGGTATATATCATCATGTTTTCATTTGGCTTTGTTTTGTTTTGGGATTCTTAGGCTTTGTTAATGGGTCAATTTGTTCATTTGGATAGGTGATCTGGAGGCCCTACGACGATGAGGAGGATGCGAGTGTGGCGGTGATTGAGTCTGGCCGGCCCTTCTTCGATGTGGACATATGGGTCCATTATTTTGAGAGGGTGGAGAGGATCCACACCTCTTGAGCAGCATGGCAGTTGGGGCTCACTCAGGGAGTCCCTCCAGAGGTTAGCCATAGAGTGGCGAAGAGGATGACCTGCCCTCCAAACTAAAATTTTACAGAGCGGATGGCGCTCCAGATAGCTAATTTTAGAGCTAGGGGGACCACACGGGGGTGCATGACGAGGTGGATGTACAAGAGTATAGGAGGTGGTTCAGTGCGTTGGTTGGTGGGCACCTCTTCACACGTCCCTTTCATGGCAGCGGCTCTTTCGTGATCGGTGGGCCGGAGTCAGCGTCGGCATTGAGGGAGACGTTGGCCGCATTGGAGGAGGGCCATCTCACAGTGAGTGTGCGGGGGGCATTAGATGCTCTCCATAGGGCGATGGAGCAAATGGGGCATGCTCCTCGTCCTGATGAGGAGATGTTGCACTCTTTGACCGACTCGGTCGCTAGGGCCAGGACGATGGAGGATGAGTTGGGGGCTCGGCTAGCGGAGACTCAAGAGCTCCTGGTGAGTTAATTTATTGGTTTAATCCATTCGCGTGTTATATTGACTGATTCTGATGATGTTTTTTTATATGGTTGTTTTATTTTATTATGGACGATAGTATGCGAGAGTCTAAGGTCGCTCACCAGGCGGCTCTACTGGCGGTCTATCGTAGTCAGCAGCAGGCTGATGGCGTGGTGGTAGCTAGCCTGCGCTCCGAGATTAAGCGATTGGTGAGTATTTCAGATCAGATTGATTAATTTGTTGATGGTTCGGGGCTCCTTGTTAATGTGGGGATGTTGGCAATATTTGCAGAAGGCAGAGCTTACCGCCGAGGGGGCTTCTGCTCGAGCATTTGATCCTTCTTCAATGGCCTCCTCCAGTCGGGAGGATCCAGCGACGGCTCATCTTCGGTTTGAGCTAGAGCATTGGGTAAGTTCCCTCACTCTTTCAGTTTACTTGTGTCATTTTGGCTATTTGTTAAGTGTTATCGTTGTATTTTATTAATAGTTTACTATCATCGTGTTGGTGTCTCAGCGCAAGGTTGCTGAGGACCTCTGGACGAGGGAGGCAACTGCTGCCTCTTTACGCCCAAAGAGTCAAGTATAATTTCTTATTTTTTATGTGATTCTATTTAGGTTGTTTCATCCTATTTGTTTCTGACATATTTTGCGTTGGTTTGCTTGGTTTTTCGTGCAGGTTGTTCCGGATTCTGCTCCCGAGGCTCCCCCTCAGGGGTCCGCTCCTATTCCTAGTTGGGTATGTTTTAATTGGTGTATTTATAGTTTATTAGTCATCGTAAAGTTATCTGATATATTTGTTTGTTCTTGTTGCAGCCGCCTAGATTCGCCATTCCTTCCGTGCCGCCTACCGAATCCATGACCGCTGAGATGGTCGAGTGCCTTCTGAGGGAGAGGGCGGATCTGGTATGGTCTTTTCTTATTCAAAGTTTTTGTTTCGTTCAAATATATATATTTTATCTCTCTTTGACTTGGTATGGTTATGCAGGTTCGTCAGCTTGAAGAGGTGCGGCTAGAGGCGGCGCAAGCGTGCATGACTTCAGAGGCGACACGGGTCCTCGGGGAGGTGGAGAGTCGTGAGGATCTAGTGATTGAGATGATGGTCACACAGAAGACTCATGTCGAGGCATTGGAGGCAGCGCGTCGGTTGGCACAGGCAGAGATGCAGGTGGCCATGGATCGGATGCAGTATCATCTGGGGAGGGAGCGAGGGGCACGTAGATCAGCTAGTAAGCTTGAGGGATCATAGTAGTGGGCTACAGGGTCTTCGTTCGAGAAATCTCATCACACATCACATGATCGTGTTAGGAGTGGTACTCGTGGGTATCCAGGTGGGTATCCTCCTCATTCTCGATTGAGGCGGACTGCCAGTCAGGCGAGTGAGGGGAGCTCTGTAGTGGGGTCGCGCCGTCTAAAGGTTCCAGCTACTCTAGGTGCCAGGGTCATTTTTTCAGAGGACCAGTCTACAAACCTTCAAGCTAATGATACTAGGGACAGTGGTGCTCGACCGTCCCAGCGGCAGCGTAGGGAATATGTGTGTGCATGTGTATGTTTTGTCCATTATGAGTGCGCATTGTATATACAGGGGGGATGTCCCCAGTGACGATTGTAAAGAAAAAAATAGGAAAGAAATTTTTTGACACATATATATTGAGATTTTGGGTTTAGGTGTACCTGATCAGCTACTTTTCTTTTAGTTACCTCTTGCATCTACTTTTGCTTTTATTTCTGGTGTCGTCAATCATCATCGGGACTTGGATGCTTTGTGAGCTGGCCCGGTGGTGGTTGAAGGTCGCTTTGTATCTGCACATGTAAAGGTAACGCCATTAGTAATTTTTGTTCTCCCCCTTGCTAGTTGTCAAGGGGGTAAGTATCTCAGACCGGAGCCTGGTAACAGAGGTAGATATATGCTCTTTTTTCTTTTCTTTTTTTACTTCTTTTTTTTTCTTTTTCTTTTTGAAAATAATGCAACAGGGAAAGCAAATAACTATCGTAGCAACAAGAACTAAAAATAAAAATAAAATGCCCCTGTGTAGGGGCGTGATTGTATCGGTAGTACAGTGTCTTCGATAGCTTTCTTTGCACAGCAACTTCGACGTTCTTCATCTTTTGGTGAATGAATCGGCGATTTTAATATGATTCTCCTTTTGATCCAAAAAAATGTCCCAGCGTATAGATGCAATGGAGCTTTTCTAGACTTTTGATGAACACTGTGGGTCTATGTGAAGTCGTGGGTATTAGGTGAGTTAGTCTTGAAGAGAGCATTCATCAATATTGTCATCAAACTAGGGAGAGATCTCTTTGATCAGGTTAGTTGCATACGGGGTCTATCTTAGGGTAGTGGTCATCCTATCCCGTGGTTATTAGGAAAAAGTATGGTAAGTATAGCAGATGATCGCATCAGTCGTCATTCATGAGTTTTCGGTTTCATTCCTTGGAATATCCTGTGAGGCTTCCAACTTATCATCTAAAATATAAAAAGAAGTAGAAAAAGGATAAGGCTCAATGATGTGGGGAGTAGCTTGTACCTAATACTCTACAAAAGAGATGAGTAACAGCCTTCTTTTCAGGGGAATGCGGGGTGCCATGATTGAGCTCTCCGTCATATTTTGGTACCATCAAAATCTGACATTCTATGGTTAGTAGGAGTTTGTCCTCCTCCCGCCACCTTACGACAACATCTAGTAGTATAGGGATATTAGGGGTGCCCTCGCAGCTTACTTATACACTTTTGGTGAAATTACCAGAGATGTCTTCACGGCCTGCTTATACTTCCTTGAGCTCATTGACTTGTTCATTCGTCATAATGCTCTCACTCAACTTTTGATATGTAGATATATTTTGAAAGCATCTTGCTAGTGCAAGAATAATGAGTTTTGATTGAACCTAGCATCTTCATTTCTTTTTGCTCTAACGTCTCCTCCAATGGCGGGGGAAGGAGAACGAGGATTAGGTGTTACTTATGCTTTTGAAAGAGATTAGGTAGGTCACTAGTCCTTTGGTCATATTGCCCGAATAAGAAGGTGGGCAATAAATGGGAGGTCTCAAGAATATTCTGGGGATTGAAGGCGTACGACCAATGAATGGGTCGTGACGACTACGGGAGTGATAACTATAAGTATTTAACCACGGGATGTGATGATCACAGGGCTTAGGGTAATATTTTCTGAGGTAGATGGTGTTCCAAGGGCTAGGGAGTTCTTCCCCATCTTGGTTTGTCAATTTGTAGGCATCTCTAGGGTATGCGGTTGTTATGACATAAGGGCCTTCCCAGTTCGATTTTAGTTTTCCTTTCGAACGGGCATGCTTAGAGGGCATGATTTTCTTCAAGACTAATTCTCTGATATTGAAGGTTCGTTCAAGGACTTTCTTGTCGTAAGCCCTGGCCACTCTCCTCTGATATACCTAAGCGAGATCGGTTGCCCTTAGACATGTTTTATTGAGCTACTCTAGCTGCATGAGTAGGGTAATCCTCCTCTCATCTAAGGATAGCTTATCATCGAGTTGGATTCATAAGGATGATACTTGTACCTCATACGGTAGGACGACCTCTATCTTGTAGGTAAGGAGGCAGGGAGTTTGGCCAGTGGTTGTACGAATAGAAGTCCGACAAGCCCAGAGTGCTTTTGGTAGTCATTCAGGCCAGTCAGCTCCATTGCTTGTTTCTACTGTATGTTTCAGAATTCGAATCAATGTTTTGTTGGTGGCTTCTGCTTATCCATTTCCTTGAGGATAGAACGGTGAGGAGTGGCATAGATCAATGCCGAATTTCTTGCATAACTTCTTTGTCTTCTCTGTAATGAACTACGGCCCGTTGTCGGTGACAAACATCCTGGGTACTCCAAACCTGGTGATGATATTTCGAATGATAAACCTTACGAGTGTGGAAGCAGTGATTCTGACGTATGATTTGGCTTCTGCACATTTAGTATAGTATTTGGTTGCTATAAGTATAAACATGTGCATGTGAGTGTTTCCAACTGTGTCTGTGAAAGGTCCGATGATGTCGAAGGCCCACATCAAGAATGGCCATGGCGAGGTCATAGTGTTTAATGCAACTGATGGAGCTTTGATGAGTGCGGCGTGTTCTTGGCATTGCTTGCAGAATTGGACGTAGAGGTGGCAATCTCTTATCATTTTCGGTTAGAAGTAGCCTTGTCGTGCAATTTTATTGGCGAGTCTCTATCTACCGGCGTGGGCACTGTAGGCACTGGCGTGTGCTTCTCAGATGATGTATTGTCCTTCGACGATTGTAA
Source organism: Chloranthus sessilifolius (assembly GCA_021018995.1). NCBI lineage: Eukaryota > Viridiplantae > Streptophyta > Magnoliopsida > Chloranthales > Chloranthaceae > Chloranthus > Chloranthus sessilifolius. The sequence goes on from CM037588.1 coordinate 23,362,695, forward strand.
CGCATCGTAGCAGTACTCCTTTAGTGAAGGCTTCTTTATATAGTATTTCACCAAGTATGCAGAATCTGGCACATCGGTTCCTTATAGCCTTTTGTTCGATCTTTGTAGTGTGGGGAGGAATGTGTTGATGTTTGAGGAAGTTCCAAATGTCGAAATACCATGGCTGCCCGTCATCGATTGGTGATCTTTCAAATCTGAACATAGCGACTTCGGCTCCTGACTTGTGCTTTTTCGGAGTAATTGCTTCCTTTGATGTCATGCTCGTGGGAAGGATTGGTAATTCTCTCTTGATGGTTCATGCCACCTCGTGGGCGGGTACTGTTAATTTTTCTATGATGAAGGTTTTGGTAGTTTGTCCAAGGGGTATCTGAATGATCGAGGCTAGTGTAGCTAGGGAATCTGCAAGCTCATTTTCTAATCTAGGGATGTGCGTAAAATAGATTCTTTCAAATTTTTTTACTAGATATTGAACGGTTTCTAAATATACCATTAGTCTCATTTCCTTAGTTTTCCATTCTCCTATGACTTGTAAGATTACTAGCTTAGAATCACTGATGGTTTTCAACTGTCTGATGCCTAATTGTAATGTTGCTCGTAGTCCAGCTATGAAGGCTTCATATTCGGCAATGTTATTAGTGACAGGGAAGTCTAATTGAAAAGCTTTAGGTATGACAACTCTTTTCAAACTCAGGAGGACTATCCCGATGCCTTTTCCTTTGTGATTTAGAGCTCCGTCAAAATAAAGGGTCCATGAAGTCTTATTGGGCTCTTCGTTGTGGATTGTAAGTAGGTCTTCATCGGGGAAGTCTGCACATATAGGTTCATGATTCGAGACTGGGAGATCTGCAAGGTAATCAATGATTGCCTGCCCTTTGATCGACTTCTGCGTGACGTAGGTGATATCAAACTCTTATAATAGCATATGCCAGCAAGCGATCTTTTCGGATGTTGCGGGCTTTTTGAATATGTACTTCAGAGGGTTCATTTGGGCTAGTACTAATATCTTATGCGCTCTAAAGTAGTGTCACAACTTGGTCGAAGCCCATACCAGTGTGAGGCAAGTCTTTTCCATGGGAGTGTATTTTAGTTTGTATTCGACCATCGTCCTACTAAGGTAGTAGATAGCCTTCTCTTTCTTGCTATCTCTTCAAATTGTCCCAGAATTACTCCCAATGCTTTGTCGTTTGTTGAGAGATATAGGATTAGGGGTCTTCCAGGAACTAGGGGCGATAGTATTGGCGGGTTAAGGAGGTACCTTTTAATGTTATCGAAGGCTTGCTGACACTGGTCATCCCACTTGTACTCGGTTCCTCCTTTAAGTAGTCTGTAGAAAAGATCGCATCTGTCTGAATGCTGGGAGATGAATCTCCTTATGAATTGCAATCTTCCTATCAGGCCTCATAATTCTTTGATATCACAGGGAGGTGGCATCTCAAGGATGGCTCTAACTTTAGCATGGTCGACTTTAATCCCTCGCTTGCTAACTATAAAATCGAGTAACTTTCCGAAAGTGACTCCGAAGACACATTTTTTAAGGTTCATCTTCAATTGATATTTCTTAGCTCTTTGTAACACCAGTCGAAGTGCTTCAACATGTCCTGCCCGCATTTGGGACTTCACTAAAATGTCATCGACATAGACTTCTACGCATTTATACATCATGTTGTGAAAAATAGCCATCATGGCACGTTGATACGTAGCTCCTGTGTTCTTGAGCCTAAAAGGCATGACAACGTAACAGTAAGTTCCCCAGGGTGTGGTGAAAGAAGTCTTCTCTTGGTCGGACTCGGCTAATTTGATTTGATTATATCCTGAGAAACCGTCCATAAAGGATAGCATCTCATGCCCAACAGTGTTTTCGACTAGAGTGTCAATGTGTGGAAGTGGGAAGTCATTTTTTGGGCCTGCCTAATTGAGGTTTCGAAAATTAATGCAAACCCATACTCTGCCATCCTTCTTAGCGATAGGTACTATGTTGGTGACCCATTTAGGGTAAAGGACAACCACAGATAAATTTGGCTTTGAAAAACTTGTCAACTTCCTCTTTGACCTGCAGAGCTGTTTGTGGGTGCATCCTACGGAGTTTCTGTTTTACTAGTTTTGTGTCGAGTTCCAAGACGAGCTGATGTTCTACCAAGCTGGGGTCTAAACCAGGCATATCTTCATAGGACCATGCGAAAGAGTCAAGGTGTTCTTAGAGGACTTGCACAATATATTGACATTCTTTAGAGTTAAGTGTTGCGCTAACTAGCAATTTCTTAGGTTTCTCTTCGGTGTCGAAGTTAATTTCTTCTGTCGGTTCCACGGCAGCTTGAGTTTGCTCGTTGAAATGCTTGATAACTTGTTGGAAGTCCTGCACCCCCTCGGCGAGTGGTGTTCCTTCCTCCTCATCGGTAAGCTCGTATACTGTGAAATTACCACACTGGGGATTCGATTTTGTGAGAAGTAACCCTTCATCGGTGTAATTTATGATCGAGAGATCTTTGGTAAGGTGAAGGTCAAGGCTATTGATTATTCCCTCAAAGTCTTGAAATATCTCGTCAGGTATGATCACCGGCTTATTGTTTAGTCGGGATGCTTTATGTCCTAGTGTAGAAGATAGGATAGTAATCTCAGGAGAAAAGTCTCCTTGTTGATTGGACAATGGATTTAGGACGAAGGGTTCCCTTTCTTTTTTGAGGTTTTCTAATTTTTTTGGGTTTTATATTTTAATATTTTAGGGTTTTCTACTTTTTCTATTTTTTAATTTTTGATAATAAATATGGTACAGAGTCGGTCGTCTCAAGAGGCACTGGGAGAGCTGCTTCCTCTAATTGAGGGAGCGAGATGGCCGCTGGAGCCGTTCGAGAGATTTTTCGAGGGGTTTATCAATGTCGTCTTTTAGGTTCATCAAATCGCTGAATGCTTTAGCCATTTGTTCAATTTCTGCTTCTTGGGATTTAGTGAAGGATACTTCTTTCTGCCTAGGCACATCAGCTTTCTCAGTGGTCCCGTAGACGAAGTGATCATATAGAGACCATTTTGGTGAGGTAGGGAACAAGTCGGCTTGTGAGCCATCCGATTGATAACCTAGCCCTATATGCATGCGAGTTTTCATTGGGACGACAGGTCCTACATGACTTTACTTATTTTTTCCGAGTCTGGTGTGAGAAATGTATCAAAGTTGGTACATAAGATCCCACCCCTTTGTTACGGTGGGGTTGATGTCATAAAGCTTGGCGAGGTTTGGACCAACCTCTCTCCTCAACAACTCTTACCGACACGTCAGGGGAGAAATAGGATGGATAGGGGGTTGTCTCATCTAGAATTTGAGTCTTTTGAATGTGTCTCATATTTAATATGGAATCATGGGCCGTAGGAATGCTTGTTGCATAATCAGTATCCATTTACTGGAGAGGTGCATCAGCGTATATACGAACGATGGAGTCCTTGTATGGGAACTTGATGCATTGATGATACGTAGACGCAACGGCCTTCATTGATTCCAACCACTTTCTTCCTAATATGAGATTGTACATGCTAACGGAATCAGAAATATGGAAGGTGACGTCCTTTGTCACAGGTCAGAGGCAAACATGGAGTTTAATAGTCCCTCTAACAAAGCGGCATGAACCATCATAAGCTATAAGTGATAGGGCCGAGGGCCTAACGTCTTGTTCCATGTATTTGAGCATCTTTAACGTCGTGAGCAGGAAAATATTGAGTCCTACTCCAATATCCACTAACGCATGAGGTACAGAGAATCCTCTAATGATGACTGTGAGATATATAGGAGCGGCACTCTCACGGAGTGACTCCTTAGGCATGTCCGCATCGGTGACCATGAGTTATGGAGGTTGCACCATGACCAAGATGATTTGATGAAGCTCATCTAGGGTCGTGTCCTCGTCTACCTGTGTGTCCTTAAGTGTCCTTACCAATAATCGGTGATGATCAGGGGATTTCTTGATGAGCTCTAATATAGATATCTGAGCTGGGATCTTTTGAAGGTGTCATAGCAGGTCGTATTCTTGCCCTAGCTCGAGTGTAATCTTTTTGTCTGGCCGATGAGCCTTAGGTGCGGGTGGTTAAAGTGGTTGAGGTGCGGGAATTGGCGAAGGGATGATGTGAGGCAGGGGCGGCAAGCTAACCTCTCTTTCTCTTGTGTTCCTGTCTAATTGTGGTGCATTCATGAAATCCTTGTTTCGAGGGAAAAGAGGGGGTGGGTAATTGGTTCTGGATTTGAGAATTGGGCAAGTCGGCTATTGACTGAACCTAGCGTGGCTCGACGTCGATGTATTTACAAAGTGAGTAAAATTAGAGGTCGGAGTGTGGGCCTGCATGGTGCCGTTCCAAGGTGAGAGGTACTGCGTGTAATCCTCTTCTTCTAAGAAAGCTGAGACTAGGGTCTCATGCGAGTTGGAAAGTTTTTCTCGCTCGCCTTCCTTTATGTTTAGTGAGCACTCAGTCTTCATTTCGTTTCCTAGGTTTGGAGTCTTTCGAGTGACACTTTCTACCCATGCGGCAACTTGGGCTGCGGTTTGAAGAACATGATCTCCAAACTCGGGTATATAGAGGTGGTGAGGGTTTCAGTTTAGGATTTGGAGGGTCCGAAGGTTTTGGTGGGTAATGATGGAGGAATAGTTTTCTGGCTCTAAAAGAGTGGACCTGTATCTGAGTGAACTTCGGATAAGGAGGCGGATTTGGCGGAGCGATGCGAGTGATCAAGGTCGAGGGATGTGGGGGTGAAAAGACTCTCATGGGGGTAGTAGGAGCGTTGGAGGGTTGGAAGCGAGTGATTAAAGTGGAGGGCTGGAAAGAGGGTTGACTGGGGAGATCTACGGTAGCCACCTGGGCCGGTGTCCCTTGGTGGTGATTAGGCATGGGGTTGTTTATGATTCCTAAATTTTGTTGGGGTTGGTTGTCGCTAGGGTTAAGATTCCTCAATGCTTCCCAATTAATTTGGTTCCGATCGCTCATGTCATAGATCACATCTCGGAGGAACCAAAGTCCTCTAAGTTGTGTCTAGCATATCAATGAAATGCACAATATTTACTGTAGTCTAGATTTGCAAACCATGGGTGAGGTTTTTGTAGTGGGAATCAGAGGAGGTTCTGAGTGTTAAGAAATTGGAAGATATTGGAGATTGTATCAGGTAGAGGGGGATAATATTCCCGCCTCGGTTGGTAGGGGCCTCTAGTTGGATTAAAGTTTTGCGGTGGGGGGACATTATTATAATTCGACGCGTGAGCCAGTCGGTTATGTGTTGCGTTTTGGTTCTGATAGGTGTTGGGGTATTGATTTCTATTTTGGTATTGGCCTTGACCCTGGTTTTGGCCTTGGTTCTAGTTTGCGTATCTGGATTGATTAGCGCCCTGATTCTGGTTGGTATACCATTGTTGATTTTGATTTTGTCTGCAGTTACGCAATTGGAAGCTACTGTTATTAGAATTTTGTCATTATGTGCGAGCGTGGATCCTCTCGAACTCATCGCGGTGATGCACTCGCGATTAAATAAAATGTAGAGTCGCCACCCGGAGCTTTTGGTGACCCGGGAAACTTTTAAATTGATATTTTGAGCACCGAAATGCTAAATATGACTCTGATTTACCGGTCTTTGCCAAAGGCTCTAGCGTATGGGCTTCGGTTATCGATCGAGAAGGATTTAGGCACCCGATCAACTCGCATATAACGGTCTCTATCTGTGGCCAAAAATAAAAATAAATGGGCAGAGCTTCCCCTTGCCCAAAGGCAATACGGTCCTATCAAGCTTTGAGCCAAACTGAAATTTCGGCGGCGTAACGGCTTGAATCCTTGGATGGAGGAAACACCAAAAAGGTAGAGGAAGAGAGGGGTGAGCCAGAGCTCACGGGCCCTTGTTGCACCGTGGAAGACCTTCACTTTGGCATACGTCCGATGGCTTCAAATGGCTTAAACGGTAGAAGAATAGGTTCTAATGCTAGGATTCGGTAGATAGGAAGTGTGGGATGAAGCTAGGGACTAAGCTTGACTAACAAGGAGTGATCTAATGGTTGAAAAGGGTTGAAAATGATGAACTAAGCATGTTGGAATTCTGGTTGAAGAAATAAGAAAAGAACTTTCTCTCACTAGGGCTCTCTCTCTCCTAACTCAAGCTTTCACCCTAATCTTTTCAACCTTGATTTTTTCAACTCTTTAGGGAAGAGGGGGTGCTCTCTATTTATAGAGAAGAGGTGGGTTAGAGGGTTACTTAAGGGCTAATTGGTTTAGCAATTAGGTAATCCTCCATCTAAGGTTTTCTAGGTTTTTAGGGTCCTAGAGGTTTGGGAAATTGGTTTCAACGGCGAAAGATGGGGTGAGACCATGGGTGACTTAAGGGTTGCCAATAAGCTCAAAGGGGGTGCAACCGACCTCAAGACACCCACCTTAACCAAGGGGATGGTCAAAGGGTCAAACCAGATGGAGGAAATTCGAACATCTAATGACAGATACTGTAGCTAAGCTGGGCGTATATATTAGATACGCCCAGTTTATGCACAGTGAAATTAAAGAAAACCAGAGGGAATCTGAGAAGATGGGTGCCCGTGTTGGTGGCCACCTATGCTGGGCGTATGTATTATATATGCCCGACCAAATTTGGCCCAAAAATGCCAAGCGTATATAATACATACGCCTGACCAAACTGGGGCCAAATTTGCTGGGCGTATGTAATACATACGCCTGAGCAAAAAGTCATGATTTTATATGAACTTTCATTCGGCCATAAGTTTTGAACCACAACTCCAAATTTGGTGATCTTTGGCTCGTTGGAAAGCTGGAGAAGTCCTATTTCCAATGGTATGTGGCTCATCCTCAACAGTGGTCTATATAAAAATCTGTAGCTCTCCTCCCATCAAATACTCAGAAGGATTTAAGTTGGGTCTGGGAAGGGATCCTAGGGTTTAGGGGTGATCTCTAAGGGTTGGGGGAATGGTTCTAATGGGTTTTAGGTGATTCCTAAAAGTCTAGTTATATTTTCAAGGGTTCAGGGGTGCCATCGAAAGCACAAGGGTACATCTCTCTCGGAGTACAGACTGATCGGGCCTTGAGCCAAATTTGGGTATCTACAGATGTCCCTCTTTGGTATTCGATCACTAATGATCGTATGCCAAAGACAAGAGACATCCGAAGAGGTCCAAGGCGCATTTGATGGGTCCGCCTGGTTCAACTCAATTCTCAAACATTCATGGAGATGGTGAGTGTACGTAAGCCCTCTCATTTCGGTACATCGTCCGTACCTCAAAGCTAACAGTCCCCAAGCGCATTGCGACATTACTGTGATGATCACAGAAAGTGTAAGCCCGCTAGCCGGGATATCGTCCACTTCCTGAGGAAAATTATAGATTTGTGATGTTGAGTATTAATCTGAACCAGACAGCTTCATAAAACGGGATGATCGATCTATGCTTCGAAATCGAGGCGAGGCACACAAAGCGAAGGCCTACAAACTTGTGTCCAATCCTATGGGATATTGACTGCTCCATTGGATTGGCCACGGGTGCCCTTACCTAGGTAAGGCTCAGAGTCTTTGGGCGAACCCATCAACCTCGAGTTTGCTTTAGCATGATTTACCCGAGTAGAGCGAATATTGATGTCGCAACACTTCTTGGGAATGCATGCCCATTTTCAGAGTAATTTTTTTTGTGTTTTTTTTTAACCTTTTTTATTTCGAGGCCTCTAAGCAAAGCTCAAGGACCTCTAGCACAACTCCTTAAGTGGATCAAATGTCAGTTGATACGCTTTAGGAATGTGTGCGCGCTGCCCGGGATGGGTACACCTTAGGGATGTGCTTATTCCGGTGGCGAGGTGCTCCTGATTCGCATGAATCGGACTGCCTTAACTCGAGACAAAGCTAAAAAGGATCGGGTTAGAACCAAACATCCATCGAAAGAGATTGTCAATTCTAGCCTCTGTCCCTAATGAAATTGCATCTTACTAACTATGCACAGACAGACACCCATCAGGGGCGATAAGCAGCAAATAGGCGCGAACGGAAGCCTCAACCCTAAGGTACAATTTACGAGGACAAACGACCATCCTGCGGATACCCAGACGCAAGTGCGTACATTCAACAGGGACACCGTGCCTATACAGGTTTTATGCCTGTGTAAAAGGAAATAAAAGGGAATGGGCCCTTCGGTTTGTATGTTTACACATAGTTTGGTTGGTTGTAATTTCATTTTTGACGGGTCAGTTTTGACTAACAATAGACTTTTCGAATGGTCTGAAGTCGGGTGCACTCTTGGTCAACATAGATCCGAAGGTGGATGATCATAGCCAAAGCTTGGAAGGTGGGGTCAACCTACTCAGGATTTTTACTTCATAACAAAAGGTTGTTATTTCCTCTCTTTCTTTTTCTTTTCCTTTTTTTTTTTTGCACATGTCAGTTCGAGATTTTGAGCATGCTCAAACTGTCTTTATTTTTGCATGTATCCTTAGGCAGGTCAACCAGCCATGTTGATATACCTTAAGGACGTGTGCATTCCGGTGGCAGGTCCTTGGGTTACCTGCCGGATCAGGTCTCGACCTCTGATGGGGAAGATCTTGGGCTCGGCGTATCTTCCCAGGAGCGACCGGTGATGGACGAGTTCATTTGCCTGTCGGATCAGGTATGGGGTGTCCCTGTGTAAAGCAGGGTTCGAGAGTTTTCAGGTGAACCCGATCATTCTGAATTGACTTAACACAGTTCTCGGAGTGGCGCAAATAGTCATTGCGACGCTCTTTTGAGAACTAGTGTGGTGTTTCAAGATTTTTTTTTCTTCTTTTTTTATTTTATTTTATGATTTTATGGAGAACTCAGCGGGTGCTCACCGACCTAGACCCATTTACTGTGGCACAGTCCCTTTGGGCCAATCGAAGAGAGCTTGAAGGGCTATTTGGGGATGCGTGCACGACCGCTCGACGGTGCGTGGGCTTTTAAGAGGGACCAGGCCGTGGTCCATAGCATACAGGGGGGGTCCGTCGGGCCTTAAAGTCACAAAAAGGTCAGGCAGTTTTAAAACTGCCATTTCTGGTCGAGCGTATATAATATATACGTTTGACCAAAATTGGCAAACAAATGGCCGGGCGTATATATTATATACGCCTAACCAAAATTGGCATTTTTAAAACTGCCCGAGCCCGAGCACAAAAGGGGCCCCCGCTTTCAAACTCTATCCTCTTTCCTCCTTCTTTCTCAAGTCCAGGACAGCCCCTTAGGGTTTTGGCATTTGATTTTTCTTGAGTTCTATTATCGGGGGTTGCGGGTGCAGATCGAAAGACGTTCATTCGCCATCGATTTTTGGATCTATTTCTCCCCCCATTGAAGGTAATCATCAACCCCTCCTTCATTTCCTTTTTGAATTTTGATAAAGCTTGATGTTCCTTCTACTTGCATATTGCTTGATGTCCTCTCTTCTTTTTCCTCCTTTTTTTTTTATTATATATGATTCTTTGCACTCAGGCTCTTTTTTTTGTTTTTTTTTCTTTTTATTATATGTGATGCCTCTTTCTTGTTATTGTTTTTTTTTCTTTCTTTCTTCCTATTAAGTGATGCTTCCTTTTTGTTATTATTTTTTCTTTCTATTATGTGATGCTTCTTTTTTTGTTGTTTTCTATTATGTGATGCTTCCTTTTTTTGTTTTCTATTATGTGATGCTTCTTTTCTTTGTTGTTGTTTTTTTATATGTGATGCCCTTTTTTGTTGTTTTTTTTGTATATGTGATGCTCTTTTTTGTTGTTTTTTGTTTGTATATGTGATGCTCTCTTTTTTTTTTTGTTTTCTATTGTGTGATGCTTCTTTTTTTTTTGTGATGCCCTTTTTTGTTGTTTTCTGTTGTATATGTGGTGCTTTTTTGTTTTCTATTATGTGATGCTTCTTCTTCTTCTTCTTTTTTGTTGTTTGTTTTTTTTATATGTGATGCCTTTTTTTCGTTGTTTGTTTTTTTTTTTTATGATGGATTAGTGCACATATGTTATTATTATTTTTTTTTTATGCATTTTTTTCTTACTTTCCTCTTTCTATTTTTGGTTTGAAATGCTTGATGTTCTTCCTTTTTGTGGTGCATTTTTATCACTTTTTTTTTTTAGGTATATGTGGTTCTTTATTTCTATGCCCCCCTCTCTCTTTTTATTTTCCTCATTATTCATCACCATTCATTTTTTTTTTATGGATTAGTGCAGTTTTTGTTATTCTTCCTCTTTCTCTTTTTTTTTTTTTTAGCAGCCCTTTCTTATACTGATGTGTTTCATATTTTCAGATGCCCGATGAGGAAGGGCAGGGTCCACAGGAGGGGCCCGAGATAGCCTATGGTCCTCACGGGGAACAGTTCATTGTTTCACAGCGCTCATCCCAACCTTGGTACGAAATGCAAGGTGAAGCTGCTTGTACTGGCCTCCTGCATTGTCAGCATACCCATATGTCCAACTTTAGGATCGCTGGCCAGGTAAACAGACGATCCCCTTTTTCTTTTGTTTTCCTTTGATGCCTTCATTATACCACCTTGTTCCTATTTGACTGATGCCTTTTGTTTGCAGCCCCTACCACACATTATGTTCCGGGGTGGTTGGTTCGACCTCCAGCGCCTCGTACTTTATCTCCCCCAGGTGGTGAAGGACCTGCTTGCCCAAGCTGGCTTTGGGGACTTCATTTCATGCCCCGTCGTGAGGGCCGACACGGCCTATCTGAAGGCCCTGATAGAGCGCTTCCGCCGCGAGACCATGACATTTCACATGGCCATGGCTGAGATGACCCTCACGCCCGCAGACTGGTCCATGATCACTGGGGTTCGTGTTGGAGGGGTGCCAGTGATACCTGCCCGTACGCCTGATAGGGACCTACCCGCCCTCCGGGAACGTTCGTGGTTCCGAGGTTAAGCTATCCTGGCTGGTGGGTTTGTTCGAGCCTCACGAGTTAGTGGACCTGGGTCAACCTGATGCGGCCATTTACCTCGAACCAGAGCGTGCACTGATGTTGGCCCACATTTCTCTGTTGTTCCTCCTGGACAAGACTCTCCTTTCAAATACCAACGAAGGGCGGGTCTTATTATCCCTACTCAGTCTTATGGTGAACTAGGACACCGTACATCTGTTTGATTAGGGAGGTGCTGGCTACGCGGTGCTCATGTCTAGCTTGGTGCGAGCTGTTCTTGGGGACTCCAGTTCCGTTGTGGGCTTCTGGCCCGCTCTTGAGGTAACTTATCCTTTGGTCTCAATTCATTCCCCCCTTCTTCTTTTTTGTTGCATATTTGTTTTTTATCTGCTTGCTTTCTCAGGTGTGGGGGTATCTGCATTTCCAACTTGGTCGCCCTCTGCTTCTCTCCGAAGTTCCCACATTCCCCCTTATGAGCAATTGGCATGCAAACCGCCGCCGGGATGTAGGTATGAAGCACTTGGAGTTAGGGTTGCGCTCTCAGTTTGATCTGCTGATACCAGAGCAGGTATAATAATTTCTCTCTTTGCAAATTTGATAGCTCTTTTATGCTGTGGGCTCTAACCAAATGTATAAATCCCTTCTCTTTTTGTTAAGCAGGTCATCCTTGATCCCTAAGTTGGATCTCCCTTCTAGAACCTAGCTGCAGTGGGCCCCTCTTGCCTTCTGTTAGATCAGCACATTGTTTTCTTCTATGGGTCCTGGGCTAGGGCCTATTACTTAGGAGAGAGGGTGGTTCATCAGTACCGACCTCTTTTTACTGTGCCCCAAGCTCCTCCGGCTGATGTATTGGCTCCTGAGGGTTCTATCGAAATGCTCACTGCTCGCTTCCTCCACCACGGGGTCCCTATTGATGACCTCCTCCTTCCTGGGGGATATCAGATATGGTACGAGTCTTTTCCCTATCGTTCACTACTACCCCGATTCGTGCCCGGTGCCAACTTTTTGGCTTTTGGTGGTCCGCGATCTCAGGTAATATTCTTTTCTCTTTCTATTAGCAGCCTTTCATATGATTACCTTAATCGCCCTTTTACTTGAACAAAGATTGTTTCTTTCTGTAGTTTGGACAGGGTGATGATTCAGATGAGGGGGATGAGGCAGCTGTTCCTGGTGAGGCTACTGGCGCAGGACCTTCCCTTTCGTTCTTCCAGCGCTTGGATGATGCCTTTCTGTCACGTATGTGTGCTGATGTGGCTGAGAAGGCACACATATCCGCTGAAGCTATCCGGATTCCACCCCCTGAGCTGATCCCTGGGGTAATCTCTCCCTTGTTACCTTGCTCCTCTATTTTTTGAGATTATAACGATGGCCTGTGTGACTAATACCTCTCTCTTTATCTTTTTGCTGCAGGATTATGAGTCGGCCGTAAACCAAGCTGAATATTACCGTAACCTTGCCAGTCTTAGGGAGGTTGAGGTGGTGAGTGAATATTGACTGCATCTAGTCATCCTCATATTTACTTTCTGCTTGTTTCCCTAACTCATATTTACTTTCTGCTTGTTTCCCTAATTGATGGCCCTTCGTGTGCTTATGCAGCGTGCTCGTGAAAAGGAGTCGCGCTCTCTGCTTGGCCGTATCTCTCAGGCGTGAACTCAGGTGAGGGAGACCCGTACCTTTCAAAGCGCGACCCGACGTCGGAAGAAGTCAAAGGGGGCTGCCCAGGATTAGTTTTTTCTTTTTCTAAAAATTTGAAACAGTGAAACAGTTTAGATTTTGGAATATTGGGGAATATGTAATAATTTTCTTTTGATTTTTGTTTTTGGATGGTCTCACAACTTTTATGGTTTATAGGAATGCTCCGTTTATTTATTTTTCTGCCTCTATGATGATGTTTTTTTTTGTTTGGCACGAAGAAGGCCAGAGCCCCTTCCAATGATGGGGGGGGGGGGGGGGCTCGCGTGTGACTACCCGCATATGTCCCGTGGATACCACGTCATCCGAGGACTTCCCATGGGTGCGGGAGCATGCCCGCTTGTGGGCTGCCCTGGGAGAAAAAGTAGAATGAGCGATACCCGTCCCTCCCTTGGGGAAGAAAAAATAAAAAAAAGAGCATGGCCCGAAGTGAGGGGAAGCCACGCGGCCCTAGTTCTTCAAGTGGGCGTATATATTATATACGCCAGGCAAAAATTTTGAAAATTTGCCTGGGCGTATATAATATATACGCCTGGCTAAAAGTGTGCCACGTTACCCTGGTGTATATAATATATACGCCTGGCTAAAAATTTGAATTTTTGCCTTGGCGTATATATTATATACGTCTCCTATAACTGATGCCCGACGGGTTCCTCATAACCTGCGCCCAGCCCTCTTTGCCTCACTATTCACCCGGGCTTTGCCTTTTTGCCCCTCCTTTTTCTTTCTTTTCTCTCTCTTCCCTTTTTTCTTGACAAGCGGGTCCATCGCCCTACATTGACCGAGCCTTATAGAGGACATCTTTGTATGTCTATGGACTCGCTTCCCGGCCCAAATTCCCATACGGGGGATGGGGTTAGTGTACTTCCCTGTTTGGACTCGGGGCCTAATTTTTTGTAAAAGTGGTGCGCTAGCTTGGCTGAGGGCGAGCTCGCCGCTCTGGATCACCTCGAATTATCCCGCCTTTCCTCTCTCCTTGTTGTTCCCTTGTTGCCCGACCTCCTAAAGGCGGCTTTAGCATCATGGGACCATCGGGGGCTTGCCAAAGTGGTGCCTAAATCGGGGTATGTAAAGGCGGTCTACGCGGTTCTTGGTTTGACAAAGGGTGGGTATGAGAAGGGCTTTGCCGGCAGGCCCACTAGGTGCTCGGTGAAATTCCTGAGAGAACTTTTTGGTGACTCGAGTCTCCAAAAGTTGCCGGTCCGGGATCCTTTCAATGTGAAGGCCTTTGCCCTTTATTTGCTATCGGAAGTTCTCTTCTTTATTGGGGGCGAGACATTTTCCCTCCGGTTATGCGATGTTTTGACCGAATTGGAGGGAGGCCACTCATTGGTGCACCTAGTCTTGGCTGAGATGTATCGGGGCCTGGATGCCTCGGGCCGGGTTGGGATTCTTTGTGGGAGTCCACTCCTCATTCAAATTTGGCTAGGAGAGCATTTGGCTATCATGGGGCCTGTACTGAGGTTCTACTTAGTAAGAGGGGATGTGGCCCGAGGCTTTCTGACATGCTACTCGAGGCTACCCCATGGGAGCATCGAAGAACTGAGCCTGTGGCTATCTGATGCAGAGCTGATCTGGTAGCTTCCCTGGTTGGACGGCACCTTTTCGATTGTCCGCTCTCGGGATTGTGAGGGTATCACGCTTTTGGGGTTGACTGGTAGTACCTACTATTTCCCATCTCAGGTGCTTCGTCAATTCGGATATACCCAACACGTGCCGTGCACTGTGAGGCCGCCCTTGTGTTCCCTTATATTCTCTTGGGGTTCTCTCAGTGACCTGGATCACATATCAGCACTCTGGGAGACCCGCCAATCGGCGCATATGTGTAGCTTGGTTCAGGGGGGTGCCCTCTCTTCTGATTACAAGGTTTGGCTGGCATCTGAGAGCTTACTTACTTCTAACCTGGTTTCGATAGATGCGATAGAGACGGGGCCCTGGCCATTCAAGGAAACGATGCTCTGGACTAGAATTGAGTCTCTTCTTGCAGAGAAGCTGGCTTTGACTTAGGCTTTGGGGAAGGAGAAGGCCAGAGCCGAGATGGCGGAGGTGAGAGCTGCTACGGCTGAGAGCGAGGTTCTTCGGTTGACTGGGCTTTTGACTGAGTCTCGCAGTATGCGAGGACTCTCTTCTTGTAGAGATCAGTGCTTTGAAGCATGGTTCCTGCCCCTGACCTATTCTTGCACATACCATAGATCATATACATAGAGGGGGGGCTGATGCCCCTTAACAGAAATCTCCTTCTTTTTTGGATTGTTTCCTTTTTGTTTGTTTTATACTTATACAGAAGGAAAAAAGTAGAAAGTGTGTCATGTTGTTATCTTTTTGGGACGTGACACTTCATACGTGATGCTTGTAAGAAAAGAAATGAAATCTGCTATAGTCACATATACATATTTTTTTGGTGTTCGAATTTTCTTCCATACGTCTCGCAACGTAAGGTTTTTTTTTGGAAAGGGAAAATCTATTATCTTTTTTCAAAATTTTCTCCTACATAGGGTGAGGCTTCTTATAGGAAAGGAAAATATATTATCTTTTTTAAAATTTTATCCTTTTTGTGATGTCGGTATTTTCAAGGCCAACCGGCGGGTCCTCTTTTTTAGCATGGTCGAACCCCAATTAGGAGTTTTCGGTGCTTCATTTTGAACGTGGATAGGTCAGCTTCCCTGAGATTGATTGGTCTTCTGGCCTTACCTTTGGTCATGCGTCGGACGACGCGGTAGAGACGACATGCCTGATTAGGATCCGATCTAGTTTTAACATGAGCGGCCCAACACAAAAAAGGGAAGGGGCTCAAGGAGTCTAGACTAAAAAAGGTGAACCCGAACAGGTCCTCTCCTAATCTCTCTTTCTTTTTGATATTTTTACTCACAGCGCCCAAAACGGGTTTTCGCCATGCCTATCATCCCTGTTTTTACCCGCAGCGCCCTTTCGGGTTTTCACTACTTCCATGGGTTCGCTTTCTTACCCCAAATGCCTTTTCAGGTTTTCACCTGGTCCGCGTGAGTTTAATATTTTTACCCGTGGTGCCCTTGCGGGTTTTCACCATGTCCATCTTGCTTTGAACTCAAATTAATTTTCTTTCTTTCTTTTTTTTCTTTTTAGAACCAGAAAGCCACGACATGGACAAAGATTCCTTCATAACTGGCTGGATGGGGTTCTGGTGTCGTCTCATGACTCGGCTCATATTGACTTAACAGATATTATGACTGCTTGCGAACCTACACAGAGGGCTTCTTTCGGGGTGTAGCTTAGCCATGGGTTAGGTTAGGATTTGAAGGTATGCTGGGCTAAAAAGTGTTTCCTTGATACGGCTTAGGTTTTCTCAACATACTTTCTTCCTTGAGGGTTTTAATATACATGCCTCATGATTCTTCTTTTTTTCTTTTTGCTTCATTTCCGGCAATCTCTTTTTGAGGTTTTGCTTTTTTGATTTTTTTGGATTTGATAGTAACTTTACTTCATCTTTTCTCTCACCCCTCTTTTTTTCTGGTATATGTACACGTATATTTTTTTTCGGGGGAATGGGTTTATTGAAAGAAAGGTCCAGGCTCAAATGGGGTAGCAAAGGATATCATCATTTTTAGGGATGCTTTCTGGCTACTATGTTTGGAATGATGGCCTCTTTTGGGTGGTTCTTAAGCAGTCACATATCTGTTTCATTCATACTCACCTTATTGCGATAGGCTAAGAGTAGAACCGTCGAACGTATCCAGCGTTGATGGGCTCAGGAAGATGATCTCCGTCCATGGTGGCGAGGCGGATGGCGTATCCCAGCAACACTTCTCGGATGACGTATGGTCCTTCCCAGTTTGGCTTGAACTTTCCTCTTGGATCGGCATGGAGGGATGGGAAAATCTTCTTCAGCACAGTGTCTCCTACCTTTAGATCTCAGTCGCGAACATGTTTATTGTAAGCGCGTGCGATTCTCCCCTGGTAAACTTGAGTGTGACACAAGGCTAGGAGTCTCTTCTCGTCCAATAAGTTCAGCTGATCAAAGCGTGATCTCTCTCTCTCTGCTTCGGGTAAGCTTGATTCCATGTGGATTCGGAGCGATGGTACTTCAGCCTCTACCGGGAGGACGACCTCAGTTCCATACACAAGGGAGAATGGTGTTGCCCCTGTAGCTGTACGGATCGATGTTTTATAGGCCTAAAGTGCAAAGGGTAACTACTCACTCCAATCTCTGTAAGTGACTACCATCTTCTCAAGAATGCGGATCAGAGTTTTATTGGCTGCCTCTACGGCTCCATTAGTTTGAGGCCGATAAGGGGACGAGCGGTGGTGCTTGATCTTGTATTGCTCGCAGAAGTCTCGGATGCGCTTATTCGCAAAGTTTGTGCTGTTGTCCGTTATGATATCTTTGGGTACTCCAAATCGGCACACAATATTGTTCCTGAGAAACTTCTCGACATGACTCGCCGTGATGTTGGCATATGACACATCTTTTACCCACTTGGTGAAGT
The DNA here is from genome assembly GCA_021018995.1 of Chloranthus sessilifolius. Taxonomy (NCBI): domain Eukaryota; kingdom Viridiplantae; phylum Streptophyta; class Magnoliopsida; order Chloranthales; family Chloranthaceae; genus Chloranthus; species Chloranthus sessilifolius. The sequence continues at coordinate 23,379,696 of CM037588.1, forward strand.
ATTCAATGGTGACGAGGATGAATCAATGTCCGTTTGATGCCTTTGGATTAATCATTCCGACAACGTCGAGGCCCCAGGTAACGAATGGCCAAGGAGTGGTCATGCAATGAAGATCAATGGCAGGAGCGTGTATTAGGCTGGAGTGTTCTTGACACTTGTAGCATTTTTTAACATGTTTGCAACAACCCGATTCCATAATGGTCTAAAAGTATCCTTGCCGCAGGATTTTCTTAGCGAGCATGTGACCGCTGACGTGGGCTCCGCACATTCCCTTATGGATTTCTTTCATAAGATTGACTGCTTCAATTTCAGTGAGGCACCTGAGTAAGATGTTATTGTATGATCGCTTTTAGAGGCATTCACCGCAAATGACGTAACCTGTAGTTAAATGTTGAATGGTCCGTCGGTCTATTTTAGATGTACCCTCTAGGAAAGTTAGGTTCTCGAGCAAATTCTTAATATCTGAGAATCAAGGTGGCTCATCATTGGGCTTTGTAGGTTCCTCAATCTGGAGGCAGAAGGCCGGCTCATTCCTCTGCTCGATCATGATCGGCTTCATCTCAACACCATAGGAGATTTCAATCATTGACGCCAAAGTTGCTAATGCATCGGCAAAGCGATTCCTTATCCAGGGGATATATGAGAAAGTTACATCTTGGAAGCAAGCTATTAAATCCTCGAGATGTTCATGATAGGGGATCAGTTTCTCGTCTTTCTTCCAGACACCATTCGTTTGACATATGATTAACTGTGAATCACCAAAAACTCGAAGGTCAGTTATATTCAGATCGAGAGCTGCCTGTAGACCGGCGACACAAGCTTCATATTCAGCCATATTATTAGTGCAGGGGAAGTTGATCTTGATAGAGATCGGCACATGGGATCCTTTTGGCAAAATTGGGATGGCGCCAACTCCTTGGCCTTCGACATGTGATGCTCCGTCGAAGTGCATTACCCATGATTCTTCTGCTTCTTCTGTATCATCTTCTATCATGAACAGGATGTCCTCATCGGGGAATTTAGTCCTTAGAGGCTCATAATCAGGTAGAGGGTTCTCAGCAAGATGCTCGGCGAGTGCCTGCCCCTTGATCGACTTCTGAGTGACATATGTAATGTCGAATTTAGATAATAAAAGCTTCCATTGCACAGTTCGATCAGTGAGAGCAGGTTTCTCGAACAGGTACTTCAAGGGATCTATCTGCGCTAGGAGTAGGATGGCTTGGGATAACAGGTAGTGTCGAAGTCTTTGAGTAGCCCCCACGAGCGCTAGGCATGCTTTCTCCAGATGAGAGTAGCGCATCTCATAATCAGTGAACTTCTTGCTCAGGTAGTAGATGGCCTACTTTCTTCTTCATGTCTTATCATGCTGCCCTAACAAACAGCCCATCGAAAACTCTATCATGGATAGGTACATTATCAGGAGTCTACCAGGTACAAGTGGTACCAAAATTGGAGGATTTAGGAGGTAACCCTTGATCTTGTCAAATGCAGCTTGGCAGTCATCATTCCACTCAACTGGTGAGTCCTTTCTTAGTAGTTTGAAGATCGATGCACATATCAAAGTTAACTGTGCAATGAACCGACTGATGTACTGGATTCTGCCTAAAAAGCCTCTGACCTCTTTCTCTGTAGACAGTGGCAACATTTCAGTGATGCCCTTGATCTTGGTCGGATCGACCTCGATGCCTCTCCTACTGATGATAAAACCTAATAGTTTTCCTGACATAGCGCCGAATGTGCACTTCTGGGGATTCAATCACAATCTGTACTTTCTCAATCTCTCAAACAGCTTCTGAAGGTTTACCAAGTGGTCGTCCCTTTTCGACGATTTGGCAATCATATCATCGACGTACACTTCGATCTCTCGGTGCATCATGTCATGGAATAGGGCCGTCATTGCTCTCTTGTAGGTTGCCCCGGCGTTCTTGAGCCCGAATGGCATCACCTTGTAGCAGAAGGTTCCCCAGGGAGTGATGAACGCGAATTTCTCTCAGTCGGCCTCTGCCATCTTAATCTGATTGTAGCCCGAGAACCTATCCATGAACGAGAGCATTTCGTGCTTAGCAGTGTTATCGACCAAGATATCGATGTAGGGTAATGGGAAGTCAACCTTAAGGCTCGCCTTGTTGAGATTTCAGAAATCAATGCACATTCGAACCTTTCCATCCTTCTTTGGCACGGGGACGATATTGGCCAGCCACTGCGGGTACTTGGATATCATGAGGAAACCCGCATCATACTGCTTAATGACCTCATCCTTAACTTTCAACATCTACTCAGGTTAGAGACGTCTCAGCTTCTGTTTAACCAGCTTGCAATCAGGGTAGAGTGGCAACTCATGTTCAACCAAATCAGTATCCAAACCAGGCATGTCTTCATACGACCATGCGAAGACGTCTTGGTATGACCGGAGGAAGTCTATCATACCTTTTCTCTCCTCAGGGGACAGCGACGTTTCGATTTTGGTGATTCTAGGGACCTCTTCGATGCCCAAATTAACGTCCTCTGTCTCTTCGACAGTCGGGGTAGGGCCATGCTCAAAATCGGCAAATTGTTTGAGGAGCTCATTGGGGAGCTCATCGATTTGGCCTTCCTCGTGCAGACTCGTGACTCCTACCTCTTCTCGTATTTCTACAGGGAAGGGGTCGGCTTCGCGTGGAACGGGTATCACGACATCATTTTCAATTTTATTAGAAATTTTAAAGGACAATATTTTTAGAATTGGTATTTTTTCTATTTTTATTGTTTTTTGCAATTTTTCAAAAGTTAGCCCCTGGCGAGGTGGATCTCTATATATACAGGGTAGAGTGTCCCAAAGGCTAACCCCACTTCTTACAGGTTGTTGTTTTTTTTAGAGCCGGTGCCGTATTCACAGCATTTGGCAGCTCCCAGGAGTTGGGGCAAAGATGCCCAGTTACTTACCTGCGAGGCTTGGCCTTTACCCTTTCGGTTGGAAACGGCATCAGTAGGCTCTTGCAGTTCCCTCCTCAGCATGTTTATGGAGGGATCCTCTAGGACCCTGTCTTTGAAGGTTAGGGTGGGCCCAAAGTGGCTAGTGCTAGAGTGATGGGTGGGCCCGGGGATTTCTTCCTCAAACAAGGAGAGGGCTGCCAAGTCCACCTCAAGGTCCGGGGGGATCATGTACGGGTTAGTGGGCTGGGCAGAAGCAAGCTTATGTGGGGTTACCCTTGTCTCCCCATTCAGATCAATCTTTACTACCCCGGCGCTCACAAAGGTTTGACGGATGTGGGGTCGGGCGGGAGTTTCTTCTTCCAGGTTAATTCCTCTGGCCCTGGCGGCTGCCACGGCTCTTATCTTCTCTTTGGCCTCTCTGACTTCTTCTTCATCGGGCTTGTAGCCTAGGCCAAATATGGTTTGCTTCCCCTTGGCCCTGACGGGGTCCCTTCTTCCTTGAAGGCGTGGGCCCAGTCCTTTCCCTTTTTGGTGGCCCCATTTGTGGAGCATGAACACGGCTGCCTCCGTTCCCCCTCTAGTTTTGGTAGGGGTTTTCTCAGGCAACTCAAGGATGATGGTTGAAAAGTCATACTCAAATCGATGGAAATCGATGTCATCTGCTGTGTGCGGCATGTCAAGCACTTTCAGATTTTCAATGTGCAGAGCGCTCTGCTCCCTGTCTTCTCTGCTCTCACCTACGATGGTGACGATTCTTTCGCCTGAGATGAATCGAAGCTTTTGGTGTAGAGTTGATGGTATTGCCCTGATCTCATGTAGCCACGGTCGGCCCAATAATAGATTAAATGTAGACTTGATGTCCATTACCTGGAAGGGGACAGTGATGGTTTGCGGCCCGATGATCAGGTCGAGGTCTACCTCTCCTATGATTTCTCTCCAAGTGTTGTCGAATCCCCCTACGCTTGTTATGGATGGCCGGAAGGTGTTGGGGTTCACACCGATTTTGATTGCCGTCCTTAGAGGGCATACGTTCAATGCTGACCCATTTTCTATCAAGACCAATGGCACCACCAGGTTCCCTACTTCGACTGTTATATTCAGGGGCTTGGAGTGGTTGTTACCTTCGAGCAGTAGATCCACATCAGTGAAGGAGATGGCATTTACGACCAATACTTGCCCAATTATTTCTCCCACCTCGTCCGGGGTTATGTGGGCGGAAACATGCACGTCTTTGAGTGCCCCCATTAAGGCTTGAAAGTCGAGCGGGGATGTGATCAACAAATCCCAGACAGTAATATGTACAGGTATCCTCTTGAGCTATGTCTCCAACACATATTCTCTAGCCATTTTTTCAAAGGGGTTCCCTGCAGCTTGCTCTTTCTTCTTCTCTTCTCCTCTACCGGCCCTCGATGCTTTTGGCTGTGTACAAATCCTGCCTAACTGGGTGATAAATTTGACAGTCTCTTCCCGGTCGCGATCAGCATTCATGTCCATCTGCTCGTAACTTAACGGCACTTGATGTGGGTCATAGGCGAGTTTCGGGATGAGGAAGGTAGTGCTTGGTGATTCTGGGGCGGATTGGGCTGGGTATGTTGGATTCTCGAGCCCGACCAGGTTGACTCTAATAGGGAGTGTAATGGTATTGGCGGGAATTGGCAAAGTTGGGTTTGAGGGTGCGAATGGGGTTTGTGTAGGCGTTACCGGTGCATGGTAAGACCAGTGGTGATTAGGAGCGGGTGATAAGGGGAGTGGGTGAGGGGTTGCCTGTTTGGATGGGGTGGAGTTGGATTGGGGCAAATAATGTAGGGATGGTGGGGTGTGTGAGGATGGGTGTTGGAAAATGTCGAAGGTGCGGTGGGTGATAGGGTATGACGGGGTAGCGAGATGGGCGAGGGCTGATATGAAGGGTTTGTAATGGGGTGGCATGGATGGGGCGATGATGGGTTAAATGGATGAAATGGGGTAAATCAGGGATGATGGAGTCGTGCATGGGGCGGGGTGATTTAGGGATGGTGGAGTTGTGTATTGGGCGAGGTGATTTGGGGATGGCGGGGTAGTATGCTGGGTGGTGGGATTTGGGGGTGTGTATGGGTGGATTTATGTATGGCGTGGGGTGATTTGGTGGTGAGAGGTATATGTGGGTGGGATAGTGTATGGGATGGGGTGATTGGGAGGTGGGGCGTACTGTGGGATAAATTGGGAGTGGGGCGGATATGCGTATGATTGCGGCGAGGCTGTGCCCGTTTGGATTTGATAGGCGGGAGCGGGAGTGGAAAAATACTGCCCTAAATCTAGGAGCTCCTCTTGGTATGCTGGGGTGGGGAAGTAATCGGCTAAATACAGAGGCTCAATTACCCCCACAATTGGTTCGCCCTCGTTCATCCTGGAAAATGAAAACTCTTCTTGATTACTGATGTAATCCGAGGGGTCAAACTCTTCCTCTTCCTCTTCTATGTAGTGGATGTTAGGCCTGGGGCCTCCTGGATGCGGTGGCAGAGGGGCCTGATAGATATTCTGGTTCTGCCCTTGAGGAAGCGACGGGGGAACAATTTTTCCCGCCTCTATTAAATCTTGGATTGCATGCTTTAGTGGGAAGCACCGATCCGTAGGGTGACCTGGTCCCTGGTGAAAGTTATAATGCAAGTTCGGGTCATAGTTTCTTGATATCGGATTGGGTGGTGGGCGAGGCTGGAGTAAATTTACCAGACCCTTTTGTAGCAATACCGGCAATAAGACACTTAATGATTGCCCTAACGGCGTGAAGACCCGTTCGAATCGTGCTTTCATCTGTTCCTGGGTGAACGGGGCCCTTGGTCCATTATTTGGCCTTGGTGCTTGTTCGAAAAGGGTCGGGGATGGGTGTGCGGCCTGGAGCTGTATCAGGGTGGTACTGGCCTGGGGATAAACAATGTTCTGCACTTCTGCCCCTAGCCTTCTTTCAACCCTTGGTTCGACAGCTTTTCGAACCCCAGCGGCCCCATTGGCCATGCTCTTTCCCAATCTGCCCTCTCTAACGGCGTCTTCGCAACGGTTGGCATTTCAAACCAAATCAGCAAAACTGGACTGCTGCTTATATACCAAGAATTCTGTGATGACTGGGAGCGCTCCCTTGGTTATTAATTCAATCTACTCATCATCTGAAATCCGGTGGGTCACCTGGGTGGCCAATGCCCTCCACCTCCCTAAGTAGGCACTGAAAGTTTTATCATGCCTTTGCTTCAAATGGGCCAGATCCGACTTTCTTGGCTCTATGTCCATGTTATAGACATACTGTTCTTGGAAAGATCTATCATGGATGATTCTAGGGACATAAACCATCTCAGCACAGGGCCCATTAGACTCTTTTGAAACACTTTGATGAGGAGTTGTTCATCTCTGCCGTACTGGCACATATCCCCACAGTAAGATTTTAAGTGGGTGATGGGGTTACCAGTGCCATTATACTTATCGAATAACGGCATCTTAATTTTCTGTGGTAGGGGGACATCCGAGAACAGACACAAGTCTAAAAAATCTGTCAAATGTAGTTCTAGCACTCCCATCTTCGTCAGCTGCTTCTGTATTCTGTCTATCTGTTCTTTCAGCTGCTCTAATTCTTTTGAGGCTATAGCTGGGGCTACTTCCCCTTGATTTGGCTCGACAGGTGTGAGATGATGATGACGGGCCCGGGGGGCCGAACTCTCCTCCTGCGGATCTCGTCCTCCTCGTACTGTTGGTCATTATACTGGTGAGGGGCGAGGTCTGCTATTTGAACCTGGGGGTGATGGGTTGGACGACCTAGTGGGGCCACAAGGCTTGTAGGGGATGGGAGGGAGTGAATGGATGAGTGGTTTGTGGATGAATGATGTGCTGAGCTGGGTGTATATTCTGGGGGTGATGGGGGTGTGGTTGATGTGGCGGGATGCTGTAGGCATGGTTTTGAGGCATAGGGTGGATCGGATTTTCCATTGGAGGTGGGATGGGGGCATAGGGGTGTAGGTAAATGAAGGGTATTGGTGAAGGGCTAAGGGGTTTGTGAACGGGCCTTGATGAGTGTGGGTGGATGGGCCTTGGGTTTGGGCTTGATGGTTTTGGAAAGCTTGGGTTGATGGGCCTTGAGCCTGGGTGTGGGGGTTGGTATGATTTTGGGCTAATCGGCCCTGTTGGTATTGGGTGCGGGGTGATGGGCCTTGGGCTTGGGTTTGATAGGTTTGGGTCCAAGGGCCCTGGGGGGCTTGGAACTGGGCCTGGGTCTGATGGGCTTGGGCCTGGGCCTGAGTCTGATGGGTTTGGGCCTGGGGCCATGGGCCTTGAGGGTTTTAGGCCTTGGTTTGGGTCTGGGTCTGATGGGTTTGGTTTTGGCCCATGGGCCTTGAGGATTTTAGGCCTGGGCCTGAGTATGATGGGTTTGGGCTTGGGCCCATGGGTCTTGAGGGTTTTGGGTCTGGGTCTGATCGGTTTGGGCTTGGGCCCATGGGCCTTAAGGATTTTAGGTCTGGGCCTGGGTTGGATGGGTTTGGGCTTGGGCCCATGGGCCTTGAGGATTTTGGGCCTAGGCTTAGGTTTGATGGGTTTGGGCTTGGGCCCATGGGCCTTGAGGATTTTGGGCCTGGGCCTGAAATTGAGATGGGGGATCTTGGATGGTATGAATGATGGGTGCTTGGGCATGGTCATGGGGGAATGGGGTATGGAGGTTTTGGAGACCTAGATGTGGGGTTTGGAATGTTGGACTCCGAGAGGTAGCCCACAGGGCATACATCCTTCTCATGTCATCCATTGAGGGCATGGATTCAGGTGTGAGATTGGAGGGTGATGGCCCATTCAAGGACGGCGGGGGTTGGATGAAATTGGGCATGACCTGAGTATGGGGGGTGTGAATGGTTGGGCTTGGAGGGTGTGGATGTATGGCTAAGGAAGATGGTGGGTTGCTAGTCACACCCTAGGCAAAGTTGGGCATGACCTGGGTAAACAGGGGGGTCTGTTGGAATGTGGATGGACCATGTGATGTGGAGGGTATGTGAGATGAGGTGAGTGGGATATGGGATGTAGGAGGCGTGGATGAAGAGGTGGACGGGATGTGGGAGGTAGGCGAGGGATGGGGCTCCCGATGGAGTCTTTGGGAGTAGGGGGTGCGGTAAGGGTATGTGGATGGGAGATGGGGATGTATGGGTCGGTCAGGAAATGGGGTGTTTCAGTGGAGGACGAGATGGGGGTATGTTGAGAAAATGTAAGGGCGGGGGATGGGGTGGATGCGAACACGGGTGCCCCAAATGGACCCGTGACATCGAACCGGGTTTGGGTGAAGGTGTTGGAGATTGGGTCTTCTCCTATATGGGAATGGGATGGGGATGATGGCGGGGATGTATCGGCGCTCGACATGATCTGTTGACGAGTGTTGTACCGATGCCTTAGGTAAGGATCGAATACTCTCCTAGTTCTTCCTCTACGGGTTGGGTTTGAGGTCGCCGTAGTGACTGTCGCACCGAAAGTGCGCGTATATACGAATTTTTGATTTTTCTATATATTTATTTTTTTTGGATTTTTCAAATAAAAATTATCTCCCCTATTTAAATGAATGATGATCTAATGCCCTAGAAAAGTTCCCGTCTTGGGTGATATATGCACCTTTAGTAGGTCCCACGGCGGGATCCGACACACTTCGAAAAAAGTGAAAGGGAATCCTTTCATTCTATTGAAGGTGAGGGAATCCACGCAAACAGCCCGATCCCCCGGAGCAAATCAATGAGAAATCGCCTTCTTTTAAGTGGGCGGGGGCATATTGGGTGTTACAGAATGCGGGAGGCTACTGTGGGCACTAATACCTCTAATCGGGGAACTTGGGTGATGGATTGGGCCTCAGATTGGGCTGCTTGAAGCCACTATATATTGGGCGTATGTATTATATACGCCTGACCAAAACTTAGAAGATTTGGCTGGGCATATATATTATATACGTCTGGCTTAAATCTAGGGATTTTTGCTAGGCGTATATATTATATATGCCTGAATATTTTTGGAGATTTTTGGCTGGGCGTATATATTATATACGCCTAGCAGAGACAGTTCTGTCAGCTTCTTTTGACAGTAAACAGCAAGCCCGAGATGGGTCTTTTGGACTGATTTTCTGGGAGAGATGCTCCCGGGGACTACTGTATATGTTATCGGGTCCCTCCTTTCCGCTTCCTAGGGATACACGGCTGAATTCGGGATGTCTACGCTCTCACCATTGCGGGTTTTACGGCTTGATTGGAATTGGCAACCCAATCGATATACCTCCTGCGTAAGCACCTTCTCAGGTACGGGAAGAGGTGGTTCTTTTCAAGATCATCACCACTAGGGTTGCCGCCTTACTGGGAACCGGGTAAATTATATCTACGCCTAAACCCCCCAAAAAACAACCCAAAATATGCAAAAATGGATTTGATTATGTCCCCACACTATTGGTTCACTTTTAATTATAGATTTTTAAAGGGGAGTGAATTTAAGTCCAAAATCGGGTCGGAGATGACAAGCCTGTGCCGCCTCAACAGGCCGACGTTCAATGGTGAGATATGATGACTGAAATAAAGAGCGCAGGTAGGCCCGCTAAACGTCTAAGGCTCGTAAATGACTGAAATTTAAATGACGTGAAAAGTAGATGCGAGTAGGCCCGCCAAACGGCTAAGGCGGCTTAAATGACAAAATCGTAAAAAACTGAAATTTAAAGGCACAAGTAAGCCCGCCAATCGGCTAAGACACTTAAAGGACTGAATCGTAGGGATGATTATGTTAGTAAAAACAACAAAAAATAAAGAAAAATAGCAGAAAATTAGAACAAAAAACAGCCATGGTTAGTAAAAAAAAATAAGAAAGGCCAACAAGAGGGGAAGCGCTAGGGTGACATCCCCAACAGAGTCGCCATTTGTGCATGCGTGGATCCTCTCGAACCCGTCGCGGCGATGCACTCACGATGAAATAAAATGTAGAGTCGCCACCCGAAGCTTTTGGTGACCCGAGAAACCTTTAAATCGATATTTTGAGCACCGAAATGCTAAATATGACTCTGATTTACCGGTCTTTGCCAAAGGCTCTAGGGTAGGGGCTTCGGTTATCGATCGGGAAGGGTTTAGGCACCCGATCAACCCGCATATAGCGGTCTCTATCTATGGCCAAAAATAAAACTAAATGGGTGGAGCTTCCTCTTGCCCGAAGGCAATACGGTCCTATCAAGCTTTGAGCCAAACCGAAATTTCGGCGGCGTAACGGCTTGAATCCTTGGACAGAGGAAACACCAAGAAGGTAGAGGAAGAGAGGGGAGCCGGAGCTCACGGGCCCTTGTTGCACCGTGGAAGACCTTCGCTTCGGCGTGCCTCCGATGGCTTTAAATGGCTCAAACGGTAAAAGAATAGGTTCTAATGCTAGGATTCGGTAGATAGGAAGTGTGGGATGAAGCTAGGGACTAAGCATGACTAACAAGGAGTAATCTAATGGTTGAAAAGGGTTGAAAAGGATGAACTAAGCATGCTGGAATTCTGGTTGAAGAAATAAGAAAAGAACTTTCTCTCACTAGGGCTCTCTCTCTCCTAACTCAAGCTTTCACCCTAATCTTTTCAACCTTGATTTTTTCAACCCTTTAGGGAAGAGGGGGGGCTCTCTATTTATAGAGAAGAGGTGGGTTAGAGGGTTACTTAAGGGCTAATTGGTTTAGCAATTAGGTAATCCTCCATCTAAGGTTTTCTAGGTTCTTAGGGTCCTAGAGGTTTGGGAAATTGGTTTCAATGGCGAAAGATGGGGTGAGACCATGGGTGACTTAAGGGTTGCCAATAAGCTCAAAGGGGGTGCAAACCAACCTCAAGACACCCACCTTAACCAAGGAGATGGTCAAAGGGTCAAACCAGATGGAGGAAATTCAGACATCTAATGACAGATACTGTAGCTAAGCTAGGCGTATATATTAGATATGCCCAGTTTATGCACAGTGAAATTCAAGAAAACCAGGGGGAATCTGAGAAGATGGGTGCCCGTGTTGGTGGCCACCTATGTTGGGCGTATGTATAATATACGCCCAGCCAAATTTGGCCCAAAAATGCTAGGCGTATATAATACATACGCCTGACCAAACTGGGGCCAAATTTGCTGGGCGTATGTAATACATACGCCTAAGCAAAAAGTCATTCGGCCATAACTTTTGAACCACAACTCCAAATTTGGTGATCTTTGGCTCGTTAGAAAGCTGGAGAAGTCCTTGTTCCAATGGTATGTGGCTCATTCTTAGCAGTGGTTTGTATAAAAATCTATAGCTCTCCTCCCATCAAATGTTCAGAAGGGTTTAAGCTGGGTCTAGGAAGGGATCCTAGGGTTTAGGGGTGATCTCTAAGGGTTGGGGGAATGGTTCTAATGGGTTTTAGGTGATTCCTAAAAGTCTAGTTAGATTCTCAAGGGTTCAGGGGTGCCATCAGAAGCACATGGGTACATCTCTCTCAGAGTACAGACTGATCGGGCCTTGGGCCGAATTTGGGTGTCTACACATTGGTTGACAACGATGTTGACATGTTCAGTTCCTAAGCCTTTCTTATTATTTTTCGACTTTGACTCACTAGAGGAGCCTATTTTGAACGTAACAATAGAAAGGGCAAGGTCTCTGCCTTTAATGTTTCGTGCTAGTCAGGATGACCGAGAGTGAAGTGCAGTAAAGTCAGGGTAATCGCTTATGACAAGCGCGCTCTTTAACAGTTCCCTAGTATTGTCGATGATAATGTCGACCAAGTCTTTCTCTTTCATTGAAGTGCCAGTCCTCGCAGCAAGTTTTCTCCATCGAGCGACGAAGTCAACAAACTCTTCATCAAGTCCTTGCTTGGCGGCCATCAAGTCGCTGAGGCGGACTGTCTCTTGGATCAAGTGTTTGTATTGGTCTAAGAACTGACCGATTAAATTGTCAAAGGTTTCGATCTTATAGAGCGGAAGTCCTGCAAACCAGTCTAGAGCTTCCCCTTCTAATGAACGTTGGAAGTAGTGGATGAGAAGTCCTTGGTTATCACGTATGGGCCGACAGTCATTGCAAAAGAGTGCCAAGTGATGGTTCGGATTTTTCGTGCCATTATATTTGATAAATTTTGGTGGTTTGAATCCTATAGGCAGGTTAAATTCGACATCCTTGCAAAATTTATCAAACCCGAATGAATGACAAAGGCGCTCCCTCTTGGCCATGTACTCGTCAAGCATTTTAGGGAGATCTTCGATCTTAATGGTATTGTCCTTTGGCGCGAGCCGCAAGCTAGCCCTATCCAGTGTGTCATCGTTAAAGAATGTGTGAGCATGCCGCCTCAATGACGTTGCGCGAGCTGACACCGTACTCGGGGTAGGCGGTGGTCTTTCTTGTCGCTCTTGCTCTTCTAAATTTTGTTGTCCCCTAATGATTTTGTATGCAGCGGCCAATCCTCGAACAACTCTGTGGAGTCATCAACTCCTCTTTGTATTCTTTGGATGCTAAGTTCTACGATTTGTTGAGTGGTGAGGTTTTGTCCAGAGCTATTATTTTTATCGTTATGGCTATTCCCGACATGCCGTGTAGAGAAGGGGTTCTCTTGTTCACCAGCCATGTTAACTTCAGGTTGTCGTGGGCTAAAGTATAAGATGGTTCTTCCTCGTATGTGGGGTTGTTATAAAGTCCCCACAACGGAGGGTCTCCTAAACTTACTCTACGTATGCCTGACATCTCAAGTCTTTGACGAAGACTCATATATCTAAAAAGGAATCTAAAAGACACGATGGGAAAGGAAATAAGAAAATAAAATAAAACTAACTATCTAAGAAAATTTTACAAAAGGGTCCCATCGCTATCGCCAGTCAGTTGGTGCGCACTTTTTTTGGGTTCCTCTCGGCTCCCATTGAATCAGTGGCTCCAATTCTGTCCAAGTGGACTCTAGCGATGCGGTGTTTGGAATGACAAAATTAAATAAAAAGGAGGGATTTTTCTAGGAAGGTTCCTAGTTTGATTGCGATCGCCATCTACAGATATTTAACAATGTTGCAACATGCCAGTGATCACGCCGTGAAGCGTGTGTGGGTTACTTCTATACTGAATAGTACGCCTGCGAATGTCAGCAGCAATGCTTCTCTTTAGCTTAGTTATTTTAATTCTCCTCTTATTTTCCTTTGTAATTATAATTCCGGTCAGTTTAGATTTCCCAATTATATTATTATTATGCTTTGATCGTGTGGGCTTATTAAGGTGAGTTATTTTAGTGTTCTAATGTTGTCAAGAGTCCAGTGAGCATCAAGTTTCTAGTATTACTAAAAGTCCAATCGGTTTCAGTCTCCTATTGGTACTAGGAGTGCATATGTATCAGTTCCAATAATGTTCTAACTAAAATTAAGCATGCTAATTGTACTGGGATTCTAATTAAAGCAATTGTAGTAATTCTACTATAATTCTAATTAAAGCACTCGTAATAATTCTACTATAATTCTAATTGAAATAAAAAGACTGATTTTTCTATGGGCCTAATTAAAGCAATAAATTTAATTTTCTATTATAATATCAAGAGAAACAAAAGGACTAATTTATCTACGACCATAATTATTGACGGATTAATGATGGCAAAATATAACTAATCATGAATAAACTAAATTTCCTAGAATTCGGATTTAGAATAATCAATTAACTAAACTAATGGAAAGGAAATTTTGATTTAACACTCTAATAATTATATCAAGGCCTAATTAATGCGAATAATCAATTATGTCTAGATATAAACTAATTAAAGCAATTTATTAATTCTAAAAACTCTAAAAAAAGGGGTTTGGGCCCGTTACGCTGAGGATTGGCCTCGTTCCTGAGTATCCTCTGTAAGCTCCCTTGGGCAAATTGGGTGACTGAGATTAAAGAGAAAAAATTGAATTTTGGATGGTAAAGTCATATTTTTAGGCTTTTGAGAGTTGATTTCGGAACAATAGGGACAAATTGAATTATAACCTAGAATTATGAAAACTAAAATTAATATTTTTAGATTTTTTGAGGTATTAAACTAAGAAATTGAAATTAAAAAAAAAACTTCTAGGACTGAATTCGGATCCGAAATCAGAAAATCAGACCGTATAATTAAGGACTGGTTCTGAACTCTGAGGGTCAGAACCAAAAATTAATGATAGGACTGTAAATTATGATTTTAGAGTAGAATTCAGTCTTAAGGGCTAGTATATCGGACCGACGAATCAAGGACTGCTTCTAAAAGTAGGGAATTAGAATCAGAAATAGAAGATTCAGTCCGAAAAGGGTGCTATGGTCTAAGACTAAAAATAAAATTAAGAATTAATAAATCTAGAGATTATAAGCTACGATCGGAAACTAAAATATTAAATCCTTATCTAAGGGGGGTCGAAACTGCGGAGAGAATCCATGGAAGTTCGGGCGTTTGAATCTCAAAATCATGGTTGGGTTCTGTGGGTTCATGCTCGGAGTTCTCTGGTTTCAAAATTTACCGTCTCCTCTCTCAAAATTTACAGCCTCTTCTTCTCTCTTCAAGGAAAAAAGCTTTTATAGGTTTTCCTTCAATTACGCGCCTGTTTACGGGCGTTTAATTGAATTGTGTGCCTGGATTCCAGTGCTTAATCGCTTTGAGTCGGTCACCGACTCAGTGAGCGACCGGCTAACTTTGCTCAACGAATATCCTAGTCCTAACAAATTAGGGCCAATTGCGCGCATATTATCATGCGCTCAATCTGATTAAGCATTTAACCTGAAGCGTTTAATCAAAGAAATGTAGGAGTCAAGGGTAATAAGACTAGGTCGGGCGTAGGCCAATTGCACGCTAGTGGTGAAGCTCTCAATCCGATCATACGTCCTATTTTAGGCACGTAATCGAGTCTCAAATCGGTTTGAGAAAGGAAGTTTGGTCTGAAAGGTGGACTAATCATGCGCTTGTGGTTTTGCATGCGATTTAATTGTGCACGGGATTTTATGCGCATAATTCAGGGTTGTCCGAGTATGGTCTCTAGAATGAAATGCAAGACTATTGTTTCAGTCTGCATTCTGGCTATATACTATTATTTCAGTATATAGTTTCCCTATGTTGGGATCTGAGCCACAGAGCTATTGTTTCAGCCTGCGTTCAGCCATATACTATTGCATGGTCCCACACCGCGGGTTAAAAGGGTCAAAGGTTAACTGAAAGATTTTATATACTCCGAGAAGGTAAAATGTGGGTGTCTACAGGACCGTCCAGAGAGAACTGCCCATCCTCTCCACAAGTATAGAACCAAAAGGAGGAATTATCCTAGAAAAGCACGTCAAGGCAGAAACTGAAGTTGCTATGTTTAGATTGAAAAATCACCGACTGATGATGGACAACCATGGTATTTCGGCATCTAGAACTTCTTGAAACATCAACACGTCCCTCCATATGCCACAAAGATCGAACAAAAGATTATAAGGAACCGATGCGCCTGATTCTGCATACTCGATGAAATATTATACAAGGAAGCCTTCACTAAAGGTGTACTACTATAATGTATTACGACCGATGAAGGACAGTACATCATCTGAGAAGCACATGCTCGTACCTGTGGTGCCCACTCCGGTAGACAGAGACTTGCCGACCAAGTTACACGACAAGGTTACTTTTGGCCGATAATGATCAGAGATTGCCACCTCTACCTCCAATCCTGCAAGAAATGCCAAGAACACATCGCACTCATCAAAGCTCCATCAGTTGCATTGAACGCTATGACCTCGCCATGGCCATTCTCAATGTGGGCCTTCAATATTATTGGACCCTTCACAGACACGATTTGAAATACTCACAAGCACGCATTTATCCTTACAGCAACTGAATACTATACCAAATAGGCTGAAGTTGAATCCTACGTCAGAATCACCACTTCAACACTCGTGAGGTTTATCATTCGGAATATCATCACAAAATTTGGAGTACCTAAGATGTTTGTCACTGAAAATGGACCACAGTTCATCACAGAGAAGACGAAGAAGTTATACAAGAAGTACGACATCGATTTACGCCACTCATCACCGTTCTACCCTCAAGGCAATGGACAGACAGAAGCTACGAACAAAATGCATATTCGAATCCTAAAACGCACAGTAGAAACAAGCAATGGAACCAACTGGCCTGAACGACTATCAGAAGCACTCTGGGCCTATAGGACCTATCTTCGTACGGCCACTGGCCAAACTCCCTACCTCCTTACCTAAGGGATGGAGGCATTCCTACCATATGAGATACAAGTACCATCCTTATGAATTTACTCGATGATGAGCTATCCTTAGACGATAAGAGAATTTCCCTTCTCACGCAACTAGAGTAGCTTGATGAAGCACGTCTAAGGGCAGCTGATCACGCTCAGGTATATCAGAGGAGAGTGGCCAGGGCTTACGATAAGAAAGTCCTCGAACGAACCTTTAATATTGGAGAATTAGTCTTAAAGAATATTATGTCTTCCAAGCACGCCCATCTGAAAGGAAAACTGAAATCAAACTGGAAAGGCCCATATGTCATAACAACCGCATACCCTGGAAATGCCTATAAACTGGCAAACCAAGACGGGGAAGAACTCCCTAGTCCTTGGAACGCCATGTACCTTAAGAAATATTCCCCTTAACCCCGTGATCGTCACATCCCATGGTTAGATACTTATACTTATCACCCCCGTAGTCGTCACAACCCATTCATTGATCGTACACCTTCAATTCTCAGAATATCCTTAAGACCTCCGATTTATTGCCTGCCTTTTCTCACTCGGGCAATTTGATCAAAGGATTAGTGACCTATATAACCTCTTCCAAAAGCATAAGTAACACTTGATCCTCATTTCCCTTCCCCCGCCATTGGAGGAGACGCTAGAGCAAAAAAAATGAAGATATTAGGTTCAATCAAAACTCATTATTCTTGCACTAGCAGGATGCTTTCCAAAAAAATATATACGCATGTACATGTCCAAAAAAATCGAGTGAGAGCATTACGACGAATGAATAAGTCAATGAGCTCAGGGAAGCATAAGCACACCGTGAGGACATCTCTGGTAATTTCACTAGAAGTGTATAAGCAAGCTGCGAGAGCACCCCTGATGTCCCCATACTACTAGATGCCGTCGTAAGGTGGCGGGAGGAGGATAAACTCCTGCTAACTAAAGAATATGAGATTCTGGTGGTGCCGAAACATGACGAAGAGCTCGATCATGGCATCCCGTATCCCTCTAAGAAAAAGACTGCTACCTAGCCCTTTTGGAAAGCATTAGATACAAACTACTCCTCGCACCACTGAGCCTTACCTCCCTCTGCTATTTTTATTTTTTAGACGATAAATCAGAAGCCTTGCAGGATATTCCTAAAAATGAAATCGAAAACTGATGAATGACGACTGGCACAATCACTTACTATGCATACCATACTTCTCCCTAACAACCATGGGATAGGATGACCACCACCCTAGGATAGACCCCATATACAGTTGACCTAAGCAAAGAGACCTCCCCTGTTCGGTGATAGTACCGATCAACTTTTTCTTTAAAACTAACTCACCAAATACCCATGACTGCTTATAGACCCAAAGGGCTCACCACGAAACCCGGAAAAGCTTCATTGCATATTGATGCTGGGGCATTTTTTTTAGATTGGAAGGAGAATCATATTAGAAGCGTCGGCTTGTCCACAAAGAAGATAAGAAATGACAAAGTTACCCTCTGAAAAGTGCTACCGAAAATTCCATACTGCTGATCCTACCACACTCCTACACTGGGGCATTTTTATTTTTTTTATTATATTATTTCTATTCTAGCTATTTGCTTTCCCTGTTGTATTATTTTCATTTTAAAAAAAAAAGAATAAGAAGAAGAGAGAGCACACATCTATCTTTTCCTACCAGACTCCGGTCTGATATACTTACCCCCCTTGACAACTGGCAAGGGGGTGAACAAAACTACTTACAACATTACTCTCACATGTGCAGATATGAGTCAACCTTCAACTGTCAACGGGCCAGCTCAGGAAGCATCCAGTCCCAATGACAGTCGATGGTGCTAAAGAAAAAGTAGACGCAAGAGGTAAGTAAAAGAAAAAGGAGCCAATCAGGTACATCTAAAATCAAATATCTCTTTATATATATATATATATATATATATATATGTATATATGTCAAAATCTTTTCATTTCTTTTTTTACACTTGTCACCGGGGCCATCCCCCTATATATACAATACACACATGCTATGGATTCAAAAACACACCCACACACACCTACTCCCTACGTTGCCTCTGGGATGGCCGAGCACTGCTATCCCCAGTATCATCGGCTCGAAGGTCCATAGACTAGTCCTCTGAAAATACGATCCCGGTACTCGGAGTCGTCGAAACCTCTAAGCGACGAGGCCCTGCCACAAATCCTCCCTCACTCGTCTGGCTAATAGACCGCCTCGATCGAGAATGAGGAGGATACCCTGCCAGAATATCATGAATAGCCAGATCCCTACGAGCATCATCCCTGACACGGTCATGTGACATGTGACGAGACTGTCCAGCCGAGGAACCCGTAGCCCTCGACTCCAACCCATCAAGCTGACGAGCCAGCCTATGTATCCCTGCTCACTCCTCACCAAACGATAGTGTAACCGATCTAGGATCACCTGTATCTTTGCCCACGTCATCTGACATGCCGCTTCTAATGCCTCGGTTTGAGTCCTCTGTGTGACCATCATCTCAATGACCAGGTCCTCCCGAATCAATGTCTCCCCAAGGACTCGTCTCACCTCAGGAGTGGCGCACACTCGCACCGCCTCTAGACTTGCCTCCTCAAGCGGATGAACCTGCATAACCATGCCAAGTCAAGCAAAAACTAATATATATACATGAACAAACTAAGAAACTTTGAAAAAGGGAAAGAACCATACCAAATCCAGCCTCTCCTTCAGGAGTCGCTCAACTGTCTCGGCGGTCACTGGATCAGCAGGAGGCACAGGAGGAACAGCAAACATAGGCAGTTGTAACAAGAACAGATAAATACATCAAAAAATTGCTATAGTAACGAATAAACTACAAACACAATAACTAAAACATACCTAAGTAGGGATAGGAATAGACTCCTGAGGGGGAGCCTCGGGAGCGGAATCCGGAACAGCCTGCACAAAGAGCCAAATAATCCAACACAAGATATGTCAGAACAAAATAAAGATGGAATAATCGAAGTAGAATTATCCCACATCAAAAGAAACTTTACCTGGCTCTCCGAATCTAGAGAGGCAGCAGTGGCCTCCCTCGTCTGAAGATCCTTGGCAACCCGACGCTAAAATACTGCATGATATTAGTAAACTACTAAGAAAGTAAAGCAATGATATAAACCAAGATAAAAGATTGAATTGCACTTATCCAATGATCTAGCTCAGCCCAAAGTTGAGCCATCGCTGGATCCTCCCGACTAGAGGAAGCAACTGAAGACAGATCAAATGTCGGAATGGGACCGCCGGCAACCAACACGGCCCTCTACAAATAATAATAAACACATCAATTGGCAAGCTCACAATACTGACAATTGAACAAAATCATACTTAGGAAGACACTTACTAATCGGTCAATCCCAGAACATAGATTGCCCGCTATCTCTCGGTCGGCTAGTTGTTGACTGCGATAGACATCCAGTAGGGCCACCTGACGAGCAACCTCACCCTCCCTCTCAGACTGTCAAAAACAAAATAAAAAAAATGAGACACCTCAACCATGTTAGAGTGACCAGAAGACCAAGTCCACATAATACAAAAAAAACATAAATTAACTCACCAGGACCTGTCAAGCCTCTGCTAGCCGAACCCCGAACTCATCCTCTGCTGCCCTAGCCTGAGCAACCGAGGAGGCTAAAGACTGCAACATCTCCTCATCCGGACGAGGAGCACAACCCATCCGCTCCATCGCCCTGTGGAGAGCATCCAATGCCCCCCGCATGCCCGCAGTGAGATGACCCTGCTCTAATGCAGCCAATCTCTCCCTCAAATCCAACACTGACTCTGGCCCTCTGATCGTGAAAGAGCCACTCCCATGGAAGGGACGTGTGATGAGGCGCCCGCCACCCAATGCACCAAACCACCGCGCATACTCCCGAGTGTCCGCCTCGTCGCGCACCCCTCTAACTCTAGTCCCCCTAGCTCTAAAATCCGTTATCTGAAGAGCCATTCGTGCCACAAAATTCCGGCCAGGAGGGCCGGTCATCCTCTTCGCCACTCTGTGGTGAATCTCTAGAGGGACTCCCTAAGCGAGCCCTAACTGTCGTACCATGCGAGAAGTGTGGATCCGCTCCACCCTCTCAAAACAGTGAACCCATATGTCTACATCAAAGAAGGGTCGGCCAGACTAAATCACTAGTACCTCTGCATCCTCCTCATCCTCATACAGCCTCTAAATCACCTACAACAAAACAAATGAATCAACCCTCAATGAAGACTCAAATCCCAAAACACAAACGAAAAAGAACAACAAGCGTATGCATGATGATTTATACCTACCCTGCATGCATGTCCTCGAAGAGGCCGTGCTCGGTCTGAAGGTCCGAAGACCAGCGATGACCCCTCAATGCCTCCCTCCACATGTACATCTGTGGGAATGTAAATCTCACCTCCAACGGAACCCCCAGACGAAGGAAAGCGAAATGATCATACGCCCAAAACTGAAAGGAAAAGTAACAACAACAACAACAACAACACAAAAGGAGAAACGTTTACCATTAAAAGACCTAAAATTAACCAAACTAAGGACCTCATGACATTAATTAATTAAAACTCACCTGGATGAATGGAAGGAAACCTCCGATCAATGCAACGCCCTGGCCTCGACGGTAAAGCTGCTCATAGAGATGCGTCAGTGCGGCCGCATCCCACGCATAAGAGGGGACTCGATCCAAATCCCTAAGAACCATAAAAAATAACCCGATGACACATCCCCGAGTCGAAGAAGAGAAAAGTACGGCTCCGAGGAAGTGCATCAAGAACGCTTGAAGCACTCTATCCGCAGCCAACCCCAGCTCCACCACGGGCTCACGACCCGCTACTACTACACAACATCCCTCATAGGTTGCCTTCGCCTCCGAATGGCACCTCGGAGGGATGAAGCCACTCGCAAATGTATCGAAAAACCAAATGACCCGAACTACACCTGGCCCCGAGCCGCTTGACCTATATGGCACACCCAAGATCTCCTCACACACCTCTAGATTATGTCCTGCCATCCGCCCGATGATCGGATCACCCTCAAAATGAAGACCTGTGATACAGACTCAGTCCTCTAGAGTCAGTAACTTCATGCCAACTAGAAAGAGAAGCCCCTGATGCTCCTCCCTCCACCTCTCTAAGATCATAGCGATCAAGCCACGATCGACCTGAAAGGGCTTCAACTCCAAAATCGATTCGAAATTGAAAGACACTAGCCACGCCTGTTGAAACTCCGGCAAGGTATGATACCAAGCATGAGACTCGGCCCATGCCGAGCTGATAGCCAGCTATGGGGCTCCTATTGAATGAAACACAAACAATAACAATAAAACTGACACATACTTATGACGAAAGGCAAACCAATTTTGAAAACTAAAAGGAAGTCAAATATGCCCCAAACACAATAACAATTTACAACAAACACATAAAACATGATAAGAACAACTGAGTAGAAACATAACCTACCCCTAGATGCAATCATGATGCATGAGTGAGTGCACAATCAATCATTAATGCGGGTTTGACATAAATTAGAAGGGTTCCAAATCCTAATAAGCCTATGTCATAACCTAAGTCACTAAGGAAATGTAAGAACTCTTGCTCATGAGTGCTTACCAGGCCTCAGGCAAAGAAATCCTCCAGCGGGAAGTGCCTACGATTTGAAAGCTCCGTAGCCGCACCCTAGTGCTCCACAGCTGCACCCTCAGCTCTCTCACCCTCGGGTAACGCACCCTCAGCTCCCTCACCCTCAACTCTCTCACCCTCTCCCTCAGCAACCCCCTGCTCAATCTCGAGTGCCTCCTCCCTAACCACTGACTGATCAAACTCCAATACCTTCGCTCCAGCTACCTCCCCGTTAACACCAGTTCGAACCTCGGAAGCCTCACCTATCTCGGCCCCTAATATCCTCTCTAACTCAGAAAGGGTAAGATCACACCCACCAATTCCCTCAGACTCCATCCTAGAACGAAGAGCTCGAAAAACTGAAGAGAACGGAAGAAACGACGTCTGAAACGGATGACTAGATCACGAGATATCACGAAAACATGAAAACTAGAGCGCACGGAAACAAGAAAACCAGAGAATCAGTGACCAAAATAGATCTCACGTCAAAAATGAGAAACTTTAAGCCATTTATAAGGAACAGTCGAATCGCGCGCTTAAATCTAAGCGTTCAAACCAATCACGCGCCAACTTAGAAGCGTTTAATTCGGATTATACAACCAATCCAGAGCGCATAATCTAATCGTCGCCCGCTCAAACTAACCCGACCACTTGGTTGCGCATTGCCTTCCAAGCGCGTAACCACATCAAGCGTAAGAACCAACGCGCGTGAATATCAATAGTCACTTCCATAGTAACCACCACCGCCCTAATCCAACGCCACTCACCTGGCACTTAATTTAGTTAAACGACCAAACACTAACACTTAATAACTTCTTGATGCCTTGGAATACGTTCTTCAAACTTGGTGCGCAATTAATTTAAACACCGAGAGGGATGCGCGCAATTCCCTGGAAAATAAAAAAATATACAGATACAAAACAGCACTTTCACGAACCTAAATTAGGAGATTCCTAACACCAATTACCGGTCCAAACCATCTCCTTGTCAAGACCGACCCAAGAATACTCCTAACTTGGAGAAATATACACCCTTAAACGAGCAGAATGCCCCGACACCGTTCGCACACCCAACCAAAGCTTAAAAAAAATAAAAAAATAAATGAAACTTGCCCCAAACTAAGACCAAAGCTAAACATAAATTTTATCTCAACTAACACCGATCTAAAAATAAAAAGAATACCCTCATATCACACACAACCCCAATTAATATTAATGCCTCCTTTTTTACCTGTACATTAAGACCAAACAAAAATGTCCTCATCATTTATACACTCCAACTAAGTCCAAACTAAATCAAAACAAAAGAAATACTCCTAATATGCCCCGATTCAGAATAAATAAATTAAACAAATAAATCTTACACTCCAAATAAATCAAATAAGCTGCAAAACAAACTAAATTGGAATTTACAAAAGAATTAAAATCATAATCACTTCATAAATAATTAAATAATTACAAAACACACCAAGGGCATACCCTCTGAATATACAACTTAAAACAAGAAACTCAAAATCCGCACGTTCAGGCAATCCCTGAATCCAGATTCATTCGGGAAACTAGAGATCTCGGAGAAACCCGGAGAAAGGAAGTGTCCTGAATGAATTCTAGCTGTAATAACCTCTTCCCCTTACCCCGAGACAGGAGAAAAGTAAGAGTGGCTCACGGAAAGCCACCTAGGACCTACAGGCTCCACCCTTAGGACCTCACCTTGGAAACACTAAAAGAAGGAGCAACTAACGTTGAATCCGTAGAGCCTACCAAGGAAAAATAGGCATTGGCCACGAGAATTATGATCCTACCTTTTCCTTGACTTTCCTTCCTACCACCTTTTTCTCTTCCATCTCTTTCCTTAGCATGATAGCAATTCGACTGCTACCTCGCATTCCCAATCTCGTTCATTCTCAAGAGCCCACACAATAAACACAATTCTTCGGGTCTAATACCCGGGATACAAAAGAGAAGGGAAGAAAAGATATTAATTAATAAAAAATATCCTAAGAGAATGCCTCAAAACTTTTAATCCCAAACTTAAAATAATAAAAAATAAGAGCCCAAAACTTTTGGCTCACACATTTATAAACTATACTCCCTAAACCATAGAATGACAAGTGTTATATCTTTAAACCCTTCTAATCTAATCTAATCTAAACCAAACACATACCCCCTGAAAGACCACAATCCATGTCAAACATAGATGAACCAATAATTACACAACACTTAACCCCCTAAGAGACATAGATCCTAAGCAAAATGGATAAACCAATAGGATTTAGATATTTAACACCTATCTAGAACCTTTGAAAACTCACACTTTTTCAACCTTATGTTCAACACAAACAAAAGGCTAAAACTCAAGTTGAAATCAAATCTTAAACCAACAAAAACTTTAAATTAAATAATAAAAAATAATAAAAATAACAATTCTCTAGAGTGAGACCCTGACTGGTTTAAAAAAATGCCCCCAATTAATCAAATAGAACTAAATAAATTCTCTAAACCAGGCTCAATAAGACGAATTAACATCGGGATGAGCCCTGGATAAATGAATCCTAAGAATCCAAACTAAACTAAGACCAAAACTAAGTCAAACCAATCAGATAAATCCAACTAATTCGTTAATAAATTTAAACGGATAAACAAGCGCAATAAGAACAAAAGAAATGCCCCTTCATTTATAATTTAAAATTTTACAGTTATCACTAGAGGCATACCTCCTGAATTTACAACCCAAAATGAAAACCTAAAACTTTAACCTACAACCCAAAACAAAAACTGGGTTCAAAACTGAGACGAAGCGAGGAGCAAATCCCGCCCGGAGCGTCCAATCAGACTTCAAGGAGCATTGATTGGGAAACACATCCCTCCACTTTTTACTCCTGCTCTTCTGCCATCTTTGCCTCCTCCACCGCCACCGCCTTAACGCTGCCTTCACTACTCCTTAAAAAGGATCGATGTGAAGAAAGGCGCACTCATTCCCAATACTGCCTACTCCCAGGATAACGTCATCCACGCGCATTACTTCGGGATGAAGATCACGTGAAATAACGAACATAGGAAGAAATGACATCCCAATCAGATGGTTAGATCGCCCAATATCACTAAAATAAAAATGTTAAAACACAAAATATTCAAAAAAGGTTAAAACTCGAGACTAAACCAGAATGAAAAATAAATGAAAGTTATGTTGCTTATAAAGAGTACAGACTCAATCACGCGCCTGAACACGTGCACTTAACTCAATCACGCGCCACTCACATGGTGCACAATCCAGAACACGCGCTCTGACTCGAGCACGCAATTAAACCATCGCCCGCACCATCCGCGCGACGCTCCGATCATGTGCAACCTATGAACCGCGCAAACCAATTAAACAACCCACTGTAAACGTACAATATGAAAGGTCACCTGTACACTAACTGTAAACTGACTAGGTGACGCTCCAATCACGAGCAAGGATTACTGCGCATAATCCAATTGCACGCACACATACTCGCGCGTAAATGACTCATCAAGCCTAAGATCGCATGCCTGAAAGTAGGCGCGCAATCACGTTGAGAGCCCAAAAACAAGTGCGTAATACCTAATTTTAGACAAAATCTGCACCCTCACACCTTTGTCTCCCATCTTGGTCAAGATTCTTTTGTCCCATTGCAGTCAAGATTCTTTTATCACGTTACGGTCATACCCTTTTGTCCCATCGTGTAGCCCCACAGATTACCCCAATAGGAAAAAAAGACCTATTCACCCGTCCTATAGCATCAATCATCCCCTGATCCCATCGCGACAAGACATATACTCTTTACCATAATACCCTCACAACCCCATCACGATAACGTGCACACAAGCGACATCACCTCAATACCCAGCCCATCGAAATAAATTAATCATACTCTCATGACCTATCACGAAAAGCCAAAAAACCCAATTTTGATAGATGTGATAGAGACGGGACCCTGGCCATATAAGGAAACGATACTCCAGACTAGGGTTGAGTCTCTTTCTGTAGAGAGGCTGGCTTTAACTGAGGCTTTGGAGAAGGAAAGGGCCAGAGCTGAGATTGCGGAGGTGAGAGCTGCTACGGCCGAGAGTGAGGTTCTTTGGTTGACTGGGCTTTTGACTGAGTCTCGCAGTGCAGCGGACGCTTCGCAAAGGCGGCAGAAGAGTCTTCTTGGTAGGTGGTTGTCTGATCAAAACGCTCGTGAGGACTCTCTTCTTGCAGAGATCAGTGCTTTGAAGTGTGGTCCCTGCCCCTAACCTGTTCCTGTACATACCATAGATCATATACACAGAGGGGGAGTTGATGCCCTTAACAGAGATCTCTTTCCTTTTTTTGGGGTTGTTTCTTCTTTTTTGTTTGTGTTTTTTTTTTATACTTGTAAAGAAGGAAAAAAATAGAAAGTGTGTCATGTTGTTATCTTATTGGGACGTGACACTTCACACGTAACGCTGTAAGAAAAGAAATGAAATCTATTATACATATATTTTATTATTATATTATTATTTTTTTGGTGTTCGAATTTTCTTCCACACGTCTCACAATGTAAGCTTTTTTATGGAAAAGGAAAATCTATTATCTTTTTTTTTGAAATTTTCTCCTACACAGTGTGAGGCTTTTTATGAAAAAGGAAAATCTATTATCTTTTTTGAAATTTTCTCCTATACAGTGTGAGGCTTTTTATGGAAAAGAAAAATCTATTATCTTTTTTGAAATTTTCTCCTTTTCTCCTTCTCCTTTTTGTGATGTCGGTATTTACGAGGCCAATTGGTGGGTCCTTTTTTAAGCATGGTCGAACCCTGTTTATGAGGCTCTGATTTTTCTTTTTAAACAGGGACAGGACCAGCTTCCCCAAGATTGATTAGTCTTCTGCCTTTACCTTTGGTCATGTGTCAGACGGCGCGGTAGAGATGACATACTTGATCGGGATCCGATCCAATTTTAACATGAGCGACCCAACAAAGGGGAGAAGAGGCTCAAGGGGTCCAGACTAAAATAGGCGGGCCAGAACAGATCCTCTCCTAATCTCTCTTTTCTTGACATTTTTTCTCACAGCGCCCTAGACAGGTTTTCGCTATGCCTGTCATCCCTATTTTTACTCGTAGCGCCCTTTCGGGTTTTCACCACGTCCATGGGTTCGCTCTCTTACCCCAGGTGCCTTTTCAGGTTTTCACCTGGTTCGCGTGAGTTCGCTGTTTTTACCCGTGGTGCCCTTGCGGGTTTTCGCCACGTCCCTCTTGCTTTAAACTCAAATTAATTTTTTTCTTTTTTTTTTCAAGAATCAGAAAGCCACGACATGGGCATTGATTCCATCATAGCCGGCTAGATGGGGTTCTGGTGTCGTCTCACGACTTGGCTCATGTTGACTTAACAGATATTATGACTGCTTTCGAACCTACAAAGAGGGCTTCCTTTAGGGTGTAGCTTGGCCATGGGTTAGGTTAGGATTTGAAGGTATGCTGGGCTAAAAGGGTTTCCTTGATACGGCTTCAGTTTTCTCAACATACTTTCTTCCTTGAGGGTTTTTCTATACATATTTTTTTTTGTTATTCTTTTTCCTCCATTTCAGGCAATCTCTTTTTGAGGTTTTGCTTTTTCAATTTTTTTAGATTTGATAGTAACTTTATACACATGCATCTTTTCTCTCTTTTTTTTTTTGGTACATGTACACATATTTTTTTTGGGGGGAATGGGTTTATTGAAAGAAAGGCCCGGGCTCAAATGGGGTAGCAAAGGATATCATCATTTTTAGGGATGTTTTTGGGCTACTGTGCTTGGAATGATGGCCTCTTTTGGGTGGTTCTTAAGCAGTCACATATATGTTTCATTAATACTTACCTTATCGCAATAGACTAAGAGTAGAACCGTCGGATGTATCCATAGTTGATGGGCTCAAGAAGATGATCTCTGTCCATGGTGCCGAGGCGGATGGCGTATCCCGGCAGCACTTCTCGAATGACGTATGGTCCTTCCTAGTTCGGCTTAAACTTTCCTCTTGGATCGGCATGGAGGGATGGGAAGATCTTCTTCAGCACAGTGTCTCCTACCTTTAGATCTCAATCGCGGACACGTTTATTGTAAGCGCGTGCAATTCTCTTTTGATAGACCTGGGTGTGACACAAAGCTAAGAGTCTCTTCTCGTCAATCAAATCTAACTGCTCAAAATGGGATCTCTCTTTCTCAGCTTCGAGCAGATGGGATTCCAGTAGGATGCTGAGTGACGGTACTTCAACCTCAACGGGTAGCACGGCCTCGGTTCCATACACAAGGGAGCATGGTGTTGCCCTCGTAGCGGTACGGATAGATGTTCTATAGGCCCAAAGCGCAAAGGGTAAGTGCCCACTCTAATCTCTGTAAGTGACTACCATCTTCTCCAGAATGCGGATCAGAGTTTTGTTGGCCGCTGCTACAGCTCCATTCGTCTGAGGCCTGTATGGGGATGAGCGATGATGCTTGATCTGGAACTGCTCACACAAGGCCTGGATGCACCTATTAGCGAAATTAGTGCCATTATCAGTGATGATATCCTTGGGCACGCCGAATTTGCAAATGATGTTGTTCTTGATGAACTTCCCGACATGACTGGCCTTAATGCTCGTATAGGAGGCTGCCTCTACCCACTTCGTGAAGTACTCCACTACGACGAGGATGAACTGATGTTCGTTGGAAGCCTTAGGATTGATCTTTCCGATGACATCGAGACCCCAGGTGGCCAATGGCCAAGGAGTGGTCATGCTGTGTAAATCAATGACCGGAGCATGTATTAGACTGGAGTGTTCTTGGCACTTGTAGCACTTCTGAACGTGTTTGCAGCAATTAGTCTCTAAAGTGGTCCAAAAATATCCTTGCCTTAGGATTTTCTTAGCGAGCATGTGTCCACTAACGTGTGCCTCGTAGACTCCTTCATGGATCTCCTTCATGATCTCAACCGCTTCTCTCTCGGTTAGGCATCGGAGCAGAACATTGTCATGAGAACGTCTTTACAGGAGGTTGTCGCAGATGACGTAGTTCATTGCCAATTGCTGGATGGTGCGTCTATCTACCTTCGATGTTCCTTTCAGGACAGTTCGGGTCTCGAGGAAATTCTTGATGTCTGAGAACCAGGGTGGCTCACCATCTAACTCGGTAGATCCCTCGATCAGGTGACACAATGCCGATTCGTCCCTCGGCTCTGTCATGATTGGCTTCATCTCAACTCCGTACGGAATCTCAACCATAGAGGCCAGGGTTGCCAGGGCATTGACAAACCAATTTCTTGCTCGTGACACATAGGAGAAGGTGACTTCCTCAAAGCAAGTTATCAAATCCTCAAGATGTTCATGGTACGGGATCAACTTCTCATCCTTGGTCTTCCAACCTCCGTTGGTCTGGCATATGATTAACTGTGAATCCCCAAAGACCCTGAGGTGAGTTATATTCAGATCAAGAGCCGCCTATAAACCAGCTGTACAGGCTTCATATTTGGCCATATTATTGGTGCATGGGAAGTTCAACTTGATTGAGATGGGTACATGCTATCCTCTTGGTGAGATAAGAATGGCGCCAACTCCTTGGCCTTCAACATGTGATGCCCCATCAAAGTGCATTACCCAGGACTCCTCTGTTTCCTCCGTATCCTCTTCAGTCATGAACAGGATGTCCTCATCAGGGAATTTAGTCCTTAGAGGCTCATAGTTCGGCAGAGGGTTCTCAGTAAGATGATCAGCGAGTGCTTGCCCCTTGATCAACTTTTGGGTGACATAAGTAATGTCAAATTCGGAGAGGAGTAGTTGCCATCATGCAGTTCGTCCAGTGAGAGCAGGTTTCTCGAACAGGTACTTCAACGGATCCATCCGTGCTAGAAGTAGAACGGCTTGGGATAACAGGTAGTGTCGAAGTCTTTGAGTAGCCCAAATAAGCGCTAAGCATGCCTTCTCCAGATGAGAATAGCGCATCTCATAATCAGTGAACTTCTTGCTTAGGTAGTAGATGGCCTGCTCTCTTCTTCTTGTCTCATCATGCTGTCCTAACACACAGCCCATGGAAAACTCTGTCATGGACAGATACATTATCAGGGGTCTATCAGGTACAGGTGGTACCAATATCGAAGGATTTAGGAGGTAACCCTTGATCTTGTCAAATGCAACTTGGCAGTCATCATTCCACTTAACGGGAGAATCCTTTCTTAGTAGTTTGAAGATTTGTGCGCATATCAGAGTTAACTATGCAATGAACCGGCTGATGTACTGGATTCTGCCTAAAAAGTCTCTGACCTCCCTCTCCGTAGACGGTGGCGGCATTTTAGTGATGGCCCTGATCTTGGTCGGATCGACCTCAATCCCTCTCCTACTGACAATAAAACCTAACAGCTTTCCTGACATAGCGCCGAATGCGCACTTTTGGGGATTCAACCGCAACCTATACTTTCTCAACCTCTCGAACAGCTTCTGAAGGTTTACCAAGTGGTCATCCCTTTCTGGCGATTTGGCAATCATGTCGTCGACATAAACTTTGATCTCTCAGTGCATCATGTCGTGGCACAGGGCTGTCATTGCTCTCTGGTAGGTTGCCCCAGCGTTCTTGAGCCAGAATGGCATCACCTTGTAACAGAAGGTACCCCAGGGAGTGATGAACGCAGTCTTTTCTCGGTCGGCCTCTGCCATCTTAATCTGATTGTAGCACGAGAATCCATCCATGAATGAGAGCATTTCGTGCTTAGCAGTGTTATCGACCAAGATATTGATGTGTGGTAACAGAAAGTGATCCTTAGGGCTTGCCTTGTTGAGATTTTGAAAATCAATGCACATTCGAACCTTCCCATCCTTCTTTAGTACGGGGATGATATTGGCCAGCCATTGCGGGTACTTGGATACCAAGAGAAAACCCGCGTCATACTGCTTAATGACCTCGTCCTTCACCTTCAACATCCATTCAGGTCGGAGGCATCTCAGCTTCTGTTTAACCGGCTTAATATCAGGGTAGAGTGGCAACTCATGCTCAACCAGATCGGTATCCAAACCAGGCATGTCTTCATACAACCATGCGAACACATCTTGGTATGACCGAAGGAAGTCTATCATACCTTTTCTCTCTGTAGGGGACAGTGATGTTCCGATTTTGGTGATTCTAGGGGCCTCTTTGGTGCCCAAATTGACATCCTCCGTCTCTTCGATGATCGGGGTTGGGCTGTGCTCAAAATAGAAAAATTGTTTGAGGAGCTCATTAGGGAGCTCATCGATTTGACCTTCCTCTTCCAGACTCACTGCTCCTACCTCTTCTTGTATTTCTATAGGAAAAGGGTCAGTTTCACGCGGGACAGGTATTACGGCATCATTTTTAATTTTATTGGGAATTTTAAAAGACAATATTTTTGGGATTTGTATTTTTTCTATTTTTATGATTTTTTGCAATTATTCAGAGGTTAGCCCCTGGCGAGGTGGATCTCTATATATACAGGGTAGAGTGTCCCAGAGGCTAACCTCACTTTTTACAGGTTATTTTTTTTTGGAGAGCCGATGTCATATTCACGGCATTTGGCGGCTCCCAGGAGTTGGGGCAAAGATGCCAAGTTACTTACCTGCGAGGCTTGGCCTTTACCTCTTTGGTTGGAAGCGGCATCGGTAGGCTTTTACAATTCCTCCCTCAGCATGTTTACGGAGGGATCCTCTGAGACCCTGTCCTCTATGGTTAGGATGGGCCCAAAGTGGCTGGTGCTAGAGTGATGGGTGGACTGGGGGACTTCTTCCTCAAATAAGGAGAGGGTGGCTAAGTCCACCTCGAGGTGTGGGGGGATGATGTAAGGGTTGGTGGGATGGACAGAAACAGGCTTGTGTGGGGTTACCCTCGTCTCTCCATTCAGATTAATCTTTACCACCCCGGCGCTCACAAAGGTTTGACGGATGTGGGGTCGGGTGGGAGTTTCTTCTTCTAGGTTG
The DNA here is from genome assembly GCA_021018995.1 of Chloranthus sessilifolius. Classification (NCBI taxonomy): domain Eukaryota; kingdom Viridiplantae; phylum Streptophyta; class Magnoliopsida; order Chloranthales; family Chloranthaceae; genus Chloranthus; species Chloranthus sessilifolius. Next base: position 23,411,305 of record CM037588.1, read on the forward strand.
ATTCCTCTAGCCCTGGCGACTCTGCGGATCTTATCTTTTCCTTGGCCTCTCTGACTTCTTCTTCAATAGGCCTGTAGCCCAGGCTGAATTTGGTTTGCTGCCCCTTAGCCCTAACGGGGTCTCTTCTTCCTTGAAGGCGCGAGCCGAGCCCTTTCCCTTTTTGGTGGCCCCATTTGTGGAGCATGAACGCAGCTGCATCCATTCCTACTTTAATTTTGGCAGGGGTTTTTCAGTCGACCCGAGGGTAACGGCTGAGAAGTCATACTCAAATAGATGGAGTCGGTGTCATCTGCTGTGTGTGGTATGTTAAGCACTTTCGGATTCTCAATATGCAGAGTGCTCCTCTCCCCGTCTTCTCTGCTCTCATCTACGATGGTGACGATTCTTCCCTCTGAGATGAATCGAAGTTTTTGGTGTAGAGTTGATGGTATTGCCCCGTTCTCATGTAGCCACGGCCGGCCCAACAGTAGATTAAACGTAGACTTGATGTCCATCACCTGAAAGGGGACGGTGAAGGTTTGTGACCCGATGATCAGATCGAGATCTACTTCTCTTATGATTTCTCTCCTGGTGTTGTCAAATCCCCTGGCGCTTGTTATGGATGGCCGAAAGGTGTTAAAGTTCGCACCAATTTTGATTGTCGTCCTTAGAGGGCATACGTTCAGTGCCGACCCATTGTCTATTAAGACCAACTGCACCACCAGGTTCCCTGTTTCCACTGTTATATTCAGGGGCTTAGAGTGGTTGTTCCCCTCTAGCGACAGATCTGCATCAGTGAATGAGATGGCATTTGGGGCCAATACTTGCCCAATTATTTCTCCCACTTCATCTGGGGTTACGTGGGCGAAAACATGTGCGTCCTTGAGTGCTCCCATTAAGGCTTGAAAGTGGAGCAAGGATGTGATTAATAAATCCCACACAGTAATATGTGTGGGTGTTCTCTTGAGCTGCGTCTCCAACATGTGCTCTCTGGCCATTTTCTCAAAGGGGTTCCCTGCGGCCTGCTCTTTCTTCTTCTCTTCTCCTCTGATAACCCCCGATGCTTCCGACTGTGTAGAAATCTTGCCAGACCGGATAATAAATTCAACAGTCTCCTCTCGGTTGTAACCAGCATTCATGTTCGTCTGTTCATAGCTTAACGGCACTTGATGCGGGTCATAGGCAGGTTTCGGGATGAGGAAGGGAGTGCATGGTAATTCTGGGGAGGATTGAGCTGGGTATGTCGGATTCTCGGGTCTAACCAGGTTGACTCCAATAGGGGGCGGAATGGTAGTGGTGGGAATTGGCGAGGTTGGGTTTATGGGCGCGGAGGGGGCTTGTACAGGCATTACCTGGGCCTGGTAAGACTAGTGGTGATTGGGAGCGGGTGATGAGGGGAGTGGGTGAGGGGTTGTTTGTTTGGGTGGGGGTGGAGTTGGATTGGGGGCAAAATAGCGAAGGGATGGTAGGAGTGTGACTAGGATGGAGTGACTGGGAGACGTCGGAGGTGCGGGTGGAGCGGGGTGATAGGGATATGAAGGGTTTGTATTTGGGGTGGCATGGTGGGGCGATGATGGGTTTGTGGATAAAATGGGGTAAATTGGGGATGATGGAGTTGTGCATGGAGCGGGGTGATTGGGATATGATGGGATAGCGGATGGAGCAGGGGGTATGGATATGAAGGGTTTGTATATGGGGTGGCATGATGGGGCGATGGTGGCTTCGTGGATGAAACGGGGTAAATTAGGGATGATGGAATTGTGCATGGGGCGGGGTAATTTAGGGATGGTGGAGTTGTATATTGGGCAAGATGATTTGGGGATGGGGGGTGGCATACTGGGTGGTGGGATTTGGGGGTGTGTACGGGATGGGATAATTTGAGGATGGCGGAGTGGTGTAGTGGGTGGAGAGATTTGAGGGTGTGTATGGGGTAGGGTAGTATGGGGATAGTGGAGTTATGTATGGCGGGGGGTGATTTGGGTGTGACGGAGAGGTATATGGGGTAAATTGGGAATGGGGCAGATCCGTGTATGATTGCGGCGGGGCTGTGCCTGTTTGGATTTGATAGGCGGGAGTAAAAGTGGAAAAGTATTGTCCTAAATCTAAGGGCTCCTCTTGGTATGTCGGGGTGAGAAAGTAATTGGCTAAATACAATGGCTCGATCATCCCCACAAATGGTTCATCCTTATTCAACCTAGGAAATGAGAACTCCTCTTGATTACTGATGTAATTCGAGGGGTCAAACTCTTCTTCTTCCTCTTCTACCCAGTGGATGTTAGGCCTGGGGCCTCCTTGGTGCGGTGGTAGAGGGGCTTGATGGATGTTCTAGTTCTGTCCTTGAGGAGGCGGCGGGGGAACAATTTTTCCTGCCTCTATTAAATCTTGGACCGCGTGCTTTAGCGGGAAGCACCGGTCCGTAGGGTGACCCGGTCCCTGGTAGAAGTTACAATGCAGGTTCGGGTCATAGTTTCTCGGGATTGGATTGGGTGGTGGGCGAGGCTGGAGTAAATTGACCAGACCCTTTTGTAGCAACACTAGCAATAAGACACTTAAAGATTGCCCCAACGGTGTGAACACCCATTCGAATTTTGCTCTCATCTGTTCCTGGGTAAATGGGGCTCTCGGTCTGTTGTTTGGCCTTGGCACTTGCTCGAAACGAGCTGGGGGTGGATGTGCGGCCTGGAGCTATAGCGGGGGGGCATTGGTATTGGCCTGGGGGTAAACGATGTTATGTACCTCTGTCCCTGGTCTTCTTTCAATTCTTAGTTCGGCAGCTTTTCGATCCCCATTGGCCACGCTCTTTCCCAACCTGCCCTCTCTAACGGCGTCTTCGCAATGGTTGGCATTTCAGACCAAATCAGCAAAACTGGACTGTTGCTGATACACTAAAAAATTCGTGATGACTGGGAGAGCTCCCTTTGTTATCAATTCAATCTACTCATCATTCGGAATCTGGTGGGTCACCTGAGCGGCCAATGCCCTCCACCTTCCTAAGTAGGCACTGAAAGTTTCATCGTGTCTTTGCTTCAAACGGGCTAGATCCGACTTCCTTGGCTCTATGTCCATGTTATAGACATACTGTTCTTAGAATAAGTGTGTCAGATCTTTCCAAGTTTTTATCATGGATGGTTCTAGGGATGTGAACCATCTCAGTGCTGGGCCCGTTAGACTCTTTTGGAACACTTTGATGAGGAGTCGTTCATCTCCGCCGTACTGGCACATATCCCCACAGTAAGATTTTAAGTGGGCAATGGGGTTGCCAGTGCCATTATATATATCGAATTATGGCATCTTGAATTTTTTTGGCAAGGGGTTTTGAGAACTGGAAAATACCATTTTTCACCCCTTAATCTGGGCCTTGATAGACCCTTGAGAGAACTAAATAAGTGTTTTAAGTGCCTATGTTGCAGCTAACAATAAAGACAGGCTTAACCATAAAAGCAGCTTAAAAGTGCCAAAAAGATGACAATCCATGTCAGTCCAAAGAAAGGAAGTGAAGAAACAACCTCATCAGCTGTTGAAAGGTCTAAAGTAAAGAGGCAAAGACACATGGCGAAGCAGGAACAATTGACAGAGAAATGCACTCTGAGTTCTTTTCGCAAAGAACTGCACTTTTAGTAAGAACCTTGAACTCTGCGAAAAGGACTAAAACTCAGTAGCTTTGAAGAGCATCTGAACTCCTCGAGAGAAGATTGAACTTTCTTGAAAAGGTCCCCAAGCTTTGCGAATAGATCTCCAGAAGTTACAGTTCTTTTAGAAAAGGTCTCCAATCTGTGAAAAGAGCTTTAGAAGTCACAGCACTTTGCGAAAAGACCCTTAAGCTCTGTGAAAAGGTATTTTGGAGATTCGCAGCTTTAACAAGGGCAATTGATGTCATTGCCGCAGCGTCCCAATGTGTTTTAAAACCCAAGGACATTAGAAGATTACGAGCGAACCAAAGGCATATTCCACCCCACGTGAGCACCCAAAGATGAAATTACTTGGCGGGAACTTCTAGAAACTCTAACAGACTTTCAAAATGCATAACAGAATTGATGCCTTTTTCACCTGATTGGCTGAACCAGATCAAGCAGTTCTGATTGGCCAAAATAGATCTGGATCCTTGTGCTCGACTCCTATTGGTTGATACAGATCTATCCAATTCTGATTGGTTGATACACATCTGAGCTGGCTTAGGAAAAACTATAAATAGACGAACCATTTGCCCAATTTGGGTATCCAGATTTTGAGTTTCATTTCTAATCTCCCATTTCCCAGCCAGACAGCTTGTCTGTAATCCTTGTAATAGCCTACTTTGTACTTGCATTTGAGAGCTGTGAGATATTGCTGTAATTCAAAAGAGAGTTGTATTCAAGACTGCAAATCCGAGAGCTGTTAAGCCGTGCTCTGTAATTGTAATGGTGGATTTTAAAAGGTTGTTGTAAACTATGCATTCTCCATTGGACTCATGTCAAGGGTTCCCTCTAATCTCCTCAGTACATTAGACTCCTTTAGATTCATTGTTTTGCATGCAATTTCCCTTGATTCATTAATCCTGTAAGAATTAGTGTTGGTAACCTAGTCTCTTACAGCATTTGTAGTGATGTTTCCTGTTCTGAATCGAGGATTTGGATTAAAGACTATTGGATGGTTTGGGGCCATTAAAGTGGACAGACCATAGCCATAAGTGTAAGCCTAATCCTTGAATTAGATTTATCTCTCTTACATCTGTGCTTGTAGCTAAATGAAGATTGGATCACCTCTGCTGAGCTGCAGTTATTCTCATTAGATTTCAAGGACCAAATCAAAGTTAAATATTACTTCTCCATTTTTTGTATAAGTTTACCTCAAATGTTTCCCCAACTCAGATCTGGATCACTTAGTTTAATTTTTACTTTTATCATTTATTTAACGTGACAAATTCAACCTCCCATCTTATGTGCTTTCTAGATAGGATCAGAGGCCAGATCTGGTAGCTCAGATCTGGAGGTTTATCTTAAATTTTAAATCAATTCCCTGTGGACGATCTTTTACTCACTTACATTTAAAACTTGCTACAATTGGCCCTGATCTTGCAGGCTAATTATGTTCTCTCTGTGCTGATATTTTCTTTATTTGTTTATATAGTCTAGAACCACTGTAATTTAGCAGCTATAAATCTGTTTTCAAAACTCACATAAATCAAGCACACTAAGAATGAACAACAAGTTTTTGGCGCCGTTGCCAGGGAATAGATTTTAAAATTGGTAGACCTAAGTTTTTCTATTTTGTAGATTTTATTTTTATTTTAATTTTTGCTTTAAAACTGCACTTTACATTCCAAGTGCTTGATTAAATGTCTACTGCAGTTTTGTATAGAAAACTGCTTTTCGCAGTAATTTTTTAATTTTTCCTGAGTTTTATTCTTTACCTTCTAGTTATTGAATAAATGCCGCCACTCTTTTGTCTTTTGTCAAATTTGGGCGTGAGTTTGAGTTTTTCTTTTTATTTTTGTCAATATACTTGAATAAGGTACTGCTGCAATTTTTGGATTTTTGCAAATCTGAAGCAGCCGTCCAACAAGGAGCATCTGGACTAAAGCTGGAGCAGATCTGCTTGAGTTTGCATCCCCTTCTCCTTTGCATTCATTTTCTCTTTTTAAATTCTTGAGAACCAGCAATTCTGTTGTGTTTAATGTTTGTTTTGATTATAATTTCTGCTATCTTTTAGGCATGCTGATTTTTTTTTTTACAAAACCAAATACAATAAAAAAGAAAATGAAAACACAAATAGAACATCTCTAAGTTGTTTTTCACTATTTTCAGCAGTAGTAAATAAGGGCTTTTGTTAAGCCCGGGCTGATCCAAAACAAGTAAAAAAAAAAAAAATTATAAAAACAAAAAATATATATATATATATATATCTTCCGGATGGGCTGTTTTCCCCATTTGCATTCACTTTTCCCATCTGGACCTGCTGAGATCATTTTTTCTTTTTTAGGAATCATGTAGGATAATGAGTAGTGGATCATAGGCTGTTTTGAATATTCAATGGACCCACTGATTTTATTTTCCTTCGAGATTTCTTCATCATAAATGGGTCTCAGCTGTGTGTGAACCCTGTTTTTAATATGTGCTCCCATGCTTCATTATTTTTTTTTTATTCATACACATCATCAACAAAGGGGTCAGTCTTATGAATCTTGCTTTTCACTGTATTCCTGCTAATCATTTTTATAATCACTTAGATTCATAAGTATCTCAGGCTTTTGGGTTTGTTTCTTTGGGCTTAGGATATATCATTTGGCATTAGATTTTCTGTTTTAGGAATTTTAGTTTCAAATTCTGTTTTTAGATCGCTGATTTTTTTTTCTTCTTTAGGTTAATGTGTCCTCATTTTACTGATTTCCGTCATTTTTCTGTGAGTATAGTTAGTTTCTAACTTTGTTTCCCTATTTTGCATTCACAAATTCTGTTTTTGTATCAACACTTTTCTTTTTCTTTTTTAACTTTGTATTCAGTCCCTTACCTTGCTTTTCTTTGTTTCTCATTAGTTTCCTTCCATTTGCATAGTAATCCTTCTATTTTTTAGATTTTATTTAGCAGTTCTAGCGTTGGTTTGTTAATTTTTCTTGCATTTGTATATCATGTTTTCCATTTCCTTGCTCATATCTTCAGTTTTACATTTTTATTTTCTCATATAGTTTAGATTTTTACATTCTTAGTTTTCTTTCTTCTTTTACCCTGCTGCCCCTAGTCTCTCATTGTCTAGAACATTGAGGACAATGTTCATCTTAGGATTGGGGGTGTGGCAGAGATGCCAATAAAATAAGTTAATGCTTGATGCAGCTTATGATCAGCAGAATTTTTGAAAATGAAGTAATCTCACACCTATTTTTTTTGAAAAATGAGGAAGTTAAAACTTTTTAAAATTAATTTCTAGTGTAATTCTAATACTTTCATGAAGTGAAGGTCAGAAATTTGCTAAAAAAAATAAAAAATTGATGTTTTAGTAAACCTAAAAAGAGAGAAAAACGATGATATACCTCAGAATTTGATAGAAAACCACCCGAGATTTGGACCTGAAATGTATTCTTTGAGGTATAAATTGGCGCTTTTTTCATCTAGGACTGTTTGAACCTGCTTGTTATCACTAGAAGTTACACATATCCAAGTTAAAATATCTTGACAGCAATCATGATATTAAAGACATGATGTAAGGCCTCCTTTTGGACAGTTTGAACTTCAAAAAGCCCAACCTTTTGAAACTGCCCTTGATACACACCAATTGAGCTTTATAAATCCAAGATTTCTTTGAAACCTCATCAACCTCATTTAGCCTAACCCTCACTCTGAGAATTCAGAAGATAAAGGAAAGAAAGCTGAAGAAAGGTGAGTTGGGTAACAATTTGGTAAAAAAAAAAATAATAATAATAATTGAAGGCAATGTTGTATCAGTAGAAGAAATGTGGCATTCCAGTCAATGTTGCTTTGAAAAAAAAAGGAGAAGGCATTTCATTGGAAGTTTGAAAAAGAAAGAGAAAAAGATGGCCACTTTGGCTCTGAAAATTCAAAGAAGAAGATGAAATTGTGCTGAATTGAAGAAGGTGTGTCTATCACCTCCTTACCTTGACTGACTTCTCAATTTTGAACTCCATTCCACCCCTTTATTCTTGATAAATTTCACCTATAAGCCACATTACAACCCAAGTTAAAGTCCTTACTGATCAATGATGGATTGAGCTGTCATATGGAGATAAGGATTTGTGTAATCTATGGTAAAAAAAGTAGTAAATTCAGAACTGAAAAGCAATGCCTATGCTCCTACTTACATTCCTATTTGAGGACCAGAATTGCTCTTGAGTGTGAAATAGTGCAACCCTCATATTTGCATGGTGAGTGAAAACCCTGGTGAGAGTTGAGTTTGAAATCAAATTATTTGGGGTAACATCAAAACTGAATTTTCAAATAGAAGGCAAGCTTTTCATTAATTTTTCTTGTAAAAACTTTTTGACACCAACTGAGTGAATGGTAAAGGAATTACAGAATTTTAGTTTTGAACGATGTTTTCTTGAAAATCTTCTTACACCCTGACTGATGCAGGTGTGAATAATCTGATTGAATGAAAGTTTGCTTTAACAGAATTACATTGATCTTAATTGATTTATTGGAGAAGTTTGTGGGTACCTTCACTGAAAACCCTCAGGAGACTTCACTCCTCCACTAGGGATCACCTAGGGGTTTAAAAGGCTTGTTGCATATGTTAAATGCAACTGTGCTCCCTACAAAATGGCTTTTCATTCTATTTTAAATTTTGTCTTTGCACAGGGACTAGCAAAGCTTAGGTTTGGGGGCGTGTTGAGAACTGAAAAATACCATTATTCACCCCTTAATGTGGGCCGTGATAGACCCTTGAGAGAACTAAATAAGTGTTTTAAGTGCCTATGTTGCGTAACAATAAAGACGAGCTTAACCATAAAAGCGACTTAAAGTGCCAAAAAGATGACAATCCATGTCAGTCAAAAGAAAGGAAGTGAAGAAACAACCTCATCAGTTGTTGAAAGGTCTAAAGTAAAGAGGCAAAGACCAGAGGCAAGCAGGAACAATTGACAGAGAAATGCACTACTGAGTTCTTTTCGCAAAGAACTCCACTTTTCAGAAAGAACCTTGAACTCGCGAAAAGGACTAAAACTCCAGCGTAGCTTTCAAGAGCATCCGAACTCCTCAAGAGAAGATTGAACTTTTTAAAAGGTCCCCAAGCTTATGAATAGATCTCCGTGGTTACGCTCTTTTCGAAAAGGTCTCCAATCTGTGCGAAAAGAGCTTCAGAAGTCACAGCACTTTGCGAAAAGACCCTTAAGCTCTGCGAAAAGGTATTTTGGAGATTCGCAGCTTTAACAAGGGCAATTCAGTAATCTGTTGCACGCGTCCCAATGTGTTTTAAAACCCAAGGACATTCCGGAAGATTCTGAGCACGAACCAAAGGCATATTCCACCCCACGTGAGCACCCAAAGATGAAATTACTTGGCGGGAACTTCTAGAAACTCTAACAGACTTTCAAAATGCATAACAGAATTGATGCCTTTTTCACCTGATTGGCTGAACCAGATCAAGCAGTTCTGATTGGCTAAAATAGATCTGGATCCTTGTGCTCGACTCTTATTGGTTGATACAGATCTATCCAATTCTGATTGGTTGATACACATCTGAGCTGGCTTAGGGAAAACTATAAATAGACGAACCATTTGCCCAATTTGGGTATCCAGATTTTGAGTTTCATTTCTAATCCCCCATTTCCTAGCCAGATAGCTTGTCTGTAATCCTTGTAATAGCCTACTTTGTACTTGCATTTGAGAGCTGTGAGATATTGTTGTAATTCAAAAGAGAGTTGTATTCAAGACTGCAAATCCGAGAGCTGTTAAGCCGTGCTCTGTAATTGTAATGGTGGATTTTAAAAGGTTGTTGTAAACTATGCATTCTCCATTGGACTCATGTCAAGGGTTCCCTCTGATCTCCTCAGTACATTAGACTCCTTTAGATTCATTGTTTTGCATGCAATTTCCCTTGATTCATTAATCCTGTAAGAATTAGTGTTGGTAACCTAGTCTCTTACAGCATTTGTAGTGATGTTTCCTGTTCTGAATCGAGGATTTGGATTAAAGACTATTGGATGGTTTGGGGCCATTAAAGTGGACAGACCATAGCCATAAGTGTAAGCCTAATCCTTGAATTAGATTTATCTCTCTTACATCTGTGCTTGTAGCTAAATGAAGATTGGATCACCTCACGAAATGATTATTCTCATTAGATTTCAAGGACCAAATCAAAGTTAAATATTACTTCTCCATTTTTTGTATAAGTTTACCTCAAATGTTTCCCCAACTCAGATCTGGATCACTTAGTTTAATTTTTACTTTTATCATTTATTTAACGTGACAAATTCAACCTCCCATCTTATGTGCTTTCTAGATAGGATCAGAGGCCAGATCTGGTAGCTCAGATCTGGAGGTTTATCTTAAATTTTAAATCAATTCCCTGTGGACGATCTTTTACTCACTTACATTTAAAACTTGCTACAATTGGCCCTGATCTTGTAGGCTAATTATGTTCTCTCTGTGCTGATATTTTCTTTATTTGTTTATATAGTCTAGAACCACTGTAATTTAGCAGCTATAAATCTGTTTTCAAAACTCACATAAATCAAGCACACTAAGAATGAACAACAAGGGGACATCCGAGAACAGACATAAGTCTGAGAAGTCTGTCGTATGCAGTTCTACCCCTCCCATCTTTGTCAGCTACTTTTGTATTCTGTCTATCTATTCTTTCAGCTGCTCTGATTCTTTTGAGGTTGTAGCTGGGACTGCCTCCCCCTGATTTTGTTCGGCCCTAGGTGTGACGATGGTGGGCCTGGGGGGGCCGAAGCTGGTAACTCCTCCACTGTTGCGGATCTCGTCCTCCTCGTACTGTTGGTCATTATACTGGTGAGGGGCGAGGTCCACTATTTGGACTTGGGGGTGATGGGTTGGATGACCTGGTGGGCCACAAGGTTTGTAGGGGATGGGAAGGAGTGAATGGATGAGTGGTTTGTGGATGAATGATGTGCTGAGCTGGGTGCACATTCTGGGGGTGATGGGGGTGTGGTTGATGTGGCGGGATGATGTAGGCGTGGTTTTGAGGAATGGAGTGGATCGGATTTTCCGTTGGAGGCGAGATGGGGGCGTAAGGTGTATAGGTGAATGAAGGGTACTGGTGAAGGGGTAAGGGGTTCGTGAACGGGCCTTGATGAGTGTGGGTGGACGAGCCTTGGGTTTGATGGATTTGGGCTTGATGGTTTGGAAGGCTTGGGTTGATGGGCCTGGGTGTGGGGGTTGATATGATTTTAGGCCAATGGGCCCTGGTGGGTTTGGGCTAATGGGCCATGTGGGTATTGGGTGTGGGGTGATGGACCTTGGGCCTGGGTTTAATAGGTTTGGGTCCAAAGGTCAGGGGCTTGGGCGGGCCAGATTCTGGGCAAACAGGCTTATAAAGGTGGGTTTAGTTTTAACATAATTTAAGCATTGTAATAAAATAATAAACGAAATTACGGAATTTAAATCTATGTTAATTAACTCTCCAAAAGACAGTTCTACCCTCATGCCTCAACATGAATGGAGAACCGATCCGAACCATCGATGATAGCAATCATCACGAATGGTTCGTCCCAAAAGAGAAATCTCAACTCCTTATATACATGATTTTAAACAAAATAAAGGCTTGACATACCAAGCCGTACAAAACCTCTCCAAGAATCTCACAAAGTGGCACAACGGAGTCCTCTAGAAGAAGTCCTCTGGAGGTGGCTCCAACTCTTCGCCGACCGCAAGGTCCGACTCGCCGGGATCAGCGTCTCCTGAAGCCGCGGCAGCTGCTAGTAGTGGACCTGCGACGTATAGTCTATAGGGTGAGCTACATCCTAGCTCAATAGGGAACGAACACGGTTAAACATATAAATTATAACTCACATATATTCCATGATATGCCATGCATGATGTATCTATGCAGTTGTTAATGAACAGTTAAAAAAGCATTTCGTTTTACTGTTGATTTCTTATATTTTCATTTACTCATGAATGATGCTGAGAAGGCCTAAAGCAAAACTTAAACTTTCAACTTAAGTAATCCCCGAGCAATATAGCATCGAGCCCCGACGAGATACCCATCATCGTCATCTATATAGACAGTTTTAACCGTATTCCCTGGGAATACAAATAGTACCCAAGCCCCTTTCCCCTGGGGATTGGTGGCGGGGTTTTACTTTTCTCAATCAACACCCCTGGGGTGTGCTTACTATGTACGGATAAGCCTCCAGACCCTCACGGTTTCACGCCACAGATCGTCATGCGGATATCCCGCCACGGTGGATATCAAACCTCAAATAACAAAAATATCGGTGCCTTACATATAGTTATTCACCGTGTAAATGTGCTATCTTATATCAGTTAGGCCCTATCAAACATGATTCAATCCTTGGATACATCCCTGGGATGTATCCATTTACTTGCATCACACCTGATGCTCTTATCTCTTTACTTCTTCATCCCCTGGGGATGGCTCATTATGATTACTCTTATGGATGCCACACACACACACTTTTCACAAATTCTTAAGAAATAAACATTTGAATTGAATTCTATATCACTACATACATGCTCTTGTAAAATAAGGTACATGTTCAAGGTGTTCCCTACCTCAAGTCTTCATTTGTTCAATGCATCAAGGTCCCACGTGGCTCCTTGTGCACTAGTCCACACGTACCACCTATGGTACCATATAACAGGTAAAACACATCGCAAAGGATGCAATAAAGAAGGTATAAGACCCTCCAAGAATCTTAAAGTCAAACCCAAAAGTCAACATAATTCATGTCAGTCGATTAATCGAACTCCAAAATCGATCAATCGAATCTGATTCGATTAATCGATTTCCAAAATCGATTAATCGAAGGTCAATATAGATTAATCGAAGTAATTTCGATTAATCGAAATTATCCTTTTCGCAAAGTAATTTCACTATTCGAACAGTCGAGTTTTCATTCGATTAATCGAATCCAATTTCGATTAATCGAAATTCCTCTTTTCGCAAAGTAATTTCACTGTTCGAACAGTCGAGTTTTCATTCGATTAATCGAAATTCTTCTTTTCGCAAAGTAGACTCTCAGTTCGAACAGTCGAGTTTCACAAGTTGATTAATCGATCCCAAATCGATTAATCGAAAACTAAAATCGATTAATCGAAATCCCATTTCGATTAGTCGATTTTTCCTCAAGTCATTTCCTCCAACCCCTGGGGTCCACTGGAGGTTCTCAGTCGATTAATCGATCCCCAAATCGATCAATCGAAATCCAAAGTCGATTAATCGAAATCAAATTCGATTAATCGAAATCGGGGTCCTCTGACCTTTCAACTTCCTGGCCAATTTCGATTAATCGAAACCCAATTTCGATTAATCGAAATTGTCAGATTCAGCCCCTTTCGAGCTGTTCTTCCCAATCTTTTTCCATTCTTTTCCCTCTATTTTTCTAAGCCATTATCCTATGATTTAACCCATATTTAACCACAACTTAACCCCTATAATCTATGCATCTTATTTACAAAATTTTTTACCTTGGATAGATCTCAAGTTGATTTCTATCAAACAGTTGGAAGGCTAGGGTTTCCAGCTTTTGTTCTAACGGATCCCTTGCGTTGAATCAGCCTCTTTAATACTTGAATCCTTCTTCCAATCACCCACAATAACTCCTTGCTTAATCACCCTCTTTACTCCTCTCTCTCTCTTCTTTACTTCTCTCTCAACTACCAAACATCTATTTTAGGGTTATTAAACCCTTTTATCCCTCTCCTAGTTTGTGTGTTGAGCACATGCACCTCAATAGGTGTATGCGACTTCATATTTACAACACACACCACGCAATAATTCAAATTATCACATCTCGTCCGTTCATTACATCCTATACTAACTCTTGATCTCCTAATTGGTCAAACTTGTGACCAATCGGGCACGGATCCTGAGGTCATAGTTTAGCATGATTTTTCAGGCTATTACACATGGTTCTAAAGATATTTGGTCTTGGGCCCATGGATTTGTGTGGGTTTAGGCCTGAGATGAGTGGGCTTAGGCCTGGGCCTGGAATTGAGGTGGGAGATCTTGGATGGTATGAATGATGGGTGGTTGGGCATGGTCATGAGGGAATGGGGTATGGAGGTTTTAGAGACCTGGATGTGGGGTTTGGGATGTAGGGTTCTGAGAGGCAGCCCACAGGGTATACATCATTCTCATGTCCTCCATTGAGGGCATGGATTCAGGTGTGAGATTGGAGGGTGACGGCCCATTCAAGGATGGAAGGGGTCGGGTGAAATTGGGCATGACACGGGTATGGTGGGTATGGGTGATTATGCTTAGAGGGTATGGATGTATGGCTATGGAAGATGGTGGGTTACTTGTCATACCCTGGGAAAAGTTGGGCATGACCTGGGTAAATGGGGGGGTATGTTGGGATGTGGATGGGCCATGTGATGTGGACGGTATGTGAGATGAGGTGAATGGGATATAGGATGTAGGGGGCATGGATAATGAGGTGGATGAGACGTGGGAGGTAGGCGGGGGATGGGGCTCCCTATAGGGTCTTTGGGAGTAGGGGGGTGCGGTAAGGGTGTATGGATGGGAGATGGGGATGTATGGGTCGGTTGGGAAATGATGGGTTTCAGTAGGGGATGAGATGGGGGTATGTTGGGAGAATGTAAGGGCGGGGGATGGGGTGGATGCGAACACGGGCGCCCCAAATGGACCCATGACATCGAACCGGGTTTGGGTGAAGGCGTCGGAGATCGGGTCTTCTCCTACATGGGAATGGGATGGGGATGATGTTGGGGATGTATCGGCGCTCGACATGATCCTTTGACGAGTGTTGTATCGATGTCTTGGATAAGGGCCGAATACCTTCCTAGTTCTCTTTCTACGGGTTGGGTTCGAGGTCGCCGCAGTGACGGTCACACCAAAAGTATATTTTTGTTTTGGGTTTTTGATTTTTTTCTTTATATATTTTTTTGGATTTTTCAAATGGAAATTAACTCCCCTATTTAAATGAATGACGATCTGGTGCCCTAGGAAAATTTTCGTCTCGGGTGATATATGGGCCTTTAGTAGGTCCCACGACGGGATCCGACACACTTCGGAAGAAGCGAAAGGGAACCCTTTCATTCTATTGAAGGTGAGGGAATCCACGCAAACGATCCGATCCCCCGGAGCAAATCAATGAGAAGTCGCCTTCTTTTGACTGGGCGAGGGCATATTGGGTGTTATAGAATGCGGGAGGCTACTGCGGGCACTAATACCGCTAATCGGAGAACTTTGGGGGTGGATTGGGCCTCAAATCGGGCTGCTTGAACCCAGTTTATACTGGGCATATGTATTATATACGCCTAACCAAAACTAAGCAGATTTGGCTGGGCGTATATATTATATGCGTCTGGCTTAAATCCGGGGATTTTGGCTAGGCATATATATTATACACGCCTAAGTATTTATGGGGATTTGTTGCTGGGCGTATTTAATATATATGCCTGGAAAAACTATTCCTCCAGCTTGGTTTGACAGTGAACAGCAAGCCCACAATGAGTCTTTTGAATTGGTTTCCTGGGAGGGACGCTCCCAGGGATTGCTGTATATATTATCGGGTCACTCCTTTCCGCTTCCTATGGATACACAGCTGAATTCAGGTTGTCTACGCTCTCACCATTGCGGGTTTTATGGCTTGATCGGAATTGGCAACCCAACCATTATACCTTCGACGCAAGCTCCTTCTCAGGTACTGAAAGGGGTGGTTCTTTTCAGGATCATCACCACTAGGGTTGCCGCCTTACTGGGAACCGGGTAAGTTATATCTGTGCCTAAACCCCCCGAAAACTATCCAAAATACGCAAAAACAAATTTGATTATGTCCCCACACTGTTGGTTCACTTTTAATTACAGATTTTTAAAGGGGAGTGAATTTAAGTCAAGAGTTCAACGGTGAGATATGATGGCTGAAATGAAGAGCGCACGTAGGCCCGGCAAACGGCTAAGGCTCGTAAATGACTAAAATTTAATGACGTGGAAAGTAGATGCGAGCAGGCCCGCCAAACGGCTAAGGCAGCTTAAATGACAAAACCGTAAAAATTGAAATTTAAAGGCGCAAGTAGGCCCGCCAATCGGCTAAGGCACTTAAAGGACTGAATCGTAGGGGTGAGTATGTTAGTAAAAACAACAAAAATGAAGAAAAAATACCAGAAAATAAAAAAAATAGCAATGATTAGTAAAGATTTTTAAAAAAGCCAACAAGAGGGGAAGCGCTAGGGTGATATCCCCAGCAGAGTCACCATCTGTGCGACCATGGATTCTATCGAACCCATCGCGGCGATGCACTCGCGATAGAATAAATGTAGAGTCGCCACCCGGAGCTTTTGGTGACCCGGGAAACCTTTAAATCAGTATTTTGAGCACCGAAGTGCTAAATATGACTCTGATTTACCAGTTTTTGCCAAAGACTCTAGGTTAGGGGCTTCGGTTATCGATTGGGAAGGGTTTAGGCACCCGATCAACCTGCACCTAGTGGTCTCTATCTATGGCCAAAATAAAAAAACAAATGGGCGGAGCTTCCCCTTGCCCGAAGGCAATACGGTCCTATCAAACTTTGAGCCAAATCAAAATTTCAGCGGCGTAACGGCTTGAATCCTTGGACGAAGGAAACACCAAGAAGGTAGAGGAAGAGAGGGGTGAGGAGCTCATGGGCCCTTGCTGCACCATGGAAGACCTTCGCTTTGGCGTGCTTTCGATGGCTTTAAATGGCTTAAACGGTGGGGGAATGGATTCTAATGCTAGGATTCGATAGATGGGAAGTGTAGGATGAAGCTAGGGACTAAGCTTGACTAAAAAGGGGTGATCTAATGGTTGAAATGGATTGAAAGGGGTGAGCTAAGCATGCTAGAATTCTGATTGAAGAATGCAAAATAAGATGGAACTTTCTCTCACTAGGGCTCTCTCTCTTAAGCTCAAACTTTCAACCTTAATTTTTCAACCCTTTGGGAAGAGGGGGGCCTCTCTATTTATAGAGAAGAGGTGGGTTAGAGGGTTACTTAAGAGTTAATTGGTTTAGTAATTAGGTAATCCTCCATCTAAGGTTTTCTAGGTTTTTAGGGTCCTAGGAGTTTGGGGAACTGATTTCAATGGCAGATGATGGGGTGAGACCATAGGTGACTTAAGAGTTGCATATAAGCTCAAAGGGGGTGCAACCAACCTTAAGACACCACCTCAACCAAGGGGATGGTCAAAAGGTCAAACCTGATGAAGGGATTTCGAGCATCTGATGACAGTTACTGTAGCTAAGCTGGGCGTATATATTACATACGCCCAATTTATGTACAGTGATTTCCATGAAAACCAGAGGAGACCTGAGAAGGTGGGTATCCGCGGAGGGCCCTACCTATGCTGGACGTATGTATTATGTACGCCCGACCAAATTTGGCTTAAAAATGCCAGGCATTTATAATATATACGCCTGACCAAAATGGGGCCAAATTTGCTAAGCGTATCTAATACATACGCCTAAGCAAAAGTCATGATTTTATGTAAAACTTCAATCGGCCATAACTTTTGAACCATAACTCTAAATTGGGTGATCTTTGGCTTGCTGGAAAGCTGGAGAAGTCCTCCTTCCAATGGTATGTGTCTCATCCTCGGTAGTGATCTATGTAAGATTTGGTAGCTCTCTCCCATCAAATTCTCAGAAGGGTTTAAGTTGAGTCTAGGAAGGGATCCTAGGGTTTAGAGGTGATCTCTAAGGGGGGGAATGGTTCTAAAGGGCTCAGGGTGATTCCTAAAGGTCTGGGTAAGTTCCTAAGGGTTCAGGGCAATTCCTAAGGGTTCAGGGGTGCCATCGAAAGCACAGGGGTACATCTCTCTCGAAGTATAGACTGATCGGGCCTTGGGCCGAATTTGGGTGTCTACACCTCCATATGCCGATGGTGCTCCAGCATATGGCGATTGTTCTCTGCCATGAGGGCGGCAACATCATCAATGGTACTAGGCGCAGGGGCTTGAGATGCCCGTCTCCGATGAGATCGTGCATAAGTAGTAGGAGCGGACTGCGTAGGAGCAGGAGGTGGTACTAAAGGACGCTCCTCAGGTGGTACCAGGTCAGGAGGTTGCTCCCCCGCTACTGTTAGGTCCTGCGGTGGTACAAAAGGCTGCTCCCCCTTTGCTGGTGGGTCCTGTTGTGGTGGTGCTAGCCCCTCAAGTGG
The DNA here is from genome assembly GCA_021018995.1 of Chloranthus sessilifolius. Classification (NCBI taxonomy): domain Eukaryota; kingdom Viridiplantae; phylum Streptophyta; class Magnoliopsida; order Chloranthales; family Chloranthaceae; genus Chloranthus; species Chloranthus sessilifolius. The sequence goes on from CM037588.1 coordinate 23,429,058, forward strand.
TAGAGCCTTCTTCAACAGCCTATAGCTGCGGCCCCACGTAGCGATAGAATAGTGTTTAACATGGTTTGTGGCCCTCTTCTCGGTGAGAGAAATAGCATACTCTGCGGCTGTAGAGTAGCACTCTAACATGCTTGAGATGAGCCAAGCGTAAGGCATAAGCTCCTTGGGTCTCAAAGGGCCCTTCATCATTTTTCCCTTAATGTAAATCATATCCTCAATTACTAACTTGGTAGTGTCGAACCAACCGCCGCGGTATGCCACATATGAGGTCTATTGGACCAACTCTATGCGCTCGGTATCATAGCGCATGGGGTAGAGATTACACTTGATTATCAAATCAAGCATCCACCTATAAGGGATAAGTCTACCCTCCGTATGGACTTGCCGGATCCTTTGTTTCCCCTCGTCATTTTTGTTCTAATTTCTTCATAATCTAAGGGTTGTGGGAAAGGGGGTAGAAGATTTGTTTCAGGTACGTGTGTCAGAAAATACTCCAAGGACTCGTGAACATGGCGTAGGGTAAAAAGATAGTTACGACCATCGATCTCGGTTGTAACGGTGTTATCCACGCGACCCGCTTTTAGGTTTTGATAGAACAACCTAACGAGTCGAGGATAGTAGTAGTCGTGCAAAGGTTTTAAAAGGTTACTGAGGCTCGCATTAACGAGGTATTGTCGGGCCCATTTGGTTTCGCCCTCAATCTCGAAATCGGAAAATAGAGCCTCGTCAATGATGTATTCATATTCAAACTCCTTTATAGCCCACCACTCATTTGGTTGGGCCAAATGTCCGGGTGGTGGTGGTGGTGGCGGTGGCGACAATTCGCGTGATGACGCATCCGCCGAATATGATGATGATGATGGTGACGGTGATGATGATGATGATGGTGAAGGTGCCGGTGGCGCGACATTCTTACGCCGTACCGGTAGCTTAGAAGCTGATTGCTTCGTAGCTAGCCTAGTTTTAGGCAGCATTGTGGGTTTAAAATGAAAAATTTTCAAAAAACCTAGGGTTGGAATGATTCAAAATGAAATGGAATCGAAGAATTTAGGTTTTACCGATCACGTTCATTCCTAATGGTGAGGGTTTTGATTTGTTTCTAATTTTGAAACCCCCAAAGAAGAAAAATGGCACTCAAAGAAGAAAAATCTGTTGGAATTTTGAAATGGGAAAAAAAATCCCAAAACTGTTATATATAGGCAAAAATTGATTAATCGATTTCAAAAATCAATTAATCGGTTTTTATAACTTACACTCAAATGCTCAAAATCGATTGATCGATTTCAAAAATCGATTGATCGATTTCAAAAATCGATTGATCGATTTTCAAAATCGATTAATCAAAATTAACTCAATTAATCAAAATTTACTGGTATTATATTTCCAGGTTTCCCATCTCACTGGCTTGTGCCAGTCGTTCAATCGAACTATTTCGATTAATCAAAATCCAAAATTGATTAATCGATTTGGAAATCGATCAATCGGTTTTGACAGAGCTACAAAAATTTTAACTTGTTATTTTTCTTCACTTCTTCCTGTTTCCTTGTCAGATTTTTCTATGGTTTTGTGGAGTACATTTGGCCATCCTTTTCATGATGCAATTACCATCAAGCCATACACTTTTAAGTTCACAAATGATCCATTTACAACCCACATTCATTCTTTTCATTCCTTGAATAAGTTGGCATAAATGCGCAACTGTTGATTACATAGACAGGTCAAACTCCCAAACATACATGCGATGATACAATTAGGCTCTCAACTCTCCGCAAACAAGGCCGGTTACTGCTCTCTTACATCCGCCTCGCGTTCCCAAGTAGCTTTTTCGGCCGGATGATTCTTCCATCGAACAAGCACTATAAGAATTACCTTCGTGCATTGCACTTTCATTTTCTATCTAGTATTTGAGCCAGTTCCTCAATCATGGTCATATCTTCATGCATTTCCAACGGTTGACCTCCCAAGATATGAGAAGGGTCATTCACATACTTTCTAAGCATAGAGATATGGAAGACATTGTGTACCCGATCAAATAATGGTGGTAATCCAATGCGATATGCAACCTCCCCTACACGACCCAAAACCTCAAAGGGTCCAAGGTAACAGGGACTCAACTTGCCTCTCTTTCCAAATCTCATAATGCCTTTCATAGGCGATACCTTTACAAAAACATGCTCACCAACGGTGTAATCCACACTCGTTCTCTTGATATTGGCATAGATCTTCTGTCTGCTCTGAGCCAACTTAAGTCTTTCTCTAATCATATGAACGATGATAGCATTATCTTCAAGTAACTCTAGCCCCAAAAAAAACTTTTCACTGGTCTCTTCCCAATTGATAGGCGATCTACATCGCCTCCCATATAGAGCTTCATACGGTGTCATTCCAATGCTCGCTTGAAAGCTATTATTGTATGCAAATTTGATCAACGGTAGGTGTTCATCCCATGATCCTTGTAATTCCAGCATACATGCTCTGAGCATGTCTTCTATCACTTGGTTCACCCGCTTCGTTTGCCCATCGGTCTACGGATGGAAAGCTGAACTAAAATCCAATCGCGTACCCATGCCTTCCTGAAACTTCTTCCAAAACTTTAAAGTATATAACGGGTCACTATCAGAGACAATGCTACTAGGAGTTCCGTGTAACCGCACTATCTCCTTCATATATAACTCTGCAAGTCTTCCTGCTGTGTACATTGTGTTATAGGGTAGGAAGTGTGCTAATTTGGTTAATCGATCTACGATTATCCAAATGGCATTGTATCTCTTTGCTGTGCGCGGTAGCCCAACAATGAAATTCATGGAGATTGATTCCCACTTCCACTCCGGAATGGGTAGAGGCTGTAACAATCTAGCAGTGTGTCTATGATCTACTTTTATCTGGTGACATGTCAAACACCATGACACATACTTGGCTACATCTTGCTCAAACCTCTCCACCAATAACTCTTATTCAAATCTTGGTACATTTTGGTGCTACCGGGGTAGATTGCATACTATGATTTGTGAGCCTCGTCAAGGATCATTTGTCGCAGATCGGCATCAACTAGGATACAAAGGCATCCCTTGAATAATAAGGACCCATCCTCTTTCACTGAGAACTCTGGCTTGATGCCCTCAATCACATCTTGTCGGATTTTGGTTAACTCTGGGTCTTTCATTTGTAGTTCATGAATATGCTCAAAGATCATCGGTCTCACTGATATGTTAGCCAAGAAAGCTCATGTAGCTTACACCTAGATATTTGTATCATACAATGAGAGATCTTCAACAACTTCCATCTATGCATTCCTATGATCAGATTAGCCAATTGAGTTGAATCCTTCTGACTCAAGGCATCGACTACTATATTAGCCTTGCCTGGATGATATTATATGGAGCAATCATAGTCCTTGAGAAACTCCATCCATCTGTGCTACCTCATATTTAACTCTTTCTGTGTAAATAGGTACCTGAGGCTCTTATGGTCGGTGAAGATCTCAAAGGTCTCACCGTACAAATAATGTCTCCAAATCTTCAGTGTAAATATGATCGCTGCTAGTTCCAGGTCATGTGTCGAATAGTTCTTCTCATGATCTTTTAGCTGTCTCGACTCGTAAGCAATCACCTTCTTGTGTTGGTTGAGCATGCAGCCCAAACCATTATGCGAAGCATCACTATATACCGTGAACCCTCCACTGCCTGAAGGAATTGCTAGCACTGGAGCTGAAGTGAGTCTCTTCGTGAGTTCTTGAAAACTTTTTTTACACACTTCACTCCACTCGAATCTCGCATCCTTCCTTGTAAGTCTCGTAAGAGGTCCCGATATTTTAGAAAATCTCTCCACAAAACATCGATAGTAGCCAGCTAGACCAAGGAAACTACGGATGTCTGTTCCCGTCTTTGGTTGTTCCCAATTTACCACTGCTTTAATCTTCGTCGGATCTACTGTGACACTATCCTTTGAGACGACATGTCCCAAAAAGCTAACTTTCTCCAACTAAAACTCGCACTTACTGAGTTTGGCGTATAGTTGGTATTCACGTAGAGTTTATAGAGCAACTCTCAAGTGTTCTTCATATTCCTTCTTTGACTTAGAATATATTAGGATGTCATCGACGAATACTACGACACAAGAGTCTAGGTGTGGTTTAAACACCCGATTTATCAAATCCATAAACGACGTTAGTGCATTTGTCAAACCAAATGGCATCACTAATAACTCGTAGTGTCCGTACCATGTCCTGAATGTTGTTTTCTAGATGTCCTCTACCTTTACTTTCAGCTGATGGTATCCAGATCTTAGATTGATCTTGGAAAAGTACCTTGCTTCTTACAGCTGATCAAATAAATCATCAATCCTAGGTAATGGATATTGATTCTTGATTGTCAGTTTGTTTAACTGGCGATAGTCAATGCACAATCGCATTAACCCATCCTTCTTCTTTACAAACAAGACCGATGCTCTCCATGGAGACACGCTAGGTCTTACACACCCCTTATCCATGAGTTCTTGCAATTGCTCTTTTAACTCCTTCAACTCAGCAAGAGTCATTCTATATGGTGCTTTGGAAACAGGCTCCGTTCCAGGTGCTAAGTCGATCGCAAATTCTACTCGCTATCAAGAGGTAATCCTGGTAATTCCTCCAGAAACACATCCTCAAATTCACGCACAACTACAATCTCTAAAATGACGTTCTTCCCTTCCTTATCTTCCTTCAAGAATGCCAAGTAACCACTACACCCCTTTCTGATTAAGCATTCGGCCCTGACTGCAAAGATAAGTGGCATAAACGTCGATCTCATTCCCCGAAATCAGAACAACCTCCTCGTATTAGGTCTGAAGATGACGACTTTGTTCTTACAATCTACCGTTGCACAATGCTATGACAACCAATCCATGCCAAGGATCATGTCGAATCCTTGCATGTCCAATAGAATTAAATTTGTCGGTAGTTCAAAGACATCTCCGTCTCTGATAGTCACTATCACCGATTTACAAATCCTTTCTGTATCGACCGATTCTCCAGTTGGGATAGATACCGCTAAAATAAAGTCCAACGTCTACGGGTTAACCTTCATCTTCTTTACAAAGCAAGGAGTAGTAAATGAGTGGGTAGACCCCGAGTCTATCAATACTCTAGCCTCATAAACTACATCACTTCCCCTTCCGTATAATTGTAAGGTACCTATATTATACATATATATATATATACATAGCACACTATACACATCAAAATTTATGGATAAGAATTAGTCTTCTCTACTTCTTACATGAATGCACCTTCTCTATCTAAAAACTTTAAGAAATTGAAATTCTTTATTTAAAAGAAAGTCTCACCTTGGATCATGTCATTGGTATTTTATACTTTTTGGGCAGTAACAGTGTATGCTCTTCCTTGTACGACCGGCTTCCTTGCTTGTATCGGTCATGGCATTGAAGCAGAAGCCATCCTTTCTTTACTAATCTCAGGGCAATCTCGGATTATGTGGCCCACCTTTCCACATTTGTAGCAACCCCTAATACCCCTTCTACACTCTGCTGTTTTATGAGACTTGCCACACTTGGCACAAGTCTCCACTATAGTAGACGCTGCCTGCGAGAAACCTTGGGTAACTGCTACTCCAGTAGTGGTAGCAGGGTTCTCATATCTGATTAGTTCCCCGATGCAAGCACAGGTAATCTCTGATAGTTCGTCTATGGCATCGTTTTAATATAATCAGTTTGGAACGGTTGCCTCTTAATGGGTACTACGAATCTCAACTTTTTGTTCACCGGCTAGTAGTTTCCAACCTTACACTGATCCGTTCTTCCTCTCTCTTGCTGATCTCTTCTTCTGTATCTATCTTCGTTGTCCTCTTATATTACTAAGGCTTTACTCATGACCTTTCCATAGGTCTTCAACTCAAATGTCGCTACTTTTCCCCTGATGTCCAGCCTCAAGCCACGTTATAGTCTCTTTTCTTTCATCAGATCTGTGACTATAAAATCAGGAGTAAAGAGAGCAAACCTCATGAATTCTACACCATACTCTCTCACAGACATCCTTCCCTGCTCGAGCTGAAGAAATTTTACTTTTATTTGATTTTGTACTGCTTCAGGAAAGTACTGCTTGTTAAATTCTTCCACAAACTCCTCCCATGTCCAGGGCAATCCTGGGGTTTCCTGAGTCCTAGTCCTAGAGACGGACTTTCACCATGGGCTAGCCTCCCCATCTAACATGTACCATGCCCAACGAACACTCTCATCTTTCATGCATGTAAGCACGCTAAATATCTTTTCCATTTCACTCAGCCAATTTTCTGCATCTATTGGCTCCGCTTGCCCTGAAAAGCTTGGAGGGCGCATCCTCCTATACTGTTTGAATGCAAAGGGCAATGCCGGTGTAGGACCTACTGGAGGTGTAGGTGGCTGATGCTGGTCATTGGCATTATGAGTTGCCAAGGGCGCTGCTTGCTGAGCCATGGCATTTGCCATGGTTTCCATAGTATGCATCATCCGTTGACTCTCTTCTCTCTCTTCATTTCTTTCCCTTACTCTTTCTTATTCTCGTTGACCTCTATCTTGATTCTCTACCTGATCTCGGTTTTCTTGACCACTACTTCCTGGGGCCTCTCTATTCCCATCGGTACTCTATTCGAAGCTGAGACAAAATCGTTTCTGCTTCATAAATTTCTCTCATGGTCTCCCCTGGGTCGACCTCTTCCTCTAGAAGATATTACGGTATGCACATGAAACCAAAGTTTCATTAGCAAAAGGTCCTACGCTCTGACAAAACTAAGACTTGTCAGAAATTCTAAAAGAAACAACTTTGATACCAACTGTGGCAGCTCGGATTTCGACACCCCAAAACCCGTGCCATCAGCATGACCCTCGAGGCTGTGCCTCATAAGCCTGCACGGAACATTGGTATACCTAAGGAACAATAAAACAAAATAAAAGCATAAGAATTAATAACAAACTAAATCTCTAGTTCTATAAAGTAAAGTCAAAATACATAGCCCAAAAGATGGTTCTGATCTCAAGCCACTGCATGAACAAAAGAACCCACCCGAACCATCAGTGACAACACAACAATCACTCGGGATGGTTCGCCAAAAGAATTCTCAGTACATATTACATTTTCTCAATAAAAAAGGGCTTGACATACCAAGCCGTACAGTACTCTCTCTCAAAACTCCATCAAAGTACGGAGGGGTCCCTTAGAAGACGTCCTCGGGAGGGGGCTCTGAATCCTCCCCAGGCACGTAATTCGAATCCTCCGGATCTATGCCATCCAAAGCAGTAGCAGTCGCAAGCATCGGACCTGCAACGTATAATCTATGGGGTGAGCTACATCATAGCTCAATAGGGAAATAACTGAATGAACATATAAACTAACCTCTCACATATATTCCATGACATTTAGAAGCATAATTTATTAATGAAATAGCTGGAAAATAATTTAAATGACTGAAAAGATGAACTAAATGTAACTGTTACTTTACATGGTTTACTTGTTCTCAACTTGCTCACAAAAGACAATGAATGGCCTAAAAACTTAAATTGTAACTTAAATAATCCTCGATTTACTATAGCCTCGAGCCCCGATGGAATACCCTCCATCGTCATCTAATCAGACCATTTTTATTTCCTTTTTGATTTATTTAATACTACCCAGGTCCCTTCCTCATAGGCAACGGGGTATAAATCTCACATACATCCCTGGGATGTCCAACTGGTGTATGGATTAGCCGTCGTACCGGTCATGGATATTATGCCGAGTCAGTCGCAGGTATCCCGCCGCGTCAGTGGAGTATTCTCCAAACCTTAAATTAAAAGTGTACTACATATAGTTATTCACCATGTGATTGTGCTAATTATAGTATATTAGGCCAGATCAATTCTCATTTACTTTACTTTATATTTTTTCATACATCCCTGGGATGTAACCAGCTCAATGCATCACACAGATGCCCTTATAACATTCACATCCCCTGGAGACGTCACATACTCATATTGTAACTCATTTCCTTACTTAGTGTTCACACACACTTAAGATTCACATTTTCAATACATAATTACACATTTCTATATCACTACATACATGCTCTTACAATTAAAGTACATATTTAAGGTGTTCCCTACCTCACGCGTATAAGTTCTCAAGCGTCAAGGTCCATTGCGGTTTCCATTCTCGCACTTACTTGCATAACCTAAGTTACATCATAGCATAAGCAAAGCATCGAGAACGATGCATAGAGGGAGGTATAAGACCCTCCCAGAACCCCAAAGTCTAAAATAAAAGCCAACAGAAACTGTCAAAATCGATTAATCGATCTCCAAAATCGATTAATCGAATTTCCAAAATCGATTAATCGATCCCAAATCGATTAACCGAAAATCCAAAATCAATTGATCAATTTACAAATCGATCAATTGGTTTTCCCAGACTCCTCATTTTTCAGCCACTGGGAGTGCTCAGACAATTAATCGATTTCAAATCAATTGATTGATTTTATTTCGATCAATCGGTTTTGGGCATTAGTGCCCAGGCTTACTTCTAAGACAAAATTGATTGATCGATTTTCAAAATTGATTAATCAATTTTGTCATAAACCCAGCCCTTTGCGGGCACTTCTTCTAGTTTTCTCCTCTTACAATCTCCCTTTCTTTTCTATCTCTTTAATTCACATTTAACCAATTAAGCACAGAACTAATGCACAACAACACATGCATTAAAATCTAATAAAACTCACCTCAAATCAATCTCTTGATTGATTCAATGGCTAGGGCTCTCAGCTCCGACTCCAACGAATTCACCCACGCTTTATCGTCGTAATTTAGATTCTCATGCTCCATCAATTCACAATTCCACATGGTTCCCTAGCATTTACTCTCTCTTACTCTCTAAACTCTCTCTCTCTCTCTTCATAACTCTCTCCACACCAACCAAACTTAAAGAGAATTTACTTCTCTTTAGCCTTTTTGCTATTTAACTTAGTCCATGTCTTTGATGTAAAACACATACCAAAGATAGGTGTATATTATGTCTAAATAAGATCCAACACTACACATACGTGCTTATTAACATCAACCTAATTGAATCATTGTCATCGAGTTAACTTTCACATGGTTCAACTTACGACCAGTTGGGCACACATCTCGAGGATACTATTCAAAGCTCAAATTTTGGAGATATTATAAAAAGAGAGCCAAAGTGTTAATATTCATCAAAATAAACTCAAAAGGTAATAAGAAAGACGATTAAGCGAAAAAGATTATTTCCCGCCTACTAATAGCCAAAAAATCGTAATTTACAATTCTGTAAAAGAAACAAAAGAAGAAAAGCGAAAAATTATAATCCCGAGAATTATCAACTATGAGGAAGCTATGAAAGATAGAAAATCGTGATTAACAATTTTTTAAGAAAGAGAAGAAAATGAGAAATTGTGAATTGTGATTTCCCATAAAAGAGGCTTTCCTACTATTGTTGTTACTATTGATCACGTGCATATTCCACCGCCATAAACATAATTAGAAGACTCCTAAAATTAGAAGTTTGGTGAATCACAGATCTAAGAAGATTGATGAAGATAAGCTCTTAGGAAATTTTGATTGTTGAAATATAGGAGAACAATCCAAAAGTACATCTACATCCAGAAGCAAGGAAAAGATAAAATTATGAATTAGAGTTATATTAAGAATCTTTTATTTTAGTAGTTTCTTTTATTAGAATTAGAAATCTTTGTAAACTGACTTCTTATAATCTATAAATAAGAGAGTTTGGTGTAGGAATAAGCATCAAAGAATTTTAACATCAATTGACATTTGAGGTTGGATTTTCTTCCGATCAAAGTAGTGTAACATAGTTAGAATAGATTAGATATCAGAGGTTTCTCAAGAGTAATTGACGACTGCAATTGGGTGCTGAAAATTAGTGCAGATATCCTAGTTTCTCAGAAGCAATTGACGACTACGACTGAGGGGTGAAAGATATATTTATTTGCTTTCTAGTTTAGATTTTATTTTGCTTTATTTCCATGCTTTGTAAACATCTTCAAGTTTTAATTTAAATTTATGACTCAGGTTAGAATTTGTAGATTAGTGTAATGGTTTTTACTTTTCCATCTTCAGTTTTCTAAGGTTTGATTGATGCCCAGATTTTAGGAAGTTATTGATTAGATTAAATATCTATTGATAGGATCTTAGACTTGATTGACGATCAATACTAAGAAACTAGAGATATGGTGTAACGATACTATTTAAATTCATAAATATCCGATAGCTGAAGATTGGGATTGACGACCTCAATCTGAAGGAGGATTTAGATTTATTGTATGCACTTTAGATTAAGAAATCATTCTTTTATTCATATTTCTTTAGTAGATTAGATCTTAAAGATAAATAGAAGCTTTTTAAATAAGGATGTCAATAGAAGGTATAAATAAGAAGTAATTAGATAAATAAACTTCCTCATGGGAACGATCCTATGCTAGTACTATAATTTCCATTGTGCGCTTGCAATAGGTTAAGACTTGAGTTTAACATAATTTTAATATACATAATAAGCAACCATCAAGTTTTTGGCGCCACTGTTGGGGAAGCGGAATTTATCTTTATTTCTATTTTATATCCAATATTTTTATTCTTTTAGAAAGCAATATTTATCTTTCTCTTGTATATTTCTTTATATTTTTATTTTTCTTTGATCACTTCTTAATCTTTTGCAGGTTTATTCAGAGTAACGGATCAGACTTTCAACACTTCTGCGGGCCCCAGAAATTTAGAAGCTCAGATTTGTCTATCTCCCTGCTTGCTCAAATAAAAAGTAAATTATATTAAAACCAAATCCTAATACAATAAGTGTCTATACTAGTATGACATACTATAGTCACAACATGACTAAAACAATGAGAGAATATTATGCTTTGACACCTCTTACACCTCCCCCAAGTATGCAAGTAACCCCTATGGCTGGTAATGAGACTTTTAAAATTACGCCCAAAATATTTTAAACACTTCCAATATTCCGTGGGCTAAGGGGTGAAAATCCTTATTCACATTTAAGACAGTTCATAGAAGTGCACAATCTTATCCGAATCCAAAATTTGTCATAAACATCTCTTCATCTAAGGCTGTTTTCATATTCTCTTAGAGATGAAGCGGAGCAGTGAATACATTCTTTACCTCATAAAATACTTTCCAATACATAAAATGAATCAAATTCGATATCTGATTAGAACTTTCAAACAACCTTCGGATGAATCTCTTCAACAGCGGTGGACGCACCTCAACGATCTTTTATATGGGTGTCCTCATCATGAAGTCCCCTGTTGGCAAATAGTCATCACTTTCTATGAAGGTCTAAATGACCAAAATCGGCACATAGTTGATGTTGCCTATGGGAGGATGTTCCACACCTTGTCTGCTAAGGCTGCTTGGAAATTTTTTGAGAACTTTAGTGAGAAATCAGTGCAATGCCAAGAACCGGGTGAGATTGAACCTAAGACTTCAAGGAGTATACCTCTTAGGTAGAGAGGACTATACAAATTAAAGTCAATGATGAATTGTCTCCCAAAATTAAAACTATGGAAGACAAAAATTCAATATCTAGTGGGTGTAAAATTGCACCCAACATCTCAACAAGGAGAAGCCTGTGAACTTAACTACGGCTTAACTCAGAATTAGCACTCTCCTATATTTTGCCCCACACAAACCCAAGACCACACTGAAATTGAGGAAGCCTGGTCGCAATTAGCCGAAAGCTGGCTACAACATGGCCATATCCAAACGCAGCTACTCAATAATCTCCTGGAATCCATTACACGGTTAGAAACTCAGGTTAAGCAATTAATCATTCTAGTTAACTCGAGAGAGAGTAACTATTCTTTCCCATGACCAGTTGGCACCCTAGGAGGAAATACTTTTATGGGAGGGACATCAACTCCCCTTGATCGCCATTGAATTCCTCCTGAATTTATCGAGCTAACGACTCACCCGTAACAAACACGTGTAACATATGTACATAAGTACTTTTGAATTGACGCCTCTACGATTTATGAGATATTACTAATCGTAAAGACTCTTTTCTTTATTTTTAATCACCTAAAGTGCATGGATTTGCGAATTCTCATGAGTTTAGAGTATAATCGTAGTGAGTACGATTTTTCAGTCATAAATTCTTGTGATCGTTATCTAGAATTGCAAACGACAATTCTGGGGAACAGGCGAACCTAGTGATCAGTCTTATCTGAAGCATTGGAAGTGAAACCCATTTAAAATTGTATAAGAAACGGACATAAAATGGATTTAATTTCACCACTTTCCAACCACCCTAGCCTAGAAACCTACACATAGACATTTACTCAAAGTGACTGTTCAATACCTATCCCAATAAATCCATACCCATCCATAAACCAACTCATCTCTTTCGTCTTCCATCTTCCATATCTAAAAATCCCATGACGAAAGAGCACAACTAGAGCGATTTCAGTAAGCAACTTGATATAATCCTCGAGATACACAAAGCTGAGCTTCTGACAATAAAACATAAAGTAGAATATCTGAAACATCAGTGACCTACTCAAGATGTTGAATCATCCACTAAAACTACACTTAACCCTAAACCTAATCCAAATTTGAAAACATATGCCATGAACTCATCTCCCCCCACTTCCTAACCTTTACACCATCACAACCCCCCCAGAATGCGTGTTTCTTTCTAACAAGGATGGGTTATAATTTCCAGTGTCATTTCCCATCCCATTCCATCCTTGATCTCCTTACCACCCTTCTCCATTGCTTATCTTCTCCCTTCGCTTGCACTATAATCTCTTTATAAAATCTTCGTAGGGGAGTAGTATAGGCAGAATGGGGGGATGAGATGTGTCATATTCCAACTCTCCTCAACTTCTTCCCGTAACTGCACTAACGGTGCAGTTGATGAGTCATGGACCAATTTGGAAGACTGAGGGGGAGAGTTCGACAACTCTTGGAGTACCGATCCCGATGTGGATTCCCACTCTAAAGAAGAGGGGAGGCGACCCTACAAAGGTGTAGATACCCTTCGGAAGGAAGAAATGTAAGACTTTGATTAAAAGTAGTTAGAAGGCGGAGGACCGATCTTCATTGAAGATTTCTCTCGGACGTTGCTGCCAGTGTCTTAATTTAGTGTGTGTCTAAATTTTTTCTAGGATTTCTTTTATGTAATTAGTTTTCTTTCCATGTTTCTGTAATTAGTTCATATCTAAAAAAAATAAAAATAAATAAATAAATAAAAATAAAAAAGGGATTTTTTTCTTTCTTTGTTATTTTTGACTAATTTACTAACAGTGTTACTAACATTATTAACATTTTTTTTCTGACTAACATTTTTTCCATAGAGCCGGTAGTATTTTTCTCCTAAGTTTGGGGAAAAAAAATTTATTCTTTTTACAGATTATTAACCCGGTAACTAACCCAGTAGTACAGTAAGGTAATATTTTCTTATACGTCCCATGTTTTGCACAATGAGGACATTATCCTAATTAAGTTTGGGGGGATACATATCAATTTTGGAAAATAGAGTATAGCTTTCTTTAGTTTTTTTTTTTTAAGTTAATCACTATATGATAATTATATAAAAAAAATTATGAAAATCCGAAACTCTTAGCATCCCATCATAGTAGTAGTCCAAAAATCAAAATAAAAATAGTTATAATTCAAAGTAAAGCATCTCTAGAACACTGTATCAGGAGAATGTTTGAAACTATACGACTGATCTGAACTATAAATATTTTAGATTATAGTTTCAAAATTATATAATCAATGAGCTATAGAGCCTATTTCCTCTTTTATTCTGAGAAAGAGAGACTGTTTTTATTCATGCTAAATTTTCCTTGAACTTAGAATCAAGATATTCTATAAATATGATAATTTATTTGTTTAGAGCTGTCTATTAAATATATCAAAGCAATAAGACATCCATATTAGTAAATCATGAAAATGACCAAAGGCCATGTTTTGTTAAACCAGAGCCAGAAAGTCAAAAATTCAAGAATATTTTATCTTTTGAACCCATATTAGAAGCTCAAAACTGAATTTCTTTGTACCAAAATTTTATAAACCTTTAAACATATGTACTGCCCAAAACTTTCTGTCCTTGACCCTTACAATTTCTGAGAGTTTAGAATGTAAAAGAAGGAGAGAAGAGGGAGTGAAAGGAGTATATGCGTAACAGATAAAGGATCTGCTAAAAGGGGTACAAGTGAAAGGAAATACTATTGTATGAAAATATGGGAAAAGAAAAAGAAAAAGAAATCGAAAAAAGACGATTCCATGAAAAAAAAAAGTGACGCGAAAAAATTTCTAACAGGAAAAAAAAAAATGGGGTTTATACTAGAAAAGAAATGAGAAGAAGTTATCCAAGATAAGGATACTTACTAAAGCTGAAAATATAGAAGAAGAAGAGAAGGAAGAGCTAAATTCTCAAAAATAATTTTGAATCCTCTTTACCTTTTTCTTTGAAACCTTCTGAAAACCTAAAACCCCATTACAAGCCGAAGGAAAGACCTTTGTGATTTACGATTTACAAGAAAATGAGTCTAGTAGAGATATATAAAATAGATACTATGAATACATGGAGAAGTTATATGAATAGAATTGATTATCCTTTCTATGAGATTTATCTTCTTAGTTAATTGTCCGATGAAATTTGCATATATATCTATAATATTGTGAGAACCCCAAAATTTTGATTATTTTTTAGAGTATGCCAATAAGTGAGAGTTTTGATGAAAATATTTTCTAAAAATTATAGTTTAGAAAAATCTATGATAAATAAACTTTTCACTAATATGCACACACTCCATGATATACCGAATTGCAATTATTGAGTTCTGATAGAGGATAATTATGATGATGGAAAGCTAAGGATAAAAGATTTGAAAATTTTTGAAAAATAATGAACATATAATGATTGACTGAGAATTAGTATATATATATATATATATATATATATATATATTTTTTTTTTGAATTTTTAGTTTTGAAAATTTCAAAAATATTGAAAGTTTGTAGGTAATTTCACTGAAAACCTTCAGGAGACTACAACTCCTCCACTAGGGATCACCTAAGGGTTTAAAGGCATGTTGCAACTACCACATGGGCACTTAACTATATACGCCAAGCAAAATTAGAGGTTTTGCTCCAACTGTTTCACACACACTATTATTCGCGACTCGTTCACTTGTTCCACCAAAACATGGAAGTCGGAGCCGGCGACCATGTTGAAACACTCACCACAAAAATCGATGACCGAACCCTCCAAATTGACATCCTCGATGTCGCTAACACCATTGATTGTGCTATAGACTTCCGTGACAGCCTGGGCCTGTACCAGCCACACCTCAATGACATCCCAATACACGTCATTGCCAAGAAACTTGCAGATGACGGTCTAGTGGTCAATGGCGCTATTCGTCGAGCCCAATTGCCACCTAAAATGTGACCACTAGATGACATATTCCAAAAGAACCTCTACCTACTTCAGCATCAGCAAGAGCGGAGAGGACCCCTGTTACAAGCACTATACTCAGCACACGGGGAGCGTTGGTTTAATGCCCCTAAATTGATTTTTCAGGGCATCATACATGCCCATGATCATATGCTAAGCACAGCCCCCAAAAATAGAATAATAAATTACATGCCCTATGCCCACCACATTTCCCGAATGTTAGAGGGCCATGATGACACTGAGGAGGATGAACCATACCAAATTTTGTCAGGTGAGGAAAAGTGTAATGATAATGTTCGTCAATGGACATTGCATGATTGGAGCCAGACATTGAAAACCTTGCGGCTCAGTGCTAAAAATAGTGGCCTCCGACGACAAGAGGGTTCTCAAGAAGAAACCACCCAAACTAAACCCGTAGTCGAGGGCACTCAGCAACCTCCCATCCAGCCACCGCAAGCACCTCAAGGAGATTTCCTCTCACTCGCTGAATTTAACCGCCAAATGTCCACCTTACACAGCTACCACCAAAGGCTTGACAATGAGGAAATTCTTATGCGCCTCATTGAGAAGGCCTACTCGATAGTACAAGCACCTTTTGTGGCTCATACGAGGATGTACACCTCATATTACACTTCGAGGTTTACTCAGGGAGCCTCCACGTCGGGTGCTGGTCCTTCGACCTCTGGACCGAGGCATAGCGAGGAACAAGTCGCAAATCCGCCAGGTGAGCCTAAAATACAATAGCATGCTCAATCGCACTATCTGTTACACTGATTATTTTACTAATCCTGTGATGCATATGTGTTAGTAAATTGCTAGTTAATGCTAAGTAACGCTATTACATCTTTGCAATTTACAATCCCGTGACTAAAAATCTTGTGGTGATGGTAGTAGTCCGATAAAATTGATATTGATAATAGCATCAATATTCCTAACTATTTCATTTTGTATACCTTTACAATGATTTGATAACAACTGTAATTACTTAGTAATACACTCTTCCGTAAATAGTTTTGTGTCGTTATTACACTCTGATCGAAAAATATTTCAATATACTTATTGCCCTTGGTGTTTACAATAGAATGGGCAGTGAAACCTTCAAAACCTTCCACTCACTAGTAATCAAATTCATAGGAAAAGGTCCAAGAGCATCCTTTAAGATCTTACCAATGACTTACCAACTTAATTGTCTTTCCCCGACTACTTCCTTCAATTTTTGAGGATGAAAATTTTCATAAGGAGGGGAGGATGTGACACCCTGTAAAATCACGCTCGGATAAGTCAAAACACATGGTGTGTCACCAATCATTGGACCTAGAGCAGAGGGAAGCCGCGTAGAAACTGTCCACTAGGGGCCCATATAAAGCTATAGTGCTTGGGGACCAAAGGGATTGAAATCTATTGGACCCCAAGAATTAAGATTCTTCTGGACCACCTTGAATGTAAGTGCTAGTGGACTGATCACTTAAGACCCATTGAAAAACCCACATGCAGTTAGGACCTACCCAGAAAGTTCGAGGAACCAAGACCCATATGAAACAGGGTACTTAAGCCCATGAGTATGAGCCAAGAGATGGATTGCATACACAATTTTGGTGTATGGGCCACACACCTAATCCAAAACCCTTTCTATTTGTTCACTACCTCACGTAACCATGCAAATCATTGTAGAAGGGAGAGAGCACCGGCTGTTGCAGCTCGAGGAGAAACGAGAGAGAAATAGAAGCCATTACCCTTCTCCTTGTATGCTTCTTTGTAAACCCAATCGTAGATCTCTCCCAAAAACCCTCTCTGCTACAAGAGAAAAATTGATTCCTATTTACCTTTGAACACCCCAAACTCCGTAGTTCTTCGTTTAATCAAGGTGAACGAATCGTGGAATCGGCACTTCGACAGCGTTGATACGACTCCGGCAAGACGTATATCATCACATGCAAGGAAAGCTAATAAAGGTAACCCTCCTAGTGCATGCGTCGTGTTTTAGAAACCGAATACTATTGCTAAGTAGTGATAATCGGGGCTGCATGTAGAGTTTTCAAGGATCGAACACATGTGAATGCAAGAAAGGAAGCATTGTGTTCGATCATTAAAACCCTTACACGTGTAGTGAAATTGGGGATAAATTACAAATGTATAACTCGGGAATGCATGGGTTTTTGGTGTGCGAATTTATTGTATTAAAGAGGGGAGTCTCGAATACGAGCGATAGCTCATTTTGAATGTGTATGGTGTGTTTTGAACCCAGTTGAGAAGCCATAAAGGCTGGCTCGAGCTGAGGTGATGATCTATTAAAGAGAACAGGTATGTATAGTATGCTCGAGCGTAATTGCAACCGCTCGAGCGAAATACCATCTGAAGGCTACACTTGAGCGAAAATCATAGGGTTAAATCGCTCGGGAGAAAGCCGCTCGAACATGGACTGGGAATTACATTGGAAAATTGCCCGAGCATAATTGGAGCCTTAGAGCGGAAAGAGAGTTGAAGGCGTATGCTCAATCGAAATCATAAGCTTAAATCGCTCGGGACAAAACCTCTCGAGCCTAAATTGTAGGATTGTACTGGGCATACGCTCGAGCGGAAATGGGAATGCTCGAGCGGTAAATCACCTGAAGCCTATGCTCGAGCGGGATCCCTAGGCTTATTCCACTCGGGTAGAAGTCGCTCGAGCATGATTGTTGGAACCATTGGAGGTTCGCTCAAGCGAGAACCCCTGTTTTGACTTAATTACACTGGTATGCTTGTGAGCCCTATATGATTAAGCATATTTGACCCGAATAATTAAGACATCTGTTGGGCATCATGATTTTAGGATAAACACATGGAGGAACACTATTGTCGAGCTCGTCAGATTCGTGAGACGTGACACGTGTGCTTGACAAGATTTAAGTAAGGAAAATACCTTGCCTGATTATATGTTCTCTTGAAAGCATGTTTATGATGTGATTTACCCAGGACTATGTTTCCGTAAAAATAAAGATATATGTACTTTGAAAACTTGCAAATGTGAAGATTTGTTATTCTTTTCGCACAAGCTTTGCATGACTTTGTACACATATCTCGACATCGCATTATACTAGCATCTTGATCTTGCATTATGCTTGATTCATCATGTTCTTGTCTTATTGTGCTCTATGATTTGCTTTCTCGTTCTGTGACCATGTTATGTGATTCTATGAGCATGTGCACTGAGGAATGGAGCCTCCATGAGAGGGGTGGAGTCCCCGGGGTTACAACCATGTGTCCTAATATGGGCTGCTCAGTTCCCTATTGCGGAATGCTTTGCTATGTGACTTGTTTCCGAGTTGTGTTAGTCTTAAGGGGAGTGGAGTCTCCAATGAGGGGTGGAGTCCCAGGGTTACGACCTTGTGTCCTACTACGGACTGCTCTGTTCCCTAATACGAGATACTTACCCTAATGCCATTTGATATGATATGTCTTGAACCATGCTATGTGATATGTTACGTCATGTTTTCATGCTACACGCTCAGTTTTGTCTTGAATCTTGATCTCATATGCTCTTGTTCGTTCTATTGGCATGATTCAATTTCGTATTTGATTTCTGTCTCGATACGCATTGCATAAGCACGTTTGTCAGAAATTGTGATTTGACTTGTGGAAATTATGAAATTTTTGTTATTCTAAAATCGATTTATTTTGATATGATACAATGCAGTTTTTCTATTGTTTTACTTATGCATCAAGAATATGAACTAAAATGATAAGGTGTGATTTAGCATAGTATTTTCCTTATTGATCTTGGATGAAGCCCACCCCTCGACTATACATCACAGCTGCAGAAGTGCCTTTGGAGCGTGATCCTGAAATAGAAGAGGATCCAGACTGCAATCCTGCTGAGGAGGAGGACTTGCCCGAAGAGCATTTTCCCTAGTGGCTGGTGTGAAACGGGAATAGTGCCCTTTTTGAGATCTTTTTTATAAAATGGTATATGAAGATGTGTAATTAAATATTACATATATTTGGATCCGCTGTTTAGATGGAGGTCGGACTTCATTGGTGGATGTTTATAATCTTTTGAGCATGTGTGCATAGTAGTTAGACATGGTTCTTTTGTCATTTTGTTATTGTTATAGCTCTGTTTATGCTTTCGTTCGCGCACTTTACTTTCGTATTTGTAAGCTTACAAGTGTGTGATGGCCTGATCCTTTCTATTTTTTAAATGTGAGAAATGATTGAGCTATCAGGGAGTGATGTTGTACATCGATACCATAGCATCACTGTGATCAGATCTTGTGTGTATGATCCGACGGCGCGAGTTTTCTGTAAGGAAATCCAAGGTCGTCATAATTTCTCATGAAATACTTCCCAATAAGCAAAACAAATAAAATCCGACATCTTATTATAACGTTCTAACAGTTTTCGGATGAATATCTTCAAGAGGGATGGAATCGCCTTAACGATATTTTGCACAGGTGTCCTCATCATGGAGTCACCCACTGGCAAATAGTGCTCACTTTCTATGAAGGTCTGAATGAACAAACCCGACATATAGTTGATGTTACCTGTGGAGGTATGTTCCATACATTGATAGTAGAGGAAGCTTGGGAACTCTTTGAGACCCTAAGCGAGAAACCGGTGCAACACCAAGCATCAGGTGGGATTGATTCGGAGACTTTAACGAATATAACCCCCTAAGGAGGATTATATAAATTAAAATCGATGATGAACTATTTTTCAAGACTTAAACTCTGGAAAGCCAAAATTCAATCTCTGGTGGGTATAAAATCATACCCAACATCTCAAAAAGGAGAAGCCTATGGTCCTAATCATGGCCCAACTCAGGTAGCTCCGCAACCTCCAACTGTATCTTTCTACCCCACGAGAACCCATGACCATACTACTACATAGGAAGCCCTGTTGTAGATAGCTAAAAGCTAGCTGCAACATGGTTGTATACAAACGCAGTTACTCAACTCTCTTAGGCAATATGTCGTGAGGTTAGAAGCTCAGGTTGAGCAACAGACTACCTTAGTTAACGAGAGAGAAAGTAAATGTTCTTCCTCATGGCCAGTTGGTCCGACTAGAGGGCATATCTTTAACACATAAACTCCCCCTAATCTAAACTTAGTTCCTCTAGAAACCGTCGAGCTACTGACTCACCCATAGTAAACACTTGTAAACTCGTACATAATTTAATATTTTTAGAAAGCACTCTATGATGTACAGTGTACAAAGATGCAATCAATAGTAAAGACTTTCTGTTATGTCATAATCACCTGAAACGTATGGATTTACGATTACTCGTGATTCATTGGGTCGAATTGTAACGATTATGATTCGATGGGTCACAGAGTCTCACTATCATTCTCCAGAATTGTAAACGATAATTCTAGGGAACAGGAGAACCCAGTGACCAGTCTTATCAGTTATATTGGAATTCGAACCCATTTAATTCGTAGAGAAAGCGAACAAGCATTGCATTCAATTCTGTCACCTACCAACCACCCAAGCCTAAAATCCTAAACCTCGGCATTTAACTCGAAATGACGGTTAAAGCCTAACCTTCCTCCTATATATCCATACCCATCCACAGACTAGAACCATCTCATAACCTTTCTCCCCCCTCCGTCCTTAACCCTAAAATCCCATGAAGGAAGAGCATAATCCAAGTGATTTCAGCAAAAGACTTGATAAAATCCTTGAGATACATAGGATCGAACTCCTGGCGGCAATACAGAAAGTAGAAAATCTGAAGTGCCAGAGACCAATTCCAGATGTTGAATCATCCACCGAGACTACCCTTGACCCTAAACCTAACCCAAATCTGAAACCTTTTCCCTACGCTTCATCTTCTCCCACTTCCTAACATTTACACTACCACAACCCACCCCGAATGTGCGTTCTTTTATAATGAGGATGGGTTGTAATTTCCAGGGTCATCTCCCATCCCATCCTTGATCTCCTTGCCGCCCTTCTCCAATGCTCATCTTCTCCCCTTGCCTGCATTACAATCTCTTCATAAAATCTTCGCAGGGGAGACGTATTTAGTGAAAGGTGATCCGGAGATGTGTTCACTTCCCCACTCTTCAAAAGGTTTCCACAGTGGTGTTGCATTTCCTCTAAGGAAGACTTGTGATGTGCTCTGTTTGGGGGAGATAAAGAAGGGCATAGTAGAGTGTTCTGATAGCTCTTGGAGTAGCGACTCCGCCAAGGTGTGGTTATGCCTATGGAGGAAGGAAGGAGAGACTCTGATTGAAGGTAGTTAGAAGCCGATGACCAATCTTTATCGAAGATAATTTTTTGCCTTGGACATTACTATCAATGTCGTAGATAGTGTGTCTAGATTTTTCCTAGGATTATTCATTTTAATGTAATTAGTTTTTAATTTCTATCTATAGTTTTCTTTCCTTTGCATTGTAAATATTCCATGAATATATGAAATTTTCTTTTTGACTAACTTTCTAATGTAGTTAATATTTCTAATTTTTCTTTCATATTTTTGATTATTGATACTTTGAGAATAAGCTGAAGGTATTTTCTATCAAGTTTGGGGGGAAAATATATATCTAGTGACAAATTTTTCCCTATACATTCACAACCCAATCGGTAATTTGTTGTAAAAAATTTTGTATCCCCTGTTTTTTGTGCCAATCAGGGCATTGTCCAGTTTAAGTTTGGGGGGATATACATCTAGTGTATATATTAGTTTAAATTTTGGTAAATAACACTTTTATTTTTGCATAAATTTTAGAATTTACAGAATTTTTGCAGAGAAAATTTTTTTCTATTTCAATTTTTAGCAGTTCGTAGTTAGAATTTTTTAATTTAAAATTTTTTTTCTGATTTAACCATCACATGTGAGTTAAGATAGATAAAAGTATGATATCAGAAACCTAACGATCCATCATAGTAGAAGTTTAACAATCATAAATAGAACAATTACAATTCATGTTTAGCTCTTTGAACACTGCATCATAATGAATGTTTGAAATAATAAGTTAATTTAAACTGTAATATTTAGACTATAGTTTCAAAATTGTATAACAAGTGAGCTTTGGAGACTAATTTTTCCTTTCTTTGGAGAGAGAGACTGTTATCTATTCGATTTAAATTTCTTTGAACTTCTCTACTGAGCTATAAAAAATCTCATATTGTTGAACTTAGAATTAAAATATTCTATGATTATGATAACCTATTTTTTTTTCTAGAACTATCTATTAGAAACATCAAAATAATAAGGTATTTATCCTAGTAAATCGTGAAAATGATCAAAGGCCATCTTTTAATTTAAGCAAAGCCAAAAAGCCAAAATCCCAGAAGAATTTAACCTTTGAACCCATATTAGAAATCTAAATCGAATTTCTTTGTATCAAAATTTTATAAACCCTTAAGCATATGTACTACCCAAAGCTTTTAACTTTTAACCCTTACAATTTCTAAGAGTTTAGAATGTAAAAGAAGGTAAGAAGTGGGAGTGAAAGGAGTAAAAAGAAAACAGATAAGGGGAATGCTGAAAAAGGGTATAGCTGAAGAAATAAGAAAAGAATATGGGAAAAGAATGAAAAATCGTAAAAAGATGATTTCTGAAATAAAAGAACGATTCTAAAGCAAAAAGCTTTCGAAAAGAATGAAAAATCGTAAAAAGACGATTCTAGATCAAGGGATGTAAAATGAGATTTTACAAAAACAAAAATTAGTAAATGGGAAGAAGTTATCCAACTTTTTAGATACTAACTAAAATAGAAAAGAAGAGAAGTAGATAGAGAAAGAAAAACTGAATTCTCAAAAACATTTTGAATCCTATCAACCTTTCTTTAAAACCTCTTAACCCAAAGCCTCATTACAAGCCGAAGGAAAGACCTTTTTTATTTGTGATTTACAAAAGCATAAGCCTAGTAGAGATGAGAATAATAGATACTATGGATTGCATAGGGAATCATGTGAATAGAATTGATTATCTTTTTCCATGAGATTTAAAAAAATTTCAATTATCCTTTGAATAATTCTGAAAATATATCATAGTGAGATAACCCAAAATTTTGATATTTTTTAAAGTATGCCAATAGTGAGAGTTTTTGGATGAAAGTATTTTCTAAATTTACAATTTAGAAAATTTATGAAGAATAAATTGTTCACTGATACGCACACACTCCACGCTCTACAGGATCAAAATTATTGAATTCTAATCAAGGATAATCGTTAGGATTGATGGAATCATATACTTTTAAACAACCATAACAACCATGTGATGATAAAGTAATTAGTGTTTTCTTCTTATTTTGAAAATTTTAAAAATATTTGAAGTTTGTAGGTAACTTCACTGAAAATATTCCAAAGACTACAACTCCTCCACTAGGGATCACCTAGGGGTTTAAAGGCTTGTTACATCTGCAAAATACAATCGTGCTCCCTACAAAAGTGGCATTTTAATTCTTAGTTTAAGATATTTTATTGTTTGCTCTAGAAACCCTAGTTTCTTCTTGAATTGTTGTGGTATCAATGGCTCCCAAAACTCGATAATCGTCGAAGAGCACTACTTCGAAGCAACCCACAACGCTAGTGGGTTCTTCGCAACCACCACAACAACCACTACAACAGCCACCACCACCACCTCGTGAGCAACCCAACGAGTGGGACTTTGAAGGGTTTTGAACCCGAGTGGAGCATTGATTAAACACTCTTCCAAAAATGAGGTGAGACTCACTGGGCCTTTCAATACATCAGCAAGACCAGGTTAGAGAAATTATTTGAGCCATTCCACGAGTATTACTACCCTCGCTTGGTAAGAATGTTCTACCAGACATTGTATGTCGATAATAGACCGAAGATAGTTTGTATGAGAAAAGATAATAGGGAGATTGAGTTTACTTATGACGAGTAGCCGATGAGATGGAGTGTTATGTGAAGTATGGTGATGGGATTGATTTATTGGAACCCTTCCCAGACACTGTGGACTTTGATATTGTAAAAGAACAAATGACCCAAGGCAGGCAGGGGTCCAGTGCAGCTATAAAGAGAGTGGATTTACCGAGCGATCTTTTGATGCTCGATACCATTTTTAAATGTAATTTATATCCGTTGAGGCATAAAATAGAGAGAGTTGGAGAGATACAACAGGCCTTGTTTTCCTCATTTAATGGGCGATGGTTTAGTGCGCCTAAAGTTGTTTTTGAGGGTATAAAATATGCCAGAGGGAAAATGCTTGAAGGGGAGGCAAAACCCATCGATGAGATACCTTATGCCTGACTTCTTTCTCTCATGATTGAAGACTATGCCGGTAGTAGCGAGTATATGCTTTCGAGGGATGAACCATGATTGACCGATAATGTAAAGCCCTACACTCTTAAGGAATGGAGGAAAATATATAATCGATTGATTAAAAGACCACGTGAAGAGGTACACAGACCAGATACCTCGCAAGACCAAGAACAGCCAGCTCAGGATCAGTCGGCTGTTGTAGCTCCACCACAGCGACGTGCTCAGATTCATGTGCCACCACCACCTCAGCCTGCCTCTGCTATGACCATTGATGACGTTCTCGCTCTCATGGCTAAGAATAATCATCAAATGGACCGACATTTGGACTATCATGATGCTTTGCTTTCCGAGACGATGCGCTTTATGTACCCAGACGACTATCTATAGCGCATGGCGACAGCACAAGCTTTGATTCCAGAGGCATCAAGTTCTGGGGCGGGAAGGCTAGATGGCGAGGATGATGAACAGCCTGGTGACGCGACGGTTTGAGCGGATATTCGAGGAGTATAGACGCATGTTTAGTTTTTGAGATGTTCTAAGGATGTTTCTTTTTGGATTAAATATAATTAAAATAGGGAAATTGGGAGGTAAATTCTTTAAACTATTGTGGCATGGTTGCCACTTTTGGATGATTAAACTATCGCGGCATGGTTACCACTTACCTTTAGATATTATATAAATTTTGGCATGTGGATGTGGATATTTTATACATTTTCTATGAAGTGTAGTATTTGCATATGAATTTCCTTAGTGTTATGAAATGGTGCTGAATATTTGTGTAGGTACGATGGGCGAGTTAAATTGACCCGAATGATTATATATGTATGATTTCATTGCATGTGATGGTGAATGTGATGATATTGTGTGTGAGCTTTTTATACCTAGTTGTTGAGTTAGGAGTTGGCCTAGCCATGGCTAGGAACCTTTATAAAAGATATGAATTCGTAGAGACCTCGTTAAAGGATTGGGTTCTCTAAAAGGAGAAACCATTGTGTTTATTAGATGTTTTTGTTCATGTGTACTTGACTCCATAGGGAGTGACAACCCACTCTGAAACCAAAGGGCCTTAGCCAATTTTCGGGGACGAAAATTCCTAAGGAGGGGAGAATATAATGTCTCAAAAAATTTTGACCTTTAAATAGTCCATCTCGATGTGCGTGCCAACTGGTCACATATCCAACAAGATAAAATATAAGAATATTAAGTAAGTTAAGTTGGATTAGGTCTTAAGTGAGAAAGAATGATAATAGGACGTGTATGGACCACTAGATAGTGTGGTATACACCGAGATACAGTGTATAAAAGTTAAAATCGTAAGAATATTTATTTCTCTTACCTTGGTTGTTGAGAAGAAGTTATTGAGAAGACAGAGAACGAAGGTGAGCTTGAATTGGTGTGTACGTGTGTGAGGTTTGAGCCTAGGTGTGTACGTGTGCGTATTCGGCTCGGCGACCGACATCGCCATTTGTTTTGGATTATTATTTAGATGTGATTGTGCGGACAAATTATGATTTAGAGCATGTTTAGACCCTCGTGCGAAAACCGTGCACCGACCCTGGTGTGCCGCTCAAACACCGAACTTGAAATATTAAAATTAGAAGTTTAACACACTAAGGAGTGTGTGTGTGTGTGTGCTTAACACATGAGAAACCCATTATAAGAGAAGTCCCTCCCATTTTACACTAGGTTACGTTATTACTTAAGAAAGAAAGAGACGAGAGCCCAACCGCCTGAAACCCTAGATGCATTTAGAGTCATTTGATCATCACGAAGCATTGCCATCGATCATCGTAAGAGATCCGTTCCCAAACCCTCTTCTCTAGAAAACATTTTTCATTTGAGATCCATTAAACTTAGAACGAACTTGAATCAACATTGGGTTCATTTTTGACGTTTGGGAAAGGTTGAGATTATTGGGAATGAATAGGAGTCATCCTTATGAACTCGTGAGATCGATCGCGGCGCGAATCATCGAAGAAATCCATCGGTTTCATTCTGAAACTCCGATTGCGCGACTCATTTTTAAATTAGGAAATCCTTAGGAAAAGGTATGATTTTGATTAAGTTTATTGATTAAAATTATTGGATTAGATATGGGTTTTGCTTTTGGAATGTGTATGATTCGAGTTGGGTGAAAACGAGGCAAAAGATCACAGTTTTACAAGAAATTCTGAAGTTGCGATCGCGCAGTTGCTGTAGCTCGCACTCGCATGAGGAATCGCCAGAGGTTTGACTTTAGAAGTCATATACTCGCTCGTGTGAGGAATCGCCAAAGGTTTGACTTTAGAAGTCATATACTCGAAATAGTTAGTTATATTGTAGTCTCTATGCTCGCTCGCACGAGTTTAAGTTATCGCTTGAACGAGGTGTTGCTGAAGGATCTCGCTCGCACGAGAAAAACCATATGAAAATTGGGCTCACTTGCGTGAGGATTATCATCGCTCGCGCGAATACAGAATATGATTTTGTCTTCATTTTTTTTATCTCTTTCCAAATTTTATGATTATTATGTTACTAGACACGTAACATAAGGTTCGTATGGTTGCTAGGTTATAGTGTGGGTCTTGGCACCGTCCGTTAAGCTTTGTTTGGACTTCGATTTTATGTGAAACATCCCGAAGTAGGAGAATCTCATCACTACTGCATTTTATTTTAATTTGCATAGATATTTTGAATTAGAATCTTTGAACTTGCATATGCCATTGAAATCATGTCTATAAACTAAAAATCTGATATAAGCTCTAAAATCTGAAATTTAAACTATGTATAAGAAACTTACATTTGAACTATATTAGTGTCTGCATCTGTTTTATGATTCACCTAAATGACCCTCAAAATTCCTGAACAATTTTCTGGCGCTAGTTACCCTCCTTAGTGTAGGGGCTTGTTGCATCCTGAAAAAGGGTTCATGAACGACGATGGTAGGTAGGGGTTCCCATCGGCTATATTCCTGCTCTTGAGATATAGTTAACTCAGGAGGTATTTTAAGTTGAGAATTAAGTCATGAATTACTGAACTTTGCATATAAAAGTTAGAGATACTAAGACGCTGAATATCTGCATCTGCTTTGAATCTGTTTTAACCAATTTAGAACTTGATCTTACGTATGATTTTCTGCATTTAAATTCAGTCTTTTGCCACATTATCTAGTTCTGACATATTATATTCCGAAATATGTTTTAAAAACTATGTTGGTTAAAATACAATGCCATTGATGATATTTTTCTACTAAGCTTTATTGGTTAGCTCACTCCGACTATACGTCACAGGTCCAACTACTAACGTGGTAGTTCAAGGTTGCGAGACTGATCCTGATTACGTACCCGAGGAAGAGCCTGAGGTTCCTCCTGAGGAGTATTTTCTGGCTTACGATCTAGTTTATTTATTTGCTTTTGGTGAGAGTTTTAGACTCAGAGTTTTGGGCCCATTTGGTTGGATATTATGGCTTTATGCTTGACTTTTGTTTACGGTTATGAACCATGTTTTGGTGATGGTTAGCTATCATCGGTGGTTCTGCACTTTAATTACTTTCGGGTTTTTTTTAGCTTTGGTTATTTATTGCACTTTACTCTGTTTGTCCGACTTATCGTTTAACCGATAGGTTGGCAAACCGGCCTTTCCTATACGTAAGGGATTGGAAAAGTCGGGTCGTCACGGTTGGTATCAGAGTCGTGGCTTTAGATTCTCTAAGGACCCATGAGAACCCAACCATGACCCCGGTACAGTTCGCATCAGAGTTATGTTGTTAGGTTCGAGTCCACTATGACGGTGTACATGATTGTGGTTACAATCTGAATACTTATCGATGTTGTTGTTTTCACAATGACAAATCAGCATGGCCTCAGCAGTTTCGGTTGGAGTTGGAAGAGGTCAGGATGGAAGAATAGAGCAAGTGTTGGAAAATCTAGCCACCAACATAGCTCAGCAGACTGCATCTATGGCTCAACAGACTGTTGCCATCGCCCAGCAAGCAGAGCTGATTTCTGTTGGACAACAACAACAATCCTTCGAATTTGTCGAATTCAAGAGGATGAGACCTCCAAATTTTTTTAGAGAAATCGATCAGATGGAGGCCGCAGGTTGGTTGGATGAGATGGAAATGATCTTTGAAGTACTTCAGTGCACCGATGTCGAGAAGGTTCGTTAGGCAACTTTCAAACTAGACAAACAGGCTGGACCATGGTGGAAGTCAGTGGCTAAACACAGGGAGCAGGAGTTTCCCAATACTCCTTGGACATAGGTTGAGTTTATCGAAGCGTTCAACGATCAGTACTTCCCCAAGATCGTCAGGCATCAGATGGAAGTTCAGTTCATCATGCTGGAGCAGGGGACAATATCAGTGCGTGAGTATGGAGATGAGTTCACATGACTTTCGAGGTTTGCACCTCGGCATGTGGCAACCAATATGATGAAGGCTAGAAAATTTCAGCTAGTTTTGAGGCTGAATATACAAGAGAGAGTAGCTATGTGGGAGATGGAGACATATGGAGGAGTGATGTCAAAGGCCCTCATTGCTAAAGAGGAAATTCATAAGTTATTTCTGAGAAGGAATCAACAGAATAAGGACAGGGGTATGCAAGGACAATCTGGTACTTATGAGAATAAGAGAGCCAAGTTTTTGAAGCCACCGGTGAATCCTGTTCATCCTATATTTTCTTGACCAACAGTTTCTTCTGGACCGACCTCCTATCAAAGGCCAGTGGTGTCTTCACCTGTGCAATCTGTACGACCAGCGAGTTCTACGGCTAGTGGAGCATCAGTGGTATAAGGATCCTCATGTGCTGCATCTTCTGCTCCGGTCATTACATGTCTAAGGTGTGGAAAACCACACAAGACCAAGGATTGTAGGAGGAACACTGGAGCATACTTTCGGTGTGGTACAATCAGGCACATGGTTAAGGATTTTCCTCAAGAGAACAAGGGAAGAACTAATTCGATATCTACTCAGAGATCGACCTGACCTACTATTCAAGGTCGAGCTTATGCCGTGATGGCTCAGGAAGCCGGAACATCGAACGACGTGATCCAATGTATTATTAAAAATTGAGATGTCTTTTTATCTTTATTCTGTTATATATTGCTTTGTATTTAATATATTCTTTTAATAAGTCATGCATGAATACCACATGCTTAGAAAATTTTAATTAAAACGCTTGTACAATTCTAAGGTACCATTTTTATGCGTCGTGAGGGTAACATAAGCAAAATTAAAGTACGAGTGTTGATAGACCCCGGGTCTACCCATTCTTTTATCACTCTGTTGTTCGCTGAGAAGTTGGGCGCCCTTAATTTCATCTTGGCAGTGTCAGTTCCTATGGGTAACTCAGTGAGCACCGATACCCGATGTCAATTTGTGCTCGTGATGATCGAAGACCACGAGACTATAGCTGATTTGATTATTTTGAGCATGGAAGGGTTTGACATGATACTAGGGATGGATTGGTTATCTGCTTACCACACGAGCGTGGATAGTCTTAGGAAAATTATTACCTTCCGCCCTCCGAAGAGAAAATCCTTCTGATTCTGTGGAGTCAAATCCCGCGTAATACTATTTATCTCTGCTATTCGAGCAGACCGTATGATGAAGAATGGGTGTTATGGTTATCTGGCGTACTTGCAAGATCATAAGGAGGAGAAGAGGAATATTGTAAACATTACGATTGCATGTGAGTATCCAGACGTTTTCTCTGAAGATCTACCTGGATTACCACCTGATCGGGAGATTGAATTAGCACCAGGTACCGAACCTATATCGAAAGCTCTATATCAAATGGCGCCTGCAGAATTGAAAGAGTTGAAGGAGCAACTTTAAGAACTACTAGATAAGGGTTTTATCCGACCAACTGTGTCACCCTGCGGAGCACCGATTTTGTTTATGAAGAAGAAAGACGGTTCAATGTGGCTTTGCATTGATTACCGCCAGCTAAATAAGTTGACAATTAAGAACCGTTATAGACACTACAAGTTCTTAGTCATGCCATTTGGGTTAACAAACGCACCCGCATCATTTATGGACTTAATGAATCAGATATTCAAGTCACTTTTGGACAAGTCCGTAGTAGTTTTCGTAGATGACATCCTCATCTATTCAAAGATGCGAGAAGAACATGAGCAGCACCTGCGAGTGGCTCTACAAACCCTCAGAGACCATCAGTTATATGCAAAACTTAGCAAGTATGAGTTTTGGCTTGAGTAGGTCAGTTTCCTAGGCCATGTTGTCTCTGAGACCGGTATTACAGTTGGCCCAGCAAAGATTGAGTTAGTGATGAATTGGGAACAGCCGAAGATAGTTACAGAGGTTCGTAGTTTCCTCAGTCTGGCAGGTTACTATAGAAGGTTTGTAGAGGGTTTCTCCAAGATATCAGGCTCGCTTACACAACTTACAAAAAAGAATACTAAGTTTGATTGGATAGAGCAATGTGAGCAGAGTTTTTAAAAACTCAAGATATGATTGACTATTGTGCTAGTACTGGCTATACCGTTAGGCAGGGGAGGCTTTGCAGTGTATAGTGATGCATCGTATGGGGGTTTAGGCTGTGTGTTTGACCAGAATGAGAGAGTCATTACTTATGGGTCTTGACAGCTAAAAGACCATGAGAAGAATTATCTGACACAAGTCCTTGAGTTGTCTGCAGTGATCTTTGCCTTGAAGATCTGGAGGCATTACCTTTATAGGGAGAGCTTCGATATATTCATCAATCATAAGAGCCTCAAGTATCTTTTCTCACAGAAGGAGTTGAATGTGAGACAACGCTGATAGATGGAGTTCTTGAATGATTATGATTGTACCATCTAATACCACCCCGAGAAAACAAGCGTAGTGGCAGATGCGTTAAGTCGGAAGTTCTCTACTTAGTTATCACATCTCACTGCAATGGTGTGATGATGGCATCTATTAGAAGATATGGCTCTAAGTAGCACAAGATTTGATGTAAAAGGTTCAGGTGCGTTAATGGCTACGCTGGTGATATGTTCTACTCTCTATGAGAACATTCGCAGACTTCAGCTGACGGATGATAAACTTTTGGCTATCAGACGTGATGTGATTGGGGGAGGTAAAACAGATTTTTTTATCAAAGATGACGGCACCTTGTTGTTTAGAGACTAGGTGTGCATACCAATTAGTACTAAGCTTTGGGACACTATTTTGGAAGAGGCTCATACGTCTATGTACGCTATTCACCCTGGCAGTACCAAGATGTACCAAGACTTAAAGAAAAGTTTCTGGTGGAGGGGTTTAAAGAAAAATGTCGCTGAGCATGTCTCGAGATGTCTTGTGTGCCAACAAGTAAAGGTGGATCACCGAAATCCGGCAGGACTGTTGCAACCACTACCGATACCCGAGTAGAAATGGGAGGCCATTTCTATGGACTTTATTTTGGGGTTGCCAAGGACATTGAGAAAGCATAATGCCATCTGGGTCATTGTGGATCGATTGACTAAGTCTGCACACTTCCTGTCTTATAATACGTCGTATACCGTCAACAAGCTCGCAGAGTTATACATCAAGGAGATAGTTAGGCTGCTTGGTATACCGGTTAGTATCGTATCCGACAGAGACTCGATATACACATCTCAATTTTGCCAGCGATTTCAGGAAGAGATGGGTTCCAAGCTCGATTACAGTACGAGATTCTATTCTTAGACCGATGGGCAGATTGAGAGGGTGAATCAGATTATAGAAGATATGTTACGTGCTTACATGCTGGATTTTTAGGGGTCATGGGACCAACATTTACTGCTGATTGAGTTCGCCTATAATAACAGTTTCCAAGCTAGCATCGGTATGACACCCTACGAAGCTTTGTATGGATGACAGTGCGGGTCTCCACCTAATTGGGAAGAAGTGGGTGAGAAACTCATTTTAGGCCCTGAGATCATGGAGAGTATGACCAAGATAGTTTGATTAATCCGCAAGAGACTACGCATTGCTCAGAGTCGTCAGAAGAGCTACGCTGATCTTAAAAGGAACCATGTTGAATTTCAGGTGGGAGACAATATATATATTATAATCTTGCCTACAAGAGGCGTAATGTGTTTTGGGAAGTGTTGAAAGTTGAGTCCGTGTTATGTTAGACCTTTTGAGGTTTTAGACTGAGTCGGCGAGGTCGCTTATCGTGTAGCCTTGCCACCGCAGCTATCGGGCATGCATAGTATGTTTCACGTGTCCATGTTACGGAAGTACGTGAAGGACCTGACTCATGTATTGGACTACCAGCCCATTGAGCTCCGGGAAGACTTATCTTTGGTTTAGGAGCCGGTACAAATATTAGATCTCAAAGAACAGACCTTACGGACCAAAAGCATTCCCTTAGTACTTGTGAAGTGGCAGAACCACTCTTTAGAGGAAGCCACTTGGGAGCGCAAAGCAGAGATTCGCGACCTATTCCCACAACTTGTCGAGTGAAGGGATATTGTAAACTAGGGATATGTAAATCTAGGTACCTTTAAAATTTTATCTGTTTCTTTGCATACCAAACTCTTCTTTTAAATTATCAATGTTAATTAGCTAATAACTTCAATGCTCTGAATATGTCTACTACTATCACATAATAAAATCTTAGATATCATTACAATTTTGTTATCAGTTAGAACATGTATATACCAGGTATGTGGTTACGCTTCTGAACAAGTATTCGATTCTGGCATCTAAAATTTTTGCTCGAGTAATAACCGTTTTAGTGTATATGATTTAGTGAGAAAAGGGTGAGGTATGTGTGTGCTAGGTTTGATTCACGATGGGGTATGTTTCCAGGCACGTGACACTCGAGAAGGTATGCATCCATGTACGGATGCAATCCTCTATGGCAGTATGGGATGTCACACACAGTACATCTAGGTTACTATGGATCTCGACCCTTGAAAAGCGTGTCTAGTGAAGCCTATCGCATCACGACCCAATTTCTTTTAGACTTCAGACTGTTTTGACTATGCCTTGATAAGAACTGGTCTTAAAATAAGGGCGTACATAGACTTACTTAAGCTACCCGTTACATTTTTTAGGACAAAAATTCTTAAGGAGGGTACAATATAAAGACCCGTATTTTGAACCCGAGTTAGACCAACCCTGTGTACGTATTCGGCTCGGCGTCTGACGTCGCCATTTGTTTTGGATTATTATTTAGATGTGATTATGTGAAAAGATTCTGATTTAGAGCACGTTTAGACCCTCGTGCAGAAACCGTGCACCAACCCCAATGTGTCGCTCAAACACCAGACTTGAAATATTAAAATTAGAAGTTTAACACACTAGGGAGTATGTGTGTGTGCTTAACACATGTGAGAAACCCATTATAAGAGAAGAAGTCCCTCCCGTTTTACACTAAGTTATGTTATTGGTTAAGAAAGAAAGAGACAAGAGCCCAACTGCCTGAAACCCTAGCCGCATTTAGAGTCGTTTGATCATCACAAAGCGTTGCCATCGATCATCGTAAGAGATCCGTTCCCAAACCCTCTTCTCTAGAAAACATTTTCATTTGATATCCATTAAACTTAGAACAAACTTAAATCAACATTGGGTTCATTTTTAACGTTTGGGGAAGGTTGAGATTATTGGGAACGAATAGGAGTCATCATTGTGAACTCGCGAGATCAATCGCGGCGCAAATCATCGAAGAAATCCATCAGTTTCATTTCAAAACTCTGACTGCACGACTCATTTTCAAATCAAAAAATCCTTGGGAAAAGGTATGATTTTGATTAAGTTTATTGATTAAAATTATTGGATTAGATATAGGTTTTGCTTTTGGGATGTGTATGATTCGAGTTGGGTGAAAACGAGGCGAAAGATCACAGTTTTACGTGAAATTCTAAAGTTGTGAGCATGCAGTTGCTGTAGCTCGCGCGCGTGAGGATTATTATCACTCGCGTGAGGAATCGCCAGAGGTTTGACTTTAGAAGTTGTATACTCAAAAAAGTTAATTATACTGTAGTCTCTGTGGTCGCTCGCGCAAGTTTAAGTTATTGCTCAAGCGAGGTATTGCTGAAGGATCTCGCTCAAGCGAGAAAAACCATATGAAAATTGGGCTCGCTCGCGCGAGTACAGAATATGATTTTGTCTTCATTTTTTTTTTATCTCTTTCCAAATTTTGTGATTATTATGTTACTAGACACGTAACATAAGGTCGGTATGGTTGCTACGTTATAGTGTGGGTCTTGGCACCGTCCGTTAAGCTTTGTTTGGACTCTAATTTTGTGTTAAACGTCCTGAGGTAGGAGAATCTCATCACTACCGTATTTTATTTTAATTTACATGGATATCTCGAATTAGAATCTTTGAACTTGCATATGCCATTGAAATCATGTCTGTAAACTAAAAATCTGATATAAACTCTGAAATCTGAAATTTGAACTATGTATAAGAAACTTGCATTTAAACTATATTAATGTTTGCATCTGTTTTATGATTCACCTGAACGACCCCTCAAAATTCCTGAATAATTTTCTGGCGCAAGTTACCCTTCTTAGTGTAGGGGCTTATTGCATCTTGAAAAAGGGTTCATGAACGACGATGGTAGGTAGGGGTTTCCATCAGCTATATTCCTGCTCTCGAGATATAGTTAACTCGGGAGGTATTTTAAGTTAAAAATTAAGTCATGAATTACTGA
Organism: Chloranthus sessilifolius; assembly: GCA_021018995.1. Classification (NCBI taxonomy): domain Eukaryota; kingdom Viridiplantae; phylum Streptophyta; class Magnoliopsida; order Chloranthales; family Chloranthaceae; genus Chloranthus; species Chloranthus sessilifolius. The sequence goes on from CM037588.1 coordinate 23,464,338, forward strand.
ACTTTGCATATAGAAGTTAGAGACACTAAGATGTTGAATATATGCATCTGTTTTCACCTATTTAGAACTTGATCTTACGTATGATTTTCTATATTTAAATTCAGTCTTTTACCGTATTATCTAATTCTGACATATTATATTCCGAAATATATTTTGAAAACTATGCTGGTTAAAATATATTGTCGTTGATGATATTTTTTTACTGAGCTTTATTTGTTAGCTCACTCTGAGTATATGTCACAGGTCCAAGTACTGACTTGGTAGTTCAGGGTTGCGAGACTGATCCTGATTACATACTCGAGGAAGAGTCTGTGGTTCCTCTGAGGAGTATTTTCTGGCTTAAGATCTAGTTTTTTTATTTGCTTTTGGTGAGAGTCTTAGACTTGGAGTTGTGGGCCCATTTTGTTGGATATTATGGCTTTATACTTGACTTTTGTTTACGGTTATGAACCATGTTTCAGTGATGGTCGGCCATCATCAGTGGTTCTACACTTTAATTGCTTTCATTTTTTTTCTTAGCTTTAGTTATTTATTGTGCTTTACTCTAATATGTGCTCTATTTGTCCGACTTATCGTTTAAATGATAGGTTGGCAAACCGACCTTTCCTATACCTGAGGGATTGGAAAAGTCGGGTCGGGTCATCACAAGATATGTAGTTAAGGATTGAGATTTGAGGAGAATCCCCAAATTGAAAGTTTTAAAACCCTAGCTTGACGTGTGAGCTCGTGGATAGAGGAATCGACCAATTTGAGATAAGAAGAATTATGTTAAGTTGTGATGTACGTGTATGTTAATATTTAATTAGCATGTGGATGAAAAATTAGAAGAAAAGAGATTAAGATTCAAGAAAATTGAGTTTGGAGAGTTGAAACCCAAGATGTGAAGAATCTGATTAAACTGATCGATCGAAATAAGTAATCGATCGATTGATTTTGTCAAGAGTGAAAGTATGAAGGTTTCTGGAGAAACGGATCGATCAAAATTAAGTTCGATCGATCGATTTGTGAAACCGATTGATCGGTTTGAACACTAATCGATCGATTTGTGAAAATAGTGTGTGTTAAAGAGTTTTTGAAGAAATCGATCGATCGAAATAGAATTCGATCAATCAATTTGAAATCCGACCGATCGATTTAAAAACCGATCTAGCAGATTGTGGCAGCAAAAGTAGATGTTTTTCTGAAGGAACCGACAAATCAAAATAGAATTCGATCGATTGATTTAGAAACCGATCGATCGGTTTTGGGAATCGATCAATCGATTCAGATAGATTTAGGATTTTATTTTGTTTTGATAAGAGGACTTCAGGGAGACTTTATATCTTCCTGTTTTACGTCATTTCTTACGTATGGATTATAACTTGGTGTATTGTAGGTGTGAGCATATGTGTGTGAGAAAGGGACTAGCTCGAAGTAAGAAGACTTCGTTTTAGCTTCTCGTTGAGGTAGGGAAAACTCCTTAACATGTGCATTTGATTACAACTAGCATGGACTTAGTTATATGATAAGAGTATGTGTATTTTGTGATTTTATCTTCGAGTTAGCATGAATTTCATTCATAGCTTTAACATGTGAATTGTGTGTGTATGAGCACTAAGAGAAAAAAACTATGTGTGTGTGTGCCATCAAATATGTGTATGTACATCAGAAGGACGTAAATAGTGTACATCGGAAGGATGTAAATATGTGTGTGATGTGAATATGTATGTGTGTGCAAGCTTTGAATTTCAAACTATTTTAAATTACCACAAACTCACGGTAATAAACTATATGCAGATCTAGCACTTTGATTTAAGGTTCATATGTGATACCCTATCGACGCGGCGGTATAACCATGATCGATATGACGGGATATTCGTAAGTGTGCTCCAGTACGGCGAGATATCCATTCTTTGGTTATCATTTTAAGGTAACATTTCGTGCGGCCCAGTCACCTCTTCGAAGGGACTTGGAAAATATATGTGTGTGAAATTGTTCACTGAACGACGATGGTTGGGGTTTCCTATCAATAAATTATGTGGCTCTCGATGCTATATATGCTCGAGAGAATATTTAAGTAAGTGTTTTACGTGTGTGTGTGTGTGTGTTATGAGACAAATTTTGAAATCATGATAAGTGTGACTTAGAAATGTGTATCTGATATTTGTTTTAGCCAATTTAAATGCTTTTAAATTGTGACATTCAGTAATCAAAATATGCTTTGAATTATATCATGAAAGATATGTGTGATGTAAATGATATGCATATTCATTATGTTTCCCTATTGAGCTTAGATGTTAGCTCACCCTTCGACTATACGTCACAAGTACTAGTATTGAGGCGGGTATTGAGGACGTAGATCCTAAGGACCCGGAGTACGTGCCAGAGGAGGAAACTGAGCCCCCTCCTGACAAGTTCTTTTAGTGGACTAGCGCTATGTATTTTGAGAGTTTATTTGTAAGGCTTGGTACGTCCAGCTAGTATAAGATAGAATTGATATAATTATGTGATAAGGTATTTGTTTTGCGAACCATCTTTAGGTGACTCCTATATGTCACTGATGGTTCAGTTCGATTCTTTTATTCATGTGATTGGCATGAGATTAGAACCGCTTTGTGTTTGGATATGCCAAGTGTTCGGTGTGTTCCGGGATTGGTCTTATTGACCATCCAACAGCACGGGTTTCCGAGTGCAAAAATTATGGCTGTCACAGTTGGTATCAAAGCTTTTTGCTCTATAGATTCTGACAGGCCTTAGATGTAATTTATGTGTTTAAGATTGTGTCACAATATAGGGACCTTCTGCTAATGAAACTCTTGGTTTCATATTGCAGAGTGTCATATCCACTAAGGATCGAGGACGACCAAGAGGCAGTTTTAGGAGGAACTTGAGAAGTGGGGATGAGGTTCCCACCAATTCCAATAGAGTTCCAGTTGATAATAGGGAGATTCCAGAAGAACGTGTTACGAAAGAGAGAAATCAAGAAAGAGAGGATAGAGAGGAGAGACAGAGAATGGCGCAAGCCATGAAAATGCTATGGCTCAACAGACAGCATTGATGGCTACAAACAATGCCACTGGCCATCAGCAGCAACCTCCAACACCACCTCCTATGCCACCACAGCCCTCATCATTTGTTGAGTTTAGGATATTGAAACCTTATAGCTTCTATGGGCAGATGGATCCGCTTGAGGCGGAGAAGTGGCTCAACCAAATTGAGAAGCTCCTCTTGCACAGAAGAGGAGAAAGTGAGTTGGGCCTCATTTCAATTAGAGGGAGAAGCCAATCCATGGTGGAAGTCGGTTTTGAGAATGAAAGAACAAGACAATCCGGACAGATTATGGACATGGAATGAGTTTGTTGAGATATTCAACAAGGAGTATTTTTTGAAATAAGTCAAGAACCAGATGGCAGCAAGGTTCATGACTTTAGAACAAGGGGCAATATCTGTACGAGAGTACGGCACGGAGTTTACTCGGTTGTCAAGATTTGCTCCTGAGTATGTGGCCGCTGAAGTGATGAAGGCCAACAAGTTTGAAAGTGGCTTAAGGCTGATTATCCAAGATAGGATCTCCGTATTTGAGTTGGAGACCTATGGGGCAATTATGGGAAAAGTGTTGGTAGCCGAGAAGAATATAGATGAGATGTTTAAAAGACGGGGCCAACATAACAAGGGCAAGGCAAGTCAGGGTAGACCCAGTAACTACGAGCCTGTGAACAAAAAGCCATAATTTGTAGCACCAGTTATGAGGCTACCTGCATCGACAAATTTCTCTAGACCACCTATGCCTACATCGATGAGACATTTCTGTTATGAGGGCCCTGCGACGACTACGGGGTACCCAGGGTTTCTCTTGAGTAGCATCATCTAACCCGACTGAGACGTGTGCCAGATGTGGCAAGAAAGGCTCACGAGACCTTAGATTACAGACGAGGAACGGGTGGATGTTTTAAGTGTGGAAAGATGGGACATATGATTAGAGATTGCCCAGAATTAAAGAGGGAGAGGACAACATCAGCAGCGACGCCAAGGCCTATCAGGACAGCGAGGCCTACTATAGAAGGGCGTGCATGTGATGTTACGGCTCAGGATGCCCAAAACAGTAACGACATCATTCAAGGTGAAGTTTTGGTTTAAATTCAAAATATATATCATTGATTAAAATTTTAGATAGAGAAAGTGCATCGATTGTAGAAATAATCTTTAGATTGCAATGTCTATATATTTCACTTTGATGCATATGTAATTGATTAAATACGTGTGACTTAGGTACGTTACAACTATATAGTAAGGATGATTACCTTTGTTATAAAGCAAGAGTATTGATAGACCCAGGGTCTACCCACTCATTTGTGACGCTGCAATTTGCGAACAAAGTGAAGGTCATTCCCGAGACCTTGGATTTTATTTTGGAAGTATCAATTCCAACAGGAAATGCGGTCAGTACTGATATAGTGTGTCGATCCGTTATTATCGCCATCAAGGATTACGAAAGTCATAAATTGGTGGCGAATTTGATCCTGTTGGATATGCAAGGATTCGATATAATCCTTGGCATGGATCGGTTATCCACGCATGGTGCAAGCATTGATTGTCGAAGGAAGACTGTTATGTTTCGATCGAATGGGAATAGATCATTCAAGTTTCTAGGAATGAGATCAACCTTTATACCGCTTATCTCCGCAGTCCAAGCAGAGCGTTTGATTAAGAGAGGATGCAGTGGATACTTCGCTTTTCTGAAAGAGAAATGGGAAGAGAAGAATGTGATATCAGAAATTCTGATTGCTCGTGAGTTTCAAGACATATTTCCAGATGGGTTGCCGGGATTGCCATCAAATAGAGAAGTGGAGTTCGCTATCAACTTAGCACTGGGAACGGAGCTAGTATCAAAAGCACCATATCGAATGGCTCCTGCTGAGTTGAATGAGTTGAAAGAGTTGAAGGAGTTGAAAGAGTTGAAGGATCAGTTACACGAACTCTTAGATAAACGGTTTATAAGACCTAGTGTGTCTCCTTGGGGAGCCCCGGTCTTGTATGTGAAGAAGGATGGATCGATAAGACTATGCATCCACTATCATCAGTTGAATAAGTTGACCATAAAGAATCGATACTCTTTTTCTAGGATCGATGATCTATTTGATCAGTTTCAAGGTGCAAGATTTTTCTCCAAGATCGACTTGAGATTTGGATATCATCAATTCAGAGTTAAAGTAGAAGCTATACAGAAGACGGCATTAAGAACTAGATATAGACACTACAAGTTCTTAGTGATGTCGTTTGGTTTAACTAATGCACCAGCTTCATTTATGGACTTAATGAATCATGTGTTTAAATCACATCTTGATACTTGTGTGGTTGTGTTCGTAGATGACATCCTCATCTACTCAAAGACAAAGAATGAGCATGAACAGCATTTAAGGATTGCTCTACAGACACTACATGAACACCAGCTATATGCGAAACTCAGTAAGTATGAGTTTTAGTTGGAGAAGGTGAGTTTCTTGGGACATAGTCTCAGAGGAAGGTGTGCAGTAGATCTAGCAAAGATCGAGGCAATATTAGAATTGGAACAACCAAAGACTGTGACCGTGATCCGCAGTTTTCTTGGTCTACCTGGATACTACAAAAGATTTGTAGAGGAATTTTTAAAGATATCAGGACCGCTCACTAAACTTACAAGAAAAGATGTGAAGTTTGAGTGGACTGAGGAGTGTGAGAATAATTTTCAAGAACTCAAGAAGAGACTAACTACAGCACCAATGTTGGCTATTCCTTCAGGCAGTGGAGGGTTTGTTGTGTACAGTGACGCTTCACACAGTGGTTTAGGTTGTGTGCTCAACCAAAATAAAAAAGTTATTGCTTATGGGTCAAGACAGCTTAAGGACCATGAGAAGAATTACCCAATGCATGATTTGGAACTAACAGTGGTGATCTTTGCATTAAAGATTTGGAGACATTACTTGTATGGAGAGACCTTTGAGATCTTCACGGATCATAAAAGCCTCAGATATTTGTTTACGCAAAAGGAACTGAATATGAAGAAGAGGAGATGGATGGAATTTTTTAAGGACTACGATTGCTCCATTCAGTATCATCCAGGCAAGGCAACGTTGTAGCAAATGCTTTGAGTCGAAAGAGTTTAGCTCTATTGTCTAGCATTGTTATGGGGATCTGTAGATGGAAACTGCTAGAGGACCTTTCTTTATATGACACGAAGATCGAGGTACAAGCTTCAAGAGCCTTATTGGCTTACATTTCAATCCGACCGACGATCTTCGATCATATTTATGAGTTACAGATAAAAGATGCAAAGTTAGTAAAGATTTGGTAAGGTGTGAATGATGGCAGTAGGTGTTATTCATAAAAAGTATCACTTTTCACGTCTTAACTTAGCCTTTGTTGGACCTTGAAGCAGACTAATAACCATTTGTTAAGTGTGTTTTGTAGTTAGCAATAAAATGTGCAACTTAATATAAACTCCTTGCTTTTTGGCCCAAAAGAGAGAGAGAATGCACTCAAAGATGACAGCTGAGATAAAGCCTGATGGAACACCTTAGTAGTGCTCACCATGGTAACTCATTGTTGTTGATCATCATTGACCAAAGTCTAGCAGATGAATGAAGTTAGCTGAGAAAGGAGGAGACTATGACAGCAGCAAGTGCAATGCACCAGAGCAGTAAAAGATAGACCTCGCAGAGTTAAGGAGCTTCCTCACGAAGCTAAAGATGCAATGGAAGAGGCCCTCGCATAGATGCGTCGCACAGTCATGAGGACAGCTAAAATGACCTCGCAAAGATCTTGCAGGTTAAAACTCTCAAAATTTTCCCTCACAAAGCTCGTAGAGATCAAGCCTCAAAGCAACTGCGCGAAGAACCCAGCGAGTCTATATGTACACTGAACAGAATGTCACCTCGCGTAGCTCTCGTGTAGCCCTGGATGAGAGAGATGCCTAGAATTCTCTTCGCACAGATCTCACGCACTCTGAAGCCTTACCATTGACTACGCGAGCACAGGAGCATAACGGCGTGAGTACTTAGTAAGAGAAAGAGCTTCTGAAGCTCTACTACGCGAGAAGTCTAGGTACTCCAGATAATCTCCGCGACAACATTACAGCGCAAAGGAACTGCACGACGAACTGAAGATTCACTGCACGAGCAAGCACTTCCCACCAGCTAAAGGCAACTCCACGAAGGCAAAGCAGCTGTGCGAATGAGCTAAAAGCAGATACCAGCCCTGCGAAGCACGGGCTCTCCACTTCTCAATTTTAACTTGGACTTTTTGGGAATTTCCCAAGGCTAGGGCACACTTCTAGAGGCATGGATTTTGAGGCGCATATCTTTAGGCATCCAAGGGCTGTAATAGTGCCATGTCTGCTAGAAAAATTAGGGTTAATCTCTTTAGAGCCAAGGCCGTTTTGACAGAGTATAAAAGTTGTACTTAGAGTTTATTATTTTCATCTTTCCTTCATCCTCTATCAGCTGAGAGCTCAGCAGGCTAGGGTTAGGATTCAATCACCTCTTTTTCCTATTTTTCTTCTCTCTTAACTCAGCACTTGCTAGATAATCCCCCTGTAAGCAGCTAGGTTTAGATTTATTTCAGTCTTATAACAGATTTTGTATACATTGGGATCGTGGATGAGCAATTGTGTATAGGCTGCAGCCAGGAGACAGTTCATTATAAGTTTTGTTGTTATCAATGAACTATTGTTTTAATGCTTAATCAAATCTATAGGATCCATGTATTTGGGACTATCCCATTCAGTTTCTAGTAGATCTATTATTTACCATCTGATTTCCCTTGATTTAATAGACACATGGAAAGCAATGCTGGATCTGTAGTGAGATCTGGGGAGCTCGGAGGCCTGCGAACCATGATGGTTGCAGCAATTTACATGTTCTTTCTCAGACCTCTGAGGTATATATAGACCAATGGGATACCCTATGACCATTATAGTGGATAGAGTATAGCCCTAAGGTTGTGTCTAGTCACATGTTTGAGGACGATTCTTTTCTCCTACACATGAGCTTCTAGAGCCTTGTGAGGAGGTTTGTATAGTAACTGGCTCCCCTCTGTCTTACCTAATCGACATCAGATGTTAGATCTGGTCTCTTTGTAATAATTGCAGTTTGAGACTGAGTCATTGCAGACCTTTTGTAGCAATGACCAACTAAATCTAAAGCCTTATTCAACCAATTGTATGGTCCTTTTGTGGGTATTAAGTACTGCTGGGCTTGGCAAAGCACTTAGAATCTTATGGGTTGGAATACCTATGAATGTCAGCCAGATCTGTGTGCAGGTCTGGGGAGCCTGTAGCACTGGCATTATATAGTGCTGCAATAGTATTTATGGTTAGAGCTGGTCCAATGGCTGGGGGAAATAATCAATCCACTCTTCTGGATTAGACTAGCGAATTTCTAGTTTAACTAATGGGATTTGACAGACTCTATCGGATACCCTGTGACTATTATAGTGGACAGAGTATAGCCCTAAGAGCGGCCCAAATGACATGGATTAAACTGAGAGCTTATACCTTGTTGAGGCTATTAATAGCGTCTCAGCAAGGACCACTATAGAGACAGACTAAATCTGAGTTACATTATTGCATCATTAACTCTAGCTCAACTTACTTACTTCTCACCAATTTTTGTATTTTATTTTGACACAACTCCACCACCATCTTCCTTTTAATCATTTCTTTAGAATAGGGCTACACTTTATTTCCCTTCTTTAGTATTAATTTAGTGTAGTCATGACACCCAACTCCCTTTCTTTAGGATTGTCATATCTGTAGCCAGATCTGGAGGCCTACTATTATTGTCCAATTTGGGTTCATGATCATTTTCTCTGTGGAACAAACTCTTACTTATCAAAACTTGCTACAATAGACCCTATATCTTACAGGACTGTGTATTTCAGACTTATTGTGCTAACCCATCTCCAATTCCCCACTCTTGATTTATTCTCTCCACTGTTTTTAATAAAATAGCAGCAAGAGTCTCGAAAGACAAGACCAACAAGTTTTTGGCGCTGCTGCCGGGGAACTTGATCTTTTTAGTAGACCTGAGTTGTACTATAATTTAGACTAACAAATTCTTTGTAGTTGTATTTAATCTAGAATTAAAGTACTACTGATTCTTTATGGAATTTTATAGAAATGGACAGTAGAAGAAAGGAAAAGCTAGAGCTGCAAGTGGAGTGTAGCTAGCTCTGTTTGCACTTTCTTTCCCCTAAATCTCATGCCATTTATGTTGAATCCCCTGTTATTTTGTTTAGTGTAAATCTGTGTAGTTATTACTTTTTTTGTTTGAAATTCTTTCTGTATGCTTGTAAGTATTTTCATTACTGTTGGTGAGTGTATGCTCGGTAGAAGGTCCTTAAACCCTGACTTGGAACCCCCAAATTCGGAGGTGGAAAGGATCCTTAGACTTAGACACATCATACAAAGCCTTACTATTAAGACTGAACTAGCTACCATGGTTGAGAGGCAAAGGACATTTAAAGAATACAATACACCTAGAGAGTACACCTCTCCCTTTTGCATTCAGTTTCCCTCTGTTGAGGGGAACTATGAAATTAAATCCTCCACCATCAGTATGTTACCTTTATTTCATGGGCTGAATAAAGAAGATCCCTACAAGCATATCGACCAGTTTTTAGCACTTTGCACTACCTTCAACATTGCTGGCTTGGGGCCTGAGGTTACTAAACTAGGGCTTTTTCCTTTTTCATTAAAGGAAAAAGTCAGCACATGGCTATCAAAGCTCCCAGTCAACAGCATACAGTCATGGAGTGACCTTCAAACCAAATTCCTGGCAAAGTTTTTTCCTATGAACAAAATAAGCCAGATGAGGACAAATATTCAGTCATTCACTCAGTCCTCAACTGAGAATTTTTCTAAAGCTTGGGAAAGATTCTGGGAGATGTTAAAACAATGCCCCCACTACCAAATCCCAATGTGACAGCTTGTTCAAGTGTTTTATCAAGGAATTAATGCCAAGAGCAGGGATATAGTGGATGCTTCCTGTGGTGGTAGCTACCCCCACAAGATAGTTGAGGAACCTTGGGAGCTGTTTGACATAATAGGGGAAAATTCCATGCAGCAAGAGTCTCTATCACGCAATGACAGTCAGATTTTGGCTAAGATGGTAAAAGAGGCCACCCCTAGAGGTGGAATATATGAAGTAAAGGTGCAAGGTGATCTGGAGAGGAAGGTGGACAACCTGAGCTTGAAGTTTAACAAATTGATGAATGTGATGCAGCCTCGGATGGTTGTACAGGTGGAGGAGGCATATCTGATATGCCAATCCCCCACACATTATATTCATGATTGTCTATCTGCCAACCAATTTTTGGATTTTATTATGGAGCATGCCAATGTTGCTCAAACCTTTGGGCAGCAGCCTGCTGGGTATTCTTGGAGGAACCACTCAAATCTGAGGTGGAGACAAGACTCATATCCTCAACCCTAGCAGCAGCAGATGGTAGCTCCTTACAGACCCCAGCACCAGTTTAATCAAGGTTACCCACCAAGGCAAAATTTCATGTTACCTACCCCACAGTCTAACCAATTGGTCCTGCCCCCACAATAGCCCAGGTCCTCTTCATTTGAAGAGCAGATGATGGCTTCAATGCAGAATTTAGGGAGCCTGGTGTAAACTATTAATTCTCATTGACAGAGTATCAAAAAGATTGAGGACCAAATGGGACAAATTTGTAATGCTCTGAACAGGAGGGAGGAAGGAAAATTGCCTAATCAGCCCCTAGCCAATTCAAATGGGTAGCTCTTGCTTAGAGAAACACCCTTTACCCATGAGGATGCTGATGCCATAACTACCATTAGGAGTGGCAAGGTGGTTGACAATTTAGTGGGCAGTGAACAGGAGGAGGTCACAGAAAATAAAACTGAAAATAAAAGGATTGTTAGTGTCAAGGAACCGAGGCTTGTGTCCCCTACTGTGGATCAGCTAGGGCAAAATAATGGAGCTGATGTTGAGCCCTAACATAATAAAATAAATAAAGATAAAAAGAAAAAGAAAAAATATGACCATTGATAGCAGTAGGCATACAGCAGTGGCACCAGCAGTGCCACAGCTGCCATTTCCTCAAGCTCTAGTTGGCCCATCCCCTCTTAATAAAGGGAATGTTCAGATGGAGGAAATGTTGGAGACTTTCAAGCAGGTTTGGATCAACTTGCCCCTACTTGATGCCATAAAGCAAGTCCCTGCCTATGCTAAATTTTTAATGGACCTCTGCACACAAAAGAGAAAAGCTAGGGTGCAATTATCTAAAAGAGTTTTTACTGTTGAGCATGTCGAGTCTGTTCTGTCCATCGCCACACCTAAAAAATTATAAGACCCAGGGGTACCTACTATCCCCTGTATAATCAGAAACCACACCATTGGAAAAGCCCTCCTGGATTTAGGGGCCAGTGTAAACTTACTCTCTTATTCAGTGTATGAGGAGCTAGGTTTGGGGGAGCTTAAACTTACATCAGTTGTGCTTCAACTGGCTGACAAGTCTGAGAGGAGACCTATGGGTGTGGTAGAGGATGTCTTAGTTGGGGTGGACAAATTCTATTATCCAGCTAATTTTCTTATTTTAGACATGGACCCTTGCAAAAGCAAAACCCCAATTCTTGTTATCATTGGCAGACCATTCTTAGCTACTGTAAATGCTTGCATATAATACAGGTCAGGGGTAATGGAGGTTACCTTTGGGAACATTAAGGCCCATTTAAATATGTACCATGCTGCTACAGTGCCTCAGATTGACATTGAGGACTGCTGTGTAGTAGATGTACTAGATGGCCTGGTAGAAGAAAAATTATCCAATCTGCTAGATTGGGATAATCTAATTAAAAGCCTGGAAAGTGTTTGGAGTCTGTTTGAGAGGGAGGCCCAAATTCCCACGACAGAAGACAGCACAAACACTGAGTCTTCTGTGGGCCTAGTGTAGCACATATTGCTGCCCCTTCCTCAGGCCACTAAGGCACCTCTGTTGCCTTCAATTGAATGTCTCCCTGAGCTGGAGCTGAAGCAGCTCCCAGCCACATTAAAATATGCCTTCTTGGGGCAAGACAACAAGCTTCCCGTGATTATCTCCTCCTCTCTCACTAGTGAGTAGGAGGAGGAATTACTGAATGTTCTTAAGAAGCACAAAAAAGCAATTGGGTGGACAATAACTAACCTTAGAGGCATTGATGTCTCAGTTTGCATGCACAAGATTCACTTGGATGAGGGTGTAAAACCCTCAAGGGAGATGCGGAGGAAATTAAATCCTCACATGCAGGAGGTGATCCTTAAATAAATAGTGAAACTGTTGGATGCAGGGGTGATTTATCCCATTTCAAATTCCGAATGGGTGTCACCTATCTAGGTGGTACCTAAAAATTCAGGTATCACAGTTGTTGCTTCTGATTCTGGGGAGTTGATGCCAGCCAGAGAGACCACTGGCTGGAGGGTGTGCATTGATTATAGGAAACTCAACTCTAAAATCAGAAAGGACCACTTCCCTCTCCCTTTTATTGACCAAATCCTAGACAAGTTGGCTGGAAATGCTTATTACTGTTTTCTTGATGGATACTCAGGGTATAAGAAAATCCCTATGGATCCTCAAGATCAGGAGAAAACTAATTTTACCTATCCCTTTGGCACCTTTGCTTACAGAAGGATGCCTTTCGGACTGTGCAATGCCCCAACCACTTTTCAGAGGTGCATATATGCAATTTTCTCTTATATGATTGATAAATTCCTGGAAATCTTCATGGATGATTTCTCAGTGTTTGGGGGCAGCTTTAGCCAGTGCCTCTGTCACCTTGAAAAAGTTTTACAAAGATGTGAAGAGACCAACTTGGTCCTAAGCTGGGAAAAGAGTCACTTTATGGTGACACAATGTATTGTATTAGGCCATGTGGTTTCTCACAAGGGAATAGAGGTTGACATGGCTAAGGTGGACCTGATTTCACATCTGCCCCCACCCAGGACTGTCAAGTAGATTAGATCTTTTTTAGGACATGCTAAATTCTACAGGAGGTTCATCAAGGACTTCAGCAAGATTGCCAAACCATTGTGTCACCTGCTTTGCCAGGATGTGTCATTCATATTTTCTGCTGAATGCCTTGAGGCCTTTGAGGCTTTGAAGAAGTACCTCACGACTGCCCCTGTAATCCAGGCCCCAGATTACTCACTCTCCTTTGAGCTGATGTGTGACGCATCAGACTTGGTCATAGGTGTTGTCTTAGGACAGAGGAAAGATAAGCTGCCTGTAGTGATCTATTATGCCAGTAGAAAACTAGCTGAAGCTCAGCTGAACTACACTACAACTGAGAAGGAGCTACTTGCAGTAGTGTTTACTGTGGACAAATTTAAACCCTACTTGTTGGGGTCTAAGATTGTAGTTTTTACAGATCACTCAGTCCTAAAATACCTATTGGCTAAGAAGGATGCAAAGCCTAAGTTGATAAGATGGATTCTCCTCTTACAGGAGTTTAATCTTGAGATCAAAGACAAGAAGGGAGTTGAGAATGTGGTGGCTGACCACCTCTCTAGGATTATCTTGGAAGAATGTGCAGCAACACCTATTAATGAGTTGTTCCCCGATGAGCACCTTTTTGTTGTACAGTCTAATGTGCCTTGGTTTGCACATATTATTAATTTTCTTGCTGCTGGTAGGATCCCTCCACACTGGTCTAAAGTGGACAAAGACATGTTCTTCTCTCAGGTTAGACATTTTCTGTGGGAGGACCCATACCTTTATAAGCATTGTGCAGACCAGGTCATTAGGAGATGTGTGCCTAAAAATGACTTCCACAATATTCTTTCAATGTGCCATGAGCAAGCCTATGGAGGTCATTTCAGTGGCAGGAAGACTGCAGTAAAAGTGTTCCAATGTGATTTATATTGGCCTTCTTTGTTCAGAGATGCAAACTTGCATTGCAAGGCCTGTGAGAGATGTCAAAGAATGGGAGGCATTTCTAAGAGAGACTCCATGCCATTGTAGCCCATCCTAGTTGTAGAACTTTTTAACATCTGGGGCATTGATTTTATGGGCCCCTTTCCTTCCTCCATGGGATTTAACTTCATACTTGTGGCAGTGGACTATGTGTCCAAATGGGTGGAAGCCATTGCCACAAGGACCAATGACCACACAGTTGTCCTTAAATTCTTGAAGGACAATATCTTCTCACGATTTGGCATCCCCAAAGCTATTATCAGTGATGAGGGGAGCAACTTCTGTAACAAACCTTTTGAGAACCTGCTCAAAAGGTATTCTATTACACACAGAATTGTAACTCCCTACCACCCGCAGACCAGTGGACAAGTTGAAATTTTCAATAGGGAGATTAACCATATTCTGTGAGGACTGATAGGAAGGATTGGGCACCAAAGCTGAATGATGCTTTGTGGGCTTATAGGACTGCCTATAAGACCCCCATTGGTATGTCCTCATTTAGGCTAGTGTATGGCAAGGCCTGCCACCTACCTGTAGAGTTAGAAGATAAAACCTACTGGGCTATCAAAGCAATAAATTTAGATCTAACTGCTACTGGTTCTCACAGGAAGTTGCAAATGGCAGAACTTGATGAAATAAGACTAGAAGCCTATGCAAATGTCAGAAGGTACAAGGAGAGATCAAAGGCATTCTTTGACAAGAAGCTGTTAAGGAAGGACTTCATTGCTGGCACTAAGGTTTGGCTTTTTAACTCCAGACTTAAATTCTTTTCAGGGAAATTGAAATCCAGATGGGATGGACCTTACACTGTCATCAAAGCCTCCCCATCTAGTGCTATGGAGATCTTAGATCCAAAGTCAGGGCAGAGCATGAAAGTAAATGGTCAGAGGCTCAAGATTTATGTAGAACAACCATTGGAGCTTCCTCAGACCATTCACTTACATGAACCTCCCACTGTTCAGTGATCCATAGCTTTGTATTATGTGTGCCATATCTATTTTGTGTGATTGTTCTATTATGTTCTGTGTGCTTATTTATTTTCAATTGCTTTATAGATTTTATTTTGAGTATTATTTCACTTCTGTCAGTAACATGGGAGATGAATACTTTTTGTTGCTATGTGAGCAAAGTACTAGCCCAGCAACTGTTTAGAATCTATTTTCATCAAGGTGTTTTATCATTTGGAATTTTTGCTATGCATGTGCTGGTATTAGAGAGGTTATTATCATTTGAAAAGGGGATACATGTGAAGGGTAGATGCTGATGACCACTGAATGGGTGCATAACATTATGCAAGCACAGGCCTGAGCACAAATGGTGTAAAGAGGTTGACTGTTGGTTTCTCGCGGGGTTAAATGGCCTAATTTTCACGATCGCGAACCATTTCACCACTTTCTCACAGAGTCATAAGGGCGCGAATTGTAGATTTCATAACATTCTATTGCGCAAGACCTCTGAAACCCCGAATGGATGTTCTTCTCAGAGATTCCCAGCTAAGTTGCGCCAGAAAGGAAAAACGACTTCATGTGCTCAATCCCAACGTCTACTCCATAAAATAACTTCGCGAGGCACACAATGTTCTTGATTTTGTACTCGCGGAGCTATTTGCTTCTACGTGATTATCCTTCTCGCAGAGGTACATCTGTACTGCGCGAGAATACTACTCCACGAGCACTTAGGAAAACTGCGTGAAACGCGGGATTGCCTTCATTCCCAATGCCAAAATTAGACCACCATTTATTGTGAGCTCTCTTTCCCCATAATAGGTTGTGCTATTTATCATTCCCAGAACAATCACAATTTATTATCACGCTTGCAAAGAGACGAAATTTAATGTGCCCATCCGTATTCCACCGTCCAAGTACTTTAAATACAGGGACAGTTCATTTTCATCTCACCCATTCTCCTCTAACCTTAGTAGTCCCTCCTTACTCACAACCATAGTGGACGACAAACCCACCGAGTTTTCAAACAAATTTTATCCAATGTGGTTGGACCCCCCACCACGTAAGGAGCCGGAACCACTACAATTTCTTTGGGATGAGTACGAAGAGGTCTAGAGAATCCTAGCCAAAGAGGAGAAGAAAAAGAAGAAGCAAAAAACTGCACCACCTGCATCTGTCCCCCCATCTTCTTCAGACCCCCAACACCTGCTCCACACTCATCTCCCTGATCGTCGTCTTTCCCCTCTACCCAGCTTGCATTTCCTCTTCCACAGCAGGTTGAGGATATCCCTGAGCCAGGAGGAAGATCTATTTTGTTCAACAGGATGTTTTGCTTAGATTGTTCTTAGGTTTATAATTTTCTATCTTTTTGTAATCTGTTTGCTTTTATATCTAAAATAAAATGTCTTTTCCCGACAATCTATCACTTTTTTTTTTTATGTTTGTTTAATTCTTTTTTTTTATTTGTTATGTGTTTTGCTTTTCTCTCTTCTAGTTTTTGGTAGTTCATTTCTGTTTATTCACTACTGCACAACCATTGTCCTTTGAATCAGTGAGGACACTGCTCCTCATAGGTTTTGTGACAGCCTGACTTTTCCCCTTCTCGTAAATGGGAAATGTCGCACCGTCGGATCACCTAACATGATCCTGTCATACAAGGGCATCGTGTACAAAGTGTTACATATGTGGAAGCAAATTTAATTAACTCTGATACGAAGAAATATGGCAACAACTGATATCCATTCCTTTATCTAAAGCAGTAAATTGAACAGGAAATATAAACAGAAACTTATATCTGAAGTAGTAAACTATCTTAAGTCACACTGCTGTTTATACATATTTAATATTTTAAAAACAAATCTCTATCTCTCCCAAACCTCTCAAGGAAAGAAGTCCTCAGTAGAACCTTCCTTCTCGTCCTCCTCCTCAGACTGGTAGGTAGGATTAGCTTCAAGCTCAGGGTCTTGAGCAATATCTGCAGCTAAGACATAAAGTCGTAGGATGAGCTATCATCAAAGCTCAGCAGGGAAAATTTAAAGTGCTACTTTATATGTTAGATTATCCATTCATGTCTAGATGCAAAATAAAACGAAACACATGTCATCTTATATTAGGTCCATTCTAGCATCTATATATCCTAGCAGTATATAACAGAACAAGCACCAAATCATGCAATTATTGTATCATGCTGACAATGCTGACATATTCATGCTGACAAGGAATCAGGCGAGATCAATGAATCATGCTGAAACAAGACATGTACAAGAACAAGAAATAGGAAAATCAAGCTCCCGAGTTAACGGGATCACTTGTCAAGCTCCCGAGTTAGCGAGATCACTTGGACCAAGGAAATCAAGCTCCCGAGTTAGCGGGATCACTTGGACGAGATATCAAGCTCCCGAGTTAGCGGGATCACTTGAACGGGATATCAAGCTCCCGAGTTAGCGGGATCACTTGGACGGGATATCAAGCTCCCGAGTTAGCGGGATCACTTGTTTCAAGATGCATTAAAGACGTGTACATGACATCAAAGATAACAGAATATGAACAATGCATGATATATATGCGAGCACATCGTGAACAAATATCATATAGCAAAACTGAACTAGTATCACTGAGTTAGCATAACTATTCATATTCATGCGTTAAAACTGAGCTTATCATCATTCGTACATAAATGATCGTATCATCATTTATAATCACACATCTAACTGAATCAGCCTAATAGTCCTACGGCACACTGCTTGAATCCTTATCATGCATATTTATTCATCAAAACTTAACACGAGCATAGTCATGCAAAGGCATTCATTTAAACTGAAATTAGCATAATCATTAATATTCATCTATTGAACTGAGCTAACTATTCATCAAAACTGGTCTAGCATATTCATTCATTAATCATACGTCAAATCTGACCTATATTTTTATCATGATTTATAAATTCATCTATCTCTATCCATGATAATTACACATGAGCAATACATGATCATTATTAATCAGAACCATTCCTCTGAACTGATATAGTATTATCCCGTTATCCCTATATATTTGAGTATCATTCTTTAACATAAATCAACACTAAATTCATTAGTATCATATCCATCACAACTGACAGGAGTTCATTATACAAACTGACATTATCACATGCGTTTGTCATCAACAAAATTGATTGGCATCCTTATAAATCTCTAATTATCATTTAAAATTGCCTTTATATTCAAAGATTATCATGCTGACATATATTCATAGAATACTCCTATGTCGAGCTGAACAAGCATGGTTCGAGCATCAAAATTCATGATATAAACATATATGGCTTTGATCTTACTATCATCATAACTTAGTATTCCTTAGCAGAACTAGCACAACTAGCATATGGATTAAACTAACATAGGCATAATTATAATTTGCTAATCAGGAATGAATTCGAAAATAAAATATAAATTAACAATGTAAACTCCCTACCTTACACCAGGTTTACGTGTAACTAGTTTCCCATACACGCTCGTCATCAAGCAAACGCATCATGTGTACCAAGTGGCACCTAGAAATGTCGTTCATAGGTTTAGTATTTTTAATGGTTTATTGGGTCAACATAGACCCCAAATATGGACCATTTATGGTCCCAAGTCTCATGGTCAAACTCAGCAAGTCATCCCAGCATAAACCCCTGACAGAGGTGTCGCCAAGTGTGTCAGATGCAAGGTTACCGCGGCAAGCAACATAGGTTGCCGCGGCAAGCTTTGTAGTTGCATATTACCGCAACTTGTCACTACTTTTTGACCCCTTAAACGTTGGATTCAGAAATTGGTTCCTTCATGAAAGTTGTAGGGCTCATTGTTCCCTTTCCAACGCATCATGAATCGTGTCAATCAGAGTTTAGGATCAAAAAATATGATTAAAGTACCACACAGTAGTCTGAGTACACTGTTGCAGTGGCAAGCCTGAGTACCTTGCCGCACCTTGTCACTAATTTTTGACCCTTTAAACGTCAGATTTAGAGTTTAGTTACTTCATGAAAGTTGTAGGTCTCCTTGTCTACTTTCCAACGCATTACGAATCGTATCATTTGGAGGTCGGGGTCAAAAGATATAACCAAAATACCACACAGTAGTTTGAGCATAGGGTTGCCGCGGCAACACACAATGCTTGCCGCGGCAACACACAATGCTTGCCACGGCAAGCCACTCAGCAGACTGTCTTGCCGCAGCAACCCCTTGAGGTTGTCGCGGCAAGCCTAGCTTGCCAGGCTTCAGCTGGGTTCTTTCTTGGCCTTTTGATCTGTTGCTTCTTCCTTTTTTTGCATATATATATATATATATATATATATATATATATATATATATATATATATATATATATATATATATATATATATATATAGTTTATTTGTATCTATATATCCATATATCAAATAAGTAGTCAGAAAGATTTAGTAAAAAGACTTTTTTTTTTTTTTTTATCCTTGACATGATCCCAAAGTAGATAGATAGCAAACATTATGATACAAATAAAAAAAAAACATAATAATAAATATATTAACGAAAATAACATCTATCGGTTCCATTATAGTACATACTTACAATGACTAGTACAAACCACTGCAGACGCCAATGCTAATACCACACTCTAACACTTGAACAAGGCTTTGATACCATTTACAACACTGCAAAAATGTTTCTCAACTCGATGCCTTCATCAAGGGTGAGCTATGCCCTTAAATAGCTTTTTCACACACCTCTAGACAAAATATTTAATAGTAAAGATGCCTCAATAGTAAAGATGCTTGATCCTTTTTCAAAGCCTTTACTCACATCTGGACAAACTTCATTATTTATACCAGTAAGATGCTTTCTTTTTTCAACGCATGTCATGCTTTTTCTTAAAGTAAGATAATGGGTGACGTCATGGCTGACACTTCTTGTTTATGACGTCAGGGCTGACGATTCTGAGTAGCAACGTGTCCTGGATGAGCTGGAGTCGTTCTTGCTACTGGTGGTAGTGGTGTGGTCCACTATGCTTCCATACGATTTTTCAGATTATGGTAGAAAACCGAATCTTATGAGGTAGGACTACGATGATTATAGCTGTCTTGCATCTCATCTTCTTCGAGCATCGTCATTTCGATCTCGAAATTTTTTGGGAGGTCGAGGTCTTTTCGAGAATCGAACTTTAATAATAATGAAGTTGCTTCAACTTTTTGCTCTTGAGTCCTCGTGTATTCAATTGGAAAATTTGTAGTAAAAATTCTCCAACCATCCAATATGTTGAATTGATTATCGGCAGCACGGATTTGTCTTGCCATTGCAGAGAATGTTTTAAGAGAACGAATCCAATAAGATTTTGGATTAATGGCCATAATGCTTGCTTTAGTCATGGGGTCTTCGACTTCATCGAACTCGTAGTCTTTAGTTTTATCTAAAAACCAAATTTGATAGGGCTGATAAAATATTTTTTTTTATCTCCATCCAATTGTGCTTGTGATCCAGAATGTATAGTAGACGGTGCGATTAAGATTTTTGGTGAGATGATAAATCATTGTTTTGATCATCATCAGAAATTCATTGATTGGATAACCAGGAAAGATTAGTTGTTTTACTAATCCCCAATCAAGGCTTTCTTCCAGATTATACATTGGATTTTTCGTATAAACTGACAGTTTTGGAAAAAAAATCTTCATAACACTGAGCTATGTTATAATTATCCATTAAGATTTGTTCAATCTTAACCTCTTGATCTTCAATTTGTGATATCAGGGGTTTACTGATGTCACATGGCAGAACATATTTTATTTTTTCAAACAAACAAATTCTTTTTAGTTTGTGAAAAATGGGGTCTGGATAATTTGAATCCATAAGATCTGCTAATTCTAAAAAATGATTGATTTTTTCAAGAGAGAAGTTTTCTGCGAACGTTTCAGAATCTCATGCTATGGATTTAACAAGGGCATTTGCACTATCTTGTTGCTTTTCTAACTTTTGTCCTTTTTCATGGATTTTTTGAGAGAGATTGCTCATGTGCCGCCTGAACTGTTTCTTCTCATTTAGAAGTTGGCATTTCCAGGCTCCATTAATTTCATGATAAAGTTCTGAAGATATTCCAGGATTATAGAAATCAAGAACGTTATTCATCGAAATGCTAGTTTGTTCTAGCAGATATTGTGATTGTTGTACTTGATATAAAGTAAAAGCTGATTTGGCTTCATTGAAATCGCCGTGAACTTAGTAAAGTGAGTTTGGGAAGTTTGTAATTTGTTTTTGGCAGGCTAAAAAAGATGTATATAGTCCTGGTTGGTGGCCTCTTAACACAACATAGGTTTTTCCAATAAAGGTTTTTCCAACATAAGGTTTTCTTATAGTTTGAGGTGGTTGAGAAGAGGAATTTCCTTCTTCTGTCATCTTCTGTCGTTTACAGAGTTCAATCCACTGGTTTAGTGGTAACATAAATCTTCTTCCTGCAATAAATATGACCACTTTGGTTAGTGGTTTAAACTTGGATCTCTGCTTAAGAAATCAGTCAAAACGTTAGTACTTCCTTTAACATGTTCAACTTCAAAGGTATAAAGTGCTATTTGATTATACCATTTCAATCGTCTTCCATCTAAAATATCTCGTTTATTAATTAAAAAGTCTCGAACTACCTTGTTATCGGTTCTAACAATAAAAACTTTCGGGGCGAGATATATATGAAATTTTTTGAGGGCAAATTTTTATTGCTAATAATTCTTTTTCAAAGATGATATAATTCAGTTCATTTGGTTTGCATTTTTTAGAATTATAACCACATAATTTTTCTTTATTTTGTACCTTTTTTGTTAAAGGTGATTTTCTTGGTTTTATCCCATTAGAGTGACAAGAATCTTTTTCTTCCCAATCTTTAACAGGAATTACTTTTAAAACACATCCCCAATAGTTATCTGAAGTATCTGTTTCAAGAATTAATTTATCTCCGGTTGTGGGAAGAAAAACAGTAGGACAATCTTCAGTATCTTGTTTTATTTGTTTTAATATCTCTTTATCTTTTTCTGTCCATGTAAATTCTATTTCTTTTTTCAATTTATTTATGAAAGATTTTTCTTTTTCAGCTAAATTTTTCAAATAATTTCTTCCATAATTTAATAAGCCTAAGAGACTTTGTAACTGTTTCTTATCAGTTACCTCTTCAGGAAAAAATTTTATTTTTATAATAATATGATCTTGAAGTTTTAGACCATCATGTGTTAAAATAAGACCTAAAAATTCTATTGATTCTTTTTCAACTTCTATTTTAGAAGGTGAGAGGATAATTCCATGTTTTTGAAAAATATCGCACATTTGTTTTAAATGTTTTTTGTGTTCTTCTTTCGTTTTATAAAACACTAAGATATCATCAATATATACCACACAAAATCCTTTATAAGGGGCAAAAATCGAATCCATCCATCTTTGATAGATTTGTGGAGCAGTATTCAAGCCGAATGGCATGACATTCCATTGATAATGTCCACATGGAGTGCTAAAAGCAGTTAAAGGTTTAGATTTATCACCTAACTTTAATTGCCAGTATCCTAATTTACAGTCGAATTTACTGAAGAATTTTGATCCTTTGATTTGGTTAATCAAAACATCTTTTCTTGGAATAAAGTATCCGTCAAATTCTAAATTTTCATTTAGTCTTTTATAATTTAAAACCATTCTAGCTTTTTTGCGTTTTATTTCAGCATGATTTCTTACTAAAAATGCAGGGCTAGAATGAGGACTTTTTGTAGTTTTAATGAGTTTTTTCTCTAATAGATCTTTAATTTGTATTTGAAATTCATCTATGTCTATTTTTGTATAGACCATAGGTTTCACCCTAATTATGATATTAGGATCTTTCAAAGTTATGGTACAGTACCGTGGACTTTTATGCTATAATTTTAGTGGGTTGTCACTAAAATTGTCTTTGAGGATGGTGAAAAGCCAATGAGTTTGATCAAGTTGTGTAATAACCTCACCATGCTTGCTGGGGGTAAAGCCTTTATGACATTTAGAGTTATGAACTTGAAGAAGTGGAATGTGAACCAGTTCTTCTTTGAGGGATAGGCCAATAGAACCTATGGTTAAGGTCATTGGTAAATATGCAGCAATGAAATTATTACCTAACAAGAAATCTCCATGCATATTGGGAAAGCATAAAATTTTAGGAATAATGAATTTTTTATCATTAAGCCAAATAAAAATATTTTTTGCTTTTAACTCAATAACAGTTTCTCGTCCTTCAATGCTTTTGACTTTGATGGGATGTTTAATGTTAACTCATTTTTCCGAAGGCAAAGCATTATACCGACAAGCACTTATTGTGGCTCCGGTATTCATTAAGACACATAAATTATATGGTTTATAATTTTGAAACATAAAATTTCCTAAGACGTATATATATCGTCTTTTTCCATAACTAGGAGAAAATAAAATTTCAGCATTTTTTGACTGAAAATGATATAGTTGAACTGTGTTTAGTTCATGAGTTTGTGTTCCAGGTAAGATAGGAACTTGTATATTTTTTACTGCTATATGTGATTGGTCTTGAGTTGGTTCGAGAGCATTGGATGTTGATGCTCTAGACTCAATATTTTTTACAGGAAGTCATTCATCTTTTATAGTATTAAATGAGGCAGTCCTTGTATCTCTAAAATATAAATTATTTCCAGAAGCTTGTATTTCAATCATCTGGGTTTGCAATTTTGGTTTTTGTTCTAAAAGATCTTCAAATAATCATTGTTTAGGTATCTGTAAATCTTTCCAATTTATTAATCTTGGTTGGATTTCTGAATCATATGGTTTGGGTTCAAATATTTCAATCAGATTTTTAATTTTTATTGTGTCTTCAATATTTGGGTCGTCCAGTGAAATAAAATAATTTGGTTTTAATTTAAACCAAATCATTCCATAAGTTAAATTTGATTGAATCCCTCCAATCAAGGATTGTAAAGGATTAAGTAATCTTTTATCCATTACTACAGCTAGTATAGGTGTGTTAGATCTTAATGAGTCACATGATCCTCTAACTTTGAGAAAGAGAAAAGCTGAAGAACCATTAGAGGAATTTGAAAATTTAGAAATATATTTAAAAACATTAACTCTTGAAGAACAAGAGGAATATCTAAAACATCATATTCATATGAATGATGGCAGTTCGTCATCATGAGTAAAAAATGAGGAAATCCCAATCCCTACAAATAATAGAAGAGACGATTTGAACAAACAAAACGTAGCTCAAGGAGGTACATATATGGATTTAATAAATGTCCCTTTTAAAGATCAAGAAAAAGTAATCGACGATTGGGCACAATCCATGTCCATAGTAATTACAAACCAAAAAGCCGTTTGGTCCAAAGAAAGATTTCTTGACTATATTGCAGCAACACTCCAAGGTGATGTTTTACAATGGTTAAAACAATGGGAAAAATCTAATGATGGAAAAATACAAAAAGCATCCTTATTAAGAAATTTCAATACTCTTGATGATATCTTAAAACACTTTACGATAATCATTAAAGAACATCTTTGTGGATATATAGGTGAACAAAACCTACAAGAAGATGCGATATATATTTTATCAAAATTAGAATTATGCAATATTTGCCAATTTCAAGAATATTGCAATACTTTTAAAAAATATTACTATAATTTTTTTTAAAGCATTAAAAAAAATCATGAAATTTTTTTTTAAAAAAAAAGCATTAAAAAAATTGCATTAAAAAAAAACATTAAAAAAGGCATAAAAAAATATTATTTAAAAAAAAAATTGTATTAAAAATCTTTGACATAATTTTTTTTTTAATTTGCATAAAAAAATCACTGCTAAAAGCAGTGATTTTTTCTATGACTGTTGAGAGCAGTCATTGTTGAAGTTCATAAATCACTGTCTTGTATAGTGGTAAAAAAAAATCACTGCTTTTTTTACAACTGTTTACGGTTGTGATTTTTTGAAAAAAAAAATCACTGTCAAAGGCAGTGATTTTTTTAGCTTTTTCACGTAGTGTCGTGTCAATATTTATGTACTAGGCCTTTACTCTTTATGTATATTCAAATTTTTCAGAAAGATGGTGGACAGCTTATGGTAAATCATCCGCCATTTTCAATTTCGATCGAGTTTTTATGTGCTTCCAAAAGTGAGGGCAAGAGCGCTGATGAGAGCATCTTTCGCAGGTGATGGCATTCAAAAATATGATCTGGGCTGGTCATGGTAGACAGATCACCAAGATTTGTTATGTTTTATCAGAGTTTTGGGCCAGATTTACTAGGCCTCGATGTCGGGTCCATAACTTTTAGCACCAATAAGGGAATCAAGCACTCAGCAACTCTCTGGAAAGATTCACGAGTTACCCAACTTTCTCATTTATATTTTTCTGGTCAAAAGTCGACGGATCATGGCCTAATTTGGTCCATATAATCAAAGGTCGGGTCTATTTTCTAGCTATGTGCCATTTGCCAAAATCTCCGAATAGTAAAAAAAAATCTAATCCTATCCATAGTCACAAAAATCTCCAAATTTTTGAAAAATTCGCGAATTTAGGGTCCCCCGGAATTAATCCCGAATTTTTCAAAATTTCTTCTAATCACAAAATTTGCGAATTATTCCCGAATAATTCTTGAATTTTTCAAAAAATTTGTGACTTACTAAATTTTTATTTTTTTTTTAATTTTTTAATAATTTTAAATCTTTTTATTTTTATTTTTAAATTTTTCTCACCAATTTTTCCTTCAAATATTTCCCCAAACTTCCCGGATTTGCTGGAATTTTTCGAATTTTCACCTCGCTAAACTATTGTTGAACCCCGATTTGGTGACTATGATCCTATCCATGCATATAACGCCATCAAAATGCCCATGATCAAAGTCAAGGTTCAAACATAAAAAATTTCAAAATTTTAGAACTTATATAAAGTTCATCAAGAAATCATGATCCTATGATTAAATCAAGCAAATGCAGACATTTTTATCAAGAAATCCTAGCCTATCTAGCAAGTTTTTAAAGCGATCAATCGGGACCATCCGATTAAATATTCATCATGGTGAACTAAAATTTTCTAGGATATTACCATGTGGTTCTCAGTGTATTTCCAGCCACTAAATCATTCTAAAAATCTATTTTTAATCCATAAAAAGAAGGCAACATTTCATATTATATCACATATAACTTATTCTAAATTTAAGCAATCTTGGACCACACATAATAAGCATGATCAAATCAATTCATGATGAATAAAAATCTGATATTTCACATGGATATTCTATCAAAATGCATCAATTATTAAATCATAACTCCTATAATTACTCCATGCAAAAAATAACATATATCAATACTATATCATTCATAGAGTAGAGATGCATTTTTTACTATCATTTGACCTAAAAATCCGTGAGAAAAATGATGAATCACAGAGATTCAAAACTCATAAAATTAATCTACTATACTTATATCACCCATCTATAAGAATTATTTATTCTAAAATTCATGGCATAATCAAGAAAATTCACAAGTATACCAATTTTCTAAAACTTAACCTGCTTGGTCAATCCAAGCCATTAGATGGTCTTGCATGAATCACATGCATGGCTTCATTTGGCTCAGATCCAATTCACATTACAAAATTTCTAAAGGTTCCATATCAAAATATAAATTTTATACCACCAAAAATACAAAATATTCAACTATGTTACAAAAATGGCACTGTTTGACCTTTTTAGTCATTTGGGACCATTGGATGGCCTTGCATGTGTACCAAGATCACATGCATAGCCACCCTTATCTCAGGTCCAACATTCATTCACAAATGTTAGAGATCAAACAAAATAAACTTCATTTTAACCATCAAAACCATAAGAAAAAACATAAAAATTGCTATGATCTAGTGGCCTACGCTTATATGGCCATCATGGACCATTAGATGGCTCTAAGTGACCCTAAAGATCACAACTAAAGCTCTTATATGCTGGTCTCATGTGAGAACATAGTCATTCCGGAATTTAAGCCATCTAAAATAAGAAAAGACTAGATTTTATGAAAATCAAATACAACTAGACTAGGAATTCTAGACAAAAGCTATGCTAAGACTTTACCTTGCTAGTGCTAGTTCTCCCTTGCTGATTTGCTTTGATTCTTGTCGTGAAAAGGGCTGAGATGGACCCAAAAATATATATGTGAGAGTGGAGGGTGTGGGGAGTGGAGTGGTAGTGTTTGATCTAGGATTCAAGGGTTGGATTTATGGGAGAAATTTTCTAGAAATTTTAAGGCTCTAATGGAGGTTGAGGAGAGGAGAAGATGAAGATGGAATGGAATGGGGAGCCCCTAGAGCATTCGAAATTTGCAATGGAGGGGGTGGGAGACAAGAGCTGAAAATTTGTGCCAAGTGGCACTTCATTTCTTTCCAAGATTATTCCCCATAATTTCAATGCATTCTCTCTCCTCCTTATCCCATGCGCCCATTGACCTTTGACCCCTTTGACCCTATTTTTCCACCACACATCCATATTTGACTTGTCTTTTATAGTTTTTTAGGTTCCTAATTCATGTGAATGCCCATTTTCTCCAAGATCTTATGGTGCATGCTACTTAAAGCATCTTACACCCTAGATTTTCCCAATGCAAAATGGATAGTGTAAGATGGGTCAACTTTTAAGTCAATTAGATCAAGGGTGGAGATTAACAAGAGATTTGTACTATTCTAATTTTCAATTTCAAAAATTAGAAATATTTATTATATTTACCCTTGAGCTTTTATTGGATTTATAAGAAATGTCACTCGTGTGAAAAATACTAACGCTTAATAACTCTATGCGTTAGCACATCTCCAAACCTTTATTTAATGGGTCAACCTTTGGCTTGATACATCTAAAAAATTTGTGATAATTTTTAAGATCTGATCTATTGGCGATGATCCTCCCATCACCCCCAAGGGTTATGCCCAATTCGGGTCAAACCTTAGGTCAAAACTTATCAATGCACTTTTTCGGACTAAATTTGAGGTATGAGATGTGGTGTGTGTCTCATTAATTTTTCTAACACACCCATCCAATTAAATTGGATTTCCTATGGGTGCCAGTAATAATAGCCATTTTCCTATTTATTTAAGGTGGGTGCTTCAAGAATTTTGGTGGACCTGACCTCAAGCAATCATCTGACACAGTCAAGTCACACCAGGGTCCAATCAATAGTTTGACCAATATAAAGATCTAAGGGTAGGTGCTACAAACTATGTTAATCTCTGTATAGGCACTACAAAAATAAGATATTTTTGTGGCACTTGTTGTTAAGGCAATATTTGGTAGCGACAAGACTAATAGTGACAGTTTTTTGTAGCGACATGATTAATAGCGGCAACTTCTTTTGTAAAAAGATACTGCTGTTAATAGTCTTATTTTTTGTAGTGAGGAATTTATTGCACATGCATAGTTTGTTGCAGCTTTATTTTTTCCTTTAGATGGAGCCTAACCAAATAAAATAATATTTTATCCATATTCAGGTATTTAAGCAACTATTGAGAAAAAAAATTAGTGGTCTATTGATTATAATCGCCACAGTTATCAATGTCTTTTCTCTTTGAATTTTAAAATTACTGCACTTCTAACTTGTCAAGAAAAAAAAAAGAACTAAAATGACTGTACTTTATATAGATAGCAATCTCAATCAATTGGTTTTTATTTATATCTGAGGTTTGAAAAAGGGCATCGTAATGGCAGTAAATGATTTATCCATGATTACTAGAATATTCAAATAATGAAAAATATTCTGTTGAAAAGAAAAGAATAAAAGATAACTAACTGTGAGATGAAATCGACATAGAAGGGTTTTTTGCAAATAACCCCTTGAGTTATATTGATATTACAAATAATCTCCCAGTTATAATTATTTGCTTTAAACCTCCTGAGTTAGTATTTTGGTGTTCATAAAACACCCTCTTTAACGGATGTTATTTTAAATGGTTAATCAGCCGTTAAAGAATAGCCTAAATACCATATTTATCATTTTTTAAATTAAATTACTAAATTGTCACCCTCTACACATGGTAAGAATAATTTTAAATCCACCCCTCCACTTACAAAAAAGAGTAGTTTTAAATCCACCCACCAAATATTTGAGTTCACCCACGCTGAAAAACATTGACTGCATTGAATCGGACGATGGAGATCGTTTATCGTCCCAACCTTTCACATGATGGATCTTGAGATCATGGTGGCACCATTAGACGGTTGACTGCATTGAATCAGACGATGGAGATCATTTATCGTCCCAATCTTTCACACGATGTATCTTGAGATCATGGTGGCACCATCAGACTGTTGACTGTATTGAATTGGACGATGGAGGTCGTTTATCGTTCCAACCATTCACACGATGGATCTTGAGATCATGGTGGCACCATTAGACGGTTGATTGCATTAAATCGGACGATGGATATTGTTTATCATCCCAACCTTTTCACACGATGGATCTTGAGATCATGGTGGCACCATCAGATGGTTGATTTTTTATTTCATGTGATACACACCCAAAAAAATTACCTTAAAATTAATTTTAATCGTATATGTAATGTTAATGTCACTTTTCTAAGATGTGTGCCACGAAATAAAACATTGATTGTATAATGGGATGCCTAAACAATCTCCATCGTCTTATTCAATGCAATCAATGTGTTTTAGCGTGGGTGAACTCAAAGATTCGGTGGATGGAAGCAGACGCGATTAGGAAATCCAATTCCTAAAATGAGTCTTAAATCATATAGGAAATTGGAGGGATGAGTATTTTGGGTGGAACATGTAGATTGAAGGTTTTCTTTTGAAGAATAATTGCATCGTTTGCCACAAATCCTCCATCCATTGGTATTCGGCCCAAACGTTGGCATGCTTTAATGGGGGAATCACCCATCAGATGATTCTTGAATTTGATGGGTGAATGAAGGGCCTTTTAGAAGAGTACCTTTAAATCCACCCACTAAATCTTTAAGTTCACCCACGCTGAAACACGTGGATTGAATTGAATCGAACGATGGAGATCATTTATCCTCCCAATCTTTCACATGATGGATCTTGAGATCATGATCGTACCATCATCGATTTGCCATTTTTTTATTTCACGTGGCACACATCTCAGAAAAGTGACCTTAACATCACGTGCATGCTTAAAATTGATATTAAAGTCACTTTTAGGGGTGTGTACCATATGAAATAAAAAATCGGCCGTCTGATGGTACACCCATGATCTAAAAATCGATCTCATGAAAGATTGGGACGATAAAAAATCTCCATCGTTTGATTCAATGCAGTCGATGTGTTTTAGCGTGGGTGAACTCAAAGATTTTGTGGGTGGATTTAAAGGTACTCCTTTTAGAATAGTGGTCAATTATAATGGCATGACTTGTAAATAAAGGTGAATGAAAGGCCTTTTAGAATGGTGATAAACTTTAATGGCATGACTTGTAAATATAGATGAATGAAGGGCCTTTTAGAATAATAGTATTTTTAAAATATTGGTTTCATTAAGAGCAAAATAGGCTTTCCGTCCATAAACTCACGGCTAGCTAAGGGCAGGGGGTTATATGAAACAGAAACACAAAAGTAGGGGCTGCAAAATAAATACCCATAACTCAGGGGGTTTCTTATAATATTAGCATAACACAGGGGGGTATATGCAAAAAACCCACATAGGAACCATGTCGTTTGAAACCCTAGTAATTGCATAAATCGTTTGGAGTTTTTTTTGGTCATTTGAATCTCTCTCAATATCTTTAGGCTGCTTTTGGGAACAAGATATTGCTTTTAGGAATTTGGATTTGGGTCCCCAAATTTCAAATGCAGCGTTTGGATGATAAGCATTGTGGAGTGGATTTGGATTTCATAAATCCAGCATCATTTCAAATCCACTGCGACTATGTAAAGTTGGAGATTTCTAAATGACACCTTTGAGAAGTTATTTCAAATCCATCGGGGTGCGCTCTTCTCAAATTTCCTCAGGTAAAAAACAAAGCACCCTAAACTATGTTCCTCTCCCTCTGTTCCATTTCCCTCTGCATAAAGGCTAGGGTTTGATCTTCCCCTTTGTTTTTCGTTGTAAAATAGTTAGAGTTTGATGATCTCCTCGTATCCACAACAGCCGGCATCATCGTTTGATCAGATTTCAGAATCATCCAGTTTTGGTCGATCTCCTCTTCTCAAAACACACGTTCAGTCCGATTAGATTGCAAAAAAAGTTAGGGTTTGATCGATCTCTACAACTTGTGGAATCAACCTCATCTCTGTTATCCAATCGTTTGCTCAAGGTAAACAAATATTTGTTTGATTGATTTTTTGGTTTTGAATCCTCTTTTGCAATTGTTTTGTTGTTTTTTTAAATATATTTCAGACCTATAAATCAGTTATAGCTAAGCAATCACACTTATATATACACTTTAATTGATAAATGGATATAACTATTATGTGTTCAATAAAATGTTTGGAAGAAGTTATATACTTCTATGTATATCTAATGTTTTGCTGTGAACCAAGTGTTCGATAAAATGCTTGAGAGAAGTAGAGCCTGGGACCCACTCCCTTATCAATTAGTGATAAAATGCTTGAGAGAAGTAGAGCCTGAGGCACACTCCCTTATCAATTAGGGGCTTGTAACAGGTGAAACAGGTCGCTGACTAAAGGTATCCAGAGACTATATATATATATATATACTCCCTTATCAATAATTAGGGGCTTGTATCAGGTGAAACAGGTCGCTGACTAAAGGTATTCAGAGCCAATATATATATATATATATATATATATATATATATATATATATATATATATATATCTATTAAAACCCTTGATACATGGAGTGATCTAATTAAGTAATAGCCATATATGGAGTGGAAGGGAATCCCAGCAAGCATAGTTGTAACTTGATACCATTTACTTGATTCAAACGTTTGAAACAAACTAAATTATCGAAAGAGTGAAAAGTATTTAAGGATTCAACAATACAACTCACCTCCTAAATCACAGATTCATCTCCACACTCATTCAAACAGTAACAAATAAGCAATCAAAAGACAAAATCCTCCTGCAACACACATTATTCAAAGAAGCATGCCTTATAAAGCCAGTTTCTCAGACAAATATAATCAAAGTCGTCACTAAGAAGAGAGTACTTTTGGCCCATTTGAGATTCAATTCAGACCAGCAATTTAACCCAATAAAACCCATCTGTGACAGAATAAAAATACAATTATCAGATACAATTTAATTACATATTGCAATTACATGTTCAACAAGGATCGAATGAAGTCGGATTACCTTATGGGAATCAGGCATTGTCCATCGAGAAGTCGGGAGAGGCCATGGGAATGGAAATAGAGAGCTGGGTGGTGGAGAAAGAGGACCGATTCGATCGATCATCCTGCAGATCCATCCAAGAATCTCTGTCCTTGGGCGGCCATTCGTCGAAGAAGTGGCGGAGCAGCTGCTGGGGCTCCTCATCTCTCTCTACTTTAATAGGCCTCTCTGATTTGAAATCTGTACCAAGAACAAAGCAATGTTGCTCCTGCTGCTGGTTAGATAGATCGGTAAGGTTCTGCAACTGCAACTGAGAGTACCTGTCAGTGGCGGAAGCATGTCGGGGCGACTGTGGGCGTCGGCCCGCATTGACTTTTAAAAGAAAAAAATAATAATAACAGTTTATAGTTTATCAAAGAAGATTCAGCAAAAAAAAAATCTCCTTAAATTTTGTTTTGGGTATCTCAATTCGCACCCATGCCATCTCTGAAAGCGCCCACGTTCTAGACCCTTTGAAGACCATTGATTGCTTCAGATTAACGATGGAGATTGTGTTTCAACTCAAAATTCTATTGAATAGATCTTGAGATCATGGCGGACCTATCAGACGATAAATTTTTTATTCCATATGTCACTGATCCCAAAAAATGACCCTAAATTGACGTTTGGGCGTCATGTCTGACATATGATTCAAAGACTATTTTTTGGTATTTGTGACACTTGGAATAAAAACTGACCATCTGATAGATGCATCATGATCTCAAGATCTCTTGTGTGGAATATTGGGAGGAAACATGGCCTCCATCATCTTATCTGGCTTAATCAATGGTTTTCAAGGGGTCTAGGATGTGGACGCAAACAAAGGTACTCCTTTTGCTTTTCTTATAGAATAAAAGATTTTTATTTGACAATAATGTGGGTCTACTTTCTTAATTGTTTTTAAAGATAAAATGAAATAAAATCTTCACCTAAAATTTAGCTGAATTTTTTTTTCGCCCATCCTTGTAGCTGATATTTGAAGGTGACTAATTTATGAGTAACTCTAAATCCACCACCAAATCTTTGAGTTCACCTATACTCAAACACATTGACTTGGTAGAATCAGATAATGGAGATCGTTTATACTCCCAATCTTTCACACGATGGATCTTGAGACTATGGGCCTATCATTAGACGGTTAGTGTTTTATTTCTGGTGGCACACATCTTAGAAAAATGACCTTAACATCACGTGCATGCTTAAAATTGATTTTAACGTCCCTATTTTGGGTGTGTACCACATGAAATAAAAAATTGACCGTCGGATGGTACGATCATGTTCTCAAGATCTATTGTGTGAAAGATTGGGACGATAAACAATCTCCATCTTCTGATTAAATATAATCAAAGTGTTCCAGTGTGGGTGAACTCAGATTTGGTGGGGGGGTTTTAAAGGTACTCCTAATTTATTTGCAATCCTTAAAATTTGAGATTCTTTCTTCTCAACTCAAGTTTTACATGCCGCGACCAGTTGACTGTTTTGAATTTGATAATTAAGATATGTTTTAAACCTAATTTTTTCACACAAAAGATCTTGAGACTACGGACTTGCCGTCAAAGGCCAATTTTCTTTACGTGGCACACATCCCAAAACGTAGCCCAAATTTGGTGTGATGTGTGCCTCATGGCTTTTTAGTCACTTTATTGAGATTTGTGCCACTTAAACTAAAAATTGACCATTGGATGGTACGCTCATAGTCTCAAGATCCTTTTTGTGGAAGATTGGAGTGAAAAAGATCTTCATCGTCTAAGTCAAATCAATCAATTGTCGATGAACAGAAGATCCTATGAAAAAAATTAAAATCGATGATGAAAAGATCATATGTAGGAAAGACCATCTAAGCCATCAGATTTGAAAGCCATGATCAAAAGATCCTATATTGAAAAAATTGACACGAAACACGATTTTTATGATAATATATATTTTTAAATATGATTATATATTTTAATATCTTTTAAAATTATAAATATTTATATTTATATTTTTTTTAATCTCAACAAATTTTTCAAAAGTTATTCCGAAATGAATTAAAATTAAATCTAATTCATCTTGCGCCCCGCCTAGAAGAAAATCCTGGTTCCGCCACTGGTAACTGTTTTGGAGAATATAGCAATTCCTCTGTTTTAATGGAGCAAGGGAGCTCATTCTAAGTGGTGTAAATGGCCATGGATTCTCTAGAGATGAAATGGGTATGCTCCTCACACTGCCTCTAGTTCAATTTTGTGCAAACCCTAATCGTAGGGCCTGGATTTTGATTTTGATTTGGATAATTGGATTTAGAGGTTGATTTGGAGGTAGGTAGAGGTTTTGCTGGATTCTTGGATCGTCATTGGTGGCTACAAATTATGAGAAGCTGACATTCACATATAGCGTTGCCGGCTTCTCTTCTTAGGGGGCCAAGTTATGGTATTTAATTGGAGTAAATGAGTTAAATGTTATATATTAGTATTACCTAAACGACATGAGCCCCACACAACTTTTTACACCAGTGAAGGCCTTTCATCCAATTGAATCGGATGGTGGAGATCACTTTCATTCTAATTTTAAATAAATAAATAAAATTTGAGATAACACTTGATATATCTGCATAGCACCAACCAATAAGTCGCTTGAGCAGTAAGAGCGTCCGTGGAATTAGGCACCTAATACTAGCTAAAAATTAAAAGCAATCACCCCTTGATAAGGGGGAGGAGTGACTCTCTTTTAACTGATCCTATCCAACTCGGTCGAATCAAACCACTAACCTCTACCATCTTACTATTTGATGCTAGTTGTCTTTAGTTTCACTGTGAGAGATTAGAGTCTAGTGCTTTTAAATGGAAGTTGTTTGTCTCAAGCCTTACAAGAAGTCCATCCATGTTAGTAATCATTCATTCGTATATCTATGCACGTTTAGCAGTCCATCCATGGCTTTGAGAACTGACACAATGAGGAATCCTTTTCAAAAGATTTTCCCAGCCCCAAAGACTTAAGGTTATTAGCAACACCATCAAGAAGAAAAGATCATTATTTACAAATTTTATTTTTGAGTAGGCTGCAATAATCACAGTAAGCCCATACAAACAAACTGACTTGTATGTTAAGCATGATTTTAAAATTGCATAGTATTTTCAACATTGGATTTAGTAGACAACATATCATTGGTCCTTCTTATTCTTATTTTTTTTAGTTTTTGTGCTATAATTTTTCAATTGACCTGCTCAATTTCCCATAGCTGCTATCCCACACTAGCTTTTACTATCCACCACAACTACGAAGTCTGTTTTTCTTTATTTTTTTAAGACCCTTGATATGTTCTTCATATTATGCATAACACATATATTAATACGTTCATGTATCTTTTTATATTATATATATATATATATATATATATATATATATATATATATATTAAAACACAACTGATTCATTTTATATATTATTTTTAATAGCAATGTCTAGTGACGAGATTACTTTGCGTTTACAATTAAAGCGGGCAAGAGAGGAAGAGGAGAGGCTCGAGGAAGAGGAAACCGAAATTATAGTAATTTTTATAGGTTTCCTTATAGCGGCTATAAGAGCTTGGTATCATCAGAAGTACATGCTTAAAGAACTATCAACTAGTAGAGATGATTCTAGGAGAGCTTGGTTGAACACCTTAATCAATAGTAATAAATTTACATGCATTCAACAGTTGTGTGTTACCCAATCAGGGTTTAGAAGACTGTGCACCATTTTGCGAGATAAGGGTGAGTTGGTGGCCTCGAGAAATGTTACAATTGAAGAAATTGTTGCCTTTTTTTACATATTCTTGCTCACAACCTGAAAAATAGCACGATCAATACTTGTTTTGATCGTTCAGGTGAAACAATAAGTAGACAATTTCATATTGTGTTGCAAGCACTTCTTTGATTAGGCAAAGATTTTCTTAGATTACATGAAACAACTCTTGATGAGCGAGGGACAGAGAAATGGGGATGATTCTAAGTACTAATTCAATTACAACATCATGTTTATATATTTTACTTGTCGTTGCATAAGACTAATAATAATTTAATGATTTTTTTATAGAACGCCCTTGGAGCACTTGATGGGACACACATAGAATTAACAGTTCCATTGGTAGACCAACCTAGATATCGAAATTGAAAGAATGACATAATCACAAATGTCTTAGGAGTGTGTGATGCCAATTTCAAATTTATATATGTGTTACCCGGTTGGGAGGGATCCAGTTCTGACTCTCGGGTGCTGCGAGATGCTTTATTCAGGCGCATTTGCCTTACAGTCCCATTGGGTATGACCTTAATTTTTTTATATTATTATTTACTTTATATCATTAGAGTTTAAATAATGCAACTGAATTATTACTATTTTAATTGTTGTAGATAAATATTATCTTGTTGACACAAGTTATAGTAATGCACAAGAATTTTTAGCGCCTTATAGAGGAACTCGATACCATCTTAAGGAGTGGAAGGGTAACACTCCTACCAACTATAAGGAGTTATCTAATCTTCGACACTCATCAG
This sequence comes from Chloranthus sessilifolius, assembly GCA_021018995.1. Taxonomy (NCBI): domain Eukaryota; kingdom Viridiplantae; phylum Streptophyta; class Magnoliopsida; order Chloranthales; family Chloranthaceae; genus Chloranthus; species Chloranthus sessilifolius. Next base: position 23,501,028 of record CM037588.1, read on the forward strand.
CAAAGAACTCGATTGAAAGAGCGTTTGGATTATTGAAGAGGAGATGGGCTATATTGTTGACCGCGAGTTTTTATAATGTCAAAACACAAGTTAGGATCATCAACGCTTGTTTCATCCTTCATAACTTTATACGAGATGACATTCCAGATGAGTCATTGTTGGATGATGTTGATCGCGAGTTAGAATCCGCTCCTATGGAGGATTAGAATGAGGATCACGAACGTATCACGGTCATACAAGCCACACCTGAATGGATGGAATTTCAAGAAACTTTAGCAAGGGATATGTTTGATGAGTATCAGGCTCGTTGATCGCTATCTTAGACTATGCATGTTTAAATTTGATTTAGATGTAAATGCTAAAATATTGTCTCTTTGATGCTTATGAAAATTGATGGATGTATTGGTAGATGTTATCATATTGTGTCTCTTTGATATTTATAAAAATTGGTGGATGTGTTGATAGATGTTATCATATTGTGTTTCTTTTATGTTCATAAAAATTGATGGATGTGTTAGTAGATGTTATCATATTCTATCTCTTTGATGCTTATGAAAATTGCTAGATGTGTTAGTAGATGTTATCATATTATCATATATTATGTATTATTAACTACATTTTGATGCAGATATATTTGACTGAACATGATTAGAAAAGACAAACAGTCACAGTCGCAAGCCGACTCAGATGAAAACAAAGGAAGGGGATATTTTAAATGGAGCCTCTATGGAGAAAACGTTAATAAATATCCTGCATGAGCTATTGAATTTGGGTATGAGGGGGGACAATGGTTTTAAATCTCAAGCAATCCAAGCTGCGATCGATGCGATAAATGGGCAATTCAATAATAAGGTAAAAGAAAAACATGTCCGAAAGAAAATGAAAAATTGGAAGGCAAAGTACTCAATTGTAACTGATATCATCTCCCAGAGTGGCTTTACATGGGATAACGAGAACCATATGATAATAGCGGAAGATGAATTTGTATGGCAGGCTTATTGTGTTTATTGATGAATTTAATACTAATATGAGATATATGTTTGCTTCGATTGGGCTTCAAGATTTGAGTGATGATAATAATGGCAGCACCACATCATCACGAGCACGACCACGAACATCAACACACTCTACTCAATGTGGCCCAAACCAAAAGAAGGTTAGGAAAGATCATGTGGCTAATGTAGTTTATAAGGTGGCTAATTCAATCAAAGACTTCTTGGCAAGGAAACCGACATAACCTACTGCGACTCAAGTGTTAGATTTGATCTCATCTGTGCCAAGCCTCTCTGATGAAGAGGAATTCAAAGCACACGAAAGGCTCCTAAATGCTGATCCTAGGACTATCGAGATGTTGTCTACTTTTGGCAATAATAAAAAGAAGCTGTGGATACAATTACTCCTCTCTAATCCACCTAATTGAAAAGGTAAAGAAAAGACGCGTTTCTTATGAATTGATTCATTTTTTTTATATATAATAATGCTTATTTTTTATATATAACTTAGTCTTCACATGATTTCTCTTGGACTGATTGCGAGGCGCAATTCCAACTTCTTGAGCTATGAGATCTCCTTCAAACACCTCTCCGACAAATTGCAATTCCCCTTCTCCATTCTCCCCCATATATTAAATATAAGATAAAATGTAGGCCTTAAAAGCAAAACGAGATTTCCTTTTGAGACTTATTTAGCCAGTTGCATGTTTATGAATTGGCGTTCATGTGATCGCTTAAGATGTGGGTCAATTCACATGGAGTTGAGCACAGGATCACTGACGTGAGTACGTGCCATATATTTGGACTTGGGTGGGCCTCCAGAACATATCCCATAAGTCTCCTCTTCAGGCCCATTAAAACCCTTCACAGATTTGTTGATTTCAGGCCTGTTATTATGCCTTAAAGTTCCGTAACCATCAATTTGCTTTCTTCTCTCCTCCTTATTGTATGCTGCTAAATGGAAAATACATGTTGCACGTTTCCGTTATACTCGAGTAATCACCCACATTGGCTACGAATAAGGGATCCTTGTCTTCATTTAGTTGCGTCTTTATCTAACTTGTCTGCTCCAATTCACGTGTCAGACCTTCCATGGTCTTCTTTAAGCAAGCCTTGCTCATCTGTCCTCCCTCACCAATTGAGATGCCAACCATTGTGATCTTCGGAAGAAGAGGATTAGGTGGTACTTGGTCACTGCGTTCTTTGTGAGAACCTGCCATTCTACCATAGAAAAAAAAAAAAGACTTTAGATTGAACACCGAAGCAACATATAAAACAAATAACACATCGTCCTGCACCTTGGTTCGGATTTCATCTGCTTATCTGCCTTTTGTTGTGTGCTAGTCACCTCTGACCATGGATTTGACAACCATGCACCAAAGGGAAGGCGGAAATCTGTGTAATTCGTTTGCTGGTCTTGATCACTTCCATTTAATTTGAATTTTGACGCACTGCCTAGATTCCTATCAAAATCTGATTCTGAGCTGGCAGCAGACTTCATCCATTCCATGGCTTTTAGAAAAGAGGCTGAACTCCTGAAACCATTACCTTCCATAAATACGATATGGAAAAAAAATGATCAATACATGCATGCAAAATCAGTGGCCAATTCTTAACTAAATCACAGGTGTACATCCATTATGCATGGAAAAAAAGACTTTTAATCTTTCCTGAATGTATATATGAGCAGTAATTTGCATCAATTTTTCTTTTGTTGTCTGAATGTAATTTATAAGCTTTCATGCAACTCACATCTCTTGTTCATTGCAAACTTATGAAGCTTTCAACTTTCTTTTTTTCTCACAGCAAATCATTTATTTAACATGGATGAGCTTGTTAGTGACTTAAAGGGATTGGGCGCCTCTCATAGCAAATCATTTGAACATGTGGAGAAGCTCTGGATCCTTGCAGCATTTATCCATCACAAATTACAAGCCGGACACCTCTTTGAAGCATTTTTCAATAACTTCTAATATTTTATCTTTCGAATCTCTTCACTAGTTGGTCACCTGAGAATATGGTGAATCGTTGTATTTTTGTTATATGATACTCTTTGGGAATGTAAAGGGAGTCGTGTCTTTTATGATTCCTTGGAACAAATTTTAGCATTTATAACATGCCTTCGTTATGTCAAGGAAATGACGATTAGTTTCCATTTGTCTATTATTATAGACCAATTTTTTATGATAGAGACAAATTAGAAGAATTATCAGGTAAGAAGCTTGAGGGCAAGTGCCCAAACAAGCATCGAGTTATTGTTGAAAAGAGTACAGGTAGTTGCAATTTAAGCTTCGGTCTCTGCAACTTGGGTTTTATCAGATAAAAACTATTGAATGCCTTGACATCATCTTTTTGTCCAATCTACTGAAAAAGTGATCTTTACATTATGGATCAATTATTAGACGATTAGATGATGATCCTCATGACACCTATCCCAAAAAATACTAATCATGGGCTTATTATTATTATAGACCAATTTTTTATGATAGAGACAAATTAGAAGAATTATCAGGTAAGAAGCTTGAGGGCAAGTGCCCAAACAAGCATTGAGTTATTGTTGAAAAGAGTACAGGTAGTTGCAATTTAAGTTTCGGTCTCTGCAACTTGGGTTTTATTAGATAAAAACTATTGAATGCCTTGACATCATCTTTTTGTCTAATCTACTGAAAAATTGATCTTTACATTATGGATCAATTATTAGACGATCAAATGATGATCCTCATGACACCTATCCCAAAAAATACTAATCATGAGCATATACCTTGAGAAGGGTTTCTTAGGTCATTTTTGGGGTTGTGTGTCATGTGAAATCACCATCAGACCTTTTGATAATTTTGTGGAAGATTAGGCAAAAAACGATATCCATCGTCCGATAAATTTCGTTAGCCAAAAAAATAAAATAAAGAAATTTACTGGCGACTATAAATTATTAGTAAATTTTGTTAGCCAATATTTTTGAGTTGTTAGCGGGTAGGGTCGGTCCAAAATTTTGGCTATCCAATGAGAAAATTAAGCTTGACTCGACCCGTCGCCTAGCTAAAAAACTCTATTTTTCATTATCTTTCTATAAAAATATTAGGTAAAGTTGATTCGACCCAACCCGACAAGCAACCTGACCTAATCTCCATTGAATCGAGTGGGTCAGGTATTAGGTTGAGTACCAATCTACAATCCTAATTATGACTACCAATCTACAATCCTAATTATGATTCATGTATGCTAAAATTTGGGTTAATAGAATCTAAATCTTATAAATGCTAAGGATAAATCCAAATACACCCCGTAAGCATCCAAACAAGAGATTTTTAAATCCAAGTATTTCAAATTCTGGATTTGAAATGCTTAGATTTGAAATTCTCAAAGGCAAATACTTGTTCCCAAACGCAGCCTTAAAGATATATTTTCTCCTCTCCGTCTTCATCAGAATCTATTGTATACATGCTGAGTGGATCCATGAGCCGATTTCAGAAAACCATGGTCTCTTTCTCTCTCATCTTTGAGAGTTTGGGATGTTGTCTTCCCCGTCTGTCGGCTTCAAGGGTTTTATTGTGCAACGATCACTTCGTCTCCCTCATCGCCTTCAAGCATTTCACTGTACATGATCATTTCGTCTCTCGTGTTGTCGTATGTTAGCGAATTTGTAAGTTTAAGTATCTTATAAGGAAGGTGCAACAACGATGAGTATTTTAGAAAAATAATAATTATACTTATTTTTTTCATTATCTATGTAAGGGTTGAAATCGGTTGGGCAACTAATGATTTCCTAGAAAAAAATTCATGACAGAAGATGTTATTTATCCAATATGTAAATTATATGTTAAGATCAATCTATGAATACATAATAATATGTAATTGAAATAAGAAGATCCAATGGTATTGATCTTATTGTAAACGCCATTGACCCATAAGCAATATTTTAGGGTCCAATGTTCTCTGAATGGCTCTTCTTTGTTCTGTTCCAGCAAGAGAACTCATGGATATGTGAACAACACTATCCACCTACCTACAAGTCACAAAACTCCTCTAACTCATTTTTTAATCTTCACATTTATTAGTTTCCCGTAATACTGACAAATATTAGATGTTTAATAACTAAGATAATTAAATAATAATTTATTTATTACTTTTATGAAAGTAAGTTCTTTAGGATGCGATCGTAGGATTGAACCTTAAGATGACGTTTGACACTCAACACAAGTTTGAGAGCCATGTGGACGTTCACGTGATCGGTTCAAGACCATCTAAAAATCTAAAAAATATTTTAATCATCATTGTCACCAATGGCCAACAACTTTTAAAATAAATATGAAAAATTAGATTATTCTTAACTTTATATCGTTAGATCAAGGTCATACATAATATTTATTCTTCAATCTAAAAGCAGTTAAACTTTAAGGAGAAGAGAAATGGGTACCAAATGGGTTGAATCTTTACAAACACATGCATTTTTTCTCATTTCCTACCTTCATTCACTACATGCATGGTTTTAAATATCGACTATATTTGATAATATCAACTATATTGGATTAGGCTCCATCAGATACCATATACACCCCATTCATTATGGGGTCATATGTGACGGCCCAGATTTCCTTACACCAAAATCTGGACTGTCGGATCGTAGAACACGATCCGATTTCAGAGTTTTCCTTGGTATCGGAGTGCTTCGATACCTTTGTGACAGCTCGACCTTCCCCTAAACGGATAGTTCAAAAGATCGGGCCATCAAGCTTGCAGTAAGTTTAAGCAAATGTGGAAGCAAAGCAGTAACAACATATGACATTAAACCAAAGATTTCTATCATTCCACAAGATAGCCCACAACTATACAGACCATCGGTGACGGCCGACCATCACCTAAACAGTGGTTTAGAATTAAATTTATATAAAATAGTTAGTGAAAAAAATACTGTACCAAGTATCAAAAGTACAAAATAATCGCACTCTGTGGGATCTAAAGAGACAAATTAAGGAAAGAACTCCTCGGATTGTTCTTCCTCCTCTTCAGGGTTGTAATTAGGATCCTCTTCTCATTCTGGATCCTTTTCTAGGTCAACACCTACAGCTGCGACAGATAGTCGAGGGATGAGCTATAGTCCAAGCTCAGTAGGGAGAAAATAGTGCTAAATTATATCATATTATTATACTTCATGGTGTTGATGCATAAGTAAAAATAGTTCGAATTAACATTATATCAAATACCTCAAAAGAAAACAATGAACTAACCCATGACTCTCACAATATCTTATGTCATGATGCGGATGATATGCGGAATGGGCACATAGCAAAGCAAGGAATCCAAACGGGAACCAAAGTATGTATTTGTGAAAATAAAAGTATGAGAAACAGAAGTACATGTGTCAGAGAATCAAAATATATCGAATCATGTCATATCTTCAAAATTAAGAAACATTAGTATAAGAATCCCATAGCGGGAATAGGTTCGTAAACCCCGAGGACTCCACCCCTCTCTTAGAGACTCCACCCCCCTTACAACTAACGCGGGCTCAGAATATCAAGTATATGTCTCATGGCAAAGCATCCCGTAGCGGGAACTGAGGATCCTATAGTGGGTACAGGTTCGTAAACCCCAGGGACTCCACCCTTCTCATGGAGGCTCCACTCCTCTTTGCACATGATCTCGGAATCATATAACACATACCACAGATCAAATTTCGAGAATTTGAACTAAATGACTGATATGCATCAATATGTCAAAGTTCTAATGCTATGATCATGTGCAAAATTCAAATCTTAATCATTTACCGAGCTTCAACGTACATATATATATCACAATACTGAAAATATAAAAGCATTTAATAATCGTATTATTAGCCATGATTCGAGAAAGCATTTAATTGAGCCTCAAGATTTTCCCTACCTTAATATCAAAGTCGTGTGGAGATAATAGCGTAAATCAAAGTAGAGGTTTGATCTGCGGTCGCCCGCATTTATCCTAGATCAAGATGTTCATATCCTATATGTCAGTACCAAAATATTGCATGAAACAGGTCTTCTTAGCTTAAACGGACCCAAAGTTTACCCATTCAAGAGCAGCGGACCTCGTTACAGTGAGCTCATAGGGTCGCTACATCGAGCCCTTCAGATATCAGCTCGCTACAGTGAGCTCATGTGGGCCCCTTCAGCTCGCTACAACGAGTTTCAACGATACCAAAATGGCCTGATTTTTCTTGTAGCACTCGCTATAGTGAGGGGTTCAAAACTGCAAGGTCGTTGTAGCTAGGGGTTCAGAATTCAAAAACCCCTGGCTACTTCTTCTAACTCCGAAAATCCTAATTTCCTTAACAATTTGTCATCTTAATATTTAATCCAACCTAATTTCATGTGATAAGGTTAGATGACTACTTTTATCTTAATTTCATACGCATGCAACGTTCGAAAACATCGAAATCGCGGAAAATCGGTAACTATGTCTCTCACGCATCCAATCTTCGGAGTTCTCTTCACATGAAATTCAGAACCAGATAATTTGACTCTTAAACTTATGAAATTGAGGTTTACGGAATTGGGTTAAGACTTATACCTTCGTAGATTCTTCGCATTCAAAGTCTCCGGTCTTTGGAGTTGGAAATTATTGACGTTGATACGCTTTACCATTCGATTGCTCGATCATAGAGATTCGAAGATCAAAAATAGTGTTTGTGAGGATAAGAAGGGGGAAGATTTTCTCAAACGACTGGTTGGATAAAAAGATCAAATGCCTGGTTTTCTTCTTCAAGAGGCTTAAGGAAGTAGGTGGTTCCTTTCCTCTCAATCCAATTCCCCCAAACGCATGCTAACTTATGCATGGGAGTCTTTCTTTTAATTGAGAGCAGTGTTCTGGTGTGTAGCCTGTACACCCAACATTGTGTATGTGTCCAAAATAAAATAAAAATAGGAAGCTTAATGCTCCTCACATGTCTTGATACCTTGACCTCTTAGTTACAACCCAAGCTCTTTACCAGTGGGGTGCTCTCAAGGAGCTTGTGTAGTAATTACCCAATTAATTATGTAACATTTATTATAAAGGTACCTATTTCAATTTGTGACATGACTTGGTTTAAACAGATGGCCCAAATTGTTACCAGTCTCGAGCATTAGCACATATCCGGCGTATTCGGGTTCGAGAATTTGTAGGGTGTTACATCCTCCCCCCCCTTAAGAGAATTTTCATCCTCGAAAATTAGCGATGGTATTGGGGACGGAAGACGTGCCATCGATTCGTATTCTTACTGATGATCTACATCATGCGATTGAAATCTATCTAAGAAAGTTCAACACGCGGATGTGTTCTTGGAGATTCATACTAAGCCACGTAACACGTCCGTTACTTAAGCGAGGATACAACAGTTCATCAAAAATTACTAGTGAGTAAGGTTGACTACTAATGAATGACGGCGTATCTTAGAAATTTTAAACTATTGATTGCCACCTCATTCAACCTATCATGACGACAAGGTTTACAATTATTACGAAATGGTTTACATTCTCCAAAAGCTGATGTCGTCAAAATCAAAAAGTTCAGCCCATTGATTGGTAGCACTAGACACCAATGAGAACATTCCTAAGTCATCATGATTCTACTGTATCATTCACAATTACAACTTATGAGCATAAATAAAGTAAACATGTGCAAGTATTTGTGAAGCAAAGTTCTATTATTAATCGCACCAATCGTTCTATAATTGAAAGCATTGCAATGTTGCAAAACAAAAATTCACAATTTAACTAAAAGCTTGCATTACATTGCAACAACCTAATCCATTCAATTCTCCATCATCACTGCAATTAGAAATAAATATTTACATATACTAGTTAACCATTGTTTCAGGCATCTCAGTGCCATAACCCAAAAAGAAATTTGTTTTCCGACATCCAAAGACAAAATTTAATATGTTATCATTACAGTCATCCAACATCATTAAAGAACACTCAAAAGACAACTATATACCTGACATCAATGATCCACATGCTCACCTGGCTGCTCGTCATCGCGTCTTATTTCGGAGCCAGATGCACATCCTGCTCCAGGTCTAGAAGTACCCCTTGTATACTCTGAGGTATACTCTCTTGCATGAGCTACGAATGGAGTGTAGATAGTAGGGTACGCCTTTTCTATCAGATGCAATAGGATGTCCTCGTGGAAATCCAATCAACGGTGCAACATGTAATTTTGTTGGTGCAACATGTCCATTTGTCGATTGAACTCAGACAGTGTGAGGACGTCGCCAAGTGGGGCAGGCTATTGATGGGGCTGAGCTGGGACTTGTTGTGGCGGGGGCATTTGAGGTGCAGCCCCAGGTGCAGGTTGTTCCGGTTCTCCTTGATGAACTCCCTCAACCAACTTCTGAAGTTATAGATTTTAGACACTGCATTGGCACCTTTTGTAGTTCATGCGCCACATGCTCTTGGAAATTTTTTGGATATTATCGGTTCGTAGCTCTTCATCGGCCGGTACCACATAAGGGTCATCCTCTTCGGTGTCTTCATGCCCCTCAAGGAGTCGGGAGATAAGTCGGGCATATGGGATAGTAGTCAAAGGTTTAGGGGTGGTGTTTAACATATGCTCGTGGGCATAAATGATGCCCTCCCACACAACTTGTGGTGCGCTAAACCATCGGCCCTTGTGTACGGCTAAAAGGGCTTGCAAAAGGGTTTCTAGTCTCTCTTGGTCATGACAAAGGGGATAGAGGTTGTTTCTAAACACATCATCTAATGCCCACATCTCAGCTGGTAGCTGGGTTCTCCTAACATATTGGTCGAAACCTTGTTCACCTCCAGTCATGTTAGCTATGATGTGATGGAAAGGCACCTCCTTGGGGCACAATGGTAGGAGGCCCTGGTTTTCCACAAAATGTGGGAGACATCGCATGGCTTTGGATATGTTGCGGACATCGAGATGGAAGGTTCGTCCATCGATATCGGCGGTCATCTACTGGCCACCCACCCATCTTTCAAATTTTGGAAAATTAATTTCACCAGGCGGGGGTAAAAGTGGGTGTGGAATGGTGTAAGAAACACTTCCAATTTTGCCCATCTAATATAGTCGATCGACCACGAGATCGTATCGTCGTCGATAAATACCTATAGGTCAAAAGACCACTCTGATTCAAAGGCTTTAACAGTCCACCACAAGCTGGGTTCTTCCTGAATCGGTGGGGACTCAAAAATCGGTGGGGTATCGGAGACCGATGGGGCTTTGCCTTTTGATTGTTTAGAAGGTTTTACCCTAACAAGAGGGAGTTTAGATGTGGGTTTCTTCTTGGAAGCCATTAACAGAGGAATTAACTTGAAACGAGAAGAAATTTGAGGGATTACCTTGGTGTGGAGATCAAATCGTGGAACCCTAGTTGATGGAGGCGCATGCATGTTGATTCGTGAGTCTCATTGGATGAAACGCAAAGAATCATGGGTTTTTAAAAGGAAGAAACACCTTGTTCTTCATGGGAGAGGAGGCAAAAGGGACGGTCTTTAGGTTTAAAATCTTGAAAGAGACAAAAATTGGAGGTTTCGGCCCTTTAAAAAAAAAAATCCAAAACCCAACAGTCGCTACAGCGAGGATTAATGGTTGTTGTAGCGAGCTTGAACTTCTAAAGTTGTCGCTATAGTGAGGCTGTAGCGAGCTGACAATTTTGAAACTGTCACTACAGCGAGCCTGGGCTTCACTGTAGCGGGCTGAACAAAATTTTTGTGCCCTACATAGTGTGTGTTTGGCTATCTATACTCTTAATTTTCACCATACGTCTACTACCATTCACTATCATTGTATCTACTAGCAACCGTTTACATCGATGTCATTGATGCATAGTTAAAGTTTGAAGTTCACAACTTTCCAAGTGTGGCATTGGTCAGGCACACACAGAACTATGTTCAATTCTTGATATATCTTGGCACATATGTATTCGGAGAAGTGACTGACCTTAATTGAACAGATGCAGGTTTTGGTTTAGGATTTCTGCCTCACGTTTCTACGTGGCTTCGGCGATAGAGTGATTGTGCCATTGTACCCATACCAGTGGAATCAACTTTGTTCTCAATATTTGTTCCTTGTGATCTAAGATTTGCATCGGTTCTTTGGTCAGAGTTAACTTATCTTGGATCTCTATCGGTTGATAGTCCAATATGTGTGTCGGATCCTTTACATACTTTCGTAGCATCGAAACATGAAACACATTGTACACACTTGACAATTGCAGAGGCAAGGTGATCCTGTATGCCACTTCGCCGACCTGGCCCAAAATTTTGAAGGGTCCAACGTAGCGTGGATTGAGCTTTCCACGGCTTCCAAAGCGCATAACGCCCTTCCTCAGCAAAATTTTGATGAATACGTGGTCTCCACTCTGGAAAGAATACGAGCGTTAGAATGACGCATAGTCAATTGGAGCCAAAGAACACTACTTTGGATCAAGTTTACCTGAAACTCGATGTTTGTTCTTTTAAGATCGGCGTAGCTTTTCTGTCGGCTCTGAGTGACTTTCAATCTTTCACGAATGATTCGAATGGTCTCATTCGTGCTCTCAATAAGTTCTAGGCCTAACAGTACTCATTCTCCAACTTCTTTCCAGTTGATTGGAGATTTACATCAGCGACCATAAAGTGCTTCAAATGGGGCCATTCCGATGCTCGCTTGGTAACTGTTATTGTACACGAATTCAAGCAAGGGCAAATGTTTATCTCATGATCCTTGGAAATCTAGCATACAAGCCCTGAGCATATCTTCAATCACCTGATTCACCCTTTTAATTTGTTCGTCGGTCTGGAGATAAAATGCCTAGCTGAATTCCAACTTTGAGCCCATTCCTTCTTGGAAAAGGATCCCTGTCGACACAATGCTAGCAGGTATATCGTGTAATCTGATAATCTCTTTTAGATATAATTTTGCAAGTTTGATGGCTGTATATCGTGTACTGTAAGGCAGAAAATGAGAAGATTTAGTTAATGGGTCGACGATTACCCAAATGGCGTTGTACCCTTTCTGTGTTCCCGACAGTCCAAGTATAAAATCCATGAAAATATTCTTCCATTTCCATTCAGGGATTGGTAACAACTGTAGTACGCTACAATTCTCCCACTACCTAATGGTAGAGTGAGTATTGACGGAGGTTAACCTTCTCTTGAGCTCCTGAAAGCTCTATTCACATAGCTCAGTCCACTCAAATTTTACATTCTTTCTAGTGAGTTGCGTTAGTGGTCCAACAATTTTGAAGAATCCTTCAACGAATCTCCGGTAGCAACCAGCTAATCCCAGAAGGCTACGAATTTTCGTTATGGTCCTGGGTTGCTCCCATTTCACTACGGCCTCAATCTTGGCTGGGTCCACTTTTATACCGACTTCTAAGAGACATATCCCAGAAAGCTCACTTGCTCCAACCAAAATTCACACTTGCTTAGCTTGGCATATAATTTGTGATCACAAAGTATTTGTAGAGCTACTCACAAGTGTTATTCGTGTTCTTCCTTTGTTGTCGAATAGATAAGGATATCATCCATGAAGACAACTACGAACTGATCAAGATGAGGCTTGAAAACTCTGTTCATGAGGTCCATAAAAGATGTTGGTGTATTTGTCAACCTGAAAGGCATCACTAGGAACTCATAGTGGTCATATCTTGTGCTGAAGGCTATTTTTGGAATATCTTCAGCTTTCACCTTCAGCTGATGGTAACCAGACCTCAAATCTATTTTGGAGAAGAATCTCACACCTTACAACTGATCGAAGAGATCATCAATCCTTAGGAGAGGGTAGCGATTCTTTATCGTCAGCTTATTTAATTGGTGATAATCGATAGAGAGTCGCATGGATCCATCCTTCTTTTTGACAGACAGCAAAGAGCTCCCCATGTTGAAACACTCGGCCTAATAAATTCCTTATCTAGAAGCTCTTGCAACTGGTCATTGAGTTCTTTTAACTCGGCTGGTGCCATGCGGTATGGAGCTTTCGACACTGGCTTCGTGCCTGGGGCTAAGTATACTATGAATTCTACTTCTCGGTCTGGCAATAAACCTAGTAATTCTTCAGGAAATACATCCAAAAACTCGTATGCGATAGGGATGTTGGTAGTATGAACCTTCTCTTCCTTCCGATCTTGTAAGAACGCCAGATATCTGCTACATCCCTTGTTTAATAATCGTTCAGCTCGAATAGCATATATCAAGGGTGCGACTATTGGTTGGGTGTCTTAAAATCTGAATGATTTGCCCTTCCTGGGCCGGAGGGTAACTATCTTCCTATGGCAATCAACATTGGCCTGCTGTGTGGATAACCAATCCATGCCAAGGATTGCATCAAATCCTTGCATATCTAGCAAAATCAAATCAGTCGTTGTCTCGTGACTTTCGATATCAACAATGACTGATCGACACACTATATCTATGCTGACAGAGTTCCCTGTTGGAATTGACACTGCTAGGATAAACTCTAGAGGCTCGGGAGTGACGCTTAATTCTGTCGCAAATTGAGTTGTGATAATAGAGTATGTAGACCCCGGGTCTATCAACACTCGTGCTTTATGAGAACAGATGTCACTCTTGTGGTGCATGTAAATGGTACCTAATTTCATGCATATTATTTAATCAGATGTACACGCAACAATGCCATGACATTCAAAAGTAGCAATTTCAATGATCATTCTATTTTATGCACCTTCTTCATTCTATTTTAGACTGATAATCCATAGGAAAATCATACCTTGGATCACGTCATTACTAGTTTGGGCATCCTGTGCCGAAACAGCATAAGCTCGGCCTTGTACTGTAGGCCGTGAAGGTCTCGTGTGAGTCGTGGCTGCGAGGGTTTCTTTCTTCACTTCAGGACATTCCCTAATCCTATGTCCCATTTTCCCACAACAAAAGCATGCTCTAGTGGTTTTCCTACATTCCTTAGTCTTATGCGACTTCCCACACTTTGCACATAAGTCTACCAGTGCTGATGACGCGGCTCGAGATATCGGTTGGGCTCTTGACACCCCAGTTGTCGTGGGAATTTCAGGGTGAAAAGGCCTTGACTGTGCAGGAATGAGCGGTCTCGACAACACAGTTTGAGTAGGTTGAGAGGCTGGTGGCATTAATAATCCCGACCTGTTGGTAGCCTGCTCGGAGGCATAAGACCGTGCTCAACTTTGTCTACTCTTGTTTTGCTCTTCTTTTCGCTTGTACATAATCTCAATGTCCCTTTTCGCAATAAGGGCTAACTCCATCACCTCTGCGTAGGTCATCGCCCTGAACAATGAAATCTTTTCCTTAATAGCAGGTTTTAGGCCTCGTTCAAACTTTTGGGCCTTCATCAATTCCGCGGCTATATGCAATGGTGTAAAATGAGAGAGCCTGGTAAATTCAGCCTCGTACTCGCGCACCTTCATCTGACCTTGTTCCAATGTGGTAAACTTCACCTCCATCTGATATTTGATTTATCAAGGGAAGTACTACCCGTTAAACACCTCGACAAATTCTGCCCACATTCATGGGGCATTCGGTGTCATTTGCACCCTAGTTCTCTTGATAGATTTCCACCAAGGGTCTGCCTCTTCTCCGAGTTGGAAAGAAGCCCAACTCACGTTCTCTTCCTCGGTGCACCTGACTCTTTGTAGAATCTTTTCCATTTTGTTCAACCACTTCTCCGCCTCTAATGGATCCGTTTTCCCATAGAAGCTATGAGGCCTCATCCTCTTGAATTCTTGGAGCCCGATGGTTGACGTCTCTCGGCAAGTATTGCCATGGTATTCACCATGGTTTCCAGTAACTACTGGTCATTCCCAGCGTTGTTGGCATGGTTGTTATTACCTACAAGCGCCGTATTTGGATCGGTGGCTACCCCTTCGGTGTGCACAGTCCTTGGTCTTCCTCTTCTTGGAGGCATACTAGCATGTCATGATCAAACAAAGGCTTAATCCAGGTGATCGTAAGAATCTAGCCTAAGATATGATGGAATTTAATGCCATTGCCTTGAACCTAAGTCATAGTTTTAAATTCCCATTAGACTTATAGCCTAGGCTTTGATACCACCGGTGACGGCCCATATTTTCTTACCCCAAAATCCATGTCGTCAAATCGTAGAACACGATCCAATTTCAGAGTTTTCCTTGGTTTTGGGGTGCTTTGATACCTTTGTGACAACTCGACCTTCCCCTAAATGAATAGTTGGAAAGATTGGGCCATCAAGCTTGCGGCAAGTTTATGTAGATGTGGAAGCAAAGTGGAAAAAGCATATGGCATTAAACCAAAAATTTCTATCATTCTACAATATAGCCAACAACTATACAGACCACCAGTGACGGCCGACCGTCACTTAAACAGTGGTTTAGAATTATGCAAAATTTACATGTATCAAAAGTACAACGTAGCCACACTCTACGAGATCCAAAGAGACAAGTTAAGGAAAAAACTCTTTGGATTGTTCTTCCTTTACTTTAGGGTCGTAATCAGGATCCTCTTCTCATTCTGGATCATTTTTTAGATCAGCATCTGTAGCTGCGACGTATAGTCGAAGGATGAGCTACAGTCCAAGCTCAGTAGGGAGAAAATAGTGTTCAATCATATCTTATTAGTCTACTTCAAGGTGTTGCTGCATAAGTAAAAATAGTTCAAATTAACATTATATAAAATACCTCAAAAGAAAACAATGAACTGACCCATGATCTCACAATATCTTATGTCATGATGCAAATGATATGTGGAACGAGCACATAGCAAAGCAAGGAATCTAGACAGAAACCAAAACATGATATGCAGAACAAGTACAAAGCAAAACAAGAGTATGAGAAACATAAGTACATATGTCAAAGAATCAAAACAAATCGGATCATGTCATATCTTTGGAATTCAGAAACATTAGTGTAAGTATCTCGTAGCGCGAACAGAGCATCCCGTAGCGAGAACAAGTTCGTAAACCTGGGGACTCCACCCATCTCTTGGAGACTCCACTCCCCTTACAACTAACGCAGGCTCAAAATATCGAGTACAGGTCTCATGGCAAAGCATCCCGTAGCGGGAACAGGCTCGTAAACCTTGGGAACTCTACCCCTCTCATGGAGGCTCCATTCCTCTTTACACATAATCTCGGAATCTTATAACACATACCACAGATCGAATTTCGAGAATTTGAGCTAAACGACTGATATGCATCAATATGTCAAAGTTCTAATGCTATGATCATGTGCAAAAGTTAAATCTTAATCATTTATCGAGTTTATATATATATATATATATATATATATATATATATATATATATCACGATACTGAAAACATAAAAGCATTTAATAATCGCATCATTAGTCATGATTCAAGAATGCATATAATCGAGCCTTGAGATTTTCCCTACCTTAATATCGGAGTCGTGCTGAGATAATAGAGTAAATCAAAGCGGAGGTATGATCTGCGGTCTCCCGCATTTATCCTAGATCAATATGTTCATATCCTATATGCCAATGATAAAATATTGCATGAAACAGGGTCTTCTTAGCTTAAATGGACCCAAAGTTTACCCATTAAAGAGTAGGGGACCTCGCTACAGCGAGCTCATAAGGTTGCTACAGTGAGCCCTTCATAAATCAGCTCACTACAATGAGCTCATGTGGCCCCCTTCAGCTCGCTACAACGAGTTTCAACAATGCCGAAATGGCCTGATTTTTCTTGTAGCGAGGGGTTCAGAATTAAGCTCACTACAACGAGTTTACAAGGTCGTTGTAGCGAGGAGTTTAGAATTCAAATACCCCCGACTGCTTCTTCTAAGTCCGAAAATCTTAATTTCCTTAACAATTTGTCATCCTAACATTTAATCCAACCTAATTTCATGTGATAATGTTAGATCACTACTTTCTATCTTAATTTCATGCGCATGCAAAGTCCGAAAACATCAGAATTGGGGAAAATCGGCAACAATGTCTCTCACATGTCCGATCTTCGGAGTTCTCCTCGCATGAAATTCAGAATTGAATAATTTGACTCTTAAACTTATGATGTCGAGTTTTACAGAATCGGGTTAAGACCTATACCTTCGTATGCAAAGTCTCCAGTCTTCGGAGTTGGAAATTATCGACGTTGATGCGCTCTACCGTTCGATTGCTCGATCGTAAAGATTCGAAGATCAAAAACAGTGTTTGCGATGATAGAAAGGGCAGAGATTTTCTCGTGGAAGACGACTGGTTGGATAAAAAGATCAAATGATTGGTTTTCTTCTTCAAGAAGCTCAAGGAAGAAGGTGGTTCCTTTCCTCTCAATCCAATTCTCCCAAACGCATGCTAACTTATGCGTGAGAGTCTTCCTCACATATCTTGATACCATGACCTCTTAGCATGGATCAAATTTTCGTCCGATACTGATACATATCGGACCCTACCGATACGGTACATTGAATGTACAGTATCGTTCTTCTCCATTCAAATATCGGACGATACATTCAATGTATCATCCGATACGGTCCGGTACTGATACGTATCGTCCGATACGTATCGGTTTTCGGCTCGGATGATACGTATTGGTTTTTCGATATTTTAATCATTGCCTCTTGGTTATAACCCAAACTCTTTACCGGTGGGGTGCTTTCAAGGAGCTTGTGTAGTAATTACCCAATTAACTATTTAACCTTTATTATAAATGTACCTATTTCAATTTGTGACATGACTTGGTTTAAACAGATGACGTAAATTGTTATCGGTCTCAAGCACTAGTACATACCCGGCATATTCGGGTTGGGGAATTTGTAGGGTGTTACATCATTGGTCAATATCAACGCATACAAGGTGGTGTTGGCCGATATTAAGGCACTTCGGCCCATATTGGGTCATATAAGCTGATATTGTACCCGATATGAACCACATATAATACCAAAAATGCCCTTTGAGTGATTTTTTTATTATATATATATATATATATATATATATATATATATATTTTTTTTTATATATATGTTTTAGTATTTTTTTTTTAAATAATGTTTTAATAACAGCCAGTTTGGTCGATACTTATCTGATATAGTCTGATACATATTAGCCCATACTCTGACATATATTGGTTGCTAAATCTTGAGTGTAAGAATATATGGAGGGATTTAAAGTTGTATAAATATCGGCCCCAGGTAGATAATCAAGCACTTTTTATAATTTATTTCTAAAATAGTAAAAAGTATATACAAGTGCAATATTTTTTTTTAAAAAAAAGGCATTTTTGATCTTTTGTACGAGTCATATATGATATATGGTATTTTGTATGAATTATATCCGATATATATAAGCCGAAATGGTTAGATATTTGACTTTCATATAAAAGCCAGGTATATAATTGATAAAAAATGATTGGGGGTGTATATACGTATCAATGAGGTCTAACCCGATACGTATCGGCTGATAGGTATCGATATGGCCTAAATTTAAAATCATGCAGACGCGCACGTTTTTCGATACAAATGACATACACCGGATATTTTTGAGCACCTGATATTTCTCTCCAAATGACAATTTTGGCTGCTTTTTAACCTCTCGTCAAACCTAAGTATCACAATTGAAGTGCCTCTCTTTTCTTTCCTCTGGCTTTTTTCTCTCTCTCGCTCTCCCTCTAACGAATCTAATTTCAAAACCCTAGAAAAACCAAGCCCCATTTCAGATCTCCCAAACCCCAACCTAAAAATATATCCAAAACTGCCCAAATCCAACGCTCCCCAATTCGAACCCAACCCCCAAAACCCTTCCCCCTCCCAATTCGAAACCCTAATCCAATTCAAAATCCCAATCCCCAAACCCTAACATATTTTTTGTGAAATGGGCGTGGGTAGAGTTTGCAGATCAACCTCCAAACCCTCGTCTTCTTCCTCACCCTCCTCCTCTCCCCCCACAGTAACCACCTCCACATCCCTAACCCAAACCATAAACGGCTCCCATCAGTTCAAGATCACAGGGTACTCTCTCTCTAAAGGCATGGGCGTCGGCAAATACATAGCCTCCGACACGTTCATGGTCGGTGGCTATTCGTGGGCGATCTACTTTTACCCTGACGGGAAGAGTGTAGAGGACAACACGGCGTACGTGTCGCTGTTCATTGCGCTCGCGAGTGAGGGGACCGACGTAAGGGCGCTGTTTGAGTTGACGCTGTTGGACCAGAGCGGGAGGGACAGGCACAAGGTGCACAGCCATTTTGGGCGGACGCTGGAAAGTGGACCGTATACGCTGAAATATCGTGGTAGCATGTGGTGAGTTTCAGATTCTTTTTTGGATTTTTGATGATTGCAATTGCTTGTTTATTGCATTTGGAGAATTTTATGGTTCGGAGTTTTTTTATATGATTTTAATGGTGGTTGGCAGCATTGAAATCCCAAGATCCAATTTAGGGTTTGTATCATTTATTTAATTCTAGAATTCGGGCCAAGAAATCCCATTACAATTGGAGCCAAGAAATCCCACTACAACTACATATGATAGCGAGACATTTCTTTACTACTAGATTTGGAGCATGTACCTTTTGATTCGGTTGGAAATTTGATGGGCCACACCTATAGATTGGCCAAGAAATCCCATTTGTAAGACGGGTCTAAGTATCATTACTACATCCTTAGAAAAATCAAAATACAACTCGAGACTATTCTAAATGGCCAATTAATTTTTGGATTCCTTTATATTCACCTACTGAATCTTTATGCCAAAAACTATTGACTCTTTTGAATCAGAGGATGAAGATCATTTTCCCCAATTTTCCACATGGATCCTGACATCATGGGCCTGTCATCAGACAGCCAGTTTTTGGTTTCATGTGGCACACATTCCAAAAAATGATCTCAAAATCATGTTTGAGCGAGATGTGTGCCATGTGATTTTCTGATTATTTTCTTGGGATGTAGTGTGCCACATAGAACCAAAAACTGACGGTACACTCATGATATCAAGATCCATTTTGTGGAAGATTGGGACATAAAACGATCTCCATTGTCTGATTTGAAACTGTCAATTTATTTTGGGGTAGGTTCCCTCCAAGGTTCAGTAGCTGCAAATAAAGGTACTCGTAATTCTTCCACTGTCATATGCTTTAACGATGCTTAGCTACATTGAATATAATAATGAGTAATGAGACATTTCTTTACCACGAATTTGAGCTTGTGCTTTTTGATTAGGCTGGAAAATTGATGGGCTACTTGAAGATTGGCCAATGACTTGAAAGCCACAGTGATTGGGCAATTTTGACTGCCTAAGATATATATATTCACTTTTATATATAATATATAATTTGATGGTGCTTAGCAGCATTGAACATGATAGCGAAGCATTTCTTTACCAGTGACATTGGAGTCATGTGCCTTCTATTTGGCTGGAAAGGTGATGGAACACCTCTAATTTGGCCAAAATCACATTGACATACAGTTATAAAATTTGTGCTAGAGTCCACAAAAAGTTTCATGACAGATATATGATTGTCCAAGTGATTCAATTTCTGAGCTATGGCCCATCATAGAGGTGGCTAATGGCCTGGGTCATGTTTCGGATGAAACGAGAGATAGAGATTAGGGGTTGGGTACCATTCTATTTTTTTTCATCTTTTATTTTAATGGGGTTTTTATTGTTATTGTATTGGTATTTTGTTGTGGTTTTGGCACTTTGGTTATATTTGCTATTGGGATTATTTGGAAATTTTGGTGCAACAGAAATGAATATGATAGAAGGAAATATCTCTTTCCTAATGGTTTGTGGGTTCTGCTTTATATTGACGTCAAATTTTTCCATTTTTATGTTTTATTATATGAAGAATTTTTATTGCCAGAATTGGGGTCAATAGCACAAAATTGTTTAGGGTAGTATCATGGATCAAAATATCGGACGAAATTGATACATATCGTCCGATACGTATCGGTTTCAAGGGTGCTCGATGCGATAAATGCAGTATTTATCAGGCACCCCAAAAACATCAATTTATCTTACGATACGGGCAATGTATCGTCCGTATCGGACAATAATTTCAATTTATCGGACAATAATTTCAAATAAAATTTAATAATGGACATCCGTTCTGAGAACGGATGTCCGCAAAAAAAAAACTGTACTAGGCCAATACATTCAATGTATCAGGTGAGACACCGGTACGCATCGTCCAGAGGACCTGGATGATACGTCCCGGATTTCCGAGATTTTGATCTATGGGTAGTATAGCCACACATCATCAAATCAATTTTTGTTGTCAGTGTTATCTTCCCTGGCTTGCCTATGATAAAAAATGGCATCATTGTTCTTTGTATCATATGCTATACTGCCTTCTACATATTTCCTTCAAAGTCTTCATCTGAAAGTGGAATCTTTTGTCTTGGGCAATTGTAGGTGGGTTAACAGCTTTCCAGTTTTACTTTGATAAGTTTATGGCACAAACTGTTTTAGAGCACTAGTCATACTAACGGTATTGTGGCTATGGAAAAGAATTCCCTAGTCTTATTTGTTAACATGCTGCTTAAAGTCAACCTTCAACCAAAGGAACCATTGCAATATCAAGAGATCAATCAAACTAGAGTCATAGATCATATTTGCATCCATTTGCGACTTATTGAGGACATAGTTTTGTAATTTATGCATGCCTCTGGACTGAGGTTTTAGCAACTTGGTTTTGAGCCCTCTTCCAACTATAGGAAGTGTATATTGGAGGTTGTGCCCATTGGCAGTGTTACCTAGGCACTTCTACTTTTGGGATTTTTGCCGTGCCGACACTTGGACACTCCTCAAACAACACGAAACTTCTAGACATATATGAAAAACCTCATATTTTACTATTAAAACGCTCATCGTTTTGACAACGATATAATGAACTTTGTTTTAAAAGAAAAATGTGTAAAGTTTTGTAACTACTGAAACAAAGGTTTGGGTTGTTGAAAACGATTTTATACTATAATATATGTTTATTTAGGTTCACGACATATATTAAGAAACTTTTCATTACATATCTAAATTGGTTTTCTATGATATCCCTTCAATTTTTCTCTATATATGTTTTATTTATTTATTTTATTTTTCTTATGGTCGTGCCACCGTATTCGAATTTTTAGCAATTGGCTTGCCAAACATCTATTGGCACCTTGACACTTGGCACCCGTGCCACGTGTCCAGGTAACACTGCCCATCATTGGCCATAAGATGGGAAATGTAGAAAGAAAGGAAAAGTTGTGGGATTTTAAGTGCTACAAAAGCTCAGATTGTGGAGCTTTTTTTAGGAAGGACTTTTGTTGAACGGTGGATGATTTACACAGAATTTAGAAAAAAAATTTAGCCACGTGTTAATCATCAAGAGGACCGAAGATTGGAGGAACCGCTAATTGGAATCTTGAAGTTCAATTTTGATGGCAGTTGACAGATCCATAGGGAATCCTGGTCTGGTTGGAATTGGCGGTGTGTTAATTGGAACCGTGGTGGCACCAGCATGATGATGTTCTTCTGTCCAATAGGTCACTATGATTCTGAGAGCTGCAATTTGTGCTCTTTTGAAGGGCTTGCAAATGCTTAAGAATGTTTTTTCTGTACGGTGCATTGTGGAAGGGCAATCATTAAATGCCATAGATCGAATGACTCGTAGAGCAACAGATCCCTATAGATGCTTGAACCAAGTGGGAAGTAGCTGATTGTATCCTAAACTTTTGTCGCAGGGAAATAAATTCTATTACGAACTCGTCGGCTGAAGGCATTGGGACTTGGGAGACCATAGTAATTGGAAATTTTCGACCTCTGTAATCTATGGGGCTACTGTTTCCGATTTGTTTATGGTTTTCATTGCTTTGTTATGTGCTCTCTTAAAACATTCTTGTTTAAAAAGAAAATTTAAATTAGTTAATCTTCAGTTACTAATTAAATAAATAAAATGTGGGAAAATTTTAAGTTCATGTTTGAAGCTGATTGCTGGCAAGACAGAGTTCCAATACTAGCACAAATGGTAATCTGGGAATTGTCGTCTGTAGATTTGTTTCATCTAGATTGGAGCGACTATTCTTACTTTGAAATGCAAAATTTTTATATTTCCTTGCATTTAATATGTAAGCTAGTGTGCTTTTCATCATCTAGTCATTCAGTGAACTTGTTTAAATTTTCAAGAAACTTGATAATGTTGCAAGTGAAAGAATAGGTTATGGATGATATGCAGTTATGCACAACGTAATTGGTCCGACCTTTGAAATGTGCAGGGGTTATAAGCGTTTTTTTAAACGAACGCTTCTGGACGCATCAGACTATCTTAAAGATAACTCTCTTTCAGTTCATTGTAGTGTTGGTGTTGTTAGATCGCATACAGAGGGACCCAAGATTTACACCATAGCAGTGCCTCCTTCTAACATTGGTCAGCATTTTGGGGAGCTTTTGGAAAGCGGAAAGGGAACCGATGTAAATTTCGAAGTTGATGAGGAGAACTTTGCAGCCCACAAGTTGATACTAGCTGCTCGCTCACCTGTGTTCAGAGCACAACTTTTTGGCCCAATGAAGGATCAGAATACTCGATGTATAAAGGTTGAAGACATGGAAGCTCCAGTATTTAAGGTTGGTTCATGCTTTTCACTTTATTTTTTTCCTACAGTTTAATCATCTGATCAATTTTTTTGGCACAATATGTTTGCTTCCATATTCTCTTTAGTTGCTACCACTAATATGCTAAGATCTTATGAACGAGGGTATTTGTTAGTTGTTATGTATGCAAAACATGTCAGCATTTAAGCAGAAAATAGAGGTTTGGCCTGATTCACGTACGGTTGGTAGGAACAAAGACCTGAGTGTACCCTAATCAGCCAGGGGCTAGTCCCATTATTGGCAACCCTCACCTAGTTTTCTGAGTTTAAATTCCCACTCTTAACGCCAGTCTATTAATCTATTAAGGCTGTACAATTCATGGATACAATAATTCTTTCTGTATTCATCAGTGATGATAGAAATTTTCTTGTCTATTTCACCCTCCGTCCTCAGATCAGACAACTTTTCTACAACCCATATCTTTGTACCTGATTGTTTTCATCTTTGTAACGCTGCCGTCTGATCGGCACTTCCCTGTTTTTAGAGCATTGTGGATAGTCCAAAATACATCCCTTCATATTACCTACCATTTCCCATATCTGATTTAAGGTATTTCAATTACCAAATTCTGTAGGTTGATTAGAACAACCCTTTTTATGAAAGTTTCTCCAGGCTGTCCAGTAGAGAACATTATGGAATATCTATATTTAAATTTTTTCACCCAAGGAATTTCCTGTCAGATTCGTGAACTATACCTACTACCCGTTAGAACTTAGAACATACGATTCTTCAAAAATCTGTAGGCCTTGTTAGGCATTTGCCATGCAAAAGCAATTTTTTTTCGGATTCACGTGGAAATGAAAAAAACAAGTTTGCCATTGCAATTGGAAATTTATAATTTTTGCACAGGTTGCAAGCACCAAAATGCTGCAGATTTGGTTTTCCCCTAAAATTGCAAACTGACTGCGTTCATCCAACATTTTTAAGTGTCAAATTGGAGGCCGCATAAGTGCCAGATTTTGATGAAAATTTTTAGGACCTCTATCCATAAAGTCTAAAACATTTGTATAAGTTTTGATTATTCGTTGGGACATTCTTCGATATTTGTCTGGCCCCTCCTCAGCCCGTCTTTCCTCGTTGCGGGTGTTGGGGATTTTTGTTTGCTTTTTTTTTTTCCTTGCTTGTTTCTTTAGTTTTTTCTGTTTCTCTTTTCCTTTTTCTGTTTTTTCTGTGTTGCGCCGGTTTCCAGCTCCTCACTGGTTTTTTTCTAATATATTCCTCAAGCCTTTTACCGATAAAAAAAAAAAATAATCTACGATAGATTTTTTATTAGCTTCTTTTGCCCTCCATTTTTTATTAGCTTTTTGAGCCCTCCATTTTTATTAGCTTCTTGTGCAGTCCCCAGATTTTAGTTAGAGCAAATCAAACATACAAAATCATTGGGGATTTGCTCTCTTCTGTATAGAAAAATCTAAGTTAAAAAATATTTGTTTCATTTGTATGTACATGCATTGGAATTTAGGGACGAAGATCGGGACAATGACACAGAAAATTGAAGCGCCTTGTGCAAGCATGCCCAATCTAAACAGATCAAAATCATTGGGCTGTACCAATGTTTGCACAAAGCACCAATTGCCCATCTAAACATGCCAAAATCGTCGGCAATGTTTGGACAGACCAAGGATCAAAATTTCGGCAGAAATGACCGAAATTATCGGTTTCTGTCCCCACCGAAACGATAATTTGGGACCGAAATTTTGGTCATCAAATGTATGGGAATGAAATTATCGGCCGAAATTTCGGTCTAAAATTTCAGTTTCGGTCCCCTCCGAAACCGAAACGAAAACCGAAATTTTGATCATTGGGACAGACTACTTAATACCAAAATCAATGACAATGTTTCCACTAGCCAATTTAAAACAAACCAAAGTAATTGGCAATGTTTGCACAGAGCTGGTCTGCATAATAGTAGCTCTTCATCTACCAATGTTTGGACGGAGCACCAATCTGAAGATGCATCTTCGTCCATGCATCTTTAGATTGGCATTGTTGTTATGTGCAAACATTGGGCCCTCCCAATTTTCATCTCCACTTTCGTCCTCAATCGGTGACATAACCCAAATTACGTCCCAACTTAATTTTCAAACAATCCGAAAGCCCAATTGTCGCCCAAAATTTTGTCCCAAACAATGCCAAAACATAATAACTTGAACAGAAAATTACAGGCCAAATTTGGTTCCTTCTTTAGATGGTATATAGAGATGTTGTAGACCCTTCAAAAATTACAACACATATGATATTGAACCTACGTACCTGGTATTATGCCAAAATGCCAAGAGAGGAGCTTAGAGAGCGTGAAGGCGAACATATATCTCTAGCTCATCAGTTGGGTGGGATTCATATTTCCCTCTCCAAACACCGTCATTTTTTTCTTCCTCTGTCTATTCTCCTTTTGCTTTCCCTATGTTTTCTTCTCTCATCTTATTACTGGTATTCCTTTGTTTTCCCTTCTCCCCTGCGCTTTATGGTAAGTCGTTTAGGAATAAATGCACTTAAATGTTTTTTTCCTCCTCTCTTGAGTTTAGAAGGATCTCGTCTGCTTTTTCTTCTCAATGAATCATCATAATCTCCTTTTTCCAATTATTTTTTTTATCTGATTGGTAATAAATAAGAAAAAAATGCACAACCTTGTGGGTGTGACTCTAAGCAAGGTATTTTGAACAAACATATGGGCACAACATATTAATATAATAAACCAAGTAACAACTACAGATCTTATGCAAAAGGGAGAAACCATTAGGCACAAGCAAAAAATGATGTGTTACTCTGTTGCACAAAGTGAGGCAAAGGAGGAGAAATCAAGGCCCATCTTACAATTCATTCCTCGATTTGGGACTTCTAGGCATCAACTGATCAACTTTTACTTCTGGATATTTTACTGTTCAATTTTTGTCAAATGCTCCACATTATGACCATTGACACCAAGTTTGTAACACCTTCAGTTAAAGGGGCCAAGCCTTAAAAAATCAATGAGATTATTGCATGAAGAAGGAAAGCTCTCTCGTAAGAAACCCCTGCAATGCAGGGACCAAAAAATGGTTGGGTCAAGGGCCCAAAAAAATGTTGTTCATTCAAAACGTTTTAAAAAACAAAAAAACAAAAAAAAGATCTTTATCAATTTAGTTTGAAAAATATGAGATCCTCCTTGGAAAATCCTTGTAATAAGAAAAATGCAATGAGAGAAAATTGCAAGCATTGAAGAAAACCATTTTTTTTTAATTTAAAAAAGTTTGAGAGAGATGATTTTGAAATTAAAGAAACTTAGTCCTTGTCCTTTTTGGTGTTTCGTTTGCGGAAGCGATTTCTAAACCATTTTATTTAAATTGCAGTATGTATGGTTGTCAAGGCGCCGTGGTGGTGCCATTGCGCCATATATGTATGGATTAAAAAGAAATATTCAAAATAGCAGCCATGGCGTGCCATTGCGCCATTCTATCATGCTGTGGTCATTCTGATCAAAATAGCAGTCATGGCGTCGCCATTGCGCCATTCTGCCATGGCTTATGCATGCTCGCTAGGGCTGTGCATTTTTTGGGCCGAACCAACCAAACCGGACTGAACCGCCGGTTTTGGTCCGGTTTGGACGGGTACCAGTTTGGGTTTGGTTTGGCAAAAAGAAAAATCGGAAAGTTCGGTTTGGTTTCGGTTCCGGGCCTTCCCAAGCCGAAACTGACCGAACCGATTGTAAGTAAATTTTTTTAATATATATATATATATATATATATATATATATATATATATATATATATATATATACAGTCAACTTCAGTCAAGCAGACAATTGGGCCTCGGATTTTCGGTCCAAAATCTGGGCCCAAATATAGTGTTTTACAACCTTAAAGCTTGAATCTCACAAGACGTTGAATTAGGGAGTAGAGACTTAGGGGTCCAATTTCTAAAGGTGCAGTCAGTAAAAATGGTATTTGAGCAAAAGTAAAACGACTCCGGAAAAATAGAAAATAGTAAAAGTGTAAAACAAGTTGAGAAATTGGGAAAATTTTGATGTGCAAGTTGAACTTATAGGAAAACCGAAACCGACCGAACCAACCTGAATTGAATCTGGTTTGGTTCAACAGCTGGACGGTTTGGTTTGGTTTGAACATTTAGAAACCGATTAGAACCAGTTTGGTTTGTGGTTTTGGTCCAAAGCCGACCAAGCCGAATCGAATACACCCCTAATTCTCGCCATATAAATTCATATAGCAGTATGCATGGTTGTTTCATTATTAATATTTTGTTCCAAGCCACTGTCTAACAAAAAATGAGAGTCCTTTGAGGCAGAGGGGAGTTCCATATCTTGGTCCAAGGATGGTTTATCAACGACCTTTTTTGCACAAAAATTCGTAGAATGATTTTAAGAGAAAAAAAGAACCTCTACCTTCCCTTGACCACACACTTCTATCTTCGTGGCTGACTGGACACTCCTAAAAACAGCCAAACAAATCAGGGAACATACTACAGTCCTCCCTTAAATTACGATATAATCGGAAGTTACGTGACCCATCTCCTTCCCTGACATCCATCATCATTACTTCATACATGGGGCTTAAAATGCTTGCATAAGGGGCATTGCCCCCCGCCTAATCCTCGCAAAACTTTTGTATATGACACAATCCTCAAAAAAAGGATTGTTTATAACACAATCCAACTTTGTATCTTGTGCATTTATTAAAAGTGTCCTTCAGTAGGTAAAACCCTTTTCAACCAGCCAATCCTAGCGAACCTCTCCCAAAATCAATTTTCCAACCATCCCTTAAGAAACTGTACTTGAAAGTTGAGACCCACCAATCGAACTCGTAATGCTTCACTTACCTTTCTTTTCCCCAATAGCCCTTTACTCAAAAGTCCTAGCTTCTCATCTCTTCAGGCCTCCATCCATCTTCCATAGAAAAACATCTGTTACCAACTTTATCAAGTGGTATTTTTGGCTAAAACCTCTATTGCTCGAAAGAAGTGTCTTTGGATTCTCTCTTCTCCAGAAAGAGTCATAGCCATATAGTATATTGGTAAGTTTGTTAGAGTAGAATTGATAAGCCCTCTTCTCAAACCTTTCCAAAATCGGATCCCACAAAGACTTAAGGATACTAGCGGGAGTCCAAGGTAGGTGAATGGAAGAGTGTCCCGGTTACACCCTAATTCTCGGCCCAAACTTTAAGTTACCCCTATTTCACCCACATAAGTATACAGTCACACACATAACCATGGTTTTTCTAATACCTTTTGACATGAGAGGACATAGCATCTGAGCACCACTTTTACATTCAACTATTCGTCTTGGTGGCTCCACAAAAGTTAAGTGTGGCATTAATATTCACAACCTTAAAGCTTTCTGAAAGACTTGTTATCAAAGCTCAGCCATAAGCCTACTCAAAGCCTCAACAACTCTATTAGATAGTAAAGGAGAGTTCTTTGGCTACAACTTCTCGCTGTGCCCTTTTGTACTTTTTATTTTATTTTTGGGATAGATTTTCCTTTACCGATACAAATAATTAGTAAAGGAGAGAGCATTGCCTTGTCAAAGACTTCTAAAGCTTTTGAAGTAACTTTTAAGTGACCCATTCAATATAACCGAGAACAAGGGGGGTAGAGTATTGGCTGATAGTAGATTTGAGCGGGGTAGAGTGATGGCTGTCAGGTCGAGAATATAACCGAGAACAAGGGGGGTAGAGTATTGGCTGACCCCTAAGATTTCAGGAATTAAATTGGATCAACTGATTTTTCAAAATCTTGCTGCTAGTATTGGCTGTCAGGTCGAGAATATGCCTTTCTCCTATTTGGATCTTCCTTTGGGAAGGGATTTGCCTTAACCTTGTGGGATCCGGTGATTATTAGATTCGAGAAGAGGCTGGTTATTTGAAAAAGTAGAATGGGGACTTTTGATGCTGGTTAAATCTACCTTATCTTCTTTGCCGCTATTTTTCATGTCTATTTTTAAAGCTCCGAGGGTTGTGATCAGGAGGATGGAAAAAGTATTAGAGACTTTCTTTGGGAAGGAGGGAAAGATGGTAGGAAATTTCACCTGGTTAATTGGGAGTCCTGTTGTTTGGACAAAAAATTTGGGGGTTTGGGTATCCATAGGTTGGGAGATACAAACAAAGCTTTGCTGGGAAAATGGTTGTGGAGATTTGGGGATGGTCGGGAGGAACATCGGTTGTGGTGGCAAGTTGTTAGAGCTAAATATGGTGATCCGTTTGAAAGTGGGAATATTCGCAGATTTGCTAATAGAGGGTCTGGATGGTGGAAAAGTATCTGCACAGGATTTGATGAGGTGGCTAATAATATCAGATTTTATTGGGGTAGAGGAGATAAAATAAAGTTCTGGGAGGATATTTGGGTTGGGGATACCAAGATTAAAGAGAGGTTTCCTGATTTATACAGTATTGCTGTAAATAAAAGGGATTTGGTGCAGAATCTGTGTGATATAAGGAATGGGGAAGTGGTCTGGGATATTAGATTACGTAGAGACTTGAAAGATGAGGAGGTCTGCCTTTTGGTTTCATTTCTTCAAATTCTGAATGAGGCTAAGAGGAAAACATCTGGTAGAGATCTGCGTCTCTGGAGTCCGAGCAAGTAAGGATATTTTTCAGTAAAATCTCTATATAAAGCATGGATCAAAATTTCTGCCGAAATCTTTCGGCCGAAATGTTTCGGTCCCTACAGAAACTGATAACCAAAATTTCGGTTATCAAATGTACTATGGGGAAATTTTCGGTTCAAAATTTCGGCTTTGGTCATGATCGAAACCGAAACGAAATCCAATTTTTTTATCCTTGATATAAAGTGTTTACAAATTCTCTTGTGTCTCGCCCTTCTTGGTGCAGGATTTGGAGATGCCCTGTTCCGTCGAAGATTAAATTCTTTGGATGGAGTGTGGGATGGGGGAGAATCCTGACTCTAGATTAGTTGAATAGAAGAGGTCTAAATCTTAGAAATAGATGTGCTATGCGTTTACAGACGGAGGATTCGATTGATCATTTGCTTTTGCACTGTTGGGTTGCTAGAGAGGTGTGGAGTATGTTTCTTTGCTTGTTCGATATGGCTTGGGTGTTTCCTAAAGATTGCGGATCTCTTGTGGCATGCTGGGATTGGGGTGGTATTAGATTCTGATTAAGGGGAGTTGTTGAATATTATTGCTCTAGCGGTGATGTGAGGCTTGTGGATTGAGAGAAATAACATAGTTTTTAATCGAAAAAGAAGGCCGGTTGGGATAATTCTAAAGGTGATCAAAGATTTGGTTCTAGATTGGAGTAGTATGTCTCCTAATGGGTGGATCCTGGTTTGATTAGCCTGCGCCTTTAGCCTTTGTTCCCTCTCGCAGAGGGGAGTCTATCCTCGGGATTGGTTGTAGGCTCTGGGTGAGTGTTTTGTTGTAGCTTGGGTTTCTTGGAGTGTTTTGGGTAGTTTTGGTAGGTCTAGGGTTTTATTGTTTTTTCTGCCTTGTGCTTTTCCAGTATTCTTTTTCCGTTGTTTATTAATAGCATTTTTTTACCGATAAAAAAAAACAAAGAAAAAATGAAAAAGAAGGGGGGTAGAGTAATTGACTGTAACTAGTCTATTAAACATATAACGGTGGAAGTTCCAAAATTCACACTTCCAATTCACCCCGGTCGTTAGCTTCTTCCATGTTGTAAATAAGCAATGTGAAATTAGTCTGCATGCACTAGACACTAAATCCTTACGATATTATCCTTATGAATTGAAGTTTCGTTTGTGTGAAAACATCATTCAAGGAGCCATAGGATTGTTTTTGAAAATCCCTATGGAAATAAGGCTGATTGGGTTGATTGGGTTGTTGTGCTGCAGTGTTGTTGTGAACTGTAAGTGGCCCATGTGGAAAGATGGACCCGACACCAAATTCCATTTTGAGAAAAGACGGATTAGGGAATATTTGAAAATCCTTGTTATCCTCATTAGCTTGATAGGCAAAGGATCACATATTTATATCTAACCTATTTTTGAGCAATTGACAGGTATTCTCGGGACTAATACCAAGGGATAAAGTGTGTTCTTATAACCTCCCACCTGAACATAAATGGGATATTAAGGCCTACTTATAATGGCCTTTAATAGACTTAAAACAAGCCCAGTAGAGTCCTCTTTCTTTTCTTCTTGTTCCACTGCTGCTTTTTTCTCCTTTTTAATCTTCTTCTTCCTTTTTCTTTTTCTGGTTCTTTTCTTGACTGCATCAGCAACTTATGATAAAGTTTAGGAAGTCCCTTCTTGCTGTTTTTTTTAACCAATGATATATAATGTGTGGCACCTTTAAATCCCTTCTCTCTAGTTTTTCTCTTCATTTGATATCTCCGCTACAAGTATCCCATCAGCTGTAAGCATTTATTCTATATCTTTGGGTATTCACTATCCCATCAGCTGTAAGCATTCACTGGAAGGTAACTGTAGAAGTTGGTTAAATTGGTTAATTTTGTTGGGTGAGCAATTATGATGGCATAGAGAATGATTATGAGGTAGTGATGCAACAAATTTGTATCGTGTATATGTTCATGTTGATTGCATCTTGACTAGAGACTTTTGATTTGCATTCGTATAGAACTTCGGTTTTGGATAAATTTAGTTTGGCATCAATCACGAAATTCCACCGACCATTAGTTGATTTAGTAAGAACCCATACTAAGATAGGTCCCTTTTTTATGAATTATGAATATATTAAGGAAGTAGACAAGTCAAAACAGAAAAGGAAAAGATGCTATATCAAGTGGCGTGGAGGAGGAAGACTTACCAACACGTGATATCTATGAATTTTTCTAGCCAAGATGTCCACTGCACCATTAGCTTCTCTTTGTTCTTGCTAAGGGCAAATGATTACGTTTGTCGAATCACCTTCAATAATACTTGCCCCTCGACATTACAATTTGAAAATGTGAGGTCCAAGTCATTTGAGTGACCTAGCCTTTAATCCAATTGGTCCAGAGAAAGCCAAGTTTGTTTTCTTCCATATGATTTTAGAACCCTCAGTCCCTGCTGAACTTTGATTCCCAAACAAGCTTTTTTGTTCGACTTGATCCCTAAATATGCTACTCTCAAAATTTAATTTTGAATACCCCACTGCGGGGTGGGGCGGGGTTGTATCCGCCAGTGTTCAGCTATCTTTTCAGCATTAATTTTGCCTGAAGAAAAATTTTCCAGTCCTCATTTGAAAAGTCCCTGGAATTCTTTCTTTGCTTGTGTGCGATGGATATGGAATCGTTTATTTGGATGGTTGAGCCGTTGAGAAGGCAATAAATTTTGATTTGTCTTCAAAAAATGTGGCTGTTAAATTCATAGTGTGTAAATCTTCTGGTTAAGATTTTTCTGCTTAATTTCATGATTTCTAGAGTATTCACACTTTAAAGCAGGTTTTGTTTCCCCTTTTATATTTTTTATGTTTCCCTCCCTTTATTGGGGCACTCATGCCTTTTGTTACTTCTGGTTAGAGACAATTGGATTAGTTTGTTTCAAATTCTTAAGTTTTTACCTGGGTAAAGCTTGAAATCTCAGTTTAACAGTATCCGATTCAGGCATATGTTCAGGGAAGTCAATAGCTGCTCTGAGTTTAGGGCTACGATGGGGCTCAATGCAGTGAAGTGTACAAAAAAATGTGTAAAAAAGTAAGCAGATTTTAAGTGCCTCTAACAGTGTGCGCTCCAAAGCTGAACAATATAACAACATCTGGGATGGTGTGGCTTTATGTCCCATCACATGTTTAGTCAGCCGATGGTCCATGCAGTCACCACACCCTTAAAACTGTTTGTTCTAGGATTTTATATTCAATTATATCTACCTTGGACAAAAATTTTACATCAAAATACTGCATTTACAAAAAGCTGTGCCTTACATATTTTTTTCCTTTGTTTTCGTGTTGTAGGCCTTACTCCATTTCATATACTGGGATGCCCTACCTGACATGCAAGAGCTTACTGGTTTGAATTTGAAATGGGCTTCAACATTGATGGCTCAGCATTTGCTCGCGGCAGCAGATCGGTACGGATTGGAGAGGCTTAGGTTGCTGTGTGAAGTCAAGCTCTGTGATGATGTTGCTATAAATACAGTAGCGACCACTTTAGCTTTGGCAGAGCAGCACCACTGTTTTCAGCTAAAAGCTGTGTGCCTCAAATTTGTTGCAAGGCCTGAAAATCTGAGAGGTATACCTGTTTGTCCTTTTTCTCGACCACACTTTTGATGCTTGTAAAGGCATAGAACACTTCACAGAATTTTTTCTCTCCCCAGCATGTCCGGTTTTAAGTGTTAGTATCTGGAAGGGATGACAAATAGTTGACTAGTGTAACTTATCTATCACCATGTTCTTATTTAGTTAGGTATACGTACTTATAACCTTAGGAGCTGGAATCGTGGATGGATAACAGGGTGGATGATTTGGTCAAAATAAAAAACCATGTAGTGCCACTCTATGAAAGATTTCAGTATCTGGACTATACACCAGATGGTGGGTTTGAGGGCATCTCAAATAGGGTCAGGGTAGGATTGTCGAATTGAACAAGTGAGTTGTGTTGTAAGATGAACGAGCGCTACTTCGATTGAAGGAGTGCTTTTATAAGACTGTAGTACGATTTGCATTATGTAATTAAGATTGGGAAGAAAAGAACTAGAAGATGAGAAGATCAAAAGGTTGCGCAGGCCACCACGGCGAGCTGAAAGAGGGACTGCATGGGGCGTCCTAAAGGGGAGCCATATCAAGCCTGTTGAAGGAGTATAGTTGCTGCAGAAAATTATCAAGTGGGGATGTAGAAGAATTAAAACACAGTACAAAGAAAGCCATTTATGGATATGCTCAAGGAAAACTGCAGAGTTATGGGAAAAGCAAAATAAGACTGGTTGAAACATGGTTTAAAAGATGGAGAGTCAATTATGGAATGCAAATGTGAATGCATTCATATAAAGCTGAAGAGAGTTTGTTATAAACTGGCGCTGATTGGTGCTAACAAGGGCTGTTAATCACACCTGTTACTGCAGATTAAGGTGTTATGAAATGGGCCAAAAGAAGGCTGAATGGACCTATAAAATGCATCATATAACGTGACACATGAGCCCCCCCCCCCCCCCCACACCCCACCAACCACCACAAAATTGGAAAGAGAGTTGACCACCATATAGTTGACCCTTATTAACGTGTTTTATTTCTCAATTTTTGTGTGTTATTTCTAGGTTGATTAGGAAACAGTACCATAGGTTATTATAGCATTATATACTGCGCTATTTTAACTGTATGACAGTACTTAATTTATTGAGAAGGTTTCTATGAGTCTTATTTTAGGGGTGATTAACTTTGTTGATGGTTGAATGCTCTCTTGGTGTCATGTTGTTACATTAATCTACATTCCAACATCTTCTTCTTAAATCCCTTCTTTTTGTGTGTTTGGTATCAAAGCTGATAGAAATTCTATATCATTCCTAAAATGGAGCAATATCAGGACTTCTGAAGGAGTATATTTGCTGCAGAAACGGATCAAGTGTGCTGTGAGAGAATTAAACACAGTACATACCCAATTGCTGATATGCTCAAGGAAACTGTAGAAATGTGGGATAAGCAAAGTAATAGAAAGGATGAAATTGGGTCTAAAGGCAGTTGAAGGGAGGGCGAATTATGGGCTGTGTGGCCAACTCAGAGAAAGTTGGAGAGAGGGTGTTATAAATGGTGCTGACTGCTGTTAATAGGGGCTATTATCAGAACTGTTACTGCAGGTTAAGGTGTCCTGGAATGGGTCAAAAGAAGGCAGAATGGGCCTCTAAAAATGGGCCTTGTGCCTCAATTTAAGTGTCACGTGATCACAGAGGGTAATGTCTCCCGCGATTTGGAGAAATTGGGAACTTAAGTGGTTTTTTTATTTCCTTTGTGACTCACTTATTCCAAATAATTGGGTATTTAATGTTAACTAGGAAAGTAGGCATGCATATCTGATTTTTTAAATGAGAGTACAAGAGCATAGATTCTGGCGACGTAATATTTTAAAGGTTATCAACACTCATATAGATGACTTAAGATTTGAGTTAGGGTCCTTTGGGTTGATTAGGAAACTATATCATAGATTATTTTAGCTTTATGTCATCGTGTCATTTTGTCAAATTGTTGTGAATCGTAGGTTATGGCTCCCATATCAACATGGTAATGTTTAGGCAAAGAAGGTCCAAAAGCTACTTATAACTTCTTGGACTATAATCAGGAATAGTGTCAAGCTGATAGATGTCATGAGGAAAAGGAAGGTTAACGTAACGTGTTTATAGAGACAAAATGGAAAGGAAGGAGAGAAGGCTAAGGACCTGGGAGATGGATTCAAGGTTTAGTACTCAAGGAATAGTAACTCTCACAATGGGGTAGGCATTGCAACTAATAATGATTTGATGGATAAGATTGTGGAGGTCAAGAGCAAGGATGATCGGATTATGATCGCTAAAATCATTTTGGATATGAACCCCAAATTGGATTATGTGAAAACGTGAAATGAGGATTTTTGGCAGTCGATCAATGAACTAGTATAAGGCATACCCACTAGTGGAAGCATAGCGATTGGAGGTGATTTTAATGGATACGTAGGAAGGATGAGAGGCGAATATGAAAGGATACATGAGGATATGATTTTGATGGAGGAATGAGATGGGGGGAGGTATCTTTGATTTTGCTGTAGTTTTTAACTTGGCAAAGCGAATACATTTTTTAAGAAGAGAGATAAGCATCTTATAACTTTCAAGGGTGAAGCAAATATAACTCAAATAGATTATTCTTATTAAGGCGAAGAGAGTAGGCAAACTACAATGATTGCAAGGTCCCCCACGAGAGAGCCTTGCGATGCATTATAGATTGATATTTGGACGTTTCAATCAAGAGCCAACTGACTAAAAAGGTAACAAAGGATCCCAAAATGGTGGAAATTAGAAGGATCCAAATGAGATGTGGGAACAAATGACGCAACGCAATGCCTTAAACGAGTTGCTAAGGAGGTGCTCAAATAATCTAAAGGAAGAATAGGTTTACAAAAAGAAACATGATGGTGGAATGCAGACATTCAAAAGTCAATTGCCGAGAAGAAGTGTTTTAAAGAACGACAAAAAATAAGAATTACAAATGATCTCAAAAGATACAAGCTCGCCAAAAGAGAAGCTAAGAAAGCCATGAGTAAAGTTAAAGTATGAAGTGTATGATAATTTATCTACCATGCTGAGAACGAGAGCAAAAAAAGAAATTTATAAACTTGACAATATTAGAGGAAAGAAAATTAGAGATCTCGACCAGGTAAGGTGCATTAGAGATGAAGATCAAAGGGTTTTGGTAAAAGAAGATGAGATGAAAAATAGAGGAGAAGAATACTATAAAAATCTATTAAACACGAAATATGCGATGGACGTTGATCAAGAAAAGGAATGCAGGAAAAGCAAAGAAAATGCCCGAGGAATGGAGGAACGGCATTGTGGCCCCTTTCTATTAGAAAAAATGAGACATTCAAAATTGTGCTAGCTATCGAGGCATTAAGCTAATAAGCTAGACTGTGAAACTTTGGAAGAACTAATAGAATAACGACCAAGGTGGGCAAGAATCAAATGCGAACTTGCTTGGATTTATGCCAAGAATATCAACAACTAAAGTTATTTTCCTATTGAGGCAACTTATGGAGAAGCTCAGAGAGAGAAGGAAAACGAGCATATGATCTTATTAACTTATGATAGAGTGCCGACAGATAATTTGGTGGAAGCTAAGGAAGGAATGCATCCTGAACTTATATTCTGAGATTATCTAGGACATGTATAAAAGGGCGGTAGTTAGTGTAAGAACGACACAGAGAGATGTGTGCATGGATAAAATATCGTTTTGGAGGGGGGACGATACGATAAAAAGGGTTTTTTTGGGTACCCCCTAAAACTGTCAAATTATCGGCCTATTCGGGCAAATTATCGCCTGTATCGGACGATAATTTAAAATTATATGATAATTTCAAATTATCGTCCACTTATCTGGTGGTTTGACATGGACCCATAATTTGAAATTATCGTTCGATTCTGATTTTTAGAGTATTGTTTGGGATTTTTTTGAAAAAAAAAATGTATCAAAACGTTACATTCAATGCATCGCCAATACATTGAATGTATCGGACGATATGCGATACATATCGTCCTGGAGGTAAGGACGATACGTATCAGAAATCCGATTTTTTGATCCGTGGATGTGTGAGTTCCTTGTCAGGGTTGGGCTGCATTTAGGATTGGCCTTGAACCCTTATTTATTTGCCTTAATTATGGATGTTTTAACTACAAATATACAAGAAGAGATTCCATGGTGCATAACAGGGAAAGAGACAACATGAAATTATGAAGAAAAGCTTTGGACTTAAGAGGTTTGAAAATTAGCAAAACTAAGACAAATTTCAGAACAAGTACATAAGAGGAAATTTGAGAGTGGCACTGATAACAACAAAATTACAGAATGTCTCTTGAGGTGGTTTGGACATGTTCATTGGAGGCCAAATGTAGACCCTGTACGAAGCGTTTAGACGTTGCGAGCACAAGGGAGTACAAGAAGAGGAAGACCGGTGAAGACATGGAGGGGAGAAATAGGAATCACAAAGCCAACACCAAATAGATGGTATAAGGTTGTGATGATGATGATCCACAAGAGCCTTATCTAGGGTGTTTATTGCCTTTAGTGGTGGATGAATGCTCCTACTTGTTGAATTGAGGTACATTATGACATAATCTTCTTTAATCTCATATTTATTTGCTCTCTCTTTTAATCGTGTGCAGTGTAGAGTGGGCTGTGATGAAGCTAGAAGATGTCGATATAAGTGGTCGAGATGTATATGTTGAGGTGGATGCATGGAGTAACAAGAAATTAAAAAAGAAATGAAATGAGTACCTAAGAGGAAGTTTCGTGATGGCCCTAACGAAAAGAGAGAATAAGTAATGTCCTTTGAGATGGGTTGGGCATATTTATTAGTCTTGAAAAGCAGACTGTTTGAAGTAGTGACGATACAAGCACTGATAAATACATTGGAAAGATATATGAAGACTTGTTGGGAAGCAGTGAGTATAGACATGAACTATTGCAGTGATAGAGTTTAGCCCTAAACATAAATGAATGGAGAAATAGAGCGCGCAAAGCCCGACCCCAAATAGACAGAACAAGGCAAAGAGTGATGACGATGTTGGAGTCGTGTCTTATTTTCAATATGCACTACTTTGTATTTTGATATAGAGCTCTACTCTCGTTGGTGAAATGTGTATAGCCTTGTAGAGTGATAGATATTTTAGCCCCAAAACATGATTGGAGAAGTAGGACCCACAAGCCTGGCCTCTAATAGATGGAATGTGCATATGTTTAAGATATAGCTTATTATCTTTCTCTTCAAATTTTACTGTCTTTCTTTTATCATAGGGATTGTATTCTTAGTAAACCCCACATGCAAAAAATGTTTGTAAACCTATTTCCTATCCATCGTTGCTCATGACCTTTGATCTGGACCAGACAGTCTAAACGATATTCCCTTTTGGATGGACCATTGCCCAAGAAATGCACCTGTCTCATGATCGTTAATATTCTATTAAAGGATTTGTTATTGTTATTATTTTAATTTTGGACTTTTGCCTATAACAAAGTCGGGAATCAACGGGAAGGGGCAAGATCTAATTGCTGGAAGACTGACATTTGCCTGTTAAAAACCTCTTTTTAAAAAGAAAGATTAATTTACTTATTTTTTGTGATGAAGAAAGAGTCGAATTAAATCAATAGATAAGATTCCTTATATTC
Organism: Chloranthus sessilifolius; assembly: GCA_021018995.1. NCBI lineage: Eukaryota > Viridiplantae > Streptophyta > Magnoliopsida > Chloranthales > Chloranthaceae > Chloranthus > Chloranthus sessilifolius. The sequence continues at coordinate 23,540,274 of CM037588.1, forward strand.
AATCTCCTCTTTTTAACGACTAAATGGATCCCTAAATAAAAGGGTGACCTTAAAAAAAGGCCTTTCTAACTTTCTTGAATTGTTGTTGTAGCTGTGATGCAAACTGATGGATTCGAGTATTTGAAAGAGAGTTGCCCATCTGTATTGACCGAGCTCTTAGAATATGTGGCGAAGATTGGTGAGCACTCCATCACTGCCTGCCGGAACACAATTGAGACTCTCGATGGCAGTGACATCAACGGAAGACGCGTGAAGCAACGGGTATAGGAACACAAGCTCTTCAAATCTGTGTCAAAATCTTTATGAGCAAGATTGATTTTGTGGCGCTATAATTTCCTTTAGATGTAAAAAGTGTGGTTCAAGGATTTTCTGTTTCTTCAGGTGTAAAGGTTTCACGATACCTCATCATCTCCTGGTTTTATATTTGTACAATTGTACTAGTCACAATTGTTTTTAACCCTAAACCTCTCAGCTTCTATTAACTGTTGTGGTTTTGAATTATTTATTTATTTATTGTTTTCCCTTACTTACGAGAACAAGAGTAGAAGAAATCAAAGGCTGTATTTGGCATTGCTCTTTGGGAGTGTAGAAAAGAGCAGCAGCTGCTCTTTATTATTGCAAATAAATATGGGGGGTTGGGGTGGGGGGGTCGGGAGAGAAGTTAGATGAGAGGCTGTTCTTTGAAATAGGAAAAACAGCCCACTTTAAAAGGGCATGATCTTTCGTGCTCCCTTAAAGAAGGATGTTTTTCATATTTCAAAGAGAGCCTTCCCTTTTTTCTTCCTCTAATCCTTCTCTCACTATATTCATTTGCAACAACAAAGAGCAGCGGCTGCTCTTTTAAAGAGCAATGCCAAATACAGCCAAACCTAATTTCGTAAAAGAGAAGTTCTTCTATGAGTACTTAACAGGAAAGCACCGTATTAGCACGCATGGATTTGATTTGAGCAAGTCCGAATAATGAACCGTCAAGCAACTGTTTGGATTGTTGACTGGTGGATTCAAGGATCAAAATTTCGGCTGAACTGACTGAAATTTCGGTATAGGTCCCCACCGAAATCGAAATGGAATCTGAAGGTTGTGGGTATTTTGTATGTACTTCAAAATTTTGGGTTTCGGTTTTGGTCCCCACGGAAACGAAATCCATAATTTTGATCCTTAGGTGGATTACATTTGTAGTCCATATTATTAGTTTAATAAGTTGGCATTGTGATGCTTGACCGGGTGCTGACGTTGGCGTCAATCTTCATTTGAAAATCTTCTTATCAAATGTTTAAGCCTTGGGAAGTGCACAGTTATTTATGAGCAAGCAAATCAGTGAACCTTATTTGGTGCGCAACAGTGTCTTCATTCTCCAAGGTTGTCCGAGAGAGATTCACCTGAGCACGAAATTAGTGAAAGGTCGAAAAGTGTAGTCTCACTGATATGCATGCTCAAATAACTGGGCACTTCCTCCTAGGCTTGACCATTTGATAAATAGATGCGGACCAGAGTGCCAAGGCTGGCACTCGAGTGAAGTACGTAATACCAACGCTAAACCCTATCTAGCATGCCGTTTGGGCTAATGTGTGTCCCATTAAATGGCTAACTTTAAGGGTTTCACAGCTCCAATGCCAAATCGAATCCTACTTGGATAGTGTTGAGCCTCAGCATCATGATGACCTTATGCCCTATTAATTCTGACCCTTTCAGCCACCGCATTCTATAAAAAATATGCAGCAAAAAGGCTCTGACGTATGGGGTCAGCATTTTGTCATAATTGATAAAAAAAAAAAAAAAACACAAGTTTGCACCATGGTGCACCTTCCAGTTGAGCTACTCAGCTACAGGCCTTTCGTTCAGAGGATTGAATAAACAAAACCATAAGAAAAGAAATTCGTAAAGATCAGGCACTCTGATTCATGCGTTCAATTTGGTTGGGTCAAATTGATTTTTACCACTGAGATGATCTCCCTCCACCAAACTTGGGAAACACCACTAAGCGGTATTGGGTCAATCTCCCTAAACGCGAAAATATTTTCAAGTGCCAAATCAGTGACTCATAAATGGTTGTGGGGTTTATATACACGTTGGCAGTAGGGAGATTGACCTGTGCACCGCTCGCTTGTGATAGTGATCGGGTAGCATCACCTAATGACACACTTCAATATATCATTCAAAGATTTGGCACTTGGGTTGTTCTTAAGCTAAATGCACTGATATTTTTAACACCAAATTTGTGAATAAGTCATAAGCCGTCGTGCTACCCGAGCACGATTTACTAGCTCAGCGTACGAAAGACCATCAATTTTTTTTCTTAAAGTAAAAGCTTGACTTCAAAACATTTAATTTTATTTTAGTAGCAGTATCCGTGAGTGGCCAAAAGAGGGTGGGATTTGAACTTAGAACCTCTGCTTCTTGAGGCGTCGTCCTAGCCACAATGTCAGTCCCCCTGTTGGCTTACCCTCATGACAAGGTAATTCAAATATTTTCACTATCATATAGATGGTATGAACGGGTTTCAACCGCCTAATCTTGTCAAAATGCTGAAATTCACCATATTCCAGAGCCTCTGACATCAGTGGAAATCGGATTTCAACTGGATTGATGGGGGCAAAGGGCTCTTCATTAAGCTTGATAAACTTGTGATGCCCGTGACGCCACATGAATCCTATATTTGAAAAAATAAAAATACATGCAAACAGATGAATAAATCTAAGATATATTATTCTTTCATTGAAACAGACGAATAAAAGGCAAAATTCTTTAATTTGCGTCTTACCCTTTTCACTTGAAATTAAAACCTCAACTTAACAACAGAATCATGGTCGCAAAGAACCCATATCCCTATATACTTAAACAGAAACGATTCTATGTTAACACTAAATATTATAATAATTCAATAGTGAGTACCCAATGATGTCGTAAAGGAGGTCCAACTCCTGGGGTGGTATGTTTAGGAAGGGGATAATTAGACGATGTTATCGCCACAATATGATAGTGTGTACATTCCTCTTACTACAGATCAGAGGGGGCCCAACCAAAGCAAAACTAACAATCTTCTTTTTCCTCCCCTCAAGCTCAGTCGCAGAGGCAACACCTGTATAATTTATTGAACTACTGAGCCGGTAATATGTGGGGGAAGCCCAACGATGATGATAATTAAGGTAGCCAACTCTCCCACTGATATAGGAATGATGGTTTGGGATCCACTGTAACTCAATTAAGAATCAATACCAATTACCCGCTCCGCCTTGAGCTGCAGCAACTTTCCTTGGAATGTACTGGGGAGGCTTTGCCTGCAATGCACCGGATCCTTCAATACCCTCATCTTCTCCTCTCTCATTCTTACAGCTGGGGTTTCTTCTCGGATAAGAATAACCTGAAGTGGCATACTGAGCCGAAACAGCGGGGTTCCTGGCCGTTCTTCGCTGTTCGTAAACCTCTCCTGCCGTCGTTCCACAGTTGTAGCGCAACACCGAACCAACAACTTTTCCAGGCTTTGCGGCGCCACCTGACAAAATAGGGATTGTCATTTTCCTGTTTTATGATGCACAGGTGATGGCTTTAAGATTACAAGCTTCATATTGGTTGGCCCACAATAAATTATGAGGAAAAATTGACCCAAGTCAGTGACAAGTAATGCATAATTGCTGGTTTCAATCACAGAGCAGCATCTTAGATTGAAAAATTAATCTACCAAAATTTCAGTTTCTAAGCTCACAAGAAACAGGAACATGTCACGAGTCACGACTCGCAATCTTTTCTTCAATTCGTTCAGAAATGGGGTTTCTCATAATTTTCCCGAAGTAACAGAAAATAACCATTATGATATTAGTAAATATCAAGTAGAAATAAAAAAGGCCAAAAGCTTGACTACATGCTGTTTTTAACAGTAATGTTTGCACGAGAATCCATTTTACCTTGGGCTCTCTGAGGAACTTGGAGAGGAATTCTCGTCATGGTGGTCCCACAACTCGGGGCCGGTAGCGGCTTCTGGGTTTCCTTGATGCTACATTTGGAAAACCCATCAGCAACCTCTGCTGAATTTGGTGCCGAGTTGTCTGAATACAACACACATGGCCTGAACATTGAAAAGAATCATCAGTTGTTTGTTCAATGCCACAACAAAGAGATGTATAGAAGGTAGAATATTAGATGAAAATACGAAACCTTGGTAAAGAAGCGTGTTGCCTTTCAAGTGGGGCAACTGTTGCACCATTTCCATAGTGTTCCTCTAGGTAAGCAAATTGCTTCTTGAATTGGTCAACAGCACTGAGAAAGAAACTAGTCAGTATCATAACAGTTCAGAATCTAAGTGTGGATACAAGTCAATTTTTGTCATTGTAAAGGGCCAAGGTGAAATGGGAATTTATATTTCATAGAAAAGGTGTAGAATTATACAATTTTAGAGTTTAATCTTTAAGGTTTGAGAAGCAATTTTTTATTATTTTATTTTTTTGATCAGTCCAATGCCGTATTATCATTAACAATAATGAGATACAGCAGATCAAAGAAGGCCAAGTGAGGAACTCCGCTCAAAGGAGGAAGATATAAAGAAAAACGCAAAAATAGAAGGATCTACATAAATTCATCCACTAGAGTGAGGGAGGGACCATGGCCATGCCCCAAAGGGATGACCATATGGATAAGCTTTATGGTTTGAAATTTTGTAGAAACGAATAAATTGTGGGCTGACTACAAGGTGGTTTTGAATTGTGCTTGATGCTTTTATTACAAGGTTCGGAATTCCAGCTCCATAGAAGTTTGGAAATCAAGGAGTCAAGAGTTCGGCTACTAAAAGTCTTTTACTTCAGATTTTACGGAAAATTAAGGCTCTTCAGTTCAACAAGACATAATATGGTTTAAGGTTGAGGGTACCTTGGATACATGAAACCCGCAGAATCTGTTCCCTCTAAGTACTCTTTCAACATCTTTGGATGATACTCTAGAATTTCTCTATAAATTAGCTCTCTTACATCTTCTTTTGTTATTCTTCTTCTCTCAAATTCGAATTCCATCTTTGTTACTGGCTGAGCAGAAGGCTCCCTCTCAACCTTGGCCAAGCTCCTGAAATAGGGATCAGCTAAAGCCTGACACCTTGTGGCACAAATTTGCTTTGTTAGACGAAGGATGCATCTGAAGGACTCACAAGAACAGAAAAAATTTTGGGTACTGGCACTCAGCAGAAGCATGCTAACTGTACCTCCTCAGCACTAGGCCTATCTTTAGCCTCAAAGGCAAGCATCCTTTCCAACAGACGGAGTGCGAGAGGATCCACATTCGGAAATTTTTGAGAGAAGGGTATAGGTTTTTTCCTGCGCATGCTGCTTAAGTATCTTCGAGCCTTTTCATTACGTACCTGTGCAGATACATGAATCATGTTTTAATATAACAATTTAATCACCTACATACTGTAGGACCAAGCCCATGCTAAAGTAAAAGTTCTATGACAGGAAACAGACCCTGGCAATGGCTTCAGCACAAGGTGTTCCCAACAAATCGGTCATCAAATCCAATTGGTGGACCACATTCTTTCCTGGAAAGAGGGGCTTCCCAGTTAAAACTTCAGCAAAGATGCATCCAATGCTCCATATATCTATTGCAGGTGTGTACTGCAAAAGAAGTGGAGAAACTATATAAATAAGAAGCTGGTAAAGAAATATATTAAAAATATACAATCACATAAATTACAGCAGCAAAAAAAAATCTGTAACACCAAACTAGCTTTAATTGTGGTTATATATGTAGCATGTGTGGCATATGAACATCGAAAGGGTCTCGCAGTTTCTTGATCATTTTCTTGCTGGCCATTTCCTGTGTAGCTCTCCTTAAGCCTTGCAATTAAATTACCATTACTCGCTGAAAATAGCTTCCGTCCCTCGAGGTTCTAAGTCTTAGTTCAGAATTAGATGGGAAATATGGTCTAGAGAACAGCAACAGCAACAGCAACAATAATAATAAGGGTAGCTCTAAACGAGCCCACGAGTTCTCTGAAAGCGCACGTCGGAACCCCTTAAAAACCATTGATTTCTTCGGATCAGATGATGAAGATTCTGTTTCACGCAGATTTTCTACACAAAGGATCTTGAGATCATGTCACACCTATCAGGTCATTTTTTAATTCCACGTGTCACAGATCCCCAAAATATGGCCCTAAAATCACATTTGAGCATGATGTGTGCCATTGCGCACAAGGGGCATTATTTGGGGATCTGTGACATGTGGAATAAAAAATTGACTGTCTGATAGGTGCGAAATGATCTCAAGATACATTGTCTGGAAGATTGGGGTGAAACACGATCTCCATCATCAAATCCGAAGCAATCAATGGTTTTTAAGGGGTTGCACAAGTGGGCTCTTTTAGAGAACGTGTGGGTGCGAACAGAGCTACATAATAGCACAGAGTATTAGGCTCCAAAAAAGCTACAAGCAGAGTTCGTGTGGCCAAGATATGTATGTTGAGATGGATGCATGAAGTAGCAGTAAAAGATAAAATTAGGAATGAGAAGAAGTTTAGGCGGCAAAAGAAAAATTGAATAAATTTCATTTGAGTTGGTTTGGGCATGTCCATTGGAGAACTGAAAATTAGGGCTGCAAAAGGATCAGGTTGACCCAATGGATTCAGCGACCCGACCAGTCACAGGTTGGGTTCAGGTTGAAAATCCTGGCCTGTCTTGTAAACAGATTGAGTTTGGGTTCTAGACCTGAATCTGACAGCCACCCTATAGCCTAAACCAAGTTGGCCTAACCTTACTCATCCCAACCTAGGGATTGTTAATTAGCTGAGGTCAAGTTGAGGCCAAACATATTCAGGCCGAATTTAGGTCAAGCTCGACCTGTCGGGTTGGGTTGAAAATACTGACCTGTATTATATACAGGTGGAGTTTGGGTTCCGTGTTCTCGACCAGAATCTGACCCGACCCAACTGCTACCATATAGCTTAACTCAAATTTCCTAACCTGACCTGACCTGACCTGAGGAGTTGCTAATCAGATCAGGTCAGGTTGAGGCCCGAAAAAAATTGAGTCGAATTCAGGTCAATGGTCCTAATAAGGTCGGCCAGGCCAGACCCAACCTGAAGCCAACCGGTTTGCATCTACCTGCAATAGCCCTCTGTACAAAGGGTTACAAAAGCTTAGACAGAAGTAGTGAAAACCAACAAAGGATTGTCGTAGAGCTCTAAATAGAAATGAGTGGAGAAAATAAGACTAGCAAAGCTGACCTCAAATAGATGAGACATTATTAATAAGAGTCTGTCTAGAGGTGACTATATCTTTTGGTAAATTTTGGCGTAATCCTAATAAGCAATAATCATTCACTACAACATCATGTTCAACTGGCAGAATAGAAGAAATATTGAAAAGCATTTCCAGCTAAGTGGACAGTTAGCACTGGTTTTCCATTAAATTGACTAACCTAATTGTCTATGGGGAAGATATATCTTAGTATTTTTGTTAGAAAGAGCTTTCCGGATGAAAAAAAAAAAAACATGGGCACCCTTCCAATGTATGCAAGGTTCAAATCTTTAGCCGTGGACTTGGGCAGAGCTCTAATCTGAGTGGAGCCTATTGCGAGTTTTGATTTCTAGCTAAAAATACTTTAAACTATAAAAAAAGCCAAAAGTAAAGTGAAAAAAAGAAACATCTTGTTATTTATTTGGATAAAAGAACAAGCATAATAATACCAAATTAATCAGAATGCAGAAAGGTCAAAATTTTAGGGGTTGGCCTTGTAGCTCAACTGAGGATGCTGACAATATTGCAACCGAGGGCACAGGTTCAATCCCAGCTTACCCATAAAAAATAAGTCATCAGTAACAAGTCACAAACTTCAAGTAATAAGTCAAGATTTGGAATTAAAAAACTAACATTTCTGTAAAAATTCCACCAAAATTTTAGAGTCCAAATTCGAAAATCAACGTAAAGATAATTAGACCTAGTTGAAGGGTGGGAGAGGAATAGGGGGGAAGATAAGAGTTGATTCTGCATCTTTTCAAGCATCATATAATAAAAAAACTAATGGAATCTGAAAATCTCTTTTTTGGAGTTCAAGTTCACACAAAATCTCCGATAAAGACGTGAAAATTTTATCAGTTTTTTCAAAAAATCTTGAGAAATATATCTATTTTTTCTTCAAGTCTTTTACACTACTACTAGGCTGGGTTTAACTCACTGAGTGTTTTGAATCCTCAATTGTGTTTTCAACAGCATTGTCCATAATGTATTATGTCTCTCAAAATCGATTATGCATGATGTCCAAAGTTCACGAGGATTGGAGTTTGTAAATGTTTTGCAAATATGTAGGGATGAGGGAGTATGGAGTATGGGAGTGTTTTGAATCCTCAATTGTGTTTTCAAAAACATTGTCCATAATGTATTATGTCTCTCAAAATCGATTATGCATGACATCCAAAGTTCACCAGGATTGGAGTTGGTAAATGTTTTGCAAATATGTAGAGGGATGAGGGAGTATGGAGTATGGGCTAATCAAAATAAACTCCGCCAATACTGGTCCGAAGCCCAGATAAAAAAGGAGGACCTGGTTGACAGCAGGCTGTAAAAAATTTCTCAAATATCCTTGTCAATGTCAGACCCAAGTCTGGGTGGAAAGAAGAGGGTTAGTGCCAAGTTGATAGCTGACTACAAAAATCCGGTCAAATTACCAGGGCAACTCATATTACAAAAGCCGACCCCAAACAGGGAATAATAAGATATTGACGTTGATGATAGGGAGCAGCAGGAACTAGAAGTATAGTTATTTATGATTTCACTGGAAAGATTCATGATACATGCCAACCCCAACTTTTGATGCATCCAGTCAAAATCAAGCCAGTAAGGTTGGTGGGTCAAGTCCAGGAAAAACATATGGAAGTGAGCTTGAAAGCTTGATCAATCCATCATCAGGGTAATAAAGGTTAATGATTTTTTACTATTGCAAAGAAATGAACTCTTTCCCTGTGCGGAGTGCACTGATATGTAGGGGTAGGATGTCAATGAGGTCTGTTGAGCCTCCAGGTCGGGCCATCCCAGATCGTGTCTAGGCTAAATAATTTAGTGCAATGAATCAAGCTCAGGCCTGATTGTTTTAACATTCTGACTTAGAGGCTCAACCCAACCTATCAGGCCGGCCTGGTTACACCATTTTTAGGCTAGGCCTGGGCCTAAAATATTAGAACCAATTTGTAATGAACCGAGCTTGGGCCAAGCTTTTAGGCCTAATTAAAGTACGCCAGTTCAGGCCTAGCCCAACCCATCCGATTGATAACCCTATTAAAGGTTGTTCTAGGAAGAAGACATTTTTTTCTTCTGCCATATCTACAACAAAAGGTAGATAGAACATTGTTAAATAATTTTGGGCAGAGTGGATAGTTTATAAGCTAAAGAATTTTATTGCCATACTCCTTATATATTGTGTCAGAGTTGACGATGCCTTATCCAAAAGGAGTTGAAGCTTAAAGGTTTATAGCTAATTTGTTCCTCTGAAATTCTTTCAGGAGGTTGGGAAACTACCTAGGATGGATCTTATGCAACTAATGGACGAGTTCCATTATTGACTAGTTGAAGCTTTTACTGCCTCCTTGATACTCCTTGTTCTTTTATTCAGGATGCTACTGACTCAAACCACTTCCATGCCATTAGCTTAACATGGGACAACTAAAAAATAATGGTCATAGTACTACCCCATTGTGTCAGGGAGGTAATAGGCAAAGAGGGGCCTAGGTGCTCCTTAATTATAAGGGGAAGACAGATTTTATATGGTGTATTGATGCCCAATGAAGTAGCGGTGGAGGTTGAGTTATATGCATTGAAAGTGGCTGGTATGATGAACCGCGTCTGAACATAGCAGTTAAGAACCATGTGATGACAGTTTGATGCCAATGTTACAAGGAGGTTGGTCATAGTACTACCCCATTGTGTCAGGGAGGTAATAGGCAAAGAGGGGCCTAGGTGCTCCTTAATTATAAGGGGAAGACAGATTTTATATGGTGTATTGATGCCCAATGAAGTAGCGGTGGAGGTTGAGTTATATGCATTGAAAGTGGCTGGTATGATGAACCGCGTCTGAACATAGCAGTTAAGAACCATGTGATGACAGTTTGATGCCAATGTTACAAGGAGGTTGTGAACGTGTACTGAGGGTCTCCTCAAAAGTGCTATATGATGTACCACATCTAAACAATGCAAAAAAGAATTTTGATAACCATTCGGTTGCCAACACAATAGCGGTGGAGGTTAAGTGATGTGCATTAAAAGTAGTAATCATTTAAATGTTGTGGTATACCACATTTAAACAACATAGTTAAGAATTGCATGATGACCATTCAATGTAACATCACAATCGTAGAGATTGAGATGTGTGTCGAAAGTAGTCACAGCCTAAGTGATGTGTTATGATGTACCACATCTTAACAATGGAGTCAAAAAACTATGTAATGTCCTATTCCATACCAACGCCACATAATGCAAGTTATGGGTTTTGTTGCAATCGTAGTGTGTGCTAGTTCTTACGCTCAACTGATGCAGGCAAGAACTGCAGACTTCCATTCAGTGCAATTCTGCAACCGTGGAAGTTGTATAATGAGCAAATCACGTTTGACCAATAGTAGTGTTGTATGAAGTGTGAACTACCACTTCCAAATGGTGCAGTCAAGAACTGTATGATGCCAATTTAATGCCATGCCACAAACAAGGAGGTTTCGTGATGTTGCATTGAGGCTAGACACACCATTAAGTGTTCTGTGATGTGCCACTACCACATCTTAACAATAGTATGTCCAATCAATGAATGGTTGAGCAGTACAAGTTATTATAAAATTTGACACAACAGTCCATAGAACTATGAGGATGACTAAATCGGAACACCTGTTCAAAAACAGTAGTTTCATTTCAATGTACACTCACAAATATGTGATTAGTATGATGAGTGCCTTGGTGCATTGGACACCACACTGAGTATTGGTCTTATCACTGCATCAATAAGGAATGAAATCTTTTCTTGGTTGAATTCGAAGTGTACGATAATTTAAGATTCCAACATTAACACATGGGGAAATGAACTGAACAACGTTCATTCGGACTTGTGCAGGCTCACCTTTGTAATCGGGAAGGTTAATTGAGGAAACCCCCCCAAAAAAAAATCATGCATGGTTATCTCGTCAGAGATTTTCTGATAAGATTGGGTTGTCAAATGCAATGGAATCTAGATAAGCCATGGGAGGCAATAAGATGGGGTTTGTATCAGCCACATGTTTGATGGCTAGGAAGCCAATAATAGCAACTTGCTAATACTGGAGAAGATTTTAGATCAACGATGAAATTTTCCGAAATGGAGAATTATCCTTTTTCTTGACTCTATAGAAAGCTCTCGGTAAGAACGTCTCAGTATGAGAGGGCAAGAAAGAGATGTTGGTAACATGAGAGGTCCATTTCTTAATCTTCATGCTAATCACAGACCCTGCAAATTTTGAAGTCCTAATACTTTGGTGACTTGGTAATATCTGTTAGATATAACACAAAGTACGGCTCGGCCCTAGTACGGACTTAGTCTTGTAGTTTTGTTGTTTTCATAAGTTATACCTTTACACGATAAATTAAAAAGAAAAAACAACTCATAGAGGGTTCACTGCTGTTTACACAGGATTGAAGAATAGAGCAATAAGAAGAGTAGTTTGATTAGATCAGTTCTTATGCGTGGGATATATAGCGGCTAGGACTAGTGCAACACAACATCCCAACAACACATTATCTACTGATCATTCCTTCGTCCGATAAATCATGAGAAAATAGTTGGTGTTAAGATAGATCAGTCCTTGACATAACTATAGCTCAGTTTGCGATAAATTTACATTTAGTTGCCACTTCCATGTACTTTTGCATAGAGCCAGCACCACAACCATTTTCTCAGTGATACTAAATTGAAGATTGGCATATTGTTATAGAAAGGGGTTTGGAACATTTCTTAGGGTTTGTGCAACCAACCAGTTGTGAGCTACAAATCACACTCGCCTGTTAGGATTTTTCTATCTGTGACCTCAGTTGGACACAGCCTTCTCACACGAACAATTAGAAATTTTCTAGATGCCATTAACAAGAAGTTCAAGATTAGCCTCAGTTTATTTTATTGTGATGTATTATCCATGGCATGGGTTAAAATATCGGGTTACCGATACGTATCGTCCGAGCTCCAAAACGATACATATCGGTACCGGTCTGTATCGGACGATACATTGAATGTATCGTTCGATACATTCAATACATTTGAATGTATCCGATACATATCGGTACCGGTCTGTATCGGACGATACATTGAATGTATCGTTCGATACATTCAAATGTATTGAATGTATCGAACGATACATTCAATGTATCGTTCGAGTCCAATACCGATACGTATCGGTATCGGACGATATTTTGATTCATGATCCATGGCACTCAATGGGAAAAAACAAACAAGGAAGCATGCCATGAAAATATGCACTATAATTCCAGCTCAAGTGCTGCAAGAACAATTTAAGCAAAGCCGCAGTGTACCTCATGTGCAAGAACAAAGAAACCAAGGATAAATATATGTCATGATCAGAAAAATAAGATGCCCAGAGAAAACAATTGGGTCATGATCAAGATTAGAATAACATTTTGCCAGATTTTATTGACTGCTACATTTGAAAACCAGACCACCCCAGTAAATACCATAAATGGGTTAATACTGCCGGTATTAACACTTTAGGGAGGGTAAATGCAGTTTGTACTGGCTGGTACAAATTGTACATACTAGTACCACCCAAGAACCTTGCCAGTACCCAGAAGCAAAATTTTAAAATTTGAACCTTGGGCATGAGACCATTCAAAAATCTTCCACAGGAGCATGGCTTAGAATCAAATCGGCATAAACAATAAAGTTTTTAAAAAATTATAAACAAGATGTGTGCCTCAAACTATTTCTATGCAGTTGGCAAACTTCAAACATTCTGCACCTTTGAGAAAAAGGATCCGCACAATTCAGGAGCCCTATACCATCTTGTTGCAACATAGTCCTGTAAGCATGGGAAATGGAAAGCAATGAATTCACATGCTCCTAAAAATCGTACTTTTGGCCCATAAACAGCAAAGTTTAGGTTAAAAAGGAAATCATAAATTCCAAACTGTATTTGATTGAAATTTACATACTGTCCAAAATATTGCGGTAGGAGTATCGTTGAAGGCTACCCTCGCAAGCCCAAAATCGCAGACCTTGAGTTTGCAGTCAGCATTTGCCAAAATATTTTTTGGTTTCAGATCTCGATGAAAAACATTAGCTGCAAAACATGGATATGGAGACAGAAGAGAGGAAACTGAAAATCAAAATAGGAAGAAGTCAACTAATGTTGTGAATATGCACAAACTATGTATATATTTGTGAGAATGTACTCATCACACAGTAAGAGAGAGGTCCGATACAGTGAAAGAGCATATCAAAATTTGAAAGCAAAACCCCACAAAGTTATGGAAAATGAGGAGCATAACATTCATTAAAACCATTTTTTTAAAATTCCAATATTACTATCTTCACTGTGACAATGAAGCTCTCGGGTGTTCTTGTGCATGGTTTTAGCTAACGTCATGTGTGCAGAGGATGGATTCCAGTAAATATGCCTGAAGAGGATGGACTCCATTTAATCTCATTAGATATAGACTAGAACTTGAAGCAGGATCCTAATTCATAACAACATATGAACATTTTTTTATAGTTAAATCACAACGCACATTGGCAATATAAATCACCTGTATGTATGTACTTCAAGCCTCGAAGCAGCTGATAAAGAAAAAACTGATAATGTTCTGGTGTCAAATCATCGTTAGCCTTGATAACCTGGTGCAAATCAGATTCCATGAGCTCAAAAACAACATATATGTCTTTGAATTCCCTTCTCGAAGGAGGTAACAAAACGTGTTTGATTTCTACAATGTCAGGATGACGCAGGAGCCTAAGAAGCTTAATTTCACGAAGTATTCGAGTGGCATCAGAGACATGCTCAAAGATATCATTTATCTTCTTAATTGCAACTTTCTCCCCAGTATGTGTATCAAATGCAGAGCAAACAATGCCATAGCTTCCTTTGCCTATTACTTCCTCTATTTTGTACCTGCTGCCCTCGCCATATTCTGTGAAAAAATCCAATTCTGCAGATGCCTGTAGCACCAAAGGCCAAGAAACATATTTTTTCTCATTAGTTTCCATAAAATGAAACCACCATGGCCATAAACGGAGAAAAGAAAAATGAATCATCATTACACAGATGCTACTCATGGCACAATTAGCATATGTGACTATGGCATGCATGGATGGATCCTACGGTGACTCTAATACTTCTTTCTATGAAGAAAATCACTGACTATGATTTCAACTCTTACTTTTCTGTCCTGGGGAAGCTGCTCTGTACTTCTCTGCTAATCTGCTCAGACGGAAAACTGACCAGATACCAGATCTCATAAGCAGTCACTGAAAGATGTCAAATTCCAGATTTGGGGCAATGGATGACTTGCTAGAGGACAAAATACTAATCACCTAATTTTTTTTTACATTACATATATATATATATATATATATATATAACAATCAATTAATAAATGCTAATAATTACAAGATGCATATGGATAAAGGTACAATAAGTAAACACTCCCATTATATCTTCCCTTTTGCATATAAGCACACATATAAATACGAGTGTGTATTAGGTACAAGGGCTGCTGGCCGGATATGGACCAATCTTGGTCTGTCTGCATGGTAAAAAATCTACCTGCACCGATTTCATGGATGTTAGAAATCTGCACCTATCCAAGAATTTATTTGTGGGGGTGGAATGAGATCATTCTGCGTACGACTAGTGGTACCTGACCCGCATACCAAATACAAACTTTACAAATAAATTCCTACGCTATTTGGAGGGCTGATCTGCTAGCGTTGCTTAGTTATCTGGATAACCTTTTACGATCACAAAAAAGAAACTCTGGGCACTATGATCACTTCAGCTTCCAAGAGTATCAATATTGTGTTGCACGGAGAAAGCGGTGGCACATTACATGACGAGGAAACTATTGACACTCAATTCTTCAATTTATTCATGTATTAATAGGAATTTTTAAAAAAATGGAAAATCTAATAAAAATAAAAATGTCAGAAAATATCATCCAACCTTGCACTTATGAAAAGATCAGATAAAACCTAAAAAAAATGAGAATCGATAGAACCATATGACTCTAACCTCCAGAAAATTTTCCACACAAAGAATTTAATCAGAATGTCAAATCTAGCTCTGCAATTGCAGTGAAACAATCATGCTAAATAGAAAGAACTGCACGAAGATATCTACTCTGAACATTAAAATCTATAATTAGAAAACTAATATGCAGATTATGAACAACAAGTTTTCAGTAAATCCATCTTTAATTAGTGATAAGTAAAATCAACTGCAGTAAAAACTCCTACAAAAAAAAAAAGGAAGAAGAAATAATTACAAAAAAAAAAAGATAACAAAATTTACCTTCCTTCGCTGATCAGGCTGCATCTTAGGACTAAACTCTCAATATCCTCCGAACTGGAAAATCCAAAAACACATCTCTCGAACCCAACAAATCGAATGTAAAGAATCAGGCAGTAACTGCTGCCAAATTCCCTAAATTTTATCTAATTTAATAAATTATACCAATTTCGAGATCAAATCCAATTACAGACTCCAAATTCTCCACTACAATAACAACAATAACCGAAAATTTAACATCCAACGGACGTAGAATCCCCCAATTTTGCAACTAGAACTAAAGATCTTGAGATCAAAGTAGAATCATAAACCCTAACTTACAAATCACTATTTATTTCAGAAAAAACTTGCTGAAAGCAAAGACCTTCAGATCTCAACAAAGCAGAACGAATTATTTTGCCGCTAAATAGAACTTCAACTGGAGAAAACGAACTAGAGATAAAAATAGAGAAAAAAAAATTAAGACTAGATACAAGAAAAGAAAACTGCCAAAATTAGTTGTCTTGAGATCAAGATGAAGCAAAACCCTTAAGTTTACAGCTAATTGTAGAAATAAATAAACAAATAAAGATTATATGAGACCAATGGTGGGCGGAAATCCCTAATTTTCTATCAAGAGTAGCTGGAAAACCCTTATTTTTTATATTTTTTTATAGAAGAACAAAGCAAAGTGGAGATCACTAAATCTACTTCTAAAGAGGAGAATAAAACCTTAATTTTCTGCTAAATTTAGAAGAGAAAAAGGCGAGTTTCCAAACCAGCTCGAAGGAGAGAGATCGAGAGATGTGGAAGAATCCTGAGAAAAAATAAATAATAAAAATTATAACAGAGTATTCCTTTAGTTTTGGGTATTTAAAGAGCAAATAACAAAATAAAATAAAATAAAAATAGCTTTTTACTTAAAAAAAAAATTAAAATGGTATCAGCGTACGAAATTGCCCTTTGATTTGAGCAAATCTTATGTTTTTCAGAGCGTTATGATTTTGAGTTTGTACTGAGTCAGTGGGCCGTGTACCTGTGCTGCTCTGTTCCCATGTTAAATCTCTGCACGTCCTCGCATCTGCTTCGGACCATATACCTAGTAGGGCTATCGACACCAAATTTGGCTGCCCGACAAGAAGACCCGACCTGAAATCCACTTAAAAGCCACTATCTTATAATTTTTTTTTAGTAAAAAATATCGGGTCGGGTTGACTGGACCAGAGCAAATGCCTGAGTTGACAGAACCTATTGGTCGACCCGACCTAAAGGTTGGGTCGGATGTCTCATGCCTGGCCCGACAAGCGTATTTTAGGTACCCGACCTGGTAAAATATCGGGTTAGGTTGGGTATCAGGTCGACCTAACTTGTTGACAGCCCTACATGTACCTGAACCCGATTATAGAGCACCCATGTTGAAAACCATTGGCTGCTTTAAATCAAATGATAGAGCTCACTTTTCGTTTCCAACCCAATCTTCAATGCAATTAATCGTGACATCATTGGCCTATATAAGACGGTCGGTTATTGATAACACATGACACACTCCACAAAGTGACTTGAAAATCATGTGGCACACATCAAACTCAAACATAATTTTCATATCAGTGTTAGGGATGTATGCCGGGTGAAATCGAAAATTGATCATCTGATTGTACATCCATGATCTTTACATCCATTGTATGGAAAATTGGGACAATCTCTATCGTGAGATCAAATGCAATCAATAGCTTTAGGAGCCTTTGATAATACTCTAAGGCCTCGTTCAGGTGTTTTCTGATTTTTCCCAGAAAAGCTCAAATTCTTTGACACTCAGATTCCTGATTTTTCTCATATGCGTTCTTAAGTTATTCAGATTCTTATAAAACTCAGAATCCTTTGTTTTTAAGTTTCTCTCAAAAAATTCTCAGAATCGATTCAATCAGTTGATTATGTTATGACCGTAGAAATGTGATCTAATTATCGATTTATGTGTCGTACTCGAATTTCTCGCAAAATTTACAGGCAACCAATCGAGATGAGGTTGAACATATTTGACAGAGTTTTTTTTCGAATCTTATTTAATGACCATTACTTTTAAAATGGGCCACTAATACTCAATTGAAAAGTTATTCAATTTATCACCCTACAAATAACATTAACATAACATATCACATATTGTTTGGACAAGAACCATTGACTGATCTGACTCAGACAATGGAGATTGTTTATTGTTTCAATTTGAATCAGACGATGGAAATCATTTATCCTCCCAATCTTTCACACAATGGATCTTGAGATTATCGGCGTACCATCAAACGACCAATGTTTTATTTCCTGGGACACGCATCTCATAAAAGTGACCTTAACATCACATGCACGCTTAAAATTGATTTTAAGGTCCCTTTTATGAGTGTGTACCACATGAAATAAAAAATCGATCGTCTGATGGTACACCCATGATCTAAAGATTGATCGGGTGAAATATTGGGACGATAAACAATCTCCATCATCTGATTTAATGCAGTCGATGTGTTTCTGCGTGGGTGAACTCAAAGACTTGGTGGGTGGATTTAAAGGTACTCTAATATATATATATATATATATATATATATATATATATATATATATATATATATATATATATAACAACAGCGTCTAAAAGTAACACATAAGCTACATTGGTGTTTCTCCTCCTCACAAAGCTTCAAAGGTGTTTCTCGTGTTTCTCCTGCGCACAGTAAAGGTGCTTTGTCGGCGATGACATAAGATCTTAATGGAGTAAGCATCACAAAATTGACGGTCCAACAGGCCGGCCAAAAGCCCCGACGTCATGAATCATCCGGTATCGGTCCAGTGGCCGTCTGGTGAGCAAAACACACGTACCGGTAATGGTTCCTCCAATTTTTTCTGACCGTCATCTTCCCCTTCCCCTTTAGTGTTTCTGCAATTTGTTTTATTTTTATTTTTTGGTTTTTAAGCATCTGATTAAATGAGATCTAATGTATAGATTTCTAGGAAGTATATCATGCCCCTGTAATATGAGCTCAGATTCTCAACTATTTCGACCAAATCGCTCGGACAACTGACTCTTGTTTTCAGTCGGAAATGACTCGGAATCTCATTTCCCCAAGAAAACTCTCGAACATCAAATTTAGTCAGAAAACTCAAATTCTGAATTTTTTCATTCGGCCGAACGATCCCTTAAGTGTGAATAGGGTTACCCCCATAAATTTAGAGGACCCTATTAGGAGCACACACAAAGTTGGATGAAGCGCATAATTGAAAAAAGAGCCTTGGTATTTGGAGACTTGGAAACACCATCTAGGCGGATCGCACTTGAAGGCCAAAGGTTGGTGTAAAACATATTATCTACAATATTCAAATCAAAAGTTTAGAGGGTGATTCTAGATGGACAAGTCTCCAAAATAAGAACTCTTTCATTTAATTGTGTGCAGTGGTAATTTTTGTGTGTGTAAATAATGACTCCCTTTTTAAAAATTTAGATTCTAAGGGGCACCTCTGTCGCTCAAGCGTTTTCTAAAAGTGCTTACGTCTCAAAGCCCTAAAAACACATTGATTGCTTCGTTTTAGAGGATAGAGATTTTTTTTCATAACAATCTTCCTGAAAATGGATCTTAGGTTAGTGGCGCACCTATCTAACGGTCAATATTTGATTTCATGTGTCACAGATCCTCAAAAACTACTCTTCAATTATATGGCACACATTACGCTTAAATGTGATTTTAGGGCAATTATTTGGGGATTTGAGACACATGGAATAAAAAATTGACGGTCTGATAGGTGCGAAAGTATCTCAAGATCTATTGTGTGGAAGATCAAGGTGCAACACAATATCCACCATATGATACAAAACAATCAAAAGTTTTTAAAGGATTTGGAATGTGGGCGCTTGCAGATAATGCCTGACCGAAAACAGAGGTACCAATTTCTAATGGATGTAATGATATTTTATTTATTTATTTTTGATGAAAATGGATGCAATGATACGGTTGTTTTTTATCATCTAATTGGTTTTATAACATTCGCCGAGTAAGTGGGCCGTGTCCTTTTGAAATGCACATACACTTTTAGGGCCCCCAAATCTGTGTAACCTAATATTAATTTATTAAATTTCTTTTTTAAAAAAAAAATGTAAATTACTTATAAAAGGACAGTGTTATACATTGGACAACATGTTACAGACAATTTTACAGACAACTTATATGGTGTGATGTGACATAGTGGGGACCAAGCACTACAGCCAATCCCATGGGGCCACATAAGTTGTCTGTAAAATCTGTCTGCCGCTTATAAATTTCCCTTATAAAATGGATGCGTGGTCATGGTTGCCTTGTCCCATTTATTTAGAGTGGTGTTGCGGGCCTTATCTCTCCACCCAATTATTGTACTATATTTATGATCGCACTTCATAGGAGATACTATTTCACCAATCGAGTCACAGGTATCTAACATATTCATACCTAACGATTTTCCACAAAGTGGTGACGAAACATATAACTTGTATAAATCTTTCCATTTTCCAATTCGATCCGATCCATTCGTTCGTAGAGCTATTTACTCGATCACAGATGAGCCGCCACCGAGTTTAGACATGATTTTTGGAATTTGTTGGCTTCTTGATGCTATGTTAACTCTCTTCTTTCTTCGTGCAGCCATAGGTTGATAGGTGTAGCATTAGCCGAGTTGCTTATAAAATGTTTTAATAATAAGGCCTCGTTTGCCAGTTTCTGAGCATTTATGGGGAAAGCTTAGAAAGTGAGCACCTCAGTTTCTACATAGAAACTTGAAATTCGAGGGAAATCATTTTCCTTGCGAGTTCTTGAGTTACCCAAAAAGTTATTTTCCTCTTGTTTCTGAGTTTTTCTTGTGTTCTTTAATTTCTGAAGAAAATGTCAGAAAGTGTATTATTTTATTCCGCACACTATAGTCGCACGTATTTATTATGTTCATCTAAGTGGTTATAGTGATCGGATGATCGTCAAAATTTATAGACATCCAATCGGTAATGTGTTGAAGACTTTTGTCGGGCAAATTATGAAAAAATCACTTCAAACGTGAGTTCTTTTATGCAGTTGTTATTATGTTATGTGTATATTAGAAATATAAGAAAAGTAGTGTGGATATAAAGTTACCAATATTATAAACTACCAAATCGGTTGTTCCTAACGAGTAACATATTCAATTATGCCATTACATACAAAACTATGGTAAAATATAAGCCATTATAAAAAATAAGTTGTTTATAAAAGTTCAAACTAATATGCTAGAGGAGAAGAGGCATCGTCGTCGTCACCATCAGAGGAGTGGGTGGAAGTCGCAGTACGCTTGGGGGACCTGATTGCAACGTCAATGTTGTCAAACAAATCACGATGTCGGGGCATCAACGGCTCCTCCTCTGAAGCTGAAGAGTCCGAGCTTACGACCACGAGGTTACGTTGCATCCCCCTTCGATGTTTTTTCCCTCTCAATGGTCGATTGGGGGGAGGGGGGGTGTTGGTGCGTGCTTTTTCTGGGTTCTACTCGGTCCTCATTGAATCAGTAGCTCAATTCTGTCCAAGTGCACTCTAGCGATGTGGTATTTAGAATGTTGGAGATAAAATAAAAAAGGAGGATTTCTAGGAAGATTCCTAATTTGTTGTGATCGCCAACTACAGATATTTAACGACGTTACAACACGTCAATGATCACACTTTAGAGCGGGTGTGGGTTACTTCCTTACTAACTCGTCCGCCTGCGAACGTCAATAGTTATAGCTCTTCCTTGTAGTTTAGATAGTTTAGTTTTCATTTTCTTTCCTTGTTACTGTTGTAAGTTTGATTGATTTAAGTTTCCTAATTCTATTTTGAATCTAGCTGTGTGAGTTTATTATAGTGACTTAATCTAATATTCTAATCCTATTAGGAGTCTATTTAGTTTTAGGTGTTGTAGTCTTGTTAGAAGTCTAATTAATTAGTTTCCTAATCTTACTAGGAATGCAATTAATTATGGGAGTTGTAGCCTCATTAGAATCTAATTAATTTAATTTCCTAATCTTACCAGAAGTCTAATTAATATTAGTCTCCTAATTCTACTAGGAATGCAAATATATTAATTCTGATGAAACTCTAATTAAATCAAGTATGCTAATTATACTGGAATTCCAATAGAAGGCGAATATACTACTTTTACTGCAACTCTAATTAAAGCAAGTATACTACTCTTACTGAAATTCTAATTAAGCAAACATAATAATCCTGGTGGAATTCTAATCAAAATAGAAGACTGATTTTACTAAAACTCTAATTAAAGCAAAAGAACTAATTTGATTAAGATTTCGATTGAAGCAAATAAATTAATTTTTTTAAAATTGTAATTAAAGCAATGAATTAACTATATCAAAAATCTAATTAAATTAATGAATTAATTATACTACAATTCTGATTAGAGCAATAGATTAATTATACTAAGATTCTACGAAAATTATGGAACTGATTTTCTAATTATAATTAAAGCAATGAATTAATTATACTAAAATTCTAAAAAAATGATTTTGGGCCTACTATGCTAAGGAGGATTGGCCTCGTTCCCGAGTAGCCTTCGTAAGCTCCCTTGGACAAATCAGATGATTGAGATTAAAGTAAATTGAATTTTGGATTATAATATAGTATTTTAATTTTTTTAGAATTGATTTTGGATTATAATTATGAATTAAATTATGAGACTAGAGTTTTTGAAAACTAAATTAATAATTGGAATTTTAGAAATATTAAATTAAAAAATTAAAACTAAAAATTTAAAATTTAAGGACTGAATTCGGGTCCGAAATAAAAAAATTAGACCGTATGATTAAGAACTGGTTCTAGAAACTAAGAATTAGAACCAGAGATTAATGATAGGACTGGAGATTAAGATTTTAGAATAATATTAAAGTCGGTGAATTAGGCCGTGAGATTAAGGACTGGTTCTAGAAACGAAGAACTAGAAGATATTAAAAATTACAATCTAAAAAGAGGTGCTACGGTCTAAGACTGAAAATTAAAACTAATTATTAAGAAAACCTAAATCTAAGAACTAAAAAACTAAGGGTCGAGGCTAAAGGTCAGATTTTTACCTAGGGTCGAAACTGCGGAAAGAAATCTCAAAAATTCGAAGCATGAATCTCGAAATCATGGCTAGATTTCTTTGTGAGTTCGTTCTCAGAGTTCTCAGGTCTCGAAATTTTCAGCCTCTCTTCTCAAAAATTTGCAGCCTCCTTTGGGGAGAAAATAAAAAAAGCTTTTATAGGTTTTTCTTCAATTAAATGCCCTGTTTCAGGCGTTTAATCGAATTACGCGTTGGTTTCTCGGTGAGCGACCGGCTGACTTGCTCAGCGAGTTTCTTAGTTCTAACAATGTTAGGACTAATTGCGTGCTTCTTGTGGAGTGCGCAATCCGATTAAGCGTATCTTTCGAAGAGCTTGATCGGGGAAGCTTGGGGGTCAAGGACTATAAGACTAGGTCGGGCGTAGGCCAATTATGCGCCGGTGGTCGGGTGCTCAATCTGATCGCGCGTCTCATATTAGGCGCATAATCGAGTCTCGAAGTGGTCTGGGAAAGGAGGTCAGGTCTAAAAAGGGGACTGATTACACGTGTGTGGTTATTCGTGCAATCGAATTACACGCGTGGTTTTAGGTGCGTAATTCGGGGCTATTCGGGTTCGGGTCGGGTCTGAAATGCCAGACTATTGTTTCAGTCTGTATTTCAACTATATACTATTGTTTCAGTATATAGTCTCTCTACGTTGAGAATTGAGCTACAAAGCTATTATTTCAGCATGTGTTCAGCCATGTACTATTGTTTCAGTACATGGTTCCCAATTTAGGGTTATGGGGTCTGAAATGCAAGACTATTGTTTCAATTTACATTTCGACTATATACTATTGTTTTAGTATATTGTCTCCTTACATTAGGATATGAGCCACAAAACTATTATTTCAGTCTGTGTTCAACCATGTACTATTATTTTAGTGTATGATTCTCAATTTAGGGTCATGGGGCCTGAGCCACAGAGCTATTATTTCAGCCTGTGTCCAGCCATATACTATTATTCCAGCATATGGTCCCACGTTAGGATAAAGGGATATGAACTATAGTGTTATTATTTCGGCCTGTGTTCAACCATATACTATTGTTTCAGTATATGGTCCCTACGTCGGGGTGTGAAACTTTCAGAGAATGTAAGTCCTTTCTGAAAAGTCACGGGCAAGGTCAAAGGTTGACCGAACAGATATGTATATTATGAGATGGCTAAATGGGAGTGTCTATAGATACCTCTCTTCGGCGCGCTCTTGCGAAGTAAGGACGCGTTGAAGAAATAGACACCCCTCATTCGAGGTTCTTCTCGTTTCTCTTGGGAATTCACATATGTGAATTGGGGATGTTGACATGATATGCTTGACTTTCTTATCTATCAGCGCAAGCTAAAATGGAGTATTCGGGGGCTCAGTGATAGCTGTCGAAAGGCGTGTTCCATGCCGTGAATGCCCAGGGGCGATCCCATCGCGTATCACGACCCGCTATCATAGACAGTCGACATGGGAAGTCAGCGTATCCTATTCCGCGAGTATAAGGGGCATCCCATCGCATGGCGCAACTTGCTGCGAGTGACAATCAAACGGAAAGGAGAATCACCATATCCTAATCTGTGGGTGCAAGGGGCATCCCGTCGCATGTCGTGACCTGCTGTAAGGGGTAGTCAAACAGAGGGATATGACACAGTCGAGGTACTGAGAGGTGTCATACAAATGCCCATAAATAAGGTCCAGGGACCGATAATAAAAATACAATATAATGTCAAAGGCTTTCGCAAGTCATGTCAGATCGGACGTGTCATTGCTCACACCAATGCGCGCTAGGCGTTTTTTTTCTAATAGGCGTTTGTAAGTTCTTAGATTAAATATACTCATTGCTCGGTTTCCCAAGGAAATGGCCGGTTTGGGCTAATAATTAGGCTGACAATTGAAGTGAATTTTGGTAGGTGAGTCTCTTTGTTCATTTTTTCTTTGGTTTCTTTCATCTTTTTATTTATTTATTTTGGGAGTAAGATTTTTGGTTTTGGAAGTATGTGGTAAGATTTTTTTTTGTATTGTTTCTTATTCTTTTTTTTTTTTTTGGAAGTAAGTAAGAGGCTCTGAAATTTTAGGATTTTGAACTTAAGATCAATTCGGTGGTAAAACGGTGGAAAACGTGGCTTTCGAGACGTCGCTGAGTAGATCCACCGGTACGAGATTTGTGGACCCGACTGTTTATGTGATTGTCAAGCATGTCGGATACTCCGTCTAACCTTCTTGACGAATACTGATGATTGTCTATTATGGGAGGACTATAGTGATTCGCGAGTCGAAAGAGATGGGTTTTGAAAACATTTAACTTAATCATAGCTAACTATATTTTACAAGAAATATCGAGTAATTGAAAAAGTGGGTAGTACTTACCTGAGGGTGATACTTACCTGAACTATGCTTGTAGCTTGTATAGTCCGTGATGGGACTGATGGGTTGTCGAGGTGATACCGCGATGAGACTTTGAAGATTTCTTCTTTTTTTTTGTCCGCTATGGCAGGGCTTGGCGGTTGCCGGTGTGATGTAATGTCTTGGAGAAGTGATGTCGTGATAGGACTTGGGGGTTTTTCCTTTCTTTGGCTGCGTGTTAGATGAGTCCTGGTGGGACATGAGAATTTTGACAGGATGTTCGCGCTGGAACTCGGCATTGGTCGAATGCGATGGGACATGGGAGGAGTCCCGAATCTTCTTTTGTTTTTTTTTGTTTGCTACGACAGTGATATCTGGCGACTATTACGTAGCGAACAATTCGGGAGGAGGGCTCTTTACTTTTGCAATGAGACACAATCGAGCTTTCTCCTTTTTCAATATATGGCGTGGCAGGTGTCGTTTGAGCTTTTCGGATAGTGATGTTTGTGATGGGAAGTGGGAGGAGTCCCTCTGCTTTTGTGATAAGATATTGGCTGAGCATAGTTAGTGATGGGGCCTGTTCCTGGTGAGAATGAGTTGTAGTCGGCTTGCGAAGGGACATATTCATGGATGTGTGGTGGGGTTGTGTCCGGTTTTCGAGTAGTGATGTTTGCGATGGGACGTTGATGGGATATTTGTGTGATAAGTGTGTCTTATTTCTTTCTTTGGCAGATCTTGGGTTATCTAAGGTCATGTTGTAGTTATGCTGTGATTGGCTTCGTCTTTTAGCTTCTCATGAGAGGATGTGTAATAGAGTGATTGACTTATTGCGATGGGACTGGATATTAAGGTGGTGTCATGTGTGTGCATTTTATCGTGATGGGACGTGTGTGAGCGGCCGTCCATTTTTCTTTTTTTCTGAACAACCTGTGAGGCTACGAGATGGGATAGGAGGATTTTGATTGAAATGAGATTAAAATATGTGAAGATATAAATTTTGTCCAAAGTCAGGCATTGCGCGCCTGTTTGAGGGCGTGTGATATGATTGCGCGCTTGTTTTTGGGCGTGCGATCACAGGTTTGAAGGGTTGTTTACGTGTGTCTGAGTGTGCGCATGATTGGATTATGCGCTCTAGTCATAGTGCGTGATCGAGGCGTCACCAGGTTACTGTGTGGGCGACCTTTTGTATTGCACGGATGGGGTGTGCCGTTTAATGGGGTTGCGCGATTCACAATGAGCGCGTGATTGGAGCGTCATGCCGTTGGCGCGGGCGATGGTTTAGTTGCGCGGTCGGTTCGGAGTGCGTGTTTTGGATTGTGCGCAGTATGCATTGCGCGTGACTTATTTAAACGCACGTGTATTAGCACGTGATTAAAGCCGTACTCTATATAAGCGAGAGAGCCTTCATTTGCTTTTCATTCCTTAGTTTAGTCTCGAGTTTTATTTTTTTCAGGATATTTTGTGTTCTAAAATTCGTGTTTTAGTGATATTGGGTGATCTAACCGTCCGATTGAGATGTCATTTCTTTCTATGTTCGTGATTTCGTGTGATCTTCGTCCTAAGGTAATGCTCGGAGGCAGCATTATTCTGAGAATGGGCGGTATTGGGAATGAGGACGCTAACCTTCACATCGATCCCTTTTAGGGAGCAGTGAAGGCAGCACTGAGGAGGCGGCGACGGAAGAGGTGAAGATGGCGGAAGAGTCGGGGTGTTATATGTGGAGGGATGTGTTCCCCAACCAATCCTCCACCTCTCCTTCTGTAGCCTCCGATTGGACGCTCTAAGACTGGTGGTATCTTTCTGAGGCCTCCGATTGGACATTTTGCTCATCGCTTTGGGTTGATTTCGGGTTTTCAGTTTTCATTTTAGGTTGTAACTTAGGTTTTAGGTTTTCGTTTTGGGTTGTAAGTTAAGGAGGTATGCCTCCAGTGACATATGTAAAAAATTTTAAGTTATAAATGAAGAGATGTTTTTATTTATTATGCTTATTTATTTGTTTAAACTTATTTAATGGATTAGTGAATGCGTATCTGATTTGTTTGATCTAATTTAGGATTTAATTTAGCTCGGAGTTTTAGGATTCATTTTGGATTTATTCAGGGTTTGTCCTGAACTTAATCTGCTTTATTTAGTTTCGTTTAGAGAGTTTACTTGGTTCTGTTTGGTTTGTTGGAGGCATTTTTTTTTTGGTCCCAAACAAGTTAGGGTTTTATTTTTGAAGAGTTTTTTTTTGTTTAAAGTTTAAGGTATTTTTTGTTTTGGTCTTAGGTTTGATTCAACATGGTACTTGTTAGAAATGTGTGAATTTAGGGTTTAATTTAAAGTTTCTAGATGGGCGTTAAGTGTTTGAATCCTATTAGCTCGTTTACTTTGCTTTAGGTTTTTTTTTTTTTTTGGATAAGTGTTGCATGATTATTGGTTTATCTAGGTTGTCATGGATTGTGGTCTTTTAGGGGGGTATGTGTTTGGTTTTGGATTTAATTAGATTGAAAGGGTTTAAGAGGGTTGACACTTATCATTTTGTGGTTTGGGAGGGTATAGTTTATAAATGTGTGAGCCAAGGGGCTTTGGGTTCTTGTTGTTTTGAATTTCATTTCAAGCTTAGGATTAAAATTTTTGGGGCATTTTTTGGTTGTGATTTTGGGCATTTTTGTTCATTGATGTCTTTTCTTCCTCTCTATTTTGTATCTCGGGTATTGAACCCGAAGAGTTGTGGTTATTAAAGGGATTATTGGGAATGACCGGATTGAGAATGCGAGGTGATACCAGGGTTGGTACTATCAACCCAACTCGAAGTGATTTCCCGAATTAATCCGGATTCGGGCATTACTTGAACGTACAAATTTTAAGTTTCTTATTTTAAGTTGTATATTCAGAAGGTATGCCCTCGGTGTATTTCATAATTATTTTATTTATTTATGAAGTGATTGCAATTTCAATTTATTTGTGATTATTTCTATTTAGTAAATTTGAGTTTGGTTTTATTTGGTAGCTTATTTGACTTGTTTTGAGTGCGACACTTATTTATTTAATATTGGTTCGATTTGGTTCATTTATTTCGAATCTGGGGTATGTTGGGAGCATTTTTTTTGTTTTAGTTTAGTTTAGGTTCAAGTGCATGAATGATGGGGGCATTTTTTTTTCATTTTTTTTGTTTGGTCTTAGTTGGAATGTGTAAGTGATGGGGGCATTTCTTCATTTTTTTTGTTTAGTTTGGTCTTAGTTGAAGTGTATAAATGATGTTGGGGAGCATTTTTCAGTTTGGTTTAGGGTGTATATGTTCTAAGTCAGGAGTGTTTTTGGATTGGTCATAACAAGGGTTTCAGATATGAAGGTTATTAAGCGTGAGTGGCCGACCGTTTAACCGAGTAAAACACACGGCATGGGGCGCAGGATAGGGTAGTGGCCGGTCACTGTTGGCATTCGTGCGCACTGATTCGGGTGCTTAAGGTGATTATGCGCCTGATAGGCTGCACGCAACCAGGTGGTCGGGTTAGTTTGAGCGGGCGATGATTTGTTTGCGCGCTCAAGGATGGGCGCTTGATCCGAATTATGCGCGGGGACCGTGATGTGTGATTCTGTCGAGCACATCAGTTTACACGCACGAATTAGCCGTGTCCTATAAATAGTTCAAAAACTTTTTATTCTTCCCATGCTATCCGTTTTGGTCTTTGATTTTCTGTTTCCTTGTTTCTTTGCGCTCTAGTTTTCGTGTTTTCGTGATATCTCGCGATTCGATCGTCCGTTTCAGGTGCCGTTTCTTCTATTCTTTCCAGTTATTCGAGCTCTTTGTTTTAGGATGGAGTCTGAGGGTGGTGGTAGGCACGATCTTACTATTTCTGTGTTGGAGAGGATGATGATGGGGGAGATAGGTGAGACCTCCGAGGCTCGAACCGATGCTGTCGTCATGGAGGAGGACATCGGGGAGATGGTTAGAGAGGAGGTACCGGCGGGTGACTAGGTGGTGGCTAGGGAGGAGGTATGTTTAGAGGCGATGCAAGAGCGCACCACTCTCAAGGCGAGACGGATCCTTGGGGAGACGCAGAGTCGCGATGACCTGTTCTTTGAGATGATAGTTGCACAGAAGACTCAAGCTGAGGCGCTGGAGGTGGCGCGTCGGACGATGCCGACAGAGATGCAGGTTTCTCTAGACCAGCTGCAGTATCGTCTGACGAGGAGTGAGTGAGCGGTACGTAGTCTAGCTAGTCAACTTGATGGATCAGAGTTGAGGGCTACGGGTTCCTCGATTGGGTAGTCTCGTCACATGTCACGTGATCATGTCAGGGGTGATGCTTGTGAGGATTCTGTCGTTCGTAATATTCTTGCGGGGTATCCTCCTCATTCACGATCGAGGCGATTTGTTAGCCAGACAAGTGAGGGGGGTTCTGTGGCGGGGCCTCGTCGTTTAGAGGTTCCGAGGACTTCGGGTGCCGGGATTGAGTTTTCAGAGGACCAATCTGTGGACCTTCGTGCTGATGATACTGGGGATAGCGGTACTCGTCCATCCCAGTGGCAGCGTAGGGGGTAGGGGTGTGTGTGTGTGTTTATTTTGTCCATTGTGTGTGCATTGTATATAAGGGGATGCCCCCGGTGATAAGTGTAAAAAGAAAAAAAAACTTGATATGTATATGAAGATTTTTTTTTGTCTAGATATACCTGATTGGCTCCTTTTCTTTTAGTTACCTCTTACGTCTATTTTTACTTTTCTTTTATTTTGACGCTGTCAACCGTCATCAGGACTTGGATGCTTCCTGAGCTGGCCTGGTGATGGTTGGAGGTTGTTTTATAACTGCATATATAAAGGTAACATTATCAGTAATTTTTGTTCTCCCCCTTGCCAGTTGTCAAGGGGGTGAGTGTCTCAGACCGAGGTCTGATAATAAAGGTGGATATGTGCTCTCTTTTTTTGTTTTTCTTCTTTTCTCTCTTTTTTTTCCCTTTTTTTTGAAAGTAATGCAACAGGGAAAACAAATAGCTAAGATAGAAATAATAAAAATAATAAAATAAAAAATGCCCCAGTGGAGGAGCGTGGTAGGATTGCCAGCATGGTATTTTCGGTAGCATCCTTCGAATAGTAACTTCATTATTTATCATCTCTTTTATGGGCGAGTCAATGCTTCTAAGGTGATTCTCCTTCTGACAAAAAAAAGAAGCCCCAGTGTATAGATGTAATGGAGCTTTTCTTGGCTTCGGATGAGCACTTTGGGTCTATAAGCAGTCATGGGTATTTGGTGAGTTAGTTTCGAAGAAACGTTCATCAGTACTATCGCCAAACCGGGGGAGGTCTCTTCGATTAGGTTAGTTGTATACAGGGTCTATCTTAGGGTGTTGGTCATCTTATCCCGTGGTTATTAGGTAGAAGTATGGTAGGTATAGTAGGTGATTGCATAAGTCATCATTCATCGATTTTCAGTTTCATTCCTGGGAGTATCCTGTAAGGCTTCTGATTTATCGTCCGAAATAAAAATAGAAGAGGGGGGAGGGGGGAGGGGGGGGGGGGGTAAGGCTCAATGATATGGGGAATAGTTTGTATCTAATGCTTTTCAAAAGGGATGAGTAATAATCTTTTTCTCAGAGAGATACGGGTACCATGATCGAGCTCTTCGTCATATGTCGGTACCATCAAAATCTCACATTCTATGGTTAGCAGGAGTTTATCCTCCTCCCGCCACCTTACGACGACATCTAGTAGTGTATGGGGACATCAAGGATGCCCTTGCAGCTTGCTAATACACTTCTAGTAAAGTTACCAGAGACATCCTCACGGCCTACTTATGCTTCCCTGAGCTCATTGACTTGTTCATTCGTCGTAATGCTCTCACTCGATTTTGGATATATAGATAAATTTGAAAGCATCTTGCTAGCGCAAGAACAATGAGTTTTGATTGAACCTAGCATCTTCATTTTTTTTACTCTAACATCTCCTCCAATAGTGGGGAAAAGGAAATAAGGATCGGGTGTTACTTATACTTTTGAAAAAGGTTAGGTAGGTCACTAGTCCTTCAATCAGATTGCCCGAGTGAGAAAGTGGGCGATAAACTAGAGGTCTTAAGGACGTTCTGAGGATTGATGACGTATGACCAATGAATGAGTCGTGACGACTACGGGGTAATAAGTATAAGTATTTAACCATGGGATGTGATGATCTCAGGGCTAAGGATAGTATTTTCTAAGGTACATGATGTTCCAAGGGCTAGAGAGTTCTTTCCCGTCTTGGTTCACCAATTTGTATGCATTCCCAAGGTATGCGGCTGTTATAACATAAGGGCCTTCCCAGTTCGGTTTCAGTTTTTTTTTCGGATGAGCGTGCTTGGAAGGCATAATTTTCTTTAAGACTAATTCTCCAATATTAATGGTCCATTCGAGGACTTTCTTGTCGTAAGCCCTGGCCACTCTCCTCTGATATACCTGAGCATGATCAGCGGCCCTTAGACGTGTCTCATCAAGTTGCTCTAGCTGCACGAGTAGGACAATTCTCCTCTCGTCTAAGGATAGCTCATCATCGAGTTAAATTCGTAAGGATGACACTTATATCTCATATGGTAGGACTGCCTCCATCCCATAGGTAAGGAGGTAGAGAGTTTGGCCAGTGGCCGTACGAATAGAGGTCCCATAGGCCCAGAGTGCTTCTGGTAGTCGTTCGGGCCAGTCGACTCCATTGCTCGTCTCTACTGTGTATTTCAAAATTCAAATAAGCGTTTTGTTCGTAGCTTCTACTTGTCCATTTCCTTGAGGGTAGAACGGTGATGAGTGGTGTAGATTGATGCCGAACTTCTTACATAACTTCTTCGTCTTCTCTATGATGAACTATGGTCCGTTGTCAGTGATAAGCATCTTGGGTACTCCAAACCTGGTGATGATATTCTGAACGATAAACCTCACGACTGTCGAAGCGGTGATTCTGACGTAGGATTCAGGTTCTGCCCAATTGGTATAATATTCGGTTGCTCTAAGTATGAACACATGCTTGTGAGTGTTCCCAACTGTATCTGTGAAAGGTTCGATGACGTCGAAGGCCCACATCGAAAATGGCCACGGCGAGGTCATAGTGTTCAATGCAACTGATTGAGCTTTGATAAGTGCAATATGTTCTTGGCATTACTTGTAGAATTGGACGTAGAGGCGGGAATCTCTTATCATTGTCGGCCAAAAGTAGCCCTGTCGTATAATTTGATTAGTGAGTCTCTGTCTACAGGCGTAGGCACCGTAGGCGTTGGCGTATGCTTCTCGGATGATATATTATCCTACGGCAGTTGTGACACATCATAGCAGTACTCCTTTGGTGAAGGCTTCCTTATATAATGTTTTACCAAGTATGCAGAATCGGGCGCATCGGTTCCTTATAGTCTTCCGTTCGATCTTCGTGGCGTATGGAGGAACGTGTTGATGCTTTAAGAAGTTTCAGATGTCGAAGTATCATGGTTGTCCATTGTCGGTTGGTGATCTTTCAAATTTGAACATAGCGACTTCGGTTTCTGACTTGACGTGCTTTTCCAGAGTGATTACTTCTTTTGGTCTCGTACTTGTGGGGAAAATTGGTAATTCTCTCTTGACTATCCATGCTATCTCGTGGGCGGATACTATTAATTTTTTAATGAAGAAGGTCTTGGTACTTTGTCCGATGAGTATTTGGATGACCGAGGCTAGTGTGGCTAGGGAGTCTGCGAGCGCGTTTTCTAATCTAAGGATGTGCATGAAAGAGATTCTTTCAAATTTCTTT
Organism: Chloranthus sessilifolius; assembly: GCA_021018995.1. NCBI lineage: Eukaryota > Viridiplantae > Streptophyta > Magnoliopsida > Chloranthales > Chloranthaceae > Chloranthus > Chloranthus sessilifolius. The sequence continues at coordinate 23,572,902 of CM037588.1, forward strand.
ACCAAATATTGAGTGGTTTCTAGGTATGCCAGTAGTCTCCTTTCCTTAGTTTTTCATTCTCCTATGGCTTGCGAGATTACTAGCTTGGAATCACCGATGATTTTTTACTGTTTAATGCCTAATTATAGTGCTGCTCGCAGTCCAACTATGAAAGCTTCATATTCTGCGACATTGTTAATGACAGGGAAGTCTAGTTGAAAAGCCTTAGGTATGGCAACTCCTTTCGGGCTTAGGAGGAATATTTCGATGCCTTTTCCTTTGTGATTTAGAGCATCGCCAAAATAAAGGGTCCATGAGGTCTTATCGGGCTCTTCGTTATGAATTGTAAGTAGGTCTTCATCAAGGAATCCACGTGTATGGGCTCATCACTCGGGAGTGGGAGATCTGCGAGGTAATCAGTGATTGCTTGTCCTTTGATCGACTTTTGCATGACGTAGGTGATATCGAATTCTTGCAGTAGCATATGCAACGAGTGATTTTTCCTGATATTATGGGCTTTTCGAATACATACTTCAGAGGGTCCATTCGGGCTAGTACAAGTATCTTATGTACTCTAAAGTAGTGCCGTAATTTGGTTGAGGCCCACACCAGTGTGAGGCAGGTCTTCTCCATCGGAGTATATTTTCGTTTGTACTCGACCATCGTCCTACTAAGGTAGTAGATAGCCTTCTCTCTCTTGCTGTCTTTTTCATATTGTCCCAGGATTACTCTCATTGCTTTATTGTTCACCGAGAGATATAGGATTAGGGGTTTTCTGGGAACTGGTGGCGATAGTATGGGAGGGTTAAGGAGGTATTTCTTGATATTATCGAAGGCTTGCTAACACGGGTCATCCCATTTGTACTTAGTTCCTCCTTTAAGTAGTCTGTAGAAAGCATCGCATCTGTTTGAATGTTGGGAGATGAATCTCCTGATGAATTGCAATCTTCCTATCAGGCTTCATAATTCTTTGATATTGCTGGGAGGTGGCATCTCAAGAATAACTCAAACTTTTGCGGGGTCGACTTTGATTCCTCGCTTGCTAACTATGAAACCGAGTAATTTTTCGGAGGTGACTCCAAAGACACATTTCTTTAGGTTCATTTTTAACTGATATTTCTTAGCTCTTTGTAGCACCAGTCGAAGTACTTCAACATATCCTTCCCGCATTTGGGACTTCACTAGTATGTCATTGACATAGACTTCTACACACTTATGCATCATGTCATAAAAAATAGCCATCATGGCACATTAATACGTGGCTCCTGCATTCTTGATCCCAAAAGGCATGACGACGTAATAGTAAGTGCTCCATGGTGTGGTGTAAGAAGTCTTCTCTTGGTCAGATTCTGCTAATTTGATCTGATTATATCCAAAGAAACCATCCATAGAGGATAACATCTCATGCCCAGTGGTGTTTTCGACTAGAGTGTCAATGTGCAGAAGTGGTAAATCATCTTTTGGGCATGCCTGGTTGGAGTTTCGGAAGCCAATGCAAACTCGTACTCTTCCATCTTTCTTGGCGACAGGTACTATGTTGGCAACCCACTTGGGGTAGAGGACGACTCGGATGAATTTGGCTTTGTGCAATTTGTCAACTTTCTCTTTAACTTGAAGGGCTATTTGTGGGTGGATCCTACGAAGTTTCCGCTTAACAGGCTTGGCATTGGGTTCTAAGACAAGGCGATGTTCTATTAAACTTGGCTCTAAACCAGGCATATCTTCATAGGACCATACAAAGGAATCGAGGTGCTCTTGTAGGACTTATGCAATTTGTTGACGTTCCTTGGAGTTTAGGGTGTCACTAATTAGTAGCTTCTTGGGTTTCTCTTCGGTGCCAAAGTTGATTTCTTCTATAGGTTCCGCGGCAGCTTGGGTTTGCTCATTGAAAAGATTGATAACCCGTTGAAAGTCTGACGCCTCTTCGGCGATCGATGTTTCTTCTTCATCTTCGGTAAGCTCATATACTGTGAAATTACTATACTGGGGATTTTATTTTGTGAAAGGTAGCCCTTCATCGGTACAATTTATAACTGAGAGATCTTTAGTAAGGTGAAGGTCAAGGCTATTGATCCTTTTCTCAAAGTCGTGAAGTATTTCGTCTGGTATAATCACTGGCTTGTTATTTAGCCTGGAGGCTTTACGTCCTTGTACGGGAGATGGGACAGTAATCCTAGGAGAAAAGTCTCCTTGTTGATCGCAAACTTGATTCGGGATGAAGGGTTCCCTTTCTTTTATGAGGTTTTTAGATTTTTTTGAATTTTGTATTTATGAATTTTTAGGGTTTTCTGCCTTTTCTATTTTTTTGATTTTCGATAGTAGATATAGTACAGGGTCGATCACCTCAAGAGGAGCCGGGAGAGTTGCTTCCTCTAGTTGAGGGAGCGAGATGACTACTGAAGCTGTTTGGGCGATTCTTTGAGAAAGGTGAACTTGTTCTGAATTTAACATTTTTTTTTTGGAGTCCTCATCTGATGAGCTCTTTTGAATAAGCGATGCCGGTGGCGGCGGTATTGACGTTCGGATTTCCTCTATCACATTGATTGCCTCATCTTTAAAGAAGCTCTGGAGATCATAATCGATCGAACTATCATCCTCTGAATTATAATATGGTTGTTCTTCGTATCGAAGGCCATCCCTCAGAGGATCCTCAGGAGTAGTGAGCTCTTTCCCTTGAACTTTGTAGTATGTTAGGATAAGCACGCATGCTCGGCAGCGAGGTTGATAATGATAAGAAATGTAGGGAGATCCCCAAGGACATTCCCATCCTTCTGAGTTAGAGTCGAGACTGGTATCGAACTCATCTTCTTGATCTGACAATGCTTGAAGCCCTAGGTTAGCTTGCTCAACTAACTCGAGTGCGGGGAGGTCTATCTAGTAATCCTCGTCATCACTTGGGGGAGGTTGCCACTATTCCTCAAGAGATTTCTAAAATATTTGGAGTTATGGCATGTTTGGGGATGAAGGAGTGTCTAGTTCGAGCTCCTCTTCAAAGTCAATGAGGGCACTGTGGGTGTTTCCCCCTGGGTCAACCAAATGACTGTTGGGATTTTCTACTTCTTGTGTTGGTAGCCGAGTTGGTGGGTCATTACTCGCTTCTGTTGTCACGAGGTTGGAGTGATTCGATTATACTATTACAAAATGTTGGATCCAACTAGTGAAGCGTTCTAATATGTTGGTGCAAGCCTTGCAGCGGGGTTGGTATGGGTGAGCGATACAAAGGGAGTCCCACGGGCATTCCCATTTCCCAAGGCCAAGGCCGAGGCGAATGCTATGCGAGTTAAGATCCTCTTGTGGGGTGTCATCTTCTTCCCATATTAAGTGTAAGTGCTCTTCATTATCTTGCAAGGCTGCTATGTGAAAATCATTGTCGTCAGTGGAGTCCCAATCTTCCACTTGTGGCTCGAGTAATGGAGGTTCTTACTTTCTCTCTTCTGTAAACTCCTTAGTGTCAAACAAGGGTTTGATTCCCTTGAGCGGTTTATCAATATCATTATTCAAATTCATTAAATCGTCGAATGCTTTAGTCATTTGTTCAATTTCTGCTTCTTGGGATTTAGTGAAGGACACTTCCTTCTACTTTGGTACATATGCTTTCTCAGTGGTCCTGTACACGAAGTGGTCATATAGAGACCATTTTAGTGAGGTAGGGAACAAGTTAGCTTGTGGGCCGTCCGATTGGTAACCTAACCCTATGTGTTTGCATATTTTTGTTGGGATGACAGGTCCTACACGATCTTGCTTATTTTTATTGAGTCCGGTGTGAGGGACGTATCCGAGTTGGTACATTAGGTCCCAACCTTTTGTCGCGGTTGGATTGATGCCGTAAAGTTTGGCGAGGTCTGGACCGACCTCTCTTCTCATCAATTTTTGTTGACGCGTTGGGGGAGAACTAGGAGGGGTAGGGGGGCAGACTTCTGCAATGATTGTCTCGTCAAGGATCTGAGCCTTCCGAATGTGGCCTGTGTTCAACACGGAATCATAGGCTATCGGAATACTTGCTGTGTAATCGGTGTTCATCTCCTAGAGGGGTGCATCGACGTATATACTGTCACAACCCCAGATTTGTGAGATGAGTGCACGGTATGCTTTACACATAGGTACATGTGTTTCACAAGGAGACCAAAACGAACCAAAGACACTAAGTGTGTATGTGGGAAACACACTAGCATATCCCTAACTTATAGATATAAAGGTGAAAGAGAGAGAGAGGAACCCTTACGTAATTCTATTCTAACCTAAATAGAGAGAGGAGAATATAGAGAGAAAGAAGAGAAGAGCCTAGTAGAGAACTAGGGTTCGTTGGGACTCAAGTCAGCAAAGGAGATTAGAGGAAGAGACTGGAAGAAAGAACCTTAGAGGCCTGTTGGCCTAGTAAAATTTCGAGTCGTGAACCGAACTTGCGCGTGAATCATCGTCAGAGGTACGTTAAAGACATGATAGATGCCTAGGAATGTTTTAAATAGTAGGAAGAATGTTGGATGAATATTTCTTTTATGAGATTAAGGTAACAAGAAGGAAGGAAGCATGTTCTCGATCCGATCGAGGAACAAAATCATCGTTCCTCGCTCGAGCGGTCTAAAAGGCTCGCTCGAGCGAGGATGAATAGAAGAAAATATAACTCTGGGCTCGCTCGAGCGGTCCCCAAAACTAAAGGGAAGCTCGCTCGAGCGAGGGTCTACAATAATAATTCGAAAGCTCGATTTAACCGCTCGAGCGACCTCGATTTAACCGCTCGAGCGAGGTCAAGAGACCGCTCGAGCGAGGTCAAGTGACCGCTTGAGCGAGGATAAGTGGTCATGGCAGGTCCGTGACCACTCGATCTTGGTTTTTTTATATAAGAAACGTGGGGGTCATACACCCCAATGACTTTAGATTGTTCTAAACCTATTTTTGAAATGTAGGTTTGTTGCATTATAACCCTCTACGAGCAGGCGTGCCTTGAGTTTCGTCGAGGTAGGGAATATTCTTGAAACATGTGCAATATCCCGTGAACTCATATGCGTAGTATAATCATTTTAAATAGTCATATATATATTTCATGAACCCTTATGATAAGAGTGTGTGTGTGTGTTACAACGTGAAAATCTTGAGGCCCCCAGGGGACGAAAAATCATGTAGTTTCATCAAAGAGGGGTGCAACAGAAGTATGGGGCATCCCAGGGATGTAGATGAAAACAAACAGAGAAACGAAGGTAATGTGATAAGGCCTAATGTAATATAATTAGCACAATCACGGTGAATAACTATATGTAAAGCACATTGATATTTTTATTATTTAAGGTTGATTAGAATACCCCACCGACGTGGCGGGATACCCACGACTGACTCGGCAGGATATCCGTGACCGGTATGGCGGCCAATCCGTACATTTATAACACATCCCAGGGATGTAGATTGAGAATAGACCCACCACCTATGAGAAAGGGGCTTGGGCAGTATCCCCAGGGGATACGTATAGTAATAATTGTCTAGTTAGACGACGATGGTGGGTATTCCATCGGGGCTCGATGCTATATTGCTCGGGGACTACTTAAGTTAAGATTTAAGTGATTAGGCCAAATTTCACAACTAAACAAATAAGGAGATTAAACGAAACCATGCTAAGTAACGACCAAAATCATTGGGTATTTCCTGTTATTCAAATTGTTGTCCATAAGCGATTACCTTATAATTCCATGCTTGTTAAATTACTGACATATGTGTGAAGGTTGATCTATATGTTCTTTTTGTTTTCCCTCACAGACTAGGATGTAGCTCACCCCTTAGACTATCGAGGTCCAGGACTAGCGGCAGCAAAGACTTCTGGAGAAGCTGATCCAAGGGCTTCGGATTACGTGCCCACAGAAGAGTCAGAACCTCCTCCTGAGGAATTCTTCTAGGAAACCCGCTGCATACTTTGAGAGTGAGTTGAGAGTATTATATATGGCTTGGTATATCAAGCCTCTTTATTTCGAATGTTTTAAATACCGTTTCTTGACAAGACGTCTAGGATGAACTGTTATCACTAATGGTTTGGGTAAGTTCTTATGTCCATGAATTGGCATGGGACAAGGACTGCCTTGCAATACCTTGGTTATTTTTGAGATTTTATTTAGAGTAGCTACGTGTGCCTCAATTACAGTTTTGGCTTGTATATACCAATGTTTCATAAGGAACTCGGGGCACGGCCTTGAAGGCCGTGCTGATGGCACGGATTTCGGGGTTCCAAAATTCGGGCTGTCACATATACGGACAATGGAGTCCTCGCATTGGTGGTATGTGGATGCATCGACGTATATACGAACAATGGAGTCCTTTCATTGACTCTAACTATTTTCTTCTTAAAATAAGATTATATGTGCTAGCGGAATCAGAAACATGAAAGGTGACGTCTTTCGTTACAGGTCCGAGGCGAACATGGAGTTTGATAGTTCCTTTGGCAAAATAATGCGAACCATCATATGCTATAAGTGATAGTGTCGAGGGCCTGACATCCTGCTCCGTGTATTCGAGTGTCTTTAACATTGTGAGAGGACAGATATTGAGTTCTGCTCCTATATCGATCAATGCGTGGGGTACGGAGAACCCTCTAATTATGACTGTAAAGTATATGGAGTTGTGCTTCTGCGGAGTTACTCTTCAGGCATGTCTACATATGTGAAAGTGAGTGTCAGAGGTTGCGCCATGATCGAGGCGATTTGATGTAACTCATTCAATGTTGTGTACTCATCTACTTGTGTGTCCTCAAGTATCCTTATCAGTAGTCGATGATGGTCAGGCAATTTCTTGATGAGTTATAGTATAGATATCTGGGCCGAGACCTTTTGGAGATGCCACAGAAGGTTATATTCTTGCCCTGGCTCGAGTACAATTTTTTTGCTTGACCGATGAGCCTTAGGTGCAGGTGGTTGGAGTGGTTGAGGTGAAGAGATTGGTGGAGGGATAATGTGAGGCGGGGGAGGCAAGTTAACTTCTTTTTCTCTCACGTTCCCCTCTGATGGTTGTACGTTCGTGAAATCCTTATTTCGAGAGAAAGGCGGAGGTGAATAATTAGTTTCTGATTTAAGAATCAGGCAAGTCGGTTGTTGACCGAACCCGGTGTGGCTCAATGTCGAAGTATTTGTGAAGTGACTGAAATTCGAGGTTGGAGCGCATACTTGTATGGTGCTGCTCCAAGGTGGGAGGTATTGTATGTAATCCTCCTCTTCTAGGAAAGCAAAGACCAGTGTCTCGCACGGGTCAGAATGTTCTTCTCGCTCACTTTCTTCTATGTTTAGTGAACGCTCAATCTTTATTTCATTATCTCGGCTTGGAGTCCTTCGGGTGATACTTTCTACCCACACGGTAATTTGGGATTCAACTTGAAGAACATGATCTCCATACTCAGGTTCAAAATCGGATGAAGGGAGTGGCAATGGCGTTGGTTCAGGATTGGGAGGGGTTGAAGGTTCTAGTGGGCGACTATGAAGGAATGGCCTTCTGTGCCTAAAGGAGTGGACTCGTACCTGAGTGAATTTCGAGTATGGAGGTGGGCTCGACGAGGCGATTCGAGTGATCAAGGCTGAGGGGTGTAGGGGTGAAGAAGCTCTCACAGGGGTAGCAAAAGTGTTGGAAGGTTGGACGCGAGTGATTAAGGTAGAGGGCTGGAAGGAAGATTGACTGGGGAGATCCATGGTAGTGACCTGGGCCAGTATTCCTTGGCTGTGGTTGGGCATGGGGTTATTAATGATTCCTAAATTTTATTAGGGTTGACTGTTGTTGCTGAGGTTAGGATTCCTAAGTGCTTCCCAGTCGATTTAATTTCGGTCATTCATGCCATAAATCACATCTTGAAGGATCCAATAGTCTTCTACGTTGTGTCCCGCGTATCGATGGAACACACAGTATTTGCTATAATCTAGATTCGTCGGCCATGGGAGGGGTCTCTCTTGCGAGAATCGGAGGAGATTCTGAGTGTTAAGGAGATGGAAGATGTTGGGGATTGTATCGGGTAAAGGGGGATAGTGCTCCCGCCTCGACTGATAAGAGCCTTTACCTAGGTTGAAATATTGTGGTGGAGGTGTGTTATTATAGTTTGGCGCTGGGCCGGTCGATTCTGCGTTGCATTCTGGTTCTGGTAAGTGTTAGGATATTAGTTTCTATTCTGGTATTGGCCTTGATTCTGGTTCTGGCCTTGGGTTTGATTTGCATATCTTGGTTGATTGGTGCCTTGGTTTTGGTTGGTGTACCGGTGTTGATTTTGATTTTGCCCGAAGTTTCATGGTTGGAAATTTTCGTTCATGGAGTTTTGTCCTTGGTTGACAACAGTGTTGACCTGTTCGGCTCCTGAGGCTTTCTTATTATTTTTTGACTTTGATTCACTAGAAGAGCCTACTTTCGACGTGACTATGGATAGGGCGAGGTCTTCGCCTTTAATGTGTCACGCTAGTCGAGATGCTTGGGAGTGGAGTGCGGTGAAGTCAGGACAATCACTTATGACAAGTGTACTCTTTAATGGTTCTTTGGTATTATCGACGATAATGTCAACCGAGTCTTTGTCTTTCATTTAAGTGCCGGTCCTAGCAGTGAGTTTCCTCCATCTGGCGATGAAGTTGGTGAATTCTTCATTGAGTCCTTGCTTGGTCGCCATCAGATCGCTGAGACTGACTGTCTCCTGGATGAGATGCTTGTATGGTCCAGAAACTGACCGACTAAATCGTCAAACGTTTCTATCTTATAAAGCGAGAGTCCCGCAAACCAATCTAGAGCTTCTCCTTCTAATGAGCGTTGGAAATAGTGAATGAGAAGTCCCTAATTATCACGTATGGGTTGACAATCATTGCAAAAGAGGGCCAAGTGATGGTTCGGATTTCTGGTGCCATTATATTTGATAAATTTTGGCGGTTTGAATCCTATTGGTAAGTTAAATTCGATGTCCCAAAAAAATATATCGAATCCGAATGAGTAACCAGGGCACTCTCTCTTGGCCATGTACTCGTCGAGCATCTTAGGGAGATCTTCGATTTTGATGGTATTGTCTTTTGGGGCAGACCGCAAGCTAACCTTGTCTGGAGAATCATCTTTGAAGAATGTGTGAGTAGGTTCTCTCAATGGTGAGGCACGGGCTGACACCGTGCTCGGGGTAGGCGGTGGCCTTTCCTGTAGTTCTTGGTCTTTTGAAAATTGTCGCGTCCTGATGGTCTCGTATGCAGCGGCCAGTCCTTGAAACAATTCTTCGGAGACATCATCTCTTCTTTGTATTCTTTGAATACTGAGCTCTACAATTTGTTAAACAGTGAGGTTTTGTCCAGTGTTACTATTTCTCCCGTTATGATTATTACCAGTGTGCGAGGTAGAGAAGGGGTTTTCTGATTCGCTAGCTATGTTAATCTCAGGTTGTCGTAAGCTGGAATTGTAAAGTGATTCTTCTTCGTATATGGGATTGTCATAATATTCCCACAATGGTGGGTCTTCTAAACTCACTCTTCGTATACCAGGCATTTCGAGTTTTTGACGAAGACTCATATATTTAAAGGGATTCAAAATAATGCGATGGAAAGAAAAACAGGAAAACAAAATAAAAACTACCCATCTAAAAAAAGAGTTCAACAAAAGTGTCCCATCACGATCGCCAGTCTGTTGGTGCGCAGTTTTTCTGGGTTCCTCTCGGTCCCCGTTGAATCAGTGGCCCAAATTTGTCCAAGTGGACTCTAGCGATGCGGTGTTTGGAATGTTGGAGATGAAATAAAAAAGGAGGATTTCTAGGAAGATTCCTAATTTATTGTGATCGCCAACTACAGATATTTAATGACGCTGCAATACATCAGTGATCACGCTTTAGAGCGGGTGTAGGTTACTTCTTTACTGAATCATCCGCCTGCGAACGTCAGTAGTTATGGCTCTTCTTTGTAGTTTAGATAGTTTAGTTTTCCTTTTCTTTTCCTGTTATTGTTTTAAGTTTGATCGGTTTAAGTTTCCTAATTCTATTGTGAATCTAGCTGTGTGAGTTTATTATAGTGACCTAATATAATATTCTAACCCTATTAGGAGTCTATTTAGTTTTAGGTGTTGTAGTCTTGTTAGAAGTCTAATTAATTAGTTTCCTAATCTTACTAGGAATGCAGTTAATTATGGGAGTTGTAGCCTCATTAGAAATTTAATTAATTTAAATTCCTAATCTTACCAGAAGTCTAATTAATATTAGTCTCCTAATTCTACTAGGAATGCAAATATATTAGTTCTGATGAAACTCTAATTAAATCAAGTATGCTAATTATGCTGGAATTCTAATGGAAGGCAAATATACTACTTTTACTGTAACTCTAATTAAAGCAAGTATACTAATCTTATCGAAATTCTAATTAAACAAACATAATAATCCTGTTGGAATTCTAATCAAAATAGAAGACTGATTTTATTAAAACTCTAATTAAAGCAAAAGAACTAATTTGATTAAGATTTCGATTAAAGCAAATAAATTAAATTTTCCAAAATTCTAATTAAAGCAATGAGTTAACTATATAAAAAATCCAATTAAATTAATGAATTAATTATACTAAAATTCTGATCAGAGCAATAGATTAATTATACTAAGAATCAAGGAAAATTATGGAATTGATTTTCTAATTCTAATTAAAGCAATGAATTAATTCTACTAAAATTCTAAAAAAAGAGTTTTGAGCCTGCTATGCTAAGGAGGATTGGCCTCGTTCCCGACTACCCTCTGTAAGCTCCCTTGGGCAAATCGGGTGGCTGAGATTAAAGTAAATTAAATTTTGGATTATAATATAGTATTTTAGATTTTATAGAGTTGATTTTGGATTATAATTATGAATTAAATTATGATACTAGAGTTTTAGAAAACTAAATTAATAATTGAGATTTTAGAAATATTAAATTAAGAAATTAAAACTAGAAATTTAAAATTTAGGGACTGAATTCGGGTCCGAAATAAGAAAATCCGACCGTATGATTAAGGACTGGTTCTAGAAACTAAGAACTAGAACCAGAGATTAATGATAGGACTGGAGATTAAGATTTTAGAACAGAATTAAAGTCGGTGAATTAGGTCGTGAGATTAAGGACTGGTTCTAGAAACGAAGAAGTAGAACCAGATATTAAAAATTACGGTCTAAAAAGGGGTGCTACGGTCTAAGACTGAAAATTAAAACTAATTATTAAGAAAACCTAAATCTAAGAACTAAAAAACTAAGGGTTGAGGCTAAAGGTCAGATTTTTACCTAGGGTCGAGACTGCGGAGAGAAATCTCAAAAATTCGAAGCTTGAATCTCGAAATCATGGCTAGGTTTCTCTGTGGGTTCGTTCTCGGAGTTCTTTGGTCTCGAAATTTCTAGCCTCTCTTCTCAAAAATTCGCAGCCTCCTTTGGGGCAAAAAAAAAAAAAACTTTTATAGGTTTTTCTTTAATTAAACACCTTGTTTCAGGCGTTTAACTGAATTGCGCGCTAGTTTCCCGGTGCTTAATCGCTTTGAGTCGGTCACCGACTTAGTGAGCAACTGGCTGACTTGCTCAGCGAGTTTCCTAGTTCTAATAATATTAGGACTAATTGCACACTTATTGTGGAGTGCGCAATCCGATTGTCTCTTTCGAAGCGCTTAATCGGGGAAGCTTGGGGGTCAAGGACTATAAGACTAGGTTGGGCATAGGCCAATTGCGTGCCGGTGGTCGGGCACTCGATTCGATTGCGCATCTCATGTTAGGCGCGTAATCGAGTCTCGAAGTGGATTGGGAAAAGAACTCTAGTCTGAAAAGGGGATTGATTACACGTGTGTGGTTATGCGTGTAATCGAATTGCACGTGTGGTTTTAGGCGCGTAATTCGGGGCTGTTCTGGTTCGGGTCAGGTCTGAAATGCCAGACTATTATTTTAGTCTGCATTTCGATTATATACTATTATTTCAGTATATAGTCTCCCTACGTTGGGACCTGAGCCACATAGCTATTGTTTCAGCCTGTGTTCAGTCATGTACTATTGTTCAGTGCATGGTTCCCAATTTAGGGTTAGGGGGTCTGAAATGCAAGACTATTGTTTCAGTCTGCATTTCGACTATAAACTATTGTTTCAGTATATAGTCTCTCTATGTTGGGATTTAAGCCACAAAGCTATTGTTTTAGCGTGTGTTCAGTCATGTACTATTATTTCAGTGCATGGTTCCCAATTTAGGGTCATGGGACCTGAGCTACAGAGCTATTATTTCAGCCTGTGTCCAGCCATATACTATTATTTCAGCTTGTGTCCAGCCATATACTATTATTTCAGCATATGGTTCCACGTTAGGGTAAAGAGATCTGAACTACAGTGCTATTATTTCATCCTGTGTTCAACAATATACTATTATTTCAGTATATGGTCCCTACGTCGGGGTGTGAAACTTTCAGAGAAGGTAAGTCCTTTGCAAAGAGTCATGGGTAAGGTCAAAGGTTGATCGAACAAATTTTTATATTCTGAGAGGGCAAAATGGGGGTGTCTACAAGGGCGTAAGACATACACGGGTCTATAGGGTGGTACTAGAAGTGGAGGTCGGGCATGGCCTCGGCCTGCTGGTGGATGATGGGTGGGAACGACTGGTGGGGCTGGTGTGCAAACTGATGGTGGTGCAGGTGATTAGTCACAGAATATATCATTTTATCACCCTTAACTTAGTGATGCTAGACCCCAGTTTGCTACTAATAATATGATGATGTGCAAATATTAAGAACAGACAATAAAATAGAGCCAACATGATAATCTTCATCAAAATGAACTCAAAAAATAGTAAGAAAGACAATCAAATGCAAAAAGATGATTCAAATCGTATATGAAGTATAGTAAAGAAAGAAATCGTACTTACGAATGAACGTAGCTGAAGAGAAAAAGGAGAAATCGCAATTTATGATTCTTCAGAAGACGCTTCTGACTGGAGTACGACAACAAGGAAAAACGATCGTTCGTATTAGAGAATCGTATTGAAAGAAAAGAGAAATCGTATTCACGAATTTGCGAACTTAAAGCTCTTATTGCTGCTGATCACGTGAGAATTACATCACCATGCACAGAATGAGAAGATCTCTTAAATTAGAAGTTTGACAACCCACGGATCTGAGAAGATTGACGAAAGACTCCTAAGGATTTCTGTTACTTAAAAGAAGGAGAACAATTTTGAGCGCATCTACCGGTCAAAGTAAGGAAGAATAGAATTAGAAATTAGAGTTTTATTAGGAAACTTTTATTCTTAGTAGTTTTCTTTTATTAGGATTTGAGAAATGTAAACCGACCCATATGATCTATAAATAAGAGAGTTCGGCATAAGAATAAAGTTATCGAAAGAATTCTCAGCATCAGTTGACGACTGAGGTTGGGTTTTCTTTCGATCACGGTAGTATTAGAGTAGTTTAAATATCCAAGGTTTTTCAAGAGCAATTAACGTCTGTGATCGAGAACTGAAAGATTAAAGTAGAGCATCCATAGTTTCTCAAAAGCAATTGACACCTGTGACTGATGGATGAAAGATCTTTTATTTGCTTTCTAGTTTAGATTTATTTCCATGTATTTTTACTACTTTGTAAATATCTAAAAGTTCTTAATATTTGAATTGACGACTCAGATCAAGAATTTGCATATTAGTGTAACGGTTTTACTTTCTATCTTCAGTTTTCTTGAGTTTGATTGACACATAAATTTTTGGAAGATTGTTGATTAGTATAAATCTGTGTTGAGGAATTCTTGAGTATGATTGATGCCCAAATTCTAGAGGACTGAGATATGGTGTAACGGTACTTTATTTTGTAAACATCTGAGAACTGAAGGATTGTGATTGACGCCACAATCTAGAAGGAGGAGGATTTAGATTTATTTTCTGCATTAGTTTAAACAACCCATTCTTTTATTTATATTTTTTCAGTAGTTTAGGTTTTTAAAAGACAAATACCAGTCTTCAAACATATAAGAAAAATCACCTTCATCGTAGGAACGATCTTATACTAGTGCTATAATTTTTATTGTGCGCTTGCAATAGGTTAAGGCTTAGTACGATTATAGCCACATCAAGTTTTTGGCGTCGTTGCAGGGGAAGCAGATTTTTTCTATTTGTTGTTTTGAAAACTAATATTGTCTTTGTCTTTTTATTTTTCTTTATATATTTATTTTTTATTAATCACTTCTTGATTTTTTTGTAGGTTTATTCGGAGCAGCGAATCAAAGATTTCAACACTTCTTCTGACAATAGAAGCTAGAGGCTCAAATTTATTTTCTCTCCATGCTTGCTAAAATAAAAATTAGAAAAAAATTAAAAAAAAAGAATTTTAATTATATAGTATTTTTGGTGTATGCATCACACTCGATCCAGAAGTTTAGATTTCTTCGAGTATGACCAAGAAATTGAAAGGACTCTCTTGCTTAAATTAGCCTCAAACCGATCTTTTATAAGAGAATCCTAAGCTATGATTGACGATCGTTCTATTCAAGCACACTTCAACCCAGTTACTTTGACTATGCCCTCTTATATAGTTATACCAAACGTTGTAGTCGGACAAAACTATGAGATCAAGTTCAATACGCTTTAAGCTTTACCCACCTTTCATGGGCTTGATCGAGAAGATCCCTATCAACATCTAAGAGATTTCATAGAACTTTGCACGATGTTACAACTATCCATAACTAATAATGAGGCCGTTATATTACGGTTGTTCTCTTTTTCTCTCAAAAATAGAGCGAAAGCGTGGCTAATTTCATTGTCCACCAGAAGTATTACCACTTGGGATGGTCTGCCGTCCAAGTTTTTGAACGAATACTTTTCGATTGGTAAAACTAATCAGATTCGCCAGACAATTCAAGACTCTAGACAATTACCGAAGAATTATTCCAAGAGAGTTAGGAACACATGAAGGATTTACTGAGAAAGTGTCCTCATCATGATGTACCAAATTGGTCCATTGTGTAAAGTTTTTATCAAGGGTTAACTGACACCAACCAGTCTACGGTTGATGCTGTAAGTGGAGGAGCCTTTATGGCTCAAAATGGCCAGCAATCTTGAAACTTATTTGAAAAATTGGCTGATAATTCAAAGCAAAATTAAACTTTGTTAAGATCTGATCCCGATGTGATCCGCCACACCCTGCTCGCAAGGGGTGGTCTTTAAGATGTCAGCAAGGAAAAAGTAAAGGAGGATGATATAAGTGCTAAGGTTGCAGCACTAGAGAGACAAATCGCATCATTAATGACTGCTAAACCAAGCACTCCGGAAAGACCTCTAGCAGCTTGTTCAAATGATCAAAACTCAACCTATGCCATAGCTGAGAACCCAGTTGCACCATCATATTCAGATGTGGAAAATGAATAAGTAATGGCCTTTCAGAGGGGAGATTACGGGAATAAATATAACTCATTGTGGAGGAATCACCCAGGATTTAATTATGGTTCCACGAGCGGGGCACAACTAGCATCATTTGTTGCCCAACCCCAATTTCCCCCGACCCAAGTTTTCCACCAAAGACCTCAAATGCCAGTTGTACAACCACAATTTGGACCACTGAGCAATACGGCTGATGCCATAGTTGTTCAGATCCTTTAAGATTTGCAACAACAGTCGCATCAGCATTCAAAATATCTTTCCCAACTTGCTCAATTCTCTTAGGTACTTAATTCACATACCCAATCTATCACAAAGTTGGAAAGCCAGATTGGCCAACTTACTTCTCAGGTGGTAAAGAGAGAAAGTGGCCAATTGCCAACATAGCCAGTTAGTAATCCTAGAGGACAAGTGTTTTTGGGGGAGACATCTGCTCCCCATAATCCAAATTGAAATCCTTAAGGACTGTCGAGCTACCGACTCATCCGTAGCACCTCTTGTAAAATATGTAAACTATTTTTTTCTTATTTTGAAATATTAGGAATTGCATCCCAACCCAATTAATTATTAAATACGATAGATTGTAATACAGTACCTAATATACACTATCGCGAACAATCGTACGGATCTACGATCACTCGTAATTCTGGATAATCCCATCAGTAAGTCGTAGCGATTGTGAGTTAACTGATGCGAGAGTTTGTATGTACGAAAGCTGAAAGGTTAGAGTTGAACCGACGACTCTAGGTTAAATATACGCGTAATGATTGGTTCAACAGGTCATCACTGAAAATAGGGCCTACATATTGGTGAGAGAATACGTCGACCCCATCTTCGAACTCTACAGTTTACTCCTACTCTCTCTTTATTTTTTAAAAAGTTCTCATGCTCAACCCAACCATTTTAGTTTCATTTACCTCCCTTGCATTACCTATTCCATTTCGAAAACCTTATCTGCATTCCATCTGACATTTCGAAATTAGGGTTTTGGGGGTTATTTGTAAGTAAGGTGACGATTCTCACTTTAAAATGGATGGATCTCTACAAGAAATTTTGATTTGATATATGAAATTTAAGGTTTATTGCTTAATACTCCTTTAACTCTTGCAGAAAAAGGAATTACATCATGTCGAGATCTATAGACAAATGGCTGAGGGAAGAGGAAGAAGAAGAAGGTAACATTTCAGATCATTCTCCATTAGTAAGACACATCGCACGGGCTGCTGCCCTCAAGGCTAAATCAAAAGCAGTAGACCTACCTAAGAAGAAGTCTGAATCTGTTGGGGTAGTTATTAGAGAATTACCTGAAGAAGGAATGGAGGTTGAAACTGTGTTTGCCCCTAAAAAGGGAAAACAACTGGATAAAGGCAAAAGGCCAGCTCCCTCGAATATGAAAATGGATCGGCTTCCAGTCTCAATGAAACATCATCTAGTGGGAGCTGAAGTCGCTATGGACGTTGCCTTTTGGGAAGAATTTGAAATCAGTGGAGAGGCCATCTAGTATTTTAAGGATGTAGGGTAGCATTATTTCTTAGAGCTCGAAGTCACACCAGTCTACCCTAGATTGGCGAGGCTGCTTTATAAGAATATGACCAATAGCCAATCGTTGAAACGGCTACTTCTAGTCATGTTCCTGCATTTATCGAGTCTGTACATACACCTTCAATTCCTTTAACAACAGAGCAGACTCCTATATTACACGCAGCTAAAGCAGGACCAAATTTTGAAACTTTACGAGTGGGTTTCATAGAAATGTTACATTAAGAAACACCTCCTCGCATCATCACCACAACAGTTCCCACAACCTTAGGAGAACAACCTGATTGGGAGAGGAGATTGCGAGAAGTAGAGCAATGGCAGAACGCAAATGCACCAAATTTAATGTCATTGCCAGGTGTAGTAAGAAGATTGATGGAAGAATTTCATAGGTTGAAAACTAGAGTCCTTGATTCCCTACCCACTGCACAGGAAACCCTAGAAATAGTAGAAAACCTATAGCGGAAGACTGATCGGCTTACTATGTATGTCTAATTAAGTCTTAACCTATTGCAAATGCATAATGGAAATTGTAGAGCTAGTATAGGATTGTTCCCATGAAGAAGTTTTATCCTCTATATATAAATATATTTCTATTTTAAAATTATATTTGTCTTTAAAGGTTCTAAACTACTTGAGAAATATGAACAAAAGAATGGTTTCTTAATCTAAATTGCAGAAAATAAATCCTAATCCTCCTTCAGATTGAGGTCGTCAATCCCAATCTTCAGCCATCGAATATTTATAAAATTAAACAGTACCGTTACACTGTATTGAAGTCTTCTAGAATTTGGGCGTCAATCAAAAACTAAAATTTCTTAACACAAATTTAATCTAATCAATAGCTTCCTAAAATCTGGGTGTCAATCAAACTCTAGAAAATTGAAGATGGAAAAATAGTAAAAACCGTTACACTAATCTGCAAATTCTAACTTGAGCCATCAATTCAAATTAAAACTTGAAGATGTTTACAAAGCATGTAAATAAAGCAAATAAAATCTAAACTAGAAAGTAAATAAATATATCTTTTACCCCTCAGCCGCAGTCGTCAATTGCTTATGAGAAACTAGGATATCTACACTAATCTTCAGCACCCAATAGCAGTCGTCAATTGCTCTTGAGAAACCTCTGATATCTAATCTTCTCTAACTATTTTATACTACTGATCGTAAGAAAATTTAACCTCAATTATCAATTGATGCTGAAATTCTTCGATGCTTATTCCTAACTGAGCTCTCTTATTTATAAATCATAAGGAGTCAGTTTACAAAGACTTCTAATTTTAATAAAAGAAACTAATAAAAGATTCCTAATATAACTCTAATTCCTAATTTTATTTTTCCTTGATTTCAATGGTTGATGTGCTTATAGATTATTCTCCTTTATTTAAGCAATCGAGATTTCCTGAGAGCTTATCTTTATCAATCTTCTCAGATTCATGATTCACCAAACTTCTAATTTCAGATATCTTCTAATTTTGTTCTTGGCGATGATAATCTTCATTCACGTGATCAACAACAATAGCAGATGTAGCAGCGAAAAAAGCTTACACAATCGTAAATTACGATTGTTCTTATTCTAGAGAATCGTAAATCACGATTTCTCATTTTCACAAATCTTTCTTTCCGGACGATTTCTTATAATGAATGATTGCTTTTCTTTTATTGCTTTTTACTCTTTTTTCATTTTCTGAAGAATCATCTTTTGAAAAATCGTAAATTACGATTTCTTAGTTTCCACTTTCTTTCCGTCTTCAGCTTTAGCGCACAATCGTAAAGTACGATTTCTTGACTTTCAGCAGCGGCGAATCGTCTTTTCTTTGCTCAATCGTCTTTTTATTACTTTTCGAGTTTATTTTGATGAATATTAATACTTTAGTTCTCTTTTACTATTTTTTCTTAATATCTGCACATCGTTAACTTATTAGTAGCAAATTAAGTCCTAGCATCACTAAGTTAAGGGTGATAAAATAGTAAATTCTGTGACTGATCACACCCCTAAACTTAAGCTTTGCTAGTCCCTAGCAAATAAGAAAACATAAAATATCTAAACTATAAATTTAAATGCCACTTTCGTAGGGAGCACGATTGCATTTAGCGGATGCAACAAACCTTTAAACCCTTAGGTGAGCCCTAGTGGAGGAGTTGTAGTTTCCTCAAGGTTTTCAGTGAAGTTACCTACAAACTTCAAATATATTTGAATTTTTCAAAATATTTTTTTTCTTCAGAAATCTACATTACTAATTAAATTAATCATTATATGTTTGTTTTGATTTTCAAAAATTTCAAAATTTTCATATTTACTCTCCATCACGATAATTATCCTTGATCAGAACTCAGCAATTTCAATTCTATACAGCGTGGAGCGTGTGCATATCAGTGACAAGTTTATTCATCATAGATTTTTCTAAACTATAGATTTAGAAAATATTTTCATCCAAACTCCCACTATTAGTGTACTCTAAAAAAATATCAAAATTTTTGGTTCTCTCATTATGATATGTATGATAATTTTCATATGATAATCAACTAAAAAGGTAAATCTCATGGAATGGATAATTAATTTTGATCATATGACTTTTTCGTTCATTCATAGTATCTATTTCATACATCTCTACTAGACTCATACTTTTGCAAATCATAAATCACAAAGGTCTTTTCTCCAACTTGTAATAGAGTTTTAGGTTAAAAAGTTTGAAAGAAAGGCAGATAGGGTTCAAAAGTTTCTGAGTATTTAGTTCTTTCTTCTCTATCTTCTTTCCTTCTTTTATATTTCAGTAAGTATCCAAAAAGTTTGATAACTTCTTCCCATTTTTCTTTCTGTTTTCTTTTTTGTATAAATCTCATTTTTTTTTTCAGTTGAAAGCTTTTCATGAAATCGTCTTTTACGATTTTCCTTTTCTTTTTCATATTTTTCATACGATTGTATTTCTTCTCAGTTGTTCCTTTTCAGCAGATCCTTTATCTGTTATTGCTCATACTCCTTTTACTCCCTCTTCTTCCTTTTTTTTTTTTTAATATTCTAAATTCTAAGAAATTATTATGGTTAAAGATAGAAAGCTTTGGATAGTACATATGGTTAAAGGTTTATAAAATATTGGTACAAAAAAATTCAGTTTTTAAGCTTCTAATATGGGTTCAAAGGATAAATTTTTCTTGGAATTTTGGTTGTCTTGGCTCTAGTCTAAACAAAAGATGGCCTTTGATCATTTTCACGATTTACTAGTATGGATGTCTTATTGCTTTGATATATTTAACAGACAATTCTAAATAAACAAATCATCATAATCACAGAGTATCCTGATTTTAAGTTCAGCAATATGAGATTTCTCAGAAAAAGTTTCAAGAAAATTTTAAGCTTGAATAAAACAGTCTCTCTAAGAATATAAGGAGGATATATTAGCTCAAGATCTCACTGGTTTTATAATTTTGAAACTATGATCTAAATTTTACAGTTTAAATTAATCATATAGTTTCAAACATTCATCTAATACAATGTTAAAAAGTGCTATACATGAATTACAACTATTTTATTTTGATTGTTAAACTTTTGCTATGATGGATTGTTAAATTTTATAGATTCCTAATTTTTTTTCTTATCATAAGTTCGCATATAATGATTAACTTATTCTACTAATAACTAAACAATAAAAATTTTATGCAAAATTTATGTAAAATGCATGTGCAACTGTGGGATTTTCGACGATTCCATCGCGACGATACGCACACTCTAAAAGATATAGAGTTGCCACCCGGAGCTTTTAGTGTCCCGAGAAACCTAGATCAATTTTATGAACACCGAAGTGCCAAAAATGTGACTTTGATTCACTGGTTTACGCCAAAGGCTCTTGGGTAGGGGCTTCGGTTATCGATCGGGGAGGTTTTAGGCACCCGATCAATCTGCTTTAAAGCGGTCTCTACTTATGGTCAAAGATAAAATGAAAATGGAAATAAAAAAGAGCACTTTCTTTTGCCCGAAGGCACTAAGATCCTATTTGTGCCCCTCCGTTCCTACCGAGATTTCGGTGGCGTAACGACAAAAATCTGAGGATAGAGCAAAAACTAAGAAGGTAGAGGAGTAGAGGAGAGAGCCGGAGCTCTCGAGCCCTTGTAGCACCGCTGTGGACCTGCGCGTAGGTGCACTTGAAGAGCTTCTGATGGCTTGGATGGTGGAATGGTGGGTTCTAACCTCTAAAGCTTGCTAGCTAAGGGGTAGGAGAGGTGGGCTAAGGGGTCGCTCACACCTAAACTAAGAGATCTATGATGGAATATAGGGCTCAAAAGGGGTTTTAGAATTCTGAAATTTATATGGGAAATGGTGCACCATAGGGCCTTGCTCGGATTGCCGTAACTTTTGACGTACAACTCAGATTAAGGTGATTCTTGGCTTGTTGGAAAGCTAAGAACCTCTACTTTTTAATGGTATAATATTTAGTCTCAACAGAGGTCCCTACCAGCCTTGGTTCATCTCTCTCTAACCAATGCCCGAGAGGGTTAACTAAGGGTTTCGGGAAGGTTTCTAAAGGTTGGGGATATTTCCTAAGGGTTTAGAGCCAGTTCCTATGGGTCTGAGAAGTTTTCTAAAGGATAGGGGAGAAGCTATCAGAAGCTTGAGAGTACGCCTCTCTCGAAATATATTTCGATCGAGCCTTAGGCCAAATTTGAGTGTCTACAGATGCCCCTCTTTGGTATTCGATCACTAATGATCGAATGCCAAAGATAAGAGACATCTGAAGAGACCCAAGGCATCACTGACAGGTCTGCTATATTCAGAAAGAACCTTAAACATCAGGTGGGTAACATGGTGAGTAAATGAAAGCCCTGTATGTTGGAAAAAATGTCTGTTTCTCAAGGTGATCAGTCTCCAAGCGCTTAGCGATATTACTGGGCATAACCGAGATGGAGAGAGTTGCGAAAGCACAATATACTGGGAAAAATGTCCGCTTCTCAAGATGATTGAAGATGCTTAATGTTTAAGTTTCATTCTTGTAATAGATGCCCTAGTTTAAACCCACACTATTTGAAAAGGCCACGGGTCCGGTCAAGTGTGCAACTAACACGGGACATAAAAGACATTTAACCTTGCAGTTGTCAAGCACGTAGCCATACATTCTGACAACATGTAACAGAAGTACACACAAGCTAAGCCAGCCCATATACTAACTATGGTATACTAGGACTACATTGTAACTTTCAACTTAGCCATACACTTTAAGCTTGTGTAATGGACTTACACATAAGCTGAATCTCATATATATATATATACTAAGTATAGCAGCTTTTACATGAAAGGTAGTCCATCTACGTCTTTTAATGTATAAGAGTTACACTTGACATTTGTACCTATCACAGCCCGAATTTCGGCATCCCGAAATCCGTGCCATCAGCACAACCCTCAAGGCCGTGCCTTACATTCACATCATTACTCCTCATCATATATACAGCCAAACGGTAATTGAAGCACATGATTTAAAACATAAAAAAAAAAAAAAAAAGGCTCGATATACCAAGCCATACACAGTACTCTCTCTCTACTCACTATCAAAGCATGCAGCGGGTTTCCTAGAAGAATTCCTCAGGAGGAGGTTCTAACTCTTCTGTGGGTACAGACACCGATGCCTTTGGATTAACTTCACCCGAAGTCCTTGCTGCCGTTAGTCCTTGACCTGCGACGTATAGTCTAAGGGGTGAGCTACATCCTAGCTCCGTAGGGAAAATAAAAGAATATATAGATCATCTCCCGCACATATGTTAGTACCAACAACATAATTTCTCAAGAAATATTTATGTACAACAATTTGAAGGATAAAAGTAATTCAATGACTCCCAACCAATCTTAGCACAGTTTCTGTTTAATCTCTTTATGAATTTGTTTGTGAACTTGGCCTAATCACTTAAATCTTAACTTAAGTAATCCTCGAGCACTATAGCATCGAGCCTCGATGGAATACCCGCCATCGTCGTCTAACTAGAGCTTATTATGTGTATCCCACAGGAAATCTTGCCAAGCCCTTTCTCATAGGCGGGGTCTATTCTCAATCTACATCCCTGGGATGTGTTACAACTATACGGATTGGCCGCCGTACCGGTCACGGATATCCTGCCGAGTCAGTCGTGGGTATCCCGCCACGTCGGTGGGGTATTCTGATCAACCTTAAATAATAAAAATATCAATGTGCTTTACATATAGTTGTTCACCGTGAATGTGCTAGATATATTACATTAGGCCTTATCACATTATTTCTGTTTCTCTATTTTATTTCTTACGCATCCCTGGGATGCCCCATACTTCTATTTCAACTTTCTCTGATTTAACCTCATTATATTTCGTCCCCTGGGGACCTCAGGATTCTTCACACTTTACACACACACACACTTATCATGAGAGTTTATAGTATATACTACTATTTAAATAGACTATACTACGCATATGAGTTCACAGAATAATGCACATGTTTCAAGAATACTCCCTACCTCAACAATCTCAAGCACGCTTGTCCTTAGCGGTTATAATGCATCAACCTACATTAAAAGAGAATTTACTTTAGGATGGTTTAAGGTCATTTGGGGTGTAAGACACCCGAGTTTCTTATTTTAGAAAACCAACATCTTAGTGGTCACCAGACCTCGCTCGCGCGGTCAGTTATACTCGCTCGAGCGGTCACTTGACCTCGCTCGAGCGGTTTCTTGACCTCGCTCGAGCGGTCAAATCGAGGTCGCTCGAGCGGTTAAATCGGTTTTCGAAATGTGACAGTGGACCCTCGCTCGAGCGAGCTCCCCTTTCGTTACAGGGACCGCTCGAGCGAGCCCAGAGTCATGCTCACATTTGTTTATCCTTCTTTACACCTTAATCTTATACCAGTAGTATCTAGCCAACATCCTTCCTACTATTCCAAACATTCCTATGCATCTATGCATTTTTTTTTAACGTACCTCTTGACGGTGAATCACGCACAGGTCCGATTTAAGATTTGAATACCCACTAGGCTATCCGGTCTCCCTGGTTCGTCCTCCCGTCATTACCTCTGATCTCCCTTGCCGAGCCAAGTTTCTGCAACCCTAGTTCTCCCAGGCTCCTTTCTTCCCTTTCTTTTTCTCTATAATCTCCTCCTCTCTATTTAGGTTAGAATAGTTTTACGTAAGGACTCCTCTTCTCTCTTATTCACTTTTATATTTATCAGAATTGGGATATACTAGTGTGTTTCCCATGTACACACTTTAAGTATTTGGGTGTTTTGGTCCCTTTGTGAAACGCATATACCTATGTGCAACAAAGTGTGCCATGCACAGATCTCAAAAATCTGGGTTGTGACAGTACCCAACAAATATAATAAATAAAATAGCTGAATTAAAAAGCTATTGTCTCTATAAAAGTATCAAGGTATAAGTGCCCCACACTTGAACTTATACCCCAGCTATCCACTTGGAAGAGTATAATAGCTTTACACTCAAGCAAAGCCTTGGTTTGGCTTATATGGCTGTACAAAAGCAAGCTAGTGCCGGCTTTGCATGAGATGCCACCCTTAAACAGCTTATAATCCTAATTTCGTTAAGAAACCTCCACAAGTGCATGAGTCACTCTTCGACTCCATGCACGCAAAGGGAACATAAACCTTTATAAACCTCACCATCTCCTCCCTTCTGCCGGCTATGAATTAGTTGACAGATATAATGCAAATAGTCCCTGTAAGAAACTTCTGTAAATCTGCTGCTACTGCTATAATTCCAATCTTTTCAAACCATAGATTTGAAACCATGAGTCCCAAAATGACCCTCTGAGTCTGTCACGAGAATTTTGATCGATGAAAATTTGACCTTGGAGCATCCTTGTGACCTTAGCTTCGACACATAGGTCACGAGTTCGGCGAACCCGACACCGACCCATGTTCAACATCATTATACCCACAAGTGCACTAAAAAGGTATGTTGTAAATGAATAGACTAGATTCCATTCATTAGTGTGTGTCACAGAGAAGCTATATTGTTATTGTCGAACATAGGAGATTGACTCAACAGCTAAACAAACAAAATCTGTGTGAAGGGTTTCGGAGTCAAACTTTTCGACAAATACACTCTGAAACGTTCATACCAAATGTATAAAATAAAAAGGGGTCTCTGTGCTACAGAGAGAATATAAGATACTATATTTATATTGGTCAGGAGACCAAAAGAATTAGGAAGCAAGAAGAGCACTAGATGGCACCTGCATTTGGGAGCCAGCTTGCAGCAACCTCATAGGGTTGTCAGCAAGGTATTGGTGAGCTTGCCGAGGCAAGCCCATGTTTGGCTTGTGCATCAGTATTAAGGTGCCTATTGTTCAGTCTCTGGGTGTATGGATTAATTCTCCGACTCGTTACCTTTGTCAAGCATGTATGTAGTGTCTCAGGTGACCCAGTACCCCAGTATCCCAATTGTTAAACTAAATCCATGCATATGAAATTATAGTTACAACTTGGTGCACATGACAAGTTCATAACAGGGAAGGTTTTCTTGAAAGAATGAGTGCACATTTCTTGAAAGAATGAGTGCACATATAAACAAATACACGTAAGCAGAACGTAAACTTGAGTGAAGGTAGGGAATTTACATTGTTCATTTATCTATTCTTTTCTTATTTACCTCTGATTTGCAAGATAATATAAAATATATATTATATATATATAATTGTGAAATCATGAGAATGTAGTACGATGAATGGTTACAGATATGTTAGTTTATGTAAGGATAATGTAGAGTTCAATCCGATAACTAGTTATGATATGAGAGATTGTTCACAATATATTCATTCACAATATTGTGCTAAGTACAGAGCCATTATGAACTAGTTTCGATCGAGTTAGTTCAACAGAAATACTTTTGCCTCACTAGGTTTATGACAGGTACATGAACGCTTTTGCACGACAATAGTGATGACTAAATGTATATGATCATGATACAAGAAATTTTGATACATGGCTAAGTTAGTTTTATAACTGATTAATGCTAGATCAGTTTCAATGAATGGTTAGGAAGAATAATGTTCATGTATAATCATGTAGGATAATATATAGTTCTGATAAGAATAATGATGCTAAGTTCAGTTCGATATATGATTATCTGCTTATTGCTCATGATGTGCACGCATACACCCTACATAGTCATATCTTGTTATCCTTGTTGTCAAATACTAGTTTTGCTTCATTGTGAGCCAAGTGATCCCGCTAACTTGGGAGCTTGACAAGTGATCCCGCTAACTCGAGAGCTTGATTGTCTCAGTCCAAGTGATCCCGCTAACTCGGGATCTTGACTAGTGATCCCCCTAACTCGAGAGTTTGATTGTTGTTATTCACTGAAAAGTACCACTTTTCACCTCTTAACCTAGCCTTTGATGGACCTTTAAGCCCACTAATAATCATTTGTTAAGTATGTTTTACAGTTAGTAATAAAATATGCAGCTTAATACAATATCTTGGCTTTTTGGCCCAAGGAAGAGAGAGAATACAAGCAAAGATTACAGCTGAGCCAAAGCCTAATGAAACACCTTGGTAGTGCTCACCATGGTGACTTACTGTTGTTGCTCATCATTGACCTAAAGTCTAGTAGATGACTGAAGTCAGCTGAGAAAGAAGGATGCTATAACATCAGTAAGTGTAGTGCAGTAGAGTGTCAAGAAACAGACCTTGCAGAGTTGAGGAGCCTCCTCGCGAAGCTAAAGTTGCAGTGGAAGAAGCTCTCGCACAAATAGGCCGCTTAGTCAAGAGGAGAGCAGTAAAGACATTGTGAAGATCTCGCGGTGTAAAACTTTTAGAATTCGTGATCGCGAAGCTCTCGCGGAGATCAAGCCTCAAAGCAACCGCGCAAAGAACCCAGCGAGTCCATATGCATAGAGAATAAAAAAAGTCACCTTACGGAGTTCTCGCGTGGCCCTGGAAGAGGGAGACACCCAAAATTTCCCTCGCGCAGATCTCGTGCACTCTGGAGCCTTAGAAGTTACTACGTGAGCGCAGGAGCCCACCTGCGCGAGTACTTAGCGAGAGAGAGAGCTCCTGAAGCTCTGTTGCACAAAACACCCTGGCTCTCCAGATCATCTCTGCGACGCGAAGCAATTGCGTGATTCACTAAAGGTTTACTGCGCGAATGAGCCATTCCCATCAGCCAAAAGTAACTCCGTGAAAGCAAAGCAACTGTGCGAGTAAATTAAAACAGCTGCCAGCCCCGTGAAGCATGGGCTCTCCACTTCTCAGTTTAACTCAGGGACCTTTTGGAATTTCCCAAGGCTAGGGCACACTTCCCGAGGCATAAATTTTAAAGCGTACATCTTGAGGCATTTAGGGGTTATAACAGTGCCATGTCTGCTAGAAAAATTAGGATTAATCTCTTTAGAGCCAAGGCCATTTTGACAGAGTATATAAGCTGTACTTAGAGTTTATTAATTTCATCTTTCCTTCATCCTTTGTCGGTTGAGAGCTCTAACAGGCTAGGGTTAGGGTTTGATCACCTCTTTTTCCTATTTTTCTTCTCTCTTAGCCGAGCACTTGCTGGCTAATCTCCTTGTAAGTAGTTAGGTTTAGTTTTGTTTTAGTCTTGTAATAGATTTTGTATACATTGGGATCGTGGATGAGCAGTTGTGTATAGGCTGCAGCCAAGAGACAGTTCATTGTAAGTTTTGCTGTTATCAATGAATTGCTATTTTAATGCTTAATCAAATCTATAGATCTTATAGTTTCTTTAGATATCTATGGGATCCATATATTTGGGACTAGCCCATTCAGTTTCTAGTAGATCTATTATTTACCATCTAATTTCTCTTGGTTTGATAGACAATGGAAAGCAATGCTGGATCTGTAGTGAGATCTGGGGAGCTCGGAGGCCTGCGGACCATGGTGGTTGCAGCAGTTAACATATTCTTTCTCAGACCTCTGTGGGATGGACATACCAATGGGATACTCTATGATCATTCAAGTAGACAGAGTATAGCCCTAAGATTGTGTCCATTCACATGTTTGAGGAGGATTCTTCTCCTCTACACATGAGCTTTTAGAGCCTTGTGAGGAGGTTTGTACAGTAACTGGCTCTCCTCTGTCTTACCTAATCGACATCAAATGTTAGATCTAGTCTCTTTGTAGTAATTACAGTTTGAGGCTAAGTCATTGCAGGACTTTTGTAGCAATGACTAGTTGAATCTAAAGCCTTATTCAACCTATTATATGATCCTTTTTGTGGGCACTAGTGAGCAGTTAGCCTTAGCAAAGCATTTAGGATCTTATGGATTGGAATACTTATGGATGTCAGTCAGGTCTGTGTGCAGATCTGGGAGCTTGTAGTATTGGCATTACATAGTGCTGCAATAGTATTCATGGCTAGAGCTGCTCCAGTGGCTGTGGAGATGATTGATCCACTCTTCTGGATTAGACTAGCGAATTTCTGGTTTAACTAATGAGATTTGACAGACTCTATCGGATACCCTGTGACCATTATAGTAGATAGAGTATAGCCCTAAGAGCGTCCCAAATGGTATGGGTTAAACTGGGAGCTTATACCTTGTTGAGGCTATTAATAGCGTCTCAGCAAGGAGCACTGCAGAGACAGACTAAATTTGAGTTACATTACTGTATCATTGACTCTAGTTCAACCTGCTTACTGAGAGAAGACGAATTATGATATCTTTGGTGCCTACTTAGAGTAATCTACATTCTCTGAGATCTGTGAGCCCTGTTTTGAGATTTGAAGCACCTATGGCCAAAAGTTCAAAATTCATTAATACATTGGTGGCTATGTTAGACCCTGCTCCTAGTGGCAGCCCTGTGGCCACTAGGAATTCCACAAGGATTGCAGAAGCCTCCACATTAGAGACCTCTGAGGTACCCCCACCTGGTGCTGACCCTATAATTTTGAAGGAAAAGAAGAAATCTGCCCCAAAGAAGAGGGCCAGAGAGCACCCACCCGCTATGAGCCCTGAAAAAACTAAAGAGGATGCGAAAAAAGGGCAAGGCTGTGACCCCTGAGATTAAGGAGGAAGAAAATAATGAATACCTCAGGGTCCCTTCTGAGTTTGTGTCGACAATTCCACTAGAGGCTGAAACCATTTTTGATAAAGCCTACTTTGAGGAGCTACCAGAGAACTCTACCTCCATTGAGTATCTGACCAAAACATCTCTGCTGCTCTTGTTGAGGCCTCCTATGCAGCTAGCGTTCCCAAAATTAGTCAGATTGTTTAATCAAAACATGAGGTTGAAGACTGGTGATGATGGGAACCCAGCACTGCTGGTACTGATTGATAATTTTGAAATCCCATTTAACCAGTCTGATATTGCAAGGATACTAGGGATACCAGCTGGGTATGACCCTAAGTTTGGCTTGGGACCCTCCCTGATTGCCACCATTACTGAGATAGCCAGGGAACTAATTGGAGGAATCATGGCTTCAGGGGACTCAATCAAGAAGAGAGATCTGCACCCTAACCTCAGATTCATGGATGGGGTGCTGAGGAAAAATGTGTATTGCTCGGGTCATGAGCAAGAGAGGAGGTACCCCATAGCTGATGCCCTTCTCTCATTCCACAGAAACTACTACTTGGATGCAACTAAATTAGTGTTTGAAGGGATTAAGGATTTGTGTGAGAAAGTGAAGGTTAACAAAAAATCACATGCCCTTCCCTACTGCAGGTTGATTACTGCACTGCTGAAAGATGGGAAATACCCCTTCAAAAGGGAGGAGGAGACAGTGGCCTTGAACCCCAAAAATAGTGGAAAGAAATAATGGGATATCAGTGGCACAATGATGAGAAAGAGGGAGAAGGGAAAGAATTATTGAGAGAAGCAGCCCCCACCATTCAGGAAGTGGCTGCTGCCACTGCTGAGGCAGCAGCCTCTGTTGGGCCAGCCAGGCCACCAACATCATTGCCAGCACCAACCCCCTCTCCCTAAACTTTATCTACACCCATTGCCCCACCACCTCCACCCTTTATCCACACATCACAACCCCTCATAGGCACAATGCCCTTACCTGAGTCACCCCAGCCCACATCCATCATACCCACCTTACCCATTTCTACACCCTTATCCCCTTTTCTAGCCCATACCAGCCCACCTATAAAAGTTGCCTACACTAAGAAAAGAAAACTCACAAAAGGCACAACCCCCATAGCACCCCATCCCACCTATATTTCCCAAACCATTCCAATCTCTTCTACCACCTTCATTCCAGACCCAATACCCACAACCTATGCACCAGAACCCCATACCTTTGACACCCCCAGCAGTCCATTGAGACTTCCCCACCTTTTGTACCTATCCCTAGTGAGCCTGTAGATCAATCCATTCTCTTATCCCATGATAGTGAGCCATTTTCAGGAGAGAAATTTTCTACTATGATGTCTGCAATCCTAGGAGACATCAACCTTGAGTATACACCTCTCCCTGACTCACCTCCCCCCTACACTTTACCCCCTCACACTTTACACCACCACATGCCACTACCTTCACTCATAGACCCACATCTCCCTTTCAGCCAGTTTCACCCATCCAACTCACACCCAATACTATACTAGACCTCTTACCCCAAATCCTACACCTCCTACTGTCCCTCCAATCACAAATGTTAACCAATATCCAAACCCAATCATCCATAGAAACATATATTAATTCCATAACCTCCACCCTCCAAAACCAGACCTCCATAGAAACCAGCCTACAAGCCATCCAATCCACCTTAGCCACTTTACTCAAACCATCACATTCACCAACTATCCCTACCTCCCAACCTTTACCTACTCCACCCCTTTCCACTTTCATTGATGCCATTACCCAAACTGAGGATGAACCTATTCCAGAGAGCCCACTTGCTGTAGCTATCTCTAATGCTATGACAGATGTGAATGACCTAATACCCATCTCCGCCAAGTCAATCCAAACAAACTTTGATCTGGAGCCCCACCCTGAGCCTCCACACACCATTCCCTAGCCCACTGACCTTTCATCCTTAGCTGGCCCTTCTTCAAGTGAGGATCTCCCCTTAATTCTTGCCTCTTCTTTTTCCAGTCCTCCATACTCCACCCTCCTTCTTGCAATGCAGGCCTATCCTTATATCAAAAGGGATGTTATTAAAGGAATGACTATTCTTAGAACGTCCTATGAAGCACAGATTTAGCGCCGAAAATGGGATACCGAACAGCTGCTTAGGGACATAGGGAAGGGCTGGAAACAAATATTGTGTCTACACAAAGCCCAAGAGAGTTTGACTGCAAAAGAGAAGCTTAATGCTGAACAAGAAAAAATGGCTGCTGCAATAGAAAAGTTGAGAGCTGATGTATTAGAGAAAAGGTTGACTGCCTCCAAGGAAATCAGGGCACTCCTTATTGCCCGAGCTGAATTGGCTTAACAAAAGGCTGAAATCCTTGAGAGGTAACTAGCTGTAGCAACTGGAAGAGTACCCCCACCACCAACTGTACAACAGAAGAAAGACAAAGGAAAAGGGGTTAAAATTAAGAATGAACCAGTTGACCCTTAGATGGTTAGCATAGTGCACATGTTTTGAGTTAGGAGTAATGTGTTGTAAATACATTTTCTAATATAATGAACTTTCTTTTTGTTACTTCTGTGTACTTATTACTTTGTTTAATCTTTTTTTGTCTGTTTGTATGTTTGTTAATATGTTGTGCGTTCATTTTTTGATTTTTCTCTACTTTAGTGTAATGTTTATATATCTCTGTTTGTTCACTGCTACACATATCACCTTTGAATCAGTGAGGACACTGCTCCTCATAGGTTTGGGGGTGTGGCATGTTCTACCAATGAAATAGTTAACCTAAGTGCAACAGATTCAAGTGAGTAAGATAGAAATAGAACCGTGTTCACCTAAGAATCATTAGAAAAATGATAAATTAAAATTTTTGCAGGCCTTTAAGCATTACAAGCTTTTAAATTTTAACTTTTCCATGATGTTAACACCAAGTAAACTCACTTGTATCAGTACTGAGTGAATCA
Source organism: Chloranthus sessilifolius (assembly GCA_021018995.1). Classification (NCBI taxonomy): domain Eukaryota; kingdom Viridiplantae; phylum Streptophyta; class Magnoliopsida; order Chloranthales; family Chloranthaceae; genus Chloranthus; species Chloranthus sessilifolius. The sequence goes on from CM037588.1 coordinate 23,604,685, forward strand.
TTAAAGAGAAAAAAAGGTAAGGACATACTTAAAAATTCAATGGAAGACCATAACCAGTGAGAGTTGGGCCTACAAAATTTTTTTTCTTCCTTCGAGGAGTAACTGAGATAATTCTTCTAGCTTTAAGGACTGGCTGAGGCAATGCCCTCACTAGAAGTTAAGCACCTCCAAGTTAAAACAACTGATAGCACTCATGAAACCTAGGAAAGGATCAAGGCCTTTTCCTGGACAGTTTGAGCTTAAACAGACCAAATCCTAATCAACTGCCCTTGTGCACACACCTGTTGAGCCTGAATTTCCAATTTCCTTCAAAATACACATGAGTACTTGCACCTGAACCTATGGACCTAACTCACTCACTCTAAGAATTCAGAAGGTAAAGGAGAAGGAGCTAAAGATGGACAAGATAGGGTCAGCATTGGGTGAATGGAGAAGAGATACCTAAAAGTTGAGCAGTGTAGCAGCTAAGAAAAGAGGTGGCAAGTCACAAACACAAAAAAAAAAAAAAAAAAATACAAGAAAAGATAGAAAAATAATAATGAAGAGGAGTGAGAGAGGAGTCAAGAGGAACAGCTCATTGGAAAAATCATAATGAAGAAGAGAAGCTAGCCACTTCAAATCTGAAAATTTTGAAAGAAAATGAAAGGGACTGAACTACAAAGAGGTGAAGTCATGAATCACCTCCTTCACTTACTGATTTCTCAACTTTGAATCCCTTTTCAACCTTCCATTCTTTAAAACCCACTTCATAAGCCACATTACAACCCAGCTAAAGACCTTGTGATCCAAAGTTAAATGAGCTGTCATGTAGAGACAAGGAGTTGTCTAATCTATGATGAGGACCTGCCAATGATGTCAGGACTTAGATGCTTTGCCTATGCTCATGCTTACAGACCCATTTGGGGGCTGTAACTGCTCTTGATCTTGAGAGAAAATGAAACCCTCAAGGTCCCTTGTGAGAGTATGCCTGATGAGCATTGGGTCTGATGTTGAATGTATTAGGCATGGCCTATAACCTAATTTTTGAATTAATGATGAGCTCAGTGCTGATATACATGTGTTGTCCCCCTTGTTGTGAGCTAATTGGAACTGTTGTGCATTCATGTAGAGGTTGTGATGATTAAATGTCTGTACTTTTCATGTTCAAACTCCTTACATTTTATTAAATCAAAGGTGAACTGATGCTATGTTTCTTAACAGCTGACCTAAGAATGTTGCACCTTTGTTAATTATTTTATTGAGAAGTTTGTAGGTATCTTCACTGAAAACCCTCAAGAGACTTCACTCCTCCACTAGGAATCACCTAGGGATTTAGAAGGCTTGGTACATATGCTAAATGTATCCGTGCTCCCTACGAAAGTGGCATTTCAATTCTTAGAGTAGTTGTTTTAATTTATCCTTTTCTCAGGGACTAGCAAAGAGTAGGTTTGGGGGTGTGTTATTCATTGAAAAGTACCACTTTTCACCTCTTAACCTAGCCTTTGATGTACCTTGAAGCCCACTAATAATCATTTATTAAGTATGTTTTGCAGTTATTAATAAAATGTACAGCTTAATATAAAATCTTGGCTTTTGACCCAAGGAAAAGAGAGAATACAAGCAAAGATGATAGCTGAGCCAAAGCCTAGTGGAACACCTTGATAGTACTCACCATGGTGACTTACTGTTGCTGATCATTATTGACCTAAAGTCTAGCAGATGACTGAAGTCAGCTGAGAAGGAAGGATGCTACAACAGCAACAAGTGTAGTGCAGCAGAGTGTCAAGAAACAGACCTCGCAGAGTTGAGGAGCCTCCTTGCGAAGCTAAAGTTGCAGTGGAAGAAGCTCTCGCGCAGATAGGATACGCAGTCAAGAGGAGAGATGTAAAGACATCGCAAAAATCTCGTGATGTAAAACCTTCAAAATTCGTGGTCGCAAAGCTCTCGCGGAGATCAAACCTCAAAGCAACCGCGCAAAGAACCCAACGAGTCCATATGCATAGAGAACAAAAAAAGTCACCTCGCGAAGTTCTCGCTTGGCCCTGGAAGAGGGAGACAACCAGAATTTCCCTCACGCAGATCTCGCGCACTCTGGACCCTTACAAGTTACTACGTGAGCGCAGGAGCCCACCTGCACAAGTACTTAGCAAGAGAGAGCTCTTGAAGCTCTACTGTGCGAAACACCCTGGCTCTCCAGATCATCTCCGCAATAGTATTGCGATGCGAAGTAACTGCGTGATTCACTAAAGGTTTACTGCGTGAATGAACCATTCCCATCAGCCAAAGGTAACTCCGCAAAAGCAAAGCAACTGTGCGAGTAAACTAATACAGCTGTCATCCCTGTGAAGCGTGGGCTCTCCACTTCTTTGTTTAACTCAGGGAACTTTTAGGAATTTTCCAAGGCTAGGGCACACTTCTCGAGGCACATATTTCAAAGCGCACATCTCGAGACATTCAAGGGTTATAACAGTGCCACGTCTGTTAGAAAAATTAGGGTTAATCTTTTTAGAGCAAAGGCCATTTTGATAGAGTATATAAGTTGTACTTAGAGTTTATTATTTTCATCTTTCTTTCATTCTCTGCCGGTTGAGAGATCTAGCAGGCTAAGGTTAGGGTTTGATCACCTCTTTTTCCTATTTTTCTTCTCTCTTAGCCCAGCACTTGCTGGCTAATCCCCCTGTAAGCAGTTAGATTTAGGTTACAGTCTTGTAATAGATTTTATATACATTGGGATCATGGATGAGCAGTTGTGTATAAGCTGCAGCCAGGAGACAGTTCATTGTAAGTTTTAATGTTATCAATGAACTGCTATTTTAATGCTTAATCAAATCTATAGATCTTATGGTTTCTTTATATGTCTATAGGATCCATATATTTGGAACTAGCCCATTCAGTTTCTAGTAGATCTATTATTTACCATCTGATTTTCCTTGGTTTGATAGACACATGGAAAGCAATGTTGGATCTGTAGTGAGATCTGGGGAGTCTGGAGGCCTGCGGACCATGGTGGTTGCAACAGTTTACATGTTCTTTCTCAGACCTCTGTGAGATGGACAGACCAATGGGATACCCTGTGATCATTCAAGTGGATAGAGTATAGCCCAAAGGTTGTGTCCATTCACATGTTTGAGGAGGATTCTTCTCCTTTGCACATAAGCTTCCAAAGCCTTGTGAGGAGGTTTGTACATTAACTGGCTCCCCTCTATCTTACCTAATCGACATCAGATGTTAGATCTGGTCTCTTTGTAGTAATTGCAGTTTGAGGCTGAGTCATTGCAGGCCTTTTATAGTAATGACCAGCTGAATCTAAAGCCTTATTCAACCTATTGTATGGTCCTTTTTGTGGGCAGTAGTGAGCAGTTAGCCTTAGTAAAGCACTTAGGATCTTATGGGTTGGAATACCTATGGATGTCAGCCAGGTCTGTGCATAGATCTGGGGAGCTTGTAGCACTGGCATTACATAGTGCTGTAATAGTATTCATGGCTAGAGCTGGTCCAGTGGCTGTGGAGATGATCGATCCACTCTTCTGGATTAGACTAGCGAATTTCTAGTTTAACTAATGGGATTTGACAGACTCTATCGGATACCCTGTGACCATTATAGTGGACAGAGTATAGCCCTAAGAGCGCCTCAAATGACATGGGTTAAACTGGGAGCTTATACCTTGTTGAGACTATTAATAGCGTCTCAGCAAGGACACAGTCTAAATTTGAGTTACATTACTGTATCATTAACTCTAGTTCAACCTGCTTACTTCTCATAATTTTTGAATTTTATTTTGGCACACACTACCATCATCTTCTTCTTAACCCTTTCTTTAGGATAGGGCTACATTTTATTTCTCTGCTTTTAGGATTAATTTAGTATAGTCGTGACACCCAACTTCCTTTCTTTAGGATTGTCAGATCTGTAGCTATCTGGAGGCCTACTATTATAACCCATTTTGGGTTCTAGATTAATTTCTCTGTGGGACAAACTCTTACTTATCAAAACGTGCTACAATGAACCCTGTATTTTACAGGACTATGTTTATTTCAGACTTGCTGTGCTGACGCATCTCTAATTTCCCACTCTTGATTTATTCTCTCCACTGTTCTTAATAAAACATGTAGCAAGAGTCTCGAAATAGGACTAACAATTGTCTTAGTCCAAGTGATCCCGCTAACTCGGGAGCTTGATTTGCTTGTTCTTGTACATGTACGTTTCCTTGTTCAACATGATTCCTAATATCTGTTCTACCATATTCAGCATGATTATATGTCAACATGCATGATACAGTAGTCACATGATAATGAATTGTTTAGACTATAATAAATACAATATAAGCTAAAATATGCTTTGAATGGTATTTTCTGCATTTAGATATGAATAAGTACTCTAACATATACATTAGTACTGTAAAATTTCTCTACTGAGATTTGATGATAGCTCATCCTACGACTTCAATGTCTTAGCTGCAAATCTAGACCCGGAGCACGAGGGTGATCCCACCTACTAGCCAGATGAGGAGGAAGAAGAGGAAAGGACGAGGAGGAGGAATTCGCTGAAGAATTCTTTCCAAAATAGGTTTGAGAGAGAGATGTCTTTTAAAAAGTTGTATAAACCATGTATGATCTTTTGTTTTGAGATATTTTATACTACATGTATAGGTTTTCTTTCTATTGTTTAGATGACAGATGACCGCCATTGATGGAAAGCTATACATCATATCTGTTAGCCTTGTTTACAGATCTTTGTAGTTATTGTTTAGATGAGTAAATATCAGTTTTGCCATATTCTATCCTGTCAGAGTTATTTAAATTACTTCTGCATTTGCATTACTTTGGACATGATTATTTGATAGGATCATGTTAGGTGATCTGACGACGAGACCTTTCCTATAACGATAAAGGGAAACGCCGAGTTGTCACAATTCTGAATCCAACAGCTCCGTAAGTGAGAGGGTGATCGACCCATACTTAAAGATAGGAGCGAAGCAAATACGCGAAGGTCCACAGTTTGTGTCCAATCATGTGAGGCATTGATTGCCCCATTTTACTAGCCACGGGTGCCCCTGCACGAAGCAGGGTTCGAGGTCTTTGGAGTGAACCCAATGGTCCCGAAGTTGACATAGCATGACTACCCGAGTGGAGTGAATTGACGTCGCAATGCTTTTTGGGAGTACATGCGCTTTTTTTTATTTCTATGGAACATTTTATGTAGAATTTTTTGCTATTTTATGTGGATTTTGATGTGAAATTTTTTGGTATTTTATGTGGATTTTTATATGGAGATTTCTTGTTATTTTATGTGGAATTTTTTCGACTTTTTATATCTGCTTTTTTTGTTATTTCATGTGAAATCTTTTTGGATTTTTATATCTGTTATTTCATATGTGCTCGGGATGCGTATTGATCCCGAGGCACTTATTCTAGCACAGCCTCCCGGGCAGATCAAATGGAGATCGACATGCCGCTTCGGGGGCATGTGTACCTCCTCGGGTCCGAGGAAGATCGGGCTCGATGTATGCAACATACAAGCCAAGCCAAAAATGGGCCAGGAATAGTCTGGCGCATGTATTAGAAGCGCCAAGCCAAATCTGGCCTGAAATAGCCTGGCGCATGTAATACATCTGCCAGGCCAAAACGGGACCGAATTATGCTTGGCGCGTGTATTATATGCGCAAAGCCAAAATTGGGGGTTTTTTAAACACTCGTGCCCGAGCCAAAAAGGGGTCTTTTTTTGAAAATTTCTCTCACTCCCTCTCTAAATCGAAATGGGACTCCTTCCTAGGGTTCCTTTGGATTGATTCCAAGCATGCTTCATTGCCGGTGTTCGCTCGTGTCGATTAAACACCCACTCTATGCCGGATCAAGGACCCGATTTCCTTTGAAAGTAATCACCTTAAACCCATTTTTATTTGATTTTTCTTGAAATCTTTTACAATGTGGTTATGATTCTTGCTTTTCTCGATGATAAGTGAATGATATTTCTTGTAAGTGTGATTATCCATGATTGGTTTGATCTTATTCTGTGCAAATGATGCCCTATATTTTTCTTTTCCTTGAGTTATTATATATTTTTTGGTTAGGGCATTTCTTCTTCTTTTTTTTTTTTCTTTTCTTTTCTCTTTTTTTGATTTTTTGGATTGCATAAATGCTCACACATATATTTTCCTTTTTGATTTTTTTTTTGGGTTGCATAAATGTACATGTATGTGTGTGTGTGTGTGTATATATATAAAATTTGTTTTTTGGGTTGTGTAAATGCACACACATATGCATGTATTTTTGTGTTTTTTTTTTTTTTTTTTTTTTGGATATTTGATTGCATAAATGCACATGTATATATTTTTGGTTTTGTTTTTTTTTGGATTGCATAAATGCATATGTATATATTTTTGGTTTTTTTTTTTTTTTGGATTTTTGATCGCATAAATGCACATGTATATATTTTTGGATTTGTTTTTTTCGATTTTTGATTGCATAAATGCACATGTATATATTTTTGGTTTTGTTTGTTTGGATTTTTGATTGCATAAATGAATATGTATATATATTTCTTTTGTTTGTTTTTTTTGGATTTTTGATTGCATAAATGCATATGTATATATTTTTTGTTTTGTTTGTTTTTTGTGGATTTTTTATTGCATAAATGCATATGTATATGTTTTTTTGTTATTTTCTTTTTTTTTGGATTTGCTTTTGTTCTCTCATTTTTTGAAAATGTGGGTGATTTGATGATGATTTTGTTTTGAAAATGATGATGATGATTAGGAAAAAAAGATCCTACTGACCTCCCTGTTAGCCTGTTAGCAAATGACTTCTTGCTACCGATATGTTTTGATTCTATTGCTTGTATCCGTCTTAGGATGTCGAGTAAGGAGGAGTACGCGTAGGAGCAAGAAGAGGGGCCGGAAGTGGCCTATGGTTCCCGAGGGGAACAATTTTTTGTAGTGCAACGCTCCTCCCGTCCTTGGTTCGAAATGTAGGGCGAGGCCGCCCGTATCGGGCTCCTTCATCAGCAGTACGTTCATGTCTCCAACTTTGGTATCGCCGGCAAGGTAACGAAACTAGGCTTTGTTGTTTTATGTGAGCCTGTTATATCTTCGGCATCTGACAACTCTTTATTTGAATGCATGACTTGCCCTCTGTCACCTTCCAAGGAGGCTGGCTGGACCTTCAGCGCTTCTATCTCTACCTCCCTCCGGTCATGAAGTTCCTTCTTGACTAGGCCAATTTTGGGGACTTCCTCTCATGCCCTGCCATGCGGGATGACTCGACCTAACTAAAGGCCCTGATCGAGCGCTTTCGTCCCGAGACCATGACCTTTCATATTATCGTGGTGGAGATGACTCTTACCCCCGTCGATTGTCTATGATTATGGAGATTCGGATAGGGGGAGTGCCAGTGGCCGAACTTCCCGTGCCCAGTCGGGATGAGGTGATTCAGCTGATCGGGGATTATCCCACCTCCGCAAACCTGCATGGCATTGAAGTTAAAATGCTCCGGCTGCCTGATTTGTTTGAGGAGAATGAACTAGTGGACCTAGGGCAGGATGCAAATATCTTCATTAAGCCAGAGCGTGCAGTGATGTTGGCTCGCATTTCGCTCCTCTTTCTACTGGGCAAGACCCTCCTCTCAAATGCTAGCGACGGCTGAGTCTCATTGTCCCTGCTTAGTCTTATGGTAAATTGGGATGATGTGCACAGATACGACTGGGGTGGGGCTGGATATGTCGTTCTAATGTCTAGCCTAGCCCGAGTCTCATTGGGGAACTCGGTTTCTGTTGTTGGCTTCTGGCCATCAATTGAGGTAACCATTGACTCCTTTGCTTTTCTTGGTTTATTGGTTAGTCATCCATCCTATTTCTGACACACCTTATGTATACTGTTCTTTTTAGATTTGGGGCTATCTGCACTTCCAGCCTGGCCGCCCCCTCCTGCATTCCAACGTGTACACGTATCCACACATGAGCAATTGGAACATGCATCGCCGCAGGGACGTTGGCATGAAGCATTTGGAGATGGGCCTGAGGTCCCAATTCAACTTGTTGATCCCAGAGCAAGTATGACTATTTCTCCCTTTTCTTTCCCAACATTTCTTTTTATGCTATCTTCTTGGCTGACAGGATACTTTTCTATCTGGGTAGGTTATCTATGACCCCTATATTGGTTCTCCTTTTTGGGAGCGAGCTGCTGTGGGTCCATCTCGCTTCTTTGTTGACTGTCACGTCATCTTCTTCTACGGGGCCTGAACCAGGGCATATTACCTGGGAGAGAGAGTGGTCCACCAGTATCGAGACCACTTTGCTGTGCCACAGGATCCTCCTATGGATGTCATGGCTCCTGGGGGTACCATTGAGGAGCTCTCGACCTAGTTTCTTCATCATGGGGCCCCCATCAATGATCTCCTCGTGCCTGGAGGGTACCAACTGTGGTATGAATCCCTATCCTACTGGTCCATTCTTCCGCGCTTCGTACTTGGTGCCAATTTCCTGGCCTTTGGCGGTCTGAGATCTCAGGTGTTTCTCTTTCCCTTAGGCACATTTTTAGCGGTTCTGATTCAATTTTGGCTTATCCTGATTGAAATTCTGCTCCTTTTCACGTTCGAGCAGGGAGGTGACTCCGATGATGATGACGAGGGGGCGGTGAGTACTATCGATGCTACTGGAGCTGGTCCCTGAGGTGGCTCTTATAGTTCGACTGTGGAGGTCCAGGGAACCTTTAGGCACCTCGATGATGCTTTCCTTGGAGGTTTATGTAAAGCCGTAGAGGAGCGGGCTCGCATATCTACTGATGCAATCCGAATCCCTCCTCCTGAATTGGTTCCTGGGGTAAGCAAGCTTTCTCTTTCCGCATGCTTATTTTTTAGAAAAATGCATGTGCTGACGCCTGTAGCTTGATCCGTGCCGAAATGTGACTATATTTCGCACCTTAATCCCTGCACTTAGCTGTCTGATGAAAGCATCTGATGGTTGTTGTGAGGTTTTAATGAGTACAGGTGTTTCTGACCGTTGGATTGCAAAAGAGCATAAAAGAGGGTAATTAAAGGATACACATGGGCTATGGATAAAAAGGTAAAAAAAAGCACAGAAATCTATGAAAAAGATCAACATCCGCCAAAAGAGGGAGAATCCAACCCTGGATGTCAATCGATTGAGGAACTAGTGTCAATCGATTGACAAGAGAAGAGAAGTTCAACTACACTTCTTCCGAATCAAATGTCAATCGATTGATGATTAGTTCTCAATCGATTGAGGCTAGTAGGGATAGGGTTTGCTCGACCCTATATAAAGAAACCCACGACTCATTGAGGAGGGCCTTCTGTTAGTTATTTTTGAGTTTTTCCTTTAATTGTTAGTAAAGGGTTCTTCTCGGTTCCTTCTTAATTTCTCAGTAGATTGTAGTAGGGTTTATTTTTCTCGTACATAATCGTGAGAGCATAGATTGTACTTAGGCAAGGCTTTGTAAAAAGATTTTTGGTGATAAATAAACAGAATGGCTGTGAATGTGCAAAGAGATCATACTTCAAGGATGAGCAACTAAATCAATGATTCAGGGAGGATGCGATCCCCAGATAAGTAACTTTTTATAGTTAATTCCATAATATATTAATGTCATCATGGAATCGTTTTGCTAAAAGTATGCTCGATTGAATATGTGTTGAATGCTTTATTATGACCATTGATTGTGCGTATCAACGATCATAATCGCTAGATCTGGACCTGCAGACTGATCTAGGCTGTAGAGCGATTATGTGCCTATTGTCGTGATCTAAACATCATGAGATACGCTATGTTTTTACGTGACTCATACCGCAATGATAGGCTGAGTCATCGTTTTTAGATAGGGTATGCCAGATTATGATCATGTTTTCTTACGAACCGTTTATCTAGATAAATGATGGTGTGAACAATGCTTAATGAAATTGTGAGATTAATAGTAGAAAAGTTATAAGTCTGGGGTAGCATATTCCTTGATTATCTCAAAAATTGTTTATTTTATTCCTCAGAAATCAGTTTGCATAGTTCAATTTAATTATTTATTTTTGCATTTAGATAAGTGTGTTAATTGTTTGACAAAGTGAACTGTCTCCCTTGGTAATTCCTTGGGTATGTTAAAATCTCTGAAAGAACTAGATAAGTTTTACGTTTTTCCTGTGGGTTCGACACCCCTGTTCTTGTCGTTCTACAATAGATCTTGTGCACTTGCAAAGGTTTAAATTAAAATACACCAAGTTTTTGGCTCCGCTACCGGGAAATTCGGCGAAAATTTGATTAATTCGAAAAGAGATTTGTGCTTTTAGTTGACAATCAATCGATTGAGATCTGTTCCTCAATCGATCGATTGTGTTCTGTGTGGTTTCAGTATTGAATTGTCAATCGATTAAGCCAAAAGCATCAATCGATTAAGCCAAAAGCATTAATCGATTGAGTATTTTGTGTGAAACCCGAATTGCTAATTTCAGATTTTTAGGAAATAAAGATTTGTTTTAGGAAGTAGAGATTTTTAGGATTTCTTATTTTGTAGGAGTCCCTTTCCTTTCTTCCTCTTTCTCTTTTAGGTAAGATTTTGTAGGATTGTGTGAATTGCATTAAGTTTTAAAAGATTTTAATTTTCGAATTTAATTTTTAAATTGCAAAAAAATAAAAATAAATAAATAAATAAAAATTATGTCAATCGATTGACATATCTCTGTCAATCGATTGACCCGAACACAGCTACTTGCTGTCTAGCTGAAAAATCTGTGTTGACTCCGTTTGACTATTGAATATCAATCGATTGACAACACTGGTTCAATTGATTGACTGATAAAGTCTTTGTTGGAAAATTTTGTTGTGTGCTTTACTTTATTTGAAGTTGATACTTGTGGTTGTTGTGGAATCATCAACCTTGTTTGTGAGAGTTGGTGCATGAGTTTTACTCATTCTCATCACCCACATCTGCAACCATTTAATCTTGAGATCGAACGATCTTGTAGAGAGAATCACAGAATCCAGAGGAATCAGTATCATCATACTGAGACTATGGTAGATCAAAGGAATGGAAATAATCAGAACAATAATAATGGAAATAATGGGAACAATAGTCATGATGAGGGCCCACGTACATTGGAATATTATAATGATCTTGGTTTTTACGAGGATCAAGATAGTATCATGCATGCCCCCATCCCAGGGAACCATTATGAATTTAAATATGCAATGATTCAAATATTACCAATTTATCATGGATTGTCAAATGAAAATCTACATGTTCATTTGAATGAGTTAATTGCCGTGTGTAAAATGTTCCGTGTGCATAATGTGACCGACGAGATAGCTAAGCTACGACTCTTTCTTTTCTCTTTAAGAGATAAGGCTAAAACTTGGTTCTACTCCTTAGAACTATAATCTATTCAGAGTTAGGCAGAGTTATACCGTCAGTTTCTTAAAAAATATTTTTCCATGACCAAAACCATCGAGTTGCGTAAGAAGATCCAGTTCTTTTCCCAACAACCTACAGAAACATTTCATGAATGTTGGGAACGCTTTAAGGAATTGATTAAGAGTTGTCCAAATCATCAATTGCCAAGGTGACAACAGGTCCAAAGTTTTTACAATAGACTAATTCCCGAAGAGAGACGCATGGTTGATGCATCTTGCGGAGAATCGTGTGCCACGAAAGAAGCTGATGAGCTGTGGGCATTGTTTGAGAAGTTATATCAAACTTCAATCCAAAATGCGACAATGGAGCGAACTAATGTGAATGTGGCAACAAAATCAAATGTGTTGACCAGAAATGGACTATTTGATGTCAATAACAATACCTCAGATCTTTCAACAAAGGTTGATATGTTGTCCAAGCAAATGAACATGTTGTTAGCTGCAACTAAGCAAGCTAAAAGTGCCAGCAACCCCACCGCTTGTTCAATCTGTGACCACCCAGGTCACATGGCTAACGAGTGCCCAACTACCTTGTCATTTTTTCCTGATGAACCTACTCCTCAAGAGCAGGTGAATCTGACTCAATCGTATTAGTGACAAGGCAGGAACATGTACTCAAACACATACAATCCGGAATGGAAAAATTACCCCAACTTAGGATGGGGAGGATCAAACCAAACTGGACAGGTGAATTAGCAGTTCAGATCCAATGTAATGAATGGACAGTAGAATTTTTGTCCACAACAAAATTCTAATTTCCAGCAGAATTCTAATTTTCAACAGAACCCCCCTTATTATCATCCCAATTCTGATTACCGAAAAAATCAGAATTTTAATCAATCTCAGGCCACCGTTTCGAAAGATTTTGATTTGGAGGAAAAGATTATGCAAAATATGCAAGCTTTTCAGCTGATGATGATAGATCAATTTAGCCAACTGACAAATCAGTTGAGTCAACGAGAGGAAGGTAGGCTCCCTAGCCAACCCATCAACAATCCTCGGGGCCAAGCATCATCTGATGAAGGACCATCAAATAGTCAACAATTGAAAGTTATTACAGTGTTAAGAAGCGGGAGAGCTGTTAATAATCAAGTGAAAATGCCAATGGAGCCTCACAAGGAAGGAGAAGAAAAAGCGAGAAAAGACAAAGGACTAGATAAAGGAAAAGAGAAGGAAGATCCTAAAATTGTCTAACTAGTGCCTGGAAATGAATCAGAGAATGAACCTCATTCATATACCCCAAAGGCACCATTCCCAGAGTGTCTAACACCTCCATCTAGAATGGGGAAGGGAGCGTCAAAAATGAAAGAAATCTTCGAAACATTTAAACAGGTGAAGATAAACCTTCCATTACTTGAGACAATCAAGAAAGTCCCTGAGTACGCAAAAATTTTCAAAGATCTATGCACTCGAAAAAGAAAAACGCGTACTCATGCTTCAAAGAAAGTGTTCCTGACGAATCAAGTTAGTTCGATACTACAATTGGATGCCCCACGAAAACTTAAGGAACCTGGAATCCCAATTGTTCCATGTGTCATTGGTGGGCAACTAATTGGAAAGGCGTTATTGGATTTAGGAGCCAGTGTCAATCTAATCCCCTATTCAGTGTATGAGAAATTAGGACTGGGCGAATTGAAACCCACAATCGTTACACTGCAACTTGCTAATAGGTCAGAAAGGAGACCTAGAGGTGTCATCGAGGACGCTTTGGTTGGAATAGACAAATTTGTTTTCCCAGTGGACTTTGTTGTGTTGGACATGGAACCTCCAGTTAAGTCAAACAATTAAGTCCCAATTATTCTTGGGCGTCCGTTTCTCACGACCGCAAATGCCTGCATCAATTGTCGAACAGAAGTCATGGATGTTTCTTTTGGAAACATGAAAGTTAGACTCAATATCTTTCACACAATAAACCATTTTCCCAATGAAGATGAGGTTGATTGTTTCTATATCAATCAGATGGACGGCGTAGTGGATGAAGTTTTACCATCAATACTTACTAAAGAAGAATTTGAAACTGCTTTGTTAGCCATCTACAAGGAAACAGGATCCGAGATGAAACAACCAGAAAAAGAAATGATAAGTTCATCATGGCAAGAAGATAAGCGTTGTGAAGTTGTGACTAAGGTAGAACCATTACCTCTTGAGATAAAGGGTGAGCTGACTCCATCGATTGAGCAGCCGTCAACTGTGGAATTAAAGCAACTGCCTGAGTCACTCAAGTATGCGTTTCTGGGACCTCGAGAAATATTGCCAGTAACAATATCATCGACATTGTCGAAAGAACAAGAGTTTGAATTGTTGAAAGTGCTGAAAGAAAATAAAGAAGCCATTGGATGGACCTTATCCGATCTAAAAGGGATTGACCCATCAGTATGTATGCACAAAATACATTTGGAAGATGATAGTAAGCCATCGAGGGAACCGCAAAGGCGACTTAATCCAAACATGCAAGAAGTCATTTTAAAGGAAATCATAAAACTTCTCGATGCTGGAATCATTTATCCAATCTCTGATAGTGCTTGGGTAAGTCCAGTTCAAATTGTTTCGAAAAAGTTTGGAATCTGTGAAAAAAACTACTGAAGGAGAATTGGTGCCCACTCACGAAACTACAGGGTGGCGCGTGTGCATCGATTATCGAAAATTGAACACGACTACTAGAAAAGATCATTTTCCCCTGCCATTCATTGACCAAATTCTTGAAAAGTTAGCAAGACAAGAGTTTTATTATTTTCTTGATGGATATTCGGGCTACAATCAAGTACCGGTATTTCCTGCAGATCAAGAGAAGACAACGTTGACGAGTCTGTATGGAACGTTTGCATATCGAAGAATGCCTTTTGGCTTGTGCAATGCACCTGCCACTTTTCAAAGATGCGTGTTGGCCATATTCTCGGATATGATTGATAAATTCATTGAAGTCTTCATGGATGACTTTTCTATTTTCGAAAAATCCTTTGAATTGTGTTTGCAACACCTTACATAGGTATTGCAACGATGTGTCGAATCAAAACTTGTTCTTAGCTGGGAGAAAAGCCATTTCATGGTGCAACAAGGAATTGTGTTGGGACATGTTGTTTCAAAGAAAGGAATCGAAGTCGGCAAGGCAAAAGTTGATTTAATCGCTAATTTGCCACCACCGAAGAGTGTTCGACAAATTCTATCATTTTTAGGTCATACGGGATTTTACCGAAGATTCATCAAAGATTTTAGCAAGGTGGCCAAGCCATTATGCAACTTACTTGAAAAAGATGTTCCTTTTTACTTCGATGAAGATTGCATGAAAGCATTTCTGAAATTGCATGAGTTGTTATCTAATGCACTAATAATCCAACCCTCGGATTATGCTATACCGTTTGAACTCATGTGTGATGCATCTGATTATGCTATTGGAGCAGTTTTAGGGCAAAGGGTAAATAAAGTACCTCATGTGATCTACTATGCCAGCAAGATATTAATTGATGCCCAGTTAAATTACACCACCACTAAGAAGGAGTTATTAGCCGTGGTGTATGCTCTGGATAAATTCCGCTCCTATCTGCTTGGATAAAAAATAGTGGTCTTTTTAGACCACTCTGCGTTGAAATACCTGCTAGCGAAGAAAGACACCAAACCAAGGTTGATCCGATGAATCTTACTTCTTCAAGAGTTCAATTTTGAGATCAAAGATAAAAAGGGTGTCGAAAATGTTGTGGCTGACCATCTGTTAAGAATTCTGCCTGAAGAATCATCGGTCTCTGAGACTATCCGTGACACCTTTCCGGATGAACAATTGATGGCAATAGGTGTTGCCAATACAAAAGTTCCTTGGTTCTCTAATATTGTTCATTATCTGGTAACTGGCAGAATCCCTACCCAATGGGGCAAAAATGATAAAAATCTGTTCTTCTCATAAATAAAATACTATTTTTGGGATGAGCCACAATCGTTTAAAGTTTGTTCAGATCAGGTTATCAGGAGATGTGTGCCTGAAGAAGAACAATTGAGTGTTATTAACTTCTGCCATGCTGGGGCTTGTGGAGGCCATTTTGGAGGACAAAAGACCGCACACAAGATTCTTCAAGGCAAATTTTGTTGGCCCTCCATCTTTCAGGACACTGCTAAATTTTGTAAAGAATGCCAAAGATGTCAATAGCTTGGAAATATTTTACGATGAAATATGATGCCTCTGAACCCAATTCTGATAGTTGAAATTTTTGATGTATGGGGGATCGACTTCATGGGTCTTTTCCCTCCGTCGTTCGGGTATTCATATATTCTTATAGCTGTTGACTATGTTTCCAAATGGATCGAGGCTGTGGCAACCCACTCAAATGACCACAAGGTTGTGGTCAAATTTTTGAAAGAAAATGTCTTTAACAGATTCGGGATCCCACGAGCGATCATTAGTGATGGCGGTTCGCACTTCTGCAATAGCCATTTTACTACTTTAATGAAGAAATACGGGGTCACCCACAAGGTGGCAACGCCGTATCACCCACAAACCTAGTGGTCAGGTGGAAGTGTCAAATCGAGAAATCAAAAGAGTTTTAGAGAAGACAGTGCGACCTGACAAAAGAGATTGGTCGAATCGCCTATCTGATGCTCTTTGGGCATATCGCATGGCATTCAAGACCCCGATTGGAATGTCACCATTTCTGATTGTCTATAGGAAGGCATGTCACCTCCCAGTGGAACTGGAGCATAAGGCATTTTGGGGCATTAAACGATTTAATTTTGATATGAAAGAGGCAGGGTCCAATCGTCGTCTTCAGCTGAATGAATTAGAAGAGGTACGCTACGATGCGTATGAGAATTCAAAGTTGTATAAGATACAAAAAGTTACACGATGAGTCAATTTTGCGGAAAGAGTTCTACATTGGGCAAAAAGTTTGGCTGTTCAACTCCAGACTAAAACTTCATCCGGGGAAATTGAAATCGTGGTGGGAAGGCCCATTCCAGGTCGTCTCTACTTCTGTGCATGGTGCGATTGAAATCAGAAGCCTTACAGACAATCAAATTCTCAAAGTGAATGGGCAACGACTCAAGCTGATGATCGAGCCAATGACCAAAATGAGAATTGAGGCGATGTACCTCAGTGACCCGAGCAATTAAATGATAATGAGGTCGTGCTGTCGACATTTAAACTCAACGCTTCCTGGGAGGCAACCCAGTGTGTTTTCTAAGTTTATTGTGTTTTTAATTAAGGAGAGTCTTTGTCAATCGATTGATTGTCAAACAGTCAATCGATTGACCTTTTTATACTCAATCGATTGCCACTTACCCTGTCAATCGATTGATGTCCATCATCATCATTTTCTCCCTCTTTTGTCAATCAATTGAGGATCCATTCTCAATCGATTGACATCACTTTGAAATCATGACCAGTTCTCGGAAATCGGAGCGCCAATCGACACATCTTGTCATGGCGACTAACCTTTTGGGGCACGTCTATGTCAATCGAATGAGACCAACCCTCAATCGATTGACTTGATTGCTATTTACTCCGCCAGTTCCCGAGGCACCCAACCGGCGCACCTTTTCGCAAAAAGGTAACTCTCAATCGATTGACAACACTGTGTCAATCGATTGACATGAGTGTGGTTTAGTGGATCACGCCACGTCGCATCCGCATGCTTGTTGTCGTTTCAAATTCTCGCGATGTGTGGAGACCAATCGCTCTCAATCGATTGAGGAACCACCCTCAATCGATTGACTTATAGATTATATAATGAGGAGACCCATGGTCCCCTTCATCAACAAACTCATCCAATCCGAACCGAGCTTCTACGATCTTATTCTCCTCGTCCGATCGAAATGGCAACGCCTGGCCCACCAATCTACCGACCACCTCGTCCCGCAAACAACCCGATGCGCATTCCCAATGAATTATACATCGATCGCCAATTCCAAATGGAGAATTTCTTCGATCTCGCTAAATATTGTCGCATCGCAGACTGCGCTCATTCGATCAAATTCATCGAAGCGCTGCACTTGGAGATGTTGCTCGCCCCTCCACCCATTGATGTCTCGCTGCGTATCATTCACTTATTTTACCAAAAAATGGAGTGGGTACCTGCACCACTCTCGCCAATGGGAATGCCCTTTATTAGCCTTGAGATCGATAATTGGCGATATAACCTTCACGCGGCTGATCTTGCGTGGGCTTTTAACTTTTTTATGGTTCGCCCCTTGAACCACCACATCGATCCCGCTGTTGATCTCAGCCAGAATGACATGATCAACAATATGTGTGGCGGATGGCGCGGGACCAAGTTGGCAATGAAGAGAGCAGTTCTGCCTATGGACATTTTGTTTTGGGATATTGTGATGTTAACTAATCTACTACCGCATGGCACGAAGAGTGAGCGCACAAAGAATAGGGTGCTAGCACTGTACGCGGCACACACAAATACGTGGTTTGATGCGCCAGAGTTGATGTTGGAGGAGATGTATCGATGTCACCAGGACATCGATACCACCACTACGCCAAAGAAGCGAGAGGCTATACTTCTTCACTTCCCGCACTATGTGATGCATCTCTTGGATCAGCTTGGGTGCCCAATTTATGACGATGAGGAAATGGGTGATATGCAATTCTATCACTACGGCACCAACGTTTGGAACAGAGCATCAAGGCTATTCTGCGTGTGACGCCCCCTCCGGTTGAAGTTGATGAAATACCTCCTCCTCCCCGTCCAAACCCCGCACAATGCCAACATGGCGGCATTAGAC
Organism: Chloranthus sessilifolius; assembly: GCA_021018995.1. Taxonomy (NCBI): domain Eukaryota; kingdom Viridiplantae; phylum Streptophyta; class Magnoliopsida; order Chloranthales; family Chloranthaceae; genus Chloranthus; species Chloranthus sessilifolius. The sequence continues at coordinate 23,622,785 of CM037588.1, forward strand.
GGCCTCGTCCTGAAGAGGTCACTAATTTTAACGCCGAGGCAGTAGTTGCTCGCCTCGAGGCGCGGATGGATGGGTTGAGTACCACTGTGGGAGGTATTGATCGAAGATCTAGGTTTCAGACTTCTCTCCTTATGCGGATGGCCCGGGAATCGTTCCCTGGGCGTGCCGACGAATTCATCGCAGGAGCGCGAGCGGTGATGATTAAGGAGGAAGAGCCTGAATTTGATGATGATGATGTTTAGTGTGTTTGTTTTTGTTAGTTTGGAGTGTTTGTTGTTTTGTTTTAGGTGTTTTTAGATTAGTTTTGTTAGGATCAATGGTAGTTTATTTTGTTGGACTGCTAGTAGTCGTGAGGAATCATCTGGTTGTAATCAACTCTTGAAAAATTAATGGAATTGGACTGTTTTTAGTGTGGTATATTTTTCTCTATTCTCGGATTGGAGCACTGGTGCATCAGTCAATCGATTGAGATATCTATCTCAATCGATTGAGCCATAATTTCTCTTAATATCAGAATTTCAAATGCATTTGTGAGTCGATTGAGGATAAACTCTCAATCAATTGACTCCCGCATGGAAAAATCTGTTTTGAGCTGTCAGAAACTGAGAGTGTCTACAAGTTAAGCTTATTTGACCAATTGAATTTGAGTCACGATATGCACTTTTTGCAATCGATTGACATTTCCTTGTCAATCAATTGAAAAAGTTATACTTCCGGAAGGATACCTCTTCCATTCCGAACTTCCTAGTTCGAGTCCCTCTTTGAGTCTTAATTTAGAACTTCCATTGTGGTCTGGCTGTTAGCTATTTTTCTCTATTTAAAGGCCTATTGAGGTTAGTTCTTTTGTTAAATTTTATTCCTTCCCCAAAGCTTTGCCATGGCTTCCGTCAAATTTCGTACCCGCTCTGCATTGAAGAAATTAATGGAACTGCTAGGAAACGCATCCACGCGATTTGGCAATGCATGACGTGATTGATTTAGAGCTGCCATCTCCGATCCCACCATCTTCTCCACCACATGCCCTTATTCCACCATCACGGGCGGACGACATCTCCGAGGAGATGTGAAATTACGCGTTTTCTAAGCCGAAGGAAGGAAGATCTATCATGAATGATTGAAGGGCTTAGGACTGTCAGTTTTAGGGTCTAGTTTTTCGAGTCCTTTTTAGTGTTATTTATTTTTTAGGATCTAGTTTAGATTATTATTAATTTTGTTTAGCATAGGTTCTTTTTCTTTCAATTTTCAGGTATTGTCATAATTTGCTTCGATTAAATAATGTTTATTTTAGTTATATATTTGTGTGTTGCATTTTTTTATCACAATACCCTTTCACTTGGTTTGCTTTCATGGTCCGCGATTGCATTAAATAGGTTTGGGGGGAGGCCTCCCTTACTTTCTATCCATCAACGCCAATGAGGACATTGTTCATAACAGGTTTGGGGGGGGGGGTATTTCGATTGATATTAAAAAGGCAATTTTCCTGTTTTTTAAATCTGTATCAGTCAATCGATTGACACCATTGTGTCAATCGATCGACTGATGACCATAAGCCCTCTTGTAAAATCTGTATCAGTCAATTGATTGACACCATTGTCTAAATCGATTGACTGATGACCATTATACTTATGAATCTCGAATTTTTGCTGCATAATCTTTAATTGTGATACCCGGGGATTCCTGGATAATTGTTATCATGCCATGATTGTTTTATGAATGCTCATAAAGTCTAAAAATTTGAATAAGGATGTTCATGATCTATGCCTGAAAAATATTTTATACTATCACTCTGCTAGAATTCCTAATCTGAAAAATAAGTATATGACTTGGAATCCTAAGATCACAAAGAAGGACCAAAACCTAGTGAGCTTTGAAATGCTGCCCTCATTTTGATGAGTGCTGAAATAAATTCGGAGTATCTTTGAATTTTCTGGTTAAATTGTTGAAATCTTGTATTTTCTGTCTTTGATTTGTTGACTTCACATGTATTACACCAGTACACTAGAAATCATTGTGTAAAAACTCAAGGCAAATAGGCATCGTTACCATCATAAAAGGAAATGATCTAAGGCCATTATTGGCTCGTTTGTACCCAAAAGGCCCCACCTATTATTGAATTTATCTGTTGCACCCCCTTTGAGCCTCAACTAAAAGATTTTGCCTTAATTATCCATTGTAAGCTATATTAGCCATATCCCACACCAATGTGAAAAAGCTTTACCCTATTATCTCTGAGAAATTAGGGAAGAGAACAATGAAGGAAATTTAGCTGTGGTAGTTATATCTGTAAGGAATACAAGGCAAAAAAACGTAAAAAGAGGGAGAGAAAAAGAAAAATCAGTATTACGAAATATATTAAAGTGGTGTCAATAAGAAAAAGAAAAAAAGGAGAAAAGTGTTTATGAACAGAAAAAGGTCATAGAAACTGTGGACAAAGAAAGTTGGAAAGATCAGAAAAGCAAGTATGTTTCTTGTTCCAATTTCTTAGAGAATTTGAATCCAATCTTCCCTTTCTTTCTTAACCATTGACTGAGCCCCATTACAACCTTAGAAAAGACCTTTTTGATCCAATTATGAGTGGTAAATGCCCGTGCGGAGAGCAATTACGCAATGTCTATGGTGCTTGGTATATGCATATTTAGGATACAAATATCTTCATCAAACGAGATTTCTCTTAAAATTCCTTAGTACACCGTTCTTCTTATAACATGTGAAAATTTTCTAATTTGCGTTAAAATTTCATATCACATGTGAGATAAAAGTAAAACTATTCATCGAAGTTAGTTCATTCTGAGGGTATACCCATGGTAAGGATTGAGTCTACACATGTGATCTTGAGATTCCTAATTCAACTCATTTTCAGATAAAAGAATTTTAGCAGTAGTACTTGCATAACATTTTTTAAGTATAAATCAGTAGCACTGAAAGAACATTGAATTAAGTGAGCACTAATAAATTGGACATGGTAAGAAGCAGCTTAAAGGATTTTTCATAAGCATTTAACTACTTAAGAGCATGACTAAGAAATTTTGAAATTCATAAGCTTTGAAGTTTGTAGGTATCTTCGCTGGAAACCTTCAGGAGACTCAACTCCTCCACTAGGGATCACCTAGGGGTTTAAGGGCTTATTGCACAGGCTAAATGCAATCGTGTTTCCTACGAAAGTGGCATTTAAATTTTAGGATGTTAGTCTTATTTGCTTTAACATAATTTTCATTCTCTGTGCTCGAGGACTAGCAAAGTGTAGGTTTGGGGGTGTGATCAGTGCCAAAATGTGACTATATTTTGCACCTTAATCCCTGCACTTAGCTATCTAATGAAAGCATCTGATGGCTGTTGTGAGGTTTTAATGAGTACAGGTGTTTCTGACCGTTGGATCGCAAAAGAGCATAAAAGAGAGTAATTAAAGGATACACATGGGCTATGGACAAAAAGGTTAAAAGAAGCATAGAATTCTGTGAAAAAGATCAATATCCGCCAAAAGAGGGAGAATCCAACCCTTGATGTCAATCGATTGAGGGACTAGTGCCAATCGATTGAAAAGAGAAGAGAAGTTCAACTACAGTTCTTCCGAATCAAATGTCAATCGATTGAGGATTAGTTCTCAATCGATTGAGGCTAGTAGGGATAGGGTTTGCTCGACCCTATATAAAGAAACCCACGACTCATTGAGGAGGGCCTTTTGTTAGTTATTTTTGAGTTTTTCCTTTAATTGTTAGTAAAGGGTTCTTCTTGGTTCCTTCTTAATTTCTCAGTAGATTGTAGTAGGGTTTATTTTTCTCGTAGATAATCGTGAGAGCATAGATTGTACTTAGGCAAGGCTTTGTAAAAAGATTTTTGGTGATAAATAAATAGAATGGCTATGAATGTGCAAAGAGATCATACTTCAAGGATGAGCAGCTAAATCAGTGATTCAGGGAGGATGTGATCCCCAGATAAGTAACTTTTTACAGTTAATTCCATAATATATTAATGTCATCATGGAATCGTTTTGCTAAAAGTATGCTCGATTGAATATGTGTTGAATGCTTTATTATGACCGTTGATTGCACGTATCAATGACCATAATCGCTAGATCTGGACCTGCAGACTGATCTAGGCTGTAGAGTGATTATGCGCCTATTGTCGTGATCTAAATATCATGAGATACATTATGTTTTTATGTGACTCATACCGCAATGATAGGCTGAGTCATCATTTTTAGATAGGGTATGCCGGATTATGATCATGTTTTCTTACGAACCATTTATCTAGATAAATGATGGTGTGAACAATGCTTAATGAATTTGTGGGATTAATAGTAGAAAAGTTATAAGTCTGGGGTAGCATATTCCTTGATCATCTCAAAAATTGTTTATTTTATTCCTCAGAAATCAGTTTGCATAGTTCAATTTAATTATTTATTTTTGCATTTAGATAAGTGTGTTAATTGTTTGGCAAAGTGAACTGTCTCCCTTGGTAATTCCTTGGGTATGTTAAAATCTCTGAAAGAATTAGATAAGTTTTACGTTTTTCCTGTGGGTTCGACACCCCTGTTCTTGCCGTTCTACAATAGATCTTGTGCACTTGCAAGGGTTTAAATTAAAATACACCATAGCTGAATGTCTCTTTCCTTTTTGTGTAGGACTACGAATCAGCAGTGAACCAGGCGGAGTACTACCGCAACATAGTCGGCCTTCGGGATGTGGAAGTGGTGAGTATCATACTGACTGGTTCTGATTATTGCCCTACTATTGTTTCTTTCAACTGATCTTGACTAATGGCTTTGGGTATGACTTTCAGCGTACTCGTGAAAAGGAGTCACGCTCCCCACTTAGCCTACTTTCTCAGGCGTGGGCTCGAGTGGGAGACGTCCGGACATATCAGAGCTCCTTGCGCAGGCGCAAGAAGTCCAAGGGCACTAACAAAGATTAGGCTCTGCTTTAGAATTTTGATACCTTTTGGGACATATGTTTTCTTTTAGGATTTTGGACATATGTACTGGATGATGTGGCATTGTTATTATTGTTTGGATAGTTTTTCCAGTTTCTTCAGATGAATGTTGGTGCCCTTTTCTTTTAATTGCATGCTCTATCTTTCCTTTGCGTGCTGTAGTATATCAGATTGCTTGCAGGATGGGTTTGATTTTGTCAAAAGGGATGGCCTCCGGGGCCACACATACTTTGTTAACACTTGGCCACTATTTCCACGCCGATGTGGATTTTTCCTGCACGAAGATTTATACAAGTTAGATATGGCCAAAAACCAAGTTTGCCCCTCAGTATAGAGCCTATTGTGTGTGTTTGTAGACAAGAGGCATAAAGTGCAGGCAAATAGTCGAAAAAACTCCTCCCTAACCCTCACTTTTATGCATGTGGGGACCCAAGTGGCCTGGCGCATGTAATACATGCGCCAGGCCAAATCTGGGGAAAATTTTACTAGCGCATGTATTACATGCACCAAGTGCTTCCAGAGGCAGTGGGGCCTTCTTAAGCCCGGAAATGCACTTTCTTCCTCTCTGTTGACCTTGACTTGTCATTTTTTTGCTCCCTTTTTTTTTTTTTTTCTTTTCTTGCCCCCAAGGTGGGTTCATCGTCATACATTAAATTTGTATCCCCGAGAACATCTTTGTATGTCAATAGACCTACTTTCCAACCTCGCCTCTCATGGGGGGTCCAAGACCATGATACTTCCCTCTTTGGGCGTGGGGCCCAATTTTTTAAGGAAGTGGCTTGAGAGCATGAACGAGAGCGAGCTTGCGGGTTTGGATCGACTCAGCTTGGCCCGTCTTGCGTCCTTCCTTGAAGTTTCCCCGCTTTGGGATTTCATTCATGTCGCGGCTTCATTTTGGGGAGTTAACACCCATGTTTTCCGTTTTGGGAATCGTGAGTTGACTCCTACTCTTGAGGAGCTCTCCAATCTATCGAGTTTGAAGCTGCATAGAGACCTTGCGAGAGTGCTACCGAAACTGGGTTATGTCAGAGCCACTCAAATCACCTTGGGCTTGAACAAAAATGATTATGAGAAAAGTCTCATTGGGGGGCCCACCAGGTGTTCAGTGAAATTCCTAAGAGAACTTTTCGGAGAGGAAAGCCTACGAAAATTACCGATAAAAAATCCTCATAATGTGAAGGCCTTTTCCCTTTGCCTTATCTCCGAGGTTATTTTCTATACAGGAGGAGAGCTTCTCGCTTGCACTTTGCGATGTCTTGGTGGAAATAGAGGGAGGCCGCTCTGTGATGCATATGGTGCTGGCGGAGCTTTATCGCTGCCTTGATGCCTTCGCTCTGGGCAAGGTGGAGGGCCTCCGGGGATGTCCTATCTTGCTCTAAATTTGGCTTGGGGAGCATCTTGCTATTTTGGGACCCGTGCCTTGCTTTTACATTGCTTGTGGTGAGGTGGCCCACTACTTTCTGGGCTGATGCCATATGCTTCCACTGGGAGATATGCAGGGTTTGAAGCTTTGGCTACTCGAAGCCGAGTTGGTGTGGAGGCTTCTTTGGTTAGATCGAACCTTCCCAGTAGTTCGCTCCAAAGATTATGAGGGCATCACTCTCCTCGGTTTGACTGGTTGTGCTTACTACTTCCCATTTCGGGTACTGCGCCAGTTTGGTTGCCCTCAGCAAATGTCTTGTGTGATAGAGTTGCCTCTGTGTGACCTGATTTTCTCTCGGGGGTCCTCTGGGGACATGGATAGGATAGTTTCTCTCTGAGAGACGCATCAGTTGACGCTCATGTGCGATCTAGAGCAAGGAGATTCGATTTTGTCCTCCATGGAGTACGAGGCTTGGCTACTATCTGAGAAGCCTACTATTGATCACTTGGATCAGACAGAGATCAGTTATATGACAGGGATTTAGCCAAGGAAGGAGTCGATGCTTCAGAGGCGTATTGAGCTACTGATAGACGAGAAGCGCATCCTGCATGAAAATTTAGAGAAACAGGTGGTTAGAGCAGAGGTGGCAGAGGCCAGGGCTGATGCAGCTGAGTGTGAGGTCCTTCATCTGGAAGGATCCTTGAGTGACGCCCTAAGCGCCACTGACGCTTTCCAAAAGTGGTATAGGAGTCTCCATGGTCGCTGGATGACGGAGCGGGATGTGCAGGAGGATGCTTTACGCGTAGAGATCCGTGCCTTGAAGCACGAGTTGGGTTGTTGATTCCCTCCTGTACATACTTTTTACACAGATCAAACCATAGAAAGGGGCGTAAGAAACCCCTAATTAGATACATCTTTTTGGTATATATATTTTCTTTATATTTTTGTTGTTTTTACACTTTTGTAAAGAAAGAAAGAAGGAAGCAAAACATCTCACATGTTATTTTTTAGGATGTGGTGTCAGCTGTATATAATTTTCTATATGAGAAAGAAAATCTATTATCTAACAAAACTTTTACCTTTTCCCTATTTTTTTTTTGTGAAATGGGGAGTATTGTGCCGATTATTCCTTTGGAGACATGGCACACAGTGTGGGCCCGAAATGGGAAAGGAAAATTTATTATCTTATGCAAATGTGGTCTTTTCGGTCATCAAGATTAATCATCCCGGAGTGGTGGGTGCACACAGTGTGGTGTGAAAATGGTCTCCTTCCCCTCTCTTTTGTTTTCTTTTATTTTTTTTATGCCTTAATTATCGGTGAGATGACGAGTCCCCCTTTGAGCATGGTCATGGTCCTGAGTGAAGTTCAGCAATTTCTACCAAGGCCGGAAAATCTATCCCTTTGGATCGATTCCTCATTTTATCCTTTCCCCGGGTCATACGTTTGATGGTGCGGCCTGTGAAGTCATTCTTGGTCGAGACCCGATTCGAGCTAACATAAGCGCCCCAGCCGGGAATCGGATAATGCGGGAGGGGAACCGAGGGGATCTTGTTTATTTTCTTTTTCAATCTCTTTTTCAACTTTCTTACTCACAACACCCAAGGTGGGTTTTCGTCGTGCCCGATGTTTCCCTCTTTTTATCCGTAGCGCCCTCTTAGGTTTTCACTACATCCATGGGTTCACATTTTTACCCCAGGCACCCTTTCAGGTTTTCACCTGGTCTGTACAAACTTGCTATTTTTACCCATGGCGTCCTTTCGGGTTTTCACCACGTCCTCTTTGCTTTGAGCTTGTATTATATCGTAGCCATGGGATTTTTCTTGGAATATATCATGGCCATGGGATAGGTTAGGAATTTTGAAGGTATTCTGGGTTTTTTTAAAGGTTTCCTTGATGGGGTTCTAGCTGCCCCAATACACTTCTTCCTTGGGGGATTTTGGCTGTATATGCCCCACTTTTTCTTGTCTATTTTTTTTTGTTTTTCTTTTATTTTCAGACATCCTTTTCTTCTTTTTGGGATTTTACTTTTCTAATTTTTTTTTTGATGATAATGACTCTTTTTCTCTTTTTTGGTTGGTATTATACACATTTTTTTTTAGGGGTTTGTGAAAGAAAGGCCGATTGCTCAACGGGTGTAGCAAAGGGTACGGTCATTCAGGGACACTTTTTGGCTATTGAGCTTTGAAATGATGGCCTCTTTTTAAAGTATCCTTAGGCAGTCACGTATCTATTTTTGTCCATACTTACCTTGCCGCGGAGACATAGGAGCAGAATCGTCGAACATATCCAGCGTTGATGGGCTCAGAAAAGTGATCTCCGTCCATGGTGGCGAGGCGGATGGCATATTTCGGGAGTACCTCTCGGATGACATAAGGTCCTTCCCAGTTGGGCTTGAACTTCCCTCTAGGATCGGTGTGGAGGGATGAGAAGAATTTTTTGAGTATGGTGTCTCCTACCTTCAGATCTCGACCGCGAATACGTTTGTTGTAAGAGCGTGCGATTCACTCCTGGTATACTTGGGTATGACACAAGGCAAGGAGCCTTTTCTCGTCCAGCAGGTTAAACTTCTCAAAGCGGGATCTCTCTCTTTCAGCTTCGGGTAGGCCAGACTCCATGAGAATGCAGAGTGATGGTACTTCCACTTCTACCGGCAGGAAGGCTTCAATCCCATACACAAGGGAGAATAGTGTTGCCCCTGTAGCGGTGCGGATCGATGTTTTGTAGGCCCATAAAGTGAATGATAACATTTCACTAATCTCGATAGGTGATGACTATCTTCTCAAGGATGCGGATGACCATTTTGTTAGTAGCTTTCACGGCCCCATTGGTTTGTGGCCGATATGGTGACGAGTGATGATGCTTGATCTTGTACTGCTCACAGAAGACCTTGATGTGCTTGTTCGCAAAGTTCATGCCATTGTCCATGATGATATCCTTGGGTAAGCCAAATCAGCAAACAATATTGCTTTTGATGAATTTCTCAGCATGCTAGGCCGTGATGTTCGTGTAGGATGTTGCCTCTACCCATTTTGTGAAGTATGCAATGGCAACCAGGATGAATTGATGTCCGTTTGATGCTTTCGGATTGACTTTTTCGACGACGTCGAGTCCCCAAGTGGCAAATGGCCATGGAGTGGTCATGCTGTGAAGATCAATGGTTGAAGTGTGGATCAGACTGGAGTGTTCTTAGCATTTGTAGCACTTCCGAACATGCTTGTAACAATCAGATTCCATAGTGGTCCAAAAGTATCCTTGGTGTAAAATCTTTTTGGTGAGCATGTGACCATTGACGTGGGCACCGCCTACTCCCTCATGAATCTCTTTCATAATGTTCGCTGCTTCGCTTTCAGTTAGGCATCGGAGTAGGATGTTGTTATACGACCGCCTGTAGAGACACTCGCCGCAGATGACGTAGTTTGCTGCTAAACGTTGAATGGACCGTCTGTACTCTCTGGCCGTCCCCTCAAGGAATGCTCGAGTCTCGAGGAAATTCTTTATATCTAAGAACCATGGTGGCTCATCATCCAACCTTGGGGGTTCCTCAATTTGGAGGCAGAAGGCCAACTCGTTCCTCTATTCAATCATGATCGACATCATCTTAACACCTTAGGAGATTTCTACCATCGATGTTAAAGTTGCTAACGCGTCGGCGAAGCGATTCCTTATCTGTGGGATATAGGAGAAAGTAACATCATCAAAGCATGCTATCAGATCCTCGAGGTGTTCATGGTATGGAATTAACTTCTCATCCTTCATCTTCCAATCTCCAATCGTCTGGCATATGATCAACTATGAATTGCCAAATACCCTAAGGTGGGTTACCTTCAGGTCAAGCGTCGCTTGCAGTCCAGCAGCACATGCCTCACATTCAGCCATATTGTTAGTGTAGGGGAAGTTAAGTTTGATAGAGACTGGTACGTGAGATCCTTTTGGAGAGATCAAAATAGCGCCGATTCCTTGACCCTCGGCATTTGCTGCTCCGTCGAAGTGCATCACCCAAGACTCCTCGGTCTCTACTGTATCATCCTCTGTCATGAATAAGATGTCCTCATATGGGAATTCGGTCCTTAGAGGTTCATAATCAGGTAAAGGGTTTTCGGGAAGATGATCAGCAAGTGCTTGCCCCTTGATTGATTTATGCGTGACATATGTGATGTCAAACTCAGATAGGAGAAGCTGCCAGCACGCAGTCCTTCTGGTGAGGGCTGGCTTTTCGAACAGGTACTTCAATGGATCCATACGTGCTAGGAGTAGCATAGCTTGGGATAACAAGTACTGGTGGAGCCTCTGTGTGGCCCAAACAAGAGCCAAGCATGCTTTCTCCATATGAGAATAGCGTGTCTCGTAGTCGGTGAACTTCTTACTCAGGTAATAGATAACTTGCTCTCTTTTTCTTGTCTCGTCATGCTACCCTAGGACACATCCCATCAAAACTTTCATCGTCGAGAGATACATTAAGAGTGGTCTCCCCGGCACGGGTGGTACTAATACTGGAGGGTTGAGAAGGTAGCCCTTGATTTTATCGAATGCTGCCGGACAGTCGTTGTTCCTTTCAACAGGAGAATCCTTTCTTAGTAGTTTAAAGATCGGCATGCAGATGGGAGTGAGTTGTGCAATAAATCGACTGATGTACTGTATCCTGCCTAAGAAACCTCTTACCTCTTTTTCGGTAGACGACGGTGGCATTTTCGTGATGGACTTTACTTTGATGAGGTCAACCTCGATACCTCTCCTGCTGACGATGAATCCTAGCAACTTTCCTGATATGGCGTCGAGTGTGCATTTATGAGGATTCAGACATAACCTGTACTTTCTCAGCCTCTCAAATAACTTTTAGAGCTTTATCAAATGGTCACTTCGCTCTGGTGACTTGGCGATGTCGTCGACGTACACCTCAATTTCTCGGTGCATCATGTCGTGAAATAGTGCCGTCATAGCTCTCTAGTATGTTACCCCGACATCCTTTAGCCCAAATGGCATGACCTTATAGCAGAAAGTTCCCTAAGGAGTGATAAATGATGTCTTCTCTTGATCCGCCTCCTCCATCTTGATTTGATTGTATCCAGAGAATCCGTCCATAAACGAAAGCATCCCGTGCTTAGCAGTGTTATTGGCCAAGATATCGATGTGCGGTAATGAGAAATCATATTTCGGGCTCGCCTTGTTCAGGATTCTAAAATCAATGCACATGCGGACCTTTCCATCCTTCTTCGGTACTGGGACGATATTGACTAACCATTATGGGTACTTGGAGACCATGAGAAATCCTGTATCATATTGCTTGATGACTTCATCTTTCACTTTCAGCATCCACTTAGGTCGGAGTCTCCTTAATTTCTGCTTGACTGGCTTGATATCAGGGTAGAGTGGTAACTCATACTCGACCAAATCGGTGTCCAAATCAGGTACGTCCTCGTATGACCATGCAAAGACGTCTTGATATGACCAAAGTAAATCAATCGTGCTTTTTCTTTCCTCGGGAGATAGCGAGGTTCCGATCTTAGTGATTCTAGGAACCTCCTCAGTCCCTAGATTGACGTCCTCAATTTTCACAACAATGGTGGTAGGGCCATGCTCAAAATTAGCAAACTGTTCTAGGAGTTCATTGGGGAGCTCCTCAGTAGGGAGTTCCTCGTCCAGACTCGTGATTCCTACCTCTTCTTGTATTTCTATAGGAAAGGGGCCGATTTCACGTGAGATTTTCTATCAAGGCATCTTTAACTTTATTCAAAATTTTAAAAAATAATATTTTTGGATTTAGTATTTTTTCTATGTTTTCGGGATTTTTGTTTTCTTCGGAGATAAGTTCTTGGAAAAGCGAGTCCCTATATATACATGGTATTGCCTGCTAAGGGCTTATCTCACTTTTTATAGGTTATTTTTTTTGGGAAACGGGTGCCGTATTTTAGGCCACTTGCAGCTTCCAGAGTTTGGGGCACAGACGCCCAATTTCGTACCTGTGGTGCCGCTCCTTTACCTATTTGGATGGAGGGTTGGCTGATATGATTCTTTGGAGTCAACCTCCATCATGCTGATCATGGACTAGTCTGAGATTCTATCCTCAAACGTTAGCAGAGTCCTGTGGTGATTTACCACTGGGGGAGATTACGCATATATGGGAGACTCTTCCTCAAAAAGGTATAGAGCGGCCAGGTCTATCTCCAAGTTGGGAGGGATGATCTGAGGATTGGTAAGGTGGACAGGGGGTGCTGGTTTGTGTGGGGATAACTGCGTTGCCCCATTCCAATCTATTTTTATCATCCCTGTGCTCACAAAGATGTTCGAATGTGAGGTCTGGGGTGGGGCTTCTCTTCTAAGTTGATTCCTCGAGCTCTAGCAGCTGTTGCAGCTCGAACTTTCTCTTTGGCCTCTTGGACCTCTTCTTCTGTGGGCTTGTAACATAACCCAAATCGGACCTGCTGTCCACCTTTTCCCTTGACTAGCTCTCTCCTGCCTTGCAACCAGAGACCCAATCCCCTTCCTTCCTAATAGCCACACTTTTGGAGTGTGGTCACAACCGCTACCATCCTGCCTCTGATTTTCAGAGTGATGCTTTCTGGGGGTTCCGGGACTATCGTCGATACCTCATATTCAAAATAGTGGAGGTCTGTATCTTCGATCGTGTATGGTACGTCCAACACTTTGGGGTTCTCAATGTTGTGGGTAGCTTTTTCCTTTTTCTCATGCCCCTCACCAATGGTGGTGATGACCTTCTGCCCAGACACAAATTTAAGCTTCTGGTACAGGGTCAAAGGTATCGCCCCAACCTTGTGTAACTAAGGGCATCCTAATAATAGATTGGAAGAAGATTTTACGTCCATTACTTGAAAAGGTATGGAAAAGGTCATTGGCCTTATCACGAGCTCAAGATCAACTTCCTCAATTATTTCCCTTCTTGTATTATCAAACCGTCTAACACTGGTTTTTGTCGGCCTTAGCATACAGGGGTCCACACCTATTTTGGTGGCAATTCTCAAAGGGCACACATTTAGAGTGGACCCATTACTAATTAGTACCAGTGGGATCACCATATTTCCAGCCTCTATGGGAAATAATCATTACTAATTTAGCATGATTATTTCCCTCCTCTGGTAGATCCGTATCCGAGAAAGAGATAGCATTGGGAGCCATCACCTGCTCGATTATATGCCCAACCTCATATGTGCTTACTTGGAGTGAGATGTGCGTATTTTTAACGCCCCCATTAGAGCTTGGAAATGGAGTGGGGACGTCATTGACAGATCTCAAACCGTGATATGGGTCGGCATCCTCCTGAGCTGGGTCTTGAGTATGTGCTCACGGCTCATCTTTTCAAACGGCTTTGTTACAGTGGTATCTTTCTTTCCCTCTGGCTGGGCTGGTGCTGGCGCTGGTGCATCTGACTGCTTGGAGATCTTTTTCGACCTAGTGAAAATATTAACTGCCCCTTCCCTACTGCTGCTGGCATTGATGTTTGTCTGTTCATAGTTGAGCGGGACCTGATGAGGATTGTAAGTCGGTCCCAAGATTTGGAATGGGGAAAAGGTGGGTACTGGGGACATTGGTGTTGAGGGATTGGAATGGGTGGGCATCACGTGGTTAACTTATGGAAGGGTGGAGAAGGTGGGCCAAATGGGATTGGTGAGGACCGTGGATGACTGAATTGGGAGTGATGTGACGGGGGTGGGCCATTGATTACTCATGGGCGCCGGAGGTGGACGGGGGAGATAATCAGCCATTGGGTAATTGGTGGAGGATGTCGCGTATGGTTGGTAGGAGTTAATTTGGACATAGTTAATGGGAACTGGCGCTGGGAAGTATACCCTAAGATCTAAGGGTTCTATTTGTGGAGTGGAGTTGGGAAAATAATCCGCTAGATTCAAGTGTTCGATCATCCCACTACTTCCATCTCTCCAGCCTCTTTGAGATGGTTCCACAAAATTTCCCTAGTTGCAGATGTAATCCGATGGGTCAAAATCTTCATTATCATCTGCCACCATGCTGATAGTGGGTCTCGGACCTGCCACTCCTGGTGGGTGCGGGGGTAGCGGTACCTGGTGAATGTTGGCATATTGGTTGGCTTGGGGAAGCACAGGGGGAATGATTTTTCGGCCTTAATTAGATCCTATATTGCATGCTTTAATGGGAAGCAGCGATCAGTAGGGTGACCCGATCCCTGGTGGAAATTACAATGGGTGTTGGGGTCGTAGTTCCTCGAGATGGGATTGGGTGGAGGTCGTGGTTGGAGTGTTGTGACCAACCCTTTTTCTATTAATAAGGGCAATAAAACATTCAGTGATTACCCCAATGGTGTGAAAACTCGATCAAAGCGGGCCGTTCTCTGTTCTGGGGTCATCTGTGCCCCTTGCCCATTCTTGATTCTTTGTATCGGCTCGCTTCTGACTGGGGCTAGCTGTGCAGCTTTGAATTGGAATAGGATTATACTGGTGTTGGGCCTAGTATGCGTGACATTCTACACCTCTGCCCCAGTTCTTCTATCATTTCTTTGCTCAGAGAATCTCCTGACCCCGTCGGTCCCACCGGATGCATTCTTACTTAATCGTCCTTCTCTGATAGCGTCCTCGCAATGATTGGCGTTCCTCACCAAATCAGCAAAGCTGGACTGCTGTTGGTAAATGAGGAAGTGTGAGATAATGAGCAAGGTATTTTTTGAAATCATCTCTATCTGCTCGTCGTCAGGTATTCTATTTCTTACCTGAGCTGCCAACGCTCTCCAATGCCCAAGGTAATCGTTGAAGGTCTCGTTAGAGTTTTGCTTTAACCGTGCGAGATCTGACTTGCGAGGTTTAATGTTCATATTGTAGACATACTGCTCTTAGAATAAATGTGCCAGATCTTTCCATTTTTTTATCATGGATGAGTCTAGGGACGTGAAACACCTGAAGGTTGGGCTCGTCAGGCTCTTTTAAAAGGCTTTTATAAGCATACGCTCGTCCCCCCCATATTGCCACCTGTCCCCATAGTAGGACTTGAGGTGTGCGATGGGGATGCCCGTGCCATTATATTTATCAAAGACTGAAATTTTGAATTTCGGGGGCAAGGGGACTTCTGCAAATAAGCACAAGTCTGAGAAATCCATGGCATGAATTTCGGCTCCACCCATCTTTAACAGCTGCTTTTGGATTTTATCCAATTATTCTTTTAGCTGCTCGGACTCTTTAGATATTGGGACAGTTTTTTCAATGGTCGGCCTTGATTCACTTTATGCTACCGAGGGGTTGGTGATTATGGGTGGGAGATTGATGTTGGCAAATGCCCCAGCGTAAGCTCCGCTATTCCTGATCTCATCTTCCTCATATTGTTGGTCTATATATGGTACAGTGAGGGTGAGATTTTCTTATTGGTGCTAGTGGGGCTGGATATGTGTCAGGTGAGACCATTGGAGGTGAGGGAAATTTTGTGGAGTGATAGGATGAGTGGAATTTGGATTTTGGGTGAAGCCCTTATGGGGCCATTGTGTTTGAGGGAATGCTTGGAGATGGCCTTGAGGTGTATGAGGATGAGAGAATTAGTGAACGGTATGTGCCGGGTTCCCGCCTAGGGCGGGATGTGAGGTTTGTGTGTGAGGGAGATATTGAGGGAATTGTGGAGGGTATGAGTATGTGGACCCAAGATTTGGGCCTTGCTAGGCTTGGGTATTGGATGAGGGATTTGGAGGGGTTTGGGCCATAAGGCCTTGGGAAATTTGGCCCATTGGGCTTTGTTAGCTTTGGGCTATCGGGCCAAGGCAAGTTTGGCCCATTGGGCTTTGATGGGTATGACCCATTAGGCCTTGATGGGCCTAACTCGTTGGGCCTTGATGGGTCTAGCCTGTTGGGCCTTGATGGGTGTGGGTGATGGGGCTTGGGCCATTAGGCCTTGGTGGGTATGGATGATGGGGGCTTGGGCCATTGGGCCTTGGTGGGTTTGAGGTAATGAAGCATGGAGGCTTGGGAATATGGATGATGGGTTGGAAGATGTGTGGTGAGAATGAGGGGGGATATTTTGGGAGGCTTTCCAACTAGTGTAAGCCCCGACCATTTCATTCATCATGGCCATTGGAGAGGGATTGGATGGAGGTGGTTCATTTGAGGGTATTTGGGGTGTGGATGATTTAGATATATGGAACAAATTGGTCATGGCCCTGGTAAAATTGGGCATGACTTGGGTAAATGGGGGGATATGGGGTGGATCGGAGAAACTAGGTGTGGCATGGGTAAATGCAGGTGGATTGGATATATGTTGGGAGGATGAGAAATGGGGTATGTTGGTGAAGGTGGAAAATTGGGCCGGGTTTCGGGTGGATGTGGATGGAATGTGAGGTGGATCTGGGATGGTCATGGCGGGGGGCATAGACCTTGTTTGTGGGAATGAAAGGGAGTGGGGTGTCGAATTTTGGGGGTTTTGAGTGGTGGTGGATGGGAAAATGGGCGTACCGAAAGGTCCGGTGACAACAAATGGGGATTGGGTGAGGGGGATGGATGTGAAAACCTCTTCCGTATGGGAATGAGTTGGGGAATGTGGCGGGGATGAATCAGGATCGACGTATGCTGGATCCACTACCCATGACATGGCTTGGTTACGGGTGAGGTACGGGTGCCTCGAATGGGGCCCATAAAGCTTTCTCCTTCTTCCCCTACGGGATGACGGAGGACAAGGCGGTACCGTTGTGCCAACCCCACAACAATTTGGTTTTTTTGGTTTATTTGATTTTTTTGAAATTTCGTATTTGGATTTTTATGATGAAGGATTTTGGGGCCTTTGAATTCTCATTTCGAGTGGTATTTGTACCCTAAAAAAATCCCGTGACGAGATCCCGATGTGTTTCAGAAGAAGCGAAAGGGGAACCCTTTGATCTATTGAAGGCACGAGAATCAATGCAAACAACCTAATCCCCTGTAACGGGGTCAATAAGAAGTTACCCTCTTTTGACCGACAGGGGCATATTGGGTATCAGATAGTGCAGGACCTAATTAGAGGTGCTAAACCACTAAGCGGGAAACTCGGGAATGTGAAAAAGACCTCAGATTTTGGGCTATTCTGCTAAGTGGGGATCAACCACTACTTGGCGCGAGTATAACATGCGCTAGACCGGCTTTGGTCCAATTTATGCTTGGCGCATCTATTACATGCGCCAAAGAAAATCTGGGGTAGACTTGGCGCGTGTATTAGTTGCGCTAGGCAAATAGTGGGATCAGATACCCCCCAACAGCAGATGAACAAGCCCGAATTCAGTCTTTTTTTCTTGGTTTTCTAGAAGCGATGCTTCCAAGGACTGATTTCTTAGTTGCACCGGGTCTCTCCTCACCGAACTTAGTGATACAAGGTCACTTCGGGACTACTAACACTCTCCCCAAGGGTTTTAAGCTTTGTAACAGGATAGGTTACCTACCCGATATACCTCTAGCACAAGCGCCTTCTCAGATACTAGGTGGGGTGGTTCTTTTTCGGATCATCACAACTAGAGGCTACTGTCGTACTAAGAACCGGGACGTTTGTATCTTTGCCTAGAATTCCCAACCCTTGAAAAATCTACCCCTGTAAAAATTCAATTAAAGTCCCCTCTTGGTTTAATTTTAATTTCATACTTTTAGAGGAAATTTTCTTTTAAGTCCAAAAACGGGTGGTGATGGTCCCGTGCCGCCTCTACGAGCCGGGTCCACTGATGAAATATGTTTGCGGAAATATAAAAGCTCACGTAAGCCCGCTAAATGGCTAAGGCGTGTAAAAGCACAAGTAAGCTCGCCAATCAACTAAGGCAAGTAAATGATGAAAAAATAAAGGAATCGTAAGGAAGGTGCTCAAGTAGGCCCGCCAATCGGCTAAGGCACGTAAATGACGGGAAAGTAGGGGTAAGTAAAAGCAAGACCAAATCGTAGGAGTGAGTAAAAGAAAGAAAAAAATAAAAATGAGAAGAAACACAAGTAAATGCTAGTAAAAAATAAAAAGAAAGGCCAAATTTCAAGGGGAAGCTCTATTGGCTACTCCCCAACAGAGTCACCATCTGTACAACCGTGGGATTTTCGAAGATCCCGTCATGACGATGCTCACACTCTAAAAGATATAGAGTCACCACCCGGAGCTTTTGGTGTCCCGAGAAACCTAGATCAATTTTATAAGCACCGAAGTGCCAAAAATTGACTCTGATTCACCGGTCTGCGCCAAAGGCTCTTGGGTAGGGGCTTTGGTTATCGATCGGAAAAGTCTTAGGAACCCGATCAACCCGCTCTAAAGCGGTCTCTACTTATGGACAATGAAAATGGAAATAAAAAAAGAGCACTTCCTCTTTCCCGAAGGCACTAAGATCCTATTTGTGCCTCTCCGTTCCTATCGAGATTTCGGCGGTATAACGACACAAATATGAGGATAGAGCAAAAGCTAAGAAGGTAGAGGAATAGAGGGGAGAGCCGGAGCTCTCGAACCCTTGAAGCACTGCTATGGACCTCCGCGTAGGTGCACTTGAGGAGCTTCCAATGGCTTGGATGGTGGAATGGTGGGTTCTAACCTCTAAAGCTTGCTAGCTAAGGGGTAGGAGAGGTGGGCTAAGGGGTCTCTCACACCTAAACTAAGAGATCTATGGTGAAATATAGGGCTCAAAAGAGGTTTTGGAATTCTGAAATTTATATGAGAAACAATGCACCAAAGGGGAGGAAAGCTTTCTTACTCTTTTCTCTCTTTTGGAATCCAAAGTTGGAGGTCTCTATTTATAGGAAAAGGGTAGGTTAGGAGGGTGCTTAAAGACTAATTGGGATTAGCAATTAGGTAATATCCTAATCTAAGGTTTTCTAGGATTTTGAATGCTTAAAAATGTGGGCAAGGGGCTTCAATGGTGGATAATAGGGTGAGGTTTCAAATGATTAAAGGGTTGCAAATAGGGTAAACATGGGTGCAACAGTCCTAATGAAACCCATCCTAAAGTTTGAGATGGTCAACAAGTCAAACCCCAAAGCCATTTTCGAGCAAAAAACCATCAGTTACTGCAGTTAAGCTTGGCGCATGTATTAGATGCGCCAAGTATAGCTACAGTCTCTAGAAGTTCAGAGCCCGAGGTGGGCCCGACTTGTACTTGGCGTAAGTATTAGATGCGCCAAGCCATTTCTGAGAAAAAATGGCTTGGCGCATGTAATACATGCGCCATATATGCCCTAGCCAAGTGTGGTTTCAGGGCCTTGCTCGGATTGCTGTAACTTTTGACGTACAACTCGGATTGAAGTGATTCTTAGCATGTTGGAAAGCTGAGAATCTCTTCTTTTCAATGGTATAAGATTCAGTCTCACTAGAGGTCTCTGCCAGCCCTGGTTCATCTTTCTAACCAATGCCTGGGAGGGTTAACTAAGGGTTTCAGGGAGGTTTCTAAAGGTTGGAGGTAATTCCTATGGGTTTAGGGCCAGTTCCTAGGGGTCTGGGAAGTTTCCTAAGGGTAGGGGAGAAGCTATCGGAAGCTCAGGGGAGCTCCTCTCTCGAAGTATATTTCGATTGGGCCTTGGGCTAAATTTGGGTGTCTACAATGCAAATCAAATTAAACAAACTAATAAATTAATTATTTGTATCCCCCCAAACTTAAATAGGACAATGCCCTCATTGTACAAAACATGGGACACAGTAAAATTTTTAATTTTAAACTTTTCGTACCGGTGAGGTTCAGAATGTAGTAAATCCATACAATCACTCGAGAACATAATATTATATAGCAGGAAGTAACTTACGATCGATCGTGTTTTACCATAATTTAGATCGTAACATACTTGCTGAGAAAAAATTTCTAACTAAAGTAAAATAAAAAAATAAAAAAGTTAGTTTATATATTTTACAGGATTTTACTATGGATGAGTCGGTAGCTCAACGGTGCCCATGAGTATATCAGACATACTCAGGGTCTGCCAATGATATAGAGATCACTGGTCCTTCTTTTGCTGGAAAGAAAATTTCCAGGGTTTCATATCCTCGTTTGATAATTAAGAGGGAAGAAATGAACAAAATATGTGCTCTCATCTAATTTTTTGGGTTTTTATAAAAAATTGACGATGGGCCGAAAGCATTAGGAAAAGGTAACCTCTGTATATATGGGACTTTAGTCACAATATTGGGCACACTATCTTTATTATTTTTTTGGGTCTATTTTCAATTTCTATTATTTTTAGTTTCTTTGGTGGGAAAACATCTGCTTTAATTTCAGGCTCACTATCCTTGGTCTCGGGGACGACTACTAATGTAGGCATCTCCACCTTGTTATCAACAGTCTCACAACTTCTCAAAGGTTGAACAACTTGGATCTGTTCTGGGAGAATCGATGTATCTCCCACAAAAACTTGTCCTCTCAGGTTACCCATAGGTTGTGACTGTAACTGGTTGCTCTCTCGTTTCACCAATTGTGTCGCTAGTTGCTCAACTTGGGCTTCAGGTTCGTAATGATTGTGTGTGTGAAAATAAACCTTGAGAGAATTGAGCGACCTGGGATAAATCCTTGGAACGCTGATGCCACTGTTGTTGTAAATCCCTAAGGATTTCAACAATTGTATCATCAAATCCACTGCTTAGAGGATAGAACTGTTGTTGTTCATATGGCTGATATGGTCTCATGGGTGGCAGGTGGGTCTGTTGGAAATTTTGGGCAGGAAGATAGTTTGGCTCAATAACAAATGGTCCTTGTTGTTGGCCACTAGTGGAGCCACAATTAAAACAAAGATGGTTACTTCACTGCGAGTTATACGTATTACCGTATTCACTCCGCTGGAATGCATACGCCCATTCCCGGTCAATCATCTTCGGGAATAGTAGAGCAACAGGGCAATTAAACACTCAAAATATTTATAGATTTGAAATGAGTGTGGTGCATAAACCAAAAAGAATATAATAATTAAAATTTATTTATTTATTTTTTTTTTTTTCAATACAAAATCTTTATTATTGGAATTTTTCCAAAACTAAAAAATTCTAATAAACATGCCAAAATAAAAATAAGTAATAAAAAAAGTATTTTATAAAAAACCTAGCCCAAATCAGGTTTAGAATCACCTCTTAAACGATAAAGGAAATATTATCAAAAAAGGAAAGAAATAACTAAAAAAATGGATATTTGGAAGGGTGATCAGTGGATTTTGGGCTCGAGAAAAATTCTATCAAAGGTAGTCACGACGTGCGTATCACAAAGAGATTTTCGAATTGGGGTCATTTGCGCGATTCAGACACCCGTAGCCAAAGTTATGGCCAAAATACCGGCACACGCTCAAAGCCGCCCCAATTAGGGAAAGTTCACGATTTCTTGCCAAATTATTATGATTTTTAATATTTTTTTTTATATTATATATTTATTTTAGAAAGTAGGGAGAGAAACAAATCTGAGCCTTTAGTTTCTGTGGCCGACAGAAGTATTGAATTCTGATTCGCTACTCTGAATAATACCTGCAAAAGTTTAAGAAGTGATCAAAGAAATATAAAAAAAGAAAGATAAATATTTATTTTTAAAATAAAAATATAAATAAAAAGATAAATCACTTCTCCGACAGCGGCACTAAAAACTTGATCGGCTTACTATGTATTTCTAATTAAGTCTTAACCTATTGCAAGCGCACAATGGAAATTGTAGAGCTAGTATAGGATCGTTCCCAAGAAGAAGTTTTATCCTCTATATTTCTATTTTAAAGTTATATTTATCTTTAAAGGTTTCAAAATACTTGAGAAATATGAATAAAAGAATGGTTTTTTAATCTAAATTATAGAAAATAAATCTTAATCGTCCTTCAGATTGAGGTCATCAATCCCAATCTTCAGCCATCGGATATTTATAAAAATAAACAGTACTGTTACACCGTATTGCAGTCTTCTAGAATTTGGGCATCAATCAAAAACTAAAATTCCGTAACACAGATTTAATCTAATCAACAACTTCCTAAAATCTGGGCGTCAATCAAACTCTAGAAAATTGAAGATGGAAAAGTAAAAACTGTTACACTAATATGCAAATTCCAACCTGAGTCTTCAATTCAAATTAAAACTTGAAGATGTTCACAAAGCATGTAAATAAAGCAAATAAAATCTAAACTAGAAAACAAATAAATATATCTTTCACTCCTCAGTCGCAGTTGCCAATTGAGGATATCTAAACTAATCTTTAGCACCTAATAGCAGTCGTCAATTGCTCTTAAGAAACCTCTAATATTTAATCTACTCTAACTATTTTATACTACTGATCAGAAGAAAATCCAACCTTAGTTGTCAATTGATGCTAAAATTCTTCGATTCTTATTCCTACACCGGGCTCTCTTATTTATAGATCATAAGGAATCGGTTTACAAAGACTTCTAATTCTAATAAAATAAACTAATAAAATATTCCTAATATAACTCTAATTCCTCAATTTATTCTTCCTTGCTTTCAATGGTTGATGTGCTTATGAATTATTTTCCTTTATTTCAGCAACTGAGATTTCCTAAGAGTTTATCTTCCTCAATCTTCTTAGATCCGTGATTCACCAAACTTCTAATTTCAGATATCTTCTAATTCTATTCTTGGTGGTGATAATCTTCATTCACGTGATCAACAGCAACAACAGATGTAGCAATGGGAAAAGCTTACACAATCATAAATTACGATTGTTCTTCTTTTTCTAGAGAATCGTAATTCACGATTTCTCATTTTCACATAGCTTTCTTTCTGGACGATTTCCCATTATGAATGATTGCTTTTCTTTTATTGCTTTTTACTCTTTTATCGCTTTCTGAATAATCGTCTTTTGAAGAATTGTAAATTACGATTTCTTAGTTTCCACTTTCTTTCCGTCTTCAGCTTTAGTGTACAATCATAAAGTACGATTTCTTGACTTTCAACAGCGGTGAATCGTCTTCTCTTTGCTCAATTGTCTGTTTACTACTTTTCGAGTTCATTTTGATGAATATTAACACTTTGGCTCTCTTTTACTATTTTTCCTTAATATATGCATATCGTTAACTTGTTAGTAGCAAACTAAGTCCTAGCATTACTAAGTTAAGGGTGATAAAATGATAAATTCTGTGACTAATCAAAGACTGTGAGAGATCATCATGCACATTGGACAGCAGAAACAACAAGGAAAGTTCAAGAAGTTACTGGGGCCCTTCAAGAACAAATTACACAGTTGCAACAACAGAATAATGTGTTGAGGAATAACCAACAGGCATGGGAGGGTCAGAAAAAGGATTATGACGATATAATAACTAATTTGCATGATCAATTTGGAGAATTAATTACAGATCCCGATGAGAGTGAAAATGCACACAAGGAGTACTAGCAAGCACTTAATAAACAACTGGATGAGAAAAATCATGAACTTATAGTAGCTGAAGGGAAGATACTTAAGTTGCAAGATGAAAAAGATTCATTAATCCAAATATGTGAGATTCAAAAGCAACAGATACAGTTCAATACCAACAACATTATTACAATAGAAAGATTGGAAGCTGAAGCAGATAAGTTGAGAATCGCAGGAAAAGAAAAATTTACTGTAATTTGTAAACTTTAAGATGATATGAAAGAAAGAGAAAAAGTTGCAGAGGAGCTGCAGGATTTGCAAGTAAAATATAATGCGTTGATAGCAGAGAAAGAGAGTACTGATGCTCTCTATAAGAAAGTTGAGCCTGAACCACATGCAGAACCAAGCCCAGAAGAAGAACCTGATGTCTCGACAGATATGGTGTTTGACTCAGAAACTGAAATCTCGAGCAGCCTTATGTCTTTCCTACCCTTACCAGCACCTCCAAGCATAGCACTCTTGTCATACCCTTCTCGCCAAGTGAGTTAGGTAAACCAGAAAATTATGAACCTCACCGGGTATTTTTTTTTTTTAGTATCCCCTATTTTTTATAACAATGAGGGCATTGTCCTAGTTAAGTTTGGGGGGATACACACCTTTCTGTGTATAATAGTTTTGCTTTACTTTTTTTTAGTATGTAGATTTTAATTTTTGAATAGTTAACCATTATATGCAAGTTATGATAAAAAAATTATGACTCCACAAACTTTACAATCCATCGTAGTAAAAGTTCAACAATCAAACAATAGAGCACTTACGATTCATATCTAGCCCTCTTGAACATTATATCAGATTGAATGTTTGAAACTATACTTTGATTTAAACTGCAATATTTAGAATATAGTTTCGAAATTTTTTAACCAATGTGCTTTTGGGACATATTTTTTCTTTTACTTCGAGAGAGACTGCTATCTATTTGAACTTAAATTCTCTTTGAACTTCTTGACTGCATTACAATGAAATCTCATCTTGTTGTAAATTAAATTAAATATTTTATGATTATGATAACTTATTTTTCTATAACTATTTATTAGATACATCAAAGTAATATGACATTCATGCTAGTGAATCATGGAAATGATTTAAGGCCATTCTTTTCATTCGTAAGAGCCAAAAAGCCAAAAAGCCAAAATTCGATAAATTTATTTACCCCTCGAACCCATAGTAGAAGCCTAAATTGAATTTCTTTGTATCAAAATCTTATAAACCCTTAATCATATGTACTACCTAAAACTTTCAATCTTTAACGCTTATATTTTCTGAGAATTTAAAATGCGAAATGGGAGAAGTGGGAGTGAAAGGAATAAAAGAATAACAGATAAGGAATATGCAACAAAGGGTACACCTGAGAAAGAAATAAACTAAGAAAAATATGAGAAATCAAGAGAAATCGTAAAATACGATTCTACAAAAAGAGAAGCAAGAAGCTTCCAAACTGAAAAAAAATTTAGGAGGATATTTGAAACTCAAGAAAATGGGATTTACCAAAAAAAAATTAAATACAAGTAAATAGTAAGAAGCTATCTAACTTTTTGGATACTTACTGAAGCAGAAGTATAGAAAGAAGAGAAGAAGATAGAAGAAAGATGAGTTGAATTCTTAGAATTTTTGAATTCGTTCTACCCTTCTTTGAAAATCTTGTAACCCAAAGCCCCATTACAAGGCGAAAAAAAGACCTTATTGATTCATGATTTAAAATAGCATGAGCCTAGTAGAGATGTATATAATAAATACTATGGAGAAACATGAAGGCATATGAATAGAATTGATTATCCATTCCGTGAGATTTACCTTTATGTTAATTATCCTTTGACCTATTCATCGTACATATCATATTGAGAGAACCCAAAAATTTTAATATTAATTTTGAGAGTATGTCAACTGTGAAAAGTCTTGTAGAGTGAATCGTAGAAATCATAGGCTTCAGCGTCATCACACTGAAATCATGGCAGATCAAAGACAAGGACAGAATGGGAATAATCATGATAACAACAATGAAAGTGAAAATGAGAATTATGATGAGGGCCCACAAACGTTGGAGCAATACAATAATCTCGGACTTTACGAGGATCAGGATAGTATCATGCATGCTCCCATCCCAGGAAATCATTATGTATTTAAGTCGGCAATGATTCAAATGTTGCCAATTTTCAATGGGTTGAGCAATGAAAATCCATATCTCACCTGAAAGAGTTTATCGCAGTGTGTAAAATATTCAGAGTACATAATGTTTCCGATGAGATAGCAAAGTTATGACTTTTTCCCTTCTCTCTATGAGATAAGGTGAAAACTTGGTTCTTTTCCTTAGAACCAAGATCTATCCAGAGTTGGACGGAGTTTCAATGTGAATTCTTGAGGAAATACTTCCCCATGAGAAAAACTAATGAGTTACGTCAGAAGATTTTGATCTATGCTCAACAACCTATAGAAATATTTTCTAAATATGCAATTTAGAGAAATCTATGATGAATAAACTTTTCACTGATACGCACACACTCCACACTTAATATGAATTTAAATTGTTAAGTTCTGATCAATGATAACTGCTGGGATGGAAAGCAAAGGATGGAGGAATCATATTTTTAGAAACTATGACAACCATATAATGATCAACTATTTACTGATTAGTATATATAATTTAGTTTAGAAATTTTAAATTTTTTGCTTTTCTTTTAAGAAAATCTTTTAAAAATCTAAAAATATTTGAAGTTTGTAGGTAACTTCACTAAAAACCTTCAAGAGATTATAACTCCTCCACTAGGGATCACCTAGGGGTTTAAAGGCATGTTGCATCTGCTAAACGCAATCGTGCTCTCTGTAAAAGTGGCACTTAGCTTTTTAAATTAGTTTTTCTTTCCTTGTTTGCTAGGACTAGCAAATCTTAAGTTTGAGGGTGTGATCAGTCATAGAATATACCACTTTATCACCATTACTTAGTGATGCTAGACCCCAGTTTGCTACTAATGATATGATAATGTGCAGATATTAAGAACATACATCAAAATAGAGCCAAAGTGATAATCTTCGTAAAAATGAACTCACAAAGCAGTCAGGAAGACGATAAAATGCAAAGACGATTCGAATCGTATTTGAAGGCCAGTAAAGAAAGAAATCGTACTTATGAATGAACGTAGCTAAAGAGAAAAAGGAGAAATAGCAATTTATGATTCGTCAAAAGACACAACTGATTGGAGTACGACAACAAGGAAATATGATTGTTCATATTGGAGAATCGTATTGAAAGAATAGAGAAATCGTATTCACGATTTTGCAAACTTAAAGCTCTTGTTACTGCTGATCACGTGAGAATTACACCTCCATGCACAGAATGAGAAGATTTCTTAAATTAGAAGTTTGGCAACCCACAGATCTGAGAAGATTGGCGAAAGACTCCTAAGGATCTTTGTTACTTAAAAGAAGGAAAACAATTCTTAGAAATTAGAATTTTATTAGGAAACTTTTATTCTTAGTAGTTTTCTTTTATTAGGATTTGAGCAATATAAATCAACCTCTTATGATCTATAAATAAGAGGGTTTGACATAGGAATAAAGTTATCGAAGGAACTCTTAGCATTAATTGACAACTAAGGTTGGGTTTTCTTTCGATCACGGTAGTATTAGAGTAGTTTAAATATCAAAGGTTTCTCGAGAGCAATTGACGACTGTGATCGGGAGCTGAAAGATTATAGTAGAGCATTCGTAGTTTCTCAGAAGCAATTGACGCCTGTAACTAAGGGATCAAAGATCTTTTATTTGCTTTCTAGTTTAGATTTATTTCCATGCATTTTTACTGCTTTGTAAACATCTAAAAGTTCTGAATTTGAATTGACGACTCATATCGAGAATTTGCATATTAGTGTAACGATTTTACTTTTCCATCTTTAGTTTTCTTGAGTTTGATTGACGCCCAAAATTTGGGAAGATTGTTGATTAATATAAATCTGTGTTAAGGAATTCTTGAGTTTAATTGACGCCCAAATTCTAGAGGACTGAGATTTATTTTGTAAACATCCGAGAATCGAAGGCTTGTGATTGACGACTATAATCTGGAAAGAAGAGGATTTAGATTTATTTTCTGCATTAGATTAAACAACCTATTCTTTTATTTATATTTCTCTAGTAATTTAGGTTCTTAAAAGACAAATACCAATTTTTGAACATATAAGAAAAATCACCTTTCTCGTGGGAACGATCCTATACTAGTGTTTTAATTTTTATTTTGCGCTTGCAATAGGTTAAGACTTAGTACAATTATAGCCACATCAAGGAGCCCTTTGTTGGGCGGACGCATGAAAGCCTGGGGGCACAAGTGAGAGTTGAAGGGGTCGGGTTGAAATTTCTCTTATCCAATATTACAAGGTTGATCCTACGACGGGCAGGTGACACTGCTCTCGACGAGGATGAACTTGTATGGGAAGATCTGGTGTTTCTGACATTTCTGCAATGCAAATATATAAAGTACGAAATAAAAAATCAGAACGACTACACAATTTTTATAAGCATGAACTATCAACAAAATTATCGAAAAAAGAAATAGTCTTGCACAACTTAATCACTTTATTTTTAATATATAATTAAATAACAAGGACAGAATAAGAATAATAACAACTCGTGCAAACGTTCCACATATTCAATCTACGTGCACACGAGCATTTGGTGTGGATCTCATCACTCTATCTATAACATTGTCATGTTGTGTGACGTCTGATACAATTGGATTGTTGGTTTCACTTTGTGATGCGTTGATATTATGGTCGTGCAACGCATTTACTGTCTCTTCGTATGAATTGAACGAGCGATAATATATTCCTAGAAAGCTAATTGCTTCTCTCGCGCATTCTTCCCAACTTTTATAAATTTCAGGTCGTCGGCCTATAAAGGTGCTATAATATTTGACCATGATGTCTGCAAATATATAAAATAGCTTATGATGTTAGATTTGCACATTAGAAGATTTGGTGATATAATCTATTGTAGTCATTATATATATTGAGGAACTATCAATATATAGCACTAACTATACAATCCATAAAACTGTGTGTAGATGTTACCTAGATTGTACACCACACATTCTGTGAGCTATGTCATCACGAAATGCGTTCATCCACTTACGATTCTATCTTGATTGTGTGCATTCAACATATGGATCTTCCTCTTCCATGGAATCCTTGTTCGACAGCTCCACACATTCCTCTGGCCATCCATTGAAGAATGGATCTTCCCGATCGTATGTTCTTATGTAATTGTGTATAACGCAACATACAACGACTATCCTCACTTGTGTTTTTAGTGGAAACCTTGTGCAGACTTGGAGAATTGGGAAGAATTGCTTAAGGACCCCAAACGTCCGTTCTACGACATTAAGCAGCAACGCATGTCGCTTGTTGAATAATTCTTCGAGAGTTACTGGGGGATAGGAGTTGTTGAACTCCTGAATCTAATATCATACTCCACGGTACAGAGCAAGAAATCCTTGTATATTTGAATACCCCCAGCAATAAGGTAGTACTTCCCAACTGGGACGTGAAGCCTATTTCGAGGTCTAGAGAGGGCACTGCTCAAAACCTTTGAGTTGGGAGTGGATCCCTCTAATCTGGGGAATACGTATTGGAATAACATGTCGAAGCTCACAACACACATTACATTTTGTATTGTTGATTACTTCCGATTGTTGAACCATTGCGAATCTATATTTGGAATGCTGACATCAGTATGTGTGCCATCTATGGCCCCTATGACATCCTTAAACCACAGATAGACCTATGGATTATACAATATCTCAAGGGAGTTGCACTGGTTGCTTGCTTCACCAATTCTCGATACAAGTCGAGAATGACATTTAACACCGAATTAAAACAAAGACTAACTTCATCCAGAACGTTGATATCCATTATGTATGACCCTATTCTTTTGATTTTTAGCCATCGTATATAAGAATATTACCACTGCCTCCTCAACCATCATCCTTTGGGTATCTTTTAAGAGACCCCTCACCCTAAGAGCATTGCAGTAGCTCATAAACGCAGGTGTTCGCATACGGAAGACTTCATATGCAATTTTTGGATGATAGTAGAGCGTTTCTTGGACATACATTGGACCCATTAGAATAGATATGTGATGATGTTACCTTTCGGGTCCTAGCGTGGAATAGTAAGTTGTTGCAACATAGACGACCCCCATTGTTATCATCACTATTATTTCGTCATCAGATAAGGGAGGTGTCATCGAACCTAAGTATGAATACACGAATTAAATAAAACTCCCATATTAAATCTAACATAAAATGAAACTCAAGCAGATTCATTAATTCTCAAATTAAAATAGTGGATAATATTGTTTACGATCGATACTATTTATGCAACTAAGGCCATGGGCCACCGAAGAAGGTGAAGAGGTAACTTTGGCGATTGCTTGGGTGCATCGCCATCACTGTCTCCGCCAACCGTGACGTCATTGAGGCAACGTGCATACAATAATTTATAAAAAATACATTATTTATGTAGTCGTTTGCCTTCATCTCTTCTAAATTTTTTATAAATTGTTCAAGAGGTTTGGATGTAGCATCACGTTGTACTATAATATCGAATATCTGCTCTCTAAAGCCTTGTAGCACATCAAGAATATCATATTGAAGGTCTGCACTTTTTCTTTTCTTTCCCGAGTTGGTAGACCTTGAACTATCACGCCCTCCTGACATAGATCGACTGTTTGGAGTTGGCCCACTTTCCGCTATGTAGGGAGAGTGTGCATGACCTTGCCCGTCCACATGGGGTGCTTCTATGTGTTCATATTGGGGCTTTTTGTTATGTTCAAATTGGGGGTGGTAGGAGTCATCACTATCCGAGTCCCCTAGGGGTGTGATTGGCTCTCGTCTACGATGGTCTTCAGCATGAAACTCCTCAGCCCCGGTGTAGATGGTATTATAAAAAAGGAGACAAAAAAAATCACAGTCCTGCACCTTCCTATTTTGATAGTTCCTACCATATTGGTTCCCCTGGAGACAAACATAACGATTTTACACATTTTATTAATAGTAATAATATTGAGTGAAATAAAAATGTTGCTAACTTAAATAAGTCATCTCGCCAGTCGATTGCAATAGGTATCCCATATCTCCTTATCCACAAGGACCTATTTTTTACGTTGATTTCATCCAAAATCACTTGTATTGAGGATATCTTTCATTTGAGCGTAATGTGTTCTCACTGTTCTCAAGTGGTTATAACACTTGTCTTTTGTCAGCTCATCGATCTTCCTAATGAAGCAATGGTGAGATCGGAGCTTAGTGGCCAGCTCTGACCACACAATTTTTTGTCATGACCCATTAGCCAATTTCTGGCCTAAGTGAAACTGGTCAACCATTTCACTTATGAAGGCCTCCTCCATTTTAGGAGTCCACATGAAATTCTTCCCCTTATCATTGATTCCTTCGCAACTCCTTTATCCTTAGGAGTCCTACTAGACATTGATGTCTAAGGAGCCCTACTAGACATTGATGTCGAGTCTGGTACATGGTAAAACTCATGTTAAAAAGGAACAACACTAATATTGCAACTGGGCATCAAAAATGAAACCTACATGTTCATTTATCAATATTAACATATCCTGGTCTATTTTGGACTAGCGAAAATATTTTCAATCAATTTTGAAGGTGATTGTGATTTGAGTTATTTTTTTGGAATTCAATTATAAGGATAATAAAGTCTGGTACACCCATATCTCAAGTGATTTTAGTCATGGTTTGTTTGAAAGGGATTTTGGTTCTATAACAAGTGATTTTGCTCCTATGTTCTGTTTGATATGGGAAGAACCTATAAGCATTCTCTTCCAATAACGTCCAATAACAACAACTGTTCCAATATACTGTTGTATTTCAGTATAATCAGTATAACATTAGCTACATAAATCTACACCTAGTATACACCATCTAGTACTATGGGAAGCTTTTATAATAGCATTAACAACTATAACAGTAGCAACTTCTATCACAATAAGTGTTGCCCAATAGCATACACCATGTTGTCCTACAACAAACTTAGACAACAACATTTATTCTAATATGCTGCTATAAAAAATAGAAATTTCTTATGCAAGTATAACTGGAAACTATTATAATGTGGTAAAAAATAAACCTTTGTTCATATCAGTTGAATGAAATGGCTGTGATTGAAGAAACTATGTGATTTCAGTTGTTTTATTGTGTGGCTGTGTTTAAGCATTCTCAAGTATGGGAAGAACCTATCAATGGTCATTCTGATGCACCTGCTTAGAAAAATGTTAAATATTGTACTCAACATCTTGTTTAACAGCAGCTGCATCTAGTATCACAGTAGCTGAATAAAAACTTCTATAAATCCTGGTCTACTGAGATGGTCTACTACCAACTAAGATGGTCTACTAGCAGGTGTCTAGTATAACATCAACTAGTATAAGCTAGCTATTATAAAAGTAGTATGAGCCATCTACTAAGATCATCTACCTTTGCAATGAGTATAACCACAATTTCGGATGCACATTCTCTTTGATTGCAATGAGTATAACATCAACTCCTACAACAGAGGCTATAAAACAATGATAACTACATAGTATAATAGCAACTGCACATTATAAACCACCTAATATAACAACAACAACCTAATATAATAGTACATGCACTAGTATAACAACAACTGCGCTATTATAAGTCACCTACTAAAACAAAAACTACAAAGACTAATAACGAAAAGGTAGTGTAAGCAATAACTATTAAAAGTCGTCTCCAACCAGTAGCAGGTAGTAAAAAGCAGTTTAAAATACAGAACCAGGGACCTATGTGTCTGATTAAGAGAATACCAAAATTTCAAAAATTAAGTATTTTCCAATTCTGTGTAGCTCATCAAACTAGTAATGACATACAATCAGGTGATTGTTGAAAAATAACCAACTACGAAGCAATTATGAGAAACTAAATGAGAAAGTCTACTAGCAGGTGTCTAGTATAACAACAACTAGTATAAGCTACCTAGTATAAAAGCAAACTGATACCTAATACTAAGATCATCTATAGCAACTACTATAACAGCAAACTGAGAGCACATTTTGTTCGATTGCAATTAGTGCAGTTGCTAGTATAAGCTAGCTAGTATAACCTGGCAGCTAGTATAAGCTACTTAGACAACAACAAAAAGTATAATAACACTCATATAAGCTATCTACTATAAGCTAACTAGTATAACAATAGCTAGTATACGAGCAACTAGTATAAGCCACCTACTATAATAATTGGGATTAATATAACAACAACCGCACTAGTATAAGTAAACTACTAAAACAGCAGCTAGAAAGTCAAGTATAGTAGCAACTACTAAAATCAGCCTACTAGCCAGCTGGCAAGTGATTGTATGACAACAACAACAAATACTAAAAGAACCAGCTAGTATAACAATGACTATGTGGGTCAGTATAACAGCTAGTTGCCAAGTTTCTAGTATACAAAGACTAATTGCAACAACTTTATACAACAACAAGTAGTATAAAGCAGTCTAAAATACAGAGCCAGAGACCTAAGTTTCTGATGCAAAGAAGATCCAAATTTCTAAAATTGAGGACCCCATCTTTGTGTACGACAACAAACTTGTAATGGCCAAGTACCAAGTGATTGTTCTTGTGAGCTGTTATAAGTAGATCTGATGTCATCCTAATCTGTGTATAACTGCCAACTAAGTCCCATTTTTGGAAAGACGAAATTGTTGACATCACCTCTTTTAAATGACAGTTGTTCCTCTCTACAACAGTTAGTTAAGACCCCTAAAATCTGGCAAATTACTGACTACAACTACTATAAATGGTACAACAAACTAAGATGCTAAAAAAACTCTGATTGTAAATGGTACTATAAATGGTACAACAAATTTTCCTCTCTACAACACTCTAATGCTAATAAACTCAGGTAAACAAAACATGTTGTTAATTTTAGGTTGTGTACAACAACAAGCTAAGATGGTATACTACTTGCTGATTGTTGACATCAGATTCATTAGAAATAAATATCATCCAAATCCGGGACATCAAACTAGGATGGAAGAAAGTTTGAGCCATTCTGATGTAAATAGTCAACCATCATAAAAGAAACATGCCTTTCAGTTGTTCCAAAATGGTAATCAGCTTAAGATGGACCCTAAAATCTGAGATTGTTGACATCAGCTTAATGAAATGGTTGTGTAAGGAAAAAATTTCTCACATCTCCCATAATTATAAAAACCACAAAAACCAGAGACCTCTTCTGATGCTATAAATCTTAGGGCCCCCAAAATTACAAATAAACTGTGCATGACAACAATACTATACCATCGCCATCACAACTTATTATACACATCAGCTGTTCTAAATGAGAATTAAATCATGTAAACCTGAACCATGGTTGTAAAATTATAAAAAAAACTAAAACAGCCAGACCCATTATCATGCAATACTTGAAGGTGATTGTAGCTTGAAGCAAACTGGGATACCAAAAAATAGCAGCTAAATTCAGAAGGGCTACCAAAATCAAAGCTGTATAACAACAAAATAAAGAAAAAACAGAAGATGGTACCTTCAAGCTGACTTCTTTCTGTTCTTCGATTGGCTTCATCTGATGGTAAACAAGATGAAGAAGAACATTTAAACTCAAATCATAGAATGGCAGGAAAACATAAATGATAAATAAGGGAAGTTACCTTCTCTCCATTGTCCTCAAGTTTGTTGTTGTGGTGAAGATCCCATCAGGCTCCCCAATTTATAGACATCCTATCATCTCCACCGAGATATGCATATCTTGGAGCAGAGCTAATCTTTGGCCACCTGTGATGGCTATGAGGTCTAATTGCAGACCTATCTCTATGTAAACCCCCCCAAAAACTCCATCAACTGAAAGACACCATCGTTGTGAGCTCCACAGGTGTCTACCGAGGTGGCCATAGGTTCATTGGCAGATGCAACTATAGGGAGGTGGCAATGAAGAGTCTCTGTAACTTGGATTGTTGGAAAAAGTCCCCAAGCTAGTTGCCTAAAACTTGATGGCCGACTTTAATGTAGGTGCAATGGTGAGTTCCCAATGACACTTCTTTCTCTAACTTAAATGTCAAACTACCCAGCATAAAATGTCCAACCAAGTGTTACTGGTGTATACTGTGTACCACTTCTCTTATGGCAAAACTACTCCATATTTAAATGCCAACACCCTTTACATTTAAATGACAATTGATTGGTAATTGGAACGTTGGGTGGCGCTGGTTTTATATGAAGAATCGATCTAGTGATTCACCTTCTATATATCATAGTATCACAAGCTCAGAAAGTTAGCTTTCCTGAACAAAAACCTCTGAAAACAATATGTCGCTTTTTGAGGAAAGTGCAATGAAAACCCGCAACTCAAGAAAAACTCACGAACGTAAAAAAGCCTCAGAAAATGCCAGGAAATGCCATTTTCTGAAGAAAGTCTCAGTTCTTGAGACTTTCTTGACTCTCGAACGAGGCCTTAGAGATTGACTGTCCATATGGACATCAGAACATTATGAAGTTTATGAAGAGCCTTTTTAAGGCTTGGAATATTGGAAAAGATGGATCCGTGATATGAAATCACACTAATCCTAATTATAAATTAGTAGATTTAATGCTGGCTCAACTCTAATTGAGCTAAAAACCTTAATCTTTCACTTTATAGGAAATGTGGCTGACTTTTATCGTCAATCAAATTTGATAACTAAGAAATGAAGGAGTGTTTAGTGAGAGGCAGAGTTGCGCGGAGTGCCTCATGAGTCTCTCTCAAATCTCATAAATCTCTCTCAATTTCACGCCCCTCTTTTCTTTTATTACTATGCATAGAATGGTATTATACTAGTATTATTTAACACAAGGTAACCATGCAGCCCAAGTGCTAACTACACCAATTCGATTAATCTAAAACTGACAACCATAGATTTGGCGTGGTTAATTTTAATACCAAATTAGTGATAGGCAAAAGGAAAGATTTCATTGGCTTATGTGCTCATAAATAGCAGTGCTGCTTCCTTTGACACTCGGATATGATACCAATAGTTGCTCAAAACATGTCTTTAAGAGGGTTTGAATCATTTAATCCAACTGCTTTAATGAGGACAACAATCCATATCAAACATGGGCCCATGCTAAAATGTTCAAATTTGATGGTATAGATCCTCCATATCTTTGTAGGCTCAGTAATGTCTTTATGATAGTGTAATCGGTGGTGAATGCAAAATTTTCTTGTGCAGGGGCACTTGATGGTCGACTTAATGTTAATAGTTGTAGTACCAATTTGTATGCCCAATGAGTTGTTGGAACGTGTAAGTTGCATTATTTGACTTTGACTAAATTGATCAGATCATCAAAGAAGACCCAATATCTAGTGAAATAGTTTTTTTACCGCACTTGTATACCAAAAAAGGAATATGAGATGCACTTTAATTTTCATCTAGGAAGTTTGATATAAAGTATTGTTCATACCTAAATATAGGGTTCAAATTGAAGTGCTTGAATTTTATGAAACTTCTCTCAATTGGTAAATATTTTGAGTTGTACAAAGGTCATAAGATGTTTTACCACTTGTACAACTTTGGTCGATAAAAATTGTTAGTCAGGCAACACCATATGACTTAACAATGTTAGAAAGATATATGTATGGTAATAGCCAAAAAAATTATGGTTTCAAACAGTGCCAAAATCCAACGTATAATCCTTAATTTTCAGGACTTATCAAGGTTTGTGTTTATAATCATTACATACATTCGTCTAAATTACACGCATCTTATCATTGATTTTGAATTATTTACTATTAAATGAGGTTATTTTTTTCCTAAGGGTACCTTTATTTTTAACCGAAGATTCTTGTTTCTCAACATGGGTTTCACATGCTTAAATCGTTGACTACTTTGAATTAGATGACGAGGATCATTTTTTGTCACAATCTTCGACACAACAGATCTTCAGATCTAGTCCTACCAACAGACGGTCAAATCTTAATTTCATGTGCTGTGCCGCGCCGCGTGGGATCAAAATTTGATCGTCTCATGGTAGAACTGTGATTTGAAGATCTCTTGTGTCGATGATTGGGACAAAAAATGATCTCCATCGTCTGATTCAAATTAGTCAACAATTTAAGCACATGAAACCCGAATTGAGAAGGAAAATTTGAAAAGAAAGGTATCATTTTCCTAATTTTCCATTATCATCTTCGACATATTTTATTTCACAATAATGATTTAAAGAATTCTTGTACCAATATAACTCATTCCAATTACCGTAAACCTCTCTTCAAACCAAATAAAATAGGAAGAAAGAAAATTTAGGCTCTATATCTTATACAACCCGTAATCGACTATATTCCATGGTATCAAATATCGGCCGAACCGATACGTATCGCCAAAGAGGCAAACATATATGTATTGGCGCCAATATGTATCGAGTATCCAACTCGGTATCGATATTGGTATCAGGTGTCGGCCGATACTTATATTTTCCTTCTTTTTAAAAAAAAATGGGCCGATCCATATTGATATCGACGGATACGTATTGGCCGATTCGTATCCGTCCTCTATGGACCAATACTCGACACTGATACCGAGTTTGTTACATTCGTATATACACCTCATTTATTGCATACACTTCATTTAATAACTAATTCAACTTTACTAAATTGCTCTTACTAATTTTACGAAAATACTCTTTAATAAGCGTAACATTGTCTAAGGACTAGGGCTGTCAATGGCCGAGCCGAGCTATTACATTGCTTAGCCCTAGGTGGGCCTTACTATGGTCGGCCCTAGTCCTAGCCAGAGCGGTCTAGGACCGGGCTTTGGGCTTTCAAACATTGCCATTTTTTTTCTTTTTTTCTTATACTATAAAAAATATATATGAAACCCATTAGTAGATAATTTTAAATATAAGTTATTATAATATAATATATTAAAGAAGGATACTTCAATTTTAAAAATTCTGAAATTAACATTCTATCCTTGAAAAATAAAAATAAAAAGAAATATTTACTTTTATATATACATAAATATAGCTGTGGTCGCCACCTTGGAAAAAATCGGAGATATTTTTTAGCACCAAATCATTGAAAGGTCAAAGGTGAGCTGTTTTGTATGCTTATAAATAGCTGTGCAGCTCCCAAGGCTGACCGTTTGGAGAAAATGAGATTGACCTGAGTGCTCCAAGTCGAACGCCGAAAACTAGCATTTTTTCGTGAAAAAATATTTTCACAATTTTCATATTGCGTAAATTATGTAAACATTGATATTAATTTTGAAAAGGGAGCCATTACTTGCACATGCTTTTCAAGTGATTGCCCAATATTAGTAAAAAGTTAAATATTATCTATTTTTTTAATTATGAAATTACCCTGGTAGTTGGACACTTGCAGTTTGGGTTAAGAGAGAGAAGGTTGTTGAGAGGTTTAGAGTGAGAATGATTGAGGGAGAAAGGGTAGTGGAGAGAGACAGAGAACGATAGAGAGAGTGAGATCGGAGAGAGAGGTTTAGAGGGAGAAAATGATAGAGAGAAAGCAAGAGAGGTGGTGAGAGAGAATGGTGTAGAGAGGTATAGAGAGAGAGAGAGAATGATTGGGAGAGAAAGGACGGTGGAGAAAGAGAATGATGGAGAGAGATTAGAGAGAGAGGCGTAGAGAGAGAACGAGAGATAGAAAGAAAGAACACTAGAGCGAAAGAGAGGTGGAGAGAGAGAGAGAGAGAGAGAATGGTGGAGAAAAAGAGAATGGTAGAGAGAGATGAGGGTGGAGAGAGAAATGATAGAAACGGTGGAGAGAGAGAGAGAGAGAGAGGATCAAAAGAAATTTGGGCTAAGATAAAAGTGCAATTTTCTTTTTAATTTTAGGTGCAATCACTAAAACGTGTGCAATGACAAATTTAGGGTAATTCGGTGCATTCACTTAAAAGCGTGTGCAAGTAATGACTCATTTTTTAAAATGAGAAACGTTAATATTTTACCATAAAGCATATAATATGCTACTAAAGGAGTAGCTTTGGTTGGCAAGCATAAAGCTAATAGGGTCACTTGGCCCTCTCCAATGTGAGTGACTCCCAGTACAGAGAGCATCCATATGACACGTGTATGGCATACGAGGGATATGGGCAGACCATCTCAATCCGTTAAAGTTTAATGGATCCCGGCAACTTTATAAATATTAGTAGTTGGGCACATGGAATGCGTGTGTATAACTACGACTATGAAAAACGATAAACGGTGGATAATTTTTGATAGACGATATTGTGGATAACTTATGTGGCCCACGGTGACTGGCCGAAGTGCTTGGGCCCCACTATATGTACAATTAATTATGTTGCACCATATAAGTTGTCTGCAAAATTTTCTACCAATCGTCCACTAATAGACAACACTGTCCATATGAAAGAAGAATCTAAAAGGCTTAGTTTTAATTACTAGACAATACTATACAGTGGACAATCTTTTATAGGCAATTTTGCAGGTGATTTATGTGGCACGATGTAATTGGCTGCACATATAGTGGTACCCAAACACTGTAGCTAGTGATATCGCACCACATAAGTTGTCTATAAATTGTCTATAAAAAATGGTCCATTATTTATAAGTTTCCATTTTCACTTGCCTGGGCTAGGCCAACTATATTATACACGTCGAGGGACATCAAGACAATGGAGTCTGATCCAAGAGTCACACTATTGGATGATCATGATCATTTGATCACGAGATTAATTACAAGTGTCACCTATTGAATGGTTGTTAAAGCGTGTATAGGCAATGGTCCACATTAGAATAGAAATTCTTGGGGGTGATAGAGTACTCTAATCAACGCCAATTTCTATTTCAGGCCCCATCTAGGTAATATTTGGCTTGTTTATGCCTATCGATCAAGTCTTAATATTAAGATACTCAGAAAATTTCCATTGTTACTAGTTAATACTGCTTATCAAATGTTTTTTTTTCATATATACTAGAAAGGGCTGTGCAAAAAACCGACCAAACCGACCGATATTTTGGTTCGGTTTCGGTTTAAAAAATAGAAACCGATAGTTATCGGTTCGGTTTCGCTTTTAACGTTAAAAAACATAAATCGAACATTGCTGCTTTAGTTTGTTAATCACCAAAAGTCTTAAAATCAGTTGAATATAGGAGTTTGCAAAAACAGTTTGTATAAATCGGTTCAATATAAATTTTGAAAACTCTAAACCGAAACCAAAAAAATCGATTTGATTTGGTTAAATGCTACAAATAAAGAAAAGTTTAAAAAATGAGGTTTAAAAACCGAAAATCGACTGAACAGATAACTATCGGTTTGGTTTCGGTTTTAAATCTTATCAGTTTGATTTTGATTTCATAAAATAGAAACCGATAGTTATCAGTTCGGTTTCGATTTTGCATAAAAACCGACCGTACCGACCCGATAACACCCTTAATACTAGTAGAAGGCCCATATGTTATATATATATATATATATATATATATATATATATATATATATATATAAGGCAAATAGCCGAATTGGGGGTCAACCGAAATTCGACAAAATTTTGCGAAAATAGCCGAATTGGGGGTCAACCGAAAATTTCAAAGAAATTTCGACACTTTTTAGTAATTTTGATATTTTTCAATGAAATTTCAGTAAATTTTGAAAATTTCGGCATTTTTTTCACCTTCTTTTTCTCTTTTTTTTTTTTTTTTTTAATATTCCGAATAAATTGATAATTTAATCGGTGAGCCAACACATAGCTGTGTGGTATGCTTAACTGGGAATGAAAGCTCTTACATAGGTGGGTAGAGTGTGGTCGTTTTTCCTCCTAAGAGATGTGAGACCAAAATAGTTTGTAAACAACAACAACTGCCTTCTCCTTACTCATTAGTTGCTTTCTCATCCCAACTTCTTCAGCTGGTAATCATTGACTGCCTTGAATCTGATGGTAGAGGTAATTTTTCGTCCCCATCTTCTTAAGAATGGATCTATGGATCGCGGGGATATCATCAGGCGGTCAATTTTTTACTATACACAACACACATCTCAAAAGTGACCCTAAAATCATATGACCCACATCACTCTCAAGCATGATTTTAGCATCATTGTTTGAGATGTGTATCATGTGTAATAAAAAAGTGACCGTCTGATGGTACGCTCATGATCCGTATATCCACTGTGAAAAAGATAGGGATGAAAAATTACCTCCACCAACTTATCAAAGGCGGTCAATGCATGCCTAGTGGAGGAGGTGGGGTGAAAAAGCAGCCTTTGGGTGAGTATAACTGTACCCTTTGTCAATTTGTCTTCTATAGTTCAATGATTGAGCTCCGAGTCAGTGCTTGGCCACTTGGATCAATAGCTATTTTTTTTTTCTAAATATTAAATATATTTTTTATATATTTTTAATTCCCAAAACTTTCTCGAAATTTTTTCGAAATGTATCTAAATTAATCCGAAATGTACCGAAAGGACCCCCCACCGAAAAATTACCGAAAATGAAATTTGCCACTATGGTTGCATGTGGATTATCATATAGATAACATAAAATAAAGGATATTTTGAATTAGTTTTTTTAATTGGACTAGATAAATATTGGCACTTCTATGCATGCTCTTTAGCCATTCATATGAACGTTACATAGAAATCTCCGTGGGTGCCAACACTGAAAATCCATTGACTGCATTGAATCAGATGGCAGAAATTGTTTTTATTTTTCACCTCAATCTTACACGCGATGGATCTTGAGACTATGGGCGTACCATCAGTGGCCCCGACCTTTTTTATTCCACATGGCACAATCCCCAAAAAGTGCGCGCCTACATTCATATGATACATCACAGTCAAATATGACTTTAGGGCAACTTTTTGGGAATTTGTGTCATGAAATAAAAAAGGGCGACTTTTTAATAGTACGCACTACAAAAAATAAGACTATTAGCGGCAGCCAAAAACTGTCGCTATTAATAAAAAAATTGTTGTTAATAGTCTTAATAGTTTTTTTTGTTAATAGCGGCAGTTTTTATGAACAACGAACTGCCGCTAATAGTCTTAATTTTTTGTGGTGACACCCACGGTCTCAAGATCCAACGTGTGAAAATTTGAGTGAAAAACGATCTCTACCATCCCATTCAATGCAGGAATTTTAGTATTGACGCCCAGAGAAATGTAGTTGGTACGAATAGAGGTACAACCTTTTACACATTTGTCTAAAATTTATTTCACATGTATAAAATCACTGACTTTTAAAACTAGTGGATGAGGAGAATGTACAGGCATTGCACGACAATCTCATATAAAAACAAACACACCAATCAGCTAGCTAGGGTCCGTTTAGTAACTTGTATTTGGCCTAAAATATATTATTATAAATGATTTTCCTGTAAAATAGCAACAATCCACTGTTCGGTAATGTGGTAATCCCTACAAAAACTTTAAACAATATAAGAGGATCGCGAGTGTCAGAATACCAAAATATATATATCCTTGATTTCACTCAAAATACATCCTTGATTCTCGTAATCCTTGATTTCACTCAAAATACATCCTTGATTCTCGTAATCCTTGATTTCACTCAAAATATATACTTGATTCTCGCAGTAAAGACTGCTTTCGCTCATAATCTATCATTTGAATTTTTGTTTTATGTAAGTAGTGAAAATCTTGTATTATGCATTTATTTTATTTTTTATGGAAATTGTATTATACATTTTACAACTCTAAAATACTATTAAACAAATAATATTATAAATTTTTTCAATAGAGTGTATAATATAGAGGATTCTAGTTTGCAAGCAAATATAGGATTTTGGAAGAAAGATTGTATTCTAAGTTATAAAACGGGGGAGATTGCTAACTTCTCCTAGTTTTATTTGTACTTTGTTGTTTTGTAAATACTGTTTCCACTCAATTGTATTATATCCTTATTCTTAGGTGTCATTGTCTATTGCTAGGTTAATTGTAACTTTGCGATTATGGATAGATTGTGCAATAGCCAGGTGGAGCATCCTCAGAAGTCGAGAAATTTAAGGATGTCCTCTTCTATGGGCCTCCTCAGTGCAGAAACACCCTCCTTGCCAAGACTAATAAAAATGAATATATCTATCTATTCATTCTTAATAAATAGATAGCTTAGAAGGTTAATTGATAATTTTAGAAATAAAATTAATTTTCTTTAATATTTCATTATTAAAATTTATATTTAATTTTATTTAATTATATATATATATATATATATATATATATATATATATATATATATATATATATATATATATATATATATATATATATATATATATATATAGGGTTATATAGGGCTGGCCCTGGATCAAGGTCAGTCAGGCGGCTGCCTTGGGCCCCCAATTTTCAGGGGCCCCCAAATAAAAATACTCTTTTAAATTAAATTTAAAGAAAAAAAAATTATATATAAAGGACCCATCTCAGCGCCTCTTTCTCTCGGTCTCTCCAACTCCAAACCCTCTCCTCTTTGTGCGCCTCTTTCTCTCGGTCTCTCCAACTCCAAACCTTCTCCTCTCTGTGTCTTCAATCATGCTCAAATCTCTTACCTCACGAATCGATCAATTCTTTGTGTCCAACCACGGCCGAAACCTTCGATGAAGACAGCGAGTGGTGCTATCGATGGGATCGCCGATTCCGAAATCCGATCTTGCATAGAGTTGGAGGTTCCCAATCAAAGAGCAGGATTAAGAGATTGGATCAAGGAGGTGTTCTTGAGAGATGTAAGAAGGCGACTACAAACAAGTTGTTGGACGATCATGTTAGGGTTTGGGTTGCAAAGAAGGTGCAATCTGGAGTTTTTGAGAGGGAATGCGACCTCCCGTTCCTCGTCAATGCTCCAAGACAGGTGATTGTTATTCGATGTTTAAGATTATCGGTTCGATTATTGAAATTTAGGGTTTTCTTTTTGTTGTTAGATGATAGATATGGGCCAACATATAAATCGGAACCATATTGCTAATACACACACACATAAGCACAGAATTAGGCACTATGTTGCCCATTTTAGATCGGTTTGAAAACTGTGGTTGTGCTTTTGTCAACATTATTTGTTGATTATTGTTAGCGTCTTTTTTTCTTTATTTGTGGGCACTTGTAGCATAATGGCTAATTTGCAGTTTTGTTGAGTCTAGTTGAAATAGGGGTGCTATATAATTTTTCTATTTATATTGTTGAATTCCCTACTAGGCCTCAACCAATCAATTTTATAAAATTCACTCACACACACACACACACACACACTCTCTCTCTCTCTCTCTCTCTCTCTCTCTCTCTCTTTAAACCCCACAGGATCAGGCACCATCGCACCGACCACAACATCCAACCTGGTTGAACGACTAAAGCCATTGAACCTGACGGTCGACTCCCTCCTTGGTTCTCTGTCTGGCTGCCTCCCCCGCCTGAGCACTCTCGAGCCCCCTTTCTTATTCTTTTTTTTTTTTTTGAAATTTAGATTTACTGGTTAGTTTCTAATTAAATTTTAATAGAAATTTTCATGATTTTGTTGCTTGATTTTGGTTAATGAGATAGTTAATGATCCATAATTTTAGTTAATCTATTAATAGAAATTTGATTTTGATAGAACAGAATGGTTTTTATGATATAGTTAATGATCTTCAATTTCTTTGGCGCATTTTGATTGAACAAAATGGTTTTGATGATATATGTTTTTGATCATTTTATGATGACATTGTAGAGCATGACAACATTTGTCGATATAGTAGATTTACTATGTATAGCAACTTTAAAAGATATACAAGTCACTGGCACTGCATTATATGTTTTCTGTCATTTTTCAATTGTAAACACTTTATAGGAAAATGTGATCAAGAGTAGATTACGTTGTATAAGTTGCTTTCATGGTTTTAAATATCGGCCATATCCGATACATATCGGCCGATATGTATCTGATTAGGCCCCCATTCGATATGATATACACCCTGATTTTGTAAAGGATCAATTATCGTGTCAAACAAGCCAAATATAGGTATATATCTGGTCAAAGAAAAATAGAATACACCCTAATAAAATAGAATATGAGCATAATTTTTATTTGTTAAAAAAAAATTTGTAGCGAATTTTTTATATATTATAAAGTAATATGAAACAGGGGCCCCATTTTAAGAACTCGCCTTAGGCCCCCAAAATGTCAGGACAGGCCCTATATATATATATTAGTATTATAACTGTATAAGAACAAATAAATAAATAAATAAATAAAATGG
The DNA here is from genome assembly GCA_021018995.1 of Chloranthus sessilifolius. Taxonomy (NCBI): domain Eukaryota; kingdom Viridiplantae; phylum Streptophyta; class Magnoliopsida; order Chloranthales; family Chloranthaceae; genus Chloranthus; species Chloranthus sessilifolius. Next base: position 23,667,572 of record CM037588.1, read on the forward strand.
TAAACTTTAGCTAGGGCCGACCATGATAAAGCCCATTAGGGCTAAGTCTAGAGCCAAGGCAATGCAAAACCCTGGCCCAGCTTATTGACAGCCCTACCCTCTACCGAAATATTATTGAAAACAAAACTCGTCACCGTGGATGAGAGTATTGATTTCTTTCTCTTTGGTAAGTCCAATTCCTTGTTCTACCTGCATATTTATTGATCTATCTCTATTAATTCTCGTACTCAGTATCTTAATGTATACAATGTAGTTAGTACCTAAACATAGTAAATTCTGTTCATTAAAAATTAGCTAACTACCGAGGAGAAAATGGCAAAAAAAATTTCGTCCAAATAGGAATGCCTACTTTTAAGAGTTGACGCCACATGTTTCATGTTCATTAACTTCATGCAACTTGACTGCCCTTCTCATTTTAGGAAAGAGCTGGTCTTGGCCAACTTGCCCTGTCACCAACAATTGTGATTACGTGATACATGCACAAAATTGATCAGCCCAACACTTATGTTGGTGACCGGTTGGTCACCTTAGACTAGTCCCCACAAAAAGTAAGTATCCGGTTGGTCACCCTAGACTTGCTAATCCCCACAAAAAGTTAGTAGGACTGCGTAAAAAACCGACCCGCCCGATGAAACCGACTGAAATTTTGGGTTTCGGTCAACTTTAGTACTTATCAATTTAGTTTTGGTGTGAATTTTTTGAAAAATCGATTTATCGGTTCGGTTTCGAGCTTAAGAGTTACCTGAAATCGAACTAATAAGGGGTGCATATTGCAAACTGACAAACTGAGTTGCAATTAAAAAATGTTTTAAATATTAAACCTAAAAACTAAACTTAAAAGTTATAACTTAAAATCCTATTTCAATTTCCTTCACCCTTGCCGCAATTAAAATTAGACTTAACCTTTGGCTTTTTAACCACCACTTGCCGCACTATTAAGAGGCGGGAATATACACTTTACAAGAACAAGATGATAAGTCTAATGATAATGGTGAGAAAGTACTAAAGAATTTTTTTTATATGCCGATAACTATTCAAGTTTAAAAGCAGATAACTGACCGAACCGATTGGGATCAATTTTGGGTCGGTTTCAGTTTGGGCAAACTTGAAACTGGAGATATCGGTTCGGTTTCGGTTACCCAATAACACCTCTAGTGTCAGGTAACCTACCGGTGTAGCAAGGCACAATCTTCCTCCATCAACTGGTGATTTGTAAATATTTGTGAGCATTGAGCACAGAAACCATTGAAGGTAAATTCATTTTTAGCCTTCCACTAATTTGCCGCCCAAAAATATATATGTGCAATTGTTAACTCGTACGCTTGCCCTTGGGTACACGGGTGAGGTACCTAATTATAACTCCCTCTGTCATTGATGATTTGGCTGAATTGTGGCCACACATTGTCATAAATGGTCGACCATAATAGCTACTAGGATCTCTTCTCGTACACGTGGCCTAGGTGAGAACCACTCCCACCATCTACGTAGCATCCACTTGGCATTCCCGTTAAAATATGAAGGTATGCTTTTTTTTTGTGGCTCCGTCGGTCGGTCGGTTTCCCTCTCAGTCGGCAGATTATAGTCGCCCAATCAAACGCCCGCTGCTGCATGCAACTGATCGGGCAAGCAGCCAATGGACAAGCAACCGAGTGGGCAACTGATAGAAATATCAATCGCCTATAAATCTTGAAAAAACAACAATGAGCACGATCGAAGGTGCGAACGATCAACCAGGTGACTGATTGATCGAAGGTGCGAACAATGATTGATCGAAGGTGTGAACTATCAACCAGGTGACTCATTGACCGTGCGGAAGCGACTGATCATATTCCTATGGTCGCCCGCAAACCTCGAAAAAAACATCTTAATAAATTTTACTACTGCTCACCAGGAGATCGGTTGATGACTCGCTCCCGGTGAAAAGTTGTAGTAAAGCATGCGGACTTGATCTGACCATCAGTGTCGGGTCAAGTCAAAATAAGAAGGATATTTTAGTCATTTGATTATAAATTTTGCAGTTAGAAAAAGGAACTTGCAAATTCCAATAATTGAATAGAGATCTTACCAAATTCAATAGTGTAGAAGGGGATCTTGTAAGCATAATTCAGACAATCATGGTATTCAATATCGGCTGATACCGAGACATATCAATTTTTCGACAAATCGATACCAACCCGTTATCGGCGATACCTGTATTTTCCTTTTGAAAAATAAAAATAAAAATAGGCCGATCCGTATCGGTCCTCCAAGGACCGATACCGAGTTTGTTACCTTGCATGCAACTATCCTAGTTATGAGAAAAAAGAGACCAACTTCTGAAATCTATTGTAATCCACAGTCAAATAATCTTGTATCAACGGTCGGTGGGAGATGTATCTCTACAAATATTATCGTGATTGCAATGAGCATCTTCCAATGGAGTTTTTAAATGCAACATGGTCCGGCTACACGATTTTATAGCAAGCCCGATGGGTGTAGACTTAATTTGAGGCTAAGTCTGAGAATTTCAAGATCATCATGCTTGGGTTGAATTTGGTGAAGCGGCGGGCAGGCAATGCACCATATTTAAACTCCATTGTAAGGTGTTAAAATCGGTATCATACTCGAGTATCGCCATATCGGTTTATGGAGGACTAATACGACTCAGCCGATACCGATACGCATTGGCCTATATATATATATATAATAAAGGAAAGAAAAGAAAGTAGAGGTATCGGCCGAAACCAATACCATAACGGCCGATACCAATACCGATACCGAGTTGAGATACCGATACGTATTGGTTTGCCGAGAAACCTATACGTATCGGTATCGGCTGATTTTTTATACCATACTCCATTGTCCTTGCACCCGTCTGATTTGAAGCTTAGGATCTATAGATCTCCAGTGCATAGGATTATTGTAAAACACGATACATATGATCTATTGTGTTCAACTGTTGAATAAGATAATAATAGCCTTTGACTACAATTAATCACATGAAGAAGATTATATTTTGTGCTAATTTTTTTGAATTAATATTTTTCATTTATGACTTTCAAATCAAATGGCTTAGATGGTGTTTTCACATAGCAGAGGTAGTCAATCCAAGAAAATTGTATAAGGGTTATTTAATAATTTGGAATGGTTAATAAGAAAATATATGAGGGAAAATGCCTATGGACAGAGCACGTGAATGTCAGATCACATGCCACGTGACGAGATCAACCCCAAAACACCCGATTTGGGTTGATTAGTCATGGTGCTGATTAAAAAAAAAAAAAAAAAATGTTTTTGACCTTCATTTGAGGGGGTCAAAGATTGTGATGCCCAACCAACTCATAGCATTGAAATTGAGAACCTTTTAACTTAGTGCATTGAATTCGTGTACCTTTCACTACAAAAATAAGGTGTCTCAGTGGCACATGCTATTAAGGTCTGTAGCGGCAATTGTTTAAAGCGACGGGACTAGTAGCGACAATTTTTAGTTAACGGCGATAATCTTTAACTGCTGCTAATAATTTTTTTTTTTTGTAGTGTTTGATTAAATTTTTTGAGTGATATCTAATCAATCTTGCTTAAGTTGTCGTGGCACTCGATCCTCATAATTGGCTCTATATAGTGCCCACTGATCTAAACACAACTTTCAGGGCTGCATCCTGGCCCTACCACCCGCGACCTCATAAAAAAGAGGCCAATTTGAGATAGGATAATGAGGGATAATGGGGTATCACCTGTCCTTTATAGATAAAGCCCATCCCAACTCATTTTTAGGTCACTTAATGAATTTTTGAATAATTTAAATTATCGAAATGATGACTTATATATTAAATTAAAGTGAACTCAAAAATCACATACTTGTTTACTAATTTAAATTATTGGATGTCATTCCCCTCACGAAGAATTGTGCTTTAATTATCCATTTGCATGCTCCTCCAACCCCTAACTGAAACGCACCATACAAAAGAATTTGTATTAGATAGACCTGGCTCACGCATACTTTCATAGGTTTTGAGTCCCTCAACCTTGGTATCCTTCGAGGATCAAAATCTCCGCCGAGACGTCTCGATTTTGGTTGAAATCGAACCAGAAAAACGTAAAATTATCAGTTGAGACTTGTTTTTTCGGTCGAGTCTTGCTTTCATTTAAAAAAATATTTTTTAGGGTATAAAACTCATTTTTTAGCAAAAATTTTGATTCTTTTCTTCCTCCTCTTTATTGTCCCCAAACCACATTTCTTCTCGCCGGAAAGTGCGTCAGAGGCGCCGGAAAATAGAGCTGCTCCTAGTGAAAAAAACTTTTATTTGTCAAGCATTTGCTAGTCTTTGTCGGCCGGAAGATGGATCTCCGGTGCCAAATCTTCTTCGGCGCTTAAACTCATCTTCTCCACCTTCGAGATCTAAAACCCTAACTCCGTTTCCTTCGATCGATTTGGACAGATCGCCAAATTTTTAGACGATTTTCAGGAGAGTTTGCGTCGGAAAAATAGATCTCGTAGGAAAAAATTAGGGTTTTGGAGATGAGAGAAGATCTAAAAAAAATCACCTTTTTTATCACTTTTTGCGCCGGAAGACTAGATCTCACCGGAAAGGAGAGACGACAACGGCTTTTTCTTCCAATCCCCATTACCCCACAGTCATATTAAGCTTTTTAGGATGAAAAGAAAACCCCACCAAGCCCTTACTTTTTATTTCTATGACAAATATATATATATATAATATATCTTTCCCGCTTTTACACGAGTGAGTGGAAAGATAGAGAAGCATTGGCCAAGTCCCACAAGATATTTGTATTAAGTATGTGACCCGTGCACCAATGTTAGTTTTGTGGGAGACTATTGACTTATATTGACTCATTAGATACTCATGCTTAAAAAAATCAGTGGAATGATGCTTTGGACGGGTTTTACAAAGACAGATTGCAATGCTTAATGTCTTTTCAGATGCCTAATATTAACTCATAGAAGGTGTAGATTTAAAATTAAATAATCTAACGGATGAAAATTAGCATTATTAATATAATTATGTGTTATAATAATATTAAAGAATTTTAAAAGCTAATAAAATAAAGTTCGACAAAATTCAGTAAAATTCGGAACATATTTTTAAAAAAATCTAAAATTTACCGATAATTTTACCAAGTTACGATTCGGGTCATGAACGAAATCGAGATTTTGATCTATGTTTGAGAGTAATTAGGTAAATGGCTTCCGATTCTGATACCAACTAAACTAAAATAAAAATAATAGGGGAAATTTCTAAAATCTCTCCCCTTTTAAAGTTATTTTTCCAAATTCACCCTATATTCTCTTAATATCTAATAAGACCTTAAACTTAAAACTTAGTTCTCTCAATACGCCTAAACTTTAAAATTATCTTTTAATGCTAAAATTACTCAAATCATGTATAGAAAAAAAAAAATCAAAAATCAAAAATCAAAAATCCTAAAAAAGGCTTTCAAATGGCGTCACGATCAAAATCTCGCTGGCAAACAATTGGAGTCTCGCCAACAATCAGATAGTGTTCAGGTGTTTTTCTTCAGGTTTATTTTTTATGTTTTTGCATGAAAAAATATAAGTTTTGCATTTTAAATTCAATTTTTTTACTATCTTTTCCTGAAATTAATTAATTTTTTTTTTTTTTACATATTAATATTATTTTTTTGAAAGTTTTTCTTTTTTTCTATTTTTAATATTTTTCAATATTTATTACTGACAAATAATTTTTACTAGCCTATTGGCCGAGTCGTCCAACCTACTTTCTACAAGCTTGCCCTTTTAAGGGTAATTTGGTATTAAGTGTATATTTATGATTGGGGGCATTTAGATAACTACATTTTGAGTACAAAGGTTTACTAGAATTAAAAGAAATATAGGATGGATTTAGAAAAATAAATTTCTGGGTTGTAGAAAATTTCCTAAAATATAATAAGGACTAATCGTATTTTTCGTCAAGACTTATATATAGGTCCTTGACCGGGCACGGCTATGTATCAAACCTAAGTAATATATGCTTATATTTTTAGCACTAAATCAGTGAAAGGTCAAAAGAAGTGAGCTGTTTTCTATGCTCATAAATAGCTATAAGGCTTGACCATTGGAAATAATGAGATTGACTCAAGTGTCATCATGTCAAATATTGAAAATCATTCATTTTCTTTAAGGCCTTCTTGTCTGATAACATGGAATGTAATTTCGTTAGTGGAAATGAAATTTAATTTTCAATTGTTGTTGTTGAATAGTTATATAGGAGATGGAAATGAAATTAAGTCGGTCTCGTATGAAAATTGAATTTCTATATACCAAATCATTTTGGGAGGAAACCATTTCAACCTTTTAAGTTGAGTTTCTCACTAACAAAATAATAATTTTTTGTCATTTCAAATCTAATAAAAAACTTAAAAGCTAAAAAAATTATCTTTTGACTTTTAAAAAGTAGCTTTCATTTCTATAACTATCATACCAGCACGATCACTATAATCACCACATCATCTACGTCATACTCTTTTCAAATAATATTTAACTTTAGTCGAAGTTTGAATTTTAATCATACTTTAATTGGATTTATAAGTTATATAAAGTTTTGACTTTTGATTAAACTTTGACTATTAAAATATGATAATAAGTTGTAAGGTAATAATATATTATCAAATTGTTAGGGGTCAAAGGTTGACTTTAAGGTCAAACTGTGACTTTTAATTAAATTTTACTTTTTATTAAACTTTGACTCATATAATTTGATAGCGAAAAAAGGATACTGCCATGTTGATATATAACTTGATACTAGATTCTCAATTGTATTAGTCAATAGTTTGACTTTTACCCAAAATTTATTTTTAGACAAACTTGAAACTTGCTTATAGATAGAGGCTCTACTACATAAATTTATACCATATCAGTGTAATTTTTCTTGGTCAAAGTTTAACTTTTGATCAAAGTTTGATTTTCTATATAATATTATAAATTTTAATTAGTGAAATATTATAATTAAAAATATCTATCACTATTTTAATTTGTAACTTGAAAATACATTGTCTCATTTTTATTGGTCAAAGTTTGACTTTTATTCAAATTTTGAGTTTAGTCAAAATTTAAAAAGTGTATATTGACAGTAGATAGTGATTATTACTGTTGTTATTTATATTTTGGTAATGTAAATTTTTATCAGTCAAAGTTTGATATTTGGTCAAACTTTGACTTTGTAACACAATTTGATTTTTTCGAACTTTTAGAGCCCTAATGAGATTATTATTTTTTTAATTTATACTTTGTAGTACATTATCAAATTTTATTTTACTATTTTTTACATTTAATCAAAGTTTGACTTTAAAAAAAAAGTTGATATTTGGTCAAATTTTTTAATAGTGTTACCTAGCGATGATACAAATACTGTTATGCTAATTTGTAGGTTGGCGGTAAATTGCCGAATTTTTTATTGGTCAGCATTAAAAAATTTAGTCAAAGTTTTAACTTTTTAAAAAAATTAAATTTTCTTTCAAGTTTAAAATTTGAATTTTCTTTCAACTGTAACCTTATAGTACATACTAGCATTTACTATATAACTTTCTACTTTAGTCTTAAAAACTTTTATTAATCAAAGTTTTACATTTGATTAAAGTTTGACTTTTATTAAAAGTGGATATTTGATCAAATTTTGACTAGTGTAACCTAACGATGTATATGAATATTATTATGTTAATTTGCAGTTAAACTTTTATAACCTGTTTGTACATTGCAAAATTTTCTCTTAGTCAAAGTTGAAATTTTGGTAAAAATTTGACTTTTATAAAAATTTAATTTAATTTCAATGTGTAAACCTGCATTAGATACTAACATTTACAATTTTGTTATTTAGCTTTACATATTTTTATTGATCAAAATTTTAAGTTTGGTCAAAGTTTGACTTTTTATTTGAGTTTGACTTTTCAAACTTTGATTTATATAACTTGGTAATAAATAGAGATTACTATGGTATTAATTTTTAACGTAATAGAATATTATTAAAAAAATTATTGATTAATATTTGACTTTAATTATGATTTTAATAATAATAAAAAAAGTTAATCTATAACTAGTGCAACACGAAGTGATAAGTTAGATATTTTCTTAAATAATTTTTTTTCTTCTTTCATCACTAAGTATTTGTTGAAACTAACTTCTACTTTTATAAAAATGAAAAATATATGATCCAAACTTAAAAACTCATTTTCGAAGATACTAAACAACCAAGAGACATCAATTTCCAATGGAAGTCATTTATCAAATACACTAATCAAACAGTTGAAAATCTATTTATAAAAGAAATTATTTCCTATAAAATCAATTAAGAAATTAATTTAATTTCCTCTATAAAGTTTCATTATCATCAAGCATGGCCTAAATTATTATTATTATTTTTTCCTATTATCGTTATTGTGTAAGTTATGTAAATACTTATGCTAATTTTGAAAATGAGATACCTTGCTATTGTAATATAAAGCATAATATTTTGACATAATAAAGGAGTGGTTTTGGTTAGTAAGCATAAGGCTAATAGGGGCCACTTGGCTCTCTCTAATGTGAGTGGTGCCTGATATGCCTAAAGCATCCATCTGACACGCGTATCACATATGAGACGCAATGGACAATCCACTTCCATATGTTTTGTTGAAAAGTTTAAATGAAACTTTTGCAACTTTATCAGCATTAGTAGATGTCACATGGGATGCTTGTGGATGAATAAGACTTTCATATAGAAGTCTCCGCTTTAGAAAGACTTTTTTTATGTGACAGGACATCAAACCGGAGTCTAACCCAATATTCACACTATTGGATCATCTTGACCATTTGATAATGCGATTAAAGTTTCGACAAATGAATGGTTAAAGCGTGTATAGGCTCTGGTCCACATTATTATTAAAAAAAAAAAAATTTAAATAATCTTTGAACTTTCACCCTATTATTAATAACGTACCTAAACTATTGATAATGTCAAATAGGCATTCCGTTAAGTTAATCAACTAAACCCCTACTGTCACCTTTCGTTAATGACTGAACGGAAAACACTGATTTGACATAGAACTCAACAAAATAGCGTGCGTGACACCTAACATTTAGGTGCATTATTGATGACGGGGTGAAGGTTTAAGGGTTATTTTGAAAATTTCTCAAACCCAAGTCCTCATCACGTTGGGTGCTACGCATGCTATTTTGCTGAACTGTATACCAACTTAGCGTTTTCCGTTCAACTATTAACGGAAGGTGACGGTAGGGGTTTAGTTAATGAACTTAAGTATTCTTTGGGTGCCTATTTGATATTATCAATAGTTTGGGTGCGTTATTGATGACGGGGTGTAAGTTCAGGAGTTATTTTAAAATTTTTCCTTATAAAAATGCTTGGGTGGTAGGAGTACTTCAACCAGTCTTCTTAGATCCATTCGTATGTATCTGCACTTGAGAACATGGATTTAGATTTAGAGATTGCAAATTCAGATATTTCAAATTCAGGCATTTGAAATATTTGAATTTGCAAATCTCTTATTTGAATATTTAAGCATTATCTTAGGATTTATAGATACTTCATTTAGCTATTTTTTTTTATAAAAAAAATTTATATTTTATTCGTTTCCTTCATTCTATGTAGGGGTGAAAGTTCGATGGGCCGAACCAAAATCGAAAATTTTAGTTTCGGTGTTGGTTCACCTAAAATCGAACCTGAACTGAAATGTTTTGAGCTCGATTAACCGAAATTCCCACCCCCTGAACCGAAATATAACTGATTTGTTTTCGATTTTTTTTCGAATATATATATATATATATATATATATATATATATATATAAAATTTTGGTTTCGGTGTTGGTTCACCTAAAACCGAACCTGAACCGAAATATTTTGAGCTCGATTAACTGAAATCCCCACCCCTTGAACCGAAATATAACTGATTTGTTTTCGATTTTTTTTTCGAATATATATATATATATATATATATATATATATATATATATATATATATATATATATATATATATATATATATTTTTTTTTTTTTAAAATTTTTATTTTTATTTTTCGGCTTTTCAGCTTAGGGTCAGTTTTCCTTCCCTACTCAACCGGTTTTCAATTTTTGGCACCCAAAATCGAAACCAAACCGATCAATCGAGTTCGGTTTAATTTCGATCGGTTCAGTTTCATTAATTTTCGGGTTTTTTTTCCGCTCGTAATTCTATGTAGAGATACCAACGTATTGGGCCAAAATTTTGGTTGCCTAATAGGCCAAAATGACAAATGCCTAATGGACCCGACCGCACTAGATGGTGCACTCTACCCGACTGAAGCTGAAAACCCGACTCGACCCAATAAAAAACTACCTATTTTCTACCTTTTATGTATAAATTATACGATTTACCAGACTCGAAAGTCGGGCCGAATATCTTATGTTGGACTCGACACGATGGGCCATGTTTATGTACCCAACCCATGTAAACTATCGGCTTGAGTCAGACCTAAATTTTGGTTGCCCAATGGGAAATCGGCATATACCTAACTTGGCCCAATGGTGCAGCCGACTATACTCGATCAGACCCGACACTATAAAAAATAAGACTATTAGTGGCAGTTTTTTGTTCCTTATCAGGGTGCTGCATTGAAATTGGCACCCCATGATAGATGTTCTCAGATCCAGTCGAGCTAAGTGGGATAGGAACTAGAACTATCTGATCTTTCTTTAGAAGAAGATGGTATCAGAGTTAGAAAAGCCATGCGAGCAAAGTTAGATTGAGTTGTTTGATTTCACTCAAAAGGAAAATAACATCATAGCCAATGCAAGCAAAGTTAGATTGAGTTGTTTGATTTCACTCAAAAGGAAGATAACATCATAACCAAGTCACGCAGAGTGGGGCTGCAACTAGATGGAGTGGTAGGGAGATGTTATCAAAGATCACGCCAAGTGGTACCAAGGTAGCTTAATATGTCTAATCCACTTCAGGGGAAGATTTTATTAGAGCTAGATTAAGCCATGTGCGGCACAAACTTGATAGACTGTTAGAAGGTTTGAGGCACATAGGGATGAAGACATGAGATGTCAATGTACTAATGTGCTATAAAAGAATTAAATTAGTGGTAAAGCAGATACGGGGCAAACTCCAAGAGAACACACAAGAGGTCGAGATACTTGAGGGCTGCATAAGGGTAAAGGGCCTGCCATATTAGGTCAAGGTAGGACTGAGATTGGGAAATCGAAGAGGCACAACAGATGAAGATGTAGGCAGCCTCGAAGGCCTATAATGTTTCAGAAGAATGTGCAAGAAGAGTTGGTCTCGCACTAAATCGCAAGCAGGAATCGAAGAATCGCTCTCCATTTTGGAATAATCACACCCTCACAAAAGTTTATAATTCTCAATTTTCATAAGCAATTTTCATTAATAAAAAACTAATAATAAAGTTGTTTACCAACCTTTAAATAGGCTAACCAATGTATAAAACTAGAAATCCTAGTGTAACTCTAATTCCTAGTTCAAATAAAAAAAATATCCTAATTCTTCTAAAACAATAAAATAAAGTCCTAAAACAATAAGAAAACTAATCATATTTCTAATAAAAGAAACAAATCTTATTTTCTAAAATAAAATAATAAAAGAGACTAATCCTAATTCAATTAGGATTCTTGAAATTCATCACTTTTTGTGCAGCTTCCGAAAATTGACCATAACTTCTTCAATTACTACAAAAAATGGAGGATAGGCCAACGACGATAATAAGAAGCCATTGGCATAGGTCTATCCTAAGCCAACCTCTGTTAATGACAACCGATAGGTATAAGTATAAATACCAACTTCTCGATCGGGTATCTCTCGCATAGTTTGCCTCTCGCGGTTCCTCTCTCTCTACAATTTCTCTCGCTAGGCCCAAATATCCATCAAAAACCCTAGCGGAAACCCCACGTAAACCCTTCTTCTTCTTCTTTTTCCAGCGGAAACCCTAGAGTCTCTGCTCGCCCAATCGTCTGTATGATTGCCGACAAGATTTATAGGGTGTTTGCAGAGCTTACTATTGGTGGAATAATTGAGATGCTCTTGTGGTTTTCTAGGATTTTGATAGCAAGGTGCAATTTTGTTGGGGTTTTTAAGAGATTTTGTTTAAATATTTCAATCTCAACCATTGCATATTCTAAACTCGAGTTCCTGCTTGGATTTAACCCAACGATTTGATTTAGCTCTCTCAGATTTTTAATGGATTTCGGTCGGGAGGTTTTTGAAAAAGAACAACAAGAAATACAGGAATCTAGAGCGTGGAATCAAACCCTAGCTCTACGTTCTGCAGCGACCATCTTTACAAACCAGGTTATTTTGCCCATTATTTTTTTTTATTTTGCTATCTTCTCTAGATTTGTCAATGATGTGGCATATGCATTTTCACTTCGATCCATGCTCCGACACAGAGATTCCAGCATTTTTCACCTCGATCTGTGCTTCGGCACAAAGATTTCAGCCTTTCCGATACATTTTCTTAGGGTTTTGTAAATTTTTAGAGCTTTTTTTGGTGTGGAGGATGATGGAATCTAAATGGATCTACCGATCCGACCATCCAAAATTAAGCCGAAAGATCTAGGCGCATGATCAATCAAAAACAATAAACCAATAATCTATAAATTGAATATATGTGCGCACCTTGAGTGTGAGCCATCAATAGTTGGTCGCCGATCTTCAACGATCTTCTCGCGTTTAATATCTCCTAGCACAATGGGGATGCTTTCGCCAATAGGGAGGATTGAATTATGTCGAGCAATCGTTGGGACCAGACACCCCTTATATTTATAGCCAAAGAGTCCTATCCCATTAAGGACTGAAATTACTAATTATATTGTGATTAGAAATCACAATCATACCTTAACTGAAAGACTCAACAATCAATTGCCTATTCTCTTCAAACTCACCAGAATAGCAACTGTACATTTCAAGACTGACCTTATACCATTCACCGGTCAACGGGTTTGACCATAGTGATGGCCACCAAAAATAGAAACTTCTAACAGTCTCCCACTTGGCCAAACTATGTCAATAAATGCTGATTACCAAATGTTAGCTAACTTCCTTTGAATGGTAAGTCACAATCAATCTCAATCAAAGTCTTTATAATCAGTCCGGTTCTGTGAGAATTTTAACACAGAATCAATGTAGTCAATATATCATACCATCGATACATAACCGTTCATTAGTTACCGTATTAGAATTAATCACCGACATGGAGTCCAACTAGTATGATTTCACATAGATTGCAAGTTTACAAACTGAATGGTGATTACATGTAAACTCAATCTAATATTGGTCCTACTTTATTGCCATCTACTGGCACCATATGTTCCAAAGTTTTATTTGCATAAAAATGGAAAAGCAAATAAAGAAGCTTTATTTCTGAATCAATTAAACAAATGTATTCACTCACATACATCCACTCTCAAAGGCTATCAAAATTATCCATTAACCCCATGAGCGCAACATGCTCCAAAAAGAGCTTGGGAGGTAAACCTTTAGTGAGAGGGTCAGCCAACATGAGTGTCGTACTTATCTTTTCAATAGATACAATTTGATTATGAACTTTCTCCCTTACAACAAGATATTTTATATCAATATATTTGGAACCCCCACTAATCTTGTTGTTATTGGAGATAGCAATCGTAGCGAAATTATCACATAAGATTCTCAGCGGCCTTGAAATACTATCAACAACTCGAAGCCTTGACATAAAATTCCTCAACTATATCGCCTCACATGTTGCCTCAAAATATGCAACGAATTCTGCTTCCATAGTGGACGAAGTAGTCAGCGTTTGTTTAACGCTCTTCCAAGATATAGGTCCACCTGCAAGCATAAAAATATAACCCGATGTGGACCTACGAGTGTCTTGACACCCAGCATAGTCAGCATCTGAATAACCAATAACTTCAAGGTTATTCGACCTTTTGTATGTGAGCATGTGTCATTTAGTCCCTTATAAATAGCGAAAAACCTTCTTAGCTGCTTTCCAATGATCCAAACCAGGATTACATTGGTACCTGCCAAGCATGCCAACTATATACGCTATATCTGGACGAGTACAGACTTGTGCATACATGAGACTCCCAACTGCCGATGCATAGGGAATTGTCTCTATCTGTTTTCTCTCCAGATCGATCCTGGGACTTTGAAGTAGACTAAATTTATCACCCTTAATGACAAGGGCAACAGTAGCAGAACAATTGTGTATGTTAAACCTTTTAAGAACTTTATCAATATAAGCTCTTTGAGACAATCCCAATATGTCACGGGCTCTATCTCGATGAATCTCAATTTCTATCACGTAGGAAGCTTCACCAAGATCTTTCATATCAAAACTCTTTGATAAAAAGTTCTTTGTCTCATATAACATGCCCAAGTTGCTACTCGCAAGCAAGATATCATCAACATACAAAACAAGGATGATAAACTTTCTCCCCCACTGATTTTAAGATATATGCATTGATCCACAGTATTTTCTTTAAAACCAAAATTTGAAATGACTTTGTGAAATTTTAAGTATCATTGTCGAGATGCCTGCTTTAAATCATATATAGACCTTTTGAGTCTACAAACTAAATGACTGTCCCCCTCAACCTGAAAACCTTCAGGTTGTGTCATAAAGACATCTTCATGCAAGTCGCAATTCAGAAAAGCAGTTTTAACATCCATTTGATGCAGTTCTAAGTCAAAATGAGTTACTAATGCCATGACTATCCGAAAGGATTCCTTTCTAGAGACAGGAGAAAATGTCTCTTTATAGTCTATTCCCTCCGTTTGAGTGAAACCTTTAGCGACTAATTTGACCTTATATCTCTCTATATTATCTTTGGAGTCTTGCTTGGTTTTAAATACCTATTTACAGCCTACAGGCTTAACTCCGTCAGGTAACTCACAAAGATCTCAGACCGAGTTATGTTTCATTGATTCCAACTCATCTTTCATGGCTTCGAGCCATTGAGTGGATTTGTCGCTCTTCATGGCTTGGCTAAAGGAAACAGGATTTGATTCCTTTCCAAAATCAAACTCACTCTCATTGAGGTAAACTATATAGTCATCAGAAATGGTTGGCTTCTTTGCTCTTTCTGATCTACGCAATGGTAGATCATTGGCAGTCGCCATGGGAGCAAGAGCTTCCTCAATGTGGGGTGTTTCAATAGGTATAGCCACAGGTGCATCAAAACTTGCTTGAATAACTGATGTTGGTGCCACTTTTTCTTGGAGAAAAGGGATAGGAATTATAACCCGATTCTCCTCAAAAGTAATTTTCGTAGGCTCAACACTCCCACTGTTCTCACGATCCTCAAAGAATTTGGCATGTCTAGTCTCAACAATCCGGTACTATGAGTGGGGCAATAAAATCGATAGCCTTTTGATCTATCAGGGTAACCAATGAAATGACAACTTATAGTTTTGGGATCCAATTTTCCTAATTGTGGATTATATACCTTAGCTTCAGCTAAATAGCCCCAAATGTGTAAATATCCTAAAGTCAGTTTTCTTCCTACCCATAGCTCATAAGGAGTTTTGGGAACTGCCTTACTAGGAAGTCGATTTAGGATATGCACCACTGTTTTCAAGGCTTCTCCCCACAAGAATATAGGCAACTTAGAGTTGCATAACATGCTTCTCACCATATCCATAAGAGTACGATTCCGTCGCTCAGCTACACCGTTCTGTTCAGGTGTTCCAGGCATGGTGTATTGAGCGACAATGCCATGCTCTTGTAGATATATGGCGAATGGTCCTGGATTGTGACCTGTTTCAGAGTATCTACCATAGTACTCGCCGCCTCTATCAGATCTCACAATTTTAATCTTCGAATTGAGTTGTAACTCAACTTCGACTTTATAGATTTTAAACATATCCAGGGTCTCAGATTTCTCATGAATGAGATATATATAACCAAAACGAGAATAATCATCAGTGAAGGTAATAAAATACTTTTGACCACCAATAGCTAGAGTTGGAAACGGTCCACAAATATCAGTGTGGACTATTTCGAGTAAACTCGTGCTCCTGGTAGCCCCTTTCTTATTAGCTTTTGTGAGTTTTCCTTTAACGCACTCTACATAAGTAGTGAAATCAGAGAAATCGAGCGCATCGAGTATATCATCTTTAATTAACCTCTCCATTCTATCCTTAGATATATGGCCTAAACGTTTATGCCATAAAATGGAGGAGTTTGTACTGCTCATTATCATTCACATGTATAGAAACTAAAGATTGGGCGTAAGATGAATCCAAATTCAATTGATAAAGATTGCCCACTAATGAGCCACCGCCCACAATATCAGAATTAAATAATAGAGTAAACATATTATGTCCAAATTTAAATTCAAAACCTAATGAATCCAATTTAGAAATTGAGATAAGGTTTTTAGTGATACTTGGAACATAAATAGTATCAATTAAATCCAAAATGAAACCACTATCTAAAATGAGACGGAGAGTCCCAATGGCCTCTACGTCTGCTTCTACTCCATTTCCGAGTTTGATGGTACGTTCGCCTTTACTTAGCTTCCTGCTGGATCGAAATCCCTTCATTAAATTACTTATGTGAATAGTTACACCAGAATCTATCCACCAAGTATTGCGTGGAGCATCAACATAAAGTGATTCAAAACACACAAAGGCTAGGTCATTACCTTTCTTAACTAGCCAATCTCTGTATTTCTGACAATTCTTCTTGATGTGTCCCTTCTTCTTACAGAAGTGACACTTGATGCCAGAAGTAGATTTGCTAGATTCTCCTTGTTTGATTTTCGGTGGAGGAGCTTTCACGTTCTTTCCTTTATATTGTCCCTTCTTTCGCTTGAAATAGCCTTTTGATGGTCCAAGAGCGGCGTAATGGACACTTTCAAGTTTTTCAGCCCGAAGTCTTTTTTCTTCTTGGACACAGTGAGCGATTAACTCGTTCATCTTCCATTCTCTTTCTGCGTATTATAATTGATCTTGAACGGGCCAAATTGTGCAGGAAGAGAAGTCATAATGAAGTGAACAAGATAACCCTCAGAAAAACCCATGTCCAGTTCTTTCAATTGAGTTGCCATGCCACTCATTTTCATAATGTGCTCCCGTATGCCGCTATGACCATCATATTTTATGGTTCTCATTTTAACAATTAGACTACTGGCAAGGGCTTTAGAAGTCCCTTGAAATTGTTCCTTAATGGTTTGCATGTATTCCTTTACATTGTGCGAGTCAGGAATACCTCCCCGAATCGCATCAGCAATGGAACTCTTTATGATCATGAGGCTCATACGATTTGATCTATCCTATTTTTCCAAATCTGTATAGTTCACTACCAGATCCTCAGCTGAGGCATCAGCGGTGAGTACTTTGGGTTTATCAGATCGTATAGCATAGTCAAGATCCATACAGCCTAGAACAATAGCAACTTGTTCCTTTCATTTGCCATAATTTGATTCACTCAAAAGTTCAATTCCACCAATCATATTAGTTATAGAAGACGGGTTCAATGCTGCACAATAATTAAGGGCTTTATTATGTCCACATACAATCGAAGTAACTATCAATTCCACAAGGTTATAATTATAGTATGTGATGCAAAAGTTAAAATATGTCAAGAAATATAAAAATTAAAATCAATGTGATTTTATTGAGAAAAAATTTGTGTCATTATGACCCTCTGTTGGGTCGAGTCATAACACACTAGCCCCGCTTCCTCAATCTATATTAATGAGTGTGGTACTAATTGCGTCGTTATGACCCTCCGTTGGGTCGAGTCATAACACACTAGCCGCTTCCTCAATCTATATTAATGATTGTGGTACTAATTGCGTCGTTATGACCCTCCGTTGGGTCAAGTCACAACATGCTAGCAGTACCCACACACAAAATAATGAATAGTGAAATACAGCTATCATACAATATTAAGTGATTCATCACCGTTGGACAGAAAAATCCCTTATGTTGTGACGCCAACGTTCACTACACTCTTTCACTGAATTTGTAACACGGACTTGGACAAAATTAAACCTCACTATGAAAACCACGACACTAGGAAGGATCATTACCGTTGGGCAGAAGAATCTTTCCAAGCCATGTTTTCAAATTAGGTTTGATAATATTTTAGATGATCGCAAAATTGATGTTAAAAGAATAAGCCAAGTCCAATTCATGTTATGAGGAGGTGTCAAAAATGACAATAAACGAGCATTATAATGTGTAAGTACCAGCTATAGTGGTGGAGCACAACCTCCACTATCCAACTCTAATTAATGGTACTAAAA
Source organism: Chloranthus sessilifolius (assembly GCA_021018995.1). NCBI lineage: Eukaryota > Viridiplantae > Streptophyta > Magnoliopsida > Chloranthales > Chloranthaceae > Chloranthus > Chloranthus sessilifolius. Next base: position 23,685,816 of record CM037588.1, read on the forward strand.
AAAAATTGATTACACATTTAAAAAAATGAAAAAATAACATCAGGTCATGAAAATATCACAACAAAGAGCTCATTGTCAAAAATAAACTTAAAAAACGGATCCGAAATGCCTGAGATAGTCAAAATTCATATAGAATGTTCGAAAATCGGACCTATAAATGGCCCAGAAAATGCCCGAGAAGAATAAGAAATAGCGTCGGAATAATTGGGCCGGGTATCGGGCCATACCATGGGCCTTTGTGGTCGAATGGGCTATGGGCCCCGTGGATGGGCCCTACAGGTCAGGGCCATGAGCCAAAAGGGCTGAGTGGACTTCAGCCAGTGGGCCGGGTGGGCCAAATAGGCCCAGGCGGGTCGGGCGGGCCAAGTAGGCCCAACAGGTCAGGCGGGTCGGGTCAGGGTCCAAAGGGCCAGACAGGTCGGACGGGTCAGGCGGGTCGGGTCAGGGGCCCAACGTCCAGAGGGGCCACGCGAGTCAGGCGGGTCGGGCCAAATAGGCCAGACGGGTTGGGCTAGGGCCAAATAGGCCAGGCGGGTCAGAACCGGACCTGATTCGGTCCGAAAAACCCTAAACCTCCCCCCCATGCACTATTCGTCGTCTTTAGGAATTTTTCTTTTTTTTTTGAGGAAGTTGTAGATGCAACAAAGCAGCCTAAGGCCGCCTTCACCGTGATGCAGTGTGCCGGTGTCGTTCGGGCGCACGTCGGTCGGAGATGGTCGAGAACGCGCACCGGCGCCAAACCGTCGGCCAATAAAAAACTCAATTTTTTTTTTTTTTTATTTGCACGCAGCCGCCCCCCTGCTCCTCACCGGTGACCAGACCCGACGGTCTGGTGGGCCGTCCGGTCGGCCCCGACGCCAGCCGTCTGCCGGTGTCAATCCGGTGGCCGGAAAAACCCCTACCGACAGCCCTTTTTTTTTTACATTCCAAAAACATCCATTATAAAACCTCTATGCCACAGAAATCCGTGCACGGTGCACTACTACTGGATTTAAAACATGGCAATGCAAATACGTCAAGAGATGCCAAGGCAAACACGCCATCGCCCGCATTAATTTTGTTTTACTTTAAAACCCATATTTTAATGCTTTGACCGATCATAACGCCAATCATGGCTCTGATATCAATTGATGGAATCTAAATGGATCTATCGATCCGACCATCCAAAATTAAGCCGAAAGATCTAGGCGCATGATCAATCAAAAACAATAAACCAATAATTTATAAATTGAATATATGTGCGCACCTTGAGTATGAGCCATCAATAGTTGGTCGCCGATCTTCAACGATCTTCTAGCGTTCAATATCTCCTAACACAATGGGGATGCTTTCGCCAATAGGGAGGATTGAATTATGTCGAGTAATCGTTGGGACCAGGCACCCCTTATATTTATAGTTAAAGAGTCCTATCCCATTAAGGACTGAAATTACTAATTATATTGTGATTAGAAATCACAATCATACCTTAACTAAAAGACTCAACAATCAGTTGCCTATTCTCTTCAAACTCCCCGGAATAGCAACTGTACATCTCAAGACTGATCTTATACAATTCACCGGTCAACGGGTTTGACCATAGTGATGGCCACCAAAAATAGAAACTTCTAACAGAGGACTCAAAGAGTGGTCTGGAGTTTGTTTGATCTGACAAGGTCAGATTTTGGGAATGTTGTATGGAATTTGAGCAAAATATGCAAAATGGAGCGTCGTAGTAATTGAATCGACCGTAGATTTGGTCAAAAAACGAGGAATTTTGTGTTTTGGTCCTTTTTGTTTCATTATTTGTGTTGAGTTTGATTTTGGTTCATCAAGCAATCCATACAAAATTTGATTAGGATTAGCTGTTGATATAGATTCTCGTTGATGTAGATTTTCTGTGACTTCGTAGGCCGAATCAATGCGCCCTCACTAGTATGTTTTAGTAATATTTGTTATGTAGTTCTCCAATCTCTAAGACTGTGTTCATGCAGGGGTTCTCAAGAGAAACAAGCTCACTCAAATCAACGGGAGATTCCTATAGGATCCACTACAAAATTTGGGCTTTAGGTGGCGCACTATTACCAGCGGTTTAATAAAGCCGCCAGCAAAAAGTCCTACTTAAGTGTCAAAAGCGCCCACTTCTCGCGGCAGTTATATTTTAACATTTTTCTCTTTCCTCTTATTTTGTATGGCTCTCTAATCCTGAGAGGAGAAAACCCTCGAAACCAAGTTGCTGCTTCCATTGCTAATCGTTGAAACCCTCGGAACCCTTGAAATCAAAAGGCATTTCTTTCATTGCAAAAGAGGCGATGCTCCATACTTTCGATCCCTCAACTCCCCCAAACCGAGGCGATGATCCCTACTCTCCAATCTCAGTTCCTCCATAACCATCACAACAACATGTAAGTTATTTATTTTGTATTATGGATCTATATTTGTTTGAATAGGAGATGTTTTTGAGAATCTAGGGTATCTCATAAGAAGTGGGATTTATATTTATGGCTTGGATTTTGGGTGATCTTGTAATTTTATTTATTATTTAGCTATGTTTGTTGATATCTAAGATTTGTTGAACCTTTGGTTTTTATTGCATACTAGGATTGTTTCTTGCTCATGACTGATTGGATGGTGAGTCCGATATGCAAATCTATTATCAACATTGATGTGACTCTTTTTGGGGAAATTCATAGATTTGATATTCATAAAAAACAACATAGATTTGAAGAGATTTTTATCATAGATCTCACAAGCTAAAAAGAGGGCTTTATAATAGCGAATTCATAAATAATTTATTATATCTGATGATGCCATATTACCATTGGTTTTTGGTCTGGAAGATACCTACTGCACTATTGAATAGGATTTTTATTGGGGCGTGTGATTCTCGTTCTCCCTGGGTTCACTTGATATAAGGTTTTAGTTTCGTGGAATTTTGTTGAATCATGCTTTCTTTTATTTCATAGGTTTTCATGGGTTGAGCTTCTTCCTTGTTCATGCATTTGTTTGTTGTAGTTTTATGTTGGTTTGTAAGGTTAGAATTGGGCTTCATAGTGTTATCACCCCTTGTCTTGTCATTTTTGGTTTTATTGTTTTGGATTTGCTTGAACCAGCAAGTGTTCTAGTGCTTTTGGCGGCCTTTAGGGTTTTGTCACTACAAAAAATACAGCATACGTCGATGGCTGAAATTTAGGTGTCGTCGGTGTAAGGGAAGATTTGGGCCAACCCGGCCACTCCACTTAGCGCCCACGACCCACTTAATCGGGCCACTACTGCGGCTCGTACTCTTTGGTAGGTACTACTGCAGCTCGTACTCATACCCAATCTAGAGTGCAAGTGGCTTGCAAAAAACAACGAATCAGATGGACAAGGGAGCTGCATAATCAGTTCGTTGATGCCGTAAGTCGCCTCAGAGGTGCAGCAAGTGAGTAATGTAACACACTCTCATCTTAGTTCTATTTTTATCTTTTCCTTTTGCTCCGCAAATATTTATGGATATGCGATATTCAGTCATATTGTGCAGAGTCAACTCCGAAGAAGATTTTAAAACTAATGAAATCTAAAGGGTTGAACATTTTCCACAAAAATAGCCATTTACAGGTTTTATTTGTTCTAAGTAGGCACTTACTGTGATAAATTTTTTTAGCTGATTTCTTATGCAAAATGCTTAACATGTTGGCCAATGTTTTTTATTTGCTGAAGGGGACCTACGCCGATGGCTGTTCAAATGCTTATCTATAGTATGACCAATATTTTGACAACCGTCAGCTCAAGATTCAATGGCTACCGCCGTCTCAACCGTTGGAGCTGTTAACTTAGTACTGATACACTATTTTTCCTGCCCTTTTTAGCTCTTTTCTCATCTTTGATTCTCGTCGATATCATCGCTTACTTCTTCTTTTTTAATAAATAAATAAAAATAAATGGGTCATATATATTTCTTTTCTCCTTGTTCTTATGATCCGTCTGTGTTTTGATTTATGAGGATTTCCTCTTTGGGTATATTTTTCTAAGTTTGAATTAGTTAGTTGGAGAGGAAATGGAGTCTTTAATTTCGTTTTAATTGAGTGATTTTATGGGTATGAAGAGGGGGTTTTCTTTGATGTAGCTGAGCTTACACAACTCTGGCACTGGAACTTCAGTACCGAGCTCGGCATTCTTTGGTACCAACTTGAAGAAGGTGAATTCTAGTTTGGTCCACTCCAGGATTCCAGCAAGAAGTTTTAAGATCGTGGCTGAAATCGAAGAAACAAAGCAGACCGACAAATATAGGTGGAAAGGGCTCGCCTACGACATATCGGATGATCAACAGGACATTACTTAGGAAAGGGAATGGTGGATTCGCTTTTCCAGGCTCCCATGGGAGCGGGAACTCACGATGCCGTTATGAGCTCCTATGAGTACATAAGCACCGGGCTTCGCACGTAAGGAACAAAAACAAGTATTTGAAATGGGTTTATTTTCGTTGGCTCATATAGTAGAACAATATTCGATTTTGATGGTGTAATGGTAAATGTGTTTAGTTACAATTTCGACAACACGATGGATGGGTTTTACATAGCACCCACTTTCATGGATAAGCTCGTTGTTCACATCACTAAGAACTACATGTCTTTGACAAACATTAAGGCATGCTAAATTCTTTAGCTTCTTATTGGAATTTCTATGGAACGATGAAATATGTTTTGTGATTCTTCATTTGACCCTTCAATTATTTTGGTGAATTGTTATAGGTTCCTCTCATTTTGGGTATTTGGGGAGGCAATGGTCAGGGGAAATCTTTCCAGTGCGAGCTTGTCTTTTCCAAAATGGGAATCAAGTGAGTTAATTGACTGTCCCTTTTCTTCTTCTATATTCACTCTTTCAAGAGCTCGCAAAAACAATAACACACTATATATATATATATATATATATATATATATATATATTGTCACGACCCGAAATTCTACCCCATTCCGATGACCTAGAATTTCTAGTTATGGCCCGCACATATCCCAGATATGCTAAGCGGACATACACTTAATCAGAGTTTTTGCGCAAAACAGGTTCCACGAAATCCGTGAAAGCCAACACATAAAGGTGGAAATAAAAACAGTCATAAATACTAGAATAAAAGTAACGAATCTGAATAATCCACTAATAAAACAATAATGAAAATCGGAGACAAATCCGATAAAATGAAATCATAAAATCAATGATAATAATAAGGACCAAATCTACTACCAAGTCTATAATGATCAATATCCAGCACTCGGATCGAAATCAGTACCGTAGCCCTCCTGGTACTCAGCTCTGTCGCCCTCTCAAGGCTCCTGATACTCAACACCCATGGGATCAATGAAATCAGCGTCAGCGAGATCTTGATAGTCGGCGTCTACTCCACCAGTGATGTCACCTGCAACTGTTAGATTAACGTGGGATGAGTTTACTCAGTCATGTAAATTCAGTGGGATACACCACCAATCTATCCCATACCACTCAGGTGCATTGCGGGTGCATCTTGTGAGTGATAAACATAATATCTCAAAGCAGATAATAAGAGAAAGATAAAATCATTTGTATATCGTAAAACTCATATCATATCATAAATGCAAGACCATAATCAAAATACTTATATCCTAACGTACCTCACCATGTCTTATAACATATCATACCATGTCTTATTATCATTCTCGCACATACGTCTGTATATCGCATGAGCGTAACTAACATACTCGTAAAATCCTAAACGACCTATGCTAGAGTTGCTGCTCGAGCTACCATGGGATGGTCAACAAAGTATTATACCGCTATATCATAACGCCCTCGTGTCATACTCATACTCCACCATCCAGTCAATGAGGAGACACAATGGCCAAACTAACTCATAAACATACTCATACTCATAATCTCTCTCAGAGATCCGTCTTGGCTGAAAGACGTTATTGCCCTTACGGTGGCTACGCAAGGAACGACACGTACATAGACTTAAGTTCTTTACCCTTTATTGGCCTATACAGCGATGTCTTATTATCATATTTGTATCATAACTTATCTTATCTCATACTCATATCTTATCATACTCTTATACTTAATCTTAAGACAAACTATAGTGAGACAATTTTCTTAATTCACGCTTCCCAAGAAAAAGGTTCCGTAGTAACCTGAATGTATTTCGTGTGGTAGTCTATACTACCATAAAGGTGTTGCATTCGTACATGGACGCTAATATTATGAGTTTCACATGATCGTAGAAGAAACATCACCACAGCTAATGCCTATGGTTGAACCTCAACTTAACTCATAATTTATACTATCATATTTAAACTTGGGGTGATCAGGTCTTCGTATATGCTACCGTATACGAGGTTACACTGAATTCGTACTCACCCGACTCGTCATGGGTCCCATTTCACCATGAGTTGTAAGGCATGTGAATACGGTATATTCCTCGCTTCGATACCATCTCAGTGAGTCACCATGCCTAAGCGTAGGTATGATCTCAGATACTCTCGTACGTATGTCCTAACTTACTTATAACTCATATAATGTAATTTAAGATGGAAGCACAGAAGGTCAGACATACAGAAAGATTTATATTAGATTATCTTATATTTATATATATACATTTATTTACACACACTCCAATACACCATAGAATAGGGTAATTATAAGTGTATCCTTGATAACGGGAAGGTCGAGGTTTAATGTTCACGAGGTATCGAATTTCTAACACTTTGGGTTATCGAAGAGATCGCGTTGAAGCGATAAATTGATATATATATATATATATATAATAATTAGATAATTAAATTAAATGGTATTCATAATTATTAAGTTATGATTTATCATGACCATCGATTGAAAGACCTTACAATATAATATACACAGGAACTTTAGTCATGAGAATTAGAAAATAATACTAAATTTAAGTAGCCTTGAGTCATTCAAAATTGAACCCGACTTGTTGTTCTATTTTAACCTTTAAAATGTCAGATTCGTGAAATTATTATTTCACACAAAGTTGTAAAGATGGCTGTCTTCTTTTCAATATCGTAAGAATCACATTAATCCAAGGTCAGAGTAAAAAGTTATGACCAAAATATCAGGACTAACATATCGATGATCGCGAGCTTGGGTTCGTGGCCATGAATTCGGGTTCGTGGCCTTGAATTCGGACCTGAAACTTCTAAATGGTGCAATCTATAATTCTTTAAATAAAATAGGAGCATAGTTTAATTTTAGGACTTAATAAATAATAATATAGATTTGTAATAATAATATATCATTATAGCTTTAGTAGAAAGGTAAATTTCTAATTATATAAATATATCAGATTCATAGTATCTTAGAGCTTAATTAGTTTTGCTTATTTTCTTCTTTATATTCGAGATGCCATTAATGAGGTTAGATAAATAAGAATATGATTTAAATTTTAATGTTTAATTAGTTTTAGATAAACATGAATATAAAATTATAGTTTTAATAAAAGAGTAAACTTTTAACTATATACATTTAGAAATAAATAATCTCAATAAGATATACTTTCAATTAAGTCAATCTATCCGATTTACGAATATTAGAATTTAATTAATTTTACAGATTTAATAGAGGAAGTAAACATATTAAATATGCAGAACTAATAGAAGGTAAAATATTAATAGCTCAAACAAAGGGATTCTTGAAAAGAAATGAGAAATAACATATAAACCCGATTTAGAAAATATACAACTTTCAAGGGAAAGCATATATTAAACATATAGGTCTATTAATTTATGAGATATTTTGGTTTAAATAAGATTTTTAAACCTGTCGATGCGTGATCGAAAGCATCCTACGCGACGGGATCTGAGAAGAACAAGATGGATTGATGAGTACCCACCTCTTGAAGTGTGAACAGAAGATCAACGGCGATTCGAGTTGAAAAGGTCGATGCCCAGGGCGTCGGTTCGTCTAAGTCTTCAGAGAGAATGATTTTTTTTTATTACAGAGGGTAGAGAGTTTTTAAAGTTTTATTTATAATGGTATAAAGTTTTAGGAGAAGATTTAGGTCACGTTCGGTTTGACGTAAAAGGCAGAAATCACGCGTAAAGCTTGCTTTTTGGACCCAACGGTCGATTTTATTACGTGGTTTAAATGGTCTTTCACTTTGATGGATGTGTTTCACTTGTAAGACTTTGAAACTCGTGCCATCAGCACGATCATCTTGACCGTGCCCCTTAGCTAAGCACGGAACACTGGTATATCAAGCATTGCAATAAAATAATAAACGAAATTGCAGAATTTGAATCTATATTTATTAACTCTCCAAAAGACAGTTCTACCCTCATGCCTCTACATGAATGGAGAACCGATCCGAACCATCGATGATAGCAATCATCACGGATGGTTCGCCCCAAAAGAATAATCCCATCTATATATATATATATATACATGGTTTAAACAGAATCAAGACTTGACATACCAAGCCGTACAAAAACTCTCTCCAAAATCCCTCAAAGTGGCACAACGGAGTCCTCTAGAAGAAGTCCTCTGGAGGTGGCTCCAACTCTTAGCCGGCCGCAAGGTCCGACTTGCCGGGATCAGCGTCTCCTGAAGCCGCGGCAGCTGCTAGTAGTGGACCTGCGACGTATAGTCTATAGGGTGAGCTACATCCTAGCTCAATAGGGAACAAACACAGTTGAACATATAAATTATGACTCACATATATTTCATGATATGCCATGCATGATGTGTCTATGCAATTATTGATGAAACAGTTAAAAAGCATTTCGTTTTACTGTTGATTACATATGTTTTCATTTACTCATGAATGATGTTGAAAAGGCCTAAAGCAAAACTTAAACTTTCAACTTAAGTAATCCCCGAGCAATATAGCATCGAGCCCCGATGAGATACCCTTCATCGTCATCTATATAGACAGTTTTAATGTATTCCCTGAGAATACCATATAGTACCCAAGCCCCTTTCCCCTGGGGATTGGTGGCGGGGTTTCACTTGTCTCAATCAACACCCCTGGGGTGTGCTTACTGTGTACGGATAAGCCTCCGCACTGGCCTACGGTTTCGCCGCCGTATCGGTCACGGATATCCTGCCGTGTCAGTCGTGGATATCCCGCCACGTCGGTGGGGTAACCTATCAAACCTCAAATAACAAAAATATCGGTGCCTTACATATAGTTATTCACCGTGTAAGTGTGCTATCTTATATCAGTTAGGCCCTATCAAACATGATTCAATCCTTGGATACATCCCTGGGATGTATCCATTTACTTGCATCACACCTGATGCGCTCATCTCTTTACTTCTTCATCCCCTGGGGATGGCTTATTAGAATCTCTTATGGATGTCATACGCACACACACTTTTCACAATTCTTAAGCAATTAAACATTTGAATGGAAATTTATATCACTACATACATGCTCTTGTAAAATAAAATACATGTTCAAGGTGTTCCCTACCTCAAGTCTTCATTCGATCATTGCATCAAGGTCCCACGTGGCTCCTTGTGCACTAGTCCACACGTACCACCTATGGTACCACATAACAGGTGAAACACATCACAAAGGATGCAATACAGAAGGTATAAGATCCCCCAAGAATCTTAAAGTCAAACCCCAAAAGTTAACATAGTTTATCTCAGTCGATTAATCGAATTCCAAAATCGATTAATCGAATCTGATTCGATTAATCGATTTCCAAAATCGATTAATCGAAGGTCAATATCGATTAATCGAAGCAATTTCGATTAATCGAAATTATCCTTTTCGCAAAGTCCATTCTCGCGATAATGAAGTTTTCATTCGACATCAATCCAATTTCGATTAATCGAAATTCTTCTTTCGCTCAATAAATGAGTTTATCATTCGATTAATCGAATCCAAATTCGATTAATCGAAATCCTTCCTTTCGCAAAGTAGACCTCGGTCAATAATGAAGTTTTACAAGTTGATTAATCGATTCCAAATCGATTAGTCGAAAGCTAAAATCGATTAATCGAAATCCCATTTCGATTAGTCGATTTTTCCTCAAGTGATTTCCTTCAACCCCTCGGGTCCTCTGGAGGTTCTCATGATTAATCGATCCTCAAATCGATCAATCGAATCAAATTCGATTAATCGAAATCAAATTTGATTAATCGAAATCGGGGTCCTCTGACCTTTCAACTTCCTGGACAATTTCGATTAATCGAAACCCAATTTCGATTAATCGAAATTGTCAGATTCAGCCCCTTTCGAGCTGTTCTTTCCAATCTTCTTCCACACTTTTTCTTCTATTTTTCTAAGCCATTATCCTAAGATTTAACCCACATCTAACTGCAACTTAACCCCTATAATCTATGCATCTTATTTACAAAAATTTTACCTTGAATAGATCTCAAGTTGATTTCAAATCTAGGGTTGGAAGGCTAGGGTTCCAGCTTTAGCTTTTCAGCGGATCCCTTGCGTTGAATCGGCCTCTTTAATACTTGAGTCCTTCCTTCCTCAACTAGCCTTTACTCCTTGCATTAATCACCCTCTTTACTCCTCTCTCTCTCTTCTTTACTTCTCTCTCAACTACCAAATATCTATTTTAGGGTTATTAAGCCCTTTTTATCCTCTTTTCTCACTTGTGTGTTGAGCACATATACCGCGGTAGGTATATGCGACTTCGCATTTACAACACACACCACGTCGACATTAAGTTTATCACATCTCATCCGTTCATCACACCTCATGCTAACTATTGGACTTCCGTTTGGTCAAACCTATGACCGATCTGGCACGGATCCCGAGGTCATAGTTCAACGTGATTTTTCGGGCCATTACATTGCAGGTGATTTTTGGGGCTTACGAGGCCTCTCCCTCGTAACGCCAAAATATTACAGGAGCTGCTCTATTCAACGGTAATAAATAACCGTCTTAAATTACAACCCGTTCCACCGTTGGAGTAGCTTTGACTTCGTGCAGCTGGGTTTGCAGAGCTTTATCTTCCTCCATAGCGAAGAGAGTTTTGCAGAGTACCGTCCCTTGAGCTTTATCTTACTCTACCAAATTTTATTTACCAAAACAACAAATGGGATTTTCAATCACCAAAAAATCAGGAAATGGAATTTTCTATCATTTTTTCTATGGCAAATTCTTGGTTGGAACCATATAAACATATCTAATTTGTTGGAAACTCACTTGTAATTTGGCCAACCCCTTAACCCATTGCTTGGCATACTGGGAATAAAGCAATCCCAAGCAAAAAATTGAGGATAATGTCATCTCGAAGCAACCTGGGCTCTCCTAGATTCCTCTTTTACTTTTCCTAATTTGATCTATAACTTTCGAAGTTAGGTTGGAATTGGATTGACTCTCTTCACCCACATAATAAAGATGATCAAATGTATGAATGGTCTTTAAGCCATGGAATCTTGTCAAAAGCTGGCCTTCACAAACTCAATTGGCCTCGACATCGACATATTGAGAAGTCAGCTTTGACAGATTTTGTAGGGGTTGAAAATCTCCTCATAAATTAACTTGATAATCTTATGATGCTGGTGACTGACGCCTCATAGCTACTTTTTCCTCCTTAAACAGGCAAAGATCTGAGATTACAATATAATGATTCAGGGCCCAAGATCTGAACCCAAAAATTTCTCTTTAAAAATGTTGCTTAGAATCTGATCGGGTGCAGGCCATAGCCCAAGGGCAGTAGCTGATAGCTGTTGGTTGTTGCGCGACTATGGAAAGTTTTGCTATATGATCCGTAAGAGAAGTATGATTACATCAAGGAGACAATGAAGAGAAATATGATCAGTATCCTCGTGTCAGGAACAGAACTGATGATATTGAATCCTTCAACCGTTGTTGCTGAATTTGATGAAACAAAAATATTGATAATGCGCGGGATTTCAAATCTTTGAGATTTGTCCATTATTAAGTTTTGAGAATAAAAAAACAAGCATACTTTATTGAATAACAATTTATTATAAGCTAAGCAGCTTAGGAATGGAACTTATTAATTCCTTGGAGGAAAGCCTCCCATGCTGATATGTAGTTCCATCCTCTGCTGTGGACACCATATGTGCTAAATTTGAGCTTCTGTTCTATTTAACATGGCATGAGAATCTACCAGCCTATGCCTTACATCCCAGAACTTACAGCAAAATATTACACCAATAGTTCTTTTTGGTGTAATGTAAAATAATATTAAAAAGGTGATTTTATGAGTTCTTTTACGACGAAAGGAACATTCAATTTATGATCAAATATTACATGGGATATGGATTTTGCATGTAATCCAATCATCAATTTTTTACATGCAATCTGTATTTTACGAGGCCAATGTTACCATGAAACTAACTTAGATAGCTTGAGAAAAGGTTTCATTCCAGTGCTTTGTATAAGCACGGAAGCAATTAGTGTTTTTCTCCCGAAATTACAGTTATACCCTTTGACTTGCTTGATCACTTAAAATGGGTATAATTTTTTATATTCTTGTTAGAAGTCGTCAAATTATATATCGTTGGAATCGTATCGACGAGCACTTCGCAATGAGTCTAATTTTGATATAGGAAAAATTAAAATTTTCTATTTTAAAAGGTAGGTTCCGATTCCGATGTGGAGCGTTAGCACAGTGCATAGTGTGATACATCATTTAACACCATTAGAATAAAGTCTAAAAATCAGGGTTGTTACATTTTCTCTCCCTCATAATATTTTTGTCCTCGAAAATTACGTATATGAGGCGATGAGTTCGGGATACTTCTTTATAATCTCAGCTTCTCATTAAAAGTCAATGATTCAGCATTAACAAAAATCAGGGTCATTATATATATATATATATATATATATATATATATATATATATATATATATATATAGCTCAGTGCTGAAGTACTTTCTTATACTTAAGGCTGCGTTTAGATGCACAATTGAAATAGGGACTGTTTGGGAACAATCATGAGCACAGGTTCCACTTAAAACTGATTTCGACAAATGCAGAATCCAAAAGTGATTTTTATCTGCATCCAGATTCTGTACATGTTTAACGCAAAATCATTTGCTCTAATCAATTGTAAGAGGAATTGGTGAGGGTGGCAGGAATTAATGGAAGGTAACTGCTACTGTGTTACTGGTTTCATTTAAAGCCGATATCAGTTGGTGAATTAAGCTCTATTTTACAACACTCTCAGCGCACCAATTCCGCTTAAAATTGATTCAGCAAAGCAGAATCCAGAAGTGGGCTTTTGCCACAACCCGACTACACATGTTTAACACAAATTGCTTCATGGGAATCTTTTAAATGGAATCGGTGATGGTAGCAGGAATTACCAAATGTTAACTGATATCGTTTTACTTACTGGTTTTCATAGTGGTAGCGGGAATCAGTGTTCTATGAGTGTAGCCAAACAGTGCTTTAGATTACATAAACAATATGTTGCAACAAAGTGGAAACATTTTAAGTTGGAACATAGTATGTTATTTTCAGTGAACAATTTACCCCAGATCATGCTTACCTTTGTAAGGACTTAACAAAACTATGGTAAAAATACTAAATGACATACGTTTGGATCAAAAATAAATTGTGGTATTCTTTCTGAATTGTTGAATACATGATCTGTCGACTAGAGATAGGTTTAAGACTATTGTATAGTCTTTAACATCTATAATGGTGTATGTATGTCATGGATCTGATTCATTTTTGTAAAAGTAGGACGCATGAGTGCTCAGATTGTATAATAGTTTTTTACCTCTGTTTCCACATCATCATCATAAGTATCCAGTGGTTGGGAGTGCAGTTTTAAATGCCATGTATCTGTGATTTTTTTTGTGCCAAAAATTCCATGTTTCAAACTTCGGAGTGCAGTTATGAATGCCAAAAAAAGCCATTATCCAGTGCTGGTCCCATACATATGGGGCGCTGGGAGGGTGGATGGGGTACAGACCTAACCTTTAGTTTTTTATGCACAAAGTGGCTGCTCATCGGAGCCCACGTTTTCACACTTGATAGCCCTAGCCTTTTATCATTGTACCAAGCAATGGACCCACTGCAGTTATAAATTCGAACTAGGAAAATAATTTCTTGTGAACATGCCTAAATGGTGTTATGGCTTCAGTAACAGCCATGCAAGTAAGTTTCTCGAATAAATGTCATTATGATTTACTAATATTTGGGAATCCATCTCATGCAGATATAATCGTAACTCAATGAGTGGGGCATTGGTAACATTTGTTGGAGCCCACTTATGAAGCCTTCCCCCCCATCCTTCCTAGTATAGCAGTAGCTTGTTTCATTAGGTGGTTGCTACCCAGTCACTTACTCATGCTTTCTTTATTCTTTTTAATCTATCATTCTCTCTCTGAATGGGAAGGGAGTGGGAAACCACTTTTCTTCTAAAATAGCAAAGGGGTATAGAGAGTAAAAATTTATGAACTGTTTATTAACATTACAACAATAAGGAAACTGATTACTAGAGTCCAAATGAAAATGAAAATTCAATTATATATATATATATATCATTATGTTGCATGTTATGAAACTATTATTATTTATGCAATTTTTGTCTCTTTCTTTCATTTTTTTAAAAAAAATTTATTCTATTCTTTTCTTTTCTTATAGTGCTGCTTTATTGTGCTCTCTCTTCTGTTTGCTTTCTTGCTCTTATCACTCCTTTTGTTGTCTAAATTTTCTTCCATCAATGAGAGTTGTGAATTTTAGCTTTCACAGGACAGGATCACACTGGATCACTACATGGGTGGGATCTGAAATGTTTCTTTAGCACTTTGCATGTTTAAACATTTAAATATCTTATTTGATTTGAAGAAGTGTTCAGAACATAATATTTTACTTAGGATGCAATTTCATTTAATTACTATGGTCTCTACTTAGGCTCTATTTAGGCTAAACTAGTGGATCTTGTTATGAGTCCCTATTTTAAGATCTGTTTGGGCTAATATTTGAAATGGCAAATCTTATCACGAGTCCCTCTTTTAGGCTCTGTTATGATGCGAAAATGTTGTAATGAGTCCCCTCTTTTAGGCTCTGTTATGATGCCAAAATGCTGTAATGTTATGAGTTCCTATTTTAGGCTATGTTCAGTTTTATATATATATATATATATATATATATATATATATATATATATATATATATGTGTGTGTGTGTGTGTGTGTGTGTGTGTGTGTGTGTGTGTTTTATGAGTTCCTATGTAATGAGTCCATATTCTAGTCCATATGTTATGAGTTTGCATTAATCATAATCTACATGGGGGCCATTTTGGCAAATTATTTTAGGCTTTGTTAGGCCTCAATGTTGAAATGGCAGATCTTGTTAGGAATCCTTATTTTATAAAATGGAGGGCCTAATGATCAAAATCAGTACCAGATCAGTATCCAATCCGTGCTGCTCATAAATATGTAATTTGAGTCAGAAGGTGTATTCTAAATTGAGTGACTGAAAAAAAAGAACTGTGCTGAGCTCTAACCACTTTGGCAATTTCTGATCCATTTAATATTCAAAGGGTAAAGCCTTTTAAGTCTGTTTCCTAATTCTCCTGCTTTGCAGAGCAGGGAGGTAGTAGAGGAGGTAAACCCTGCCTTCAAGGGAGTTAACAGGGAGAAGGAGGGCCTGCTAAAGTAAGTATATCCGGTTCTGGCACGAAGCAGACAAAGAGTTATGCCAAATACAGCCTACATCAGTGAAAAAATAAATGAATAATCCCATTATTTATTTAATGAACAGAATAAATCATCCAATTATTTAATAAATAAATAATCAGATTAAATCAATAACAAAATAAATAGTATAAGAAATAAGGGGCAGTAGCATTTACTCCATTACTATTACCCTGTCTTAAACTGATTAAAGACATTTTGGATCTTATTTTGGTTGTTTGGATCAGACACTTTCGGCACCGGGCTTACGTGATCCCGAAATATCTGCCCTTATTGCATCAAAATTGAGGGAGTTCCATGATCTTGACTTGCCTGGTCCATGACTAACCACATTTCAGTGCTTTTATCCTCTTAGTATACATTGTTATTTTCGAAATTCATCGCATTTGAAGGTTTTATTGTTTTTAATTCTTGTAAATATCTGAGTGGGAAAATCTATGTTAGGAATTCATGCCAATGACCTAGTCATGCTTACACTCGTGTGTGGGTGTGTACTTGAAATTTTCTGGTTAAAGATCTTGCTTGCTAACCATGAGCTGGATATTGTCCAAGAACTAATGAATATTTTGATTCATAGTTGTATTTGATAAAAGGGATGATTTGTTCACCAGGAAAACATCCTAAAACTGGTATCCTATTCTTTGTTTAACTCATCTAAACATCCATAGAACTGAGGCAATTTGCAGTAAAGGCTGTGTTTGGAATTGCTCTTTGGAGGCAAAGAGCAGCTCTCTACTCTAGCACCGAGCACTTTAGTATGGACTCCAGTTCACATCCCATGAGCTGCATAAGAGAACATATCTCAGCAGATCCATATGGGAAACCTGCACGGCCGTTACTTTCAGAAATTTAGAATCGTCATTTCTTATATAGTTTCAAAATTATTGTTGGTAGCATAACTAGGTGAACAGGTTACATGTAAGCTTCCATGAGGGCATTATAAGCATAGGCATTTGGCTGCTGGGGTCGAATTTGGCCTCAGCAGCCACATGAATGTTACAATCATAAGTGCATTCATTCTTTAATATTAACTGTTTTTTTATATCATGGTGCTAGTGTTTATTAATATGCGTGTGGCATATATATATATATATATATAAGAATTATGATAAATATTTGATGAGATTAGATTGCACTTATTCCCCTTCCGGGATGCTTTCAAGTAGGATTTCTCATAGCTAATGACAGTTGTGTATGATCCTTGTACAGAAGAATTTAAGGAGACTTTATGGTCAGATCCCGTCCATTAATTAGGAACTCTTTCCCAAGTAGTTAGTATATTGGAGGGGGTTTAACTTTTAATATGATTAGATATCTTAGCAAGAAAACCAATCTTGATGAGCTCTTTTATGATATGGAATGGTTCTTTGAATTCACATTTGGGAGCAAATTAATATGAGGATGGTGACCGTCCTCGAAGATCCACGTGGAGCACAGGTGGACAATTTAGATTAATATTTTTAAAAAAAAAAATTGAATTTTTTTTTTAAAACCCAAAAGTCAAAGTTTGATGATTTTCATTAGTCCACATTTCACGGTTCAAAAAATATACGGTAGAGATGAGTTTTTAATTTTTATTTTTTCAAAGATGATCTAAGCAATGTACCCAAGGCCCACGTGGCATTGAAATAATATTTTGGGTGCCACGTGGAAGGTTGGAGGATGGTGACCGTCCTCCAATGGAGGACAGATCCCTTTTCCTATATATATAGGGTTTTTGTCCAAATGGCGCCCTGCGCCTTTTTTTATCACCAAATAAACCTGTGTGTGATTTTTCCCTTGCATCCGGGCACAATGGTCCACTAATTGTCTTATATGCAATTACCATATTACCCCTTTTATAAAAAATCACGAAAAATTCGGTGATGGGTTTTTTCGCCGAGGGGTTTCTTCCGCCGATTTAATTCGCCGCTGCAAAAAAATCCATCGGTTTCTCCGGCGATGAGTTTCTCAAATACAGTCAATTTCGATCAATCTCTATTTCGGGCGATGGGTTTCTCCGGCGATGGATTTTTTCAGCGATAGATTTTTTCACCGAGAGGTTTCTTTCGTTGATTCAATTTGGCCACTGCAAAAAAATCCATCGGTTTCTCCAGCGATGGGTTTCTCAGATACATTCGATCTCGATCCATATCTATTTTAGGCGATGGGTTTTTTTGTTGATTCAATTTGGCTGTTGCAAAAAAACCCATCACGGAAGAAACCCGTCGCTGAATAAATAGATCGAGAGCTTTCTCTAGCGATGGGTTTTCACTTGAATGGTTTCAGATTCGCTGAACATCGATCTTTCTTTTGGGGGATAAAAAGCATGCAAAAGTACATGGTTATGATTCAGATTTCATCAAGGAATCTATTGAATCTTATTTTATTATAGATGGTTGAGATTTGAAAGTTCTAAAACATCTAGTGGAGTTCATTCCTTCTAGCTTGAGTTCTGGCTCATGTAACCACAGAGTTGTGCATGGATGGTGTTCTAATGGCTCGTGGAACCACATGGACGGACCTAGATGAGATCCGACGAGATGGTTGCCTGCGATCGGCCCTTTGCGAGACGACTGTCGGCGAAGACAGGGTTATGGAGAAGAAGAAGAAGGGCTTTGTGTAAGAGCAGTTACTAGGGACAAAATTGTAAAAAAAAATATCACGAAGATGCTAACACGGGAATACACGGGCGAGAACGGCCCGTTTTCGCCCGTATGGGGTGCTTTATGGTAATAAAAAAAAAAATCCACCGAAAATGGTGATAAAAATTATTTTGAGCGTCTCTTCGTACTTTTCTTAATATATATATCCTCGATCGGTGCACCTGAAAATGTTGACCAAGATAACAATGTTCTATAAGTGCACTGATTGAACAACACTTATTTTGTAAAATATTGAAATAACTAGTGTACCATTCCATCGCCTAATTAGGAGGATCTAATCAAAGGGAAGAAGACAGTATCCTTTTGTGATCAAGAAATGAAAGTTATACTTCTACGGAAACTAAAAAAGAACAAGAGACCAGAGAAAGTTGCAGTAATCAGCAAAAGTGCATTTGATTAGACAATCAAATTTTAAGATCATGATGATTTTTCAAGTATGCTAACAATTAGTTTATAAATAAATGATCAAGTAGCAGTAGACATGAGTATAAGATGGCACTCAAAACCTAACTTCACTAGCTGTCTTTGGAAGTTTGACATCGCAGAAATTACTTCAATGGCTGCAGCAAAATAGTAGTGAAACACTGAACTAGGATGGTCACCAGATTTAAAGATAAGAATGAAAGAAAATAATATTCAATGGTGACCATAGCGCTAATATATGTTTCGACTTTTGACAAATATTTATGATAAAGTATGACATGACCTATCAAAGCTGCTCATATGACTTTACTTCACAACATTGTTACTATGCACTGATTATAACCTTTATTTGATATTTGTTGTTTGTGAAGGCAGTTGCTTATTGCAATGTTGGCATGTGGAATTTATAGTGGATAAAATGTCAGTAAAGTTTTATTTCATCGAGCTGAACATGTTGGTGTGTCCTAATGCCAAGTATGTGTATTGTATAATGACTGGGTAAATGTGATGCTTGAAAAAACGAAGGCATTATGTAGGAGATTTGGCTTTGGTGAGTGTTGGTTATGGATCAAGATAGAGTTGGATTAAGTGAATGTGGATCTTTCATTGCCACCTGAGATGGTAAATTTTACAGTAATACTTATTTTTCTTACTTTGAATTTATACGTCTGAGTACACGAAATCAGGAGTTCAAATCAGGAGTTCAACGAGGCTGAAGGTGATGACTCTATAGAAGCTCAACCACTTCCTCTCTCTAGAGTTAAAGTTGGACAACAATATATGAAATGCAAATCAAATATTGGGAATAAAAAAATTGAGAATAATTACAAAAAAAATTCGAATAGTAAAATTTGGGAATTTTTCTATTTTTATTTATTTTTTAAAGGACCTATGTCGATAGCTAAAAGCAGAGCCATCAGCATAGAAAAAGACAAATAACCTACGTCGACAGCATAGGCTGATTTATTTTTAAAAAAAATAATTATAAATCTACGCTGAAGGCTGAAGTCGTCGGACTCTTTGAATTATCGCGATGCCTTGCAACCGTCGGCATATGTATTTGCTGACGAGAATATCACCGACGGCTACCAGTCGTCGGCGATTCATTTTACCGACGGCTGGTGCAGTCTATGCCGACGGTGGACAACTGTCGGCGTAGGTACCTATTTTTGTAGTGAATACTTGTCGGAATTGTATGTTTTTTGGCCCGTTGGAAAGCTACTTCGATAAGCTTTCAAATATGACCAATTTCGCATCAATCCAACTTTGTTTAACGCTTTAAAATAGGCTAAATATAAAAGTGACGGGATTGAAAGTTGAAGACCCTAATAAATTTTGAATTTTTTTCTTTTTGATCAAACAGATCTTTAACGGACATTTTTTAAAAACTCATTCGCGGGTCCACTTTTTCTTTTGACGTCTCCTCTTTATCCGACCACAATTCAAACAAGCGGATCTAAAGTTCGCATCAATCCCCTCTACTTTGAAAAAGTTCGACCCTAAACTTTGGTTGACATGGATTTTCACGGTTGCGATCACAGACAATATATAGGGAACCTCGATCGAAAACGGCTTGAATCGGACGCCTACATCAACTTTCCCAAGGTTAGAAGGATGCATTTCCGATGAATACTGGTTGTGATAGAAATCCAAGAGATCCAGGTCAATCTACTGAAACTCTTGTGTAATCCACATATCCTCTGAATCACTCTTGTTCTTCCACTTGACCAGATACTTATGAAGTCCCCCTTGATTGGTGGACACAATCTGATCGTCTAACACATCTTCAATGATCTCACG
Source organism: Chloranthus sessilifolius (assembly GCA_021018995.1). NCBI lineage: Eukaryota > Viridiplantae > Streptophyta > Magnoliopsida > Chloranthales > Chloranthaceae > Chloranthus > Chloranthus sessilifolius. Next base: position 23,706,284 of record CM037588.1, read on the forward strand.
AGTTTGTAAAGTAGGTGGGGGTAGCAATGTGGGTAGGAGAATTATTGGTTCATCATATATAAAAGGCTCAAAGGGGTTGGCAGGGATGGTTGAAGGGCCATAAAATGAAACAATGTCCTCCACGTTAAAAGTCATACTAATCCCCAAATCCGACGAAAGATGTAAAATGTAAGTATTAGAACCGACACGCTTCAAGATATGATAGGGTCCAACACCACAAGCTTGTAACTTCTTTGCAACTCTTTGCGAGAATCACTCGGATCTATTCCAAACCATCACAAAATCACCCTTTTGAAATTATTTGAACCATCTATGAGAATTTGTAGAAAACTTATATTTTTCATTGTTCGCATTAATTCTTTTCTTAATCTCAGCATGTAACTCATGAATGCAATATGCAAAAGTGGATGCAGACTCTTATGACCTTTGATATGCTTGATGTGTCTTTACTGTGGTAACTAAATATGGATCTCCCAAACCTTTTCCATCTAACCTCTTCACATATTGTTTAGGCAGGTATTTGAAAATCAATGTGTGACTACCCAAATTTTCCCGACATTATTCTTTTTTTTTTTTTTTTTTTTTAACAATTGAGAAAAACTCGTGCCGTCGGATCGTAGATCACGTTTCATTACAAATATGGCATATCAAGAAAAAGCAAACTGACAATTACAGGCAGCGAAAATGGCAGGACAACATCTCAAGTGTTATACATGTAACAAACAAAAGAACTACCAGTGACGGCCGACCGTCACCTAAACAGTGGTGAACACAATAAGTATCAAAAGTCTGATTTACAAACTTATTACCAATACTGATACTCAAGTTTAACGATACCCAAATTAATACCAAGGCCTCTAGCTAGAACTTCTCGGACGGGAGGTCTGCGGCATAGTAAGATCCGCCAAAAACTCTAGGTCCTGCTCAAGGCTTGTACCTGTGACGTATAGTCGATGGGTGAGCTACACCCAAACTCAATAGGAGAAGATCAATACCAACCACACTTTATTCATTCAATGCATAGTTTTCAGGGACTAAAGTATAAATATCATGACAAAATTCAAAGCATTTTTGTATCAACTGAACTTTCAAGTTTACATTCAAATACAAAATTTACAACATTTACGATTCATATCTTAATTTCGGATTTACTATCGTATTTCCTGTTCAGATCTCGTATCTCATGTCGCATGTCGGAGCTCAGATTCACGTTTTATCATGATTTATGTTGCATCATATCATTTCACGTTTTCGGAGTTCAAGAACCCATCATATTCTATATCACGTGTCAAATTCACATCACAATTCACATGCACTTCCCACCGTGCTGATCCAGATCATGGAGTGCCCTTTTTCGGAGTTCAAAATGTTGACATGGAGATTCAAGTTTCAAATTTTGCTTCTTGTTCGAAGATTCAATATTTAGCGGCCATATTTAAAGTTGTATGTTCTAAATTAGCATGCATAGGTTCTAACTGCGAATATCAAAGTGTACTAATTCAAGGGTCATGCTCGTATGCAAGTTTTCTATCGATTCAAGACACTCTAGGTTCATGATTTTATAAGTCAAGACATCCAATATTTTCAAGATACATATCATTAATTGATTTCAAAATTCAACTATATAAAGATTTCAGGGTTTAAACTGTCAAGGTTAGCCAGAAAATGACTTTAAAAATAACTTTAAAACAGTATACTATGAATCAATGTCTAAGATGCACTTAGGTATTGAGTTCCCCTACCTTGGTTGCGAAAGCATGCAAGGTCATGCAGATCGGTACAAAGTCGTCACGGACGTTCCCACGCCTCAACCTACATCACAAATCATGGCTAATATCACATGTATCGAAATTTCTAAAGGTTTATCAAAATTAGAGTGAAAAGAACGAGCTCGCGTTGACTTTGGATCATTGAAAACTTGTTCCTACTTGCCACTTAATTCTAAAATGATCAGACTCATGAATTTGTTAATTCATAAAAGTTGTAGGGCTCGTTTCCCTCTTTCCAATGCCTCGAGAATCGCATCATTGTGAGGTTGGAGTCAAAAGTTACGACTAAATTACTCAGCCCCCTGTCGGGACTTAGTTTCCAAGGTCGCCGGCTAGTTTCCAAGTCGCCTATGCTTTAAGTTCTAAACCCTTTTAGGTGCCATATGAAAGTCGCCCGGGCAGTCATTGACGTCGCCCGACGGCTTCTCTTTAAAATCCAACAAGTCACTTAAAGTCGCCCAGGCTATATTTGTCCAAAATTTTTAGCTTGCAAAAGTCGCCCGGCGAGTTTGTTAGGAAACTTAAGTTTCCGCGCACTAAAGCTATTCGGCCGGCCACTTAATGGGTCGCCCGCGCTGCCCTCTTGACTTATCCAAGTCGCCCGGGCGAAACACGGCCGAACTTTTTGGGTTAAAGAAGTCGCCCAGGCGGCGAGTTCTTTATCTTTTTGTTTTCTTTCTTCTGCCGTGGACTCGCCCGACAAGCTCTTGCTTAGCCCGGGCGGGTTCGATCAAACAGGCCCTTCTTTCTCCCCTTTTTATGCCCAAAATTCCTAAGATTTTTCTCCCTTAACTCTTATGCATGTGATCATGGTTCACACCATGATCAGCCAAACTACACGAATCCCGTGCTTAGACTAACATTTGGCCATCACTTTGAGCCGCATGCAACGTTTTCAACCAACATTTTCTCGGAGATTATCGCTTCTCCCGCGTACGATCATCGAACCCGTTGCGTGCGATCAGCCTAACGTTGATTCTCGATCCTAACTACTATAGAATAAGATTTACGCGATCCCAACACCACACATACCTTTTAGGCGCAGCTTGTACGATCGGCGTGGTCAAATTTTCGGCAAAGCTCGGGGTGCGTCCGGTGCTTTTGATCACTCCTCTCGCCAGCTTCGCAGTGATTGGAATCCGGTTCTTAATTTCTCCCCCAAACAATGGTTAGCCTAAGATCCAATGGCTGGGTTTCAAAGGAACGACGGAGGGTTGGCTTTCCTAATCTCTCTTTTTTTCAACGAAAAATGGCTGGCTATGCGGGTAAGCATGGCTTTTAAAGCCTTGGTTTTTGATCTGGTGTGTAGGCTTCACACACAGATTAATGGATCCTAGGTCCAAGGCACAAATGGCCCATTTTCCCCACTGTGGTAAATTCAATGTGTATCTCATGCACCCAACGATCTTGTGTGGCCCAAAACGTTGCCCCAATGTTGGGCTGCCACACATAGTTAGGCATCAGTTTCCTATTCCACAAAACTCCTGGCCCATGCGAGGTCTTGGGAGACTCGGAGCTACTCTAGGCTGGCTTCCGTGATCATGTAAACTTTAGCACGGGGTCGGTTCCTCAAGGCTAGTGTATGGGTCATCGTGTGGTTCTTTTTCAATGGGTCTTGAATGCATGGATTTTAGTTACTTGGGTTTTAAGTGATTCAACCACAAGGGCCATTCCCTGGAGCAGACCCATATACCACAAGGGCTTGTTACCCCAGTGGTGACTGTCTCCGTGTGAGGCTTATACACTAAAACATTTACTTGCGTCCCCAAGGTATCGGCTTTGTGGCATGGGAGATCTGGGATTAGCTCCCATTTGAAATCAGATCCGCTACATGACGGCTTATATACCTGGTTTGTGTCTTAGTGTATGATCGACACAAGGACGTGATTACACGGGCCATCTCATGGCTCTCCCTCAATGGTCCCTAAGTGATTGATTTTCTCTCAATGGGCCTTATACTTGGAGATTGGGTCTAAATGGATTTAATTACAGCTTCTAATTAAATTCACCAGTACATTGGTAGTCAATGTACCATGGATTTCCCTAGAGATCAACTAATCGATCTATTAGCGGTATACGGCAACCGGTGCACGGCACATGCCTCACCCGATGCTGAAAACTAATCAATGCACAAGTGTTCGAAAATCTTAGGGCTTGGGTCAAGTTCGCGCCTAGGGTGCACATATTCGCCCATGATCACGTATACGCCACTCATCTTATTCTGATCTAAAATTTTTTAGCTATGCCAATTTTATACTATGGTGCTTGAAAGAGGAAATCGAACCTAGTCCGATCTGAGGGCTCTAGTCGTGTGTAACATACACACATCACAAGAGAGTTCGAGTTTTAAGGATCAGTTTTGCGTTATGAGTTAGTCCCATATTTGCGGTTGAGTGTACTTACCCAATAGATATAAATGGGTCAAAGGTCATGTCACAGACGTGAAAAGTTTGACTAAGGTCAAATCGGTCAAAGCAAATCGCATCATCGTCGAAAGTTAACGATTCAACGCTAGCGAAAATTCGAGGTGTTACACAATGAGTAGATAGGATTGGGTTTAGGTGGATGGGCATCAAGGAATGGGTCTAAAGGTTTTGTTGTTGGGCCTAAAAAAGGTGTACGTGCATCTACACTCGACTCGATTAACTCCTGTGTACTCACGTGAACCAAAACCAAAGACACTAGGGTACTTGATTCAATGGACCCTAATGGCTCTTGTGTACCTAGTTTGTTGGGCTCACGTGTACTCAATTCAAATGACCATAATAGCTCTTGTGTACCTAGTTCGATGGACTCATGGGCACCAACAAGTCGTGTGTACCAAACTCTACGAATACCAATAACTCAATAGGTAAGTGACTCGATTGGTTCACGTGTGGGTGACTCAATATCACTACTCACAAGGGAAATAGAAGTTTCTTTAACACAAACTAGACTTTCTTCAACTTCTTCTATCTCCTCTTTATTCAGCACGGTACCAGGGTCGTACACTTCTTCCACTTCCGTATTCTCCAGCTCCTTATGACTCACTCTTTTAGTTAATAAATTCAGAGTGAAAAATTTTGTGGGGCATTGGTATGCAAAGTGCCCGAACCCTTGACACTTAAGGCAATCAGGACACTTATCTGTCTTGATTTTCAAATTCCATAGAAGGTGACGGTGTGCTAAAAGGGCATACTTTTCGATAAGTTTCACCATCATGTCCTCCTATGTGGAGATGTATTTATTCCAAAGAGATTCAGTACGACGTTCTATGCGAGTCTAAAATTTTTTGGTATTACCGTCCAATTTTATTTTTGCTAGCCTAATTTTGTACTCATTTGATATGCCATACCAATCAAAATATTCATCTACACTAGACAATCACTTTACAAATGTTTTGAGGTTTAATCATCCCTCAAACCTTGGAACCTCATTCCGAATAGATTTGAGAAACTTCTCGGCAGGGTCGTACTCGAGGTCACGATAATGAGAGTATCCCCTAACTCTAGTCTCATCACCATTTTTTGGACATTGCCAAGAATTTGGAGTCTAGCGGTTTCCTTGTTCGACTAGTACCCTTTCATGACGGATAAAAAATTTACGGTAACGTATAAGTGACTCATACATGATGAGTGATACAAACACAACTCAGACACAATACTAGAAAAAACAAACACTATGAACCAACAATGGATGATGACTTTTGTCAAACATTAGACGTGCACACTAATGAAATAAAATATAATAAAATTGAAATGACATGCAATTATGAAATTAAGTGATGCAAGACAAAAGTTAGACAATAAATTAGATAAAAAAAAATCACACAAAAGCTAGACAAAAATTTTTATATAAAAAATCCAAACAAAAAATAAACGAAAAAAAAATCAGACGAAAAAATAGACAAAGTCAATCCTAAAATAGAACTTACAAAGCTCATCCTAAATAGAAAGGATAAGACAATCCTAAATAGATAGGGTAAGACAGTGATGAGAAAGAAAGAGACGGCAATCAAAGAAGAGTAGAGCATCATTGGCAAGTTCGGCTCCACATAATTTAAATTATATTAAATATAAAAGTTAAAGAGGCATATATTATAAAACTGGAGCATTGCCATGTCACGACCGAAAATTCTACCCCATCCCGAAAGCCTAGAATTTCGAGTCATGACCCGCACATATTCCAGATATGCTAAGCGGACATACACCTAATCAGAGTTCTCGCGCAATAATGGTTCTATGAAATCCGTGAAATTCAACAAATAGGGTAGAATATAAATGCAATCATAAATACTGAATAAGTGTGATAAAAACACAAATCCACTAATAAAATGTAAATCCAGTAGGAGAGAAATCCGATAAAATAAACTATAAAATTCGTAATACTAGTATCAATAAAACTCAATACCAAGTTCACAATGATCAGTAACCGGCACTCGAATCAAGATCAGCACCGTAGTCCTCCTGATAATTGGTAGCGTCGCCTTCCAAAGGCTCCTAGTACTCAACGCCCGCAGGATCAATGAAATCAACGTCGGTGAGATCTAGATGGCTCGCGTCTACTCCACCAGCGTAATCACCTGTAACTGTTAGATTATAGTGGGATGAGTTTACTCAGTCACGTAAACTCAGTGGATACACCACCAATCCGCCTCATACTACTCAAGTGCATTGTGGGTGCATTAGGTGAGTGATAAACATAATATCTTAAAGCAGATAGCAGAAGAAAGATAAAATCATATGCATATCGTGAAACTCATATCATATCATAAATGTAAGACCGTGATCTAGACACTCATATCCTAACGTACCTTACCATATCTCATAACATATCATATCATGTCTTATTATCATTCTCGCATATACGTCCATACATCGCATGAGCATAACTAACATACTCGTAAAATCCTAAACGACTTGTGTCAGAGTCCCTGCTCAAGCTACCATGGGAGGGTCAATATAGTATCATACCACCATATTATAACGCCCTCGTGTCATACTCATACTCCACCATCCAGCCAATAGAGAGACATAATGGCCAAACTAACTCATAAACATACTCATACTCATAATCTCTCCCAGAGATCCGTCTTGACTGAAAGATGTTGTTGCCCTTACGATGGCTACGCAAGGAACGGCGCGTACAGAGACTTAAGTTCTTTATCTTTTGCTGGCCTATACAGCAATGTCTTATTATCGTACTCGTATCATAACTTATCTTATCTCATCTCATACTCATATCTTATTATACTCTTATACTTAATCCGAGGATAAACTATAGTGAGGTAGCTTTCCTAATTCACGCTTCCCAAGAAAAAGTTTCGTAGTAACCTGGATGTACTTCGTGTGATAGTCTATACTACCATAGAGTGTTGCATCCGTACATGGATGCCAATATTCTGAGTTTTATGTGACCGTAGAAGAAACCTCACCACAGCTAATGCTTATGGTCGAACCTCATAACTTAACTCATAATTTATACTATCATATTTAAACTCGGGGTGATCGGGTCGCCATATATGCCACCGTATATGAGGTTACACTGAATTCGCACTCACCCGACTCGTCATGGGTCCCATTCCACCATGAGTTGTAAGGCATGTGAATACGGTGTATTTCTCGCTTCGACACTATCTCAGTGAATCACCACGCCCAAGCGTAGGCATGATCTCATACACTCTCGTACTCATGATCTAACATATCCCTAACTCGTATAAATTGATTAAGTTGCAAATACAAAAGTATCACACATACAGAACGGTTTACACTTAGATTTGGATTATATTTATATTTATTTACATAACACACCAATATAATTATAGAATAGGGTTATAAGTGTGATTTTAATAATCGTAAAGGTCAGAGTTCGATTTCATAAAGACATAGAAGTTCTAACACTTTGTGTTATCAAAGTGGTCGCGTTGAAGCGATAAAATGATATATCTATATATAGTACATTATAATTAAATGCTCAAATAAAAAGGGGCAGTCCAATTTAAAGTGGAGTGCATCACGACCATCGATCGAAACATCAATAAATTAGAGTGCATTGAGTTTTGGTCGAGCAAGTAGAGTTATAGGAGAAAATAATATTGATAATATTGTTTGATGTCTGTGCGGACATAGATCAATCGGTTGAAAAGTGTAACCCAATCGATTGAATTTAAATAGGTGCATAGTCGGTTCAATTCAATATCAATCAATTGAAAAGTATAAGTCAATCGATTGAATTTAAATAAGTGAGTGTACATAGTCGATTCAATTCAGAGTCAATCGATTGAGAAGTGGAGCTCAATCGATTGAATTTAAATAAGTGTACCTACTCGATTCAATTTTAGAGTCAATCGATTGAGAAGTGGAACTCAATCGATTGAATTTAAATAAGTGTGCACAATCAGTTTAGTTCAAAATCAATCGATTGAAAAGTGGAAATCAATCGATTGAATTTAAGTGTATACAGTCGGTTCAATCCAAGGTCAATCGATTGAAACGTGGAACTCAACCGATTGAATTTAGGTAAGGAATCAAAACATTCTCGTTGCGATTTTGAAATTGATCGATTGAAAAGTGTATTTTAATCGATTGACTGTCGAAATTTAAAATGAAATAGGGTCCCGAAATAAAACCCAAAATACATCCGAAAAATTCACAAAAATAATATAAAATAAGGATTAATTATTATTTTAATCCTAAAGCGATTTTATAATAAAACAAATTTAAATTTATTTTAAATAGCTCATCGATACGTGATCGAACGCATCCTATGCAATGGAATCTGAGAAGGACGAGATGGATGGATGGGTACCCACCTCTTGAAACGTGATCGGCGGATCGACCACGATTAAGGCGATAGAGAGCGGCATCCACACGATGGTCCGTCCACGATTACGCCGCCTTCTTCCACCATAATTTGACGGTAGAAAAATACCACGGTGTTCTTTGTGGAAGAACACAGAAGAGATTTGAAAGAGATTTGGGTGTTTTTAGAAAAGGGTGGCTATAGAAAAAGATGGAGTGACAGCTAAAGTTTTTAAGAAGAATTCTTGTAATAGTTATTTAGGTGCTAAGCGGTCACACTAAATAAGGGCATTAATTCGGTGCTAAGCGGTCACACTAAATAATGGTGAATAGGCTTTTATTTCAAAATTTAAAATAGAGGTTTAAAACTCACATAGTAAGGTTTGATCCTTAGACCTCTTATCTATAACCAAAGCCTTTCAACCACTAGGCCAACACACAACTTGTGTCAAATAAAGGCAATTTTAAATATAAAATCTTTTGAAAATCGAAAATGTGTATTTTCTCAACTAGGGTAGGTTCTGGTGTGGAGCACTAATACCATGCTTGGTGCAAAACCAATCTAACACTACAAATTCAGTTTAAAATTTTTAGGGTCGTTACATTCTCCCCCCCTTATAATATTTTCGTCCTTGAAAATTACGTACCTGTAGTGATGAGCTCTGGGTATTTCTCTAAAGTCCCGACTTCTCGTTCCCAAGTGGCTTCTTTCGGTGAATGATGTTGCCACTGTACTTTGACAAAGCGAACGAACTTACCCTTGATGAGTTGCTCCTTTCGATCTACTATACGAACCAACTTCTCTATGATGGTCAGATCATCTCTGACTTCAGTCGGCTCGATATCAAGGACATGAGATGGATCGGGCAAGTATTTGCGCAACATAGACACATGAAATAGATTATGTATTCCAGCGAAGTGCTTCGAAAGTACAATTCGGTAGGCCACCTCGCCAATACGATCTGTGATAACGAAAGGTCCCACATATCTTGGGCTTAGTTTTTCCTGCATTCCAAAACACATGATTCCCTTAGTTAGTGACACCCGGATGAAAACCAATTCACCAACCTCAAATTCTATCAAGCGTCTTCTACTGTCGGCGTAGGCTTTCTGACGGTCTTGGGCTTCTTTCAACCTTTGGCGGATAACTCTAACCTTTTCGATCGTGGTTTCTATGAGTTCTGGCCCAAGCATCTTTCTTTCACCAATCTCGTCCCAACAAAGAGGCGTCCTACAACTTCGGCCATAAAGAGCTTCAAAAGGCGACATCCCGATGCTTGTTTGAAAGCTATTGTTATAAGAAAACTCAATCAAAGGGAGGTGGTCATCCCAGTTACCTCGGAAGTCTAACATGCAGGCTCGAAGCATGTCTTTTACGATCTGATTAACTCTTTCAGTTTGACCGTCGGTCTCTGGATGGAAGGCTGTACTGAAGTCGAGTCTCGAACCCATTGCTTCCTAAAATTTCTTCCAATGATCAGAAGTGAATTTCGTGTCTCTGTCCGACACAATTCTCACAAGAACTCCATGAAGCTTGACTATTTCCTTCAGATACGTCTCAGCCAGTTTGTCCCCACTATCTGTAATCTTGAAAGGTAGGAAGTGCGCCGACTTAGTCAATCGGTCCACAATAACCCAGATGGCGTTGTGCTTCCTTGAAGTTCTAGCGAGTCCGACTATGAAATCCATAGAGATGTTCTCCCACTTCCACTCGAGAATCGATAAGGGCTGTAAAATATCGGCTTGCTTCTGATGCTCAACTTTCACCTGTTGGCATACCAAACACCTAGAGACGTATTCGGAAATCTCTCTTCATATTCGGCCACCAATAATAGTTTTGAATATTCCGGTACATTTTTGTGCTTCCTGGGTGCACCGAATATCCAGATTTGTGTGCCTCCTCGAGAATTTCGTTCCGCAATGTTTCAACATCGGGGACATACAATCTATCTCGAAAAAGGAGGGTCCCGTCAAACCGTATAGAGAAATCTAGTTTAGGGCCCTCGGCTAACTGTCCCTTAATCTTCGAAATTTTGGGATCTAAGGGTTGGCCATTTCTGATATGACCAACAAAGGAAGGCTTGACCATCATACTGGCTAGGTATACTCCCTCACCAATTTTGTCAAGTCACACATCCAACTGAGCAATCTCATCGAGCGGCTTACAACCCTTTAGACGTGCAAGTAGTCCTGAAGATTTCCTACTTAGAGCAGCAGCAACCACATTTGCTTTACCCGGATGGTAATTAATGGAACAATTATAGTCCTTCATGTATTCCATCCAATGTCTCTCCCTTAAATTAATATCTTTATGAGAAAATAAGTATTTGAGACTCTTGTGATCCGTAAAAATCTTGAAAGTCTCACCGTATAGATAATGTGGCCAAATCTTAAGTGCAAAGATGACTGCGGCCAACTCAAGGTCATGAACCGAATAATTCTTCTCATGCGGCTTCACCTGTCTTGAGCCGTAGGCAATGGCTTTCTTATACTGCTCCAACAGACATCCAAGTCCCTAGCGCGAAGCATCTATGTAGACTTCATAATCATTGAGTCCAGAAGGTAATGTGAGAATGGGAGTTGTCGTGAGTTTATGCTTCAATAGATCAAAGTTCTGCTCACACTGATCGGTCCACACAAATTTATTGTTCTTGCGGGTTAGCATAGTGAGCGGGAGTGCTAAACGAGATAATCCTTCCACAAATTTACGATAATATCCGGCTAAACCGAGAAAATTTCTCACTTCGGTGACATTCTTTGGTGTTTGCCAATTCCCAACCGCTTCAATCTTCGATGGATCCACAGAAATTCCTACGGCGGAAATCACGTGACCCAAGAAAGATACATTCTCAAGCCAAAACTCACACTTGCTCAATTTCGCGTATAATCTGTACTCACGGAGAGTCTGTAGCACAATACGAAGGTGGTCCTTATGAGCTTCTTTCATGCGAGAATAAATGAGAACATCGTCGATAAATACCATGAAGAACTTGTCAAGAAATTCTCTGAATACGCGGTTCATTAGGTCCATAAACACGACAGGCGCGCTTGTGAGCCCAAAAGGCATAACGAGGAACTCATAGTGTCCATGCCTTGTTCTAAAAGCAGTCTTCGGAATATCTTCTGATCTAACTTTCAACTGATGATAACCGGACATGAGATCTATCTTCGAAAAGTAAGTAGCACCCTATAGTTGATCAAATAGGTCATCGATATGAGGAAGAGGGCATCGATTCTTCACGGTAACATTATTCAACTGTTGGTAGTCAAAATAAAGTCTCATCGAACCATCTTTCTTCTTTACGAATAAGACCGGTGCTCTTCATGGTGACTCACTACGGCGGATAAATCCTTTATCAGATAGCTAACGCAACTGAACCTCTAACTCCTTCAGTTCTACTGGTGCCATTCGGTACGGTACTTTCACAATCGGCAAGGTATTGGGGGCGAGATCAATCTTGAACTCTACTTCTCGGTTAGGTGGAAGTCCAGGTAAATCTTCTGGAAAGACATCGACGAACTCCCCAACAATAGGAATATCTTAGGGGTCCGCTTTCTCATCGTGTTCACCATCGAGAGTAGCAAGTAGGGCTGCTCCTCCCTTTTTAATACTACAAAATTTGAATGAAGGGCTCCCAATCATTTGGAAGGTGACTACTTTAGAAAAGCAATCAACTGAGGCGTGATAAGCCGCCAACCAATCCATGTCGAGGATTATATCGAAGTCTTGGAATTCGAGTACCACAAGATCTGCGGGTAACTCATGTGTTCCAACTACTAGGACCGTAGATTTACAAACTTTAGATGTCATCATCACTTCTCCTGACGGCGTAGAAATTGTAAGCATACTATCCAGCGATATGGGCTTAGCTCCGATTTCAAAAATAAAACTCGGTGTAATAAAAAAGTAGGTCGATCTAGAGTCGATCAAGACCCAAGCATGACAACTGGACGAATCGATAGGTCTAGAAACTTTCATAGTTCCTGAATTACACAAGGGTTCATATGTGATCTAAGTTATACATGACATAGCATTCTCAAGAAAATATTAAATTAAACTCATACACAGAATAAGTCATAAAAGCAATCATAAGGAAGTAAAGCTTAAAGAAAATTAGACAAGGTAAAATTCATACCCTAAACGACATCATCGGTAGCCAAAGCGTCCTGCTGAGACATGGCGAAAACTCTACCCTACGCTCGAGGTTGTTGCGGTTGCTGCTGCTGACCTCTAAAATAAATATTTGTGGCTGGGTCTCGCTCTGGGCAGTCATGAATAAAGTGTCCCGACTTCTTACATCGGAAATACATGCTTGAGTACAACAAACACTCACTCGATTTATGTTTCTTGCCGCACTTGGTGCAAGGTTGGTACGGAACAAAGTAAGGTTTTTGATGGGTGTTAGCTGGAGCATTCTTGGGGTATGCCATAGATATAACACCTCTCTGAGTAGCTGGGGCTGTAGTCGTCCCAGGGTGGGTGTAACCTGACGATGGTGCAACTCTCTGATAACTGGAGGTGAGAGCTATGCTGAATCGGAGAAGGGGTCAGAAGCTCGTTGCTTTGTTGTGAGATGATAAGGCATGATGTCCGTAAGAGACGGATGGCTGGACAAATGTTTCAGTGCAGCTTCAAAGGAAGCAAATGCGAGAACCAAATGGGTATCTTTAGAGGAAGAGAGTCCCATGTGATCGTCAAAATCTTTGGTGTACGAGAAGGGCCGAAGTCAGTTTCTGAGTACAGCAGAGGTAGCGTGGTCAGAGCATTGACGCGGAACAGTGCAAGGCAAATGTGTTATGTTTGTGGTGAAGAGATCAATAGCCGAGGTATCGAGGCATGATAACCGCTAGCAACTGAAGGCATTGGGTGCGCTCGTTAGGGCACTGGAAACATATACTAAGGCAGCGAATTGGACCATAAATTGAGTTGCAAGAGGTGACTCGAGTCACACTATGGGTGAAGACCAAGGTCGTGGTACTATAGTGTGAGAAGCGTGGAGCTTCGTTGGTTTGAGCAAAATGGTGTTGAGGTACTAGAGCGCTGCAGGACGGTTGAAGACTTGTGATGGTGATCAAGTCTAAAGGTCTAAGAAAATTGGGTCCCGTTGGTTGCTACCGCCGAAGGATGTGGGTAGCATTGCGGACTACGGTAGTGAGAAGCATGATGCTTCGTCGGGTTGATCGTGGGTGTTCACCGGCAGTCTCTTGAGTGAAGACAAATGTCGAGGTACTAGAGCTGCAAAATTGTTACAGGCTGAGGCAACTTGGGTAGCAGACTCGTGGTTGAGAACATACGTCGAGGTACTGGAGATCTACAAATCAGACGCAGGTCGAACTCTTGGGCAAAGACACAGAGGTGTTGAGGTGCTAGAGTGCGACAGTACAGATAAAAGCTAATCTCCGGGGTGAAGACGGAATGCTGAGAAATTAGAGTTGTGCGATACGCAATTAGTTGCGTAGAATTGGAACCGACGATGTGCACGTCAAAGGAGTGGTTTACTTGGTTTTGATAGTCGATTCAAGTGGTAACAGAAATGATACTAAGGATCGATTTAATTAGGGCTGTATGAGGAACTGGTATATGGAGATACCTGGGTGGAATATAGACCAGGTCAAGTTGTTTAAAACACTACGTGAGGTGAAGACATAGAAAATGGTCGAGATACTAGCACAGAATTATAAATGAAAGCAGTGAATTATAATAACTGTGTTCAGACGCAGGTTGTGTTTGGGTGAAGACTGAAATTGTGTCGAGAAACTAACATAGGAGTTCAAGTGCTGACGAGGACGTTGACGCATTTGAGTGGGGGAGGATGTGACGTGGTCACGACCCTGGTGCATAGAGATGCACATTTGATTAACTAGCAGGAAGGTGGGAAGGCCTTGTAGCTAGGCTGAGCCGAAGCGAGCTTGAGAAATAGACTTGTGAAAGCATGGACGATGTACCAAGGTGTTTCGAAGGCATAATTTGGTGGGCGAGCTCTTGGGTGAAGACACGTAGTGTCGAGGTACTAGAACGAGCTGTGATCACAATTGCTTGGTGCATGGCATAGTGATAAATTGTGTTGGTGCGGAGCCACGCGAAGCGGCATAGTGATGGATCGCATTAGTGCGAAGCCACACAAAGTATCAGTGTCGTTCTTATTTGTAGACGCGGATGAGACCAAGTTGAACTAGAGAGGGGGTACCAAACCTCGAGGCTAGGTATTTGTTGAGGCCTTGCATGGGGTGAAGACGGAGGTCGAGAAACTGATGCAGGTCCTGGTGTCAGCATGGGTGCATTGACACTACCAAATTGAAGGAGTTGGCATGGTCATTCCCTGGAGATAGGGCGTCAATGAGGGCGTTGACCTTATGGAGTAGGGGAGGATGTGGCGGTGTCATTACTCTGCGTGTCAGCTAACATGCACGACGACCTTAGAAATGGGCATTTGGCTAGCGAGAAGGCATGGTGGCCTTAGAGCTAGCCGAATGGCACGTGAGCGTCAAAGCACGTGGCCTTGCGGCGTGTGTATGTTCCCCTTATGTATGATGCGACAGTGACTCGAGATACGCGAGGATCTAGTGTGGCAACTAGACGTACGTGGGGCATGGAATGCAGTGCTTCGTGCAGGGGCACCCGATATGGTGCCAAGAGGGCACTGGACATCTCAGTGCCATGAGGCATACGATGATGTGCCAAGAAGGCACGCGACATCTTGGTGCCATGAGGCGCGCGATGTGGTGCCAAAAGGGCACGCGACATCCCGGTGCCATGAGGCACGTGATGTGGTGGTGCCTTGAGGGCACGCCATGTGGTACCCTGAGGGCACGCGAGATGAGGCCATGAGGGCCTCGCGACGTAGTCGCGATACGATCACCTGAGATGATGATGCGGGACCTCAAGGGGTGTGTTGGTGTGGAGGATAGCACCGTGTGCCACGGACAGAGGTTCGTGTGCCATGGTGGTATCTCAAACCAATATGTTTGAGGCTCTTTTGCTAGATGACCTAAGGTGGTGTTTAGATCATACTTGGGGGAAGGGAGCAGTGAAGCTATTTTCCTACACATAGGGCCTTGCATTGCTGGAGGGGCGCATGGGTTTCATAGGTCTCAAAGGGTGGGCCTAGGTCGTCACTGCGTCGATGTCATGTGTCACCCATGGTGAGATTTCCATGTGACCCCGGGCTAGCATCGCGGTGCACATAAGTTGGCAACTCCACGAGGGCACTCGAGGGTCACGTGGAACAAAGTGGTGCACGCTAACTGAGTGCTAGATGCTGAGGTGTGTTAGTCGCGTGGGCCACACACGATGGTGGGTTTGGTTCAGTATGTCAGCAAAACATGTATGGAATAGGACATCATGAGGAGTTGCATACTACTGTCGCGAACGAGGAACTAGTGCAGTGCATAGGGTGACGCTGAGCAAGATAAGCTTGCACTAAGGTGCTGGCATGTGTATCGCGAGGAGACACAATGCGTTGATATGGTCGGCCTCGGGCGAAGGCAGCCATATGTGTGAGTTCCCGTCCTCTAGGCTGGTGGTACAGAGTTGATGGTTGGGTAGGATGGCCTTGTTGCACATGACAACGAGGCGTCGCATGCAAGTGCACATCGAAAAGAGTGACTTTGTGACAAGTGGTTGTGCTTCAACCGAGAAGAAGGAACAGAGTGGGAGAGACGGCTAGGAGACGAAAGAATAGTGTAATTTTATTTTTTTCTAATTCCCTCATGGTCTCTAGTTTATGTAGGAGGGTGCTTGTGATTAGGGAAGGAGTCTAAACGGGAAGGTTTACTGGTCCAAAGGGGAAGGAATCCTTTTTGGACTGTTCTTGCTTGCTAAAACCAATTCCAAAATTAGAGGGATTCTATTGCCTTTAGTGTATTCGGTTCATATTAGAAATTTCTAATTTAAGAGTGTGTGGGCCAAGATATGGTGTACGCACTAGTATTGGGTCTTGGTGCTTCGCTCATCATACACCATTAAATAGAGTCAAAGAAATTTCGGGTCATAACATTCATCCCCCCTAAAAGAAAATTGTCTTCCTCGAATATTACGTACCAGTTATTCAAAAAGCTCAGGATAATTTTCTTTGATGTCTTCTTAATTCTCCCATGTTACTTCCTTTGTCATGTAATGTTGTCATTGGACCAACACGAATGTCATCGTTTAGTTCTTGAAGACTTGAACTTTTCGCTCGAGAATCCTGATCGGTCTTGCTATGGTGGTGAGATCCTCCTTTATATCGACGGGTTCGATCTCCATTATGTGTGAGGGGTCATAGATGTATTTCCTCAGTGTTAATACGTAGAAAACATAATGGATTCCCGTGTATTGTGGCGGTAGAATGACTATATACGCAACCTCTCCCACATGTTTGATGACTTCGAAAGGCCCTATGTATCTAGGGTTCAGCTTCCGGCACTTTCCAAAATACATAACTCCTTTGATCGAGGAGACGCGAATGAATACTAGTTCGCCAACCTGTTAAACAAATTTTAGTGTTCAATCAAGAGCACGATTGAAATGAAATTTAAAGTTTAAAATTTTAAATATGTTACCTCGAACTCCAAATTACGATGGTGAGGGTCAGCATACTTTTTTTGACAATCCTGGGCTAGCTTAAGTCGTTCACGTATCAGGTTAACTTTCTCAATCGTAGTTTGGACTAGTTTGGGTTCAAGCATCTTCCTAACTCCAACTTCGTCCCACACACAATGACGTTCTGTAAGTTCTACCGTATAAAGCTTCGAAAGGGGACATTCCAATTGTAATATTTCAAAATTTTAGCGTTTAACTTTGACCTCGAGATCTGTGCCCGATTAGTCATAGGGTTGACCAAGTGATGGTCGAACAATGAACTCATGGAGTGATGAACTGAAGTGGTGCGAATGTGACCTAAGTGTAGAGTGTAGTGTTAAATTACAGTCACATACACCTATCTCTGGTGTATGCGCTTAACACCGAAACCAAAGGAGGATATAAGGGTTTAATAACCCTAAAATCCTTTTTGTTTGGTTGTTGAAGAGTTAAGAAGAGAGAGAAAGAGAGATAAGGTAACTAATTGCCAAGGAGTTATTGTGGTTGGATTGAGGGAAAGTGGAGCATTGATTGCCGGATTCAACGCATTTGGAGCCGTTGAAGCAAAGGCTAGAACCTAGCCATCAAAACCAACAAATCAAATCCTTAAAGGGATTATTGAGGTGAGTTTTGATTGAAGTTAATGCATAGATTGTAGATGATTAAATTCAGTCAAGTAGGGTTAAAAGGATAGATTAAAGGCTTAAAAAAGAAAGGGAAAAGATTTGGAAGAATTTGAAAAGTCATGGATGCCCGATCTCGATTGATCGAATTGAAATTCAATTAATCGATTTAGAAGGTCGATTAATCGATTTGAAAATCGACTAATCGACTGGGTACCTCCAGTGGCTAAAAAAATAAGACCTGGGAAAATCGACTAATCGAGTGGGAAATCGATTAATTGATTTTAGATTTTGATTAATCGATTTGGGATC
The DNA here is from genome assembly GCA_021018995.1 of Chloranthus sessilifolius. Lineage (NCBI taxonomy): Eukaryota > Viridiplantae > Streptophyta > Magnoliopsida > Chloranthales > Chloranthaceae > Chloranthus > Chloranthus sessilifolius. Next base: position 23,724,327 of record CM037588.1, read on the forward strand.
GACTAATCGATTTCGGACTTTCGACCACTCGATTGAGAATTGACCTTACTATGTTGGAGATTTCGATTAATCGATTTGGGATCAATTAATCGAATTTGAATCTCGATTAATCGATTTTGGGAATCGATTAATCGATTTGGTCTTCGATTAATCGATTTTGGGAATCGATTAATCGAATTGTGTTTTGATTAATCGATTTTGGGAATCGATTAATCGACTTTGGCAGTTTTGCTTGACTTTATAGTTTTACTTCGAGACTCATAGAGGGTCTAGGACCTTCTTCTTTATATCTTTAGTGATGTATTGCATGTGTTATGATGTACCATAGGTGGTACGTGTGAACGCGAGCACAAGGAGCCGCGTGGGACCTTGATGCTTGGACTTTCAGAGGATTGAGGTAGGAAACACCTTGAACATGTACTTTAATTGTAAGAGTATATATATAGTAATATAATTATCAGAATTGAAAATGTTTTAACTATGAAAAGCTTTGTGAAAATGGGTGTGTGTGTGACACCAAGAATGTGACAAAGACATCTGTGTGATGCGAGTAACTAAGATCAAGTAATCTAATGAGAATGAGACATCCCCAGGGGATGAGGAAGTAATAAAGGCATCAGTGAATGCGAGTAGGTTATACATCCCATGAATGTATATATGATTGAATAATTACTATTGAGGCCTAACTGATATAAGATAGCACTTTACACGGTGAATAACTATATGTAAAGCACATATTATTTTTGTTATTTGAGGTTTGTTTAGGATACCCCACCGATGTGGCGGGATACCCACGACTGACGCGACAGGATATTCGTGACCGGTATGGCGGCCAATCCGTACACCAGTGCGGAGGTCTATTTGTACACAGTAAGCACATCCCAGGGATGTTGAGATGAGTTTTAACCCCGCCGCCTATTGAGAAGGGGCTTGGGTCGTATTCCCAGGGAATACATTTTAACAACTGTCTATTTAGACGACGATGAAGGGTATCTCATCGGGGCTCGATGCTATATTGCTCGGGGATTACTTAAGTTGAAGATTTAAGTTTTGTTTTAGGCATGTTCAGTGTCATTCATGATAAATCTACAGTAAAGTAAGACATGCAAATTATCAGTAAATTTGAATGCAATTCATCAGCTTTTAAACTGTTTTTCTAGCAAATGCATAAACACATCATGCTTTGAATATCATGGAATATATGTGAGTTTTAATTTATATATTCATTGTGTTTGTTCCCTATTGAGGTAGGATGTAGCTCACCCCTTTAGACTATACGTTACAGGTCCACTGATAGCAGCAGTTGAGGCTTCAGGAGATATAGATCCGGGTAATTCGGATTACGTGCCTGGAGACGAGTTGGAGCCTCCTCCCGAGGACTTCTTCTAGGAGACTCTGTTGTGTACTTTGACAGAGAGTAGTTTTTGAGAACTAATTATACGGCTTGGTATGTCAAGCCTTTATTTTGATAAACATTGTAATTAGATAGACATTATTCTTTTGGGCGAACCATCTGGGGTGATCTGTGTATTACCGATGGTTCGGATCGGTTCTTTGTTCATGCAGTGGCATGAAAGTAAAACTGTCTTTTGTTTGTGCCAGTTGGGCACATTAACTTTTTCGCTTTATGCAGTTAATTATTTTATTTCTTTATTATTGCTTATTATACCAATGTTCTGTGCATAGTTTTGAGGCACGGTCTAGAGGATCGTGCTGATGGCACAGGTTTCGGGGTGCCAAAATCTGGGCTGTTACACCAATACTTGCCTGACAGCTATTATTGTAAGAGAACTCGATCAGCAGGAGGGGATCATCCTAGTTCCCTCGAAAGTCATGCATATATGCTCGTAGCATATCCTCAACTACTTGATTTACTCTTTCAGTCTGGCCGTCCGTCTGGAGGTGGAAGGCAGTACTAAAGTCTAATCAAATGTCCAGAGCTTCTTGAAAGGCTGCCCAATATTTGAAAGTAAATTTTGAGTCTTGGTCGGAGACAATGTTGACTGAAACTCTATGTAGTTTTACAATTTCTTTAGATTTGTTTCAACAAGCTTGCTCCCATATGTGGTAGTCTTGATTGGTAAGAAATGTGCTGACTTAGTCAATCTGTCAACTATCACTCAAATTGCATTGTTCTTCTTCATCATCTTTGATAGACCTACGATGAAGTCCATCAATATGTTTTCCCACTTCCATTCTGCGATGGGTAAGGGTTATATAAGTCTGACCAGTTTCTGATGTTCTGCCTTGACTTGTTGGCACACTAAGCACTTCGACACGTATTCAGCTATTTCCCACTTCATATTCGAACACCAATACGAATTTCTCAGATTCTGATAAATCTTAGTGCTTCCTAGATGTATTAAGTATCCTGATTTTTGACCTTCATCAAGTATCTCCTTTTTTACTTGGAAATCATTGGGTTTGCACTGTCTTTGCCTGAAGAGTAACGTCTCATCCGTCCTGAGGCTAAAATCGGGTTTCGATCCTATGGTTTCAATGATCTTCGGGATCTCCGAGTCTATACGCTGTAATTCCCTGATTTTGTCCAAAATGAATGGACTCATCACAATTCTTGCCAAATATACACCATCTTCAATTTCTTGGAGGTAAATATCTTCGTCAGCGAGTTCATCGAAGGGCTTCTAAGTTTTTAATCTGGCTAACAACGTCGAGGATTTCCTACTAAGTGTATCAGCGACGACATTTGCTTTCCCAGGATGGTAATTTATGGAGTAGTCGTAATCTTTCATGTATTCCATCCATCTATGTTGTCTCAAATTCAGGTCCTTTTGTGAGAAAATGTACTTGAGACTTTTGTGATTCGTATAAATCTTAAACATCTCGCCGTAGAGGTAGTGTCGCCATAGTTTGAGGGAGAAGATGACTGTAGCCAATTTCCAAGTTATGAAGTGGGTAATTCTTTTCGTAAGGTTTGAGTTGTCTTGACTCATAAGTAACAACTTTCTTACTTTGCTCAAGCACACAACCAAGTCCCTGACGAGATGCATCCGTGAATATTTCAAATTCACTAATGCCTAAAGTAGAAGGTAGAGTGAGGATTGGTGCAGTAGTAAGCCTCTTTTTCAAGTTTAGAAAACTTGCTTCACATTCCTCGGTCCACACAAATTTGACATTCTTCCGTGTGAGGTTGGTGAGTAGTAGAGCAATGCGTAAAAATCCTTCAATAAAGCGATAGTAGTAGCCCGCTAATCCGAGGATCCCTAACTTTGATAACACTCGTCGGTGTTTTTCATTCTGTAATTGCTTCGATCTTAGAAGGATCGACGGTCACTCTTTCTATTGATATCACATAGCCTAGGAAAGTTACTTGTTTAAGCCAAACTTCACATTTACTGAGTTTGGCGTACAACTGGTGATCTCGGAGTTTCTGAAGTGTCATACGAAGGTGTTCTTCATGTTCTTCCTCCGATCGCGAGTAGATGAGGATGTCATCTATAAATATAATGATGAATTCATCAAGATACTGTCTGAACACCTGATTCATCAGGTCCATAAATACAATTGGGGCTTTTTTTAGTACGAATGATATGACTAAGAATTCGTACAACCTATTCTTGCAAGCAAAAGTCGTCTTTGGAATATCTTCTTTTCTCACTTTCAACTGGTGATAACCCAATCTCAGATCAATCTTAGAAAAAAACTTGGCACCATGGAGCTGATCGAGCAAATCATCGATACGTGGAAGGGCGTATTGATTACTAATGGTTATACTATTCAACTGACGGTAATCGATGCATAACCTCATCGAACTATCTTTCTTCTTTACGAAGAGCACTAGGGCTCTCCATGGTGACTGACTGCGTCTGATGAATTTTTTATCTGACAGTTCATTGAGTTGTATTTCCAGTTCCTTTAATTCTGTAGGAGCCATCTGCTATGATGCCTTGACAATTGGTGTGGTCATTGGGATCAAGTCAATTTTAAACTCGATTTCTTGGTCGGGTGGTACACCGGGTAAGTCTTTAGGAAATACGTCGACAAAGTCTCTGACGACTAAAATTTTGTAGGATCAACTGTCTTGTCTTGCTCCTCGTCTAATGCTGTCAGTAAAGGTGCTCCCTTCCTTTTAATTCTTTGAAATCTGAATGGAGGCTCTTTGAGTGGTTGGAAGGTGTCCACTTTAGATAAGTAGTCAACCGTGGCATGATATATGGCTAGCCAGTCCATACCCAAAATGATGTCGAAATCCTGAAATTCCAACACGATGAGATCTACTGGAAGATCATGGACTTTAATATTGATTATCGTGTCTCAACAGATTAAGGTAGCCATCATGGTGTTCCTGGATGACGTCGAGATAGCCAACCCCCTTCCTAAGGGTACGGGATTAGCTTGAATTTATGACATAAACCCGGGATTGATGAATGAATGTGTAGACCCTGAGTCTATAAGAACGAGAGCTAAGTATTTAATGTTGCACTTATGCTGATAAACGGAGATGTTACCTATGAGCATAAGGAGTGTTAAAATGTTTTCGAGTGTAACACAAGGTTTAGAGCTTTATCGAATTCGTACGAGAGATTTCACAAAATGAAAGTTTATGATAACAAACCTTGAAATACATAAAGAAAGATAACTTGATTTGAAGTAGTAAACATACCTTGAATAACTTCGTCGCTAGCCATAGTGTCTTGCTGTGACATTGCAAATCGTGTGTACGGCTTCGCTTAGGTTTATTGAGTAATCAGAGATACTGGAGCTGTTGCGATCCTTAATCACGTGTCCCTCTTTTTCGCATCGGAAATATTTTTTGGTGCCTTGCATGCATACTCTGGGCCTGTGTCTCTTGCTACATCTTACGCAAGGTTCGTAGGGTGTGAACTCCCTTTGTGGCTGTCGTGGCTGTAGAACAACATTTCTTCCTAGGAAGGTGAGAGCCACTTGGGTCTACAGGGGTGTGACATGGGGCCTTTTATTTTCTGAAAGGGCCTGAGGAAGTTGTGTTCTCTGGGCGAAAGTTGCCATGGGTCTCTATGGGACAAAAGAGCCCCTTTGAATAACCTTGCCCTTTTGGACCTCCAATCTGGCATTTCTTCTGTTGAGCATTTCGCCTGATTCCCTTTCCTGGATATGTACACAATCCATGAGCTCTCCATATGTTTCAATCTTCATAGTGGTTAACTTCTGGCGAAAGAATGGTCGCAAGTCATTTTGAAATGCAAAGAGCTTATCGCCTTCGTCCGCGATCAAATTCCCAGCAAATTTGGATAACTGGTCAAACTTGGCCTCATACTTGACCACAGTCATGCTCCCTTATCGTAGGTTCATGAATTCTTTCTTTTTCCGAGCCTTGGTGGCAGCAGAGAAATACTTTTTGAAGCAAGCTTCCCTGAACTGCTGCCACGCCCATTCTTCTTCACTATTTCGATCAACAACTCTCTTTGTTGCTTTCCACCAGTTTTCTGCTTCTTGGTCTAGATAGAATGTTGCCCACTTCACCTTTTCGTGGACTGCAGGGAAAGAGATCCTGAAGAATTTCTCAATTTTACTTATCCAATCTTCAGCCACGACTGGATCGAGCTGACCATGAAAATAGGGAGGTTGAGCTCTACTGAATACCTGAAATCTGATAGGTGTGTATGGTGGGTTCTCGGATTGAGGTATAGGCTGACGCTAATTGACAAGCTCTTCGATGACTGATCTTTCTTGCTCTCTTTGCACCTCCATCTTATGTAGTAGTTGAGTCCTTTTTTATAGGTGTGATTGTGTCAGTTGAGTTATTTGCTGACTAAAAGTGGTCGCCATCTCACGCAATAGGCACATCACTTCAGATTCTTGAGGACCTTCATGTGATGAGGCCTTGTTCACCTAAGAGCTATTCATTTCTCTACGTCGTGGAGCCATCAAGTCCTGATTTCACAAAACGTTGTTTGTTAGTGAATTTATATGACATAGTCCCTAAAGGAAGTAAAGCCTAAGCTTTGATACCATCTCTGTCATGACCCAGAATCCTTACCCGATCTCGAGGGCCTAGAATTCTATGTTCTGACACTGCACGCTGGTTAAGGCGATAAGCAGACATACAAATAATCTATAAATGACTTAGCATATAATTCAAGGCATTAAATTTTGCATTTTAAGGATCGAAAGCAAGAGCGGAAAGCGTAAACATCAATTAATAAGGTGAAATCCTAACCATGCATCTAAGATATAAAATAAAACAAGTTTTACGTAGGGTAAAATGCCCCCAAACATAAACTCACAATATGTACGTAAACAAAACAACTGGATATATGTCTTTCGAGCAAAATCAAAAGTCTAGAACTAAAGAATGCTCAAGGCTCATAAAAATCAGTCGAATCTACGCTCTCATCCAAGTGGTACCCGACGTCATGAGCCGCCTCTGGAACATCAGCCTCCATGTTATTATAGGCAAGATGATCAAATTCCTTACCTGAAACTGTTAGATTTTGGAAGGGGGTGAGTTTAATCAGTCGTGTAAACTCAGTGGGTTGCACAATCGATCCTCCATAACTTACCCAAGTGATCATGTGTGTAATTACTTGAGTTACGATGCATTTTGAAAATAAAATCAGCATTTTAATAAGATGATAAAATTATCTATATGCTTCTATTTTCTTATTTCTTTTCTTATATTTCTTATCAACTTAGCATACGTGGCATATCGAAAGTCTTATTATTACTCCATACACCTACACAACGTATTCGTATCTTAATTTTCTTATTTAAACGACCTGTGTCAGGATCGTTGCTCGAGCCTACTACACGAGGTCCACGTGTAGATAACCATCTAACCTTTATATCATAACATAAATTATCATCTAGCCAGATGAGGTTGCCGGCATAGTAACCATAATGCCCCCTTAGTTCGAGACAAATCTATAATGTCCTTAAGACCCGTCACGGCTGCAGACGTTGGACCTTTACAGTGGCTCGTAAGGTATGATACGTGTAAAGACTTAATTCATATTCAGCTGACCTTCACAGCATATCTTAACATATCTTATCATTTCTCGGTTCTGGGCTTAGGTCCCCACCCCGATTTTATTTCTGACAGGGGCGCTACGTATCGCCATCCCCATTTCATATTTGCTTGGGCTTAACTCCCAATTTTATTAACGTATCATATCTTGACATGTTCGTTTATCATATTTTCTTAAAACTTAATTAGGATGGGCCACGGTGCGATATACTTCACTAAGCAACGCTTTCCAAGGGACATGTTCCGTAGTAACCTGGATGTACTTCGTGTGCCATCTTATACTATCATAGAGGGTTACATCTGTACATGGACGCCTACCTTTCAAGTTTCACGTAACTGTGAAAGAAACCCCATCGTGATAAAGGCTTGTATTATCTGTCATATCTTATTCTTAACTTATATGCGTATGCCCTATCAGAAATTTCTACATAATGAATGCCATATGATGATGGTGAACATATATAAGAAGAGAATTATTATGCACCCTAAACGTTGCGTATTCATAAATAAAATTGACATGGAGTCTAGAGAATAAACTTCTTATAAAGAAATAATACAGGGTTAAATACAGATTAAATGCAGAGTTAAAAAGAAAACGGTTCAAAGTTTGACTATGTTAGAAAGAGATAATAATATTTTATATAATATAACTAGATAAAATAATAAAAGCTAAGTGTTTTCCCTTCATTTGTTATATTTTTCTATTAGAAATGTGTAGAATCAGTTCATGGGTTCATAACTATCATGACTCAATTGACCAATGTGGGTAATTGGTACAATTGCCATTACGATAATTATATATGGGCCTATGTGCACAGTGCTGCAACGAGTCAGCTCAGGCTAACTAGTTACTAATCGGGTTGGATTAGATTCGAATCAAGAGCTTAAGATCCAAACAGGTCCTGTTTATTAAATGTGTCGTGATTCCCGATCCAATTTGACGGGTCTTATTGTGGACCAAAGACATGCCGTGGTGGGTCTAATCCTAAAATTCTAATCCGTTGGATTGAAAGTTTGGATGGTTCTAAGTGGTTCTGTCTCTAGAACGTTTTTCAAGTAGGGCCTATAAGGCTTTGTATATTAATATTTTAATTTCTCTCAAATAAACCACTATACGGGGTTTGCGTCGAACTATTGGTGCAACACACACCCATTATAATATCATGAGCCACAAACTCATTGGAACGGCTGGCACCTGAAATGTTTGGTCGGGACGATCGCAGATTGATTACATCCGATAGTAACAAGTTGCTGGAGAAGTCGCATATATGTATATATATATATATATATATATATATATATATATATATATATATATATATATTTAAACCAAAAGAGGAGGAAGCTCTTGTGAGTTTCTCTCTCTAAATCTCTCCTATTCTATCTCTCTTTAAATTTCTGAGTTAGAGGTTGGGTCTTTACTTTCTCTCTCTAAATTTCTGAATTAGTGGTTCTGCCCTCTCTCTAAATTTTTAGTTGGGTAATATCTCTCTCTTATGAAAATATGTAATATATACTCATCTATATATGTATATAAATGTATAATATACTCATCTATATATATATATATATATATATATATATATATATATATATATATAAACTCAAGCACTGTTTGGGATTATGATTGCAGAGACGGGGGAGCAAACAGAAGTTGGAGGAGGGATTTGTCCCATGGCTAAACACACACATAAGTCCATATATATACATCTGTATCATCAATTTGCAGATATTTATAGCTATTTTTTCTTATAATTTTTGTTTTACAGGTGAACCCAGAGGAGAAGAAAAGGTTTGAAGGTTGGGTCTCTGTTTTCTGCTCTCTCTCTCTCTCTAACTACTCTCTCTACAACCAAGCTATATAAGCTCATAAATTGTTTTGCAAGTGAACCCAGAAGAGAAGGAAAAGGTTGGGTCTCTCTCTTTTCGTCTCTCTAAAATTTTGTTTCTCTACAACTAAGCTATATGTTCAAATTTGTTTTGCAGGTGAACCCAGAGGAGAAGAAAAGGTTGGGAGGTTGGGTCTCTGCTCCCTAGTCTCTCTCTCTCTCTTTCTAAATTAGAGTTGGGCCCACTCTCTCTCCTACAATTTAGTCTCCCCTCCATTTTTTCTTGTTTGCTTTGCAGTACACATGCAGAGGAGGTTTGGGGAAGAAGGCCACCAAGAGACACTACAAAAAATAGAACTGCTAGCGGCAGTTTTTTCAGCCAAAAACTGCCGCTATTAACAAAAAAACTATTAAGACTATTAGTGACAAGGGTATTAGTGGCAGCTTTTTTTGTTAATAGCGGCAGTTTATGGCTGCCGCTAATAGTCTTATTTTTTGTAGTATTGGCTCCGGTGTCCCCCCCCCCCCGTCACACACACACACACACACACATATATAATAAATTGTCTTCTTCTTCATAGCTAAGCAGACGTTAATGGAGCTAAAAAAAAAATCAGAATTTTTTTTTAATAATAAAAAAAAATTGAATACCCACTACAAAAAATAAGTCTATTAGTTGCTGCTATTAGTCCTGTCGCTACCAAAAATTGCCGCTATTAGTCTTGCGGCCGCTACCAAAAACTACCTTACCAGCAAGTGCCGCTAAAAGACCTTATTTTTGTAGTGACCCTATGATAGATTGAGGGGCACCCACCTCGCGGAGCGTGCACGTGGTGTAGTTCGGCGATGCAACTTCCTAAGCGTTGATTCGGCATGGATCCTGCTTACTAAAAGTGCAGTGGCTGTGCTTGCTTCAGCCGAGAAGAAGGAACAGAGAGGGAGAGACGGCTAGGAGAAGAAAGAATAGTGTTTTTTTTTTCTAATTCCCTCATGGTCTTTGGTTTATGTAAGAGGGTGCTTTTGATTAGGGAATGAGTCCAAACGGGAAGGTTTATTGGTCCAAAAGGGGTAGGAATCCTTTTTAGACTCTTATTGCTTGCTAAAACCAATTCCAAGATTAGAGGGATTCTATTGCCTTTAGTGCATTCGGTTCATATTAGAATTTTCTAATTTAAGAGTGTGTCGGCCAAGATATGGTGTGCACACTAATACTGGGTCTTGGTGCTTCGCCCATCATACACCATTAAACAAGGTCAAAGAAATTCCAGGTCATAACAGGATTATTGTTTATATCTCATATCTACCATACGGTCCATAAGAGTGCTAAGATAATTAGGTGTAATTTGTCTCATAAGCATTTTTTAGGTTGAGTATCTTGTGTATAATGTTTTGTCAATTGGACGACTTGGATTGGTTTAAATATGCATGCCACATGCATCATGGTCTATGAAAATGAGAAAGGTGACATTTTTATCTAAATTGGGCAGTGGACAAAGTTGAAATTTCTCATAATTTGAAAAAATTATATATATATATATATATATATATATATATATATATATATATATATATATATATATATATATATATATATATATATAACTTTGATCATGAGTTGGACGACAATGAATTAAAGAAGAGGAGTCATCCGTTGGTAAACATAAAGAGGCTCGAAGTATCCTGCCTCGTGTTCATTATTGCATGAATGAGATGCTATTAAGTGCACAACCTGAGCAGTGCATATATTGAGGGCCGGCCCTAAGATTTTGGAGGCCCAAGACAAGTTCCTAACATGTATCCCATAATTACCAAATTGGGTTACACCTTTGGGTGGGTGGGGGCCCTATTTTTTAGGAAAATTTAAGGTAAAATCTAGGGGGCCTCCGAACCGCCTCTTAGGCCTATGCTCAGGACCAGCCTTGTGTGCATGGGCCAATCTCTCTCCATCAAATTAGACAAACAAGGAAGATTCATTATAAAAATCGGCGTATATTAACATACACCGACGGCTAATATAGTGAGCCGTCGGCGTAGGGTATCACTCACTACAAAAACCCACTACCACGCTATAATATATCGTGCCCAACCAAACCACATTATTATTTTTTTTTACCGTTCTGAAACCGCCTCCTCCCCTCTCTCTCTCTCTCTCTCTCTCTCTCTTCGAAACCCTAGCCCCCACCTCCTTCTTCGAAACCCTAGCCTCCATCTCCCTCTTCGAAACCCTAGCCCCCATCAAAATCAAAATCTCCTCCTCTCTGTGATTCCAAAGACCTAATTTTCAAAATCTCTCCCAATTTTGAACTCGATCAGTTCGGTAATGACGGAATCCAGTGCAACGAAGGAGATTTAGGCATTTTCGAAGTCAAATCTCGTATTTAAAAGGTAGATCTCTGAAGTTTTTTTATTTTAATTTCCCAATTTGGACATGATTTTAATTCTTGGTTTTCTGTCGACTTCACTTCATCTCAGCGCCGATTTCATCGTATTTCAATCATCTGCGATGTATAAACGGAAGTGAGCAATAAGAAGTATTAATGCAGAGTTTGGGCTTTTGAAACTCTAGACGACCTGCATTCTAATTGTTTGAGGAAATACCTGAATGGGTTCTAAATTGCGCGGTACTCTCTCTCTCTCCCACCTACTCTTTTTTGTTTGCCCTGCAGAATTTGAAAATGTACAGAAAATTTTTACAAGCACTTCCAGCAGATCATTCCACTATCAAGCTGCAGGTGAAGCTACACTACTCACTCTTATGGTTCATTGTTGTTTTAGAAAACTCAGTACTATAAGTAGGACTCCTAAATGGATGCCAGGAAGTTCATCTTTTATTCTCTTTGATAATTTGGCTTCTACTTATAAGGAAGGGAATTTATATTGGGTATCTTGATTGCAATCATTAACTCTGGAATCAAACCAAGTAAACTATTTCCAAATGCTAATACGAGTTAGTTGTTGTATTTAACTAATCTCATGACTCATGCTTCTGTGTTTATGATACCTAACATTTTGAACTTTTGGAGGTTCAAATCGTGCATGCTTACTTGGTAAGGGGGAATAATGGTATGGACGTACGCTCAATTTTCTCCTTAGATGGGTTAATGTGAAGTGTCAGTTGCATTTTTATGATTGCGACTTAAAAAGAGTAACAAGATTTAACATGTTGAAGTGTGTTATTTTGTCCTTTGAATTGTCCATTGTTAGAGGAAGTTATGTTGGAAACTTTTTATTAAATTGGCATATATGGACTGGTGTCTGTTTTAGCTAAAGAATTATTTTAGACTTCAAATATATCTTTAGCTAAAGATTTATTTTAATTAAAAGATGGACTTAAAGTTTGACAAATTTTGATCTAGCAAAAATCATTAAATTTTGTTTTCGAAAAGTAAATTGATGCTGAACTGGTTAAGTGCAAGCCTTATAAATTGGCCAACTCCTAGAAAGGGCATTGAGTTGGCTAGTCTGTTAAGAACTGTTTATATGGTTCTGGGTATTGGGATTGGCTTCTCTGTAAGCTGTACCAGTTTAACTAGATCAAATTGGTCAATCCGGTTATGCCATACAAATAATTTTATTTATTTGCAGTAAATGTTTCCCGTTAGATGTATTTTCTTGCTACTAGACAGTTATATGTTGCCTGTGTCCTTGATTTTGCAAGAAAAACAACCCTTTGAGCGCATTGAAGTATCGAGAGAACAAGTACTCGAGATGTTTGCTAAGAATAATTTTTAGGTAAATGGTGCTGGATATCCACTGCTTTTCAGTCCATTTTATTTATTTTATGAAAAGCTCTCCATATAATATTATCCTCATATATATATATATATATATATATATATATATATATATATATATATATATATATATATATATATATAGTTTTATGGTAGATGGTGGTGTTTATGGTAGGGTTCAAAGGGTTTTGATTTCTGATGAGTTTAGATTGTTTAGATTTCTAGTGAGTTTAATGAAGGTGTTCATGGTAGGGTTTAATAGATTGTACATCTTGGACGGCCTCGTCAATTTGATGAGTGCTAGAAGCATTTAAGTTTGTTGGTGTTGCAGATTCTCGAACATTTAATTTGTTGGTGTTGCAGATTCTCGAGCATTTAAGTTTGTTGTTTTCCTATCTAAACTTAATTTGTTCATTGTTCTAGAGTGGTGGCCTTTTCTAGGAGCTTTTCGCTCATTCTTGAGATTTTATTAGCAATTAGATTGAGTTCACTGCCTCAGCTTGCAAATTTTTGCTTTTGTAGACAATAGAGTTCATTGCTTTGATATTTATTCTCTTTTACTCTTGGCTTTTAGCTGCGGTGTCTCTTTATTTATACCTACTAGGATACTACTTACTTGCAAACTTGTTTCTTTTCAGGGGGTTACACGAATAAGTCACACTTTAATATCATCTTAGTGACTATGTGGACATTCGATTTGCAGTGCATGCTTTGGTGCAACAAAATATTGCAACGTATGATTGAGAAATATGGTGTGTTTAAATGATTTATTAGAATATGAGTGCATGCATTTTTTATTTCATCTGTGTAATCACTTTCATCTCTTTGTTCCCTTTTTGTTCGTTTTGCAAGTTGTTTTAAAATATAATTTATTTCCTTTCTAAATATTATATCTTCTGAGGTATAATGGTAGTGTTAAATGGAAAGGAGCTGTTTTATATGTGACAGATATATATCTAGGAAGTTGTGCTTTTTTTGCAACATTTGTGGCTTGGCCTAGACTGCTTTCGGACTACATTATATGAGAGAAAAATCATATTTGTGACCATCACATTTTTTCTCCACTCAAAGAATTGTTTGTGCACAATCATTTAAGTTCTGCTATAGGTATTAACTTAAGAGTTCTACATGGTATAAATAAGGTCGAGTGTAGATTGAGTTTCTGAGAGTTTGAATTGGCTAAGTTGTGGCCCTGGTTATGTCTCCAACAAAATCATTGGAGTATGATAATTGATTGAAATGATCTGGTATAATCCGGATGTGGGTGTGTTTGCACTTTGCATGTTGAAGTCAAATCTCTGAATCTTTATTCTATAGGCTAAGAACTAGAACTTGATTAAACAATGCTTAAATGCAATATGGATGTCAATTCTATATTATTAAACTAAATGGCTGGTGCCATTTTTTGAACTCTTGATTCCATTTCTTGATGTATCAATCACAGTCCATCCTTCTATGGAGTTCACCTACAGGGAAATTATCATAATATAACAGAACAATAACTGGATAAATTTCAATCTAGGTCCATCACTATAATTAGGTTCTGATGCAATGTGTCCCTTCAAGGGAATGCCCTAGTCTAAGGTAAGTGATTATTAGTATTTGGCAGGATTTCTAGTTTTCTACAGCTGGCTGGTAGCCTGATGTCAAACTGGCTTAGTGGCAGGTATATGCACCCAAGTTCTAAAGTTTGGTATCCATGCTAGAAAAAACTCCCAATTGTGCAAGAGTAATTTTAAGCATTTTGCAACTCATCCCCCCATTGTCCGATTGTCCTTGGGAGTTTCCTCAAACTGTGTTTCAAGATAAAATCTTTCTTTTGCTTTTGCTTCCTTCACGATTCACCAACATTACATTTTTTCGTCTCCCATGTTCCAACTCATTCCCATTCCTTCTATGCTCTGTTTGGTTTTTCCTTTGTTGCACTTTGTCTTTATGAAGTTAAGAAGCCTATGTTTGGTTTCCAATGAAGTTTCTTTGTCCAGCAAACTTGGTCTCAACTTTCTAATTGTAAATTATAATATTCTCTATTTTTTCTTCATAGTAAAAATATCTTAGCATGGTTCGGTTACATAATGCTTCTGCAGCTCATTGCTATGCATCTCCCTCTAGTTATCTTGTCATTCTCCTTTCAAATCTTCTCTACTATGTTGACTTACACCTTATTGACTACAACAATCTAGACCCTCACCCTAGATTAATGCCTCACATCCTTAAACGTTCAATCAGAAATCCCACATATACTTTTTGGGCTTCTTTGAGATTTTTCTTTGGACCCTAATGATGCAAAGTTTCGGTTTCTTCTTTATTTTCACTCTTGTTAAAACTTTTAGGCACAATTTGTCAGATGGTTGACATATAGTGGCATTGATTTTCTAGTTAGGGTGCGGCACCTACTTTTCATATCTATGAAACCTAGAAACTTTAAGCCCTAAAATTACTTAATTTTTCTATATTTTGTTACCACTCCTGCTTCCCCACATGCCCCGACTTCTCAACATTTTAGTCACTAAGGGTCAATAATCATGAAGTTTATTTTTATTTTTTATCTTCAGCTACTTTTAGCAGGTATGGTATTCAATGCAGTCCACAGGTTATGCCATCTGGCCAGCAATAGATAATATGGTTGAGCGTTTAACACGCTTGAATCTGTTAATGCAATCATGAAAGATTGAAAGTAAAGAGGTGTAGTTGTCTGCAAGAGTCAAAATAGATTTTGGTTATAAAGATGAGTACATTTTTCTAGGATGCTATTGACATGGTGTGAAAGCTTATAGAGAGCACATGCAATGATTATTTGATCAATTTTGCTGATGCATGTGCAAAGGGCATCATAGGTCTGGACCTATTCGAATTTGGTTGAACATGCATGCGAAGGGCATCCCATTGCCTTAATCTTGGTGAATTTTTAGTATTTAGCAACTCTTACCACATTGCCATGAACATATAACCTGATTAAAGTAACCCTATTGGCATGAAGGGACCATGCTGTTCCCAATGGACCAAACGTACCTATTTTAGAAAGGGAATGAGATGTTAGTGCTCCCTTCGCTATCATGTAGTTTTTCATTAATATAAGTGTTAAGTAATTAATGTGGAGCTTTCTTTCTATTAATAATATGATATTAAATATGCTTCTAATAGTTGGTAACAAAACTTATTTTGCATTGCTTATTTTTTCCTATCACTTGCGGTGGTGTATCAAGGATATGGGTTTTTTTTATCTTTGTTCTAATTTTTAAGAGAATTTACATGTTCAGAAAAAAAATGAGTACCTAGAGGCAAAATCTATTAAAGCAAAAAGAACGAGGTATGGAAAACTATTGTACATATGAGACCATCAAATTCCATGTTCTTTATTTGAGGATTTTGGTATATTTTTGTTTTCTGTTTATTATCATCTTACCATGATCTTCAATTTTTCACTGTACTATTTTGTGGTTCAATTGATTTCAGCTTATTTTTCTTGCTTACATGTTCTTGGAATTTCTTGTGAAGTTTCTTGGCAACTAGTCATACATATAATATTGATACAAAATTATCTAATTAAATGACTTGGTTGGGATCCACTATTTTGGATATGACTGATAACATTATTAGCAGTTGGACTGTCATGTAATGAACTCTTGACCAAGTGCTCTTATTTGTTTTGAGGAAAAGTTTTAGAAACTAATTTATATAGTTTAAATAATATTTTTTATGCAGGTTATATTACTTTAATGTATTTATTTTTATTAATTGTGGCAGGGAGGGAGTAGTGTTGGAGCTGCAAGGGAAGCCGCTGATGAGGTTCTGAACCAGCTCCTGACTGAAATTGATGGAATGTCTGCAAAGAAAGCGGTTTTTATAATTGGAGCCACTGACAGGCCTGATATAATTGATCCAGCGCTGCTGTGGCCGGGCCCAGCCCAGCCGTCTTAATCAGTTGATTTACACTCCTCTCCCGGATGAGGCCTCACGTTTTCAGATCTTCAAATCCTGCCTCAGAAAATTTCCTGTTTCATTGGACATCGATCTGAGAGCCCTAGCCAAGTACACTCATGGCTTTAGTGGTGCCGATATTACTGAGATATGCCAACGTGCTTGCAAGTATGCAATTAGAGTGGACATTGAGAAAGTAACTTTTACTCCTTGCTCATTCTTAATTGAAAATATGGTTTTCAAATATTTCTATTTGTTTTATTAGTGGTCGAGTGCTATTATATCATTATTAAACGTCCATGACCTTGTTCTGATTATGAGACCTACAAAAAGCAACTTTGAAGAACATGGTTTCGCTCTATGGTACTTAATTCACTCATCCACCTAGTGAATCGTGAATTGGGTACAGCAAACCAGTTCGCAATTCAATTCGGTGTTATTCAGCTTGACAAGCGAATTGACTAGGTAATGTTAGCTATTTATTAGATTTACGACTTCATAGTTTTGAAGTTTTTATAGCTACCCAAGTGGTCATTTACATTTCTATCATTAAGGAGTGCAGATTTATATTATAAAATTAATAAATACTTTTAAAACTCATCCTACCCATAAAGGAATTTGGTTTGCTCAAGTGCAGCAAATTGCAAACCCAAATTCGAGCGGAGCGAACCAACGAACTAAGTAGCCTTGATTTCGCTTATGCAGGATATAGAAAGGGAGAGGAGAAGGAAGGAGCACCCTGAGGCGATGGAAGAAGATGATGATGATGATGAGGAGGTTGCACAAATCAAACACAGCCATTTTGAGGAATCAATGAAGGTTGCTTGAAGGAGTGTGAGCGACTCCGACATAAGGAAAGATCCGGCGTTTGCACAGACATTTCAGCAGTCAAGGGAGATCGGAAGCGAGTTTTGGTTCTCTGAAACTGGATCCGGATCTGCTGGATTAGACCCATTTGCAGGCCCGGCTGGTGGAGCTGACAATGATGATTTATATAGCTAGTAGATATAAGGATCAGGGGAGCCCGCTGATCCAATATGCTCAGTAAGTAAAAACTGCTACAGGCTAAAAAATTTCAGGTTTGGATTGATTTAATAAATGCAACGGTTAAAAAAGCTACTAGCTAAAAAGGCTACAGCCCATATATGGGGAAATTTGGTGTAATTTTTCTATATATTTTTTTAAAATAGAATACTCTTTGCCGACGGTTTAAAATTGCCGGGCAAATATTATCAGCATGATAATTCCCGGCAGTTTTAAACTGTCGGGGAATCAAAGAATTAAATCAATTACTGCAGGACAGTTTTGACCATTTCCCGGCGGTTTAAAAACTGCCGGGAGTTACCATTAATTAAATACATTACTAGCGGTTTTAAACTGCCGCCATTAACATTTTCTAATAGTAATTGCTAGCACAGCTTTGGCCAACCGGGAAAAGTCATTTATTGCCGACAGATAAAAACCGCCGGTGAATGTTTCGCCGACGGTTTTTTCCTCGGCAGTTTCAAAGCTGCCGGCAAAAAAATTAGCGGCAGTTTGTCACTTTTCACCGGCAGTTTTTGGCCGCCGGTAAAAGAGATACAATTTGTAGTGACTATATAATCGACCATCGTGGCTTTTTTTTTAATTATTTATAACTCAAATCTCCCTCTCCCTTCTTAGGAAGCGCTCTCGCCGTCCTCCCTTCTCACTCAACCCACCCTCTCGCCCAATCCTAAATTCTTCTCGCCAAGCCCTAAGTTCTTCTCGCTAAACCCTAAATTCCTCTCGCTCAAACCCTATGTTCTACAAACCCTAAGATTCAGACATGACTTTTATTTAGGTTTTTCTATCAATTTTGCTTTAGCTCGGATTTCAAGGCATCTACAACTTCATCAAGAGTTCTTCATCTTCATCAAGAGTTCTTTCTGTGAACTTAGTCCACTCTCATTAAGACATGGAAACTTTGGTCGAGTACTTTTGGTTTTTTTGTAATTTGCAAAAAGTACTACTGACCCAAGTTGGGCCTTGTCGATCTAGCGTTCAGAATCATCACTGCAATTGCCTCCGCCCTTCGCTGCCTCATATAGGTTTGATTTCTCATTTTCTGTTTGATATTTTATTATATTTCTGCTCCACTTATGTGTTCTTTGTATAGTTTTGCTTGAATTAGATTTGTTGGAATTTTGTAGTTTTGTTTTGTTTTTATTGTGGTTTTGTTGGATTGGGGTTTTGTTATACTTATTTTATTTTATGTTTTTAATTTTGAAGCATACACACAATTTATTTTTCCTTTGATCTTGATTCGTAGGATACTCTAATGATCAAAGTTTTGCTGAAATTTTAGGGACTGGTTGTACATCAAGCGTTTGATATGAGGCATGATTGAGATTTCATTTTAATGCACATAATGTGTATGATGTTTGGTGTAAAGAAGGAATGTGGACCATTTCCATGCAGTTTTAAATTTTAATTGGGTTGATGGCAAAATTATTGCATAGTAGGTGTTTGAAAAAGTGCTTGATTGGGTATTTTATTTCCAATATTATTTTTCTCAGATTTCATTGAATTGCTATGTATCTTTTTCCCAAGGGTAATGATTATTTCTCAAAATCTTCTTGTTGGTCGCTTACTAGACTAGCTAGTTTTTGTAATTTGGATGCATATCTTTTCTTGTTGGTCGTTTACTAGACTAGCTAATTTTTGTAATTTTTGTTTATGAGCTATGACTGCTGGGTGTCTCCCCTGTTCTTTAGTGTGCATTGTGCTATAGGATTTCAGTGTCTCTTGTTGTACATATTGTTGATGATGACTTACTGTTCACTGTAGATTGGATCTCTAAGTGTCCTGATATCTAAATTCATTTTATTTGTTCGTGTGAATCAACTTAGATGAGGAGCTGGTTATAAAAGCTGTTGTCTGAATGACTTACTAGGCCGCAAACTAGGAAGCCCTCCAGAAAGCCCTCTTGAATTGCATAATCGGTACTGCTATGGGGAGTTTTTATGCTTATTATGTAAAGCTGTTGCTAGGATTTGGGAATAGATAAAATTCGTCCATTTGATGTTATATATAATATATCAATGCAGGTCGAAGATCCATTACTGGAAGGTATGAAGTACTTGAAGCTGCTTCAAAAGAACTCGTCGGAATCTTTGGAGACACATTTGTTTTCTTTTGAACTGAACATGAGAAAGCAGAGGATTTTACTTGCCTTTCAGGTAGTTTATGCATTCAAGGTTGAAATCTTTTCTGTCAATTTGGCTTAGTAAAGAACAAAAGGAAGTCTGTTTTTGAAAGAGGGCAGTTATTCTAGTTTTCTAGAGTTAGCATTTTTTTTGTTAATTTTTTATCTTGGTTTAGAACAGCGTTCTCTAGTCGGAGTTGGAGTTGTTTGGCCTATCATATCTATATCTTGGAGCACAATTGTTTAAATGCAGCATTGTGTTATGCAAGACAAATTACTTGCACACAAGATTTGTGCCATTGCACATGGTTTATATATGAAGGTTTGATATTTTGAGACCTGTGCCACCTGAAACACCATCTAAGCCATCTGATATGAAGGTCATGATTGAATGCAATCAACCATCAAATCAGACGATGGGCTTCGACTTTGTTGAATATATGATAGAGATCATCTTTTGTGCTAATTTGTAACACCAAGGATCTTGAGATGATCGCCTACAAATCAGATTGATTAGATAATGTTCCACCTGGCATAGATCTCAAAAATTGCATGTCTTTCTTTTAAACTATGTGAAATGAGAAACATTATAGGCTTCGTTGAAATCCAAGTGGTTGTGGCAGGCAAGATAGCTCCAATTCAAAGGATACAGAAGCAATAAAGTTGTCAATGTCTGATGTACATCCATTGCAATCCATATATTTAGGATCTGATCGTAGGTACAATAGTTATTGGCTTTTTTTGGGTCCTTGTAACGGGAAAGACCCAGGCCACAGGAGGGTTTATTTTGAATCTTCAGAAGATGGTCACTGGGAGGTGATTGATACAGAACAGGTAATCTTTCTTGCTGCAATTGCTTCTCTAGGTGTTATGCAGTTTTCTTTATATGATGATTAAAAAATTGGTACAATACGTTACTTTATTGTCAATTTTTTGTATTGACTGGAGTCACTGGACCACATTACAGGCTTTAGATGCTTTTGGCGTCGGCTTTAGACAATAGGGGGGGACGGGAAGCTCATCTTCATGCATCTTTGGAGAAGCGAAAAGTTTTTCTTTGCCAAACCATGGCTGATTATATGGATACTGAAAATGACATTATACATTCTACTAGATCTGAATCTGACGTAGATATCATCAGTGGAGACGGATCTTCACCAGTTTCAGATATAGACAACAATCTAATTTCTACTGAGAGCAGAAAAGATTCTTTAGCTCTGTCTGGTGCCGTTGTTCTTGAGCTTGGGAAGAACGAAGATGAGAAGAAAAAACAATGGGACCGCCTTGAAGCATATGACTCATGGATTTGGAATTCTTTCTACTCTAATCTTAATGCCATAAAGCATGGTAAAAGGTCCTATCTGGAGTCACTTACTTGTTGTCAAAGTTGCCATGACCTGTACTGGAGAGATGAAAAGCATTGTAAGATATGCCATACTACCGTTGAGCTAGATTTTGATCTCGAAGAACGATACGCAATCCATGTAGCCACATGTAGAGAAAACAAGGATGTGAATACATTTTCAAGACATAAGGTGTTACTGTCACAGCTGCAATCACTCAAAGCAGCAAGTCATGCAATTGAGGTGTCTCTTTAACTCTACTAACGACTTCCTTATTTCCTTCAGACTTTTTTGTGAAATTAGCTTTAAAGGCCATATGGTGCTTTAATTTAATACCATCAGCAAACATTGAAATATTAATATCAGGGCATGCATTTCGCCTAGTGCTGCCAACAGGTCGGGTCGAGCCAAAATTTAGGTCTCCATGTCCCCTTAGCCACTTGACCCTACCCCACCCGCTCGGTCAAGGGAATATGCCCTGCCCAACCCAACCCAACCCAAAATAGTGGGTCTGGTGGGGTCAAGCAGGTTCAAATTCCCCTAGACCCTTATATTTTATTTGTACATATCGGGTCGGGTAGGGCAGTTTTTTGCCCGACCCAACCCGACTTTTGAGTTTACGTGACCAGGGTAGGGTTGGTTGCTTCATGCCTGACCTGACCCTATAGGTCAATTTTATGTGGCCGAACCAGATAAATCACTGGGTTGGGCACCCAAAAAGCTGACACATATGGTCCAATTTGATATGTATCAGACAATAGATATGAACTTCTTTGATGAAAATGGAATAAAACATTGAGATAAATATGAAAAGAACAATAAAAGAGTAGGTAAAAAATATAAATTTATTATATATTGTGCTTATAATATAATATATTCCAAGTAGATGGGACAAGATGATGATACTTATATCAAAATATGGTGTATATTATATGTATAATTAATTATGGCGATGCAGAAGATTATTAATTCAGTCCATAATCATCATCTCCCCAGACTTTATGTTGGGATCCATATCCGTGATATTTTAATCTTGGGTCATGGAAATTATAACCCGTTTCTTGTTTGATTTAAGAATTATTAGTAACGTTGTATAAGGATTCATCTTAATCTATTCCCTGTTATTCATCAGTTGCTCTAGCACTTATAGTTTCTCCCAACTTAAAGCCAGAAATTATAGCGGCTTCTGTCTTCTCTGAAATTCCTTGCAGGAAATTATGACTGAAGAGGCCTTGCTGGGTGCTTGGAGAAAGTCGGCTCACAAGCTTTGGGTCAAGCGGCTTGGACGCACAGCATCTATGCCAGAGCTTTTTAAGGTTCCATTTAGTCAATATCAAAGAATTTAATGGTCATGGCCCTTCATTCTAGAATTTCCTTCTTGAGACACATTCTGAGGTTCCTGACATGATAGACCAATTTTCTTTGCTATCTTCGCAGGTTCTCACTGATTTTGTTGCTGCCATCAATGAGGATTGGCTGTGCCAGTGCGGTTCTGTTTTAGGTACCAATACATGCTTAGATGAAATCGTTTTATTTTTTCAGACGATGCCGCAAACGTCTGCAGTTGCCCTCTGGTTGGTCAAATTGGACACAGTGATTGCTCCTCATTTGGGAAGCGCTCAATCTGAAAATGCTCACTGCGAGAATCTAGAGTAGAATGTACGACAATATTCTGTCATGATTGTTTTTATTTGTGATATTTCACCGAAGAAACTAGCTATCCTTTATGATATATTATTCTTCTTGTTTACTGCCAAAAAAAATGGGATAATATTGTTCAGAATTTGGTCTTTTAGTGGTTTAAGAAAATCTTATTATTCGCTTCAGTTCTGGTCACAGATATTACAGTCCAACACTGATACAACAGCGATGGCCTTTTTTATAATGGTGCTCATCATGTAGAATTATTCCTCAATATATTGTCTTGTTTTTTATCCTTTTTCTTGCTGAAAGCAGAAATGCATTGGTGTCAAACAGTGACACCAATGCCTGACTTGGAAAGCCTGACTTGCTGTTCAATAATATGGTATTGTGTGTGTATGCATTTGGAGATTCCGCAAATTGGACTAGAACTGCGAGATCAAGCGGGTCGGCCTGGTAAAAAGTGCGGTTCATTAGGAAAACTGCCTCAAATCGTCAAATTGGCCTCAAATCTAGATGAAATAATTAAATTTAGTATTTTGGTTTAAAGGGGTTTGGCTCTTCCACAGGCACATATTTTTACCTGCATTAAATCGACGGCTGGGATGGAACCTGTGACCTCTAGGTAGGTAGGACAATTGACCAAAAAAAAGGGGCCAACGCCGACGGCTTCAGCCGTCAGTGTAAGGCCATTTATTTAAAAATAATAATCTTAAAAAAAAAAACACAAACCGACGGCGGACAGCCGTTGGCGGGTCTTTGAATTAGGCCTACGGCTAAAAACCACTGCTGGATGAAAGTCGTCGGCATAGCGTTTTACCGACGGCTAGTGTAGTCTACGCCGACGGCGGACAGCCGTTGGCGTAGGTTCCTTTATTTGTTGTGATTCACATATTTGGGGGCATGATTTGCGTGCATGGTATCAAATATCTGCTGCTACCGATATGTATCAAACATCTAACTTGGTATCGGCATCGGTATTAGTTGATACCCGTATTTTCTTTTTTCTTTTTTTTTTTTAATTTTAAAAAAGGCTGATCCGTAGCGGTATCAGCCGATACGTATCAGTCGATTTGTATTGATCCTCCATGGACCGATACCCAATAGCGATACCGAGTTTGTTACCTTGTTTGCGTGTATAAGTTGGAATTGCAATTTGAATCGTTGATCTCGTTGGTCGGCTGAGATTGAATTTCTCAATGCTCGTACCATGCACCGAATGCCAACTCTCATACGAAACTTTTACATATGAGAGGTAAGACCGTCGGGTCTGCAAACTCAATTTTAAATTTTTAATAACAAAAAATTATAGAATCTCTATACATCGAAACAAATTGATGTCAATATCTTAGAAAACCTACTTGTATCCCCATCAGAGACCCGAAAACTAATTCAAAAGGTCCAAATGAAGGAAGAAGAAGAAAGAGAAGCCCACAAATCCATTGGTCAGTGGTACGTTGGTAGCCCATTATATGATTCCTTGCAGTTGGTTTCTCTCTGTGACAACTTGGACCGGCATCTAACGGTCATTCTGTTTCCCGGCGCATGCTGATTTGTCGATTTTACGGACGCTTCCGATGGGATTCCGACGACTACAATGGGCCTGCTCGACGAAGATCGTATTAGATACTGAAGAGAATAAGAAGAAGATGAAGGTAATTAGATTTCATGGGTTTTGTATTTCTTCTGTTTTTTGGAAAAAGTTGTTGAAAATAAATTAAATGGGTGTATGAATCTGTAACAACTAACAACCGATCTGCTCTTTTATGTTACTATTGTATATATGTAGCATTTTCAAGGGGCCTGAAGTCTGTGAATGTCAACTTTTGATAGAATTCTGTTGGAAAAAGCCGCTTTTAAGTGCGAATGTGGGTGACGACGCCTATGAATCCGATATATGTCTGCTTTTTCAAAATATCGTACCATTTCATATCTGTAAGAAAATTAGAGGAAAAAAAAACTATTTGAAGAAAGTTTTAACATGTTATACTCTGTTAGAAAGTTTTAAACGAAAAAGGTAATTGAAATATTTTTTGAAGTCCCCAAAGAGTTATTCGGTTGATGAATGACAGAAAGGGTGACTTGAAATTGTGAAAAATGTATGGAAAAAGGAGCAAATGGCCAGGTCCAATTAGGCTGAACCGGATTTCGAGCTCAACCACATCTCCTGGCCTTGGATATGAAAGAATCTTGACTTTTGTTGAACTCGAAATCCGATTCAACCTGGTTGGACCTGACTATTGACCTCAAAAAAGTCAATCGATTTGTATATTTGAAATATTTATAGTTGAAATTATAAAAATACCCTTTCACTAAATGTCATATAACACAAATGAAATTGTGCATATAATTGGAAAGAAGGGTGATTCGGTCATTTTTTTTTTTAGAAAGAGATTATATTAAAAAGGGAAGAGAGAACAAAGAAAAAGAACAAGACCACCTAAAACAGGGAGATTTGTGAGAAGCAAATCAATTCGAAGCAGGGAAGCCTACAACCCAAAAAGGTCAACCAAAAAATCTAAGCTAGGTTCAAAGTAAGGAGTTGATGCCTCTAGCCATGGCTTCCAGGTTCAAACCCCATAGGACTTGAAGGTTCATATCAATGAAACCTTCCGCAATAGGATGGAGCGGAGAAGGGCTTCACTGCCTTTGGTCAAGTTCTGAAAGATCCTGGAATTTCGTTCAGTCGAGACAACCCTAATGAAAGTGAAGGGTACAAAGTGCCACATCTTATTTTTATTTTATTTTATTTATGATTATTATTATTTTTTAATAACCTTGGTATCCGGGCCTCTTAGAGCACCTGCCTAATCCCAGGGGCATATGCGCACCCCAAATTCAGCACATGCCGGGTCAGTACGGGATATAAATCCCTAGGGTGGCCTCAAGGGAGGGAGGGGATTCGAACTCAGGTCTCCTGCTTTTGGAAGAAGGTACTTAGCTAGCTCACCTAACCCCTTGAGGTTAATGTGCCACATCTTATTGCCGGAAGGTGAAAAAAGTCTCGGGTTCTGTCCACCAATTAGCTTACCGACCGAGAGAGGAAGGCAAGTAGAGATACTAAAGATTCTGAAGATTCCGTACCAAATCCAAGAGACCTTCGGACAATGGAGAAACAGGTGGTTGACCGATTCCTCGCTACGTTTACACATGTAGCAGCGATTTATAATGGGGATGCCTCTGAGTTGTAGCTGGCCAACCGTTAGGATGCGCTCCCAAGCCGCACACCAGGCGAAGAAAAAGACTTTGGGGGGCAGTTTTAACTTCCACATATAAGTCCACGGCATAGAGATGGAAGGAGTTCGAGAGTAAGATTTGTAAAATTCAGAAACACTAAAGCGGCCAGATTTCGAGGACGAGCAAATTCTAGAATCACGAATACCTGCCTTTGGAGTAGTGACGCCAATGAGACTCAACAACTCTTGAAGAAGAGAGTTTTCTTGAGATCTAAGTCTTCTTCTAAAGACGATAGACCAACTAGCCGGACAGAAGTAATCAGAGATCGTTGCTCCCTTATCGGTCGAGAGCAAATAAAGCTTTTGGAATTTGATAGAAAGGGGGCCTTCTGAGAGCCAGTTGTGGTTCCAAAAAGAGATGTTAGCACTATTATCAAGACCGAATTCCATCATGCGCTCAAAACAAGGTCTGACCATAAGTATCCCTTTCCACCAACCAGAATGATAAGCAGAGGAAGAGGCAGGTACATCTCAGGCATTAGGAGGGAGGTTATGTTGGGTATTTGTGACCCACACAAAAACTTTACCCTTTCCTAGTTTAATTAAAACGTGATTGACTAAAGACTTTTGGATTTCATTAGCAACATGATTTCACTCCACGCAATTTTAGGAGTCGGTCTCGGCATTATTGGTTTCTGGTAAGTCAATCCATATTTTCTAGTGATACACCTCTCCCTTGAATCTTTGATGAGTTAGGATTCAAGGGCATGCTATATAGAGGACAACGTCCCCTCTTCATCTCCACTCAATGCAGTCGTGTCCATCATATAGAGGGAGATAGAAGCGAGGTAGTATTGTCCTCGAATCGGTAATAGTCACGCGGCTCATCGGAATTCTCTTTAGGATCATGCTCTCGGCCGCAAGGTATGTTCCAACTTTTCATTAAATTGTTAATGATTGAAATTATTTGCCATTAAATTTATTGTTCATTCAACAATTGGTATCAGAGATACGTGAGGCTAATTTTTTTCAATAAAAAAAAATAAAAAAATCCCGTTATTTTGCGAACTCGGGGTGTTCGCAGGCGGTTTTCGTGGGTGATTTCCGGCCGCCGATTTATGATATATCTAATACCCATTGGGTGACCATAAAATAGCACATATAAAATAATAGTAAAATAAAAAAATAAAAAAACGGCAAGGACCAGACAGAAACAACAGATCTAGAGAAGATGACTGTGAGGTTTTCATACCTTGCCGTCACCGGTATGCCTTCTTGGCTCACCGGATGGCTACCGGACCCATTCCAGTTGATTCCTGGCGTCGGAGGCAGTTGGCCAACATGTTGGGCCGTCATTTTCGTGACGCTTACTCCATTAAGATTATACCTTACCATCATCCATGGGCGCCTATCCTGTGCGTCACGAATGCTTTGCTTATGCTGTTTCACTGCAAATCATATATGTGTATAAAATAGGTTATTGTCATTATTGTGTTCCACGTGTAAAGGCTGCTGCTCTACACTTCAAAAATGTGTACTTTCAAAGTATATATTTTATATTATATTTATAAGGGAAATTTACCTGATCGACCCTGTCATATACACCTTTTACGTCAGAGGCCCTGTAGTTTCACCTTTACCCAAATCGACCAGCTCCAAGCCTAGCCGACCCTAAGGAGAGCAAAAAGTCCAAATTACCCTTTTATGACTTTCTTTAACCTACAAAGCATCTTCTTTTTCTTCATTTTAATCTGCTAAAAAGTTAGAGGTGAGTCAAGTGACGATGTGTAACAGCCTGAAAATTTTGACTTTGAATAGTGTATCCCGGGATGTATACCCGACTTTGAACAGTGTACCTCGGTGTGCGTGCCCGACTGGTCACGTGCTCGATTTTATGAAATTACTTACGTAAGTTAAATTGGGTTGGTCTTGAGTGGAAAAAGACCGATTTAGATTGTGTGTTGAGCATTAGGTGATTTCTTATGCACCAAGCTTCGGTGTATGGGCTCAACACCGGGTCCGATTAGTGGATGGTTTGGGTGTGTAGGCCCACACTTAATCAAAGAAAACTATTTTGTTATGAGATAACACCTAAATAGGTACGTTCGTTTCACACGGGAGCTAGATCCTTAGATGAGAACTAATACGCCCAAAGACAAGTATATGTGTTTTGTATGGGAACCGATCCCATTTAGTTAAAGAAGGCAATTTCTTCTTTTGGGAGCTAACACCCGGTTTGCACAAGGTTTTGTTTTAGGTTTTGGGTTTTCGAGGAGAGAAGGAAGAGAGAAAGAGGAGGAGATGAAATGAACGTGTTGAATCCATGAGTGCCGAGCCTTAGATTTGCGCGAAAGACATTTGTGAGATTGTCTAAGGGGAAGATCGCCGTCGATTTCGACGTTTGGTTGTGGTTTTATGGGTTTTGGAGCCGTTTGGGGGTTTTGAAACCCTCTTCTTGCAAAGAGATCGTGAGTTTTTATCCGCAAATCGTAGCGTGAGTTTGCGTGAAGTGTGTGTGGAAGGATTGCCGTTAATTTCGTGGGTTTGGTTGTGATCTTGGAGCACGGAGATGATCGAGGTGGGTTTGGAAACCCCTTTTATCTAACGAAGAAGACGATCCGATCTACGAGTAAATCATCGATTTAAAGAGGTAAATAACGCAATTCTTCCATGTATTTAATTAAATATATGTTGGTTAGATGTGTGCAAAAGATTAGGATCAAAAGGATTGAATTTTGATGAAAAAAATGGGTTTCAAGGTTCAAACCCGAGAAGTGCTCAGAAACTGCCAAAATCGATTAATCGATTTTGAAACTCGATTAATCGAGTTTTTGACAAGAGAGAAATTCAAGAAGAACTCCCCGAAATCGATTAATCGAAGAGAATTTCGATTAATCGATTTTGAAAATCGATTAATCGAGTTTGCCTGGGCTTACTGACACTACTGTAGTATTTCAGCCATAACTTTTTGTGCCGAATTTGGATTGACGTGATTTTTGTTGCGTTGGAAAGAAGACAGAAAGCCCTACAACTTTCATGAATTGACCAACTTATGAATCAATCGTTTTAAAGGTCAAAATTTAGTAATAAGTTAGGTAAATTTCTAATTTTGTCGAGAAACGCAACCGATTAATCGAGTAAAATCGATTAATCGATTTTTGAATTTCGATTAATCGAAATTGGGTCGATTAATCGACTGGTCTCAAATAGTGAAAAAGATTTTTGGCTCTTTGGAAATCGATCAATCGAGAGAAAATCGATCAATCGACTTTGAAAAATCGATTAATCGATTTTGAAAATCGATTAGTCGATTTTGTCTGAGTTGCCAGTACTGCTTTAGTATTTTGACCATAACTTTCTACTCCGACCTCCGATTGATGCGATTCTTGAGGCGTTAGAAAGATAACAAAGAGATCTACAATATTTGTGTTTTGACCAACTTATGAATCTAAATTTTTAAAGGTAAAAATTTAGGAGAAAGGTTACATCAATTTCTGTGTTGGCGCGAACTTGCCCGTTCCGACTCAATTTTTAGAAAACACTTAAATAATCTAAGTTATTAGTGGTTGGGGTTAATCATTGATGCATCATTGTGTGCTTGTGATGTAGATTAAGGGTGGACGGCCATCGATAGGACCTTGCTTGCTGCGAGGTTAAGGTACAGGAAATTTAATATTTGATTATATATTTGAAATTGATTCATAGATGCCTTGATTTAATCAAATGAAAATGATAAGTGTGATTTGAAGTTTTGTTATTTAAAATCGATGCTTGAATCTAATGGACGGTAGGGAAATTTAATATTTGATTATATTTTTGAAATTGATTCATAGATGCCTTGATTTAATCAAATGAAAATGATAAGTGTGATTTGAAATTTTGTTATTTAAAATCGATGCTTGAATCTAACTGGACGTGTAGGGGAACTTCAACACAAACTTGCATGTTTAACTTTGATTTATTGTTTCTTTGAGGTATTTATATGA
This sequence comes from Chloranthus sessilifolius, assembly GCA_021018995.1. Taxonomy (NCBI): domain Eukaryota; kingdom Viridiplantae; phylum Streptophyta; class Magnoliopsida; order Chloranthales; family Chloranthaceae; genus Chloranthus; species Chloranthus sessilifolius. Next base: position 23,754,090 of record CM037588.1, read on the forward strand.
AAAAAAAAATGATAAGTTTTCTTGATGTATTTTGATGTTAGTTTGATAGATATTTGAATTATAACTTAAACTCCTTGAAAAATAGAAATTTAAAATCTGGGTGAAAATGGTGAAGTTTGAACCGTGAACTTAACCTAGAATTTGTACTATGGTATTCGATTTTTAAACTTGATTTTAAATTGTGAGTTTTAAAACCTTTTAAGCAAGAATGTGAGCTTTGGATCGTGATTTAGAAATCGAACTAGAATGTGAACTCAAATCTTTGAGTCTTGTAGATTTGTGAGAAGGTATTGTGGGATTTATGTACACCCTTGGACATTGTGCGGGATTTGTGTATACCTTGGACCGCCGTGGGCGGGATTTATGTACGCCTTGGACCGCTTTTTACGGGATTTTACGACACCCTTGGACTTGTTGTGCTTATGTACGCCTTGGACCGCTTTTTACGGGATTTTACGACAACCTTGGACTTGTTGTGCTCATGTACGCCTTGGACCGCTTTTACGGGATTTTACGACACCTTTGGACTTGTTGTGCTCATATGCGCCTTTGGACCGCTTTTACGGATTTTACGACACCCTGGACTCGCGTTCATGTACGCTTCTGGACCGCTTTCGCGGGATTTTACGTACTCCTTTGGACACTGTTGTGAGTCATGTACGCCCTTGGACCGTTTTTACGGGATTTACGTACACCCTTAGATTTCGATGTAGTCATGTACGCCCTTGGACCGCTTTTGCGGCATTTTATGTACTCTTTGGATTATACTTCATAAATCAAACCATAAGTCGTGAGATTAAAGTGGACCGCTATGGGCGGATTATATGTATGTGGACCGCTATGGGCGGATTATATGTATGTGGACCGCTGTGGGCGGATTATGCATATCGTGGACCGCTATGGGCGGAGTGCTAGTACCATGTGGGCCGCCGGGGCGGATTTGAAATCAGTTTTGAAGGATAAATAAATGTTTTGAAATCACTTTTGTGTGTAAAAAGGAAATCAGTTTTGAAATGGGTTTTTGTATGATAAGGAAATCAGCTTTTGAATGGTTTATGTGAAAAAAGAAGTTTTGAAATCGATCGTGTGATAAGAAACAAGATTTGAAATCGATCTTTGTTGATAAGAAAAGTACCTTTAAAACGAGTTTCAGGTTTAAATAAGAAAAGGTTTGATTGTGACATTGAATCTATGTTTCCTTATGATAAGATGTGAATGAGTATTGAAATTTCCTCTCTTGTGCTAGGATGTAGCTCACCCTTCGACTATACGTCATGGTATAGCTTCTACGTCGACACCAGACTTGCAGATTGAGGAGTTGTGGAGGGCTATGATATTCGGGGTCGTAGATTGAGTACTTTGTGGAGATTGGTGAGTTCAGACTTGGTACCCTTTGAACTCGTATATAATTTTATACACCACTGTTTGGTGACGTTGGTACATCACTGGTGGCCATTGTTAGTTATTGTAATATTAGATGTTAAAATTAGATATTTATTCATGTCATATGTATTATCTGCTTTGATTTCTGCATGCTAGGTTTTGTACCAAGCATTCTGTGTTCGGAACGTGTTCTACGACCCGACGGTCCGAGTTTTCCCATTCGTGTTTGAAAAAAAAAAAATATGTCTCAAAATTCAGGTTGGGAAAATTCGGGTTGTCACAGTTGGTATCAAAGCCTAAGTATTAGGTCTTATTGGGACCCGAAGTTTGGCGATAAGTTATGTTAGGATATAAGAAACCCAAGCGCTTTGTCACAATTGGTATCAAAGTCATTTCTTTTAGAAATTCTGACAATCATTCCTTTTGTCAGAGCATCGGGACTTCTGCTAACGAAACTTTGCTTCCAAATGCAGCTGTCAATGTCTTCTAGAGGAAGAGGCCGACCCAGGGGCGGTCATAATAGAAATTTGCGTAGTCGAGATGATTTCATCTCGGATACCAATCGAGTGCCTATGAGAGATAGAGAGGGTAGTGGTAGTGGACAAGCAGAGAACCAGGATCAAGATCGTCAGGATCGAGATCAAAGAGAACAAGAGAGGACCAGAGAAAGAAATGAGGAGAGAGAGGAGCGTCAGAGGATGATGCATACCATGGAAACCATGGCGACTGCCATGGCGCAACAGGCAGCATTTTTGGCGGCTCATACCGCTCATGAGCAGCATCAGCCACCTACACCTCCAATTGGGTTCTCTGCATACTGCCCTCTGCATTTACCGACTTTAGGAGGATGCGTCCTCCTAGCTTTTCAGGGCAAGCAGAGCCAATGGACGCAGAGAATTGGCTAAGCGAAATGGAGAAGGTGTTCAGTGTACTTACGTGCACTGACGATGAGAGTGTACGTTGGGCGGCCTATATGTTAGATGGGGAGGCTGGGCCTTGGTGGAAGTCCGTTTCACGGACTAGGGCTCAGGAGGGCCCAGATTTGCCTTGGAAATGGGATGAATTCGTTGAAGAGTTTAACAAGCAGTACTTCCCTGAAGTAGTGCGCAATCAAATGGAGGTTCAATTCCTTCAACTTGTGCAAGGGAAGATGACAGTGAGAGAATATGGGGTAGAGTTCATGCGACTTTCACGTTTTGCTCCCGAGTTTGTGACCTCGGACCTAATGAAGGCCAAGAAATTTCAACGCGGCTTAAGGCCGGATATCAGGGGAAAAGTCGCTGCTTTTGAGTTGAAAAACTATGAAGCAGTAATGAGCAAGGCTCTTGTGGTGGAAGAAGACGTGGAAGAAATGTATAAGCGAAGGGACCAACAACGTAGAGAAAGGGCAAGTCAAATGCAGTCATATGCCCATGAGCAGGGGCCCGAGAGACCAAGACTCTTATTGCCAGCCCCCCCTCAGCCTACTTAGACCGTTTATGCAAGACCACCTACGCCTGTGCCGGCAGTGACCTTTTGTCCTTCGAATCTCATGGCAATTGGAGTGTCACAAACACAACAGCTCCACCCACCTCATCATTTGCGGTAAATCATGCCCAAGATGCGGGGACGACATCGAAAGCACCAAGTGTAAGTGGACCACGGGTGCATGTTTCAATTGTGGTCGATGGGGCATCGTAAGGGACTATCCGAACCGAAGAATGAGAGGACACCTTGCATGAGGAACCATCGAGCAATACAAGTGTCGTGTATCGTGTTCTTCTAATCTCAAACAATATACTCTTTGTATTTTGGGTGTATAATCAATGCTATTAGCTCATCTTTTGATATACGTATGTGGGAATCTTTATTGCAATTAATGGTACATGTTGTCAATTGATGGTTAGACTATTTCCTTTCCTTATAGCAATGATCAAATTTTGATTGTGCTCCAATTGGTAAATTGCAGGTTGTAATTTTCATTAATGGTTCATATTATAGTGGTTGTGACTATATCTATTAGCTTAGTGGACATATTCACCGATTTGGTGATATGTGGATTTTCATGCTTTATGATGGAGAAATTGGCTGAGGATAAGTTCAGTCTTTCGTGGTGCACTCAATATGGATAGTAATTGAATGATTCTAGGAATACATTTTTCATTACGGGTGCATGAGTTATTTCCTCATGGTGGGTAAGTTCTTATCAACGGGAATCATAGTTTGTGAGCTAGCGTTCGGAAATGTGGTCATCAATTTTAGAGGACGAAAATCTCCATGGAGGGAAGAATGTAACAAACTCAAATGTATTTGTGTGCAAATCGATTTCTATCCGGGTGAATATTTAACTTGATGCACGTGGTAAGACCGATTACTTAGGGCAATTTTCGAGGGGCGAAAATTTTATAAGGTGGGAAGAATGTAACAAAAAAATTTTGACTTTGAATAGTGTATCCGGGATGTATGCCCGACTTTGAACAGTGTACCTCTTGTGCGTGATTTGGTCACGTGCTTTCGATTTTATGAAATTACTTACGTAAGTTAAATTGGGTTGGTCTTGAGTGGAAAAGACCGATTTAGATTGTGTGTCGAGCATTAGGTGGTTTCTTATGCACCAAGCTTTGGTGTATGGGCTCAACACCGGGTCCGATTAGTGGATGGTTTGGGTGTGTAGGCCCACACTTAATCAAAGAAAACTATTTTGTTATGAGATAACACCTAAATAGGTACGTTCGTTTCACACGGGAGCTAGATCCTTAGATGAGAACTAATACGCCCAAAGACAAGTATATGTGTTTTGTATGGGAACCGATCCCATTTAGTTAAAGAAGGCAATATCTTCTTTTGGAGCTAACACCGGTTTGCACAAGGTTTTGTTTAGGTTTTGGGTTTTGAGGAGAGAAGGAAGAGAGAAAGAGGAGGAGATGAAATGAACGTGTTGAATCCATGAGTGCCGAGCCTTAGATTTGCGCGAAAGACATTTGTGAGATTGTCTAAGGGGAAGATCGCCGTCGATTTCGACGTTTGGTTGTGGTTTTATGGGTTTTGGAGCCGTTTGGGGGTTTTGAAACCCTCTTCTTGCAAAGAGATCGTGAGTTTTTATCCGCAAATCGTAGCGTGAGTTTGCGTGAAGTGTGTGTGGAAAGATTGCCGTTAATTTCGTGGGTTTGGTTGTGATCTTGGAGCACGGAGATGATCGAGGTGGGTTTGGAAACCCTTTTTATCTAACGAAGAAGACGATCCGATCTACGAGTAAATCATCGATTTAAAGAGGTAAATAACGCAATTCTTCCATGTATTTAATTAAATATATGTTGGTTAGATGTGTGCAAAAGATTAGGATCAAAAGGATTGAATTTTGATGAAAAAAATGGGTTTCAAGGTTCAAACCCGAGAAGTGCTCAGAAACTGCCAAAATCGATTAATCGATTTTGAAACTCGATTAATCGAGTTTTTGACAAGAGAGAAATTCAAGAAGAACTCCCCGAAATCGATTAATCGAAGAGAATTTCGATTAATCGATTTTGAAAATCGATTAATCGAGTTTGCCTGGGCTTACTGACACTACTGTAGTATTTCAGCCATAACTTTTTGTGCCGAATTTGGATTGACGTGATTTTTGTTGCGTTGGAAAGAAGACAGAAAGCCCTACAACTTTCATGAATTTACCAACTTATGAATCAATCGTTTTAAAGGTCAAAATTTAGTAATAAGTTAGGTAAATTTCTAATTTTGTCGAGAAACGCAACCGATTAATCGAGTAAAATCGATTAATCGATTTTTGAATTTCGATTAATCGAAATTGGGTCGATTAATCGACTGGTCTCAAATAGTGAAAAAGATTTTTGGCTCTTTGGAAATCGATCAATCGAGAGAAAATCGATCAATCGACTTTGAAAAATCGATTAATCGATTTTGAAAATCGATTAGTCGATTTTGTCTGAGTTGCCAGTACTGCTTTAGTATTTTGACCATAACTTTCTACTCCGACCTCCGATTGATGCGATTCTTGAGGCGTTAGAAAGATAACAAAGAGATCTACAATATTTGTGTTTTGACCAACTTATGAATCTAAAGTTTTAAAGGTAAAATTTAGGAGAAAGGTTACATCAATTTCTGTGTTGGCGAACTTGCCCGTTCGACTCAATTTTTAGAAAACACTTAAATAATCTAAGTTATTAGTGGTTGGGGTTAATCATTGATGCATCATTGTGTGCTTGTGATGTAGATTAAGGGTGGACGGCCATCGATAGGACCTTGCTTGTTTTTCGAGGTTAAGGTAGGGGAAATTTAATATTTGATTATATATTTGAAATTGATTCATAGATGCCTTGATTTAATCAAATGAAAATGATAAGTGTGATTTGAAGTTTTGTTATTTAAAATCGATGCTTGAATCTAACTGGACGTGTAGGGGAAATTTAATATTTGATTATATTTTTGAAATTGATTCATAGATGCCTTGATTTAATCAAATGAAAATGATAAGTGTGATTTGAAGTTTTGTTATTTAAAATCGATGCTTGAATCTAACTGGACGTGTAGGGGAACTTCAACACAAACTTGCATGTTTAACTTTGATTCATTGTTTCTTTGAGGTATTTATATGAAAAAAAAAAAATGATAAGTTTTCTTGATGTATTTTGATGTTAGTTTGATAGATATTTGAATTATAACTTGAACTCCTTGAAAAATAGAAATTTAAAATCCGTGGGTCGAAAATGGTGAAGTTTGAACTGTGAACTTAACCTAGAATTTGTACTATGGTATTCGATTTTTAAACTTGATTTTTAAATTGTGAGTTTTAAAACCTTTTAAGCAAGAATGTGAGCTTTGGATCGTGATTTAGAAATCGGAACTAGAATGTGAACTCGAAATCTTTGAGTCTTGTAGATTTGTGAGAAGGTACACCCTTGGACCGCTGTGGCGGGATTTATGTACACTTGGACCGTGGGCGGGATTTGTGTATACCCTTGGACATGTGGATTTATGTACGCCTTGGACCGCTTTTTACGGGATTTTACGACACCCTTGGACTTGTTGTGCTTATCGCCTTGGACCGTTTTTACGGGATTTTACGTACAACCTTGGACTTGTTGTGCTCATGTACGCCCTTGGACCGTTTTTACGGGATTTTACGTACACCTTTGGACTTGTTGTGCTCATGTACGCCTTTGGACCGTTTTTACGGGATTTTACGTACACCCTTGGACTCGTTGTGCTCATGTACGCCCTTGGACCGCTTTCGCGGGATTTTACGTACTCCTTTGGACACTGTTGTGAGTCATGTACGCCCTTGGACCGTTTTTACGGGATTTACGTACACCCTTAGATTTCGATGTAGTCATGTACGCCCTTGGACCGCTTTTGCGGCATTTTATGTACTCTTTGGATTATACTTCATAAATCAAACCATAAGTCGTGAGATTAAAGTGGACCGCTATGGGCGGATTATATGTATGTGGACCGCTGTGGGCGGATTATGCATATCGTGGACCGCTATGGGCGGAGTGCTAGTACCATGTGGGCCGCCGGGGCGGATTTGAAATCAGTTTTGAAGGATAAATAAATGTTTTGAAATCACTTTTGTGTGTAAAAAGGAAATCAGTTTTGAAATCAGTTTTGTATGATAAGGAAATCAGCTTTTGAATCAGTTTTATGTGAAAAAAGAAGTCAGTTTTGAAATCAGTGTGATAAGAAAACAAGATTTGAAATCGCCTTTGTTGATAAGAAAAGTACCTTTAAAACGAAGTTTCAGCTTTTAAATAAGAAAAGGTTTGATTGTGACATTGAATCTATGTTTCCTTATGATAAGATGTGAATGAGTATTGAAATTTCCTCTCTTGTGCTAGGATGTAGCTCACCTTCGACTATCGTCACGGTATAGCTTCTACGTGGACACCAGACTTGCAGATTGAGGAGTTGAGGAGGGCTATGATATTCGGGTCGAGATTGAGTACTTTGTGGAGATTGGTGAGTTCTGGACTTGGTACCCTTTTGAACTCAGATATAATTTTATACACCAACGCTTTGGTGACGTTGGTACATCACCGGTGGCCATTGTTAGTTATTGTAATATTAGATGTTAGAATTAGAGATTTATTCATGTCATATGTATTATCTGCTTTGATTTCGTGATGCTAGGTTTTGTACGTGTTCTAACGTGTTCTAAGACCCGACGGTCCGAGTTTTCCCATTCGAGTTTGTAAAAAAAAATATGTCTCAAAATTGTGTTGGGAAAATTGGTTGTCACAGTTGGTATCAGAGCCTAAGTATTAGGTCTTATTGGGACCCGAAGTTTGGCGATAAGTTATGTTAGGATATAAGAAACCCAACTGTGGCTTTGTCACAATTGGTATCAAAGTCATTTCTTTTAGAAATTCTGACAATCATTCCTTTTGTCAGAGCGGACTTCGCTAATCTAAACTTTGCTTCCAAATGCATTGCCAATGTCTTCTAGAGGAAGAGGTCACCTGTAGGCGGTCATAATAGAAATTTGCGTAGTCGAGATGATTTCATCTCGGATACCAATCGAGTGCCTATGAGAGATAGAGAGGGTAGTGGTAGTGGACAAGCAGAGAACCAGGATCAAGATCGTCAGGATCGAGATCAAAGAGAACAAGAGAGGACCAGAGAAAGAAATGAGGAGAGAGAGGAGCGTCAGAGGATGATGCATACCATGGAAACCATGGCGACTGCCATGGCGCAACAGGCAGCATTTTTGGCGGCTCATACCGCTCATGAGCAGCATCAGCCACCTACACCTCCAGTGGGTTCTGCACAGTCAGTGCCCTCTGCATTTACCGACTTTAGGAGGATGCGTCCTCCTAGCTTTTCAGGGCAAGCAGAGCCAATGGACGCAGAGAATTGGCTAAGTTTAAATGGAGAAGGTGTTCAGGTACTTACGCACACGATGAGAGTGTACGTTGGGCGGCCTATATGTTAGATGGGGAGGCTGGGCCTTGGTGGAAGTCCGTTTCACGGACTAGGGCTCAGGAGGGCCCAGATTTGCCTTGGAAATGGGATGAATTCGTTGAAGAGTTTAACAAGCAGTACTTCCCTGAAGTAGTGCGCAATCAAATGGAGGTTCAATTCCTTCAACTTGTGCAAGGGAAGATGACAGTGAGAGAATATGGGGTAGAGTTCATGCGACTTTCACGTTTTGCTCCCGAGTTTGTGACCTCGGACCTAATGAAGGCCAAGAAATTTCAACGCGGCTTAAGGCCGGATATCAGGGGAAAAGTCGCTGCTTTTGAGTTGAAAAACTATGAAGCAGTAATGAGCAAGGCTCTTGTGGTGGAAGAAGACGTGGAAGAAATGTATAAGCGAAGGGACCAACAACGTAGAGAAAGGGCAAGTCAAATGCAGCCATATGCCCATGAGCAGGGGCCCGAGATACCAAGACTCTTATTGCCAGCACCCCCTCACCTACTTAGACCGTTAATGCAAGACCACCTACGTCTGTGCCTGCAGTGACCTTTTGCCCTCCGAATCTCATGGCAATTGGAGTGCCACAAACACACCAGGCTCCACCCACCTCATCATTTGCAGCTGGTAAATCATGCCCAAGATGCAGGGGACGACATCGAGCGACCAAGTGTAAGTGGACCACGGTGCATGTTTCAATTGTGGTCGATGGGGCATCGTGGTAAGGGACTATCGGAATCAAGAATGAGAGGACACCTTCGATGAGGAACCATCGAGCAATACAAGTGTCGTGTATCGTGTTCTTCAAAGGCTTAATCTCAAACAATATACTCTTTGTATTTTGGGTGTATAATCAATGCTATTAGCTCATCTTTTGATATACGATGTGGGAATCTTTATTGCAATTAATGGTACATGTTGTCAATTGATGGTTAGACTATTTCCTTTCCTTATAGCAATGATCAAATTTTGATTGTGCTCCAATTGGTAAATTGCGGTGTTGTAATTTTCATTAATGGTTCATATTATAGTGGTTGTGACTATATCTATTAGCTTAGTGGACATATTCACCGATTTGGTGATATGTGGATTTTCATGCTTTATGATGGAGAAATGAGGATAAGTTGGGTCTTCGTGGTGAACTCAATGTGGATAGTAATTGAATGATTCTAGGAATACATTTTTCATTCGGTGCATGAGTTATTTCCTCATGGTGGGTAAGTTCTTATCAACGGAATCATAGTTTGTGAGCTAGCGTCGAATGTGGTCATCAATTTTCGAGGACGAAAATCTCCATGGAGGAAGAATGTAACAACCTCAAATGTATTTGTGTGCAAATCGATTTGTATCCTGGGTGTGAATATTTAACTTGATGCACGTGGTAAGACCGATTACTTAGGGCAATTTTCGAGGACGAAAATTTTATAAGGTGGGAAGAATGTAACCCGAAAATTTTGACTTTGAATAGTGTATCCCGGATGTATGCCCGACTTTGAACAAGGTATTTGCAAAAGCGTGTCTGATCGTCACGGTTCGATTTTATGAAATTACTTACGAAGTTAAATTGGGTTGGTCTTGAGCGGAAAAAGACCGATTTAGATTGTGTGTTGAGCATTAGGTGGTTTCTTATGCACCAAGCTTTGGTGTAGGGGCTCAACACCGGGTCCGATTAGTGGATGGTTTGGGTGTGTAGGCCCACACTAAATCAAAGAAAACTATTTTGTTATGAGATAACACCTAAATAGGTAATGTTCGTTTCACACGGAGCTAGATCCTTAGATGAGAACTAATACGCCCAAAGACAAGTATATGTGTTTTGTATGGGAACCGATCCCATTTAGTTAAAGAAGGCAATTTCTTCTTTTGGGAGCTAACACCGGTTTGCACAAGGTTTTGTTTTAGGTTTTGGGTTTTTGAGGAGAGAAGGAAGAGAGAAAGAGGAGGAGATGAAATGAACGTGTTGAATCCATGAGTGCCGAGCCTTAGATTTGCGCGAAAGATATTTGTGAGATTGTCTAAGGGGAAGATCGCCACGATTTCACGCTTGGTTGTGGTTTTATGGGTTTTGGAGCCGTTTGGGGGTTTTGAAACCCTCTTCTTGCAAAGAGATCGTGAGTTTTTATCCGCAAATCGTAGCGTGAGTTTGCGTGAAGTGTGTGTGGAAAGATTGCCGTTAATTTCGTGGGTTTGGTTGTGATCTTGGAGCACGGAGATGATCGAGGTGGGTTTGGAAACCCTTTTTATCTAACGAAGAAGACGATCCGATCTACGAGTAAATCATCGATTTAAAGAGGTAAATAACGCAATTCTTCCATGTATTTAATTAAATATATGTTGGTTAGATGTGTGCAAAAGATTAGGATCAAAAGGATTGAATTTTGATGAAAAAAATGGGTTTCAAGGTTCAAACCCGAGAAGTGCTCAGAAACTGCCAAAATCGATTAATCGATTTTGAAACTCGATTAATCGAGTTTTTGACAAGAGAGAAATTCAAGAAGAACTCCCCGAAATCGATTAATCGAAGAGAATTTCGATTAATCGATTTTGAAAATCGATTAATCGAGTTTGCCTGGGCTTACTGACACTACTGTAGTATTTCAGCCATAACTTTTTGTGCCGAATTTGGATTGACGTGATTTTTGTTGCGTTGGAAAGAAGACAGAAAGCCCTACAACTTTCATGAATTTACCAACTTATGAATCAATCGTTTTAAAGGTCAAAATTTAGTAATAAGTTAGGTAAATTTCTAATTTTGTCGAGAAACGCAACCGATTAATCGAGTAAAATCGATTAATCGATTTTGAATTTCGATTAATCGAAATTGGGTCATTAATCGACTGGTCTCAAATAGTGAAAAAGATTTTGGCTCTTTGGAAATCGATCAATCGAGAGAAAATCGATCAATCGACTTTGAAAAATCGATTAATCGATTTTGAAAATCGATTAGTCGATTTTGTCTGAGTTGCCAGTACTGCTTTAGTATTTTGACCATAACTTTCTACTCCGACCTCCGATTGATGCGATTCTTGAGGCGTTAGAAAGATAACAAAGAGATCTACAATATTTGTGTTTTGACCAACTTATGAATCTAAATTTTTAAAGGTAAAAATTTAGGAGAAAGGTTACATCAATTTCTGTGTTGGCGCGAACTTGCCCGTTCCGACTCAATTTTTAGAAAACACTTAAATAATCTAAGTTATTAGTGGTTGGGGTTAATCATTGATGCATCATTGTGTGCTTGTGATGTAGATTAAGGGTGGACGGCCATCGATAGGACCTTGCTTGCTTCGAGGTTAAGGTAGGGGAAATTTAATATTTGATTATATTTTTGAAATTGATTCATAGATGCCTTGATTTAATCAAATGAAAATGATAAGTGTGATTTGAAGTTTTGTTATTTAAAATCGATGCTTGAATCTAACTGGACGTGTAGGGGAAATTTAATATTTGATTATATTTTTGAAATTGATTCATAGATGCCTTGATTTAATCAAATGAAAATGATAAGTGTGATTTGAAGTTTTGTTATTTAAAATCGATGCTTGAATCTAACTGGACGTGTAGGGGAACTTCAACACAAACTTGCATGTTTAACTTTGATTCATTGTTTCTTTGAGGTATTTATATGAAAAAAAAATGATAAGTTTTCTTGATGTATTTTGATGTTAGTTTGATAGATATTTGAATTATAACTTGAACTCCTTGAAAAATAGAAATTTAAAATCAGGGGCCTAAAATGGTGAAGTTTGAACCGTGAACTTAACCTAGAATTTGTACTATGGTATTTTTTTAAACTTGATTTTTAAATTGTGAGTTTTAAAACCTTTTAAGCAAGAATGTGAGCTTTGGATCGTGATTTAGAAATCTGAACTAGAATGTGAACTCGAAATCTTTGAGTCTTGTAGATTTGTGAGAAGGTACACCCTTGGACCGCTGTGGCGGGATTTATGTACACCCTTGGACCGCTGTGGCGGGATTTGTGTATACCCTTGGACCGCTGTGGCGGGATTTATGTACGCCCTTGGACCGTTTTTACGGGATTTTACGTACAACCTTGGACTTGTTGTGCTCATGTACGCCCTTGGACCGTTTTTACGGGATTTTACGTACACCTTTGGACTTGTTGTGCTCATGTACGCCCTTGGACCGTTTTTACGGGATTTTACGTACACCTTTGGACTTGTTGTGCTCATGTACGCCTTTGGACCGTTTTTACGGGATTTTACGTACACCCTTGGACTCGTTGTGCTCATGTACGCTTTGACCGCTGGATTTTACGTATCTTTGGACACTGCTAGAGTCATGTACGCCTTGGACCGCTTTTACGGATTTACGATACACCCTTAGATTTCGATGTAGTCATGTACGCCCTTGGACCGCTTTTGCGGCATTTTATGTACTCTTTGGATTATACTTCATAAATCAAACCATAAGTCGTGAGATTAAAGTGGACCGCTATGGGCGGATTATATGTATGTGGACCGCTATGGGCGGATTATATGTATGTGGACCGCTGTGGGCGGATTATGCATATCGTGGACCGCTATGGGCGGAGTGCTAGTACCATGTGGGCCGCCGGGGCGGATTTGAAATCAGTTTTGAAGGATAAATAAATGTTTTGAAATCACTTTTGTGTGTAAAAAGGAAATCAGTTTTGAAATCAGTTTTGTATGATAAGGAAATCAGCTTTTGAATCAGTTTTATGTGAAAAAAGAAGTCAGTTTTGAAATCAGTCGTGTGATAAGAAAACAGTATTTGAAATCAGTCTTTGTTGATAAGAAAAAGTACCTTTAAAACGAGTTTCAGTTTTAAATAAGAAAAGGTTTGATTGTGACATTGAATCTATGTTTCCTTATGATAAGATGTGAATGAGTATTGAAATTTCCTCTACTGTGCTAGGATGTAGCTCACCCCTTCGACTATACGTCACAGGTATAGCTTCTACGTGGACACCAGACTTGCAGATTGAGGAGTTGAGGAGGGCTATGATATTCGGGGTCGTAGATTGAGTACTTTGTGGAGATTGGTGAGTTCAGACTTGGTACCCTTTGAACTCGTATATAATTTTATACACCACTGTTTGGTGACGTTGGTACATCACTGGTGGCCATTGTTAGTTATTGTAATATTAGATGTTAAAATTAGATATTTATTCATGTCATATGTATTATCTGCTTTGATTTCTGCATGCTAGGTTTTGTACCAAGCATTCTGTGTTCGGAACGTGTTCTACGACCCGACGGTCCGAGTTTTCCCATTCGTGTTTGAAAAAAAAAAAATATGTCTCAAAATTCAGGTTGGGAAAATTCGGGTTGTCACAGTTGGTATCAAAGCCTAAGTATTAGGTCTTATTGGGACCCGAAGTTTGGCGATAAGTTATGTTAGGATATAAGAAACCCAACTGTGGCTTTGTCACAATTGGTATCAAAGTCATTTCTTTTAGAAATTCTGACAATCATTCCTTTTGTCAGAGCATCGGGACTTCTGCTAACGAAACTTTGCTTCCAAATGCAGCTGTCAATGTCTTCTAGAGGAAGAGGCCGACCCAGGGGCGGTCATAATAGAAATTTGCGTAGTCGAGATGATTTCATCTCGGATACCAATCGAGTGCCTATGAGAGATAGAGAGGGTAGTGGTAGTGGACAAGCAGAGAACCAGGATCAAGATCGTCAGGATCGAGATCAAAGAGAACAAGAGAGGACCAGAGAAAGAAATGAGGAGAGAGAGGAGCGTCAGAGGATGATGCATACCATGGAATGGCGATCGCCATGGCCAAAAGATTTTTGGCTCATACCGGCCATGAGCAAAGATCACCACCTACACCTCCAAGGGGTTCTGCACATCGTGCCCTCGTGCATTTACCGACTTTTAGGAGGATGCGTCCTCTAGCTTTGAGGGCGAGCCAATGGACGCAGAGAATTGGCTGCGAAATGGAGAAGGTGTTCAAGTACTTACGCAATCGACGATGAGAGTGTACGCTGGCCTATATGTTAGATGGGGAGGTGGGCCTTGGTGGAAGTCCGTTTACCGGACTAGGGCTCGTGAGGGCCCAGATTTGCCTTGGAAATGGGATGAATTCGTTGAAGAGTTTAACAGCAAGATTCTCAAGTAGTGCAATCAAATGGAGGTTCAATTCCTTCAACTTGTGCAAGGGAAGATGACAAAGGAGAGAATATGGGGTAGAGTTCATGCGACTTTCACGCTTTTGCTCGAGTTTGTGACCCTGGACCTAATGAAGGCCAAGAATTTCAACGCCGCTTAAGGCCGGATATCGTGGAAAAGTCGCTGCTTTTGAGTTGAAAAACTATGAAGCAGTAATGAGCAAGGCTCTTGTGGTGGAAGAAGACGTGGAAGAAATGTATAAGCGAAGGGACCAACAACGTAGAGAAAGGGCAAGTCAAATGCAGTCATATGCCCATGAGCAGGGGCCCGAGATACCAAGACTCTTATTGCCAGCACCCCCTCAGTCTACTTAGACCGTTTATGCAAGACCACCTACGTCTGTGCCTGCAGTGACCTTTTGTCCTTCGAATCTCATGGCAATTGGAGTGTCACAAACACAACAGGCTCCACCCACCTCATCATTTGCAGCTGGTAAATCATGCCCAAGATGCGGGGGACGACATCGAGCGTACCAAGTGTAAGTGGACCACGGTGCATGTTTCAATTGTGGTCGATGGGGCATCGTAAGGGACTATCCGGAATCAAGAATGAGAGGACACCTTCGCATGAGGAACCATCGAGCAATACAAGTGTCGTGTATCGTGTTCTTCAGTGCTTAATCTCAAACAATATACTCTTTGTATTTTGGGTGTATAATCAATGCTATTAGCTCATCTTTTGATATACGTATGTGGGAATCTTTATTGCAATTAATGGTACATGTTGTCAATTGATGGTTAGACTATTTCCTTTCCTTATAGCAATGATCAAATTTTGATTGTGCTCCAATTGGTAAATTGCAGGTTGTAATTTTCATTAATGGTTCATATTATAGTGGTTGTGACTATATCTATTAGCTTAGTGGACATATTCACCGATTTGGTGATATGTGGATTTTCATGCTTTATGATGGAGAAATTGGCTGAGGATAAGTTCAGTCTTTCGTGGTGAACTCAATGTGGATAGTAATTGAATGATTCTAGGGAATACATTTTTTCATTCTGGGTGCATGAGTTATTTCCTCATGGTGGGTAAGTTCTTATCAACGGGAATCATAGTTTGTGAGCTAGCGTTCGGAAATGTGGTCATCAATTTTCGAGGACGAAAATCTCCATGGAGGGAAGAATGTAACAACCTCAAATGTATTTGTGTGCAAATCGATTTGTATCTGGGTGTGAATATTTAACTTGATGCACGTGGTAAGACCGGATTACTTAGGGCAATTTTCGAGGACGAAAATTTTATAAGGTGGGAAGAATGTAACAGCCTGAAAATTTTGACTTTGAATAGTGTATCCCGGGATGTATGTGTACCTGGGATGTGCGTCTGCCGGGTCACGTGCTCGATTTTATGAAATTACTTACGTAAGTTAAATTGGGTTGGTCTTGAGTGGAAAAAGACCGATTTAGATTGTGTGTTGAGCATTAGGTGGTTTCTTATGCACCAAGCTTTGGTGTATGGGCTCAACACCGGGTCCGATTAGTGGATGGTTTGGGTGTAGGCCCACACTTAATCAAAGAAAACTATTTTGTTATGAGATAACACCTAAATAGGTACGTTCATTTCTGCACGGAGCTAGATCCTTAGATGAGAACTAATACGCCCAAAGACAAGTATATGTGTTTTGTATGGGAACCGATCCCATTTAGTTAAAGAAGGCAATTTCTTCTTTTGGGAGCTAACACCCGGTTTGCACAAGGTTTTGTTTTAGGTTTTGGGTTTTTGAGGAGAGAAGGAAGAGAGAAAGAGGAGGAGATGAAATGAACGTGTTGAATCCATGAGTGCCGAGCCTTAGATTTGCGCGAAAGACATTTGTGAGATTGTCTAAGGGGAAGATCGCCGTCGATTTCGACGTTTGGTTGTGGTTTTATGGGTTTTGGAGCCGTTTGGGGGTTTTGAAACCCTCTTCTTGCAAAGAGATCGTGAGTTTTTATCCGCAAATCGTAGCGTGAGTTTGCGTGAAGTGTGTGTGGAAAGATTGCCGTTAATTTCGTGGGTTTGGTTGTGATCTTGGAGCACGGAGATGATCGAGGTGGGTTTGGAAACCCTTTTTATCTAACGAAGAAGACGATCCGATCTACGAGTAAATCATCGATTTAAAGAGGTAAATAACGCAATTCTTCCATGTATTTAATTAAATATATGTTGGTTAGATGTGTGCAAAAGATTAGGATCAAAAGGATTGAATTTTGATGAAAAAAATGGGTTTCAAGGTTCAAACCCGAGAAGTGCTCAGAAACTGCCAAAATCGATTAATCGATTTTGAAACTCGATTAATCGAGTTTTTGACAAGAGAGAAATTCAAGAAGAACTCCCCGAAATCGATTAATCGAAGAGAATTTCGATTAATCGATTTTGAAAATCGATTAATCGAGTTTGCCTGGGCTTACTGACACTACTGTAGTATTTCAGCCATAACTTTTTGTGCCGAATTTGGATTGACGTGATTTTTGTTGCGTTGGAAAGAAGACAGAAAGCCCTACAACTTTCATGAATTGACCAACTTATGAATCAATCGTTTTAAAGGTCAAAATTTAGTAATAAGTTAGGTAAATTTCTAATTTTGTCGAGAAACGCAACCGATTAATCGAGTAAAATCGATTAATCGATTTTTGAATTTCGATTAATCGAAATTGGGTCGATTAATCGACTGGTCTCAAATAGTGAAAAAGATTTTTGGCTCTTTGGAAATCGATCAATCGAGAGAAAATCGATCAATCGACTTTGAAATATCGATTAATCGATTTTGAAAATCGATTAGTCGATTTTATGTCCGAGTTGCCGATCGCTTTAGTATTTTGACCATAACTTTCTACTCCGACCTCCGATTGATGCGATTCTTGAGGCGTTAGAAAGATAACAAAGAGATCTACAATATTTGTGTTTTGACCAACTTATGAATCTAAATTTTTAAAGGTAAAAATTTAGGAGAAAGGTTACATCAATTTACGTGTTGGCGAACTTGCGTTCGACTCAATTTTTAGAAAACACTTAAATAATCTAAGTTATTAGTGGTTGGGGTTAATCATTGATGCATCATTGTGTGCTTGTGATGTAGATTGAGGTGGACGGCCATCGATAGGACCTTGCTTGCTTCGAGGTTAAGGTAGGGGAAATTTAATATTTGATTATATTTTTGAAATTGATTCATAGATGCCTTGATTTAATCAAATGAAAATGATAAGTGTGATTTGAAGTTTTGTTATTTAAAATCGATGCTTGAATCTAACTGGACGTGTAGGGGAAATTTAATATTTGATTATATTTTTGAAATTGATTCATAGATGCCTTGATTTAATCAAATGAAAATGATAAGTGTGATTTGAAGTTTTGTTATTTAAAATCGATGCTTGAATCTAACTGGACGTGTAGGGGAACTTCAACACAAACTTGCATGTTTAACTTTGATTCATTGTTTCTTTGAGGTATTTATATGAAAAAAATGATAAGTTTTCTTGATGTATTTTGATGTTAGTTTGATAGATATTTGAATTATAACTTGAACTCCTTGTAAAATAGAAATTTAAAACTGTGGGTCCTAAAATGGTGAAGTTTGAACTGTGAACTTAACCTAGAATTTGTACTATGGGATTTTTAAACTTGATTTTTAAATTGTGAGTTTTAAAACCTTTTAAGCAAGAATGTGAGCTTTGGATCGTGATTTAGAAATCGAACTAGAATGTGAACTCAAAATCTTTGAGTCTTGTAGATTTGTGAGAGCGTATGCGGATTTGTGTATACCCTTGGACCTGCGGGCGGGATTTATGTACGCCTATGGACCGCTTTTACGGATTTTACGTACACCCTTGGACTTGTTGTGCGTACTTTGGACCGTTTTACGGGATTTTACGACAACCTTGGACTTGTTGTTGTACGCCTTGGACCGCTTTTTACGGGATTTTACGTACACCTTTGGACTTGTTGTGCTCATGTACGCCTTTGGACCGCTTTTACGGATTTTACGACACCCTTGACTCGCTTGTGCTATGTACGCTTCTGATGCGGGATTTTACGCATCTTTGGACATCAGAGTCATGTACGCCTTGGACCGCTTTTTACGGATTTACGTACACCCTTAGATTTCGATGTAGTCATGTACGCCTTGGACCGCTATGCATTTTATGTACTCTTTGGATTATACTTCATAAATCAAACCATAAGTCGTGAGATTAAAGTGGACCGCTATGGATGGATTATATGTGGAGCGCTATGGGCGGATTATATGTATGTGGATCGCTGTGGACGGATTATGCATATCGTGGATCGCTATGGGCGGTGTGCTAGTACCATGTGGGCCGCGGGGGCGGATTTGAAATGAGATTTGAAGGATAAATAAATGTTTTGAAATCACTTTTGTGTGTAAAAAGGAAATCAGTTTTGAAATCAGTTTTGTATGATAAGGAAATCAGCTCTTGAATCAGTTTTATGTGAAAAAGGAAGTCGCTTTGAAATCAACAGTGATAAGAAAACAAGATTTGAAATCGTTTTTGTTGATAAGAAAAGTACCTTTAAAACGAGTTTCAGCTTTAAATAAGAAAAGGTTTGATTGTGACATTGAATCTATGTTTCCTTATGATAAGATGTGAATGAGTATTGAAATTTCCTCTCATGCTAGGATGTAGCTCACCTTCGACTATCGTCCATGTATAGCTTCTACGTGGACACCAGACTTGCAGATTGAGGAGTTGAGGAGGGCTATGATATTCGGGGTCGTAGATTGAGTACTTTGTGGAGATTGGTGAGTTCAGACTTGGTACCCTTTGAACTCGTATATAATTTTATACACCACTGTTTGGTGACGTTGGTACATCACTGGTGGCCATTGTTAGTTATTGTAATATTAGATGTTAGAATTAGAGATTTATTCATGTCATATGTATTATCTGCTTTGATTTCTGCATGCTAGGTTTTGTACCGAGCATTCTGTGTTCGGAACGTGTTCTACGACCCGACGGTCCGAGTTTTCCCATTCGTGTTTGAAAAAAAAAAAATATGTCTCAAAATTCAGGTTGGGAAAATTTGGGTTGTCACAGTTGGTATCAGAGCCTAAGTATTAGGTCTTATTGGGACCCGAAGTTTGGCGATAAGTTATGTTAGGATATAAGAAACCCAACTGTGGCTTTGTCACAATTGGTATCAAAGTCATTTCTTTTAGAAATTCTGACAATCATTCCTTTTGTCAGAGCATCGGGACTTCTGCTAACGAAACTTTGCTTCCCAATGTCTTCTAGAGGAAGAGGCCACCAGGCGGTCATAATAGAAATTTGCGTAGTCGAGATGATTTCATCTCGGATACCAATCGAGTGCCTATGAGAGATAGAGAGGGTAGTGGTAGTGGACAAGCAGAGAACCAGGATCAAGATCGTCAGGATCGAGATCAAAGAGAACAAGAGAGGACCAGAGAAAGAAATGAGGAGAGAGAGGAGCGTCAGAGGATGATGCATACCATGGAATCGCCATGGCAACAGTAAGATTTTGGCGGCTCATACGCCATCATGAGCAAAGATCACCACCTACACCTCCAAAGGGGTTACGCACGATCGATGCCCTCTCATGATTTACCGACTTTTAGGAGGATGCGCCCTCCTAGCTTTTCAGGGCAAGCAGAGCCAATGGACGCAGAGAATTGGCTATGCGAAATGGAGAAGGTGTTCAGTGTACTTACGTGCACTGACGATGAGAGTGTACGTTGGGCGGCCTATATGTTAGATGGGGAGGCTGGGCCTTGGTGGAAGTCCGTGTCACGGACTAGGGCTCAGGAGGGCCCAGATTTGCCTTGGAAATGGGATGAATTCGTTGAAGAGTTTAATACAAGATTTCCACAGAAAAGTGCGCAATCAAATGGAGGTTCAATTCCTTCAACTTGTGCAAGGGAAGATGACGGAGAGAATATGGGGTAGAGTTCATGCGACTTTCACGTTTTGCTCGAGTTTGTGACCTCGGACCTAAATGAAGGCCAAGAAATTTCAACGGGCTTAAGGCGGATATCGGGAAAAGTCACGCTTTTGAGTTGAAAACTATGAAGCGAATGAGCAAGGCTCTTGTGGTGGAAGAAGACGTGGAAGAAATGTATGCGAAGGGACCAACAACGTAGAGAAAGGGCAAGTCAAATGCAGCCATATGCCCATGAGCAGGGACCCGAGATACCAAGACTCTTATTGCCAGCACCCCCTCAGTCTACTCAGACCGTTTATGCAAGACCACCTACGTCTGCTGGCTCGTGACCTTTTGTCCTTGAATCTCATGGCAATTGGAGTGTCACAAACACAACAGCTCCACCCACCTCATCATTTGGTTTGGTAAATCATGCCCAAGATGCGGGGACGACATCGAGCGACCAAGTGTAAGTGGACCACGGTGCATGTTTCAATTGTGGTCGATGGGGCATCGTAAGGACTATCCGGAACCGAAGAATGAGAGGACACCTTGGCATGAGGAACCATCGAGCAATACAAGTGTCGTGTATCGTGTTCTTCAGTGCTTAATCTCAAACAATATACTCTTTGTATTTTGGGTGTATAATCAATGCTATTAGCTCATCTTTTGATATACGTATGTGGGAATCTTTATTGCAATTAATGGTACATGTTGTCAATTGATGGTTAGACTATTTCCTTTCCTTATAGCAATGATCAAATTTTGATTGTGCTCCAATTGGTAAATTGCAGGTTGTAATTTTCATTAATGGTTCATATTATAGTGGTTGTGACTATATCTATTAGCTTAGTGGACATATTCACCGATTTGGTGATATGTGGATTTTCATGCTTTATGATGGAGAAATTGAGGATAAGTTGGGTCTTTCGTGGTGAACTCAATGTGGATAGTAATTGAATGATTCTAGGGAATACATTTTTCATTCGGTGCATGAGTTATTTCCTCATGGTGGGTAAGTTCTTATCAACGGAATCATAGTTTGTGAGCTAGCGTCGAATGTGGTCATCAATTTTCGAGGCGAAAATCTCCATGGAGGGAAGAATGTAACAACCTCAAATGTATTTGTGTGCAAATCGATTTGTATCTGGGTGTGAATATTTAACTTGATGCACGTGGTAAGACCGGATTACTTAGGGCAATTTTCGAGGACGAAAATTTTATAAGGTGGGAAGAATGTAACAGCCTGAAAATTTTGACTTTGAATAGTGTATCCCGGGATGTATGCCCGACTTTGAACAGTGTACCTCGGTGTGCGTGCTCGATTTTATGAAATTACTTACGTAAGTTAAATTGGGTTGGTCTTGAGTGGAAAAAGACCGATTTAGATTGTGTGTTGAGCATTAGGTGGTTTCTTATGCACCAAGCTTTGGTGTATGGGCTCAACACCGGGTCCGATTAGTGGATGGTTTGGGTGTGTAGGCCCACACTTAATCAAAGAAAACTATTTTGTTATGAGATAACACCTAAATAGGTACGTTCGTTTCACACGGGAGCTAGATCCTTAGATGAGAACTAATACGCCCAAAGACAAGTATATGTGTTTTGTATGGAACCCGTACCCATTTAGTTAAAGAAGGCAATTTCTTCTTTGGGAGCTAACACCGGTTTGCACAAGGTTTTGTTTTGGGTTTTGAGGAGAGAAGGAAGAGAGAAAGAGGAGGAGATGAAATGAACGTGTTGAATCCATGAGTGCCGAGCCTTAGATTTGCGCGAAAGACATTTGTGAGATTGTCTAAGGGGAAGATCGCCGTCGATTTCGACGTTTGGTTGTGGTTTTATGGGTTTTGGAGCCGTTTGGGGGTTTTGAAACCCTCTTCTTGCAAAGAGATCGTCAGTTTTGATCCGCAAATCGAAAGCGTGAGTTTGCGTGAAGTGTGTGTGGAAAGGATTGCCGTTAATTTCGTGGGTTTGGTTGTGATCTTGGAGCACGGAGATGATCGAGGTGGGTTTGAAACCCTTTTTATCTAACGAAGAAGGCGATCCGATCTACGAGTAAATCATCGATTTAAAGAGGTAAATAACGCAATTCTTCCATGTATTTAATTAAATATATGTTGGTTAGATGTGCAAAAGATTAGGATCAAAAGGATTGAATTTTGATGAAAAAAATGGGTTTCAAGGTTCAAACCCGAGAAGTGCTCAGAAACTGCCAAAATCGATTAATCGATTTTGAAACTCGATTAATCGAGTTTTTGACAAGAGAGAAATTCAAGAAGAACTCCCCGAAATCCATTAATCGAAGAGATTTCGATTAATCGATTTTGAAAATCGATTAATCGAGTTTGCCGGCCATCGACACTACTGTAGTATTTCAGCTTTTTGTGCCGAATTTGGATTGACGTGATTTTTGTTGCGTTGGAAAGAAGACAGAAAGCCCTACAACTTTCATGAATTGACCAACTTATGAATCAATCGTTTTAAAGGTCAAAATTTAGTAATAAGTTAGGTAAATTTCTAATTTTGTCGAGAAACGAAACCGATTAATCGAGTAAAATCGATTAATCGATTTTGAATTTCGATTAATCGAAATTGGGTTGGTCAATCGACTGGTCTCAAATAGTGAAAAGATTTTTGGCTCTTTGGAAATCGATCAATCGAGAGAAAATCGATCAATCGATTTTGAAAATCGATTAATTGATTTTGAAAATCGATTAGTCGATTTTGTCTGAGTTGCCAGTACTGCTTTAGTATTTTGACCATAACTTTCTACTCCGACCTCCGATTGATGCGATTCTTGAGGCGTTAGAAAGATAACAAAGAGATCTACAATATTTGTGTTTTGACCAACTTATGAATCTAAATTTTTAAAGGTAAAAATTTAGGAGAAATGTTACATCAATTTCGTGTTGGCGAACTTGCCTGTTCCGACTCAATTTTTAGAAAACACTTAAATAATCTAAGTTATTAGTGGTTGGGGTTAATCATTGATGCATCATTGTGTGCTTGTGATGTAGATTAAGGGTGACGGCCATCGATAGGACCTTGCTTGCTTGAGGTTAAGGTAGAAATTTAATATTTGATTATATTTTGAAATTGATTCATAGATGCCTTGATTTAATCAAATGAAAATGATAAGTGTGATTTGAAGTTTTGTTATTTAAAATCGATGCTTGAATCTAATCGACGGTAGGGAAATTTAATATTTGATTATATTTTGAAATTGATTCATAGATGCCTTGATTTAATCAAATGAAAATGATAAGTGTGATTTGAAGTTTTGTTATTTAAAATCGATGCTTGAATCTAATCGACGGTAGGGGAACTTCAACACAAACTTGCATGTTTAACTTTGATTCATTGTTTCTTTGAGGTATTTATATGAAAAAAAAAATGATAAGTTTTCTTGATGTATTTTGATGTTAGTTTGATAGATATTTGAATTATAACTTGAACTCCTTGAAAATAGAAATTTAAAATCCGTGGGTGAAAATGGTGAAGTTTGAACTGTGAACTTAACCTAGAATTTGTACTATGGTATTCGATTTTTAAACTTGATTTTTAAATTGTGAGTTTTAAAACCTTTTAAGCAAGAATGTGAGCTTTGGATCGTGATTTAGAAATCTAGAATGTGAACTCAAATCTTTGAGTCTTGTAGATTTGTGAGGGATTTATGTACACCCTTGGACCATTGTGGGATTTGTATATACCCTTGGACCGTATGGGCGGGATTTATGTACATATGGACCGTTTTTTACGGGATTTTATCGTACCCTTGGACTTGTTGTGCTTATGTACGCCCTTGGACCGTTTTTACGGGATTTTACGTACAACCTTGGACTTGTTGTGCTCATGTACGCCCTTGGACCGTTTTTACGGGATTTTACGTACACCTTTGGACTTGTTGTGCTCATGTACGCCTTTGGACCGTTTTTACGGGATTTTACGTACACCCTTGGACTCGTTGTGCTCATGTACGCCCTTGGACCGCTTTCGCGGGATTTTACGTACTCCTTTGGACACTGTTGTGAGTCATGTACGCCCTTGGACCGTTTTTACGGGATTTACGTACACCCTTAGATTTCGATGTAGTCATGTACGCCCTTGGACCGCTTTTGCGGCATTTTATGTACTCTTTGGATTATACTTCATAAATCAAACCATAAGTCGTGAGATTAAAGTGGACCGCTATGGGCGGATTATATGTATGTGGACCGCTATGGGCGGATTATATGTATGTGGACCGCTGTGGGCGGATTATGCATATCGTGGACCGCTATGGGCGGAGTGCTAGTACCATGTGGGCCGCCGGGGCGGATTTGAAATCAGTTTTGAAGGATAAATAAATGTTTTGAAATCACTTTTGTGTGTAAAAAGGAAATCAGTTTTGAAATCAGGTATGATAAGGAAATCAGCTTTTGAATCAGTTTTATGTGAAAAAGGAAGGGTTTGAAATCAGTCATGTGATAAGAAAAGCAAGATTTGAAATGGGTCTTTGTTGATAAGAAAAGTACCTTTAAACGAAGTTTCAGTTTTAAATAAGAAAAGGTTTGATTGTGACATTGAATCTATGTTTCCTTATGATAAGATGTGAATGAGTATTGAAATTTCCTCATCGTGCTAGGATGTAGCTCACCCTTCGACTATACGTCAGGTATAGCTTCTACGTGGACACCGGACTTGCGATTGAGGAGTTGAGGAGGGCTATGATATTCGGTCGTAGATTGAGTACTTTGTGGAGATTGGTGAGTTCGGACTTTGGTACCCTTTGAACTCAGATATAATTTTATACACCTTTGTTTGGTGACGTTGGTACATCATGGTGGCCATTGTTAGTTATTGTAATATTAGATGTTAAAATTAGATATTTATTCATGTCATATGTATTATCTGCTTTGATTTCTGCATGCTAGGTTTTGTACCAAGCATTCTGTGTTCGGAACGTGTTCTACGACCCGACGGTCCGAGTTTTCCCATTCGTGTTTGAAAAAAAAAAAATATGTCTCAAAATTCAGGTTGGGAAAATTCGGGTTGTCACAGTTGGTATCAAAGCCTAAGTATTAGGTCTTATTGGGACCCGAAGTTTGGCGATAAGTTATGTTAGGATATAAGAAACCCAACTGTGGCTTTGTCACAATTGGTATCAAAGTCATTTCTTTTAGAAATTCTGACAATCATTCCTTTTGTCAGAGCATCGGGACTTCTGCTAACGAAACTTTGCTTCCAAATGCAGCTGTCAATGTCTTCTAGAGGAAGAGGCCGACCCAGGGGCGGTCATAATAGAAATTTGCGTAGTCGAGATGATTTCATCTCGGATACCAATCGAGTGCCTATGAGAGATAGAGAGGGTAGTGGTAGTGGACAAGCAGAGAACCAGGATCAAGATGGGACCGAGATCAAAGAGAACAAGAGAGGACCAGAGAAAGAAATGAGGAGAGAGAGGAGCGTCAGAGGATGATGCATACCATGGAAACCATGGCGACTGCCATGGCGCAACAGGCAGCATTTTTGGCGGCTCATACCGCTCATGAGCAGCATCAGCCACCTACACCTCCAGTGGGTTCTGCACAGTCAGTGCCCTCTGCATTTACCGACTTTAGGAGGATGCGTCCTCCTAGCTTTTCAGGGCAAGCAGAGCCAATGGACGCAGAGAATTGGCTAAGCGAAATGGAGAAGGTGTTCAGTGTACTTACGTGCACTGACGATGAGAGTGTACGTTGGGCGGCCTATATGTTAGATGGGGAGGTCTTTGGTGGAAGTCCGTTTCACGGACTAGGGCTCGAGACCCAGATTTGCCTTGGAAATGGGATGAATTCGTTGAAGAGTTTAACAGATACTTCCAAGTAGCGCAATCAAATGGAGGTTCAATTCCTTCAACTTGTGCAAGGGAAGATGAGGAGAGAATATGGGGTAGAGTTCATGCGACTTTCACGTTTTGCTCGAGTTTGTGACCTCGGACCTAATGAAGGCCAAGAAATTTCAACGCGCTTAAGGCGGATATCGGGAAAAGTCACGCTTTTGAGTTGAAAACTATGAAGCATAATGAGCAAGGCTCTTGTGGTGGAAGAAGACGTGGAAGAAATGTATGCGAAGGACCAACAACGAGAGAAAGGGCAAGTCAAATGCACCATATGCCCATGAGCGGGGCCGAGATACCAAGACTCACCACTTAGATGCTTTATGCAAGACCACCTACGTCTGTGCCTGCAGTGACCTTTTGTCCTTCGAATCTCATGGCAATTGGAGTGTCACAAACACAACAGGCTCCACCCACCTCATCATTTGCAGCTGGTAAATCATGCCCAAGATGCGGGGGACGACATCGAGCAGCCAAGTGTAAGTGGACCACGGGTGCATGTTTCAATTGTGGTCAGATGGGGCATCAGGTAAGGGACTATCCGGAATCAAGAATGAGAGGACACCTTCGGCATGAGGAACCATCGAGCAATACAAGGTGTATCGTGTTCTTGCTGCTTAATCTCAAACAATATACTCTTTGTATTTTGGGTGTATAATCAATGCTATTAGCTCATCTTTTGATATACGATGTGGGAATCTTTATTGCAATTAATGGTACATGTTGTCAATTGATGGTTAGACTATTTCCTTTCCTTTTAGCAATGATCAAATTTTGGTTGTGCTCCAATTGGTAAATTGCAGGTTGTAATTTTCATTAATGGTTCATTTTATAGTGGTTGTGACTATAGCTATTTGCTTAGTGGACATATTCACCGATTTGGTGATATGTGGATTTTCATGCTTTATGATGGAGAAATTGAGGATAAGTTCGGTCTTTCGTGGTGAACTCAATGTGGATAGTAATTGAATGATTCTAGGAATACATTTTTCATTCGGTGCATGAGTTATTTCCTCATGGTGGGTAAGTTCTTATCAACGGGAATCATAGTTTGTGAGCTAGCGTTTGGAAATGTGGTCATCAATTTTCGAGGACGAAAATCTCCATGGAGGGAAGAATGTAACAACCTCAAATGTATTTGTGTGCAAATCGATTTGTATCTGGGTGTGAATATTTAACTTGATGCACGTGGTAAGACCGGATTACTTAGGGCAATTTTCGAGGACGAAAATTTTATAAGGTGGGAAGAATGTAACAGCCTGAAAATTTTGACTTTGAATAGTGTATCCCGGGATGTATGCCCGACTTTGAACAGTGTGCCTTTGTGCGTGCCCGACTGGTCACGTGCTCGATTTTATGAAATTACTTACGTAAGTTAAATTGGGTTGGTCTTGAGTGGAAAAAGACCGATTTAGATTGTGTGTTGAGCATTAGGTGGTTTCTTATGCACCAAGCTTTGGTGTATGGGCTCAACACCGGGTCCGATTAGTGGATGGTTTGGGTGTGTAGGCCCACACCTAATCAAAGAAAACTATTTTGTTATGAGATAACACCTAAATAGGTACGTTCGTTTCACACGGGAGCTAGATCCTTAGATGAGAACTAATACGCCCAAAGACAAGTATATGTGTTTTGTATGGGAACCGATCCCATTTAGTTAAAGAAGGCAATTTCTTCTTTTGGGAGCTAACACCCGGTTTGCACAAGGTTTTGTTTTAGGTTTTGGGTTTTTGAGGAGAGAAGGAAGAGAGAAAGAGGAGGAGATGAAATGAACGTGTTGAATCCATGAGTGCCGAGCCTTAGATTTGCGCGAAAGACATTTGTGAGATTGTCTAAGGGGAAGATCGCCGTCGATTTCGACGTTTGGTTGTGGTTTTATGGGTTTTGGAGCCGTTTGGGGGTTTTGAAACCCTCTTCTTGCAAAGAGATCGTGAGTTTTGATCCGCAAATCGTAGCGTGAGTTTGCGTGAAGTGTGTGGAAGGATTCCCGTTAATTTCGTGGGTTTGGTTGTGATCTTGGAGCACGGAGATGATCGAGGTGGGTTTGGAAACCCTTTTTATCTAACGAAGAAGACGATCCGATCTACGAGTAAATCATCGATTTAAAGAGGTAAATAACGCAATTCTTCCATGTATTTAATTAAATATATGTTGGTTAGATGCGTGAAAAAGATTAGGATCAAAAGGATTGAATTTTGATGAAAAAAATGGGTTTCAAGGTTCAAACCCGAGAAGTGCTCAGAAACTGCCAAAATCGATTAATCGATTTTGAAACTCGATTAATCGAGTTTTTGACAAGAGAGAAATTCAAGAAGAACTCAAATCGATTAATCGAAGAGATTTCGATTAATCGATTTTGAAAATCGATTAATCGAGTTTGCCTGGGCCATCGACACTACCGTAGTATTTCAGCCATAACTTTTTGTGCCGAATTTGGATTGACGTGATTTTTGTTGCGTTGGAAAGAAGACAGAAAGCCCTACAACTTTCATGAATTGACCAACTTATGAATCAATCGTTTTAAAGGTCAAAATTTAGTAATAAGTTAGGTAAATTTCTAATTTTGTCGAGAAACGCAACCGATTAATCGAGTAAAATCGATTAATCGATTTTTGAATTTCGATTAATCGAAATTGGGTCGATTAATCGACTGGTCTCAAATAGTGAAAAAGATTTTTGGCTCTTTGGAAATCGATCAATCGAGAGAAAATCGATCAATCGACTTTGAAAAATCGATTAATCGATTTTGAAAATCGATTAGTCGATTTTATCGAGTTGCCGATCTGCTTTAGTATTTTGACCATAACTTTCTACTCCGACCTCCGATTGATGCGATTCTTGAGGCGTTAGAAAGATAACAAAGAGATCTACAATATTTGTGTTTTGAACAACTTATGAATCTAAATTTTTAAAGGTAAAAATTTAGGAGAAAGGTTACATCAATTTCTGTGTTGGCGCGAACTTGCCCGTTTCGACTCAATTTTTAAAAAACACTTAAATAATCTAAGTTATTAGTGGTTGGGGTTAATCATTGATGCATCATTGTGTGCTTGTGATGTAGATTAAGGGTGGACGGCCATCGATAGGACCTTGCTTGCTTCGAGGTTAAGGTAGGGGAAATTTAATATTTGATTATATTTTTGAAATTGATTCATAGATGCCTTGATTTAATCAAATGAAAATGATAAGTGTGATTTGAAGTTTTGTTATTTAAAATCGATGCTTGAATCTAACTGGACGTGTAGGGGAAATTTAATATTTGATTATATTTTTGAAATTGATTCATAGATGCCTTGATTTAATCAAATGAAAATGATAAGTGTGATTTGAAGTTTTGTTATTTAAAATCGATGCTTGAATCTAACTGGACGTGTAGGGGAACTTCAACACAAACTTGCATGTTTAACTTTGATTCATTGTTTCTTTGAGGTATTTATATGAAAAAAAATGATAAGTTTTCTTGATGTATTTTGATATTAGTTTGATAGATATTTGAATTATAACTTGAACTCCTTGAAAAATAGAAATTTAAAATCCGTGGGTCGAAAATGGTGAAGTTTGAACTGTGAACTTAACCTAGAATTTGTACTATGGTATTCATTTTAAACTTGATTTTTAAATTGTGATTTTTAAAACCTTTAAGCAAGAATGTGAGCTTTGGATCGTGATTTAGAAATCGAACTAGAATGTGAACTCAAATCTTTGAGTCTTGTAGATTTGTGAGAAGGTACTTGGACCGGCTGTATGATTTATGTACACCCTTGGACATTGTGTGGCGGGATTTGTGTATACCCTTGGACCGCTGTGGCGGGATTTATGTACGCCCTTGGACCGTTTTTACGGGATTTTACGTACACCCTTGGACTTGTTGTGCTTATGTACGCCCTTGGACCGTTTTTACGGGATTTTACGTACAACCTTGGACTTGTTGTGCTCATGTACGCCCTTGGACCGTTTTTACGGGATCTTACGACACCTTTGGACTTGTTGTGCTATGTACGCCTTTGGACCGCTTTACGGGATTTTACGACACCCTTGGACTCGTTGTGCTCATGTACGCCTTGGACCGCTTGGATTTTACGTATACTCCTTTGGACACTGTTTAGAGTCATGTACGCCCTTGGACCGTTTTTACGGGATTTACGTACACCCTTGGATTTCGATGTAGTCATGTACGCCCTTGGACCGCTTTTGCGGCATTTTATGTACTCTTTGGATTATACTTCATAAATCAAACCATAAGTCGTGAGATTAAAGTGGACCGCTATGGGCGGATTATATGTATGTGGACCGCTATGGGCGGATTATATGTATGTGGACCGTATGGATTATGCTTATCGTGGACCGCTATGGGCGGAGTGCAAGTACCATGTGGGCCGCCGAGGCGGATTTGAAATCAGTTTTGAAGGATAAATAAATGTTTTGAAATCAGTTTTGTGTGTAAAAAGGAAATCAGTTTTGAAATCAGTTTTGTATGATAAGGAAATCAGCTTTTGAATCGCTTTATGTGAAAAGGAAGTCATTTTGAAATCACCGTGTGATAAGAAAACAAGATTTGAAATCGGTCTTTGTTGATAAGAAAAGTACCTTTAAAACGAAGTTTCAGCTTTTAAATAAGAAAAGGTTTGATTGTGACATTGAATCTATGTTTCCTTATGATAAGATGTGAATGAGTATTGAAATTTCTCTCATCGTGCTAGGATGTAGCTCACCCCTTCGACTATACGTCACAGGTATAGCTTCTACGTGGACACCAGACTTGCAGATTGAGGAGTTGAGGAGGGCTATGATATTCGGGGTCGTAGATTGAGTACTTTGTGGAGATTGGTGAGTTCAGACTTGGTACCCTTTGAACTCGTATATAATTTTATACACCACTGTTTGGTGACGTTGGTACATCACTGGTGGCCATTGTTAGTTATTGTAATATTAGATGTTAGAATTAGAGATTTATTCATGTCATATGTATTATCTGCTTTGATTTCTGCATGCTAGGTTTTGTACCAAGCATTCTGTGTTCGGAACGTGTTCTACGACCCGACGGTCCGAGTTTTCCCATTCGTGTTTGAAAAAAAAAAAATATGTCTCAAAATTCAGGTTGGAAAAATTCGGGTTGTCACACGATGTCTTCTTCCTTAGTCTGATCTGCTCCGATCTGCTATTTCGAAGAAGAAAACAGAGGCTTGGGAGAAGAAGCCCTTGCATTTCTCTATTGTGACAAGAAGACCCTACAGTTTTCCCTTGCGACGCGAGGTATCTTATTTAAACCTCATTTTCAGTTTATTAGGGTCTCTTAATGGTGCAATATAAGAAAGTCTTTATTTCCTTGAATCATTTTTTGACAAAGTTAATATCGATTGCAAATATAATCGATATCGACTTTATATATAGTCGATATCGATTATATTTAGAGTCGTTACCGACTCTATATACAGTCGATATCGACTGTCTTTAGAGTCGTTACCGACTCTCTATACAGTCGATATCGACTATATATAGAGTCGATGATTTTAAATACAGTCGATATCGACTGTATGTAGAGTCGATATCAATTGTATTTAGAGTCGATATGTGTTAAGAATTGTCTTTTCTCTTTTGTGTCATCAGTCTTATGATCCATTCCTTCTCATTCTTAAATAGGCGATGACGGAGGTGAGGATTCCTCTTCTTTGTCACTATGATGGCCTTCTTGTAAACAATGATGACTTATATGAAGGTAGTCGGCGAAGGGTTATTAACATTTCGACTAGTATTTCTTATAAACAATTCATGAGGTGAATGTCTACCATCAGTTTTGTGAGGGTGGATGAAACAATTTCTATAAAGTTTCATATGAAGATAGTGAATACTCCTGTGGTTGCCGACATTTTGGACGCTGATGATTTGGCCACCCTATTTACGTTTTATAGATCTGGGGTGGACGTCATAGATGTATTTATCATTAAGGAACCGTCATCCTTCCAAGTCGAAGCTGAACAAGTAGATCTTGGTGGGACTAATTTCGTGAGTAGTCATTCATTTCAGCCATGTAAGTTTGAGGAGGATGAAACTATATACGATACCGTCCCGTTAGGCGATGACAACGATATTACGACGAACATGACTACCAGGACTTTTGATTTTAACGATGCTCCGGTTGAATTGTATGATGACCCACTAAAATATATGCATGAGTCACAACAATGTAGTCAATGGTTAGACTACACTTCAGAAAGGGTGGTGGATATCGACGTTTTCAATCATATCTTTCCCGATTGATGGATAACTTGGTTGACTTACGAATTATGTTCTACCATGTCATCGATGGGAATTATCGGAGAAACTCAGCCCCATGTCCATACACATGAGCACCCCTTTGGTGAAGGGCCTAGTCAACCATACCATTATCGATTTGGTGAAGGATCTAGTCAATCACATCAGAACCCCTTCGGTGAAGGATCTACTCAACCATCTGAGAACACCGCTAGTGAATGGCGTAGTCATCCTCAACCCACTAATGAAGATACCTTAGAAGAAGATTATGAAAGTGAACCGGATGGGTTTATAAAAGAAGATCCAAAAATTTTTGTGAGAGACATTGATAATTTCCTAATAGACGGAGATTACGAAGTGTCAGAGACATCGGGCAACTCCTCCGATGAAGAGGTGGAACTGAATATCGGAATTGGACGTTTAAAGTTGGAGAGATCTTCAGAGACAAACAAACATTTCAAAGAGCATTGAAAGAGTACGCGGTGGAGAAAAACTTTCAAATTCGGCCTTTGAAAACCGCTAGTTATCGAGTGACATCTGGATGCCATGAACCCGATTGTTCGTGGCGAATACATGCGTCTAAATTGACTGGGCTCGACTCTTTCCAAATCAAGACATTCAATAGTACTCACACATGCAGGGCCGCTAAGATCGGACCGCACGGTTACCGTAATATAACAATTTCCTTCGTAGCCAATTATGTACGGGATAAACTTATGGAAGGATTCGACTACACACCGGCGTCGATAATACTTAATATTGTAAAACCTTATAATGTGTAAATATCATATGCAAAGGCTTAGAGGGAAAAAGAGTTTGCCCTTAATGATATTAGAAGCAGTTGAAAAGGACAATTTGTAGACCTACTGGCCTACGTGAAGGAGATGGAGAGGGTAGATCCTAATGTACAAATATCCTTTCAACTTATGCTTGACGGTAAGTTTTAAAGATTTTTTTAAAGTTTTGGCCCGTGCATCGGAAGCTATCGCAATATACTTCGTCACATATTACTTGTAGACGACACACACCTACGAGGATATTTTGAAGGGGTCCTACTTATCGCCTTGGCGCAAGACGGTAATGGTCATATATTACCGTTAGCATTTGCTGTCGTCGAGTTAGAAAAAGAGGATATATGGATGTGGTTTCTTGAACGGGTAGATGCGTTCATGATCGGTGGGTTTAATGAATATTTCATTTTTATCACGGATAGATTGAAGGGTTTAATAAAAGCGGTGAAACATATCTTCCCTAACACATATCACAACTGCTGCATGCGACATATGACACAAAATTTGGCACACAAGGATCCCAAGAATAATGTGAAGGGTCTATGATGGAAAGCTGTGCGTGCATATTCAGTAGAGAGATTTAATTATTGTATGAACAAAATGAAAAAAGATCCTGTTGATCCTCGGGCCTTAGAGTATATTTTGAAAATAGACCCGAAGCATTGGACACATGCATATATGGAAGGAAGGCAGTACGATATCCTGACTACAAAGAATGCTGAAATCTTAAACAATGTATTAAAGATAGCTCGAGAGAGATCAATTATCGACTTAATCAGAACTACTAGAGAGAAAGTCACCGATCATTTTCAAAAGCGCCGACAAATATCTGAGAAATGGATCACCCTCCTCTGCCCGAAAGTAGACGAGCATATGAAGAAGGTATTGCAATGGGTCGGTAGAAAGAGAGCTCAACCATACAAGCGCGATTAATTCTAAGTCAACTCCAGAAATTTCATTCATCACGTCGACTTGGAACACAAGACGTGTACTTGCCGTCGTTGGCGCATTCATGGCTTGCCTTGCTCCCATATCGTGGTGGCCATCAATCGGAGAAGTTACGATTACCATAACTTTTGTGAGAAGTAGTTTTTCACCGCTTGCTTTAGACAAACATACGACAAGCAATGGCTTCCCACCATCGATAAAAGACAATGAGAGTTTCAAGCAGAGCAACTTCCTGAAAATATGAAAGTGAGACCACCCTATAATTGTCGAAAGCAAGCCGGCCGTCCAAGGAAGAGAAAGATACAGTCTAAGGGTGAGGTTAGGGCCCTACAGTGTAGCAGGTGCAGTGAGTATGGTCATAATCGTAAGAGTTGTACGGCAGTGGGACCGATGGATTGATAGTATATATTTTTAATAATGATAGATGGAATGCAAACGAGACAATATATATTTGCTAAGAAACTAAGAATCTCAATTTTTTTGTTTCGTAATAGTTATAATTTTAAACTATACAGTTACTCAGAAACATGCAACATGGAATGTACAAATGAGCCGTCAGCGATTGTATATATAGTCGTGACGACTGTATATTGAGTCGTTGACGATTGGATATAGAGCCGTCATCGACTATATAAATAATCGATAACGACTCTATATAGAGTCGCCATCGATTATGTAGAGTTGCCATCGACTCTCTATAAAGTCGATATCGATTCATTGTAGAATCGCTATCGACTATCTATATAGTCGATGGATGACGACTCTATATAAAATCGATAATGACTGCTACTTCTACATTATAACTACTGTTACTTAAAAATATTTCATTTATATTAAAAATGTTTCATTTACAAAATTTATATCATTTACATTTACAAAATATTTCGTTTACATTATAACCACACTACTACTGCGCTTCCTCCTTTTTGTCGTCCTGCTCCAGTTCTCCTCCTCCATCGCCGGTATATTTAGTCAGTGTATGGCCAATTTCTGCCCTGATCCTATCCATATCTGATTGCGTAAAGTTAAATTTCTTCCCCGACATGAAGTACTCCACATACTTCACCACAAACACCCCACAATCACTCGAATTGGTCTGTCGGAGAACGGCTTTGATCCAAAGAAATACCAAATCATCAATAGGCAGAGAGTCACCGCATTTAATATAAAACCGCAGGAAGGTATTGGGTATATTTCAAAATAGAGGAATGTCAGATATGCTAAGCTAACAATGATAAAAGATATGCTAAGCAAAATATCTTATCAGCGTTTGCAATTGGGTCGGATATTTTTCCTTAGAGGGCCTATTAAAAATAGGGTCGATGACCATTATTAATCGTTCAACTACCTTCACGATCGCAAGCGCCCAGTGTAATGTTGTTGTGCATGAATTGGGATAAATATTTATAAAAAAGCAATATAATCTCAAAGGGTATGATAAAAAAAATTATAAAAAGGTTGGAAGCATATTGTGCTGCACTCGTGAGCCCACAGCTTCCGAAACTGATTGAAGAAGAAATTTTCTTGCAGCTTCTTGCCTTGGTTCTGTTCGAGTTTATGGGCAGCCCACCGTTTGAATTGAAACTTGAACGATTCTTCGTATAATTTTTCAGCAAGAAGAAACTTGTTGAAATCGTTAAGTTCAAATCCCATGTAGGTCAGAGCGGTAGGGAACATAAGGAAGCATTTGTCCTTTGCATCAGGATGAATATTGTTATCAATTACTTCCAAGTGTCTTAGGTAGGTGCCCATAATCTGAAACCAATGCAGTTACAGTTAAATATGTAACATTCAAAAGAGTCGTCTCCTTACACTTTAATAATATATAAATAATCGTTATCGACTCTACAATGAATCGATATCGATTCTCCATATAGTCATTACCGACTAAATAAATAATCGTTATCGACTCAACAATGAATCGATATCGATTCTCCATACAGTCGTTACCGACTAAATAAATAATCGTTATCAACTCTACAATGAATCGATATCGATTCATTCTAGAGTTGATAACAACTATATAAAGAGTTGTCATCGACTCTTCAATGAATCGATATCGATTCGTTATAGAGTCGATAACGACTCTATTTCGAGTCGTCGACATCTTTATATAATTCTACTTGTGTCTACAGTAGGGTTACTTTACTTATAAAATTATCCAAGTAAT
This sequence comes from Chloranthus sessilifolius, assembly GCA_021018995.1. Lineage (NCBI taxonomy): Eukaryota > Viridiplantae > Streptophyta > Magnoliopsida > Chloranthales > Chloranthaceae > Chloranthus > Chloranthus sessilifolius. The sequence continues at coordinate 23,790,433 of CM037588.1, forward strand.
CCGTGCCCACCAAACATTTGAAAGATTGCACCACCAACGTATAATTACCGACAATGCTTACATAGTTGTTGCATAAATAAAGGCCAACGTAACTAATTTTTATAATAAATAATAAAGTGAAAGATTCAGGCTTGTTCCTGGGAAGAATGACTTACTCGTCCTCAGACTCAGGCTTGTTCCATATATCTAGCATGTATTGTTGTCATTTCGAAGAGCATTATCACTGAGACCTGTGCTCGGTAGCATCAGCCACCGGTATAGGCTCAGCCGTAGGTCCTTCAATGACCTTCTTAGTTATAGGCTTTTTCACCGTCGCTCCCCTTCGCTGTGTCCTAGGTTTGACGGTAGTTGTTTTGATGAGTTTCCCTTGCCTAGGTCTTAACCGAGGGTTAATTTGTTGGGGAGGCAATTGGGAAGAGGTTTGCTCTTCACCAGGTAGACCCTTATCCTCTTCAGTCTCAGGCTGCTCATCAATAGCTGCCGTCACTTCATCCATGGGAGGATCCTCATGCATTGGAGCTGATGGTTCCTTATCGACGACTGTGTTACACACCTTCGATATCAGCTCCTCAATAGCGGCATCCTGAACATCAAAATAATGGTGCAATATAAGAAATAATTTTTGGTCCCCATTATAAAAAGTCTATATCGATTTTAAATTTAATCATTATCGGCTCTATATGCAGTCGATATCGATTGTAAATTTAATTGTTATCGAGTCTATATGAAGTAGATATCGATTGCCAATACAATCGGTATCGACTCTATATGAAGTCGATATCGATTGTACATAATATCGTTATTGATTCTATATATAGTCGATCTCGATTGTAGTTACAATCGTTATCGACTCTATATGTAGTCGATATCAATTTATTTTAACAATCCTGAACATATATAAAAACTACGTTTCAACACATACCATAGGTCTCGCCTCTAGTAAATTTTCAAGAAGTTCTTTTATATTCCCTGGCCCTTTCTGACCAACGAGTTATAGTGATTCAACTTCTGCAACTCCGCATCCCTTGAATTGAGCAGCTCATTCAAGGAGTTGCATATTTTCTCCATGGAGGCACAATGTTTCGGCAGGACCACATTCTCTCCCTCTAAATGCTTCACTCTTTGGGTGAGCTTCAAGTTCTCCAACGCCTAAGCGTTGACCCTGGTCAACAACGACTCATTGGAGGAGGACGGTGCAGCTGGGCTCTCCTTCGTGGCCCCCCTAGTTCTCGGCCGCTCTACATCTACATGGACGGGGCCCTCTTTCGAGAAAGATTCTTCGTCCGACATCGATTGGTCATCAAATTCTTTCTCGTCAATATTCTCGACCGAAATGTAATTTCTCTTCTTCTTCGGCCACAACTCTTCCACAACTTTCTTGACCGGCACGAGGAGAGCCTCTTTCCTCTTCCCCCCAGTGACATTTCGACCCCGTAGATATTCTTTTAAGACGGGTATCTCTAATTCAAAGGCAATAGGCACGAGGGGAGTGTGAACCTTTTGAAATATAAGGAAGCACGGTAAATAACAGACTAAATTGATAATATATTCCAAATGCAATGTATCGACAATTTAATAAGTTGTTATCGATTTTGTAATGAATCGTTATCGACTTATTAAATAGTCATTAACAATTTTGTAACAAATCGCTATCGATTATTTAATAAATCGTTATCGATTCTAAAATAAATCGGTATCGACTTATTAAATAGTCGTTATCAATTTAATCGCTATCGACTATTTATTAAGTCGTTATCGATTCAATACAGAATCGATAACGATTTATTAAATAATCGATAGCAATTTGTTACATAATCGATAACGAGTATTTAATAAGTCGATAATGATTTATTACAAAATCGATAACTTTCTTTATTTGAATCGGTATCTGGTCTCTCTACTCCTTAACTTTATTTATTTGAATTATTTAATAGATATCATACCTTGTTGTCTAACATCTGTTCGCGAGTGTAACCTTTGATCCTTGATTGCGCCCTGTCTGACCATTTCACCAGTTGTGGGAAAGGGTCCTTAAGGCCTATCTGGGCAGGAGAGATATCTGGCAGCATCTCATAAGCCCACCATTGAAGTACACATATGTATCCATATGTGTTGTACGTCTTAAGGGCTTTATCCATCTCGACAGTCTTTCTATTCGCCGCGCCCTTCATTATATACTCCATCAAGTCATGGTACACGTGGCGACCCCACGGAGTTCGGTTAAAGTTCTCGACGTCATCGATGAGGTTGATGTGGTCTTCCGCCAGTTAATGGTGGGACCCAGGAAAAAGAAATATACACAACACATATAGAAGAGACAACTTTACGAAGTCGTCATCACTTTTCGCTCTCCAAATTGCAGCATCTATATGAGAACGGAGAATTTTTCAGGAGGCGTTCAACGAAAATATTTATATTGAATGGTTTGTTCTTCCGGTGGTTTAATGAACGGGGTATACTTTTCGAGGCCAACTACGGCAAGGCCCAGTATTAATGCAATGTCCAACTTTCGAAGATAAACATCAGTCTTTTCGATTCGGAAGTGATTTTTTTTAACCCAAAAAGTCAACATCGCATCGACCACATCTCCAAGAAATCTCACACCCTTAGACATTTGAAATATTCCACCGAAAGATGAAGCCCTCGGCAACTCCTTTCGAGTTGGGTTAGCGGTATCGTAGAGATTCAAAATGGTACTAGGGGAACACTTTGCAACAAGGTTGCGTACAACCATCTTGACAGCTTGTTGAAATGAACTGTAATAAAAAAGAAAGGACTGAGTCCCATACTAACACGGATTGTTTATATGTTAAATGAACTGTAATATATAAGCTGTAAATATCGATATCGATTGAATATAGAATCGATATCGATTATATTTAGAGTCGATATCGACTCTATATGTAATCAATATCGACTCTATATATAGTCATTATCGACTCTAAATACAATCGATATCGATTCTATATTCAATCGATATCGATTTTATATACAATCGATATCGATTGCATATAGAGTAACCTTAAAAAATTATGACAAAATATGCAGCGATGAAAGGAGAAGAAATAATTCTACAGTAATGGAAGATAATTTTAATTCAAACTTACAGATTTGGTAGCTTGAAGATTGAAGAACGGAGCGCTAGCGGCTACGAATCGACACCGCCTCTCCACCGACTTCGAACGAAAAAGTAAAAAGTAAAAAAAAGTAAACAATGAAGAGTTGAAAAAAGAGCAGCTATTTATTACATTGGGGGTAGTTTCGCCATTTCCTAAAGGCGATGACGGCTCGATGCTGCAATGGCCAAGTTGAGTAAAATGAAACTGTGGCCTCCGACGTAAAAGGTACATCCGATGTATTGGTCGTAAATTTCCCAATATATAATACTACTTTATAGCCAAAAAGTCAAAAGCTGCTTTAGCATAATATAATATATATTTATATATTATATATAATATAAACTCAAAAGCTGTTGAGTACAAGTGTACTGCAAATATTATTTTTATTTGCAGCCTAATTTTATTTTGTTTCTACTTATTGCAAATATTAGTTTAATCTTATAAATTTGTTTTTACCACCATACTCTGTCTATTTTAGGCTCAACCTTTGGAACACAATATCTAGAGATATACAGGTTCGATTTACACATATGACCTATCGATTTTAGTCTACTAGAAGAGTTCTACGTGTTGGACTTTTTATTTGGACTGTCTGAGACTGTTTTGGACCTAAAAATTCTAGTTAAGGTTCATTAAATTTATTTTATGAAATTATACATGTTTTCATCATATTATACAAGAATTATTGAATCTTTTCTACTTATTGTTCCTGTGCTATCATGTCATTGTTCATAGTAAAATCATGTGCAATTTTTTCTTTTAATGAACCTATTATACATAAATAGAATACATACAATGTCTATTATCATGAACTTTCCTCATGAAATTAAATTTAATCAAAATTAGTATGCGACATTCTTTTAGAATGAAAATATGAACCTTTGACATGATAGAATACCTAGGAGCTTTAGTTCTATCTATAAAGGGGTTTAGGTAGAACGGTAAAGCAATCATTTCGAGATACGTTGCCAAAGTAGGTTTACAGTCTACCCAAAGGTGACCGACCTATGGAGGACACGTTATCCTTAAATTTTAAATTTCTTTTTCATTAAGATTGCATGTGCATTCGTCTGTGTGACCTATTATTTCTGGCCAAAACTGATTTAGAAAATTCATATACATAGAATGAGTAGAATAGTCATGTGTGTCTAGGTGAGAGAAGAGCAACACTTCTGGCCTAAACTGATGGATAACTTCAATCAAACCGAAAACACATCTGACTAGGTCTATGTGTGTTCCTAAACACAACTTAGAGAGACTTACGATAAGTCAAAGCTTCTGCCCAAAGGTGATGCTGAGACAATGAGTGAAGTCTGTCCCTCAGAGTGAATGTTCCTTTGCACATGCTTATTTACACTCTGATTAATTTAACCTTGATCCCAGGTATTAATTTTTATTTTATAAAGTTCCAATTAAACAATGTGCTAATAGTTATTCCTTTTCATATTAGCTATGGACGGATCAGTTTTACATCAACAGATGGCCAATATTGAAAAACTTAATGGCACCAATTATAATACTTGGCGAATGGGTCTTGATTTGACCATTGGATATATGGACTATAACTTTGTTCTCACGGAGGACAAGCCAACTTTATCGTCCAACGCCACTGAAATTCAAAAGACCCAATACGCTCGATGGGACAAGGCAAATCATATGACAATGATGATCATACATGCTTCTATTATTAAACCCATTAGAGGTGGTATTAAAACTATCGAAACAGTCAAAGAATTATTGAAGATCATGACCAGTTCGTTGGAACAGTAAAATCCCTAAAGTACGGCTATTTAGTGCAATTGGTCAATATGCGATATAATGGAAATAGGAGTGTGCGAGAATTTATTCTTAAAATATCTATTTTAGCTATGAAGCTTAAAGAACAAGGAATTACAATCGAAGAAGATGCCGTAATGTATTTTGTTGTTGCTTTTCTTCCTAAGCAATTTGATACCTTTAAAGTAAATTAAAACGCTCAGAAAGACAAATGGGACTTGAATCAATTGATCTCAATGTGCGTAATCGAAGAAGAGAGGCTTTGTAAAAATAAAGTCGAGTTTGCTAATTTTGGCCACAATCTTCCCTATAATCCAGCTTATAAGCCAGCTCACAAGAAGAATTTCAAGAAGAAGGGTTAGAACTAAAAATACCGTAACGATAAAGAAATTAAAAAAGACTCCAAGGTCAAAGCAGTTAAGGTCAATGATGATAATGGCTGCCACTTCTGAAAGAAGAAAGGTCATATCAAGAAAGATTACTACTTGTGAAAAAATATTATGAAGAAGAAGCAGCGAGGAGGTATTAACTTCGCACATATTTGCTTTGAATCAAATCTAGTAAATGTTTCAGAAGGTTCGTAGTGGGTTGACTCGGGTGCCTCTGTACACGTTTCTCATACTTTGCAGGGGCTAATCAGCAGGAGAAGCCTAAGACCGGATGAGAGGCTTTTCCTCATAAATGAACAAGCGGTTAAAGTTGAGGTCGTTGGGACTTACCGCCTTGTCTTAGACTCTGGACATATTTTGATACTACAGGATGTTTATTTTATTCCTTTATTTTGACAGAACCTTATTTCTATATCTAGATTACTTGCTCATAGATATTGTTTCAACTTTTCTAGCGGTGATTTATCTGTTACTCTACATTCTGATTTAGTAGGACATGGCTTATTGATAAACGGGTTATTTCAGCTATCTCTTGATATTGCTTCTACTTCTTTATCAGTATATGTTTCTTTCACCTCATCCGAATCCAAGCGCCCACTTTTGACAGAAAATTCTTTCATGCTTTGGCATAGACGGTTAGGTCATACATCAAGAAAAAGACTAGAGACTATGGTAAAAAATAATATTCTTAAACCTCTCGATTTTAGTGATTTTGAAACTTGTGTTCATGTATTAAAGGAAAAATGATAAAACAACGCAAGTTTGAAGCTTCAAAATCATTTGAGTTACTGCATCCCATTCATACTGACATTTGTGGCCCTTTCCCTACTCCTTCACGTGGTGGGCAGCATTATTTTATTAGCTTTAGATGATTTCTCACGATATGCGTATGTGTATCTAATTTATCACAAATCTGAGGCACTCAACATGTTCAAATCTTTCAAACTGAGGTAGAGAAATAATCAGATAAAAAGATAAAGAGTCTTAGATCAGATCGTGGAGGTGAATACTATGAGAAAGTGGATAAAGACGGTGTAAATCACGGACCCTTCGTCGAATACCTAAAGGAACGGGGCATAGTTCCTCAATACACTGCTCCAGGTACACCACAACAAAATGACATCTCTGAAAGGAGAAATCATACATATAGGATGCCATACGGAGTATGATGAGTCTTTCAGATCTTCCTGAGAATTTTTGGGGAGAAGCTTTCAAAACAGGGGTTTACATTATAAATAGGGTACCTTGTAAAGCAGCTCCTGAAACCCCTTACAAGATTTGGACCGGTCACAAGCCTAATTTGAATAATCTCCATGAGTGGGGATGTTTAGCTGAAGCAAAACTTTATAATCCTGCGTTGAAGAAACTTGACCCTCGTACCATCACATGTTACTTTATAGGTTATCTGGAGTGTACTGAAGCCTACAGATTCTATTGACCTTCAAGGCCACTAGAGATTGTGGAGACTTCAAATGTAAAATTTCTAGAAGATAATATTTTTAGTAGGAGTCAAAAGAGGAGAAACATTATCGTCGAAGAAGACCGAAATATTATTTTACCTATTCCCGTTGGACCTTCCTTACCTACTTTTTCTATGGCTTATATTCCCGTTGGACTTTCAATATCAGTATCTGTTTCTCATGACATAGAAAAATTGAGTGCACCCACTCTGGCTCTATCTGCTTCTGAAGAGCAACCAATTACTTTAAGAAGATCCTCTAGAGAGCGAAGATCTATCATACCATCTGATTATGAAGTCTATTTGTAAGAGGATGATGATATTGATGACCCTCCTACCTTCTGTAAAAGCTATGGAGAGCGACAAATCTCAATATTGGCAGGAGGCCATGAGAGAGGAGTTACAATCCATGGAGCATAATCATGTTTGGGAACTCTCCGCTGTCCAGAAAGTCATAAAGAAATTAAATGCAGATGGATTTTTAAAACTAAAAGAGACTCAGAGATAAATATTGAAAAGTACAACGCAAGACTCGTTGCCAAGGGTTTTACACAGAGACCTGACATTGACTTTAATGAAATGTTCTCTCCCGTCTCATCAAAAGATTCACTACGGATCATCCTTGCGAACATTGCTCACTACGATCTCGAGTTGCACCAAATGGACATTAAAACGACATTCTTGAATGGTGATCTGGAAGAGAAAATTTATATGTCTCAGCCAGAGGATTTTATTGCACATGGATAAGAGAACCTTGTTTACAAACTGGAGAGATCCATTTATGGATTAAAGCAGGCTTCGCGATAATGATATTTAAAATTTGATAAAATTGTAAGACAATTTGGCTTTAAAGAAAATATTATAGACCAATGCATTTACATCAAAAGGGTTAAAGCGTGTTTCATCATTCTTATTTTTTACGTCGATGATATACTTCTTGCTAGCAGCGATATTCATTTCCTCCGCGAAACGAAACTTTTTCTCTCAAGGAGTTTTAATATGAAAGATATAGGGAATGCTTAATATATTCTTGGAATTAAGATCCATAGAGATTGAGGTGCTGGACTTTTAGGCTTATCGCAGAGAGCGTATATTGATAAAGTTCTCAAAAGATTTCATATGAAAAATTATACGCCCGGTGATGCTCCTATTATTAAAGGCGATATTTTCATTGAAAGTCAATGTCTAAGAAATGAAAGCGAGAAAGAGCAAGTAAATATCTCTGAATATGCTTATGTTGTTGGAAGCTCAATGTATGCAACGGTATGCTTACGACCCAATATCGCATTTATTGTTGGAATGCTTGGAAGATTTCAACGAAATCCTGGTATTACTCATTTTAAAGCAATGAAGAAAATCTTACGATACTTGCAAACGAACTAAAGATATCATGCTAGTTTACAGAAGGTCGAGTGAGCTTGCGGTTGTCGGATACACAGATTCTGACTATGCTGGGTGCTTGGAAACTTGGAAGTCTATTTCGGGTTTCATCTTCAAGCTTGTTGATGGTGTTGTATCTTGGAGGAGCTCGAAACAAAGCATAACCACCGATTCCACAATGTTTGCAAAGTTTGTCGGATGCCATGAGGCTACTCGCCATGCTATGTGGTTGAAAAGCTTCATTTGAGAACTAAAGATTGTGGACTCTGTTGAAAGACCTGTTATAATTTATTTTGACAACAAGGTTGTTACAGATTTCATCAAGAGTGGGAGGATTACCAAGAATAACCGATACATTGAAATTAAACACCTTATGGTTCGTGAGAAAGTGGAGGAAGAGATTATTAAAAAATTTCATTTGCCAACTGAAGAGATGATTGTTGATTCTCTTACCAAAGGATCCAAAAGTTTTTAAGGTGCATGTGATCCAGATGAGAGTGTTAGAGAAACTCGAGTACACTATTTGAGTGGGAGTTTCTGCTTCCACAATGCATTATTCTATTTTATAATACTTTTATTGCAAACATTATATTTTATTTAATTGGTGCATTTATTTTGGTACCATTATTATTATTATTATCTGTGCATATGCAATATTATTGTCTGGGAGCATAAGTGCTCAAATAAGGTTGCTTGAGCTACCGTGATTAGGCATCACAGTTTGTGTAGATTTTGTTCTGATAGGTAGGTGATGGTTTTCACATAGCGCATACTGTAATATATCAGGACAACATACTTTAGGGTATGAAGTAGGACGAATGAGGGGATATACACAAAAAGTTGCATTAAGGTGTATACTTTCAGATATCACTAAAGCCAAAACGAGCTCTCCAATTTATTAATGATATTAGTGTCTTGACCATGAAACTGTCATAATGAGATTTGAAGAAATGATACATTATTGGCATTCATGATCCGACATTAAGATTGTTACTGAACTTGGGAGAATGTGTGTTACATCAAAGTTTTAAAAGTTAATGTTTTTATAAAACTTTAAAGGATGGTCATCCCTTTTTGAACTAAGTCAATCATGATATTTTTTTTTTTCCTTGTTTTCTATTTTATTTTATTAAAAAAATAATATATATATATATATATATTATTAAAGTTAATGTGTGGATCAAGTGAGAGATTGTTGGGTATTTGTGACTCACACAATAACTTTACCCTTTCCTAGTTTAATTAAAACGTCACTACGTCAAAATGAAAGAAAAACCACTTAAGCAAAATAAAATTAACTACTGCTTAAACTAATGGTATAATTTTCCACTTCCTAAACCAGTAGTATTTTAACTTAAAACTGTGGTTTAATAACTAATCTCCCATCACGTGCTATCAATCACGTGCAATCCATCGGGCCGACCCAATGCGTCTCTTTTCTCTCTTAATCTCTATTTATCTATAAAACAAAACTCCTCTCTCATTCCTTCCTTTTTTTCTCTCAAAGAGATAGGGCCTCTCTCTCTCTTCTTCCTCTCTCTCCCTTGAAAATCCCTAGATTTTTGCACGATTTCCTGCTTGTTTTGGCTGGAAATCGAGATTCGAGAGGTTCGATTCCTCAATGGATCGGAAACTTCTCTGGTGAGCTACGAAAGCTAGATCTTCGATCGAAAATTTCTCTGGCGAAGCTAGGTTTTTCTCTTCGTTTTGCTATTGTGTTGGGGAAATCGAATTTATCTTCTTCTCTGAATTCCTTTGGAGAACCACTAGCGAGTGATTTTTAGGGTTCTAGATTTGTAGATCTCAGATCCGGCTCAAATCGATCCGCATTCTCCCAGGTCGGTTTCTTCCTCATTTCTTTCTACTTTATTCTGTTTTTTTTTAACTTTTTTTTTGAGATTTTAATATGTGGATCCCAAGATTTGAAGCTAAATTAGGGTGGTTCATTGGTTTTTTTCGTTGCTTAGTGTTATTGATGATTTTTAATGATTTATTAGGTCTTCTTCGTCTGGTGTTTGAACGATTTTTGGAATATGATAGAAGCATGCAGGAAAATTTTATTTCATTTCATGTTGTAGGAGGTGGAGTGATATTCTGTTTTGACTGTCATGACAACACTCTGGAATAGTCACCGACTTCAACCTCCCAGAAATTATAAAACCATGTTAAAACGCCAACAAAAGAATCTATCAAGACAATTCAGACTATTAATTTATTTTTAAAGGTACCTTGCACAAATATTTCACTTTAAATAGATTTCGTATGCCAGGAATAAGATTCTCTTGTTCATTAAAATATGCAAGCTGCAAGTGAATTAATCTAACAAGTAAATGAATATATGTATTTTAGTGTAGGTCCGTTAGAAGTTAATAATATTTGTGCAAGGTATTCATATTAGGGCCTCAAATGTGCGAGTCATCTAGTTATGGAATTGGTGCCTCAAAAGTTGTATCACCTGAATGATGAAGTGAAGGAGAGCCAATCTTTTTGCCTCTACTTTGCTATTCCTTGTTTCCCATAACATTTAGTATAGGAATTTGTGTGCATTTTTTGCCGTAACATTGTTTCTACAAAATTTTATCATAATTGATACAAAATATAATGTCTTCCTCTGCTAAAGCTATGACTTTTTGGTACATCTTTTGTTTCCCCTTCCCCTTATCAAATCTGAGATTTGGTTTCCTTTATGGTTAGAGTAGATTTCCTTGTGGGTATCTGACAGTCTTTATTTTTTTGTTCCTTCTTGTTTTTGCCTCAAAACTTTCCTCCATTTCTTCATCATTCCCTATACCATTATGGCTTCTTTTTTTTTTCCCTTGGCTTTTTTCTTTCTCCAGTGATCTGTGCTGGCATTTATTGTAGAGAGCTGGAGTTGAGATCCTTGAAATATGTTCTCATGTCTCTTTCTTTGCAGAATTGCAAAATTCACCATTCAGTAGTTGGGATGGATCTAAGCATTGGCCACCTATCCCTTGGGTTCGATAACCCTACTTAGTAAGCATTGGCCACCCATCCTAGAGATTTTGTCCTAGTGCTCTGGATGTGTGAAGCTCTATTTAGTACTAGGGTTATATCTTATAGCTATCCCCCGTTACTTAGTTCCCCTAATATGAATATCTGTTTGTTGCTAAAATGTTAATAACCTTTGTTTCTGAACTTTAAACTTCATCTCTAATAGATCTCGTCAGAAATCCCATCATGTTCTTGTTTTACAAAAGAATGTTTTAAAAAATTCGATCATACGCTTGTTTTATTTCTTATTTAAAACTTTTATAGTTAGTTTGCTAGTAATGCCTTCCAAGCTCCGTTTAATCCAAAGTTTTATAATATGATGATTCTAGATCTGCTCTAATATTTGGCTATTTTGATCCACTTTTGTAAGATTCCTGTGAAAATTGTTTTGTTTAATCTTCTCTATAGAATAAGCCTTGCTTCTTCTTTAGTATCACAGATCTGTGATTCTTCTTCGTAAGTTGATGTTAGAGTATGATGCAAAAGCAATCTTTGTTAATTATAGAACATAGACAACTGTACTAGATCTTTTGGTGGCTGTAGAGTAAAAGGTTACCATGTTGGGTATACCTCAAAGTTTAAGGCTTTCGTTCTATTTTGATGTTTAAAGAGACATGTAAAATAGTCGCATAAGTATTAAGCGTAAAAGTCTCATAAGTATTGTGTAAAATAGTCTCATACATTGATCTAACTTTAGGTGCTAAGTTAGATCCTTTATTTTAAGATGATAGATCACTATTGAAGCAGCTATAAAATTTTGTTAGCTGTTATGGCCACAGCTATAATAGCTAACAAAATTTTGTTATGCTCACATCAGCCCCAGCTTTAGCCATGACACCGGCCTTAAAATTTCCTCAGCACTACCCAACCACTTTCGAACCAGTACCTTAGAAATGTGATTTGAACCCATGCTCTTTCGTGTTTTAGTATTTGTAATGTACATCTTTCATATCAAAATCAAGTAAGATTCAGGTTCAGATCTGCGATTTCTAGGTTTTTTTTCTTCGTTTATTAAGTTTTTTTTATTTTTTTGGCAAACGATCAATCAAGCCGCGATGTGTCTTGAGTGATTATAACATAAACTACTTGAGCTATATAAAATAAACTACTACTTAAAATAGTGGTATAATATTCCACTCATATCACTGTATTTTGTGGAGTCGAATGAGGGAAATAGAGGTGAGGAGAGTTTGAGCCTAAAATAATTACATAGAGAGAGTTTCTCTGTGCAAAGGTTTGAGATGTCTTGGATCTCATTTCACTGTATTTTCACTCTCACATGATCACTTAAAGTGATCACTCGGGTCATCTTCTTAGGCCCCCTTTAAGCCCAGTTTCATAAAGTTTTGGTTATAAAAAATATATTAGTTAGAATTATAGTAGCATGAATGTGTAGATAATTAGATTGCAATAGAGTTGTGCATTTTTGTTGAACAAATTGTCACTTTTAGTTTTTAATGGCTAATATTGTTGATACTTGTCTTTTCCCTCAATTCTCCTACGTGAGGTTTTTTTTTTTTTTTTTTTTGTAGAAGATGCCTCCAGCAATCCCATACAAAAAATGGATGACAATAGTAGAACGTTTGTCTTCTGAATATCTCGATGGCGTTGCATCATTTATTTTGTTTGTAAAACAAAATGTTGAGGATGTTAATTGGTGTTGTTGTCCGTGTGTTAAATGTCGAAATTTTCAAAAGCATAACCTTGAAACCATTATGGAGCATTTAATTTGTGATGGCATGGATAGTTCGTACACGACATGGACGTATCATGGGGAGTCGTCTTCTACAAATCGTGTCGATGTTGGGGTTTCTAGTAGTTCAACTAGTAACCAAAATAATGATATGTTTCCAAGAATAGAAGAAATGTTGAACAACACATTTGGACATATTCATCTTGAAGACTTACCTGAGGATGAAGATGATGATCAGGATGAAGGTGATGATCAGGATCCACATGATTTACCTGAGGATATGGAGTACAGTAATTTGAAGAAACATGCATTAGAACCACTATATTCGTCATGTAAGGGTGAGCATACGAAATTGTCAACTACAGTTGAGTTGTTGAGTATGAAGGCTAGACATTAGTGGTCTAATAAAAGTTTCGAGTTATTAAAATGCTAAAAGAAATTTTGCACTATGTCAAATACTTTACGATAGCACCTACGATGCAAAGAAGTTAGTTAAGTCTTTGCATGAAACATGAGATTATTCATGCTTGTCTAATGATTGTATATTATATTGGAGAGATCATCGATAAAAATGAGTATCCTACATGTGGTGAGAGCAGATGGAGACCCGTGGAAGCTTCAAAGCCAAATTTTAAACAATTACCGTGGAAGAAGTTAAGATACTTTCCACTAACCCAAAGACTTCAAAGATTATATAGTGTACCATGGATTGCAGAGACGATGACATGGCATGCAAATGCAATTGAAAATGAAAGTTACATGGGTCATCCAAAGGATTCTTCAAGTTGGAAATCAATCAATGCTCGTTGGAGTGACTTTTCTCTTGAGACACGTAATGTTCGTTTAGGACTTAGCAGACGGATTTAATCCTTTCGGAAACAAGAGTAATTCTTATAGTTCTGGCTGTTATGATTGTTCCATTTAATCTTCCTCCATCTATGTGCGAAAAGAGTTTACAATGTTAACTCTATTAATTCCAGCCCAAAAGGTCCAGGCACAACATTGATGTCTACTTACGACCATTGATTGCGAGTTAAATGAATTATGGTCATGGTGCTACAACATATGACTCTTATAAAAATCTATGTTCAACATGAAAGCAATTCTATTATGGGCTATACATGATTTTCCGACATATGGCCATCTTCGGGATGTAGGACTGAGGAAAGTATGGTTGTCTGTTTGTAGTGAAGAGGTTGATTCGACATGGTTATCACATGGAAAGAAATATGTACATGGGCTATGTAAAATTTCTTACTGATATGAGTCATCCTTTCAGAACTCAAAAGTCACAGTTTAATGGGAAGAAAGAACATAGAAAGCATCCCCACTGGTTGAGTGGTTCTGAAGTACTATGCAAAATGAGATGTATCAAAACATAATTTGGAAAGGTAGCAAGCAAGAAGAGGAAGAGATCCGAGACTGAGCATGAAAAGAGCAGTGCATGGTCAAAGAGATCAATCCTATATGATTTACCATATTGGAAGGTGGATAATTAATATATTTTATTTTTCTAATATGAAATTTGTACTTCACTTCACTCAAATATTAACACATGTCCTTTATGTTTGTAGGATATTCTTATTCGTCATAATTTGTATGTAATGCATGTGGAAAAAAATGTCACAGAGAACCTAATTGCTACAATTATGGACACAAAGGGTAAAACCAAAGATGGTGTTGAAGCACGTTATGATCTCAAAGATATGAATATAAGGAAAAATTTGTGGCCCGTGGAAGAAAATGATAAGTTGTATTGTTCCAAAGCTCCATTTTGTTTGTCACGAGTAGAAAAAGAAATAATTTATAAAACCTTGCACAATTTGAAGGTTCCTATTGGATACAGTGGAAATTGGAAGGACAAGGTATGTTTGAAGGAATTCCAACTCAAAGGCTTGAAGTCACATGATTATCATATCCTCATGCAACAGTTACTGTCAGTCTTGCTGATGCATGCATTCAAGAAAGAGAAACCATTGAGAGCTGCTATTCGACAATTGTCAATATTTTTTAATGTCTTATGTTCTAAGGTTATCTCCCGTGTTGACCTTTTGAACATGAGAAGAAATATAGTCAAAACACTATGTGTATTTGAAAAGTACTTCCCGCCGTCATTTTTTATTTCTATGATACACCTTGTTGTTCACTTAGCAGAGGAAGCGCTTGTTTGCGGACCTGTCCGATATCGATGGATGTATCCTTTCGAGAGGTAAACTATCGCAGTAAAATTAATAACTTCTTTTAGTTAATAACGTTAACATTGATATCTAATTGAAAAAAATGTGCAGGATGATGAAGACATATAAGCATTATGTGAAAAATCAGACATATCCAGAGGGGTGTATTATGGAGCAATATCTCATGGAAGAATGTACGAGGTATTGCATGGAATATATGCCAAATTCTAGCAGAGGAAGCCATAAGAAAGGAGAAAATGTGTTCGTGGAACAAGATGTTACTTTTACCCTATTGATGGAAGTGGAAAACTTATCTTCTTCAACACGCAAGATGAACAAATACGTAGATGGGTTCTAAAGCATTATCCAATAAAAATTGAGTGGGAGAAGTAAGTAATTTATTTTATATTTTTAAATGATATATTTTATTTTTAAAATGATATAATATAATTAAGAGTTAATATTTACAGGAAGTACCAGGCTTACCTTCAAGATCACAAGTCAAGCAATAAGCATCAGAGGGACAACTACATTCCTTGGTTAAGAAAAGAATTAGAAAATGAAGAAAATTCTATCATGAAGAGCCTTGCTGATGGTCCAGACTTCAATGCCATATCATATAATGCTTACATGATCAATGGTTATCAGTTTTGTACCTAAATCGAAATGAATAAAAGCACACAAAATAGTGGAGTATCCATGAAGGCTTTAACTAGCTTCAGGTCAAGTGCGAAAGATAAGAACCATGTGGAAGAAGAAGTTACTTATTATGGTATTATCAAACAAATACTTGAGTTGGATTATGGTTACTTTAAAAAACAAATCTTCATCGCGACCGGGCTCGTATAGAGAAGATAAAAAATGGTTGTGGTTGACCCGTAAACCGGGTTAGTGTTTGTTAATCTTAGGAGATTTATGAGGATTTCACATGAAGATGATGAGCCGTTTATTCTTGCCTCTCAAGCCACTCAAGTCTTCTATTGTAAAGATCAAACTAGGGATGATTGGTATGTCGTATTGGATGCTCCAAAGAGATTGACTTGGGATATGGAAGCCTATGAAGATCCCTTAGAACTTGAAGGAAGACCAAAAGCAAATGCTTTAGCATTGGCATTAGCAACTGATGTTGTGGATGAGAACGAGGACGAAGATTAATCTAGTTCTTTCATATTGTTCACTTGAACCTTATTTCTTCTATCCAATAATTGTAACAAAAGAATAACTTTCATTTCTTATTGTTGATTTTCCCATTTTAATGTTGTTATAAGTTAGCTACAATTTTCAATTATCTTATTAATGCATTTTATATCCTTAAATGATAGTTTGATCAACAACTAGAGTTTGCCAATGTTTTCAGCAAAAGATAATGGCACAGTTTGGATCAGAACCGAGTGGATCTGAATCAGTTGGAACTCAAGAGAGTGGTTAGTCTATTATTTTCTATTGTTTGGTAAATGTTATTTACAAATTATTAATAATATTTTATTTATCCAGGTACGCGTTTGAAAATTCATATGAATGAATATGGGCAGCCTATTGGAGATGCTTCAACTCAATTTGCCACATTTGTTGGTCGGATGACGAGGACTCATTGTCCACCTGTATGAGTCTTGGAAAATTGTACCTGTTTCTATAAAGGAGAAAATATGGCGCTTTGTCTCAGTGAGTGCATGTTGTTCATGCCATTTTCATTTAGTTATTCTATAAATAATTTTGATATCATTTTATTTTCATTATAGGATAAATATAATGTTCCAATTAGTCAAAAAAAGATGGTCTTAAAGAAAGCGAATTTGACTTGGAAGCAATGTAAACATGACCTTCGCACCGTTTATGATAAATATGAAATGGACGCAGAGCAGATGAAGTATCGACCAAAGAATGTGAAGGAAGATGATTGGAAAGCGTTTATTAAAATGTGCTCGACAGAGGAAGATAAAGCACGCCGAGAAAAGGGGAAGACTTGTAGGAAAATGATGATGAACCCACACACCACTGGTAGACGAGGATCAGCTAAGATGGCAGAAGAGATGGTAAAATCTACCACATAAATTTTATAAATAAATTTATTAGAATATTCACAATTGCTTATGACCTTATTGTACAGAAAAAGCAGAGTTCGACTGGTACAGTGACGAGGACACAAATATTTTTATCCTCTCATACTAAGAAGGATGGAACGTCCTTGGGCACGCAAATAGTAAGATTATTTTAATTATTCATTTGTCATTGATAAATAATTAATATTGATCTTTAGTATCACTATATTTAATAATTATTTATTTTATTCAGGATGAAATTAGGAGGCTTGCCTTATCCGATCCATTCCTGAGAAAAGATTTAGATAATGACCCTGTTGTTACGGTTTGTGGGCGCGATGGAAGGGCAACATACGGGTATGGGTAATGCGGTGTATCTAAGACCTCCATTCAAGCGTCCGGCGGGCTAGGGAGATTGCTCACGTGAAAAGATAGCACGTGAGAGCATTCAATCACGTTGATATGCTTAGACATGAGCTTGATGAGGAGCGAGAGCACGCAAAGATCCTTGAGGAAAAAGTGAATTTACTATCACCTCTAGCTCCTTCTAAAGGGACATCTATATCCACATCGGTTGACCAATTCGATTCTTATCAGGTATAAATTCAATGTTATGAAATGATAATCATTGGAGTTGTCATTGTCATATCTTATTGAAAGCACTTATGCATTGTTGTCTTAGTCTCTCTTAAACTCTACAGTTTAAAGGCTATAATTTTTGTAGGGAACTCGACCGTCATCGGTTCAGCCCGAGATACTTGTGAATCAATCATCCATGCGTTGTCTATTGAAAAACTTAAAGAATAAAGCCATTGCACTAGGGCGAATGCATAGAGAGGCGACAACGTCAAGAGATTCATACGCCATCATAATTGATAATATTTTCGAGATCAATACAGAATTATATGCGAGCGAAGGAACATTTGGCGATGTTACAATTGGTGATATTATTACTTGGCCCAAGGGACTTGTAGATTTTATTTGATCTTGTTTAGGGGTAAATTTGTTTAGAGGTAAAATTTTCTTTTATTGATGAACTTGTTTGGACTGCTTAGAGTAGTGAACTGCCTTCTTTTCATATCCTTGGCTCACTGTAAATTCGTTCAATCACAGTGGCTGCTGTGTTTGAAGAGATTATGAGTTGAAAGATGCAGGTTTTTAATGGTCCGTTGACTAGTTTTTTATCTTTTTTTGGTGTGACTGCTCACTGTATTGAGCTTGGTGATCTTAGAATATTACTCACTCCGAGTCTCATAGGCCTAGTTGATTTATTAGACTAAGGCATCAAACTACTTAATGAATCGATGGTTTTTGATGTGCCAATTGAGTGATGGTGTTCAATGATTGATATATGATCTATCTTACACTCTTGTACCATTAGCATTATTTTTCTTTATGAAGCAACTGTAGTAAAATTTTGAAAATGCACTACATCTAATGTATTGGATAGTATGTAAGCTCATATGTGCTTAAACTGTTAACTATTTTAAATCAGATGTTAGAGATGATTTTTCGCCCCAATCTTTCACACAATGGGTCTGTAGATAGTGAGCCTATCTCGCAGGTGTTTCAACTTCTTTGTCGCTGCTTGCTTATCAGATTCCAAGCTTCCTCTATATTATATATACACTAACTCTTGTTTATTTTTGTTTATTTATTTGTAGGAATTGATTCCACAAACAGTTGCATCAAGAAAAATGTCTGCAAGCTTCATATCATGCCCAAGGGGCCTCTAGAGCAGCTCACATCAAGGCTGGATGAAGGTTTGGAAGTTTGTTTAGTAGATGCATCCGATATACTGTTGAATTGGCCTAGCAGGAGCTAATTAGGATTCACCGACTGCTGTTAGCTATTAAGTATCAACTTCCTTGGATTTAGTTATGTTGAAAAAAATTCACCTCAGCAATATATCTCAATTTCCTTGGATTTAGTTATGTTGAAAAAAAATTAAATACCTTTGGAACCTGGGTTTATTTTGTGAAATCAGCACATTAAGAAGTCTAAGCACTCAAAGATGATGTTCGTTTAAAGAAAAAAAATCTAAGTCTTCTGAACATTTCTGATTTTTTCTCCCACGTTTTATGTTTTGTCCCTTTGCAAATCAGTTTGTCATATTTATTTTGTTTACTTTTTCACTTCAAAATATAGGAATTTTTTCTCTCATTTTCTTGCAGTGTCTATAATGTTGGGATTTATGTCTTTCAAACTGGATTCTTCAAAATGAGTTACCCAAACAATACCCAGCTGTCTTATCTATATGATACCTTTTTTATTATATTGAGTTATCTGTTTGATATTTGGGTGCCCTGGCATGTAAAGGATATGTGTGAGTTGTGGGCTTCCTCAGAGAGAAGGATTTATTCATTAATTCTGAGTAGTTTATATGGAGCTGGACAACATATGAGCTCTACAGCATGTTTATTCTTAGTGAATGTCTGAAAATTTCTGCATCTGATATTTGGAATACAGGTTAAGGAGAAGCGAGCAAAACTTGGATCTTCTCAAATTTGTTGCATCGATGAAGACAACAATAATCAAGCTTTAGGTTTTCTACTTGGATCCATGCAGCGAGGCCAGTTGAAAAGACCTGACCATGCTGATCTGCGTGGTACAAATGTAGGACTTATGCACGCCTTCTCCAACACTTGAAGGTTTCAACTCATTCGGAAAATTATAATCTTCACAAGAATTATGATTTTTTTCTCTCTTTTGTCTACATTAACTCTGTTTTTTTAAACCAAAATTTCAGAGTCTTGATAAGAATTGCTTGGGTCCTTTGAGGAAAGCTTATTGCCATTCCCTTAACCTGCTTCTTCGCCGAGAGGTCAGGAAGGCCATCACAAGGGTCTGTGGAAAAGTCCACTTGTCAAATTGTTGCAATCATTCGATGAATTTTATTGTTAGGAAATGATCCATCGAAAGAAAATCATTTTTGCCTCGTAGCAAATCTTATGCAAGTTTTAACTTTTTAAATATATTTGAATTCTTTTATATGTTAATCTATTTTATTATTTTATTATTGTTTTTTCTCTTTGCCGAACCTTGCCAAATCATTGCCAAACTCCAAAAGTTGGTCCTAGATGTTGTATGGTCTATACTATTCAATATTCTACTCAAACTGTTGTCGTCATTTCATTTAGAAATCTCATGATTCCCCGGAAGCTTCGTGATAGAGAGCTTAATAGTCCGATTTTTTATGTCGATCGTATGGGCTCTCTTGCATCTTCTTTGGTTTTGAAACTAACATCTTGAACAAAATTGTAAGGCTCACGTTTAGAATCCCTATAATCGGTTTATTAGATTCATATGGTGTTATTGTCCTGTTTGTATCATCATTGAAATCTCTAATGTTGAATATTTTATCTCGTGTCATAATTGCAAGCATCCCTATTGCCAAAAATGCATTAGAATAGTTTATCTGAGAATTTCTCCTACAGGCTCACAGTATCATTGTATTTGTCCTACTATTGTCCATCCTACTATTGTCGAAGTTTCATTGTATCTGAAATGGGCTGAGGAGGTATACTCGGTTTTTTGTACATAAGCAAGTGTACTCTGTTTTTTTTACTTAAAATTACGCATCAAAACATGGGTATGGCACCCATTATTTGCAACGCCTTGGTACCATAGCCAAGGTAGTAGTGATTGTTGATGGTGGTCCTACTACACAAGTGTATCAATCAAGACCATGGATTGCGCCATATTCAAAATATCAACAACAAATTCCATATTCAACTCCGAGATTGAACTATTTGAATCCTCTGATGAGCATGATTTTGTAATTGGGTGATCTGCATATAACGTTTATAGCCACTTGGACACTTTGGATTGGCCAAAAAAAGACCGCCATGTGGCCCTAAAAGTGGGATGGTGAGGGCTTTATGTTAATGCCTAAGGTGTTCTCCCATATATCCTTTTCGATTTCCAAGTAACTTTGGCTTGTTTGGAAGTTTTGATTATTTAAGGGATGCACGTAATAAGCGAGAGATGAAATTTGAGTCCGAATTAGTGGTTGGGGGTTGTATGAGATATTGAGTATTGTTAAAGAACTCTGTTCCTGGCAAATTGTTGTGTTGGATTCTGAGGTTTTTTGCATTTGTAGTATGAAAATCCAGGAAGAACAAAATAACAGAGTGGGATTAGCTTTCAGTCATGCTTATATACACAAAATACAATTAACTTTAAGAAGCTAAGCTCTTCTTCAATTCATGTGGGTGCAGATAATTTAGCTGCAAACTTTAGCAGAGAGTTGGCAGATTATATCATCTACATAATTGATGTCTCTGGAGGTGATAAAATACCCCGAAAAGGCGGCCCGGGAATTACCCAAGCTGATCTCCTAGTAAGTGAAAATTCCATCCCCAGTACTCTCTGGCTTCTTATCTCACATGCCCATTGTTTATCTCGGTGCACTAAATTTTGTGAAAGAATATATGTAACTACAACTTTTTTGTGATACATCTGATTTGTATGTTCGGAGTCTCAGGTAATAAACAAGACTGACCTTGCGACAAGTTGAGCCGACTTGAAAGTTATGGAGCGAGATGCACTTGAATGCGGGATGGAGGACCCTTTGTTTTGCCTGTGTTTTGAATAGACCATATGCAGAGATTAAGATTTAGAGAATAGTGCAATGGGACAGTGAGCTTCGATGCCTGCACCCCTCATGGGCCGAATCTCGCTAGAGTATTAGGCCTAATGCCCAAATTCATGCCTAATTAATAAATGAGTCGAGCTCGGTAAGTAATCATGTCGTTAAGCATGGCCTAGGGCCCACCGTGCCTAGCCCATCTAAGTCTAAATGTTACATTCTTTGGTCTAATATCTAGGATCATGTAATAAATTGGTCGGGCTGAATTTAAATCAGGCCCATCTAAGACCTACTTGAATCGGGGTCTGTCTGCCCCATCGTATTAATTAAATACATCATTCACGCATGTTATTTTTATTTTTAATTTTGTTTAGTGGGTGAAAGATGCATCCAAGATTTTTCCAAGGATTAATGGGGTATCACCAAAGATCATAAGAATATTGAGCTTATGAAGAGCCTTTTAACCTCATCAATCCTGTCAAAAATGAACTTCCACAGCTGTGTGGACTCCTGAAAAAAATTTAGGGACAACTTTTGACATGATTTGGTTTACCTCATTATTGTTGGTTCCAAGCCTACATGAAAGAGGAGTGGGGTTTAGAATCGGTTGTGTCAGTTCATGATCTTTCTGTCCAATCTCAGGCATTATTCAATGTCAAGGACTCAAACAAGGTACTTATTATTGCAGGATATTTTTGGGATCATTATTTTAGAGCTTTGGATTTTTCATATATGGCTTGATATTTGTACAGGATGACAGGGAGAGAATGATCGTACGTAGATTTAAATTTGAGGAGCCACGACCTGAGCAGATTCAAGATCTCGAGGTTTGTATTTTAAATGCTCATAAGGTGATTTCTTAATTTCTAACATATCTTAAAACTTGGTATCAATTTCCTTAATCTTAATTTTATCTAGAGTGATTTTGTAAAGTATTTGCGAGAAGACTTACACAGGAGGCTTCTAAGCACAGACTTTCGGAAACAAGTAGACGGGGTTGAATTATTACAAAATGTGGTTTTACTATTTCAATTCTCGTATGTAAGAGACACTTCAAATTTCTGAAGGCCATTCTTAACTTAGATTTTTGTTTGTACAGGCTCTTCCATCGAGTATAAAGGAAATAATTGAAGTTGTTGATGTTCTTCTAAGATGGTTTGTTTTATGCTTCATGAGTCAAACACAACATGCTTGTTGAAGGTACAATTTCATTTAGGAAATTTATTATTATTTTTTAAGGTATAATTAGATTCAATCTTGATTGGAAATTTTCAACCATGGATTTGAATCAGTTGCATTTTAATTTTTTTTGCTGTAGATTCTTTTGAAGTGTGGTCCTTATGGATTCTACATCCAGCTGGGAGAAGATAGGAGGGGACAATCACCAAAAAGAGCCTCTGTTTCCCAGGTTTACTTCAACTCTTTTTTAACCTAGATGAATATCTCAAAACATGTGTTTCATGGCTAAAAAATGAGGCGTTTTCTATAATGGGTGGTCCCGCCCCACTTATCCTATCAAAGAACACCTGTTTTCTATATCGAGCACACAGTAAAGTGTGTGCATTATCAATCTCCAATTATGACTAATTTTATTTGCCATTCTGAAAATAGCAGGATAAATGAGTCCTAATGTTTAGCCTTATGAGTAGATGTTCAGCAAAGGAAAATACATGGATGGTATTCAGATTATCATGTATATGAATTATCATATACCAGAGTATCAAATTCATGACAGTTACTTTATGACTGCTCATGCTGTTATTAGTCATGATTGTTGCATGAGACTTTTACTGTATCCAAGAATATCAAATAGCAGTTGCCCTTGACGGTACATGTTACTTGGCCGTCACAAGGAAGATTGAAATTATCCATGTGCCAAGCTGCAGCTGATATTGGAAGCAGTATCTATATCGGAAGTTGTCAACGGTCATTATCTGCAAGGTTCAAAATAAAGTCTGATATCGATACGTGTTGTTTTTCTGGGCTACCGAGTCGATACATTCAAATGTATTGACCCATATATATTAGTATGCGTCAATAGATATGTGCCAGTGTATCATCCAATACCATTTCATATCATCTGATGCTTTTGAGTCGCCAATATGTACCGAAACCGAGATTTTGAACCTTGATTTTGCCGCCCTGTTTGGTGTTTATATTTATTGTTTTGGTCATCCATTATGGATGCTCATTTCATTTAGCTAACCCTTTCAAAGCGAAGTAGAGAACTAAACCTTAATTTTGTAATATTACCTTGTTTTGTGGACACATAAGGCCATGAATATGGTAAGTATTCTAAACCAGATTTGTGATTCTAAAAGCTGATATAGATCATCTAATTCAGATAAAGGATGTAGAATCTATTAGCCTGGAGGATGCTCTTGAGTTTCTTCGCTACCCTATAACATTGGTATATTTCTGATTACTCAATTATATCCCTGGCTTTCCTTTGTTTTCGAACTGGTTTATTCAATTCCTCCTGCGAGTGAAGTTTATCGTGGCTATTATATTATCTTGGTATAGGGAAAACATCCAGAGGATAAAAGTCCAATCGTGCTGAAAATTTCAAGATATGGATTATATTGCTGCTCGATTACCTAAGGTGTGTTCCTTTCTATGTAGCATTTCTCGATGTATCTTTTTGCCTATCTCTATACTGATGATAATATAATTTATAGCTCACTTCTTTGTTATCATTTATAAATTATCGTAAAAGTTTATTCTAATGTTAGCAACTGGCACTATTTTTAGCTTCTCTTTCTTTGTGAAGTGACTCATGGTCCCCACTTGCTAATGCAATTTGTTTATTTTCATGTTATGCCTAGGTGTGGTTCATGGGTGAGTACTCCCACATCTCAATGGACTTTGATGATGTAACTGTTCTTTTCAATTATATTGATATTTGTGTTTTAGCACTAGATATCGTAATGTGAACAACCATGCCATTTTTCAGATAGTTTCAGATGCTATCAGAACAACCATGCTTTTGCATGTAATGTGTTCTATAGGTTGGATTCAATATGTAAGGTAACTAAAGGAAATGTTACAATAAAGTTGTGGGATCTTGTGGAGCATGTGAGAGCGTTATTGTCGTAGTCATCAAATAGCTTTATAAAATAAACTACTGTTTAAACAGATTGCAGAGCATGTGGCATAGGTCCCTTTTTTGTAGTGAGAAGTCATCAATATCTCAATTTAATTGCTTAATATCATAAATATTTAATTACGTTCTCCTTTTGATTTCAGGCAAAACTTTTCGATTTGAAGCCCACCTCAAACGGATCACTAGGGGACGGGGATATTTGGCAGGAGAGGCGAAGCATATATATTTTTTTTTAATTATGAAACTAGGTCATGGGGTCCTTAGATTGTTAACTCTTTTTTTTTTTTGGAATAAAAGGATTGAGCATGTAAAGTTTAAAATATTTGGTTGATTTGAAAGGTTGGATCATAGGTTGAAATGCAATATTTTGTTTGAATAAAAGAATTTGGCATCTATTTTATTTATGGATGTGCTTGAATATGAGATTAATAGCTTTTTTTCTTTGTATAATTTTTTTTAAAGCATTAAAAATTACATTAAAAAAAGGTATTACAAAAAGCATAAAAAATATTGCATTAAAAAAAAGCATAAAAAAAATATTATTTTAAAAAAATTTGCATAAAAAATTGTCGACGTAATTTTTTTTTTTTTAAAATTTTGTATAAAAAAGCCATTGCCCTAAACAGTTGTAAAAAAAGGAGTGGTTTTATTTTACCACTATACAAGATAGTGGTTTATGAACTTCATAAATCACTGTCTTGTATAGTGGTAAAAAAAAATCACTCCTTTTTTTACAATTGTTTAGGGCAGTGGTTTTTTGAAAAAAAATCACTATCAAAGACAGTAGTTTTTAAAAAAAATCACTGTTTAAGGCAGTGATTTTTTGGGCTTTTTCACGTAGTGCGTGATTGACTAAAAGACTTTGGAATTTCATTGGTAACGTAATTCCACTCCACGCAACTTTAGGAGTCGGTTTCGGCATTATTGGTTTGTGGTAAGTCAATCCCTATTTTCTAGTGATACACCTCTCCCTTGAATCCTTGATGGATTAGGATTCAAGGGCATGCTATATAGAGGATAACGCCCCCTCTTCATCTCCACTCAATGCAATTGTGCCCATCATATAAAGGGAGATAAAAGCGAGATATTATTGTCCTCGAATCGATAATCATGCGACTCATCGGAATTCTTTTTAGGATTGTTCTCTTGGCGGGAAGGTATGTTCCAACCTTGCATTAAATCGTTGATGGTTGAAATTATTTGCCTTTAAATTTATTGTTCGTTCAACAAGTTATATTTCGAGATCCCAGGCATTGGGAGGGAGGTGATTCGGTCATTTTAGTTATAAATCATTCTAATATTTTGACCGAATGTGTCATCGGAAACCCCTAAAGCCCACTCATCTACAGGTGGGATAGATGGGTACTTCCAGAGTTTTAGATAGTAGTTGCTAATAGAGGTAGACATTATTAAATACCCCCAAGGCTCTTAACACAATGAAAGGTTGACGACATTGATTTGCAAGTGAGATCTCAGTTTGTCTCATAAAATATATAAAAACATAGCTTTATTACATCCACTGAAACTTTAAGAGCACCTTTATGGGTTCTTCGATTCAACAATTGATCAAATATCAAACATAGACTTGAAATTTAAGCGTTTCTCTTAAATTCAAGAAATAAGTTGGTGAATGGGCCAGCAAAATCCTACTTACCTTACCTAATGGAGAGAGTGAGTTAGAAAAGGCTACCGGGAGGGTTTTGCAATTAAAGATTTGGCCTCCGGAGTCTGGAGTTTCACCGTTTCACCGTTAGAATATCAGAGGATCGTTTTGCGCCCCAATCTTTCATAAGATGGATATTGAGTTCATTCAACATATCTCCAAAAGTGAAAGTAATCATGCCCTATCATAAGAGAAGGCTTCTTAAGCCACTTTGGGAGACGTGTTTCATGAAATTAATATTTGACCGTTTAAATATGTTGATAATTTCTCCTCTGAATGTTCCTTATAATAGAATCTTCGGCTGCAAATACCCGTCTAGGGCTGTCAACAGGCCGAATATCAGCCCGACCCCGACCTGAATGGGCCGAGTTTGAGCCCAATATTTTAAGTCATTTAATAAACGGTTCGGGCCGGACTAAGCCAGGATAAGAAGTGGGTTCGGGTTCAAGCTGGAAAGTGTAAGCTCGAACTCGGCCCGGCCTAGCCCGGCCCGGTAAAATGAGGCCCTTATAAAAAAAACCTCTTTAAAAAAACTCTTAAAAAAATTAGAAACCCGGCCTGGCCCATCCCAGATAGCTAATCGGACCGAATTCGGGCTGAGCCCGGCCCTGCCCGATTAGCTATTGGGCTGAGTTCGGGCTCTCATTATATCTTTTAAAAAAATAGGCCTATAGAAAAATCCTGCCTGGCCCGACCCGTTGACAGCCCTATACCTGTCTCCAATGAGAAATGTTGACAACCCTTTAGTTTTGATATACGAATTGAAAAATTATTATTAGAGTTCATCTTATTTGATAACTACCACACATCTGTTTCAAAGACATGATCGACTCCGTGCGTTCAAGTCGGTCATGGTCCTGATATTGCTTCCGCTTTTATATTTTCATTTTTCTTATCTCTTATATATGAGAGAATTGATTCATGTAATTTTCATATTATTTTTTTTCATCTCTTCTACATGGAAGAATTGATTCATGTAATTTTCATTATTTTTATTTTTTTCTCTTCATCTCTTTTGCATTTAGTAAGAGATGTCTTTTTATTCATGTAGATGTATTTTAATTTGCTTAGTGGATATATTTTTTACTTTGGTTTTCAATGGCCTTTTATATTGCATGTGACTGTCTTTTCCCATATTTTCTTGGCCTTTTATTTTCTTGTGGACGTCTTTTCCCACAATTTCTTTGACCTTTTATAATTCATTTGGTCTGTCTTTTTTCATATTTTCTTTGGCCTTTTCTAATTCATGTGGTTGTCATTTTTCACGTTTTCTTTGATTTTTAATAATTCATGTAATTTTCTTATCCTACATTTATTTGTCCTTTTAATCATCTGGATTTTTTTTCCGCATTTTTTTACTTTTTATTATTCAGATACAATTTTTTATATATCTTTTTTACCTTTATGCATGTGGATGTCTTTCCCACATTGTTTCTTATTAGTAGATGTATTTCCCACTATTTATTTTTTAGACCTTATGGTCGTTGTTTACGCCGTGAAAGTGTTTACAGTTTACACATTAGTAGATGTCTTTCCCATACTTTTTCTAATTTATAGGTATAATAAGAATATGGTTAAAACAATATAATCCATTTGTGATAATTTGTATTTTCTATATTTCTATCTTCTTTTTCTCTCTTTCATCTTCTTCTTATTTTCTTTTATATTTTATAATTTTAACAATTGTAAGGAGCGGAATTCAAACAACATACCAACAATGGATTGCTCATGTCGCCCGATGCAACTGGCTAACTCGACTTGCATTGTTGGGACCACGTAAGTAGTCTGTTGAATGGATCTATTTGTGGTCCGCTATACATCAGTGTCATTGATATGTTATTGGGTGCAATAAGGCAGTCCACACATCTATGTCGGTATATGACATGTTGATATATTTTTGGGTACAATAAGGCAGTCCACACATCTATGTGAGTACATAACATGTACGGACTTTTATACATTGGAAGTATCCCATGTCATGTAGTCAGACATTTGTGTGATGGGAAGACCATGATCTAATCGCATATAGCTGAATACTATATTGACATGCAATACATTTGTGTCATGTGATTTATCACAATTAAACGCCTTTAAAATGAATAATTATGTTGATTGGAACAAGAGGCCATTCCATACATTATCTTGGAAATATAAAAGTCTATACCATGTGATTACATTGTATCCTTCATTTTAAAGTTATGTAATTTTTTTAAATTACGTGATAGAGTTTTTTTAAATTAATTGTTTACCCCATCAAATCTTCACATTAAATCGCCACGTCATGTGACACAATTGATGGAAAAAAATATCTTTAGTGACCTATTCAATAACTGATGAATCTTGAAATCATGGACACACCAACAAACAATCAAATATTTATTTCCTGGGTCATGTGACACACATCCTAAAAGTGATTCGAGAATGACCGTTTGATTGAATGTGATTGTCAGATCACTTTGTTAGGATGTATTTCACACGGAATCAAAATCTTATCATTTGAGGGTGCAGTCTCAAGATTTGGTGTGTAGATGATGTGATCGAAAAATTATCCCCATCGTCTAATTTAAAGCAATCAATGATTTTCAGCATTAATACCCTTAGGGCTTGTTTGAGAGTTCCGAATCATCAAGATTCTTGGTTTTAACTCAGAAAGTGGGGTAAGAGACCACCAGAGACCACCTTTCTGCGAGTTTCTTATGTTCGCAAGTTTATGTGGGCCCCGCACGAAAAAGCCCACTTTCCTCCCGAAAGTGACGTTTCTCTTTCTGTCCCAGAAGTCCCAGAAAAGTTAGGATTCTTACGACAATGTTATATACTCCTTCGAAAGCGTTACACCTGATTGTAGCTCCATCATTTGTGAGTCCCAACGGCTAGCGAATTTAAAAGGGTAGCTTTAAACGCATCCACTAAATCTTGTTGGGCACCTATGCTAAAACCATTGAATTCTTTAAATCAGATGATGGAAATAGTTTTTCATTCCAATCTTTAACAAAAGGGATCTTGAGATCATGGCACACCTATCAGACGGTAAACTTCAATTTCACGTGACACTAATACCCAAAAAGTGGCCCTAAAATCACATGGAATTGAAAACTAACCGTCTGATAGGTGCACCATGATCTCAAGATCCATTGTGTGGAAGATTTGAGCGAAAAACGATCCCCATCATCTGATTTAAAGCAATCAATGATTTTTAGAATAGGTGCCAAGCAAGATTCGGAAATACCATATACACTGGGCAAGAGGAGTTCCACCCAATGGATTCCCATGAAGACGAACAACCCCCCCCCCCCCCCCCCCCCTCCCATACCAAGAGAGATCCGGCCATCCGCAATCTCCCTTCATGGCGGAGAGTGGTCAAAGTTCGTCCTCAAGAACCCGTCCAACGCTGTCCTCTACCTCTAGTTCTAGGATGAAAAAGGAAGAGCTTTGATTTTTCTGATGGTCTAGTAGATTGCTTGGATGAGTTTCAAACATCTTTTGACACCCTTGTAACTCAATACCACGTCCCAACCACCCAGTACAAGAGATTTATAGAGATATTCAATGGAATATTACAAGTACGATTTTTTTGACAGCCATGTCAGGAACACCAGGTTCAACGCATTCATGCACAGGGTCATCAGCATCGCGGCCTACGCCTCCAACTAGGAGAATGATCCATATTAGGGGCCACAACCGCACCGACTCCCCCAACACCCTCCATTTGTACTTGTGCCTCCTGAGATTCGTCCTTGAGTTCGGGCACCAAAAATTTGAGGCCATTTTCAAAACCTAGTAGTCCCGACCAGCCTATCGTGCACCACCAGTACTGCATGTACAACGGGTAATTCGACCACCGAGGCTCGCAACTAACTCAATGCTTCTCTGTTCGGACTCAGAGGTTTATACTTTTGACCGTATGATGGAGTTGGAGGATGAGCTAGACCCCAATTGGGAGCCTCCCTTACAACATGCTCGTGACGATAGTTGCGACGATCATGCTGGTTCTCCCAGATAGACGATGATTGCTTCATACTCTTTCGAAGATGACGATGATGCTACCTCATAGTCATCTTCGACAATGATCAAAATTTCGGGATGAATTTTAGTTTAAGGCATGGCCGAAACTGAAATCGAAATTTGAAAATTTGGCCGAAATTACCCCCCCCCCCCCCCCCAATACATAAATAACCGATAATTTAGATTTCGGTTCCCCAAACTAAAACATTTTGACCGAAACTTTGATCCATGATCTTCGGGGTTATATATCGCTTTTCGTAGGTTCTTTTTTACTTTGTATTTTTTTATTTTGGCTTTTCGATTCAACCGAATTTGAATGTATTGGGCTAATGAACCTCATCATTTGACATTAGCGATATATATATATATATAAAATGCTTTTGGTGTTATAAGTATGTCTTGAGAAATTATATTAAAAAATAAATCTATCACATAAGTCCAATCTCGCATGAATTGGTTGCCCGAAGATTTTTAGCCAAATCCAAGTATGACAACTAGTCCGATGATTAGCGCATTCGTATGACGGTAACACAATCACATATTCATCCGATTCTGAGCTTTTCCGAGAATAACTTAAGAACAATTGATAAATTAGCTTTCTGAGAAAAACCATGAATAAGATCAACTTAAGAACACATCTGGGAAAAGACATGAATCAGAGTCTGCTAAGAATCAGCAAGAATCTGAGTTGTTAGGATTCAAAGCTTTTATGAGAAAAGCCAGTAAACACCTGAACGAGGCCTTAAAGATTTGGTAGGTGCAAACAGAGCTGCCCTATAAATAATTCTATGAAAAATTTATTACCAGAGATGTGAGTGTCCTTAGAATTTGAAAGAAATTTGCTTTTGATAATAGCTATAGGGCTATTTTTGAGTTTAATAATTTATTGATGTTGGTGAGGAGAGCCGGAGCAAAGCCATGTTATGACTTGGGTGGTCAATTGACCACCCAAACTTCTAAAAATTTGTTACTAAGTTTTAGGGGTCCTAATTTATATTAGTGGATTCTCATCCATCCAAAATTATCTAAAATCTTCAAACAAACTTTTTTATAGTATTTGTTTCATAACAAATATTTCTTATTTGATTTTTTTAACTAAATCCCACAATTTTGGCCTATTTTTAGGCTCCCCTTCATCTATTTAGGTGCTCTATGGACTTATCTTCCGAGAAATTTCTCTCACAAGGGGCTCCACTATGATGTATAGCTGCATGCTCACATATATAGTGTATAGATTCTAGTATAATTAATTTTTTTAAAAAAGTAATTTTTTGCATATAAGAAGGTTTGAACTTAGAATTTAACCTTCACAAAACACTAAGTCAACCACTAGAGAAATTCTCTAAGATATGTAAAGAGAAAAAAATACTTAATACATATATAATTTTTTAAAATCGAAATAATGCGCATATGTATTTTACAAAGGCATCAAAATTATTAAATAAAAAAATGTCGAGTCTTCCCGTTCATCATCAGGATATGTTCAACAGCTTCGTTGGTTTGACGGGCTTCGGTCCCGCAACATACTACCACATCATCCTACTCTTTGGAGGATGATGACGAGGATGATGTTACCTCATACTCATTCTTCGAGGGAATTTTGAATTAGGTCAATTTTGTTGGAACGGCCTAATCGATATGTATATGATTTTCTTTTATTTCGTAACTAGTTTAGTTTATAGATATTTTAAATAAAGTCAATTTTTTCATATTGGCTTAATCGATATGTATTTTGTCATTTTCTAAGAGGAACTTTAAAACGAAGGATTATGACCTTTTAGGAAAGGCTAGGAATCTGAGTAACTTAAGAACGCATCTAGAAAAATTCAGAAAACTAAGTCTGTTAAGAATCTGCAGAATTCTGAGTTTTCAAGAATCCGAGCCTTTCTAAAACCAAGAAACACTTGAACAAGGCCTTAAGGTTTTAAATTGAATAAGGTTTTAACATTAGGTTAATACTAAAACTCTAATCAATTTAAAATTCTAATACTAAAATTTTATTACCCTAATGTTAAAACTCTAATTATATCTAATTTTTTTATTTTTATGTATATTTTTTAAATTTAGTTAAAACTCTAATCACTAATAAATCTGAACCCTCATTCCCTCAACCCATCTATTTTTTTTTTAAATATTTGGGACCTATACTAAAACCCCAATTACCTAGAACCATGGATCAAAATGGTATTCTTTATATATACATTTTTTAGCATTTGCTAAGAAAAAAAAAATTTATACAAATTTTCAACATTAATTAATTAAATGACCACCTTATGAAAAAATCCTGGCTCCGCCCAATCTCAAGTAAGAGACATATTCTCCCTACCCTACTGACATCATAAGATAGGCATAGGGCTTTCTATCCAAGGTTAACTATTACATTTTTTAGAGTCCTTAGATATCTATAAATGTTAGCTTTTGATACAATTTTTTACCCATAAAAGTAGATAGATAGGCTTATTTATCTAACACATTTGTATGAGCCATGTGACAGCCCAGATTTTCCCAACCTAAAATTTGGAGATTTTTTTTTTTTTTTTTATACTTTACACCAAAATCAAATGAGAAAATCCGGACCGTCAGATCGTATATCACAATCTGATACAGAACACTTGGCACATCCATATGCATACGGAAATCAAAGCAAGGTTATGTAATTATCATGAACAAAACTCCAATTCTAATATCTAATATGTACTGAACTAAACAAACGCCAGTGATGACTAACCATCACCAACAGTAGTGTACCATGCATGTATAATAGCATGGAAGTACCAACCTCGAACTTACCAAGATCCACAATGCACTAAATCTACGATCCCAAAACAGAGTACAAATCCTTATGCGGAAGCTCCTTTTTCTTCAAGTATGTAGTCTGGCCCTCCTCAAAGCTACACCTGTGACGTATAGTCGGGGTGAGCTAACATCCAAGCTCAATGGAGAAAACTAATGCCAATATACATCTCATCACATGCATAGATTCAAAGACAAGATCAAAACATTTTCTTATCAAGGCTAAAACTGATTTCAAAGGCATTTCTTATCAAAATTGAAACTGAGTTCAAAGGCATTTTCTTATCCAAATTCAAAACTAATTTCAAAGGCAAACTGATTTCGAAGATGTTTTCTTATCAAAACCGAAACTGATTTCAAAGACATTTTCTTAATAAAATTGAAACCGACTAATCTCTTATCAGAAGCATATTTCTTATTTTCGATTTACTGAGTTTGAATCACATTCATTTACATGTCTTACATATTCTTACCTGACTTACCCACATGTCTTACATATTCTTACTTTGCTTACACATGTGTTTTTATACATTCTTACTTAGCTTACTTATATGTTTCACACTTTCTTACTTCCCTTACACAATTCGATTCACGGATATCCCGCCGTGCCGGTTCGATTCACGAAGACTGTCGTGTCAGTTCAATTCAAACACTCACTTGCATAGCTTATACATTGTCACATAGTTTAATCAATTCGATTCAGGGATATCCCGCCGTACCGGTTCAATTCACGGAGACTGCCGTACCAGTTCGATTCACGGTTAGCCGCCGTGCCGGTTCGATTCACGGATATCCCGCCGTGCCGGTTCGATTCATGGGTTTAACCGCCATGCCGGTTCGATTCACGGTTAGCCGCCGTGCGATTCGATTCCGCCTAGCGCCCACATGGTATCATATAATCCGCCCATAGCGGTCCACACATGCACATATAATCCGCCCATAGCGGTCTCACGATGTTATATAATCCGCCTTAGCGGTCCACAACACACTTATAATCCGCCCATAGCGGTCCACTTAAAATTTTCTTAACTTATGGTTCGATTTGGATTTAAATTTATATACAAATTTGATTTGGATTCAATTCAAAGTTCACATTTGCTTCCTTCAAATTTAACTTCTGGGTTCGATTCAAAACTTGCAAAACACACATACGATGTTCAAGACTGAAATTCCTTACATGATTTTCGAAGGCTATATAAAAGGTTCAAAACAAAGATCATTTCTTGATTCGATACGTCAATAATTTTAAAACCACTATGTCAAAGATTCGATAATTCAAAGCTTTCGAGCATTTCAAACAATCAAAATATTCAATCAAATATTTGAGTTCAAAGATCTAAAGTTTCCATTGCAAGGATTTCAAATACTAATTCATTTCAAAACAAAACTTATCATCTTTCATTCGATCATATCAAGCATCTATGAAATTAAATTAAAATGCAATTGCGTATGAAATTTTCCCCACCTTAACCTCGAAATTGCGCAAAGCCAAGCAATGCCCTATCGATGGCTTTCCTCCCTCAATCTACATCACAAATATATGATGATGTATCAAGGATCAACACTAATCACTAATAACTTAGACTATTTAAGTGTTTTCTAAAAAAATTGAGTCGGAACGGGCAAGTTCGCGCCAACACAGAAATTGATGTAACCTTTCTCCTACATTTTTACCTTTAAAAATTTATATTCATAAGTTGGTCAAAACACAAACATTGTAGATCTCTTTGTTATCTTTCCAACGCCTCAAGAATCGCATCAATCGGAGGTCGGAGTAGAAAGTTATGGTCAAAATACTAAAGCAGTACTGGCAACTCAGACAAAATCGACTAATCGATTTTCAAAATCGATTAATCGATTTTCCAAAGTCGATTGATCGATTTTATCTCGATTGATCGATTTTCAAAGAGCCAAAAATCTTTTTCACTATTTGAGACCAGTCGATTAATCGACCCAATTTCGATTAATCGAAATTCAAAAATCGATTAATCGATTTTACTCGATTAATCGGTTTCGTTTCTCGACAAAATTAGAAATTTACCTAACTTATTACTAAATTTTGACCTTTAAAACGATTGATTCACAAGTTGGTCAATTCATGAAAGTTGTAGGGCTTTCTGTCTTCTTTCCAACGCAACAAGAATCACGTCAATCTGAATTCGACACAAAAAGTTATGGCTGAAATACTACAGTAGTGTCAGTAAGCCCAGGCAAACTCGATTAATCGATTTTCAAAATCGATTAATCGAATTTCAAAATCGATTAATCGAAATTATCTTCGATTAATCGATTTCGGGGAGTTCTTCTTGAATTTCTCTCTTGTCAAAAATTCGATTAATCGAGTTTCAAAATCGATTAATCGATTTTGGCAGTTTCTGAGCACTTCTCGGGTTTGAACCTTGAAACCCATTTTTTTCATCAAAATTCAATCCTTTTGATCCTAATCTTTTGCACACATCTAACCAACATATATTTAATTAAATACATGAAAGAATTACGTTATTTACCTCTTTAAATCGGTGATTTACTCGTAGATCGGATCGTCTTCTTCGTTAGATAAAAAGGGTTTCCAAACCCACCTCGATCATCTCCGAGCTTCACGATCACAACCAAACTCACGAAATCGACAGCAATCCTTACACACACACTTCACATAACTCACGCTATGATTTGTCGATCAAAACTCATGATCTATTCGCAAGAAGAGGGTTTCAAAACCTCCAAACGGCTCCAAAACCCACAAAAGAAAAAACAAATACCCAAAACGAAAACGTTCCTTCCCTTATACGATCTCACAAAAACTTTTTCACGCAAACACAAGGCTTGGAGCATACGAATCCGGCGATTCTTCCTCTTTCTTCTTCCTTCTCTCTTCAAAACCCAAACCATCAAACTTTTGCAACCGGTTAAGGCTTCAAAAGGAAGCTAGCCCCTTTTTCTTTTTTTTCTTTTTTTTCTTTTTTTTTTTTTAAACTAAAAAGGCCGGCTCTCATGCAAAACACATACACCCATTTTGGGTGTTAGTCTTAACTAAGGACCTAGTTTTTCGCGTGAAACGGGCGTACCTAGTTAAGGTATTATCTATTATATAAATGATCCCTTGGTTCAGTGTGGGGCCTGTACACCCAAACTACTTATCAATCGGACCCGGCGTTAAGCCAATACGCACCACCACGGTGTATGAACTTGGTCCTAAAAATCTCATACGAGCTCAAACGGACCTAAAATGATCTCATTTGAAAAATCTAAGCGGTGACATGTTTCTTATCAGACATGCACCCGATCAGGACCTATAGTTGGCTCGAATAGTATTGAATCAGTTGGCCCAACTAGCGTAGTCTGATTGGCCCAATTAGTCAAATAAGTTATTTAACCATTACTAAACTTTTATTCTCTCTCTAGAACCAAAATTATAAGAGAAATAAATTCTCCTGCCTTTATTTTCATTTATAACCAACCTAAACTTAGGTGTTAAGCCAGTACGCCATAGCTAGGTGTATACAATTCATCCAAAGGTCCACACGCAAGTCTAAACCAATCTTTATTATTATTATAATTTTTTTTTCCACTTAAGACCTAGCCCAACTAACTTAATTATTTTCACCATGTCGGGT
Organism: Chloranthus sessilifolius; assembly: GCA_021018995.1. Taxonomy (NCBI): domain Eukaryota; kingdom Viridiplantae; phylum Streptophyta; class Magnoliopsida; order Chloranthales; family Chloranthaceae; genus Chloranthus; species Chloranthus sessilifolius. The sequence continues at coordinate 23,827,243 of CM037588.1, forward strand.
ACGTGATCAGTCGGGCACGCACACCGAGGCATACTGTTCAAAGGTCAAAAATTTTCAGGATGTTACAAGCCATCTCTACCCATTGATCTTAACAATTTCATGGATGACTATGCTTTTAGATTGGACATAGCCAAAAGAATTAGTTAATATAGATACCTGATTTCCACTGATTTTTTTATTTTTTTAATGAATTAGTTGAATTCATTAAAATGGGAAATACCCTGAGGAGGGAGGAGAGCAAAATATTGGGGGATGCATTGGTAGCGTGGTTCAAAATTTTTGGCCGAAATCGGTTTTGGTTTTGGTCCCCACCGAAATTGAAATGAAAACCCATATTTTCGGTCCTCTGTGAAGTTTTCGGCCAAAATTCAAATTTTCGACAGAAATTTCGGTTTCGGCTTAGCCCGAAATCGAAACGAAATCCGAATTTTTGATCCTTGATTGGTAGTGTGGTAATTATATGCATTAAATAAATGAAAGTAAAATTTACTACCCTTTACTATTTGGGTATACTTTAGCCTAAAAGTTAGGAAAGTAAAATTTTCTACCTTTCACTTGTTGGGTATACTTTTGAAATTCCCTTTAATCAATAGAATTGTTTGGCTATTTGATTAATTCTAGTTTAATCTAAAGCTTACACACACATCAGCAATCACCACAACGCAATATTTAAGTGGAAACCCAATCACTGGAAAAAATCACGGGACCGAAGTCCACAAGACAAATCAACTATAAAATTAAACAATTGCATGTAGTCTCGAATGATATACCGAACAGATGCAAATGCCCTATCAAACCCCCCATGTAATCCAACTTCCCATCACAGGTCGTCTCCATAGCCTTCAAATTTGAATGCTCTCCTCTATTATTGATGAACACACAACAATCAACCTTGAGATCCGCAAGGCTATCAACCACACACTCAACTTACTTTAGCAAATTAACAAGAAAAAAATGAAGGAGGAAGGAAAACCTCTTGAATAAACAATTTTAGCAAATCACTAGCTTTCAAAAGGAGGAAGAAAAAGTTTTAGGGCAACACTCCAGCACCTAAGGAAGAAGAAGAATATTCAACTTGCTTAGCTCACTTCCTTTCTCAAAATCCTTTTATTCAACACCCTAAAACTATCCAAGAGGACAGTTCAAGTCAATGTCCAAAAATCCCCTTTTTTACAAAAAAACAAGAGTGATGTAAGGCTCAGTCTCGAGGAACCACATCTAATTATGATTAAAGTGACAACGAGCTATGACCACACTTGCTGTGAATATCACAACAGCTCGTTGTGGGAATAACAACTAGTTGTGGTCAAACTCATAGCTCGTTATGATTACTGATACATAATGCAACAAAAACTAGTTGTGTACAAACCCACAGCTCGTTGTGGTTACTGATACAGAATGCAACAACAACTAGCTGTCTACAAACCCACAACTCGTTGTGGTCATCACAACTAGTTGTGGTCAAAGTCACAACTCATCGTGGACATAAAACAGAATAAATTTGCAACTAGCTGTAGACAAACCCATAACTCGTTGTGGACATCGCTTCAAGGCATCGATAAATTATTTTGAAAAATATAGTAATTGATAGCCTTATTAACCGAGACATGATTCATCCATCTTGGCACACAATTTTTCTAAGGGAGATCTACACAGTTTTTTGGAGTAGAATGCAACAACAAGATCTGACAATCTCTCTCTTTGCCACATTCTATGATAAAAAATAATGTTTACATCAAATAAAATTTAGTTACATCAAGATAGTCCCACTAATCCTATACATTGATCTACATGAAGAAGCAAATAGAAAAATATATGGACACTTGATCTCCCCCTAAATCTATGTCTATCCTAAGCCAAAATGGGTCTTAATCAATCCCCTGCAAAACAAATATACCAAAACACATTCATCCAAAAACAAAAATAATATGATAATCAAATCAAACATTATACATTTTCTCCCCCTTTTTGTCAGAAAGTGACAAAAGGATGCTGCAAAAAAAATTAGAAGCAAACACAACTAAAGTGACCACATCATAATATAGGAGACAATGATACAAAAAAAAAAAGATTGAAGTCCCACAATTAACCAATCCCGTCAAAAAAATAGGACAAGATTCGAATCAGAATCGTGGACACAACTAGCTGTTACCTACCTCACAGTTCGCTGTCAAACTGTGCACAACTTGCATTCCAAGAATAGCAACCAATAACAGTTACCGAGAAGAACTCACAGCTCGCTGTGATATTTCACTATGAGAAAATAAATCCCCAGCCATAGCTTGTTGTCCCAACACCGCATCTAGCTGTGTATACAAATGGAGAGAAATTTCTCCAGTCACAGCTAGCTGTCACAACACTGCAGCTAAATGTGTAGACAAACTGCGAGCAAAATTCTCTTACCCCAGCTAGTTGTCCCAACACCGCAACTAGCTGTGTATATATACGAGTCAAGAACAAAAAACCCACAGCTAGCTGTCAGAACACAACTGCTAGCTGTATATGCAAACAAAGAACGAGAACAAAACTCCACATCTAGTTTTCAAGACACAATAGCTAGTTGTGAATGCAAATAGGAATAAAACGAAAATCTTATCCACAACGAGCTGTGGATAGATGACAACTCGCTGCCATGAAAAAAAACTTTCCAACAATAGCTAGTTGTTAAAACAAAGCAGCTAGCTGTGAACAGAAATCAGGGGGCATAGAAAACATAAGTGAAAAATATTCACAATCACAACTAGTTGTCACACTGCATCATCTAGCTGTGTATACCAAACAGAGAAAGAGCAAAAACACCACAGCTAGCCGTCAAGGCACAACAGCTAGTTGTGCAAACACAATAGAGCCTCAACAAAAAATGAAATCTCAGCCACAACTCGCTATGGCTAACGAAATAGAGAAAAAACAAAAAAAATAATGCCTAGCCGCAGCTAGCTGTGTGTATACCACAGCTCGTTGTGTATAACAAAACAAAGGTGGAGCTAAAAAAAGAACACAAAATTTAAAAATCAGTTGTCGATACTCATGATGAGATGATGCATAAACCAAATCAACAATCATGAAAGAGAAGCATCCAATCAAGCATTCAATGCAAAACTACTAAATGCAATATAACTATTGAATTATTCATGATTTCATCAACAAACTTAAACATTTCACAGGAAGAGAATGAAATTTTATTCTAAGATTGCAAGTTCAAATCATATACACAAATACTAGAGAGTGACACATCTATCCGGAGCATTACTCAGAGGTGGTTTACATTACGCGTTTCAACCATATCATACTTGTTGTCATTGCCTCTCCTGTGATTGTAACACGCTTGTAGATAAAGTGTGTACGTGGGTAAGATGCTCGGCAAGGCCGTAAAAGCGGCTTGCAGTGCGTAGTTCTCACAATGATGACCAAGCTCTCATTTTTTACCCTCCCCCCCCTTTTTTTTCTTTTCCCTTTTCTTTAAATATATGAATGAATTAAAGACAAACACTCTGGATAGATCATGTGATTCACAAGACACATCGCTCTTTTTCTCTCTTTTTTAATTTATTTTACTTCATTTTTTAAATCGTCCTAACCAATGGAATATATCTCGCATTCCCTACAGAGTAATATGCCAACTTATACTAATTAGGTACCTATTATAACCATTGTCGTAGTAAAGAGAGTTTCAGACAATCACATGATACTAGAGGACTTAAGTCACTCTTAGTATCCATCAAAATATGAACTGAACAAAATTATAATATGAGAGAGAAAATGTTTCATGGAACAGTTAATACAGAGTTGATAATCAGGAATAAAGAGTAAATCTAGCACATCAATAGCCAATAAACAACAACAACAGTACAAACTAAATTCATGATAGTTAACTCACTAGATACACCATACCAATCAATTATATCACAATAGAGATTCAAAATTTGAAGATCTTAAAAGAGTAACAAAAAGATAGGGACAAGAAAAAAATGAAAAATATCCACACGGGAAGAATCTACAGAAAAATAAGGAACAACTCAGAAACAAAATACTCAAATCTTTTTCCTCACCCATTTTCACTCAATTAAATTACCAAGAGCCCTCAATCGATAGATAACTATCTTGTCATGCTTTTGGCTCAAAATGTCCACTTTTCTTACATGATATGTGAGATTTATGTGTCCTTTTCTATCACAGTAGAAAGAAATTAGGCTTTTTTTACCACTAGCAATTTGAGGATATGAGGGGGTAGGTAAGAGAGGAGGTAGATTGAATGAATCTTTATTGTTTTTAGTGTCAATGAGTTTGGGAGCATATTTCAAGTTTTCTTTTCCTTTGTTCCCTGAAGCAGAGTATTTGACATCAGTAAAACCCAATCCGGTTTTATCATGCCAACTTCTTTTAGCATCCCAAGCCCTTTGAGTGTCCATCCTAGCATTTTAAATTTTTTTTAGGATGACCCTTTCATTTGAAAGCTCCTTCTTGAGGCTTTCATTTTCAATGCAAAGATGATTGTATTTAGAGCAATACTCAACTCTTTTAAATTCCAAAAACTTAACTTTATCCCTTAGACTTTTGACATCATCTTCCAAACTACAAACATTTTCAATCAAAATGTTATATTCAATATTTTTTAGAACACAAGTGAATATAAGCAATAACATTTCTTTAATTAACTTTATCTTGTCTTTGTTCAACTAAACACTTTCAACATAGAGTTCATCATAAGTATCATTCAAGTCCAACTCATCCTCCTCTTCATCTGAAATAGTAAATGGATTAACTTTAGTCTCCTCACGAATGGAAGCAACAAAAGCACGAAACCCATGTTGAGATACATTTAACTCATCGGAAGAACTCTCGTCACTAGTCTCCTCTTCTTTTGCAGTGGCTATGGCTTTAGATTTAAGAATATTTTTTTTCTTGTTAGGACAATCATAGGCAAAATGCTCATAGTTATGATACTTGAAGCATTGGGTTTCCTCTGATGATTTCTTATGAGATTTTTTAGTGAAAACCTTTGGTTTCTCATAAGACTTGCCTAAACTCTTTCTATTTTTGAAGATTTTCTTATATTTTTTTACAAACGAGGCAATGTCCTCTCCATCATCACTTTCATAGTCCTCATCACCATCCATTTTCTTAGAAGATCGAAAAATAACACTTTTATGTTTTTGTCTTTCCTGAATCTCAGATTCATAGTTTGAAGGGATCCTACTAATTCATCTATTTTGATCCGGTCAATGTCCTTGCTTTCTGAGATGGTCGTCACCTTTGGTCTAAACCTTTCAGGCAAAAATCTTAGAATCTTCCTGATAATTTTATAAGGTGGTATCTCCTCTCCAAGGTAGAAGGAATCATTGGCAACATCATTGAGATTAGCATAGAAGTCCGTAAACTTCTCATCATCATCCATCCGAAGATTTTCAAATTAAGTTGTTAGCGTTTGTAATTTTTTTATCTTCACTTGTGGAGTCCCTTCAAAGGCGGTCTCTAAGATCTTCCAGGCATCTCTAGCTACTTCACAATCACAAATCCTACGAAACTCAGAAGTTGTTACAGCACCAAAAATGACATACAATGCTCGATCCCATCTAAATGAGCCATCTCTTGAGGTGGTGACCAACCACTCTCTACAACAGCCAAAACCATGAGGTCCATTGATCTAAGAAAGATCCTCATTCTAGTCTTCCAATAAGGATAATTGTTATCATCAAACAAAGGAGGTCATGTTGTAAAAATTCCCTCTCTAGGTAGATCAGAATTTCTCGAATAAGCCATAAACGTTCGATTAAAAAAGAATCAAATCTGAGCGAACTTAGCTTTGATACCAATTGATATTCCCTTTAATCAATGGAATTGATTGACTATTCAATTAATTCTAATTTAATCTAAAGATTACACACACATCAATAATCACCACAACACAATATTTACGTGAAAATCCAATCACTGGGAAAAATCACGAGACCGAAGTCCACAAGCCAAATTCACTATGAAAGTAAACAATTATACGAAGTTTCGAATGATATACCAAACAAATGCACATGCCCTATCAAACCCCCATGTAATCCAAGTTTTCATCGTAGGTCGTCTCCATAGCCTTCAGATTTGAATGCTCTCCTTTAGTATTGATGAACGCACAATAATCCACCTTGAGATTCACAAGGCTATCAAGCACACACCATAATCCCTAGGGCACCACACACCCAACTCACTTGGGCAAATTAATAGGAAGAAAATGAAGGAGGAAGGAAAACCTTTTGAATAAATAATTTTAGCATATCACTAGCTTTCAAAAGGAGGAAGAAAAAGTTTCAGGGCAACACTCAAACAACCAAGGAAGAGAAAGAATAATCAACTTACTTAGCTTGCTTCCTTTCTCAAAAACTTTTTATTCAAAACCCTAAAACTACCCAAGAGGACAGTTCATGCCAATGTCCAAAAAGCCCTTTTTCGCAAAAGAACAAGAGTGATGTAAGGCTTAGTCTCGAGAAACCACAACTAGTTGTGATTAAAGTGACAACAAGTTGTAACCATAGCTCGCAGTAATATCATAGCAACTCGATGTGAGAATAACATCTAGTTGTGGTTAAACTCACAACACCTTGTTGTGGTTACTGATACAGAATGCAGTAACAGCTAGCTGTATACAAACCCACAACTCACTGTGGAACAGAATAAAGCTGCAGCTAGTCGTAGACAAACCCACACACTACAAAAATAAGGTGTTTTAGCGGCACTTGCTTTTAAGGCATTTCTTGGTAGCGGCAAGACTAAGAGCGGCAGTTTTTGGTAGCGACAAGACTAATAGCAGCAATTTTTTAAACAAAAAATTGCCTCTAATAGTCTTATTTTTTGTAGTAATAGCTAGTTGTGGGCATCACTTCAAGGTATCGGTAAATCATTTTGAAAAATATAGTAATTGATAGCCTTGTTAACCGAGGCATGATTCATCCATCTTTGCACACAATTTTCCTTAGGGAGATCTACACGATTTTTTAGAGTAGAATGTGACACAAGAATTAACAACTTTAGCCTAAAAGTAAGACATGTGACATTGTTTTTTCGTCCGTGCACTAATTTTAGAAGCATAATGAATGAATTAAAACATATGACTTTATAACCAAAGAGGCATTAGGCCAGTTGGTACGCTCCCTCCAATGTGAGGGAGTAAGTTGTGGGTTCAATTCTCGTCTTCCAATATATATATATATATATATATATATATATATATATATATATATATATATATGACTATGATTTTAAAATTCTATAATGGTCATTTGCATTTTCTATTATTAAAGAGTGCAAATTTATGTTACAAAATTAATAAATGTATTTAGAACTCATCCTAATTGAGTGAATTGTGTTTGCTTGAGAGTAGTGAATTGTGATCCCGAATTTGAACCTTCGGTCAACTCCGGCCAACACATAGGCGCTCTGCCGTATAGAAAAAAAATATATGACTATGATTTTAAAGTTCTATAATTGTGATTTGCATTTTCTATTATTAAAGAGTGCAAATTTATGTTACAAAATTAATAAATGCTTTTAGAACTGATCCTAATTGAGCAAATTCTGTTTGGTGACTTGTGATCCCGTATTTGAACCTAGCGAATCGGCAAATTATCAGTTGACTTCCAGGCCAACAAAGATTGGATATTAGATACCACTACAAAAATAAGGTCTTTCAACGGTACTTGCTATTAAGGCAATTTTTTATAGCGGCAGTTTTTAGTAGCGACAGGACTAATAGCAGCAATTTTTTGTTAAAAAAACTACCGCTAATAATCTTATTTTTTGTAGTGTACGTACGTATATTTGGCCCTTTAGGTAATTTTTTAAATTATTTTAAGTAATTTATATATATAAGCTCCATGTGACATCAAAACAATATTTTGGGTGCCACATGGAGCTCCATGTGAAAGCTTGGAGGACGGTGACCGTCCTCTCACGAAGGACATGCACTTTTTTCATATATATATATAGCATATATGATCGATACATATTGGATTTATATCCGCAGATATGAAACAATAAGAGCTGATATTGATCGATATTTGACCAATTTTACTGTATATCGAATGAGGGTACATATTTTATCCGATACCTATTGGCCGCTACATATCAGATTATTTAAAACCATGGCCTTCCACGCGAAGGTGAAAGAAATTTTCAATGCAAAGTCCCTTTCATCCAATGGTTCTAATACAAGAGTCCATCTATCTTGTGGTTTGAAATATATATAATTAAGATTAGTGATCCACTATTTGGTTCCAAGTAGGGGCAATCGGTTGCTTAAAAAAATAAGAGGCCTTAAGTAACATCATCGTGTAATTATTATATGATTTCGTATTAAGGTTATAGCAGTGGAATAAGGGCAGTGCATGGACCGATCTCATCCGTCCAAATTGGTCAAACTTGGGCAACGATACCGCATCTTTGACCTTTGTGGTGGGTTGACATTGATTGAACTTCTCAACGGTCAAATCGTGTACACCGAATGTAGAAATAGAGAATTGTATTATCTTTTTTTTTACTTGACATAATAACTTTGATATTGTTACAATATATAGAGTCCTTTGACTCTTGGATAACGATGGCTGTTTATAACCCAATAACAATATGTTAGAAAGTAGGAGAGAATCCCATTTGATTTACCCTTTTTATTTACATGAGATTAGATAAACCTCGGCCATAATAGAATCTCATTTGGTTATTGGATAAACTTTAGTCATAATCTTTATCATGGCTAGTATCTGGTGTGTGGTTGTTATAACTTATACGCCCCCTCAAGCTAATGGGGACATCATCCACCGTCAGCTTGTTTTGAAGATATTTGTGTCGCGAGCTCGAAAGGGACTTTGTGAATATATCGGCAATCTGATCAATTGTAGAGATGTGGCGAACCTGAATCTCTTTATGGATCACCTTTTCACGAATAAAATGGTAGTCAACCTCAGTATGTTTCGTGCGGGCATGAAAAACTGGGTTGGAGGTGAGTGAAATGGTACTAATATTATCGCACCATAGGGTAAGAAGTTGAGGTTAGCGCAACATCAAATATTTGAGGAGCATTTGGACCCAAGTGATGTCAGCTGTTGTATATGCTAACGACCGGTATTCAGCTTCAGTGGATGAACGAGTAACGGTTCGTTACTTCTTTGTATACCATGAGATGAGATTAGGACCAAGAAAAATACAATAGCCTGTTGTGGAGCGACGATCAGTCTTGTTACCCACCCAATCAACATCCAAGTAGGCGGTTAGAGTGAGTGATCATGTTTGGAAACGAAGGCCATGATGAAGAGTACCTTTGAGGTAATGAAGGATGCGTTTGAAAGCATTGTAGTGGGTGATTTTTGGGATATGATGAGTACTGAAATATGATGATATTTCAGTACTCATCATATCCCAATTAGCAGCGAAGGCGAGGTCGGGTCTGGTGATTGATGAGTACTGAAATATGATGATATTTCACCCCTAAATACTTATATTTAGTTGTCCGATGAAAGCTATCTGATGAGAATTATTAGATTTGAAGTGTTTCAGGTAAATACAAGCCAAGTGTGAAAAACAGTCCAAGAATTCTGAAAATAATGTCAAAACACTGTAACTTTGGGTCATCGAGAACTTGGTACGAATTACGGCTAAATGTGGACCTTCAATACGGCCGAATTATGAAATTTTCAAAACACAAACGTTGTAGATCTTTTCGTCAGCTTTCCAAAGGCACAAGAATCACCTCAATCCGAGTTCGGGACAAAAAGTTATGGCTGAAATACCGAAGCACTGTCTGATACAAAAAGTGTGCTGAAATTCACGGATTTCTGAGGGTCGATTAAGCGAGGAGAAGGAGAGTCTGACACGGAATTGACTACTTTAAAGCTGATTTTGAACCTCTTTTGTAGGGTCGATGCATCGACCCATTGGGTCGATTAATCGACCCTAAATTGGCGGCTGGGGGAGACTTCTGCGACCGGGAATCTATTTAAAGCGACTCAAACACTTCGAGGGAGATAAAGAAATTAGGGAGAAAGGAGATTAGATTTTTAGTTTTTTGCTTTTCTTTTTCATAGTTAGACATAGAAATAGGGAGTTTTTTTTTATTCCTTTTTGAGAGCTTTGTTCCTTTAATTTTCAGTACACATTCCTCCAGTTTATTATATTTTTGCTCAAGTTTATTCCTGCATTATTCTCGTTTCTGAAGACCGTCGTACTTTTGGATCAAAGTAATTTCTTTTGAAGTTGAAGTATTTTTAATTCATTAAATTAATATTATTTTCTCTTCCTTATTTATTTATGTAATTTAATTGTAATATGTGTGGCTAAATTCATAAGGATGGGAATCTAATGATTCCCATCTGAGGGATGTACTTTTAATAATATAAATTTAGGATTAAAATATGAGATCTTATTTTATGGTTGTTGTGCCATCAAGAACGGATGAAATCCCCGCCACTAATCGGGATCGCGTGTGTCGAGCCATGCCCAGGATCTCAGATCTGTGACGGTAATTTTACCCAATCATTGTTATATGGTCTTTTTGCTTTCATCGTGTAGATCTAATTACGATTATGATCCGGGATCGAGTGTGCCGAGCCATGCCCTGGATCTTAGATCTGTAATGATAATTTTATCTTAATTACTCCCTAATCTGAAATCGAGTGTGCCGAGTCATGCCCTTGATTTCAGATCTATGGTGGTATTATTGTTAAAAATTTTACCCACTTTGGGGATGATTTTTATTTGAACCTGAGATCAAGTGTGCCGAGCCATGCCCTTGATCTCAGATCTATATATGAAAATCATCTAAGTCCTGATTGCAGGGATGCAACGTGAAACCTATCGGGGTTTTTGACCATTTATCTTCCATAAAAGATATTTGTTCTCAATGGTATATCTCATAGTTTAATCCGTAGATTTGTATTATGGAAAAAATGGACCAAAGATGGGAGGATTTAGTATCTTCATCTTTATCTTTATTTTTGAATTATCAGTTAAGTTTTAGTTTGTAGTCAGTAATTATCATCTCATCAAACCACCTAAATCATAAGACTGGTAGAATACTGTTAGATCTTAATAGATTCCTGGAATTGCTTGTCTTTTTAGATCTTTCAAAATTAGTCCTCGTGAGAACGATCTAGTACTCCCACCCACTATATACAATCTGATTCGTGCACTTGCGAGTAAAATATCACAATTAAAAATCACATCAAGTTTTTGGCGCCGTTGTCGGGGATTAAATTAAGAAAATCTGAATTTTTGGTAGACAGTAAATTTTAGGAATTTTCGGAGATTAAAAGAATATTTCTGCTTTAAAAAAATAATAATAATAAATAAATAAATAAATAAATATTTAGGAGTTTATTTTCCTCTTTTAGATATTTTGTAGGATTTTCTAAAATCTAGTTATTAATTTTTGTGGGACTACTTGCTTTAGGCTTTATAGGAATCTTTCTATTTTCTCCCTTCTTTTTCTCTTTTAGGTAAGATTTTATAGAATTTTGTAGGATTGTCTTTAGGTTTTAAAATTTAAATTTTATATTTTATTTTTGAATTTAAATTTTATTTTTGAAATTCAAATTTTAAAAAAAAAAAAAAAAATTCTTTATTTTAAATTCAAATTTTATTTAAAAAAAAAAAATCAATTTTTGGATTTTTGCTTTGCAAAATCTTCTTTCCCTTATTTTTCTCTCTTAGGTAAGTATTTTTTTTAGGAGTCTTTTAGGAAGTTGAGATTTTTAGACTTTTTATTTTAGATTTTGTAGGAGTCTTTTAGGAAGTTGAAATTTTTAGGTTTCTTATTTTAGATTTTGTAGGAGTCTTTTTAGGAAGTATAGATTTTTAGGATACCTTCCTTAGGAAATCTAGGAATATCTTTTATTCTTTCCCTTATTTTTCTCTTTTAGATAAGATTTTGTAGGATTGCCATTAGGTTTAAAATTTGAATTTTTAATTTTAATTTTTAAAATTCGGATTTTAAAAAAAAAAATTAGAGATAGGAATTAGAGAGAGAAATTAGAGATAGGAATTTGAAAAAAAATAATAATAAATAAAATAAATTAATTAATTAATTAATTTAAAAAAAAATAAAAAAATTTATTCCTTGAGGTTTTCCTGCCCGAAACCTCCTCTCTGTGCGTCATTTACATGCACACTAGGTCTTCTAAAGAAAGAACTTTAGAGCCTTTAAATTCAAAGATCAAACGTGCTTGTCGGTCAAATTGTAAGGACGCTAGATCAAGGCAGAAATTTTCAAGGGAATCATCCACTGAAGTCAGTATGACTGACAACATGAATGGGCAACTTGAACAAGAGGAAGAACCAACATTGAAAGAACCGTTCTCTCCGATCACTACAAATAGCCCACCATGCATTATATACCCCGCCACACCTGGTGGCCGGTTTGAAATTCGTACAAATGTCATTCAAATCCTTCCAATCTTTCATGGCATGGAGAGAGAAGATCCATACCAGCACGTCAAAGACTTTGTCGAAGTCTGCTCATCTGTTTACCAAAATTTCAGCGAAGAATCTGTTAGGCTACGCTTGTTTCCTTTCTCTATAAAGGATAAAGCAAAAGCCTGGTTAAACTCTCTACCATCGGGATCCATAACCACCTGGGATCAGATGGTCAAAACGTTTCTGTCAAACTTCTTCCTTATGGCGAAGACTAATGTCCTTAGACGTGAAATCACGGATATCACGCAAGAGGAAGATGAGAGATTATATGAAGCTTGGGATAGATTCATGGATCTCTTACTCAAATGTCCACACCATGGATACTCAAAGTGGAGACTGGTTCAGTGTTTCTACAATGGACTGAGTCAACCAAATAGACATCTGGTGGAGTCAATGAATGGCGGAGGATTCCTGAGTCTTAAGGAAACTGAATCTTATGCTTTCCTAGAAATGCTTGTTGAGGATTCTCAGCACTGGGATTTCACAAAGACTCAGGAACAACCAGTCAAAGCCCGTGATCAAGCCGGGAGTTCAACTAAGAAAGGAGGACTATACGTAGTAAAGGATTCCCCGAATTTGATGGCTAAAATTGATTTCCTCACTCAACAAGTGGAGGAATTGAAATTAAAGAAGAATGTGCATATGGTAAATACACAACCTGAGCCATGTTCAATTTGTGCAAGTCCAATGGCATATGGCAGATGATTGTCCTTCAATGCTGAACTATCATGAAGACACATCTGAACAGCTAAATGTTGTGAATAATTATGGGCGGAATCAAGGAAACGTTTTCAATGAGAATAACCCAAATAGCTGGAGAAACCACCCAAATTTCTCATGGAAACAAGAGAATCAAAGAATACAGCTCAGGAAGCATGGGACGAACTTTTATCTCCAACAAAATTTCAACCAAGGACCGCAGCAGAACTACGGTCAAGGGCAATTTCAGCAGCAAGGGTTCAATAACCCGAATCAATTTTAATACAATCGAATCAGTTAGGCGTGACCAAGGCAAATGAACCAGAATTTTCAGTTTGCACAACCAATGGGAGGTTATCAAAACCAACCACAGCAAAATTTTGTGCCAATATTTCCACCACCTGGATTTAACATTCCACAGGGAAATACTGCCCAACGTCCTCATACACAAACTCCTTCTACTGAGGACCTGATGAAACTCATTCATTCTCACACATCCTCAATCTCTAAAATAGAGACCCAAATTGGGCAATTGGCCACTTTTCTCTGTGAAAGAGAAAAATGATCGTTTCCGAGCCAATCAGTTCCTAACCCAAGGGGCCAAATGGTTGTTGAGCAAACATCAACTTCAACACAAGAGGATGATCAACAACAAATTCGGGCGATCACAACATTGAGATCTGGAAAGCAGGTCGATAACAAAGTAGTGTTGTCAGAGGAGGAGGAAAAGTCTGATGGAGAAAGAAGAAATTGATGATAAAGTACAAGCAAAAGAAACATCAGAAGAAAAGAGTGAACAGAAGAGAAGTTTTATTCCTAAAGCACCGTACCCTCAAAGATTGATGGCACCACTAAAAAATCACGATGAGGAAGGAATAAATGAGATTTTCAAGTAATTAAAAATTAATATTTCTTTCCTAGATGTTATCCGCCAAGTGCCGGCTTATGCTAAATTTTTGAAAGAATTGGTCATAATTAAAAGAAAGACAAATATTTCAAAAAAGGCTTTCTTAGCCGAGCAAGTTAGTTCAGTGTTACAAGCAAAGCTCCCGATCAAATACAAGGACCCAGGTTGTCCTACAATCTCGATCATCATCTGCGATAACCGTATTGATCAGGCCCTTTTGGATTTAGGAGCAAGTGTCAACTTGTTGTCTTATTCTGTGTACAAGGAGCTCAAGTTGGGAGAACTTAAGGCCACTGCGATGACCCTTCAGTTAGCTGATCGGTCCGTAAAGATCCCTCGAGGAATTGTGGAAGATGTCCTCATCAAGGTGGATTCTTTCTACTTTCCTGTAGATTTTGTTGTGTTGGACACTGAACCAGCATCAAATTTGAAGAATAATATTCCAGTGATTCTAGGAAGACCATTCCTAGCAACCTCCAATGCGCTGATTAATTGTCGAAACGGGATCATGAATCTGTCATTCGATAATATGACAGTAGAACTCAACATTTTTAATATTGCCAAGCAGCCCATGGAGGATGATGAATATGCAGAAGAATGCATACTCGATGAAATCATAGAAGAAATATTTCATGCATCTGAGACTGAAGATCCTTTAGTAGCTTGTCTTGCGCATTTTGGAGAGAATTTTGATGTGGATCAACTGATCCAAGAAGTGAATCACATTTTGGACTCCACACCACGTCTGGGAGAAGAAAAGGAAGTAGAGCGTGGAACTCAAATTAAATTAATCAAGGAAAAGCCGAAAGAGGAGGAGAAAGTGTCCTTAGAACTTAAACCTCTTCCGAAAAATCTCAAGTATGTCTACCTGGGGGAGAATGAAACTCAACCCGTTATAATATCATCAACATTGGATGCGCATCAAGAAGGCCAACTCATGAATGTACTCAAAGAGCACAAAAGTGCCCTCGGTTGGTCGATAAAAGATATCAAAGGCATTAGTCCCACGGCGTGTATGCATCGAATCCATTTAGAAGACAATGCTAAGCCTTCTAGGGAACCACAGAGGAGACAAAATCCTATAATGCAAGCTGTGGTCCGAAATGAGGTAATCAAACTTCTAGATGATGGAATTATATACCCCATCTCTGACAGTAAATGGGTCAGCCCCACACAAGTGGTCCCTAAGAAATCGGGAGTCACAGTGGTGAAGAATGAGGAAAACATACTAATCCCTACAAAAATTCAAATAGGGTGGAGAGTGTGCATTGATTATCAGAAGTTAAATTTAATGACGAGGAAAGATCACTTTCCAGTTTCGTTTATCGATCAGATGTTGGAAAGATTGGCCGGGCATGAGTACTATTACTTCCTCGATGGCTATTCCGAGTATAACCAAATAGTCATTGCACCTGAGGATCAGGAGAAGACCACTTTCATATGTCCTTTTGGTACTTTCTCCTACCGACGAATGCCGTTTGGGCTTTGTAATGCACCAGCTACATTCCAAAGATGTATGCTGAGTATTTTTTTGGATATGGTCAAGCGATTCCTCAAAGTCTTCATGGACGACTTCTCGATCCATGGAAACAGTTTTGCTGACTGTTTGACTCATTTGTTGCTAGTGCTTGAACGATGCCAGGAGAAGAATCTTGTTCTTAACTAGGAAAAATGTCACTTCATGGTTAGAGATGACATTGTTTTGGGACATATCATATCGTCCCAGGGTATCGAGGTTGACAAGGCCAAAGTTGATTTAATTGCCAATCTACCACCACCTAGGACAGTGAAAGAAATCAGATCTTTTCTGGGACACGCCGGTTTTTATCGACGTTTTATTAAAGATTTCAGTAAGATAGTGCGACTGCTATGCAGCTTACTTTCAAAGGATGCCCCATTCCTCTTTGATGATAAATGTTTGCAAGCCTTTGAAACCATTAAGGCCGAATTGATAAAAGCTCCAATAATTCAATCTCCGAACTAGGACTTTCCGTTTGAAATAATGTGCGACGCCTCTGATTATGCAATTGGAGCTGTTCTGGGGCAACGAATAGAAAAATTACCGCATGTAATCTACTATGCGAGTCGTACTCTCAACGATGCCCAGTTGAACTACTCGACCACTGAAAAGAAACTTTTGGCAGTAGTTTTCGCGTTGGATAAATTTCGATCCTATTTATTAGGATCTAAAGTCGTGGTATTCACAAATCACACTGCTCTGCATTATCTGTTCGCTAAGAAAGAAGCTAAGGCACGTTTAATTAGATGGATCTTGTTGCTGCAAGAGTTCGATTTGGAGATTAAGGACAAGAAAGGCTCAGAAAATGTGATGGCAGATCACTTGTCACGAATAATTATTGAGAGATCTGACGAGCCTGTTCCGATCTTGGAGCACTTCCCGGATGAACAGTTGTTCATGATTGATTGTCCACCTTGGTATGCGGATCTTGTCAATTATCTAGTCACCGAGAAATTACCTCACCATTGGTCGAAGAATGAGAAATCTATTTTCTTAGCTCGGGTGAAACACTATTTTTTCGAAGATCTGTACTTATTCAAATACTGTCCTGATCAAATCATACGAAGATGTATTCCTGAATCTGAGCAACTACGAATCATCTCGTTCTGTCATGAGTTGCCTTGTGGAGGTCACTTTAGTTCCAAAAAGACTGCCGCAAAGATCTTCCAAAGTGGTTTTTACTGGCCGACGATCTTTAAGGATTGTCATCAGCATTGAAAATCTTGTCACATCTGTCAAATGCTGGGCCGAATCTCAAAGCGCAACATGATGCCGCTCAATCCAATTTTAGAAGTTGAATTATTTGATGTTTGGGGGATCGATTTTATGGGTCCTTTCCTGAATTTGTTTGGAAATATGTTCATTCTTGTCGGTGTTGATTATGTCTCGAAATGGGTAGAGGCTGTGGCGTGTAAATCAAATGATCACAGAGTAGTGATCAAATTTCTCAAGGATCAAGTGTTTTCTCATTTTGGTATTCCAAAGGCGACAATCAGCGATGGTGGAAAGCACTTTTGTAATAAAGTGTTCACCTAATTAATGAAGAAATATGGTGTCACGTACAAAGTCGCTACGCTATACCATCCTCAGACAAGTGGCCAAGTTGAAGTTTCTAATCGGGAACTTAAGCGGATTTTAGAAAAGACAATCCATCAGAATCGTAAAGACTAGTCGCTAAAGTTGAATGACGCACTATGGGCGTATCGAACGGCGTTTAAAACTCCGATTGGCATGTCTCCGTATCGGTTGGTCTTTGGTAAAGGATGTCACCTCCCGGTTGAGCTGGAACATCGAGCATTTTGGGCCAATAAGTCATTAAATTTTGATCTCTTGCAATCTGCTGCCCAAAGGGGTTTCCAAATAAATGAATTAGAAGAAATCCGTGCTGATGCCTATGACTGTGCTAAATCGTACAAGGACCGTATGAAACGGGTTCATGATCACTCTATTCTACGAAAATCTTTCGTTGTTGGTCAACAGGTTCTACTTTACAATTCCCGACTTCATCTATTTCCGGGGAAACTAAAAACCCGTTGGAGTGGCCCTTTCAAAATCTCTCGCATACTCCCCAATGGGGCAATTGATATTATCAACCCGAAACACGAGAATGTTTTTCGAGTTAACGGTCAATGATTGAAACCGTTCCTTGAGAATGCAATTGCATTCTCTGACACTCTTCCTTTGAGTGATCCAATTGCTCACCCTGATTGAGCAATTCACAAGGTCGAGCTATCGACTTTAAACTAGCGCTAATTGGGAGGCAACCCAATTGTGTAGTTTCCGTTTGGTTTCGTTTAGGATTTAGGTTTTATTTATTATTATTATTTTTTTCTCATGTTTATTTCTAGCATTTTATTTTTTTAGTTTAGGTTGTTTTTTTTTAATTCCCTAAAATAGTGTAACCATATTCCCTTCAATAAATTTTTGGTCATGTTCCAATTTGATGCACATATTCTCTGCACCTGATCTTTGTGTTGAGGTACTTTTTCAAACAGGTTTGGGGGTGCGCTACTTCTTTCAGTCAATGCGGACATTGTCATCTTTAGTTTTGGGGTTATGATTATCTATTTTGCGTCACTTATTTTTCTATTAAAAAAAAAAAAAATTTAGCTTTTTCTCGATCAATCGAGTCAAAGGAGTCGATTGATCGACCTACCACTCTCGATCGATCGACTCCTTTGAGTCGATTAATCGACAGTACCAAAAAAAAAAAAATTTGAAAAAAAGAAAAGAAAAGAAATTTTTTATCTTTGAAGTCATCATGCACATTATTTTACGATTGTTTTCAAACTTTAGTCGATGATGCATCTGAATTTAATTTTGAGAATACTGATGTCATATTCTGATTACTTGTATCTAAGATGATAAAGCTTAATGTGATATTTTGTGGATAATTTTGATATTCATGCTTAGAATTTTTACACTTATACTAAGCTAAGACTTAGAAATCGATGAACTGTTTTGAATGTTGAATCTTAGGTTCTTAGTGGAGACTAAACCCAGTGAGCTTTAGAGCTAATTTCTCGTCATTGATGAGTGAATACATAAACTCGGAGTTTTCTTTGAATACAAATTACTTTGTATAATCTCATATATTTTATTTTGGCTTGTGACTTTGCATGAAATCAAATTCATATCATTATGTTAGAATGTACTGTATATCTACTCAAGACAAATAGCCAAGGTTACCATCTTTTAAGAATATGATTGAAGGTCATCTTTGGCTCGTTTGTGCTTAAAATATCTCATCTTATATAAATTTATCCTTCTAGTACCCCTTTGAGCCTATTGAAAAATTTACCTTTATATATTTTTTGATAAGCCACGTTAACCTTTAACCCTTCACCATTTCTGAAAATTCAAGCTTTACCCTTCTTATTTATGAGAAATTAGGAACGAGGGATGAGAGTGAACGAAAAGAGAGTAAGTGGAGAGTTACTGAGTTGTGGTGTTTACTGAGAGTGTATGGCAAAAATATAAAAGCAAAAGGGGGGAGAAAAAGAAAAAGAAAATTGTGAAAAATAATGAAAAATATGAGGTGCTTCAAGAAAAGGAAATTCAAAAGAAAAAGAAAGTTGAGAAAAATAGAAGAATATTGAGAAAAATAGTGAGAGATTAGAAAAGAAAAAGAAGAGAAATAGAAAAAATCAAAAAGGTGTTTCCTTTCCGATTTCTCAGAAATTTTGAATCCCAACTTCCCTTTCTTTCTTACCCTTTCCTGAGCCCCATTACAACCCTATAAAAAGACCTTCATGATCTGATCTTGCATTGGTAACTGCCTTGTGGAGAGTGAATATGTGATACTTATGACACTTGATATGACATGCTTCGGATATACAAGTATCTTCTTATGAGATTTATTTTTGTTCATTGATTGCATCGTGTTTCATTTATCATGTGAGAACTTTTTATTGGCTTTGTATTGATCTCTCACATATGGGCGAAAACTTACCCATCATCGGAGTGATTTTATTTTAAGAGTATACCTAAAGTGAGGATTGAGTCTAAACAACAGGTCCGACGGTTTCTCGTTTGAACTAATTCTGAGATGGATGAATTTTGATTTGGGTATGCACACACTTCACGTTTAAGCATGAATGGATGAGTTATCTAATGATTTGAGTATTAGACTAATTTGAATGGATGCTAGTATGATTAGTATAACATTGTTATTTAAAATTGAGGATTCGCATATTGAATTGATTAATGATTTTGAGTTTTGAATGGTATATATGTTATCAAAATCATATTTTGAAAACTCAATTTTATCGATGATTTCAAAAATGTATTGAAGTTTGTGGGTAACTTCACTGTAAACTCTCAGGAGACACAACTCCTCCACTAGGGATCACCTAGGGGTTTAAAGGCTTGTTGCGCATGCTAAGTGCAATCGTGTTCCCTACGAAAGTGGCATTTATTTTCTTTAGTTTACTTTGCTCGAGGACTAGCAAAGTGTAGGCTTGGGGGTATGATGAGTACTGAAATATGATGATATTTCACCCCTAAATACTTATATTTAGCTGTCCGATGAAGGCTATCTGATGAGAATTATTAGATTTAAAGTGTTTCAGGTAAATATAAGCCAAGTGTAGAAAACAGCCAAAGAATTCTGAAAATAATGTCAAAACATTGTAACTTTGGGTCATCGAGAACTTGGTGTGACTTGAAGCTAAATTTAGACCTTCAAGATGGCCACATTATGAAATTGTCCAAACACAAAAGTTGTAGATCTTTTCGTCAGCTTTCCAACGGCACAAGAATCACCTCAATCCGAGTTCGAGACAAAACGTTATGGCTGCAATACCGAAGTAGTGTTTGATACAAAAAAAGTGCTGAAATTCACGAATTTCTGGGGGTCGATTAAGCAAAGAGAAGGAGAGTCTGACACGGAATTGACTACTTTAAAGCTGATTTTGAACCTCTTTTGTAGGGTCGATGCATCGACCCATTGGGTCGATTAATCGACCTAAATTGGCGGCTGGGGGAGACTTCTGCGACCGGGAATCTATTTAAAGCGACTCAAACACTTCGAGGGAGATAAAGAAATTAGGGAGAAAGGAGATTAGATTTTTAATTTTTTGCTTTTCTTTTTCATAGTTAGACATAGAAATAGGGAGTTTTTATTTATTCCTTTTTGAGAGCTTTGTTCCTTTAATTTTCAGTACTCATTCCTCCAGTTTATTATATTTTTGCTCAAGTTTATTCCTGCATTATTCTCGTTTCTGAAGACCATCGTACTTTTGGATCAAAGTAATTTCTTTTGAAGTTGAAGTATTTTTAATTCATTAAATTAATATTATTTTCTCTTCCTTATTTATTTATGTCATTTAATTGCAATATGTGTGGCTAAATTCATAAGGATGGGAATCTAATGATTTCCATCCGAGGGATGTACGTTTAATAATATAAATTTAAGATTAAAATATGAGATCTTATTTTATGGTTGTTGTGCTATCAAGAACGGATGAAATCCCCGCCACTAACCATGCTGGGATCTCGAGATCTCGACCGTGGTAATTTTACCCAATCATTGTTATATGGTCTTTTTATTTTCATCGTGTGGATCTAATTACGATTATGATCCGGGATCGAGTGTGCCGAGCCATGCCCTGGATCTTAGATCTGTAATGGTAATTTTATCTTAATTACTCCCTAATCTGAAATCGAGTGTGCCGAGCCATGCCCTTGATTTCAGATCTATGGTGGTATTATTGTTAAAAATTTTACCCACTTTGGGGATGATTTTTATTTGAACCTGAGATCAAGTGTGCCGAGCCATGCCTTTGATCTCAGATATATATATGAAAATCATCTAAGTCCTGATTGCAGGGATGCAACGTGGAACCTATCGGGGTTTTTGACCATTTATCTTTCATAAAAGATATTTGTTCTCAATGGTATATCTCATAGTTTAATCCGTAGATTTGTATTATGGGAAAAACGGACTAAAGATGGGAGGATTTAGTATCTTCATCTTTATCTTTATTTTTGAATTATCAGTTAAGTTTTAGTTTGTAGTCAGTAATTATCATCTCATCAAACCACCTAAATCATAAGACTGATAGAATATTGTTAGATCTTAGTAGATTTCTGGAATTGCTTGTCTTTTTAGATCTTTCAAAATTAGTCCTCGTGGGAACGATCTCGTACTTCGCACCCACTATATACAATCCGATTCATGCACTTGCGAGTAAAATATCACAATTAAAAATCACATCAGTGATGGTAAGATATTGTAGTGCTCCTACAATACTGCGATATAGGGTAGGATTGTGATATGCGGCCAATGCGTCAGGTGGATCAGATTGTTTGGATGTGGAAGGGGAGGAATATGGTTTGTAGTCAAGCATGCCAACTCGTTCTAGAATGGTAAAGGCATATTTAGATTGAAAGAGGGTAAGGGTCAAAGGTGTGCGCACTACTTCAATGCTGAGGAAAGAGTTCAAATTCCCTAAGTCTTTCATAGAGAATTGTTGGCCCATGTGATAAATGACCTTTGAGATATGATCTTGACTGCTTCCAGTGACTAGGATATCATCGACGTAGACAAGAATGATGGTGATGTGCCCATGACTGTGCTGGATGAAGAGTGATGAATCAGCGATAATGCTCATGTAGAATCCAATTGCACGCAAGAATTTAGAAAACATATCAAATCAGGCACGCAGAGCTTGCTTGAGCCCATAAAGTGCTTTTGATCTGAAAAATTCGTATCGACGAAACCTTGTGTCTGCTGCATGAAAACTTCTTCCTCAAGAAAACCATGAAGGAAGGCATTTGAAATATTCAACTATTTGATTGGCCAGTTGTAGTGAAA
Source organism: Chloranthus sessilifolius (assembly GCA_021018995.1). Lineage (NCBI taxonomy): Eukaryota > Viridiplantae > Streptophyta > Magnoliopsida > Chloranthales > Chloranthaceae > Chloranthus > Chloranthus sessilifolius. Next base: position 23,849,632 of record CM037588.1, read on the forward strand.
AGCAAGACAAAGGATCACTTGGATTGTTGCTTGTTTGGCCACAGGGCTGAACGTATCTTAGTAGTCAATCCCCTCTTCTTAATGAAACCCTTTCACAACCCATTGTGCGATACACCAGTATGTGTCTTGATTCTATACACCCATTTGCACCCGATGATGGTGCGATTGCGAGGTTTAGGGACCAATGTCCATGTAACTTGAGCAATTAGAGCGTTGTATTCATCAGACATTGCACGCCGCCAATGCGTCTGTTTTGAGGACTCAATAAAGTTTAGTAAAGTTTTGTAGTTCGGTGATGTCGGGGATTGCAGATAGGGCATATTTTTTGTTTGGTTTTGAGATGCCATTTTTGAGTCTAGTAACCATTCGATCAGTAGGTGGGGGTTGGGAACATTGGCCAAAGGGTGTGCTATATTGGACGGTGAGATAGTTGGAGTAGGGGTAATATGTGGAGCAGGGTCTACTGTGGAAGTGGGACAGAGTGGTGGAGATGGAGGATTGGTTTCTAGGATGGGCATCGGTGTGGATTGGAGTGAGGGTGGATTGGTGTGGTGAACTGGGTGAGGTGTGGTAGTGTGGTTCAAGGTTTCAAATATCGGTATCGGTCATCGGATCGGTCAGCCTAAAATCGATCTAGATCGGAATCGATGGATCGGATCAGGCGATCCTAACGCCAAAAAATCTTAAGGGCAAAATTGTAATAATAAAATATTTTTTATTATAAACTACCAAATAAATAGTTCAAATCAGTCGCTAATGGTCCATTTTCATACCACACACATCACAAATTTCATAAGATTGGCCCTATGTTTCTTCGCCACCAGTAAACATCGTATCGTTTTGCTCCATGTGGCAGTTAATCCACGTATGCACGTACCATACGAGTCAAATGTGTCATCACGTTTCCTTATTAAAACCAAGAGATCTAAAAAAATATAAAACCCAAGAGATCTAAAACCCACCCTCCTGCTCTGTCCGAAATCCCCATGAAAATGACTCCCTCAATTCCTCATTCTACTCTCAATCACAGATCTCCTGCTCTTCTACAATGGCTTCGCCTCTGCTAAGAAAGCCTCAAAAGACAAACCAGATCTCGAACTTGAAGAAGATCTCAGCTTTCTCGAAGTAGACGATGAGATACTAATTCCCCCAACTACAGATCCCGAGGGAGGGAAATACGATAATTTCGAGGGGTTCGGTGAACCGGAGGAGACCGATCATCAGGCTTATTCTCCACAGTCTGTTGACAATGCCGATGTGGTTGTGTTGAAGAAAGGTAATTTCAGTGAGTTTTTGGAGAAAAATCGGTACGTGATGGTGGAATTTTATGCGCCGTGGTGTGGAAACTATCATGCGCTTGTGCCGGCAGTTGCAACGGAGTTGTAGGGAGAGGTGGTGCTTTCTAAAGTAGACGTAATGGAGGAGAACGAGTTCGCACCGAAATACGGAGTTCAGGGGTTTCCCCATGTAAGTTTCTTGTATCAATGGATCAGCGATCCTACCTACATATCATTCAGTATCGGCCGATCCAGAGCGATCCTACTGATCCACATCCAATATCCATGCATAAACGATCCAACCCAAGGATTTAGGATCGTTTGGGCTAAAACCGATCCAGATCAGCCGATCCCGATCCGGATCTGCTGATATTTGAAACCATGGTGTGGTTAATTGGGGGAGTGGAGATGGTATGGCTTATTATGGGGGTATAACTCATTGGGATAGGTGGAGCTGTGGGAGAAATTTAGTTTGGATGGGCAATGTGATGAGTGGTGGGAATTAGTTGTCAAGATTTGGAAAGTAAAGGTCAGGATATTGTTGATGGTGTTTTAGCAAGGGGTTGGTTTAATGAGGATGATGGATTATGTGATATTGTTGATGGTGTTTTAGCAGGGGGTTGGTTTAATGAGGATGATGGATTATGTGTCAGGGAGGAGAACGGGAATTCTTCTTCAAAAAATTTGACATGACGTGAGATGAACACACGGCAACTATCAACATCCATGCAGCGATAACCCTTAGCATCGGAACAGTACCCAATAAAGACGCATTTACATGAGCGAGGTTATATCTTGTGAGCCGCATAGGGCCGTAATCATGGAAAACACAAACAATCGAAGGACCCGAGTCTATTCAAATCTGGTGGGTTAGAGAAAAACATCTCAAATGTGATTTTAAAATTGAGGGTGGAAGTAGGCATGCGGTTGATGAGGTAAGTGAAAGTGCAAAGGGCGTCGAGCCAATATGAATGGGGCATTGATGCATGGTATAATAAGGTTAACGTAGTTTCAATGAGGTGATGGTGTTTGTGTTTAACAACACCGTTTTGTTCGGGGGTGTGAGGACATGATATAATTAGGAAAGAGAGATATTTAGTAGGTGTTGGAAGCAAACTAGAGCCTTCATATTTGATGCGAAGAGGTTGACCATTACCTACTTGCACCTTTTCGGGTCCATGATAATCACCGTGAATGGACATGTTGGAAAGGTCATTTGTGAGATGATTGCTTGCATTGCTATCAACATACCAATTTGAGTTTAACATGGATCGTGACGAGGCCATGTAAGCTTGCTTCTGAAAGTTTGGCCGAGATGGGTTGAAGGTGGCATCAGAGCGATACCAACAGTCGGAGGCATAATGATTGCTTTTACCACAAAATTGGCAATAGAATTTGGGAAGGCCTCTACCATGGCCTCGAGACGATTGAGAGGATTGTCCACGACCTCGATTTGAAAAGGATTGGCCACCATAAGCACAACCATTTGATTTGTTAGCCCGATTTGCATTCAGAGATGAGTGAAGAGGAGACTGATTGGCATTGTTTTGGGATCCACTATGAGGAGAAACACCATTTGTAGAAGCTTTGAAGACTGTAGTGATTTCTGATGGAGCAGAATGTGGGGCTTCCATGACAAGATTAATCTCCTTGGAACTCGAGGGAGTTGAGTTCACAAAGTTTGATAGGTTCAGCACGTGTGCGAATTGTGCATTTGAAGGATGAATAATCTGAAGGTAGGCCATGGAGAGTGAAGAAAATAATATCATCATCGGGTAGTGGTGAACCAGTAGCAACAAGTTTATCAGTGTATTCTTTGATTTTCTTGATGTAGTTTTCCATTGTGAGATCGCCTTTCTGGATGGTGTAGAGTTTAGACTTGATCGCATGAATATGAGATTGAGATTGAGAGTTGAAATTTTTAGAGAGAGCATCAAAGATTTTAGAGATGGTGTTAAGGCCAAAGGTGTGGGGAAGAATTTCGGGAGTAAGGGTTGGGACAATGCAACTTATCAAATGATTATTTACAGCCATCCAAAAGGTGTTGGCAGGATTGGTGGTTGATTTGCCAGAAGTATCGCTGATGACTGATGAAGGACAAGGCAATGATCCATTGAGATAGCCAAGTAGGTTGTTGGCTCGTAGAGCATTGTGCAGCTGAGCTTTCCAAGTAACAAAGTTAGTGTTGTTTAATTTAACAATGATGACAGAAGTGATATTGGTGATAAAGAAAAGAAGGTTGGCAGGAAGTTCGGTTGTAGCAGAAGGGGTTGAGGAGGTAGCCATGAATGAGGATCGAAGAAGATGGCGTTAGCCTTAGGGCGACTGATACCATGTTGAAATAGAGAATTGTATAATCTTTTTTTACTTGACATAATAACTTTGATATTGTTACAATATATAGAGTCCTTTGACTCTTGGATAACTGATGACTGTTTGTAACCCAATAACACTCTACTGGAAAGTAGGAGAGAATCCCATTTGGCTTACCCATTTGATTTACATGAGATTGGATAAACCTCAGCCATCATAGAATCCCATTTGGTTATTGGATAAACCTTAGCCATGATCTTTATCATGGCTAGTATCTGGTGTGGGGCTGTTATAACTTATACCGAATACTAACTCTTATAGCATTAATTAAACTTGAATATAAACGGTAACACCATGGCATCTGCACATCAAATTTTACTAATTGCTAGAAAAAATTATAAAATCTCTTTATACATAGAAAGAAATTGATGTCACTTATATCTTCAAAAACCCACTTTGTATCTCCTGAAAAAAAAAATTCAGGAGGTGGAGATGAAGGAAGAGGAAGAAAGAGAAGAAAGCCAATGGGATATTGGGAGCCCATTATACAATTCCTATGAATTGGTTTCTCTCTGTGACTTCTTGGGCCGACATCTGATGGTTATGTCATCTCTGGGGGAATCGACGAGGCTGACTTGTCGAATTTCGGACGCTTCCGGTCGGATTCCGAAAACTACGTCCCTACCCCGAGCAGAGAACATGTTGGGTATTGGAAAGAATAAGATGATGAAGACGAAGGTTAGATTTAGTAGATTTTTTAATGCTAATGGCTTTTGGAAAAAGTTGTTGAAAATAAATTATATGGGTGTATGTATTTGTAACAATCCATCTGCTTGTCTTCATGTATTTAATGGGGGCCTTAGGTCTCTAACTGTCAATTTTTTTATAGAATTCTCCTCACCAAAGGCTATGGATGCAAACTTTGACCTGAATCCCAAAACCTAACTGAAAATCGAGCGAACCGAACTGGCCCAAAAACCAACTCAGACCGATCCGAGCTGATTTAGCCATTTCAGCTCAGTTTCGGTTTAGGGTGGCAAAAATGGAAAACCGAGGGCGTATGATGAGAAAACCGAAAAAACCGGAGAAAACAACAAGATAATACTTTAAACATATAAAATAGTAAAAATACCGAAATTGATTCATTTTAGTTCAGCCTGAACTGAACCGAAAAACAGAAAAAATCAGTATCCGTTCGGTTCGGTACACCGAACTTGCATCCCTACCAAAGGCCGCTTCTAGGCACCTCTATATATGGATGTCAGTGACGCCCTATGAATCTGATATATGTAGTGTGTGTTCAAAATATCGTATCATTTTATAATCTATTATAACACAAGCCGGGTAAGGTTAGATGCACTAAAAGTCCAGTACAATACATGATATCGGGTTCGACGGTAAGACTGATAAATGATAAATAGTTAAATACCGAAGGCACTTCTTTTATTTACTTACTTTCGAGTAATTAAATAAAAGAACTTTTTAAAAAATGACCAATGAATTGATATGTAATTAACAGAAGGACGGAACTTGGTCGTCCCCGATTTTCTATTTCTTACATATGAAGTCGTATTTTTTATCCCTAATATTAATTTTATATAAAACTATCAATAAAAATATTAATTTTATATAATATATTGATTTTCCTTCTTTCATAGTATGAAAGAAGAAGGGGTCATTCGAGCTTATGTAAATAGAGATTGCATTTACCTATGGATCCCTAAGTCGTTACATTCCATTTAAGATTAGGAATAGGCGTAATCAGATTTGCTTTTAACATATCTAATCATTATTTGGATACCATATTCACTTCTTTAAGCTTCTATTGAATCGAGAAATATATTTGATTGTGCATCTATTTTATATAATATAAGGTATCTTCTGGATAATGCAAATCGAAGCACTTGGATGTCCGACTCGGGCTTATATGGCATGAGCGATCGATAGAAGGGCTATTGTCAAGTGCCTTAATTACCTGTGATAATGCTTCAATAAAGGTCTCCGCATTCTTTCAAAGGCACTTGACAATAGCCCTTGTGCGTGCTTGTGCTTTGGCTTATTTATCGTTGGTGCAGGAAATAGCTACCACTCCAGGACCCATTGTAAACGAAGAATTTATCCATGGTTAGGCGATCATATGGACTTAATTCCATAGTATGAAATTATCAAACCTCGTCATTTTGGAGTGTCAATTGCCAATTGGAACACGGTAATCTTTTATGTAATTAGTTTTATTTTTTATCAAGTGTGTCATGTGATGTGAACCACAATCTAAAAACCTGTCGTGCTGATATACTAAGAAATTTTTTTTTATCATGTGATTCAAAGGTGTATAGATCTAAAATATTTTAGCCACTTGGAGAATTTGAATTGGCCCAAAAAACGTCAAACATATAGCTAAAAAATGGGTGAGGGTTCCATAAATCTATGCATCCAAATCAAAAGCAATTACCAATGAGAATATTGGCCTAAGGTGAGCTGAGCCCCCATTAGCTCATGTATACATGTTCAAAAGCACTCATTCCTGGTCCCCTTTTCTTAAAGAGTGGAAAAGAGGATGGCCACTAACTCTAAGTGGGCAAATAGAAAGAGCGCATACGAGGAAGAAGATAAGAGTTGGTCGGACTCCTGATCACTCTTAAGTGCTTTTAGTGGGAACTTGGTTTCATTCATCATAATACATTTCTCTTTCAGGTACCTCTGTTTGAAAATTATTGATTGTTTTAGATTAGATGATGGACATTGTTTTTCACACAAGAGATTTATAGATCAAGGGGCACTCTTGATCACTGAAATATACCACTTTCCACCTCCTAACCTGGCCTTTAATGGACCTTTGAGCTGGTTAATAATGAGTTTTTAAGTGTGTTTTTGTAGATCACAATAAACTGCAGCTTAGTGTAGCAATCCATCATTTTAGAGCAAAGAAGAAAGAATTTTGACTCAAGCTGTGGAGCTAGCGAATTTATAGAGAGTGCACCATGGTGGATCACATCATTGGGGGTGTTTTGCATGCTTCGGGGTCTTCGAAGTCCTATTGAGAGAGTGGTGAAACCCAAGCTTAGTGGATTGATGTTGCCTTAAACAACTCAACACATCATGAGTGCAGTTATGCAACAGCTTGAGAGGAACAACAGCCAAGCAGCATACCAGCAGCCCAAACATTTTATACGAGCAACAATGCAACAGTTTAAGTGGAGCGCAATAGCTACAACACTTCAATTTACAACAAAGAGCAGTTGTTGTTGTTGTTGCCTTAATATTCTCGGGCAACTCAAGCACTATAACTGATTATATAGACAGCTCAAGAAAATCACCAACAACTGCAATGCTGAAGCCAGAGATCCTCACAAGCAGCTTTTGCTAAAGCAAGCCTTGAAGCACTAGAGCAGCTGCACCAACCTGTCAAAGCCTAGAGCCAAGCTGTTGTTGCTGTTGTGTAATATCCTAAAAATTTTACGTTGAACAGTGACCTCGGGATTCGTGCCCGATTGGTCATAGGTTTGACCAAGTGGGAGCCCACTAGTTGACTCGAGAGTGATGAACGGATATGATGTGAATGTGATGTAAGTAAGAGGAGTGTAGTGTAAATCTGGAGTCACATACACCTATCTTGGGTGTATGTGCTCAACGCATGGACAAAGGGTATAAAAGGGTTTAAAGAACCCTAACTTCATTGTTTTGGGTTGTTGAAGAGAATTAAGAAGAGAGAGAGAGAGAGAGAGAGAGAGGGAGAGATAAGTAAAGAGGGTTGTTGAGCAAGGAGTGAATGCAAGCCAAGGAAGGATTTTAGTATTTAAGGTCGGATTCAACGCGAAGGATTCCTTAGAGCCAAAGCTGGAACCCTAGCCATTCCAACCTTAAGATCTAATCGAATTGAGATTCGATTGAGGTAAAATTTTTGTGAATTAAATGCATAGATCATAGAGGTTTAATTGCAGTCAAAATTTCTTAAAATCATAGGATAAAGGCTTAGAAAAAGAAAGAAAAATTTGTTGAGAAGGATTTGGAAGAACAGCCGAAAGGGGGCTGAGTCTGGCCGAATCGATTAATCTATTTAGGAAGTCGATTAATCGATTTGGTCTGGGAAGTTTAAAAGTCAAAGGACCCCGAAATCGATTAATCGAACTGAGATTCGATTAATCGATTAATCGACTGAGAAGCTCCAGTGACTGGAGAAATGAGACCTAGTGAAATCGACTAATCGAATTGGAATTTCGATTAATCGATTTTGGATTTCGATTAATTGATTTAGGATCGATTAATCTATTTTGAGATTTCGATTACTCGAATTGAGAATTGATATGTGAGAGTTGAGACTTTCGATTAATAGATTTGAGATTGATTAATCGATTGAAGATTTCGATTAATCGATTTTGGGAATCGATTAATCGAATCAGGTTCGATTAATCGAATTGGGAGATCAATTAATCGACTGAGACTGTTTTAGTTGACGTCTTAGTTTGACTTTGAGGTTCAGGGAGGGTCTTGGACCTTCTTTATTGCATCTTTAGTGATGAGTTGCGTGTGTTATGTTGTACCATAGGAGGTACGTGTGAGCATGAGCACAAGGAGCCGCGTGGGATCTTGATGCTTGGAAATTCAAAGACTTGAGGTAGGGAACACCTTGAACATGTACTTTAATTTATAAGAGCATGTATGTAGTGATATGTAATTTAAATCGGAAATTATTTTAGTTAAGTAAAGTTTTGTGAAAAGGGTGTATGTGTGACACCAACAGTGTAACTAAGAATAAGACATCCCCAGGGGATGAGAAAGTAACAAGATAGCAAAATGATAAGAGTAATTGGATACATCCCAGGGATGTAGACAAGATTGAGTAACATTTGATAAGGCCTAACTGATATAAGATAGTACACTTATACGGTGAACAACTATATGTAAAGTACCCATTATTTTTGTTATTTGAGGTTTGACCAGGATACCCCATCGACATGGCGGGATACCCACGACTGACGCGACAGGATATCTGTGACCGATAAGGCGGTGAAACCATAAGCCAGTACGAAGGTTTATCCGTACGTAGTAAGCACATTCCAGGGATGTTGAGATATGAATGAACCCCGCCGTTGATTCCCAGGGAAGAAGGGCTTGGATAGTTTTGTATTCCCAAGGAATACGTATAACAACTGTCTATTTAGACGACGATGAAGGGTATCTCATCGGGGTTCGATACTATATTGCTCGGGGATTACTTAAGTTGAAGATTTAAGTTTTGCTTTAGGCCTTTTCAATGTCATTCATGATCCAATAAAAGAGATGTGAAAACTATAAACTGTTATTAAAAGCAATTATATCATCTTTCCAAGTTATTTTTCTCAGTAACTGCATAGATCCAGCATGCTTAAAATATCATAGAATATATGTGAGGTTTTAACTTATATGTTCACTATATTTATTCCCTATTGAGCTAGGATGTAGCTCACCCTTTAGACTATACGTCGCAGGTCCAGTACTAGCAGCAGCAGAGGTTTCAGGTGATGTGGATCCTGGTGAGTCGGATCACACGCCCTTAGACGAGTTGGAGCCACCTCCAAAGGACTTCTTCTAGAGGACTCTGCTGTGCATTTTGAGAGAGTTGTTTTGCGAGATTTTTGGTACGGCTTGGTATGTCAAGCCTTCTTTTCCGTGTAAATAATGTAATTATATTGAGATAATTCTTTTGGGCGAACCATCTGGGATTATCAGTTATCATGGATGGTTCGGATCGGTTCTCCACTCATTATTTAAAGTCATGATGTTCCACATTTTATATCATTATTTCTTTTGTTTATAATTTGATTGATGTACCAATGTTCCATGCTTAGCCAAGGGGCACGATCTGGAGATCGTGCTGATGGCACGGGTTTCTAGGTGCCGAAATCCGGGCTGTCACAGTTGGTATCAGAGCCTTTCTTTTAGAAATTCTGGCAATCATTCTTTTGTCAGAGCATAGGGACTTTTGCTAATGAAACCTTAGTTTCAAATGCAGCCGTTAATGTCTTCTAGAGGGAAGGGCCGACCGAGGGGCGGCTAAAATAGAAGTCTACAGAGTGGAGATGGGTACATCTCTCCTACAAATAGAGTACCCATAGGAGATGGAGGGGCTTCTGAAAGTGGTGACCAAGGAAGCCAAGACCAGAGAGAAAATCAAGATCGAGATCGACAGGATCAAGATCAGAGAGAACAAGAAAGAGTTAGAGAACAAAATGAAGACAGAGAAGAGCGCCAAAGGATGATGCACACCATGGAGACCATGGCAACCGCCATGGCATAGCAGGCCGCATCATTTGCAGCGCATACCGCCCGAGAGTAGCAGCCACTTACACCACCAGTAGGACCTGCACTACCAGTAGCTGCATCATTTATCGAGTTTAGGAGGATGAGACCTACTTTTTCTGGGCAGGCAGACAATGGCAGCCGAGAATTGGCTAATGGAGATGGAAAAGGTGTTTAGCGTGCTGATGTGCATAGAAGATGAGAGTGTTCGTTGGGCAGCCTACATGCTAGACGGGGAGGCTGGGCCTTAATGGAAGTCCGTGATACGGACTAGGGCTCAGGAGACCCCGGAGTTGCCCTGGACTTGGGAGGAGTTTGTTGAGGAGTTCAACAAACAATATTTTTCGAAGGTAGTGAGAAACCAGATGGAGATTCGATTTTTACAATTAGTACAAGGGAGGAGGAGCGTTAGGGAATATGGAGTGGAGTTCCTACGACTCGCCCGCTTTGCTCCTGATTACGTCACCACCGACGTGATGAAAGTGAAGAGGTTTCAGCAAGGCTTGAAGCCTAAGGTAAGGGGAGGAGTAGCCCCATTCCAACTGAGGACCTATGAAGAGGTTATGAGTAAGGCACTTGTTGTAGAGGAGGAAAATAATAATAGATATCGACAGAGAGAGCAGAGAGGGGAAATATAGATCAAAACAGAATGGGGAACTACAAGCCGGTGAATAAAAAGCCAAGATTCGTAGCCCAATTCTAAGGTCAGAGACCACAATTCCAAGGGAGTTTCGAAAGACCGGCGTAACAGAACAACCAACAGAGATTTCCATTACTTGCGTCGGGGAGACCGTTACGCTATGAGAGCCCTGCCATGACTACTGGTGCTACCGTCACACAGGGATTCTTAAGGACAGCTTCTTCTGTACCTCGGGAGACTTGTGCCAAGTGTGGCAAGTCTCATAGAACAGTGGACTACAGGATGGAAACTCGGGGCTATTTCCGATGTGGCAAGGTGGGCCACTTGATCAAGGATTGCCCTTAGGTTGATAAAAGGAAGACGGCTTCAGTTTCAGCGCCACGACCTATTCAAGCACGGAAGTCGGTCGTTCATGGAAGAGCCTATGCGGTCACTGCTCAGAAAGCAGAGAACGTGCATGATGTCATCCAAGGTGAGATTTCTTTTAAATAAAGAATTTTTAATTTCCTTAAAATTTTAGATAGAAAAGGTGCATTCAATTAACAATAGCATAGATTCTTTTCCTAAACACTAAATTGATATGTAAATTATGTGTGTATATTATAGGTACGTTAACTATATACGAGAAAAGATGCTTTGTAGGATACGACGCTAGAGTGTTGATAGACCCGGGGTCTACCCACTCATTTGTCACCCCTCGATTTGCAAAGAGGATGAAGATTGTTCCAGAGATGTTAGACTTTGTTCTATCTGTGTCTATTCCGACTGGAGAGTTAGTGGACACGGAGTTAATTTGCAAATCAGTCATTGTAGCTGTTCAGGATCGCGATGTTCACGAGTTAGACGCGAAGTTGATACTACTAAATATGCAAGGGTTCGATGTAATCCTTGGCATGGACTGGTTGTCGCAATATTGTGCAACGGTCGATTGCAAGAACAAGGTCGTCATCTTCAGACCCAACACAAGGAGATCGTTTAGATTTCAAGGAGTGAGGTCGTCACGCATGCCACTTATCTCTGTAGTCAAAGCCGAACGCATGATCAGAAAGGGCTGCAGCTGTTACTTGGCATTCTTGAAGGAGGATAAGGAAGAGAAGAATGTTATCTCTGAGATAGCAGTAGTGCGAGAGTTCGCCGATGTGTTTCCGGAGGAGTTGCCTGGATTACCTTCAGAAAGAGAAGTGGAATTCGCCATAGACTTAACACCAGGAACGGAGCCTGTTTCTAAAGCACCATATAGAATGGCTCCTGCTGAGTTGAAGGAGCTGAAAGAGCAGTTTGAAGAACTCATGGATAAAGGGTTTGTCAGACGAGCGTGTCTCCGTGGGGGGCACCGGTCTTATTTGTCAAGAAGAAGGATGGGTCAATGCGTCTATGCATTGACTATCGACAACTGAACAAACTCACTGTGAAGAACCACTACCCTTTGCCTAGAATTGACAATCTGTTTGATCAACTGCAAGGAGCAAAGTACTTTTCCAAGATCGACCTGAGATTTGGGTACCATCAGTTGAGAGTCAAAGCAGAGGACATCCAGAAGACAGCTTTCAGGACACGGTATGGACACTATGAGTTCTTAGTGATGCCGTTTGGGTTGACGAATACTCCCACATCGTTTATGGATTTAATGAATAGGGTATTTAAACCACACCTGGACTTGTGTGTCGTAGTGTTTATTGACGACATCCTGATATACTTTAAATCAGAAGCGGAGCACGAAGAACACCTGAGGATTGCTCTACAGACTCTACGTGAACACCAACTATACGCCAAACTCAGCAAGTGTGAGTTTGGTTGGAGGTTAGCTTTTTGGGACATGTTGTCTCAAAGAATGGTGTCACTGTAGATCCAGCAAAAATAGAGGCAGTGGTTAACTGGGAGCAACCGAAGACAGTGATCGACGTCCTTAATTTTCTTAGATTTGTAAGGTACTACCGGCGTTTCGTTGAGGGTTTTTAAAAAAATCAGGACCTCTCATGAAGCTTACGAGAAAGGATTCAAGATACGAGTGGAGTGAGGCATGTGAGAAGAGTTTTCAAGAACTCAAGACAAGACTCACTTCAACTCCAGTGCTAGCGATTCCTTCAGGCAGCGGAGGATACGCAGTATATAGCGATGCTTCATACAATGGCTTAGGTTGTGTGCTCAACCAACACAAGAAGGTGATAGCTTACGGATCGAGACAGCTGAAAGAACATGAGAAGAATTATCTGATACATGCCTTGGAGCTAGCAGCGGTCATTTTTGTACTTAAGATATGGAGACATTACTTGTACGGTGAGACATTTGAGATTTTCACTGACCATAAAAGCCTCAGACACCTATTTACATAAAAAAACCTCAACATGAGGCAGCGCAGATGGATGGAGTTCCTTAAGGACTATGACTGTTCCATACAATATCATCCAGGCAAGGCGAACGTAGTGGCCGATGCCTTGAGTTGGAAGGGTTCAATTCAGTTAGCTAGCTTGATTTTGGGTATGCACCGGTGGAAGTTATTTGAAGACCTGGCACTATATGATGCGAACATCGAGTCGCAAGCTTCAGGAGCCTTTTTGGCTAACATATCAGTGAGACCAATGATATTTGAGCCTATCCACGACCTACAGATGAAAGATCCGACGCTAACAAAGATGCGTCAAGATGTGATTGAGGGCATTTAACCGGACTTCTCAGTGAAAGAAGATGGCTCCTTATTGTTCAAGGGTCGTCTCTGCATTCCGGATAATGCCAATCTAAGGCGAACAATTCTTGATGAAGCCCACAAGTCAAACTATGCTATTCACCCTGGTAGCACCAAAATGTACTAAGACTTGAAAAAGAACTATTGGTGGAGAGGTTTGAAACAAGACGTGGCAAAATATGTGTCACGGTGTTTGACGTGTCAGCAGGTGAAGGTTGATCATAGACATCCTGCTGGATTATTGCAGCCTTTACCAATACCGGAGTGGAAGTGGGAATCGATCTCTATGGAGTTCATAGTTGGATTACCGCGCACTACCAAGAGATACAATGCCATTTGGGTAGTCGTAGACCGATTGACCAAATCAGCGCACTTCTTGCCTTACAACACAATGTACACGACAGGAAGACTGGCAGAATTATATATGAAGGAGATTGTCCGACTACACGGGATTCCGAGCAGCATTGTTTCGGATCGAGATCCACTATACACGTCCAAGGTTTGGAAGAAATTTCAAGAAGGAATGGGGACGCGACTAGACTTCAGTTCAGCTTTCCATCCTCAAACTGATGGTCAAACAGAACGAGTGAACCAAGTGATCGAAGACATGCTCAGAGCGTGTATGTTAGAACTTCAAGGATCGTGGGATTAGCACCTACCATTAATTAAGTTTGCGTATAACAATAGTTTTCAGACGAGCATTGGGATGGCACCATATGAAACTTTGTACGGAAGGCAATGTAGATCACCTATTAATTGGGAGGAAATCGGGGAGGAATTTATTTTGGGACCCGAATTACTGGAAGACAATGCCACCTATGTTCGTATGATAAGGGCCAAACTCAAGGCAGCACAGAGCAGACAAAAAAGCTATGCAGACCTCAAGCGGACTAGTGTTGACTATAAGGTGGGTGAACACGTATTTGTCAAGGTGTCGCCTATGAAGGGTGTAATGAGATTTGGTAAGAGAGGGAAGTTAAGTCCCCGCTATCTTGGACCGTTTGAAGTTTTAGGTCGAGTTAGAGAAGTTGCTTACCGCATTGGATTACCACCGTTGTTCGATCGGGTACATAATGTATTCCACGTATCGATGCTCAGGAAATATGTGAGGGACCCATCTCATGTGTTAGAAAGTCAACCTTTGGAAATGCATGAAGACATGAGCATGATAGAAGAGCCAGCGGAGATTTTGGATCGGAAGGAACAAGTACTGCATACCAAAGTAATCCCCTTAGTGCTTATTCGATGGAAGAATCATCCGACCGAAGAGGCTACGTGGGAACGCGAGACCGATGTAAAAGAATAGTACCTGGACTTGTTTACAACGAGTTGAGTGCCAAATTGTAACACCGCAAACATGTTTGTGGATTTAAATCAGGTGTTGTAAATTAATATTGATCTTATGAGCAATTTATTAAAAGGACGATCTTATCCACATAGAGTCTCATCTACAGTGTTGAACGCGAAATCTAAATTCATCATGGCCACGCCATGGACGTGATGATGTGTTTTGTGGAACCAATGACTAGTTGGTATCATAAATTACCAAGAGAGATCAAGGAAACGAAAAATTTTAAAAGTTAAAGGAATCTGATCAAAACCAATTAATCGATTTTCAAATCGATTAATCGATTGTGGTTAATCGACTGACATGTGCCAGTGACTGGAAATTTGATAGAGGTTCAGAAAACTGACAAAGTGAAAATTTGATTAATCGATCTGAGTTTCGATTAATCGATTTAGGATTTCGATTAATCGATATGGGGATTCGATTAATCGAGTAACATAAGGAATTTAGAAAAATTTTGAAGTATGATATACGATTTCGATTAATCGAAGTGAAATTCGATTAATCGATTTGGAGTTTCGATTAATCGAACTGAAAGTTCGACTAATCGAGTTACTTAATGAAATTGGAAAAAAATTTGAAAGACTGCACGATTTCGATCAATCCAAGTGAGTCTCGATTAATCGATTTTGGAATTTTGATTAATCAAAATGAATTTCAATTAATCGACTGGCTCACACCAGTGAGCTCCAAAACTTAAAATTTTTAACGGATACGATTTCGATTAATCGAAATGGTTTTGATTAATCATTTTGAGTTTCGATTAAACGATTTTAGAAATCGATTAATTGATTTCGCGCGGCTTAACCTAATTTTAAGTCTCGATTAATCGACTTTGGAAATCGATTAATCGAGCCGGAGCCTATATATATGAATCGAAGGGTTTTGCACCCCATTCGAAATCATTTGGAGCCTTTTCTCTTCCGCGCCTTCTTCTTCTCTCCGACCGACCGAGCAAGCTAGGGTTTTGGGCTTTCTTTGTCGATTTCAGACCGAGATCGCCTACTTTCGCATCGAAATCTAAGGTAAACCCTAGATTTCTACTTCCTTTTCAAATTTAACCTAGTAAACCCTAGACTTTTGGGCATTTTGAGTCGAAATGTCGCCTCGAACCCGACTAACCACTAAGAAAGTGGCTACAAAGCTGCCAGCCCGGCGTAAGAACGACGCACCACCACCACCTACCCCATCACCGGTGAGCACTCCATCACCGTCGGCATCGAAGACCACCTCCGATTCGACGAGCGCGTCTTTGCGCGAGTCTACGCCCATGCCACCACCACCCACCAATGTAATTCAACCCAACGAGTGGTGGGAGGCTAAGACCTTCGAGATCGAGTACATCATCGATCAAACCCTATTCACCAACCCCGACGTACCGGGCGAGACCAACTGGGCTCGTAATTACCTTCAAAATGCCTGTCTCGACAATATTTTGAAACCCATCCGTGGGTCCTACTACCCATGATTGTCCGTTTATTCTACCAAGGGCTAATGGACGGCCCTACCGACGATATCATTTTGACCAAAATAGAGGGACGCGACTACACATTTACCCGTCGCCACGTACATGAGGTACTTGAGTGTTACCTCGACTTTACACCCGAGACCACTCTCCTTCCACCCTTCGAGGCGGAGGTGAGATTTGAGGAGATCATGACCCGCATGACCAACGGGAAAAAGGGGTCGGGATCCTCCATTAAGAGGGTCGACCTTCCCCACTACATGTGGATGCTTGATTCGATAATCAAGTACAACCTTTACCCACTGCGCCACGACACAGAGCCAGTAGAGAAAGTGCAACAGGCACTCTATGCGGCCTTTTGTAGCCGTTGGTTTGACGCTAGAGGGGATGAGATACATTAAGGGCAAGTTGATGAAGGGCAACTTGAGGCCCAAAGAAAAGATGCCCTATGCTCGGCTCATCTCGAGCATGTTAGAGTGTTACTCCAACGCTCCCGAGTATGCGATATCGCCATATGAGGAGCGGGCGACGGACCGAGTGAAGACGTTTTCGAACTCTTCATGGAGCCGTAGCTACAATTTACTAAAGCGGACCCTACCGGCTCCGGGTCCCGTACCAGCAGCAGTAGCACCACCACCACCCCCACCACCACAGCAGAAACCACTAGTGGGGGACGCCCCACCAGTCATTCCACCACCTGAGGGAGCCCTAGCTCACCCCTCAGTATTAGCTGGGCAGCAGCCTATCGTGCCACCTCCCACCACATCAGCTACACCACCCTCCCTATCAGCCGCGGTGACACCTACTTCATCCTACCGTCGCTGCGTAGCTCACTCCGGCCCTACCATTGAGGACGTGTTGGCCCGCATGGAGGCCAACAATGAGCGGATGAACCGGCGGATGGACTTTCTGATGTACCACACCATGCTGTACATCTATCCGTTGGACTACCACCAGCGCTTAGCTCAGGAGGAGGCATGGACAGCAGGTCGGACCGCCTTTCACATGGGTCCAGTTTTCTCCGCGGGCACCTCTACAGCCAGCTGAGACGGATCACCCACAGCCTACGGAGACGACCCAGTCGTTGCCAGTCCAGCTAGCGCCACCTATCCAATCAGAGCCTGCTCCAGCACTAGATCAGCTGGGAGAGGGGACGACATGAGCTACAACTGATGTTTCATTTTTTTCAGTTATCTTTTGTATGCACATTTTGTGAGATTGTATATATATCAAACCATTATAAATTTTGGGTAAATCAATAGAACAATTTTTGTTAACTTTTTCCAGTAATATAAATCTATTGTACAGTATGTGTATGTTAGTTGTTAGGATTAATCATGGGTGACTTACTCGACCACCTCACCTATGTGTGGGGGGGGGGGTTACCTCATACGAAGCGCCTTGGGTTATTTTCGAGGACGAAAATTCCCAAGGTGGGGAGGATGTAATATCCTAAAAAATTTGTGTTGAACAGTGACCTCGGGATTCGTGCCTGATTGGTCATAGGTTTGACAAAGTGGGAGTCCCCTAGTTGACTCGAGAGTGATGAACGGATATGATGTGAATATGATGTAAGTAAGAGGAGTGTAGTGTAAATATGGAGTCGCATACACCTATCTTGAGTGTATGTGCTCAACGCATGGACAAGGGGTATATAAGGGTTTAAAGAACCCTAACTTCATTGTTTTGGGTTGTTGAAGAGAATTAAGAAGAGAGAGAGAGAAGTAAAGAGGGTTGTTGAGCAAGGAGTGAATGCAAGCCAAGGAAGGATTCGAGTATTTAAGGCCGGATTCAACGTGAAGGATTCCTTAGAGCCAAAGCTGGAACCCTAGCCATTCCAACCTTGAGATCTAATCGAATTGAGATTCGATTGTGGTAAAATTTTTGTGAATTAAATGCATAGATCATAGAAGTTTAATTGCAGCCAAAATTTCTTTAAATCATAGGATAAAGGCTTAGAAAAAGAAAGAAAAATTTGTTGAGAAGGATTTGGAAGAATAGCCAAAAGGGGGCTGAGTCTGGCCAAACCGATTAATTGATTTGGGAAGTCGATTAATCGATTTGGTCTGGGAAGTTGAAAAGTCAAAGGACCCCGAAATCGATTAATCGAACTGAGATTCGATTAATCGATTTAGTATCGATTAATCGACTGAGAAGCTCCAGTGACTGGAGAAATGAGACCTGGTGAAATCGACTAATCGAATTGGAATTTTGATTAATCGATTTTAGATTTCGATTAATTGATTTGAGATCGATTAATCGATTTTGGGATTTCGATTACTCGAATTGAGAATCGATATGTGAGAGTTGAGACTTTCGATTAATCGATTTTGAGAATCGATTAATCGATTTTATATTTCGATTAATTGATTTTGGAAATCGATTAATCGAATCAGGTTCAATTAATCGAATTGGGAGATCGATTAATCACTGAGACTGTTTTAGTTGATGTCTTAGTTTGACTTTGAGGTTCAGGGAGGGTCTTGGACCTTCTTTGTTGCATCTTTAGTGATGAGTTGCGTGTGTTATGTTGTACCATAGGAGGTACGTGTGAGCATGAGCACAAGGAGCCGCGTGGGACCTTGATGCTTGGAAATTCAAAGACTTGAGGTAGGGAACACCTTGAACATGTACTTTAATTTGCAAGAGCATGTATGTAGTGATATATAATTTAAATCAGAAATTGTTTTAGTTAAGTAAAGTTTTGTGAAAAGGGTG
Source organism: Chloranthus sessilifolius (assembly GCA_021018995.1). Taxonomy (NCBI): domain Eukaryota; kingdom Viridiplantae; phylum Streptophyta; class Magnoliopsida; order Chloranthales; family Chloranthaceae; genus Chloranthus; species Chloranthus sessilifolius. Next base: position 23,868,355 of record CM037588.1, read on the forward strand.
TGTGTGTGACACCAACAGTATAACTAAGAATAAGACATCCCTAGGAGATGAGAAAGTAACAAGATAGCAAAATGATAAGAGTAATTGGATACATCCCAGGGATGTAGACAAGATTGAGTAACATTTGATAAGGCCTAACTGATATAAGATAGCACACTTACACGGTGAACAACTATATGTAAAGCACCCATTATTTTTATTATTTGAGGTTTGACCAGGATACCCCACCGACGTGGCGGGATACCCACGACTGACGCGGCAGGATATTCGTGACCGATACGACGGCGAAATCGTAAGCCAGTACGGAAGTTTATCCGTACATAGTAAGCACATCCCAGGGATGTTGAGATATGAATGAACCCCGCCGCCGATTCTCAGGGAAGAAGGGCTTGGGTAGTTTTGTATTCTCAAGGAATACGTATAACAACTGTCTATTTAGACGACGATGAAGGGTATCTCATCGGGGCTCGATGCTATATTGCTCGCGGATTACTTAAGTTGAAGATTTAAGTTTTGTTTTAGGCCTTTTCAATGTCATTCATGATCCAGTAAAAGAGATGTGAAAACTGTAAACTGTTATTAAAAGTAATGTACATTACCATCTTTCCAAGTTATTTTTCTCAGTAACTGCATAGATCCAGCATGCTTCAAATATCATGGAATATATGTGAGGTTTTAACTTATATGTTCACTGTGTTTGTTCCCTATTGAGCTAGGATGTAGCTCACCCTTTAGACTATACGTCGCAGTCCAAGATTAGCATTACAATGAGGTTTGGTGGCGTGGATCCTGGTGAGTCGGATCACACGCCCTTAGACGAGTTGGAGCCACCTCGAGAGGACTTCTTCTAGAGGACTCTGTTGTGCATTTTGAGAGAGTTATTTTGCGAGATTTTTGGTACGGCTTGGTATGTCAAGCCTTCTTTTCCATGTAAACAATGTAATTATATTGAGATAATTCTTTTGGGCGAACCATCTTGGATGATCAGTTATCATTGATGGTTCGGGTCGGTTCTCCACTCATGCAGGGGCAGGAGGGTAGAACCGTCTTTTGATAAAATGTTTAAAGTCATGATGTTCCGCATTTTATATCATAGTTTCTTTTGTTTATAATTTGATTGATGTACCAATGTTTCGTGCTTAGCCAAGGGGCACGGTCTGGAGATCGTGCTGATGGCACAGGTTTCGGGGTGCTGAAATCCGGGCTGTCACATGCTGCCTTAACACACTCGAGGAGTTGGCTGAAACCATTAAGGATGTGAGTAGTTTATTACTGCAAACCAAGTAGATCAAGCAGCTGCAATTGCTGATACAACAACTACTTGAGCACTTTAGTGCTGTTGCTGCAGCCAACTAAGCTGTCAAGCAGCTTCAAAACCAACATGCATAGCTGCCTTGAAGAACTCGAGCAGTCCACTGATGAAACCTCAAGCTTGTCGAGCTACGGATTTGAAGTTCTTTACATTGTCGAGCAGTTCAAGAAGCTGTCGAGTTGCAGATTTAACCAATCGAGCACTTACCTGAAGCCCAGCATGTTGTCGAGTAGTTCACTGCTGAAAACAATGCTGTCGAGCAGACCAGCAGCTGTACAACACCCATCTCGAGCAGTTTAGCGACTTGAAACCCAAACACTCGAGCTGTATTTTCATCCAATTGAGCTGAGAGCTGAGGCCATTTGATGCAGTCGAGCAGTTCATGAATCCTGTCAAGATGCATTAAATCCACTCGAGCAGCTGCAGTGTGAATATTAAAGCACTCGAGCAGTTTATAGCTGCACATTGAGCCTCTTGAGCTGTAAAAATCTGAAGTTGAGAGCCACTCAAGTAGTTTAAGCCTTCAAGATCAACCTGTCGAGCACTTAAAGTGCTATTTTTATCCTGTCGAGCAGCCTCGCGAGAACTGCTCGAGATTCATACCTGAAGCTGTTAGCCTCTCGAGATCTGCTTGAGAATTAAATTTTGAAGCTCATCTACTCGAGGCACGAGTTCCAGCTGCTATATTCAACATTTAGGGGGCATTTTTTGGATTCCACAACATTTAGGGCACACATCCCAAGGTGTTGAGTTGTTCCACACATCCTAAGGCATTACTTGGCCACCAATGGGCCATGACACCAGCTTCAAAAGTGATTACTTTTGCTTATTTCTGATTGGCTAGAGCTTGTAACTATTGTATGAATTGTATAAATACAGCTATAAGTTGTCTTGGGAAGGGAACCATGATTAGCCTAATCTCACTTAGGATTAGGTTTTCTTGGAGCCAGGATTAGCCTGAGCACACTTTTAGGCTTTCTACTTTAGGGTTTTAATTTCTTTTTATTTTCTTCTTTCTTCTTCCTTAGCTCAGTGACAGTGGTGCTAAAAACTTGTTGGTTTAGATTGGTGTTACTATTATTTTTATTAAAGCCTCAAATTTATCCACTATTAACAACCATGTAAGAGTTACACAGGAGAACTTTGGCTATCCAAATCCTTTCCCAAGGCAGAACGCTGAAGCCAAATGATCATATCAGGTTTTTACAAAAGATCTTCCAAAAGAATGATCATATCAAGTCAAATAGCCTTCTTCGCAAGGTAGCAAATCGGGTATCAGTTCTTGGAGGGCCGATATGTATCACCGACACATATCGGTATCGGCTGACACACCGATATGATGATTTTTTATTTTTCACTTTTAAATCTAAAAAATGTAATATACTTATAGTCTTAAAAGTATCATAAAATACTTATATTTAAACTATTCGATGATTTTTTTTAATATTTAAAAAAAATCAATACGTATCAAGTGATATTTGGTATTAGGGTGATATCGGTTGGCCAAAATACCGATACGTATCGGTATCGGCCGATACTTGATACCTTGCTTTTTCACATTGATAAATTCAAAGTAGCCACCCCGATCTACAATAGATAGAATTGTGCATCCAACTCAAAACCGATTGACAATGAGTGGAGGGGGTGATCACATGGGCAATTGAATTGGGTGGCATAAAGTGAAAAGGGCTTGCTTTGATACATAATAAATATGTGCATCCAACTCAAAATCAATTGGCAACGAGTGGTGGGGCCCAAGATATTATAAGGGAGAGATAAGGCTATAATTTATCCAATGTGACACTAAACATCAACAAAAGTAATTTTGAGGGGTGTTGTTGCCAAGCGAGTGATCATGACAAAGTAAGGTTGCCCTACCATTGCTAGTTAATATTCTCAAATTCGATATCAAAATACGATGAAATTTAGATATTTATCACCAAAATTTGGACCCAAAAAAGCATACAGCCGATTTGATTTCGCTAGGCTGTGTTTGGGATTGCTCTGTGGCAGAGTAAAAAAGAGCAGTTGCTACTCTTGGTTGTTGCAAATGAATAAAGGGAGAGAGAAGAATTTGAGAAAGAAAAAAGGGAAGGTTGTCCTCGAAACATGGAAAACATCTCTCTTTAAAAGAGCGTGATTTTTCATGCTCTTTTAAAAAGGGCTGTTTTTCTTACTTTTGTGTAACCATAGTCACCATTTTTGTCGAATTTTATAAAAATTCGCGAATTTGGGATCAGGCCAAGGATCAAAATATCGGTAAACCAATACTAATCGTCTTGACCTCCAGAACGATAAGTATCGGGTATCGGTCGATACATTGAATTTTTTTTTTTTTTTTCAAAAAATCTCAAAAAATACTTTAAAAATTAAGAAAAATAAATTTAATGATTTTTTTTTTTTTTTTTTACTTTTTTAAAATTTATTTAGTTTATTCATGAGAAAAAAAAAATTCCGATTGTCTACACAATCGGGAAAAATAAATAAATTTCGATTGTCTACACAATCGATGACGATTGTCTACACAGTCGCCATCGATTGTGTAGACAACCGGAAATATATATATACATATTATCGGACGATACATTGAAATTATCGTCCGATAATTTCAATGTATCGTCTGTATCGTCCGATACGGGCGATATATTGTCCGTATCGGACGATAAGTACATTGTTTTTAAGGGGGTACGATACAATGCCTTTGTATCGTACCACCAAAGTCCAAAACCGATACGTATCGGACGATTTTTTGACCCATGGATCAGGCGAATTAATCCCGAATTATTCGTGAAATTTTCAAAATTTGAGTAAATGTTCAAAAAATTGCGATTATTCGTGAATAATTCCTAAATGTTCCCGAATAATTCCAAAATTTTGTCAAAAAATTGTAATTTTATAGTATTTTTTTACTTTAAATCTTAGTTTTTTTATTTTTCCATATTTTTTCTCTCCGAATATTTTTCGAACTTTCCTAATTTTGCTAGATTTTTTCGATTTTTAACCTTGCCAATTTATTATCGAACCCTGACTTGGTGACTTTGTGTGTAACCCCATAAAATGTTCTTTGAAGTTGTCCTTTGAGTTGTTCTTGCTTTTGTGTAACCCGTTCAATTTGGGTCTGTATCGTCTAATAGTTCGGGAGTTCATGGATGATATGTTGGAAATTCTTAGCCTACTCTTTGTCAGAGGAGATAAAAGGTTGTTAGAAGCAGCTCTTTGTCTTCTATCCACGAGAGCAAATAAATTCTGATATGATAGAAAACAATTTTATCACTTAAAAGATAACTCTTTACAAAAGTAAAGTGGGCAATGAGCTATATTACCAAACATAAAAACAATTCTCCATTACATAGCCAAAGAGCAAAAGAATTGCTCTTTAGCTCGAAAGAACTAACCCTAATACATAGAGCTGGCATAAGGTAAGACTTGTTCCCAATCTAGATATTGAACCCATCTCCCATTTTAAGGGCACCACAACCTCGAGATTGAAGATTGTATTGAAAAAACATCTCTATCTTATAATTCAAAACAATAACACCATCGAGATGTATTGAAAAATATGGTAGTAACCGAGGCCAAAGAAGTCAATTTTGTTTCTATAAAAAGTCAATTTAAAAAAAAATTTGACTTTTTCGATAAGAAAAAACTCTTTAAAAAAAAAAAAATCATATGCCTCGTAGCTAGGTGGTGCAAATTTTAAATCAAAACCCGAACTCGACCTAGAAACCGAGCGATCCAAAACTGGTTCGGATCGAATCGTATAAAATCGAACCGATTTTGATGTGGTTTGGTTTGGTTTCGGTTTGCGGTTGTGGAATTAGGAAATTGAAAAATCGAAAAACCTCGAAAAAACCAAAAAAATAGTTAAGAAATACAGAAAATTGTAAAAGAACCTGATACCGAACAAAAAAATTCCAAAATTTTCGGGATTCGGTTTGGTTTCGATTAAAAAAAAGAAAAAAATCGTTTCAGTTTGATTTTGATTACTGCTGAATCAAACTGGTGCACTAACTGCCACCTGTACTCATAGTTGATCAATTCAAAATGGGTGTTGTTGTAAGTTCATTTATGTGGGCCTGCGATCTGCCGTCCTTCCCATTTCTTTTATACATCAACTGTGTTTTGAAGTAGCGACCGATCTCATGATTGTCATTTAAGCACCAACTAGTGTTTAAACGATCTTACAACATTTATTGGCTTATGATATTGGAAATCCATACGGGAAAAGTGATATATAATCAATTTAAGGGCTATGGTTACAAAAAATATCATGCTTTTTGCGAGGTTCGAATCATCCGATATGGGCATTCTAATACCAACGGTTGTTCTTAATTTTGATGGTTGATATTAGAGTTCATCGATCAGATGGTTACATCCAGTTAGAAGCATGATCTTCTGGATGGGACATGTTTCAACGATGGATTGCCACTTGGGCAATTTAGATTGATCATAGTGCTTTAATTGTGTGAGATAAAAAGTGATATTTTAATGGTGTAAGATTATTTAAACACCATTTGGTAATATTCGAGGAAAATTATAATGGGACCTCAAACATGAAGACCAACAACGAGCTACTTATATGGTGCGATGCAAGTTGCTAACCTGACCTACATTGCTGGGACCCAATGTGATTGCATCGCGCCATATAAGCGGTCTGGTGATTGGTCTGCTGTTTGCGGTCAGCCATATATCAGTGTCGAATATTCAACCCACGAGATCTCCACATTGCCACGTGTACAAAATCTGGAATGACCCGTTCCAGATAACAGTTTGAAACGGGTTGATTACCCTATATGAGCTCCCTTGACTTACTCTGCTAGTATACTTGACTTCCCCTCTCAGCAGCCGGGTACCGTTTCCATCTCTTAACGCACTTTCTCACTTTATCACCTTCCTAATCCCGGTAAGTTTCTCTAAATAATCCTAATTCAAATAGGGTTTCTTTGCTTTTTATTTAAATTGATTTCTGTTCTAGTTTTTTCTTTTTCTAGTTTTTTTTTTAATATTTTGCTTTTACATATCCATGTTCTCTGTTCCTGTTAAGTCTAACAGAGAAGATTTTGTAATTTTGAATACAATTTCATTTTTTTTGCACCTTATTTTAGTTTAATAAATGAGTTTAAATTCCGATTATCCATATCACCGGATTCACTGAGTCTTTGATTTCCTCATTAAACTAATCAGTTACAGATGAAAAATGGTTAAAATATCGAACTTTTTAGAAAAAAACTAAGGATTTTAAGTAGTTTTAGTGCATTACACTATTTCAGAAAGTTTTTTTTTAGTAATAAAAAAATAAAATAAAAAAAGAAAAAGAAAATTATTATAGTAAAATGGAATTGTCACAATTTTTTGGGCTCTCAACAACGTTAGAACAGTCCCACATTGCCTGTGGGCTTGGAGGTCTTGGGCCATATATAATGTGGGCACTCCTCACCTTACAAGCGGATTTTGTGCGGTTGAGTTAGGTCCGTTGAATTCTTATGAAACAAGACATTAGGTCACGTGATGAGAAACATTTACATTTGAAATTACAAAATCACCTTATTTGTGTTATATGGTATTTTGTAGAAGGGTTTTTTTTCTTAATTTCAATTATAAATGTTTCTCGCAACATTTACATTTGAAATTATAAAATCACCTTATTTGTGTTATATGGTATTTTGTAGAAGGGATTTTTTTTCTTAATTTCAATTATAAATGTTTCTCACAGTGGGCATTGAAAACCGTAACAATCCTTTTTTTTCTAAAACCTTTTGAAGTCTATAATACCCCAAAACTTTCTTCAAGTAGTTCCATTTTTTCTAAACGTTTTGCTAAAATATTGGTATCAGAGCCTCTATCTTTTCGCTCCACTGCCAACTGCTAATGCATATCGTCTTAGTGTCGTCCGATATGAGTGCGGAAATGGGCTCTTATTGGTTTGTGTCGTTTGATACAAATCCCATACAGGTTTCAATCTCGCAGCCGTCTTCTTTAATTATTCTCCATATTGTTTGGCAGAACTCGAGATTAAGTCTATTTTATTCATCCCTAATACCATCGAATGAATTCATCTAAATTATTGTTAATTAGAAATCAGAATGAATAATGATTCTTCTACGTCACATTAAGTAGTAATGAACTAAATTATACTGAACACTAACCCATAAATCCGGAGGTCTTGCGATGACAACTAACGAATTGATCAATGAAAACCTTGCATCTTCCACGATGTCAATGCCGTCCGATCTCTTATCTCGTACGCTACTCTCATCCAACGCCTACAAATATCTCTACCATCTATTTCGACCTCAATTCAGTCTCCAATTCTCCAGAATTTCTCCATCGACGCTTCATCTTCTCTCCTTCTGATGCCATCATGGTCCTTATCTCATTCACTCCCTTACATTGGTATCAAAATTATCTCCTCTTTCCCTCGGAATTCAGCTCGGAACTTGCCTGGCATCAATGCTTCTTACCTCCTTTTCGATTCCACCATGGGAAGAAATCTTGCTGTTATGGACGGAACCGAAATGACTCTTTGGAGAACTTCTTGTATATCTGCCATGGCCGCCCAATTTCTCGTTAGACAAGACGCCGAGGTACTCGTAATGATCGGGGCAGGATCATTAGCTTCCTATCTCATTAAAGCACATTTGTTTGTGAGGCCTCAATTAAAGCGAGTGGTGATTTGGAATCGAAATGGCAATAAGGCAAGAGATTTTGCGAAGAAGCTATGAGAAGAGGAAATGGGGGATGTTTGCTTCGAACACGGAGAGTGTTTAGATGAGATCGTAGGGTTGGGAGATGTCATTAGTTGCACTACGAGTTCCGACAGACCATTAGTTAACGGACGGATCTTAAAGGCCGGAGCTCATTTGGATTTGGACGGGTCTTTTACGGACGCTATATATGATGGAGTGTGATAATGAAGCTATAAAGAGAGGTAAAGTGTTTGTGGATTGTGAGGCTGCCTTGGAGGAAGTAGGGGAGCTGGTGGGGACTATTGAGAGTGGAGTTATTTCCGTTGGGAATGTTGCAGGGAGATTGGTGGATATGGTAAGAGGAGACAAGGTTGGGAGGAGCGAGCCGGGGGAGATTATGGTATTCAAATCTGTCGGTTCGGCCGTTGTCTTTATTCTTACTTCCCAGTTGGTGTATGAGAGTTGTTTATATGGCAATAAGCTTTGATTCCCTTAGGTATCTTCGGATTAAATGAGTGAATTAAAAGCACCAATGATGTATTAGCGGACGCAATAGCATCAATCGCTTGGTGAACTGAAGCTCATCACCCTATCCTAAGGTAGTCCTTTAGAAGAAATCTTAGGCCAAAGGACTCGAGAAATAAAGTAATGCATTTGGGACTACATTGTTTGCGAGTTTTCAAGACAATGAGTGCAACGGTCCATCTAATGAGTAACAAAGTGCTCACCTCACTCCAATGATGGTATGGTGGTGTTTATAAACACAGCTCCTACTTCATTGTACAGAGGATAAATTGGTCTTCCATCTCTCCCACTTCATTGTATAGAGGATAAATTTATAAGGAATAACTGTATTTATAAACACCACCATACCATCATTGGAAGAACATCTTTCCTTTATTGAATATACGAGTAGAAAAGGAAGGCACATTTTTATTAACATCCAGAAATATATTAAACCTAGATCGAAATCTTGGTACAAGATTACACAGCATCACCCTAATGTCACTACTTCACTCATAAGCAGTGCTAAAATAACTCTACACAAGATTATTGTACAAGCTCTGCATGAAATTCCGTAGATCTATGGAGAATAATGGGTATTCGATTAATTCTGATTAATCTAGTGATTACATAAAAGTACGCCAACAATCACCACAATACAAGTAAATACATGGAAACCCAATCTCTGGGAAAAACCACGGGACCTAAGTCCACAAGCCAAATCTACTATGAAGATGAAGAAAATTATAATGAGTTCGAATGATATACCGACAAATGCGCATGCCCTATCAAACCCCAATGCAAAACCACATCCCTTCTCGGGTCACCTTGAAAATTTCATATTCAGACGCTTGTCTTTCTCGTTGAAGATCACACAACGAGCGACCTTGAAACCCACAAGGTTATCTAACACATACCCTAATCTCTAGGGATGAAAAACACTCAAAACACTTGAGCTAGATACACTACAAAAAATATCGCATACGCTGACGGTTGAGATTAAGGAGCCGTCGGTGTAGGGAAAGATTTGGGCCACCACACGACCCAACCCGGCCACTCCACTTAACGCACAATCACCCATGACCCACTCAATCGGGCCACTATATAAGTCATGTCTCCTTCGCACGAACTCCCGTCTCTCTTCTCCCTTCTCCCGATCGAACTCCCCTCATTTCCTCTCGCTCAACTCCTAAATCCCTCTCTCGCTCAAACCTTAAATCCCTAAAAAAGTAAGTTGCCTCAGATTCTCAGGCGACGGATGTTTTTTCTCGAGAGAACTCAAATTGTTGAAAACCAAAAACCCTAACCCTAATCCCTATGGAAGGTAACTATCTGATGATCTAGAATTCTTTTAGCTTTTTTTTTCTTGCTTTCAATCTTTGAATATTGTGTTAATGAATTCATTTGGGGAATTTGAATTGCTCTATCCCATTGGATGTACTGTAGATCACTATAATTTTTTCTCATTCGTTTAATTTTAGGTGTTTTTCAAAATTTTAGGGTGGTGTCTACTGTTTGAAGTTGATTGCTTGAATCTGTTGTGATTTTTGCTGGATTCTATGAGGTTTGAGTTTTGTTCTTCGTACTAGACTAAAAATCTATTTTTCAAAATTGGGGAATTTGTATGTTTTGTAGGATTAGTTTTGATTTTGAAGATCAGAGGGGTTTTGGAAATCATATATCGTGTTTTGTTTTGGGAATTTTTTATGGTTTGGAAGGTAGGGTATTGTTATTGTGTGTTGATTTTTGTCAGGTTCTTGAAGTTGTTGATTTGAGGTATCTGAGTGCATAAAATCTAGGAACTACTTATATATTATTAATATGGCTATATATGATAGAATCCATGAATAATTTTTAAGATGGAGATCGGGAATAGCAGCTTAAAAACTTAAACTAATGCCAAGTCCTATGATTAGGTGTTGCTTATATTATACATTATTAAAGACTTACAGGCTTTGTCAAACATCGGTGATTCGGCCAGGCATTGTCAAACATCAGAAAAAGCCGCCGCCAATCTGGAGATGGAATTAGCCAAAAGTAAAAAAGAGGTAGTAGCTATATGAACATATTGGAAATTGGTATTCTCAGTTTTTTTGGCCGAGTCAGCGAAAAGTGTCACTCTTATAAAAGTTGGAGTATGAATAAGGCAATCTTACGGGCCAAGCTATTGACTTCGAGTACTGATTTGATCCACAAGCTTTCGAACCTTTTTATATAACTTACACCATGTAGCCTAAAATTTCTATTGGCGTCTTGATGCTGTTAATTTTTATCCTTGCCGAACAGATAGAGAGTCTGAATGTGCAACACAGTTACATAGAAAAACAGCTCGATTCTTTACAAGCTGCATCCTTGCCTCAGAAAGATGAGTTGGACAGGCTAGCAGAGCTCCACAAGATCATATCTGCTGAGGAAAAGGAGCTCAAGAGGCTTGTTAAAGGGTCTAAGAAACTTAAAGACAAGGTGGGTTGCTTACATATTTAGAATATTTAAAATTTTGCAAGGGATGTTACAATAATGGTATCAAAACTCGGCCGATCCTTATACGAATTGGGTATCGGGTGATACCCCCTTGATTTCAAAATTGTATCAAAATTTTGCAAGGGATGTTACAATATGGTCCCGTATCGGTCGTTATACGAATTGGGTATCGGGCGATACCCCCTTGATTTCAATTTTTAATTTTTAAAGTTGTTTTACCTATTTAAGAAAAAATAAAAAATTCTATATCGGCCGATACATATCAGTCTTCCATGGACCGATACCCGATATTGATCCCGAGTTAGATACCTTCATACCTTGGTTTAAATTAATCTGAAACCAATCTAAATTATGCAGAAATTTTATGACTTACCCGCCTTCAATGTTTCATTTCCTTTTAAAGTTTTCTTAGCATGTGCCTTTCTAAACTCTATTGAATTGGCCCTTATTCCATATATTTAGCTTTTAGTCTGGATTTCTTACCTTTGTTTTCTTGTAGGCTTCAGAGCTTCATAATAAAATTGAGAATGTAGGCGGCGAAAGACTGAAAAATCAACAGTCAAAGGTCAATAAGATGCAATCTGTAAGTATATTGAGTAAAAAAATATGCATGCTGTCTAAAATAATACTTGTGTTTTGTTAATGTCCACCACTCCTTTGTCAGGATATCAGTCAGTGCTCCTGCTCTTCTTGACGCTTCTGGGAAAGAAGAGGACTTTGATGACAATAGGGCACCAAAGCTGATGATTGTCTTTGTCGATGCTCTGCTTTCACCGCTGCCTTAGCCATCCACTCCTATGCGTTTTTCTGTTAAGCAGGTTAGCCCCACAATGCGTTAAGGGTTTTCTACAGCTACTACTCACACCAAGTGTTTAAAGATTGGAGGTTACAACTTCATATTAATAAAACTTCTGTAATAAGTCCTGGTTTTTTAATGTATTTGATTAGGAAAATTTAGTTTAATGTTGTCTTTTCATTTATAGAAAGTAAAAAATCATCAAAGTTCTCATGAGTCGACACCATTCATGCTCTTAATTTCTTGATTTCTCAATAAAAAAAGGGGCACAATGTCTATTAGTTTATTGTTCTACTTGGAATCCATTGACTGCTTTGAGTTAGCTGATGGAGATCATTTTTCATCCCAATCTTTTCCATGATGGATCTTGAGAACATGGAGCGGTCAGTTTTTTACTTCACCTAGCACACATCCTAGAAAATGAGACCTTTAACATCATGTGGAACTCATCACGCTCAAACCTGATTTGAAGGTCAGTTTTTTAGATGTGTGCATGTGAAATAACAAACTAACTGTCTAATGGTACGCCCATGATCTAAAGATCCTTTGTGTGAAAGATTGGGATGAAAAATGCTCCCCATTGTCTCATTTCAAAGCAGTCAATGAGTTTTAGTGTGGCTGAACAGTAAACTCAAATATTTGGTGGGTGAATTTAAAGGTTCTCATTCATAAATTGACCTGTTGGATTCATGCAATATAAAATTTTCACACTACTTTGTTTGCCTCATATTTATATGGATACCTATCATGTATTATATGCTTGCATATAACACCATAGAGAATTCCTATATGCTTGCATATAACACCTTCTATGTTACTCCCAAGTTTTCTATTAAACTTATCAGTTATAACAAACGTTGGATGGTATTCTATTTGCAGGAGACTATTTCCAGTTGCAAATACGAGCATCAATCTTGCACAGGTAATAGATCATATACTTTTTGGTCATTTATTTCTTTTTAAAAAGTAGGATTCTTTTTTTTTTTTAAAGTTAAATTTTCTGAAAAGACAAATAGGGGTCGTAAAACACTATCTTTGAAGGGAAGTAATCTCTCTGAATCTCATTAATCAGTGAATTAATGTAAAAATGTAGATCTAGACATGCTAACAATTGAAACTCCTGTCACACTGCCACATGTTTTTCTTTGTTTTGTCGAACTAGGGGCAGTGAACATATTACTTCAGACATGGAGAATTTTGAGTTCTTACAGATCCCTGGGGACCTTTGTTTGCATACTTCAAGCAAGCACATCCTTGTTATCCAACACTCAATCTATGGTTATTTGGATGTTCTCAATAACTTAAGAATATTTTGATTTCCTGTTGAGATCCCAAGTCTCCAAGTGGGCCCTCTTGGCCACGCATGACCTTGGCTTTTTAGAGAATCCCGCTCCTGTATTGTAGGATTTGTAGCTCAGCAGTCTCCCAGTGGGTTTGTTTATCCTTCAAGTTTCGAGTGTTTTCTTCGATAAGTTATAGCCACCAATAGGGGCAAGATGTCCCTTTTGGGGGACTCCCAGTTCAGCATTGATGAATCTACATTTGCATATGAGCATCTAGAGGTTGAACAATTTTCGTTGCAATCCGAGTCGAAATTTTAGTGTTGTCATGTATTACTGACCATTGCATATTTGCTAATTTATTCCAGACCATGGGTGATAGCTGAAAGTAAATGTACGTTTTCAATGCTAGGTGCAGCATTTGGAGTTGTGGTACAAAAATCAGAGGTTAGTCTTTTTTTCATAGAAATCCACTTATTTTTTGGGTATTTCAACTTCTCTTGTCTGGATTTTTATCTTGGAGGAACAAAGTTGGGGTAGTTTCTTAGGTGGGCAGTGGAATGTAGAGTGGTTTCTCTCCACATCCACGGGATCCAAGTATCATGGGAAGTGAGTTAACTACTGATTCATGGGTTAGGAGGTTGTCTATTCATCATCATACTTGCAGCTTGTAGAAGTTGCTTTACAGTTATGCTTTTTGTTTTATTTTCCTTCTTTGTTTGAATGGCAAAATTGGATTCAATTGAAATGAAATCAAATACAAAGAGCCCTCAACATTCATGTAAGAGGCTTATAACTCAAAAAAATACAACCAAAACATAATAGGTCAAACTACCACTTGGGAAACCAGAAACCAAAAAACGGAAATAACACCTCCTTGAAGACACCACTGAAGCTACTTTGCAGTTACGCTCTTAATTATACATAATTTTCAGTAGTCTTTTATTTATATTTATAAGTAACTGGGGTTGGTGGGTCCCTGCCCTTTTATTGCAAGGAGAGAAGGTTACAATCTTCTAGAAGCACTAACCTAGTCTTCTCTAATAATGAGAGTGAACTGTAGTGGGTAGTAGTTCCGGATCAGTTTTGCAGTTCATTGAATGACAGTTGATTCTTCATGATCAATTTTGGCTAAATGATCAGCGCTATCTCACCAGATGTGCTTGAAAGGAAAGGATTGTAAATTTGGAATAAGAGGATTGGTTTTCTGATTGAGCATAGATGCCTCCATGGCCCTTTATGGGAGCCATTAATACGACAAATAGCAACTGAGGAATCAGACTCAATGTGAAGATCCTGATCAGTGAGAGAACTTGCAAGCTTGAGACCTTTAACAATTAATTGAAGTTCAACATGAGTAATTTCAGGGACTACAATCGACCATTGAAACTGGGAAGACCATGGTCAGTTCATGGGAAAAGATTTTTTTTGTTTTTTTTTGGCTCGGTAGAAAAGACACATTTTGGTAACATTCCTAAATTATTGTTCAAAATTTACTTTTTTTTTTCTTAAATAGTTTAAACTCTGTAATATAATTTCTGATGCACACTTAAGGCAATGGAACCTGTTATATATCCAAGAATCCTCAAATATTGCTAATGATGTTTTAAGGGATTTGTCCTTGTTCTGTGTGGAGCTCAATCATGCCCCTTGTCTTAATGGATTTCTTGTACTTCCTAAAACCACTACAAAAAAAGGGTGGGTTCTACACCGACAGCTAATATACGAAGCCATCGGCGTACATAAACCCGCGCCGACCACGATTATAAGATGCACATGACACCCAATCTGATTTTTTTTTCCAAGACCTACCAATTGAATAGCCAACCTGTTTTTTTTTCCAAGACCTACCAATTGAATAACTATAAAAGTTCTCTACTCAACCAAAATGGCTATGTACAGAATTCAATGAGGAGCGCTAGTTAGAAGAATACGGCAGGATTATTATCCTCTGATCCATATGCCCACATAATTTTTTTTGAATTTTTTGCTACAGCCTCTCTAATTTTTCTTTATGCCTGTTTCACAGGATGAGAACCAGTACTCAGTGAGCATATGTGATCCCTGATCAACTGGATTGTGCAATCATTAGGTTCCATAGTAGGCGCGTAACATGCAGGTAAGACACTTACTTGCAAATTACATTTCTAGAGCTAATTTGGTGCATATGATGCACACTCTTTTTAATTGAATCATCATGTTCCATAGGTCACCTCACATGAGCCAAGGAGTAACTGGGCTAGACTTATTTGACTCGCCGAGATTCTGAGTCGTTGCTACTTTGCTAAGATTGAGCCAAGTCAAGCTGCTGAATGCAGCCATGGTTCATAAACCCACTAATATATATAAACTATTTCTACTATGATGCAGCCATGGTTTATAAACCACTCCTGACCTCTAATACCAGCTCAACTTTGTTTCATAGCTCTATGACCCTCACTAGATGTAACACTAGTAGGCAAAGAGTCTAATTAACAAGATTTGGTATTAAGTACACCAGCCGTGTGTACCTACATAGCTTGCTTGCAAGGGGAAACCGTCCATGTAAGTCTTGTCTATAGCGCCAGTCTGGACTTCCAGCTTGCTTGGTCTGGGCCTAAAATTTTAAGGTTAGAATTGAAAATGGGATAAGAGGGCCGAAATCTGGTCTAGGCCTAGCCCGTGCAGGAGAGAGCATGCAGGTCACTTTTTCAAGCTCATGTAACTTTACAATCATTAGCTTCTTTGTTAAAGTTTATTGCATATATACAACTCTCCAATCATTAGCTTCTTTGTTAAAGTTTATTGCATATTATTCATCATTATTTTTAGATAATGGGTGCAAGTATGAAATTTGTGTGGAAATTCATGCTAAATGAGCAAAAAACCCACGTCTAGATAAAAGTTAGGTGAATGTTTCTCTTGACTGGGTTTTTCAATTCCTCTATTCATTCTCATAAATAAATATTATTTTTTAATTCCTAATTTTGTTACTTTACCACACCAATATAATTGTTCTAACAATCTAAAGGGTGGACCGTTTTATGGACCATTACCATAAATTTATGATCAGTCCAACAGTGGTAGTGTGATGGAGGCTCTTAGGACCATCTGATAAAAAATTGATTGAACCATGGCTGGTTTAGGAGGTGTTAAAATCAGTTAGCACATGAACCGATTGCAGATATAATTGAAATGATCACTATATCTTGATGGAAAGCCTGAGAAGTCCTCTAAAACTTCTCTGCTTATACCATCAAGGCTGATGCATTCATTTACTTATTCTAGAATGTTTGCAGTCATATTGGACTTAATAATGATACATGACCTTATCTTATAGGTGTATGTTAGCGTGAATAAGTAGTCTCTCTGTCTCTTCTTTGATCTTATTGGTCTGCATGTTGTTGGAAGTGTGAGTCTATATTCAACTATAGTATTGCAAAATAGATTCAGTGCAAGTTCATTATTCCGGAAGCCCTTAATTAGGTGAAGAGGATGAAGAGGCTGATGTTGATGGTAGTTCAACGTTGTAGTTTCAGGACTGTTAAAGTGAAGAAGATGGGGGGATAAGTGTGCTTTTCACTATTACTTGATTGTTTGAAACTTTGTATAACTTACTGTTAATATGATTAGATTTATCGTTAATCTAAAATGAGGTATTGAAGTTTCATGTATTTTCTATGTTAGGATTTCTTCAGCCGTGTATGCTATATTTCATAAACTTTGCACTATTCTTGGTTTTCTTAAGGAACTCTTATCAATAGAACATCTATCAGATAATTGCATTCTACAACTAATGAAGACAAGCTATGCCACTTTCTTGGTAGATAATGTAGGACTCTTGCTACTGAAGGCCATCAATTTGATTTGTTGGGAATTGCATCACTTCTATTTTGCTAGTTTATTGTTATCAACTTACCTTTTTTTTTTGTCAATTGACCCTGGCAAACTTGGTTAAATGCATTTATAATTGTGTGCAGGTATTTTCTTCATACACACAACATAGGAGTTTTTTTTTATAGATGAAACACTTCAGCTACTTTTTGAAGTTTCCATTTACAAAGCGTCCTCTCAAATCTTACCATCTACCTAATGAAGAACAGAGGCAGATTCAGATGATAGTTGCGCTGTTGATTCAGATGGTTCAGTGCAGTGCTAATCTTCCTGAAACATTGACGCAAACCTTAATTGGTAATACCATTCCAGAGGCTTCGATTGATGCAAATCAAATATTGGGAATAAAAAAAAAATGAAAATAATTACAAAAAAAAAATGGGAATAGTAAAAATTGGGAATTTTTTAATATTTTTTTTATTTTTTAAAAAGGACCTATACCGACGGCTGAAATCAGAGCCGTCGGCGTAGAAAAAGACATGTACCCTACACCGTATATTAAAAAAAAAAAAAAACCTCTACGACGACGGTGGAAGCCATCGGCCTAGAATTTCCAGCCGTCGGCGGCGTAGGTACCTTTTTTTGTAGTGATAAGTTAAAATGATGGTGAAGAAAAATAGATCTCTTTGAGTAAAGTCTTTTAGCATAACCTTCAAAAGGATTCAAAGAGATAGAAAGGAGATTATCAAAGGTTTTGGTTCAAAGGAGGGAAGAAGCTCTAATTTTTTGCTAATTTTTTTTCTTGCTAATTTTTTTTTTTTAAATAAGCTTTTATATTAAAACCACAAAACCCTAAAAAAAAAAAAAGGAAAGACAAAAAGCACCTTTTAGCAAGAAGCTCGAAGTGTTGTCCTGAGAACGACAACGCGCTGTAACAAGTATCACAGCGCGCTGCCAGTGTAGGAAAGCATACAACAGCAGTAAGGTTCAATCTTGTTTTTTATGATTTTTTCAACTCAGTTTAAAGGGCAGGTCAAAACTAAAGAAAGATAACCTTGATCCAACTAAGAAGTACACCACCATCTTGGCACACACATGTCCTAAGGAGATCGACACGGAGTTTGGAGTAGAGTGTGACAAATAGGTTCTTACAATCCCCCCCTTTTGTCACATTCTACTACAAAAACGTGTTTACATCAAGATAAATTACAACTCATCAAATAAGCCCCACTAACCTATACATTAATCTATATGCGATAAAGAAATAAGCAATTATACATGGACATACGATCTCCCCCTAACTTTATGCCTATCCTAAGCCAAGATGAGTCACCAATCATCACAAACCATCACCTGCAAAACAGATAACCAATACCATGCATCCACAAATAATATAAACATGGTCACCACATTAGATGAAACTCTCTCCCCCTTTTTGTCAGAATGAACAAAGGGAAGCACAATTACCATGCACACCGGTACGGTATAGCCCACCAAATCAGTAAAGCAAAGACAGAACACATCCACCAACAAGGAAATCAATCGAAAGACAGTTATTAACAGGAAAACGAACCATCACTGCAAAAGACTACATGCCAAAATATCCATAAAACGATAAACCAACTATCCAGAACCAAATATCCTTCATAGTATCCAAAACAAGAGATAAGAAATACTTCCCTAATCATTGGGGTGGTGCAGCACCAGGCCCAGTATCTTCCTCATCATTCGTAGCCATGCTGGCCCGCATAAGATCAAACTCATACGCCAAGGTATCCACCGACGATCGCAAAATACCCAAATCAGTCGGAACCACCCAAATAGACCGATCGACGGAGTTGAATTGAGAGATAACCAAATTTTGAAAGTCAAGGGTCGAGAGAGCTTGATCACGCACCAGAGCCGACGAGGAAGCAGCCGCGGTCGAAGAAGGCGTAGAAGGAGGAGGACTGGCTGGCTCATTGTGATTCTTCCACGTGGTCTCAAGAGTGTTAAGATAAGTTTTCATAAAATCAATGCATTGAAGGGTGATAGGAGAATGAATCGGAACACTCATGTAGGAATCAAGAATTTTAGACACAATGATGGAGAACTGAATGGCAGAGTGATCACATGGCTTGATGCACCGACCATGTATCAACCGCCAAATGGAGGTGCAAGCACAGACCGGACGATCGGTGTCGATCAACCACATAAGATAAACTTCAAGGAGGCGAACCTCATTTAGATTACCGGTGTTCGGCCAGAGGGTGCCGAAGATCAAGATACGCAATACATAAAAACGACGTTTGAGGAACTTCTCAGGAATAGCAGTTTGTGGGTTGATGCCGGGAAGAATACAAACATAATCAACAAGGTCTTGTCAGACGAAATCAGAGGGCGAGACGGGGGCAGTCGTCGGATCACAGGGAAAAAGAACCGCTTTAGGAGCGAGTGGGGTTCCGAGAATGCGGGAAATAAGCGCAGGGGTGACCGTGACCTTCACGCCATTAACAAAAGACACCAACCGTCGCTCATCGTCGGAGGAAACACTAGAGGTGGGATCATAGTTGGCGTAGAAGAATGGAACCAAATCCTTGTAAGCCGAACCACAAATGGAAAAGAGAGGGCCCCAATCACGAGAAAAGATCTTACCGCAGAAGGAGTATTTCTCAAGGCAACTAAGATCAAAGTGTCACTCCGTAGCAAATGGGCGGCCCTGAAGAAAAGTGAAATTTTGCTCGGCATCTAGCGACTGAAAGAGATCTGAGGGAACGGCACTAGAAGAGGAGTCCCTTAGTCTTTTGCTTCTTAGAGGGAGCCATACACGATGAGAGGAGCAAGAATAAGAGCAAAGAGACGGAGAGAGAATAGAAGGGAGGGAGACGAACCAGGGAGGAAAGGAGAAGGAGAGGAGAGAAGACAGAATGAAGGAGAAAAACGAGTTTTAAAACAAAAGAAGGACCGCGGCGCGCCGTGGTGAAGATGACAGCGCGCTGCCATTAATGGGGTAACTACTCTCCCTTGAAATCGGTTCGAAAAAAAAACCTCGATAAAAGAAACCGTCAACCACGGCGCGCTGCTAGGATAACCACGGCGCGCTGCCAGGTAAGAAGACAAAAGGACAGAACCCACGGCGCGCCGTCGCAATGAACTCAGATGACAGGCGATTAAACATAAAACATTGACGGTGCGCCGTTGTATTTCCATGGCGTATTGTCGATAAGAAGAAAAATAAAACCGTAAGAATATACGGCGCGCTGTGTCAGATCCACAGCGCGCCCCCACAGAGGAAAAGAAAAAAAACATCAGACCAACACTTAAGCGGCGCGCCACACAATGACCGCGGCACGCCGTCGATAGAAAAAGTTGTTGCAGCAGAGGCACGCTGGGGGAAAGTCCACAGCGCGTCACCAATGTACACGCGAAAAGCAACTGAGATCAGACAAAAACTAAGGCAGCGCGCTGTGGGATAACCACGGCGTGTTGTCAACTTTTTTTTTTTAAACAAACACAAAAGATGCCCATAGAGAGATATCTGAATTAAAAGTTATGCCACTGTTACCCCACTTATTCACAACCAAGGAGCATGTAGAGTCAGAAACAGAGCAGAATCGGTAAGAGGGTCACAGAGCTACAAGCATAATTGTGGTAACCAAAAAAAATTATCTCATAAAGAACCAACAAACTCCTACTGTCACACATGCAAGTTTAGCCGTAGACAAACACTAAGAAGGAACACTAATCGAAACATTGCTCAGAGGTGGAGTAAGGACGAAAGACAAAACAGTCAGATATATATTGTCTTTGCCTCTCCTACGAGACTCGAATGTAGGCACAGTGCTTATGTGAGTAAGACGCTCGGCAAGGCCGTCCATCCTGCTCGCAGTGGGTAGCTCTCACAATGTAACACACAAGGAGTGGACCCCGTAAATTATCTTCACCAATTGACAACCATGATATAGAAGTTCCAAAACAAGAAGACCACAATTGGGACAAGAGAATAAAATTCACAATATACTTCTTTAAAAAATTTAACTCGTCCAGACCAATGGAAGCTATCTCACACAACCTGTAGAGTGATACGCCAACTTACACTAATTAGATGCGTATTGTGACCACCACACGGTAAGGAGAGCTTCACATATCCACATGAGATACAAGGGTCAGGAAGTCACCCTAAGTGAATACCAACAGAGAAACTGAACAAGGATAGACAATGGGAGAATAAGTCTTCATGAGACACCAATATAATAAGAACACACAATCATATGCAGTAAAGCAACCAAAAAATATCAACAGCGAGGTTCAGACAACAAAGACACCACACAAGTCATTAAAGATAATGTAACAAGAGCATAACATCCAACACAAATTCCATCAAAAGTAATGAAGAATATAGGCAACAACAAGAAAAGAAAGATCAGAAAAACAATATAGAAAAACAAAAAATATATATATATAAGAAAGAACACACAAGCCCTACTCGAGATAGCACAGACCAATAGATTTGCGAAGATATTCAAAAAGAGCAACATCTAGAGGTTTGGTAAGAATATCAGCGAGTTGACGGCCAGTGTCAATATGAGTCAGGGAGATGACCCTGTCCTCAACAAGCTCACGAATGAAATGAAACCGAATGTCAATATGCTTAGTGCGAGAATGTTGAACCGGATTTTCAAAAATGCAAATGGCACTAGTATTATCACAATAGAGAGTAATCACATCTTGATCAATCCCATAATCTTGAAGCATTTGCTTCATCCATAGAATCTGAGTACAACAGCTCTCAGTAGCAATATACTCAGCCTCAGCAGTAGATAGAGAGGTGGAGAATTGTTTCTTGCTAAACAAAGACACAAGGCAATTTCCAACATAAAAGCAACCGCCACTGGTGCTCTTACGATCATCTGTATTTCCAGCCCAATCGACATCCGAAAAGCAGGCAACAGAAGATGAAGTATCAAAAGGGTACTAGAGACCCAACCCAGAAGATCCGTTCACATAACGGATGACATGCTTAACACACTTCAAATGAGACTCACGAGGTGAAGCCTGATAACGTGCACACAACCCAACACTAAAAGCAATATCAGGACGAGTGGCAGTCAGATAGAGCAGACTCCCGATCATACTCCGATACAAGGTGTTGTTCACTTCCACTCCCACAACATCTTTAGAGAGTTTAGAGGTAGTGCTCATGGGAGTCCGAGCATGCTTACAATGCATAAGATCAAATTTCTTAATCAACTCACACGCATACTTGGATTGAGAGATGAAAATGCCAGAAGAGCATTGCTTAATTTGCAACCCAAGAAAGCATGTGAGCTCGCCAAGAAGACTCATTTCAAACTCAGATTTCATCAAGTTGGAAAACCATTCAGTTTTGGGCTCATGTGTGGATCCAAACACAATATCATCCACATAAATTTGTGTCACAGTCAGGGCACCATCCTCTCTTAGGATGAAAAGATTTTTATCAACTCCCCCTCTATCAAAGCCATTTGATACAAGGAATGTCGTCAAACATACGTACCAAGCACGAGGCGCTTGCTTTAACCCATAGAGGGCCTTCTTCAACTTATAGGCATGAAGGGGAAAGTGAGGGTCCTCAAAACCTTTCGGTTGCTCAACGTACACTTCCTCCAACAAGCCATTTAGAAAGGCACTTGTAACATCTATTTGAAAAAGTTTAAAACCAAGATTGCAAGCAATAGACATCATCATTCTAATTGATTCCAATCTAGCAACTGGAGCAAAAGTTTCATAAAAATCAATACCCTCAACTTGGGTATAGCCTTGGGCAACCAACCTAGCCTTATTTTTAATGACACTCCCTTTTTTATCCGTCTTGTTCTTAAAGACTCACTTTGTCCCGATAACATGAGTGTTAGATGGACGGAGAACAAGATCCCAGACATCATTTCTGACAAATTGAAGTAACTCATCTTGCATGGCCAAAATCCATTTTTCATCAAGAAGAGCTTCCTTTACGTTTTTTGGCTAAATTTGGGAAGTGTAGCAAACATTACAAATTGCGTTAGCAACTTGCTTCAAACTACGACGGGTTTGAAGACCAGCACTAGGATCGCCCAAAATATCACTAGAGGAGTGACTTTTCATATCCCTAGCATAAGATGAGTGTTTCCTCCTAACACTAAGGGGTTCCTCCACACTAGAAGTGGGAAGATCATTGGCCACAGCGGTAGAAGGGCCCTCGTCAACAGGAGTAGAAGGAGGACAAGAATCAGAAGAGCGGTAAGGAAATAGACTGTCTTCACCAATATCAATAGCATGACTAGAACTAGCAAGATCATCAATGACCACATTATATGATTCCACATAGACTGAGTCCTCAAATTGAAGACACGAAAAGCTCGGCTATTTTGAGCATACCCAAGAAATATTCCAAGGTCACTCTTAAGATCAAATTTCCCCAAGTTGTTCCGATCATTCAAGATATAGCATTGACTCCCAAATGTCCTAAAATGGCTCACTTTAGGCTTCTTCTCATTCCAAATCTCATAGGGTGTCTGTATAGTACCGGGACCCACAAACACTCTGTTGGAAATATGACAAGCGGTCGAGACGGCTTCAGCCCAAAAGTGTTGGGTCAAATCCTTGGCATTTAACATGACTCGAGCCATTTTTTGAAGCACACGATTTTTTCTTTCAGCAACACCATTTTACTGAGGAGTGTGAGGTGAGAACTCTTGCATAATTTCCAGAGAAGGACAAAAATCATTAAATTTTAAGTTACTAAACTCACCACCCCTATCACTTCTGATACATTTAACATTAAAACCTTTCTTTACTTGACATCGTCTAACAATAATGACAAATTCATCAAAGGCATTTGACTTTTCTCTCAAAAAGGCGATCCAAGCATACCAAGAAAAGTCATCGACCATAATTAAGATATATCCCTTGCCTCCAATACTACTAACTTTCATAGGTCCGACAAGATCAAAGTGAATGAGATCAAGAACCTTGGAAGTAGAAGTAGTGGAGAGTTTCTTATGAGGCGCTCGAATCTGCTTGCCCAACTGACAGGCACCATAGACCGATTCAGATATCTTTCTTAGTTTTGGAAGGCCCTTGACAATTTCATCATTAGTAATTTTCACAAGGTCCTTAGTATTCATGTGACCGAGGCGATGATGCCACAACTCAAGCTCACCACTCGAGGTCAATAGGCAAGTGGGTTCATATAGCACATGAAAAGTATAACAATTATCAGACGATCTAATTCTACTTAAGAAAATTTTTCCAGATTTATCAAAAAAAGAACATCCAGACTTGGTGAAGGTGATGTTCATTCCTTCATCACATAATTGACTTACACTAATAAGATTTGCTTTTAGTTTATCAACATACAAAACATCAGAGAGTTTAGGACACCCAGGAGCATCAACCACTCCTTTTTCAATAATTTTTGAACAACCCCCATTTCCAAAGGTGACAGAACCAGATTCACACTTCTCAAGTGAAGAGAAATAAGACTTGTTTCCAGTCATATGTTTTGAACAATCACTGTCAAGAAACCACTCCTTTTTCAATAATTTTTGAACAACCCCATTTCCAAAGGTGACAGAACCAGATTCACACTTCTCAAGTGAAGAGAAATAAGACTTGTTTCCAGTCATGCGTTTTGAACAATCACTGTCAAGAAACCACTTAGATGGCTCAAAAGCTTGCAGAGCAGTATGTGCAACCAACACATTTTCAGATAGTTTCTTCACCCATTTCCACTTCATCAAATTCCCAAGACTCCTCAATCGATAGATCACAGTAGTGTCATGCTTTTGGCGAAACAGATCTATTTTTCTAACAGGACACGATAAATTTATGTGTCATTTTCTTCCACAATAGAAACAAATAGGACCTCTTCTGCCACTAGTCAATCTACCATGGGAAGGAGTGGGCAAGAGAAGAGGTAGAGTAGATGAAGAACCATAGTTAAAACTACTTTGAACTTTGGGAACAGAAAGTATTTTTTCTTCCTTTTTATTTTTCACAGGATAGAAGTGATTTAATTCCATAAAACCCAAACCAGTTTTATCACCCCAACTCCTGCAAGCCTCCCAGGCTTTTTGCGAATCCACCGTTGCATTTTGTAACTTCCCTAAAATAATTTTTTCAGTAGAGAGTTCATTTCTCAGCCTATCATTTTCAACAATCAAACCATTGTATTTTGAACAATACTTGGCTCCTTCAAATTTCAAAAACTTAATTTTATCTTTTAAGTTTTTTATCTCATCTTCCAAAGATTTAGAATTTTCAATCAAAAAAATGTTCTCAACATCTTTAACAACACACGGTAACGTGAGGGATGACACATCATTAACCAACATCATCTTCTCTTTATTCAATTTAACACTCACAAGATAGAGCTCATCATAAACTTTTAAAAATATCAACATCATCCTCCTCTTCATCCAAGTCAACAGAATAAGGATGAGAAACACCACGAGCATCCTCATGGATAGAGGCAACAAATGCTCGAAAACCATGAGAGACATAAGACTCATCAGAGGAGTTTCCATCACTGGTGTCATCCTCTTTTGCCACAGCCATGGCTTTTGATTTCCCAAGATTTTTCTTCTTGTTGGGACATTCATGAGCAAAGTGCCCATAGCCGCGGCATTTAAAGCATTGAGTTTCCTCAGATGACTCCTTGTGAGGCTTTGATGTGGGAGTCTTAAGTTTCTCATAAGACTTGCCACCACCTTGTTTATTTTTAAGAATTTCTTAAATTTCTTTGCAAACAAGGCAAGATCCTCATCATCACCACTTTCCCTATCCTCATCATCAATCTTTTTCGTAGAGGACCGGAAGGCCACACTTTTCTGCTTCTGGTCGACCTGAATCTCATATTCATAAGTTTGAAGAGATCCCACAAGTTCATCAATGTTGATCTGGTCAATGTTCTTGTTCTCAAATATAGCAGTCACCTTAGGTCTAAACCTTTCAGGTAAGGATCTCAGAACCTTCTTGACAATTTTATAAGATGGTATCTCTTCACCAAGGTAGAAAGATCCATTGACAATATCATTCAATTTTGTATAGAAGTCCGTAAACTTCTCATCATCATTCATCCTAAGATTTTCAAACTGCGTTGTTAATATTTGCAGTTTGTTAATCTTAACTTGTGGAGTCCCTTCAAAAGTGGTCTCAAGAATCAACCAGGCATCCCTAGCCACCTCACAATTACACACTCTTTTAAACTCAGAAGCCATTATAGCTCCAAAAATGGCATACAAAGCCCTAGAATTATCATTAGCAGCATGTTTTTCTACATCACTATAATGATTTACGGGTTTAATGGTTATTTTTTCGATTCCATCAAGATGGACCATTTCATTAGGTGGAGACCAACTAGTCTCAACAGCAGACCAGACCATGATATCTATGGATCTAAGAAAGGCCCTCATCCGAGCCTTCCAATAGGGGTAATTAGAACCATCAAACAATGGAGGTCGTGTTGTGGAAATGTCCTCCCTAGGAAAATCAGAACTTTCCGAATACGCCATAGACGCCCAATTCAGAAAGAATCAGTACGAGCGAACCTACTCTGATACCACTTGAAATTCCGTAGATCTACGGAGAATAATGGGTATTCGATTAATTCTGATTAATCTAGTGATTACATAAAAGTACGCCAACAATCACCACAACACAAGCAAATACGTGGAAACCCAATCTCTGGGAAAAACCACGGGACCTAAGTCCACAAGCCAAATCTACTATGAAGATGAAGAAAATTACAATGAGTTCGAATGATATACCGATAAATGCGCATGCCCAATCAAACCCCAATGCAAAACCACATCCCTTCTCGGGTCACCTTGATAGATTCAGATTCGGACGCTTGTCTTTCTCGTTGAAGATCACACAACGAGCCATCTTGAAACCCAAAAGGTTATCTAACACATACCTTAATCTCTAGGGATGAAAAACACTCAAAACACTTGAGCTAGATGAGTTAAAATGATGGTGAAGAAAAAATAGATCTCTTTGAGTAAAGTCTTTTAGCATAACCTTCAAAAGGATTCAAAGAGATAGAAAGAAGATGATCAAAGGTTTTGGCTCAAAGGAGGGAAGAAGCTCTAGCTAGCTTTCTTGCTAATTTTTTTCTTTTATAAATAAGCTTTTATATTAAAATCACAAAATCCTAAAAAAAAGAAGGAAAGACAAAAAGCACCTTTTAGCAAGAAGCACTGTCCCGAGAACAACAGCGCATTGTGATGCATGTCATAGCGCGCTGTGACATACATAAC
Organism: Chloranthus sessilifolius; assembly: GCA_021018995.1. NCBI lineage: Eukaryota > Viridiplantae > Streptophyta > Magnoliopsida > Chloranthales > Chloranthaceae > Chloranthus > Chloranthus sessilifolius. The sequence continues at coordinate 23,895,486 of CM037588.1, forward strand.
AGCACGCTGTGACAAGTATCACAACGCGCTGCCAATGTAGGACAGCATACAACAGCAGAAAGGTTCAATCTTGTTTTTTATGATTTTTTCAACTCAGTTTAAAGGGCAGGTCAAAACTAAAGAAAGATAGCCTTGATCCAACCACGAAGTACACTACCATCTTGGCACACACATGTCCTAAGGAGTTCGACACGGAGTTTGGAATAGAGTGTGACAAATAGGTTCTTACACTGCAAAACTATGCTGTTGGATGCCGCAACACATCTCGGCGTCTTGAGCTGGCTTGGCGCTCCACCAAGGCTTAGGTAGTGATTTAGAATCTTCCGGAAGGTTCCCCATCGCGACAACATGGAGTTCAAGAGCTCTGATGGCTTTCACCTTCTGTGATCCAATGTATCCTGCATCCATGAATGACCGATCCATGCAATTGCAACACTCATTCAAAACCTCCTCACTTGCCTCGCCGCTTAGCTCCCAAAAGAGTACGTAGTGGCCAGGTTCCGTAGTTAAGTCAACGTGGCTCGAGAAGTCAACGACTTCGAACTTCTCTTTGGCTAATACCTTGGCGGCTGCTTCTACTGCCAATTGTAAGTCTCTTTCGGTGTTCTTGTCTATGTTGATGTTTAGTAAGAGGTTCCTCCGGCATTCAAACTGAAGCTCTGGTGTAGAGTTGTAGAATCCCATTACCTTAACCACATCGCCGAGTCTATACCTATATAACCCTGCAATTGAAGCCTTGGACGGCAATAAATTAGTATCACACACAAAGTGGGCTAAAAATTATAAAGATATAAAAGAAAAAATAATTAATTTTATATTTTATGCTTAAATTCAATGTTTTTGTTTCCACCTTTCTTACACACAAGTTATTAGTTTTTGTTATCTTCATCAACAAAAGGATTACAGAGTTAACAATAGAACCAAAATAATGGGTTCAGTTTCAAAATGCCCAATATTTTGTACCTGAGTAGAAACTATTATATTTCAAGCAGCTTCCATGGAGTAATTGGGAGTTAGAACTTTGATCTTGGATCAAACCCTTGTTTGCACGAAATGGCACAAAAACTCAACTGTCATGGATTTTAGGGAGCCACACAGTCTATGAGAAGCAATCTCTCGTGAAACACTTATGATGCCTTAAGAGAGCGTCAATCTTTCCTCGGAGACTGTCAAAATCTCGACTTCCATGGCTAATAGGTGCTCCGTAACCCTAATGATGTATCGGAGAGCATCAAATCTTTCGACAAAAATGGTAAAAATTTACTTTGGCTGGTTCCGTTGTTTCTAGAATCTAGTCCTTGTTGAACTATAAGGTGAACATAAGATATCTTCCACTAAAAGAGAGAAAAAAAGACATCTCACATGGGTATCAATGTACTGAACCCATCGAACGGCTGTAGTTACTTTTGGTTCTCTCCAATATAGTTATGATGGTTCTTGAATTCTTGATTCCAAGACTGACAAGTCCGGTAGGAGTTCATAGGGGAAGCTTCCCGACGAACCACAACAAGAAAAGGACTACCACATGTACCAAAGGTGCCATAAAAAAAGCACCTAGAATGTTGATGGTTAAAAAATTTGTAAGTTATGTCCCACCACATGTTGTCAAAGAGGACGGTCATGCGAGAATCTGTGTAAAGGTGGTCTTAGGAATCAATCTCATTTTTAAAATACTACAGCAGATATCTATTTGACATGGATTCCAACTACCCAAATATAAGATATGATTCTGCATTTGGTGATGTATAAAGTTGCTGGATTGCCTACCAGGGCATGACTGAAAAGCCCTTTATTTTTCGACATATGACAGAAATACCCTTTTCCTTCTTTTGGGGTGGTGAAGCTGAGCAAGCCCTTGACCTCTTCAACATTGCAGCATTTGGCTCAACCACCTCTGGTGCGGGCTCTTACATGTATGCTTGTGTCTTTAAAGTAAGGTTACCTTTCTTTTTCCGATGACGACAGAGAAGACCATCATCCACTGTCCATCTTTAAGAAATTATTCATTTAATTGATTTCTATATTTATTTAAACGTAATACAAGATCAGCATTGCTCTATGTGACTTTTCGGATATGTCTGAAGATAAGATAATACGAAAACAACACAAAGCAATCTCAACCAAGAGTCATTCAAATTAAAGCCACCATGTCCATGTGCTGTAGTCCATGACATGGGCTCTACCACAATAATGACATGATTAACCTAATCTTTGTTGATATTTCATAAAATTATGTAAAGATATAGAAAAGAAATACAAGAGCTAAGGATAATACATCTGTTGAGCTCTACACAATCTATAAGAGATTAAAGAAGCGATAAGCCAACAACTATGTCGAAATGACTAATTTATCCTTCCCCATCCATATAAATGATGAAAATATCCTGAAAAACTCTGCCTTTTCTCCCACTTTTCCTTGCCACCATATTCAAAGTCTATTTATGCAAGTCAATGGGCAGTTATGTACTTCCGAAACTCTGGAATAATTTACTATTGTCCTTTCTATACAGGAGGACTTCTGCAAGTTGCATCTTGAAGCAAGGGCAAGAAGCTCAGGCTTTCTTTTTAATAATGTATTAATTTTTGCCTCTATTGATAAGTATAGTTATTCAATTGATCCCAAATATTAAATTCCAAAGGTGTCCTACAATTTAGACAACTATCATTGAACAACTCTACTAAGTACTAACATAAACAATACCAAAAATTAAAAAGTCTGTTTTTTGTTTTTTTTAATAATTGAATTGTTCATATTGAAAACACCAAAATGGAGCCCCTCTGTGGTAGAAACAGCCCATGTGAAAAACATAGAGAACAGATATCCGGTCGGACGTGCACTGAAGCAACAAACAAGAAGATTAAGGAACATAAACGATAATATGAGAAACCATCACATAAACCAAAACTTAGTAGAAAAGTTCAAATACACAATCACAGGCACGTGTGATGCATGTGTGCCAAAAGATACAGGAAACATCTCTTTTTAAAGTAGTGTATAAAGATGCTTTTGATTTTGTAAGCTTGCTAATATAACGTACTCATTACTTTGTGTTTGGAGTTGGTCTAGTTCTAGATTGTCTTTTTTTTTTTGGTTAGATTCTATATTTTTGCAAATTTCCCAATCTTCAAAGCATTCACATTATTGTATAATGAAAACCACAGTAGAGAGACATGTAGGAGGACAGAATGGAAGTAGAGGGATACCATGGAAAGACTTCATACCTGCGAAACTGGTGATGATTATCTCATACTCTTCACCCACTTTGACTTCTGTCAACCCGACTGGTTCCGCCTCCATGTAGATCCGAGTAGCTGAGGTTTTATCCAATTCTGGACTTCAAGATTCTTCGTAAGAGGGATAAATTCAAAATATCCAATATCAGGAAGTACTGGAAAGGTCACCAATTCTAGAGCAGATCTGGGATTCACATTTACCCCAATCCATCCTTCTGAAGACCCATACTCTGCACTCAAAAGTGGTAACTCTCCCGCATACTGCCTCAGCTTCTTAAGGTATGGCTCCATTGACCCACTCATAATACGATATACATATTTAGCATTGGGCCAAAGAGCTGGAATCAATCCATACCAATTATGTAACGCCCCACCCTCGTATCGGCACCTGCATACGTGCAATACTTCGGTACGCGGGCGATCGTTAACTGAACCTAATAAACATTTCGGAAATACAACTTTAACCTTAGGATATCTTTTATGAACTTCACATTTCTACCGTGCACATGAAGGTAGTGGCATATTCAAAAAAGTGCGAAGTCTAGTGTTCCTCCCGAAAACATAGCACATAAAAAGGCAAAATTTTTCTTATTATAATTTTTCAGGACAAGCTCTCAAAAAGTTCACCCCAAGATTAGAGTCACCACTAGACACCCAAAAAGACTGAGATCCTCCTAAGCCATATTAGACCTTTTCAAGAAATTTTAAATTACATGCCCAACCGAAAGATTCCTAAAAAAAGAAACTTATAACAAAAAAGAAAAACATCCAGTCATGCCTCAACCCAATTCCTTAGCAAAAAGAGCAAAACTGTCGTTGATGCCCAAGAGGGGGGACTGTTGTTGATTTCACGCTACTATCGCCTAGTGTGTCGGCTGCTAAGACTCTGTGGAGTTTATTAATAGAATGAGCTACGAAGCCTAGTAGATAAAATAACTAGTTCTACAAAAAGCCTGTAACATATATATCATAATTTGCAAAAAAAAATCCACCTTCTTAAACATATGTGAAAACATTCTTCTTAGTGAGCATATCAGTCATGTCGATGGAAACAGAGTAAAAGAAAACATGATGATTCATATCTGCAGAGGTTAATGAAATAATTTCGACTATTATACAAATGTTACTTACTGTTTTAATGATTCAAAGAGTTTTCATTTGTCCAACCATAAAATCATATTACAGTTGCCTAAGTTTTCTTATATATTTTATTTTAATGTTGATACCAAGCATTGACCATAGTCTCAAACGAATACTCCGTCCTTAGCATCCCAAGGAGGTACCTCTACCAGCGCAAAAGCAGAAGCGTAGTCACTTCTCACCCGAATGGTCGTTAGACCCCTTATGTCCCTTAGGACTATTACTGTATTGTAAAGGCCCATACTAGGCAATCCCAAACTGGGCCGCCATTTAGCGGTGCACAGTACATCTCAAATAGTTCCACAAAAAGTCACAAATGGTATTTTCTTTCACTTGTTTACAATTTACTATGAGTCTCTAGAGAGAGTTCATTAAATGATCTATCGTCCGTAAGTTTTCAGCTAAATATATAATTTATGAAAGTCCCTATCAGGAACTTGAAAAAAATAGCATTTCTAATTTCTCAAGGTCAGCCAAAAGATAATCAATATTGGGTGGCTTGCGCAAAATCCAAATGTACATTCAAAAATTCACACAAAGGTCAATATTTATGAACCTAACCAGATAAGTGTTTTCAACCAATAAAACGGCTAGAGAATACCATTTACTAATCAAATAATAATTAGATTGGCATAGGTAAGCAATAAACTAGTTGGACAATATATTTGCTTGGGTTCTAAAATCGTTATATGAGATAAAAAGAAACTGATGATAAAACTATATAAACATGCTATGGGTAATATATGGTTGCATGTATTGGGCAACATATAGGTAAGATAGAGGTATGTAATATATGTGCAAAACATCAATTGAGGGAGAGCAATATGTTTTTAAAATGATGGTGTTTTACTGGTAACATAAAGGTGACAGCTGGCTACAGGTAACAAGTGAACTAATTGGGGTGGAAATGAACACAAGTATATAGACTTGCTAAGCAAAAAGGTAGCAGAGATCGAAAACTGTTGAGTTTCAACTTTAGGTGGGCTACATAGTTCCTAAAGAACTACTGGATTTTAGGTTCAATTTCAAGTTTAGTTTGGGCTGCATAGTACCTAAAGAACTGTTGGATTTCGGGTTCAATTTCATGTTGAGTTTGGGCTGCATAGTACCTCAAGAATTGTTGGGTTTTCATATTCAAATTCAGGTTTATTTGGCGGTTGCATGATGCTTAAAGAATGGTTGCATTATTAAGTGGTTGTATCAAACAAAATGGGATTGCATAAAACTTAAAGAAATCTGCTAGAATTCAGATTTAAATTTCAGTTTTAGGTGGTTGTATATTACTTAAAGAAGACTGTTGGGATTCAGTTTAGATTTCAGTTTTTAGGTGGCTGTATATTACCTAAAGAAAACTCCCTGAAATGGCTTTATAGAACTATAAGGCTTTAGTTTGAAGCTTAGGTGGGTAGCATGGAAATATAGGGCTGTTATGAAATTTTAGGTTTCGCTTCAGTTTTAGGTGCAAGTGGCTGCAAAATATCAAAAGGGTGCTATGAGGTTTCAGGTTCCGTTTCAATTTTAGGCACAAGTGGCTGCAAGATATTAACTAAAAGGAACAGCTAGGTATCAAATTTAACTTCAGGTTTAACTTGGTTGCATGTTACCTAAAGAAAACTGCTAGTTTTTCAAACTTAGTTTCAGGTTCAATTGGGTTGGGTATTTCCTAAAGAAAACTGCTGGAATTCGGATCTGATTTCAAGTTTAGTCGGGTTGTATAGTACCTAAGAAGGCTACTAGAATTCAGATCTGATTTCAGGTTTAGTCGGACTGTATAGTACCTAAGAAGACTGGCTGTGTTTTAGATTCGACTTCAGTTTTAGGTGGGCTTCAGGTTTAAGTTTCGGATCAAATGTTTGACTAGCCCGAGTTATTAGGGGCAGTGGTTACAGAGATGGACATCAAACGTCTGCGACAAGGAGAGTTGTCTATATCTAACTATTTCAACAAATTGATGAATGTGTGCAATGAGTTGGATACTATTCCCCCATTACTAAATTCACCTCTGTTCATGCATTTGTGATGTTCAGAAAGCTAAGGAATATTAGAGTAGACAATAGTTCATCCAATTATTGGCTAAGCTTCGCCATGAGTTTGAGCTGATTTAAGGTTCAGTTATTAGCTAAGGAGAACATCCATAGTCACAGAGCTCCCATGCATTCCTTTTAAAAAGATGAAGAATGCTAAAAAGATTAAACCTAATCAGATGTCACATGATGCTAGTATTAGACCTGCCCTTAAATGAAGGTTCATGGTCAAGGACCTGGGTCAGTTGATGAAGCAAAGAAGTGTGATTATTGTAAACAAAGTGGTCACACTAATGACTTCTGTTGGAACTTGCATGGCAAGGCGAAGGCCATTCGTCGTGCTCCAATGCCATTGTCTAAAAAAATCATCTTGACAACTGGCACAAATCTTTTTTTAATTGATTTATTGACATTTCTTAAATCTGTTAAGGACAGACAAAACCATGTACCTTTCGGCCTGCTGGTAAATATAAGTCTCAGCACAAATTTGATATTTTATACACTCCCAAAGATGATATTTCTGATGCCTAATTGTTCTTTCCTAGCTTGATTAACTCTATCTAATACCTAAGTTTTAAAGATACTCACAAAAAGTCTCATACTAAATCCAATCAAATGAAAACAGCAAGGTCATCATGTTACACAATTATATTAAAGTTTTTCATGAGTCAAAAATCAATTATGTCAAACAAATTAGAATAAGCTCTGCCTTCCTTGAAGATAATTAGAATGGCTGCGTTTTAGACTCAGTTCCGGGTTTAGTTGGGCTGTGTGGTTCTTAAAGAGGACAGCTGATTTCAGATTCAGTTTTGGCTTTAGTTGGGCTGTATGCTTCTTAAAGAGGACAGTTGATTTCAGATTTAGTTTTAGCTTTAGTTGAGCTGTATGGTACTTAAGGAACTGCTGGATTTCGGATTCACATTCGGGTTCAAGTGGGCTGCACAGTACTTAAAGAGATCGTTGTATTTCAGGTTCAAACTCAGATTTAGGTGGCTGCATAGTTCCTAAAGGAATGGTTGTATTTTCAGGTCTAAAACTCAGTTTTAGGTGGTTGCATGGTTCCTAAAGATATGGCTGCACTTTCAGGTTCGAACTCAGTTTTAGGTAGCTGCAGGGTGGAAACTTCAGACACATAAAATTCCTATCTCTTGTGAATTGACCGATTAATGCTAGTACGCGCCATGTGATCTACAAACGAATGACTTCAACAACTTTCAAAAAAATTAACTACGCCTCCATCAGTCTTAACCTTTTATAGTTCACATCCAAGCATCTCATGCTACTAATATTAACTTAAGCAACCTTATAATAAATTTTGATCCAGATTTGAACTGCCTCAATGCGACCCGAGCCAACCTGATTTTCAGCTCAGTCAGGTCAGGGTACACCCAAGAGTAGGGTAGGGCAGACCAAGATTTTGGCCCAACCGATCTGTGGACAGCTCTAAGTTTAGATACATGGTAATTAACATTAGTTTACAAATATATATATATATATATATATATTTGGACGGCGACGCACATGTTCGTTCCAATATTTAGACCTTCGAGAATTGTAAATACTTGTCAGGATAGTTTGGGGTGTTACATTCTCCCCTCCTTAAAATGAATTTCGTCCTCAGAATTCACTAGTGAGAGTTTCCTATTTCCCTGATTGGTAGTATTCTGAAGAATCAATATTTATGTCTTGGCTTGTTATCTAAAAGTGTATTTGCTCCTCCTAACTCTAATGATGTCAATATATACAAAAACAAAAGATGGGATCAACAATCATTGGGATATCAAAAAACAAACAGTCATAAATAATTCAAGATATGACAAGGGATCAAGAGTTGCAAGAGCATTCGATAAGTTATATAAAAAAAATATAGCATAAACATACACATATAAACTGAAATAAAAAAAAGGGGGTGTGTATCATACCATTAGATTCATAAATCCATCATTCAAATAAAGAAGGGAAGTTCTTCATTTTTTATTCAGTTTCCCAAGTAGCACTTTTTAACCCTTGGTTCCTTCATAAGACCTTTGCTAATGGGATTGTTTTGGTGCAAAGTCTTTGTTCCTTCTGATTAAGAATTTGCTCCGGTTCTTCATACGTGAGGTCCTCTCTTAGCTCTACAGACTCTGGTACAATAACGTGAGAGGGGTCAAAAACATAGCGTCGGAGCATCGAAACATGGAAGACATCATGGACCTTAGACATCTCTGGAGGTAACTCCAGCCAATCGGCTACTTCACCTATCCTTTCCAATATCCTATAAGGTCCGACATATCTCGGGCGCAACTTCCCCTTTTTACCAAATCGGATTACTCCCTTGGTCGGAGATACCTTGAGGAATACTTGTTCTTCGGGTGAAAAGACTAATTCCCTCAGCTTCTTGTTAGCATAACTCTTTTGATGACTTTGAGTGGCTGTGAGTTGGTTATGACTCACTCCTATCTTCTCTACAGTTTGTTGTACCAACTCTGACCCTAAAATATGTCGTTCCCCTACCTCGCTCCAACACAAAAGCGATCAACAATTTCGCCCATACAGTGCTTCGAATGGGTCCATTTGAATGCTAGCTTGGTAGTTGTTGTAAGCAAACTCGCATAATGGCAAGTGTTGGTCCCAACTTCCTCGGAATTCCAATGCACATGCCCCAAGCATGTCTTCCACAGTTTGGATGGTACGTTCCAACTGGCCATGTGTTTCAGAGTGGTATGCGGTACTCATTTCTATTTTGGTACCCAAAGCTTCTTGAAAACTCTCCCAAAATTTTGATGTAAGGTGGGCATCGCGATCAGATACAATGGATACTAGTACTCCATGTAGTCTCATAATCTCACCTATGTACAGCTTCACCAATTGGTCCATAGTCACTGTAACCTTTGTAGCCAGGAAGTGGGCAGTCTTAGTGAGCTAATCAACGACTACCCAAATTATATCGTGTCCATTTCGGGTCTTAGGCAGACCTGAAACGAAGTCCATTGTGACATTTTCCCACTTCCACTGGGGAATCTCTAGGGGTTGTAGTAGTCCTGCTGGTCTTTGATGTTCTGCTTTGATTCTTTGACACACCAAGCATTTGGAGATGAACTTGGCTACTTCCCATTTCATTCCCTTCCACCAATAATTCATCCTCAAGTTGTGATACATTTTGGTACTCCCCGAATGGATGGTATATCGCGAGCAGTGAGCATCATTCAACAGCTTGTTCCTTAACTCAGGGTTGTTTGGTATGAAAAGCCTCCCTCAGAATCGGAGTGCATTATCGAACAGAATAGCAAAGTCTGGTTCTGCCCCATCCTCTACCCTTCGAAGTTGAATGAGTTGGGGGTCGTCATTCTATACAGAAATGACTCGAATTATCAAGTTAGGTTGGAGGGTGATGCTCGCCAAGGATGTCCTTCCTCGAGGACTTCGGACCCGCAAGTCTCAGTCCTTTAAGGCATCTAACGTCCTCTATTGCTTTATCATTAGATGGGTGATCACGCTCACTGACTTTCAACTCAAGGCATCTGCTACTGCATTTGTTTTCCGTGCATGGTACTGAATGGTGCAAACGTAGTCCTTCAAACGCTCCATCCAATGTCGTTCTCGCAAATCCAACTCTTGTGTGAAAAGGTACTTGAGGCCCTTGTGATCTATGTATATGACTAGTTTTTCTTCGTATAAATAGTGTCTCCATATCTTCAAAACGAAGATAATGGCTACCAGCTCCAAGTCGTGGGTGGGATAATTTCACACGTGGTTCTTTAGCTATCGTGATGCATAGGCAATCACCTTACCATGTTACATCAATACACATCCTAATCCTTGATGAGAGGCATCACAAAACACCTCGAAACCCTCACTACCCGAAGGTAGTGTCAATACAGGTGTTGAGGGTAGTCTCTTCTGCTCTTGAAAACTTCCTACTCGCTTGGGAGTCCATTCGAATTTGACTTCTTTTCTTGTCAACTTGGCTAATGGCGTTGCAATCTTTTAAGAATCCCTCGAGGAAATGACGGTAATATCCGGCAAGGCCGAGGAAACTTCTAACCTCAATAACACTAGTAGGTTGATTCCAACTCAACACTGCCTCAATCTTTGGGGGGTCTACCGAGATCCCATCCTTGGAGATGACATGTTCTAGGAAAGCAACTTCATTCAGCCAAAATTCACACTTAGAAAACTTTCCATACAATTGATGTTCTCGTAAGGTTTGCAGGACAACCCGTAAATGTTCTTCATGTGTTGTCCTATCTGGAGAGTATATCAGGATATCATCGATAAACACTACAATGAACTGATCTAGATATGGCCAAAATATCCTATTCATGAGGTCCATAAATGCTATTGGGGCATTAGTTAGGCCGAAGGGCATGACCAAGAACTCGTAGTATCCATACCACGTTTGAAAAGCTGTCTTCGAAATGTCCTTTTCCTTGACCTTTAGTTGGTGATATCCTGTACGCAAGTCAATCTTTGAGAAAACTCATGCTCCCTTCAGTTGGTCGAATAGGTCATCAATCCTAGGTAATGGGTACTTATTCTTGATTGTGACTTGATTCAACCTTTGATAATTGATACACAATCGGAGAGTTCCTTCCTTCTTTACAAACAAGACAGGTGCTTCCCATGGTGAAGAGCTTTGTTTAATGAAACCCTTGTCTTGTAGTTCCTGAAGTTGTACCTTCAACTCGGCCATTTCCTTAGGTGCCATTCGGTAGGGTTGTTGGGAGATGGGAGGAGTTCTAGAAATTAACTCAATTTGAAATTCTATTTCCCTAAAAGGTGGAAGACCTGGTAACTCATTGGGAAATACATCAGAAAACTCCTTTACTACAGGAATACTCGATAACTCGAGAGGTAGCTTTTCTTGTATTGAGTGGAAACTAAGTGAAGCGTACATCGAGAGTCAAAAGGCTCTTTAAACATGGTGATACAGGTTTCTCGGGGATACAAAATGTGGCTGATTTATCAAAACAATTTACTTATGCATGGCAGACAGAAAGCCAATCCATACCGAGAATGACATCAAAATCTTTCATGTCTAAAATTACCAAATCTACTTCTAAAAGTAAGTCTCCTATGGTGATAGGACAACAAGTGTACGTAATGTTTGTTTCTATCAATATTCCAATAAGTGTGGCAACAGATAAGTCATATGGCAATACTACTGGACTCTTATCGAGATAACATGCAAAGGTTGGAGAAACAAAAGAATGTGATGAACCAGGGTCTATTAGAACTTTTGCAAGGTGGTTTGAGATTAGGATCATACCAGTGATTACGACTGGCGAGGCATGTGCATCCTTTTGGGTGAGGGCATAGACGCGTCCTTGCACCATTGGCCTTACCTCCCGGTCCTTCTCTTGCCATGCCTTGACTGTTAGGCAGTCCCTAATCATGTGGCCTTGCTGGCCACAACCGAAACAAGCTGCACTATTTCGATAACAATCTAAAGTCGCATGTCCAGATTTTCCACATTTTTGGCAAGCAATGTTCTAAGCCTTGGGTTGTGCTAGTGGGGCTTCGGGAGTTTATGATCTTTTCTTCTTTTTTGGGGGTCCATTCTCGTTACCTGTTTCTCCTTCTGGGTCCCTGTTCGATATTTTTATCCTTCCTTTTCTTATCCACCTCTCTTCGACTGGCGATAAATTTCTCATGTTCTCTCTCAACCATGAGCACACCCTCCAATACTTCCGCATATGTTTGAAGTTTGTGAGTGGCCACAAACCGGCGAATACTAGGCTTGAGTCCCCGCTCAAACCTCCTTAACTTTCATTCTTCATTTACTACTAGTCGAGGAGCAAATTGGGATAACTGGGTAAATAGGGCTCATACCTACTTACATTTAGATTTCCTTGTACCAACTCCAAGAATTTCGTCTCCTTTTTCTGCTTTTGAGTCTCCGTGAAATATTTCTTGTAGAATAGGTCAGTGAACCTATCCCACGTTACTGGTTGTTTTGTTGCTGGGATGCTACTCTTTATTGACGACCACCAATCACTTGACTCTCCATCAAACACGAAAGTGGCCAATTCTACCCACTCTACGTTAGGGCATCTCATGACTTGCAAGACTCATTCGACCCTCCTCAACCAACTTTCTGCAGCCAATGGTTCATATGTTCCAAAGAAATGTGGGGGCTTCATCTGTTGGAACCTTTCAATGTTGCTCCTATTGGGTCCATTACCCTGGTTGGTTGCGATGGTTGTAGCGAGGGTCTCAATGGATTGGTAGAGGCCTGTCAATTGGTTTGCAACACTCCCGTGGGTGTTCAAGTTTCTTGGGGGTCTACCTCTTCCACGCGACATTGCCTAGTAGTATCAATTATAAGGTTTATTCATAGTAAGCAATATTTAAGTCTTCTTAGTATGTTAATTGTAAATTTCAAGGAATAATTTCGTTCATAACAACATACAGTTAAAATATAAGGGTTATATAAATTTGACTACAAAAGTTGCATTCGTACATATCATCGTAGGAAAAGTTACATATCATTAAGATCAGGATACAAACATGATTCTAACATAAGTTTTAAAAGTACATCAAAATTCAAAATTTGTTATGTCTAGTAGATGTAATTCACGAGTTAAGCCTGACATAGCCCTGTTGACACCCTCCTAATCAGCGCGTCAATTGTTGTTTGTCTTTGTAGCGTGCATCCACTCATCCCAAACTCGCCCCACCCATATTCGAGTTTTGCCTCCCACTCGGGCAAAATGGAATCAACCGGTGGTTTTGGTATTACTGCTACAGCTTCTAAGTGTGGAAAAGGATTGCCCATCTCATCCGATTTTTCACTCAAACTAATCGTTCCAACTAGTTGCTCAGGTGCAAATGGGGTGAAACCAAAATAAGGAGGAAAGTCCTCCCGCTCGTCGGATGGACCATCAACTGCATCCTCGTCCGAATTGTCACTTAGTTCAATGATGGAGACACTCTCAATGACGTCTACTACCTCACAAACATCAAAGAAACTATCATCTCCATCTGATTCTTGTATTGGTATTAGTTGACCAAGCGTTGCCAATTCGTCCACTTCTTCATTATTAAACATAGAATACTCATCCCAATCGGACTCCTCAATAGGGTCCTCAGCACTAGTCGGATTATCAGAAGTAAATGAATCCTCCATATCCGAGTCCATGCTTGCAGAGTCCTCAAGCACATGCGACTCTTCATTGATGGTGGGCTCCAGCTCGTTGGTCTCTTCCTCTTGTGGGGGTTGATCCACAATTTGGTTGCCTAGTAAGGACCTTTGAGCACACCTGCATGCCACCCCTAGACCAACGACATTGCTGAAGTACATCTTAACCATATTGGCCTAAGCAAACAACAGAATTTTATTAGTCTCACCTATCACTATAGGTTGAAGGTCAATACATACTATGTACCTAAACTTAGGCAATAACGATCTTTCCTCACAAGATCAATATCTCTCTGATACCAACTGTAATGCCCCGCCCTCGTCTCGACATCTGCATATGTGCAATAATTCGGTACGCGGGCGGTCATTAACCAAACCTAATAAACATTTCGAAAAATAAAACTTTAACCTTAGGATATCTTTTATGAACTTCATATTTCTACCGTGCACATGACCGTAATGGCACATTCAAAAAAGTGCAAAGTCTAGTGTTCCTCCCGAAAACATAGCACATAAAAAGGCAAGATTTTTCTTATCATAAATTTCTAGAACAAGCTCTCAAAGAGTTCACCCTAGGATTAGAATCACCACTAGACTCCCAAAAAGACTGAGATCCTCCTGCGCCATATTGGACCTTTTGAGGAAATTTTAGATTACATGCCCAACCAAAAGATTCCTAAAAAAATAAAGTTATAACAAAAATGAAAAGCATCCAGTCATGCCTCCACCTAATTCCTTCGCAAAAAGAGCAAAACTATTGTTGATGCCCGAGAGGGGGGATTGTTGTTGATTTCACGCTACTACCGCCTACTGTGCTGGCTGCTGAGACTCTGTGGAATTTATTAATAGAATGAGCTACGAAGCCCAGTAGATAAAATAACTAGTTCTATAAAAAGCATATAACATATATCATAATATGTAAAAAAATATCGACCTTAAACATATGTGAAAACATTCTTCTTAGCGAGCATGTCAGTTATTTCGATGGAAACAGAGTAAAAGAAAACATGATTATTCAACCTGCAAAGGTCAATGAAATAATTTCAACTATTATACAAATGTTACTTACTGTTTTAATTATTCAAAGAGCTTTCATTTTCCCAATCATAAAATCATGTCATAGTTGCGTTAGTTTTCTTACATATTTTATTTTAATGTTGATACCAAGCATTGACCATGGTCTCAAACGAATACTCAGTTCTTAGCATCCCAAGGAGGTACCTCTACCACCGCAAAAGCAGAGGCGTGGGCACTTCTCACCCGAATGGTTGTTAGACCCCTTATGTCCCTTAGGACTATCACTGTATTGTAAAGGCCCATATTAGGCAATCCCAAACTAGGCCACCGTTTGGCGGTACATAGTACATCTCAAATAGTTCCACAAAAAGTCATAAATGGTATCTTCTTTCACTTGTTTATAATTTACTATGAGTCTCTAGAGAGAGTTCTTTAAATAATCTACCGTCCGAAAGTTTTCAGCTAAATACATAATTTATCCAAGACCCTATCAAGAGCTTGAAAAAAATAGCATTTCTAATTTCTCAAGGTCAGCCAAAAGAATCAATATTGGGTGGCTTGGGCAAAATCCAAATGTACATTCAAAAATTCACACAAAGGTCAATATTTATTAACCTAATCAGATAAGTGTGTTTAACCAATGAAACAACTAGAGAAAACCTTTTACTAATCAAATAATAATGAGATTGGCATAGGTAAGTAATAAAATAGGTTGACAATATATTTGTTTGGGTTCTAAAATTGTTATATGAGACAAAAAGAAACTGATGATAAAACTAAATAAACATGTTATGGGCAACGTATGGTTGCATGTATTGGACAACATATAGGTAAGATGGAGGTATGTAATATATGGGCAAAACATCAATTGAGGGTGAGTAATGTTTTTTTAAAATGATGGTGTTTTACTAGTAACATAAAGGTGATAGCTGGGTATAGGCAACAAGTGAACTAATTGGGGTGGAAATGAACCCAAGTATATGGACTTTCAAAGCAAAAAGGTTGCAGAGATCGAAAACTACTGAGTTTCAGCTTTAGATGGGTTGCATAGTACCTAAAGAACTGCTGGATTTTAGGTTCAATTTCAAGTTTACCTTGGGCTACATAGTACCTAAAGAACTACTGGATTTCGGGTTCAATTTCAGGTTTAGTTTGCGCTGCATAGTACCTCAAGAACTGCTGGGTTTTCATATTCAAATTCAGGCTTATTTGTTGGTTGCGTGATGCTTAAAGAATTACTACAATATTAAGTGGTTGTATCAAACAAAATGGGACTGCATAAAACTTAAATAAATCTGCTAGAATTCAGATTTAAATTTCAGTTTTAGGTAGTTGTATATTAATTAAAGAAGATTGTTGGGATTCGATTTAGATATCAGTTTTTAGATGGTTGAATATTACCTAAAGAAAACTCCTTGAAAAGGCTGCATAGAACTATAAGGCTTCAGTTTAAAGCTCAGGTGGGCTGCATGGAACTATAGGGCTATTATGAGATTTCAGGTTTCATTTCAGTTTTAGGCACAAGTGACTGCAAAATATCAAAAGGGTGCTATGAGGTTTCAGGTTCCGTTTCAGTTTTAGGCGCAAGTGGTTGCAAGATATTAACTAAAAGGAACAACTAGGTGTCAGATTTAACTTCAGGTTTAACTTGGTTGCATGTTACCTAAAGAAAACTGCTAGTTTTTAAGACATAGTTTTAGGTTCAGTTGGGTTGGATATTACCTAAACTGTTGGAATTCGGATCTGATTTCAAGTTTAGTCAGGCTATATAGTACCTAAGAAGACTGCTGGAAATTAGATCTGATTTCAAGTTTAGTCGGACTGTATAGTACCTAAGAAGACTGGTTACGTGTTAGATTCGACTTCAATTTTAGGTGGCCTTCAGGTTTAGGTTTTGGAACAAAAGTTTCACTAGCCCGAGTTATCAGGGGCAGTGGTTACAGAGATGGACATCAAACGTCTATAACAAGGAGAGTTGTCCGTATTTAACTATTTCAACAAATTGATGAATGTGTGCAATGAGTTGGATACTATTCCCCCATTACTAAATTCACCTCTGTTCATGCATTTGTGATGTTCAGAAAGCTAAGGAATATTAGAGTAGACAATAGTTCATCCAATTATTGGCTAAGCTTCGCCATGAGTTTGAGCTGATTTAAGGTTCAGTTATTAGCTAAGGAGAACATCCATAGTCACAGAGCTCTCATACATTCCTTTTAAAAAGAAGAGAAAGAATGCTAAAAAGATTAAGCCTAATTAGATGTGACATGATACTAGTATTAGACCTGCCCTTCAATGAAGGTTCATGGTAAAGGACCTAGGTCAGTTGATGAAGCAAAGAAGTGTGATCATTGTAAACAAAGTGGTCACACTAATGACTACTGTTGGAACTTGCATGGCAAGGCGAAGGCCATTCGTCGCGCTCCAATGCCACTGTCTAAAACATTCATCTTGACAGCTAGTGAAAATCTCTTGTTAATTGATTTATTGACATTTCTTAAATCCGTTCGGGACACACAAAATCATGTACCTTTTGGCCTGCTGGTAAATATAAATCTCAGCACAAATTTGATATTTTATACACTCCCAAAGCTGATATTTCTGATGCCCTAACTTGATTAACTTTATCTAATACCTAAGTTTTATAGATACTCACAAAAAGTCTCATACTAATTCTAATCAAATGTAAGCACCAAGGTCATCAGGTTACACAATTATATTAAAGTTTTTCATGAGTCACAAATCAATTATGTCAAACAAATTAGAATAAGCTCTGCCTTCCTTGCAGATAATTAGAATGGTTGCGTTTTAGACTCAGTTTCGGGTTTAGTTGGGCGGTGTGGTTCTTAAAGAGGACAACTGATTTCAGATTCAGTTTCGGCTTTAGTTGGGTTGTATGGTTCTTAAAGAGGACAGTTGGTTTTAGATTCAGTTTCGGCTTTAGTTGAGTTGTATGGTACTTAAGGAACTGCTGGATTTGGGGTTCAAATTTGGGTTCAAGTGGGTTGCACAGTACTTAAAGAGATCGTTGCGTTTTAGGTTCAAACTCATATTTAAGTTGCTGCATAGTTCCTAAAGAAATGGCTGCGTTTTCAGGTTCAAACTCAGTTTTAGGTAGCTGCAGGGCAGAAACTTCAGACACAAAATTTCTATCTCTTGCGAATTGACCAATTAATGCTAGTACGCGCCATATGATCTACAAACGAATGACTTCGACAACTTTCAAAAAAATGAACTACGCCCCCATCAATCTTAACCTTTTATAGTTCACATTCAAGCATCTCATGCTTCTAATATTTCGACAACTTTCAAAAAAATGAACTACGCCTCCATCAGTCTTAATCTTTTATAGTTCACATTCAAGCATCTCATGCTTCTAATATTAACTTAAGTAACCTTATAATAAATTTTGATCCAGATTTGAACTGTCTCAATGCGACCCGAGCCGACCTGATTTTCAACTCAGTCAGGTCAGGGTACACCCAAGAGTCGGGTAGGGCAGACCAAGATTTTGGCCCAACCCGATCCGTGGACAGCTCTAAATTTAGATACATGGTAATTACTATTAGTTTTTATATATAATGATAACCCAAGATTCCTATAGCATCAATGTAAAACATAAATCAAGTTGGCAATCTCAATCACAAAAAAAAACTTAGGTGAGAGTGTGTTTGGATGGCGGCCACCTCCGCTTGCAAACGAGACATTTATTAAACTATAGTAATTCGTAAATTGGTACGGCGGCCACGTATGACTAGTCAATAAAATCTGAGTAAATTAGTGATTTCAATCATATTTTTGCTAGAAGTAAATATAGAGGAACTAAAAGTACACATAAAAAAAAAATTGGCTGATTCAAGAATTTTAAGAAATAGGTCATGGGCATCATACTAGTAACTCTATTATAATTTGAATTGATAACAATCAATTTTGGTGATTGGTAAATGCAACCTACAGAGAATGCTAAAAAAACACAAAACTATACTAGAATAATATTATATGATGCTATAATTTCAATCACATGTATTAAGAATTCAATCATATGGAGATTAAGAAACTAACGATTTCACATTTGTTTTCAACAATATTTTCATACAATTTATAGACTTGTATGAGAGATTTTTGGTAGAGCTAGTTTGTTCGGATTTAAGATTTCTAATCGCGCGAAAGCAATTGGTGGATCGCAATCGATTCTACACACTTAGAAAAAAATCGAGTTAATTTAATGGTCGTTAATCCGAGCCGTCAATTTTCAGAGAAGACGGCGTTATCTACATGCCGCGTGGATCCGACGGTGATTGATGGCACCGTAGAAGGATAATCACAACTCTAGGGATTTGGCTTAAAGAAGGGAGGACTTGTAAGAAAGAAGATTTTAACATCCGTAAGTTACAATCTCTAAAGACATATATTAATAGGTAACTCTAATATGACTGTTATACGGTGTATATCACGCACACCCTAGGGGTTGTACAAGTGACATCTCAGTCACTCAAACTAACATCTTCCACTCAACCCCATAGGGAGTAATGTCATGATTAACAAGTTTTCTAGAGCCCAAAAATAGAATCATGATAGTCCTTACAAAACAAAAGACCTGTGGAGTGGGACTAGCCGAGATCGCATATCTCTCACCCAAGTATGTGCGCACTAAGTTGCCATCTTTCTAGTGTGTCATCACTCAAGCTTTCCTATGCCTACCTTAGTCCGCATGACCACACCGGAATATATGAATTTTGATCTAAAATCGCAATCTCATACTATACGCACTTATTTAACATATCAAAAGAATTTTAAAACAGTTTCTTCGAATCTATTTTAAAAATATAATATTAAATAAATACATACATTTTCAAAAAAAAATTATCGTTTAAATCTTTTTTAATTTATGATGCCGGCAGATAAATTTAACAAGTGCTTATCATTGGCCCTAGGAGCCCTGTGTTGATGTTAAGGAACTTCTCCATGCAACTACGTAGTTCAAATTTCAACTAAGCCGCTTTCTTAGTAGTACATGCACCCGATTATATTAGTCACAATCATCGTCATTATACACTAAAGTAGCGACACCCAATCTAATCCTTATATACATAAAGGTGGGTAGCTAAGGGCACGAGAGTCACCTACGAGACTGGCAGCTCGCACTATGCACTGATCAGATCGGATCGAGCAACATTAGGTAAGGAAGTCCTAGACCACTCGATACTTCGAACACGTGGTCTTTCATCCATGCTGTAAAGTAGACAAACTAAACTCAATCAGTACTCGTCAGTTCTACAATATGCAGGCTAACTGACATCTATCAACAACACTAACCTGGCTCCCCTTCAGGCCATGACATTAGCAATAAATCATACCAGTGAATGCGTCATTCGACTCTAGGTCTCATCCCCAAACGCAGCTCACACCCATGTGCAATAGTGTTTAACAATTGCTACTCCCGTATGGAATTGTTTGGAGGTGGTTATCACCTACTCACGTAACTTATTGCTTTATGCTACTCCAGACTTGCGACCCGTGCGAGTGGGCAAGTGTCCTGCTGATGAAAGATCATTTTTCTTGCGTGGAGGTGATCGCACCTATTCGCGTAATCACACAATGATCAACATAAGAATATATATATAAATACTAATAAAGCTAATAAATTATCGACATTGCACATAAACAACTAAAAAGTAATGTAAAAATAAAACACAATCATAAAATGATGTTCGTGTCTAATAAATAACAATCATGTATAAATAAAAAATATGAAATAGTAATGGAACTATAACTCCCACTGACACATGCACAACTTTGAGTCTACTCACTCAAAGTCTACATAAATCCATATGCCTAATATGTATCTCATAGACACCTCTTGAAGGAATTTGATGGAGTATGATCTGTTTGTCCCTGATAAGATTTCTGATGTAATGATATTGGACTCTGATGTGCTTCAATTTCTTGTGAAATTTATGATCCTTCGCTAAATTGATGGCAGATTTGTTATCCATCCTGAGAGTAAGTAGGTCTTGGGTGTGAGGAATAACACCCAAGCCTCTATAAAATCTTAGGATTCAAACTCCTTCCTGAACCACAACACAAGCAGCAACATATTCAGCTTCCTTGGTAGAGAGCGCGTTATATGCCTGTTTGTTGCTACTCCATGAAATAGCTCCACCTCTCATTAAAAATATAAAGTCAGAGGTAGATTTTCCCTCATTAAGATCATCTCCATAAGCAGCATCACAATATGCGTGCACTCTCAAATCAGTGCCTTCATAGCATAACATCAAATCCTTAGTGCTTTTAAGATATCGAAAGATTCATTTGACAGCAAGCCAATCTAATTAGCCTAAATTACTCTGGTAACGACTGACCAATCCAACTGCTTGACAACATCCTTAGTGTCTCTAAGATATCGAAAGATCCGTTGGGCATCATGCCAATGTAATTGGCCTGGATTACTTTGATAACAACTGACCAATCCAACCGCATAACAGATATCAAGACGTATGCACCGCATGACATACATGAGACTACCAACAGCTCTAGTATAAGGGACAACAGACATAGCCAATTTCCCAGTATCTGTTTTGGGACATATATCCTTCCTTAACTTCGCATATTTATCCATTGGAGTCTCTACCGGCTTAGAATTACTCATACGAAAACACTCAACGATTCTTTCTATGTAAGAAGTCTGAGAAAGACCTAAGAACCTTTTAGAATGATTCCTAACAATTTTACTGCCCAAAATAAAATTGGCATCACCTAAGTCTTTCATCTCAAAGCTAGAGGGCAACCATTCTTTGCTAGAAGCAAGTAAACATTTATCATTACCAGCTAAAAGGATGACATCAATATATAATGAAAAAATGATGAAATGTCTATCAGACCATTTAATATATACACAGTTATCTTCCTTACTCATAAGGAAGCTAAACGAAATAACTGTCGTATAAAGACACATGTACCATTATCTAGAGGACTGCTTCAACCCATAAAGAGACTTTAAAAGTCTATACACTTTGGAGGTCTTATCCTTCTTAGTAAAACCAATGGGTTGTTGCATGAAAATCTCTTCCTCTAGATCATCATTTAGGAAAGCGGTCTTAATATCCATCTGATGGAGTTTTAAGTCAAGATTATTCAAATTAAAGAAAATCGAGACACAGGAGAGAATGTTTCATCATAGTCAATTCTCTCAATCTACGTGAATCCTTTCATGACTAAACAATCCTTAAATTTATCTATGGAACCATCTGTATTCCTCTTAATTTTAAAGACTCATTTATTACTAATGACTTTACGATCAAGAGGTAAATCAATAAGCTCCCACACAAGGTTCTTCCTCATAGATTCTATTTCTTTATTCATTACAGTTACCTAATCGTCGTAATTAGGAGAAGTCATGGCATGCTGATAAGTTTCAGGTTCATCATCATTCATAGCTACACACGAGAATAATGCCTCTTCAATCTCAAACAATTTGCGAAAAATTCAATCACGTGTACTCCTTCGAGCCTCAGGATCACCTTGAATAGTGCTTCCATTGTTTAAGGGATCAATAGGGGCATTCTCATTAATTTCAAATAAGCGCCCACTATCATGAGTTGCGTCCGGCAATTCATATAACTCACTATCGATCCTGAGACGCTTCGTGCTAGGATATATATCCTCTATAAAGGTAATATCACGAGATTCGACCTTAATCAAACCTTAACACTCTTTATGGACTAGGATATAACCCTTTGAATTATTTGGATAGCGTACAAAAATACACTCGACGGTTCGACTATCCAATTTACTTCGATTGGGCGCAGAGATCAGTAATGACCTAGAGATCCCCAGGGGCATAGATTACCCAGAGAAGGTGGTCTTCCTGTCCAAAGTTCATACAGAGATTTTAAAATCGACTTAGAAGGGACTCTATTCAACACATAGATAGCCGTTAGTAGTGCGTCACCCCAAAAGTTCGCAAAGAGATTAGCATGTGCCATCATCGATTTGATCATGCCAAGAAGAGTTCACTCCATTCTATTATAGAGTATAGGCCATGGTGAACTATCTAAGGATGTCAACTATTTCACAAAATAGTTTAAAATTTTCATAAGTGTATTCACCACCTCTATCTGATCTAAGCACTTTGATTCTACAGTCCAATTGATTTTCAACTTCAGTTTTATATCTTTGAAAACACAAGTGCATCAGATTTATATGATATAAGAAATACATGCCCATACCGAGAAAAATCATCAATGAAAGTTATAATATATTGGCATCTATTTCTGGCACGTACATTGAAAGGTCCACATATATCTGTATGCACAATTTGAAGAAGACTTTGAAATCTGGTTGCCTTAGGAAAGGGTTTTCTAGAGGCCTTACCAGTTATGTAGCACTCGCAAGTGGGCAAATCAATTTTAATTAAAGAACTCAAAAGACCTTCTTTGACCAATCTAGTCATTCAATCTCCACCTATGTGACCTAATTTAGCGTGCTATTTAAGGGATTCAGAAGTGATAAAGGCATCAGATAAGAAAACAACAAGAAGTAAAGATGAAGAATTAATAATAGATGAATCAGCAATGTCTAAAGTAAAGAGGTCCCCAACTAAATAAAATATTATTTTTACGAAAAGATACTCTAGAATAACAAAATCTAATATCAAAACCATCTCTAACTAAATAAGGAATAGATATTAAGTTTCTTCTCATCCCTGGAGCATATAAAGTGTCTTGAAGAACCAACGCTTGTCCAATACGCATCTGAAGGTGGTATGCACCAACTCTGAAGACGTCTTAAGACGAGTTATTTCCCATATAGGCTTTATAGCTACCAACAGCAATGGGATGGATGTCCAAAAATCCTACGTGGTCCCTCGCTATGTGCTTGGTTACTCCAAAGTTTATAATCCATTGAAAAGATGAAGTATCAGCTATAAGAACTTTAAAACAAACAAAGGAATAAATGGGAGGGCAAGGGATAGATACAACCTTTGCAACATCTTTCCTCATCTTGCACTCTCTGGCATAATGGCCAGCCTCACCACAAACAAAATACTTGATCTGATCACGAGACTTTTTCTTACGGTAAGGACGATTCTTAGGTTTTGCTTTAGTAGATGGAGGTGGACCGGTGCCACCTTTCTTCTTATCCTCTTGAGGTTTCTTATTCTTTCGAAATTTGCCGGTGAGAGCTTTGCATTTTTTATCCTCAATGTAATAGATAAAAGGAGCTTTTAGTAGAATTATGTTTATTTCTATCTCGTGCTCTAGGTGACGACATAAATCTCTGAAGGTTTTGATAAACTCATTGTTATTGAGAATTTTCTTAGTAAGATCCCAAGATGAGGGTAAGGAGCTTAACATGGTATTGATTTTCTAGTTTTCACTCAAGTTACTCCCTACACTTTTAAGGTCCGCTATCATCTAATTCATCTTACGAATGTAGTCTTTAATCGTACACCCCTGAGACATACGATATGTTTGAAACTCTATTTTTATAGCACGAATCCTTAGCATATGCCTCGTAAAGAGCATCCCATAACTCCTTCGTAGTAAGATGAGACTCATAGGTAAGGAGTTCTTTGTGAAGACTCAGAAGGATAAGGTTTCGAGCTGTGTGATTATGTTTCAACCATTTTTGGTATTTCCCATCTGTAGCTTTCATAGCCACAATGGCTACATCCTCATTAGACTCGTCCATGATTTCTTCTATGACATATTAGATATCATTCTCATCCAAGAGGATTATCATCAGACAAGACCAATCATTGTCATCTAATTTCTCAGTCCTAATTAAGTCAGTAAATAGGGATTTGACAGCCATTTTTACCACTATTTTAAGAAAAATAGGTGTTGATTATTGGACAATAATATTATATTTTATGCGTAATCTCTATTAGTATTCTCCAAAATATCAAAGGAATTTCTCAATGTTGAGATGACTTTAACAGTTATTAGATTTGTCTGAAAGTATCACATACCCGATTGGGCGTTACAAAACAATCAAAATTAATCACATAACTGTTGAGTATCTCACAATTAATAGTCTCAATGACAAACATGACCTACTCATCTAGGTGTGTATCCAAATATATAATGGGTGAATTAAGTAAGATAATCTCAACAGGATCATCGAAGATTATCATGATAAACGAGTCAATCATTCAACCAATTATATCTCACATAAATAATAAGATAAAATATTCACGAATACAAAGTTGCGTTATCGAGTAATCTTGAAATGACTTGAGCTTATGAACAGTTCCCATGTGGATCTATAATTTAAGCCCTAAAACTATTCTTCCACAACTAGAACCATTTATTACAACTTGAGTCATCATATGAATGTAACACCCTATGAAACTAATGGAATTACTCCTTCACATCAATTGGCACGCATCTCCTAAGAGTTTTATCACGCATTTTGATCGTTTGCGCCATAGGTATATCTCCATAAGGGTGAAAATTTGTATTCATGTATTCACCAATTTATAAAATAAAGAAATTAAAAATATATATGGACTCAATCTAATACAATTTGATTAATTAATAAAGCATCCTAGGATGCATGTCATACTCGATAATACAACGATGTGCATAACCAATAATCAATCAACTGTAAATGATCACTCATCCACATCTCATAATAGAATTTTTAAAAAAAAAATTAATTTTTAATCATCGGGGTTGGCAATAATTAAATATCATAATTAAATATTATGAATGATATTCACAAATTTTTGAAAGGATTAAACTGTCACAAAAGAAATCTGACTAGTCCAATCAATAGATCTCATCGGGTAGATCAAAATCGACTATTTATGGGCCTAAATCTGATAAGTAATGAGAAAGT
Source organism: Chloranthus sessilifolius (assembly GCA_021018995.1). Taxonomy (NCBI): domain Eukaryota; kingdom Viridiplantae; phylum Streptophyta; class Magnoliopsida; order Chloranthales; family Chloranthaceae; genus Chloranthus; species Chloranthus sessilifolius. The sequence goes on from CM037588.1 coordinate 23,920,869, forward strand.
TGTTACCAAAATAAAGAGGCAGTCAAACTATTGAAATTTTAAAGATTGCCCTGGTGCACACATTTGACCGATCAAATTGGACCATTCGAATCAATTAAATATGTGATATTTTGTTAGAAGGTATTTCATCAAGAGAATATACTATCTAACGACTCATATTTTACAAAAGGGAAAAAAATTAATGTTAAAAAAAGGCCTAAAAAATAGTCCAAAAAGAGGTTGTAAATGTTCAATATATATATTTTTATATTGAAACATATTATAATAACTTGTTACCACAATTGGTTTAGAGTAGTCTCATCCTCCACCTTAACGGACCTGGTTTGGACCCGGACCAGACTCGATTAGATCCAGACCAAAAATTGTTGGCGAGCGGCCCAAAAATGGGCCCAGACCCGATCTTGACTCGGTCCAATATTGAACCAAGACCCATCCAAATCTGAGCCAATAGCTACCCAAATGGACTCGGCTCAAAACAGTCCAGACCCGATCTAGACTCGGTCCAGCATTGAGCAAGACCCATCTTGATCCGACTCAAGAATGAACCCGACCCAAAACGGTCAAGACCCGATCAAGAACCCGGTCCAGTATTGAGCTGGACTCAGCTATACTAGATATAGACCCAAACCCGACAGGTATACTATTCAGAAATCATGTGCACTAGGAAACCCTAGCACACAAGAAAGAAGAAACGGAGAAGGGGAAAGCATACCCAATAATGGCAGCCAGGTGGTCGGCCGTCGACATTGTCAGCGGCCGACCAAGTCCGGCTCGCGACATTGCCGACAGGTACCGGATTTATTTTTATTTTTTTAATTCTTTCCCTTCATCACCCTTTGCATATTTTAATATCGGTAATAGGTATAAGATTAAACAAAAAATAAACCGTCAGACTCTAATCATAAAATAAGATTAAAAAAATTTATACTTACAAAAGCGGAGATACCGATATGATTGCTCTGATACCACTATACGGATTTGAGATCCCTAATCGCGCGGAAGCAATGGATGGATCGCAATCGATTCTATACACTTCAAAAAAAATTGAGATAATTTAATACTCGTTGATCCAAGCTGTCAACTACCAGAGAAGACGACATTATCTACACGCCATGTGGATCTGACCGTGATTGATGGCACCGTAGAAGGATACTCACAACTCTAGGGTTTAGGCTTAGAGAAGAAAGGAGAACTTATGAGAAAGAAGATTTTCACATCCGTAAGTTACAATTTTTAAAGTCATATATTAATAGATAACCCTAATATGGTTGCTATACAGTGTATATCATGCACACTGTAGGGGTTGTACAAGTGGCATCTCAGCCACTCAAACCAGCATAGTTGTATCTACCTCTGTTTTTCTCAAAATTTTCGTGATGTCTAGTGCTTTGAGGGCTTCTTCTTTCACGCACTTGCTGGCTTAGATGATGAAGGGCTCCGAATCGCCAGTTCCCCTGACTCTAAGAGTTTAAATGAAGAGGTGAGAATAGGGTGAGGGCTTGTGGGTATTGGGGATTCTATATATAGCCCCTCCCTTGAAATCTGGTGCACATATCCATGAATCGGGTGCCGTGTAGCCATTTTTCCTCCCCAAATCATACCAACAAAACTGAAGTAGCCACCTTCTTGTTTCATTTTTCTTCAAACAACAGGTTGGAGCTACTTTGGGGATCGGTTCATAGCCAATTTCCCTGCCATGGTACCATCCTAACCCATAACTTCTCAACTTTTCTCAACTGGTCAACTCCTAAAATTGCAAGAGTCTAAGTCTCTACACTCAGGTTATATTCCATCACACTCAAATCAGGACAAAGAGCCGCCCTTCCCTATGAATCGCCCACAACTTTTCAGCTTGCAAATGGGTCTTGGGTGGTCATTCAATGGTACTAGAAAGCATGCTCCTTGGTCCATTGCCTTATCTAACCTTATGCACATATATATATATATATATATATATATATATATATATATATATATATATATATAAAGTAAAGTAACTATGGTGTATGTCTAGGTTTGGTAATATTTTAAGCTTAGCTCCTTTGGATGGTTGGGGGTGGAGTGTCAAATACCAAGGCACTTTGTTCTTAGTGAAATTCACCACACCCATTTCTTGGACGGTCTGGATTTCTTATGAGATAGAGATGAAGTTAGAAAATCTAAGGTATTTGGTTAAAGTCTCATCCTTTGTGTTGGATGGTTTAGATTGTTAGAACTAAAGGCCCATTTATGTCCAACCAGTTTAAGAGTTATCATGACCGCACTGGATTGTTGACTCAACTGGCCTAACTTAGTTTATATGCTACAGACCCAACCAGCATAGCCTAGACTAAACCCACAGGACCCGCTTTATTTCTGTTTGAACTGAGCTGGCCTATTAAACCAGTCTAGCCCACCAAATTTAACAAGGAAGGAACTGGGTCTAGATCCATATTGGACCCATCCTAGCCCAGATCATAGTTTTGAGAAAACTCGACCCTTCTGTCTCGACATATTTAATTGAACATATTTTTATTACTAAAGGATCTGGGTCGAGGGTCGTGGCCAATCATGTAAACTCTGATAAATTTTTTTTTTTTTTTTTGGATAGCGACGCACATGTTCGTTCCAATATTTAGACCTTCGAGAATTGTAAATATGTGTTTCGGAGTGTTACAAAATACTCAACCCTGAGCACTTCTTATGCATAGAATCTGCCAGTTCTGGGTTCAGGTGGAGTTTAGAAATGGCAGTTTGAATAGACGAAACGGTAATTCTATCGGATAGGACTCCGTCACCGATATCGTTGTATAGTTCTTCGCATACGTCCTCAAAGGTTCGGAAGGTGTGGACGAGGTTGGGGACAAAAGTGGAAAAAACGAATTGTACTTGGTCCCAGTAAATTAGACCACACGAGGTGGCTGTATACCGATTGATGGAAATCTTGGCTAAAAATTACTTCATCTCTTTCATTGTATTCTTCAATTTTTCAGGGGTACACGTTTGTTGCCGTAGTGCTAGCCATGAGACCCCCTTTGGTTTTGATTTGTTTGCTGCCGTATATGAATTGTAGAGTGGGGAATTCTCTATAAAACAATTTATGAGGGTGAATAATTTTGCACAATTGAAAGAAATGGATGGAAATTTACATCGCCACAAGGCCTGGTTTTGATAGACTTTGGTATGGGATAGTTTTTCCTGTTGGAATTTTTTATATAATCTCAAAATTCTTATTTTGTGTGGCCCACACACACTAGGATTTTATAAAACCTGGATTGGAGTTACTTGAAATAAGGGCATTATTAGGAACTGAAGGAAACCCCAAGGGTTCCTGATTTATATGTGGTTCTTATTCCTATTAAAATACTTTGATGGACGGTATTCTAGACAAGGCATGATTTTTCATGTTATAGATATAGGTGGACATCCCCACTCAATACACACAAGCCTTTTGGCAATTTCCCATCAAAAGAGTGTAGTAAGAGAGGCAGGTAGAGCTACCTACATCTTTCTTCGCAGGAAAAGCGGTGACTTGAATTAACGGCCACGATCTTTGCGATAAGGTACGCACATATATTTTAATTTATGAATTATTGATCTATTATTTTTATTGATCATACGCTTAGATATCACAGCCATGACTGGTGTTTGATCGGTCAAAGCATTTGTACATTGTTTTGGCGGGGACAATGAAAGATCTGAAGGAGGAGATTGGGTTTTTTCCAATTGCCTCGACCACTAACTGGATTCCACTGGATCCTAATAACACATCCAAATCCAGACGATCTATCTCTAATTGGGATTCACCTAATCCTAATAGCGTATTCGAATTGCCTAATTGAAGATAGGGAGACTCGATATGATTTTGTGGAGAAATCGTGCAGCTATCAGGCAAAGAAGGGATGTTGATCCTCATTTGTGATCCAAAAATTATGTTATACTATTTGAAGATCCCAAAAAAACCTGTCCACAAGGTTTTGTTTGATCAATAAGAGAATCAACAAGACCAACGAGTCCTGCTCTATTACAAGAAAGGGTTGAGACCCATCAAGGCCTAACTTTGGAGACCTAAAAGGGTTTCCGAGATTTAAAAGAATATGGTGAGCCTATTGTCCTAAGCCCAATAAACAATCCAGGGACATTGAAGAATGAACCAGTTCTACTTTTTGCACCAACACATAAGATGAGAAACAAGGATTTAGATTACTTATGGGGATGAACACTGAGTTTGGTGCATCGCTCACTAAAAGTGGACAACCATATAAAAATAAAAAATAAAAAAATAAAAAAACTTATTCATTTTTTTTAAAAGCATATTAGGCTCTTTTAAGTCTGATTTTGGCTTTTGAATAGTCGTTTTCAATTTATTCATCGAGCTCAATTCATTGGACTTATTATCGGAAATAATTAATGTAATATACGGTGACCTTAATAATGTGTCTAGTGTATTATTGTTACATGTGCTTTTGCATCATGGGATTGATCCTATGGCCTAAGTGTATATATGTGCAAGCTCATAAGTCTATAATTAAGTTTTGCCATTACGAATTGATTTAAAATATTATTTTGTGGCACTCTTGACTATCTGCATGTTACACACATACACTTTACGGTGAGTTGGTTAAACTTTTGAGACTAGACATATCGGGTCTAAGTCTTTCCAATGAGGTTAAGAAAGACCACTAAAGTTGTCGTTCGAGAGACTATAATTGAAGTACGATTGGATCTGCCCAAAGGTGATCATTCTATGGAGGTTATTGTTTCTTGAATCTTGACCCATTGAGATCACCTTGTGCACTGATTTGCATGAAGTTATTGATTCTGCCCAAAGGTGATTCATTAATTTCGTGTAAATGAGATGAGTAGAATAGTCGTAAGTGTAAATAAGAGAAAATAATGATTCTCTTATCCAAAAGGTAGTGAGTCATCAGAATCAAATCAGAAACATAAGCGATTAGGTCTACGCGCATTTTTTTCTGTGCCCTGGGAGAGAAGATAGGTTGTACACTCATTTTTTTGCCCATAGGTGATGTTGGATGTTGCACATTATCTATACCCAAAGAGTGAATTATTTACACATGATAAAATACTTTAATCAATTCGTTCATACCCTTAATACGAATTGTTTTGTCCTTGGTGGATATTAATGACTTATAGTCATTTTGGAGTCCCTTGTGGACATAGTCTTTTTAACTGTTGGGTGACATTTTATCGTGTCTATATCCTTGGTGGATATTAATGACTTATAGTCATTTTAGAGTCATTTGTAGACATTAGTCTTTTAGACTTTTAGGTGACATGTTATCGTGTCTTTATCCTTGGTAGATATTAATGACTTATAGTCATTTTGGAATCCTTTGTGGACATTAGTCTTTTAGATTTTTGGTGACATGTTAGCATGTCTATATCCTTGGTGGATTTTATGGTTTCGTGATACTTTTTCATTCACTAATAATGCATTTATTGTCCATATCCTTGGTGGATTTTATGGTTTCGTGACATTTTTTCATTCATTGGTGATGCGGTTATTACTTTTCTTTAAAATTGTAGAGTAATGAAATGGACTTCTATTCAGAAAAGTTTGGCAGGGATAGAGCATTTGAATGGCTCTAATTATACTTCTTGGAAAACGAATATTGAGATCATTCTTGATTGTTCAAATTATAACTTTGTTCTTACGGAGAACAAGCCTCCCCCTCCACTAGCAGATGCTACGGAGTCTGTAAAGACTTATTTTACTCGGTGGGAGAAGGCTAACAGGTTATCCATGATGATTATTCATGCTTCTATTAGTGAAGTTATTCGATAAGGTATAGAATCTATTGAGAGAGTGAAGGAATTAATCGAGAATATTCAGAATCAGTTTGTAGGCTCAAAAAAGGCTTTACAGCATGAGTATTTGGGTCAACTCATGAACCTTAAGTATGATGGTAATGAAAGCATTCGTGAGCATCATCTTAAGTTATCTACACTAGCTATTAGACTTCATCAACAAGGTATTAAATTTGAATTGATAAGTCACATGGGTGTTCGGTAACTGCTAAGCGCTTATGATACTTTTAAAGTTAATTACAATGCTCAAAAAGGAGAAATGGGATCTAACTCAACTTATCACACTTTGGGTTGCTGAAGAAGAGCGTCTTAAAGGCTCTAAAATTGAATCTGCGCATCTAACCTTCAATAAGAATAGCAAGAAGAATTTTAAAAAATGCGATTTCAACAATAACCGAAAAGACAAAGGCAAGGCAGTCAAAGATCAAGCCGATGATGGGTGCTTCTTTTGCAAGAAGAAAGGTCACATTATAAAGAACTGCTTTATGTTCAAGAAATGGTTGAAGGAGAATCTTGACGACATTCATCATGAGGAGAACTCTAAGCCAACCGAATGATAAAGATTCTTATGAATATTTCTTTAATTTTCAACTATTTGACTACTTTTGTTGTGATTGGTGATTAATTTTTATGCTTGACTTTGTTATGATGTCTAGTATGTCATTTTGTGGGATCATAAAGCACTTAGACTTTACATTTGAGTGAGACTTATCTCACTTCTAAATTATAATTATTATTGATGCATCTTAAAATCTTTGTCGTATATATATATATATGTCTATTCTTGGTGGAGCTTTTCACAAAATCAGGTATTATTTTTTTATAATTATATTTTGGGTAGAGTTTTTCATAAATTGAGGGTAAAGTTTTTCATAATTTTTTGGATGGTACATGATCAGTTACAGAATATATCATTTTATCACCTTTAACTTAGTGATGCTGGCCCTTAGTTTGCTACTAATAAGTTACCGATATGCAGATATTAAGAAAAGACGATAAAATAGAGCCAAAGTGTTAATTAATCTTCATCAAAATAAACTCATAATGCAGTAACAAAGACGATTGAGCACAAAAGACAATTTTCCATATACTAAGAAAAGTAGAGAATCGTAAAAATACGATTCTTTAGAAGAACCAGAATAGAGAATCGTATTCTACGATTCTCCGCAAACCAATAAAAAGACAGAATCGTGATTTACGATTCTCCAGAGTGAAGCTATGCAAAGTTAAAGAATCGTCATTTACGATTCTTTCAAAAGAAGACACTCCGGTAGGCAAAGTTAAGGAATCGTCATTTACGATTCTTTCAAAAGAAGATAGCTGAAAAATCGTACTTAACGATTCTTCAAAAGAATCGTCTTGAAAGTGAGCACTATAAAGATAGGAAATCATTATTAACGATTCTACAGAAGGAAACGTCTCAATGCTGCCAATCACGTGAATATTCCACCGCCATGAACCAAATTAGAAGAATGCTTGAAATAGAAGTATGGCGAAGCACGGATTTGAGAAGATTGATGAAGATAAACACCCAAAAATCTCTGCTGCGGAAACCAAGGAAGCATATCAACTATCCGAAGGAAGAATAGACTTAGGAATTAGAGTTATATTAGGATACCTGTACTTTAGTAATTTCTTTTATTAGAATTAGAAGTTTTGTAAACCGACTCCTTATGATTTATAAATAAGAGAGCTTGGTATAGGAATAAGCTTCGAAGAGAATTTCACAGCATCAATTAACGATTAAGGTCTGTGTTTTCTCCCGATCAACGTAGTTTAGGATTTACAAAGTAACATCATCCACAGTTCTTTAAGGTCTTGCCTGACAACCAAGGCTGAGGAAGCTGAAGGACCGATCCCATGGATGGTTCTACTTTTGCTTTCTAGTTTAGATTTATTTTTATGTAATTTACTACTTTGTAAATATCTTCAAGTTTTAATTTAAATTGATGACTCAGGTTAAGATTTGCATATTAGTGTAATGGTTTTACTTTTTCATCTTTAATTTTCTAGAGTTTGATTGACGCCCAAATTTTTAGTAGATTGTTGATTAGTATAAATCTATATTGAGGAATTTTAGTATTTGATTGACGACCAAATTCTAGGAAACTGAGATATAGTGTAACGATATTTTAAATTTGTAAACATCTGATAGCAGAAGATTGTCATTGACGATCACAATTTGAAGTTTGAAGATTAGGATTTATTTTATATAAATTAGTTTAAGAATAATTCTTTTATTCATATTTCTCCAGTAAATTAGAACCTTAAAGATAAATATAAATTTTCAATACAAAACGAAATATTAGAAAATTTCTATCTTCATGGGAACGATCCTATGCTAGTACTATGATTTCCATTGTGCGCTTGCAATAGGTCAAGAAAGACTTAGTTAACAAAAATATGCACATATTAGTGCAAGTCAGCACACATTGGTGAGAGCCAATAAGGTTTTAGCTTAATCTTGCCTGTGAGTATTGTACTCTTTTGAATTTACTCGGAGTTAAACATGATTAGGCACCATGTTAATAACTTCTTGTTCTGAGGATCAGGTGAAGTATTTCACAAGCCAGAGTTTTTTAGATGTCAGATCAACATGCGACGAGTATGGAGCGGCACATTGTGGATTTTCACATTTTCTTTGTGCACTTAGTTCACATGTTAAATTGGTTATCATCTCTCAAATTTATCATTAATATATTTTTGTGACCATGGAACTGTCTTAGTATCGATTTCAGAAATTGTATAATATGTGCATTCATAATCTATCCCTACATTTTCATTAAATTTGGGTGATTTTTGGAATGCCTAAGTTATTTCAAACAACGTTTGTTTTCAGAGTGCACTCATTTTGGTTGTCTAAACCAGTGGGAGTTGTTTTTAAAACTATAGTTTATGTGTGGACCAAGTGGGAGACTGTTGAAATTTTTTATGGAATCTCAAAATTCTTATTTTGTGTGGCCCACACACACTAGGATTTTATAAAACCTGAGTTGGAGTTACTTGAAATAATAAAGGGCATTATTGGGAACTGAAGGAAACCTCGAAGTTTTCTGATTTACATGTGATTCTTATTCCTATTAGAATACCTTGATGGACGGTATTCTAGGCAGGTCATGATTCTTCATGCTATATATATAGGTGGATATCCCCCACTCACTACACACATCTTTCTTCGCAGGAAAAGTGGCGACTTGAATCAATGGCCGCGGTCTTCACGATAAGATACGCACATATATTTTAATTTATGGATTATTGATCTATTGTTTTGATTGATCATACACCTAGATCCTAGGACAATTATTTTGGGTGGTCGGATCAATAGATCCAAAATTTCCCTCTCTTTTTTAATGAATAATATAAGTAGGATGTTAGAGTTGGTTAATTGGTTTTTACAAAAAGCTAATCAGTAAAAACATCATTTTCAAAGCAGATTCAATACTCGATAAAGACAAATTAAGCCCATTCACCCGCGAAATTAAAAATTAAAATTTAGTCCACTCAATTATTATGGATAAAACAGTTATGGTGTAGCTCAGATTAGTGAATAATCTTGTGGAAAGTAGAGATTAAATTGCAGGAACAAACACAAAACTTCTCCGAAACCACCAATTCGTCAAATTACTAAAAATTAGCAATAGTAATGTACTTCCTTCTAATAATTGAGAGAAATATTTTCCACAATAACCAATTTAAATTAATAGAAGGGTAGGTCTGATTACCTGTTTTTGAAAGTAGAGGAGGTTCGAAATATCTTCATTGTAGTTTGAGCTAAAAGCTTACAAAGAGAAGAATTGAATAATCTAAATAAATCTCATAAAACTTTAAAAAAAAATCTGGAAAGAAAGCTTAGAAATCAGCAAAATTAAAAAAAAATTTGGGAAGAAGATGTTCTTTGGAAAAAATTAAATCGCAAAGAAGTAAATAGAAAAAAAAAAACGAAACAAATGCAGTTTGAAATTAAAACAGGAACAAAACAAAAATAAAGATTTAAGCTTGTTTTTGGTTGAACAAACAAATTTGAAGTAATCAACTAAAAACAAAACATTCTAAATTTCTACAGTAAAAATCAAACTGATATTTAGACAATAATTTCAAAGAACTTAAATTAAAAATAACAATAATAAAAAGAACTCGAAAAGAACACATGTGACATCTTATGGTTTGATCACAAAAGATACTTCTACATAAATCAAGACCTTCTAAGCTGGTCTCAGAGAAATCAAAACAACTTCAAGAATAAAAAACAAAACACTCATATCCATGTAAAAACGCTCAAATCCATGTAAAAATAACATATTCAATGAATCAAAAATGAATTTCGCGAGAAACTCAAAAACACTCAAATCCATGTAAACTTATGAATAAACAAACACAAAATCAACAAATTTTGAAGTTTCTCAATAACCTATGAAAAGTAAACCGATCTAAAGCAGAAAATCGCTACAGCTACAAAGCTTCAGTAAACAAAAGCACAATTCTTCGAGAAAAAAAACAAAGTAAAAAAGAAGAGATTTTACAGTATACTCAACTGTAAATAGAAGTAGTAGCGAATTTAACGATATTTATATCATTTTCAAAGGAGAAAAATGCAAGATTCAGTTGTTCTCGTACATTCGTCTACTTCTGTAAATAAAATCAAGCAAACAAAAGCCTCGATTTTGGCGAGATTCCTCTCTAATTATTTAGATAAGCAATGAATTCGATTTGTTCACTGTTCTACAACTCCTAGAGAGAGAAAGAAAAGAGAGAGATTGATGACCCAAACCCTTATGATCCAAACCATTACTTGACCCGACCCGATCCGATTTGACCCATGAGCACACACACACACACACACTCTAACTTGTAGATACTTTACACCATAACTTTTTCCTTATAACTTAAAGCCCAAATTAAAACCCACGCATAGCAGCGCCTTTTTCTTCTGTTTTCCTTCTTCAATCTGGTAACACCCACCATTACTTGCCAATTCATTTCAAGATCTGAACGGTCACCTCACCTGAGCCAATATATAGAGCTCTCTTCCTCCTCTCTTTCACGAATAACTTTCTCTTCAAGCTTCTTTTTTCTCCTCTTTCCTTAAGGTATGTTTTCTTTTAGTTTATTTTAGTTAAATTTTGTAAATCTAGTTCTATAGTTTTATTCTGATTGCATAGTTAAGTTTCCGATTTTATAAATTAATTTTAATGCTGGTAAATCTGTTTTTATTAAAATTCTAGTTTAAATTAGGTTCAATGTCAACTAGGATTTTATATTTTAAATTCCTGGGTTATATTTTGGTTTATATTCTGGAATATAATGTTGGTTATACTTCAAACTCTGATTTTACGTTCTGGAATATAATGGAAATATCATACGGTTTTATAATCTGAAATTTAAATTTAGTTTTATAGTCTGAAATTATATTTTACATTCTGGTTTTACAATTTGATTTTATATTTTATATTCCGATTTTATTTTAATTTTGGAATCTGATTTTATATTCTGGTTTCATTTTTAGGTTTGTAATATCAGCTTTAGATTCTGGTTTATAACCTGAAATTATATTTTAAATTTTAGTTTTCATGCTAGTTTATAACCTTAAATTATATTTTTAACTCTGGTTTTATGCTGATTTTATATTAAAATATAATTATATTAAATTAGGTTTTGAGATTAAAAAGGATTTAAAAATTATTTGTTTAATCAAGGGTTTTAAAATTGATGTATAAATCTCGTTGTTTTAAATTAAGGATTTTCGGTATCAAATATTTTCTAAAATAGAGATTTGAAATAACTCGATAGAACCCAACCTAACATCGATAACCTACCGTAGCTCGTTCTCTTTTTTACCACTTTCCCTTGTACCCAGATAACTATCGGAACCATGAAACTTCACGCTATCCTCACAAGACCTATGAATTCGACAATTGAGGCAACTAGTCTATCCCATAGCATGTTTTAAACACATACCTTATTAGTTAATGATGTTTTTGTTCTACATAGTATATATTATAACTTTGATAAGTAGATGTTTGTGGTTATGATGGTATGGATAAATTTAGATTTGTCTTGTCCAATGATGATTTTATAATTTTGAATCTTGTCAGTAAAATAGAAATGTCGTAAGCTTTGTTTACTCGATTTGAATTTCATATGATCTCATTGAAATATCACCCTGTTTTAGAATGGGAATTGATAAAGCATATTGGATAAGTTTCTCCAAACAAAATTGATATGAAAGACTTTAGAAATTATGAATATTTATGATATGATATTTAATTAAGATCCCCATGTGGCGGCATGATAGTATTGGACGAACGGGTCCATTTGTGTACTTCTGTAATACGAAGTAAACCTATCAAACCGATTCGGCACTATTGACAATGGGATTAATGAAAACATGGAACCTTCCTTTGTGGCTGGTATCCAAGATAAATGATGAATGATGATATGAATGCAACTGCACTTGGATCGGTGCTATTATTTAATAATTGTACAATTGTAAACTAAGTAATTTTTGTTCTTATTTATATTGAATCATTAGATGACATAGCTTATGGTATTTCTTATTTGATATGAAGTTATCAATTTAAAACTGATAAAATTGATGTAAGAGTTATATTATTTATTGGGGGTTACTTATTAAGTTTTATCTCACTCCGTTGTTATTTAAATTTTAGAGAGCGAATCTTATGGCTTAGAAGCTGCATTTCAGGAAAAGACCCTAGAAGACTTGTTGGTTTAGCCTTAGTTAGGAGTTGTGTAACGTTGAAATGGGAAATAAATGTAACTTTGAATTTTATTAATGGATCGTGTATCGGATTTTGATTATTGAATGCGTTCATGTGCCGAAATGGATCATGTATCGAATTTTGGGGTGTGAAAATTTGGTATCAAAGCTCAAGTTTAGCGAAACCTTAGGTGACCTTAGGTTGTAGACCCATAAGTTAGAAATAAATCTAATATTACATGTAGAGATTAATTTGCATATTTCCCTGGTTACCAAGAAATGGTGAGAATGTATCACACTGCTAGGAAATATTGCATTAGGCGTCCATGTACACTGCCCCAAGAATGGAATGAGTCTAGTATGAATGCAAGGCATGTTAGTTACCCATCTTCATCTGAGTCCTCTAACGAGCCTTTCTATACACCAGGACCCGTAGAAGTGATAGAAATCTCTAACGATGAAGACGTCGAAGTAGAACCTGTTTACACACCGTCTAAGTATATTATATTATCTGATGACGATGATGTAGAGGATGGGTTGAAACCGATGGAAGCGGAAGAAGCATCTGATTACGATCCGGAAGAAATATCTGCTTCTTCTAGGGACAAAGAACTAAAAGAAGTCGATGCCTCTTCGGATTACGAATCTGAGGAATTAGAGAATTATGACTCAGTTGAGGCTAAGATAATAGATATCTCAGATGATGAATAAATTAGTACTATCTAGAATAAATTAAGTCGGAGTTTAAGATGTAATTTATTTTCAATAAACCATGTTATATGTAACTACTTTTAGATAAATAAATTGGATAAAAATTTTATGAAGTATTTTTACAACCTTTGATTGTAATTAGTATTTACTGTGTCATTTTATCATTACTAGATGGTTGAAGAGAATATTACTATACCTACTACTACACCTGCCACTACCTCGACTAATGTTGAGAAGGTATTAGAGGAAATGTAAGCAATTATGACAACCATAGTCCAGAAAGGAATAAATTTCACATCCTCTGACTCCACTCACCATGATGTTGGAGCGGGACTAAAAAGACTAAAGAAGATGAACCCTCCGATCTTTAGAGGATCGACCAATCCACTAGAAGTCGAACAATGGATTGAAGATATTGAAAACATCTTCCTGGCGATGAAGTGTACAGAGGAGATGAAGGCCACCTGTGTTGTTTTCTTACTAGTAGGGGAAGCCAAGAGATGGTGAAAAATGATGTTGAGATCTCAGGTAGAGAATGAAGAGGTGATAGTATGGGAGAAATTTTCAAAGTTATTTTTCGATAAGTACTTTCCAAAGCACATTTGACAAAAGAAGGAAAGTGAGTTCCTTACGCTGGAGCAGGGTAATCTGAGTGTCGTAGATTATGAAGCCAAGTTTGTTGATTTGAAACGATTTTATCGACACTGTCTATCAGATGTTGAGCGAGCAAAGAAGTTTGACAGGGGTCTTAGGCCCAATACTCATACGCATACTTTCATGTTCTTTTTAAAAGATTACACCTTGTCAGTTCGACGAACCCTGAAGACAAAAGAAGATTGTCAGGAACTCCGCGAGTTTCACATGAAGAAAAGGGAGTTGTCAGGCAATAATAGTAAGACACGACTTACGCCAAACAATAACTTTAAATGACCCAGATTCGAAGGTTCGCAAGTCGTTGCTCTTCCTAGTCCCTCATGCACAATATGTGGAAGGCAGCATGGTACCATGCCCTACAAAATGATGAATACAACTTGTTTCAATTGTAGAGAGTCGGGGCATATATCTCGAACATGTTCAAAGCTGAATAAGACTTGCAATGGTTGTGGAAAAGTAGGACATATACAGAAATATTACAGAGTGGCGAGGAACGTTCAACTAATTCGACAATAGTACCCGCAGCAGCAATAGTACCAGCAACAATAACAACAACAACAACAGCAATAACAACGACAACAAAAATTGGTGCAGTACCAACCGCGCCAAGGCAATCAATAGTCCACTCAGCAGCGATCTACTCCGTAGCAACGTCAAAATGTTCGAAGACAAGTGTTCGCCTTAACTCATAAGGAGGCAGAAACCTCGGAGAACGTTATTCAAGGTACCTTACCCATTTCTGAGAAAGCTGCTAAAGTTTTGATTGATTCTTATTCAAGTCATTCTTTTACTTTACCAGCATTTGCTAAATACTTGAAACTTGTCCCACAACATCTAGAATTTTTACTCTCAGTATCCACACCACTTGGTGATTCGTTAGTTACCAACACGACATATAGGAAGTGTACAGTTAACTTAAATGGTAGAAACCTATCAGTCAACTTAGTTTTGCTTTATATGTCCGACTTTGATGTTATCTTAGGTATGGATTGGCTCTCTACTTACCATGCTAGTATCAACTGTTTTAAAAAATCAATCAATTTTCGTATTAAGGGTCAGCTAAGGTTCTCCTTCCAAGGGAAAGTTATAAATTCTAAATTTCCTGTAATTTCCGCCATCAAGGCAAGAAGACTTTATAATAAAGGTTATCAGGGTTTTCTAGCATATGTTCTGAGTGAAGAAACGAAGAAAGAGTCTAAAATTTCTAGTATTTCCATTATTTCTGAATTTTTCGACGTCTTTCACGATGATCTTCCGGCGTTACCTCCCTCTCGCGAGATTGACTTCACCATCGATTTACTATCGGAAAAAGCTCCAATCTCGAAAGCTCCATATCGCATAACACCGGCAGAATTGCAAAAATTAAAGAAACAATTAGAAGAATTATTAGAGAAGGGTTTTATTCGAGCAAGTGTTTCACCTTGGGGCACTCCTGTTCTGTTGGTGAAGAAGAAAAATAGAACCATGCGGATGTGCATTAACTATCGCAAGCTAAACCAAATAACTGTGAAGGACAAGTATCCTCTACGTCATGTCAACGACCTTTTCGATCAACTATAAGGCGCTTCAGTCTTTTCGAAGGTTGGCTTGAGATCGGGTTATCACCAGTTGAGAATCAACTATAGAGACAGCAAAATCTACTTTTTGGACGCATTATGGACATTATGAGTTTCTAGTAATGCCTTTTGATCTCACAAACGCCCCAGCTGCATTCATGGATTTGATAAATAGAGTTTTCAAATCTTTCTTAGATAAATTCATAATTGTGTTTATCGACGATATACTGGTCTACTCCAAGAATCGTGAGGAGCACGAGGAGCACCTGAAGAAAGTTTTGGAGACATTACGAGAGCATAACCTTTACAGGAAGCTGAGTAAATGCGATTTCTGGTTAGATAAGGTCTTATTCGTAGGTCACGTAGTTTCTAGAAAATGAGTATCTGTCAATCCAACCAAGATTGAAGCCGTCATAAATTGGGAGAGCAGAATTTAACAAAAATCAGAAGTTTCTTAGGCTTGGCAGGGTACTACTGACGATTTGTGAAGGATTTTTCAAAGATTGCACTTCCAATGAGTAAGCTCACTAGAAAAGGTGCCAAATTCAGTTGGACGGATGACTGCGAACAAAGTTTTTAAGAATTGAAGAAACGGTTGACATCAGCACCTATCTTGGCAATTCCATCAGGAAGCGGAGGATTTCAAATTTGCAGCGACGCATCAGAAAGAGGTTTAGGTTGTATACTTATGCAGCATAAGAAGGTCATCACCTATGCATCAAGACAGCTGAAGCCTCATGAACAAAACTACTTAGTTCATGATCTGGAGCTTGCTGCGGTTATCTTTACCTTAGAAATTTGAAGGCATTACCAGTATGGGAAGAAGTTTAAAATCTTCACTAATCACAAGAGTTTAAAATACCTCTTTACACAAAAGGAATTGAACATGCGAAAACGACGTTAGATGGAGTTTCTAAAAGATTACGATTGTACTATTCAGTATCATCCTGGAAAGGTGAACATAGTGGCGGATGCATTGAGTCAAAAATCCTCGGGGACACTCGCCACACTCATGATCAACAAGTGGAGACTGCAGGAAGATTTTAGGGATCTGGGGGCAACCATTTGAGAGGAAGGATCGAAGTTCTTATGTGCTAATCTAATCATTCAATCGACAATCGTAGAAAAAATAAAAGAAAATCAAGCAATTGACCTCAGATGATAGAGTTGATGGACGATGTGAAAAATAGAGAAAAGACAGAATTCAGAATATGTGCGGATGGTTCGTTACAATATGAAGATTGGTTTTGCATACCAAACAATCCAGAGCTAAAGAAGGAACTATTGGATGAAGCCCATAAGTCTCGACATACGATACATCCGGGAAGTACGAAGATATACCAGAACTTAAAGCGACACTTCTAATGGAACAACATGAAGAGAGAAATTGCTGAATGCATATCAAGATGTTTGTCATGTCAGCAAATTAAAGCCGAAAATAAGAAGCCAGCAGGATTGTTACAACCTTTGCTAATATCGGAGTGGAAATGGGAGTGGATCAATATGGACTACGTTACTGGACTGCCAAGAACAAAGAGCAGTCACGATTGGATTTGGGTGATAGTAGACAGACTTACTAAAAGCGCACGCTTCTTACCCATCAAGATTACCCAAACTGTGGAAAGTCTCACGAAGGTATATATTAAGGAGATTGTTCGATTGCATGGTGTACCAATGAAGATCGTGTCAGACCGAGATTCAAAACTTATATAAGGACTTTGGAGGAGGTTACAGGAAAATTTGGGCACCAACCTATAATATAGCATTACTTTTCATCCAGAAACTGACGGACAGGCTGAAAGGATAATTCGCACGTTAGAAGATATGTTACGAGCTTGCACATTAGACTTCAAAGGAAATTGGGACGATCATTTGTCATTGATCGAGTTCGCCTACAACAACAGTTATCAAACAAGTATCCAGATGGTACCCTTCGAAGCACTTACGGATGACCTTGTTGATCGCCTGTATGTTGGTAGGAATTCGGAGATCAAAGTCTGCTTAGACCAGAACTGGTTAAAGAAACCACAGAAAAGATTCAAATCATTCAAGAACGTTTCATTGCTGCTCAGAATCGACAAAAGAGTTATGTTGATCAGGATCGCCGAAAGCATCAATACGAAGTCGAAGATCATGTGTTCCTGAAGGTATCACCAACTAAAGGAATTTTGAGATTCAGAAAGAAAGGAAAGCTCAGTCCCAGATTCATCGGTCCGTTCAAAATCCTGAAGAAGATTGGAAAGGTCGCTTATCAATTGGCCTTGCCTCCATCACTAGACAACGTTCACAACGTCTTTCACGTGTCGATGCTAAGGGATTATAAATTTGATTCCACACACGAGTTAGACTCTGAACCTTTAGAAGTACAAGAAGACATGTCTTTTGTAGAAACCTCAATGCAAATCATCGATTGGAAGAGTCACGGTACTAGTAGCAAAAGAATTCCTCGAGTAAAAGTTATGCGGCAACAGTACTCCAGAGATGATGCAGCACGGGAACGTGAAGACGAGACGCGCCAGATGTATCCCCAATTGTTCGAAAATGCTTAAGATAAATTGACGAAATTATTTTTAGGGGGGAAGAATGTTTCGAAAATGCTTAGGGTAAATTTCGAGGATGAAATTTTTTTAGGAGGGAAGAATGTGATGACCCAAACCCTTACTCAACCTGACCTGACCCGATTTGACCCATGAGAACACACACACACACACTAACTTGTAGATGCTTTACACCATAACTTTTCCTTATAACTTAAAGCCCAAATTAACACTCACGCACAGCAGAGCCGTTTTCTTCCGTTTTCGTTTTCTTCTTCAATCCGGTAACGCCCACCATTACTCGCCAATTCATTTCTAGATCTGAACGGTCACCTCACCTGAGCCTATATATAGAGCTTCTTCCTCCTCTCTTTCACAGTAACTTCCACTTCAAACTTCTTTTTTCTCCTATTTCCTTAAGGTATGTTCTCTTTTAGTTTATTTTAGTTAAATTTTGTAAATCTAGTTTTGTAGTTTTATTCTGATTATGTAGTTAAATTTCTGATTTTATAAATTAATTTTAATACTGATAAATCTGTTTTTATTGAAATTCTAGTTTAAATTAGGTTTTATGTCAACTAGGATTTTATATTTTAAATTCCTAGGTTATATTCTAGTTTATATTCTGGAATATAATGTTGGGTTATACTTCAAACTCTAATTTTACATTCTGGAATATAATGGAAATATCATACGGTTTTATAATCTGTAATTTCAATTTAGTTTTATAATCTGAAATTATATTTTATATTCTGGTTTTTCAATCTGATTTTGTATTTTATATTCCTTTTTTATTTTAATTTTGTAATCTGATTTTATATTCTGGTTTCATTTTTAGGTTTGTAATATCAGCTTTAGATTCTGGTTTATAACCTGAAATTATATTTTTAATTTTGGTTTTCATGTTAGTTTATAACCTGAAATTATATTTTTAACTCTGGTTTTATGCTGATTTTATATTAAAATATAATTATATTAAATCAAGTTCTGAGATTAAAAAAGATTTTAAAATTATTTTTTTAATCAAGGGTTTTAAAACTAATTTATAAATCCCATTATTTTAAATTAAGGATTTTCGGTATCAAATATTTTCTAAAATAGAAATTTGAAATAACTCGATAGAACCCAACCTAACATCGATAACCTACCGTAGTTCGTTCTCTCTTTTTGACCACTTTCTCTTGTACCCAGATAACTTTCGGAACCGTGAAACTTCACACTATCCTCACAAGACCCCTAAATTCGATGATTTAGGCAAGTAGTCTATCCCATAGCATATTTCAAACACATACCTTACTAGTTAATAATGTTTTCGTTCTAGATAGTATATATTATAACTTTGATAAGTAAATGTTTGAATGGTTATGATGATATGGATAAATTTAGACTTGTCTTGCCCATTGATGATTATATCATTTTGAATCATGTTATTGTCAGCAAAATAGAAATGCCTTAAGCTTTGTTTACTCAATTTGAATTTCATATGATCTCATTGAAATATTACCCTGTTTTAGAATGAAAATTAATAAAGCATATTGGATAAGTTTTTCCAAACGAAATTGGTATGAAGGACTTTAGAAATGAAGAATATTTATGATATGATATTTGATTAAGATTCTCATGTGGCCGCATGGTAGCATTGGACAAATGGGTCTATTTTGTTACTTCCATAATACGAAGTAAACCCGTCAAACCAGATCGGCACGATTGACAATGGGATTGATGAAAATATGAAACCCTCCTTTGTGACTGGTATTGTAATATCCCGAAAATTTGAGCGTTAAACAGTAACCTCGAGATCCCTGTCCGACTGGTCGTAGGTTTGACCAAGTGATGGTCAAACAGTGAACTCATGAGGTTATGTACTAATGTGAGATTAGTTTGACCTAAGTGTAGAGTATGGTGTTAGTTTAGAGCCACATACACCTATTTCTGGTGTATGCACTTAACACCGAAACAGGAGAGAGGATATAAGGGTTTAATAACCCTAGAATCCTTTTGTTTGGTTGTTGAAGAGAGAGTTAAGAAGAGAGAGAGAGAGAGAGAGAGAAACTAAGAGGAGTTATTGAGGTAGGAGTTAATGCAAATCAAGAGGAGATTAGAGCATTGAATGTTGGATTCAACGCATGAGGGGCCGTTGAAGCAAAAAGCTAGAACCCTAGCCATCAAACCCAACAAATCAATTCTTTAAGGGATTTATTGAGGTAAGTTTTATTAGATTTCAATACATAAAGATTTGATGAGTTTAATTCAGTCAAGCACAGTTAGAATGATAGATTAAAGACCTAAAAAAGAAAGAAAAATTAATAAGGAAAAGATTTGGAAGAACAACCCGAAAAGGGGCTGAATCTGGCCAAATCAATTAATCGATTTTGAGAATCGATTAATCGATTTTGGTCTAAAAGTTGAAAAGTCAGGGATGCCCGATTTCGATTAATCGATCTGGAAATCGATTAATCGATTTTGAAGGTCGATTAATCGATTTAGAAATCGACTAGTCGACTGGGTACCTCTAGTGGCTGGAGAGAAAGGACTTGGGAAAATCGACTACTCGATTTGGGAAATCGATTAATCAATTTTGGATTTCGATTAATCGATTTGGGATCGACTAATCAATTTCAGACTTTCGACTACTCGATTTGAGAATCGACTTTACCATTTCGGGGATTTCGATTAATCGATTTTGGATTTTGATTAGTCAATTTTGGGAATCGATTAATCGATTTTGGCAGTTTCATTTGACTTTCTAATTTGACCTTGAGGTTCATGGAGGGTCTAGGACCTTCTCAATTGCATCTTTAGTGATGTGTTGCATGTGTTATGATGTACCATAGGTGATACGTGTGAAAGCAAGCATAAGGAGCCGCGTGGGACCTTGATGTTTGGACCTTCAGAGACTTGAAGTAGGAAACACCTTAAATATGTACTTTAATTGCAAGAGCATGTATGTAGTGATATAGAGATCAAATTGAAAAGGTTTTAACTATGTAAATCTTTATAAAAATTGGGTGTGTGTGTGACATCAAGAAAGTAATAAAGGCATCAATGTGATGCGAATAACTGAGACCAAGTAAGACATCCCAGGTTTGTTTAGGATACCCTACCTACGTGGCGGGATATCCACAACTGACTCGGCAGGATATCCGTGACGTGACTGCACGGCCAATCCATTACCAGTCGGAGGTCTATCCGCGACAAGACATCCGGGGATGTTGAGATGAGATTTAACCCCGCTACCTATTGAGAAAGGAGCTTGGGTCGTATTCCCAGAGAATACATATAACTCTGTCTATTTAGACGACGATGGAGGGTATCCCATCGGGGCTCGATGCTATATTGCTCGGGGATTACTTAAGTTGAAGATTTAAGTTTTGTTTTAGGCCTATTCAGTGTCATTCATGATAAATTAACAGTAAAGTGAAACATGCAAACTACCAGTAAATTTAAATACAAATTGCCATCTTTTAAACTATTTTTCTAGCAAGTGCATAGATACATCATGCTTAAAATATCATGGAATATATGTGAGATTTTAACTTATATGTTCATTGTGTTGTTCCCTATTGAGCTAGGATGTAGCTCACCCTTTAGACTATACGTCGCAGGTCTATTATTAGCAGTGGTCGGGGCTTCAAGAGACGTGGATCCGGGTGATTCAGATTACGTGCCTGGGGACGAGTTGGAACCTCCTCCCGAGGATTTCTTCTAGGAGACTCTGTTGTGTACTTTGATAGAGAGTCAGTTTTGAGAGCAGATTATGCGGCTTGGTATGTCAAGCCTTTATTTTAATAAACAGTATAATTATACTTCGATATTCTTTTTGGCGAACCATCTGGGGTGACCTGATTGTATCACCGATGGTTCGAGCCGGATCTTTTGTCCATACCTTAGCATGGAATGAGAACTACTTTTGAGCTCTTCATTATAGAGAATAATATATTATTCATGTATGCTACTTGATTGGTTTTGCTTGCTATACCAATGTTCCGTACATAGCCTTGGGGCACGGTCTGGAGGATCGTGCTTATAGCAAGGGTTTCAGGGTGCCGAAATTTGGGCTGTCACAGATATCCAAGATAAATGATAATATGAATGCAACTATACTTGGATCAGTGCTATTATTTAATAATTGTATAATATATGTAGTATAATTGTAAACTAAGTTATTTTTGTTCTTCTTCTTTATATTGAATCATTAGATGATATAGCTGATGGTATTTCTTATTTGATATAAAGTTCTCAATTTGAAACTGATAAAATTGATGTAAGAATTATATTATTTATTGGGGGTTACTTGTTGAGTTTTATCTCACCCCGTTGGTATTTAAATTTCAGAGATCGGATCTCATGGCTTAAAAGCTGCATTTCGGGAAGAACTCTAGAAGACTTGTTGGTTTCGTTTTAGTTAGAAGTTGTATAACGTTGGAATTGAAAATAAATGTAACTTTGAATTTTATTAATAAGAATGGACCATTGTGTTTCCTTTATTTGAATTTTGATTATTGAATGCATTCATGTGCCGAAATGGATCATGGATCGGATTTCGGGGCGTGAGAGAGAGAAAGAGAGAGAAAATGTTTCTATTTGTTGGACCTTGGGGAAGTATGGCTTCTTCACCTTGTTTATATAGAGAAAGAAAACACAGAATGTTGTCCCCCCAAATCACTACAATCGGGCCCTCAATTGAAGTCACCATCCCTCGAGTCAAGTTTAATCCTCCTCCGAAGGAGTTAAGGACTAACGGGTAGGCATAGGCGGAGCCACAATTTTTCTTATGGGGGATCCTTTATAGTCATAATAATAGTAAAGAACACTTCAATGGTGTGAGATCAAAATTTCTAATTTAATGGTAGAAGATTGTTTAAACACTATTTGGTGTATGAATGTCTGTGAGGAGTCATTATCCCTAAAAAGGGCTTGGAGAACCGAGAGAGAATTTTGGGATGGGATTTGGAGAGAGAGAGAGAATTTTGGGAGTAATATTTGGGAAGAGAGAGAGAGAGAGAGAATTTTGAGTCTATTTCGGTTAAAAAATTTGTGGATAAAAAAGTAAGTTTTTAAAATATCTTAAGAAGTTTTGAGATTTGGGGGATCCTTATTAAAAGTTCTTGCCCCTAAAAAGATGGAACTTAAAAGATTTTAAAGAAAAAAAAACTTGCGATAGGGGATCCTGGGATCCCCCATTGAACAACGTGGCTCCACCACTACGGGTAGGGCCAGTCAACGGGTCGGATCAACCCACTATCCTTCCCGATATTTTACCGGAATCAGTACATAAACTTGACCCATTGGGTATGAGACAGCTGACCCGCCCTGCGGTTCAGTATTTTTCGGGTCAGGTTGACCCAATATTTTGTATGTAAAAGTACAAAAATAGGAGACTTTTATAGGTGTCATCGGGTGCACCTTTGGTTTGGGTTGGGCACTTGCAGATTTCTTATTGGGCAGCTAAAATTTTGACTGGACCTGACCCGTTGACAGCCCTACTAACGGGTAGGGGTACCTAATATCAACTCGGCATGGTAACGAGGCTAAATGGCCAAACACAACATGTGTAAATATATTGGCTGTTTCGACGAGTATTTTCAGGCCTTTAAAAAAAACAAACTATTGTAATTAAGAAATAAATTAATATTAATTGAAGTTATTTTCGATATATAACTGAAACATATCAGTAATATGAGCCGATGTGGTATAAATAAGGTAACAAAATTGGTATCGGACTCGGGTGGACCAATACAACTCGGCCGATACGTATCGGCCTATATATATAAAGGTATCCATCACCGTCTTCTAAGGTTCCAATTGGCATCTAAAACATTGTTTCAATGCCACATGGACCTCGAGTGCATTGCTTAGATCATTTAAAAAGAAATGGACCTAACTCCCTTGACTATCATCTGAACACCAAAATGGTGTTTAAATAATCTTGACCATGTGTAATAGTCCCACATCAGATAGGGAAAAGTTCTGACCCTGGGCTATATGTGATTGCGGACGCTACATGTCATGACGCGTTTTGGGTGGGGACTTAAGCCCATGCCAAAAATAAAATAGGGGCGGGGACCTAAGCCCAGAACCGGACAATATTGTGGCATGTGAGTTTGGGTCTTCACATAATGGTATCAGAGCCGAGGACGGCTCTTCTATAAGGTAGGGGGTTGTAGTAGTCCCACATCGGATAGGGAAAAGTTATGACCATGGGCTATGATGTGATATTTTTAATGTAATATTTTACTCGCAAGTGCACGAATCGGTTTGTATATAGTGGGTTCGGAGTACGAGATCGTTCCCACGAGGACTAATTTTGAAATATCTAAAAGAGACAAGCAATTCTAGAAATCTATGAAGATCTAACAGTATTCTACCAGTTTTATGATTTAAGCGGTTGATGAGATGGTAATTAATGACTACAAAAATAAACTTAATTGATAATTCAAAAGGAAAGGTAAAGATGATGATAAAGATGAAGATACTAAATCCTCCCATCTTTGGTCCGTTCTTCCTATAATATAAATCTAAGGATTAAATTATGAGATATTTCATTGGTAACAAACATCTTTTATGGAAGATCAATGGTCAACACCCTAATAGGTTCCACGTTGCATCCCTGCAATCAGGACTTAGATGATTTTCATATATAGATCTGGGATCAAGGGCATGACTAGGCACACATGATCTCAGGTTCAAATAAAAATCATCCCCAAAGTGGGTAAAATTTCCAACAAGAATACCACTTATAAATTTGAAATCAAGGGCATGGCTAGGCACACTTTATTCATATTAGGGAGTATTTAAGATAAAATTACCATTACAGAATCAAGATCCAGGGCATGGCTAGGCACACTCGATCCCAGAACATAATCGTAATTAGATCCACACGATGAAAGCAAAAAGATCATAACAATGATTGGGTAAAATTACCGTCACAGATTCGAGATCCCGGGCATGGCTAGGCACACGCGATCCCGGTTAGTGGCGAGGATTTCATCCGTTCATGACAGCACAACAACCATAACATAAAATCTCATATTTTAATCCTAAATTTATATTATTAAAAGTACATCCCTCGGATGGGAATCATTAGATCCCCATCCCTATAAATTTAGCCACACATATTATAATTAAATGACATAAATAAATAAAGACGGAAAAATAACATTAATTAAAATTACCTCAAACTTCAAAAGAAATTGCTTTGATCCACAAGTATAATGATCTTCATAAACGAAATTAATGCAGAAATAAACTTTGAACAAAATTTAGGAATGAGTATTGAAAAATTAAAGGGAACAAAGCTCTCAAAATAATAATAAAACTTCCCTATTTCTATGTCTAACTATGAAAAATAATGACTAAAAATTAAGAACTCTAAAAACTAAAATTCTTTCCTAAAATTAATTCTATCTAAAAATAATCTCTAATCCCCCTTTTCCGAAGTGTTTGAGTCGCTTTAAATAGACCCTCCTCGCGGAAGTCTCCCAAGCCAAAGTTTTAGGGTCGATTAATCGACCAGGGAGGGTCGATGCATCGAGCCGCCAAAAAGTCCCAAAAATCTGCTTTACAGTGTCAGTTTCGTGTCAGACTCTGACTCATCCTCGATTAATCGACCTATAGAGTCGATGCATCGACCCCAGAAATCCGTGAAATTCAGCACTTTCTTTGTATCAGACACTTCTTTGGTATTTCAGTCATAACTTTCTGTTCCGAACTCGGATTGAGGTGATTCTTACGCCGTTGGAAAGAGGACGAAAAGATATACAATTTTCATGTTTTGATAATTTTATAATTCGGCCGTCTTGAAGGTCAAAATTTAGCCGCAAGTCGCACCAAGTTCTTGATTACCCAAAGTTGCAGTGTTTTGACATTATATTCAGAATTCTTTGACTGTTTTCTATACTTGGCTTGTATTTACCTGAAACACTTCAAATCTAATCATTTTCATCAGATAGTCTTCATCGGACAGCTAAATATAGGTATTTAGGGATGAAATATCATCATTTTTTAGTACTCATCAGGCTATATGTGATTGCGGACGCTACATGTCATGACGCGTTTTGGGTGGGGACTTAAGCCCATGCCAAAAATAAAATTGGGGCGGGGACCTAAGTCCAGAGCCGGACAATATTGTGTTATGTGGGTCTGGGTCTTCACACCATGGTTCAAAAATTGGGCCGAAATCTAATAATTTAGAATCTTACAAGTGGACCTAACTCTCTTGACTATCATCTGAACACCAAACTAGTGTTTAAACAATCTTGACCATGGTTCCAAATTTCAGCCAACCCCAAAACGAAATATACATATTTTCGGTATCGGAATCAAAATAGCATATTATCGGCCGATAATTTGGTGATTAGCAAACTATTGGCCAATAATTTAATATGACTAATAATTTTGGTGATTAGAAAAATATCGGCCAATAATTTCAAATTATCGGCCGATATTTTGGTTCTTCAATAATTTGAATTTTTTTTTAAAAAAAAATGCACCAAAATTTTAAATTTTCGGTTTCAAGCAGGACCAAAACGAAAACCGAAATTTTGACCTTTGATCTTTACTCTCACTTTGAACAGACCTAACTGTCTTGATTTAATGGTAAGATTAAATCATTCAAAGGGTAATAGGTTCAAAATTGGTGTTTTAGGGATATTTAAAAAATCTGATTTATGCACTCTACTAACAACTCTTGTTAAGTTTTAATGGCCGATATTAAAATTCATCAATAAGATGTTGATATTTACTTAAATAATTTAGATTGGTTACAAATATATAACATATGACATAATAGTGAATCACATTTTAATGGTGTAAGATAAAATCTTATTTAATGGAATGGTATAAGATCATTTAAATATCATTATGGTGTTTAAATATCTGTCAAAAAGACGTTATATCTATATTAAGAAATACCCAAAAGACATTTTAGTATCATAAGCAGTTCATATAGGATGTATAATATGAACCAATGTGGAAGGCCAAAAATGAAACAATGTGGGATAAATACCAGCCGGTTAGGCCGACACCCATATCGAATAGGGGTAATATCATATTTGTCCTCAGCCTGATATATTTTGTTTAATAAGTCATTTGCTGACCGTTAGATCGCTGGGCGAGGATGGGTGAATCTTGGGGCCCAACTTGAGGAGTTGTTAATAACCAAACTCAAATGTTGACACCCCCAAATACTCAGGTCACTTTTTAAGATGAGAGGCTATGTAGACCGATCATGTCTTTTGTGTAATTTGATGTCCATAATCTCAAGAACTATGGTGCAAAGATTGGGTCAAAATGTTGTATCCATCATATGATTCCAAGCGGTCAAAGGCTGTCTAAAATTAATTGTATGTTGGATTTACATGATAACCATTATATTTAGATGGCATGTTATTCTTTTTAACTTAGACAATAAAAATTAATTTTCATCATAGCACACGTATTAGAAGACACACATGATGACTTCCCATAGCAAATACCAAAATGTGACTCTAAGTATCAAATCATATGGTGCTAAGATTGCTTACTTGATAGTAATTCTAAACTTTTTTTTTTTTTTGATGAAATTTTTATCCTTTTAATTAGAAATGGAGAATAATTAAAAATTGAAAAATAAGTAACCTCAAATGGACGATTACAGAAAGAGTCACAATCCAAAGAGTGATAGTTACAATAACTAACATTAAAATACATTGAATGACACGGAATTCAAGGACCTTCAGAGTAAGGTTGAAATTTGAGAATTTATCACAATCTTAAACATCTGTCGAAAACCAACACGAAGATCCACCCGAAGAGACGCCACCACCATCGGCAAACTCACGATCCACAAAAAATCCCACCATATTGGAAACGAGACAACAACCAACCAAAAGCTTCACACATGATTTCAATCGAAACTTTTAAACAATGCCTCATGATGTAGATATAGTGCATGCATGTGTTCGCTCAACAACAAAGCCACCAATATATCAGTAAAATTCGTAACCAAAATCGTTTCATAAATAAGTATGGATTGCAAAAAAGGTTTCATAGAGGCGATCTTCTCGGAAAAGAAGACTCTCATCAAAAAGAGGATAAAACTCTCATATTATAACCCTAAAATAAGAAAAAATAAGGAAAGATCAATGAAAAGCCGAAGCCTCCAAACAAAAGACGACTCCCGAAGGATCAATTTATTGAAAGTATAAAAAAAAGTTGATGGAAAGAGATTAAATCCCCGCTTTTCACCCCCTCCCATAAAATGTCTTTTCCCCACACGACTCTCAAAATCGCAGAGAGCAATTGTAACTCTAAACTAAAATTAAAATTTAGTGATTAACCCATTTTTTGTAATAAAATTATTAGCATAATATCCATTTTATTAAGATAATAATTCGTGGAATTTGTCAGGCGTGAGGCTTTGAAATTGACTTTGGAGCAAGGTGGCAGCTATAATTATCTTCCAAGTTTCAACAATTGACAATTTGACTTTGCAAATTTTCTAATTTCTAATGAATAGATAATTTTTTTAGTCAAAGTAGTTGTAAGTGTCACAAACATGCATCTCCTCTCGCAGAAATTTGTATATATATATATATATATATATATATGGCTACCATAGATAAGAGTCATTAAAATTTGGTGCACTGGCCGTGCACTAAGGGAGGCGTATGGGTCACGTTTCTCCCTCAAATTGGTCAAAATGTTGAAAATATGCGCAAATATCTACTTGTACAATATACTTTTAAGTTGAATCATAGTGAAAAAATTTTCCTACATTTACCAGATAGGAGTTTGACGAAAACTTTGAGCAAAACTTCAGTGATTTCTCTTAAAATTTTATAATTTAATTTATTTTTTTAATAATATTTTTATTAATATTAAATATAATTTTTAATAAACGTATATTTTGCGCTTTGCGAAATTTTTCTAAAACTCTTTTGCATTTTTCTCAAAATTTATCCAAAATGAGCTCTTACCAAAATATTGTCAAAAAACGATATTTGTAGCTATGAGTTGAATGAGGCAGCAAAAACAATAATTTTAGAGAGGTGCTTCTATCATGGTATTAAATGTGAGCGGATACAGATACGTATCGGCAATACATATTGGTTTCCGGCCAATCAATATATATCGATGCCGATACGTATCAGGTATCAATATTGATATTGAATGATACGGGCCAGTATTGGCCGATATGTATCATGTATCAGCAGCTACCTCTATTTTCTTTAATTTATTTGTTGTAAATTTTTTTAAGGCACCAATACAACTTGGTATTGGCCGATTCGTATCGGTCGTCCGTGGACCGATACCCGGTACCGGTATCCGAGTTGAAACCTTGGTAATATTTCCTACTGGATCCTAATAAGGTGCTCCAATGTGATACCGTATATATCACACGATGTCCATGTGGAGCTCTACATGCCCACCAAAACTCTACCCCGGCCCCAATCAAAAACTTGCAAATGCCACCGACCCAACTCGATGGCGCACTCAAGCTGGCCCAACCGCACCCTGACTTGACAACCCGATATAACTTCTTGGTCAACCCAACCCAACCCGAAGGTTGGGTCAGATGTCTCATTTCCGTCCCAATCTGACAAATCAAGTTTATGTACCAGACCCAGTAAAATGTTGTGTCGGGTCACTTATCGGTTCAACTCGACCTATTGACAGGTTGTTCCGAATCGATATACGGTGGAGATGAAAGAGTGGAAAACAATATTTTAGACAATATTTGTAAATTTTAAGAAAATATATGGACCTATGGATGGTCGATCACCCCGTCTTCCAACGTCAGGAATTTCAGAGATATTTTATAGCTACAAATTAATGAAAAGTGTTATCTTACTAAACATGCTCTTAGGTGTCCAATTGTATGGAATCAACTATCGCCCACTACCAATACATATCGGTATCTTAGCCAATCGATACCAATATGGTCCTAATACAGTATTGGCCGATACGGGACAGCATCACCCGATACATATCGAGTATCAATCAATACCTCCTTTATTTGATTTTTTATTTTTTTTTTGCAATAAAGGTGTATCCGTGTCTGTATCGACCATGTCCATCCGTACTCATACTGGTACGGGTTTTGAACTCGAAGATTCGATCTCCGCAATTGATGGTTTCACTATTAACGTCGTTGATTGTCTTGAATCAAAAGATGGAGATCGTTTTTTGTCCGAATCTTTCACCCAATAGACCTTGAGACCATGACCCACATATCTGATGATCAGATGTTGACACCTGCCAGGTGACTCACACATCTCCAAAGTGACTCATAGAGTTCTCAGGCCACTTTTGGGGATGTGTTCCATGTGGATAACATTTAACCGTCTGATAAGCCATGATCTCAAGTGTTAAATATTGGCGCAAGGAAAGTTCTAAACTGACCACCTTCTTTGCAACTATCGGTCGCAGATCTACGATTTACACACCCTACGAGGCATCTTGTTATCGCATCCCATGACTTATTGATAACAAACCAAAGTCCCCCTCCGGCCCTACCAACTGTTCCTTTTCTGGAATCGGTATTAGGTGAGGGGGGAAATTTAGCGAAAAATCGAGAACGAACCAAAACGGATCCAAAGTGAAAAAATCAAAATTGGTTTTGGATGGGTTTGGTTTCGATTTTGAGTGCAGAAAACTGAAAATCGGTTGAGTATGGAGAGAAACTGACCTTAAAATAGAAAAAATGGAAAAAAAGTTTGAAAACCAAAAATATAAAAACAA
Source organism: Chloranthus sessilifolius (assembly GCA_021018995.1). NCBI lineage: Eukaryota > Viridiplantae > Streptophyta > Magnoliopsida > Chloranthales > Chloranthaceae > Chloranthus > Chloranthus sessilifolius. The sequence continues at coordinate 23,951,576 of CM037588.1, forward strand.
TTATCTCTCAAAAAATTTAAAATAAAATCCGAAGAAATAAAAAACCAAACCAAACTCGCTGAAACCGGATCGGTTCAAGAGGTGGAGAGTTCGGTTGACTGAAATCGGATCTGTTCGGTTTCGGTTTAGATGGGTGGTGAGTTCAATTAACTGAAACCGAAACATTTCAGTTCCAATTCCGGTTCAGTTTTATTTTCGGCTCGGTTAACCGAACTTTCACCCCTATATTAGGTGCTGGTCTCCGCACCAAGGGATGTGCGTAGGTCAATCTCTATCCATCAGCTTCAACAGATGCACAAATATTATAGCGCCAAAATCTAAACCACTCAAAAACAAGGTATCGAAATCGGTTTTAGCATCGGGTATCGGTCCATTGAGTACCCATTCGGATTGGCCCTTTAAAAAAAAAAAATACACGTCTCAGCTCAAACTAATACATACCGACCAATATCGATACCGAATTGGAGGACCGTTACGTATCGATTTACCGAAAAATCGATACGTAACTCCAATACATATTTTGACACCTTGCTGAAGAGTAAAAAAACATATAAAACTGAACCACACATCTGTACGACTGATACGCCCAATGTTTGGTGAGTGAGACATTACTTTGTACTCCTAAAGTTTGGGACATACTAAATTTGCTTTGAAAACTCATTTGCAGAATAAAGACTCTTGACCTCCGAAGGGTGTTTAATTGATCTTACATCAATAAAATAAGATTTTTATCCTTTCAAAAAACTTAAAAATTAAAAATAATAATAATAATAATAATAATAATAATAATAATAATAAAATTTTTATCACATATAATTAAAGTGTGATTTATATGTCATGTGGCGCACAACTATGTTCGTCTAAATAATCGAAGTGGCAATATGTTATTGGAACATGTCTCAACTCAAAGAAGCATGCCTCTAAGTAGATGTGAACCATCCGATTGATGAACTTTAATATCAATCATTAAAATTTAAAACAATGGCTGATATTATAGTTCACAGATCAGACAGTTTAAATATCCATACAACATCATTTTTGAGTCTGATACACTTCAAGCTATAATCAATCACTTTTACAGTGTAAATCACCCACATCTTAAATCATTAATGGTGTGATATCATTTAAAAACTATTTTATTGTTTAAATGATGGTCACAAGCAGGGTATAAAAAATTGGCCGATACCGAGAAGTTGATACGTATCGGTCCAATACGTATCGGTATCCCAAAATGGATATCGAATACCGTATCAGCCAATGCGTCTTGGTTTCGGCCGAGACATAAATTTTTTTATATAAAAAAATAAAATAGGCAGATACGTATAGATATCGGCCGAGTTGTATCGATCCTTGTCAAACCAATACCCTAAACCGATACCCATTTTGATACCTTGGTCACGAGAGCCGGGTCCTACAATTAAAAGTCTAGCTATCTAACAACACCACAAAATGAATGGATATCATGTAATTATTTAAGAAAATTATAAACGTAGGATAGATTTGTTGAGGACAAAGTGCAGGTGGCTGATGTGATGCAACGGGAATGGCTGCACCGGCCAGATGCAGCTAATTGCGTTGTGTCACACCAGCCACCTGCACTTTGTCAATGGATTTCGGGTGGTGCTCGAGTTTTGTTGGGTGCAAATAGAGCCACCCTTTCTAGTTCGAGATTGATTACAATCACACTCAATCTTCTGTGAAGGGCTTAAAAAATATTGATGAAACATTTGACGGTCTAGATTTTTTTTTATGTGGAAAAAGAGACCGTGACGTCACTTTGGTGACGTTCAACCAATAAGTGATGCCTTGTTGGTAATGGGGAGGTGCTTATAATTAGGTAAAATTAGAGAAACAATCTTAAAAATACAATCATGTTAGCAAAAAATTTCAGAAGTTATACTTTTTAAAACAACAATACTTTTATGGTTTTTTAAAGTTTCGAGATCCGTGAGATCTCAAAACCTCACTAAAAAACAATGCTTTCATGGATCTCAATACTTCAAAAAATCATGAAAATATTTTATTTTTTTTAAACCTTTAAGTTTTTGAATTTTTTGCTGAAATGTTTGTTTTTAAGGTTGTTTTTCTAAAGTGCCCTATTTATTATTTGGAAAATTTTCTAAATCAGGCCCTGATTCACCTTTTTCCGCCAGAGACCCTATAATTTTACCTTTCACCTAACCAATAGTATCAGCCATTGTTTAGCCAACCCTAAGGAGAGTTAAAAGTCGAAGATACCCCTTCTACGACTTTTTTTAACCCATAAAAGCATCTCTTTAATTCTCATTTTAATTTGCTATAGTTAGTAAAAAGTTAGAGGTGACGAAGGTGACAACATCTTCTTTCTTAGTTCGATTGGCTATTTGGAAGAAGAAAACAAAGGCTTAGGAGAAGAAGAGTTTGCATTTAGCCATTGGAAAAAGAAGACCCTACAGTTTGTCATTGCGACGTGAGATATGTTCAGATTATCCAATGTAAACTCCATTTTTATTTTCTTAGGGTCTCTTACTGGTACAGTATAAAAAATATATATTTTTTATTGGTAATTTTTTTCTAAGAAACGTCATTGTATTCCTAGATAAGACGACCGATATCGATTGTATAAACGGTCGATATATAACAACTATATAAATCACCGCTATCAACTTTTTAAACAGTCAATACCGACTGTAGAAACGGTCAATACCAATGCTTTAAACAGTCGATATCGACTGTAGGAAAAAGAAAAAGAATATAAATACAAAAAGAAATTTTCTATTACAAGAAAAAAAAAACTAATTACATCAAGAAAATTCTATGAAAAATCTAGACATGGACTGGCACGAACACCGGCAACAACCACCGAGAAGAAGAGATGTTCGCTAAAGATCAATCCCGAGGTCTTCAAAATTATCCCGCCAAAAAAGTACGTCAGCCCCCGACTCCAGGATATCCTCAACTTGATGCTCTTGGAAGAAGAACAGGATGCAGAAAGTATAGGAAATTGTCTTCTTGCTTTTCTTTTTCTTTGGCCCCTCGGCCAATTTTCATTGAACTTCCTCATATTCGTCCCACAGCCATTGCAGGGGATCCCACGGCCTTTTTGGTTGTGGATCCTCTCAAGTTGAAAACTTGATTGATAAACTAGTGGGTTTGTCGTCTGCCATTATTACGAGATTGTTGGAAGTAGTAAGACGAAGAGAATATACATGTAAAAATGGTGGAAGGTTTTGAAATTTAAAGAAGGGGTGGCGGGATGTGAAACGAAGTTTCTAAGTACAACAAAAATGTCATAAAGATAATTAATAGGGAGTCATTACATGCACACGCTATTTAAGTGATTGCACCGAGATTAAAGAAAGATTTTGTATTTTAGGGAATGTAACATGTGAAAATGCAATTTAGGCCGTCTTATTTAAAGTTCATAATCTATTGATCTCTGGCGGATAAGATTAGAGCAAAACACAATATTTATCATATGATCTATTGTTGCCAATCGTTGAATCAAATAATAGCCTTTGACTATATTTAATCACATGATGAAGATTATATTTCATGCCAATCTTATCCACTAAGGATTTATAGATCATAAACTTTAAATCAAAGGGCCTAAATTGTGTTTTCACATATCACATATCCCTAAAATACAAAGTCTTTTTTTAACCTCGTTGAAATCACTTAAAAAGCGAGTGCAACTGATAGCTCCCTAATTAATTAAGAGTGGTTGGCACTAATTACAGCTTCAGTTCGGTTACTATGAGGTGTCGTACCTATTGCAATACACTAACTAATCAACACAATTAAACTAGTTTTGATCTTTTTTATAAGAACCGTCATAGCATTCCTAGACAAGACAGTCTATACCGATTATATAAACGGTCGATACCGATTGTAGAAATAGTCTATACCGATTGTATAAACAGTCGATATAAACATTTTAAACAGTCGTTATTGATTATATAAACAATCAATGCTGATTGTATAAACAGTCGATATTGATTGTATAAACAGGCAATACTGATTGTATAAACAGTCGATATCGGCTATTTATATAATCGTCATCTCCCATTTGTGCCATATATCTTATGACCCCTTCCTTCACATTCTTAAACAGGCGATGTCGGACATGGACATTCCTCTTCTTTGTCACTATGATGGTCTTCTTGTAAGGAATGATGACTTGTATGAAGGTGGCTGGCAGAGGATTTTTTCCATTTCGACCGGTATTTCTTATGAACAATTCATAAGGTGAATGTCCGATGTCAGTTTTACGAGGGCGAATAAAACAGTTTCTATAAAGTTCTCTATGAATATAGTGAATACTCATGTACTTGCCGACATTTTGGACTCGGATGATTTGACATTGCTATTTACATTTTATAAAGTCGGGGTGGACGTTATAAAGGTATTCATCATTAAAGAACCGTCATCCTTCCGAGTTGAAGTTGAACAAGTACCTCTTACCAAGACTAATTTTGTGAATAATCATTCATTTCAATCATATAAGTTTGAAGAGGATGGACCTATATACAATGTTCTCCGTTTAGGTGATGACGACAATATTATGGCGAACATGTCATTCAGGAAAGCAACTATTGATTTAAATGATGTTCCAGTTTAATCATATGATGACACATTAAAATATATGCATCGTTAACAATAATGTCGTCAAGAGTTAGACTACATGTCTCTAAGAGTGTGGTATGAAGACGATTTCGGTTATATCTTCCCCGATGGATTCAAAACTTAGTTGCCATATGAATTATGTTCTATCATTTCATCGATGGGGATTACCGGAGGAGCTCAACCATTCAGTGAGCAACCCTTCAATGAAGAGCTTAGTCAGAATCCTGCCAGTGAAGGATCTAGTCAACCACCTGAGAGCACTACTAGTTAAAGGCATAGTCATCATCAACCCACTAATAAAGATAACTTAAAAGAGAACACCCAAGACTATGATAGTGAACTGAGTGAGTTTATAAAAGAGGATCCGAGATATTTCGTGAGAGACATTGATAATCCCCTAGTAGACTGAGATTTCGAAGGGTTAGAGACATCGAGAGACTCTTCCGATCAAGAGGTAGAAACTGAATATCAGAATTTGACGTTTAAAGTTAGAGAGATCTTTAGAGACAAGAAAATATTTCAAAGAGCATTGAAAGAACACGCGATAGAGAAAAACTTTCAAATCTGGCCCTTGAAAACTACTAGTTATCGAGTGATAGCCGGATGCTACGAATTTAGTTTTTCGTAGCAAATACATGCGTCTAAATTGACTGGGCTTGACTATTTCAAAATCAATACATTTAATAGTACTCACATACGGGGTCGCTAAATTCGAAGCACACGGTCACCGTAATGCATCAATCTCCTTCGTAGCCAACTATGTACGGGATAAACTTATGAAAGGATTCGACAAAAGATTCGACTACATTCCTGTATCGATAATGTTTGACGTTGCAAAAACTTATAATGTACAAATCAAATATTCTAAACCTTGGGGAGGGAAAGAACTCGCCCTGAATAATATTAGAGGCAGTTGGCAAGGGCAATTTGTTAATCTACCGACCTACGTGAAGGAGATAGAGTGGGTAGATCCTAATGTTCGAACGTCCTTTCAACTTATGCCTGACGGTAAGTTTCAAATATTTTTTTAGAGTTTTGGCTCATATATTGGAAGCTATCGCAATACACTTTGTCACATATTGTTTATAAATGACACACCTATGAAATTGTTTCAAAAGAATCTTATTTATCACCTCGGTGCAAGACGGTAATGGCCATATATTACCGTTAGCGTTCACCGTCTTCGAGTTAGAAGAAGAGGATACGTGGATGTGATTTATTCAACGGATAGGTGCATTCGTGATTGGTCAGTTTACCAAAGATTTCGTTATTATCACGGACAGGTCGAATGATTTAATAAAAGCAGAGAAACAAATCTTTCCTAACACATACCATAGTTACTATATGCGACATATAACTCAAAATTTGGCACACAAGTATCCCAAGAACGGTGCGTTGAATATATAGCGGTACGCTGCGTGTATATTTTTAGTAGACAGATTTGATTATCTTATGAATAAAATTAAGAAAAATATTGGTCCTCGAGCCTTCGATTATATTTTAAAAATAGATCTGAAGCATTGGGCATGCACACATCTCAAAGGAAGACAATACGATTCTCTCACTAGAATAATATTGAAAGCTTGAACAATATACTAAATCTAGCTCGTAAAAAATTAATTATCGACTTAACCAGAACTACTAGAGAGATAGCCATTGATTATTTTCAAATGCGTCGACAAAGATTTGAAAATTGGAGTACCGTCCTCTGTCCAAAAGCAAACGAGCACATGAAGAAGGTGCTCCAATGCGCTAGTAGAAAAAGAGCTCAACCATACGGGCGCAATCAATTTTAAGTGAATTTCGAGAATTTCATTCATCACGTCGACTTAGAACATAAGACATGTACTTTTCGTCATTGGATCATTCATGGTTTGCCTTGCTTGCATGTCATTGCGACTATCAATCAGAGAAATTATTATTACCATAACTTCTGTGAGAAGTGGTTTTTCACCACTTGCGTTAGACAATCATACGATGAATAATGGGTTCCCACCCTCGATAAAAGTCAATGGCAAATCCAAGCTGATCAACTGCCGGACACTATGAAAGTGAGACCGCCCTATAATTTACGAAATAAAGCCGAACGTCCAAGGAAGAGTGATACGGTCTAAGGGTAAAGTTAGGTCCCTATAGTGTGACAGGTGCAGTGAGTATGATCATAATCGCAAGAGTCACACAACAGTGGGACCGATGGGTTGATACAATGCGTACCTCTTTTATACAGTAAATCGCTCTCTAATTCACGCAATGACGATCGATATAACTCCATTAAGAGATCGCTAACGATCCTCTAAGAGATTGTTAGCGCTCTTATATGAGAGCGATACCATTCCAATAAGAGATTGGTAACTTGCATTTTCTATTAAGAAATGAGATTTTTTTGACAACTTGCATATCGACAAAGATTGGATTATATTTTTCATTGTGAAGGTACGTCGCGTTCCGAAACACAACCCAAACGATAATTGTGGGCTTGCACCTCCAGTGGGGGTAAGACGTTATTTACGCACTGAAACTTTCGCAGTTGTGGACGGGGGAAACTGTCAAAGGAATGTCACTACGACTAATAGGTACGGCTTTTATTATATGAAAATTTCTCTTTATAATGATCGTCTTTGTAACTATTTTAAATTTCAAGAGTGAAGAAGGAACCTCCGATACAGAATCATCCTTCGAAAATAGGGCACCTTAGTATAGATTTGACACAAGTCATTTACCGATGGATGATATGATTGAAATTTATGCGCGGTGGATAAAGATAGATCGCACCCAGAAACAGTACAGGAAGCTGGCTAGATCGTACAAATAACATTACGAGATAAAGTTTGACTGCAAATTCGATTCTTAATAGTTATAAATTTAGAATATAATTTATGCGATGAATTACCAATTTTGAATGTACATTTGCTCAAAGAAACTTGAAATGTGTAAATTCGGTTAGTAATTTTTACAAATTTTGAATCTAATATTAACAATGCCAAAAAGTACATTTGCTCAGAACTTGCAACAGTCTTAGGTATGCAAGCATAAAAAATAGAGCGATAAATGTACTCCTAAAGATGTGGACGACCGTATAGACAGTTGTAGTCGATTGCCTATACAGTCGATGATGACTGTTAAAACGGTCATCCTCAATTGTATAAACAGTCGCTGACGACTATCTATCCAGTCGACAACGACTATTTATACAATCTACGACGACTGTATATAAAGTCGACTACGACTATCTATACAGTCATCTGCATCTCTAGACTGTCTATACGGTCGTTCATATGTATAGATAGTCATTCACATGAGTAAACAATTTATGCCTAAAAAAAATTATATGAAGATTGAGGAACAGATTTGTACATGCTTTAGATATGCTCAAAAAAAATTTACACATGATCCAAAAATTTACACATATGCTCAAAAAAAGGTACATTTGTACATTACAAAGATTGATTTACATTATATGAATTTACATTAAAATTTAATTTACATCTAAAAAAAACTATTAGGGTGGTGGTGCACCTTTAGTAAGTTCTTCATCAGTTTCTAACGCCTCTCCATCGCCAGTGTATGTAGCAAGGGCATTACCAATTTCTCTCCTTATCTGACTCATTTTGTCTTACGTGAAGAATTTCTTTTCCGCCATGAAGTACTCCATATACTTCAACACGAACACCCCACAGTCTCACCCATTGCTCTGTCGGGAAATGAATTTGATCTGGCAGTCAGTACATGACCAAGGATATGACTTAGCGTTTAGTGCAGTGAAGTCTCCGTATAAATATAAAAGTGTGGTAAGGTATTGGATCTGTTTCAAAAAAGTAGAATGTCATATAAGGAAACAGTGAAATTTTGTAAGTTTGAATCATTCTTATTATATATACTTACTAGTGTATTCAATTGGTCTGGATATTTATCCTTAGATAGCCTATAAAAAATAGGATTGACGACCACTACCAATTGTTCGACAAAATTTACGGTCGCAAGCGCCCAATATAATGGATTGTGAGAATGAATTGGGATAAATATATGAAAAAAGAGTATAATGTTAGAGGCTATGATTTGAAAATTTTAAAAGTTATTGGTAGCGATTGTAACGTACCGTGCTACATTCATAAGCCCATAGATCCTGCAGCCGATTGAAAAAGAAGTTATCTAGCACCTTTCTGCCTTGGTTCGCTTCTTCCTTATGGGCAGACCACCGTTTAATTTGTGTCCCAACTCTTGTTCCTAGAGATTTTCAAGTTTAGAAAGAAAAAATTTATTGAAATCTCTCAAGTCTAAGACCATGTGGGTCAAAACGGTGGGGCTCATAAGGAAGCATATCTCCTTTCGGTCAGGATGACTAGTGTCATCAATGACTTCCAAAAGTCTTAAGTAAGCTCCCATTATGTTAAAGCAATACAAATACAGAGTTAACAACTCGTTAAACAGTCGATGCCGACTATATAAAGAATCTTTATCGACTCTTTAGACAATCAGTAACGACTCTTTAGACGGTCGAAACCGACTGTATAAAGAATCGTTATCGACTCTTTAGATGGTCGATGACGACTGTATAAAGAGTAGTTAACGATTCTTTAGACAATCGGCACTTACCTTATAGTAGTAAAAATGAGAGAAGTTAAATATGAACAATTGAAAACTAAATATGAGAAAACATCACTCAAACAATATGAGTTTTAATGTTACTTACAATATTGTCTAAGTATGTCGTGCCTTTCAAACATCTGAAAGACTGCAGTCGGAGCGTATAATCACATACTATGCTTACGTAAGTGTTGCATAAATAACTATCAACGTTAAAATTCATAACGAAATTAACTACTAACTAACTATCATGGGAAAAATAAACTTGTCTTCAGAAACTGGCCTGTTCCATACGACCATCATGTACTTATGCTCCTCTGTCAGTTCAACTGTAGAAATGGTCATTGTCTCCTCAATGGTCCTCTCCGTTCTAAGCTTTTTCTTCGAGGGACCCTTCCGCCCGGTCCTAGGTTTCACGGCAATGTGTTTTATAAGTTTTCTAGGCCTCAAGCGAACGTCAATTGGTTACTCGTGTTAGGAAGAAGGTTGCTCGGGTTGGGAAGAGGGTTGCTCATTACCAGTTGGCCCCTTATCGGCTTGAGACTCAAGCTCGTCGTCAGCAGCTACCACCTCATGCATGGGAGGTGGTGGTCCCTTATCGGCTAGTCCCTTAGCGACAGAAGATGGGATATTGAAAGTTGTGCTAGATAACTTCAATAACAGCATCCTAAACATCGAAACAAACATTATTAGAAAGTTAGAATTATATTCACTTATGCAAACTATATTACAATACATACCTTAAGTGTCGTCTCCAAAATCGTTTGAAGGAATTCTTTCAGAATTCCTTGCTTATTTCTGATCAACTTATTGACATGACTCATCATCTGCAGCTCTACATCCCTTGAAGTGAGTCGGTCATCCAAGGAATTACATCGTATTGCGAGGAGCACATTCTTCTCTCCAAATGGCTCACTCTCTGGGTGAATTTTAAGTTGTCGAGTGTCAGACCGTCAATTCTCCTCAATAATAATTCATTAGAGGAGGTTGGTGCACTGGCGCTCGCCTTCGTGGCCTCCCTTATTCTCGGCCGCTCTAATTGGATAGACCATCGTCCGAGGACGAGTCTTCGTTCGACATCAATTAGTCGTCAAATTCTTTCGCGTCAATATCTTCGACCGGAATGTAATTTCTTTTCTTCTTCAGTCGCACAGCTACTCCCACAGCTTTCTTGACCTTTTCATCAACATCTTTCATTTTTTCCCCAACAATCTTTTGATCTTGTAGATATTCTCTTACGACGTGTACCTCTAACTCAAAGAAAATCGGTTTGAGGGGTGAAGCAGAAAGAAAATCGGTTCGACGTGTATTCTCTTACGACGTGTATCTTTTGATCTGGCGCAAACCTTTTACTAAAAAAGAAAAAGGGAAACACCTAAAATATCATAATACTAAATCGAAAATAGAATATAAGTGCAAGATAGCAACTTTTTAAACAGTCGTTATCAACTCTTTAAACAGTCAGTTTCGACTCTTTAAGAAGTCAATATTGATTCTTTAAAAAGTCGAGAGTCAATATTGACTTTTTAATCAATCGATACCCTTATGCAATTGGCATTAGTACTTTTTACAGTCCTTAGCTTTAGAAATTTGAAGTGTTTAAATAGACATCATACGTTGATGTTCAACATCTTTTCAAGAGTTTAGCCTTTTGTCCATGATTGAGCCTTCTCTGCCCATTTCAATAATCGTGAGAAAGAGTTCTTCAGGGGCGTTCTTTCAGGTGAGAGTTCTAACAGTATCTCATAAGCCCACCATTGAAGTACATAAATGCATCCATAAACGTTGAACGGCTTAAAGGTTTTATCCTTGTCGGAAGTCTTTCTATTCGTCACGCCCTTCATTATATACTCGAGTAAGTCATAATACACGTGGAGTCCCCACAGAGTTTGATTAAAATTCTCAACGTCATCGATGAGGTCGACATACTCTTCCGACAGTTGATGGTAGGACCCGGGAAAGAGAAATGTACACAGTACAAATAGAAGAGACAACTTTATAAAGTCGTCATCACTTTCCGCTCACCTCATTCCAAAGTCTATATGAGACTGAAGAATTGTTCCAGTAGACAATCGACGAAAATATTTGTAGCGAATCATTTCCTCTTTCGGTGGTTTAACGGAGGGGGTATACTGTTCGGGTTCAATCACGATAAGGCCCGGTATTAATGCAATGTCCATCTTTCGAAGATAGACATCATTCTTCTTGGTTTGGAAGTAATTTTTTTAACCCAAAAACTCGACATCGCATCGACGACATCTCTAAAAAAACTCACACCCTTTGACATTTGAAATATTCCACCGAAAACTAATGCTCTCAGTAACTCCTTCTAGCGTTATCGTAGAGCTTCCAAATGCCAGTATGGGAAATGAGTGAGTAAAAAGGAAATGAACTGTTTAAATGACAGCTTGTTTAAATGAACTGTAGTAAAAAGGAAATTAGTGAGTCACATACTACAATCGATTGTTTAAATGAACTGTATATTATAATCAGGCTAAAAGAAGCTAAGAGAACGATGTCGACCGTATATAAAGTCGGTATCGACTGTTTAAACAGTCAATATCGCTCTGTTATTATAGGGGAAAAAAATAATTTTAATATAGACCGTTGAAAGAAAAAGATAAAATTCTACAACAATGAAGGATAATGTGATTTCTAACTTACATATTTGGTAGCTTGAAGATTGAACAATGGAGCGTCACCGACTTCGAAACCACACCGCCTTCGAACGAAAAGTAAAATGTAAAAAGTAAAAACGTAAAACAGTATAAGGCAATAATGATTTGTATTTTTTACGGCCATTTATTACCTTGAGGGTAATTTCGACATTTCTTAAAGGTGAGCAACGGCTGGGCTTGGAGCTGGTCGGTTAGGTGAAAGGTGAAACTATAGGGTCTCTGACGGAAAAGGTGAATATGACAGGGTCGATTTGTTGGATTTGGTTTGGCAAAAAGAAAAACCGAAAAGTTCAGTTTGGCTTCAGTTCCGGGCAGTGGCAGAGCCATGATTTTTCTGATGGGGGACCCCATATAGTCGTAAGATAATAATAATTTTGTTATACTCGCTTTTATCAAACCGCAATCACAAATTATCGTAATCTTCATTTTAAAAAATATATAAAAAATTAGCCCGACTCTCGTGATCGTCATTTAAACAGTAAAATAGTGTTTAAATGATCGTATACCATCATGGTTTAAGATGGGGATATCGACACCGTCGAAATGATAGATCATAGATTGAAAAACAATGTGCCAAAAAATCACATTATTGAAATTTATTAACCGTCCGATTTGTGCATTCTACTACCAACTGTTGTGCTTAGCTTTAATGGTTAATATTAAAATTCGTCGATCGGATGATTCACATCCACTTATGGGTATGATTCTTTAGCTAAAACATTTTCTAGTACTAAATTGCCACCTAGGCAAATTAGATTGATGATAAACGTGTGCCACATGTCATAATAGTAAAAAACACTTCAATGGTGAAGGATCAAAATATCTAATTTAATGGTAGAAGATTGTTTAAACACTATTTGGTGTATGAATGTCTGTCAGGAGCAATTATGCCTAAAAATAATTATACTTTGAGTAATAAATTAGGGCTTTTATTTATTATTAAAAAATAATAATTATTTCCGCAAAAAATTGACGACAATTAGAGATCTTGGCGTTGGCGATTGGAGAGTGAATGAGATGTTATAAAAAGAGATGGGTAGCTAAAATTTGAGAGAGAGAAAGAGAGGAAAAGAGAGAAGACAAAGAAACGTTGGGACTTGGGAGCGCGGGGAGAGACTCTTGAGAGAGAGAGAGAGAGGAGAGAGAGTGAGATGGAAATTGGAGAGTGGCTGAGATTAGGGAACCGAAAGAGAATTTTGGGATGGGATTTGGAGAGAGAGAGAGAGAGGAGAGAGAGTGAGATGGAAATTGGAGAGTGGCTGAGATTAGGGAACCGAAAGAGAATTTTGGGATGGGATTTGGAGAGAGAGAGAGAGAGAGAGGAGAGAGAGTGAGATGGAAATTGGAGAGTGGCTGAGATTAGGGAACCGAAAGAGAATTTTGGGATGGGATTTGGAGAGAGAGAGAGAGAGAGAGAGAGAGAGTGAGAGAGAATTTTAGGCGTGTGAACCTAGAGAGAGAATTTTGGAAGTCTATTTCTGTTAAAAAAATGTGGATAAAAGAGTAAGTTTTTAAAATATTTTAAGAAGTTTTGGGATTTGGGGGATCCTTATTAAAAGATCTTGCCCTTAAAAAGATTAAACGTAAAAGACTTTAAAGAAAATAAACTTGTGATGGGAGATCCCGTGACCCCCCATTGAACAACGTGGCTCCATCACTAGTTCCGAGCCTTCCCAAGCCGAAATCGACCGAACCGAACCGATTGTAAGTAAATTTTTTTAATATATATATATATATAGTCAACTTGAGTTGAGCAAACGATTGGGCATTGAATTTTTGGGCCCAAATTTAGTGTTTCACATCCTTACTTATGGCTCGAATCTCACAAGACATTGAAAATAATAAAAGTATAAATCAGGTTGAAAATTTGGGAAAATTTTGATGTGCAAATAAAACTTATAGGAAAACCAAAATTGATCGAATCAAATTGTAACCGAATCGAATCGAGTTGAGTTGGTTTGGTTCAATAGTTGGCCGGTTTGATTTGATTTGAACATTTAGAAATTATTAGAACCGATTATACCCAAGCTATGAACAAGTGAGATTCGTTAGATGGTTAGAAACAAGTGATTTGTATGGAAAAAACCGGTGGGGTGGGTCAATTTGTATGGAAAAAACAAGGGTGGGCCTAGGACGTCGACGCAGCGATGCCGTGTGGAATCCGGGTGAGGTTGAAATATGGCTCCGGACTACGCGTCGCGATGCATACGGTTGGGCAACCTCGTGTGAGAACACTATCGCTGTGTGGGACTTCAGTTGAGCACGACAACACGTGGGCCAAGGATCAACGGTGCTAGTAATTCGGAACGCACACGAAGGCAGGCTGCGTGGGACTCGATTGAGCACGCGAGCGTGAGGCACAAGGCTGTGGGCTTGGCTCGGTATGTGAGTGAGACATGGTGGCATGGGGAGCTACATGCCAAGACTGCTGCGAGCGAGGTACTAGTGCAGTGCACAGGGTGAAGCTTGAGCAGGCCAAGTTTAACACAGTGGTGTAATTGGCGTGTCGTAAGGGGCACGATAAGCCGGGTGGTATGCCGTGAAACAGAGACAACCATGTTGGGAGAGTTCTCGTCCTCTAGGTGGGTGGTATCAGAGCTGATGTGTAGATGGGTTGGTTTCGTTGCATGCGGTAGCGAAGCACCGCGCGGGTTAAAAGCGCGTCGAAGGACGCCCCGCGACAGTTGGTATCAGAAGTAGGCTGACCTAGCGAAGCGTGCGTTAGGTGCCGCACGGGACTGAGGTTGCAGAAGTGCGACCCCGTGACATTGTGCTCTGAATCTGAAAATTTTAAATTATGCTATGAATAAAAAACAAATTGAAAGGTAAGATGGGCAGCATTTTGACTTGAATACTAAGATTTAGTCATATCACAAAAGACGAAGATGATAGATTGAAGGATATAAAACCCATCAATCTTTACAAGTTTAAAAACCAAAAAGGTCCATTAAACCACATATAAACAAGAAGAAAGTTTTAGTGAACTTGCAAGCCCCTCACTTTGACAGTTGCAATTTTTTAAAGCAATTCTTTCTTAAAACTGCATGGTTGGTGACCTTTATGTAGAAATAGGGATGTTTCGTGTAGTAATAACACCGAAGGCAATAAAAGGGTATTATTGTTCGATTGATTTACTCTTACACTGCAGAGCTAAACAAATCATCAGGTTTGCATGATTGGTGATTTCACTTGTGTAGGATACTCTTCTTTGACAGCTTTGGTTTCTTTTGAGTTTGGTTCTGCCAAGGTCATAGGAAAATAACAATATGAAAACGAGAAAAAAACAAAAGGTGAAGAAAAGGGGTAGAGTAATTGCAATGTGAAAGCAACCTTTTGCCTTTCCAAGGCTTCATAATCCGTCCTCTCCTTCCATGTGCTCTTACGCAGCTTGATTGGACGGTTCCCTACGTATTTACCTGTGATGGTTGGTAGAATAAAGAGCCTATTATGCGGTGTATATGTATAACACATAAAAAATACACATGCATATATGTACTCACCCTTGCATATATGCTAAAACAGAGTACGCACCATTCATTTCTTTCATTGCTGCCGCAAGGTCTGAAGGGTTGGAGAAACTGACAAAACCAAAACCCCGGGTCTTACCAGTCCTCTTGTCTCGCACCACCTGTATAAAGTGATTCATGTTTGTCCATAAAAGGACCTTGCTCAGTGTTTCAAACTTAAAACAAAAACCTAAGCTTTCCATGAAAACCAAAAGCACAGGATATCGAACAAATTTGCAGTACCCTTACGTGGATTCTATACATCTTTTTTGGCATAAGATACATGGAACAGAATAACAGACACATAAAACAACCTGGCTTCCCCAACGATTCATTAAAAGCAGTCACAAAAAATGCTGCATTTAAAACATTTTTTTTTCAAAAGTGTATAAAAAGCAACTTTTTCAAAAAGATCCATTTTATATGTTTGAAACCCCTTTTTCTAAAAAAGGTGTCTTGAGAATTTTTTTTAAAGCGATCTTTTATTTTCCCCCGATTCCCCTCCACCCACATTTTAAACCCTTTGAAAAAAAGGGTTTATTTTTACAATTTAAAAAGGCATGTTACACGCATTTTTATTTCGAGTACCTTTAAATCCACACACCAAATCTTTGAGTTCACCCACGTTGAAACACATTGACTGCATTGAATCAGATGATGGAGATTGTTTATCGTTCCAATCTTTTACACCATGGATCTTGAGCTTATGGGCGTACCATCAAACGGACATTTTTTATTTCAGGTCGTACACACCCAAAAAATTGACCTTAAAATCAATTTTAAGTGTGCACGTGATGTTAAGGTCACTTTTCTGAGATGTGTGCGACGTGAAATAAAAGACTGACCGTCTGATGGTACACCCATGATCTCAAGATCCATCGTGTAAAATATTGGGGGAATAAATGATCTCCATCGTCTGATTCATCACAGTCAATAGTTTTCAGCGTGGGTGAACTCAAAGATTCGGTGGGTGGATTTAAAGGTACTCTTTTATTTTGCCATGCTTTGTAAGGTTACAAGTTGTAATGTCATATGCTTAGTGATATTTATACAAATAGTACAGGATGTGATTGTACTATTGAGTTGTTCGAATCTTGGGGAGTGACAACTTGGTATCAAGGGAAATCAGCTAGTTACTGAAATGTCCAATTTGCAGTCATCTGATGCCCATGCCCATATTTAAATATTTTAAATGATGAGATAGAGCAAACTAGATTTCAAGCCAATATAGAACCACGGGAATAAGATTACGACCTCGAATGGTTCTTCAGTACTCAACAGTATAAACATACATAAATAAGCACTAACAAATTTCCCATATGCCAAACACTGTCCCGTTGGAAGTGCCATCAAATGTCTCTCATCCACCAAAGCTCAAGAATGACATATTGAATAAAGAATAATATTGCAACCAGATCTTACAATCCAAGGAAAAACCATTTGGCCGGTCCTTGGTTCGGCTGAAAGCAGCCAGCGCTACACCCTGAATTCATTAGATGTCATCTCATGCACGGTTCAAAATCTCGGCCGATAATTCAAATTATCGGCCGAATTATATCGGTTTCGGTTGGCACTGAAATGATAATTCAAATTATTGTTTCGGTCGGCACCGAAATGATAATTCAAATTATCGTTTCGGTCAGGCCAAAATATTGGAAGTTCAAATTATCAGCCGATAATTTGCTAATCGTCAAATTATCGGCCAATAATTTCAAGACCATTTTTAGAGTCTTCTGAAAAACAAAAAAAAAAAATGTCACTCAAATTTCAGCCCAGCCCTAAAAATTTCAGTCAAATTTTCGGTTTCGGTCATGCCTGAAACCGATACTGAAGTCGATATTTTGATCCTTGATCTCATGTCCGAAAAATAGTATTTTCCCAACCAAGAAGCACTAATAGCATTATGTCAATTTATACACTCGCTACCAAAAGTTGGACAAAATGACTTTTTATCTTATTGAATTATATTTTGAGAGACAAAAAAAAGGGCGTAATTAGTGTCTGTGATTACAGTATATTCGTGTACCCTATTGATGCTATTTAAATGTGGTATTAAAATGCATGCAATCAATATGCACACAAAAGAAATTAGCCCTACAAAAGAAGGGACACAGTAAAAAATAGAGCTCGCAACAATGATGGACAGTGAGAAGAGATATCAAGGATGCGAAGTTATTGAGAGCTTATGCTGATCAGAAACTAGTGGAGAAATAGGACTCACAAACCCGACCCCAAATAGATGATGATGATGATGACTTTCACTGTCGAAATTCAGCCCCACATGTGAGGATACAACCAGTCATAAAGTCTCCGACTTTTCTAAAAATCGGTAAAAGTCAGCGACTTGCAGTCATCCTTTCTTTATCACCGATTAATTGGCTAAGTCGCGACTCAGCTGATTAATTGGCGATATTTGTGATGTGGTCTGATTTTTTTTTCTCTTATACTTATTCAGGGGGGAATAACCTTTACGCTTGGTACTATTTGGTTCAATTTGTTCATAAAAAACTCTTGGTTTTGCCTATTTTGTACTATTTTGTTCAATTAAATCATTATTTTTAACTTGAAATATTCTACGATATACTTTTTATATTTTTTTGAATTTTTTGTTTTCCTCATTTTTTTTACTTTGACCCATTTTTACTGATTTTTCCAGACTTAAACCCTTGCCGATTTATTGCCAATTCCCGACTTTGTGACTATAGGTACACATCCGCGTGACATTGTCCTCTTTTGACTGTTTGTGATTCCCTACACTCTATCATGACCGCCGTACTTCTTATTTCATGTAATAATGGCAAGTTGAGATAATGCTTCATTCGCTACAACTTTCATATCTGCTTCTCCGACAAACTTGCCCAAGATGTCATAGCATTGCAAAATAAGCAGTTGAAGAACTTACATAGTATAAGATTGCACCTAGTCATCCTGTTTCTTCGTTTACTTTCATGCATTTCACATCTCGCAGTATCTATCCATTGTGTAGATACCCTTGCTTATATACATGAAAATATTGGAACTCAGAAATCTTTAGATAAGCATGTAAACAGATATAAAGAAACTGATATAAAACAGTCTACTTGTTAATAAGGAGATTATATGGCAAGTTCAATGGAAACTTACTTTTGCCATGTTGAAGGAAGGAAATCTAGAAAATGCTTTTGAAAGAACCTCGTCATTCACTTCATTCCCGAGATCGCCACAAAATAAACGAAAATCATCTGTAACAAACCTATAATATGAGAGAACATGGAAGATGTATCTAGACAGAGACAATGAGCGGGATTATAACTAAAGATATTTATCTACCAAAACAAGAAAGAGAACTACTATATATATATATATATATATATATATATATATACACACACCTTAACAAAGCAATGAACTTGACATCTTTTTTTTTATAGCATAGGGTATCCCAAGCTTGGGCTTGGACTAATCCCGACATGGTGCCATCGCCCCCACCATGCCCCGAGTATTTCACAATTTACACACCTTGTGTGGCACATCAGTGGCAGAAAGGAGGCGTTTCGAACTCACGACCTTGGGGAGCATACCCAAGATGTGAACCATTTCGACAACCCCTTGGTGGGTAATGAACTTGACATTATAAGAAAGCATATTAGTCAAAATGTCAAATAGGTGCGAAGGGGGAAAAATATTGCAATCTAGACAACGAAAAGAAGCAACCCACATACCAATAAATTTGACATAGAAAAATTCACAGCAGACAATGAATGAGACTTAATATTTCGCTATTTTAATTGTTAAATTGTTGAACTCTGTCCATATATGGGTATAATTTTGTGAAGCAAGATAATGCTAATTTTCTTTTCTTCCCTTTTATTTTCTGAAGATGAGCATACTCTTAGGCTCGATTTGAATATTTTCCAGGAAAACGATGGAAATGGATTTATAGATCCAATGTATTCGAGTCCATTAGGAATCAATATGATTTCAACGCTTTTCGATGTTTGGATGGCATATTAACACATAAAAAAATAGAAAGGGAGTACCATCATTGGTGTATATGGTACACACCAACCCAAACTTGACATATATTATGAGAGAGAGTTTGTAGAGAGACAGATTCAGAGAGAGAGACAAAGAGAGATATATTTGTAGAGAGAGAGAGAGAGAGGTTCAGGGGCAGAGAGAGAAAGAGAGCGAGAGAGATTCAGGGAGAGAGAGATACGTAGAGAGAGAAAGAAATCGGGATTAGAGGGAGTGGGAGAGAAATTGGAGAGAGAATGAGTGGAGAGCGAAATTGTGTAGAGAGAGAAAGAAATAGATTGACTGCCGAGACAGAGAGAATTGCACTGGGAGAGATATTTTTGAAGAGACCTACCGTGAGTTCGCATAAATTTTCCGGCAGAAATCATAAAATCTTTTGATTTTAGGGGATTTCACGGTTTCCAAAGGTAAGGAAAACAATTTTATTTTCCGCCTATTTCTTGCGTCATAGTTTTGTTGCCAACTGCGAGAAATTGGCACATTTCTTTTCCTTTCCTTTCCATCGATTTCTTCTTTCCCCCAATCCAAACAGGACCTTAATTTAATTGAACATGGAATCCTTCATTTCAGCATACAGAATACACTCATTGGCAGGTGGCGAGTACATGAGCCATAGTATTGCCTTCCATACAAATATGATAGTTTCACAGATGGTCACACCCTCATGTGCTCTATTTCCTGGAACTTACGATAGTAAGGTCAAGGAGGACGAAATTTCATCTAATCCACTTGAACAAATTTCTGGAGTCACCATTGATCAACACTATTGCTTGGGACAACCACAGTGCAATTAAATTTCTTAACATATGATTTTTGGAATGTTACATCTCCCCATTGACATAGCCTCCATCATGCCCAATATCCCTTTGACCCAAGAAAGGCTAAACTTCAAAATAATTTTTTTAACATATAATAAATTTGCATAATATGAGTTTTGAAGAATTAGTATTTATAATTAAAAGAAATGTTCCATATACTAAATATATTTTTGCAATTAATAGTCATATCATATAGATAAAATATCAATTACTATCCATTTCATATAGATAAAAATTATTTGCAATTAAAGGAAGAAAAGAAAGGAAAAATATGAATAAATGTGTAGCAAGATGCCAGCCAAAGGACATCTCTACAAAAAAAAAATGATACTAAAGCAGTGTTTATGAGTCACCAACCAAACAATAAACACTTCGGTGAGACTCGACAGCTGACTTGGCGGGGTAATCTAAAAAGCAACTATTTTAGTTTTTTATTATATATA
Source organism: Chloranthus sessilifolius (assembly GCA_021018995.1). Classification (NCBI taxonomy): domain Eukaryota; kingdom Viridiplantae; phylum Streptophyta; class Magnoliopsida; order Chloranthales; family Chloranthaceae; genus Chloranthus; species Chloranthus sessilifolius. The sequence continues at coordinate 23,972,227 of CM037588.1, forward strand.
TGTACCAATAATACCAATATAATATATATATATATATATATATATATATATATATATATATATATATATTAGAATCTCTTAGCAAAAGATAGCCACCCAATAATGCCAGTCATTTCCCCCCACAGTATTGACCAACGTTAATCATCGATCCCACCATCTTTCCAGATCTTCAGTGTCTGATATCGAAAATCACCATAAGATCTACAGTTGGAACGAAATTGAGAAGCATGAGGACTCTTCAATCTTCCATTTGATCCTTGATTGATATATGATTGTTGAATTTGGAACATTTGGGTTGTTGGATTTTCCCCGCCCACCATGCATCTCACCGAGTCCAATGCTAAAAGAGAAGACTATTGAGAACCTTCAAAGTTCCTATTTTGTTGGATTTGCTTGGAAACGAAAATCTAGCAGACGGAGATGGAACAATGGACACTCTGTGAAAATTGTAATAATGGAAGGTATGTAGAAGAGAGAGATGGCAGAGTAGAAGACAATTGACACTAATTGCAAATGCTTATAGAGAGGAGCAAGCTGGTCCTTTTTTTGGGATGGGGCAAAAAAATTGTCGATTCCACCCTTCGATCTCTGATTGGTGCTGCTATTGAGCCCTACTCGGCTACTCCTACCTCCATGAACGTCTTTTGAAGAAACCCATTTTGTGAAGAAGGCTAACAATAATGAAAAAAAAAAAAAAAGATTTTATATCTTTAGGGTATTGATATATTGGTGCTAAGTACCATCCTAATTATAAATGATACCTTGATTTTGGTAGGTGATGCTATCTCTAGCTGCTTAGCCCAACCAATCAACAAGTGATTTCTTTTTTTCATTTCACCTTTTATTTTTGAAGATTTTTGGGGCCAGCGACGCTGCATCCACCATCTAAACAACATTTCTTTTTACGCAATGTTACACAACTTTTATAACCGATCCCCTATTAAATTACTACTATTTTTAATAACTTGGACACCACCCTTTTCTAGCCATCACATCTTGTTGAGAGTTTAGCGTCAAGTATTTCGAGTGGGGTTGGGTCTTTGAGTTGATCCAAGTCCGACAAAGGTTGAGTTTCAAGTAGAGTCGGCCAAATATATATTTGCAGCCACTAAAAGGCGAACATTCATACAATCCCTCAACGAATATTCCTCCAATCCTTCATGGAAAATAAAATCCTTTAAAAATATAATTTGTTTCCAGAGAAATTTCTTGACACAGCTTTTGATGAAAAATAGAAATAAAAAGCAAAATACTCTCTCTCTCTCTCTCTCTCTCTCTCTCTCTCTCTCTCTCTCTCTCAAACAGCGATTAATCTTAAAATTTAGGACCAGGGGTTTGAGAGGGGGGGGGGGGTCCACTGGCGATTTTTAGTAAAATTCATGGATTTTGTGAAATGGTACCCACAAATGATTCTTTCTGCTTTGACACAGCCTCCAAACATCTGATTAAACTAATTCGAACTCACATAAAAAAAATTTATTAAAAGGAAGTGAAAGACAAAAATGAGTAAGGTCACGAAGTACCAACAATACAATACAACTAATAACAAACAAGCCATAAGAGCGCTTGCTGCTTCAGGGGTGAGCCACATCACCTCCATCCAACATCTATGAAGGTCCTCAATCATGATTAAATTAAAACCTTTCACAATAGAACCTGCGAGATGATGTGGGCCTCGATCATTTCCAGAACTGTGTGGCTCATTATCTTCTAGGTGAAGGGCACATACAATACAAACTGTGCATGCCCTGTTTTGAAAGTGGTCCATTCTCAATATTTTGTAAAGAGTCACTGTCCACATGGATCTTAACACCTTAGGAAGGACTAGGTATCTCCACAACTCAATCCAAAGCATCATGGAGAAACCACTCTTGTTAAGTAATGATAATATGATTTTGCTGAAAAAGACTAAACAAAGTGAAGCTGACTGGATGATGTAAGCATCCACTGCTTCCACGTTACACTAAGCCGGCCCGACGTAGATGATGACGGTGATGAACTGACGATGATGTTACACTACACTAATCTTCATCACTTATACCATACTTCATTTTATCAGAGTCCCCAAAAAATCTACAAACTCATTCCCAATATATTTTCAACTTTGGCAAACATTTGCAAAACCAACAAGAGCTACAAGTACGATTGCTGTTTGACAGACCAATCTCATTCCTCACATGATACTCAGCCTTATAGCTAGTCCCATCAAGAAATATAGACAATTAGATGATACAGAGAAAATCATCTCATAAATTATACTAATCAGACAAAAAAAATATGGCATAAGTGATCTGTGAGGAATGAGATTGGTGAGAACCCATTCACTATTGGTCAGAACCCATAGCGTAGGAAAATTGGTGAGAACCCATTCACTATTTTAACTGTGGCCAATATTTTCTCATCTAATATCTATACAAAGCCCTTCAAAGGAGAAAAAATTGCAGTAATAAGATATCACTAATGAATATCACATATTCACAACTATAGAGTCAAGGCCCATCTCAATCATACATTTGCTGAACAAACTAATTAGCAAACTTAAATTAACTGACATTATTTTTGGTGAACATGTATCAAACCAAGAAAACAAGAACCTAACATCTATCACAAATATACTTACAAGAGCAACAAATTCGTATTTCATAATACCGAAGTAACAACGCTATGAACACTATAAAAGCATCTGAATATCATTTTGCTTAACAAAAGTCTTAAGTGAAAAAGTAAACGGAACATACTTTCTGGCCACTCAGCAAGTGTCGGATCCTCCCAGCTTTGCCCAGCAGCTTTACGAGGTATTGCTCTCTTTTTAGTTTCCGCCTTGTGCTCAATTTCACTGCTTGCAAGAGCAGCCTTTACACTTTCCAGGGCTTCCGGTGTTATTGTTTGTGCATCCCTTTGGAATAATTGCTGTGCCTGTTTGCATAAAAATTTACAAACGCATGTATATTTTTAAGCATGATCTAAGGCAAATTATTCTAAACAACTAAAAATAAGAAAAACAAGATTTCTTTAATAATAGCAATGTCTCGAAGAGTAAACAATACAAAAAATTATAATAACAACCATATCCTTAGTATTTCTTATATTACAAAAAAAAAAAGAGAAGGGGAAGAGGGAGGGTGGGAGGGCAGGAGGGAAAGGTGGGAACAGAGAAAAATCTTTTTTTTTTTTTGCATTGACCAAAAACCCTACGATTAAACATGATGACATTAGGTCAAGATAAAGAGTTTATAACCCTTTCAAGATGACCACTTAACTGAATCACAAAAAAGATGACCACTTAAGAGGGATATTACATTGTCTAAAAGAGCCTCCTAATCATGGTTCAAAATTCCGGACAAAACTGATACGTATCGGTTTCAGAGGTCACTGGTCTGATACAGTGAATGTATCTGACCCATACATATTGGTATTCATTGTCCCAAACCAATACATATCAGTTTGGAGCTGGCCGATACGTACCGGAAAACCAAGAATTTGAACCTTGCTCTTAATCCATTTCAGAAGTCTCACCCAACTCTCTTGGTATGTTTGATTTTTCATCGGCAAACAACAAATGGTCATCTTGTATGTAAACAATGGAAAACCAAGAAATTCAAGACCGGACCACTCTATTGCTAGAAGATGAAATATTCCTGCCACTCAGGTAAGTTACCTAATCGATAATGCTTATGAATCACTTCACCATACCGTCTACATAACAATCACTTTTGTAACCAATTTGGTTTTTTTATATGAAAACTTCATTTTAACTGTTTACATATGTAGTAACAGCCCACGAAATCATCCTTGAATTGTAGAATCGATTGTTCAACATAGGGAGAACAGAAGCCATTATTGCATTTTCTTTTCAATCAATTATTGCATCTTCCTTTCAATTGTTTACTATGTAAACAATGTAGAAATAGCGTTGCCTCGACACGTGACATGGGTGCCAAGCGTCAAGGTGTCATAGATGTTTGGCATAGCAATTTCTAAGATTCCAATAAGGCAGCACGACTATGAGAAAAATAAAATTTTAAAAACTATAAAATTAGAATGTTAGCACGGCAACAATCCCAAAAGTAGAAGTGCCTAGGTAACACTAGTATAACACATTTCATTTCACCAAACTGGCAGCCTTGCATCACCAAACTGGTCGCCTGGCACATTTCAATGCACGGACTACTGTAATGAAAAAAATTCTTCGTTGGCAGAGAAAGAAGTGTATTTGAGCTCTAGAACCCAGATGTTAGTGAAAGCTCGTTTTCGTCTTCTTCCTTGATCTTTCAGGACTGTCTTCTTCCCCGAAAGGTTTTTCTTGTGGTTTCTCCATTGAGAAATCCCCAGATCCATCTGTAAGAGTAAGATCGTTTCTTCTTACTCTAACCCTGAGCATCTTCCTGAATCTGCTATAGACGATGTAGTGCTTTGCCCTCAAAGCGAGATTCAGGAGGAATCTCTCAAACGAGGGAACACTCTTCCTGGATATGTTCTGGGTGTGGAATGTGGAGCCATATTAACTTGGGCTTAAGGTTGCGAGCAATTGCCTTTGGAGGATTAAAGGCTCTGTGGAAATCATCTCTTTTGATGATGATTTCTTTCTTCTCAAGTTTACTAATGGAGAGGATATGAAGAGCTCTGGATGCTGGGAAATGGCCCAATTCTTGAATGTATAAGTTAGTTAGGTTAGTTTTCTGATCTCGCTTGCTTTTATCCGCTTTCATATACTTTGGATTATAGTGGTCTGTCCTCCTATTCTTAGTAATTGGACTCCTGAAACCAGAGAGCGATGTTGAATGTGGTTCCAGTTTGAATCAGACTACCTAAAATTCCCATACTGGTCCTTAACGGAATTGCAAGCTCCCTCAGAATTCCAATTCACGCTGACGGTCACACTTCTTTGCGATCTCGTCTAGAGTTTGCAAGTATTTGTGTTGAAATAGACTCCTCGTTTGATTTTCCTGCTTCAATACAATTAAAAAGAGATGCTGGGGAAGTTTATACTCAATGAGGAGAGTATGAATGGAAGTCGTGTCGTCTATTTGTAATGCATGTGAATCTTTTGAACATTCGACTAGTAAATGCTGGAAAGCTTCTAAACCTATTACGAAACAGATTTGGCAAAAAGTTCAGAGAAATTTTGTGTCTGTTAATGAGAACAATGAAGATCCTTCGGCCCTTTTTGAGATGATGGACACACAATTTGGGAGGAAAGACCAGATCAAGATTAATGAAGCTAAGTCCTCTAAAGGAAATCTCAATGAACAGCAGGAGGATGAGGATAGCTCCTCGGTTGTTGAATCTATTAATGCTGTGGAAGTAGAACCAACTGGAGGGGAGAGAAGGGGAGAGAAAAAAATGAATGATTAAAATTTGGACCTGATAATCACAGGTTTTGAATAGTTTGATGATTCAAAATCTGTGAATTCACTACCTGCAGAGGCTCTAGAGATCAGTGCCATGTGCAAGGTTGTTCCTGATATTCCAAATCCCAGAGATAATGCGGTGATAGCAGTGCAATTTTTTTCGAAATCAAAGAATTCAATGATGCAAGAATCCATTCTAATCGGATAAGTGCTTCTCTAATTTTCCAATTCTTTTGAAACTCTTATAATCCGGATCTTGAAAATCTGTTAAAAACCTCTGAATTCCGTGAAAATTCTAAGAATAGAACAGATAATGGAAGAATTGAAGTCTCGGATGTTGATGCACGTCTTAGCACAGGACCTCTAATGCCCGAGTTTAAAGAAGTTTCTCTCAAAGAACTTTTGAAGAGGTATAAATTCTCCACGAAATCTTCCAAAGAGGCAAAGAATGATCCAAAAACTGTTGCGAAAGTTTCCAATTCTGATCAAGCTAATAGGCTGAGTCTAGTAGAGAAGATATGCTAATTCCTAATTTATCTCAATGATAAATCTTGAATTTTGGAATATTAGAAGGGGAAATAAATAGGCTAATAGATTAAGAATTAAAAAGCTGATTTGAGATAATAAACTTGGTGTTTCGGGTGTTATTGAAACTCGGGTTTCTCGTGCTAAACTTTGAAAACGAAGTGATTTCCAAAAAAAATTTAAATAAATCACATTTTTTTGAAAAATTTGCAATTTTATGGATAGCTGAAATTTTTTTTGATTTAATTGTTGGCAATATCGGTGACTATGTGTAGGATACGTGAATTTCTAATCGAAAAATATTGTAGACTGAAATTTGCAAGTTGCAAACAGAAGTAAACAGTCTAAACATTTAATTTTTAAATAATTATAGAGAAATGCTTAAGAAAAACATGTAGCCCTAAAAACACAATAATCGGCAATTCACCTGTTTATACTGAGGAAGAGTATACACGCCGCCTACGGGAGGAGGCGGCGGCGTAGCGGGATAAACTGAAGGATAAATCTGCGGCACCAAAATTTTCGCCTGAGGAGGTGTTATATAGGGTTTCGGGTACTGCTGGATAAGGTATTGCTGATCTGGCGATTGCTGAGCCATCAGATCAGGATTCTGAAGGTGGAAAGGGAGAGGAAAAACGAGCCATTTGACAATGTGAATTTAGAATTCGAATCCGATGAGCCGTCTTTTGACATATCACCAAAAAATTAATTAGAAATCTTAAATGATTCGAAACGCTTTGTTTGCTGGGTTTGCTGGGGTTTTTTTTTTTTTGAGAGAAGGGTTTGCTGGGTTTTTTGCTTTGGAGATGGAAGATGAGATTGGATGAGAAATCTGAATCAAGATTTGTTTATTTTTTTTGTTTTAGGTAGATGGAGATGAAGTTAGGGTTTTTGACTAATAAAAGAAGAAACTAGGGTGATGGAAGAAGAATAATGTTAGGGTTTGAGCGAAAATTAAGGGGTTGCGGAAGGTTTAAAGGATTTCGAAGAGGAGAAAAAGAACGACGTTGGTTGTGTTGCGTTTGCACGACCCGACCCGGCCCAACACGACCCGGATTTGACCGGGTCAGACAGATCAAAATTAACCTATGTGACGGGTCTGGTCTGGTCAGATAAATACAAAGATCGGACGAAATCAAATCGGGTCGACCCAACTCACTTAATTGCGCACAAGATCCTGTACTTGTATATATCACATAGTTACCAAATTCCGCGAATTGCATTTTTCGAAAATCCTTTCCTTCCATTAAAATGTGTGTTTTTTATTAAAAAAATAATTAATTGAAAAAACGCAATTTTGGCTTTTAAACGCAATTTTTTCCGGAATTTTCACAATAAATTCTATAAAGTAGCCGGTAATTGCACACAATCTCTATGTACTTGCACCATCGAAACTTTGTGATTGCACTAGAAAAAAGAAAAATAGAAAGGGAGTCATTAACGCATGTCGGAACTTCTCCCTCGTCTCTCTAATCCACCACCACCCAAAACCTATTCAATAGTTATTTCCAGTTGATCAAGTCTAACCACTTCGATACAGATTGTTCCACCATATTCAACACCATCAAATCTTGTCATCGGGTAGTCTTGATCGATTGCTGAAATAGTTGTTTCGGATCATCATCAATATCTATGGTCATCGAAGATTAATAGAATAAGACGCTTTTACCAATCACAAATATTTGATAGGTTTTGATAAGTTTGAGTAACACTTGAAGAAAAAGATTTTATTGAGATAGATGGAACAAATACTTGATGATGATCAAAGAATTATGATGATTTTATTGATCCTCATCAAGTGATTTTTAGATCACTATTGCATTTGTCAAAGAAGAAGATTTAGGCGTATAGATAGAACCGTGTAGAAAAGAAGAGTCGCGAGTTTTGAAGTTTCCAAAAAGTGACAGGACTTTTAAGAGGGGTACAAGTATTTGTAGGTCTGCAGCATGGGGTTTCTACTATTGACTGCTTTGAATCATTTCATGGAGTTTGTTTTTCACCTAAATCTTTCAAGAAATAGATCGTGAGATCATGCTTCCTTATCATACAACCAGGTTTTGAGTTCACATGGAAAACATCCCCAAAGGTGACAGTGATCATGGTATACCATGAGATGGGTTCTCTAGTCATTTTTGGTAATGTGTTCCACAGGATATCAAAATCTAACAGTTGATAGGTGTTCCGTGATCTAAAGATTTATTTTATGGAAGATTGTAATGAAAAATGATCTCCATCATCCATTTTAAAGAAGTCAATGATTTTAAAGATGGAAACGTAAGGTTGCAAAAATTGAATCTCCGACTGTAAATACAGTAACCTTTAAAAAAGAGGTGTGCAATTATGGGGCATGATGGTGGTCATAAAAAAATAAAAAAATCAGTGCTTTTTTAAAATCCGGTGCAACAACCTAATTTTCGCGAGCAACTAAAGGCTCCCATTCAATAATAAGGATCAAGTTAAGGGTTTCAGTGAATAAGTCTATTGATTCTTCAATTTCTTATTTTTTTCATTGTTTTTTTTCCCAATTTCTCCCCCCCCCCCCCCCCCCCCCCCCTTTTTTTTTGACTGTTTTTCCCTTGCCGATTTGGTAACTATGGTACATAGCTTGAAAAAAGGCCCCTCTATTTGTACCTACACATTCTCTGAAAATCGCCCATATCTTAGACTCCTTGAAAACTATTGATTGCTTCATATTAGATGGTAGAGATTGTGTTTCACCTAAGTCTTCCATACAATAGAACTTGAGATCATGACACACTTAAAGACGCTTAATTTTTTATTTCATGTGCCATATATCTCAAAAAAATATAGCCCTTCAATCATATGGCACACATCACGCTCAAATGTAAATTTAGGGTCATTTTTTGGGGATCTATGTCACATGGAATAAAAATGACTGTTTGGTAAGTGTGACATGATCTCAAGATCTATGGTGTGGAAGATTGGGGTGAAACACGATCTCCATCATCTGATCCGAACAAATCAATGATTTTCTAGGAGTCTGGGATGTGGGGGCTTTCAGAAAATGTGTGGACGCAAATAGAGGTGCCCTTAAAAAAAGGAACCTCTCTATTGGCCTTAACAGATTTACTAAAAATGCCAACATTAAAAAAAAAAAAAACCCCTTGAAACTCATTAATTGCTTTGGATTAGTGATGGAGATCGTTTTTCACTCCGAACTTCTACATAATGGATCTTGACACCATGAGCTTACCATTATATAGTTAGTTTTTTTCGCTTTACCGTTGCACAAATCTAAAAAAGTGGCCCGAAAGAACTGCCAATACAATCATATGGCATACATTATAGTCAGCACTAATTCGAGGAAGTTAAAATTTCGAAACATCTGACAAGTTTAGAGAGAACCATAGTGACAAATTTCACTGAAAAGGAGGTGAGTCAAACAAAAATTTTGGGAAAATTTTGATATTTTTTGACGAAATTTCAAAAATTTTGGTATAATTTTTTTTTAATATGTTAGCAATTTAGTATATATTGTAGTAATTTTTTTAAAAAATATTAAATATATTTTTAATCCCTGAAACTTTCCTGAATTTTTTTCGAAAGGTATCGAAATTAATCCGAAATATACCGAAAGAACCCCCTACCAAAATATTACCGATAACAAAATTTGTCATTATGGAGAGAACAAGAGAAAAAATGATAAAATAAGATTTAAGGGCAAGTTTGAATAAAAACACGAGAAATATAGGAGAGTAAAATAATATTCTTATGTTTTCTCATGGATACCTAAGTTATAGGAAACCATAGGATTCCTTTGTTTCCCTTTATTTTTTTTGTTTGAATAACTATATTGGTAGCTCGGAAAACATAGGATTAATCAAATCCTGTGTTTGGATACATATATACAAAATTGTAGGAAAATAGTATATCCTAACAAAAAAATAGCTATAATATCACAAAAGATCATTCAAACTAAAAAATAGCCACAATAGCATAAAAATGTTTAATATAAATAACAAAAAAATTATATCTGTATTAAGTTGTTTTTGTTCTTTATATATATTAATAAATTGCTCTAATGATTGACTTAGTGTTTTGTGAAGGTTAGGTTCTAAGTGCAATAAATTGCTTATTTTTTTAATTAATTATACTAGAGCATATATATCATATATGTGAGTATGTAGCTCTACAATATAGTGGACCCCCTCTCTACAACATTGCGGAGCCCCTTGTGGTGCAATACTTAAATAGATATGGGAGAGCCAAAATTATAAGATTTAGTTTAAAAAATAAAAGAATAAATATTTGTTGAGTGCAATATCATTGTTATTTTTTCATGCCTAAAATGCTCCTGACTCATATCTCTAACTTCTAAGTTACTCTTCTATTTATTAAGTCCCCACGTTTCTTTCTAAATTCTAATTATACACTTTCTCTCTATTGCTCACCCTAATTCAGTGCCTAAGCAGGTTTACATTTTGTAGCTTGGAGGGCACACATCAAGTTCAAATGTAATTTTGTTGGGTACACCCACGGTCGGGTATACACCATTATTTATTAGTTAGCAGAAATGTAAGCTCGACCTAATAAATTAAGAGTCCTAACTGGGCCTATGCCCAAGATCCGTTAAGAGGCCCATATTTTGACCCGACCCAATCTAATCCATTGGCAGCCGAGCAAAACCCAAATCCCAAAAGAAATTTCTATATCATACGCTCAAAAGCCCTTTTTAAAATTTTATTGCATCTTTTTGGTTTTTTTGCTAACACCGAAAACCCAGTTCAAAACATGTAATTTTATGGTTTTTGCGGTTGGGGATTGACAGATTCCTTTACTTTGGACCGCAAAACTAGAGATTTTCATCTCAAAATTACGTTTTTCGAATTGGGTTTTCTGGAGAGATGGTTGAGATCTGTTTAATTTCATCCGCCACCTACCCGCATGCGAATTTCAATCAAGAACATGGCCCTAATAGGGATTTTAAGGTAATTAAAAAAATAATTATTTATTTGCGTATCTATTTTTTTAGTTTGCATGAATTTCGGTTTGTTTCTCGATTAGATATTTTATTTTTTGGGTCAATTTTGAATTTTTGTTGGTGTGTTCATAGATTTTTTTTTATTTGTTTCCTGAATTTACACGTTTGAGATATTTCAATCTGAATTAGTGTGCTAGGGATTTTAGTTTGTTTATATTTTGTTTTTCAGAATTTAATTGTTTGGTATTTGATTTTCCATTTTCTTTTCCTATTTAATTTGACTGATTTAAATTTGATGGGTAGTTTGTTATGGCTGTTTCTCTTAATGTGTCTGTCTGAATTTACATGGAATTTGAGTAGTTTCATGATTAATTTACTCATTCTCTCATTTTTTTTTTCTATATGCTATTTTCACCTCTGAATTTTTCTTGGGGTTTGTTTAGGAAAAATTTTCATGGTATGCATGAAATCGTAGTCACAAAGTAGGGAGTTCGTCAGGAAAAATCGACAAAACTCGGTCAAAGTCGAAAATAATTGGGGAAAATAAAAAAATATATCATACTACATTTAAAGTTAAAAATAATGTTAACAATACTATAGTACAAAATAGGCAAAACCTAAAGGTTTTTAACAAACAAAATGAACAAAAAGAGTATACAACATAAAGGTTTTTTTCCCTTTTAAGTATAAATGAAAAGAACAGAAAAAATTGGACAACATTACAAACATTACCGATTAATTAGCTGAGTCACTGACTTGGCCGATTACTCGGCGATGTAGTTGGGATGACTGCAAGTTGCCCACTTTCTTATTTTTTGAAAAAGTCGAACTTTTGTGACTATGCATAATTTTAGTTGGTTTTTATTAGATGTTTTTCTAAATATGTATATATATATTTTAATTAACAACGTCTGTGACTTTGGTTTGTGTTAGATTAATTTTTATGTTGATAGTTCAGTTGGATTTTAGTTTAGCTATATCTATATTAATTGGAAAATGGGATGTGACCGTTCCGTTACAAATTAGGTTGTGGGCCTGTGGCCACCCCAAATTATTTTTTTCTTATCGGTAAAAGGAAAAGATAATGCAGAAGAGGAGTAATTATTTTTTGATAGGTAAGCTGGACTTGAACCTGCAACCTTGAGGTTGAGATATTGTCAACCTTCCATTGTGCTACAGGCCGAAGCCCAAGAGAGAATAGAGTACATACCCACACCTAAAGCGAGAAGCCGCGAGATGCTACAGCCACAAGTAGCAAGCCACAAATACCAAAAAACAGAAAGCACAAAAGGCTATCAATAATCTTATGAAGGAAAAAAGAACAAAAGGCACCACAAGGGAACCCCCCTTACATCCTGGGAAACCCCTCCAGGCCAGGACTAGGGGATCGTTCATCTCCTCCAAATCATCCAACCACCAATCGCATTGGAATTAGGGATACTATTAGCATGACTATCCATGACCGCCCATCTCTCCCATTGTGAAAAAAAGCTGCTAATTTCCTCCTTCGGAACACTGTCATTTCTTTCTGTCCAAAGAGCCCACAGAACCACCATCAACATGGTCCGCCAAAAACCCTTCTTAACCCATTGAACCCCCAACAGTCCCAAGAATCTAGCAAGTCCACACCCGACCTTGGTAACACCCAACACACACCAAATTTTTTTAGGACTAGGCTCCAATCCTCTTGGCAAACCAACAATGTATAAACAAGTGATTCCCCGTTTCAGCCTCCTGCATACACGTAACAAATCTGTTGCACATCCTCTTCCCTCGTTTCGCCAACTGATCGACCGTGAGAACATGGCCCCAAGCCAAACTGCACCCAAAGAAGCGAATCCTAGGATGCCCACACCTTCCCAAACCGAAAGCCAGTTATGGTAGGTGGTTTCCAAAGGAGGTAACTATAGAAAGATCACAATGAAAAGATTCCTTTGATATTCAACATCCAGACCCAATGAGGTCCAAAACCTCCACCAAAAGAACCGCCTCTGAATGTTTAAGATTTCTCTGCAATTGGATATCCCAAACAATAGCATTCCCCACTATGCTCTACACAATTTGGGCCCTAAAATTGTCTACAAGATCATGGATATCATGGTACTAAACTTTGAGGGGGTGCATCCCCCATGCAAAAACTATTCTAGAACCAAGTTCTAGAATACAATTGCCCCCCATTGCCCAATCAAACTGAATACAATTGCCAAACTCTTTCTTCACCGAAGAGACTCCTCTTCACCAATCTGATGTTCTTTCTCTTCTACAATGAACTCCACAACCATTATTTACGCTTTTGTATTTACTAACCAAAACCTTAACCCAAAGATTCTCCCTTTCCACCCCACTCTCAATACATTTTCCAAGAGGAGCTTTATCATATTGCGCAACCTACGAATACAGGTGCTCCCTCTCTTTCTTAAAGAAATGACACCTGCCACTTATTCAAGTGATAGCTCCTTTCATCCCCTCTTCCCTCCCATAAGAATTTCCTTTCAATTTCCTCAAGTTTATCAATAATGGCTGCAGGATAATGAAACAGACATAAAACAAACTGACAAATTGGCAAATGTTGCCTTAATGAGGGCATGCCTGCCCTCAAGCAAGAGTAAGTTTCCTTTCCACACGGCCAACTGTTTTTCAAAGTGTTGAACCATGGTTCCAAAAGAGGTGCTCAGCTTACACATGCAGTATGGCAATTCGAGATATGTAGAAGGTAATGAGTCCGTACAACAGTCCATCACACTAGCCAAAGAATTGAACTCTATACTTAAGGTTAAATTTAGGGTTTGAGGAGGTTAGGGTTAAAGGAGGAGGAAAAAAGAGAGATGGAAAGAATTAGGGTTGTGTCACACATCTACACCCTTTTTCGTTGTTGTGTACTACTTGCAATAATACATATTACACACCCAGCTGTTACAAGTTGCACACCAACACTCCCGCTCAAGTTGGAGCATAGATATCAATCATGCCCAACTTGGATACAAGATCACACAATCTAACTCTTTTAAGGGCATTGGTGGGTACATCAACAATTTGTTCTTAAGAGCTAACATATGGGATGCAAAGTTCATTTGACTCTACTTTCTTACGAATGAAATAACAATTAACTTTTATGTGCTTGGTTCTTTCATGATAACTTGATTTTCTGCTATATGTTTGATTGATTCATTTTCTCCAGAGAGATCCATAGGGAGTTTTGCACTGATTCCCCAATCAATAGGGATAAACCTGATCCTCATTCCTTCTTGAGCCTCTTGTGACATTCTCTGTATTGTTCTTTTGCATTGGAATTGGAAACAGATGTTTTTTGCTTCTCCATGCAACGAGGTTACCTCCAACAAAGGCCTAATAAACAGTGGTGGATCTCCTATCACTAAGGGGCTCAACCCAATCAACATTAGTATATCCCATGGTTTTAAAACTCAACGAGTCGACTCGGAACTCGAGCGAGTTTCGAGTCGATTCTTCTATAGGCTCGATTAGGGCTTCAACTCGGTCGACTCGCCGAGTCGACTCGGCGAGTCGACTTAAGTTTCAAAAATTTTGGGCTAGCGGGGGTTTTAATTGAAGTTTAAGGGCATGCTTGTCTTGTTGCCCCTTTATATATTTAAGGGCTTGATCCTTGACAGAAAATCGACGAGAGAAGAAGAAAGAAAGAAAAAGAAAGAAGAAAGAAGAAGAAGAAAGACGAAGAAAGAAGAAAGAAGAAAGAAGAAAGAAGAAAGAAGAAAGAAGAAAGAAGAAGAAAGAAGAAAGAAGAAAGAAACCCCTCTCATCGCAGCCCTCAACTGCCCCTCTCTTGCTCTAAATGTGAGATTTTTTTTTCACTTTATAAGTCCTAAAATTTGTTTTTTGTTTGTTTTTCACGATTGCGCCACAGATTTGAATCGTGCCCTAACATTTGTTTTTTTTTTTTTCACTTTATAAGTCACAGGTGCCCTAATATATATATATATATATATATATATATATATATATATATATATATATATATATATATATATAATCCACTTTATAAGCCACAGGTGCCCTAAAATCTTGTTTTTTTTTTCACTTTATAAGACACGTGCCCTAAAATCCTTTTTTTTTTTCCCGCTTTATATTCATATATATATATATGTGTGTGTGTGTGTATTATATATCAAATTATTAATATCATTGTCACTTAATGCTAGATATTAGTGCACATCCATTGTCATTTAAATAGATGGGATATGGACAATAATGAATTTTCACCTATTAAATATTTAAATTTTATATATATATATATATATAAAACCCAAGTCGGAGCGAGTCGAGTCGGACCGATTTTCCGTGTTGACTCTACTTAGATGATTTTCGAGTCGAGTCGAGTTTCCGTGTTTTAAAACCATGGTATATACCTCTATGCCAACATGACCATGGTCAATATATAGCAATCCCTTCCCAGGCTGGATTTTTGGTAGTTGAGAATCCTATATACAACATCTAAATGTATAGTCCTTGGAGGATGCATGCATGCTGGTTCACAACATTCACAACATAGGAAATCTTTGGCTGAGTAATGTTCAAAATTCTAGAATTCACATGAATCTAGTATGACTATGGTATCCATAGGAGCTACTCTGCTTGGCATAAATCAACCTGTAGGCTCAATTTTGCTAACCTGAAAACAATTTTTAGCATTAAGCTTATATTCTGTATGCTCTCCACCCCTTCAACAAAATTTGGGCTGTGGAAGAGTTTCATGTTAGATTCAATTAAAGTCATATGCATGAACTATTAAGAGATGGGTAAGATGGTTTTCTTATCTTTTATCTTATATATACATTAACTTCTCTCCGATCATCAGATGATGGTGTCTTGTCTTTGGATGATGCAGAATTTTCATCCTTTATTAGCAAGTCAGAGCACGAGAAGTATAGTGAAATCAGCTCGTGTGCAGCTCAGGTCACCCCAGCTCGAGGATCCATGGAAATGCTCAAGCATGTTTCCAGAATCTCACCAGTCAGCCGGGTTTATCTCAAATACCAGTGGACTGATAGTTGACATCCTAGGTTGGCAGCTTGTTATCTAATTATTGGAGAATGATCTGTAGTAATAAAAAGAAAACTTTGTGATAATTCTGCCTTTCAGGATATGATAAAATACCTTTTGCTTGGTAATAACATTACCTACCCTTGAATATCTAGAATGATGGATTATTGTTTTTTAGTCTTTTTTTTTGCGGTTTTCAAGAGTAATATGGTTACAATTTTTTTAGGGTAGCTTTATTAACATCCATGGAATCTTGGAGGGCACCTACGCCAAAAACCATTGACTTCTTTGAGTCAAATGATGGAGATCATTTTCCCCCCCAACCTTCTACATAAGGGAGCGTGATTCCATGAGCGTACCATCAAACTGTCAGTTTTTTATTCCACGTGTCACAGAAAAGTAGCCCTAAAATCACATGGCACACATCACGCTCATACGTGATTTTATGGTCCTTTGTTGGGAATCTGTGCCACATGGAATAGAAAACTGATCATCTGAGGGTACACCCATGATCCCAAGATCCCTTGTGTGGAAGATTGGGGCCAAAAACGATCTCCATCATCTGATTCAAAGCATTCAATGGATTTTGGCGTAGGTTCCCTCCAAGATTCGGTGGGTGTTAATAAAGCTACCCTTTTTTTTATATGGTCCTGGTTTATTTAAAGAAGTTCTACAACTGAGTTTCTGATAAAATATTAAAATTTTTAAAGATAGTATTAAGGGTGATATTGTTACAAGACAAATAGGCTGGTGAACAGTAATAATATACTGAGGTAGTAAGTAGTGTTAAAGCTGCGTTGTCACAGAGTGACAGCTTGTGACATATTAGTACATGACCATTGGGTTTGTGTGGCATTTTGGTGCATACGTGCATGTTCGGTTGACATGGTACATCAGTCGGCTTGTTGAGCTTCGAAATTAGGCGATGCGAGCATGTTTCTAGACTCTGTTGTGAACGTGTAGCTAGGCCACAGGGTTTTGATGGTGGGCACATGGCTGTGTTGCAAGTATGTGTATGCTTGGGCATTATGGTGTGTAAAGCGTGGGGCAACAAGGGACATGTTAGTGGGCATGTCGCGGGGGGTGGTGGCGTGGGGGGGTTGGTGGGCTTGTATGCGAAGAAAATCCATTTGAGATTCTCCCACTTTTACAAGGATTGATTTTTAAACCATATATGTTACGAGTAAGCTCAATGACTGAGTAGTGATATTGTGTCATGCTAGGCTGAGTAATATGGAATGTGTGTTTGCACGACGTATCTAATCTAGAGGGAGCTTCTAAGTCCCATTGCAACATTTGTGACGGTGTAAAGACAATGCTATAGAGCTATCGCATGTGCTAATGAGGCTCCGTGTTGGGATTGCAAATGAAAACATCACATGTTTTGATAAATTCCTAGACAAGGAATATTCACAGTAAGTGATTGTCGGGGGCGGGAGGGAGGGCATCTATTTGGCTAAGTGAAAGACAAGTGGATTATCTTTGAGGGATGTATCCCTTCGCACTGGCCGCCTGGGTACAGTATGGGATTGGGGGACTTAGATCCGCTCTTTGATAGTTGGTTTTAGAGAAAGCATTGTCCAAGTGGGTGCCGCATTGAGTTGTGAACTAGATGAAGAGAACAAAAGAGCATGTAGATTTTATTAATCGATTGTTGGTTTGTGAAAAGAAACTAGTTTATTGCTATGAGGGCATAATGGTCTTGTATGGAGAACGCAACATGTGAAAAATATGATGGTTGATATGTAGGACAATATTGGATTGCTGAAGGGAATGGTTTCCATATTCCAAGTGAGGCATAATTACCTCCTTAGTAGAGACATTCAAAGGATCTCATGAGTCAAAATACTTCAAATTTTTTCATATGTGACATTAACGAATAATTGGAGTCTCTACTCCAAAAGACTTCAAAAACAGTTTTAAGGAATGATTTTATGTGAGCGTTTGAAGAGTTCCATCGGATACCTCATATAAGTAGGAGGGATGTGACCTTCATCTCCCTTATTCCAAAAATTTGGGGGTGGAGAAGTTGAATGATTTTCGGCCCAGTAGTCTGGTAGGCAGCATGATGCACAGCCACACTATAAAGCCCTAATATGCAATTTTGCTGAAGTTAAAGTAGAATTTTAAAGAGCAATAATAAATAAAATTCAGATTTGATTTACCTTGGATTATCATGGAATTCAATTAATAAAATACCTTTGCAACGAAGATTAAGAAGATAGAAGATCGAAGATGGATGCAACAATCACCGGAATTTCGCCGGCGAAAATATTGGCCTCACACGAAACCCTAATCTCGGGGAAGAAGAAAACTCTCAACAAATTCTCATAGATAGCATAAAGCAATCAAATTTCAGTAAACATAGATTATTTTTAAAATTTTATTTACGTGCCTTTATATAGGCTAACAAACCATAACTAGCATAAAATCCAAAATTAGAAAGTCCTAAACCTAAACAAACACTAAAATGACAAGTTTTTGCCTAAAACTTGTCTAGCCGCCAATTCACGGATGACATTCATGGACGTCTGTCCTGAGTTCACGGATCTCTGTCCTCGACTGTGTGCACAAGACCAGAACATGGTCTAAATCACAGATGTCCATGCCGGGGGCATGGGCGTGGTACGGATGTGGCACAAACGTTTGTCCTATAAATTCCAGAATGCACTTTATTTTCCGGACGTCCATCCCGAGTCTACGGATGTCCGTCATATGTTGACGAATTACTTACTTTTTGCTCCCCACGTACCTTCCAATTGTTGGGTTTTAATTCATGCGTGCACATGCACATAGGTCTTCAATTGCTTATCCACAAGCTTTTGGGTGTCTTTATGCACTTTCTCCGCCTCCAGGACACGATGTAAGCTTGTGTGGGTGCGATGTCCCCATCATAGCATGTTGACGGTGTTGGCAAGGGTGTCGGATAATAGATAAAAGACCCATGGTGTGGAGGAATTGCTTGGTGGTGATATTGAAGACATTGAGGAATTTTGCATTTCGGGTCAATTGAAGCCATTTACTCTTTTGCAATTTGCTGATGACTCCCTCCTTTTTTGTGATAGCAACAAGCTGAATTTGTGTAACCTTAGGATCATCATAAGATGCTTCAGAGTGGATTAGCAATCGAAAGAAAAATGAGGAAATTTCTATGGTGTGGAGGAGAAGAACGCGAACAAATTCATTTTCTGTACTGGGGCACTGTCTGCCTGGCCAAAAAGGAAGGCAATTTGGGTATTAGATGCATCCAGCCGACGAATAAGGCTTTGCTAGGGAAGTGGCTTCAGAGATTGGACACTAACCTGGAGGTGTTGTGTTCTAAAGCTATCTTCACCAAGTATAGAATTTCAAAGCACCAGTGTTACCTGGACACGTGGCACGGGTACCCAGTGTCAAGGTGCCAATAGATGTTTGGCACGAATCTCTAAAAATTCAAATACGGCAGCACGGCCATAAGAAAAATAAAATAAATAAATAAAGCATATATAAAGAAAATTTGTAGGTATATCTTAGAGAACCAATTTAGATATGTAATGAAAAAATTCATAATATATGCCGTGAATCTAATAAACATATATTATAGTATAAAATCGTTTTCAATGACCCAAACCTTTGTTTCAGTAGTTACTAAACTTTAAACATTTTTCTTTTGAAACAAAGTTCATTTTATCGTTGTCAAATTGTTAAGCATTTTAATAGTGATATAAGGTTTTTCATATATGTCTAGAAGTTTTGTGTTGTTTGAGGAGTGTCCAAGTGTCGGCACGGGTCCCAAGTGCCACCAAGTGTCGGCACGACAAAAATCCCAAAAGTAGAAGTGCCAAAGTAACACTGAAAGCACAACTAGGACATCCAAACAAAGGGGATGCAAAGGAGTCCTCATGATCTTGCCCCTCTGAAGGTTTTGGGCCAGCTTCAAGGTGGGTCGGGACTGAAGTCAAGCTCTGGACTGATCAGTGGACCACTGATATCAAATTTATGCGTTGTTTTCCAAATATCTATAAGGTGTGCACCAAGAAATCAGGGACTATTCATGATAGCAGGTCGGTGATGGCAGGTCAGGTGGTGTGGAATATTCCGTTAAGATAACACTTAAAGGATCACGAAATCAAGGAATTCTCAAACTTTCTGGGAAAGCTTGATTAAGGCCCAATTAGGTAATCTTAATGTGAATCGTAGAATCTGAATTCCTGGACTGAAGGGCATGTTGTCAGTTAAATCGTTCTACAGTCAGCTGTGCCGAAGTCCGCTGAATTTTTTTTGGCTATGCTCCCGGAAGGTGCAAAGATATGCTGGCGGACCTATTTATTTTCGATCCACAGCCGAAGGTTAAAGCCCTAACCAAACTGCTGGTCATCGCCACCTTTATAGCGATTGTTATTTCTGAAATCCTCAACACTTTACTTCGATGGTGTACGTTGGCAAAAAAATTCAAGGACTGCACTTTGGCTGATTAGGGACTTTTAGGTCTTGCTAAGTGAAAGGGTGTAACTTTTTTTTCTTTGTCTGCCTCGGCTTGGCAAAAAAATACATCAGCACCTCGCTTAGCCCTTGATTAATTTATTAATCAATGAATTTAAATCTTTACCGATCAAGAAAAAAGAGGAACAATTGAAGTCCATAGGCGACGTGGATGAGGAATCGAAGGTCCACATTGTGTTGTGATGCTTAGTGGCTGACGCTAAACCGTGGTGGAGGTGTAGGGCCAATGAATGAAAAGCGAGGTACAAAGCAATCAAGCCATGAGATTGGGACGAATGGCCTCATGGGTGGGTAAGTCAACCTTGATTGAGTCATCCCCCATCCATTTGGTGTGGGCCAAAGTGAGGTGCAAGATACCAACTTATATCAAAACCATTGAATTGAAACTACTTAGGGTGGAGATAAGTGTTGTCAAGGGACTAAAGTAATGGGATGGAGGGAGAGGCAATTATGTTTGCATGTGATGAGGACCTGATTTAAACTAGTGGGTAAACTACATTTGTTTGAGACACCATTACTACTGATTGAAGCACAAGGTGAAGTGTGTGTTAGGCCAAGCGGTGGTGATGTTTGTAATGAAGACCAAGGTGTCGAACTTGTATTTGGTATTGGGTATCAGTCCGATCTTTGAACCGACGTATCGGCCGATACTGCTACCATTTAATAAAATAATAAAAAAATGACTGTATCAGTCGATACCAATATAGTATCGATCAATACCGAGACAGTATCGCCAATACCGATACCGATACCAATCCGATGCTAGTTTTGTGTTGGTATTGGTATTGATTTCCGGAGAAACTGATACGTATCGGTATTGGCCGATACTTGATTCCATTGTCTTGTTTTTAAAAAACTGGAGACATTTTTGGAAGCAGTGGCAGTAATTTTGTCCGCTACTGCTTTTTTATTCAAGTCTTCAAGAGCCTCAAATGTATAAGTGGTTGCTCATCTTCGAAAATGATAACGAAGCCTTCAATATCATAATTCTTCAATCCTCATTCACAATTTGTATGCATATCTGAGATTTTTTTATTTTTATTTTCAAAATGTCTGAGTTGCCATGGCTAATGTATTTGTTTCAGGAACAGACACTAATCCTAACTCAGTACTCTTGAGCTCTGGGATCACAGCACAATGCACCAGACAAGAAGAAATCTTTCAATTTCTCAACTCTGGTACTTGTATAATAGAAAAAGAATTGAGTTTTTCCTCAGTATCTGATCTGACAGGGCTTCGCACTTTAGCTATTGACGTGCAACCACAGCCACTATGCTCCTTGGATGATGAACTCTGTCTTTACGTGCTTGCAGTCAATCATACTCAACCTTCTCTTATCTATCCAAGTAGGAAATTCTATGCTGAGAATCCTCTCTTGGATTTTGATGGGGATTTGGCATCCCCTAATTCAAAGATTATGGTACATCCGGATGGCCAAGTCTTGTTCACTGGAACCAGGGCTGAGGTGAGGGATTTACTTGCAGTTTTTGCAGAATTTTACCTGTCAAAGAAGTCGATAAAGTGCAGTAAGCAACCAATGTTGGTTCCACATTTCACGAGGTATGGTGTTTGAGCCATTATATATTTTTATTTCTGGCAGTTCTTGTCCTGGAATACATTCAAATTGCTTGGGTGTTAATAGATAGATTTTGAATTGCCTTTCACAGAGTGTCAACTTTTAACATCTATTAATGGTGTTGTTTGCAGCTGCTGTAATTTTTATATATTGTAAATCATGATTGAACTCTAGTTGACTGCCTACCATGGGTCAAAATCTCGGACGATACCGGTACGTATCATCCGATACATACCAGTATCACTGGCCAGCGGTATAACACAATGACATTGTGTCGTACCTATAATGTTTCGTCTAAAGTCTCGGATGATACAGTTAATGCATCATTTGTATCATCCGAGACTTTGTTTTTTCAATGTATTGTCCGAGAATTTGTGACAACCTGGGTGCCAATTTAAGTGAGACCCCCCAATTCAACTTACCCGAGAGTGAGAGTGATGCAGAGCTAACACAATGCGAATGCTAGGGCTGAGATTAATTAGTGAATTAATATAAGAATTAAAATACAAATTTTCCTAACAAATTATCACATAAAATAGTAAGAATTTCAATTGATTAACTTCGATCTAGCCCAAAACAATGTTACTTTTCGCGTACGTTCCTATTAGATCTAGAAGACTAGGGTCCTTAGCGAACGACTAGGTCTCCGACAACTTAGGGTTTCGAATGAACTCACAAGTGGGTTCTTTCGACTCCGTGCAGAATTATCAATGAAAAGATTCCAGGTATATTGAATCATAGGGCTCAAATGGACTAAATCCTGTGTTAGGATGATTGAATGATCTTTGGATGGGTCACGGGAAGATCGACAAGTAAAACATGCAATTTGTTTCCGGATCTTAAGAATGAAATAACTAGAAAACAATTAAGATCCTTACACGTAACTCGGAGATAAAAGTAGATAGAAGGGAGAGAAAAGTTAGCCTCACACCAAACTGCACGCGGAACGAAGAATCACTATTCAAGTTGAGAGAATCACACCCTCACATAGAAATTGTTCAAAAGCTCTTGAGTTTGCAAAGCAAATTTTCATTCATTAACCAACCCTTAAACTGTGTTTACAAAGCCTATATATAGGCAACCCAAACCCTAGTTCACATAAATTCGAAATTAAAGAGTCCTTAAGAACTTAAAACACTGAAATGACAAGTTTTGCCATGAAAATCATAATTTCGTCACGCGTTTCACGGAAGCCAAGGACGTCCGTGTCGACGGAGGCCGTTTGCACAGATGCCCGTGCAACTACCCTGTCAGAGCGCTCCTTCATTAATGAGCTTTCGTAACATCTTTGCATGATACTTCCGCCTTCGATAGGTCACGATGGTTCTTTGAATCAGATGTCCCCATCTATTCTCCTTGGATTAGAAGGATTCATTCTCGATGAATATTGGCCGTGATAGAGATCGAGGGGATTCAGATCAATCCACTGGAATTCTTCTTTTGTGATCCAAGTATTCTCTGAGTCTGCTTTGTTCTTCCACTTGAAAAGTTACTTCTGAAGTCCCCCTTGGTTTGTAGATACAATCTAATCTTCGAAAATATCCTCAATAATCTCACGAGATGGACGTGTGGGTGGAGGTAATGGAATAGAGAGAGAAACAGAGGTGCATTCGGATGTGGAAGGTTCAAACGGGTTGGGTGGTATAAGTGCAGGGCCATAGGACGGAATGAGATCCTCCACATTGAAAGTTGCACTAATACCCAAATCTGGTGGTAAATCTAGGACGTAAGCATTAGGACTGGCATACTTCAAAATCTTATAGGGTCCAACACTACAAGCTTGTAATTTCTTAGCGATCCCTTGAGGGAAGCGCTTAGGTCTACTTCGAACCATTACAAAGTCATTTTCTTGAAATTCTTTGAACCTTCAATAGGAATCTGCAGAAAATTTATATTTTTCATTGTTCACATTTATTTGTCTTTTAATCTCTGCATGAAGTTCATGAATGCGATGTGCAAATGTAGATGTAGACTTTGACGACCTTTGATGAGCTGACATCGGAATAAGATCTATGGGTGTCCTAGGATTGTAATCGTGCATAACTTGCAACAGACTCATCTTTGTGGTTCTATTTACCGAATTATTATATGCAAACTCTGCCACAGGTAAGATGGAATCCCAACTTCTAATATGTTCACCTACAAGACACCTCAAAAGATTGCCTAAACTCCTATTAACGACCTCAGTTTGCCCATCTGATTGGGGATGGTATGCTGATGAAAATTGAAGCCTAGTCCCCATTTTATGCCACAATGTTTACCAGAAATAACCGACAAACTTGACATCTCTATCCGACACTATGGTTTTAGGAAAATCATCTAGGCGAACAACCTTGTTGAAGAAAAGTGTAGCAATATTATTTGCATATGAGGTTTTCGCACAAGCAATGAAATGGGCCATTTTCGAAAAACGGTCCACAACGATAAACACCGAATCATGCTTTCGGAGGGTTTTAGGAAGACCTAACACAAAGTTCATAGAAAGATCTTGCCACGGGGTATGTAGCATAGGTAAAGGCGTATACAGTCTAGTGTTTTTACTTCCTTTGCTTTGCCAACTGACAAACAAGACATTAGTTGATGATTTTGACATCTCTGGTGAAATTGGGCCAATAAAACCGATCTTCAACCAATGTAACAATATTGTTGCGATCGAAATGGCTGGCAACCCCTCCAGCGTGTAATTCCCAAACGAGAAAATCCCATAAAGAAGTGAGGGGAATACACAAGCGGTGTTTCGAAAATAAATACCCATCATGTAGGGTATACTTACACACTCTCTTAGACTGGTCACTCACAAGTGAGACGTACTCTTCTCCAAAATTTGGACACGTAGGATAATCGTCAGACAGACGCTCGAATCCAGTCACCTCAACGCTCATGGGGTGTAACGTTGCCACTCTACGGCTAAGCGCGTCAGTAGCCTTATTCTCCACTCTAGCCCTATGTTTCAGAACAAAGGTGAACCCTTGAAGTTGTTCAACCCATTTTGCATGTTGCTTAACTTTTTTTGGGAACTCAAAAATCTTAGGGCCTCATGATATGAGAATAGAACAAATTCCTGCGGTAACAAGTAGTGCTTCCAATATTTGAGAGATTGTACTACTGCATAGAATTCTTTATCGTACGTAGAGTATTTCTGCCTGATCTCATTTAGCTTCTCACTGAAATAAGCTATAGGGTGACCCTCTTGGCTCAATACTCCACCAGTTCCTACGCCTGACGCGTCACACGTCACCTAAAAGAACCTTAGAAAAGTCAGGAAGTCGCATAACTAGAGCCTCGGTCATATGGGACTTGATCTCCTTAAATGCTTTTGCCGCAGCAGGTGTCCATTTAAACTCCCATTTCTTAATGCAATCGATGATAGGGGTTGTTACCGTACTAAAATTACGGATGAACCTCCTGTACAAAGTGACTAACCCATGGAAGCTACGGACTTCATAAATGTTCTTAGGCTCAAGCCACTCCCTAATAGCCCGACCTTTTCAGGGTTTGCAGTTATTCCTTCAGAGGTTACGACAAACCCTAAGAAGACAATACTATTCGTGATGAAAGTACACTTCTTTAGGTTCACGTATAACTTCTCTCCTCTGAGAGTCATACAAACTTGCCTTAAATGACCTAAGTGTTGTTCCTTGTCGTGACTATAAATAAGGATATCATCAAAATAAACCACGAGGAACTTGCCTATAAAAGGCCTCAACACTTGCGTCATGATCTACATAAATGTGCTTGGGGCATTTGAAAGCCCGAAAGGCATGAAAAACCGTTCATACAAACCATCCTTGGTCTTAAAGGCAGTTTTCCATTTGTCCTCGGGACAAACTTGAACTTGATGGTATCCACTCTTCAAATCAATCTTTGAAAATATTGTGGCCCCAACCATCATGTCCAACATGTCATCCAACCTTGGTGTAGGAAACCGATACTTGTCCGTGATTTTATTTATATCGCGACTATCGATGCACATTCTCCAAGACCCATTTTCTTGGGTGTGAGTAGCCCTGGAACGACACATGAACCCATACTCTCCCTAATGAATCCCTTCAGGAGAAGTTCATCAATTTGTCTTTTCAACTCCGAGTGTTCGGATGGATTTATTCGATAATGGGGCAAATTAGGTAAAGTAGACCCGATAACCAAATCAATGGCGCGTTGGATATCTCTTAAAGGTGGTAATTCATTCGGAAGGTCTTTGGAAAAGACGTCCTGAAATTCTCTCATTATAGGTCCAACCTCTTTCGGAAACTCAACACTTGACTCTTTGGGTGACTCCTTAATGAAAAGAACATAGACAAGGTTCTCTTTCTTAGCACCTCGTTCAAACTCTAAAGGGCTAACATTACTAATGACCTTAGTGATTTTCTCCCTTTCAACTTGGCCTTTACCACTTGACTTGCTTGTCTTCACCTGAGGTGCTCTAGGGGGTCAGGATTTATCTTAATCTTCTTTCTCTTGTGCATGAAAGAACGCACGTTCAATCTTCTGAACAATGTAACGCCCTTATCGTACAACCAAGGCCTCCCAAGGATGACATGCCTAACATCCATAGGCACAACATCGCACCATAAGGTGTCCTTATACGAGCTAAACTGTATAGGAACTTGACACCTTTGTGAAACGGGAATTGATGATGAATCTACTCATGCCACTTTGTAGGGTCGCGGGTGAGGGACGTGTGTAAGTCCCAAGCACGAAACTGTACTTTCCGATACAACATTGGTACAACTTCCACTATCAACTATGATCCTGCAATCGTTTTCACCACATTTGGCTACAGTATAGAAAATGTTATCCCTACGCTAGTCGTCACTCTCCTTAGATTGAGCTAGAGCGCATCTAACTACAACAGCCTGCAAGGTATTACCCTCCTCAACGGGATAGGAAACTTCCCTAAGACAAGCTACTACCTGTTCCCCTACATGATCCTCCTCATCACTAGGGAATGACTCAAGCTCATAGACTTCTACTTCCCCATCTTCTTGTTCATTTTCACTTTCCTCTGTTATGAACAAGTTTCGGGTGGGACATTGTGCTGCAAAATGTCCAAAGCCGTGGCACTTGTAGCACTTGCTTTGAAGCCACTCTTGGGGCCTTCAATCATAGGACTCTTACCCTTATCAGCTTTAGTCGCCGGTGCAGTGAATGAATTGGACCTAGCCGACGGGGTATTGACGTTAGGCTTAGACTCAGAATAGTTAGACCTGTAACCTGACCCACTATTATCGATACGTTTGGTTTGAGGGGTCTTAAGGTATCGCTCTAACTCTTCAACTCTAGAGAAACACTCTTCTAGATCGGTAATAGGGTATGGAATAAGTTTCCTTTGTAATTCTGGGAGTAGGCCCATCCGGAATCAAGATAAGGTAACTTTCTCCGATTCAGTCACATTAGCCTAGAACATCAAATCCTCAAACTTGTCAATATACTCTGCGACCGACATTCTCCCCTGGCGAAGTGATTGCTATTGATCAAGAAGACATTCATCATAGGAAAAAGGAACATACTTTTCGTTCAGTTGGACTTTCATGTCATCCCACGTGGAAATGGGAAGGAGACCCAGGGATTGCCTACGACGCTCTAGTTCCAACCAGTAAAGCCTAGCTTGGCTCATAAGCTTAACCTTGGCAAACCGGACTTTGCGCTCCTCGGACATGAGATACCACTCAAAGTAGTTTTCCATGCCAGTCACCCACTCTAGGTAGACTTTAGGCTGTCTTGCTGTCTTTTCCCATCAAAAGTAGGAGCGTCTATCTTAACGGACTTCACTATTTTGACGTCCTGATTGGGTAGAAGATCGCATCGATGAGGACCCTCTCTCCTACGGTCATTAATTTGGACTCAAAAATGGCCATCCGTGATAACCTCATTCATTTCCTCAACACGAGTCACCAAGGCCTTATGTCGGGCTTGTTGATCACGCAACTGGTTTTGTAAATGATTATGGTGATCAAGCATCTGGGCCTGAAGATCTGCCTGACTCGTGGTCAACTTAGTCGAAAGTTCATTAATAAGGACTTCTATCCTAGCCGGATCTATTACGATGCAAGACAAGACGAAAAAATGAAACCTAGAACCTATATGATCACTGACAACGCTAAACTAACAAAACTTTGATACCAAATCTGATGCGGAAACTAACACAATGCGAATGCTAGGGCTGAGATTAATCAGTGAATTAATATAAGAAGTAAAATATGAATTTTCTTAACAAATTATCACTGAAAATAGCAAGAATTTCAATTGATTAACTTCGATCTGGCCCAAAATAGTGCTACTTTTCGCATACCTTCCCTATTAGATCTAGCGAACGACTAGGTCTCTGACAACTTAGGGTTTCGAATGAACTCACAAGTGAGTTCCTTCGACTCCGTGCGAAATTATCAACGAAAAGATTCCAGGTATATTGAATCACAGGGTTCAAATGGACTAAATCCTGTGTTAGGACGATTGAACGATCTTTGGTTGGGTCATAGGAAGATCGGCAAGCAAAACACACTATTTATTTCCGGATCTTAGGAATGAAAGAGCTAGAAAACAATTAAGATACTTACATGTAACTCGGAGATAAAAGTAGATAGAAGGGAGAGAAAAGTTAGCTTCACACCAAACCGCACGCAGAACGAAGAATCACTCTTCAAGTTGAGAGAATCACACCCTCACAGAAAACTTTGTTCAAAAGCTCTCAAGTTTGGAAAGCAAATTTTCATTCATTAACCAACCCTTACATTGTGTTTTACAAGGCCTATATATAGGCAAACCAAACCCTAGTTAACATAAATTCGAAATTAAAGAGTCCTAAAGCAATTAAAACATTGAAATGACAAGTTTTGCCATAAAAACTGTAATTTTGTCACACATCTCACGGACGTCCGTCCTCTTTCCGTTGTTTGCAATGCGCACGAAAATAGTTAGCTTTGTTTACATAGTCGCCTGTCCCTGTTTCATGGACGTCCTTCCTGAAGCCACGGACGTATGTGGCGACGGAGGCCGTTTGCACGGATGTTCGTGCAGCTACCCTGCCAAAGCGCTCCTTCTTTCATTTATGAGCTTTCGTAACATCCTTGCATGCTTCTTCCGCCTTCGATAGGCCACATGCAGTTCGTTGAATCGGATGTCCCCATCAGAGATGTTTTAAAACTCATTTCTCTAATTCACTTTATCCTCAATCTACTCTCTTTCTTCCTCACCTTTCCCTCTAGCTCCCAGCTCATCCTTCACCCAGATCATAGCGATTTGAACGTAAGAAATGCACTTTAAATAGGTAAGAAGTACAGTAGAAAATCGGTAATTATGTTAAAAAAAAATTGGATTTTCGTGAACTAATTAGTATTATATATATATATATATATATATATATATATATATATATATATATATATATATATATATATATATATATTAATAAATAAAAATTTGCCGTTGCATTGGATCAATGTATCAGCCGCTACAACGATACATATCGTCCAGGAGGGCCTGGACGATATGTATCGGATTTTTGAGATTTTGAATTTTTGATCCACGCTGCCAACAAAACCTTTTTCTTTTTGAATGCAAAGTGAGTGCTCATTTGATGGATTAGGCGAGAGAGCTACTCCTTATGGAAGGCCTGCCAATTTCTCTCAATCTCTTCCCATACAGATCTAAAAACAGCCAGAGGAAGTAGCACACAGAATCCTCTAAAATCACAGCTACGATTCAGTTCCGCCAGCAAATACGCACATGATTCTGGAGCACAACACACCCTTTTGATAATACGATTGAAGAAAGTCTGCCAGCAATTAGTTAGCTCTTTTTCTTCTTTTTTGTTTGCCAATTCAGCAATTACTTGGCTCTTGTTTATAACATTTATTGCAAGTGGATAATTTTCTCCAATTGTTTCCCTTTTCATTTCCCTCCTTCAGTTGATTAATTCACATTCCTCGCTACAATGAATGCCATTTCAAAAACCATCTTACTTGGCATAATGCTGTCTTAACAGACTGGATGACTCTGGCAGAAAAGCTCGTTCCCCTGGATCTTCTTTGAAGCTACAAAATGTATCGGTCACTCCTCTGAAAAGGTATTCCTTTATTACTATGCAACAGATGTTATGACATCCATTGCAGTTCTTTAATAAACATTATGATTCTGCTACTTCGATTTTGATATATAATTAAGAGATACTGACTTATATAGCTTAAATCAGTGTTTTAAAACTCATTTCCTGGTTCAAAAGATTGGCCGAGTACTTGGTTTGACAAGGACCGAGTGCTGAGTGTTATACAAAGTTCTTTGAAAATGCAGCCAACGTGACCATGGTTTTCGATTTGGCAGAGTCAACCAGGAGATCTTATGATCGATCTCCAAACTGATTTAAATTTCATAAACCCCAGTCTAAAAGTATTAACATTGCTATTCAAAATAAGGCTAATAAGTACAATCAATATAGTCTTGACAAATTTATTAATCTGAATTTACCCTTCTCATCAGTACAATAATATATGTAATAATATAGGGATAATGGCTCCTGACTGACATTTAAACACCAGAGTAATGTTTAAATGATCTTTCACCATTACAATCATATCTTTTATCGCACACCATAGAAGTGTGATTTATCATTATGCCATGTGGTGCACATCTGTGAGCAATCTAAATTATCCATGTGGCAATCTGTCGTTGAAACATTTCTCAGCCCAAAGAAGGGATGTGAACCCTTGAATTGATAAGCTTTATATCAACTGTTAAAACTAAAAACAACGGTTGATATTGTTAACAAATCGGATGGTTTAAATATTCCTAAAACATCATTTTTGGGTCTATTGCACTGCAATCTACGATCCATCATTTTGACGGTACAGAGCGCCCACATCTTTAAACCTTTGGTGGTGTAAGATCATTTAAACACCATTTTGGTTTTTAAATGACGGTCAGGATAGTCGATCCAATAATATAATATATCATAGAATTACTGCAAGAGCAACTCTCTCTTGAATTATTATTTTTGTATCACAATTTATCTCTATATTTTGTTGACGGATTGGCTTTTCCCTCCAGTGTTCCTGTGGCTGAGACCTTGTATTCTTGTATAAAATGTGCCCAAGCCAATTCCCAAGTCACACAGGCTATCCCCCTAGCATGTATGTAATATCGACGTTGGAATGTTTGTATGGATATACACTTTTATATAGGGCTGAAAACGGGTCAAGTTACGATCAACAATACCCGACTTGATTAGCATCTACCCCAACCCGAATCTGACCCAACCTGAGCATGTTTGGGCATCAACCCAAATATAATCAGGTTTGGTTGGGTTAGGTTTGGATAGAGAACTCAGGATCCGAATCTGAACCCGTTTACTAAATGGGTTGGGATTTCCTACCCAACCCCACCTGACTTTTCAAGATTTTGGACCTGAAAATGCTTGGGTAGCTCAACCCATCGGGTCAACCAGACCCATTTACTGCCCTAGTTCTTATGATTAGTGGTGGTTCATTTTACTATATAGCAGAGGTGGCGTACTGCTGAAACACAGATTTCAGGCACATGATGCATTGCCGCCAAGGATCACCATTGTAATACCAATGGATCTTCATCCGATGGTAGTAATTCCCTAACTGACACAATAAAGTGGTGTACATCACAATCGAATCATTCCTCATCAATTTTTAGTGCCTTGCTGATACCTATTACATTGTTATCATTTTCTTTTTCAAATCGATATAACAGTATTACAGCACCTTTAACAATTCCTTTTCTCTATTTCTAACCATTCGCCAATTCACAGCCCCGAAAAAATCAGGCGGAAATCATCGATGAAGAAGAAACAAAGTAAAAAATTAAGCAGGGAGAGGGATCTCTACCAGAAGAACTATCTCCAAGCATGCGAAAGCCTTCTAACCATAATTGTAGACAAGGGCCGGGCCAAAAAGACTGCTCTTTTATCTCTAAAGAAATCTGGACCCAAACTTCCAAGACTTCTAACCCAATTATCATCCGGGATTGCTGGAACTGGCTTTGCCGTCATTTTCTCCGTCGTTTCTAGGGTCGCGGGTGGAAGGGTTCCTTTCTGCATTACTAAGCTTGTGAATGTGGGACTCGGGTTCGGCTTAGTTTGGCTCTCATGGGCTGTGAACAGACTGAGAGGCAACATTGTCTTCTATATTAATAAGAGTCCTTCCAGCAGGTTTGGATTGAAAGAGGAGGAAGAAATTATGGGCGAAGTAGATAGGAGTGTGGGAGAAGTGGTGGTGAGGGCTGCAACTTTAATGGCTGCGGCTTTGCTGAGGTTCGCATGAGTGTACAGGTGAGGAGTTTTCATGGATGCTGTCTTTTATTGGGAATTTTGTTGTCAAAGAGATTGCATTAAAGATTTGATGCAAAAAGTTTTGCATCTCATTTTATAATTTCTTCTTTTATTTTTTAAAGAATGGGGTTTCCGGCCTCTTAAGAGCACTCGACTATAGTCCTCAGGTACATGTAACACTCGCACATAAGACGTGCCAGTCAGTAGGGATAAATCCCTGCGAGTGGCTAACGAAGGGTGGGATTCGAACTCTGAACCTCCCCTTCTTCAGGTGTGGTCCTGGCGACTTTGAGTCCTTTTCAGTTTACAACATTTATAATGGTAGTTATTCAAATGCATGAAAAGAATTGGGAAATGTAGGTGTTTGAAAAGGGTAGTAGGCCCTTGTAGAGGTGGAAATGGGCCGTATTGCTAGTTTGATGGGCCATTGGACCCGTTTGGCACAGGCTGGTTTTGTGTTTTATGCTTTCCTAGACCCTGTACCTATAATTAGGGCCATCATCAGGCTGGGCCAGGCCGTGAATCAAATAATCTGACCTGGCTTTTAAATTGTTTTAGGCATTTAATGTTGGCCCATCAAGTTGGATCGGGCCTTGAAGCCCCCGACCTGAGAGGGAATTTTCGAGTTTGTACGTCGACCTGTCAATTGGTGCATGGGATGTGCCACGTAGATATTGAGTTACATACAAACTTAAGACCTTGCTTGAGGTGATACGTCCATCGGAGTCTAGAAGTAGATCATGTAGAACGGATTATGACACTATTAGCACCAAGTAATAAGAGAAGAGGAAGTTCAGTGAAGACCCGAAGGGAAGCATTGAGATGAGACATGATGGACTACAAAGTTACTGAATACAGATACATGATATGAAAATAGATGGGTTAAGGCAATGATGATGATGATGTTTATCACCTATAGATCCATGCACATCTCAATGTCCACGCGGTGCGCTCCGCCAATGCCATGTACTGGTTGAGCCTTGCGCCATAGTAGCTTATTTCTATGGAAGTGTATCCGATATATAAGAGAGGGATGCTGGGTACTTCGGCTCGTACCATCAAATGGGTGGGTCACATCTTGGAGGAACAATGGTCCAAAATTGCTGTGATCAAGTCACTCCAAAATGAAATTTTCCCAAAAGGCAACCCCTAGGTGACGTAGAATAGTTTGAGATGTTGACTTGCAAGTATCCCAATAGCTTGAGCCCCGTGAAAGATATATAGGTATTATCTCTTGGACAAGATCATTCCAGGCGTCGTGAGAGTGGGTCCCAAAGAGGCGACCAGCCCCACCTTGATCGGTGGGGTCCACAGAGGTCCTCCCAAGGCAAACGAGGAACATGCCTGACGCCTCTCTCTTCAACTCTTCGGACCGCGCCCTCAAAAAAGAAGCCAAGTCCGACTGAAACTGCTTCTTGTACGCCTTAGCACTCTGCTCTGAAGCCCCATGAATGAACACCTTTCCCCTGTTATAAGCCAAACTACTCTTGTCTCCCACGCTCTCTGGCACCTAACATTTCTCACACATTCATTCATTTTAAGTCATTAATTAAATAGACAAAAAAAATTCTATATATATATAGAGAGAGAGAGACAGAAATTCCTATCCGGTTTGACCTGTTATGAGCCAATATGATCAATATTAAAAATGTTTAGCCAAAATCAGATACATAACGGCAGATATGACTATATAGGCCGATATGACCTGATATGAGCCAATATGATTTAATATAGGATAATATTTCACCTATTTGACCCAATATGGATTGATAATTGAGGGAACCTATGCCAAACAAATATGTTCACTACTTTGAATCAGACAATGAAGTTCGTTTTTCTCTCCGATTATCCTTACAATTTATCTTGAAATTACAGGCGTACCATCACATGGTCAGATTTTCGTTAAAAAGACAACGTTAAGAACCAATTGCATCTTCGTTTATTTGACAGAGTAAGAGCCTCAATTATCTTTAAGACAATATAGTGAACTGGGTGCCTCAACTATTTTCAATACCAATTTATATCAACAGAAATATCTATGAATAAAATATTTATTCAAGACAGACTTTCGCTCGAAACTTAACCTGCACTTTTTCTAGGAACCTTGGACATCTGTAAATGTCATCTTATTTAGCATACTACCCCAGGACGGTAGCTAGATCGACAGCTATTTTCAATACCAAAATTGCTGTGAACAATGGTCCACATATTGAAGTATATGGCTGATTGATGAAGTTGGTTATAAATGAGAAAATGGTAAAGTAAATACAATGTTGGGATTTTCATTTTCAAAAAAATGTTCATCATGATGATAGCCTTATCCCATTTATTTGAGATTGGCTTTGCTAGCCCTAACCCACCCGTTTTTTATTAGCTCTAAGCCCTCACTAACCTTGCAATCCTTCACATTCCCTAGAGGCCTTCACTCTTCTTTTTTTTTGTGCTTCTAGCATCTCAACCCTTCGTAAGGTCTAGTTTTAGCCTCCGATGGACATATCCAAATCATCTCAAGCGACATTTCGTAATTTTTTTTATAGTTACTACTCCCAAGTTTTCTCTTACTTGTTTCGTAGTTTATCCTTTCTTGGTACTCCAACATGTGTAACGTCCAGAAAATATCCGAAATCGAACATACTCGTCTCGTTGTATGTGTCCGGCAAATCACAAGAAGCGATCCCAAACTTTAGGGATAATGAAATTATAAGAATATGTTTTATGTCAAAAGAGGAATTTGAGGTCATTATGGCCATTGATTGGAAACCATACGCGGAACCCCAATGTGTATGCTTAACACCAAGTAAGACCCTTAAGACAATTAGATAGCTTTTGAGATAATATCTAAGATATTTCCTATCTTTGGTTTTGCTTTGTTTAGTTTTGCCTTGTAAGAGAGAAGAGAGGAGCAAGCCCCTCTCCTAAAACAACTCTTGAGAATTCCTTGAAAAGATCGCCCTGCAAGCTTTGGCTGCGTTGCAAAGAATGCGCCGAACATTGTGAGAATTCTGCCTAGTGAATTCCGGCCATTAGAGACCCTTGAGCTCTGACATCCCTTAGATCTAAGAGCGTGAAGGAGTGTAATTTTGAACAAGTGTGAATCGCTCGTCATAGATACGTCACTCGCGATTGAAGGAAGTGAAGAACAATTGTGTGAAGTGAGGAGCTTCATTGAGTTTTGTTCCGATTTAATTTGCCGCGAGAAATCCACAAATTCAATCCGAAACCCCCTGTGACAACCCTTTGTGAAAGCCGCGAAATCGGCCAAGGAAAGGTGAGCAATGCTGTGTTTTATGTAGTAAATTACTATTATAAGCTTAGGTAAATAACTGGATAAAATTTGTGGTGGATTGAATGAGTTTTGGGAAAAAATAAATCAAGGAAGAAGAAGCCCGAAGGGCTACAAATCTGTCAAAATCGATCGATCGATTTGACAGGACAAGGATATGCAAATTTTGCTGAAGAAATCGATCGATTTGAAAATTGATCGATCGACTTTGAATTTCTAAAGGAATCAATCGATCGATTTCCAAATCGATTGATCGAATTTGAGTTCTGAAATCTGAAGGAATCAATTGATCGATTTGGGAATCGATCGATCGGATTGTATAGAATAGAGTACAGAACAGGGAGGTGTAAAATGGTTTGGGGAAATCAATCGATCAAAAATTTCTGCCTTTGAAAATTGATCGATCGATTTGCTCTGTTTTTTATTGGTTCAATTTTCTTGGAAAAACTCTGTGAAACTTCAAGCCAATCCGTTTGTCGGCACTGCTGACACCTAGTATGATCTTTGTATGAACTAGGTTTAGAACGAGAGACGTAAGTAGAGATTTTTGATCGCTTGGAAAGACTATGAACTTTAGGTAAGGGAATCTCAATATTAATTACATTTTTGTCTCAATTTATATGAATAACATGTTGCGATCAATGTGAAATACGATAATACGAATTTGCTTTTGAACATTATTAAAAACTTTGAATTTGATTTGAATCCGCCTTGAATTTAAATAGCAATTGAACTTTAAAATCAAACTCCGAATCTAGCTATATGTTAAAATACACTGAATTATATGTTAGAATCCGTGTTTAATTTAAGGTTCACACGAACGAACCCCTCAATTCTTTGAACCGTGTCAATGGTATATTTATATAGCACAAGTTATCCTTATAATGCAGGAGCTTGTAGCACATTCCGAAAAATATTCATTGAACGACGATGGGTAGGTAGGGGTTCCCATTGGAAATCTCCAACTCCCAAGTTATAAATGTTTGGGAGATTGATTTAAGTTATTATTTAAGTCATTAAATCATAACTTAGTTTTTTAAAATTTAGGGATATTAATCTGCTTTGAATATATATTTTGAAAACTCATATGCTTTGACTCTAGTATTTTGAAATCATATTTGTTCTGATAAGATGTGATTGAAATTGAGTTTCTTCTGCTGAGCTTAGACTGTTAGCTCACCTCGACTATACGTTACAAGTGTAGACACTACTCAGGAGCAGAGTTACGAGAGCGATCTAGATTATAACCCGGACGGGGAGTCAGAGATTCCACCTGACGAGTTCTACCCATAGACATGGGACGTTGAACTCGGTATAGTTTTTGTCTATGTTGTGATGGATACAATTAGGATTTATGGGCTATGGGCCCGGTATATTGGAAGTTTTGTAAGTTAGCATATTTGAGTATAGTTTTGAGGAACCACTATTGGGAACCATTATTTTGGTCTACCCCACACAAATTCTCATTTGAACAAACTAATAATTGTTTACCTCTTAATTAGATGAGCCATGGATAAAAAAGTTTCAGAGACAAGGATTAGAACAAGATTTCTCATAATGTTGGATGGGTAGAGAATGTTTTGATGATTCAGTGCCTAGCTAGATTATTTACAAATGCATATCATATCATTGGTATTGCATGTTCCACCTAGAAGCAAATTTCAAAATGAAATTTAAGTAGGTGGATCTGGCACAACTACTGAAATTAAGAAGCATATATATAGTAGATATACTCGAAAGAGCTTTAATTTGGGCAAATAAGACATATGAAAGGATGATTTCAAACAAGTGCATTAGTACATATGACCGACCATGTATCACTGGACATATCATTATTTCCAGTGAAGATATATATATATATATATATATATATATATATATATATATATATATAAATATATATATATATATATAGAAAAGGGATCCGGTCACAGTCCTCCAAGGGAGGACGGTCACTGTCCTCCAACTTTCCACGTGGAGCTCCACGTGGCATCCAAAATATTATTTCGATGCCACGTGGACCTTGGGTGCATTGCTTAGATTATCTTTGAAAAAAATAATTTAAAAACTCATCTCCACCATGTGCTTTTTGAATCGTGAATGTGGACAAATGAAAACCATCAAACTTTGACTTGTGGATTTAAAAAAAAAAATTCTAATTTTTTTTTTTTAATATTAATCTAAACTGTCCACCTGTGCTCCACGTGGATCTTGGAGGACCTAACCGGCTCCCTATATATATATGGGAGGGAATACAACAAGCCAAAATTTTAAAAGTTTATGCTAAAGAGTTATCAATCGTCGCTTTGATAGAAAATACACATGCACATGAAAGCCGCGAGATGCTAAAGAATTATCAATTGAAGAAAAATCATGACATGTGTTAAATCACATACTCATAAATAATGAAGAGCCTCTTGACCCCTTAGTGAATAATTGCCCAATCCGAACTTTGTTATTATGTTCATACATAGAGTTGGATTGTTTGAATTTTTTGTAATCATGCAACAATTGCATTTTTACAGATAGATGAGAGTGATCCGTTTTAGTACTCATATGGAGAGGGATAGATGAGAGTGATCTGTTTTAGTACTCATATGGAGAGGGTTGTGTGAAAAGATGCAGATAAAATGTAATTTAAGTCAAAGATCCTCCTAGGTCCTTGTAAAATTTAAAGGTATGTTAAAATAATTGTTGTATTGCTGTTTTTTTTCATTGAACTTGAGAAGTTGGGTTGAGTGATTTAAGATTATTTTTAGTCTACTTTCAACAACTTGCTAATGTTGGAATTAAGGTATACAAGTCATCAACTCTTCCAAATTTTGTTATCTTTTCAAGTTTAATAATATTGTCATTGTGTGAAGATGGTGATAATTAGGAATATAAATTGATATTATATTAATGGAGCATTATTGGTGTTAAAAGGATTGCATTGGACATGCATTACATTGCAGACCCATTCCAAATCTGACATATATAAATTATCCCCTTAATTAATGCCTTATTACTGTAATA
The DNA here is from genome assembly GCA_021018995.1 of Chloranthus sessilifolius. Taxonomy (NCBI): domain Eukaryota; kingdom Viridiplantae; phylum Streptophyta; class Magnoliopsida; order Chloranthales; family Chloranthaceae; genus Chloranthus; species Chloranthus sessilifolius. The sequence continues at coordinate 24,010,708 of CM037588.1, forward strand.
TAAATTTAATGAAACATAATGCAATGCCAGAAATTGGGTTGCATTGCCATCAAACTGTAATGTAGTCCATATTTTACGACGGTGGGCAATCGAAGTGCATATTCGAGTCCTAAGTTGGTGTTTGGTGACCAGCTGATGGAATATTGAGGCATAACCATTATGCGTGGTTTCTACAATATATTAGGCCTTCAGAATGCATAGAAAATAACATGACCCAATTAAATGAATTACATCATTCGAGAACGTTACCACTTATAGTCATGTGGCCCAAGTGTCACTCATCAAAACGTGTGAAATAAAATAATAAAACATGCAACGAACTCTGCTTTCATAGTAGACGAAGTAGTCAGTGTTTGCTTAATGCTCTTCTAAGATATAGATCTACCTGTAAGCATAAATATATAACCCGATGTGGAACTATGAGTGTCTTGACACCTAGCATAGTCAGCATCTAAATAATCAATAACTTAAAGGATATTCGACCTTTTGTATGTGAGCATGTATCCTTTTGTTTCTTTTAAATAGCGAAAAACTTCTTAACTGCTTTTCAATGGTTCAAACTAGGATTACATTGATACTTACAAAGTATGCTAACTATATGCGTTATGTCTGGACAAGTATAAACTTGTGTATACATGAAACTCCAAACTGCCGATGTATAGGGAATTATCTCCATATGCTTTCTCTCTAAATCGATCATGAGACTCTGAAGTAGACTAAATTTATCATCCTTAATCACATGGACAACAGTAACGGAGTAATTATGCATGTTAAACTTTTGAGAACTTTATCAACATAAGCTCTTTGAGACAATCCAATATGTCACTGGCTCTATTTCGATGAATCTCAATTCTTATCACTTAGGAAGCTTCACCAAGATCTTTCATATCAAAACTCTTTGATAAAAAGTTCTTTGTCTCATATAACATACTCAAACTACTGCTCGCAAATAATATATCATCAATATACAAAATAAGGATGATAAATTTGCTTCCACTGATTTTATGATATATGCATTGATCCACAATATTTTCTTTAAAATCAAAGTTTGAAATGACTTCGTGAAGTTTTAAGTATCATTGTCGAGATACCTGATTTAAATAATATATAAACCTTTTGAGTCTACAAACTAAATGATTTTCTCCCTCAATAAAAAAACCTCCAGGTTGTCTCACAAAGATATCTTCATGCAAGTCACCATTCAAAAAAGTGATTTTTATATCCATTTGATGTAATTCCAACTCAAAATGAGCTACCAATGTCATGACTATCCTTAAAGATTCATTTATAGAGACAGGAAAAAATATCTCTTTATAGTCTATTCCCTTTATTTGAGTGAATCATTTAGTGACTAACCTGACATTGTATCTTTCTATATTACCTTTGAGTATTTCTTGATTTTATATACCCATTTACAGCCTACTGGCTTAAATCCTTCAGGTAAGTCGCAAAGATCCCAAACCTAGTTATGTTTCATTGATACCAACTCATCTTTCATACCCATAGCTCATAAGAAGTTTTGAGAATAACCTTACTAGGAATCTGATTCAAGATATGCACCGCTGTTTTCAATGCTTCTCTCTACAAGAACATAGGCAACTTAGAGTTGCACAACATGCTTCTCACCATATCCATAAGAGTACGATTTCGTCGCTTAACTATACCATTCTGTTCAAGTGTTTCTGGCATGGTGTATTGAGCAATAATGTTATGCATTTATAGATATAGGGCGAATGATCTTGGATTGTGACCTGTTTCGGAGTATCTACCATAGTACTCTCCACCTCTATCAAATCTCATAATTTTAATCTTCTTGAGTTTTAACTCAACTTCGACTTTATAGATTTTAAACATATCTAGGGCCTCAGATTTCTAATGGATAAGAAAGATATAATCAAAACGAGAAAAATCATCAATAAAAATAATAAAATACTTTTGGCCACCAATAGCAGGAGTTGAAAACAGTCCACAAATATCAGTGTGGACTATTTCTAGCAAACTCGTGCTCCTGATAGCTCCTATCTTAGTAGTCTTCGTGAGTTTTTCTTTAACGCAATCTATACAAGTATTGAAGTCAGAGAAATCGAGCTCATCGATTATATCATCTTTAATTAACCTCTCTATTCTATCTTTAGATATATGACCTAAATGTTTATGTCATAAAATAGAGGAGTTGTTGATTGCTCATTTTCATTTCTTACTGACTCTATCATTTACATGCATAGAAACTAAAAATTAGGCGTAAGATGAATCCAAGTTCAATTTATAAAGATTGCCTACTAGTGAGCCACCACTCACAATATCAGAATCAAATAATAGAGTAAAAATATTATGTCCAAATTTAAATTCAAAATCTAATAAATCCAATTTAAAAACAGATATAAGGTTTTTAGTGATACTTGGAACGTAAATAGTATCAAGTAAATCCAAAATGAAACCACTATCTAAAATAAGACGGAGAGTCCCAATGGCCTCCACGGTTGCTTTTACTCTTTTTTCGAGTTTGATGATTTGTTTGCCTTTATTTAGCTTCTTGCTGGATTGAAATCCCTGCATTGAATTACTTATGTGAATAGTTACACCAGAATCTATCCACCAAGTATTGCGTAGAGCATCAATATAAAGTGATTCAAAATACACAAAGACCAGGTTATTACCTTTTTTAACTAGTCAATCTCTGTATTTCTGATAATTTTTCTTGATGTGTCCCTTCTTCTTACAGAAGTGACACTTGATGCGAGAAGTAGATCTGTTAGCTTCTCCTTGTTTGGTATCTTGTGGAGAACCTTTCACGTTCTTTCCTTTATATGATCTATTCTTTCTCTTGAATTTTTTTTTCAATAGTCTAAGAGCAGCGTAATGAGCACTTTCAGGTTTTTCAGTCCTAAGTCTTTTTTCTTCTTAAACACAGTGAGCGATTAGCTCGTTCATCTTTCATTTATCTTTCTGCGTGTTATAATTAATTTTAAACGGGCTAAATTGTGGAGGAAGATAAGTCATGGTGAAGTGAACAAGATAACTCTTAGAAAAGTCTATGTTCATTTCATTCAATTGAGCCGCTATGCCACTCATTCTCATAATGTACTCCCGTACGTCATTATGACCATCATATTTCATGATTTTTATTTTAACAATAAGATTACTGGCAAGTGCCTTAGAAGCCCTTTAAAATTATTCCTTAATGGCTTGTATGTATTCATTTGTATTGTGCGAGTCAGAAATACCTCCCCGGATCACATCAGTAATGGAACTCTTTATGATCATAAGGCTCATATGATTTGATTTATCCAATTTTTTCAAATCCGTATTATTCACTTTTAGATCCTTAGTCGAGGCATCGGCAGTGAGCACATTGAGTTTTTCAAATCGTATAACATAGTCAACATCTATGCAACCTAGAACATTTTGGACTTGTTCCTTTTATTTGCCATAGTTTGAGCCACTCAAAGATTCATCCACCAATCATATTGGTAATAGAAGATGGGTACAATGCTGCATAATAATTAAGGGTCTTATTATGTTTATATACAATTGTAGTAATTATCAATTAAGGGCTTTATTATGTCCATAAGGTTATATTCATAAAATTTTACGTAAGAGTTAAATTATGTCAAGGAATATAATAAAAATAAAACCAATGTGACTTTATTGAGAAGCAATTTGCATCATTATAACTTTCGGTTGAGTCGAGTCATAATACACTAGCTGTTTTCTTAATCTATATTAATGATTGTGGTAGTAATTGCATCGTTATGACCATCCATTAGATCGAGTTATAACACGCAAGCAGTACCCATACACAAAATAATAAATAGTAAAATACAATCATCACACAACATTGAGTGATTATCACCATTGGGTAGAAGTAATATCTTAAGTTGTGATGTCAATATTTACTGTATACTTTCACTGAATTTGTAATACGGTCTTTTACTACACACTTACAAAAATAAATCTCACTATGAAAATCACAACACTAGGAAAGATTATTACTGTTGGACAAAAGAATCTTTTCAAGTTATGTTTTCTATTTCGGTTTGATAATATTTTAGATGATCACAAAAGTGATTGAATAATAATAAAAAAAATAAGTCACTTTTTTTTTTATAAATTCCCTTTGAATACAATGGGCCAGGGCCTAGGTTCAAACCTATATTGCCCTCACCGAGGTTACAAGCTCACACAGTTGAGCTCACCTTGGGGTCTTGTTTAAGGGCATTGGCCAGATCAAGAGTCCAACCCAATGAGAGTTGGGAAAATACTAGCATTGGTGCTTGCATGGAACACCTAATACCCAACCAAAACCTTTCTCACCCACGTATCCATGACATTCATATACCCATACACAGATAATATGTGCCATCAAATCCTCCTATAGATCATAGCCTGATAAATTAAATACTAAAATGTTTCATGAAATTATTATTTTTAATGCACAAACAAGTTATTCGCTACCACATTAAGCCGTGAGCATGAAAAATACATGGTAAAAAATACATGGTATCTTAGCTCTGTCTCCAAAGCCTATGAGCTTGATATGATTTTATAAAAGGAATCAATTTTAGAAACTTAGGAGTCCTAGTTGGGCTTCAACCTCTCTACTTAAAATAGCATAGACCCAACCGTTTTAATTATATACATCTACACAAGTGTGTTAAATTAAATCCCTTATTCTCCCAAAAACCACCAATAAAACAAAGTTCTTCACCGACTCAAATCCAAACTACCAATTGTCCTCCTCAAACCCACGAAAACAGAGTCAATCTGTGTGTAAGAACCAATCGTCTAGATCCAAATGGAGTTTCAAAATGTCTAGTCAAAAATAGATCACAAAAGATTATAATAAGTGTTAAGCACGGATATATATATATATATATATATATATATATATATATATATATATATATATATATATCATCATATTCGGATCTCAATTAGTAGAAATCAAGTGGCTCATCATCTTACTTAAGCATTAAAGGTTGCATCTCAAGCACATAAAAGAAAAACAAAACATATATGGTTGTTTCAATCGATCAAATGCTAATCTTATGTTTTGATACCAATTGTTGGTTCTATTGATCCGAGAATCCAAATATTTACCTTAGGATCTAGGCGCATAATCAATCAAAATAATAAATCAACAATCCATAAATTGAAATATATGTGTGTACTTTATCGCGATGATCGTGATAGTTATGATTTTATCAAAGGCTTTAAAATAAAAGATCTCTAACTCATCTTGGATGTGAGCCATGAAAGATGGGCTGTCGCTTGGATTTTCAACGATCTTCTTGTTTTCAATATCTCCTAGTACAATGGGGATGTTTTTGCTAATAAGGAGAGTTGAAGTGTGTTGAGCAATCGTTGGGACCAAACATCCCTTATATTTATAGCCAATGAGTCCTTTCCATTAAAGGCTTAAATTACTAATTATATTGTGATTTAAAATCACAATCATACCCTAACTAAAAAACTTAATTATTAGTTGTTTATTCTCTTAAATTCACTGAATTAACAACTATTACATCTCAAGATTGATCTTACACCATTCACCGGTCAACGGATTGGCCATAGGGACGACCACCAAAAATAGAAACTTCTAACAAGATAATCAAGATCCTCCTCTTCAGGTACCTTGTCCTTTGAGAAATCAAAGGTAGGAGGATCTGCGACACAAAAGTGTCGCGGTAAGTAAAAATTTTCACGGTGCTTAGTAGGGAGGAGTTAATTTTCACGGTGCTTAGTAGGGAGGAGTTAATTAATTAGTATACACAAAATTTATCTAATTAATGTAACAAAGAAATTGAGAAATCATAAGACATGATAAAGCTAGCAAATTTCTGAATATGAGATAGAGGTTTAAAAAATTATGTGCTTAAAATTCTTCACATAATTTATTTATTACAATTTGAGTTCTTTCATATTTTGTGAAACATACGCATGAGAAGTAGACTTGTCCCAGTAACACAAGTCTTGGAGTTCTTACATGACTTAAATACCAACTTAAAGTAATTTTCTCACATGTTAGGTTTCAGAGCTAAAGTAATATTTATACCGATGAGAATCTCATCCATCGTCGCTCACGAATAATTTTCATAATTAGATGTAGCCTCTACTCATCGAGGTGGCTCGTGCTTGGTCCATATCTTGACATGACGTGATGGGACGCTTGTCTTTTTTTTTAGTGTACATATAATTATAATCCTTGACTTGTCTTATCATAAATTAATGTTGTATCTATTTATATCCATATCTTAAAAATGGCCTTTAAACGCCACAAGATTTGGGGATTCTTCTAACTACTAAAATATTGACCGCCACTAGCTTGAGATATAAATCTAAAGACGCCGAAATCAATGTATTTTAGGCGTTGTTTGATAATATGGAAATGTAATTTCATTGTGGAAATGAAACTTAGTTTTCAATTGTTGTTGTTTGATAGCTATTTAAGGAGATGAAAATGAAATTAAGTCGTCTCGTATGAAAATTAAATTTCCATACACCAAATCATTTTAGGAGGAAATCATTTCAACCCTTCAAGTGGCTGAAATTGAGTTTCCTACTAACAAAATAATAATATTTTGTTATTGAAAATCTAAAGTTACTTGTAAAAAACTTAGAAGCAAAATAAAAATAAAAATTGCCTATTAAAAAGTAACTTAAATTTCTATGACCATCATACCAGTACGATCACTATGACCACTACATTATCTAGATCATACTCTTTTCAGCTAATATTTGACTTTGGTCAAAGTTTGAATTTTAATCAAACTTTAATTGGATTTATAAGCTATATAAAGTATTGACTTTTGATGAAACTTTGACTACAGAAACATGATAATAAATTGTAAGTTAGTAATATATTATCAAAATTTTAAGGTCAAAGGTTGACTTAAAGTCAAACTTTGACTTTTAATTAAAATTTATTTTTTATTAAACTTAGACTCTAATAATTTGATGACGAAAAAAAGATACTGCCGTATTGATGTATAATTTGATACTAGATTCTCAATTGTATTAGTAAATAGTTTGACCTTTAGTCAACTTTGACTTTTGGTCAAACTTTGACTTTTACACAAATTTTATTTTTAATCAAACTTGAAACCTGCTTATAAATAGAGTCTACTACTACATAAATTTATATCGTATCAGTACAATTTTTTCTTGGTTAAAGTTTGACTTTTGGTCAAAGTTCGATTTTTCATAAAATGTTATAAATTTTTATTAGTGAAATATTATAATTAAAAATATATATCATTATTTTTATTTATAATTTAAAAATACATTGTCTCATTTTTATTGGTCAAAGTTTGACTTTTAGTCAAAATTTGACTTTTATTCAAATATTGACTTTAGTCAAAAGTTGAGAAGTGTATCTTGACAGTAGATAGTGATTATTACTATTGTTATTTATATTTTGGTAATATAAATTTTAATCAGTCAAAGTTTGGTATTTGGTCAAACTTTGACTTTTAAACACAATTTGATTTTTTTGAACTTCTGTATCCCCAATGAGATTATCAATTTTTTTTTAATTTATTACTTTCTAGTACATTACCAAATTTTATTTTACTTTTTTTTTTTTATATTTGATCAAAGTTTGACTTTTTAAAAAGTTGATATTTAGTCAAAGTTTTTACTAGTGTAACCTAGTTTGACTTTTTAAAAAAATTGGATTTTCTTTCAAGTTTAAAATTTTAATTTTGTTTCAATATATAATACATACTAGCATTTACTATATAACTTTGTACTTTATTCTTAAAAAATTTTATTAATCAAAGTTTTACGTTTAGTCAAAGTTTGGCTTTTATTAAAAGTGAATATTTGATTAAATTTTGACTAGTGTAACTTAAAGATATATATGAATATTGTTATATTAATTTACAATTGGATTTTTATAACTTGTTGGTACATTGCAAAATTTTCTTTTGGTCAAAGTTAAAATTTTAGTCAAAATTTGACTGTTATAGAAATTTAATTTCATTTCAACGTATAAACTTACAATAGATACTAGAATTTACAACTTTGTTATTTAGCTTTGCATATATTTTTTTATCAAAATTTTAAGTTTGATCAAAATTTGACTTTTTATTTGAGTTTGACTTTTCAAACTTTAATTTATTTAACTTAGTAATAAATAGTAATTACGATAATATTAATTTGTAACATAATAGAATATCATTAAAAAAATTATTGATTAATATTTGACTTTAATAATAAATGATTAAAATTAAAAAATTCATTTTCAAAAATACTAATTAAACAAAAGAAATCAATTTTTAATGAAATTTATTTCTCAAACATACTAATGAAACAGTTAAAAATTAATTTAACTGTTTCATTAGTTTGAAGGGGTGTAAACGATGGATCCCCATTCAGTGTATCAAATTTCAATATAATTATATTTTTTTCTTTTAAAATATTCAATGTTTTATTTTTTCTGAAAAATTCTGCAATTTTTTTTTTTAAAATTTCGACAATAAGTTGCAGTTTTTCTCCCCTATTTTATAAATTATCCAAATGTCATAATTTTTTCAGAAAATCTCTGCAAGCTATATCATATTATTTTCCTGTAAGTTCTCCAAGAATCTGAATCTCAGAATGTAATAACCCGAAAAATCACGTCAAACGAGGACCTCGGGATCCGTGCCCGATTGGTCTTAGGTTTGACCATGAGATAGTTCATTGATGAACTTATGGTGAGATGAGCGGATGTGATGTGTGAACCAGTGTAGAAGAGTGGAGAGATAGAGGAGTGTGTATAGTAACATACACCGAGGGGTGTGTATGTGCTCCACACCGAGAAAAGAGATAAGATAAAAAGGGTTGAAAACCCTAAATTTCATATTTGGGTGGTTGAGAGGAGTAAAGAAGAGAGAGAGAGAGGAAGAGAGAAGTAAAGGAGCTAGTGAGAAGTTATTGCAAGTTGTGGGAAGGGGATTCTTGCGATCAAAGCGCCGGATTCGACGCGGGGGATCTGTTCAAACAAAAGCTGGAAACCCTAACCTTCCAACCCTACATTTAAATCAATTTGAGGTTGATTTAAGGTGAGATTCTTGTAAATAAATGGTGTAGATTTATAGAATAAATTGTGGGTAAAATGGGTGGAAATTGTAGGAATATTGCTTAGAAAATAACTGAGAAAAGATTGGGGAAGAACAGCCAAAGAAGGCTGAATCTGGGGATTTCGACTAATCGAAATTGGGATTCGATTAATCGAAATTCACCAAGAAGTTGAAAAGTCAGATGACCACGAATTCGACTAGTCGAGTTGGGTGTCGACTAGTCGACTGAGAGCCTCCAGTGAGGAGCAAAAGTGGGTTGAGGGAAATCGACCAGTCGAAATTGGATTTCGACTAGTCGAGTAAGGATTTCGACTAGTCGAATTGGACTCGATTGGTCGATTTTGTATGTTCAATTATTTAAGTGAAAATTGGACAGTTAGAACAGGGGATTTCGACTAATCGATTTTGAGAATCGATTAATCGAAATTGGAGCTCGACTAATCGATTTTGATAATCGATTAATCGAAATTGGACCTCGACTAATCGATTTTGAGAATCGACTAGTCGAACCAGGAACTCGACTAGTCGACTGACTTAGTTTTTTGTTGACTTTTGATTCTTACTTCAAGACTCTAGGGGGGTCTTGAGACTTATTCATTACATCTTTTGTGACGTTTCGAGTGTGTTTAATGGTATCATAGGTGATACGTATGGAAGTGGGCACAAGGAGCCGAGTGGGACCTTGATGCATTGAATCGATAGAGACCTAAGGTAGGGAACACCTTGAACATGTACCTTATTTTACAAGAGCATGTATGTAGTGATATAGATTTCCATTCAAATATTCTACTGCTTAAAGGATTGTGAAAAAGTGTGTGTGTGTGTGTGAGATATTCATAAGAGTAAACTAATGAGCCATCCCCAGGGGATGAAGAAGTAAAGAGAAAAGAGCATCAGGTGTGATGCAAGTAAATGGATACATCCCAGGGATGTATCCAAGGATTGAATCATGCTTGATAGGGCCTCGATATAAGATAGCACACTTACACGGTGAATAACTATATGTAAGGCACCGATATTTTGTTATTTGAGGTTTGATAGGTTACCCCACCGACGTGGCGGGATATCCACGACTGACACGGCAGGATATCCGTGACCGATACGGCGGCGAAACCGTAGGCCAGTGCGGAGGCTTATCCGTACATAGTAAGCACACCCCAGGGGTGTTGATTGAGACAAGTGAAACCCCACCACCAATCCCCAGGGGAAATGGGCTTGGGTACTATATGGTATTCCCAGGGAATACATTAAAACTGTCTATATAGATGACGATGAAGGGTATCTCGTCGGGGCTCGATGCTATATTGCTCGGGGATTACTTAAGTTGAAAGTTTAAGTTTTGCTTTAGGCCTTCTCAGCATCATTCATGAGTAAATGAACACATAAGTAATTAACAGTAAAACGAAATGCTTTTAATTCTGTTTCACCAATAATTGCATAGATACATCATGCATGGCATATCATGGAATACATGTGAGTTATAATTTATATGTTCAAACTGTGTTCGTTCCCTATTGAGCTAGGATGTAGCTTACCCTATAGACTATACGTCGCAGGTCCACTATTAGCAGCTGCCGCGGCTTCAGGAGACGCTGATCCCGGCGAGTCGGACCTTGCGGCCGGTGACGAGTTGGAGCCACCTCCAGAGGACTTCTTCTAGAGGACTCCGTTGTGCTACTTTGAGGGATTGTTAACAGAGAGTTTTGTACGGCTTGGTATGTCAAGCCTTTATTTTGTTGAAACCATGTGTATAAGGAGTCTGGATTATTCTTTTGGGACGAACCATCCGTGATGATTGCTATCATCGATGGTTCGGATCGGTTCTCCATTCATGCAGAGGCATGAGGGTAGAACTGTCTTTTGGGAAGTAATTAATATAGATTTAAAATTTCACAATTTCATTTATAGTACTTTTTGGATGCTTGATATACCAATGTTCCGTGCTTAGCTAAAGGGCACGGTCAAGATGATCGTGCTGATGGCACGGGTTTCGGGGTGCCGAAATTCGGGCTGTCACACAGAAATTTTCTCCCCTATTTTCACAATAAGTTGCATCCTTAAAGTATTTTATTTGATTATTTTTAGGGTTTATGGTACTTCTTATGCCGCAGAAACCACTGATTTTTGCTTTGGTATTGTTATATCTTTCATTCTCGTCTATTTTTTTATTTGATTTGTTATGAGAAGTTTCATCTGATTGTTTTAATTTATTAATTTACTTATTTATTTATTATTATTTCTTATCTTTTATATGTTTGAATAGATTGTTTGTCTAAGACTTGGATTTATGTAGCAGTTGGTTCTTTGGAGTTTAGAGAAAATTTGATTTGGGTAACTCTAATCACACCTATAGGACCTCTTTTTGCACCTATGTTTCAAACTCACGAAACCCATTGAGTTCTTTAGATTAGATGATGGCGATCTTTACTCACCTATATCTTTCACACAATGAACCTAAAGATTATGTATCTTACCATGGACATTCCACGTGACACATTTCTCAATAAAATGGCCTTAAAATGTGGTTTGAGCGTGATGTGCGCCATCTAATTTTAGGGCTAGGTTTTTGGGATATTTGATACTTAGGAAAAAATAATTGTCCCTCTGTTGCCCCATTTATGTTCTCAAGATCTAGACCATCCAAAACTACAAAGCTGTTGCAGGCTCTTGATTGGAATATTTAGGGTCGTTTGTTTGTGAGGTAATGGTGATTCACAATTTTGACCTTAGGATGTGGATTTATGTAGTGTGTTGTCATGTGTATGGTTAAGATTAGCTATGAATCATTTTGGTGATCTAATTGATACTTCATACAAACTCGGTATGGAAAGGGAAGGGCACTTTGATGGGATGGGTCATGGGTCTATGGATGTTAACTGGTCGGTCTGGTCCATTACCCAACCCAAAATTTTTTAATTGGGTCGGGCTTTTAAACTTGACTTATCAGTTTGGATCCAGGCATCAAACATCCCAATCTGACAGGTCGAGTCAAGTTGGGCATGCTCAAATGTCAGGTCGGGGTGAGTCAAGCAAAAATCTGTCAAATATATATATATATATATATATATATATATATATATATATATATATATATATAAAGGTTTTATAGGATTTTGACAAGGTCAAACAACGCTGTCTCGGAGATGATAATGATGTTATTTGGGTGAGGGAATATGTGGTTAGAGTAATTATTGGGTGAAGATTACCAGGTAAAGTCTTTAGCCAATTCATTAATGTAGTAATAGTACTCAATTTAGACAATCCATTATTCAAGAGTTCAAAGAAAGGTAAAATCTTAGGTGGCAACATCACCTCCAACTCATATCAGCTGAAGCGACCGTTATGCGCTTTTTGGGGATATTGTGAACAAAAATTTTCAAACTCATCGCAGAGAAGGTACCTTCGAAGACCAATTTTTTTTTTTCCTTTTCCTTTGATTGTACTAGTTTCAAGCAAATAGAAGTTTATTGTATTCGTATGATGGTCTGTTACCGGGATATTGTTTTGAACCATTTTTTAAATATGAATTGTATCACACTGATGATGCACATATTGGTTGATGCTGGACTTTTGTAGCCATGCACTGTATTGAAACCATATACACCATCAGGGTTCATTGAATGCCTTCTGGCATCAATAAATTTTGTTAGAGAATGGGACACAAATCTATTTTTCTGCTAACTTTCCCACACGTTTGTAGTGGAAGGAGGATATTTGTATCTTTCATTTTATAGTTTATATACATTTTTACCATTTTGTCATGTTAACTCAAACCTTTTCATGCAGAATGTGGTTTGATTTCCTGTACTCAATCCTAATTTTGTTCTTCTCACGCCATGCAGCCACCTCAACCTACACATCTCAGCTGTTAGAAAAATAGGTTCAGGTTGCAGAAGAAGATAAAGATTGAAATAAAAATATACGCTAATCCGATTCGAGGCACGTTAAATATCGTTGTCTTTAAACCGAGATTTGCCCCTACCACTATGATCTAGTGGTCACCAATAGGTTACCGGCAAATCGGTTCCAGGATACAACGAATCGGCAGCGTATCCGTGTGATCAGATTTGGTGAATCTGATCACGCAACCAGAACACCAAAAAATTAAAGCGGAACTCTGAGAAGGAGAAAGCTTAAAAAAATTTGCGAAAATATGCAGTGTGTTAAAATGAGGGGTCTTGGGGCCCTTTTATAGATAAAATGGGTGTAACCGAACGGACATATCCGTAGCATATAACTGAACGGTCGGATAAGACATATCCGTTTAAAATTTAAATGGGCGGTTAGACACTTATTCAAAGACCATGCTGCCGACGCTGGGCTTCGGCTCGTGGCACACAAGGTGGATGATGGGTTGCATGGCGGTGGAAGCTACAAAATTCGGTGCCCCCTGGGTGAAGGCTACAAGCCTTGAGCCAAGACAAAGAAATATAAGCCAAACCCAAAAAAGAGTTTACACGATGTGGGACAAATCCTAATTTCAAAAGCTTATTTTTTAAAACCTTTAAAATATCCAACAATCCCCCACTATTTTAAAGATTTAAAATATAAAAAAAAACTTTTCTTAAAAAAAATAAACAATCCCCCACTATTTTAAAGATTTGAAATAGAGTAACGCTAGAAAATGTGCATAAATGAAAATGTCTTACAGACTTGAATTTTCACTTTAGTGAAAATAATTCCAAATTTATCAAGATTTTTAGTGAAACTAAGTCTTGAACTAACGATCTTATATGACAAATCGGAATTATTTCACACACATATTTCATATATTTTGGTGTTCAATAAAAGGTTAGCACATTTAGGCCCTATGCTAGTACCCTGGTTTTCGTAAGTGTTTATGAGATAAAGCCAAGTCTCATTGAAAGCGGCTCCACCTTCACACTTATATAGGCAGACCTATAAGAGATGTCCCTGTAACTGTAACATCTCAACACATAGTGTTATAGGACTGTTAAGAGCAATGCTCTACCTTCCCTTATCCATTACAGGTGAAACACTACCCTTCCTGGGATGTATATGAGATATATTTCTCATCAATGTAGTGTCCTTCAGCTGCCACGGATTTACGACTTGTTTTTCCCTTTGAACCTAAACATTGATTAAACAAATATTAGGTAGGGTTCCCATCATAAGTGGCTGTTTAGGTTTAATGACTTTAAACCCATCCCGATTGAAGTTTTATTAATCCCATCTCTGCCAAGGCTTTTAGTAAACGGATCCGCCAGGTTTTCTGCAGACCCGACCCCAATTACTGAGATTACTCCATCTCTAAGTAATTGTTTTACATAGCTATGTCTTAGACCAATGTGTCTATTTTTTCCATTATACGTTTGACTATAAGCCTTTGATAGTGTTGCTTCACTATCACAATGTATAGAGATAGGTGGCAATGGTTTAATCATAATTGAAATTTCTAGTAGTAAATTTCGTAACCATTCTGCTTCTTTTCCACTTGCCGCTAAGGCAATGAATTCTGATTCCATAGTAGAATGTGTGATGCAAGTCTGCTTCTTTGATCCCCATGAGATCGCAGCACCTCCAAAAGTGAATATCCATCCACTTGTAGACTTTGATTCTTCTGATACCGATATCCAACTTGCATCGCTATATCCTTCTAAACGTGAGGATAACCGTAAAATTTTAAACCATAATTAATAGTTCCCTTTAAATATCTAAAAACATGCGAAATAGCATTCCAATGAATAGAACTAGGGTTACTTGTAAATCTACTTAACTTACTTACTGCAAATGCGATGTCCGGTCGTGTACAATGCATTGCATACATAAGGCTACCAATAACCCTTGCATATTCTAACTGTTGCACACATCGTCCATCATTTTTAGTCAATTTAAGATTAATATCTAAAGGTGTATTGGCAGATTTCAAATCAAAATAATTAAATCTTTTCAAAATCTTTCAACATAATGAGATTGAGTTAAAGTTAATATATTTTCATTTCTTATAATTTTGATTCCCAAAATTACATCTGCCTGACCCATGTCTTTCATGTTAAAAGATGAACTTAAGAAGTTTTTAGTTTGTAAAATAACTTCTAAATTAGTCCCAAAAATAAGTAAATCATCTACATAAAGACATATAATAACACCATTATTATGAGAAAATTTATAATACATACATTTGCTTTCATTAGTTTTGAATCCAAAATTGGTAATAGTATTATCAAACTTTTCATGCCACTGTTTTGGTGCTTGTTTGAGCCCATATAGAGATTTAATAAGTTGACAGACTTTCTTTTCTTGTCCAGGTAAAATAAATCCTTCTGGTTGTTCCATATAGACCTCTTCTTTTAAATCACCATTTAAAAAAGCGGTTTTAACATCCATTTGATGGATTTGTAACTTATGTATAGAAGCTAAGGCAATTAGAAGTCTTATAGTCGAAATTCTAGCAACGGGTGCGTAGGTGTCAAAATAATCAACACCTTCCTTTTGTCTATATCCTTTGGCAACCAATCTTGCCTTAAATATTTCTATAGTTGCATCTCATTCTAAGTTTTCTTTTAAATATCCATCTACATCCTATGGGTTTAGATCCTTCTGGTAAGTCTACTAATTTCCATATTTTGTTTCCCATTATTGAATCAATTTCATCATTGATAGCTTCTTTCCAAAAGGCATTATCTCTAGATTTCATTGCGTCGTTAAAAGTGATAGGATCATCGTCTACATTTAGACACAAATGTTTCTTAGTACTTTTGGTCCTATTTCCTTCAATCAAATAGATATAATAGTCTTTTGAAAGACTAGTTTCAAATCGTTGACGTTTACTTCGTCGAGGTTCAATGATGACCTCTTCATCACTTGAAGATTCAATAACTTCTTTAGATTTAGAAGATTTTCCATCTTCATAAGATTTACTTTTAATATTTAATTTATTAGTTAGAGTAGTGAACTTAGATTCATAGAATATAGCATCTCTAGATTCTATTATAGTATTTTTATCGATGTTATCATTAGATTCCATAACTAGAAATCTATAAGCTTTACTATTTTGTGCATAGCCAATAAATGCACACTCAATAGATCTAATCCCTATCTTAGGTCTTTTAGGATCTACTAATCTAACAAGTGCCCTACACCCCCATACTTTAAAATAGGCTAAACTAGGTTTTCGATTCTTCCAAAGTTCATAAGGTGTAATTAAACTTTTCTTATGTGGAATTCTATTTAAAATATGAGTAGCAGTTAATAAAGCTTCACCCCATAAATTTTTATCGGAATTAGCATTAACTAATAATGCATTAGTCATTTCTACTAATGTTCTATTTTTTCTCTCTAACTCCGTTTTGTTGTATGATATAAGTCACCTCATGACTAATTCCATGAATTTCATATAAATCGGAGAATTCATTTGACATGTATTCTCCACCGTCGAGATCTAATGACTTTTATTCTTTTATTTAATTAATTTTCTACTAAAGCTTTATAAACCTTAAATTTTTCAAAAGCCTCATTTTTAGTATTTAATAAATATATATGAGTATATTTTGAAAAATCATCTATAAAAGTAATAAAATATCGTTTTCCTCCTCTAGTAGGAACATTATTTAAATCACAAATATCACTGTGTATTAAATCTAATAAACATGAATTTCTAATAACACTAGGAAAAGGTTTTCTAGTAATTTTAGTCTTAGCACATATACTACAAGCACTACTAGCAAAAGATTCATGTTTTGGAATTAAATCTAAGTTACCCATACATTTTATAGACCTATAATTTATATGTCCTAATCTATAGTGCCATAGATTAGAAACAGAGACCAAGTAAGAAGAAGATGAGATTTTATTGAAGGGATCAGTTACATTGAGTTTGAACATGCCTCCCATGGCATATCCTTTTCCAACAAATTCACCATTTTTAGATAAGATAAACTTATCTGATTCAAATACAAGTTTAAAACCATGTTTAATCAATAAACCACCCGAAACAAGATTCTTACGGATATTACATGGAGCACATCGTTGAGTGTAACGACTTTTCCTGGATGTGAAATTTAATTTCACTTTTCCACGTCCTATGATCTTTACTGTAGATGAGTTTCCCATGAAGAGATCTTGATCATCATTAACTTTGTCATAACTTACAAACATGTCACGATTATTACACACATGTTTTGTGGCACCGGTCGATCCACCATTCATTGATGTCACCAACCAGATTGACTTCCGAAAGAACGGCAACGAAGTTGTTTTTCACTTCCACTGCATTCGCTTGATTCTTCAACTTCTTGAAGAGGCGACAATCCCGTTTGAAATGTCCGGGTTTCCCACGTTGATAGCAACCACTATTCTTGTACCATGGTCTTATTCTCCTTGGCGAATTTCTTATTCTCCTTAGAATGAGAATATCCTCTCTTCCTTTTCTTGACGGTCCACTAACAACCTTAGACTCAACCAAGTGTGCTTTTGATGTCATATCAATGTGATCTTCGTTTTGTCCCTAACTCGATTCTTCCTCAATACGTAAATGAAGGAGAAGATCTTCCATAGAAATCTTCTCATTATTACGCTTAAGGATTTTTCGTAATCTTTCCATGATAGAGGCAACTTATGACATTACCGCACCAACCGAAAATCCTCATCGAAATGAGAACAATTAGCAACCATATAATTAATAATAACTTGAAAATCATGAACTTGGCTAAGAATAGGGTTATCATCAACCATCGTAAAATTAAAAAATTGACTGATAATATAAGAATAATACCGCATCTTCAGCTTTGTATTTCTTCTCGAGTGCATCCGAGTTCCTTCAAGTATCGTGAAGAGCGGTAGACGTCGAACAAAGAATCCGATTGCATTCAAAATGTAGCCTTTGCAAGTGTAGTCGTCATCGTCCCATTTCGCTTTTACGGCCTTGAGGGTGGATGATTCGTAATAGTCGGACACGGAATTGTAATAACGAATACTACTTTTTAGTGTGGTTAATGAAAATGCAATTTCTGTTGCCACCGTTTGAAATTCGAACCATCAAAATTGTCTAACTTGTGGATGTTGTTAGGCAGCGCTGGATGAATCTTATCATTCACTAGAGCAGAAGTGGAGGACAGAATATGAGCCATAAATCTCGGTTTAAACTGTTAGAAAAATAGGTTCAGGTTGCAGAAAAAGATAAAGATTGAAATAAAAATATACGCTAATCCGATTCGAGGCACGTTAAATATCGTTGTCTTTAAACCGAGATTTGCCCCTACCACTATGATCTAGTGGTCACCAATAGGTTACCGGCAAATCGGTTCCAGGATACAACGAACCGGCAGCGTATCCGTGTGATCAGATTTGGTGAATCTGATCACGCAACCAGAACACCAAAAAATTAAAGCGGAACTCTGAGAAGGAGAAAGCTTAAAGAAATTTGCGAAAATATGCAGTGTGTTAAAATGAGGGGTCTTGGGGCCCTTTTATAGATAAAATGGGTGTAACCGAACGGACATATCCGTAGCATATAACTGAACGGTCGGATAAGACATATCCGTTTAAAATTTAAATGGGCGGTTAGACACTTATTCAAAAGTTTAATTACACGCCCGACCCGGCTGTTTCGGCTCAAGGCTGGCAGCGTGTGTGTGACTGATGGGTTGCATGGCGGTGGAAGCTACAAAATTCGGTGCCCCCTGGGTGAAGGCTACAAGCCTTGAGCCAAGACAAAGAAATACAAGCCAAACCCAAAAAAGAGTTTACACGATGCGGGACAAATCCTAATTTCAAAAGCTTATTTTTTAAAACCTTTAAAATATCCAACATCAGCCACATGATCTCTGTCTTCTTGTCTCTTCTTCGTAGCCAAACATGTTGCGTCATTGTCTCATTGTGCTTAGGTTTGGAATGTATAATATTTGTTTTCTTCCAATATTTGGTAACTATATTAATTTCAATATGGTTGATCCTTGAATTAATTTGTGAGGTGAGTGGCATACGCTAGGCTGAATACCTGAGCAAAGTGTTTGGAGTTAGTGTTGTTTGCAGGTCTTTGGAGTTTGGATCATCTAGAAAGGCATGGAATGCACATGATTTCTAAGGTTATTTCCTTGAACGACACATCTTCATAAAGAAAACAGTGTATGAAGTCATTGAAAGAGCTGGCATTACCTTATATTTAAAGTTATTCTATTGTTAATCCATAGCTGGCACAACCTTATATTTAAAGATGTTCTATTGTTGGTCCATTCTAATCACCAATTGGAAGGGAGTGTGCTCTTTGGTGCATCCTATCAAATATCACACTGATATATGATCTGTGCCAAAGTTTGGGTTGAACTCATAACCTTAGGCTAGTTAAATTAAATATTTACAATTATCTTGTTGGTTTGAACAATCAAGGTGTTTTGACAATGAACTCATAACCTTAGCAGCAACTATTTGTGATGTTGTTCCTCATTCTGATTCAGTTTTTAATGATTGCTCAATCTTCTATCAGTGTGGAAATTGATAGATCCTTCGTGGATGTAGAGAGCCTTAGAAATTTAGGCTCTCAAAAAAGGTACATCTTTAATTCTTTTTGCTTGAGTTGTCTTAACTCTTAAGCGTACCTAAATGCTATGGCTTGTGTACCTCTTTTTTATTGGATACAATTTTGTGGTTACTGGTGTTTGGGCAGCTTTACAGTTCCTATTTTATTTACAAGGACAATCTTGTCTACCTTAGAATTTTATGCTTTGATTAAGGTTGTTAGTAGTCACCTACTTCTTTGTTCTTTTTTGGTTTTTTGAGCTAATTAATATGAAGTTTCTGTTACAGGGTAAGGTCTGAATCATGCAGTGGATCTGGCTCCAAGGCATGTAGAGAGAAAATGCGAAGGGATAAGCTGAATGCTATGTCTCTCTCTCTCTCTCTCTCTCTGTCTCTGTCTCTGTAGGGATAAGCTGTATATGTAATGTTCTGGAGCACTGATTCTTCCATCCAATCTATCTTGGTTAGCCATATAATCTACTCTTTTTTTAAGTTATGTTTTTCATTTTCTATTTTTGCAATTGACTTGGTGTTTGTTTATGAGTTTAAATTGGCTGCTTTAACTAATTATCATTTTCCTTGTCCCATCTGTTTGGTTTTGGCTATGATACTATGATCAATCTGTTTCATTTATTGAGTAGCTTTTTATGCTGCACATCTCTCATTTCCTTCGTCTGCAGCTTTGTTTATGATGTTGCAGCTGCCATGGGGCTGGTTTCTACAATCTGATTTTGATTCGGTAACAAGAGGTTTGGACTAATGGGTTCTCTAATGGTTGGGTGGGATTCAACAATTCCAGGTCCTAAAGATTGTAAATTTTTATTTAGTTGTATGGATTTTTGGAAGTTTTTTTTATTTATTTAAAAAAACATTTGAATAATGGGTTTTTAGGATTTTTGCATATCTGATTAGTATGTTATTGACAGCCGCGGTCTCTAATGGTCGACACACGTGGGAGCCGATCAAACCATCTCCCCATGCATTCTGCTATATATACTAGCAAAATGCATATGAGGAGAAATTAGGATCCTATGTGAAGATCTGATTTCTATCATCTGATTGACATAGGGTCCTAATTTCTATTGATTACAGGGAATCGATATCTTTTGGGTTTTCCGGGTGAATATATTATTAAAAGCACTTCATTTATAATCTGAGATTTTTTCTCTCAATCTTTCATACAACAGATTCCTGAGATCATGGCCTACCATCAGGTGCACGAATACAAAAAAGACCGTGAACCGCGTTCGATGTTACATTATGATCAAAATATCAAATTCATAGTTTTTTCAGAATTGTGAGATGTTGAATCAACATTTGGCTTGATGGTTTGTTATGATCTTAATTTTTACACGTCTGATTGTTTTGGTTCATGGAATTAGTACATTGACTTGATGGGTTTCTTATGCTCTTAATTTTTACAGGGAAGAGCTGCAGATTAAGGTGGTTGAACCAGCTTGACCCAAGGATCACCAAGAGAGCTTTTAGTGTGGAAGAAGAGGATAGGCTTTTGCTTGCTCACAGATTGCATGGTAACAAATGGGCCATGATAGGTAGGTTGTTTCCTGGTGGAACTGCTTAAGAACTGCTTGTGTGAGTGCACATATTTTTTTTTAACCTATAATGTGTTGCAATGATTTTGAAGGTAGTTTATCAGATGCTTTAACTTGGTTGGGAAGGTGATGGGCTTAGTCCTCTTATAAGGTGAGTTCTAAAATAAATCTTTAGCTTATCGACTTTTTATTCTTCACTCTTTTTGTTTACTCTCTTCAACCCATTTTTTTTCTAAAAATGTCAGATTATAAATCAGCTTTCATCAATGATCAACTCTCTAAAACACACCTCAATTTTCGGCCTCAAATTATGGGATGTAGTTGATATCTGCCTCGGCGCAGCCTTGGTTCTTCTCCTTTTCCTTATCTCTCTCTGTCTCAGCTAAGCGCAACACCAGAACCTTCACACAAACAAACCATCCCAAATGAGATTGCTTGGATACTGTGCAGAAGGAGCCTATAGGCACGATAATGATTTCTTAATCAAACCCTTTCAATCTTTAATTTGAATATCCGTAAATGGTGTCGCAAGTGTCAATTTTTTTACTAATTAACTTATAAAACAGTAAAAATCAGTAATTTTTTGAATTTTAGATTGGCTCTTGTTAATTGAAGAGTGGCTTTCTGGTCTACTTGTTAGGATGCTTGTTTATGAGTACATCGACAACGGGATCTTAGAACAGTGGCTTCATGGGGATGTAGGGCCTTATAGTTTGCTTACTTGGGAAATCTGCATGAACATTATCCTCGGCACGACAAAAGGGTGTTCATTGATTCTATATTTGATTGACCAAAGCTCAATTTTTAATTTGTTCATTTACATTTCTAATCTGTTTGATACAATTTGACCTTAGTCAACTTACTAAAATGCAGTTTGATATCATGGTGGTACCTTGATGATGGCTATGGGTTTTGACCAATCAGTTTGATCAGATTCAAATTCTGAAGTTTCAGCAGCAGAAATTGCATGAGTTGTGATGGAGAACAAGAGGAAGCAAAATGATTTTTTTGTAGTGACTATCTGATATGTGGAAGAGATGGTGCAAACCACACCTCTTGAAGAGGGCATCGTTGATGGACCGATCTCAATGGACGAACATGATAAATGCTACTTTTCATATTTTTATTTTAAATTTTTTATCCTTCACATGTAATGTATATTTGAAGATTAATAATTTTTTTTTAGGTTAAAAGGGTAGCTCTATTCGCTCCTACCAAAATACTGAGGGCGTATTAGGTGAAATACCATTTGACCGATTTAAATAGGATGATGAAGATTGGTTTTCTGCTCAATCTTTCATCGACGGATCTTTTAATCATGACCATACCATGTAATGATCAGTTTTGAATTTTACATGGCAGAAGTTTCAAGAACATGCCGCACACATCATGCTCAAACATGAATATAGTGTCATCATTTTTTTGTCTCTGCCACGTGGAAGGATACTCTGACCGTTTGATGGCACACACAAGGCCTAGAGATCCGTTGTACTAAAGATTGGGATGAAAACCAATCTCTGGCACCTAATCAAGCTAGTCTTTTGGGGAAGGAAAGTGTTGTACCCTTAGTAAATTGGTGAGTGAATAGAGCTACAAACAAAAACTGGCCAACAGCCTACCGGCGGTTATAAACTGTTAGTAGGCTTAATAGTAAAAAAATTTCATTTCCCTACCGGTGGTTCCAAACTGCCGGAACCAAGGATCAAAATTTCGGTTTTCATTTTGGTTTCGGAGGGGACCGAAACTGAAAATTTGAACCGAACTTTTGGCCGAAAATTTGAATTTCCACCGAAATTTCGGCCGATAATTTCAATCCCATATAAACTTTGGACTGAATTTTTGGTCCAAATTATCGTTTCGGTGGGGACCGAAATCGATAATTTCGGCCGAAATTTTGATCCTTGGCCGGATCTGTTTTTACTACCGGTAGGCTAAATGCAATATGATGGCTTCTACTGGCAGTTGTAAACCGTTGGAACAATGGTTCTTACCGGTGGTTTCGACCGCCGGGGACACTCAACATAATGTCGGCTGATAAAATTTAGGAGTGGCGGCCTGTTATGCTTACCGGCAGCCACGAACCGCTGGTAATGGCTGTGTGAACCGCCGGTGCAAACATGCAGTGACAACACTTTTGGGGGCACTTTTGGAAACCGCCGGTAATGGCTGTGTGAACGGCCGGTGCAAACGTGCAGTGACAACACTTTTGGGGGCACTTTTTGAAACCGCCGGTGGCACCATTGTCAGCAGTTTTTGCAATTATGGAGACAGATTTCTGCCGTTGGTAAAAATCGATTTTTTTTGTAGTGGTCATATAATAATAATAATAAATCAAATATTGCTAATATATTAGAACATTCGTAATCATAACATCATAGGAAAAATGTGGCTTATACATGTATAAAATAATTATGTAACTACAACCCGATCGAATTATGACCTAATTGGTAAAAAAGTTTAACTTTTATAATTCATTTCAGAATCGGAGAAATCTATGACCATACTTAAATTTCCGCAATTCTACTCATGTAGGTGTTTGATCAAAGGTCAAATAAGAATCACAGGACACTCGGATAGAAATCAGATGCAGGATACAAATTTTGAAGTAAGCATCTTGGAGTCATTTTTTGAGATGATTAGCTACTTATTTACTCTCAGATAATGGAATAGTTTTGGTAGAGGGCACTACCATCTATATCATCTCTTTAGCGGTTCAACCATTAGAGGTTTGTAAGAGTTTCTACGGTTATATGAAGTTAGGGAGAAACCCAAACTGGTTAGAGATAAAATTTAGGCATCAACCTCTAATTTACATGTTAAATCAAAATTTTAAAGATATGGTCAACATAATAAATGATCATAAATAAGAATTAATATACAAGAATTCACATAACACTCGCACAGAAATTAGATGTAGGAATTTATTTTGCAAATTTTAAAGCAGGCGTCTTGGGGTCAATTTTGAGATGACTAGCTACTTATTTACCCTCAGATAATAGAATAATTTTGGTAGAGGGCACTGCCATCTACATCATCTCTTTAGCGGTTCAGCTATTAGAGGTCTATAAAAGTTTCTACGATTATATGAAGTTACAGAGAAACCTAAACTGGTTAGAGATAGAATTTAACTATCAACCTCTAATTTACATGCTAAATCAAAATTTTAAAGATATGGCCAGCATAATAAATTATCATAAATAATAATTAATATACATGTGCTTGTACACGTATGATTAATTTACTCTTTTAAGAAAATTATCAAATAAGGAATAACAATTAATGAAGATTTTTATTCATATATGACTAGAACCAAAGAATGACGAATTAAAAATTAATTTCTTGTTCATATACTACTAATTAATCAAATAAGTCAAATAAATAATAAGTAATTAAATTTCCCATACCTAGTGTCGCAAGAAAAGTTGGTGATTGGTAATGTCGCAAGAAAAGTTGGTAATTGGTAATCGATGATTTGAGCTTTCTACATCAGATGATAGAATGATATTGCCAATGTAAGATTCAATGACCCAAGTCTAGTCAATAATATATTATCTCAAAAAGCCAATAGTCAATTTCATAGGTATTGTGCGATTATATGGCACCACGATCATAAGAATATTAGTATTTAAATATCTAGGTCTCTAGAAATAGAAGAGGTAAGGTTAAGGAAGTGCGGTTCACATACCTTGACAAGGCTGAGGTAATATTATATATTATTGTTGATGGTCCGTGGAGGAAGATTGCTACTGCTGGAACCTTTCTTCTTCTTAGTGAACAGAGTTATTGCTATGACTAAATAGATGCTGATGTATGATGTTGTGCAAAAGAAATTAAGAGTAGAGGGAGAGAAGGGTCATGTAGGTGTTAGAATCTGTGTGGAGTCTCCTTTAGAATTAGGTTTCCTCGAGAGTATTAAAGATTTATAATTGATCTTGTGCAAGAAGTTTTGGAGCATTTGATGGACGGTGGTGATTAAAGTTTCTTTGTTTAGACTCTTATTGAACTCAAACTCTACCTCTCTCCACTATTAGCTTCAAAGCAGTAGGCAAAAACATGGGTATGAGAATATAGAAGGTGGGCTTAGGTGTTTATCATAAATACCTAAAGAGGTATAAGCACCACCCACACAACTTGGTGCTACACGTGGAGTTTCACCTAAGGTTTACATTTTTTTAATAGAAGAGGCTTCTAAGGAAGTGGACAGCTAGAGAGTTTTCTTAGTTTCAATCACAATAAAGAAGTCCCAAGGCCCATGCTTGCACGTGGACATGATTTGTTGGGAAGTTACATGAGAATTAATGAGTTGAGATAAGGTGTTAGGCATACATATAGACATGTGGTGTGAAATTAATCTAAATGCAATCGTAAATTTATTCTACATGAGTTTCAAGTAATTTGGGTCATTGATCTCAGGTACAAGTCTCAAGACATCTAATCTGTCAATGAGCTATAGCTCACTATGCTTAAACATGATACTAATAATAATAATTATTTATTTATATTTTATATAACTCATGAATAAATCTCTTTATTTATATGAGCTTATCGGGTTGAGGTCTACGATGCGATAGTCGAAATCGAACATAAGTATTTCCCTCAGCTACTGCAGCACATGTATTATTTAAATTAAAAATATAATTAACATCAAGCAAAAGTCAATAGGTCAACGATCTAGAATTTTAGGGTCATTACACCTACCGTAAGAGGATGTAGAGCTTGAGTAGCTATTGTGAAAGGATTGGGCGCCTATTGGTTAGGGCTTGTTAGAAATCTTAAACATAATAATAATGATCTAGGCTTGAATCATTTGATCAACATATGGAATACAGTAAGACAAATCTTACTTACTTGACTAGATGATCGCAAAGACGAGCTTGAACGGTATTTCCTCCGAATAAGACCAAACTCTTAGGATAAATCACCTCTTCCTTTTTATCTCAGTTGATCGGAATAACATTGAGAATAAACAAAGAGGGGATGTTGTCTTCCTTATATAGACATTGATTTGTTTCCTAGCCTATCAAGGAAACTAAATCTAGAGGATGTGTTACTTCCATAAAAGGGATCACCACAACCCTACAAGATTAGTAAGGAATTTCACCAAAATTGCATGGTGATTCCTATTGTGCTAAGTATAGAAAATTTGACCAATTCAAGTTTTAGCGAAAAATTGAAGAGAGGTTAGTGTGTGGGTCACAAAAACCTAACAATCTCTCACTTGATCCACACACTACCAAAATATTGTTTTAAATAATTTTATGAATTGGTCACTTTTGAAAAGCAGATGACCATCCTTATAATTTTATAAAATCATTGACTTTAAAAAACTTGGTGTAATACAATATCCTCTCAAGTTCAAAAAATAACTTTAATAATGGATCATGGATGCCTATAATGTACCATGTTTAACAATTGACAGTAAAACTTGTGGTTTTGTGATACCAGTATATACACACTTTAATGCAATCACTTGTGTGCATACCTGCATTCGTCAGCTTCATACCTTAAAGTATGCCATCTTGATATCTTACGGTATATGCCATGTGAAAACCATCACTCAACTATCAGGATAAAGGGTATACGACCGTAGTACCTAATCACAATAGCCCAAGCTTCCTTATTTGAATGCTTATGCTCTCAGGCTAACATTGCATATGTTAATAATATTAATAATGATAAACATGGAGTCAAATGAAAGACATGCATCAAAGATGTAAAGAGTGTCGATAATAAAATAGAATAGAATAAACATTATGAGAGGAACTCCCACTCAATCAATATACTCGAGTGCTTCAAACACTCTCATCCGGATCACGTGCGCTCTAAAATCTTTTGGTTGAAGTCCCTTTGTGAGTGGGTATGCAAATCATTTCCCCAGAAGACAGATGAGAGATCTTAATGACTCCTTCATGAACCTTTTCCAGTACCATCATATACTTGACCTCGATGTACCTATTGCTTTTGGTTTGTCTCCCGCTCTCAATGAAATTAATGACAACTTTGTTATTACAATAAATGGTCAAGGGCTTAGGAACGAAATCCACAACACTCAACTCATCAATGAAGCTCTTTAACCAAACTGCATGTTTGGTAGCCTCATAGCATCCAATGAACTCTACGAACATAGTGAAATCCGACGTTATAGTCTGTTTGGAGCTTCTCCAAGCAATAGCTCCATGGGCGAGCTTGAAAATGAAACTCGAAGTGGATTTGCGAGATCGATCACACCCTACATAGCTAGAATCACTATGGACAACGACTTCAAATTCATTTGATCTTCTATATACAAGCATGTGGTCCTTTGTTCATTGCAAATATCGCAATACCTTCTTAACAGCTATCCAATGAGAAAAATCAGGATTTTGCTGAAACCTCCCGAGCATCCCAACGATAAAACTGATATCGGGTCGCATATAGGTCATAGTATACATAAGACTTTCTACTGCAGAAGCATACATAGTCGGATCCACTCGCTTTCTCTCCATATCATTTTTAGGGCATTGATCTTCGCTTAAGAGACCACCCTTAACAATTGGAGCACTGGAAGGATTATAGTTCTCCATTTTGAATCGTTTGAGGACCTTGTCGATGTAGGCTCTCTGAGATAATTCTAAGAGCCCAGCTCCCCGTTGCCTTGTAGATCTTAATTCCCAGAATGTATTGTGTATTCCCCATATCATTCATGTCAAAACGGTTGGATAGGAAATGTTTTATATCGTGTAGAAGATGAATGCCATTACTCGTCAGGAGTATGTCATCGACATATAACATTAGAATGATGAAACGACCTTTTGACTTCTTAATGTAAATGCACATATCCATGGCATTTTCTTGAAAGCCATATTCCATAACAACTTGATCAAACTTTAAGTACCACTATCTCAAAGCTTCCTTCAGTCCATAAATTGACTTCTTCAGCTTGCACACATGATCCTCTTGACCCTGCATCTCAAAACCCTCAGGTTGAGACATATAGATCTCTTCTTCCAAATTACCGTTGAGGAAAGCCGTCCTTACATCCATCTGATGTAATTCTAAGTCATAGTGTGCTACAATCGCTAGAATTCTTCGAAGAGAGTCCTTGGATGAGACAGGAGAGTATGTCTCATTAAAATCAATTCCCGGTCTCTGAGTGAACCCTTTGGCTACTAATCTGGCTTTGAATTTTTTAATATTTCCTTCAGAGTCCCTTTTAACTTTGTAAACCCATCTACATTTGATCGCCTTGCAACCTTCTGGAAGGATCACAAGGTGCCAGACATCATTCATTATGATAGATTGCAACTCTTCTCTTATGATCTTCTGCCAGTGTTGAGATTTGTCACTTTCCATGGCTTGAGAGAAAGAGGAAGGATCATCGGTGTCCAGGTCAACATCATCATTTTCTTACAGAAAGACTTCATAATCATTAGGTATCGCAGATCTACGATCTCGATTTGATCTCCTTAAAGCAATCGATGGCCCCTCAAGAGGAAGAGGAGGAGGTGGAGCACTGAAAATTTTGACATTGGGAGAATCATTGGGTATAGCAGATCCCTCAGGGTGAAATAAAGGATTAGGCATAGGGATAAGAACATGTATAGTTATTCCAATAGGAATGAGAGGCGTAACATGAATATCTTTTTCAAAAACAATCTTCCTCTGCTTTTGACTCCCACTGATGAAACTATCTTCAAAAAAGTTGGCATTGAAGGTCTCTACGATCTCCAACGGTCGATATGGACAATAGAACCTATATGACCGGGTGCGCTTGGGGTAACCGATGAAGTAACATGTGATGGTGCGTGGATCAAGCTTCTTCAGGTTTGGATCATAAAATCTCGCTTCTACCAAACACCCCCACACATGCAGATATTTAAGACTTGGTCTATGGCCAGTCTAAAGTTTGTAAGGTGTTTCTGGAGCAGCTTTGCATGACACTCGGTTAAGAATATAAACTGCGGTTTTGAGAGCTTCTCCCCAAAAACTTTCAGGAAGGTTCGAGTTGCTCATCATGCTGCGAACGACCTCCTGATAAATACGATTTCTCCTCTCGGAGACACCATTCTGTTGTGGGGTACCAGGCGAAGTGTACTGAGGAACAATCCCATGTTCCCTTAAGTACTGAGCAAAGTTTCCATGATTAACACCATTAGAATCTATCTTCCCATAGTATTCTCCTCCACGATATGATCTAACGGCTTTAATTTTTTTATCAATCTATTTTTCAACTTCTGTTTTAAAGATCTTGAACGTATTGAGTGCCTTAGACTTCTGATGAATCAGGTATATGTAGACATAACGAGAAAAATCATCTATAAAACTGATGAAGTAACATTGTCCACCTCGTGAATGTGTGGAAAAAGGTCCACAAATGTCTGTGTGGATCAGTTGTAACAAATCAGAGGATCTAATGGTCTCAAACTTTCATTATTTCGTGGACTTTCCCTTTATACATTTAAGACATGTGGTATAGTGGTTAAAATTAAGAGGATTAAGAATACCATTTTTGACCATAACCTCTAATCTTTTTCTCAAGATGTGACCCAAACGTTTATGCCAAAGCATAGAGGAGTTTTCTGCCAAAAGAGAGCACTTTGTTCCGGATGAGGTAATAGAGACACATGCAAAAGATGCAACAGAAATATCATCAAGAGATAACCGAAACAATCCATCTACTAATAAACCATTCCCTACAATAATAGTGTCCTTAGAAATAATCAACGAGTTTCTAGCAAAAGTAAAGTGATATCCGAAAGTAATTAATCTAGAGACAGAGATGAAATTTCGTCTGAAGGACGAAATGAAATAAATATTTTTAAGTATTAAAATATGTCCAGAGTATGAAACAAGCCGGTAAGTTCCAATAGCCTCGACTTTGACCGCTTACTGTTGAAAATTTTCTTATGAGCAGAGATATGAGCAGGATTATAGGCAAAATGAGCAGACTCGATTTTATTGCCCAGCATCCGTTCTTCTTCCATTACACACATAGAGATCAATTGGTTTAAGTCTCATTTTTCGTTTTGGGTATTGTAATTCACCTTAAAGGTATCAAACTGATTGAAAAAGAATGCAACAACCAAATTAACTATGATAGCTTTTTCAATGGAAACACCTTGCTCCTTGAGCTTCATGGCCAATATAGACATCTTAAGAATGAATTCTCTAACAGAACCCTTTCCATCATAGCGCATGTTAACAAACTCCACAAGATAATCATATTGCAGAGATTTAGTAGATTCAACAAACTGATCCTCGATATTTTTCAATAACTCACTTGCTGTGTCAGTGGTCTTAATACCACAACGGATGACCTCACTCATAGAAGCGCAAATAATTATGATAGACATACGGTTTGCCTTATCCCACTTGACATGCAAAACTTTAAGAAAATGCCATGAATGCAAAGCTTTTTCAAACTCTGAAGAGTTATCAGAAGGGGTCACTGGTCTATTTTCTGAGAGAATAAAATCATAATCTAGGTAACCAAGGGTCAAATTCAGACCCATTCGCCAAGAGGAATAATTGGTACTAATGAGCTTTTCAATGCTCAACATCTCTTGGTGCAACATTGATCCGTCCATAGCTGCAATGACATAGGTCATTGTCAGCACACGTTTATACAGAATTTTATATAATTTGAGTTCGTACCTGGGGTCAAGGTCAAATCAATCAGAGTGTATTAATCATGTACAAAATCATCCACTCTGAGGGGCAGACATGACTAATTATCTTAGCATCACCTTAGGGCAGAAGCTTTGACCTATTGCATGCCTTCTTAGTTCGTGTCCCTAAACACGCATAGACCTAGTTATTTGTGTTTTGGTTTGATCCAAGCTAGTCATCAGCTTAGGCTAGAAGTGTCGCTTTTCTCTCACCTAAACACGCATAACTATTCTATCCATTCCCCTTTCGTGAGCTTTCTAAGTCAGCTTTGACTAGAAGTAGTAGCTCATGCAAGTGAATGCTCTAGCGATCTTAATGAGACAATTGTCTCAAAATTCAAGGATAACGTAACCTCTATAGATCGGTCACCTTTGGGCAGACTACACACCTACTTTGGCAACGTCTCCTTGAACGATTGCTTTACCGGTCTTCCTAAACTCTTTTATAGGAAAGACCTATCTCTAGGCATTTTATCATATCATTAGTTCAAGGTTTCATGCCCTAAGTACGCTCGCATACCTAGTTTTAGTGAAATTAAGTTCTATGAATTAAATCAACTGATTTAATATTAGTAGAGAATAATATGTCTTTTTTTTTTTTAAAAAAAGGAAAATTAAGAAGTTTGTTGAGAAATACATTAGTTATAAAGAGAATGTGCACATGAGGTAACTGTGAACAATGACATGATAATATAAGAATATCAATACAAAATATTCAAAAGGTTCAACAATTTATTTGGAATATAAAAAATTAATTCATTGACCTTTGACTGAAATTTTCAAGTCTAAAAGAGTGTTAAACAGTCCCATAAACTAGTCCAAAGTGTATATCTCGTCAAGTAGACTAAAAACGATAGGTCACATGCGCGAATCAGAGTTGTATATCTCCAGATATCGCGTTTTAAAGTTTGAGTCTGAATAGAGTTCAGTCTGGTTGCATAAACGAGTTCTGAGTTTAAATATTTTATTTGCAGCTAGCGGAATTGGGCCGTAAGGTGATTACAGATAATATCTAAATAGGAATTGGGCCGGGTCTTGGATCGGTACTCGGTCGGGTAATGGGTCCAAGTGGGTCGGGTCGTGGGCGAAAGTGGACCTGGTCATGGGCAGAAGTGGACCGGCTCGAGTCATGGGGCGAAGTGGACCGGGCCAGCTATTGGGTCAGGTCATGGGCCAAAGTGGACCGAGCCAGGTGGGCCGGGTCCCTAAGTCAGGTCCAAGGCCGGTCGGGATCGTGCCTACCTGGTCCAGTATACCACTCATCTTCTCCTTCGTTTCCTTTTGATTTTTTTTATTTAAAAAAAAAAAATGGATCAAATGAAATCAGGCCAACCAAAACATATGAAATACGGCAATTATCTAGTAAGACAAATCTTACTTACTTGACTAGATGATCGCGAAGACGAGCTTGAACGGTAATTCCTCCGAATAAGATCAAACGCTTAGGACAAATCACCTTTCTTCCTTTCTATCTCTGTTGATGGGAATAACATTAAGAATAAATAAAGAGGAGACGTTGTCCTCCTTATATAGACGTTGATTTATTTTCTAGCCCATCAAGGAAACTAAATCTAGAGGATGTGTCACTTCCATAAAAGGGATCACCACAACCCTACAAGATTAGTAAGGAATTCCATCAAGATTGCATGGTGATTCCTATTGTGCTAAGTATAGAAAGTCTGATCAATTCAAAATTTAGCAAGAAATTGAAGAGAGGTTAGTGTGTGGGTTATAAAAGCCCAACAGGGCTTACGGATCGCCTAATCATCTAGGGCTTTGGGATTGCCTAGGGTGGTAGCAAGGATCAAAATTTCGGCCGAAATTATCGGTTTCGATCCCCACCGAAATGATAATTTGGGACTGAAATTTTGGTCAGAATTTTTATGGGATTGAAATTTTCGGTCGAAATTCAAATTTTCGGCCGAAATTTTGGTCCCCTCCGAAACCGAAATGAAACCCGAAATTTTGATCCTTGGATGGTAGGGCTTAAAGATTGGTGTGATGATGGCCAACAAAGGATGCTATTGACTAGGTCGATCCGGCAGGTAATTGAAGCTCCTTGTTTGGCTAAAGAGGCGAACTTCTAGTCTGAACATCAATCTTGCACAATGGGTCTGTTGAGGAATAATGAGAATTCAATAACCTTATGTTATCTCAGCTGATCTTCAAATGACGAATGAGTCCATTAAAGTGATGGATGATGCCTCTCGCTCAGACCCAGAGGTAGCGGATGACATCCATCTTATTTTTCTGTTTAATTTTTTTTTTAAAAACAGGAAGTTGCATGCCAATGGCAGACCATAACAGTTAAGAATAACCCAAGGCTTAATGTTGATGGACACTGCCCCATCATTTCCTTGATTGGTCCAAACCATTGGGGTATATCCTTAGGCTTTTGAGATCCGAGCCTAACCTCCTGAGAATCAATTGAACCCATTTTCATGCGTTGAGGTTGCATTGAGGGCGCCCATTGAACCCATTTTCATGCGTTGAGGTTGCATTGAGGGCGCCTATTGAAAGGAGGGGGATACTGAAGGACCGAGGAGCCGTCTGTACATGTACTTTTAAAGTCTTTGTTTTTTTTTTGTTTTTCTATTATAACTTTTGCTCATGGCGCCTTTGCTGGTTTTAACTTTATATCGTCATTTTTTCTTGCCCCTCCCTTGATAACTATGCTTTTTTACATGCATACCTCTAGCGCTCTTTTGGGTTTTCATCAGGTTCGCTACAAGTTTGCTGTTTTTATCCGTAGCGCCTTTACGGATTTTCATCACATCTATCTTGCTTTGAGCTTGAGGATTTTTTTTTTCTTTTTATTTCTTTGGAAATTTACTTGATCGACCATGTCAGATATACCTTTTCCATCAGAGACATTATATTTTCACCTTTACCCAAACCGACCAGCTCCAAGCCTAGCCGACGCACGCCTTGATGAAATGCTGAAATTATCACCAAGGTAATAAATAGCCGTCAAAAATTTAGATTATTACTGTTGAACTATTTTTATTTTTTACTTTTTGTTCGAAGTCGGTGGAGAGACAGTGTCGATTCGTAGTCGCTGGCGCTCCATTTTTGAATCTTCAAGCTATCAAATTTGTAAGTTAGAAATAAAATTATCTTCCATTATTGTAGAGTTTTTTTTTCTTCTTTTGATGGTATATATTTTGAATTAATTTTTCAAGGTTATTTATATATAGTCAATATCGACCGTATAGACAATCGGTATCGACTTTTTGTAGAGTTGATATCGACGATATAGAATATTGATATCGATTGTATATATAGTCGATAGCGATTGTATATATAGTCGATATCGACTCTTTCTACGGACGACATCGTTATCTCATCCTGATTATATATTATAGTTCATTTAACATTTAAACAATCTGTGTTAGTATAAGATTCACTCCTTTCCCTTTTATTATAGTTAATTTGAACAAGCTGTCAAGATGGTCGTACACCGTGCTATTGTCAAATGTTTCCCCAGTGGCATTTGGAATCTCTACGATGACGCTAGCCCAATGCGAAAGGAGTTGCTGAGAGCATCAAATTTTGATAGAATATTTCAAATGTCTAAGGGTGTGGGATTTCTTGGAGATGTCATCGATGCGATATTGACTTTTTAGGTTGAAAAAAATTACTTCCGAATCGGAAAGATTGGTGTTTATCTTCGAATGTTGGACATTGCATTGATACTCGACCTTGTCGTAGTTGACCCCGAAAAGTATACTCTGTCCGTTAAACCACCGAAAGAATAAATCATTCGATACAAATATTTTCGTGAAATGCCTATCGAGAAAATTCTCCGGTCTCATATAAATGGTGCAATTAGGTGAACGGAAAGTGATGACGACTTCGTAAAGTTGTCTATTCTATTTGTATTGTGTATATTTCTTTTTCATGGGTCCTACCATTAACTGGCGAAAGATCATGTCGACCTCATCGATGACGTCGAGAACTTCAATCGAACTCCGTGAGGTCTCCACATGTACCATGACTTGATCGAGTATACAATGAAGGGGGTGGCGAATAAAAAGATTGCCAACATGGATAAAGGCTTTAAGTCGTACAACACATATGGATACATATGTGTACTTCAATGGTGGGCTTATGAGATATCAGAAATCTCGCCTGCATGGACACCCCTTAAGGACCATTTCTCACGATTGTTGAAATGGTCGGAGAAGACGCAATCAAGGATCAAAGGCTACACTCTCGGAAAGATGTTGAACAAAAAGGTATGATGTCTATTTAATAATTCAAATTTATAAAGTTAAGGACTGTAAAGAGAATTGATGCTAACTTCATAAATAGTCGATACCGACTTTGTAAATAGTTGATACCGACTTTTTAAGGAGTCGATACCTTGCATTTATATTCTAATATCAATTTAGTAATATAATATTTTGGGCATTTCCTTTTTTTTCAAAAGGTTTGCACTCCTCTTGTACTGGTTGCCTTTGAGTTAGAGATACCCGTCCTATGAGAATATCTACGAATGGAAAGGTCATTGAGGGGAAGAGAAAAGAGGTTCACGAAGCGATTCATAAACTGGCTAAGAAAGCTGTGAAAGTGGTTGTGTGACCGAAGAAGAAGAGAAATTACATTTCGATTGACAATATTGACGAGGAAGAATTTGACGTCCAATCGACGTCGGACAAAGAATCGTCATCGGAAGAGGGTCCCGTCAAGTAGAGTGGCGAGAGCTAAGGGGCCACGAAGGAGAGCGCAAGTGCACCGACCTCCTCTAATGATCGTTGTTGAGGGGAATCGATGATCTGGTGATGGAGAACTTGAAATTCACCCAGAGAGTGAGCCATTTGGAATGAGAGAATGAGGTCCTCGCAACACGTTGCGACTCCGTAGATATACTATGCAACTCTTTGAATGAGCTGCTCACTTCAAGGGATGTGGAGTTGCAGAAGATAATTCACCTCAACAAGTTGGTCAGAAAGAACTAAGGGATTCTAAAAGAACTTCTTGAAAATATTATGGAGGCGACACCTAAGGTATGTATTGTAACGTAGTTTGTATAAGTGAATATAATTTCAGTCAGTTTTCTAATAATATTACATTCGATGTTCAGGATGCTGCTATTTCGAAGTTGATGTCGAAGGTGTCTGGCACAACTTTCGATATCCCATCATCCACCGAAAAATCCACCGATAAGGGACCATCTCCTCCCATGCTTGAGGATCCTCGCATGCATGAGGAGGCGACAGATGGTGACGAGCAGCTCGAGTCTTAAGCCGATAAGGGTCCAGCTGGTGATGAACAAACCTCTTCCCAATTTACGGGGTTGTCTCAATAATAAGTTGACACTCGCTTGAGACCTCGGCAAGTGAAACTCATGAAACAAACTGCCGTCAAACCTAGGACATATCGAAAGGGAACCATGATAAAAAGGCCTGTAATGGAGAGGGCTATTGATGGACCTCTGATTGATGCTACTGTTGAGCCGACAGAGGAGTAGAAATACATGATGGACCTCTGGAACAAGCATGAATCTGAGGACGAGTAATTCATTCTTCCCAAGATTGTTAGTAGTTTTTCCTAGTTTATTTATTTTTATTTAGTTATGTTGGCCATTATTTATGCAACACCTATGTAAGCATTATCAGTGATTATACACTGGTGGTACAGTCTTTCAGATGTTTGGCGGGCACGATATACTTGAATAATATTGTAAATAAAGTAACCTTACAACTCATATATTTAGTTATTCTATTTTTTCTACTGTAAGCACCAAATAGACAATAGTTAACAACTCCGTAGCCAGTAGATCGACTCTTTATATAGTCGTCATCGACTCTATATAAAGTCATTAACGATTGTATATTTAGTCGTCGCCGACTCTTTATACAGTCGTTATCGACTGTATAAAGAATCAATATCGATTTCCTATAAAGTCGGTATCGATTGTATAAAGAGTCGAAGATGACTACTTATATAGTTGATACTGACTCTATTGAGAATTGTCAACGACTACATACAGACTCGTTGACGACTCTTTAGAGTGTCGTTTATTTGCTTAACGTTGTAACTGTATTGATTTCAGATAATGGGAGCCTACCCAAGACTCTTGGAAGTCATTGATGATACTATTTATTCTGACAAAAAGGAGAAATGCTTTCTTATGTGCCCCACCATTTAGACCTACATGAGCTTTGAGTTGAAGGATTTTAACAAATTCCTTCTTACTGAAAAACTTTACGAAGAATCATTCGAGATACAAATCGAACGATGGGCTGCCCATAAACTCGAAGAGAACCAAGGCAGGAAGCTGTTGCCAAATTTCTTCTTCAACGGTTTCGGAATCTGCGGGCTCACGATTGTAGCACGATATGTTACCAACATCTTTATAATTTTTCAAATCGTACCCTTTGAGATTATATTGCTTCTTTGCAGATATTTGTCTTAATTCATTCTCAACAACCATTACACTCGACGCTTGCGATCATGAAGGTTATCGAACGATCG
The DNA here is from genome assembly GCA_021018995.1 of Chloranthus sessilifolius. Lineage (NCBI taxonomy): Eukaryota > Viridiplantae > Streptophyta > Magnoliopsida > Chloranthales > Chloranthaceae > Chloranthus > Chloranthus sessilifolius. Next base: position 24,047,929 of record CM037588.1, read on the forward strand.
ATAATTATTGACCCTATTTTTAATAGGCCGTCTAAGGAAAGATATCCAGACCAATTGATAACGCTGGTAAGTAACCGTTATACGAATTCGTCCAAACTTATATTTTTCATCATTGTTTACTTAGCATACCTGACATTCCACTATTTTGAAATAGACGCATTACCTTCTCACGATTTTATATTCATACGGAGACTCTACTGCACTGAACGTTAAGACCTATCCTAGGTCATCAAGTGATTGTTGGACCAAAGCCGTTCCCCGACAGACCAATTCGTGTGATTGTGGGGTGTTTCTGTTGAAGTATGTAGAGTGCTTTATATCGAAAAAGAAATTTGGCTTCGTGTAACCAGATATGAGTAGGTTCAGGGCATGCCCTGGCTAAATACACCGATGATGGAGGAGGAGAATTAGACCAGGACCCTAGTGAAGATGTACCAGTAGATTCGTCCTCAAATTTGTAATGTAAATGAAACTGTGAATTTGAATATATGATAATTTGTAATGTAAGTTTCAAAACTATATAAAACTATATATTTGTAAATTCAAATTCAAATTTCAGTTGTGCACATAGAAATGTGAATTTGTTACTCTAAACTATGTAACCACTACTAAGTTAACTTGCTAATAGACAGACTTCAACATCTCTTTGTTAGACAAATGATTATATATACAATCGTTGACGACTGTATATATAGTCGAAGATGACTCATTAGACAGTCGGCAATGACAGTATATACAGTCACCAACGACTGTATGTACAGTCGCCGATAACTCTTTTGTACATTCCATGTTCCATGTTTCTGAGCAACTGTATAGTCCAAAATTATAACTATTACGAAACAAAAAATTCGAATTTCGAGTTTCTGAGCAAATATACATTATCTCGTTTACATTCCATCTATCACTATTAAGAAGTGAATGGAGCGATATCGATCGTTATTACATGTACACTCTCAATCGATCGGTCACACTGCAGTGCAACTGTTGCGATTGTGATCATACTCACTGTACCTGCCACACTATAGGGCCCTAACTTCACCCTTAAACTCTATCCTTCTCTTCCTCGGACGACTGACTTACTTTCGATAATTATAGGGTGGTCTCTAATCGATTTTAAATAGTACCCTTGCAAGTGCACAAGATCGATTGTAGCACGGTGAAATCAAGGGTGTCGTATCCACAGGAAAACGTAAAATTTAATTAATTTTTAAAGAAAAAAAGACATCCAAGAAAGTACCAAGGGAGAGAGTTCGATTTGCCAAATAATTATCACATTATTTTAGATGCAATAAGGGAAAAGTAATCTATGCAAGAACAAATTTTGATAAATAAAAGGACAAATTGAGGAATGATCAAGGAATTTGCTATCCCAGATTTATAACTTTTCTACCATTACACCCACAATTCCATAACACATCAATCACACCATCATTTATCTTAAAGAAAAATGAATCGTAAAAAAACGTGGTCATCGATCCGGCATACCCTATCTAAAAATAATGACTCAGCCTATCATTGCAGTATGAATCATGTAAAAAGTATAGTGTATCTCAAAATTCTTAAATCATGATAATGAGCAAATAATCACTCTGCAGGTACACATTTAGAGATTATGGTCGTTAATAATCGCGGTTAATGGCCATAATAAAGCATTCATAAGCTATTCAATTAAACATACTTTTTAACAAAATAATTTCATGATGAAACTAAGAAATTGTGGAGTTAATAATAATAATGTTACTTATTTGAGGATCGCATCCTCCTTGAACAAATATTTTAGCCGCTCATCCTTGGTGTGCGATCTCATTGTAAACTCGAAGCCATTCTCTTAATCATCCACTTTTATTTATCACGAAAATCTTTTTATAATACTTTTCCTAAGTACAATCTATGATTCCACAAACTGTAAAGGAAAAGAACTGTAAAAGCCTAAATACAATCTACCTAGAGAAGAAAATCCTAAAGGAGAAAAGAGAGACTAAAAGAGAGAATAACCCTAAAAAAATAGAACCTAAGAGGAGAACCTTCAAAACAAATTCGTAGCTTTATTTTTATAGGAGCCGGTACGACAACTTCCATAACAGTCTCAATCGATTGAGAATCTTTTCTCAATCGATTGACCCTAAATTTTCCAAAATTCGAATTTGAATTCAAATTTTAAGTAGAGGGAAAAGCTGTCTTTACGGTCAATCAATTGAGAATTGGTTCTCAATCGATTGACACATAGGGGTAAGGTCTTCCTTCTTTTGATGGATGCTTAAGCCAATCACTTGCTTTCACGGATTTTGATGCTTCTGTTGAACTCTTGGTCCACTGTTCCTGTGTAACCTTTAATTATTTTCTTTTATGCTCTTTGAAGATCCAACGGTCAGAAACACTTGCAATCACTAACACTATATAACCACCATTAAATGCTTTCATCGGATAGCTAAATGCAGGAATTAAGGTACGAAATATAGTCATATTTCAGCACCGATCACACCTCCAAACCTACACTTTGCTAGTCCTCGAGCAAAGAGAATGAAAAATTAAACCCCCTAGGTGATCCCTAGTGGAGGAGTAGTGTCTCCTGAAGGTTTTTAGTAAAGATACCTACAAACTTCATAAACTAATAAATTCTAGAATTGTGGTCATTTCCTTAAATAGTTAAATATCCGTGAATACTTTTAAGATGCTTTCGACCATGCACATTTTATTAATGCTTATTCAATTCAATCCGTTGTTTTTCTAATAATTCATGATTCTTGCTTAGAGCGTCATGCTATTATCACTGCTAAAATTTTTTCATCTGAGAATAAGTTTAAACTAGGAACCTTTAAATCACATGTCTAGACTCAATCCTCACCATAAGAACGCACTCAAAATGAAATCGCTCCGCTAAATAGTTTTACTTTTCACCCACATGTGAGATGGAATTACAATACAAAGTAGAAAAATCTCACATGTTAAAAGAAAGACGGTGCATTAAAATTTTTTAAAAGAAATCTCATTAGGAAAGATATTTGTATCTTAAGCATGCTTATACTGAGCACTATAGATATTGTATAATTACTCTCCACAAGTCATTTATCACTCATGATTGGATCAAAAAGGTCTTTTCTAAGGTTGTAATGGGGCTCAGACACAAGTTAAGAAAGGGCAAATTAGATTCAAATTTCTCTGAGAAATCGGAAAAGAAATATATTTGATTTTCTGATTTTTCACACCTTTTTTTTTTAAAAAATTCTTTATAACTTTTTCCTTTTATCACTTTTCTCCTTCTTTTCTTTTTCTTTATAACACCACTTTTACATATTTTTCTATCTCTTGCACAAAGATATATTTTCTTTTTCTCTCTCCTTTTATATTTTTGTCCCATATACTCCTTGCAAATATTATTGCCACAATTCTCTATTTCCTTACTTGCTCTAATCCCTCTTTTCTAATTTCTCAGAGATTGAAGGGTAAGGTTTTTCAAACTAGTGTGGGATATGATTGATATAGCTTAACAAGAAATATTTTAGGGCAAAATCTTTCAATAAAGGCTCAAAGGAGGTGCAACAAGATAAATCAATATATGGTGAGATGTTTTGAGCACAAATGAGCCAACAATGACTTTTGATCATCTCCTCTCATGATGGTAATGATGCCTATTTGCCTTGAGTTTTTACACAATGATTTCTAGCACAATAATATAAAACATGCGAAATCAACAAATCGAGATGAGATTTCAACAATTAAGCAAGAAATTCAAACATACTCCAAAATTTTTCAGCACTCATAAAAAACGAGGATGAAGTTCCAAAGCTTACTGGGTTTTAGTCTTTCTTTGAGATCTTAGGATTCCAGGTTATAGACTCAATTTTCATATTTTGGACTTGAAGCATGGTGATAGTACAAGATTTTCGGACATGAATCATGGACAACATCATTTAACTTGCGTTAAAATTAATAAGCATTTATAAAATAAACATGTTGTGATGGCAATTTCCTTACAAATTTTCCGGTTATTAACACTTCAAGGACATGAGACCATAATTCAGAATTTATGAGTTTAATGGTTATCAATCAATCGATTGACTCAAGTGCCTCAATCGATTGACTGATGCAAGCTTCCAATAGGTTACAGAGCTGACAATTCAGATATCAATCGATTGATTTTTGTGAATCAATCGATTGATAGTTCCATGACCTGTAGAAGCTTCTAGGCTAATGACTATCAGTTGATCGATTGAGACAATGGTCTCAATCGATTGACTGATATACTTTTAAAATCTGAGAACAGTCCATTTGATTTTTTTTAATCATGAAATCTACACATATGAATCGAAAGAAATACCCCCCCCCCCCCCCCCCCCCCCCCTCCCAAACCTAAACCGTCCAATATCCTCATTGGCTTGATTTTTGGAAAGTGAGTGAGACCCCCAAACCTGTTAAATGCAATCGAGGACCAAAAGGCATACCAGGTGAAACGTATTGTGATCAAAATTTAAAACACAGATATTTAACTAAATTAAACTTTTATTAAACTTATGCAATTTATTACATTTATTAAAAATTTAAAGAAACTAACCTAATTCTAAAACATAATCTAAAAATAACCAATCTAATACATGAAAATAAAATAAAATCTAAAAGACTCCGAAAACTAGACCCTAAGACTGACACTTCTAATCCCTTAGTCATCATTGGCGGCCATCCCTTGCTTTGGTTTCGGAAATGTGTAACATCACATCTCCTCTGTGATTCCGACCTCGTCGGGTGGTGGTTTGGAAGCTTGTGGTGGTGATGATGGTGGGGTAGGAGGCGTTGGTACGGGTGGCGGTTGCGGGTTTAATTCTGCCCATAAGTAAGTCGGAATCAAATTCAATGCCGGGTCATTTTCGGCTTCAATGGAACGATGAAAATATGATTGGGTGCGTGGAACTGAAGCACGAGGTGGTGATGATGGCGTCGGAGATGGTAATTCTAAATCAATAATTTCACGAGTCGCCAAATCGAGCGGTGGTCGAGTTGAGTGGATCGTGTACGTTTTCGAGCTGGTTCCACTAGCTTTCGGATTGCCGCTTGGGTACGGTACTTGATGGAATCCATAGCATAAACTTGGGGAGGATGAATGAATTTCTGACTAAGGTGATTTAAAAGACTAACCTAAAAAAGGTTTAAATAAAGAGGAACTTTTCTAAAATATGGAACGCTAAGGATGAAAGGACTTTCCTATACTACGAACTCTAAAGACTCGAGAACCTGAATTTTCGCGATGAATGAGGTAGTTTTTTCAAAAACATGCATCAGTCAATCGATTGACTATGTTCAGCCAATCGATTGACATATGATGTCAAGGGTTTTATTTAGGTGCACAGCCAAAAGTTTGCTTTTTCGGAATAAGATTTGGATATAAGTAATTAAAAACAAATTTGGAATCTTTCTGTTCCTTAGAATCAATCGATTGAAAGTTATTTTTCAATCGATTGATAGGTTGGAATTTCCATACCAGATTTCAGAACTCAAAATCCTCAATCGATTGAAAAGTTCATGTCAATCGATTGACTGATGAACTTATGCACCAATCCGAGAAAACAAAGACAATAGCACACTGAAACATATCAAATTCCATTCATTCAAGCTTTGATTTGATTACGAAACGTGATCTCATCATCCAAAATGACTAAAACAAAGAAAAATCCTACACCTAACACAAACTACAATTCACAAAAACAAAACAAACATGAACACAGACAAATAAACCAAACTAAAAACAACCCAAACAAACTAAAACATGAAAAACAAACACTAACAATACTCCACAAACATTAACCAAACAATCAAACATCATCATCATCATTATCATCTTTAGGGTCTCCCTCCTCATCAATTGTCGCTCTCGCTCCTGCGATGAATCCGTCGGCTCGCCCTAGGAATGATTCCCGGGCCATCCACATGAGAAGGGAAGTTTGAAATCTGGACCGTCGATCTACACCTCAAAGCGTCGCACTCAACCCATCCATCTGTGCCTCGAGGCGAGCAATTGCTGCCTCGGCATTAAAATCAGGGACCTCTTCAGGATGAGGTCGTCGAAATGCCGCCGCATTGGCATTGTGCAGGGTTTGGTCGGGGAGGAGGAGGAGGTTTTTCATCGATGTCGACAGGTGGTGGTGTAACATGAAGAATGACTTTAATGCTTTTGTCCCACACATTTGTGTCATAATGATAGAATTGCATATCACCCAATTCTTCGTCATCATAATGTGGGAAGTGCAGAAGGATAGCCTCTCGCTTTTTCGGCACAGTGGTGATGACGATGTCGCTGTGACACCTATACATCTCTTCAAGCATCAACCCTGGTGCATCGAACCAAGTATTTGTGTGTGCCGCATAAAGTGCCAACACCCTACCCTTTGTCCTCTCACTTTTCCTGCCATGCGGTAGCAAATTGTTGGACATCATTATGTCCCAAAATAGAATGTCCATAGGTAGGACAACTCGCTTGGTGGACAAACCCGACTTGTGCCCATGGATCAAAATCTCGGCCGAAAATTCAAATTTTCGGCCGAGACGTCTCGGTTTTGGTCTAGACCGAAACGGAAAACCACAAAAATTCGCCCCCACCGAAAATCTAAAATTATCGGCCGAATTTTCAAATCATTGGCCAATAATTTGAAAATTGAAATTTCCGGTCGATAATTTGAAATTACCGGCCGATAATTTCAAATTATCGGCCGAGATCACATATTTCTAATTTAAAATTTTTTTAGTAGGGTTTAAACCCAATTTTTGCAAAAAAAAAAACATTTAGTAGGGCTTAAACTCATATTTTGAAAAAAAAAATTTACCCATATCTTTTCCTTTTTTTACCCTAAAAAAAAGAGGTACTTGGCTGGCTGTTCTTCTTTTTCTTCTTCTTCTTCTTCTTCTTCTTCTTCTATTTTTCCTTCCTTTCTTTCTTCTTCTTCTTCTCCTCAGTTTTTTTTTTTTTTCTGCTGTGAAGGTTTAGACGAGAGAGATCTGTGGGTTTGGGTTTGATGGGTTATAATAGAGAGAGAGAGGCGGGTTTGATTACTATATATCATATATAGAGGCATTTTAAGTGATTGCATGAGGTAAAAGAAAGACTTTTCATTTTAGGGACACATGACATGTGAAAATGCAATCTAGACCGTCTGATATAAAGTTCATGATCTATAGATCCTTGATAGATAAGATTAAAGCAAAACACAATTTACGTATGATATAATAGCCTTTGACTATATTTAATCACATGATGAAGATTATATTTCATGTCAATCTTGTCCACCAAGGATCTATAAATCATGAACTTTAGATCAACCGGCTCAGATTGCATTTTCAAATTACCGTCTGATATCAAATTACAGTCTAATATAATAGCCTTTGACTATATTTAATCAGATGATGAAATCAATATTTCATGTCAATCTTGTCCACTAAGGATCTATAGATCATGAACTTTAGATCAGACGACCCAGATTGCATTTTCACTTATCACATGTCCCTAAAATACAAAGTTTTTTTTTTAACATTGGTGCAATCACTTACAAAGTGAGTGCAAGTACATATGATCTTCAGATTGCATTTTTCGAAATTTATCGAAAATTTGATTGAAAATTACCAAAATTTTGACCAATTTACGGTTCGGGTCATGAACGAAACCGAAATATGGTATATATCTGTTCTAATAATGTTAAATAGTTTAAAAAAAATTGAGAAAATAAAGTTTGGCAAAATTCGGTAAAGTTCAGAGCATATTTTTAAAAATACCCGAAATTTATCGAAATTTTGACCAATTTATGGTTCGGGTCCTGACTGAAATCGAAATCGAGATTTTTATCTATGCCCGTGCCTTCCCCCACACATATTGTTGATCATAATCTCCTTGCTGAGATCAACGACTTGATTAATATGGTGGTTCATTGGGCGAACCGCGTAGAAGTGGAATGCACGGGCAAGATCGGCGGCGTGCAAATTATACGACCAGTTATCAATCTCTAGGCGGATGAATGGCAATCCCGTCGGCGATAGTGGTGCCGATACCCACTCCATATTTTGGTAGAACAAGCGTAAGATACGCAGTGAGATATCAATAGGCGGAGGAGCGAGCAACATCTCCAAATGCAGGGCCTCGATGAATTCGATCGAACGTACCACTTCGGCAATGCGCCGATACTTTGCGAGATCGAAGAAGTTCTCTGTTTGAAATTGGCGGTTCACATACTCATCGCTCGGGATGCGCATAGGATTGTTGGCAGGACGAGGTGGTCGGTACATCGGTGATCCAGGTGCCACCATTTTGATCGTACAAGGAGAATGAAAAGATAGGTGCAAAGCTCGGGTTGGAGGAGGCTTGTGAAGAAGGGGACCACGGGTATCCCCATTATATAATCCTTGTGTCAATTGATTGAGAGGGTATTCTCAATCGATTGACAATGATTGAGCTTCTCCACATTGCGGGAATTTCAAGTGATAGTGTAGATGTGGAAGCAACGTGGGGTAAGTCCGCATGCATTCATTCATGTCAATCGATTGACACAGTGGTGTGAATCGATTGACTCAGGCCTCTTTGTGAGAAGTCGCACCGTTTAGGTGCCTTGGGAATTGGTAGAGTTAATAGGCATTCAAGTCAATTGATTGAGAGGTTAGTCTCGATCAATTGACATTGAAGTGTCCCTTGAATTTAGCTGCCATCGAAAGGATGTGTCGATTGACGCTTCGATTTCCAAAAACCTTCATTAATATGAAGTGATGTCAATCGATTGAAATCTAAGTCTCAATCAATTGACATCAAAGCTATGTAGATTGGTTTGGCACACCATTGATTGATGAGATGATGATGATTTATATATCAATCGATTGAGAAGGGTACTTCTCAATCGATTGAGCATTATACTAGGTCAATCGATTGACTTTTCTAAAGTCAATCGATTGAGAAAGACTAATTTTAACAAGAATAAAGACAAAAACAAAAATAAAACACACTGGGTTGCCTCCCAGGAAGTGCTTAGTTTATGCGTCGACTGCTTGACTGTTTGGTTATCACTTTTTCGGGTCACTGAGGTACATCGCTTCAATCCTCATCTGGGTCATTGGCTCAAACATTGGTTTAAGTCATTGCCCATTTACTTTGAAAATTCAATTGTCCTTAAGACTTCTGACCTCAATCGCACCATATACGGTAGTGGATATAACCTGAAATGGTCCTTCCCACCCTGATTTCAATTTTCCTGGATGGAGCTTAAATTTGGAGTTGAACAACCAAACCTTTTGTCCGATGTGGAACTCCTTCCGAAAAATTGATTGATCGTACAACTTTTTGTACCGTTCCTTATACATCTTTGAATTTTCATACGCATCACAGCGTAGCTCTTCTAATTCGTTCAGTTGTAGCCTTCGATTGGACCCTGTCTCTTGCATGTCGAAATTAAATCTTTTTATAGCCCAGAATGCCTTATGTTCCAGTTTTACTGGGAGATGGCATACTTTCCCATATACAATCTTGAATGGCGACATTCCAATCTTTGTCTTGAATGCAGTATGATATGCCCAAAGTGCATCAGATAAGCGGTTCAACCAATCTCTCCTATTTGGTCGTATAGTCTTTTCTAAAACTCGTTTGATCTCTCGCTTGGACACTTCTACTTGACCACTAGTCTGCGGGTGGTATGGCGTTGCCACCTTGTGAGTGAAGCCATATTTTCTCATTAAAGTAACAAAGTGGCTATTGCAGAAGTGCGAACCGCCATCACTAATGATTGCTCTTGGAATCCCAAATCTGTTGAACATATTTTCTTTCAAGAATTTGACCACTACTTTATATTCATTTGATCGGGTTGCCACATCTTCTATCCATTTGAAAACATAGTCGACGACCACCAGAATGTATAAATAATCGAACGATGGGGGAAAAGGACCCATAAAGTCGATCCCCCATAAATTTCAACAACCAAAATTGGGTTCAGTGGCATCATATTTCGTCTTGAAATATTTCCGAGCCGTTGACATCGTTGACATTCTTTGCAAAAGTTTGCAGCGTCCCGAAAGATGGAGGGCCAATAAAATTTGCTTTGAAGAATTTTCTGTGCGGTCTTTTGTCCTCCAAAATGGCCTCCATAGGCCCTTGCATGGTAGAAATTTATGATACTTAGTTGCTCTTCTTCAGATATATATTTTAGGATGACTTGATCTGAACAGACTTTGAACAACTATGGTTCATCCCAAAAGTAATATTTTATCTGGGAGAAAAAAAGATTCTTATTATTTTTATCCTATTGCGTAGGGATTCTGTCAGTGACCAAATAATTCACGATACTAGCAAACCAAGGAACTTTTGTAGCTGTAGCATCGATTGCCATTAACTGCTCATCCGGAAAGGTGTCAGGGATGGTCTCAGACACAGATGATTCGTCAGGTAAAATTCGTGACAAATGATCAACTACAACATTTTTGACCCCTTTTTATCTTTGATCTCAAAGTTGAACTCTTGGAGAAGCAAGATCCATTGGATCAACCTTGGTTTTGTGTCCTTTTTTACCAACAAATATTTCAATACAGAGTGGTCTGAAAAAACTACTATTTTCGATTTGAGCAAATAGGAACGGAATTTATCCAATGCATACATCACAACTAGCAATTCTTTTTCGGTAGTGGTATAATTTAGTTGTGCATCAATCAGTGTCTTACTGGCATAGTAGATCATATGAGGTAATTTGTTTACCCTTTGTCCTAAACTGCTCAAATAGCATAGTCCAATGCATCGCACATGAGTTCAAAAGGAAGCGAATAATCTGGTGGTTGGATTATCGGTGCATTCGATAACAATTTAACCAATTTTAGGAAGGCTTTCATGCATTCCTTATCAAATTCAAACAGAACATCTTTTCCAAGTAAGTTGCACAATGGCTTAGCGATCTTGCTAAAATCCTTGATAAATCTTCTGTAAAATCCCGCATGCCTAAGAAATAATCGAATTTGTCGAACACTCTTTGGTGGTGGCAAATTAGCAATTAAGTCGACTTTTGCCTTGTTGACTTTAATTCCTTTCTTGGATACGATATGCCCCAACACAATTCTTTATTGAACCATAAAATAACTCTTTTCCCAGTTTAAGATAAGATTAGATTCTACGCAACGTTGTAATACCCGTGTTAAATGTTTAAGACACATTTCAAAGGTCCTCCCAAAAACTGAGAAGTCATCCATGAATACTTCGATGAATTTGTCAACCATATCCGAGAATATTGCTAACATACAATGCTGAAAAGTGGCCGGTGCATTGTAAAGTCCGAAAGGCATCATTCGATATGCAAAGGTATCATAAGGGCAAATAAATATAATCTTTTCTTGGTCTAATGGAAATACAGGTACTTGATTGCATCTCGAGTAACCATCAAGAAAATAATAATATTCTTGTCCTGCTAACTTTTCTAGAATCTGATCAATAAATGGCAAGGGAAAATGGTCCTTTCTCGTGGCAGTATTCAATTTTTGATAATCGATGCATACATGCCATCCAGTGGTCTCACGAGTAGGTACTAATTCCCCTTCAGAAGTCACTTTCACTGTAATTCCTGACTTTTTGAGAATAATTTGAACTGGGCTTACCCATTCACTATTAGAGATCGCATAGATGATTCTCTCATCGAGTAACTTGATAATCTCTTTTAAAACGACTTCTTTTATGTTTGAATTAAGTCGCCTTTGTGGTTCCCTTGATGGTGTGCTATCATCTTCCAAATATATTCTGTGCATACATACTTATGGATCAATTCCTTTCAGATCGGCTAAGGTCCATCCGATAGCTTCTTTGTAGTTCTTAAGCACTTTTAACAAATCATGCTCCTTCTTTTCCGATAATGTTGATGAAATTATTACCGAAAACGTTTCTTGAGATCCCAAGAAAGCATATTTGAGTGACTCAGGCAGCTGCTTCAATTCAACAGTTGGTGGCTGCCTGATTGATGGTGTCAACTCACCCTTTGCCTCAATGGGTAACGGTTCCATCTCATTCTCAGTCTCGCATGATTTATCATCTTGACTTGATGAATTTGTCATCTTCTTTTCTGGTTGTTTCTTTTCAGTTCTTTTTTCCTCATAGATGGTCAATAAAGCAGTTTTGAATTCTTCTTTGGTCAGCATTGACGGTAAAGCTTTGTCCACTACTTCGTCCACCTGATCGATATAGAAACAATCAACCTCATCCTCATTAGAGAAATGGTTCATCGCATGAAATATATTGAGTTTGACTTTCATGTTTCCAAAAGAAACATCCATGACTCTAGTGTGACAATTGATACAGGCATTAGCAGTTGCGAGAAATAGATGCCCAAGAATGATTGGGACTTGATTTATTGATTTAACAGGCGCTTCCATATCCAAAACAATAAAGTCCACTGGAAAGATAAATTTATCTATGCCAACCAAAACATCTTCAATGATACCCCTAGGTCGTCTTTCTGACCTATCAGCCAGTTGTAGTGTAACTGTTGTGAGTTTCAATTCGTCTAGTCCTAATTTCTCATACACTGAGTATGAGATCAGGTTGACACTTGCTCCCAAATCTAGTAATGCCTTACCAATTGGTTGCCCACCTATGACACATGGAAGAGTTGGAATTTCAGGGTCCTTCAGTTTCTGTGGTGCATCCAATCGCAATATTGAACTGACCTGATTAGTCAAGAGCACCTTCTTAGATACTTGTGTACGTACCTTTTTCTTACGGGTGCAGAGATCCTTGAAAACTTTAACATACTCAGGAACTTGTTTGATTGTTTCAAGCAATGAAAGATTTATCTTTACTTGCTTGAATGTTTTAAAGATTTCATCCATTTTTGACGGTCCTTTCCCCATTTTAGAAGGAGGTGTCAGGCATTCAGGAAATGGTGCCTTTGGAATATAGGGATTAGATTCAAGTTCTAGTTCTTCTTCAGGTTCTTGTTGGATAATTTGAGGTGACTCTTTCTCTTTTCTCTTTTATGACTCTTTGTCTTTTGCTGCTTTTTTTTCTTCTTTTTTCCACTTTCATTGGCATTGCCACTTGATTATCAATCGCTCGCCCACTTATCAACACAGTAATAGCTTTCAACTGTTGACTATTCGATGGTCCTTCATCAGGTGATGCTTGACCTTGAGGATTGTTGAGGGGTTGACTCGGAAGCCTACCTTCCTTTCGTTGACTCAATTGATTGGTCAATTGGCTGACTTGGTTCATTATCATATGTTGGAAAGCTTGCATGTTTCACATAATCTTCTCTTCCAAATTAGAATCTTTCGAAGCGGTGGTAGGCGATTGATTGAAATTTTGATTTTTTCGATACTTAGAATTTGGATGATAATAAGGAGAATTCTGTTGAAAGTTAGAATTCTGTTGTGGATGAAAGTTCTGTTGTCCCATCATTGAGTTAGATCTGTACTACTGGTTCACCTATCCAGTTTGATTTAATCCTTCCCATCCTAAGTTGGGGTGATTTTTCCATTCCGGATTGTATGTGTTGGAGTACATGTTTCTATCCTGCCACTGATAAGATTGAGTCACATTCACCTGCTCTTGAGGAGTAGGTTCATCAAGAAAGAATGACAGGGTGGTTGGACATTCATTGGCCATGTGACTTGGGTGGTCACAAATTGAACAAATAGTAGGGGTAATAGAAGTTTTAGCTTGCTTGGTTGCAGCTAACAACATGTTCATTTGTTTGGACAACATGTCAACTTTTGTTGATAGATCTGAAGTATTATTGTTAACATCGTATAGTCCATCTCTTGTCAACACATGAGATTTAGTTGCCACATCCAAGTTAGTTTGCCCCAATGTCTCATTTTATATTGAGGTTTGGTATAACTTCTCAAATAATGCCCATATTTTCTTAGCCTCTTTTGTGGCGCATGATCCTCCACAGGACGCATCAACCATGCGTCTCTTTTCTGAAATCAGTCTATTGTAAAAATATTGGACCTGTTGTCACCTTGGAATTTAATGATTAGGGCAACTTTTAATCAATTCTTTAAAGCGTTCCCAACATTCATGAAATGTTTCTGTAGTTTACTGGGAGAAGAACTGAATCTTTTGGCGCAACTCAATGGTTATGGTTATGGGAAAATAGTTTTTTAGGAATTGACGGTGTAGCTCTGTCCAAATCTGGATAGATTGTGGTTCTAAGGAATAGAACCAAGTTTTTGTCTTATCCCTTAAAGAAAAGGAAAAAAGTCGTAACTTAGTTATCTCGTCGGTGACATTATGAACTCTGAATATTTTACACACCCCAATAAACTCATTTAAATGAACATGTGAATTTTCATTAGACAATCCATGGAAAATCGGTAACATTTGAATCATCGCTGATTTGAATTCATAATGGTTTCCTGGAATGGGGGCATGCATGATACTATCCCGATTTTCGTAAAAATCAGGATCATTATAATATTTCAGTGTTCTTGGGCCCTCATTATGATTATTAATTTCATTATTTCCATTATTGATATTTTGATTGTTCCCATTCCTTTCTTGTCTTTGATCTGTCATGGTTTCAGTATGATGATGTTGAATCCTTTGGATTCTATGATTTTCTCTGCAAGACCTTTCAATCTCACAATTCAACGACTGTAGATGTGGGTGATGAGATCGAGTAAAGCTCATGCACCAACACTTAAGACAAGGATTAATGAATCCACAATAAACCCACAACTTCAGATTTAATCAATTGAAGCAGTGGTCTCAATCGATTGACACAAAACACACAGAAATTACAGCTGAAATAACACACAATAGAGGTTTAGTCAATCAATTAACAGAGAAATATTCATCGATTGATAGAGTCCCAAAAATTTCACTGTGTATACTGGCAAATGGTATCTCAGACTCAATCGATTGACACAGAATTGTCAATCGATTGATTTCTATAGTGAATAGTAGCCAGAATTAGAAGAAAAGAAAATTAAATTTTGACTATTTTTTTTAAAAATTTTAATATATATTTTTAATTTTTAAAAATTATTTATTTATTTATTTATTTATTTGAATTAATAAAATATTCAAAAATCAAAATCAAAAATCAAAATTAAAATTGAAAAATAAGTTTTAAAATTTAAATTTCAAATTTCAAAATCAAAAATCAAAATTCAAATTTCAAAATTAGACTTAGAATTTCAAAATTCAAAATTCAAAATTTAAAATTTAAATTCAAATTTCAAAATCAAAATTTAAAATCAAAAGTTGAAAATCAAAATCAAGATTTGAATTTCAAAATTCAAATTTTAAAATCTAAAAGCAATCTCACAAAATCCTACAAAATTTTACCTAGACAAAGGAAGAAAAGAAAAGAGAATCCTATAAATCCTAAACAACAAATCCTAAAAATCCTCTACTTCCTAAAAGAACTCCACAAAATCCCACCAAAGAAAAGAAATTAGGGAAAAGAAGATTTTGCAAATCAAAAATCAAAATGCCAATTCTAAATTTCAAAATCAAAATTCAATTTAAAATTAAATTTCAAAATTCAAATTTTAAATTTCCAATTTCAAAAATTCAAAATTCAAATTTCAAGCTCTAAATTTCACAATTTCAAAAATTCAAAATTCAAAATTTTAGAATTCGGATTTCAATCTGTTGGAACTTTTAAAATTAAAAGCCAGAACAATCGATCGATTGATACTTTCGAATCAATCGATTGACAAATCAGAAAGCCACAACCACTGAACTCAGTCGATCGATTGAAGAAGAGATCTCAATCGATTGACTGTCAAACAATTTCACATAAATCTCTTTTCAAATTATAAAAATTTCGCCGATTTCCCGACAACGGAGCCAAAAATTTGATCGATTTTAAATAGTACCCTTGCAAGTGCACAAGATCGGTTGTAGCACAGTGAAATCAAGAATGTCGTACCCACAGGAAAACGTAAAATTTAATTAATTCTTAAAGAGAAAAAGACATCCAAGAAAGTACCAAGAGAGAGTTTGATTTGCCAAATAATTATCACACTATTCTAGATGCAACAAGGGAAAAGTAATCTATACAGAAACAAATTCTGATAAATAAAAGGATAACTTGAGGAATGATCAAGGGATTTGCTATCCCAGATTTATAACTTTTCTACTATTATACCCACAATTCCATAACACATCAATCACACCATCATTTATCTTAAAAAAAAATGAATCGTAAGAAAGCGTGATCATTGATCCGACATATCCTATCTAAAAACGATGACTCAACCGATTATTATGGTATGAATCATGTAAAAAGTATAACGTATCTCAAAATTCTTAAATCACGACAATGAGCAAATAATTTCTCTGCAGCCTAGATCAGCCTGCAGGTACAAATCTAGAGATTATGGTCGTTGATAATCGCGGTTAATGGCCATAATAAAGCATTCAGAAGCTATTCAATTAAACACACTTTTTAGCATAATAATTCCATGATAAAACTAAGAAATTGTGGAGTTAATAATAAAAATGTTATTTATATGGGGATTGCATCCTTCTTGAATAAATGTTTTAGCCGCTCATCCTTGGTGTGCGATCTCGTTGTAAACTCGAAGCTGTTCTCTTAATCATCCACTTTTATTTATCATGAAAATCTTTTTACAATGCTTTTCTAAATACAATCTTTGATTTCACAAACTGTAAAAGAAAAGAACTGTAAAAGCCTAAATACAATCTACCAAGAGAAGAAAATCCTAAAGGAGAAAAGAGAGACTAAAAGAGAGAATAACCCTAAAAAAAATAGAACCTAAAAGGAGAACTCTCAAAATAAAGCCGTAGCTTTGTTTTTATAGGAGCCGGTAAGACAACTTCCATAACTGTCTCATTCGATTGAGAATCTTTTCTCAATCGATTGACTCTAAATTTTTCAAAATTCGAATTTGAATTCGAATTTTAAGTAGAGGGAAAAGCTGTCTTTATGATCAATTGATTGAGAATTAGTTCTCAATCGATTGACACATAGGGGTAAGGTCTTCTTTCTTCTGATGGATGCTTAAGCCAATCACTTGCTTTCACGGATTTTGATGTTTCTGTTGACCTCTTAGTCCACTGTTCCTGTGTAACCTTTAATTATTCTCTTTTATGCTCTTTGAAGATCCAACGGTTAGAAACACCTATAATCACTAAAACTATATAACCACCATAAGATGCTTTCATCGGATAGCTAAATATAGGAATTAAGGTACAAAATATAGTCACATTTCGATATCGATCAGTCTCACTTTCATATTTTTTGGCAGTTACGTAGTTTAGAATTTCCATTAGCTTTTATCGAGGGTGGAAAGCTATTGTTCGTCGTATGATTGTCTAAAGTAAGTGATAAAAAATCACTTCTCACAGAAGTTATAGTAATCATAACTTCTCCCATTGATGGCCGTAACGACATGCGAGCAAGGTGATGAGTAGTGAAATATGATGATATTTCACCCTTAAATACCTATATTTAGCCATCCGATGAAGGCTATTTAATCAGAATTATTAGATTTAAAGTATTTCAAGTAAATACAATCCAAGTGCATAAAACAGCCCAAGAATTTCGAAAATAATGTCAAAACACTACAATTTTGTGTCATCGAGAACTTAGTGTGAATTTAAACTCAATTTGAACCCTCAAGACGTCAGATTTATGAACTTTCTAAAACATAAAAGTTGTAGAGCTCGTCGTCTTCTTTCCAATGCCATAAGAATCGTCTCAATCCGAGTTTAGGATAGAAAGTTATGGCCAAAATACCGATGCAGTGCCTGATGTAAAGTTGGGCGGAAGTTTACGGAAATTGCTTTTAGATGTCAATCGATTGAGGACTAAGTGTCAATCGATTGATAGGAGAAGACAACTTTGTCCCTACTTAAAAGTCAATCGATTGAGGTTATTAGGGTTAGGGTTGTTCGACCATATAAAAAGGAAGCTACGAGTTTTGAAGGAAAATTAATTATTATTAGAAGAGGTTTTTAGAGAGAGAAGTTGAGATAGAGAAATATTATTATTCTTTTTGAGAGCTTTGTTCCTTTAATCTTTTCATTATTCCTTTCTTTAATTTAGTATTTTTGTTTAATCAATTCCTAGTTTAAATTTAGAGATTAGTAGAGAGCATTTTTAATTTCGTTTCTGAAGATCATCGTACTTGTGGATCAAAGAATTTCTATTAAAGTTTGAGGTATTTTTAATTAATTAAATTGATGTTATTTTTCATTCCTTATTTATTTATGTCATTTAATTACAGCATGTGTGGCTAATTTCTTTGGGATGGGGATCTAATGATTCCCATCCGAGGGATGTACTTCTAATAATATGAATCTAGGATTAAAATATGAGATCTTATTTTATGGTTGTTATGTTATCACGAACGGATGAAATCTCCGCTACTAATTGGGATCGAGTGTGCCGAGCCATGCCTTGGATCTTAGATCTATGACGGTAATTTTACCCCAATCATTATTGTATGATCTTTTTGTTTTCATTGTGTGGATCTACTTACGATTATGATCCGGGATCGAGTGTGCCGAGCCATGCCCTGGATCTTGGATCTGTAATGGTAATTTTATCTTAATTACTCCATAATCTGAAATCAAGTGTGCCGAGCCATGCCCTTGCTCTCAGATCTCAGATTTTTATTTAAAATCTGAGATCAAGTGTGCCGAGTCATGCCCTTGATCCCAGATTTATATATGAAAATCATCTCTGAAATAAAGTCCTGATTGCAGGGATGCAACGTGGAACCTATCCAGGTTTTGACCATTTATCTTCCATAAAAGATGTTATTCTTCAATGATATATCTCATAGTTTAATCCTTATATTTATATTAAGGGAAGAACAAATCAAAGATGGGAGGATTTAACATCTTTATCTTTACCTTTATTTTTGAATTATCAATTAAGTTTTAGTTTGTAGTCAGTAATTGTCATCTCACAAAACCGTCTAAATCATAATATTAGTAGGTACTGTTAGTCCTAGATAGATTTCTGGAATTACTGTCTCGTCTTTTTAGATCTTCCAAAATAGTCCTCGTGGGAACGATCTCGTACTCCGCACCCACTATATACAATCTGATTCGTGCGCTTGCGAGTAAAACATCACAATTAAAATTCACATCAAATTTTTGGCGCCGCTCTCGGGGATTAAATCAAGAAAATATAAATTTTTAGGAAATAGAAAGTTAATTTTAGGAATTTCCGTGGATTAAAACAGTATCTCTGCTAAAAAAAAAAAAAAATTAAAAAAATAAAAATAAAAATTGGTGTTATTGGTGAAATCATGTCAATGCATGGATTCAATCTAAAATCATGTGCTATTTGTGGAAATTCGATGCACATTTCACCTACGTGTCCCTTCAACAACTCAAATTATTACCCTGAACAAGTCTAGCCAAATCTTGTTTGGAACACTCATGACTGGCAGAGTCAATCTAATGACATGTGGGGTTTTAATCAACCTCTAATGTGTGATATGATGCCTTACAATGATCAAAATTCTTATCCCAACAAATTTTCATATGAGTTTTCACAACAAACTCAATACTTTCAAGACATAAAACCATATGAACCAGCCAAAAATTCTTCTTACCCCTTAGAATATTTAAAAGGTTTGGTGCACACCAACACTCAAAGAATTTTTAGGATACAATCTCAAGTTAGTCAGATGATCGAGTAGTTACAAATGAAAGTTGAAATAGAGGAGTCCCTTATTGATACCGACCGGAATGAAGAACATTTTCAAGAGGACTCATGTGACAGCCCGGATTTTGGCACCCCAAAACCCGTGCCATCAGCACGATCATCTTGACCGTATCCCTTAGCTAAGCACGGAACATTGGCATATCAAGCATAAAATAAAATAATAAATAAGCTGCGGAATTTAAATCTATATTAAGAAATTCTTCAAAAGACAGTTCTACCCTCATGCCTCTGCATGAATGGAGAACCGATCCGATCCATCGATGATAGCAATCATCACGGATGGTTCGCCCCAAAAGAATAATCCAACTCAATATATACATGGTTTAACCAAAACAGGGCTTGACATACCAAGCCGTACCAATCTCTCTCAAAAAGCCCTCAAAGCGGCACAACGGAGTCCTCTAGAAGAAGTCCTCAGGAGGTGGCTCCAACTCTTCGCCGGCCGCAAGGTCCGACTCACCGGGGTCAGCGTCTCCTGAAGCCTCGGCAGCTGCTAGTAGTGGACCTGCGACGTATAGTCTATAGGGTGAGCTACATCCTAGCTCAATAGGGAACAATACACAGTTGAACATATAAATTATTACTCACATATATTCCATGATATGCCATGCATGATGTGTCCATGCAGTTATTGATGAAAATAGTTAAAAAGCATTGCATTTTACTGGTAATTACTTATGTTTTCATTTATTCATGAATGATGCTGAAAATGCCTAAAGCAAAACTTAAACTTTCAACTTAAGTAATCCCCGAGCAATATAGCATCGAGCCCCGATGAGATACCCATCACCGTCATCTATATAGACACTTTTAACGTATTCCCTAGGAATACAATATAGTACCCAAGCCCCTTTCCCCTGGGGATTGGTGGCGGGGTTTCACTTGTCTCAAATCAACACCCCTGGGGTGTGCTTATCGTATGGATAAGCCTCCACCGCCTACGATTTTCGCAACAGATCGGTCACGGATATCCTGCCGTGTCAGTCGTGGATATCCCGCCACGTCGGTGGGGTACCCTATCAAACCTCAAATAACAAAAATATCGGTGCCTTACATATAGTTATTCACCGTATAAATGTGCTATCTTATATCAGTTAGGCCCTATCAATCATGATTCAATCTTGGATACATCCCTGGGATGTATCCATTTACTTGCATCACACCTGATGCTCTTATCTCTTTACTTCTTCATCCCCTGGGGATGGCTCATTATACTTACTCTTATGGGTGTTACTCACACACACTTTTCACAATTCTTAAGCAATAAATATTTGAATTTGAATTCTATATCACTACATACATGCTCTTGTAAAATAAAGTACATGTTCAGGGTGTTCCCTACCTCAAGTCTTGGTTTGATCAACGCATCAAGGTCACACGTGGCTCCTTGTGCATTAGTTCACACGTACCACCTATGGTACCACATAACATGTGAAACACATCACTAAAGATGCAATAAAGGAGGTCCAAGACCTTCAAAGAATCTTAAAGTCAAACTCAAAAGTTAACATAAATGAGCTCAGTCGATTAATCGAACTCCAAAATCGATTAATCGAGATTTTCATTCGATTAATCGAATCCTAATTCGATTAATCGAAATTCTCTGTTTAGCCAAGTCGATTCTCAATTCGAGTAATCGAGTTCCTAAAATCGATTAATCGATCCCAAATCGATTAATCGAAAATTGAAATCGATTAATCGAAATCCCATTTCGATTAGTCGATTTTCCCCAAGTCATTTCCTCCAGCCCCTGGGGTCCACTGGAGGTTCCCAGTCGATTAATCGATACCCAAATCGATTAATCGAAATCCAAAGTCGATTAATCGAAATTCAATTCGATTAATCGAGATCGGGGTCCTCTGACTTTTCAACTTCTTGGCCAATTTCGATTAATCGAAATTGCCTGATTCAGCCCCTTCCGAGCTAGTCTTCCCAATCTTTTTCCACACTTTTTCCTCTATTTTTCTAAACCATTATCCTATGATTTAAACCATTTTTAACCACAATTTAACCTCTACAATCTATGCCTTTTATTCACAAATTTTTACCTTGAATCAATCTCAAATTGATTTCAATTCAAGTGGTTGGAAGGCTAGGGTTCCAGCTTTGCTTCTAGCGGATCCCTCGCGTCGAATCCGATGTTTATTGCTCGAATCCCCCTTCCACAACTAGCATTTACTCCTTGCATTAACTATGCTCTCCTTCTCTCTCTCTTCTTTACTTCTTTCTCAACAACTAAAGCTATTGGTTTTAGGGTTATTAAACCCTTTTATCCCCCCCCTAGCTTGTGTGTTGAGCACATGCACCTCAATAAGTGTATGTGACTTTAGATTCACAACACACACCACATAGCTTCACAAACCATCTCATCTCATTCACTCATCACACTCTACGCTAACTATCGAACTCCTAATTGGTCAAACCTGTGACCGATCGGGCACGGATCCCGAGGTTATAGTTTAGTGTGATTTTTCGGGCTATTACAACTCATCTGATTTTGTTCAAAAATATAAGGATGACCAATTGGTCACTACGCTTGAGAATGACATAACGAGCATTGAGGTAGTGCAAGTACGAGGAAAAGAGGAAATGGAATGGAACGATACTTATGTCGAGGAGGGAATTGAGAATCAAATTGAGATGAGGGAGAAAGAAAATGACACCCTTACAACACCTGATAAGGGAGACATAACTTTTTCCGATGAGTGTGAATTCGATTTAGGAAAAAAAGAGGAATTTCAAATCTGTTGCCCATTCATTAAATACAGAGATAATCAACAGAATGTCGGAAAAAGATTAATGAGTTTGAATCTAGAGTGTAATTTTGGGAATATCAAGCACATGGTAGAAATTGAAAGGTTAGAGAGAGACCATAGTGGTGAAACACAGGCACATCATGAGGGTGTAACCAAGTCCTTGATAAGAGAAATGTAGGGACAAATAAATAAATCACTGATCCTGCTTAGACAATTTTTCATGAAGATTTGGGATCCTGGTGGACTTGGAATGAATGTACACCTTGTAGATTAATTTCGTAATTTTCCTTTAAAAAAAAAATAACAAAAAAAAATAAAAATAAATAAATAAGTAAAAAATTTCTGTCCTGTCTTGATTAATCGAGCCCACCACTCGATTAATCGACTTCTTCGAGTCGATTGATCGACAGTAATAATGAGTGGCCCTTTTCCAAGGCAGTCTGCATTTATTGTTGGCTGACGTTTATGCCAGTCGATTGATCGACTTCCAGAGTCGATGCATTGACTACTCCGTGTTGAAGACCGTGCTGCCTTTTCAGATTCTGTCAGGTTATTTTTTTTAATGGAGTCGATTCATCGACTCCCAGAGCCGATTAATCGACTTAAATTCTGTGCATGCGTTTTTGTCTTTTCATTGGCTCGATTAGAGTCGATGCATCGACCCTATAAGGTCGATTAATCGACTATATGCGGTGCGACCGTCCAGAAAGGATGCCTTTGTGTCTACTTATGGGAAGGACTCTATCTTCCCTTCCCATTCGATCTTTATCCTGTTTTTTCCCTGACAGCCTCCGACATTCCGACAGTGTGATCATGGCTTCGACCTCTACCGCGCCGCAAAGGCTTTCCCAACGTCCTGCTGGCCATCCATGTGAGCAGCCACGCGGTCGCTTCGCGACCCGAGATATGTGTTCCGAATATCTTTTCGATCTCACGACATTTCAGGCCATGCCTGTCTGCGCCGTCTCCCTCGCCTATGCAATGGCTCTTAACGTCCATTTTCTTCTCCAACCGCCTGTAATCAAAGTGTCCGAACGGATCGTTCGGTTATTCTATCAAAACATGGCATGGGTGGACACCTCCGCTGAAAATCATGTCACCGCCCACTTCACTGTTTCAATCGATGGGTGGTCGCGCCCCGTTTATCTACACACCATTGGGTTAAAAGCTTGACGATTCTCAGGAGGATATAATCAATGATATGTGCCGCGGCATATTTTCTTCGGGAGTCGCCACTAGGCGATCGGCGTTATCGTGCCCGATTTTGTTTTGGGATAGTGTGGTCTGTAGCAACCTCTGCCCCCGTGGCCACGTTTCTGAGCGCACCGGTGATCGGGTTCAGGCACTTTATGGTGCTTACCGAAATATGTGGATCAACGTGCCCGAGATTCTTCATGATGGCATGTGGCGATGCCATGAGGATGTCGCCAACCCTGCCACTGGTGATGCCACGATGATCTACTTTCCTCATTTTGTTATGAAGCTGCTTAATTTCCTTCGTTTCCCGTTCTATCGGGATGATGATCTCTGGGACCTCGCATTCTATCGCTATGGTGCAACCCAATGAAACCGCAGTATGCGTCTCTTGGGTAATGTCCCTGATGCTCCACCGCGCCAGCGCTGCACCCTGCGCCTGATCAGGGACCCGATGAGGGTGTGTCTCTTGGTTCGCTCCAAGCCCAAATTAATTCTTTATAGGAGGAGCAATAGCGGCAACATGGTGCGATTTTGCACCGAAGCTACTATGATCGTTCCTTCCTTCATCAAATCGGGCAGCGCATGTGGCCTGATAGTTATGATGAGATGTGCGCCAGGGCCCGCCAGGCCGAAGAGGATGGGGATGATTAGTTTGTTTAGTCTAGTCTAGGATTAGGATTTTTCGGTTTGAGTTGTTTTTCTTTCTTTAGTTTAGGTTGTTTATTTTGAGAACCAAAGCCGTAGTGTCCTCGTAATCACCATGCTTATCAATGAAATAGTGTGTTTCTAATCTGTTTGGGATTGCCCATATTTGGGCAAATTTCTTGTTGTTTAGAGGAGTTGAAAAACAAAAATAATATAAAAAATAAGTGAAATTTCACCTCTCTGCCCACATGAAGTCGATTAATCAAGGGTTATACTCGATTAATCGACCCCCACTTTTCGAAAAAAAAAAATTTCTTTGGGGAGTCGATGCATCGACCTCCTAGGTCGATTAATCGACCCCACTTTTTGTTTTTTTTGGGGAACGGACTCTTATTGGGACTCTTAATTTTTTCCACCTTCCGTGAATCTTTGCAATACACACACTTTTCATTAGTTCTTTTTGCGGGACACCTCTTTCCACTCCTACTCTCACTCTATCAATTTTCCCCTTATATTCACCCTTAGACTCACTTTCTATTAAATCTTGCACAACCTTCTTATGGCCCGACGATTCTATCTCACCAGAGCACGGTTATCGAAGATGGAGGAGACTGCTAAAAAGTTGGAGGGCCGCACTCATCAGACGGTCCCTTTTGAGCCTAGCATTGTTGAAATCATCGACCTAGATCCGATGATCATTCCTTTCTCGGGAGAGCCATCTAGAAAGAAGGTAAATCATTCTAAATCTCCTACACCGTGCATCAATACTGATATCAAGATAATTGATGTGATTCCGTCACCACCTCCTCCATCTCTATCTCCTACTGTCGCCTCCACGCCTCCGTCCATTCCATCGGCGGTGACTCATCAATTTCCGCTTGACCTCAGGGAGAAATTGTTTCCTGTGCCTAAGAACATCGATTTAAGTGAACCAAGGTGGATGGGTCCGCCTAACAATGATTAACGGAGTTGGATTCTTGATTAGTTTAGGATTTAGGATTTAGGATTTATTGATTTGGTATGTTTATTTCTAGAATATCCGTTTTTAGTTTAGTTTAGGTTGTTTTTATTTTCCTCAATAGTGTAGCCACATTACTTTTAATAAATTTTTAGCCTCGTTGGTTGGTCATGTTTCAATTTTATGCCCCTCTTCTCTACACCTAATCTTTGTGTTGAGGTACTTTTCAAACAGGTTTGGGGGTACAATACCTATTTCAATCAATGAGGACATTGTCATCTTTCGGTTTGGGGGTATGATTATCTATTTTGCGTCACTTATTTTTTATATAAAAAATAAAATTAAAAAAAATTAAATTTGAAGCCATCATGCACACAATATTTGGCGATTGTTTTCAAACTTTAATTGATGATGCATGTGAATTTAATTTTGAGAATATTGATGTCATATTTTGATTACTTGTATCTAGGATAAATAAGCTTAATGTGATACATAGTGGATAATTTTTATATTCATGCTTATAATTTTTACACTTATCCCAAGGTAAGACTTAGAAATCGATGAACTGTTTTGAATATTGAATCTTAGGTTTTTAGTGGAGACTAAACCCGGTGAGCTTTAGAGCTAATTTTCCGTCGTTGATGAGTGAATACATAAACTCGAAGTTTTCTTTGAATACGAATTATTTTGTGTAATCTCATATATTTTATTATGACTTGTGACTTTGCATGCAATCAAATTCATATTATTATGTTAGAACGTACTGTATATCTACTCAAGACAAAGAGGCAAGGTTACCATCTTTTAAGGACATGATTGAAGGCCATCTTTGGCTCGTTTGTGCTTAAAATATCTTATCTTATATAAATTTATCCTTCTAGTACCCCTTTGAGCCTATTGAAAAATTTACCTTTATACATTCTTTGATAAGCCATGTTAACCTTTAACCCTTCACCATTTCTGAAAATTCAGCTTTACCCTTCTTATTTCTGAGAAATTAGGAACGAGGGATGAGAATGAACGAAAAGAGAGTAAGTGGAGAGATATTGAGTTGTGGTATTTACTGAGAGTGTATGGCAAAAATAAAAAGAAAAAAAAAGGGGGGAGAAAAAGAAAAAGAAAACTGTGAAAAATAATGAAAAATATGAGGTGCTTCAAGAAAATAAAATTCAAAAGAAGAAAAAGGAGTGAGAAAAGAAAAAGAGAAGAAATAGAAAAATCAAAAAGTTGTTTCCTTTCCGATTTCTCAGAAATTTTGAATCCCAACCTCCAACTCTTTCTTACCCTTACCTGAGCCCCATTACAATCCTAAAAAGACCTTCATGATCTGATCTTGCATTGGTAACTGCCTTGTGGAGAGTAAATATGTGTTACTTATGACACTTGATATGACATGCTTAGGATATACAAGCATCTTCTTATGAGATTTATTTTTGTTCATTGATTGCATCGTGTTTCATTTATCATGTGAGACTTTTTTATTTGCTTTGCATTGATTTCTCACATGCGTGCGAAAACTTACCCATCATCAGAGTGATTTTATTTCAAGAGTATACCTAAAGTGAGGATTAAGTCAAAACAACAGATCCGGCGGCTTCCCGTTTGAACTAGTTCTGAGATGGATGAATTTTGGTTTGGGTATGCACACACTACACGTTTAAGCATGAATGGATGAGTTATCTAACGATTTGAGCATTAGACTAATTTGAATGGATATTAGTATAATTAATATAACATTGTTATTTAAAATTGAGAATTCATATGTTAAATTGATTAATGATTTTGAGTTTTGAATGGTATATATGTTATAAAAAAAAATCATGTTTTGAAAACTTAATTTTGCCGATGGTTTGAAATTTTTAGAAGTTTGTGGGTAACTTTACTGTAAACCCACAGGAGACACAAATCCTCCACTAGGGATCACCTAAGGGTTTAAAGGCTTGTTGTACATGCTAAGTGCAATCGTGTTCCCTACGAAAGTGGCATTTATTTTCTTTAGTTTGCTTTGCTCGAGGACTAGCAAAGTGTAGGTTTGGGGGTGTGATGAGTAGTAAAATATGATGATATTTCACTCCTAAATACCTACATTTAGCCATTCGATGAAGGCTATCTAATGAGAATTACTAGATTTGAAGTGTTTCAGGTAAATACAATCCAAGTGCATAAAACAGGCCAAGAATTCCAAAATAATGTCAAAACACTGTAATTTTGGGTCATTGAAAACTTAGTGTAACTTTCAGCTCAATTTAGACCTTCAAGACGTCCGATTCATGAAATTTCTAAAACACAAAAGTTGTAGAGCTCGTCGTCTTCTTTCCAACTTCATAAGAATCGCCTCAATCCGAGTTTGGTACAGAAAGTTATGGCCAAAATACCGAGGTAGTATCTGATGCAAAGTTGGGCGGGAGTTCACGAAAATTGCTTTTAGATGTCAATTGATTGAGGACTAAGTGTCAATCGATTGGCAGGAGAAGACAACTTTGTCCCTCACTACAAAAAATAAGACTATTAGCGGCAATTTTTTTTAATAAAAAACTGCCGCTATTAGTCCTGTCGCTACAAAAAACTGTCGCTATTAGTCCTGTAGCTCTATAGGCAAAATGAGTTAGAAACTGTCAGCTCGGTAAACACCTATAGATCTTTTGCTCCAATCTACACCCTAACCTTGTCTGGATGGCTGCTAACCTAGCTTTGAAAATTTTGGGTCATGAAACGACTGTAAGCGGTGAAGCTTAATAACGTCATAATCAAGGGTGAAGTACAATAGCTGATAAGGTTTGTAATGTTTTCCTTAATTTTAGTTCTAGAAGGTCCACAATCAGAATCATAGTAAACATTTACATATTAAGGGTCGTACATCTAAAATCCAAAAGAGCAATGTAGCATAACACAAACAATAATAATGACAAATAAATCACAATCAATAGGTGAAAGTCAACAATTACGCATGGCAATATTAATTAATTTATAACAAACAGTTAAGAGTGTACAATTGAGCATGACAATATCAATTAAATTACAACTAACAACAATAGTTTTACAAGCTTGATTTTAACAATTAGGTGAGAATATAAGATAACTTATCATTTATTAATAACCATAGTTTTCTTTAAGGGTTTCTATTATTGTTAATTAGATTACATTATTTAAAGAATAATGAAATCTTAAGGGTGAAAGTGAAGCTATGGAATTTTTATTAAGAATTTTATTAATTGTGGTTTGAAACTAACACCAACCATAACCCAAAATAAAATTCAAATGCCAATGTGGTGCAAACAAATGCTGACACTCTTCATCATTTAATCAATCAAGACAAGGATCAATGACCCTGTTGGTCTAACGAGACCCAATTTGTTGGTATGCGCTTTTTTTTGAGTCCCAGAATAAGTGGCCCAATTAGGTCCGAGTGGACTCTGTTGCTATAGTTGGCGAAGAGCGATAGAATAATAATGAGAAAATATTTAAATGCACCTACACAGATATATTGTTAGTACTAGCAAATTTTAAATGAAGAATACCTGGGTTGTTGCGATCGTCATCTATAGATATTTATCGACGCTGTAACTCTGTTGGTACGCATTTTTTCTGGGTTCCTTTTGGTCCCCGGAAGAAGTGGCCCAATTCAATTTGAGTGGACTCTGACTAAGGGCGATGGAATAATAAACTATGAAATATTAGATGCTGAAAGGAAAAGGTGAATATTAAATGAAACATACTTGGGTGATGTGATTGCTAACTGTAGATATTTATCGACGCTGCAACATATCATTGATCATACTCTGCGGGATGCGGGTTCACTCCTTTACTGAAGGTCAGCCTGTCAACTTCAGCAGCTGGGGTTGCCTAAGATCTAACTAGTTTGGTCTTCTGTTCCTAAGGGGACCTATCTAAGAAAAGGGGGTTGTGGCCCGCTATGCTTGGGAGGATCAGCCCCTTTTTTGGGTACCCTCCGTAAGCTCCCTTGGGCAAATCAGGGTGACTGAGGCTATTTTAGAAATATTGAGAGAGGTTAGGGATCTAATTGACTCTAAGCTAAGAATTTGGGTAGAAATTTCTTAGGGGATCTAAGGCTAAGGGCGCTTATTCCTCTTGTACTCCTTTGAGAGTCAGGGCTAGCTAGCCAGTGTCACTAGCCTGACTACTTGGGGATCTTAGGGAAAAGTCTACACTCCTAGAAGTCTAGAAGGCAACTCAACCCCTTTCTTTGGCAGCCCCAGAGAGAACCTCGAAATTTTTAAGAAGTAGCTCAGAAGAGGAGAGAAAATAGTGAATTGGTTTTGAAAAAGTTGTGAGGTAGGGAGGTCTTTTTATAGGTATCGGGCTAATTACGCGCATGTGTCCAAATGCATAATTGGCCAATTACGTGCATAGAGTCATGCGTGGGATTAAATTTTGCACAGGTTTCTATGCGTGCAATTCAGCTTGAGCCGGCCACGAACTCGAGAATGATCGGCTAACTGGTTCAGCCGGGGAATCCTAGTTTCATTATGCCTGGAACTAATTCTGCGCATGAAATAATGTGTGAAATTCAATTATGCGCAGGGGAATATGCGCGTAATCGAGGAGTTCAAGCAGTCTGGGGTTTTAGAGTTCCAGTCCAAATCTGGACTGATTCCACGCATTTTGGGATGTGTGTAATGGAATGCCGCACAACCCTAAAGGCACGGGATTTGGAACTTCAGGCGGTGCACGAAAATGTATGTCGAGTCCAAGCTGGACTAATTGCGTGCAAGTAGCTCTACGTGCGATTTAATTGCGCATGTAGGTTCATGCGCGCAATTCGAGGGCTTTTGGGCCTTATTGGGTCCGAGGTTCTGTAGGGGTTTCTGAGATTTCTGGTTAAGGGTAGACAGACTGGTAGACAGGAAAGGACAGATAAACATATATATTTACATATAATATCATTTAAGTAAATGAAAAACTCCTTTCCATTTACTTGAGATATTACATATATATAACAAAATATCCCCCATTTGAATTCAATAAAGATAGTCTCGGATCAAAAATCTCAACGAATAAAAAGTCAACTTTTTAGTTTAAGAACAAAATCCAATTTTTTACATTTTGGTCAAATTTCTAACTTTCAAATGGCAAATCTTTTTGCGAAACTTTAAAGCCCATAAATTCTATCATATTAAAGTATTGCTAAATTATCAAAGTCCAGTAAAAAAAGTTCACATCTGGGCTTCCAAATGGGGAATATATTGTTAGGGTTGTGGCTCGACCTTTGACCTTCGGTCAACAGGGCCTGGTGCTTAACTATACATTATTGTTATGGTGCATAATTCTCGGATTGTGGGGGTTTTTAGGGTTTTAGGACTCTTAGAGAGGGTTGGTCCCTTTCAGAGAGTCGTGGGCAAGGTCAATGACTGACCAAACAGGTTCGCATACTCCGAGAGGGCAAAAATGAGGTGTCTACACAATCCTCTTCGTAGGAACAGTGGTTAGCATAAGAGGTTATAATATCCAAAATCAGTATATTCTTTCCACTTTCATATCCAAAATCAGTATCTTCTTTCCACTTTCAGATTTGTAATATTCAATGTTCAATATTCCACATTCAAGGTTTGAGTTCAAATATTCAGTATTCACTGATCAAAATTCAATATTCAGTGTTCATTGATCAAAATCCAATATTCAGTATTTACTAATCAAAGTTCAATATTCAGTATTTACTGATCAAGTTCAAAATTCAGTATTCAAAGTTTATTGATCGAAGTTCAAACTTCAGTATTCAAAGTTTACAGATCGAAGTTCAAAATTCAGTATTTACTGATCAAGTTCAAAATTCAGTATTCAAAGTTCAAAGTTCAGTATTCAAGGTTCAAAGTTCAATATTCAGTGCTTACTGGTCAAAATTTAAAATTTAGTATTCAAGATTCAAAGTTCAGTATTCAAGGATCAAAGTTCAATATTCAATGTTTACTGGTCAAAATTTAAAATTTAGTATTCAAGATTCAAAGTTCAGTATTCAAGATTTAAAGTTCAATATTCAGTGTTTACTGGTCAAAGTTCAAAATTCAGTATTCACTTGGATTTTGTTTGCCAATCATTTTTCAACGTGCAATTTATAGCAAAATTTTATTTAAAAATCAACCCTTATATTCACACGATTCATATCAAATCAAGTTATCAATTATCAATTCATAACATCATCACATGAAGAATCTCATCACAAGGAGAGTAGGGATCCGACTAATTAAAACCAGTCCAATTGTGTATTAGTTGAGAGTCCTTGGAGGACTTATAGTTATTGTCATCCCCCAATTCACATGTTTAAGGCCTTCTTGGAGGCCAAAAGTTATCAGGTCACTACAAAAAATATGTATATTGGAGACGGCTTTTGGCCGTCTCCAAAGATGTCTAAGCCGTCTCCAATACTATTGGATACGGCTTCCATGTAGTCTCCGATAGCTCCGTCTCTAATGTCTTTGGAGACCAAACATTGGAGACGGCTTTTGGCCATCCCCAATACTTGAGCTTATTGGAGACCACCATAAGCCGTCTCCATTGCCATATCAATGCATGTTGGAGACGGATTTCAACCGTCTCCAATTACAATCTTCTACTATTGGAGACGGCTTGAAGCCGTCTCTAATAAGTTTTCTTTTGTTATTGGAGACGGCTACCAGCCGTCTCCAATAAGTTTTCCTATGTTATGGAGACGGCTACAAGTCGTCTCCAATAAGTTTTACTCTATTATTGGAGATGGCTTTTGGCCGCCTCCAATGAAATTTTTTATTTTTTAATACTATTTTTTTCCTCAGACATCATATTGCCCAGCAGTACACATTCATAACCTGTAAATAATATAAAAGAAATAATTATTCTATTTTATATTTAACACAAGAAGAACGACACGGTAATTTTCGTACCGGGAGGAATATTTCTGTAAATAATATAAAAAACTAATTATTCATGCACAAATATTCATGCTCTTTAATGTTCAAACAAATTATGTAATACTTGACAACAACAAAAGAAAGAACTGAAATTCCAGCAAAAAATAAATTGTGAATAAACTACAAAACTGCTAAGGCCAATTTGACCAATCTCTATTTGTAGGTTCAGTAGGTAGGATTGTACATGCAGCTCTCCTCGTATTTCACAAGATCTTTCGGCTGAGGAAGACACGTAGCTAGACCTATATGAAGCAAATAAGATCGTATAGCTAGTAGAATTTAAAGATTCACCAATTAACAATGATTAAATGAAGATCTAAAAATAAATAAATAATTCACCAAGCTCATATGCTTTAGCGGCAACATCAGTAGCTATTTCGGCGGATATTTTTCTTATATTTGTGAAAGGCAGATAGATCAAATGGGCTGCCACTTGCAAAGATCGCTCTGTCCTGCAAATTAGGAAGATGAAATAGAATGAGTTTTATTTATTACATGTATTTGTTTAATTTTCTTGCACAAATATCAGTAATTCTATATTTAGTAGATAGAGGACATGTATTTGTTTAATTTTCTTGCACAAATATCAGTAATTCTATATTTAGTAGATAGAGGAGAAACGCAATATGATGTTTACTTTACTCCACGTATAAGCTTCTTTGGCTGTACACTCAGACTGCGAAGTTGGGTTCGATAGAGCAAGAATAACAGGTTTTTGAAATACATTTGTAACAAAGTTTATTTTCTGCCAAATCCTCATATTTGACTACCAAAAGCAAAAAGAAGTGTAAATCGGGCACATGCTAACTTGGGGCATGCACGTGCCCCTAGGATTAGTCAGGTGCTCTAAGACTAAGAGGCCCCGAAACCTAGGTCATCAACAAAAAAAAAAAGCAAAGAGAAGTGAATAAATGGATGTTAAAATACATCATTAAATGAGGCCATGGCCTCAACCACCTCCTTGGTGAAAGTTTTTCCTGCCCCAGACGAGCATATCAATATAGTCGGCTTGATGTCCTGGGAAAATGAAATCATGTAATGAAGTGAATCCCTTTAACACTGAAAATATTCATGTAAAATTAAAATAGTGCATACACAGAAGAAACTAACACATGATCTGAGCCAAAGATTGAAGTAATGAAATTTCATTTGACTATTTTGCTAAAAAAAAAAAAAAAAAAAAAAAAAACATTCATTTGACTATGATAAAGTTGTATCCAGATGGAGTTTAACATATTGAGCTAAAGAACTATGGTCTGCACTATCAATGTAATTAGATGTCCATCCTAACCACTAAAGGAGAAAGCATATGAGATTGGTCTAGGCATATGTTGTCAAATTTTAGCTGATTCATATGCCTTTAGCTCTTTTTGGATGTGCACAATCAAAACCTTTTTATATTCAATCTAAAATGACATTAATTATGTTTTGCAGCTAAAACTAGTGTTACCTTGGCACTTCTATTTTTACGATTTTTACCATGCCGACACTTGGTGGCACTTGGCACATGTGCCGATGCTTGGACACTCCTCAAACAACACAAAACTTCTAAACATATGTAAAAACCACATCTTACCATCAAAATGCTCATTATTTTGACAACGATAAAATGAATTGTATTTGAAAAAAGTTGTGTAAAGTTTAGTAACTACTAAATAAAAGGTTCGGGTCTTTGAAAACAATGTTTCCAATATACTGTACTTTTATTAGGTATTTACAAGGTGTGGGTCGTTGTTCACTCAAATTTGCGTCTCTTATCAAGAAGGAAAGAGCAATATGTTGAATGCCCTAGCAAATATTAGGATGTGCTTGAAGATGATTTCAATTTAGAATGGCTGACAAAATTTGAAGTCCCAAATTTATCACCTGATGGTGTTAGAGACGATGCACTTTGATTCCAATGAGATTGTGAAGCCTCATTCCATCAATAAAGAAAACCAAGGCAATGGAGCTAATTGAGTGCTAAGAAGTTAAAAATTCTAATTTGCAAAAATACATTTGGGAATGAGTGGTTATATAATTTTTGAAAGCATTAAGAATGTTGAACCTTTTTTTTTTTGCATTTATGTTTGAATGTTAAATATTTAATTTCATGCATGTACATGGATATTTTGTTGAGATGATGTTGGTCAATGATGAAAATCATGGAATTGATTGCATATCTATTCACCAATATGAGAAATGTTGAATTTATTGATTTATATAGCTATATTTTGATTTTTTAAATATTTTGTGTACGGCCGTGCCGCCATATTGAGATTTTTAAAAGTTGTCGTGCCAACACTTTAAGGACAACTTGGCACTTGACACCCGTGCCGCGTAACTAGGTAACACTGGCTAAAACTGTCCTACCATTAAAAAAGGGCAGCTAACCAAGGTTGGTACAAAAAAATTTATTCCATGTGATCAAAGATCACCTCAACTTGTGATTTAGCATTACATAATGGAAAAGGTATAGTCTGACATACAAAGACAGATGTGCGTGCCTGTATAATATAAAAGGCAAATATAGTAAGATACATGAAAACCAATTATGTGTTTTCAAGTCTTGTGAAAGAGATTTCATATTCATACCTTTACATCATCCAAAAGGCTTTTAATGGGTTTGTGGTCATGAGCCCAAGGCTTCTTGAAGTGCTGGAGTGATTCCTTCCTAGAGCTTACAATCAATCCCTTCATTAATATAAGGAATCACATATTAGTCGTAACCAAATCTTCTTGTGAGTCTCCTCCAATGGTGCTTTTGTCTGCAAAAAAACCAACCAAAATCTCCGACCTCAATAGTTCTAAATGTTTATGCAGCATAAGTCAATAAAGTATTTGCAGAAATATCTGAAAGTGAGGTCTGGGTTGCATAAAAAATAGTGGGAGAGTTATGAGGTTGTTTTCTTCATGAAACTCTAAAAAGAAAGGGTATGGTAAAATATTTGGGAGTTAGTAAAACTCCTTGTCTATTAATTAAGTCTCAAAAATTCCGTTGATGAAGATTATCTACAGAATGTAGGGGATTAAACAGAATAGATAAACAAAAGGTTATAAAATTTAATAATGTCAAATAGTGCAGATTTGCCCATTCTTCACGATTTTGAATGGTTTCGGTCTCAGAAAAGAATTTCTTGACTGTGGGGAAAGTGCTAAGGGTTGCGCTCTACTGGCAAAATAAAAGTGCTCATTCTTCCCATCATGTTGAATATAAACACAATGGTCTTTTGTATCATCAAATAGCAAAGTTCAATTACAAAGCCACCACCAACAGAGCTTATTGCAAGTGGGTGTTAGCAAAGTAGTTTGTAACTCCAAGCATTATGTCAGTGAAGAATAAAATCTAAGAGATACTAAACATGCAAAGAACATTTTACCTACATTTAGAAGTCCTCTGTAAATATACTAACCTAGATGTCTTCAAATCAAAGGAAAATTATCCAACCTTCTTTGTTTGCCTCCAAACAACACCACTAATGTATCTTAAGATGACAATCCACAAATATTATAATAGAACACTATTACAAAGGCTTTGAATGAGATTTTTTGCAATATCTCTAAATAAACGATCAATCTGTTACTTCGTATCAGCAGAATGTGAAATTTCAAGTTTAATATTACATGAAAAAAATGTTGCAGAGAAAATATGATGCATATTCTAGTACATAGAAGTCTAAAAGATACACAAGCGTGACTAATAATCCATCCTTGACCTCCTTTCATAGGTACCATGCAGATCCAATCAGAGTTTAGTTGTTTAGCTCTGAATTTGTTGGCTTCTTCATTATATTACCATATTCAGTTACTTGATTACCAACACACAAGTGAGGATGAAAATTGTACAACTATAATATGCAGTAAGCACTATGCTGTTTAAAATGGATGCTCCATAAAATTTAGAAATACTATCTTGCAAATAGTCACTCTTGTTTTCTTTAATGAGACACTCCCTTGAACATCAAACTTTTCAGTCAGAAGTTTATCAGGTGCAATGAGTGAATTAAACACACTAACTAAACTGAGTAGCTGGCCTTCAAGGTAAACAGACCTCATCTTTGATGTCATATATAATGGTGAAGGCGCATAAGTTGTACTCCAATCACCCCTAGATCTGCAAGAAAAAGTGAAAGATTTGGATTGATAAAGAAAGATTTTAATTAAAGAACTAATATAGCTTGAAATTAAGCTATTACAACAAGTCATTAATCTAGCTAAATCTAACCAAATTCATAGTAAATGGATTGATTTATATATCAGAATAGTGACTAATCTACCTGTAACTGACCAAATTAGCTGCACAGGTAATGGGTTGATCTCCCCTTCCAATGCCTTGCTCTTGAACAAATATAGGCACTTTTCTTCATTTGAATTCCATATGAGAGAATTGTTCTCCCAATCCATAAAACCTCTCATCTCCTTCACTTGAATATGTCATAAACACCCTGTTGAACTCTCTAACCTGCTTGGTCGGAGAAGTGTTGGGTCCAGCACATTAGGTCGATTAGTGGCCATGATCATCTTGACTTACAATACATTTTTCAATAATGAGATCTAGCAGTAACAAAAGTAACTAAGACTTTTTCCAAGGCATTCCACTATCTGTAGAAATTAGGGCATTGTTTTCTTGCCATTTTCACTGAGAAGACTCCTAGTGGAGTGTATATGGTGCAGGCATGCCATGTACGTGTCCATCACTCTGAAATCAGTGCACGCGGTATGGCAGCGAAGGCTAAGCTAATCTTGCATAACTCTGATGTGCATGTAAGATATTGGAAGAAATTGGTTATATAAAACGTAGTTTCCAGACTGGGACAAGAAGATAAAACGAGGTGAGAAACTTGTCATATTACAACATACTCCTAGAAGGGTGACCCGAACAGAAAATGAGAATTGTAGGTATTTGTTTTATCAAAAATGGTTTCTGGCAAGTATGGTTGTATACTTAATTGACTTGAACCATCTTTATGATTATTACTGGAGGTGGAAGAAAAGGAATGAGGTAATTTGGTAGCAACAACTAATAAATGTTCAAGGTATAATTAAGGTTACACTTGATGCAAAAACAACTTGCATTGCTAGTATTTTTAAAGACTAACCATGCCCCAACTTCCAGAGTCCCAGAAAGCATTAGGGCTTTGGATTCTCCTACGCTCGGAGGTAGATAAGGAGTCATGGGATGGTACTTCATTGCTATGAACATGCCTTCTTGATATCCGTGATGGTCTTCATTTTTTTATTTTTATGGATCATAACCCAAATAAGGACTCTCTATGGCTGCGTTTGGGTTAGATCTTTCAAGGTAAAGAGCAGCTCTTTTGCTCTTTGGCTCCGGCAGAGAACTGCTTTCATATTTGGTAACATAGCTCCTCGCCCCATTTGCTTTGGTGGGGAGCCATTTTAAGTGATACAACTGCTCTCTATCTGCTCTCTGCCAGAGCAGAATTTATAGAATTGCTTATGCTCTTATAAGAGCTAACCCAAACACAGACTATATCAATGCACACGAGATGCAGCCTCGTTCTTCTTTTTGATGAATAGCTACTTCATTAAAAAAGGAAACTCGAGAGGAAAGCAAGATGGCTGATTAAGCAAGATGCACGCCTCCTTTAAAATACATAGGAGTAATGACATTTTTCTGGACTATATATGCATGAGGAAGATGGCTGATTCAACATGCTTCTCTAAGTCATGAGAGCAGGAGCGGAAAAGCCTCAAATTATTTTTGTGCTTCTTATAGGCTTAGATCTGTTTATTGTTATCTCAAATAATTTTTGTGCCGATATTTATCGGATATGAATTGGAAAAAATAAAAAAGATGTACTTCATAGGAAGAAATGACGAGAAAACAAAATCGTAGTATGCAATTATCACTAAGATTAAAAAAGAATAATTAACGAACGCATAGATCTATAATTAATTGATTTATTAAAATTTCAATCACCATTTCCTATCATTAACACAAAATTCTCAAATCTATTAGAAGATAGAAAAGAACAGAAATTTAAGTAATAAGAAGGGATTGAAAATTACTAGTTCAAACTGCCGCAACCATTGATAGAATCTCAATATCTCTTCATCCATTGCATGAACTCCATATTATCAAGAGGCCTTCCTTTCTCAAGCTTGTTTACCTGAAAATGCTAAAAACATTGTTATATTTATTACTAATATAATAAATATTTTAATAATTTAAAGAAAATAAAACTTTATTTGATTTCTTAGTTTTGGGTTGGGTTTTAGGCAATAGATATTCTCAAGTTTTATATGCAAATTAATAGTCCCACATTGGTAAAAATAAAAAGTGCTTAGGCTATACATAGAACCTTTCACCTTCTATTATTGTTTGATAATAAGAAGACGTCTTGGCAGCGTGTCATTGTGTGACGATTGGCGTTTAGGCGCATTTGCGCTTTAGGCGCGCACACACTTTTCACTTCGCACATGCGCATCGTCGCAAGGAGAGGTCTGATTTTTTGACCAGGCAGATCCAACGGTCAGATTATTCATGGGTCAGGTCGGGCCTAATGGGCCACTAATTAGTGGGTCAATTCAGTTCTATTGGGCCAAACGGATTGGTCAAATGTTGACTGTTGGACCCAACCGTTTCATAACCGCTTATAAAGATTTGCAACCGTTCGAATTTGAATTCGAAAAGTTGCAACCTTTCATATAGCCGTTGGATGAAGCAGTTGAGATCTTTAAAATATCTGAGCCATCCAAAATACGACTGTTGGCCCAACAGTCATATTGAAACTTCTATATAAGGAGGCCTTAGGACACAGATTTGGATACTCTGAAATCCATCGGATTCCTTGCATATAACTAGAGAATTCCTCTTGCTTTCTTCTTTTGGTAGTACTCCAATGGATTAAGTTTTCTGAGGCGATCCTCTACTGTTGCAAAGTAACAGATTGCATCCAAGAGATTAGGCTCGTTGTATCCTGGAAACATCTCGCTGGAACCCTTTTGCAAACTCGAAGATTTATTCGAGTAGGGAGCGAATAGCGTTTTAAAGCCAACGATTACGTGCCTCGAGTCCAATTCTCTTGCCCATTTCATCATTTTCGGATTTATGTTCCTAATTTATCTAACAATTTTAAAACGCTATTCTGTTTTATAATGGCTTCAAATCTGAAAGTGATGACTCATGACTTCGTCAAATTAGAGCGATTCGACGGCAACAACTTCAGAAGATGGCAATAAAAAATACATTTCGTATTGACGACCTTGAAAGTTACCTGCGGAGCCTGAAGATTCTGATGGAGAATCTCTTGCCAAAGTTCGTAATCGTCAGAAATGGGAGCAAGATATTATATCTGTAAATGACACATTCTCAATATGCTAGCAAATTCACTCTTCGATGTGTACCAGAGCATGCCGTTTGCAATGGAACTTTGGAAGGTGCTAGAGACAAAGTACAAAACAGAAGATGCCAATACAAAAAGCTTCATTGTAAGTCAGTATTTAGATTTTAAAATGACTGATAATAAACCAATTCTTGATCAAGTTCACGAGATTCAGTATATTATCGGTCAAATTAATCAAGAGGGCATAAAAATGGATTCCATTTTTCACAATCATGCAATTATCCACAAATTGCCTGCCCCATGGAAGGACTACAGAAACACTCTCAAACATAAAAAGAAAGAACTTTCATTTGAAGAGTTGTGCCACCATCTTCGAGTCGAAGATGAACTTCGTGTTCGTGACAATAAAGATGAGCAATCTCAATTAACTTCAAAGGCTCATATGGTGGAGGTTGGTACGTCCAAATCACATGAAAAGCGGAATGACAACTTCAATTTTGATAAGGCTAACAAGAAAGATAAGAGCCAAGGTCATCAGGGCCAGAAGAAAAAGGGCAGTAGTTATCACTGTAGTAAACCCGATCACTTCAAAAAGGATTGCAGACTTCTGAAAAGGGAGAAAGAATCTCAAGCGAATGTGACTGAAGAAAAGTTTGTAGCCATGATTTCCGAAATCAACATGGTTGGAAGCGAAAAAGACTGGTGGATCGATTCTGGTGCCATTAGGCATGTATGTAACTGCCGATCTTTCTTCGCCAACTATGTGGATGACACAAATGGACAAGAGCTTATCATGGGGAACGCTTCAATTGCAAAGGTTAAGGGTTCAGGGAAAATTAATCTCAAATTGACCTCTGATAAGACCCTTTGACCGATGTACTGTATGTTCCTGAGATTCGTAAGAATATGATTTCGACCAGTTTACTCAATAAACATGGTTTCAAGTTAGTCTCTGAATCAGATAAAGTTGTAATCACTAAGGGTGGTATATTTGTGGGAAAAAGATATGTCTATAATGGGATATTCAAATTGAATGTAATCAATGAAATGTCTTCTTCCGTTTATATTGTTGATTCTCTTTCATTATGACATAATAGATTAAGGCATGTGAATGTTAATCGTTTAAACTCTATGATAGAATTAGGATTAATTCCTAGATGCGAGAAAAATATTCATGAAAAATATAGAATTTGTGTTCAAACAAAAATAACTAGAAAACCTTTCAATAAAGTAGAAAGAAAATCTCAAATTTTAGAACTCATTCATACTAATATTTGTGATTTAAATAGTATTTTAACTAGAGGAGGAAAAAGATATTTTATAACATTTATTGATGACTATTCTAAATATACTTATGTTTATTTGCTAAAACATAAAGATGAGGCTTTAGGAAAATTTAAAGCTTATAAAGAGGAAGTTAAAAATCAGTTAAATTTTAAAATTAAAACTTTAAAATCTGATAGAGGAGGAGAATACACTTCAAATGATTTTAGTGAATTTTATGAAAATGTGGGGGTTGTACATCTTACGACTGCACCTTACACTCCTTAACAAAATGGTACAGCAGAAAGAAAAAATTGAACTTTAATAGAAATAGTAAATGCTATGCTTTTAAATTCCGATTTAAATTTAAACTTGTGGGGTGAAGCACTTCTCACTGCTTGTCATCTTTTCAATAGAGTGCCACAGAAGAGTTCTAGTCTAACTCCCTATGAGTTATGGAAGAAAAGAAAACTAAATCTTAAATACCTCAAAGTGTGGGGGTGTCAAGCACTGGTTAGATTACCGGATCTTAAAAGACCCAAATTAGGTAATAGAGCCATTGAATGTGTATTTATTGGATACCCATTAACTAGTAAAGCCTACAAATTTTTGGTAACTGAATCTAAAGGTGCAATTGATCAAAACAGTATAATTGAATCTAGAGATGCAGAATTTTATGAACATTATTTTTCTTCTATTCCTAGAATTAATGAAAATTCTAATAAAGAAAATTTAATTATAAATTCTGAAAATATAGAAAATATGGATCTCAGAAAAAGTAAAAAAGTGCGAAAAGAAAAATCTTTTAGTTCAGATTTTTATATGTTTGTAGTAGAGGGAACAAGATCAGAACAAGTAAAAGAAACTATATTTTCTTTTCATATCGAAAATGATCCTTTAACATTTGATGAGGCTATGAAATTGCAAGATGCTGCATTTTGGAAGGAAGCAATAAATAATGAAATAGAATCTATAATGGGTAATAAAACATAGAAACTAGTTGATCTTCCTGAAGGATCTAAAGCTATAGGTTGTAAATGGATTTTTAAATGAAAACTTGAAGCTGATGGAACTATAGATAAATTTAAGGCCCGATTGGTGGCAAAAGGATTTAGACAAAAGGAAGGTATTGACTTTTTTGATACTTATGCACCGGTAGCCAGAATTTCAACTATTAGGATCTTAATAGCACTTGCTTCTATTTATCATTTACAAATTCATCAAATGGATGTAAAAACTGCATTCTTAAATGGTGAATTAGAAGAAGTTTATATGGAGCAACTTGAAGGTTTTGTAATGACTGGACATGAGCATAAAGCTTGTAAATTAATTAAATCTCTTTATGGTTTAAAACAAGCTCCTAAACAATGGCATGAAAAATTTGAAAGTGTTATTGTTTCTAACGATTTCAAAATTAATGAATCTGATAAATGTGCTTATAGTAAATTTTCTGCAAATAAGGGAGTTATCATATGTTTATATGTAGATGATATGCTTATATTTGGTACTGATTTGGATAGTATAATTAATGCCAAATCTTTTCTCTCTTCCAATTTTAATATGAAAGATATAAGTAATGCTGATGTCATCTTAGGAATCAAAATAGTAAGAAATAATAATGAGCTTACTTTAATCCAGTCTCATTACATAGAGAAAATCATCTACACCATATGATCCTAGCAGCAAACTTGTTTATAATAAAGGTAGATATGTAAATCAGTTAGAATATGCTAGAGTAATCGGTAGTTTGATATATGCAATGTACTGTACTAGACCTGACTTAGCATATGCAGTTGGAAAATTAAGTAGATATACTAGTAATCCATGTCATGATCATTGGAACGCTATATCTTGTGTATTTAGATATTTAAAAGGAAGTGTACATTATGGATTACATTATTCTGATTTTCCTAATGTTTTAGAAGGATATAGTGATGTAAGTTAGAATTCAGATTCAGATGAATCCAAGGCAACGAGTGGATGGGTATTCACTCTCGGTGGTGCTGCGATCTCATGGGGATCTAAAATGCAAACATGTATTACTCATTCCACAATGGAAATTGAGTTTATTGCCTTAAGGGCATGTGACAAAGAGGCAGAATGGCTTCAAAATTTACTCTTGGAAATTCCTTTGTGGCCAAAGCCTAATTCACCTATTACAATAAATTGTGATAGTGAGGCTACGAGAGCAAAAGCCTACAATAAAGTTTATAATGGTAAGAATAGACATATTGGTCTACGACACCGTTATGTTAGAGAATTACTCAAGGATGGAGTAATTGGGATAGACTCAATTCGGACCAATAATAATTTGGCTAATCCATTTACCAAAGGACTTTCTAGAGAATTGGTAAAGAAAACATCTATCGGGATAGGACTAAAACCATATAGTTGATCACCTATGTCAGAAATCCAACTTAATATTTGTATAACACATCCTTAAGTTCAATGGAAGAGTACGACATAAGAGTGATGATTAGAAGCACTTTAACTTTGTTAAAATGTCCGTCCCAAGACAGGTGTCAAGTGCTTGAAATCTGTAATGAAAAAGAGAAGGATGAGTATTTACTCTTAATAAGTTTGTAACATTTTGTGTTAATGTGTTTGATTACAGAAACACATTCGACATACTTACCTGTGTGAATGTGGAGGTGCGGCCGCTTCCTATGAGATTATGGTTTTTCTCTCAAAAAGCATTCATGAAATCAGGGTATAAGCAAAATGCCATAATAGTGCTAGCTTTATAGAAAACTCGATCTTAAGAAAATATGTGTGTTATTTATCCGGTCATGCCATATAGGGTCCTCAGTTCAAGACTATGTCTCTGTGCACCCTGATAAGACTTTGATAAGTCTACACTAAGTGAAGGTTCAAACTCAAAAAGTACTTTTCATGGTATGCACATATTTTCGGTACCAGTGCCTTTATTTTATTTTAAATTTGTGGGGGATCGTTATATTTATTATTAATATAATAAATATTTTAATAATTTAAATAAAATAAAACTTTATTTGATTTCTTAGTTTTGGGTTGGATTTTAGGCAATAGATATTCTCAAGTTTATATGCAAATTAATAGTCCCACATTGGTAAAAATAAAAAGTGCTTAGGCTATATATAGAACCTTTTACCTTCTATTATTGTTTGACAATAAGAAGAGAAGAGTGTGCCTAGCGGCGAGCCGCCGCGTTCGCGCACGCGCGTGTGCGTGACGATTGGCGTTTAGGCGCATTTGCGCTTTAGGCGCGCACACACTTTTCACTTCGCACGTGCGCATCGTCGCAAGGAGAGGTCTGATTTTTTGACCAGGCAGATCCAACGATTAGATTATTCATGGGTTGGGTCGGGCCTAATGGGCCACTAATCAGTGGGTCAATTCGGTTCTATTGGGCCAAACAGATTGGTCAAATGTTGATCGCTGGACCCAACTGTTTTATAACCGCTTATAAAAGTTTGCAACCGTTCGAATTTGAATTTGAAAAGTTGCAACCTTTTATACAGTCGTTGGATGAAGCAGTTGAGATCTTTGAAAGATCTGAGCCATCCAAAATACGACTGTCGGCCCAACAGTCATATTGAAACTTCTATATAAGGAGGCCTTAGGACACAGATTTGGATACTCTGAAATCTATCGGATTCCCTGCATATAACTTGAGAATTCCTCTTGCTTTCTTCTTTTGGTGGTACTCCAACGGATTGAGTTTTTTGGGGCGATCCTCTACTGTTGCAAAGTAACAGATCGCATCCAAGAGATTGGGCTCGTTGTATCTTGGAAACGTCTCGCTAGAACCCTTTTGCAAACTCGAAGATTTACACGAGTAGGGAGCGAATAGCATTTTAAAGCCAACGATTACGTGCCTTGAGTCCAATTCTCTTGCCCATTTCATCATTTTCGGATTTTTGTTCCTAATTTATCTAATAAACATAGCCCCCCAAAAAAGTAATAAATAAACAAATCCTTCTAAATCGGAACTTCACATCAAACCCGAAATCCATGAACTTCTAAAAAATGTAAACAAAAACTCCATATATCAATCAAAAATAAACCGCTTCGTGCAAACCCGATCGATTCAGCTCAAACCGATTTCGATCGTTTCAAACCCTAGCTCAAACGCTTCTTCTCACACCCTAGCTCACACCGATTTTGATCGTCTCAAACCCTAGCACAAACCAATTTC
Organism: Chloranthus sessilifolius; assembly: GCA_021018995.1. NCBI lineage: Eukaryota > Viridiplantae > Streptophyta > Magnoliopsida > Chloranthales > Chloranthaceae > Chloranthus > Chloranthus sessilifolius. Next base: position 24,092,762 of record CM037588.1, read on the forward strand.
GATCGTCTCAAACCCTAGCACGGATCGAGTTGAGAACTGCTGAAATCTCTGTATCGGAGCACATATCGAAGTGAAAATGCTCAGATCTGAGTTGAGAATAGAAGCAACATATAAGGATTTTCGAGTTTATTCAGTTTCTGGGGAAGAGAAAAGAGAGACTAGCCGAGAAGACGAAATGACTTCGAGTTTCTCTCGACGAAATGACTGAGCTTTTTGTGATCAGGTATTTATATAGGAAGAGAGACACAGATCATGGCACATTGAGGGGCTGAGATATATTTTTAGGGAGAGAGAGAGCGCTCATCAAGAGGCTGCGGTTGAGTGAGATTCTCTCTGGATCTCAGTGACACTTTTAGAGACGACCTTTCAAGTAAACCATAAAGGTTCCACCCATCCGAAACATATGGAGACGGTCAAAGCGGTCTCCATATATCATTTTATACCGGGAGACGGCTAAACCAGTCTCGAATGCAATTATTGGAGACAACTTTCATAAAGGTTGTGTCTAATAAAAGGTTATTGGAAACTGTCTCTAAAAGCCGTCTCTAATATCCATCTCCAATAAAAGGTTCTTTTGTAGTGAGTGTAGATAATGCAATACAGAGGGAGTTATTCCAAAATCATGAAGTCATTTTTTGACTTAATAGATCCTATCTTATCTTATAGGGTTTAATCCCCACTTATTTAAGAATCTTGGATTCGAGTGTAATTTTTCAGAAGTGTGTACCTTTTTCATATACCAGTGTGTCATTATCCAAGACACAACACAATTTACATCCTTGAGACAATGAGTCTCAAATTTATTTTCTTAGATTATTTGGACCTTTACGGGGCCAAATCAAAGATTAAAGGTGAAGCCTAGTCCTTATCTAGACTTCTTCCTTCATAAAGAGTCATAGTACCATGGGTGCTACTAGCAACATGACTTACCTAAGTATATAACATGGCAAGTGATATTTATTGGGATTTTGATCCTCTCTAGGCTACAAAGTTGGCCCCCACTTAAACTTGGAGTCTCACTAGTTCTCAACTTTGCATTACCAAGCTTCTTGGGTGTCTTAATTTGTTGTGGGTGCCATGAACAATGGTGCACTTATTTTTGAGATGAGAATCTTAGATCCATTAGCGATCCTTAGTGGTCCATCGATTCCTTAGAATTCATAAATTAAGCCTTTGACCCCAATGAGTCAATACTTAGGGAAATTCATAGTTTTCATGTGAGTGTTCCCAAAATTTAGGGGTGCCACTAACACTACCCCATTGCAATTATTGGGTCGGGTCTTTGGTCCTAACCCAACCAAGTTCGGGGCTCATGGGCCCGCGGGTTTGGTTTGTGGGCCGTAAGGTTCTTAGGGTCTTTAATTTCCCTTTTTACCCAATCTCTATATGGCCTTAGCCTTCTTTGAGTCAACCTTTTGACTTGGTCAATTGGGTCAATAATATCAGTTTCATTGATCATGGGTCATATATGATCACATTGATCATTGCTACATCTTACCGTGATCATGATGTTACCGGTTTCATGGGAAGTTCAAGTTTTTTACTCAAACTACGTTTTATAAAATTCTTAGTCAAAGGTATAAACCTTTCTTGGTAAATTGGCTGCCATTTTCGCAACTGATCGAATTTCTGGCCGATTCCAAAACTCAGTGAAAGAGGACTGGCAGTCCTAACTTTCTCAAGTGATGGTATCTAAAAATATGATTAGGGTTGATCAGGTCCATTTATTTATAGAATGTGACTTATTCATTACTGATCCTCAGACCAGATTTTGAGGCCTCTGGTAACAGGCCCATAACTTTTTTTTTTTGAAAGTTGTTTTAGTATTATAAAAAGCTGGACAAGAGCCTCGGAATGACCGATAAAAGCTCAAGCCAACACCACAAACATTACCACCTGGAAAACCGGACTTCCCGGAGAAAACCAGAGTAGATATTTGGGTGCAACGTAGGAAACCCTAGCACAATGGGAAAAACCTACGTAGGAGGAAATCGAAATGACTGGAAAAAACCTTCGAAAAAGAAAAAAATCCCCAAAAGGTGAAGCAAGCCACCAAAACAAGGAAACCTAAAAACCACCCATTACATGTTATGTAAGAAAGTAAGGAGTTGGTCAGCACTGAATCTTCTGACGATGAAAATCGATGGGACTTCTTTGCCGGCTGCAATCGCTCAGTAGCAAACCAATGAGATTGTAGTTGCCCATGAAGATTTAAGATCGCAACTATCTCACAATGCGGTGCACCAACGATTAAATCGATTTTGATCTTCAAGCTAATTGACCCAAAATGTAGAGGAGATGATTTACCTGAAAGCTGTTCGAGGAGAGAATAGACCCGTCTGCTTTATCAGCAGCGATGGCCCATTTGCAAACCGTTACAATACAGCCCCAGATCAGTCTGTTTTCATCGAAGCGAATGGAGTTACATCTCATATTGTTCCTATCGATCCAAATGTTCCATAAGATAGATATATGCAAATGATCCCAAATCCATTTCTTCCACCCCGAACCACTAGCCTGGTTCCAACTAGCCAAAACAATCTTGACGTCTTTGTGAAGGCAGGAGGAGATGCCAAAAGTATTAAAGAACGTCTAGATAGGATAAATCTTCTCACATAGAATGAAGAGATGATTCTGACTCTCCTCTTCAGTGTTGCAAAGAAACACTTGCGATCAATCTCCATCCCTCTACGATTTAAATTAGCAATGGTAGCAGACTTATTCCAAAGAATGGTCCAGAGGAAGAAAGAGACTTTAGGAGGGATCTCATATCCCCATATGTATCCCCAATCGACAGAGGCAAAATCTGAACAAAGCGAGTTGTAAGTAGATTTAACAGTAAACTTGTGGCTTTTGCTACAGTACCAGACACTACGGTCATCGGTTTCTGTATTGAGAGTAACTGAGTCAAGCAGGCCAGAGAACTGGCTAAATTCTGCAAATCTCCACATTCGAGAGTCTGCGCTTGAAGCTGACATGCCAATTGTTAGGCCCTTCAAAGCTGAATGCATTGAGAAACTTGATTTTGGGATCCACAACAATTCGATAAAGGTTTGGAAATTTCATGTTGAGACATATACCTTTGCTGCACCAGTTATTAGTCCATAAATGAACAATGCCACCTTTACCGATAATGAATCTGATATTATTAAGAAATTTCTCTCTGACGGAGAGGATGCCTTTCCACCAGCCGGAGGCGTTTGTGTATCGGATGTTTTTAATTTCCCAGCCCTTGCGACAAGTTTGGTATTTGTTTATGATAATTTCTTTCCACCACTGATCACTTCCATCACCAAGACGCCACCACCATTTCATTAGGAGTGCATTGTTCATCCTCTCAACAGGATACCCAGTCCCCCAGCCCACTTTGGTTTGGACACGGTATCCCAATTTATGAGATGAATTTTTTTTTTGGTATCGAGATCCTTCCATAGGAAATTCCTTTCCAACCTCTCGAATTCATTGCAAATTTTAGTCAGACACTTGTAGATAGATAGGAAATAGGTAGGGATAGCATTAAGGACGGATTGAATGAGAGTCAATCGGTCACCTTTAGAGAGCATTTTCCCTTTTCAACCATTAAGTCTAGAGCTGATCTTAGAAATCATAGGATCCCAATCGGAATTTTTAAGCTTCCCAATGCCAATAGGGATCCCAAGATATTTGAGTGGAAGATAAGCCGTAGCCAGCTTAGCATCACTTGCCCAATTAGTGAGGGTGGTGTCATCAATATTGATACCAAATATATTTGATTTATCAAAATTAATACGCTGACCTGAGGCTTCTTCATAGGCTTTTAAGTGCTTGCACGCTTGGAGGATTTGAAGAGGGTTTCCATCACACATTGTGAGAGAATCGTCGGCATACTGGAGTAGATTGATTCTTGAACTGCTTCTGGGATTGGAAAAATCGGTCACTAATCTGTCTTCGTCAGCTTTCTGAAAAATAAGTGATAGACCTTTACTAGAGATATCGAAAAGGTAAGGGGAGAGTGGGTAGCCCTGTCTGAGACCACGAGAAGCACCGAAAAAACCACAAGCCTTACCATTGATAATGACGGAGAAGTGAGCGCTAGAGAGGCAGCCATGAATCCAAGATCTCCATCTATCCCCAAAACCCATCTTTTTCAGCATCCAGAGAAGATAATCCCAACTTACGCGATCGTAAGCTTTTTCCATATCGACTTTGATAAGGACACCGGGTTGTTCGGAGTAATGTTTGGAATGAATGCTTTCTTGGGCGATCACGACTAAGTCAAGTATATGCTTACCTTCAATAAAGGCTCCTTGGGTTTTAGAGATAACAAAGCTCATCACTTTTTTAATGCGATTGGCAAGGATCTTTGCTATGATTTTATATATGCTAGTGACGAGAGAGATGGGTCTAAATTTTTTCATCTCAAATGCACCTCTTTCTTTAGGGATAAGAACAATAAAAGTAGTGTTTATTGATTTATGAATGAAACCGTCTTCCCATAATTTATTGAGTAGCTTTAGAATGTCCGACTTGATATCTAACCAAAATTTCTGGAAAAAGCCAAGTGTGAACCCATCAGGCCCAGGGCTCTCTCCTTGTTGCATCCTTTAATGGCGTCGAAAATTTCCTTCTTATGAAACTTGGCTTCAAGAATGGCGGCTTTTTCCTGGCTGATCTGCTTGGGGTGACAGTTCCTAATTCGCGGTCTGCAGTGATTCTCCCCTTTAAAGAGCTGGGAATAAAAATCTATTGCAACTTGGGCAATATCTTCACTTTTGCTGTAGTAGACTCCATTTCTTTGGAGTGTAGTGATGGTATTTAGCTTCCTTCCGATATTAGTGTTAGCGTGGAGGAATTTAGTATTATGGTCGTCTTCCTTAAGCCATCAGATACAAGCTTTTTGGCACCATTCCTGGCATGCTCTCTCTGTAATAGCTCTTCAGCCAATAGAGGTCTGTTTTCTTTGGTAATATCAAGAGCAAATATGGTACATTCAAGGGAAGACTCAATAGCTTTACTATTGGAGATTCTGACCTTATTCCACTGTAAAATGTGTGCTTTGATGGATCTGAGCTTAAAGGTAAGAGAATGGTGAGTTCTAGAAGCAGAAGCTTCGGACCACCATATTTGGAAGTTGTTGATAAACTCGTCATTCTCAAGCCAATGATTGAAGAAGCGAAAAGGGGAGGGGCCCCAATTAACACCTTTGAGAGTTAGAAGAATCGGAGTGTGATGTGAAATCACTCTTGTGATAGCTTGCACTCGGCGGTAGGGTAAAGATCGTCAAAATCAGAGGAAATGAGGAATCGATCAAGACGATATAGGGTGGCCGGGCTTCTTTCGTTGGTCCAAGTGAATCTAGCGGCTGACATAGGGATATGCATTAATTTTGAGGTATTAGTAAAGTCTACAAAATTTCTCATGGAAGGAGAGATGCCACACTGCGTAGACCGTTCATCCGGATGTGCTATGACATTGAAATCACCACATAAGATCCAAGGCCCTTTGTGTAAAATTTTCCACCTGTGGAGATCTGCCCATAGTTCTACGTCCATATCTCGCACACAAGGTCCATAAACAACAGTAAATAGAAAAGTGAAATTATTTCTCTTATCGTTAAGCAATAACGAAATATTGAAAGTACCGATCCACTGACCTTTGATTTCAAACACATCTTCAACCCACATCGCTAGAATTCTGCCCTTGGTGCAAATGGAATTTTTATGAGCCCAATTCCAATTACCAAGAGGAGCGACAAAGTGCAATTTATTTCTGTCCATATTTTACCACTTAGTTTCTTGAAGAGTGACAAGGTTAGCCTTAGAACTGACAATAATATGTTTAGCCACAACACATTTATTAAACTTGTCGAGACCTCTGATATTCCAGGAGAGAATAGTCATAAAGACGGAAGAGGAAACCGTAGGGCGTAATTAATGAGAATACTTGAGAGACCATTGTAATCTCTTGAGTTCTGTAACCTTCTTATTCCTTGCTTCAAATTTTGCAATAGAGATAACAAGAAATTCAAAAGAATCGTTCTTAGAGAGTAGTTGATTGACTGAGGCCGCTTGAGTAGAACAATCATCCGAGTGGGAAGACTTGGTGTCGCCAGAGACGGGGTCTGGTAGTGGCTCAGGAGGGTTAAAGATATCATCACCAGGAGTAATATTGATGTCTCTGTCATCAGTTAAGTCATCTTTCCAGCTACTGCTCCCATCACTATCTTCATCACCTTCCTCCAAATCAGTAGAGAACCTATTTTGCAAGACATTGTGAAAATCAGAAATCAAATTGCGCTGAAAACCTAGCGGGGAATCGGGTGTTTCAGCAGAGAAGAGGAACATCGAAGGTGGTGATTGAATGGCTTTCATAGCATCTAATGAGCCAAAATCCTGACCCCCAAGAGGGAGAGGTGTGGCAACGTCAGCTTCAGAGGTGGGCTGACCAGCATGAGGAGAAGTTGGACCTGGGTTAATAGGAATGATCCGATTGGGTCCATAAGGTCGAGGATCTTCCGAAAATTTGGGATCTTGTGGGGCCTGCGAATCAGTGGTCCTATCATAGGAAAGAGCGTTGTTTTCGAGATTTGCAATCGAAATATTGACAGCTCCATCAGTGGCGAGATTAGCTCCATGCACGATAATGGGGGGAGGGGAATTTGCAGCAATTGGTGAGAATGAGATGCCGATATTTTTGTGAATCATTGGGGTCGAATCATCGTGCTGCGTATCTCAGTGAATTTCACAATTTTGAAATTCGAAAGCAAGGGAGCCGAATCTGAAGTTGAGGTCTTCTCGTTGACTTGAACGGCTGACGGCCATGTCCGGGGTAAGGGGTTGCTAGGGAGCCTTTGAAGAATCTATTAGTGATGTAGTCGCTGGTTGCTCTACTGAATTGTATTGTATGTGGTCCAACGGCTTAGATGTGGCAGTCTGTGAAAGAAGAGTTGTTTCCTGAAGTCCTTTTGGCTTCCACTCCTGGTAGAGACCTTTGGGTGAAGAGCCAGAAGGTTTGGAGAACTCACCTCTGCCTTCAAATTCTACTTCTATGGCTAGAAGTACCGATTCGTCCTTTATCTGGAGTTCGATAGCTCTCGGAACTTGCCACCAAAATGGTGTAGAAACCATAATTCTTGCATACTTTGGCCTTGCGAAGTTGATAGAGTAAGGATCAGCTTCTAGAAATTCCCCACATCTTGAAGCAACTTCTTTAAATTTTTCTAAGTTCCAGTAATGAGCAGGCAAACCTCTAATTCTGACCCATAGAGCCCCATCAGAGGGGGGCGTGACCATATTGCAAGTAGGGGTCCACCTAGAAAAAGCCATCCTGTGTCCATCGATTTCCCCCATTCTGGCCAAAAGAAGATCGAAGGCAGCAGAGCGATTGTAAATGTAGATAAGAAATTTGAATCTACTTATTTTCCAAATGTTCACAATTTCATGAGATTGCCACCGTAAAATACACCAAGCCTTCACTTTAGCTATAGATATTTTGCCATCAGGGTTGGAGATAACTACCCCTCTATTTGATAGGGCTGCTTCCCAATGGGAAACTTCAGGGTCCATATTGTGTTCAATTGGATCACCATTGAGATTGGGCTTGATCCTCATCTTTCCTCTACCTCGGATAGAGAAGCCTAGCTGTAGATCCCTGATCTATTCTGCAATTAGCGGAGGCTCATTCGGTGTGGCAGTTTGAGTGGTCTTGGTCGCCCATGGAAACTTTATTCCTATGGTTGCAAGGGCACTGCACGATTTTCTATTCCAGAAATTCTTGGTTCGGAAGTTGTGATAGCCGCAGTAGGTACATCTCCAATCGCCCAGTTTCCAAGCATAGCCCTGTTGATTCATACTCTTAACCTTGTCTTCGGTAGATCTGAGAGCGCGTTGGTTCCTTCGGTGAGCCGGCTGCCGTCCTTCCATTCGCGTTGGTTAATGCAAAGGATATGAGCCATATACAGGCCCATAACTTTTGATACTAGACTCCAAATGGGACATATAAGAGCTTATTGGAAATCTATCAAGGTCAAATTTAAATTCTATCTATAGTCTTAGATCTAAGTATGGTAAGATCATGATGGAATTGGAGCCATCTTATTGGGTATCTAATTCGGACATAATATATGTGCCACTTGACTAATTTTTGCACCTTTGGTTTCCATATTTTCTCCCGATCAAACCTGATAGAATTAAGGCACAATTTTTGGTACGGTGGTTTTTCATCACAGGTTGAAGGGCTATCACAAAGTTTTCTATAATTGTTGGGGACGATTTTACAGATAAAATGACAGTCCCAATGCAGTGCAGTTTTCAGGTGTATTTCTGACAGAATTACACCCACTTGCACCGAATTTCATGCTGGTCAATTTACATGGAGTTTGACTTTGAAATATTTCCGGGCCATAGGGGACCCTATAGTGCATGTATTGAAAATTTTACAGAATTTTTGCAATTCAATTTCTAGGGATTTGATGCCCAGAACAGTGGGTCTTTAGTTCTAATTTCCAAAATTTTCAGATTTAAAAATCAAAAGGTATAAGAGAAAGTTCATCAAAGACTATCCAAAAATCACCATTTAAATCTTATGATGTCCAGTGAGCATGATCATATCAATCATGATCATCCTAAAAAACAATCTTGTGATTCTGTTTAATTTTTTTCATTTAATACGGGTGTACACCTTATGAATGGCACTAGCTAGTGCCCATCAATTAAATAAATCTTATACCAATCGGTTTGGTCATCCATTGACCAAATCTCATCGGGATCGTACGTATTCCAGCGATCACATACCACTAAAACTTAATTCCTAACCAAGTTCTAGGGCTAATCACAGGTTTTATCATTAGTCACAACAAAAAATAAGACTATTAGCGATAGTTTTTTGGATAAAAAAACTGCTGCTATTAATAAAAAACCTATTAAGACTATTAGCAGCAAGGGTATTAGCAGCAGTTTTTTGTTAATAGCGGCAGTTTTTGGCTGCTGCTAATAGTCTTATTTTTTGTAGTGAGTTCATTGAAATCTATCGTATTAATCATTGGATAACTCAATGACATTGGTGACATGATCACCATTCGATTAAACTATGACTTCGATGAAATGTCATTACACTAGTGATACAAACCAGTGACAGTGAGCCAGAATTCTCCATAATTTTCAAATCATCTATGAAAATCTATCACAAACATGTCAATAATCAAGACAAATTTTACTCCTATCATCAGTCCAAGCATATGCATCCTACTCTATCAATATCAATGTCAAAACAGTGACCCACAAACATATAACAATCAAATTTCTATGATCAAATTAATCACAATAAGTCAAATTTTACACTCAATGCAACTCATGTAAAATGCATGCAAGATTTGAGCATAACTAGAAGCCAAATCAAAATTTCTCATTTTTCAAGCAAATTTGACACCTTCGATCAAAACCGTTCAATATGATCAAAACTATAAGCATAATAAACATAAGGAAATCTTTAAACTTATAAAATCAGTCATGATAACTTTCAATAGGTCAAGAGAGAGGAGTCAATGGCACATGCACTCAACTCTACCATAAGAATTAACACACAGTTACAAATAATCGATCTACACCATTCGTTCTAATTTGTGTGACCAAAGATGACCTTGTGTTATCATTAATCACACGCCCAATCATCTCATCACCACATCAAGTTAACTAATCATTATTTCAAAGCCTATAAGAAACCATCAAAACCAATAAAAAATCATCATTTTCAAAAACTCATGCATGCACACAAAACTGATATGCAAGATTATTTTGGTCTCCAAAATCCATTGTCAAAATCAAAATTCGAATCTTGAAGGAAAAATACACAAAAATATGAAAATACATTGCAATCTTTACCACTATTCTGCATCACAACAAAACTATGACTTTACCTTGATGCAAGCTCCTTGTGGTGACTGGTTTTGTAGCTCAAAGATGGCTGAGTTGAAAGTGGATGAGATTGATCCTAAGCCATGTGAGACAAGAGGTGGTGGGGATTCGAATGGAGGCATTGGATCACGGGTTGGATGGTTGGATAGGGAGGTACGTAGCTTCAAGGTGCTCCAATCGAGAAAGCTATTGAGGTTGAAGATGGAGAGGGAGGGAGATGGAATTCGATTTTTGCATATTGGGGGCCATGCTTGAGCGACAAGAGTGCCAAGTGACACACTCTCTCTTCCCTCTCTCCTCTCTCTCTTCTCCCATGGGCATGGTGTTACGACCCAGAATCCTTACCCGATCTCGAGGGCCTAGAATTCCGTGTTATGACACCGCACGCTGGTTAAGGCGATAAGCGGACATACACATAATCTAAAATTTGACTTAGCATATGGATTGAGGCATTTAAGATAGCATGAAACGATAAATGACTCATAAATAAATAACGAAAATGTAGACAATAATAATGAAGTATTTAATCCTAACTATGCATCTAGGATAACAAATCAGAATCAATTTCAGGTAAGGTAAAACGGTCTCAACCGTAAACTCACACAATATATCAAGGCTAAAACAAGTCTCTCAATAAATAAGGAAAAACTAGAGTAAAAGGGTTCTCAATGCTGGTAAAAATCTGTCGGGTCTATGTTCTCATCAAGGTGGTAGCCGACATCCTCGTTTATATGAGCCGTCTCCGGATCAGCAGCTTCCGTATCATCAAGGACGGGATAAGCAGAATCTTCACTTGAAACTGTTAGATTTTGGGAGGGGGGTGAGTTTACTCAATCGCGTAAACTCAGCGGGTTGCACAATCGATCCACTATAACTTACTCAGGTGGTCGTGTGTGCAATCGCTTGAATTGGGGTGCATTTTTACAATATAACTAATATCTTAAATAAATGAAATAAACTTATCCATAATTCATAGACTATCATAATCAAGACTGAAAAATATACTAATATAACATAAAGAGTGCATGATGCTTCTATTTTCTTATCTCTTTTCCTATTTGTCTCATCAACTTAGCATACGTGACATATCGTAAGTCTTATTAACTACTTCATACGCCTACACAACATACTTCACATCTTATCTTATTTAAACAATCTGTGCCAGGATCGCTGCTCGAGCCTACCACGCGAGGTCCACGTGTCGATAACCAGCTAACCTCCATATCATAACATAAACCACCATCCAGCCAGATGAGGTTGCCGGCATAGTAACCACGATGTCCCCTTAGTTCGAGACAAGGCTATAATGTCCTTAAGACCCGTCGTGGCTGCAGACGTTAGGCCCTTACGATGGCTCGTAAGGTATGGCACGTGTAGAAACTTAATTCATATTTAGCTGGCCTTCACAGCGTATCTTAACATATCATAATATTATTCGGTTCTGGGCTTAGGTCCCCTCCCCGATTTCATATTTGCGTGGGCTTAAGTCCCCACTTTCTTAACATACATGTGTCTTAACATATTCTTTTTTTTATTTTTTCTTAAAACTTAGTTAGAATGGGTCACAGTGCGATAGGCTTCACTAAACCACGTTTTCTAAGGGACGGGTTTCGTAGTAACCTGGATGTACTTCGTGTGATATCCCATACTACCGTAGAGGTGTTGCATCCGTACCTGGATGCCTACATTCCAAGTTTCACGTGACCGTGAAAAAAATCCCACCGTAATGAAGGCTTATGTCATGTGTCATATCTTATTCTTAACTTATATGTGTATGCCCTATCGTGATTTTCTATATGATGAATGTCATATGATAATGGTGAACATATATAAGAATGAATTATAACATAAACCTTAAGCATTTCATATTTTTGAAGAAAATTAATAAAGAGCATAACATACGAAATATTAAGTAAAACAGAAAATAAGAAATATTTAACTATATTTATTTTACAATAGAGTTGAAACTATACTTCATTAAGGTTAATTATATCCATGAAATTTGGTGATTGACTGGTATAGCGATCCAACCTATTTTAAAATTCTAAAGGAGCGCATGTGTCAATTCAAGAATTGTATGAGGCTTAGAGGAGGTAATAGAATGGTAAGTATTGAAAAACGTCAATATTTGACCCCTTAAACTTATAGATTGTTATTCGATGTAAGCTATTTAATATATTTTATTTAATTTTAGCGATTTATAAGTTTGAAGATAAGTTTAGCATAAAGTAGCCAAAGAGTTTAAAAAAATAATGTCAAAGCCGTGCACCTTGGATAATCTAAAACGTATCCCGACTTGCAGCTCAATTTTGACCTTAAAAACTTTAGATTCATGAAATTATTATTTCAGACAAAGTTGTAGATCTCGTTGTCTTCTTTCCAATTCCATAAGAATCACTTTAATCCGAGTTCGGAGTAAAACGTTATGGCCAAAATACCGAGGCTATGTCTGTTGAAGAGTTTGACCGAATTTCACGAAAATCTGGGAAAAACGATCTTATCGATTTTGGGCCTAATTTCTATGTTTTTAAGACCCGAAATTTATCAAAATTTAAGAAAAACTTAAGGTTTTCTTTTTAAGAAATAACTGAATAATTTAAGATGGATTTAGAGGCACCCACCTGTTGAAGCGTGATTCGAATCCTACGATGATTTGGGTTGATAGAGATCGGATTAGAGAGGCGAAATGCTCGAGTCTTTTCGCGAGAATTCCTTTCTTACGATAGATCGGTTGCGGCGATGAGAAACTTTGATGGTGTAAGATTCTCTGATAAGATCGAAAATTGATGAAGATCCGACGAGAAATTGTGAAATATGGCACTGTCGGAGCTTTTGCAAAGAAGAGAAAATACGGAGAGACAACTGAGAAAAGAAGTAAATATATATCTAATTCCCTTATTAGGTTAACTCTAATTAAGACTTTTCGTATAAGATTTAATAAAAATAGTAATTTTTAAACGCAAGTAGAATTCATACGTGACTTTGCTCCAGCGCTTTGTGTAAGCACCAAGGTAAATGGTGATTCTCTTCCGAATTTACAGTTGTGCCCAAAACCCGCTTAACTCTTCAAACGGGCATAACTTTTATATTCTTATCGAAAATCGACAAATTATATATCGTTGGAATCGTATCGACGAGTACTCCACAATGAGTCTAATATTGATATGTATATAAAATATCAGACTATTTCTAAAGTGGGTAGATTCCGGTGTGGAATGTTAACACCACGCACTGTATGGTATATCATCTAATATCGTTAAATAAAATTCAAAAATCTCGGTTATTACACATGGACATGTGATAGTAGGGCCCATGAGGCTCCACTCTCCATCCTCCATTTTGGACTTCTTTGAATCTCATTGTCTTTTAAGTCCTTAATTTATGTGTTAGCCTCACGTTCCAAGTGGTAGCCCCATCTCTCACCCTAGATTTTTCCAAGGTGAAACCAAGGGTGTGAGATGTGGTAAAAAAAATCAAGGCTAAGATTTGTTAGATATTAATTATAATCTTAATTTCTAATTTAAAAATTAGAATAAATCTTTCAATAGGCCCTTCAAGTTGATATTTAATTACCTATTTTGCCACTATCTCATATAAAACTCATGTCTAAGGTAATTGTTAGTCTTTTTGTCTGTCATAGGATGTCAAGGTCTAAATTTGACCAAGCCCTAATAAGCTAAAGTGTAGGAGTTGATTCGATCACTACCTTTCGAGATGATCTCGAGATCATCACCTTAAGCTTGTCATAAGTTTTGGTGAGATCATCCATGTGATTCACTTGGATGCAAGTCCGGGTACCAAATGAAAGGTTCTAGATTGGGTGTGGGTCTCGGGTCACCCTAATTGATGGTCTTACTTAGGTTGGGCTTGAGTCAACTCGTTGACAGACCCAATTTAGAGGGGCAGGTGTTAATGACGGCTATGGATTGATGAGACATGAATGGAGAAGATGGGTTTGGTTGACAAATGAATGGTGATGATTGAGTGTGTTGATGGATTGATGAATGATAATGAACGGTGATAAATGGTGACGATATTGGTTGGGTCGATGACAGGGATTATGGATGGTGATGAGTTGATGATTTGAGTTCGATCAGTAAATTATTGATGAATGGCGATGATGTGAGGTTGATCAATGAACGATCAATGAACGATATGCTGTGAGTTTGACCGACGAATGGTGATGATGAGATTGATGAATGAGTCAATAAATGAGGTTGATGGGTTGATTAATGGTCATGATTTGAATTTGGTGATGAATAGAGATAAGGGAGGCGATGGATGATATTGCTGAGCTTTTGGGTTTGAGATGGATGGTGATTAATGATAGGCTCAAATTTGGTGATGTGTGATGGTGAATGGTCCAGATTTCTTTGGGTTGATGAATGGTGAGTTAAAAGGGATTTGGGCATGGTTAGAGAATGATTGCGTGTTTGGGTTTGAGATTGAAACTGATGGTGGATGTATGATGAGTTGATGTCGCCGTAAAGGAGAATAAAGACCAAGGTATCAAATCGGTATCGGTCTCGGATATCAGTTTGCTTGAGACTGATACGACTCGGCCGATACGTATTGGCTGATATCAATACATATTGGCCTTTTTTAAAAAAAAAAAAAATATAAAAATAAATAAATAAATAACTCAACGTCTCGGCCAAAACCACGGTGGCATCCTCTTGACAATGACTAAAGAAAATAACCAAGTGACACCCTCTTCTTCTTCTTGATCTACAAACACATGGGGCAAATAAGTATGCTCAATACCCGCATTTTGCGAAACAATGGCCAAAGAAAATGACCAAGTGGCTTCTAAAGGGAGTGAGATAATGTCGCCCGCTAATTAAAATGGCAGAGACTATGTCGAGAGTTTACCAAACTTGCGTGAGTTTGATAAACTCTGGGTGTTTCTGTAGCCCATCCCGAGAGCAAACTTGATCAATTTCATTGATTTTTCGATGGGGGTTTGTGGCATGAGATTTCTTGCAATGGTTTGGCTTTTGAATGCACTCCTCCCATCCCCGCTGTTATAGGTTACAAGGTTGATTCGGTCTCACTAGTGTGCACACGCACCCCGGCGTAAATGAGGGTTCAACGACCTAGGCCTGCTTCCCGATTGATATATCTCCGGCCTAGGGCCTTCTTTACTACTGATGAAGTGGTCCCATTCGCAGCTAACGCCGTCACCAACGTGGGTGTGGCTGTACCGGTTATTGGGACACAGGATAGTTAGTGTTAGAATCTGTTTGTCACACTCTACTCCAAAATTTGTATAGATCTCTCTTAGAAAATGTGTGTGTCAAGATGGATAAGGTCTATCTTGACTAATCAAGGTTATCAGTCACATTCCCATATACCTACATTTTGAATCCTTAAAAGTTCTTTTTTGAAAGTGTTTTAAAATGACCAGAAATAAGGTTTATTGTCTGTGTGTTGACTTCACGTTGTGATAGTATTCACAACATGCTGTTTCCATAGTGTGCTGTTGAAGCTTTAACAATGCGTTGTCACTAAAATAACAGCACACTGTTGTAACACATGACAGTAAATTCGAACTTTTGATTTCTTTTGTAAAAAAGGCTTTTTGGACTTTTCTTGTTTTAGGGTTTTTGATAAAAAAATTTTGAAAATGGAAAGAAGATTACGCAAGCAAGTGAGAGCTTTCTTCTTCCTTGAGCGGAAACTCATTTGATTTGCAAAAATAGTTTATTCAAAAGATGCTCTTTCTTTCTTCATTATTTTCTTCTATTTGCTCAAGAGAGTTGAGTGTAGCTCAAGTGAGTTGAGTTTGTTGAGCCCTAGAGATTAGAGTGTGTGATTGAAAGCCTTGTGGATTTCAAGGTGGATCGTTGTGTGTTCATCAATGATGGAGGAGTGTATTCAAATCAGAAAATTATAGAGGCAACCCGTGATGAGAAGTTGGGTTGCATGTGTAGAGCATGTGGATTTGACGGTATATCATTCGAAACTCTTTGTAATTATTTATTTTATAGTGAATTTAGTGTGTGGACTTCGATCTCGTGATTTCTCTCAATGATTAAGTTTTCACGTATATTCTTGTGTTGTGGTGATTATTGATGTTATTATATAATTTTTAGATTAATTAGAATTAATTGAATAGTCCGATCAAATTTCGTAGAAAGACGAAATTTCAGTTGGGTATTTAGAACTATCCCTCTCCAAAAGAAAAATTCACTAAGAGTTTAAAGGTCAAGAGCTGAATTTGCTCATTCAAAGTTCAATCTCCTCTCTTGCTTATGTATCTCAACATATTTTATTTATTTATTTAATTGTTCACTTCGCTTTCTAATTTTATTTTATTTTAAAAACGAACATTGAGCAAGCAAAGAAAAGAGAGTTTTTTTTTACAATGCTTTGAGAATAAGAAGCGGGAGAGAGATCACAAGCAACAAACATCGTTATATATACATATATAATGTTAGTGAAATGAAGGAGGATGTGAATAGCACTTGACCAGATTAATAAGAAAGGGAATGTGACTAGCACTAAGCTAGATAAAAATCCTTACTACAGTAAAAATAATTTATGATACTTTTCTATGTCTAAAACACCACTAACTCAAAAGTGTATCGAGACAGTCCTTAAAAATGGCATGCATTTCTTATGCCAATATTGTTACCAAGTTAATAATCTAAAAAAAAAAAAAAAAAAAAAAGCAAAAAAGTTACTGCTACCAAGTTAGTATTAGGTGGTCAGCCATGACTACCAAATATGGTGCGTCATTCATGTAAAGAAACATGTAGCACTCGAAATAACTTCATCATAGAAAATCAATATGTGGATGGATGCAAAAAATAAAAATCAATGATCAAACGATCAACGAGTCAAAGGATCTTGATCAGATTCGGATCAAGATACAATAATAATAAATGAAAAAGCACCGATGCTGAACCGCATGCGTTTCTTATGCCACTATTCCTACCAAATATCAAGTTAGTATCAGCTGGTCAACCACAAGAACCAAATGTGGTGCGCAATTCATGTAAAGAAACAAGCATAGCACTCAGAAAATAACTTCCTCTAGGTCATCCACATAGAAGATCAATCCATGGATCATATGCAACATATAAATATCACTAATGAAATGATCACTAAATCACATGATCTTGATCCCACATGCATCAAACATGGTGTGCCATCCTTGTAAAGAAACAAGTAACACTTGAAATAACTTCATCTATGTCATCTACCTAGAAGCTCAATCTGTGAATCGATCAACGAATCATAGGATCTTCGTCAAACTGGATCAAAATATAATCTATAATCTATAATTTATAATACTCTTAAAAAGTGAAGATAACAATTAAAACTTTATGTAAATTTAGAACTTCTAGGTACAAATACTCCTCCAATCTAAAAATGCCTTTCATTGTTGTCAATTTAAGCTTATCTAAAATACTTCCGATACCCTAATATAAAAAAAATTAAAAAAACTTCCTATATTTTCTCCACCTTCTTTTTTAATCCCTGTACCAATAAAACTCTAAAATGATATTATAAGAGTCTATGACTCATCCCCACACTTTCTTAATCCCTGTACAAATAAAACTCTAAAATGATATTATAAGAGTCTATGACTCATCCCCACACTTTCTTAATCCCTGTACAAATAAAACTCTAAAATGATATTATTAGAGTTTATGACTCATCTCCACTACTAAGTTATCTTATTAAATCAAATCAGCCTGATAATGTTTTGATTGGTGTTACTGGCACACCACTTTATGTTACAACCACCGTATTCAATGAATAAAAACTGTTGAAAAGGAGTGGATATCCACGGTCCAAAATGTAGTCAAACGATAAAAAATTGAATGCACTATGATGTGTGAGACAATATCCAAACTTTGGTTGAAGTTTAGACTACAAAAAAAAATTAATTTTTTTTAATAAATGAAATGCGACATTGCACACGATGCCAAAAAAGGCACTATCTTGGAATCAAGTGTCACACGACATATGATTTGAGGTTTGAACGCATAGATTGATCCATAGATTAGAATTCATAAACTTTTTTTCATTTTATAAATTTATTATTTTTTTTATAATTTATAGAGCAACATGTGCAAGGCACATGCATGTTTACTAGTAAAAATAAAAGTGAAAAAGAATAGGACTAACACGAGGCTAGAAACTAAATTAAAAATAAAAAACAAATAGTACTCACACTACGCTAGATAAGAGAAAGTTAGAAGCTATGGAGTTAAAGATTAATTAGAGCGTAATAGCAACATCAAAGAAGAAACATGTTAGTAAAACATGAGTCTTAGAAAATATTCAAAAAAATGCTAGAGAAAAGAAAAAAAAAAAAAGAAGCAAATGCAATGCATTGTGTATTTCGCGAGTCTCAGACTCCGAAATTGGCCAACTTCAAGTTGGAGCTCAAAATTATCCCCAGCGGAGTCACAATGGCAGCGTGACCCGAGTTAGTTCGATTTCTATGGTGATAAAGCCGAATAATCAAAAGGTGAAAAATAGGGGTCGCCGCCAAGTTCTAGGGGTTAACATAGGTTACCCAAAATGATTAAAAATAAAAGACAATGATTCCAAACGGTCTATACGAATCGAAAGATATCGGGCAGGGACTTAGATTACGAATCAGCAAGGAGTTATGCGCACCCGATCTGCCCGACAAGGGTCGGTCTCTACTATGGCCACTATTTCCAAGAAAAGAAAATAAAAGCACAATAAAAGACCCACTCGGGATCAAAAGTTTAGCCATATTACTTCATGTTGGATAATGTAGGTGACCACGGAGTCTACTCTATGAGCTCACCTAAAATGATATAGATACACGTGTGCATGGATGCACTGCAGAGTCAAAACCATTGCATCAGATTGATCTGGGCTCACCTAAAATGATAGGTGCACGTGTGCGTGCGCACGGATACACCTAGATCGGCTCAAGCTTGCGGATCAGAATCCTAGTTTTATCATAGCCATCTTGCGGTGACCCGATAGTCTCAACTACAGTAAATAACATAAAAACCATAATGTGATGATGCTTGTGCCTGTAGCGTGTGATAACACAACTGTAATAAAAATAAAGCATTGCGAGAAGAGGGGTACATGAGAAAGAAATGCTAGAGAAAATGAAACAAATAAGTTTTCAATAGAATTAAAAAATGTTAGTGTTCCTTGGATGGGCCTTCTTCGGGTGTTTTCTTACTTTTCTCAAAAAAGCTCTGATTTTTGACAAGTTTTTTGCAGATTCCTGGCCAATTCAGATTCTTAATTTTTTTCAAGTGTGTTCTTTTATGCCTCAGAAATGCTTTAATTCCTGACTTTTCTCATAAACGAAGGATTTCATGTGTTCTTTTAATTTTTTCAGAAAATCATAGAATTGGTCTAATTTAGGGACATCGTATAACCGTAGTGCATCCGATACCGTGCGGTATATATTCGGAGGTCAGCCGATGCACGATCCATGGGAGACCGAACACTTCCGTCGATGCAATTGTGCAAAATTGATTCTGACAACTACATTATTCCGTTTCCTATCATAATAACACCATTAAGACATTTGTACAAATAAGGGAAGTGCATTATTCATTAGCCCACTACAATCGAAAATTATTAAAGTACAATTTTACCAAGCAAAATCTTCAAACACCATAGGAACATAATCATGTGCCTACATAGAAAATGAACATGATTACGGAATCATTGCAAATTTTCAAGTTTTGATTCTATGTGGCACACATCCACAAAATAAACATGATCATGGCGAACATCAAACATGATTTCTTGGATCACTTTTTAGGAGGTTTGCCATATGTAAAAAAATTTGATCTTCTGATGGTCTGACCTTGATCTCAATATCGATTGTGTTAAAGATTGAGACAAAAACGATCTCCATCATCTGACACAAAGCACTCAATGATTTAAGCACGTAAAAACGTCGGTTGGGATGGATTTTGGGCTATAAATAAAGGTATCATATTTCATTTTTCTTTTAATAAAATAAATAAATAATAACGGAAGGAGATAGAAGACATATAACTAATCCTTGAAATAAGATCGTAAGGATTTAATAAGGGTGGTGGTAATACTAAACCTCATTATGCTTCACCGACCTCACTAAAACATGGTGGAAAAATCTGTTGACTTCTTCAAATTAGACGATATAGATTGTTTTTTGTCTCAATTTTCCACAAGATAGATTTGGAGATCATAGGCCTACCTCCAATAGTCAAATGTTGATTCCACGTGACACATGTTCCAAAATGTGAACGTGACCCCATACCATCAAACATTGTTTACATACAATTTTTGGGATGTGTGCCAACTAAAAATCATCATCTAACCATTTGATAGCGGGCCTGAGATCTCAAGATTTATTGTGAGGAAGATTGGGACAAAAAAACCGTCATCATTGATTTGAAGCAGTCAATGATTTCCCTTTGTTTAATTGAGGTGACTGTAACATTTAGAAAGTTGAGTCTAACTGTCTCAGTAACTGAGTTTTAAATAGAACATTAACGGTTGCAACGTATAGGCGCCTGAGGATTATACGGTGTATATAAGTGGGTAAACAATACTCAACTCTACTCTTTTCTCAAAGGCAAAAAAAAAAAAAAAAAAAAAAAAGAACTCTACTCAGATTCTGAATATTTCTGACCAAAAATTTTAGGAAAAGGCCAGATTTGGTGCAGGTCCAACCCACCTACATTACCAAACACAAGATTTGCTTAGAAATCGCTCAAAAACACCACTTTCTAAGCGGGATGCTCAGAATCGGAGGATATCTGCCTATTCGAACGGGCCTTAGTGAGCAAACGGTAGTTCAAAGGGTGGGTGGGTGGGCTAGCTTGAAGGTGTTTGCGTATTCGTAAGCTTCATGATCTTCATCCGAGGAGAGGGATGATCTAGACTTCTAATCCTCCCAAGCCTCAAAGAACCAAAGTAGTTCAAGGCTTGGACTGAGTTAGAACCTAGACTTTAAAAGCTCTCTAGAAATTCTATGCTCAAGCTCCAAGCTCCGTTTCAATGGTTGAGGGAGGTTCTCTTTCATAGAGGGAGATGACCAAGGATAAGTGACATGTGGAAGGTAGGTCGGTTAGGTGGAAGCCAACGGCCAAGATGAGGTAAAGCGGCTGAAAACCCGCTTCCACTCCCCCTAGGATGACCTTAAGAATGGGCAAAGAAGCACTATGGAGAGGATAGTAGCTGACTGGTTCTCAGGCTGCGAGCTTACTAAGCTTGTGCTTTTAAGCTGGGAGAGTTTATTAAAATCGCTAGCCACATATAAGATACAGAGATAGACACTTATATGTAATATCATTTAACTTACGAAATTACATTGAAATAAAGATTCTCCATTTGACTCCATTAAAAATAATCCATATCGAAATTCTCAAAATCAACTTTTCAGTTCAAAAATAAAATTAATTTTTTACAATTTGATCAAATTTCTAATTTTCAAATGACAGGCCTTTTTGTAAAACTTTAAAGCCCATAAATCTTATCATAGCAAAGCATTGCTTAAAATATTAAAATTCGATAAAAAAAAATTTACATCTTGACTTTCAAATGAGAAACATATTGCCAGAGTTCCTGCTCGACCTTGACTTTCGGTCAACGGGACTGGGAGCACAAATCCTAGAAGTTAGGACATCAAAGATGATCTCGAAAGGTAAAAAAATGGGATGTCTCCACATGGCTAGAGATAGATCGGGGTGGGCGATGCAGCTTAGATGGATTCGAAATAAATGGACCAAAATTGGGCGTCTACAACAATGAATTCTAACTTCATTCCGCCTATAGGTGTGCATTGAAGGGAAGTTTAAATTACAATGCCAATAGCGCTTAAAAAAAGATGACATATATTTAAAAAATCGTGCATATACAGCTAATTAAATTTAATGACTACCCGGCAAACGCCTAGACAATCCCTACCGCCAACTCTTCCTTTATAAGAGTAAAGAATTATTTTGATTTCTTCGAAATGAAACTGTTATAATTAAAGGTGTTTGATTGCCAAATTAAAGGTGTTTCACCGTTATAATTGGTAAGTTGATCGTGAGCGAGCATTTGATTGACCAAAGAGTAAATACGTTAATGTGCTTTTTTAACTTACGATTACGAAAAATTGCATACGAGGAGGGACCCTCATATCTGCTCGCCGTTACAAGTGGTCACGTGTAACCACGAGTGCCAATAGTCTGCAATCAAGCATGCCCAACCTCTTTAGCAATTTTCCCTTTAGTTTTTGGATATGAAGATAGGCAGGACCAATAGCAAGTATAGGTTATAATTTGCACTCAGTCAACTTAGCTTCCTTAGCGTGCATCTAATCCCTCTCTCTTAGACCATACAGATTTAAAAGTTACCTGCTGCATTTATGCTTCGACGGTCTAATTGATAAAATTTACTGATGATGCATAACAGGTTGACTAATATATATATATATATATATATATATATATATATATATATATATATATATATATATTTTTTTTTTTTTTTTTTTTGAGGGAGACTAATATTTTTATATACGGTCGATCTTTACTAATGATATCATAATTACTTTCATTTTTTATAATGACTAAAATCCTTATTATCTAAAGTATGAAGTGAATAAATTAATTAGTAACAAAATTTCTATTAAAATTTTACTATAATAATTATGGGATTTCAAAATGAAAAACTTTTAATTAACTACCTAAAAGAGCTTTTCTAATTTATTTTTATATTTTTATTGGGTTTGTATTAGATACCAGCTCATGTTTGAAAATTGGTGCATTCACGAGAGTTGCAAGAATATTGGAAAATTTTCACTTTTGGACATAATAGTTTCACCTTTTGCAATTTCAGATATATAATTTCATCCATTGTATTTTTGGGCTGCTCCGAGGCTAGCGATATCCACGTCATCTCCCTCAATAAGAAATGTAAAAATTGCTCTCGAACCTTATCAAAAGGTCATACCCAATGCATATGGATCCCGCTTTCTAGCGGAGTCCGAGAGAGGTAGATGGTAGGCAAGCCTTAACCCATTTTTCCCATTTTGGAGAGGTTGATTCTAGACTTGAACCAGCAAGACATGACTTTACCCTCGAATCTTATAAATTCATTGAAATGATGTTTTCAAAGGTTAATCATCTCAACCCACGAAAAAAGAGATTAACCATTTCACTTTCACCGAAGTTAAACTTCTTTGTGCTGTTTTGAATGGTGACAAGTCTTGGAAAGTCTTCGGAATCGAAAATTGCAATATTCAGCCTTCAGAATCTTGACTTGCAATTTAGTTAGATGTAAGGACATTTTGGCACAAAGTATACCCTTTGCGAAGAGTTGAGAAGCTACAAGCACAAGAAAGTAGAAGAGGAAGACTAGTGAGTACCTGAAGTGAAGCCGTGAGAAGGGATATGAATGATTGTGAAGTTATTGAGAGCCTAGCGCTGATGAAAAACTAGTGAAGAAATAGGATGCACAAAGCCGACCCCAAATAGATAAGGCTATGATGATGATTATTATTATTCTTATTCTTATTATATTATTATTATTATTATTATTATTATTAGGGAAATTTTCAGGATCGAGCCTGTCAAATTCACCTTTTCCGTCAGAGACCCTATAATTTCACCTTTCCCATAACCAACCAGCTTTAAGCCGAGCCAGTTCTAGCTAGCACAAAAAGTCTCAAATACCCCTTCTTACACTTTTTATCATTCTACGTAGTTTAAAATTTTAAAAATTTATAGTTTTTTATATTTACACGATGTGAAGCAGCATTTATGCCGTCTGATTTGAAGGACACAATATAAAAATCGATGGTGTCAAAAAGATTGACACGAAAAAAAGCGATATCTCCTCTTCAAAAAAAGAAAATCACCTCTTTAAACAGTCGATATCGCTCTTTAAACAGTTGGTATTGCCTATTAGAGTGTTCCTTATTTGATAACTACCACACATTAGTTATCTCAATCAATTGTAGTTATCTAAACCAATTGTAACCGCTCACGATTATATTTGTAATCTTATTTATACACTTTCTTAACGAGAGAAGAGAAGATAGAAAGATTATTGTTTAATAAGATTACAAATATAACTCTTAGTGGTTACAATTGGTTTAGATAACTGCAATTGGTTGAGATAATTGATGTGTGGTAGTTATCAAGGTATACTCTAATAGGCGATACCGACTATTTAAAGAGGCGATATTGACTATTTAAAAAAAGCGATACCGACTGTTTAAAGAGGCGATTTTTTTAAATTTTTTTTTAAGAGGCAAACTCGCTTTTTTTCGTGTCAAGCTTTGGCACCATCAATCTTTATATTGTGGCCTTCAAATCAGACGACATATATGCTGCTTCACATCGCGTAAATATAAAAAAGTGCAAATTTTTAAAATTTTAAACTATGTACAACGATAAAAAGTGTAAGAAGGGGTATTTGAAACTTTTTGTGCTAGCTGGAACTGGCTCGGCTTAAAGCTAGTTGGTTATGGGAAAGGTGAAATTATAGGGTCTCTGGTGGAAAAGGTGAATCTGACAGGGTCGATCCTGAAAATTTCCCTTATTATTATTATTATTATTGTTGTTGTTGTTATTGTTGTTGTTGTAAAGCCTTCGAAAGAGAAGTAAACCCTAAGGGACTATACCACATAACCATTTAAATGTCATTTGGCGCTATAATAAGATATGTTGGAAACATTGTGAAATATTGACCCGAAATAATACAGGAAATCGGTCTGAGGTACGAGAAATATCACTGTCTTTAAATCAATATTTTCCCCCACCACTTCGACAAAGTAGTCACTAACAAGTTACCGACAAACTGGTTCCAGGATACAATGAATAGGTTGTGTATTCTTGTGAAGGATTTGGTGAATCCGCTCACGCTATCCGAATAATAAATATTATAAGAGCACTTTGATCAAAACCTTTAAAGACAGAACCAAAGAGAAGAAGGGAGACTCTAATGTGTTGTGTAAAATAATGATTTTAGATTCCTTAAATTGAAATCAAGTGGTATGTTAATATACCATTTTCTTGAAAAAGTGCTACAGGCATCCCTTTCGAAAAGACACCACTTTGGAAAGGCACTTCAATTGAAAAGACAAGTAACTATGAAAAGACACACCTCTTGGGAAAAGACAAGGTTAAAAAACTTTTAAATATCTAACAAATTAAGACCATAGCATGGCCATTGATTGGATTTGATCGAATGGGCATGATCAAATGAGTGGAATCGATAGCAATAATCATATGGCCAGTCTTTTTGGCAAAATTGAGTTGTCACTAGAAGATTGGTAGAATCATTTGATCTTCAAATGATTCTAGTGGAATTATCTTAGAAAAGATAATAAGTTTAGATTTGAATATCTAAATCATTTAAAGATGATTTTCTTTTAAGAAAGGAGTCATGATCTCACAAGAGATGTTACGGAGCAATTATAAATCTCACCGAGTTTGTTGCTTGTATCAAAATAGATAAAGAAATGAAGTGACTTAAGGGTCCATTGGTAGATGTACTAATAAGTATTAAGTCATAACTTCTAACTTCTCAATGGAACTTATTTTTATTGTCAATGAACAAGAAAACAAATGATATGTGGTTCCAGACAAAAATGCCCGAAGAAGCACTTTATGTGTTGATAATTGTAATTATGAGCAATTACGAAAAGTATTAGTCTAAAAGAAGAATCGGGATGAGTGTAAAGCCATTTATGTAAAAAGTCACTTACGGTGGAAACCCTATCTAATATTTGTTTGACCAATATTTAGGTTCAAAGGGAAAAACAAGTTATAAATCTGTGGCGGACAAAGGGGCACTACATTGATGAGAATTAAATTCTCATTAACATCCTATGAAAGATAGTGTTTTACCTGTAATGGATAAGGGGAGGTTGAGCATTGCTCTTAATAGACGCTATAACACAATGTGTTGAAATGTTAAAGTTATAGGAGTATCTCTTATAGGCCTACTTATATAAGTATGAGGGTTGATTAATTTTAAATGTAACCCTTGCAAGTGCACAAGATCTATTGCAGTATGGCAAGAACAAGGGTGTCGAACCCACAGGGAAACATGAATTTTAATTAATTCATTTAGAGATTTAGAAACGTCCCCAAGGAAGTACCAAGGGGCAGATTCAATTTACCAAAAATTTATCACACTTTTCCTAAATGCAAGAGAAATAAATTAATCTAAATAACTAATTACTGATGAATCTAAAAATAATATTTAAATATGATCAAAGAATATGCTACCCCAAATTTGTACCCCTTTTCTACCATTAAAACCCACAGTTCCCTTAAAGCATCATTCACACCATCATTCGTCTAGAAAAATGATTCGTAATAAAATGTGATCATCAATCCGACATACCCTATCTAAGAACAATGACTCAGCCTATCATTGCTGTATGAGTCATGTAAAAAGTATAGTGTATCTCATGATGTTTAGATCACGATAATAAAAATATAATCGCTCTGCAGCCTAGATCAGCCTGCAGGTCCAGATTTAGCGATTACGGCCGTTGATACGCGCAATCAACGGTCATAACAAGCATTCAACATATTTTTAATAACACAAACTTTGAGCAAAACGATTCCATGATGACATAAATTAACTGTGGTATTAATCATAAAAAATTGCTTCTTATCTGGGGATCGCATCTTCTCCAATCAACTGATTTAGCCTCTCATCTTTGGTGTATGATCTCCTTGTTCATTCAAAGTCATTCCTCTTTTCATTTCTTCCAAAGATCTTTTACACTTGTTTTTCCTAAATACAATCTATGATTTTTTAAAAGAAAAATAATGCAAACCTAAGTACAATCTACCCAGATTAAACCCTAGAAGAAGGAGGAAAGAAGAGCCCTTGAAGAATGAAAAAGAAAAGTCCAATCCCAAATGATGAATAATAATTAATGCAAACTCGTAGCTTCTCTTTTATAGGGTCGAGCAAACCCTAAACCTAATAGCCTCAATCGATTGAGACTTAAATCTCAATCGATTGACTTTTGGTTCGAGCTAATTTAGGGTACTCTTGTCTTCAAGTGTCAATCGATTGACACTTAGCCCTCAATCGATTGACATTCAAGGGTAAAGTCTTTTCTCCATTTGTCAAGCGATTGACACTTTTACCTCAATCGATTGATATTTTAGGGTAAAGTCTTCTCTCTCTTGATAGATGTTGATTTTCTTTACGGATTTCGATGCTTCATTTGACCTTTTTGTCCATAGCTCTTGTGTAACCTTTAATTTCCTTCTTTTATGCTTTTTAACGATCCAACGATCGGAAACACCTGTAAACATCAAAACCTCACAACAATCATCAGATACTTTCATCGAACAACTAAATGTAGGATTTAGGGTGTAAAATATAGTCACATTTCGGCACCGATCACACCCCCAAACCTACACTTTGCTAGTCCTCAAGCAAAGAAAATGAAAAATATGTAAAACAAATGCAACTAACATCCTAAAATTTTAAATGCCACTTTCGTAGGGAGCACGATTGCATTTAGCACATGCAACAAGCCTTTAAACCCCTAGGTGATCCCTAGTGGAGGAGTTTTGTCTCCTGAAGGTTTCCAGCGAAACTTCAAAACTTATGAATTTCAGAATTTTTAGTCATGTCCTTAAGTAATCAAATGTCCCTGGAAAATCTTTTAAAATGCATCTGATCATGTCCATTTCATTAGTGCTCATTCAATCAAATCCATTATTTTTCAATGCTCATGTTTTATGCCTTAGAATGTTATGCAATTATCACTATTCAAATTCTTTTGTCGGAGAAGAAGCTTAAACTAGGAACCTTTAGATAACATGCCTAGACTCAATCCCTACCAAGGGTATACACTCAAAATGAAATCACTCCTGATGAATGGTTTTATTTTTTTCACTCCCATGTGAGATAGAGTTACAATGCAATTTAGAAAAGTCTCACAAGTTATAAGAAAGATGGTGCATCAAAGAATTTTAGAAAGAAATCTCATTTTAAGAAAGATATTTGTATTTCAAACATGAATATACCAAGCACCATAGGCATTGTGCAGTCAATCTCCACAAGGCATTTACCACTCATGATTGGATCAAAAAGGTCTTTTCTAAGGTTGTAATGGGGCTCGCGTAAAGGTTAAGAAAGCATTGGAAGTTGGGATTCAAAATTTCTGAGAAATTGGAAAAGAAACAAACTTCTGATTTTTCTATCTCCTTTTTTTCTTTTCTAATTTCTCACTATTTGTCTCAATATTTTTCTATTTTTCTCAACATGCTTTTTCTTTTGTTTCCTTTTCTTGAAGCACCTTATATTTTTCATTATTTTTCACAATTTTCTTTTTCTCTCTCCATTTTCTTTTATATTTTTGTCATACACTCTCAGTAAACACCACAACTCAGTATCTCTCCACTTACTCTCTTTTCGCTCATTTTCATCTCTCGTTCCTAATTTCTCAGAAATAAGAAGGGTAAAGCTGAATTTTCAGAAATGGTGAAGGGTTAAAGGTTAATGTGGCTTATCAAAGAATGTATAAAGAATTATTTTTCAATAGGCTCAAAGGGGTATTAGAATGATACATTTATGAGGTGGGTCATTTTAAGCACAAACGAGCCAAAAATGGCCTTAGATCATTTCCTTTAATTATGGTAAAATATGCCTATTTGCTTTGAGTTAATACACATTGATTTCTAGCGTAATGGTATAACACACGTACAATCAACAAATCAAAGTAGAATAAATGAGATTTTAACAATTAAAGCAGGAATTCAAAGATACTCCGAATTTATTTCCACACTCATCAAGAACGAAGATAAGGTTTCAAAACTCACTGGGTTTAAGCCTTTCTTGTGATCTAAAAATTTCAAGTCATACACTTAATTCTTAAACTTGGAATTGAAGCAAAGTGATGGTGCACAAATTTTTCAGGCATAGATCATGAATATCGCTATTTTAATCCTGAACTTTATGAGCAGTCATAAAAATAATCATGGTATGATGACAAATTTTAAAGAAACTCAGGTCATTCACAATTTAAGAATATGAATAAAAAAAATCAAATTTCATTAGCCTTCCTGTTATCAGTCGATCGATTGAGACCAGTGTCTCAATGGATTGACTGCTACAATTTCCAATTGGTTGTTTGATGGTTAGCAGTCGATCGATTGAGACCAAAGTCTCAATCGATTGACTGATATGCTTTTAAGGTCCGCAAACAGTCTTTTTTTTTTTTTTTGAAGCCGAAAATTCATGAAAATCACCGAAATTACCCCCCCAAACCTGAACTGTCCAATGTCCTCATTGGTGATGATGTTGAAAATAGGAGGTAAGACCCCCCCAAACCTGTTATGATGCACTCGAGGACCAAAAGAACGAGATTAAGGGAAAGAGATGTTGAACAAAAATAAAAACACAAATATTTAACTAACTAAAGAAATATTATTAAATATAAGGAAACCTATTACAAATATTGCAAAATTAAAATCCAACCCTAAAATTAATTAAAATCAAATCGAAACTAAAACATAAAAAAAAAAAAACAAACATAGCCTAAAGACACCTAAAACGAGACCTTAAAACTGAAAATCCTACTCCTTTTAGTCTTCCATGATAGAACTACCTTCCTTCGGCTTTGGAAACGCGTAGTTTCACATCTCCTCGGTGATGTCAATCGTGCCAGGCGGCGGAACTGGTGCACGGGGTGGTGATAATGGTGGGGTAGGAGGTGGTGGTACGAGAGGCGGAATTGGATTCAATTCCACCCACACGTAAGTTAGAATCAAATTCGCGGATGGGTCGTGGACGGCCTCAGCGGAGCGCGTGAAAATTAAGTTGACTTCTAAAGGAGATCCATCATCAAGGAAGATGACGTCATGATTCGACAAGTCGAGTGGTGGCTGTTGAGCGTGGTAACGTGCACGTTTTCGCGCGGGCTCCTTCAGCTTTTTCACGGCGGAGCGGGTACGATAGCGAATGGAAGACATGGCTAAAAGTTGGGGAAGGAGAACTAAAAGATTGACTAATAGGACTGCCCTATGATTGATTTAAATAGGGAGAAGTTTCCTAAAATATGGACTCGAAGGACCGTCGACGAAACCTCCTACAAGACAAACTCTAAAAGACTCGATTTTCGGACTGTTTGGTGTAACTTTCCGGGATTAAGCATCAGTCAATCGATTGACAGTTTAGTGTCAATCCATTGACACATGATGTCAACAAAGCCTAATGGTGCACGGATCAAAACCCACTCCCAGAACAGTTTCTTTTTTAGAAACTTTCTGTTCGGATAGATTTTGACAGTTTGACCAGGTAGAAGTCAATCGATTGACATTGGTGTGTCAATCGATTGACTCAATATACCAAGTATATGGTCAAAACTTTTCCATTTCGGGCACAGGAATCAATCGATTGAGAACAGTGTCTCAATCGATTGACACAGAGGAGTTTTGTTTCATAATATCAATTGTAAAGCGCTCAATCGATTGAGCATGAAGCCTCAATCGATTGACTGATGCACTTTAAAACCATCCATGAATACACAGAACAAAAACCATGCCAAAACACACCAATTCCATTGATTTTTAACGATTGATTACACCCATTGGTCCCCTAACCACTAAAAAAATTTTAACGAAAAACAAAATTTAAAAACACCCTAAACAAATTAAAACACTAAACACCCAACAAACATAAACAGACACCAAGTAAAAACGCTAAACAAACACTAAACATCATCATCATCATCATCAAACTCAGGGTTCCTCTCTTCGTTCATCGCTGCTCGTGCTCTTACGATGAATTCGTCGGCACACCCAGGGAATGATTCCCGGGCCATCCGCATGAGAAGAGAGGTCTGAAATCTCGACCGTCGATCAACACCACCAAGCCTCGCATTCAGCCCATCCATCCGCGCCTCGAGGTGAGCAACGGCTGCCTCGGCGTTAAAATCTGGGACCTCTTCAGGACGAGGTCGTCTTTCACCACCACGTTGGCGTTGTGCGGGGTTTGGACGGGGAGGAGGAGGCACATCGTCGATGTTGATCGGAGGTGGTTGCTCACGACGAATCGCTTTGATGCTCTTATCCCAAACGTTGATGTCATACTGATAAAACTGCATATAGCCCAACTCTTCATCGTCATAAATCGGGCATCCAAGGTGGTCCAAGAGGTGCATCACGCAGTGCGGGAAATGGAGGAGGATCGTTGCGCGCTTCGCGGGTACGGTGGTGCCGGCGATATCACTGTGGCACCGATACATATCCTCGAGCATCAGACCTGGCGCATCAAACCAAGTGTTCGAGTGCGCGGCGTAAAGTGCCATTACCCTATTCTTTGTCCTCTCGATTTTTGTGCCATGTGGTAGGAGGTTGTTCTCCATGACGATGTCCCAAAACAAGATGTCTACTGGTAAGATGGCTCGTTTCGTGGACTGACTGGTTCCGCGATGTCCTCCACACATATCATTGATCATGTCGTCCTGACTAAGATCAATAGCCGGATTAATGTGGTGGTTCAAAGGGCGAATCACGTAAAAATTGAAGGCACGCGCAAGATCGGCAGCATGCAGATTATATTGCCAATTGTCGATCTCGATGGTAATAAAGGGCATTCCCGTTGGCAAGAGGGTAGCAGGTACCCATACCATTTTCTGATAAAACAGGCGAATGATTCGCAAAGAGACATCTATGGGCGGTGGGGCAAGCAACATTTCCAATCGCAAAGTCTCAATGAATTCGATTGAGCGGGCACATTCCGTGATGCGACGGTATTTGGCAAGATTGAAGAAGTTTTCTGTTTGGAACTGGCGATCGATATAGTGCTCATTAGGGATGCGCATCGAATTGTTGGCGGGACGCGGTGGACGGAATATTGGTGGGCCAGGCGCCGCCATTCAATCGCGTACAAGGAGAATATAGAAGCTTGATGCGGATTGGATTTGAGAGGAGGCGGAATGAGGGAGCCACGGGTTGTGACCCCACTTATATAATATATACCTCAATCGATTGAGGATGAATCCTCAATCGATTGAGAATGGTTGGTTTGCCCACATCGCGCGAAGTTGGAAAGTCATCAGGCATGCGCGTGATACGTGGCACAATCCACTACTCCTCTTTCAATGTCAATCGATTGACAATGTTCTGTCAATCGATTGAGGACACACTTTTTCGAAAAGTTGCACCGGTTAGGTGCCTTGGAAACGGGGGGAGTAAATACCCAATCAAGTCAATCGATTGAGGGGTTAGTCTTAATCGATTGACACAAACGTCCCCTGAAAGTTAGCTGCCACGACAAGATGTGTCGGCTGGCGCTCCAAGTCCCAAAAACTGCTATATACCCGAGGTGTTGTCAATCGATTGACACAAGATTCTCAATCGATTGACACAAAAGGAGTGAGATGATGATAATGCTTGACTTATCAATCGATTGATAGGGAAATGTCAATCGATTGAGGGGGTATGGGTCAATCGATTGACTGTTTAACAGTTAATCGATTGAGCATAAGACACAATCCTAACCAAAAACAACCCAAAACAAAAAACAAAAATGAAAATAAATAAAACACACTGGGTTGCCTCCCAGGAAGTGTGAGTTTAATTGTCGACAGCTCGACCACTTCATTGATCAAATACCTGGGTCACTGAGGTGCATCGCCTCAATCTTGAACTGGGTTATGGGCTCAATCATTGGTTTGAGACGTTGCCCATTGACTTTGAAAACTCGATTGTCCTTGAGACTGCGGACCTCAATCGCACCATGCACACTAATGGAAACAACTTGAAACGGGCCTTCCCATCTAGATTTCAGTTTTCCCGGGTGAAGTTTGAGTCTGGAATTAAACAACCAAACCTTTTGTCTAATGTGGAACTCTTTTCGAGAAATTGACTCATCATGCAGCTTTTTGTACCTTTCTTTGTACAGCTTAGAGTTTTCATACGCATCATAGTGTAGCTCTTCTAATTCACTCAGTTGAAATCGTCGATTTAATCTTGCCGTGTGCATATCAAAATTGAATCTTTTGATAGCCCAAAATGCCTTATGCTCCAATTCAACAGGAAGATGGCATGCTTTCCCATAGACAAGCCTGAACGGAGACATTCCGATCGGTGTCTTAAATGCAGTGCGATATGCCCACAGAGCATCAGATAGCCGGTTCGACCAATCTCTTTGATCCGGTCGTACTGTCTTTTCTAAAATTCGTTTGATATCCCGGTTCGACACTTCCACTTGACCACTAGTTTGCGGGTGATATGGCGTTGCGACTTTGTGAGTGACGCCGTATTTCTTCATTAAAGTGGCAAAATGGCTGTTGCAGAAATGTGAACCGCCATCACTAATGATTGCTCTCGGGATCCCAAATCGGTTAAACACATTTTCGCGTAGGAATTTGACAACGACCTTGTGATCATTCGATCGGGTTGCCACAGCTTCTATCCATTTGGAGACATAATCAACAGCCACAAGAATATATGAATACCTGAAAGATGGGGGAAAAGGACCCATGAAGTCAATCCCCCAAACATCAAAGATTTCAACAATTAAAATCGGATTAAGGGGCATCATATTTCATCGTAAAATATTTCCTAGCTGTTGACATTGTTGGCATTCTTTGTAAAATTGCGCAGTGTCCCGAAAGATGGAGGGGCAGTAGAATCCGCTTTGAAGAATTTTTTGTGCGGTCTTCTGTCCTCCGAAATGGCCTCCACAGGCTCCAGCATGGCAGAAATTGATGACGCTTAATTGCTCTTCTTTCGGTACACATCTCCTGATGATTTGATCTGAATAGATTTTGAACAATTGTGGTTCATCCCAAAAATAGTATTTTATTTGAGAGAAAAAGAGATGCTTATCATTCTTACCCCATTCAGTAGGGATTCTGCCAGTGACCAGATAATTCACGATATTGGCAAACCAAGGAGCTTTCGTAGCAGTCGCATCAATTGCCATCAATTGCTCATCCGAAAAAGTGTCCCGGATAGGTTCAGGTGCAGAAGATTCTTCATGCAAAATGCGAGACAAGTGATCAGCCACAACATTCTCTACTCCCTTTTTATCTTTGATTTCAAAATTGAACTCTTGAAGGAGCAAGATTCAACGGATCAATCTTGGTTTGGCATCCTTCTTTGCCAACAAATATTTCAATGCAGAGTGGTCTGTAAAGACCACTATTTTAGATCCAAGCAGATAAGATCGAAATTTATCGAGAGCATATACCACAGCTAATAACTCTTTCTAAGTGGTGGTGTAGTTAAGTTGTGCATCAATCAATGTCTTGCTAGCATAGTAAATTACGTGAGGTAATTTATTCACCCTTTGCCCTAAGACGCTCCAATAGCATAATCAGATGCATCACACATGAGTTCGAATGGCAAAGAATAATCCGGTGGTTGGATTATCGGTGCATTTGATAAGAGCTCGCACAATTTCAGAAATGCTTTCATGCAATCCTCATCAAAGTCAAAAGGAACATCTTTGCCACAATGGTTTAGCCACCTTGCTAAAATCCTTAATGAATCGCCTATAAAAACTAGCATGCCCCAAAAATGAGCGAATTTATCGAACACTCTTTGGTGGGGGCAACTTAGCAATTAGGTCAACTTTGGCCTTATCAACTTCGATTCCTTTCTTGGAAACAATATGCCCGACAACAATTCCTTGTTGAATCATAAAATGTCTCTTTTCCCAGCTGAGAACAAGTTTATAATCTACACAACGTTGCAGCACTTGTGAAAGATGATTCAAACAAGAACCAAATGTTTTCCCAAAGACCGAGAAATCGTCCATGAATACCTTGATGAATTTGTCGATCATATCAGAAAATATGGCCAACATACATCGTTGGAAAGTAGCGGGTGCATTACATAAGCCGAACGGCATCCTTCGATATGCAAAAGTACCGTAAGGACACGTGAATGTCGTCTTCTCTTGATCAGGTGGAAAGATGGGCACTTGATTGTATCCCGAATAACCATCAAGAAAGCAATAAAACTCTTGTCCTGCTAGCTTCTCAAGAATTTGATCAATGAACGGAAGGGGAAAATAATCCTTTCTCGTAGCTGTGTTCAATTTTCGATAATCAATGCACACGCGCCACCCAGTAGTTTCGCGAGTAGGCACCAATTCTCCTTCAGTAGTTTCTTTCACAGTGATTCCAGACTTTTTCGGAACGATTTGGACTGGACTTACCCATTCACTATCAGAGATCGGATAGATGATTCCAGCATCGAGTAATTTAATGATTTCCTTTAAAACGACTTCTTGCATGTTCAGATTAAGTCATCTTTGCTGTTCTCTCGATGGTGTACTCTCATCTTCCAGGTGTATTTTATGCATACATACTGATGGGTCAATTCCTTTGAGATCAGCTAGGGTCCATCCAATGGCTTCCTTGTGATCTTTAAGCACTTTCAACAGGTCATGCTCTTGTTCCTCAGACAACGTGGATGAAATTATCACCGAAAACGCTTCTCGTGGCCCCAAAAAAGCATACTTGAACGACTCAGGTAACTGTTTCAATTCCACAGTTGGTGGCTGCTCAATTGATGGAGTCAGCACATCCTTTACCTCAATAGGTAAGGGTTCTTCCTTAGTCACATTTTCACATAAGTCATCATCTGGACATGATAAACTCGACTTCGTCTCTTCTGACTGCTTCCTTTCAGATCCTTTTTCTTCATAGATGGCCAACAAAGCAGTTTCAAATTCTTCTTTGGTGAGCATTGATGGTAATGCTTCATCCACCACTTCGTCCATCTGATCGATGTAAAAACATTCGACCTCATCCTCGTTGGGGAAATGGTTCATCGCATGGAATATGTTCAATCTAACCTTCATGTTTCCAAAAGAAACGTCTATGACTCCCGTTCGACAATTAATGCAAGCGTTGGCAGTGGCGGGAAACAGACGTCCAAGGATGATGGGGACTTGATTAATTGATTTAACAGGTGGTTCCATGTCTAAAACAACAAAGTCTACTGGAAAGACAAACTTGTCTATTCCAACCAAAACATCCTCGATAATACCCTTGGGTCTTCTTTTTGACCTATCAGCCAGTTGGAGTGTGACCGTCGTGGCTTTTAATTCACCCAATCCGAGTTTCTCGTACACTGAGTATGGGATTAGATTAACACTTACTCCCAAATCTAATAACGCTTTTCCAATTGACTGCCCACCAATGACACATGGAACAGTTGGGACTCCAAGGTCTTTCAATTTCTGTGGGGTTTTCAATTGCAATATCGAACTGACTTGATTTGTTAGGAACACTTTCTTTGAAACATGATTACGTGCCTTTCTCTTATGAGTGCACAAATATTTGAAAAACTTGGCATACTCAGGAACTTGTTTGATTGTTTCAAGTAATGGAAGATTTATCTTTACTTGCTTGAATGTTTTAAAGATTTCTTCCATTTTTGCCGGTCCCTTGCCTATTCTCGATGGAGGAGTTAGGCATTCAGGGAATGGTGCCTTAGGGACATAAGATGGAGATTCAAGTTCCAATTTTCTTTCACATCCGTGTTGGATAGTTGAGGGAGACACTTCCTCTATTGCTTTCTCTTTTCCCTTCTCTCTTGCTTGCTCTTTCTCTTTCTCTTTTCCTTTCTCTTTCTCTTTTCTTTTCTCTGGCTCTTTGTCTCTTTCTTTCTCTCTTTCCTGATCAAATTTCACAAGCATTTCCACTTGATTATCAACCGCTCTTTCGCTTCTCAGCACTGTGACAGCTTTCAACTGTTGACTATTCGATGGTCCTTCATCATGTGGTGGTTGACCTCGAGGATTGTTGATGGGTTGGCTGGGAAGCCTACCTTCCTCTCGTTGACTTAGTTGATTCGCCAATTGACTGACTTGGTCCATTATCATCTGCTGAAAGGATTGCATGCTTCGCATCACCTTTTCTTTTAAATCAGAATCTTTCGAAGTACTAGGATGCGATTGATTGAGATTTTGATTAAAATTCTGATTTTTTTTGTACTCAGAATTTGGATGATAATACGTAGCATTCTGCTGGAGATTGGAATTCTGATGGAAATTAGAATTCTGCTGGAAATTCTGTTGTGGACGAAAGTTTTGTTGTCCACCCATTGTGTTGGCTCTGTACTGCTGGTTTACCTGACTAGTTTGGTTCGATCCACCCCATCCTAAGTTGGGGTGATTTTTCCATTCCGGATTGTAGGTATTGGAGTATATGTTTCTACCCTGCCGCTGATAAGATTGAGTCACATTGACCTGCTCTTGAGGAGTAGGTTCATCAGGGAAGAATGACAAGGTAGTAGGGCACTCATTAGCCATGTGACCTGGGTGGTCACAAATTGAACACACAGTGGGGGTGACAGGAGCTTTAGCTTGCTTAGTCGCAGCTAACAACATATTCATTTGCTTGGACAACATATCAACCTTTGTTGATAGATCAGAGGTATTTATTTTGACATCATACAATCCATCTCTTGTCAACACATGAGATTTAGGTGCCAGATCCAAGTTAGTTCGCCCCAGTGTTTCACTTTGTATCGAAGTTTGGTATAACTTCTCAAACAATGCCCACAATTCATCAACTTCTTTTGTGGCACATGATCCACCACACGATGCATCAACCATGCGTCTCTCTTCAGGAATCAGTCCATTGTAAAAACTTTGGACCTGTTGCCACCTTGGAACTTGATGATTTGGGTAAATTCTGATCAATTCCTTAAAACGTTCCAAACATTCATGGAATGTTTCTGTAGGTTGTTGGGAAAAGAATTGAATCTTCTGACGCAACTCAATAGCTTTAGTCATGGAAAAATATTTTTTAAGGAACTGACGATGTAGCTCTGCCCAACTCTGGATAGATTGTAGTTCTAAGGAATAGAATCACGTTTTTGCCTTATCTCTTAAAGAGAAAGGAAAAAGTCGGAGTTTAGCTATCTCATCAGTGACATTGTGGACTCTGAACATTTTGCAGACCCCAGTGAATTCATTTAGATGAACGTGCGGATTTTCATTGGCCAAACCATGGAAAATTGGTAGCATTTGAATCATTGCTGATTTAAATTCATAGTGGTTCCCTGGAATAGGGGCATGCATGATACAATCCTGATCATCGTAAAAACCATAATCATTATAATACTCCAATGTTCTAGGGCCCTCATCAAAATTATTGTTCCTATTATTTTCATTATTTCCATTATTGACGTTCCCATTGTTGTTATTCTCATTTCTCTCTTGCCTTTGATCTGCCATGGCTTCAGTATGATGATACTGATTCCTCTGGATTCTACGATTCTCTCTACAAGATTTTTTGATCTCAAGATTAAACGATTGCAAATGTGGGTGATGAGATCAAGTAAAGCTCATGCACCAACACTCACAACAAGGATTGATGAATCCACAACAAACCCAAAAAAATTCAACTTCAATCGATTGAAACAAGTATTTTAATCGATTGACACAAGCACACACAAATTTTCAAACAAATGACTTTATCAGTCAATCAATTGAAGAATTGTTCTCAATCGATTGAGGTTCAATAGTCAAACAGAGTCAGCACAGATTTTGCAGCTAAGATGGCAAACAACAGAGCTCTTGTCAATCGATTGACAGAGGAATGTCAATCGATTGAAAGAAACTTGGGAATTCACAGAGAATGATATCCCAGTCTCAATCGATTGACAGTGAATGTTCAATCGATTGAGTTTAAGATAAACAGTAGCCAATATCAGAAGGAAAAGAAGAGAAATTTATTTATTTATTTAATTTATTTATTATTTTTATTATTTTTATTATTTTATATTTTTTAAATTAAATTAAAATTTGAATTAATTTTTTTTTTTTTTTTAATTCGAATTTCAAAAATAAAAATTAAATTCGAAAATTAAAATTTTAAAATTCAAAATCCACAATTAAAAATTAAAAGTTCAAATTTTAAACCCTAAAGGCAATCCTACAGAATCCTATAAAATCTTACCTAAAAGAGAAAAAGAATGGAGAGAATAAAAAGATTCCTACAAATCCTAAAACAAGTAGTCCTACAAACATTAATAACTAGATTTTAGAAAATCCTACAAGATATTTTCTAAAAGAGGAAGATAAGGAAAAAGAAACTCCTACAAAATCTAAATTAAGAAGTCCTAAAAATCTCTACTTCCTAAAAGAACACCACAAAATCTTACTAAAGAGAAGAAAAATAAGGGAAAGAAGATTTTGCAAATCAAAAATCTAAAAAAAATTTAAAAATCAAAATTCACACAAGAAAATCAAAATTTAATTTAGAAATTAAATTAAAAAAATTCTAATTGCAAAAATTAAAGTTCGAAAATCAAAAATCAACCTTTGAGCACCAAATTTTAGATTTCACAATCTACAAACTTCCAAATTTTCAGAATTAAAGATTATTTATTTATTTATTTTTATTTTTTTATACTACTCATAACTGATCTCTTCTCGAATTAATCAAAATTTCGCCGATATCCCCGGCAGCGGCGCCAAAAACTTGATCGATTTTAAATGTAACCCTTGCAAGTGCACAAGATCTATTGCAGTATGGCAAGAACAAGGGTGTCGAACCCACAGGGAAACGTAAATTTTAATTAATTCTTTTAGAGATTTAAAAACGTCCCCAAGGAAGTATCAAGGGACAGATTCAATTTACCAAAAATTTATCACACTTTTCCTAAATGCAAGAGAAATAAATTAATCTAAACAACTAATTACTGATGAATCTAAGAACAATATTTAAATATGATCAAAGAATATGCTACCCCAGATTTGTACCCCTTTTCTACCATTAAAACCCACAGTTCCCTTAAAGCATCATTCACACCATCATTCGTCTAGAAAAATGATTCGTAATAAAATGTGATCATCAATCCGGCATATCCTATCTAAGAACAATGACTCAGCCTATCATTGCGGTATGAGTCATATAAAAAGTATAGCGTATCTCATGATGTTTAGATCATGACAATAAAAAAATAATCGCTCTGCAGCCTAGATCAGCCTGCAGGTCAAGATCTAGCGATTACGGCCGTTGATACGCGCAATCAACGGTCATAACAAGCATTCAACATATTTTCAATAATACAAACTTTGAGCAACACGATTCCATGATGACATAAATTAACTGTGGTATTAATCATAAAAAAATGCTACTTATCTGAGGATCGCATCTTCCCCGATCAACTGATTTAGTCTCTCATCTTTGGTGTATGATCTCCTTGTTCATTCAAAGTCATTCCTCTTTTCATTTCTTCCAAAGATCTTTTACACTTGTTTTTTCTAAATACAATCTATGATTTTTTAAAAGAAAAATAATGCAAACCTAAGTACAATCTACCCAGATTAAACCCTAGAAGAAGGAGGAAAGAAGAGCCCTTGAAGAATGAAAAAGAAAAGTCCAATCCCAAATGATGACACTTAGCCCTCAATCGATTGACATTCAAGGGTAAAGTCTTTTCTCCATTTGTCAATTGATTGATACTTTTACCTCAATCGATTGACATTTCAGGGTAAAGTCTTCTCTCTCTTGATAGATGTTGATTTTCTTCATGGATTTCGATGCTTCGTTTGACCTTTTTGTCCATAGTTCTTGTGTAACCTTTAATTTCCTTCTTTTATGCTTTTTAACGATCCAACGGTCGAAAATACCTGTAAACATCAAAACCTCACAACAATCATCAGATGCTTTCATCGAACAGCTAAATGTAGGATTTAGGGTGTAAAATATAGTCACATTTCGGCACCGATCAAGGGTGGAGCCGCCTTCAATGAGACATGACTTTATCTCATAAACAATTATGAAAATCAGGGTACTAGCATATGACTTAAATGTACTAACCAATTTATTGAGCACTAAATATATGAAATATGTGTGTGGAATAGTTTTGATTTGTTGTATAAGATCGTTAGTTCAAGACTTAGTTTCTCTAAAGACCTTGGCAAACTTTGAGTTATTTCCACTAAAGTAAAAATTCAAGTTTATAAGACATTTTCATTTAAGCACATATTTCTAGCTTTGCTCTTATCTATAACTTTTAAATAGTGGGGAATTGTTGGATATTTAAAAGTTTTAAAACTTGTCTTTTCCAAAGAGGTGTGTCTTTTCAAAGTTATGTGTCATTTCAAAAGAAGTGTCTTTCGAAAGTGGTGTGTCTTTTCAAAAGAGGTGTCTTTCGAAAGTAGTGTGTCTTTTCCGAAGGGATGCCTGTAGCACCTTTTCATAGGAAAATGGTACATTAACACACTACTTGATTTTCTATTTATGAAATCTAGAATCATTGTTTTAAAAACAACACATTGGAGTCTCCGTTCTTCTCTTTGGTTCTGCCTTTAAAGGTTTTGATCATATCGTTCTTGCAATATTTAGTGTTCGGATAACGTGAACGGATTCACCAAATCCTTCACAAGAATACACAGCTGGTTTATTGTATCATGAAACCAGTTTGTCAGTAATCAAGTAGTGACCACTTTGTCGAAGTGGTGGGGGCAAATATTGATTTAAAGACAACGATATTTCTCGTGCCTCGGACCGGCTTCCTGTATTATTTCGGGTCAATATTTCACAATTTTTTCAACAAGATCTTGGACTAGGGTTCAATGATGCATACTCGCCGAGAGTCCTTTTTTCTAATAATGATAATAATAACAACAAAAAGTTTGTTAGAGGACTTCTACATGCACAAAAGGAAAGGCTTCCTGCACATCAAACCCAAAATCAAAACTCTAGCTAAGCTTTCCAAACACCAAATTCCAAAAAATGCTTCCCACACGCATCTTTTTCAACGACCCAAAGCCCCTCCAAGTTTTTATTTTTTATTTATTTTATTTATTATTTTTTTTTTTATGAATAGCAGAATTCATTAAAAAAATTGAACAAGGATAGCATTGAGCAAGAAACTCAAAGCCTTGCCCAAAAAATATACAAGAAAAAGCAGACAATTAACCGACTCCGGAGGGGTCACAAGATTCCCCATACAAAACAAGGGAATCGGAAATACATATATCATCCTTAAGAAGGTGCACGGAACTCCAATAAATAGCCTTCTTAGAGATAGTAGATAGAAGGCAGGCCACCAATTTGGTAGTCTCTTCAAAGATTCTTCGATTGCATTCCTTTCAAATACACCAAATGACAGAAACGAAGAAAGCCTTCCACTTGAGAGCCCCACAATTCTTAACAGAGGGAGATCTCTAACAACTAGCCAACGAGGAGATAGATGATGGCATAATCCAAGCAATCCCAACAGAGCCTAAAACTTGGTTCCATATAGTAATAGTGAAATCACAATGGATAAAAAGATGGTTGACTGTTTTAGATTCCTTTTTGCAGAGAATGCACCTGTTAAGACATTGAAAGTCGCGGTTTTGGAGGTGATCCAACGTAAGGACTTTGTCAATAATAGTAAACCAGTTGAAAAAAATAATTCTAGCGGAGATTTTAGCCTTCCAAATCACAACCAATCAAGGGAGGGGGTGACGAAGAAGGTAAGAGACTGGTATGCCTTTTGAACTGAGAATGCGCCATCCATAGAAAAATTCCAACAGATGTTGTCTTCTGCATGACATCTAAAGGACACTTTTGAGTGTAAGGTGGATAATAATTTTAAAAATTGAAAGAGCTCAACATCTGTGAGTCTTCTTCTTTTGATGATGATGTTCCAAGTAAGCATATCATTCAGATCTTTGTCAGCAACTTGAAAAATTGAATCGGTCACATTAGTGACAACATTGAAAAAATCCGGAAAAGCAAATTTTAGAGGGATGTTGAGCAGCCATTTATCATGTCAGAAGGAAGTTATCATACCACTATCAATGAGGATATCAGATTTTTACTGAACTTTGTGGAACATGTTCGAGATCGTGCGCCAAAAGCCAAAGCTAGAATTGCCATGGGCAGGAGCTATGAACCATTGACCGTCACCCGAGCCGTATTTCTGGAGTAGAAAAGATCTCCAGAGCGCTTCACGATTGGTTCCTATCCTCCACTACCATTTAATCAAGAGAGATTCATTGAATTCTTTGAGGCTAAGAATGCCCACTCCTCCGAATTGTTTAGGTCTAGCCAAGAAATTCCAATGCATAGTATGAATTCTTTGTTTATCATTTATCCTTGCCCATAAGAAGCTCCTTTGAATTTGCTCGAGCCTCTTCCGGACCCAGGTTAGGCAAGAGAAAAGGGACATAAAATAAAAAGGTTGGGCTGAGAGCACTGATTGAATGAGAGTAATTTTACCAGCAAAAGACAACAATTTTCCTTTCCAACCAGATAATTTCCTCTCAACCTTCTCAATTATCGGCATCCACAGATTCTTCTTAGGGGTCCCAAGACCAATGGGAAGACAGAGATAAGTAACTAGCAGCGAACCAGATTCACACCCAAATTCTTCAGCTAAAAGTTCATGAGAGGTAGTGTCGATAGCCACCCCGTAAAGATTAGAATTGTAGATGTTTACACCAAGAGCAGAGACTACTTTAAAACATTGAAGAATCATTTTGACATTGTTAAGTTCGACATTCGAGCAATTAAGGAAGATGATAAGGTCATCAGCATATTGCAAATGGGTGATGGTTAAGCTCCCCACACCTCTTTTGGGTTGGAAGCCATGGAATAAATTCAAGGCATGAGTTTTTTAAAGGAGGTCATTTAAACCTCCCGCGACAATAAGAAAGAGGAAGGGAGAGAGGGGGTCGCCTTACTGAAGACCTTGTGACATAGGAAAAAAACTGTAACACCCTAGAAATTCCGAACTTGAATACGCCAGGCGTGTATGCGTGGTTGAGGCCGAGAGCGATTTGCGCCTTGGAATTTAAATCCAATTATTAAAGTGTAGGGAGTAGTACCTTCGAAATAAAGTATATGTATTAAGTTGTGTAATTAGTTACACAAGCTCTGTGAGAGCACCAAAGGTAAAAGATTCGCTTTGCACTGGGACTATACTTTTGGTTCTTCTTGTATAAGACCCGCACCGTCCTCATTGTACCTACTTCACACCGAAGCCATTCTCACATGTATAAAACCCAAGCCTTATGCAAATTAAGAAATCCTGTGTGAACTTCTGTTTTGAAGAGGAAATGTGAGAGAGAACTCCATTTCTCCTTCTCTTCGCTTTCCTTTTTGAAGAAATCGCAGCTGTTCGACATCCTCTGATATCTTCTTATGCTTCGAAACATTTCTATTCACCCCAACCACAGCCAAACTCGATCTCGACATCGTTACAATCAAAGCTACGGAAGATCGAACCATCAGACGATAGAAAGTTTGAACACTGATAATTCCCGATACCGAAGGTTGTAGGCTGCGCATGCCTGAAGTCTACGGAGGAAAATGTCTTTACCTTATTGTGCACATCTCCATTTCAGAAATTTAGGCATGGGATCACGTGTGATTGACTAGCATACAAAGATTTCAGAAATTGGAAGCGTTGAAAATGTTAGCACCGATGTTCCCGTTTGCCGATCCTCGAAATCTTCGCATGAAAATCGTTGCAAGCGCAAGATTTTAAGGTAAAAGGTTCATGATTTTGTCTTGTACCATGAAACTATATTAGATTAGATGTTTAGGATGAGATTATGTGAAGAAATTAAGAATTCGGATTTAGAAAGAGAAACAAAGGTGACA
The DNA here is from genome assembly GCA_021018995.1 of Chloranthus sessilifolius. Lineage (NCBI taxonomy): Eukaryota > Viridiplantae > Streptophyta > Magnoliopsida > Chloranthales > Chloranthaceae > Chloranthus > Chloranthus sessilifolius. The sequence goes on from CM037588.1 coordinate 24,137,210, forward strand.
GACTCGCTGCAACGACCTTTGTAACTCGTTGCAGTGAGGTCTTTCTTGAAGAACTCACTACAGCGAGTGCTACATAGAAATTCACATCAAAATTGGCACTGTTCAAACTCGTTGCAGCAAGATCTGAAGGTGCCACACGACTCGTTGCAGCGACCTTGGAGCTCGCTGTAGTGAGATACCCTATTCTTGAGGGTCTGGGCTTTGTCTGTAAATGCTGAGAGGACCTTGTTTTATACCGAATCTCCGTTATTGACATTAGTATATGAACATTATATGATCTAGGGTAAATGCAGGAAACCATTGATGGGAACTCCGCTTGGACTCACGCGTGTATGTCTGCACAACTCCAACATTAAGGTAGAGAAAATCTCATTGCCAGATTTTATTTTTTCTCGAATCATGGTTTCGAATTGCACATGCATATTCGAAACTTTTGAATGATTAAGAACTTGATTTTTGCACGTGATCATAGCATTTTATACTTGACATATTGATGCAAAGTCATTAAATTCGGATTCTCGAACTCTTACCTGAGTTATGAGCTGTTTGATTTCGAGATCATGTGCAAAGAGGAGTGGAGTAGAGTCCCCGGGGTGTAAGACCCTGTTCCCGCTATGGGATGCTCTGTTCCCGATACAGGTTGCTTTGACATAATATTTGTACTTGACATTCTGATGCCACGTTAGTGTAAAGGGGAGTGGAGTCTCCAAGAGAGGGATGGAGTCCCGGGGGTTTGAGGCCCTGTTCCTGCTATGGGATGCTCTGTTCCCGCTATGGAATACTTGCACTAATGCTCTGAATTTTGATGATACTATGTACCCTGTGTGTTTTGCCCCTATGATATATCTGCTCTCCGATGTACTTGTTCCTTTGACATTTTGTGCTCTATTATGATTTCCTTAATCCGATATGCATTTGTTCCACATATCATTTGCATCATGATACGGTATGTTTTAGAATTATGTTTTCAATTAAATGCTTTACCGGTGTAAGTGACATGAATGTTAATTTAGAATCGTTTTCAAATCTATGTATTAGTTCTATGAATCAGTGTGACAAAATGTGATTTAACATTGTTTTTCTCCCTACTGAGCTTGGACTGTAGCTCATCCCTCGACCATACATCACAGATGAAGGTGTAGATCCAGGCGTAGACCCAGAAAGGGATCCAAAAAAAGAAGAGGATCCTGATTATAATCCAGAAGAGGAGGAAGAACTACCCGAAGAGTTCTTCCTCGAGTACAGTTTTTATAGATTAAATCTTTTATATAGTTTTGCATAGATTTAAACCACTGTTTAGGTGACGGTCGACTGTCATCGGTGATTTGTATAGTTTTGCTTATTTAGGAAATGGTAGAAATCTCTCGTTATTATGCCATATGCTTATTACGTGATCTTCTTAAAATGTATAATCAGGAGAAAATTGAGCTATCACCATTGTAGTAAAGCATCGTGATACCAAAGGTGTTTTGTATTCGGATTATGATCTATAATCTGACGACACGGCTTTCCCCGAAAATTTGTGTGGGGAAAGACGGGCCGTCACAAAAACCTTCAGGAGATCCATTAATCATGACCGACATCCAAACCGAGCTCACACAACCACATATCCATCTTCTCCAGCCCCTCCAAGTTGATGTTGTGGAATTTCATGAGCCTAACTCAACCTCACCAAACCGGCTTGTAAGGTGATGAGTGCCCAGATTATATATAGCCCAAGGCCTCCAAGCCCATAGGCAATGTGGGACTATTCAAACAGATGCCTCTCTCTCTTTCTACCCACATATGCACCACACTATCTAAATTTTAAAGTCAATATCATTTATCCAGTCTCTCACTCTGAACTTAACATTTTCATGCTAACACTCAAACCCTCTTACAAATCACATCTGCAAATAAGAATGCCCTTTTCAAAATTTAAAGATTTTATCGGGTAAAGGTAGCCTAGTATCATGGATCATGTAACTTACCGGATCCCACACTATTTTACAGCCACATGACACAAATCACATGATTGGATGCCATGAATAAGAGTGGCTCAATGATCATATTATTTCGTGAAAAAAATTAAAATATAAAATATAAAATTGCAGAGTCATCAATGGAGTCAACCGTAGTTAGAATGAACGGTAAAATCAAATGCGACTTTACCGTTCATTTTATGTGCAATTGACTCTTTTGATCACATGATTTCATATCTTTTATTTTTTTTTAAAATTCACAATATAATTGTGATCATCAAGCCGATCCTATCCATCGAATCCGATCATGTGATTGATGTGACGTGGCTGCAAATTAGTGTGAGAGGAGGTAAGTTACCTGGTCCATAATACCCAACTACTATTATACCCTATTTAATCTTTTATTAATTATTAATTATATTTATCTTATTTATCAAATACCTTAATTGCAGAGATTGAGGTGCTCCTCCTAAGGGTCTTTGATCGTTGATTTGGATTTACACAAACATAAAATTTGTATAAAACCATGTTTAAACTTTAGAGTTTTTAAGCCCACTGCTTTGATATAAATCAACCATTGAAATTTTTTGTAATTTCTGCAAGGTTTGATCTTTACCCTGATTATTTCCTCTAAGTAACCCCTCAAAGAACCCTAAGAATTATTCCTAAAATTGTTAGCGTGTTGTTAGGTAGCAAAAGTTGGTGTGCTTTAAGAAAGTCCTATCAGTGTGCATCAAGAAAGAATTAGTGTGCGCATTGCAGCCCAGGGATGAGGATGTGTAAGAGCCATTGCCACACTCAAAAGGAATGAGATGTGTTGGCAAAAGCAAAAGCTTTTGTTGCCCTAAAACAAGAAGTTACCTTCTCTAACTCTAACTAAGCCTTGCAAGCAACACGCTCTTCACCAACATCGCACAACCCCATCAAATAAGGAAACAGGTGAACAAGACCAAAAATGATAAGGAAAATGCCTTCCATCCAAATCATTAAAGAACCCTCAAAATAATGGTGCAAAGATGTAATATGTTTTCTATCTATTTGAACTTCATGTTTAGCTTTTGATCAGACGGCTAGGAGCTATCTGATGTACATTCAAAACACCAGTCATCCAAATTTTGCCCTGCCAAAATGAGGTTGCCATCATTGTATGAATCGGTTAAAATAAAATCAGATTAATATTTGTACAATTTGATAGATTCGCCTTCATCTAAAAGATCTTTAGTGTAAAATACTAAGATGAAAAGTAATTTTAATTACTTAATTTCAGATGGTAATTTTTATTACCATCTAAAATTAATGGCTGCATTGTAAATTTAATATACTATATTATATAAAAAAAAAAAAAAAAAAAATCTAATATACCATTATTTTATATGATGTTTGATAGCATTGATTCAAACGATGGAGATCGCTTTCATTCCAATATTTTAAGTAATAAATCCTGAGATCATGGATGTCAAATCAGACATAAAACATGATGGTTCCAAATGGCACAAAACCAAAAAGTGACCAGAGTATTAAGAGTATCGGGGATTGGCTGATTTACTTAATATTAAAACAAAATTAAAGAGGGGTCACTCTCTTATAACTAAGGAATAAGAGGCCTAGTAAATGTGTTTTCTAAATCTTAGGGTCTGAATGTGGTTCCTCAAGTGTTTCCCTCATTTATATATAGTGTTAACTTTGTAATTTTTTATTGGTTTGGTCTTCCTCTTCCTCTTCTCATACTTAATATTTTTATTTGGGTAAAGGTAATCTGGTATTGTAATTTGCAGTCATGTGTCACCCAATCACATAGATGCCATGGATAGGAGTGACTCGATGATAATAATTGTTTTATTCATAAAATTAAAATAAAAAAAATATAGAATGTCCGATCAAAAGAGACAATTGTGCGTAAAATGAATGGTAAAATCACATTTGATTTTACCATTCATTTGTCACCTAGGTTGATGTCATTCACTATGAAATTTTAAATTTTTTCTATAAATAGTTGTGATTATCGAGCTGCTCCTATATATAGCATTCGATCATGTGATTAGGTGTCAGGTAATTGCAATTTAGTGTGGGACTAAGTAAATTACCTAATTCATTGTATCAGGCTGCCTTTACCCTATAAAATTTTCTATTTCCGTTGGACGTATCTAGTGGCCCAAATTAATCTATGTTTGATGCTCCCGAATAGAGTGCACTTATGCAATTTAGATGATTCTAACAATATGAATGCACTTTAATTTCAACCATTAAAAATTAAACAATCAATTTATTTAGAATGCATGTATCAGATGGTTCAGATCATCTAATGAGTATTTTTGAGGACACTTTAGTTCACTAGTGAACTCTAATGACTTTGATTAGTCAAAGTCATGTGACACGGGGCGTAGAAGTGGGAGCGATTTTAAGAAATGGGTACCATTATTTTCGTCCCTAGATTCGTCCCTTCTCAAATCGTGTTGACGAGCTTAAATAGTTGACTACTTTTGAATCAGATGATGGAGAATATTTTCATCCCAATCTTTGATACAAAACATATTAAAATCATGGTCTTAGAATTATGTAGTCAAATATTTATTTTACGTGACACACAACTCCAAAAGTGATTTGAAAACTCACATTTGACATAAGATGTGGTCATGTTTAATTTTTTGGGATGGATGTCACTTGAATTAAAATGGATGTGGTCATGTTCTCTTTTTTGGATGGATGTCACTTGAATCAAAATCTAACCGTTTATTGTAGCTTTATGATCTCAAGATATAATATGTTGATGATTGAAATAAAAAATGATCTTCATTAAAGCATACAATCCTTTAAGCAAGTAAAACTTTGGTTGAGAAAAAAAAAATCTAGTATTGAATATAAAGATAACTTTAAGATTTAAAAGATATTTATATGCGGCAGTATTATGGGACGATTCTCCCTAAAAAATAAAATTTTAATTAATTTTTTCAGGTCCCAAACTACTTAGCCTTCTCGTATTATAATAATAGTAGAGCTTTATTTATGGGCACCTTTAATTTCACTCACCAAATCTTTAAATTCACCCACATTGACATTTGCAAAGCCAAAAAAAGATAATTTGTGGGGGCCTTGAAAGATTTGTTGGGTGAAGGATAAATCTTGAAGTTCATCCACTTATGTGGGTGCTATTTTTCATCTATTTCCTGTTTCTTTATTGTTCTGGCGAAACTCCCGTTCCGGCAAGTACTTCATTCCCGTGAGTCGTACACGCCCATGAAACCCACTTCTTCTTTATTAGTTCGGGCAAGTCCTTGGTCTGGTGAGTCGCGTACTCCCATTAAACCCTCTTGAAACCACTTCTTCCATATTGACAAGTCCTCCGCTCCAGTGAATCATATATTCCCGTGAAACATATTTGAAACTCACTTCTTCATCTTCTCCTTCTTCTAGAATGAGACTAATGAAACCCTTGAAAAAAATGAGAAACATAAGAAGAATAAAGAGAAGAAAGATAAAAAAAGGTGACTGTGTTTGACAGTTGGTACTCACTATGAGTGATTTAAAACTGACGGTGAGTACCCACTGTCAATTATATAAATTTGATGGTGAGTACCTACCGTCAACTTTAAACTACAAGGGGTACCCACTGACAGTGGGTATCCACTGCCAGATTTAAAAAACTTACAGTGGGTACTCACCATCAGTTTTAAATCACTCACTGTCAAAGAGACAGTCACATTTTTTTTGTTCTTCTTTCTTTTTTTGTTTTTCCTTCTTTTCAAGGATTTTTCAAGAGGAGTACATGAGTTTTGAAGTGCTATTTCTCTTCTTCTTCTTCATCCTTTTTAGAGTTTTAAAAGAGTTTCATGGCTTTTTGGTTTCAAAAAGGTTTCATTGTTGCTTCTTTTTAGGATTTCATAAGTTCGTGACTTCTACTTAGGGTTTCAAGAAGTTTCATGGGCTTCTTCTTCCGTTGTATCGCCCGGTGTAGAAATTGTTATCACTGGCGTAGGCATCAACATCACCGATATCATCGCCGGAGTCGTCGAGTATGAAAAAGATGTGAGTGTATCAAAAGAATTCATGTGAGTATATCTTGTACAAAATATTCATATGAATAAATTGGTGGATTTAAAGATTAATTTTTTTTAAATTAAACACTCACATAAGTGGGTGAAGTTAAAGATTTGGTGTATAAAAATAAAGGTACTCTTTATTTAGAGCGAAAAGTTAATTACCAACCTAAAGGAATCTAAGAATTCTCTCACTGAGCACATCAGCATAAACTCATTTTCTATTATTTAATTATTTAATTATTTTTTATTTTTTATTTTTTATTTATATGTGCCAAGTCTGCTGAATGCTAACCATATTAAGATCATAATGATAATCCAATTGTGGACTGCACGGGTCAATTTGTTTCAGTCGGCAAATGTAATAGTCTCACATCAAATAGGAAAAGCCCTGATCTTGAGTCATATGTGATTGCAAATGCTACATGGTATGACGTATTTTGGGTGGGGACTTAAGCCCATGCTAAAAATAAAATCGAGGCAAAGTCCTAACCCAAGAATTGAACAATATTGTGACATGTAGGTTTGGATTGTCACAATAAATCAAGTTGTGTACTTTCACGGATTTAGTGAGCCATAATCAATGCACAAACTCTTTTTCTAAAGAGAGTACAAAGGGTGTCTACCCATCATTTGCATTAAAGCAGTCCACACATCAGTGTGACTGCATGTCGTACACGGACTTTCATGCATGTTCAAACAAATTTTATAATCATTCATTAGAAGGGAATTTTGATTTTCATTTATATATATATATATGATAACGTGAAGTCAAGATACCCTTCTATCCAATAGTGTAAAACTAGTTGAACACAAAACGGCATTAAGTTACACCAATTGGACCGGATCATTGCCTGTTTAAAAGCCTCTTCATGAGACCATACGCCTCCTCGTATTTGAGTTCAGAGAAAACTTTTCAGATTAAGCCCGGTGTTAAGTATCCCATGGCTAGTGGTGGACGGTGAGTGTGCCCTAATGACGTCGAGGAAGTTATTTTATCCGGATGATCTTGAAAAAAAAATTAAAAACTCATTTCTAAAATTTAGATCATTAAAATTATTTAATGTTTGACTTTTCTCTTAACTTCTTTTTTTTAAAATTTTATTGATTTGATCTAATCAATGCATCCAAGCTCTACGTAATACCAAAATAATGTTTTCGGTACTACGTGAAACTCTATATGGACCTATGGGCCGTGTAATCGTTTTCTCATATATATGACGCGAAAAGCAAGCTTTGGTGCGTGTAAAGATTTTTTCCATCCAATGGTGTAAAAATTAACTTCCACAGATTTCAAGGCTGCGCAATTAAATTTTCACCCATGACATTAGTGTAATTTTTTTCATTAAATCTTGTGGAAAACAAGCTATTAGCGAATATATCTCGAAGGTTTAAAGGGGCATCAGAGGCATCACCAACTATCACTTTTCAGCAGTCAAATCCATCAAAAGCCAACTGGCACAGACTTCAGGGACTTTGAGATATGTGGAAAATTCGATGGATAAAAGGTGCTTCACAACCTTAATAACGTTAAACACTAAATACCACCTTATTCTATTTAACTTCTAAGATTTAACTTCTTATTACCTACCCAACCTATCTTAGGTGCTCGACCAATATATACCTGGCCAGGTTATATGTACGGAAAATTACGATAGATTTAATGCAGATAAAGTGCAGGTGACTAATGTGATATGGTGTGATTGGCTGCAACAACCTACATTAATTGAGCTATACTGTACTTGCAGCCAATTTCATCGCACCACATCAGCCAACTGCACTTTGTATGCATAAAATCTGTCCATCATATAATATTGTCCTTATATGCACTTTGCACAATGTAGACCATGGATCAAAATCTCGGAAAATCGATACGTATCGTCCAACCTCAAAACCGATACGTACCGTACAATATTTTCCTGTATTTTATCACAAAAAAAAAAGAAAAAAAAAATCATACAAACAAAACGATAATTTGAAATTTTCAGACAATACATTGGATGATACGAATGATACAGTGAACAATACAAACGATACGAACAATAATTTGATCAATGATTTGACTGTTTTTTAAGGGGTTCGAGAAAAATCCTATTTATCATATCGTCCTAGTCCAAAATTGATATATATCGGATGATACGTATTGGTATCATACAATATTTTGGTCCATAATGTAGACCTTGGAAATAATGTGGAAGGACCCATCACTTGTTTTAGAGTATGCATCGAATGTGACATACCATGCATTGTGGACAGTTCGGGGAATCCATGACACATCAAGGAAACCAATGATATGAGAAGTCATGGGGGAATCCATGATGCATTTATATCCTGTATTCAAGCAATACATATTTGGAAGGGGTTACTCATAGCTGTTTTTCCTCTGAAGAGCACATGCCTTTTCATAGGAAAAAATCGTTGACTAATTCAATTGAATCATACATGGCGTCAGTTTTCATCTCAATCTTCCACACAACAGATCTTGAAATCACCGCCCACCTATTAAACGGTCACATGTTGATTCCATGTGACCGTCTGATAGGTGAGCTATGATCTTAAGATCTATTGTGTGAAAGATTGGGACGAAAACGAATTTCCGTCGTCTGATTCAACATAGTCAATAGATTTTTATGGTAAAAACTCATATATCCTTAACAAATTTAATGGGTGCAAATAATGCCACCCTACATAGTTTCTCGGAGAAGATGTTATGTGACATCCTCACTGAGCTGAAATTAGAAACATATGGGGACGAAAAGAAAAGTTGGCTCCCCATCCTAATAAATCAATCAATGAAATTTAAAAGCATTTGAAGACTAACAAATTTGGTCGCTCAAGTCAAGCAGTTGGCACCCAATTATATTAAAGAAGATTTTGAAGGAGTATCTCAATTGGGGCCATATATTTTTTTGTTATTTACCCAACACCCGTAAAAGTCTACCACTAACTTGGTCACATGATCTTTTATAAAGTAAAGGTAAGAATAAAAACTATGCCTACGACCTCGTTCGGTAGCCCAAAGTACTCAGAATCTGGGCAGATTCTGGGTTTTTTTCCAAAATCTGAGCAAAGCCCACGTTCGACAGCGTTTTTTGCTAAGCGGGATTCTGAGTATTTTCCGGCAGAAGGCGACGTTTGGTCGTCCGACCAAACCGCTCGGATTAGCTCAGATTCTGAGCTCAGAATCTGGGTTGGTGAAGTATACTCGTCATTCTCTATGCAGCTGATCAAAACTCATTTGTAGCCGCTACGCATTAGCTTCTTTGAAGCTAGAGCTTCGTCTTCCCCAACCATCCATGGCGATAGGTAGGCCACTGGATTAAAACACCGCCTCCTACATCTCTGCTCCGATTCACTTTGCAAAGGCATTCACATGGCTACAGCTTGAGAGCCATTTAAACCATCTGCTCAATCCGAGGGGCTGCTCAACCATTATTTGCAGAGATTCAAATGTACTTCATTTGAATAAGGGCCACTGGTTCTTGAGCGTTGAAAACTGTAGGGGCCAGTGCTCATGGTGAGACACGTGTCCCATAGCTTCAACGAGAAGGTTGAGAGAATTGAATGGAGCTCCTTGGGGGGCATTGAAGGCTATAAATGCTCCCCTTGCCTCCCTTGAACCCATCTCGGCATTTGCATTCCAAGGCAACGAAGGTGCTTGAATTAAGGCCAAGGTGAATTTCTTTGCTTAAATTTTTTTTTTTTTGTGGAATTGCTCGATTTTGAGTCTCTCTGCTCTGGTTTCCACTACCCATCTCGGCATTTTGAGTCTCTCTTGCTCGATTTTGAGTCTCTCTTATGCGTTATAGCACTCAGGTCAATCCTTAGCAAGTGCATGCCCAATTTTTTCCAAAAGAAGCATGCCAATAGGAGGAAGTACAATTTGACCTCTTACTAATTTGGTCTTTAGCTATAATGGCAATGGTTCATGACCAACATTTAAACACCAAAATAGTGTGTCAATGATCTCACACCATTAAAATTAGACTTTCTATCTCACCCCATTGAAGTGTCATTTATCATATGCCATGTTGCACACATCCGTGATCACCGTCTATTTTAAAGTAGGAATATGGATGGAAATTTTGGTCGAAATTGAAGATTTCCACCAAACGCATCGGTTTTAGGCATGCACAAACGAAACCGACAACCAAAATTTCGGTAGGAATCGTATGATGGGGAAATTTCAATCGAAATTCATATTATCAACCAAAATTTCGGTTCAAATTTTCGGTTCCGATCATGGTCGAAACCAAATCGAACCCAATATTTTGATCTTTGGTAGGATCTATAATTAGAACATGTTTGAGCCCAAAGAAACATGCTTCTAAGTAGATGTGAACCATCCGGTTGATGAATTTTAATATCAACCATTAATAAAACAACGGTTGATACTATAATCGATACAAAGATGGCTTAAATCTCCCTAAAACACGTTTTGGTCCTATAGCACTTCAAGCTATGATTGATCACTTTGATGATCTTACACCATTCATGATATAAGATCATCTAAACACCATTTTGTGTTTAAATGATGATCATGACTTAGAATCTTGTCGGTCCTTAACAATAATATATGCACAATCCCGGAGGTAATTTTGGATGGTTCTATATTGCAATATGTTTCAATACCCTAATGCATTATTTCCTAAAAAATAAAAAATTGATCCACAAAGGACATATAGTTGACATCTTGCTTTGACTTTTCATGTTCAACCACATCTACACTGTGGAAATAGGAGAATCTTGACTGCACTTCTTCCAATGAAAATTAATAACATGAAAGTCAAGATTCTCCCACATCCAAAGTCTAGAGATGTGGTTGAACTTGAAATCCATCAAGGTCTAGAGATGTGGTAGAACTAGCAATGCTTGCGTAGAAGACCAAAGACTACTTGTTTATCAAATAAGCGCACTAAAACCCATCGCAATCTGTTAAGTAGTGAAAATGCATTAATCACCCCTAAACATGAGCCTTGAAAGACCCTTGAGAGGACTAAATAAGTGCTTTAGTGTGCATGTTACATAACCAAAAAGACAGTCCAAATCCAAAGCGACCTAAAATGATCAAAAAGTCGACAATTCATGTCAAGCTAAAAATGGAGTGAAGAAATAGCCTCAAAGAGTGGTTAAAAACGAGAAAGAAGAAGCAAAGACACGAAGAAGAAAAAGGATCCATTCGAAGAAGAATGGAAGCTAAAGCTCAATTCGAAAAGCATCTCTTCAATTCGCAAAGAACACGATTACGAGCGAGGAGGGAATAAACTACAAATAGGTCGTCAATGTAACAAAGTCCTTTGCGAAAAGAAGAAAAGGCTATTGAATGTAACAAAGTCCTTTGCGAAAAGAAGAAGAACAAAGTTCTTGCGAAAAAAGGCTTTCAAGCCAAAGTTCTTTTGAAAAGGCTTTCGAAGCCAAAGTTCTTTCGAAAAGGCTTTCAAGCCAAAGTTCTTTGAAAAGGCTATCAAGCCAAAGTTCTTGCGAAAAGGCCCTTAAACCGAGAAACGGCGTTTTGGAAATTACTGCTTCAAAGGGTATTTTAGGAATCTGCAACGCTACCAATGCAATTAAAGAACAAGGAACATTCGGAAGATGTAAGGCGCGATCCAAGGCATATTCTACCCCATGTGGGCCGAAATTTGAATTACTCATGGGAACTTCTAGAAGCTCAAAACAGATTTTTGAATTCTATAATGTAATTGATGCTTCTAGCGCTGATTGGTGAACCAGATCGAGCATTTTCATTGGCGAGCAGATCCGGATCCCCGTGCTCAACTCTCATTGGGCAATCCAGATCCGAGCACTCGATTGGTTAATTCACCATGTGGATGGAAAGCTATAAATAGAGAAGCCATTTGCCCAATTGGGGCATCCAGATTTTGAGTTTCATTTCTATTTCTCCTTCCTACGATAGTCTATCTGTACCTCCGTAATAGCTTCTTTGTTTTGCTTTTGAGAGTTGTTGAGAGTGATTTGTAACTCCAAGGAGATCGGATTCAAGATCGCGGTCCGAGCGCTTTCTTAAGCCGTGCTCTGTAATTGTAAGATTGAATTTAAAAGGTTGCTGGAAACTGTGTTTTCTCCATTGGATTCATGTCAAGGGTTCTTATTGATCACCTTAGTGCATTAGACTCCTTTAGATTCACTACTTTGCATGCAATTTCCCTTGATTCATTACCCCTGTACGAATTAGCGTTGGTAACCTAGTTACGAGACTTGCGATGATGATTCATGTTCAATTGAGGAAAGGTCAACAACTATTGGATGATCTGTGACCATTTAAGTGGATGATCATAACCATAAGTCTAAAACCCTTCCTAATTCAGATTTATTTCTCTTACATCTGCTACCGGTAGCCGATGAAGATTGAATCAACTCGCTTTAGTTGCGTATTCTCCATTAAAATTCAAAAGCGAAATCACGTAGTTATTACTTCTCCATTTGTTTTATTTCAAACACTTTCCCAACTCGGATCTGGATCATTTAGTTAAATCTTTTCTTTATTTGTTTTTAGTTAAACGTGACAAAACCAAACACTCTTTCTTTATCTGCTTTCTAGATAAATACAGAGCGATCCGTAGCAGATCCGAGGTCTATCTCCTATTTCGACAAATTCTCGTGGGCGATCTTTAATATACTCACTTTTAAAACTTGCTACAATTGGCTGATCTTGCGGGCTATTGTTAGCCTTCAATGTGCTTGATATCTATTTCCTAATTTAAAATTATGTAACTTAATATTCATTAATTAGTCATTCAAAACACACATAAATTAGGCACATGTTAGGCAACAACAAAGAATATCCACAATTTATCTAGAATCACAAAAAAAATCAATGAGTACTTCAAACCATCTTAAAGGTATTCTCACCTTATTCGTCGGTTCTCTGATCAAAGTATAAACATATGCAAATTCTACAATTGTTTTACAAGTCATATTGAGCCCAATTTAAAATCATATTTGATTACAAGCCAAACCGGATACAATGTACGTTAAGGACCTCTTTTGTCTTCACAGGATAATCTCATTCCCCTCCATCTCCCCTCTCGTAGAGCCATGACAATAACAAGCTCGATGGCGACTTCAAAGCTACTCTTCCCATACCCATCAAAAGTAGTAGCACCACATCACTTAGAGCTTGTAGCCGCTTCTTTACTTCATCAAGGCAATCGTGAAGATCCTTCAACTCATCTCAGATTCGAGAAATTCATGGCCTCAAATGCATAAATGAGATCTTAGCCGCATAATGTATAGCGAGATAAGGAGATGACAATAGTTTCAAAAGCGTTAACGATAAAAAGCGTTAAGATGTTCTTTCAATCGATGGATCAAACAAAGCTAATGATGTTATAATTGGGGAAGCGTTAAGATCACTCCGCTTAAATCAAATGGTGACGGAAAATCTCGGTCAATTACGTTTACTAAAGGTCAGTAAAAGATGTTTTCTCGACATGTATATACAAATAAAGAGATAATGGCTCGACGCCATTTAAACACCGTAAATGGTGTTTAAATGATCTTACACCATTAAAGTTAAAACTTTTAATCTCATTCCATTGAAGTGTGATTATCATTATGCCATGTGAAGAAAATCGATCAATTGGGCCCATCGCCTAGCCACCACCCGAATACGTACCAATGGGGCCCATGGCCCTCTTTTCAAGATAAAAATATACTTGGACACACACATACATTTAGTATATTTAAATATATATTTTATATTCCTTATTCATGTATTTAACATTTACTTTTTGTATTTTTCTTAACCCTTATCCATAAAGTTAAAATTAATCCTTTACCTCCCCCCAAATATTTTGGAAATTCCAATATTGTTCCTATAATACTTGATATGGAGGTAATATATATCGACTTAATACTCAAACATCTAGAATTTGTAAGACCGAGGCGTTACATGATTTGAATTATAAAGCCAGTGGAAAGGAGAAGCTTCTCTGTTAATTTGGCTTTTTGTACCACCATTTGGCATATCCGGTCTAAAAGGATTTCTACAATTTTACAATCTTAAAAAAAAAGGACTTTGCTCAAGGCAATTGTTCGTGATGTGGTGTTCGTGGTTGATGGAGCAAAAGGATATAAATGATGGAGAAATTACTTGAGGTGATAAGTGGAGTAGGTTTGAGGAGCCAAGTGACCATATCGAGTCCCTTGTAGGTGGCAACCACTTGTTCAAGATCAAATAAAGTTGAATAGATGGATCTTATTTTAGTGAAGTTGGATTTGGAGGACTATTTAGAACTACAAAGGAAAGAGTTTGAATTCTTCTTTGGTCCTTCCAAATATTCGGATATTTTATAGATTGAATAGGAGGCTATATTTAAAGGTTCTGCCGGCTATTGAATTGAGCTACGAGTTATTACGGTTGAATCGGGACTCTAATGTAGCCATTGAAATTCTCGTTGATTGATGCTTACGACCTTCAGAACAATCGATTGGTGGAAGACATTAAAATCTTGAAAACTAAGTTCGATGATGTTTTTTCCATCATATATTGAGAGAATGTCGATGTCGATAACTTCACTAACTTTGGATCCAATGGCGACTATTGTTCGGTGGCAAGATAGTGGACAACCCTCCATCTCTTACCTCTTTCTCGCCAATGAAGATTTGAGTATAAGATTTGTTATTGTGTGTAATCTTCACATTTAATAATGATAAAGGTGTGGACCACAACCCAAATTGATTATACAAAAAGATAAGTCTCAAGCGCATGTCAATTTCAAAGACCATATTTGCTTGATTCTCGGTAGAACTATGAGTAGATCCCAAAATTCAAGGAATTGAAAATATTTTAATGTAATCTGTGGCTCTTTTTTTTTTGAGGCCACAATCATGTTGCTATCATTTTAAAAGGTTTGAATCAAAAGGTTTTTGTTTTAGAAATGAGATAACGTGGCATTAGAGCCATACTCTATATTATTGAAAAGCCCCACTTTAGACAAAGTTCGTGAACTTTGACTTCCATGAATTTCAAGGAACAAATAAATTGTTCAAATTTTGACATCTGTGGAAAATCTTTTTTTTTTACAAAATTCCAAGGCAAATAATGTATACTCCATTTTAGAAATATTTTGCATTTTATTGATAAAATAAAATGTGAGCACTCTTGGATGATTAAATACGAAAGAATATGCCAAAACCATAAATACTAAGTGAAGAAGTGATACGACTTGCAAACATGAGGTGTAAACCTTACCTTGCTGATCGTGCTTTTGGGGTGCATCTCTGCGATGAGTTCTCGCCACTACAAGTGGATGAAGCAATTTCCATGTATACCTTACAAAGTTGCAAGGAGGCATGCAAATTTTTAAATCTATCTTTATTATGCCACAGATCGCTCCACGAAACAAGAGTATGTTGGAAGTGGGGACTATAACAGAGATGATTACAACATACAATCTATGCTACAACCAGATATATAACAATCTAGAAAATTTGCTAGGTATGAGGATATTTTTTCATGGAAAACTATTAGCTCATTTGAAAGAAAACTTGGTGACATTGTGACAACATATCTCACTAACCTTGAGAGAAGAAATGGAAAGACTCCTAGGATGTTCAAATCATAATTCAACACAAACTATAAAGCTTACAAAAGTCAAGAAATTTGAACTCAATTCGACGAACAAAGCGTAATCATATGAGATATCCACAACACTTGAATCGTCAATCGTAAGTGAAATGGTCATATGATTAGTATTTCCATCCCAAAACACAAATGAGAAAATTCTCTGCTACTCCAATTTTTTTCATTCACAAATCGGCGATTATCCATATCGGCCGATAAGTATCGGAACAAGATGGACCAATACCTTGCTTTTAGTCATGGGCTTGGTCCTCAGAGTGCAATGGACCAATACCATGCTTTTAGTCATCGGCTTGGGCCTCAGTAGCACAATGTCCGAACTTGTTTTATTCTTGAAGACGAACTTACATGCAATCAGTAACTATATCTAGTAGTGCCAACATCGTAAAATGTACCGTGACTGATTCAACGATACATGCACACCTATACTAGTACCAAAATCAAGTACTCACTCTCACCATATTAACCTAATTGGCGCTCACTCATGGATCAAAAATTCTAGACAAACCGATATGTATCGGTTTGAGAGGCATCAAGTTGATACTTGATTGTATCAACCCATATACTTCGGTATGTATCGGTGATACATACCAATATATCGCCCAAAACTCATATGTATTGTCCAATACGTACGATTTCAAGCGATCCAACGGTTTCAGCGTGAGTGCCCTCAAACATTCGTCAGTGGATGAATTTCAAGGTACACTTTTGATATTTTGGGGACCTGTGCCATATGGGAATGTGTTTGATTTGAAGTCCATGATTTTAAGATTTTGCTCATACTACTGAATAAGATGATGGCCTTTGACAAGATTAAATATTACAACATGACCTTTGGTGCCAATCTTTTGTTGAACATCTTTAGATTATGACCTTTAAATAAATCGCATAAATGGTATCTCCATATGAACAGTGTAAAATACCAAGTTTTTATTTTAGATTAAAAGTATTAATACATGAAAAATCATTGAAAAAGGTGTGAGTCATTCTTTAATTATTCACAAATTTTATGATTTTCCAAAAACTCGTGAATCAATTAAATAAGCCACTTCTCACTCTTGCATTCACTAACCAATCTATTTCTATTTGTAGATATGGGTAAATATTACGTTGTATTCGTTGGTAGGAGACCGGGCATATATCGAACCTGGGAGGAATGCTCGAGAGAAGTAATCGGTTTTTCTCATGCTCGCATCGCTCCTTTCATTCGCACGATGAAGCACTAAATGCGTGACCCTCATATAACCCACCCACATATCACCATGTACTGCGATAACCCAACAAACACAAGTCATAGATAGAGTTAGAGCTACGCCCCATGTATGTTGGTGTGCATGTAGATTGCATGTGTGGAACGTTTGCACGCGCTTATTATTGTTCTCCTATCCACTTTGGTTATTTATGTATGGCGATCATCGTGATTTCTTTATAATTCTCAATATGAAGCTTGTCTCTTTTCATATTTTATTATTTCTCGTAAGCAAATCATATGGGTTGTGTATCGATCCCAAATGACTCTTCTCGAGGTAAGGGTCACCGTCATAGGTTGTCATACTCATCAGCTCCTTATGGTGACGACGCCGTACAATCGTGCAATGGTAGTGTTAGGGACCCATTTTAAAAATAATAGTAATTAAATCAAATTCGAAAAAAGACTCCGTCAAATATGTTCAGCCCCATCTCGATTGGTTGCCCGTAAATTTTGAGAGAAATTCGAGTACGGCACATAAACCGATGATTAAGATCACGTTCCTACGGTCGTAGTATAACCACTGATTGAAGCTATTCTGAGGATTTTCTGAGAGGAATCTGAGTGGTATAAGAACAAAGGATTTTGAGTTTTGTAAGAATCTGTCAGGAATCTGAGTGGTTAAAGAACGCATATGGTGAAAACCAGGAATCTGAGTTTGCTAAAGAATCTGTCAGGAATCTGAGTGTCCAAAATCTGAGCAAAATCTGAGCTTTTCTGGGAAAAACCAAGAAACACCCGAACGAGGCCTTAGATTTTAATTTTGATTTGAGTTTATAATTAATTAATTAATTATTTATTTATTTTTTAATAATGTTATAAGACATAGAACATCTCCGATGTAGTGCATGCATAACTTACAAGCAAATAGAATCCGCCTAAGGCGTAGCACACTGGTAGAATACTTTAAGAAATAAATCTCACACAATAAATCACTCACCTTTGTTAATACAAAGGGAGAAGCAAACGTGGAGTGTAAAACTCACGACCTCATGCCTCACAAAGGGAGAAGATACCAACTGAGCTAACGCTCAATCGATATTTGATATTGTAATTAAACTCAAAGAGGGCCAAGTTTCCTTAGTATTATTTGTAGTCATGCAAGAAATTTTCTTCATCATTAATTCTTTTGTTATTATTATTATTATTATTATTTTTATAATGCAATATAGTATAGACAACTTAGATATGCCTTATATATCATAAAGAGTGAGACAGTTGAAGAGCATCACTGCACTTAGGAAATAAATCTTACACAATAAAACACTCACATTGAGTAATACGTAGGGGAATAAATCCCACACAATAACAATACTCGCCTTATTAATATAAAAGAGGAAGCAAACATAAAATTTAGAACCCATGATCTCATACCCTGCAAAGGAGGGAGGATACCAATTCATCTACCACTCAATCGATTTATATTATATTACCGATTGAATGCTCGTGGAAAACCTAACAATATGATTTAAGAGTTAGTCTACAATGAGTGTCCACGCATCACGTGGGGTAATATCACTTAATAGAAGTCACATGAACGTGTGGACACTCATTGTTGATTTAATTTGAACCGCCTTGTTGGTCATTAAAGGGCAAAGGGGCGAAGCGCCTTTGGGTAAGGGACTTGGGAATTGCCCTTCTTACTTGCCTTGATTTCCTGCCTTAGAAACAATAGTCATGTAACTAATATGCTTCCCGTTTGTGCTTTTAGAAACAACCTTGGAACTTCTTTTACCACCTCCTTAATTGAAAGTCAACCCAATAAGGATTTTTTCACATTGAGGAGCCATTGAAGGATCCCCTCTCCTAAAGCATCACGGGTCGGCCACCTACTGCCAACCTATTAGTGCAATAAGGTTTAAGAAACAGATAGTTGAACATTCTATGGTCCTATATCCTTAAAATTGCATATAAATTATTAAGGTAATGAACCTCTCACTCGAGTCATGGTGTGACTCGAGTTGTGAGACCATCCATCTCATGGTCAAATGTTGACCACACATGATGTGAACTGTCTCACTACTTGAGTCATATAATCATTTTCCAAATTACTATCCGCAATTAAATTATTAAACATTGGTTAGTGAAAGATGCACCGCGGTTGCTCCTAATCCTATTAATTAAGCTATCACATTCGAGTTGGTATTATGTGGCTGATCAAGTCACCGGTGCATGACATGGAAAGTGCATGGACTCTAAGGTGTGTATGGATCCCCACGCCCTCAAAGTCCGTGCACATCTAACTGTCCAACCAATGGACTTTGTGATTGGGTCCATCATGTAATACTAGTTCATCCAAGTTTAAAAGTTATAGATTATAAAATAACAAAATTCGTTGAATTAATATAAGGGTATCTCTATTTGCACCCACCAAAACTCTAAAGGTTCCAATACCAAAAACCATTGACTACTTTGAACGAGACGATAGAGATAATTTTGGTCTCAATCTTCCACACAATGAATTTTGAGATTAACGGCCAGATTTTGATTTCACAGAGCATACATCTCAAAAGTGAACGTTATCATAGATGTATATAAAAAATGGTTTTTGATTCACTTTTTGAGATGTGTGCCATATGGATCAAAATTTGGGCGTATAAGATCTCAAGATACATTTGGATGGAAGATTGGGACAAATAACAATCTCCATCATCTAATTCAAAGCACTCAATGATTTTCAACAGTAATATTCTTTTAAAGGATTCCGTAGTATAGATAGAGCAATATGGCCACTTTCAAAAAATTAAAGTTGACTGATGATGGGCAATGTTACCAATCCACTTGGTTCAAGTGATTAGATATTATGTGCCCCACATTTAGCCCAAATAGCAGTTCCATTCCATCCAATCCAACCCAAGCATTTTTAATATGGACCATAAGTTACATACCAACGTGGTCTGTATTAGATTGCCTAAATCGAGTCTCCAGCAGGGCACTCTTTTATCAGCAGTAAACTTTTAATAATTATTTTTTCATTAACTCATGCATTTCATTTCTTAAAATTCAATGACAATTTGTTCATTATAAAAAATGAAACTAATTGTGATACTAAGTATTCTCTCATTATAATAATGAAGATGTATGACTAGTCAGGCATTCACCAAATGAAAAATACGTCATGCGCTTGAAGGGTACTTTTATTTACAATCCCGGACTCTTCCTTCTCAACCCGGGTTTCATGTGCATAAACTGTTGACTGTTTTGAATGTGATGATGGAGATCATTTTTGGTACCAATCTTCGACACAATAGATCTTGAGATCATGGGCCTCTCATCAGATAGTCAGATTTCTGTGAAACACATTTGATGTATGCCCATGATCATATGGGATTTGTCAGATGTAATCAAAATCTAACCGTACGATAATAGGCCCATGATCTTAAGATCTACTCTGCCAAAGATTGGAACAAAAACTGATCTCCATCGTAGAATTCAAACCAGTCGCTGGTTTACACATTTAAAACCCTGATTAAGAGGAAGAATATTGGGTTGAAAATTAAGGTAACCATTCGTAAATCATGTTATTTGCAAATTAGGTAGTTTGAGTGCTGAATAAACCATATCTGCCCCAAGTCATAAATGAAATGATTTAACATATGAGATGGAATAAGAGTAGCCCATATACCCAAACACCACTTGACAAGGGTAGAGCAAAATTAGAATGCACTTAGCTTTCTGTTGGGCAAAATGAAGCTTTTTGATGTGTTTGCTTGGTCCCCAAACCTGGGGAGATTGAGAATTTCCTTTGCATTTCTGCTCTGAGCCATGAAAGGAATGAATTTTAACCGGAACGTTTTCTGGCCCCTTAAGAAGAAACGGCCTACTTGAAAACAGTTTAGGTTATTATCCCACTTTAAACAGTTTCAGAAAAAGGGTTTTTGCAGTTTTGGAATGAATGGTTCAATTCAAAACAACATTTTTTCAACATCCGTTTTGGGTTCATCAGCTACATGTATGTGCTTTTTTTAAAAATAAATTTTTAGATTTTTTTTTCCCTTTTATTTGATGGGTCAAAGATTAGGGAAGACTCCCCCCCATCTGGGGCATTGATTTTAGGCAACTTTGACAATATTTCAATGGTGGATGTGCATCAATTCATGCCCAAATTTTTTTGGGGTACCTGATAGTGCTTGGGCAAGTTTGCCGTGGCACCCAATCCCTGGTTGAGTGCCACGTGGAGCCATGCACGAATGAGCGTGTTTTTTCTAAAACTGTTTGAATTGAGATAATAGTCTAAAACAGTTTTCAAGTAAGCCCTTTTTTCTAATTTTCCCAACATTCTTTTTCATCTTGTTTGCAGTTAATCGTAGGGAAGCGAAACACTGAAAATTGAAAGGGTACACATCAAAATCTGGATAAGTCTTGCTTTTTGTTATGAAGAAAAGGCATTTGAATTTTGATAGATCCAGCAAGAAGCACAAAAAGAGACCCCACACACAAGAAAAAGCAGAGACACACCACAGAAACAGCATGGAAACCTTCCTTAGGAAGTTAAAAGGAAGAAACACAAAACAAAATAAAAACATAAAAATTCAACAAGAAAAAAGAGAGCCCTTTAAACTAAAAAGTGAAAAAAGGATTATATAGAAGCCTTCCTGGCGTTACTCTTTCCTCTACTCTCGGCATCATAAACGTGCTCCCCAAGCTCATCTTCCTCATTATATATCTATCTCCAATACCCACCTACTCTTTATTCTTCACAATTCAAGCCTTCCATTTTCTTTCCTCACCAAACCTTTTTGGATTCCAACAATTCAGAGAGAATCGGCCACCTCTGACATTATCCGGGCGGCCATCGATATATATATATTTTTTTTTCCGACAATTTCGCTCATGATTTTGAATAACTCTACCCACCTCATCAAAGCCAACTGAATTTTCAGTCTCCGCTACTAAAATCCATTGATTTTAACTCTTCGCAAAGCCCAGCGCCATTTTTCAGATTTGAGTGCAAACAGGGAAAAGATATGGATTATGGGAAGGCAAACTCGAAAGGCGAAGAGCCAAGTGTCCGGCTGCAGATAGTGGACACGTTAAGCGGGCTAAAACAGCCCAGCGACAACTGGTCGACCATGTTTGAACCCCAGAGAGACATCACAGACCCACCAGAAAGAACAGAGAGCACGGAAAACTTGGTCACCGCAAAGCTCGACCTAGCGCCAGAGAAGAAGCTGACCCTTCTCGCTCTTCGATTGGCAATTCTTGAAAAAACAGCGAGCGGCCTAGGAACCCTCGGATTCATCTGGGCCACTGTTGTTCTTCTCGGAGGTTTCGCAATAACCTTAGACAAATACGATTTCTGGTTTCTCACCATTATTCTCCTGATTGAAGGGACCCGAATTTTCAGTCGGAGCCATGAGCTTGAATGGCAACAACATCAGTCTACATGGACGGACGTCGGGAGGTTCAGTTTCCGGGCACTGAAAATCAGCTCTAATCGCCTCCTTCGAACAGTGAAAGCAATTTTCAACCCTATCTCGATTGCCCGGCTGGAAACCAACCACAGCCGACAACTAAAAGAGGAAGCCCTGCCGCAAATATGTAGAAATCAAGATCAACAAAAGTCGCCGACACGGACGTGGCCAACATCTGATGTTCCTCTGCTACCATACGGGAAATGGGTCTTCGTATCAAGGAACATTAGTAAGTTCCTCTACTGGCTTCAGCTGGTATCGGCCACTGCCTGTATTTCGCTCTCGCTGACAAGGCTTATACAGCAGAGCTTTGGTGATATCAGCAAAGGGGACTCCGACAAGAGAAACCGAAAATCCGCGTTGAATATTTTCTACGGATTGGCTCTTGCAGAAGCTCTACTATTTCTGTTGGAGAAAATTTACTGGGAATGGAAGATTAGCTATCTTAAATTGCTGGAAGAGGTAACCAATGACTGTGGGCTAGGAAATGACGGTTTGGCTTCGGTTAAACGGTTTTTCTACGATGCTTATTCGAGGTCTGTTAATGGAAGCATCTTCGATGGCCTGAGAATGGACTTAATTTCGTTCGCCGGTGGGCTCTTGGAATTGGATTCTAGTGAGGAGCAGCTAGCAGGAGCTCAGATTCTTCAGAAATTTACTGCCAGCGACAGGTTTTCCAACGAAACGTTACGGAAGATTGGAACTTCAACATCAGTGATGGAAAGATTGGTCGAGATGTTGAGTTGGAAGAAGCCAGAGGAGGAAGAGATCAGGAAATCAGCTGCCATGATTCTGTCCAAACTCGCTGGAAAAAAGCAAAACTCACTTCGGGTTGCTGGAATTCCGGGTGCGATGGAATCCATATCGTCATTGCTCTACACTGGCCGGAGCTCAAATGGAGCTTCCGACGAGATCAGCCAGAAAAAAGTCATCGCAGACCACAAAAACTACGAGTTTTCAGCATTTAACCACCTGGGTCTTCTGATTCTGAAAAGGTTATCTCACGATCATGATAACTGTGGAAAGATTGGGAATACGAGAGGCCTCCTGCCGAAAATTATCGATTTCACACACACCGGAGAAGAGTTTTTGAGGAACAGGAGCGTCACGGAATCTCAGATCATGGTGGTGAAACGATCTCTGCAACTGGTGAAAATGCTAGTAAGCACGACCGGTCACACCGGGAAACTTCTGCGGCAAGAAATCTCGGAGATCGTTTTCACAATCAGCAATATTAGAGAAATTTTGCAGCATGGAGAGGATTACATATTGCTGCAGAGGTTGGGGATTCAGGTTCTAACTAGTTTGGCTCTGGATGATGATGCAAAAGAGAGGATCGGAAGCACTGGTGGAGTGATCAAGCAACTATTGCACATTTTCTTCAAGAAGGGATTACCGGAAAGTCAGCTAATGGTGAGAGTAGAAGCTGGAGAAGCACTGGCGATGCTGACATTGGAGAGCGAGAGGAACTGTGATCGGATTTCGAGGATTGTTGTGGTTGAGAAGCTTGTTGGTGCTCTAAATGATCAAGCTCTGAAGGTGAATTCGGCCAGGATCCTGCGGAATTTGTGTGCTTATGGTGGATCCAACTGCTTCCTCCGGTTGAAAGGAGTCACTGCTGCTGCACCCATAGTGAGTAATCTTTCATTAAAGCTGTTGCAAGCGTAAAATTCAGGATTTCTTTTTTCAAACCTAAGAACTTGATATTGCTTTCCTGGCACAAAACTAATTATATATATATATATATATATATATATATAGAGAGAGAGAGAGAGAGAGAGAGAGAGACAGAGAGAGAGGACCAAGACTATGCACCTGGGCGTAGAGATATCTCTCCGCCTATTGATATGGGCGTGACACGTAGCGCCTTTTTGTGAAGTGACCGGTGTTGCTTTAGAATCATTTAACCACGGTTTAACTAAGGTTACCTTTCTTTTTAAAAAAGTAGATAACCTTTTTTCAATACCCTGTGTCTGACCATGTGGGTGTCAGAACCCCACCAACCCACCTCTTTTCCACTAAAGGGGTGTCGGCGCATCGCTATTCGAGGTGCCAGCGCTTCTCTCCTGCGGTGACAATGCTTCTCTATCGGGGTGCCAGCGCTTTGCTACCGGGGTGCCAGCGCCTCGCTATCGAAGTGTCAGTGCTTCGCTAACGGGGTGCCAGTGGCTCACTATCGAGATGTCAGCGCTTCCTACCGCGGTGCCAATGCCTCTCTATCGAGGTGTAAGTGCTTTTCTCCCGGAGTGTCAGCGCTTCGCTACCGAACGCCCACATTTTTTAGTAAAAGAGACCTGAAAAAGTAAGTCGGACATTTTCTTGAAAAAAGGGAGAGAAGAGAGAAAAGAAAGAGACCTCTAAAAAAGTCAAGTATGATGGCTGAAAGGGAATATAATTTTTAAAATATTTTAAAAGTTTTAACCCTAGTTAGTAAAGTGGGCCCCATGCCACATGTCATTCATAGAGTAGTCTGAGCGTAGACGCCCGACATAAAGCATCCTCTCAGATGTCGTGGAGCTCCGCATGGTACCCAAAACATTGTTTGGGTGCCACGTGAAGGGGGAATGGGTTAGATTAATTTTAATTTAAAAAAATTTCTTTTTAGGTTTCCACCAAAGTTTGACTGATTTCAACGGCTCAGATTTCAAGGCTAAAAAAATACATGGTGGAGATGAGTTTTCGATATATATTTTTTTAATTTAAATATGATCTAAGCAATGTGCCCGAGCTCTATGTGTCATCAATTTGGTGTCCCACTGCCAATCGGAGGTTTTCCCCAATCTCGAAGGACATGAGCCTTTTCCATATATATATATGAAGAAAAACTCTCAAAGACACATCAGTGAAAAAAAAGAGACTAACTACTTTCTTTTTTTTTCTCAAGGTGCTGAAAGCAACAATGTTGGAAGAGAACAAAGTACAAGAGGTAGCAATTGGGCTGGTCGCACAGATATTCAGATTCATGGGTTCTCAAGAATCAAGCATTGAATTCGAAAAAAATGGCATAAAGGAGACGGAATTAGCAGCAAAACTACAGCAGACCCTTCAAAAATACCCGTACCCATCAAGCAAAGTTCCACGAATAAGAAGGTTTGTTATTGAACTGGCAATTTGGATGATGAAAGACAACAAAAAGAATGTTCAGATTTTTAAACAGCTAGGGATGGAGAAGGAGCTCGAGAGTGTCGCGGAGACCACCTCAGAGCTCGAATGCTTCAACGCCTTCTCTGGTAGTGTTGGAATTAGCCGCCACATCAGAACCATCTACTCGCTTGTTGACACAGCGTTAGAATTGCTATCTGATGGTTGAAATGGAGCAGCACAAAACTGATTTCCTGCTGGACAGCATATGTTATATAATCCAAGCAAACAGAATGACAGAAATAAAATGTTCTTCCATACATGTATCCATCCACTTCCTATGAGAATTTTTCATAAACAAATTCCAATAAAATGTAAATATTATGAAATCTTTGGTAATGTTAATTGAAGTACTTTTCAATTATAGAAGAATAGATCATATTTTTGTGTGTTATATTGTTCACTGTGTGTCCTCTTTGATTATCCAAGGAATTAAATGTTGGTATTGGAGAGCGTACTAGCCTCACTCTGCGCTGATTCATATTATCCAAGAAAATCCTAGATTTCATCCAGATATATAATATTCAGATGTATTTGAATTTTTTAATTTCGCCCAGAAAATACTAGATTTCACCAACACACATTATTATATAAGTTTGATACATAATAAAAACCCATACATTAAATCAATGTTTTTAAAACCGAAAGAGACACGCATGCGCGTACACAAACAAACTATATGGGTAGCTCTATTCGCGCCTACCGAACTAGTAAGGGCGTCTGATGCGGGAACTTACTATATGCAATGCGAGGGCTGAGATTAAAATTAAAATTAATTTAAAACAATTTTAAAATTACAATTCTTCCACAAAATTATCACAGAAATTCTATAAATCCAATTAGGTGATTTAATTCAAGCCCAAAATAGCGGTACTTTGCCGTGTCCGTTCCCTATCGGATCTAGAAGACTAGGGTTCGTTATGAACGGCTAGATGTCCGATAGTTTTAAGGCGTCGAACTAACTCGCAAGCGAGTTCTCTTGATACCGTACAAAATAAAAGGTACACAAGGGTTTAATGAAATAAATAGGTTAGATATGAAATTTAATTGATAAATAACTAATCAGGGTTATGCTACTTACACAAATCGTAGATCTAAAGAAGATAGTGACGCGGGACGGTGACCCTAAAATGCATAAATATGATTTTGATGCGATTTGCTGAAATTAAATAAAATTAATTCAAGATTAATCTCAAAACTATCACGATACCTTCGAGTTCGTAGAATTCCGATAGGTAAATCACGCGAGATCCGAATAGGGTGTCCAACTCGATGCGCAAGTTCCGTTAGATTTGAGGTGGGATCGGGCTTAGAGATAGAACTCTAGCTTTTCCAGGCTTGGGTGTACGTCTTCGATTTGATGTAAATTCACGAGTTCAAATTAGGGCTGTAGGATTGGATAGGTTTGAGGGCTCGGATGAAAACTAGGGTTATGATGGAAGTAGGTTTTGGGTTTTGGATTAGGGATTCAATATGGGTAATAGATTATAGGGGAAAGACAGAGAAAATATATGACAAAGATAATAAAAGATCAAAAGAGAATAGATGAGAATCACTCCCTTGGTCTCACACCAGACCCATCTCGGGAAGAAGAATATTCAAGCATAAAACATTCAAAATATTCAATAATCAAATAAGTGTTTACAAGCCTCTTTATATAGGCCACCAATAATTAATTCAAAATAAAGATAACTAAAACAATAAAAACTAAAAAAAAGGCAATTTCCGCAGAAAAATAGAAATCCTGTCACAGTGCGGAGTTGTCCACGGCGAGCTATGGTACTGTTCGCACTGTGGCACTATTCACAGCTCGCTGTGGTACTATTCACAGCTAGCTATGACTGTTTTATTGCTGTGCTGGTGGAGTCCACAGCGAGCTGCGGTCTTATGACAGCGAGTTGTCATAATACCCACAGCAAGCTGTCATAGATGATAGCGAGCTGTGGTTGTTTTCAAGCCACAGTGAACACTTCTTTTTTTCTTTTCTCCCTTGAAGCTGAACATTCTGTTGTAGCCCAACTCTAATGCTCTCGATCTTGACATTCCTCGTCAGATAGATATGGAAGAAGAGTTGGCCTCGCACCAAATCGCAGGCGGGAATCAAGGAATCGCTCTCCGTTTGAGAGAATCACACCCTAACGAAAATTTTAGAATTCTCAAACTTGCATAAGCAATTTTAATTAACCAAAAAAGTGATGATAAAATTGTTTTCAAGCCTTTAAATAGGCTAACCAAAACCCTAATATCGAAATTAGAAAGTCCTAAAACTGACTAAAACACAAAAAGAAAATTTTAAGCTAAATAAACAAGTTTCCGTCAAAATCCACGCCATTACTCGATCGATCGACTGAGCAATAACTTGTCGCCTCAATAAATCTGCCCGCTGTCCATTCTCGATCGATCGAAGCCAGGAGTCGATCAATCGACTGAGCCACTTTCAGTCATCCAAATTTTGATTATTTTTTTTTCCTTTCGCCTCTGATTTTCTTCTTCCGCCTTCGGTACGTCACTTGCGGCTGTTTGAATCTGATATCCCCATCAACTCTCCCCGGGTTAGAAGGATTGATCCCTGATGAATACTGGTTGTGGTAGAGGTCCAAAAGATCCGAATCAAGCTGCTGAAACTCCTCCTGCGTAATCCACGTATTTTCTAAGTCGGCCTTGTTCTTCCACTTGACCAAATATTTATGAAGTCCCCCATGGTTGGTGGACACAATCTGATCTTCCAACATATGTTCAATGATCTCACGAATTTGCCGAGTAGGTGGGGATAACGGTGTGGGTAGAGGAATAATAGGGGCATCATATGTAGAAGGCTTCAAGGGGTTGGCAGGGGTGGTTGAAGGGCCATGGTATGAAACGAGGTCCTCCACATTGAAAGTCATGCTAATCCCCAATTCCGGCGGAAGATCTAAGACGTAAGCATTAGAACTAGCATGCCTCAAGATCTGATAGGGTCCAGCACCACAAGCTTGTAACTTCTTTGCAACTCCTTGAGGGAATCACTCGAGTTTATTCCAAACCATCACAAAATCACCCTCTTGGAATTCCTTGAACCGTCTATGGGAATCTGCAGAGGACTTGTATGTTTCATTGCTTAAAGTAATTCTTTTCTTAATCTCAGCATGCAACTCATGAATGCAATGCGCAAATGTGAATGCAAACTCTGATGACCTTTGATGAATGGACATTAGAATGAGATCAACGGGTGTTCTAGGCTTATACCCATGCACAACTTAGAACAGACTCATGCCTGTGGTTTTATTAACCGAATTGTTATATGCAAACTCAGCGACAGGTAAGATGGAATCCCAACTCCTAATGTGCTCACCTACTAGACACCGTAACAGATTACCTAGACTCCTATTGACAACCATGGTTTACCCATCAGTTTGGGGATGATTTGCAGATGAGAATTGCAGCGGGTCCCCATTTTGGGCCACAGTGTCTTCCAAAAGTAGCTGACAAATTTCACATCGCGGACAGACACTATAGTCTTAGGCAAACCATGTAGATGAACGACCTCGTTAAAGAACATGGTAGCAATGTGACTTGCATCGGAGGTCTTCGAACACGCAATGAAGTGAGCCATCTTTGAAAAATGGTCCAAAACAACGAACATCGAGTCGTGCTTTCGGAGGGTTTTAGGGAGGCCAAACACGAAGTCCATTGACAAGTCTTGCCACGAGGTGTGTGGCACCAGTAAAGGTATATACAATCCAATGTTCTGCTTCTTTTGCTTTGCCAACTGGCAAACACGACACTGGCTGATAATTTTGGCAACATCTCGGGTGAGATTGGGCCAATAGAATCGGTCTTCAACCAATGCGACAGTCTTATTATGACCAAAGTGGGCAGCAACCCCTCCGGTGTGTAATTCCCAAACAAAAAAAGTCACGCAAAGAAATGCGGGGAATATACAATCGGTGTTTTAAGAACAAACACCCCTCTTGTAGGGTATATTTACTCCCTTTGGCAGGTTGTCCACTCACAAGTGAGGTATACTCTTCGCCAAAATCCGGACATGTGGAGTAATCTTCCACGAGGCGTTCGAATCCGGTTACCTCAAAGCTTAATAAGTGCAACGTCGCTACTCTACGGCTAAGCGCGTCAGCCGCTCGATTCTCCACACTGTCCCTATGTTTCAACACGAAGGTGAACCCTTGAAGTTGTTCAACCCATTTCGCATGTCGTGGGTTTAACTTCTTTTGGGAACTCAAAAATCGAATGGCTTCGTGATCCGAGAACAAGATGAATTCATGTGGTAGCAGATAGTGTTTCCAATATTTAAGGGTTTGGACTACCACATAGAACTCTTTGTCGTAGGTTGAGTACTTCTGCTTGACCTCATTTAGCTTTTTATTAAAATAAGCTATCAGGGGACCCTCTTGGCTCAATACTCCTCCGATACCCATACCTGACGCGTCACGCGCAACCTCGAAGACTTTGGAGAAGTCAGGAAGGTGCATGACAGGAGCTTTAGTCATTCG
The DNA here is from genome assembly GCA_021018995.1 of Chloranthus sessilifolius. Taxonomy (NCBI): domain Eukaryota; kingdom Viridiplantae; phylum Streptophyta; class Magnoliopsida; order Chloranthales; family Chloranthaceae; genus Chloranthus; species Chloranthus sessilifolius. Next base: position 24,167,103 of record CM037588.1, read on the forward strand.
GGACTTGATATCCTTAAAGGCTTTAGCTGTGGCAGGTGTCCATTTAAATTCCTCCTTTTTGATGTAATCAGTAATAGGGGAAGTTACCGTACTGAAGTTACGGATGAATCTCTTGTAGAACGTGGCTAACCGATGGAAGCTACGGACTTCGTGAATATTCTGAGGTTCAGGCCATTCAACGATAGCTTTGGCCTTTTCAGGGTCCGCAGTCATTCCTTCAGAAGTCACGACAAACCCTAGGAAGACAACGCTATGTGACATGAATGTACACAATTTCTCTCCTTTGAAAGTCGTGTAAACTTGCCTTAAGTGATCCACGTGTTGTCCTTGTGGTTATAAAGAAGGATGTCGTCGAAATAGACCACAAGGAACTTATCGATGCAAGGCCTCAAAACACTTGTGTCATGATACACATGAAAGTACTCGCGGCGTTTAAAAGCCTAAAAGGCATGACAAACCACTCATACAAACCATCTTTAGTTTTGAAGGCTGTTTTCCACTCGTCCCCGGGATGAACTTGGATTTGATGGTACCCACTCTTCAAATCGATCTTTGAAAATATCGTGGCACCGACCATCATGTCCAGCATATCGTCCAATCTTGGTATCGGGAACTGACATTTGACTGTGATCTTGTTAATAGTGCAGCTATCAACACACATCCTCCAAGTTTCATCTTTCTTGGGTGTGAGCAACATTGGCACGACACATGGACTCAAGCTTTCCTTTATGAACCCCTTTGGAGAAGTTCATCAACTTGCCTCTTTAACTCCGAATACTCGGATGGGCTCATACAATAGTGGTGCAAGTTCGGCAAGGTAGCTCCGAAGACCAAATCAATGGCATGTTGGAAGTCCCGTAGAGGTGGTAATTCATTTGGAAGGTCTTCGGGAAAGACATCCGCAAACTCATTCATGATTGGTTTGACCTCTTTTGGAACCTTAACGCCAGACTCTTTGGATTTCTACACTGTGACAAGGACATAGACTACGTCCTCCATCTTAGCGCCTCGTTCAAACTCAAGAGGGCTAACGATGTGAACGGCCTTAGATGTCTTCTCTCTCTCTATCAGCCCTTTATCACTTGACTTGGATGGTTTCACGGTGGGTGGTTTAGGAGGTAAAGATTGATTTTAATTTTATTTCCGTTATGAGTGAATGCACACACGTTCAATCTTCTGAACAATGTAACGTCCATGTCATACAACTATGGCCTCCCAAGGATGATATGCCCCACATCCATAGGCACAACATTGCACCACAAGGTGTCCTTGTATGAGCCGAATTGTACAGGAACTTGACACCTTTGGGAAACAGGGATGGAAGATGAATTGACCCAAGCAATCTTGTAGGGTTGTGGGTGAGCTATGGGCATAAGCCCTAAGCGAAAAATGGTACTCTTGTAAACCACATTGGTGCAACTCCCACTGTCGACAATGACTCGACAAGCTTTCTCCCCACATTTGGCTATGGTATAGAAACTATTATTTTGTCGCCAATCATCACTCTCCTTTGATTGAGCTAAAGCACATCTAACCACAAGAGCTCGCGAGGTATTATCCTCCTCAACGGGATAGGAGATATCCCTAAGACACACCATTGTTTGCTCCCCTACACAATCTTCTTCATCACTAGAGAACGACTCAGGCTCGTAAACTTCAACAGTACCTTCATCATGCTCATTTTCAGTGTCCTCAGCTATGAACAGATTTCGGGATTGGCATTGTGCTACAAAATGCCCAATGTCGTGATACTTATAACACTTGTTATGACTGCCAGTTTTGGGGCCTTCAAGCATTGAACTCTTACGCTTATCAACTCGAGGTGTAGTAACAGGGTTAGGCCTAGTAGGCGGGGCACTAATGTTGGGCTTTGACACAGGTGCATTAGGCTGATAACTAGACTTATAACTCGATAGAGTACTAGTTTTGAGGTATCGCTCCAGCTCCTTGACTCTAGAGAAACATTCGTCTAGATTATCAACAAGGTACGAAATAAATTCCCTTTGCAGTTCTTGGCGAAGGCCCATTCGAAATCAGGATAGGGTAACTATCTTCGGTTCAGTCACATCGGCCTGGGTCTTTAGTTCTTTGAATTTATCGATGTATTCCATGACCGGTGAATTTCCCTGATGCAATGAATGCAACTGATCAAGAATGCGCCTCCCCGTAGGATATAGGAACATATTTATCGCTCAATTGGTCCTTCATCTCTCCCTAAGTGGAAACGGAAGGAAGACCATTGGACTATCTTCGGCGCTCTAGACCCATCCAATAAAGTCTAGCTTGGCCCGTAAGCTTGACCTTAGCAAAGCGGACCTTCAGCTCTTTGGACATGGCGTACCACTCCAAGCAGTTTTCTATGTCGGTAACCCACTCGAGAAAGACTCTGGGTTGCCTTTTCCCATCGAAGGTAGGGGCGTCCATCTTTACCGATTTCATGATTCTATCTCCTGATCGGATTGGACTTCACGACGATGAGGAACTTCCCTCCCTTCATGGGTGTGACCTCTATTGGGGTTTTCGGTGAAGAACTCATTGATTTCTTCCACACGGGTTTTTAAAGCCTCATGCCGGGTTTGTAGATCATGCAACTGTTGTTGCAACTGAGTGCGTTCTTCCATCCGGGTTTGAAGTGCGGTGTGACTCGCGGTCAACTTAGACATTTCCCTAATTAAGACATCTATCTTGTTGGGATCCATGAAGATGCAAGACAAAAGCTAAACAAAGCTGGACAAAAGGTAGATAGATGCTAGATAAAAAACTAGACAAAGGCTAGGCAGAAACTAGACAAACTATGTGAATTATGAGAGACAAATATGAAATGATGCAATGCCAAATTAATAACAAGAAAGCCTAAAACCTATATGAACACTCAAACCCTAAAACTAAACTGATTCCCTGATACCAATTTGATGCGGGAACTTACTAAATGCAATGCGAGGGCTAAGATTAAAATTAAAATTAACTTTGAACAATTCTTCCACAAAATTATTATAGAAATTCTAGAAATCCAATTAGGTGATTTAATTTCGGCCCAAAATAGAGTTACTTTGCCGTGTACGTTCCCTATTGGATCTAGAAGACTAGAGTTCGTAATGAACAGCTAGATCTCCGATAGTTTTAGGGCGTCGAAGGAACTCGCAAGCAGGTTCTCTCGATACCGTACAAAATAAAAGGCACACAAGGGTTTAATGAAGAACGGGTATATTTTTTTTTTAATGAAATAAATAGGCTAGATCTGGGATTTAATTGATCAATAACTAATTAGGGTTATGCTACTTACGCAAATTGTAGATCTAAAGAAGATAGAGATGGAAGAAGAGTTGGCCTCGCACCAAACCGCACGCGGGAATCGAAGAATCGCTCTCCGTTTGAGAGAATCACACCCTCACTAAAGTTTTAGAACTCTCAAACTTGCATAAGCAATTTTAATTAACCAAAAAGTGATAATAATGTTGTTTACAAGCCTTTAAATAGGCTAACCAAAACCCTAATCTTGAAATTAGAAAGTCCTAAATCGACTAAAACACAAAAAGGAAATTTTAAGCTAAATAAACAAGTTTCCGTCAAAATCCATGCCATTGCTTGATCGATCGATTCTGGGACTCAATCGATCGACTGAGCCACTTTCAGGCCTTCGAATTTTGATTGTTTTTCTTTCTTTTGCCTCTGATTTTCTTCTTCCGCCTTTGGCACATTACTGGTGGCTGTTTGAATCTGATGTCCCCATCAGCGCCTATGCTTGAAAACCATTGACTGCTTTAAAGCACACGATGGAGATCGTTTTTTAACCTGATCTTCCACACAATGAATCTTTAGACCATGAATGTACCATCAGACGATCAGCTCGTTTCAGGTGGCACAGATCCCAAAAAGTGACACTAAAATATGTTCGAGCGTGATTTATGCCACAAGTTTTTTGAGTCATACACACACAAACTATATGGGTACCTCTATTCACGCCTACCGAACTAGTAAGGGCGCCTATGCTTGAAAACCATTGACTGCTTTGAAGCACACGATGGAGATTGTTTTTCACCCAATCTTCCACTCAAAGGATCTTTAGACCATAGATGTACCATCAGACAGTCAGTTTTTGAGTCACTTTTTGGGATATGTGCCATGTGGAATTAAAAACTAACCATTTGATGGTACGCCCATGGTCTTAAGATCCATTGTCTGGAAGATTGGGATGAAAACCAAGGAATTTCAAAAAAATTCAGATTTTTTAAAGTCTTCCAAAAATGTTAAAAATAAAAATAAATTAATATCTATTTTTTACAATTTATGAGTCATTGTAGAACTTAAAAGAACAAAAGGGAATATATTATGATCAACAACATGATATGTAAAGACTACTAAAATATCAAGACCCTACTTGATCGATGCCCATACTTTCATTAAACTAAAACAAAGATAAAATAGACCATACTTTCATTCATTTAAAACAAAGACAAAATAGATTAAAAGAGGTGCAATGAGATGCTTTGTTGGGCAAGAAAAGTAAATACAAAAAAAGAAAAGAAAAAGGCAAAGGAACTAGGGAAATTGAAAGTAAAAAACAGGACACACGGACACTAAAAGAGGTCACTCATAGCCAAATGCAAACAACTAAAAAACAGGACACACGGACACTAAAAGAGGTCACTCAGCTGCTCCCACTCATGTAAGATCTCGATTGGGAGAGAGCACTGAGAAAACAGGGGACTCGAACACCACCAAACGAGTGAATTGAATGGGCCTAAATCCTAATATTCTGACTGGCATGTCTTTTGGGCTGAATTCAGTTTATATAATGTCTTGCCACTTGGATGAATTGTAATCTTAAAAATAGGTGCCATGTGGCACTATGTGGCCTAGAAGTGCAACAGTGAGGGTGTAACTATTGATGTACGTGACCAGAGTCGATGCCAACTGATAAAAGATGTCAAATGCAGTAGTAAATACCTGAATTGAAAATATGTCTCCAATAGGCACAAGGAAAGGTTTGTCAAGCTGGTGTACAGGTTCAGGTATGACGCATCCACAGCTTCCATTAACTTTAAAATAGCCCTTTACCCTATTCTTCATTTGTGCTCTGTAATGGAGAGAAAGCAGAACTCCGAATAATTAGAATTTCGTCGCCAGGAAACTAAGAAGTTGAGAAGCTCTGTCAAAAACATAAGATCAGGTGAACTACTTCAACTGAAAATAAGGACAATGACAGGTTAATAATAAAAGGGTAAAGGTAGCCTAGTACCCTAGACTAGGTAACGTACCTGGCCCCACACTCATTTGCAGCCACGTGGCACCCAATCTCATGATCGGGTGTCATGGATAGGAGCGGCTCGATGATCATAACTATTTTGTAAAAAAATATTAAAATATAAAATATAAAACTGCATAATGGCGTCAACTGTGGTGAGAAATGAACGGTAAAACTAAATGTGATTTTACCGTTCATTTTACGTGCAATTGACTTTTTTACCGTGTTGTTTTATATATTTTATTTTAATTTTTTTCACTAAATAATTGTGATCATCTAGCCACTCCTATCCATGACACCCGATCATGAGATTGGGTGCCACGTGGCTGCAAATGAGTGTGGGGGCAGGTAAGTTACCTGGTCCATGTACCAGGCTACCTTTGCCCATATTAAGAAGATAACTATGGGCTGGTTTTTATATGGGGCTCGCCTAGCTCCTCGCTAGGTCGCTTCTATTATCTAAAGAACATCATGCATTACCAATAAATAGCCAAAACCATAAGAGCAGCCATACCATGGAGCTCCATCTCAACATGTTCCAGCAACTAGGGATCATCAACAGCATCAACCTTATTTAAAAAGCACATCAGTGATGGCACACTCACCTGAATCTCAACAAAAGATATAAATTGCCTTGGACGATCCATACATAAAGGCTTTTTAGTAATCAGAAACATGAGAGATGAAGGCAGCTCTGCTGCACAACAAAAGATATAAATTGCCTTGGACGATCCATACATAAAGACATTTTAGTAATCAGAAACATGGGAGATGAAGGCAGCTCTGCTGCACAAGCTAAAATAAGTTACGCAACTGGTGTGCAAGCAGAATATGTTCCTTTGTCTGTGGCATGGGTTCATTTGGACAACAAGAATGCCTCCCCATCCATTTGAGCATCTCCAGTAGTCATGTTCTGCACTCGACCAAAGTCATCAGATTACAGTATAAGAGGAATTAATACTTGAAACTTAGATGCAAAAATCGAACTGATGAGAAGATGGCTGCTATACAGGCATTAATTTGTTAAATAGGAAGAAGCTTATGCATAATAACTGGAGATAGTTAATCCACTACCTAAGCAACAGAAAAAAATGTTCATAGTTATGATAAAAAAAATAGAGACTGGCTCTCCTTACAGTCTGGTTGATAACAATCTCATCATCCCACTTTTAGGCCAGGTGATGCCACATGGAACACATTTCTAACTAATCCAAGTCATCCAAATGATAGATCATCATTTGAACTGAACTCAGCCCCAAAAAAGATAAAAAACCCTCAGAGGATTCATACCATCCGATCATAGAACTTTAATATGGATCCTACAATAGATATGAACATATGTCTGTATTAAAGAACTATGATTGGATGGATGCCTGCCATTCGGACAAATTGGATTGTTAAAATACATGCTTAACATGAACTACAAAATGGGATGGTGAGAAGATTATCTAAATCAAATGGTGAGCTCCTATTAATAAAAAAAAATTCCCTCTCCAGACTCCATCAGAACGTGCAACTTTTATAGGATCTTAGTGAGGTTCCTCTACAAATTATCGTTTGGAGAAAGTGACCGTATAATTACTCTCCCTAATCTCCTGGTTCAAAAAGCATTGGAATCCAGTGGTGTGAAGAAGCAAACCTTCAATTTTAAGATAATGACGCAGATCTGAAAATTTATAGGTACAAATTACATATATGGTTTACTGACACATGGAACTGTGATTTCGATAACCAACCATGATAGTTGCCCATCCTCATGAAGCTGGGGGGGTTGCTCATAATTCACAATTTCAATGTTGCATGGTTTAGAGATGGCTTCTAATATCATTAGATGGATCTTGAATTATTGTATTTGACTGTGGAGGTTCCTTCTAGCATTAAAAAAGGTATTTTAAATACCTAAAAAGCCTCTCTTATGGTATTTCAGCTTCTTTCAAGACCATGCCCCATCAATTGGGGGTTTACTTTGTGATTCCTATTATTCCACTCAATTCTGTCTAGGGCTAAATTCTATCACTCGGCGATCATTCATGTCATTTACTCCTCTCTGTATGCGCAAATATATATATATATATATATATATATATGATAGATTGTCATTTGAACTGAACTTAACCCAAAAAAAGATAAAAAAACCCTCAAAGGATTCATACCATCCAATCATATAACTTTAATATGGATCCTACAATAGATACGAACAAATGTCCATATTAAAGAACTTTGATTGGATGGATGCCTGCCATTTGGACGAATTGGATTGTCAAAAAATATGCTTAACATGGCCTAAAAAATGGGATGGTGAGAAGATTTTCTAAACCAAATGGTGAGCTCCTATTAATAAAAAAAAAAAATTCCCTCTCCAGACTCCATCAGAACGTGCAACTTCGTAGGATCTTAGTGAGGTTCCTCTACAAATTATCGTTTGGAGAAAGTGACCGTGCAATTACTCTCCCTAATCTCCTGGTTCAAAAAACATTGGAATCCATTGTTGTGAAGAAGCAAACCTTCAATTTTAAGATAATGATGCAGATCTGAAAATTTATTGGTACAAATTACATATATGGTTTACTGTCCCATGGAACTGTGATTTCGATAACCAACCATGATAGTTGCCCATCCTCATGAAGCTGGAGGTTGCTCATAATCACAATTTCAATGTTGCATGGTTTAGAGATGGTTTCTAATATCATTAGATGGATCTTGACTTATGGTATTTGACTGTGGAGGTTCCTTCTAGCATTAAAAAGGGTATTTTAAATACCTAAAAAGCCTCTCTTATGGTATTTCAGCTTCTTTCAAGACCATGACTGACGGGGAACGCCAAGATCGAGAGCCTTGAAGTTGGGCCGCAATAGAATTTCTAGCTTCAATGGAGAAAAAAAAAAAATATAATTTTTTTTTATGAACAGTGTCACGAACATCCGTGATGAATAGTGACGGACGTCCGTGATTTTGACCCCTCACTATCCGTAGGTCACGGACATCCGTGGGGCACTACGGATGTCCGTGGGCGTCGCGACAAAACTTCTAAATTTTGCGAAAATTTACCTTTTTTGTGTTTTATTAGTAATAGGACTCTTTATTTCGAATTTTATTTTAGTAGCCTGTATAAAGAGGCTTGTAAAGATAATTTAATTAGTAATTGAATATTTTGAATGCTTTTATGCTTGAATATTCTTCTGCCTGAGATGGGTTTGGTGTGAGGCCAAAGGAGCGATTCCCAAAAGTTATCTTTTCATCGTTTGGTATCTGTTTTCTGTGATCTTTGTTATATTTGCTATCTATCGATCTCTGCTTGCTTTCTACATCTCAATCTATTGATTTCGATCCCAAAATCCTAAACCCCTTTTGAACCCTAAATCAATAAGAATCAAAACCCTTTTCTAAACCATAAACCTAAACCAAACCATAAGCCTATTACAAAACCATAAATCCATTTCACAACCCTAGTTAGAGCCTGCGAATCTATGTCAGATCGAAGACGAACGCCCAAGCCTGGAAAAGCCAGAGTTCTATCTCTAAGCCCGATCCTGCCACAAATCTAATGGGACTTGCGAATCGGACTGGACCCTAACTGGATCTCGCGTGAGCTGCCAACCTGAATTCTTGGAACCCTAAGGTATCAAGTTAATTTTGAGATTAAGCTTGATTTAATTTTATTTAATTTCGGTAAAAATCGCATAAAATCATAATCACGCATTTTAGAGTTACCGTCCTACGTCAATGCCCCATCAATTGGGGGTTTACTTTGTGATTTATTATTCCCCTCAATTCTGTTTAGGGCTAAATTGTATCACTCGGTGATCATTCATGTCATTTACTCATCTGTGTGTGCGCAAATATATATATATAGGGCAGTGGTTAGGTGCTCCGACGGGGCACTGTGAGCATGCCCCAACAGTCCACGTGGAACACAGATGGATTGTTATCAATTTAAAAAAAATAAATTCAAAAACAATTTGTTATGGCAAAGGTAAAAGAATGACTGATTTCAATCGTCTAAATTTGAAGGCTAAAAAAAAACACGGTGGAGATGAGTTTTCGACTTTTATTTTTTCAAAGATGATCTAAACAAAACAACTTTGCTCCACGTGGCACCAAAACAATGTTTTGGGTGCCAGGTGGAGCTCCACGTGGAAGGCAATAATGAAAAGACATGTAGGATTCAGAGAGTTTATTAGCAAAATGAAACGAGTGGGAAAGTAGACTTGAAACCCCCAATGGATGGATTGGGCGATGGTGACTACACATACATGCATACATACATATGGTAAAAGGTTATGTGGAACAGTAGTGCATGCTTGAGGCTAGACCAGGCCACATTCTGTCCACATGGCACCTCAAAACATGGGTTTGGTGCAATGTGGCCCAAGGGACATTTTATAGATCATACATTTGAAAAGAAAAAAAAAATTAACAAAATGATCTCTACTATCTGATTTTAACATAAAAAACTAGACAGCTAAAATAGGTTTATTGGCACCTTTAATTTTCTAATGCTAAAATCACACTGTAGAAAATCGCATATATATATATATATATATATATATATATATATATATATATATATATATATATACACACACACACACACACACACACTAGCAGAATGCACGTGTGATGAATTGAGATGAATGAACTGAGATAATTGTTGGTTGCATCTAAAAAGTTGTGATCGTAATTGAGATTCGTTCCCAATGTTGCTTAGTTTGGGAAAGAGAGAAAGAAGCAAATCAATTTTTCAAAAAAAAATTCCTCATTAAATGATGATGAAGAAGGCTTTGACTTTAAAGAATTGGCAGTAGAGTGTTGTAGCGGATTCCGCGAAAATGGCCCAAAAGATTAAAATAAGGCATATTAAAAAATTAAGTAAATATTTGAATAAAAATGATTTAAATATATTAAAGAGAAAATACAAATATTATAAAACATTCATTAAATTCGATGAGATTTTGATTACACATGACACACATCTTGAAAAGAGATTTGAGAGTTATGTTTGTTGTGCACCCAAGATATGTTCACCGGGAATTAAAATTTGACTGTTGGATGGTACGCCTCTGTGGACTCATAAATTTTGGAATCTGGAACTCTTTCTTCCACTTAACCTCAAAAATCAGATAGAATAAATTAATGGAAGGAATTAGGAAATGAGACTTTATTTATAGTTTTTCCTTTTAAACCTACTCTAAATAGGACTTAACAAACCTACTCTAAATAGGACTTAAAGTCCTAAGTTATGTCAGACACCTAGCTACCTGGATAATTGTAAGTAGGCATCTAGGTGCCTAGATATCATACTTAAGCACCTAGGTGCCTAAATAATTGGAATTAGGCACCTACGTGCCTAGATATCATACTTAGGCACCTAGGTGCCTAGATATCATAATTAGACACCTAGTTCCCTAGATAATATACTTAGGCACCTAGGTGCCTAAATAATCGGAACCAGACACCTAGGTGCCTAGATAATATACTTAGGCACCTAGGTGCCTAAATAATCGTAATTAGGCACCTATATGTCTAGATAATCGTAATTAGACACCTAGGTGCTTAAAACTTATACTTAGGCACCTAGGTGTCTAAATAATCATAATTAGGCACTTACGTGCCTAGAAATCATACTTAGGCACCTAGGTGCCTGAATAATCATAATTAGGCACCTAGGTGCCTAAAAATCATACTTAGGTACCTAAGTGCCTGAATAATCATAATTAGGCACATACGTGCCTAAATATCGTAATTAGGCACCTAGGTGCCTAGAGAACATATGCTAACTCATGTGATCTACATTGATGGCGGGTGGGCTGTTAAATCGTGCCTGGTGCTCAGGGCTGGCGATTGGCTCTGCGGTAGGTGTCGTAATGTCAATTTTCGTCATCGCTCGGTATGCCATCGTCATGGTTGAGACGCCACCTGATCGCAGGGCAAAACCGTTGCATTCGCAGATGATCGAATTCCGGAACCGAGGATAGAGAAATAGACTATTTTGAATGAGTCTCAGGTTCGTTATATTCATCGGGGGTGGTCGATAGCCGCAAGGAAGAACAAACCAGTTATTACATCTTCCTTGGATTCTACTGACCATCGGTTCGGCAAGTCGGATGCCAGTGTTGTGACTCAGGGGCCGGTTTTGTTGCTTCCAAGAGAAGGGATGAACCGGTCAGCTGCGGGTTTCTCGGAGTCGACATACCACACATTCGCTCTCTCGCCGCTAATTTGAGACATTACTGGGTGGTCATTGATGCCAATATTGATATGCTATCTCTGTTCTCTATACACAGATGGATTAATTACAATTGGAAGCTCTCTGAAAGGTCTATGGATTCTATTATTTCCTCTTCTTTGTTCCTTTTGTGGTTCGGATCGGAGGAAGACGCCTCGGCTATTTGTCTCAATAAGCAGTTCCTCATTGACGGATGCCCGGTTGTTTGTCGTTGGTGGGAACCTCTCGTGGGCGAGGTTCAAGTTCATGAGGATGAGGGGGTCTGGCTACATATCTTTGGCCTCCCGATCCACGCGTAGTCCCTGGAGATGTTCCGAGGGATTGGGAACTGATGTGGTCGCTTTATCCGGGTCGATCGGCGCTCGACGGACCTTTGGATCATGTCCCACGTGCGCATCCTCGTGGCGGTCAATTTGCTCGATCAAATCCCTCGTATCATCGATGTGCCGGTTGACGGCCATAGTTGTCAACTAGTGGTAGAACTCGCCCGACGGGAGCGGATTATCATCAAACATCAGTCGGTCGAATTGGCTTCGGGGGCCTTGTCCTCCGGCGTTGGCCTCATAGATCCTCCAAAAATAATGGTTCAGGCGTTGTCTGACCCTGTTCGACATGGAGGGGCTACGCCGGATTGGATTTCGACGGGAGGCGCGAAGGGGAGCCCCGCCTCGAACTCGGCAAACGACTTGTGCCCACTCTTCTCTCCGACCCAGCCGGCGGGGGGCAGCGTCGCTTTCCGAATCGCTCATTCCTTATCGACCAAGGGTCAAGAGGGGGTTTCTGGTGGTGTGGCGACGATCGGTGTACCGGCGAGGACTTTCGCGACCTCGAGGCGATCTACGGCCCCGATCACTTCGCACTTTGATTCGGATGTCGTACACCTGCAAGGACAGAAAGTAGGTGAGAAAAGGGGACTGACGGAAGTGTCGGACGAGGTAGGTTGCCGTACCTGGGATTCGATGGAGCTCGAGGCGGTCGGCTTCCTCGCGAGGATTGCTGCTTCTGGATACAAAAAGCCTGTTAGGGTTTATCTAAGAAGGAGACGCTATAGGGTGGTACCTCAGGGAGTGAGAAGGCTTGTGGAGGCGACACGTTGCCTGGTTCCGGAAGTCTCTGGAGGGTCAACGAAGAAATCAAAGGATTTTGACCGCGGGACTGAAGGCTAGAGGGGTTTTAAGCTCGTCAAGGGGGGAGAGACATGTGGTACGGTGATGTGGCTTGCTTCGATAGCTCCCAGGGCCGACACGTGCTATGAGAGTGAAGGCCTCGTTAGTCGGGTCTTAAGGTGCTTTGAGGGCCCGGTGGGGTTTCCCCGGGTTCAATTTGAATGTCCTTTACGCCCGAATTTAACGATTGGGTTGACTTTTACCCCTATTGGACCCGGTTTATTGGGATCTGCTTCTCGGCTGTGGACCGACCCTGGAACTCGGCTTATATCCCAACATGATGCAGAGGAGACCCGTTCCTCTATTTTTTATGGCGACAGCTCAAGCCGGAATGACTAATGTACGCCCGAGGAGGACTTCGTGGTGTAGAACTTCCCCGGATGACGATACGACCTGCTCGTGATGAGGGAGAGCTCAAGACCACAAAGGTTGGTGCTTCATAAGGATCCGCCGACACCTGCATCGCTGTCGAGGTGTCAGATGGTGGATGATCGACAGATACAACCATATCCAGATTAATCGGAGTGTGGAGAGGCCCAGGATTCTTATTTGGTGATGGAAATTGATCGGCTGATCGAAGTAGGGCGAAACCTCGAGATGACGTTTAAGGGATCCCAGGCAGAGTTACGAGAGGTGTTCCAATCGACATCACGCGTACGCCGTAACTTAGAAGAGAAAGCTACGGTGGATCGCGAGCTTGCACGGCCATACTGGGGTATGTTTGATGAGAAGGAGGGGAACGTTGGAGGCATCAGCGATCGGCTAAAGCGGTCAGGGGTTAAGCAGGCGATCACGGCATACAAACCTGTCGTGGCTACCCTCCAAGAAACTAAGTGGGGAAGCTGTGACAGAAGGAAGGTTGCTTCGATCTTGGGGGGGGGGTAGTTGGGACTGGACCTAAGTCGATTCGATCGGCGCCTCCGGAGGGATTCTTGTGGCCTGGTCATCAGTTCTATTTGACAAGGTGGATGAGGAACTGAATACTTTTTGGCTTCTGTGGTGCTGTGGGACAAAGTGTCGGGGAAATTTTGGAGTTTTGCGGGCATCTATGGACCGACGACGGACTGAGAGAGGGGGGACTTTTGGTTCGAGCTGAATGCTTTGGCTGCTCGATGGGATTTGCTACTCTGCTTGGCTGGGGACTTTAACGCTATCAGGTGGGATTTCAAGAAGCAGGGTGGCCCTGCCAATCTTCGGGTCATGAGGGATTTCAATTCCTTCATCGCGGACCGCGGACTAGGGTTTATTCGATATCCTGCTCATGGGGGCCAGATTTACGTGGTCTAGTATGCAAGATTCGCAGTCTCTCAACAGGTTGGAGAGATTTCTTTGTTCTACCGAGTGGCTTGACATTTCCCGGGTGCCTGATGGGAAGCGTTCGCTCGTGCCATTTCGGATCATCGGCCTATTGTTCTCACGTGTGAGTCCCGTGGAAGGGGACCGTCCCCTTTTCACTTTGAGAATATGTGGCTAATGGACGATGCTTTTCGGGAGAAGGTTCAGGGGTGGTGGGCGGAATCGGTGACAAATGGGACGGCTGCTTAACATTTCATCACTAAGCTTCGTCGGTCAAAGGATAGAATTAAGGTCTGGAATAGGGATGAGTATGGAAAGGTGCATGTTAGAAAGAAGGCTTTGCTTTTAAAGCTGGAAGTGTTAGATAATGTGGAGACAAGAAATCTTTTGGCGGATGAGAGGGAGTCTAGAGTGTAAATAAAGGCGGAGTTCAGTGAGACTTGTAGGGCTGAGAAAGTTTTTTGGATGCAGAAAGCGAAGGCTTGGTGGTTCAAAGAGGGGGATGCCAACACTAAGTATTTCCATGTGGTTGCAAATGCTCGCAATAAATCGAAGTATTTGGGGAATATCATAGTGGATGGGGGTGGAGTACACGGGTCATAAGGAGGTGCGGGATAATATCGTAGATTTCTACGAACGATTGTACACTGATGAGGGTCTCTCGACACCGGTTTTGGATGAGCTGCAGTTCACATCCATTTCGGACGAGATTAGTAGGGGGCTGGAATGTACATTTACGGAAGACGAAGTGTGGACCACGATCAGATTTGGGGGCAGCAATAAATCGCAGGGGCCGGATGAGTTTACCATAGAATTCTACCGCGCGTTCTGGGAGACTATTAAGGCGGATCTGATGGAGGTTTTCTACGACTTTCACTCCACTGGTTTTATCGGGAGAGCATTAAACTCTACCTTTATTACCCTCATTCCCAAGATACACGGGGCTGAAAATATTTCCGACTACCGACCGATCAGTCTGATCAACTGTGTTTATAAGATTATTGCCAAGTGTTCTCCAACAAGCTTAAGTGAGTGATGGGCACTATCATATCAGGCAATCAGGGGGCTTTCATCCGTGGTAGACATCTTATGGACCTTGTGGCAGTAGTTAATGAGACCATCCACTCGGCCTATGCTCTTTGTAGGCCGGTTGTGGTATGGAAGGTGGACATGGAGAAGACTTATGACCGGGTCAGCTGGGGGTATTTAGAGTATATGCTTGAAAGGATGGGGTTCGGTGTCACTTGGAGGAAGTGGATGCGCGGGTGCTATTCTTCTTCGTGGTTCTCGGTGTTGATAAATGGGACAGCGGTGGGGTATTTTAAGAGTTCCAGGGGTCTCAAGCAGGGTGATCCTCTATCCCCTTTCCTTTTTAATATGGTGGGGGAGGCTTTATCCAGACTGATCGGGCGCGCAAGGGTATTGGGTATGCTTACTGGCATCAGAGTTGGAGATCAGGGGAGATTTATTACGCACCTTCAATATGCAGACGATATGATTTTATTTGGGAAGGCTGATGTGACGGAACTCTGCGCTATGACTGATGTTCTCTCGGTTTATGAGGCGGTGTCGGGCCAACGGGTTAATCTCCTTAAATCAACTGTATCGGGTATTAGGGTGGAGGATGATACGTTGACTTCCATGGCTGGTTCGGTTGGGTGTGGCATTGAGGGGCTGCCCATTAGATACTTGGGTATGCCTCTCGGGATCAGAAAGCCCACGAGCCGCGATTGACTCCCGGTGGCGCAGAAATTTGAGCAGCGATTGTCGTCATGGAAAGGCAGGTTGCTGAGCAATGGGGGAAGGCTGGTTTTGGTTAAAGCGGTGCTTTCGTCGGTCCCCATTTTCTTCATGTCCATGTTTAGGTGCCCCGCTAAAGTTCTTGATCGATTGGAGCGTATTCAAAGGTCGTTTTTGTGAGGGGGCAGGTTTGAACAGGCAGTATCACCTCGTCAATTGGGACACGTGCCAGTTGTCTATCGCTTACGGGGGGTTAGGGATCCGGAGTCTCAAGAAAACTAATTTGGCGATGCTCGGAAAGTGGATTTGGAGAGCGGAAAGGGAGAGGAAAAGGATAGTCTCTGGTGGTTGGTTTTGTGCGACAAGTATGGACTTTCATGGGGGAGTTGGGGGATTGGTCTATCTACCCACAAGAATACCTTGCCGTGGTGGAGAGATATCTCCCGTACTTAGGAGAATTTGATTAAAAGGGTGTGATACAGCTGGGGGTGTGGGTCCCGCATTCGCTTCTGGGAAGATCATTGGTTGGATGTGGGTCCGCTCAGAGCTACATTCTCGGATATCTACGCCCTTTCCTTGAACCCGGGTGGTAGGATTGATGAGTTCATTTCTTTCGAAAATGGGAGGAGTATTTGGGATGTAGTTATCAGAAGGCATCTCAGGGACAGTGAGGTGGGGAGCTATTTGGACTTGCTGAGTAGGCTATATGCGGCGCAGCAGAACAATTTAAGGGCTGATCAGAGGATTTGGGACCTAAATCGAGAGGGGAAGTTCAGCGTTAAAGCACTATACGGTTGGTATTCGCGCCGGCCGCTTATCAGGTTTGACGGTAAATGGTTGTGGAGGGAACCCATTCCTCTTAAGATCAGGTTCTTCGTTTGGACGATGTGTAAGGATAAAATACTTACCAGGGACCAGTTGATTCAGAGGGGAAATGACGTCTCGACTGCGTGTGTTATGTGTTCCGACGGGGAGGAGTCCGCTGCCCATCTCTTCCTTCATTGCCGAGTGGCTGTTGAGGTGTGGGGTGCCATACTAAAAGCTTTCGATATGTCCCGGACAATGCATCAGTCTCCTTACCTGCTCATGTTGAGCTGGGAAGCGGCGATGGTGAAGGGGGGGGGGGGGGGGTCTGGAGGGAGGCGATATTCGCGGTTTTGTGGTGTTTATGGTGCGAAAGGAACCGCAGAATTTTCGAAGACAAAACCAAACCTGTCGGAATGATTATTCGGGTGGTCTCGGAGCTCGTTACTTTCTAAGGCATGCGTGGAGGGGATGGGGACAACAGCTGCAGTTTTCTTTGGGACCCGGGTTAAGGGGGTATGCTCGTGGGGACCTAGGGACCTGTGTGGTGTTTATTGTTCTGTTTTGTTGTCTGCTGTTTTTTTTTGTTCTGTGTGGCAAGATTGTATTTGGTTTCAGCGCCTTGCTAGTTTTAATATAATCTTTATTACTGATCAAAAAAAAAAAAAAAAGGTGCCTAGAAATCATACTTAGGCACCTAGGTGCCTAAATAATCGTAATTAGGCACCTAGGTGCCTAGAGAAAATACTTAGGCACCTAGGTGCCTAGAAATTATATTTAGGCACCTAGGTACCTAGTAAACATACTTAGGCACCTAGGTGCCTAAATTATCGTAATTAGGCACCTATGTGCTTGAATAATCATAATTAGGCACCTAGGTGCTTAGAAATCATACTTTGGCACCTAGGTGCCTAGAGAACATACTTAGGCACCTAGGTGCCTAGATAATCATAATTAGGCATCTAGGTGCCTAAATATCATATTTAAGTACCTACGTGCCTAGGTGGTTATGAGAAAAGACTTGCGTATGCGAGAATAATCTTTTCTCAATCCGCGTGAAGACGAAATCTTACGCAGCTCTCACAACCGTTCATTTCATGAAAACCTTACAGGAATCGTAGGATCATTACTTCTATAGCCACCACCATAAATCTATAAATAGTAGATCCGTCCTCATTAACAGGATCAGAAAATTCTTAGAGGAAACCTCTGCCGAAAATATCTCCGACTTTTCTTACAAAAGACTTTTGAGTATCTCTGAAATTCTGTCTAGTCCTTTCTTTTTTTTTTTTTTTTATTTTTAAAAGTTGACGGGAGGAATAAGTCGGGGTTGAGACACTTAGGATAAGGGCTACGGCCCTTACCTAAAAGTGATGCGCTTAGGTTAAGAGCTACGACTCTTACCTAAGTAGGATTTATGGTTACAATTTGGGATTACGCGTTACAACTCGTACCCAATTTCCTGTGTACTTAGAAATAGTTAAAGCCACGTGGGTACCACCCTAGGCATAACTCCTTGTACACTCAGGTTTCAACCATAAATTTGATATTCATACGGGTTGCAATTGTGAATCCAAAGAATAATTTCAGATTATGACACCCGAAATATTCATGTACGACAACTCAACCATGAGATTTACCATTTCTGAATTATGTCCTAAAATTAGAGTTTCCATCGCGATTCGGATCATCACTCCCTCAAATGTAGGGTTTGGACCTTAACCTCGAGATCAAAAATTCTTTTACGGTAGATTATTTGACTTTTGGTCAAACGATCATAATGCGAGATTATAACGAGATCCAACAGTGGATTTATTGCATATTGACCAGATCTTGTGATTTTGGTCAAATCTAACGGTGGACTCGTTGAGTTTTGGTCCAACGATCATAATGCGAGATCGTAACGAGATCCAACGGTGGATTTATTGCATATTGACCAGATCTTGTGATTCTGGTCAAATCTAATAGTGGAATCGTTGACTTTTGATCAAACAATCATAATGCTAGATCGTAACGAGATCCAACGGTGGATTTATTACATAGTGACCAGATCTTATGAATTTGGTCAGATCCAACGGTGGACTCATTGACTTTCGGTCAAACTATCATAATGTGAGATCGTAACGAGATCCAACGGTGGATTTATTACATATTGACCAAATCTTATGATCTTGGTAGAATCCAACGGTAGAGTCGTCGATCATAATCCAAGATCGTAACAAGATCCAGTCGTAAATTTATCACGTATTGATTAAATCTTGGGACATCAGTTAAGTCCAATGGTAAAATCATTACAAAAGATAATCTATGACCGTCAAATTCTAAGGAATTTGGCGATATCTAACTCATGATTAGATACTCCTCTGATAACTAGTTAGCAGGAGGATGGATTTGGTATTTGAATTCATCTTTGAAATCATAAAACAAGATTTCATTTTAAGATTTATCCACTAGGTTCTTGCTCCAGTAGTGACTTGTGCTTCCCAATCAGATGAAACCGGCTTTTAGAGGAGGGGTTCTCCCATCCGTCGTCCCCTATTTCATATTTCTCAAATCTCCAATGAAGATAGCATACTATGCATCTATCTCGTGATGAATTGAAGATGTCGATGAAAACTAAGACTTAGAATTTAGTTTGTTTATTTCAGAGATGTAATTACGTTATTTTTTATTTAGTAGCTTTTAATAAGAGGTATTCAATTTTGATTTAATTAATAGGGAATCGATTGTGATACCCGAAAGTGTAAGGTCCGCCATTTTAAACAAAACCCTCTCCTAGCGAGGGAAAATTTATTATGATTGATTTATGTTAGATTTATATCCTATGCAAATTTGTTGTTTACAGCCTCATTATAAAATTAAATGTATACTCTTTTATTAAGTTGAAAAAGGAACTAAAAATATGTGTCAAAATTAAAAGATCGAGTACCATTATTTCACCACTATTCTCTGACCTAACCCTATCTCCACTAGTGGACATGACTTGACCACTTTGGACCAGACGATGGAGACAATTTTTTTTTTACCAGTACTATGAAGACATTTTTCATCCCAGTCTTTCACATATTTGATCTTAAGATCATGAGTCCGATACAATGGTCATTTCTTTATATCTTGTGGCACCCAACCCAGTGACTCTAAAATAACATACCAACATCACACTCAATGTGATTTTAGGACACTTTTTTAGATGTGTGCCACGTCCAATTAAAAACTGACCATTTGATTACCCCATGATCTCAAGATCATTAGCGTGGAAGATTGGGAGAAAAAAGATTTCCATCCTTAGATTAGAAATGGTCAAAACATTGCTGATTGGAGATGGGTGAGATCACTATCGGGTAGGGTGTAAATACTGGACCCAAATAAAAAACAGGAAACTAAGCTCTCTCTAAAAAACCGAAAAAGAAAAAGTAACATTATTTACCCTCCTCAAACTGCGACCTCGCCTCATTTCGTCCATTCTTCTTTTTTTCATCTCGATCTTGCACATGTTTGACCTTGAGATCAACCATCCAACGGTTATTTTTTACTGCATGTGACACGCAACCCAAAATGTCTCTAAAATCATATGGCACACATCACCATCAAACGTAATTTTAGGTCACTTTTGAGATTTGATCCACATGGAATAAAAAGCAGGCCTTTTGACGTTACGCTCATGATCTGGAGATCATTTGTGTGGAAGATTGTGGCGAGAAAATATTTCTAATCTTACTCCTATTCGGACAATAAATGCCGAATGGAGAGGTGGTGTGGTATGGTCACGGCCATAATAATCACCAAGTCGGAAATCAGATTGGAAAAAATCTGGCAAAATTTGTCAAATTCGGGAAAGAATCGGCCAAAATTTGGGAAAATAGAAAAGAAAAATCATAGAAATATTTTAATTAAAAATTAAACAAATAGAAAAACTAAAGAATTTGTAAGAAAAAAGTAAGATAAAGTCGTGATTAGTTTTTTAAATTTGTGAATAATTATTAAAATTCACAATTTTTTGAAAAAGTTGCGAGCAATTATAGTTTTATTCTTTTAAAAAAATCGTGAATTATTCGTGACTTTTTTCAAAAAGTCGGGAGTATTTGGTGACTATAGTCACGGCTTCATGTGTTGTAAATAGTGGACCCATATTAAAAGGGTAACACTTTTTGTGACTAAAATATTCTTGCGGTGCCACTAATGACTCCATGATTCATCATGGAAAACATATTGGCACACATTCCCAAAGTAATCGTGCTCATGGCATACTATGATGCACTGTGATAAAGTATTTTGGCATATATAATCAACATCTTACTGTCTAATACTTATTATCTGATTTAAAGCAGTCAACATGACGGTGAAATCGTCACTGGCGCCTGAAGAATCTTTGGTTGCTAAAAGTGCTGCCCATAATAAAATCTTGGGGAAAAAAGTTTCTTTGTTTTTCTCTTTCTAAATTCTAAATAACTGGAGAAATTGTCACTCTAACAATGTTCCTTATCCCTCTCTCTCTATCTAAAAACAATACTTATCCAAATCCGTCTCTCTCCTTGTAAACTTCTCCCTAAAATGTCTCTCTCTCTCTCTCTCTCTCTCTCTCTCTAGACCTCTCTCGCTTTTTGTAAAAAATCTCTCTTTGTAAAAATTGTAATTTTCAAGACGAACAAGTGGTCCAGTTCAATATAGATTGAGATTGCTGATAATGATACCTATCTTATTGGTGAAAATAAAAATTGAAGAGTAAGATTATTATGTCAGAAAATAAGGTTATTTAAGAACACAAAAAAAAAAAAAAAAAAAAAAGAAAAAGGGAAACAAACAAATGTACCTATTTCTGACGGAGAATTTTCTTTTCAGAATTCTAGATCTTCCCATGAATCTCATATGCATGTGAGAAAGAAAAAATGATCATAACCATGGGTCAAAATATCGTCCGATACTGATATGTATCGGTTTTGGATCTCACCGATACGGTACATTCAAGGTACCGTATCGGTGCCTCCCATACAAAAACCTAAAATTTCGGACGATACATTGGAATGTATCGTCCAAAACCGATACGTATCATCCAATATGAATCGGTTTTCCGAGATTTTAACCCATGATCGTAACCTGTGGGTTGATTGGAAACTGTTAACTGTAAAAAAATCCAAAACATTCAACTGGTGTAAAATTTTAAACTCAATGTTTAGATTATGGATTTGAACAGGTCGATGGAGACTGAGAGTGCTGCTCTTGGTACCACATTGGACCAATGCATGAAAAAAATAGAACGACTGATTAATGAAACAAAAAATAATAATAATACAAAAACTTACCTTTGTTTTGGATGGTTTTCCGTCTGAAAAATTGATTCGATAAGAATTCTGTTTGTGGAATTGATGTTGGAAAAAATCACACAAAATATTAAGACTACAAAAAAAAGAAATTGTTAAAGAACCACAAAAAAAATCTGTTAAATGGAGAAGAAACGGTAGATATCAGTTTGTATAATAACTGTGTGTAGAGTCAGTTGTTGAGATTTCTTATTAATTTATAATTAAGCCCCTTTAAATTGAGTAAAAGTCCTTAATGCTTTTCTGCTCTAATTTGATTGTGTGATATTAAAAGGGCCAATTTTGACTTTTTACAAAAATAGGGATAAACGTGCTCCTGATCGTTCGAAAAATTAGGGAGAAACTACTATAAATTTATGTTTCCTTTAATGTCCCTATGTATTATCCTAAAGTCATTCCAATTTAAAGTTTAAAATTTTACTTTATGCAACTAATTCTTCATTTGTAATGATAATTTCGTCATTTTTTGAAAAATGGGACCAGGTGATCCTCAGCCTTCTCCTTTTTATAATAGAGTGTGTGTGTGTATATATATATTATATGATGATCTATATTATTGCCTCTTGCTCCATGTGGCACCAAACACCTGTTATGGGTGCCAAGCATTACAGTTTTGGATGCCTGGTCAACCTACCAGCTATATATATATATATAGCCAGAACTTACATTAACTTAATCAGCATGTCCTGGACAATCTACAAGTGCATAGTGTCACTTCAAAGTCTCGTATGTCACATGGGCCTGCAATAGAGTGTTGAAACCTACAGTAGGCACCAAAATATACTTTTTCAAACAAATGTTGAGCATTATAACTTTGCTACAGAACATAGACCAATGCCTAACTTTCAAATATGCATACAACAAGAGGCTAAAGTGAAAAATATCCAAACCGTTGCGATGGTAATTCCTCTATCCGTCTCCTCTGGTGCTTTGTCAATCTCATCAAAAGCAACTGCCTTAACTTTGCCCTCTTCTGCTAGTACCTAAAAACGCACATAAAAGATTTGATCAAAGTCCCGCATACATTAAAAAAAAATGAAAGCAGAAAAACAGATAAACAGAGCTTTAAGATGTCAGAGCTCAATATATCGTTGTTATATAGAAGAAATCCTCTACAGAAACCACAAATTCAAAGAGAAATACGGCTAAAACCAAGAACAACTCTGGTAATTGCTTCTGTGTAGTTTTCCCATGATCAACATTTCCAATTGTTCCAACATGTACATGTCGTTTCCTGTAGCAACTCATGTGAAGAAATGATTATACAGCTTCTAGTTGAATGTCAATGGAGTAATCTCTCCCATGTGCATTACTAATTCAACATGACACTAGAAGGCAGCATAACATTATCTTCCCTGAAAGAAGCTCCAAAACATCGAATATTGGACAGAAAACACTTCAAAGTTCTAGGAAAGGGGAGCAAGACAAGTTCCTTAAAGTATAACAAAATAGGAATAATGGGATGTGAGAAACATTTATAGATTTCTCTCATGAAAATCACTCATTTTACACTGCATGGCATACATTGATTTTCATCATTTTTAAGTGTTCATGTAGATGGCCATCATTCTTACCACTCAGCCCAAAAATCAAGCATTTCAGAGCATTGAAACCGTCCATAAATGCTCTGAAATGAGTGATTTTTTGGCCGAGTCAATACAAGTGTCATGACCATCCGCATGAAACACTTAAAATGATCAAAGATGCATGTTCCATGACCTACATGTGTGCTTCTTATGGCTCTATTTATGTAAATCGGTCATGGAGTCGGTCTCAACATAATAATATCGACATCATAACAAATGTCTTAAAAACATATCAGCTAGTTCAGAACAAATCACAAAAAATCACCACATGCTAACACGCTGGAAAATGACACAAAAAACAAATTTTCAGCATAATTTTGCAAAGGTACGATTTTTTTATATACAACCAGACTCTCCAATGGGAATGGATAGGCACAAAAACTAACGCTCTCTCTCACATTGTTAAGTGCTCTAAGGCATATATACAAATTAAATGAATAGTAATACAAGAAAAAACCTGTGTTAGGATCAAGTATGGAGTAACCACGTGCGGGTCCTCTACAAGTGCTGAAAAAATATATGAGATGTCATTATGGTATTTTAAAATACTGTTATTTAAAAGACCAAAAATACCCTTTTAAAAAAAACAAATACCAAATATGTATTATTAGCAATGACATGGGTTAATAGTAGCCAGAACTAGACAACAAACATGGAGTTGCCATGTTGGGTACAAACATGGGTTCCCATTTTTTTGAATAATTTCATTTAAATCAAAAATTTTGATCAAAACCATTTTTCTAGATTTAACAAAGATGCATTGAAAATTTGGATACTTTTTTATTTTCTTCGAATTTTGTATTTAAATTGCATGTTATACTTATTAATCCTGATTTTTTTATTCATTATGTTTATGATAAATAAAAAAATGAAGCCCGCGACTCTGCACCCGGGTGTAGAGAAATCTTTATACCCACCATTAGTTGGCCATCATGTGGCGTCCATCACGAGGATCAGGTGCCATGGCCACTTAAACAAGGTCGATCAGATCCCATTAAAAATTTTTTTTGCTTTTATGACTTTTCCACTGTAAAAAATGTGGTCAAAGCTGGGAAAAATCAATGCACCAAAGTTTTGGGGCGTTACCTTATCTTTGACCCATCAAATGGGGGGCAAAAAAGTAAAAAAAAAAAAATATTTTTTTAAATCACAAGTCCCATGGCTGATCAACCCAAAACGGTATTTGTTTTGGGTTAACTATGCCACGTGGCATGTGATCTGACCACAAGGCGCAAGCGCACAGGTCATCCTATGCACCCGGGCATATTCTCCCCAATGCCCAAAAAAATTTAGAAACTCTACAGTCTCTAGTTTATTCTTTTACTTCCGTTTTCAATTTACAGTCCAATAAATATAAGGGTTTTTTAATTTTTTTTAAATAATCCTGCGTACCATAATTTTCTAATGTCACTTTCCGTTTTTTCTCCAAATTTTACCAATTTTTTCCCGAATTACAGTTCTTTATCATCATCGAATAATTTCCAAAATCCTGATTTTTTCCCCTCACCAAATAATTCCTAATTCCCAACTTGTGACTATAATATACAAATACAAGCCATTAACATAGAATGTCCCAGTATGCTACAGCATCTAAAAATTGTTCCACAAAACACACTAACAATTGCTCCTTCATGATCTCTGACTAGTCCTCCATGATGACTTGGGCCTGATTGTCCAATCTAGCTCCCATTAAAATCGAGTTTGTAGACTCCCAAATGTGGAGTATGCAAAACCTCTCCATTCCTTAAGTTTGGCACTCCATTCATCACAAAGCCCATTTATGTCCTCGCTTCTCCATTTAGCAAAGAAAAACGCTTGTAAGGCAAAGCAAACAAAATGACTGTTTTACCCTTCTAGCCTCTACAATGTACGAAATTAATCTACTTTAGAAGATTCAACCAAATTTCACAGCATGTCCCCGTTTCCCCAACCTGCAAATATTTCAGTGACTAGGAATTGAAAGCATCAAACTACACCAATTTGACTAAAAAAGATGTGTCAAAAGTCATGTGCCACCTTAAAATGGACATATAACACATTTATTCATCACTGTGAAACTTTGACTTAGAAGACGGGTCAATTAAAGGATCTTATGCCATGTCATAGTCCAATCCCAAACATTAGTCCAATAAGACCTGATCAAAGGGTACCTACAAAAAAATGAGTAGAAAGAGTAAACAAAATAAACACCACTAAACTTCTGCACCCAACGCTCTAATCCACCCAAGATAAGACATACAAACCACCTACCCCACCCAACACTCAACCAGACCTTTTGGTTGGGACTCTGGAGCATGGTTTGAAATCTTGGCTTTCCGAGTTGTCTCGGACAGCCCCGAGAATGAGACGTCTTGCATCTTGGCGATATGGCGTGAAATGAAAATAACCATTTTAATGATCTTACACCATTAAAATAGATGTTTGATCTTACACCATTAAAGAATATTTCATTGTTATGCCACGTGCGAGACAATTGTGATCAATCTAAACAGTCCAAGTGGCTATGCATGATTGGAACATATCTTAGTTAAGAATCACACCTATAAATCAATTGCATACCGTGCGATCAATGATCTCCAATATTAGCCGTTAAAAGATAAGAATAATAGCAGATATTAGAGTCCATAGATTTGGACACACCATGCTAGCCGTTCACGAGATCATCACATAGACAGGATACCGTAAGATAAAATAGTGCCATGTGTACAAAGATAATGATTAGTACACTTTCAATGGTGTACTAGCATAACATCCTATATAAATTAGAATATAAAACGAATATTTTCTATATTGCTTCTCAGGGCAAAACGCACTTAAATCTCAGCTTGCTGAGCCCCGAGACACGAGACGCCTCGCCCGAAACCATGCTTTGGAGGTTTTCTAGTTTATCAATGTTTAAGGATAGATGTTGTATACTCTCCCCAAACCCCATGGTCCCATGTTAACTACCTTTGACCATCTGGCTCACATTTTGTGCCCTATCATCCTCCTACCTCCAAGGAAATGAGTAAATAAACCTTTCATCATACACCTGGACACCATGCTCATGGATCTGGACCTTCGACATAGTTGGCAATCATATGGGGAAAAATAAATAAAGCACACCAATCAAGCATATATTTGATTGAACGATTAAATGCTCATTATTTGAAAGTTCACTGTTTGATTACGCTAGCAATACCAACTGACATCATTTAACAATTAGGAAAAGAAAAAATATTACCTTTTGCATCAGCAACTTAAGTTTATTACAAGCATATTTCAACATCTTGGCCTCACACCAAACCCATCACGGGGAAGAAGAATCTCTCTCCATTCAAGCAAAAGCTCATTCAATATAATAAAAAACTCACTGTTTTAAAACTCACCGAGTCGACTAAAACTCTAGGAAGTTGACTCGACTGACCCACTGGCTGGCCCACTTAGGCCATCGACTGATTTGGCCGAGACTTACGACTGCTTTAGTGACCTAAGAAGAAAGAAGAAAGAAGAAAGAATGAAGAAGAAAGAAGAAGAAGAAGAAGAAGAAAGAAAGAAGAAAGACAGAAGAAGAAAGAAGAAGGAAGAGGAAGAAGAGGAAGAAGGAAGAAAGAAAGGGAGAAAGAAAGGAAAAGAAAGAAGGAAAGAAGGAAAGAAAGAAAGAAAAAGAAGGAAATAAGGAAAAAATGAGGGAGAAAGAAAGAAAGAAAAAGAAGGAAATAAGGAAAAAAGGAGGGAGAAAGAAAGAAAGAAAGAAAGAAGGAAAGAAGGAAAAAAAGAAAGAAAGAAAAAGATGGAAAGAAGGAAAGAAGGAAAAAAAGACAGAAAGAAAGAAGAAGAATATATATATATATATATATATATATATATATATATATATATACATATTTTAAATAACCCGAGTCGGAGCGAGTCGAGTGGGACCGATTTTCCGAGTTGACTCTACTCAGATGATTTCCTAGTCGAGTGGAGTTTTCGTGTTTTAAAACCATGAAAAAACTAACTAATTTGTGTTTACAAGCCTCTTTAAATAGGCAACCAACCAATAACTCGTATTAAAAGAGTCCTAAAACAATAAAAGAATAAAAAAAGGTAAGTTTTCGCAAAAAAAATAAAAATCTTTGACGCTGGGAGGATATTTCCACAGATGTCTGTCCTGAAAGTCATGGACGTCCATCGCCTACGAAGTCCAACATCACGGATGTTCGTGGTGGTCACGAACGTCTGTCTTACACTAAACAGTGAAGCCTTCAATCCACGAACGTCCGTCCAGAACCTACGGACGTCTGTCGTCTAATGACGGCTTTTGTCTCCTTTTCTCCCTTGAAGCTGTAGTACTCGGGCTTCCTCTTCATTTCTTCCAGCACCGGTAGAAGTGATGCGGTCCAAAACCGATATCCATGTATTCAGCATCCCCGTCAATTCCCCCGGACCAAATAGGTTTCATCACCGATGGAACACATTCGTGGTAGGTATCAAGCAAGTCAGGGTTCAATCGGCGAACCTCATTTTCATGAATCCATGTGTTTTCATAATCCGATTTTCCAACCCACTTGACTAAATATTTCTGAAATCCTCCGTCAAGTGTGGATACAGCATGATCATTTAATATATCCTCAATCACATCTTGTCACTTTTTGCTTGGAGA
Source organism: Chloranthus sessilifolius (assembly GCA_021018995.1). Taxonomy (NCBI): domain Eukaryota; kingdom Viridiplantae; phylum Streptophyta; class Magnoliopsida; order Chloranthales; family Chloranthaceae; genus Chloranthus; species Chloranthus sessilifolius. Next base: position 24,195,111 of record CM037588.1, read on the forward strand.
TAGAAGGGGTATCGGCTGTAAGGTCGGGTTGGGGTTGGGGCTATGAGAGGGTTGGAAAGGATTTTCAGGAGGGGGGATTGAACCTAAGTAAGGAACTAGGTCCTCCACATTGAATGTTGAACTAACCATTGTACCTGGAGGAAGCTCAAGCACGTATTGCATTAGGACCACTCCTTGCCAGAACTCTAAAAGGGCCAGCACCTCAGGGTTTTGAGCTTGTTTGCGGATCCTGATGGGAACCGTTTAGGCCTAATTAAACCATCACTTGATCACCCACCTGATATTACTTGAAACGCTTGTGAGTATCAGTAGATAATTTATATTGATTGTTACCTGAATTAATCTTTTGTTTAAGTTCGGCATGTAAACTATGAATGTATTGGGCAAATGCATCGGCAGACTCAGATACTCTATGTGACGCTGACATGGGGATCAAATCTAAAGGTGTCCTAGGCTTATGACCATGTACAACTTCAAAGGGACTCATGCCTATGGACCTATTGACAGAATTATTATAGGCAAACTCGGCTATGGACAAAATGGAATCCCAGGTCCTAACATGATCACCGATAAGCCTACGAAGGAGACTCCCTAAACTCCTATTGGTGCTCTTGGTTTGGCCATCCGTTTGAGAGTGATAGGCCAACGAGAATTGGAGCATTGTGCCCATCATGTGCCAAAGGGTCTTCCAAAAATAGCTAGTGAACTTGACGTCCCTATCAGACACGATGGTTTTGGGCAACCCATAAAGGCACACTACCTCCGCAAAAAATAATTTAGCAATGCGGGATGCATCGGAGGTTTTGGAACAAGGTATGAAGTGGGCCATTTTGGAAAATCGGTCCACTACAACAAGGATGGAATCGTGTTTCCTCGGAGTTTTGGGAAGTCCGAGTACAAAATCCATGGAGATGTCTTGCCACAGTGTGTGTGGCATAGGTAATGGGGTGTACAAGCCAGTATGTTGCTTACTCTGTTTTAATACTTGGCAAGTACGACAATGTTTGACAACCTGGGCGACATCTCTCATCAGGCTGGGCCAGAAGAACCTATCCTCTACGAGTGCAATGGTCTTATTACGCCCGAAATGCCTGGCTAACCCTCCTACATGTAACTCCCAAATGAGGAAGCCATGGAATGAAGTGCGAGGGATGCAAAGGCGAGTGCCTTTGAATAAGTACCCATCCTGGATGGTGTACGGGGAGCATGTGTTGGTCGGGTTACTAAGGAGAGCAATGTACTCTACCCTCAAATCTGGGCACTCGGGGTACTCATCCTTTAATCTTTCGAACCCGACGACCTCAATGCTCATAGTGTGCAAAGTCGCCACCCGATGACTAAGCGCATCAGAAGCCTTGTTTTCATCACCAGCCTTATGCTTCAATACGAAGGTGAACCCTTAGGGGTATTCAACCCATTTCACGTGCCTCGGATTTAGCTTCTTCTGAGAGGCTAGGAAGCGTAAGGCTTCATGGTCGGAGAACAACACAAATTCTTGCGGCCTAAGGTAATGTTTTCAATACCATAAGGAACGATTGACCGCATAGAACTCCTTATCGTAAGTGGAGTATTTTTGCTTCGCCTCATTAAGCTTTTCACTAAAATAGGCCATTGGGTGACCCTCTTGGCTCAGCACTCCTATACCCACACCCGATGTGTCGCATGCGACTTCGAAGACTTTGGAAAAGTCCGGTAAGCGCATGATGGGTGCACTCCTTTGTTTGAACTCGGCAAAGGCTTTGGCTGCGGCTTTGTCCCATTGGAAATCCTCCTTTTTCATGCAATCAGTGATTGGGGTCATGATGGTGCTAAAGCTTCTAATGAAGTGACGATAGAAAGTAGTCAAACCATGGAAGCTGCGGACATCGTGTATGTTCTTAGGTTCAGCCCACTCCACAATGGCTTTAACCTTTTTGGGGGTTCGCGACCATTCCATCGGCCGAAATAATGAATCCCAAGAAAACAACAAAACGTTGCATGAAGGTGCACTTCTTGAGATTCGTAAACAACTTCTCGCCCTTTAGGGTTTCACAAACCAACCTAAGGTGGTTTAAGTGTTGTTTTATGTCATGACAATAAATCAAGATGTCATCGAAATACATAAGGAATTTACCTAGAAATGACCACAACACTTGGGTCATGAGTCTCATGAAAGTACTCGGGGCGTTAGAAAGCCCAAAAGGCATGACCATCCACTCATAAACCATCCATGGTCTTAAAGGCAGTTTTCCACTCATCACCGAGGCAGATTCGGACTTGATGGTAGCCACGCTTGAGGTTTATCTTAGAAAAGATAGTGGCACCAACCATCATATCCAGCATGTTGTCGAGCCTCGGTATGGGAAACCGATACTTGACCGTAATGTTGTTAATCGCCCGGCTATCCACACATTCTCCAACTTCCATCCTTCTTAGGTGTGAGTAGTGCGGGTACGGCATAAGGGCTCATGCTCTCTTGAATGAACCTCTTTTGAAGGAGATCATTAATCAGTCGTGTTAACTCGGCATGCTCAACCGGATTCAACCTGTAGTGGGGCAGGTTCGGTAAGGTGGATCCGAGAACTAAGTCTATGGCGTGTTGAATGTCACGCATCGAAGGGAGTTCATTCGGTAAGTCCTCGGGGAAAACATCCGTAAATTCTTTCAAAATCTGCTTAACCTCCTTGGGGTGTTTGCTTATAGACTCGAGAGCTTTCTCGACAGTGATGACAACGTAGACCACGTTCTCATCTAAAGAAGCCTTTTCAAACTCTGAAGGGCTCACTATATTGATGGATTTAGATGTCTCGCGCTTCTTCTCGACTTTGTTGGTCGATGGCATTTTGGGAGGTAAAGTGATTTTTTGCCCTTATGCATAAACGTGCATATGTTTGATCGACCAAAAAGGTCACGTCCATGTCGTAGAGCCACGACCTACCCAAAATGATATGACCCACATCCATTGACCCCACATCACACCATAAGGTGTCCGAATAAGAACTCAATTGAATATGCACACGACACCTTTTCGACATAGGAATGGATGAAGAGTCAACCCATGCAACTTTATAAGGTCTCGGGTGGGCTTCGGGTGTAACCCTCAAGCTGCGTATGGTATGAGTTGACACTACATTTGTGCAACTACCGCTATCCACGATAACATTACAACTCTTTTCACCAAATCTGGCAAAGGTTTGGAAGATGTTCTCCCTTCGTCAGTCATCCTTCTCATCTCGTTGAGGTTGTGCAAGGGCACACCTCACAACTAAAGCATGGCCACTAGCATCACCCTCCTCATCACTGGGAGTGTCGCTCGACTCAAACACTTCCTTCAATAACTACCTCACCTTCCTCCTTTCCCTTAATGAAGAGATTCCTTTAGGGGTTTCTCATAGGGCATTGGGTAGCAAAGTGTCCCATCCCATGACACTTATAGCATTTAACTTGAGAGTTACCCTTAGAGGATTCCCCGACTACACTTTTTCCCTTTTCAAACCTTGCATTGGTAGAGACAGGTTGTGTAGGTTTGGGAGGATGATTTCCAACATTAAATCGTCCCTCTCCGGAACGAGAACCACTATTTTGTGGCTCATTTCGCTTCACCACCGATGTTTTCAAATAGCGTTCAAGATCTTGGACAATGGCATAACATCTTTCAAGTGTTTTCATGGGGTGAGAAATCAACTTTTTTTGCAAATCAAATCACAATCTGGCGCGGAATCTAGAGCGAGTGATTTCAGAGTCTTCCGATACCTTGGCCCTCATCATGAACTCTTCAAACTTGTAACTGTACTCGGTCACGGGCATATCACCTTGGCGTAAGTTTTGCCACTGGTCGAGGAGTCATTGGTGGTATGATAAAGGAACATACTTCTTAGTAATATTTTCCTTCATGTCGTCTCAACGGGTAATTGGGAGGGTAGCCCGCATTCACCCTTATGCGCTCGACATTGAGCCAGAAAAGTCGAGCTTGCCCAATTAATTTCATTTCAGCTAGCCTGACACAACGATCGTCATTCATGCCATACCAATCAAAATGTTGGTCCATGTCAGAAAGCCAATCGAGGAAGACTTTAGGGTCCATTCTTCCGTCGAAGGTTGGAAACTCAACTCGGACATTTTTGAGGAGTTCCGCATCAGGATCGCAGTCATCTCCACAATGATCTCTACGATTCCAATTCCGATCATCTTGGCGACCATCGCGTTCAAAGCACAAACCTTCACGCTCTCGGTGCTAATCACGGTGCTCATCAAACCCATCTAACTGGTTGATTTGATCATGCAACCTACCATTAGAAACCCCAAGGGTTGCCTAGGTTTGCTTTATGGTATTCAGCTGCTCATTAATGGCACCCAACTCCTCTCGCATAATTCTAAGAGTATCGAGAATCTCACTCGAGTCCATGGCGATCATAGATGTCTATTAGGGCTCTAATATGGAATGCAACATGGACTCACAAAAGAAAATAATGCAACATAAATAAATATGACAAGCAATTATACCCTAACCTATAAACCTAGGTCTTTGATACCAAAACTGGTGCGGGACGGGAACCCTAAAATGCGTGAATAATGATTTAATGTAATTTTGTCGAAATTAAAAAGATTAAATCAACCTTAATCACAAAATTATCTCAATACCTTAGGGTTCTGAGAATTCTGATAGACAGATCGCACGAGATCCGAATAGGTTCCAGTCCGATGCACGAGTCTCGTTAGCTTTACAGCAAGATCGGGCCTAGAGATGGTACTTTAGTTTTCCAGGCTTGGGCGTTCGTCGTTAATCCGCTGTAGAGTTGCTAGTTCTCACTAGGGTTGTGGGATTGGGTAGATTTAAGGCTCAAGCGAAAACTAATTAGGGTTTCAGAATCGATCAACAAAATAGATTAAGGTTGAGGAAAATAGAACAAAGATAGATAGAAGGAAAAGAGATTAAAAGATAAAGAAGATGATCAATGGGAATCACTCCCTTGGCACACCAAACCCATCACGGGGAAGAAGAAGAATCTCTCTCCATTCAAACAAAAGCTCATTCAATACAATAAAAAACTAACTAAATTGTGTTTACAAGCCTCTTTAAATAAGTAACCAACTAATAACTCGAATTAAACGAATCCTAAAATAATAAAAGACTAAAAAAGATAAGTTTTCGCAGAAAAATAAAAATCTCCGTCGCTGGGCAGATATCTCCACGGACGTTCATGATGGTCACGGATGTCCGACCTGCACTAAACAGTGAGGCCTTCAATCCACGGACGTCCGCCATCTGATGACGACTTTTATCTCCTTTTCTCCCTTGAAGCTATAGTACTCGGGCTTCCTCTTTGTTTCTTCCGACGTCGGTAGAAGCGATGAGGTCCAAAACCGATGTCAATGTATTCGATGTCACGTCATATGTTTATATGCATAAAATATTATATTTATATTTAATAATAGTTATTCTATTTTTTAAATTTTGCAAAATTTTACAAAGAAAAAATATTCCACACCATATCGCCAATAGGGTTCTAGGGGACGATACGACAACCGATACTATTTTTTAAACCTTGCCTATCGGACGACACGTATGGGTACCAATGGGTGCCGACACGAGATATACTATCGTCTCGATAATCTCCTCTTTATTGGGGAGGTATCCCAAAGATGCCACCTGTATTGATTTTCTAGGTAATATCCTCCTGATAAATTGGAAATGCCTTCGATAAGATAGCTTCTCTCAAACAATATAACGACACAATTGGATTCTTTCTACAGTAAATTTTCAAAAAACTAGGTTATTGAATTGTTGTAATAAAAACTGTAACCTAGCAATGTATAACAAATATAACAATTCTATATGACAAATATTGTAATATTCATCGTAACAAATTTAATTTTACATTCAAACTTTATTTTTAAATTTGGACTTCCAAACTTGTATCAAGCACGGGTTTCATGTTGATTTTACTTGCAATGAAGATTTTAGAAATTGCCTACATTTTCAGAGTTTTCAAGCATATAATATATGTCCAATATTCTGTCATTTTCTTATATTTTCACTTATTTCCATAAATTTACTGATTCTCAAGTAAATTAGAAAATGAAATGTTGAGCAAAACACAAGTTAGAAAGAGAAAATAGTCAGGGAGCTTTGGTTATTGTAGTTATATATTTGTAGATGTACTATATCACTATATCATTCAAAAATCATGATTAGTAATGCAACAGTAAAAAATAATCATGCTCAATCACTTAAGTAACTTCATTTTCATCTGTGTGTAATATCTATAACCTTATATGAATTATATAATAAAAAACTTAATATACTAAATGACCTACCCATAGAAGTTGAGCTTTAGTATGGTTCATGGGTGCAGTCCTCAACATCTTATCATGTCTTGTCTTTCGAACAACAACATGACTTCTTTTCAACAACTTTGTAGATTTAACTCATTAACAAAAGTACCTTATCCAAGGGGGATTTCAAAAGTACCTTATCAAGTGGCAGAATAAATCAAATTCAGAAAATACATGGATCACAAAAGAAGAGTTCTAACAGATTAATTCAGACCTTTTCGAACACTACAACAACCAATATTCATCGGGGACGAATTTTTCTAACCTGGAGGGAATTGATAGAGACATCCGATTTAAAGAACCGTCTATGATTTATCGAAGGTGAAAGAAGCGTCATGAAGACTCCTAATCAAAGAATGAGGGCGTTCTGAAGAAGAGGGTCACAGACGCCCGTGACTTCAGGACGGGCGAATGTGAATTATAAGGCTTGTTGTTTTGGTGCACGACAGATGTCCGTGAATACTGGACGGACATCCGTGATTTTAATTAGCGATGTTAGTTGGTTTTATATTTCAACTTTATGGAACTACTTTGGGCTTGACGGATGTCCGTGAATACATAACGAACATCCGTGATGACAGGACGGACGGACGTGAGTCAATTATTTTCCTATTTCGAATGTGTGATTAGTTGCCTATAAAAGGCATTGTAAAGACTATTTGAAGTAATTTAATGATTATGGATTATTGCTATGCAAATTGGGAACTTGTAATTAAGGTTTTCTTTGAGATCGTGATTCTTTCAAAACTTAGAAGAGCGAGTCTTCTACCCGTATGTGTTTGGTGCGAAGCCAACTTTTCAATCCATCATATTTACTATTATCTCAGTCTTTTGTGTAAGTGCTTAATCATTTCCTAATTTAATTCTATCCTGAGCATTTCGATTTCTACATACCTAAAATCCTTTCGTTTTGTTAATTCCACTAGAATTTGAAAGAACCCCACTTGTGAGTTCGTTTGAAACCCTAAACTGTTGAAGATCTAGTTGTTCGCTAAGAACCCTAGTCTTCTAGATTTTCAAAGGAATGTACGGCGAAAGTAACACTATGTTGGGCTAAATCAAATTATTTAATTGAAATTCTCTTTAACTTTTGTGTTAATTTGTTAGATAATTTATATTTCAATTACTTATGTTAATTTTCGATTAATCTCAGCCCATCACATTCGCATCATGTTAGTTTCTGCATCAAAATTACTACTAGCCATGGTTTAAAACTCAGAAATCCGAGATGTCTCTTGGACATATCCGATCCTGAGATATCTTGTGTCTCAGTGAGTCGACGTGAAATAAAACCTGATTAAAAATATTTAAAAGTTACAAAGTAAAATGTATATAATTAAGAAAAATAAAATTATTATAAAAATAAAATTTAAAACAGATTGGTGACCTCTTTTCTCTTGGAGTAATCATACTGTGGCTATGATGGTATCAATAAAATATATGCAACTAACTGTCAACAGTTTCCTCTCTTCTTATGCATCGAAAGCAGTTTGTCAGCTTCGTGTACTTCACATTGACCTCTTTTCTCTTGGAGTAATCATATTATGTGGCTATGATCGTCTCAATAAAGTATATGCAACTAACTCTCAACCGTTTCCTCTCTGCTTATGCATCGAAAGCAGATTACTCAGCTTCATGTACTTTACAGTGAACTCCATCAAGAACTTTGCAACAAAAGCCAAAGCAAATTTAAAAAATAATAGCAAGCGTGAAATCATAGTAGAAAATAATAAATAAATAAACCCACCTTCAAAGCTTATAATGCGATAAACATGGCCAGCATGGAGCATATCGTTGGGTCTGAATAACTGGTTTAAAGACATGCCACATTATCTGAAGGAGAAAAGGTAGAAGATGAAGAAGATGACATCAAAAGGTAGGTACCTCTCAGCCTTCGGGAAGATCTAGCAACCACTTTCGCTCATTTTTTTGTTTTCTTGCAAACTACCTTTGAAACACTGATTTCTCAGGTGATGCATAGTGTATTGTCAAATACAAACCGAATCAGCTCATATTTGCCTAAGGTGGATGAATAAGAGCATGATTCGCATAACTGGCTAAGTATATGGATTACACCCATATTCGTCTGTCTCTAGCAAATATGACATGATTTGGTCTGTCTCAGGCGATGCACTATGTTATCACCTAAGACACCAGTAGTTTTGGAAGAAAAAAAAAACAAAACAAATTCAGAGAAAGTGGTTGTTGGATTGACCCGGAGGCCGAAATCTACTTACCTTTTGAGGTCGTTTTCTTCATCTTCTACCTTTCTCCATCTCTTCAGAAAAAGAGGCACACCTTTGAAGCAGCTGAAGCTTCTCAGAGCTGACAATACGCTCCACGTCGCCCATGTTTATCACCTTATCAGGATCGAAGGGGTTTTTATTTTATTATTTATTTGTTTACGTAGTAGTTCGTTATTATGATTTTACCCACGGTATGTCTAAAATTTTACTGGCTTTGTTGAAGGATATAACATGGCTTTGTTGGGTAAGTAGCACTGGCGCATAAAGGATGGAAGAGGAGGCTTTGCGGGTTTAGAGCGGGTTCAAATTCTACAAAGATAAATATGGGGCTGATAGAGAGGGCTGGTCGATTCTTCCGACAAGAACTGGGCAGGGCTCAGCTTGGTGCAGGGGTGTTTCGTCGGTAATGGACAGGTTTTAGCAGTGTATTAGATTTGAAAGAGAGGGGGGGGGGGGCGATACTCATATTGATTCTTGGAATGATCTTTGGCAGGGAGATGTACCTCATAAAAAAATCTGTGACGATTTTTACAATTGTTGTAAACCAAACTTTTCTCATCTATGAGATGGTTGTGCAGATGGGAGGAGGTGAGGTCTGGGAAATTATACGAAGGAACCTGAAAGATGAAGAGATTGCTGGTTTCGAAAGCCTCATGGCTCAGATTTATGATAGTAAGCCTAATCAATTAAGGTTGGAAAGAAGGTTGTAGAATGGAGGAATGTTTTCCATTCAATCTTTATGTAAGGTCCTCATTAAAAAGTCTGTTTTGGACTACGATTGGGTGTGCTTGTGAAAGGGTTATGCCCCTCCCTCAATTTTTTTTTCTGTTGATTAGTCGCGCGGGAGAGAATCCTCACTGTGGACCAGCTTAATAAGAGAGGAATGAATATTCAGGAAAACTACATGTGTAGTTTGCAGCAGGAGGACGTTAATCACTTGTTGATACATTGTCAGTTTGCTAATAGGACCTGAGCTATGCTTTTGTGATAGTTTTGAATGGCTTGGTGCTTTCTGGAGAGTGGTGGGAATGGGTTGAGTCGAGTTTGAGCTGGGCTTTCAACCGCCCACTTCTTAATCAAGCTAAAAAATTGGGCCTGACCACACCCATTTAATAATTGGATCGGGTCGGGGTTAGGAATCGGGCCTAACACCTTAGCCCAAAACCGGCCCAAAGTGGATCGGTTTGGGTCAAGCCATTGGCCAGTCCAGCAATTACTGATTCGGACATCTGATTCAAAGAACCGCCTATGATCGATCAAAGGTGGAAGAAACATGTGAAAACATCATGAAGGCTCCAAAACAAAGAAACGAGTTATGGAAAATTAAGGCATGGACGCTCGTGGCATCATGACAGACATCCATGATTAGATATCGTTATGTTTTTGTGCACATCATCAGGACGGACGGATGTGACCTTCGGACGGACATCCATGACTCTCGTCAGCAAATTGGCGGCTAGCCGAGTTTTGAGGCAAAACTTGCAATCTAAGGTGGGTGCCTCACAAATTTGGTGGACCTAGCCTCAGGCAATCACCTGGCACAGGCAAGTCTCATCAGGTCTCAGTCAACAGTTTGACCAACACAGAAATCGAGGGACAAGCGCTACATCCTCCCCTCCTTAAAGAGTATTCCATCCACGGAATCGGAACTATCAATGCATTTTGGAAATACGTGCGATTTCCATCAGCGTTTCGATTCCAATAATAGTGGCGGCATCGAGACTATCAATCTCAACTCGAATGGTCGTCAGGATTCCTTCACCTTGGCCAAGTTCAACAACTTCCTTAGTGAGGTGCCACTTGCAGTCACGGATTCTCAGTTTAATGGCATTCATGCGCCGAACAGCTTCACGTTTTCTAGGTGGATTTCCTCTGAGAAGAGAAATACGGATCGATAAGATGTCTCACTGGTCAGATTATCAATTTGTGTTTTAAGGTGCTGGATCGAAGATCGGTGAAAAGCACATTGATGGAAGAAGAGAAGTTCTTCTCATTCCAGTTTCTTTTTTTTACATCTTAGTTCCGTTACAGTCACTAAGGGAATCATAGCATTTCCCATCTGTGAAAACATCAAGGACACTACAGTTTAGAGGTGTGTTTGTTTTCAGTGATTGTGTAACAATAATAGCGATCAATGCGACTTGTTTTAGAGTTTTAATTATTTTAGGACTTTCTTATTTCAAATTTATTGTTTAGTTAGAGTTTATTTGCCTATATAAAGGCATTGTAAATACAATTAATTAATTAATAGTTATTGAATATTGAATATTGCTTTTGCAAATTGAGAGCTTTCATCAAAGTTTGCGTCGAGGGTGCAATTCTCTCAAAACTTGGAAGAGCGATTCTTCTTTCCGTGTGCAGTTTGGTGCGAGACCAACTTTTCTATCCTTCTTATCTACTTTTATCTCCATCTTACGTGTAAGTGCTTGGTTAGTTTTCTAATTAATTTTATTCCTAAAATCTGAAATTAATTGCGTGTTTTGCTTGCTCGATCTTTTGGTAACCTAACCTAAGATCGTTCAACCGTCCTGACACGGGATTTCTTCTATTTGAGCCCTTTGATTTGCAAATACCTAGCATCCCTTTGTTGTTAATTCCGCACTAATTCGAAAGAACCTACTTGAGAGTTCGTTCGAAGCCCTAAATTGTTGGAGATCTAGTTGTTCGCTAAGAATCCTAGTCTTCTAGATCTTATAGGGAATGTACGGTGAAAGTAACGCTATTTTGGGCTAAATCAAATTATTTAATTGAGTTTCTCCTTATTTTCTTTGTTAATTTATTGGGAAATTCACATTTCAACTATTCGTATTAATTCACAAATAATTTCAGCCCATCATATTTGCATCGTATTAGTTTCTGCACCAAATTTGGTATCAGAGCTTTGTCAGTTTAAGATTGTCAGTGTCCAAATAGGTCTAGGTTTCATTTTTGTTTGATTTCATATTCATTTGTGTCTTGCATCATTATGGATTCCGCTAGGATAGAAGCTCTCATTAAGGAGCTTGCAACAAAATTGACTACGGTCCAGACCAATTTACAAGCCCAGATGAATGATCACCGTACCGATATTCAAAATCAGTTGGATGATCAACAAACCTGGCATGAGGCCTTAGTGACCTGTGTTGACGGCATGAATAGGGTTATCACCGATGACCATAATTGAGTCAATGTCAATGACCGTAGAAGAGATGGTCCTAATCGACGCGACCTCCAACCCAGTTAGGATGAAAAAATTATGAAGTTTGTCAAAATGGACGCTCTTACTTTTGATGGAAAGAGATGACCTAAAGTCTATCTAGAGTGGATGACTGGCATGGAAACCTATTTTGACTGGTATGCCTGTTCGAGGAGCGCAAAGTCCGGTTTGCCAAAGTTAAGCTTATCGGCCAAGCTAGGCTTTACTGGATGGGGATAAACATTGCAGACAATCCCAGGGTCTTCTTCCCATTGCCACATGGGCAGACATGAAGCTCCAACTGAATGAGAAGTATGTTCCCCTTTCGTATGATGAACGCCTCCTTGATCAGTGGAAAACACTTCGCTAAGGGAATATGTCGGTCTTAGAGTAAATTGATAAATTTGAGAACTTGACGTTCCAAGCTAATGTAGAGGAACAGGAGAAAGTTACCTCATCTCCATTTCGGATGGGTCTCCACCCATAATTGCAAAGGGAACTTATTTCATATCCTATTACTGATTTAGAGGAGTGTTTCTTTAGAGTCGAGGAGTTAGAACGATACCTTAAGACCCCTCAAACCAAACGTTTCGATGCTAGTGAGTCTAGTTACAAGTCTAACTATTATGAGTCTAAACCTAATGCCAATACCCATTAAGCTAGGTCCAATTCAATTGCCACACTAGTGACTAAGGCTGATAAGGGTAAGAGTCTGATGTTAGAGGGCCCCAAGAGTGGTGGTTAAAACAGGTGCTACAAGTGTCATGGCTTTGGACATTTTGCAGTATAATGTCCTTCCCGGAATTTGTTCTTAACAGAGGAAAGTGGAGATGAACAAGAAGACGGGGAAGTAGAGGTTTATGAGCCTGAATCGTTACCTAGTGATGAGGAGGATCATGTAGGGGAATGGACTATAGCTTGTCTTAGGGAAGTCTCCTACCTCGTTGAGGAGGGTAATACATCGCAAGCTCTTGTGGTTAGATGTGCTCTAGCCCAATCAAAGGAGAGTGACGACTGGCATAGGATAACATCTCTTATACCGTAGTCAGGTGTGGTGAGAAAGCTTGTAGAATCATAGTCGATAGTGGAAGTTGTACTAACGTTGTTTCAAAAAGCACAGTTTCTTGCTTGGGACTTGCACTCGTACCTCACCCGCGACGTTATAAAGTAGCAAGGATCGATTCGTCATCAATCCCAGTTTCACAAAGGTGTCAGGTTCCTATACAGTTTGTTTCATATAAGGACACCTTATGGTACGATGTTGTGCTTATGGATGTTGGGCATATCATCCTTAGGAGACCTTAGTTGTACGATAAGGACATTACATTGTTTGAGAGATCGAACATGTGTTCATTCATGCACAAAGGAAAGAAGATTAAGATAAACACTCTACCTCCTAGAGCACCTACTGTGAAAACAAACAAGTCGAATGATAAAGGCCTAGTTGAGAGAAGAAAACTAAGGTCATTAATATTGTTAGCCTTTAGAGTTTGAACAATGGGCTAAGGAAGAGAACATTGTCCATGTTCTCGTGACATTGGAATCACCCAAAGAGTCAAGTGTTGATTTTCCTAAAGAGGTTGGATCTATGATGAGAGAGTTTCAGGATGTCTTTCCCAAAGACCTTCAGAATGAATTATCACCTTTAAGGGACATTCAACACGCCATTGATTTAGTTCCCGATTCTACTTTATCTAACTTGCCCCATTCTCGCATGAATCCATCTGAATACTTGGAGTTAAAAAGGAAAGTTGATGAACTTCTCTAAAAGGGATTCATTAAAGAGAGTATGAGTCCATGTGTCGTGCCAGCGCTACTCACACCCAAGAAAGATGGGTCTTGGAGGATGTGTGTCGATAGTCGCATTATTAATAAAATCACGGTCAAGTATCGGTTCCCTTTACGGAGGTTGGACGACATGTTGGACATGATCGTTGGTGCCTCAATATTTTCAAAGATTGATTTGAAGAGTGGATACCATCAAGTTCAAGTTCGTCCCAGGGACGAATGGAAAACTGCCTTTAAGACCAAAGATGGTTTATATGAATGATTTGTCATGCCTTCGGGCTTTCAAATGCCTCGAGCACATTTATGTAGATCATGACGCAAGTGTTGAGCCTTTTTATAGGCAAGTTCCTCGTGGTTTACTTCAATAATATCCTTATTTATAGCCGCGACAAGGAACAACACTCAAGCCATTTAAGGCAAGTTTGTTCGACTCTCACAGGAGAGAAGATATACGTAAACCTAAAGAAGTGCACTTTCATAACGACTAGTGTTGTCTTCGTAGGGTTTGTCGTAACCTCTGAAGGAATAACTTCGGATTCTAAAAAGGTTAAGGCTATTGTGGAGTGGCCTAAGCCTAAGAGCATTAACAAAGTCTGTAGCTTCCATGGGTTTGCCACTTTTTACAGACGGTCCATCCGTAATTTTAGTACGGTAACGGACCCTATCACCGATTGCATCAAAAAAGGGGAGTTTAAATGAACACCTGTTGCGGCAAAAGCATTCAAGGAGATTAAGTCTTGTATGATCGAAGCTTCAGTTATGCGCATTCCTGATTTTTCTAAAATCTTTGAGGTGGCGTGTGACGCGTCAAGCGTAGGAATTGGTGGAGTATTGAGCCAAGAGGGTCACCCTATAGCTTATTTCGGTGAAAAGCTAAATGACATCAGACAACAATATTCTACGTAAGATAAGGAATTCTATGCGGTAGTACAATCTCTCAAGTATTGGAAATACTATGCATTACCGCAAGAATTTGTTCTGTTCTCAGATCATGAGGCCCTAAAAATTTTGAGCTCCTAGAGGAATTTAAACCCATGACATGCAAAATGGGTTGAACAACTTCAAGGGTTCACTTTGTACTGAAACATAGGGCTGGAGTGGAGAATAGGGTTGCTAACACGCTTACTTGTAGAGTGGCAAGTGGCAACGTTGCACTCTATGAGTGTTGAGGTGACAGGATTTGAACGTTTATTAGATGATTATCCTACGTGTCCAGATTTTGGAGAAGTGTACACCTCACTCATGAGTGACCAGCCTGAGAGAGTGTATATTGAAGGGGAAATCTGATTCAAGCAACCACTCATAACATATCGAAGGCGAAAGAAGAATGTGAAAGTGGCCCGAAAGAGTGTTTTCACGGAGCTGGAGAGTGTTTAATCGATCGATCAATCCCAGGCATTCGATCGATCGACTGAGGACCGAGGAAAAGGTCTTTTAGGTAATTATATTATTTCTCAGTCGATCGATCGCTCCAAACTTTCGATCGATCAATTGTGGACAGTCTTCGGGAAAATTTATTATTCCTCAGTTGATCGATCAACTCCAGAATCGATATATCGATCGATCGCGCGAGATATGACGGGATTTTGGTTTTCTTTGGCAAAACTTGTCGTTTTAATGTTTTAAGTTATTAAGACTCCTTTATTTTCAATTAGGGTTTGCTTAGCCTATTTAAAGGCTTGTAAAAAAAACTTTGGGATTAATTGATGGTTAATGAATTTATTGCTTTTGCAATTTTGAGAACTTTGCTTGAGTTTTCTGTGAGGGTGTGATTTTCTCAACCGAAGAGCGATTCTTCGTCTCGCGTGCGGTTTGGTGCGAGGCCAACTTCTCCTTCTCTTTCTTCTCTAATCTACGAGCTACGTAAGTACCTAACCCTAATCTAATCATTTCACCTTTAAAATCTAAACTTAGTCGTTCTTTTCGCACGGTATCGAAAGAACCCGCTTGTGAGTTCGTTCGAAGCCCTAAAAGGCTAAAACTCTCAGAGATCTACTCGCTCACTAAGAATCCTAATCTTTTAGATCCGATAGGAGCGTACGCAAAAGTAATACTGTTTTGGGCTAGACTTAAAATCATTTAATAGAATA
The DNA here is from genome assembly GCA_021018995.1 of Chloranthus sessilifolius. Taxonomy (NCBI): domain Eukaryota; kingdom Viridiplantae; phylum Streptophyta; class Magnoliopsida; order Chloranthales; family Chloranthaceae; genus Chloranthus; species Chloranthus sessilifolius. Next base: position 24,210,725 of record CM037588.1, read on the forward strand.
TCTTAGTATTTTCTGTAATAAACTGCTTAGGAATTTAGTATTTTAATTATTTGCATTAAATTTTCTATTAATCTCAACCCTAGGATTTGCATGTGTTAGTTTCCGCATCAGATTTGGTATCAGAGATTTGTCAGTTTAGGGTTGCTAGTGTTCATATAGGTTCTAGGGTTCATTTTTATTTTTGTCTTGCATAGTTACGGATCCTAGTATGATAGAAGCCCTAATTAAGGAACTTGCGTCTAAGTTGACTGTGAGTCAAGTCAATCTTCAAGCCCAATTGACTGATCACCATAATCAATTATAACACCAGTTGCGTGATCAACAAGCCCAACAGAGGCTTTAGTGACTTGTGTTGAAGAGATGAATGAGGTCATCGCTGAAAATCATTATCGCGGCTACATTAATGACCGTAGGAGGGATGGTCCTCACCGGCGTGAGATCCAAACCACTTAGGACGACAAAATCATGAAACCCGTGAAAATGGACGCTCCTACTTTTGACGGGAAAAGACAACCTAAAGTCTATCTCAAGTGGGTCGCTAGCATAGAAAATTACTTCGGATGGTATGCCATGTCTGAGGAGCATAAAGTTCGGTTTGCCAAGGTCAAGCTTATGGGTCAAGCTAAGCTTTACTGGATAGGTTACGGCGTCGTAGACAGTTCCAGGGTCTTCTTCCCATTTCCACTTGGGATGATATGAAGATCCAACTGAACGAGAAGTACATTCCTCTTTCCTATGATGAACGTATTCTTGATCAGTGGCAATCATTATGCTAAGGGAATTCACCGGTTACAGAGTATATTGACAAGTTTGAAGACCTAATGTCCCAGGCCAATGTGGATGAGCCAGAAAGAGTTACCTTATCCCGATTTCGAATGGGCTTTCGCCCAGAACTACAGAGGGAACTCATTCCATACCCTTGTTACCGACCTAGATGAGTGTTTCTCCCAAGTCGAAGAGTTAGAACGATACCTCAAGACCCCTCAAACCAAACGTTTCGATACTAGTGGGTCCGGTTATAGTTCAAACTTTCCTGAGTCAAAACCCAACGTTCATACCCCGTAAACTAGGCCCACTTCAGTTGCTACACTAGTTACCAAGGTTGATAAGGGTAAAGGTCCAATGCTTGAAGGCCTCAAGAGTGGTGGTCAAAACAAGTGTTACAAGTGTCATGGCGTCAGACATTTTGCAGCACAATGTCCTCGAAATTTGTTCACAGCCGAGGATCCTGAGAAGGAGCACGATGAGGGAGAAGAAGTCAATGAGCCTGAAGCGTTCCCAAGTGATGAGGAAGATTTTGTGGAGCAACGAGTTGTGGCTTGTCTTAGGAAAGCCTCCTACCCCGTTGAAGAGGATAATACCTCGCGGGCTCTTATGGCTAGATGTGCTTTAGCCCAATCTAAGGAGAGTGATGATTGGCGGTGGGATAACATCTTTTATACCGTAGCCAAGTGTGGTGAGAAAGCCTGTCGAGTCATTGTCGATAGTGGAAGTTGTACCAATGTTGTTTCTGAAAGTACAGTTTCTCGCCTAGGGCTTACACCCATAGCTCACCCGCGACCTTATAAAATTGCTTGGGTCGATTCATCATCAATCCCCGTTTCACGAAGGTATCAGGTTCCTATATAATTCGGCTCGTATAAGGACACCTTGTGGTGTGATAATGTGCCTATGGATGTGGGGCATATTATCATTAGGAGGCCGCGGTTGTACGATATGGACATTACATTGTCCGGGAGATCGAACGTGTGTTATTTCACACACAACAGAAATAAAATAAAGATCAATCCTTTACTTCCTAGAGCACCTACAGTGAAACAACGAAGTTAAGTGATAAAGGCCTAATTAAGAGAGAGAAGACATCCAAGGCTGTTCACATCGTTAGCCCTTTAGAGTTTGAACGAGATGCCAAGATTGAGGACATTGTCTATGTCCTTGTTACAATTGAAACACCCAAAGAGTCAGGTGTTGAATGTCTGAAAGAGGTTGAACCTATATTGAGCGAAATTCAGGATGTCTTTCCCAAAGACCTTCCAAATGAGTTACCACCTTTACGGGACATCCAACACGCCATTGATTTGGTTCCCGGATCTACTTTACCTAACTTGCTCCATAATCGCATGAATCCATCCGAATATTTGGAGTTAAAAAGGCAAGTTGATGAACTTCCCCATAAGGGATTCATTAAGGAAAATATGAGTCCATGTGTCGTGCCAACGTTGCTCACACCCAAGAAAGATGGAACTTGGAGAATGTGCGTTGATAGTCGTGCTATAAATAAAATCACGATCAAGTATCAGTTCCATATACCAAGACTGGACATGTTGGACATGAAGAGTGGATACCATCAAATCCGAGCTCGTCCCGGGGACAAATGGAAAACTGCCTTTAAAACCAAGGATGGTTTATATTAGTGGTTTGTCATGCCTTTCGGGCTTTCCAATGCCCCGAGCACATTTATGTGTATCATGACACAAGTGTTGAGGCCTTTCATAGGCAAGTTCCTTGTGGTTTATTTCGACGACATCCTTAGTTATAGCAACAGCAAGGAACAACACTGAGGCCACTTAAGGCAAGTCTGCATGACTCTCAGAGGAGCAAAGTTATACACGAACCAAAAGAAGTGCAATTTCATGTCACAAAGCATTGTCTTCTTAGGGTTTGTCGTAACCTCTGAAGGAATGACTACGGACCCGGAAAAGGTCAAAGTTATTGTGGAATGGCCCGAACCTCGGAACATCCACAAAGTCTGTAGCTTTCATGGATTAGCCACTTTTTACAGGCGGTTCATCCGTAACTTTAGTACGGTAATATCCCCTATCACCGATTGCATCAAAAAGGGAGAGTTTAGATGGACACCTGCTGCGGCGAAAGCTTTAAAGAGATTAAGTCCCGAATGACGGAAGCTCTTGTCATGCGCCTTCCTGACTTTTCAAAGCTCTTTGAGGTTGCGTGTGACGTGTCAGGCGTAGGTATTGGGGGAGTGTTAAGCCAAGAGGGCCATCCGATAGCTTATTTCAGTGCGAAGCTAAATGAGGTCAGGCAGAAATACTCTACTTAAGACGAAGAATTCTATGCGGTAGTGCAATCTCTCAAATATTGAAAACACTATTTACTACCACATGAATTTGTCTTGTTCTCTGATGATGAAGCCCTTAGATTTTTGAGTTCCCACAAGAAGTTAAACTCGCGACATGCGAAATGGGGTGAGTAACTTTTGTAGAGAATCGAGCTGCTGACACGCTTAGCTGTGGAGTGGCAACGTTGCACTCATTGAGGTGACCGAATTCGATCGTCTCGTAGATGATTATCCCACATGTCCGGATTTTGGTGAAGTATATACCTCACTTCTGAGTGGACAGTCTATGAAAGAGAGTAAGTACAGAATGGGCATATGTTCCTGAAACACCGCTTGTGTATTCCCCGCACCTCTTTAAGAGATTTTCTTATTTGGGAATTACACGTTGGAGAAGTTGTTGGCCACTTTATTCGCAATAAAACTATTGCATTGGTTGAAGATCGATTTTATTGGCCCAATCTCACCCGAGATGTTGTCAAAATCATCAACCAGTGTCGTGTTTGCCAACTGGCAAAACAAATGAGGCAAAACACCGGGTTATACACACCCTTACCTGTGAGACACACCTCGTGGCAAGACCTTTCTATGGGCTTTGTGTTAGGCCTTCCTAAGACCCTTCGCAAGCACGATTCAGTGTTCGTCGTCGTGGACCATTTTTCGAAAATGACCCATTTCATCGCGTGCTTGAAGACCTCAGATGCAAGTAACATTGCTATAATTTTCTTTAATGAGGTTGTTCGTCTGCACGGTTTGCCTAAAACTATAGTGTCTGATCGTGATGTCAAGTTTATTAGTTACTTTTGAAAGACACTAGGCACAAAATGGGGACTAGGCTTCAGTTTTCGTATGCATATCACCCCCAAACTGATGGGCAAACCATGGTTGTAAATCAGAGTTTAGGTAACTTGTTACAGTGTCTGGTAGGTGAGCATATTAAGAGTTGGGATTCCATCCTACCTGTAGCGAAGTTTGCAAACAATAATTCGGTTAATAGAACCACAGGTATGAGTTTATTTCAAATCGTGCATGGGTATAAACCTAGGACACCTGTAGACCTCATCCCGATGTCAGTTCACCAAAGGTTGTCAGAGTCTGCATCTACATTTGCACATCGCATTCATGAATTGCAATGCTGAGATTAAAAGAAAAATTAATGTGAACAATGAAAAATACAAAATTTCTGCAGATTCTCATAGAAGGTTCAAAGAATTTCAGATGAATGATTTTGTGATGGTTCGGAAAAGACCTAAGCGATTCCCTCAAGGAATTGTTAGAAGTTACAAGCTCATGGTATTGGACCCTATAGGATTTTGAAGCGTGTCAGTTCTAACGCCTACATCCTAGATTTACCGCCAGAATTGGGGATTAGCACGACTTTCAACGTGGAGGATCTCGTTCCGTTCCATGGCCATTCAACCATCCCACCCATCCCATTTAAGCCTTCCACATCCGATGTTACCACTATTCCCCTCCCCACACCATTACTTCCACCTACACGACCATCTCGTGAGATCATTGAAGATATTTTGGAGGATCAGATTGTGTCCACCAGCCATGGGGGACTTCAAAAGTACCTGGTCAAGTGGAAGAACAAAGTCGATTCACAAAATGTGTGGATAACAAAGAGTTTCAACAGATTGCTCTGGATCTCCTCAACCTCTATCACAACCAATATTCATTGGGGATGAATCCTTCTAACCTAGGGAGAATTGATGGGGACATTCGATTTAAGAAGTCGCCCGTAACATATCGAAGGTGAAAGAAGAACGTAAAAGTGGTCCGAAAGAGTGTTTTCGAAGAGCTGAAGAGTGTTTAGTCGAACAATCGATCCCAGACATTCGATCGATCGATTGAGGACAGAGGACAAGGTCTTTTGGGTGATTATATTATTTCTCAGTCGATTGATTGCCCCAGACTTTCGATCAATCGATTGTGGACAGAATCTTCGAGAAAATTTATTATTTCTCAGTCGATCGATCGACTCCAGAATCGATCGATCGAGCGAGACATGATGGGAATTTGGCTTTCTTTGGCAAAACTTGTCGTTTTAGTGCTTTAAGTTATTAAGACTCCTTTATTTCGAGTAAGGTTACTTAGCCTATTTAAAGGCTTGTTAAAAAAACTTTGGAATTAATTGATAGTTAATGAATTTATTGCTTTTGCAATTTTGAGAACTTTGCTTGAGTTTTCTGTGAGGGTGTGACCCTCTCAATCGAAGAGCAATTTTTCGTATCGCGTGCGGTTTGGTTCGAGGCCAAGTTTTCCTCCTTTATCTTCTTTGATCTACGAGCTACGTAAGTACCTAACCCCTAATCTAATCATTTCACCTTTAAAATCTAAACTTAGTCATTCTTTTCACACGGTATCGAAAGAACCTACTTACGAGTTCGTTCGAAGCCCTAAAACTGTCAAGAGATTTAGTCATTCGCTAAGAACCCTAATCTTCTAGATCCGATAGGGAACATATGCGAAAGTAACACTGCTTCGGACTAGACCTAAAATCATTTAATAGAATATCTTAGTATTTTCTGTGATAAACTATTTAGGAATTTAGTATTTTAATTATTTGCATTAAATTTTCTATTAATCTCAACCTTAGCATTTGCATGTGTTAGTTTCCACATCATATACCCTACAGGATGGGTATTTGTTTTTGAAACACCGCTTGTGTATTCCCCGCACTTCTCTAAAAGATTTCCTCGTGTGAGAATTATATGTTGGAGGTGTCGTCGGACATTTCGGCCGAGACAAGACAGTGGCATTGGTTGAAGATAGGTTTTACTGGCCCGATCTCACACGCGATGTTGTCAAAATCATCAATCAATGTCGCGTTTGCCAATTGGCAAAACAGAGGAAGCAAAACACTAGGTTGTATACACCTTTACCTGTGCCACATACTCCATGGCAAGATCTTTCTATGGGCTTTGTGTTAGGGCTTCCTAAGACCATCCGAAAGTATGATTCGGTGTTTGTTGTTGTGGACCGTTTCTTGAAAATGGCCAATTTCATAGCTTGTTCAAAAACCTCGGACACAAGTAATATTGCTACACTTTTCTTTAACGAGGTTATTCGTTTGCACGATTTGCCTAAAACCATTGTGTCAGATAGAGATGTTAAGTTTGTTAGTTATTTCTTAAAAACATTGTAGCATAAAATGGGGACTAGACTTCTATTTTCATCGGCATATTGATTGTAACTTTGGGTTCGATCTCTTAACACAATCAAATGACTTAACGTATGGTATAACACTTAAGTACAGGTGTCGATTCCACAAGGATTGGTTCGAAATTAAGCTTAACTGATTGTCACTTTCCAACGCAAAGTGTTTGTGAACAGATAAACTTTTTATGAAAGTAAAGATTGTAAACAAATTGGTGAGATCTAGGGTTGAAATTTGAAGAGAGTATCTAGGGTTTACAACTCCACGTCACTATCGTGAGTCGGATTTGATTTTGCTTGATTAGACTTCTGAAAGAAGTATCCTTTGCATAGCTACACGCTCTGCTCAGATTTCGGGATCTTTTGATTCCTTGCTCATCGTATGAGACTCCGGATGTTGCATGGCACATCAATCAATGATGACTATACTATCTCGGTCAGTCTCATCCTAATCAGATGGCAATAGGAACTGTACACACTAGTTGTGCACAGGTTGATTTCAGATCGCAGATCTGAGATTAACCAAAAGGTATCAATCTCTACTTCTTATTTCTACAAGAAATCTCAAAGAAAAAGATAGAAATGAACAATGCTCTACAAGAATATTATTCCAATGAAGATTAAGACGGTGTATACAAATAACCAAGCAATTGCAAACCCTCTACACGAAGTTATGCTTCGTTACTCCCCTAGACTGTAGATTTAGCCTCGCATGATAGAAGTCTATATAGAATGCTTCATCTCTTCACCTTTCTCTCCAAGAGTTTGGGTTTCTCTGTCTTCTTTTCAGCCTCCATAAGTCCCTTCCTTCTCCTTTTTAGCTTTTATATATACGGTATGGTTTAGGGCTTCCCTCAAAAAGTCAATAGCAGTTCAAATCGCGTGAGGCTGCTCAAGCGAGTACCAAAGTCACTCGAGCGACTTTCACCCGAGAATTTTAGCATCTTTCAAAGTTCCTCGCTCGAGTGAGAACCGACAGTCACTCGAGCGAGCTATATCAGCTTCGGCTTTCTTTGGGCACTTCTTTCAGCCATTCGTTTTCCATTCTGCACTTTGGGGATTTATTTTCTACAAGTCCCAAAGCAAAACAAATGAAGAGACAAGAATGAAAACCGAAATATACCACTTTCGTAGGGAGCACAGCTACATTTAGCATATGTAAGCCTTTAAACCCCTAAGTAATCCCTAGGGGAGGAGTTGGGTCTCCTGACGGATTTCAGCAAAGTTACCCACAAACTTTTTCACAATAAGGATTCATGTTCCCTGATGTCCATTTCACAACTTAGCATTCAACTAAAGGTTTTCGGGTTGTGACCAAAAATAGCTCATACAATCATACCCCACTATCACAATCTTTGGGTTAATTTTCACTTGATCCATCACTGATTCAAACCTCGTTTTATTTAAGTTCTTGTGCAGTGAGTAAGGTGCGTGTGGGTTGCAACTTGTGGACTTGTTCCTAACACAATTTATTTCCTATTAAGACTTCATTGCGATTACTAGGGCGATCATTCAATTCTTTTAGTTATTCATCAGTTCTTTTTTAAATAGTTAGTGCAATACCGATTCCCTTAAGCTTTCTAGTTGACCCGTGTAACGAGTTATAGATCAATGACTCCCTACACCAGATGGCTCAGGGCATTAAGTGTAAAGAGACCCCGACGAATTTATTGGCTTGAATCAATCAGGCTACGAAATCGGTGTAACCATTACACAAGTGAAACACTTCAAATTTTCTTACCTTTTGACACGAACACTCTTTGCTTATTAAGGCAAGAGACTCGATTACTCAATGATTAAACTTTTAATGAAATACTGTGTCTCTTTATTCTCTCTTTTTTTCACACAAGATGAATAAGTAGAGAATAACGATCGCATCAAAATAATCTCAATTTCATCGAAATCATTGAAAAATTCATGTTAGTCATATCCTTAGTTTGATACCCACATGTCCCAGTGTAATGAGTGTAATGTTTTGGCACAAGGTTCGAAAGACTCAGTGGGTTAGATGTTATGAGACTATCCCTATCGAAGGAGGTGAAGTGTGGTTGTACTTTACTCACTTTATTAACAACACTAGTTACCTTGGTCGAACATTTTAGCAATTAAATGGACACTGGTGGTACATTACCTTAGACTCGACTAAAACCATATGCATCTAAAATCTCCCCCAAACCCACTATAAAAATAAACGTCGCCCATGATGGAGAATGAACAAACAAGAAAAAGATCACCTGGTAATGGAAATGGAAGATAGAAACACTTAAAAATTCGCCCTAAAACATTCCTGCAATCCAACAAATAAACTACAAAAAAGTAGTTGTGCAATATGTAACAAGAATCGCAGAGTCAACAAAATATGATTATATAAGCAAACTAAAAGAAGTTACAATAACACTATGGACAAGAAGAGGCGCTAAGGCCAACACAACAAAAAAAACAAAAAATAAATAAACAAAACATACAAAGCAGAATGACCAAACAAAAGTACTGAAAACTACTAGGCAACATCATCATCAGTCCAATCAACCTCATCCTCAACACCATCTCCGGGTCACAAACTAGAAGAAGCAGCACCATGAGTGCGTGCCCTCGCAATTCGTGCAGCTGAGTCCGTTGGGAACATATTCCTCATAATTTCCAAGAGTAAGGTGTCCTGAAAATCCATTCGACGGTTCAACTCAGCGCGAGTGACCAATCACCATGGGGAGCATCCGCAGGTGGAAACGGAGGACGTTGAGGTGGAGGCACCTGCGGTTGGGCTGCAGGTTCGGGTTTGGCACGTGCAGTTATGCACTGATATTCGCGATCCTGAACACTCTTTAGCAGCTTGTGGTAACTGAGAACCCACTCATCTTCTCCATAGGATCTGACATTATCAGTTCTTCTCTCCTCATCAGTACGCACTGTGTAAAATCATCAAACTCATCTTCATAATCATCGATAAGGCATCGTTGTCAATGGCTTCTTCTTTGATGCAGGGGGTAGCATAGCACCATGGGCGTATGGCAGACCCTCTAGGAGATCCGCTGGGGCACTGAACTAACAACCCCAAAAGATCGAGAAAAGAGCTTGTAAAAGTATGCCCATACGCTCTTGATCATGGCGGACTGGATGAAGATTTTTCTTGAAAATGATGTCCAAAAGCCACATATGGGATGGTAATTGGGCTCTTCGCACCGATAGGCTGGATCTTTGTTCCCCATGGCCCATTTATGTGATAATGGTGAGAAATGGTGTCAGTTCAGATGTCGGTGCTCCCAAACCCGTATTCTGAATGAATACTGAAGGGCACGCCATGGTCGCAACAATAGCCTCTAGATCAAAGCGAAAAACACGGCCATCGACCCTCGTGGTGAGGGATGTACAGTGTTGCTCAAGGTTTTGGTAGAAAAGTCTAACCAAACGTGGGTAATAGTGCGAGTGGAATGGGGTGAGCAAGCTCATTAGTCGAGCTTGAACAAGGTAGTTCATTGCCCACTGTGTGGAATCCTTGTCGATGAAGAAATCACGTTGGAATGACCATTCGGTCTTGAAAGTCTTTCCACTCCACCATTGATCTGGCTCGTCTCTTGTTGATGGAGGGTCATGTCGGGTATGATTCGACGATGTCGCCTTTTTGGGTGCCACTGTGAAAACAACCAAAGTATTTCAAATGAAAAGACCATAGTGTACCTTAGGTACCAAGGATTCATGCGGAAAACGCGCAAGGAGAGGAAGGATCGAAAAACACAATTTCTCACGAAAGAACGAAGTTCTCGCGGGTGGCGAAGGCAGCACAAACAATCCAATCTGAGATATCGCGAGAGAAGAATGAAATGCAAAAGTCGAGAAAGGGTATTTAAAAGGTTAAGGTCGCTCGAGCGGCAACTGGTTGTCACTCGAGTGATAATGAAGAATTATGAGGGCCACTCAATGGATCGCTTGAGCGGGAACCAATTCTCGCTTAAGCGAGTCATTTCAGAAAAATTTTCGACATAGTGAATGGTTGGATCGATCGAGCAGGAACCACGTGTCGTTCGAGCGAACAATTCTAGAGAATTTCCTGTCGAGGAAATGCTTGGGTCGTGCAAGCGAGAACTAATGGTCACTCGAGCAATCCATTCCAGAGAAATTTCAAAAGGAAAGAAGGTTAGGTAGCGAGAGCGGGAACCAATGGTCGCTTGAGCGATCCATTCCAGAGAAATTTCTAAAGGAAAGAAGGTTCCCCCGCTTCAGCGAGTGCAAAATTGCTCGAGAGATTGTTCAGAAAAAAAAAATGCCCCTCAAATTTTTTTAATTTCTTTAATTTTTTTTTAACAATGACTAATGGGTTGCCTCCTGTACAGCGCTTTGTTTAATGTCATCAGCCAAACAATAAGGATCCATTCTACGAATCGGATGGGGTGGTGAGATGGGTGGAATTGATCACCCCATTGTGGTTCGGCTGTTGGATCATTGGTTTCAATCTCTGCCCATTCACCTTAAGTGTGCGGTTAGTAATTGGGTCAAAGATTTCAACTACTCCATGGGAAAACACTTGTGTAACAATGTATGGACCTTCCCACCTAGACCGGAGCTTTCCCAGGAAGAAATGAAGTTTCAAATTAAACAACCAAACTTTTTGATTGGGCGTGAATGATTTTCAAAGAATAGATTCCGAGTGAAAAGATCTCGTTCGCTCTTTGTAAATCTTGGAAGTAAGCTTCATTTCGCAATTCTTCCAACTCTTTGAGTTGGAGTTTCCGAGTCGACCCGGCTTTGTCCATTTGAAAATTTAGCATTCGAATGACCCAAAAGGCTTAGTGTTTTAACTCCACCAGTAGGTGACATGCCTTTCCATACACTAATCGGTATGGAGACAACCAATTGGCATTTTGTAGGCAGTCCGATATGCCCATAAGGTGTCATTCAATTTCTAGGACCAATCTTTCCAATCCGGGCAGATAGTCTTTTTCAAAAATTCTCTTTATTTCTTGATTAGACACCGCTACTTGTCCCCTAGTTTGTGGATGATAAGGAGTGGCAACATGATGGTTTACTGAATACTTCCGAAGCAAAGCGTCGAAAGAGCGGTTGCAGAAGTGAGTGCCACCAATGCTTATGATCACCCGAGGAACTCCAAATCGAGCAAATATGTGGTCCTTGACAAACTGAATTACTACCTTATGGTCATTTGTTTTTGTGGGAATGGCTTCAACCCACTTAGACACGTAGTCCACTGCCACAAGGACATACAGATTTCCATTCGAAGGTGGAAATGGACCCATGAAGTCTATTCCCCAGACATAAAAAATTTCACAGATTAAAATAGGCTGAAGAGGCATCATATCTCGGCGTGATATTGTGCCGAGAAGTTGACACCGTTCACAAGACTTTCAGAAGTTGTGAGCATCTTTAAAAAGAGAAGGCCAATAGAATCCACATTGTAAGACTTTGGTAGCCATTTTCCGTCCTCCAAAATGCCCACCACAAGCTTAGTATGGCAGAAAGATAAAATGCTTGGAAACTCTTCCTCAGGCACACATCTCCTAATCACTTGATCAACAGAGTGCTTGAACAGAACGAGATCTTCCCAGTAAAAGTATTTGACTTGGCTGAAAAAGTGGTCTTTGTCTTGTTTGGACCATTGGGAGGGGATCTATCCCATAATAGGATAGTTAACAATGTGGGCACATACCAAGGCAGAAAAACACCTGATGTAGCAAAAAGTTACTCATCGGGGAATGAGTCATGAATAGGTTCAATGCCTACATGGTTCCCGACCAGGATTCTTGATAGATGATTAGCCACAACGTTCCCTACGCCCTTCTTATCCTTGATTTCAAAATTGAATTCTTGGAGTAAAAGGATCCACTAGATCAATCTGGGCTTTGTATCTTTTTTCGATAGAAGGTGCCGCAAAGCCGAATGATGGGAAAAAATGACAATTTTAGTGCCCAATAAGTAGGCTCTAAATTTGTCCAAGGCATAAACCACCGCAAGAAGCTCTTTCTCAGTGGTGGTGTAATTCATCTGAGAATCAAAAAGGGTCTTGCGTAAAAGATAGCGTGTGGCACTTTATCAACTCGTTGACCCATAGCTGCCCCAATCGCATAGTCAGAGGCATCGCACATTGCCTCAAAAGGGAGGTAATAGTTTGGGGGTTAAATGATCAGAGAGGTTGATAACAGTGTCCGAAGTTTTTCAACTACAGCTAAGCATTCTTCAGCAAAATTGAAGACATCTTGGACAAGAAGATTGCTTAGAGGACGCGCAATTTTACTGAAATCCTTTATGAAGCGCCTGTAGACTCTGGCATAGCCCAAAAAAGATCGAATCTGCCTTACCGTGGATGGTGGTGGTAGATTCTCTATAAGGTCAACCTTAGCCTTATCAACCTCAATCCCTCGTCTTGAAACTATATGCCCAAGAACAATACCCTGTTGAACCATAAAATGCTCTCTCTCAAGGACTCTAGACAGATTTTGGAGACATTGATCAAATTGATGGACCAAAGACACTGAAGTCATCCATGATCACCTCTAAAAAGGTGTCAATCATATTAGAGAAGATGGCTAGCATGCACCGTTGAAATGTCGTTGGTGCATTGCAAAGTCCAAATGCCATTCTTCGGTATGCAAACGTATAGAATGGATATGTGAATGTGGTCTTCTCTTAGTCCTCAGGGAAGACAGGTACTTAATTGTACCCAGAGTAGCCATCGAGGAAGCAGTAATACTCTTGTCCGGCCAATTTTTATAAAATCCTATCAATGAGTGCCAGCCTGTGGTTTCACGGTTGGCACGAGTATGCCCTCAGAACTGCATATGACTGTAATTCTTGATTTTTTTTTACCACTTGAGCGGGACTGGCCCACTCACTATCTGATATCAGGTATATAACACCCGCATCAGAGAGCTTCACTACTTCCTTCTTCACCACCTCCTTCATATTCGGGTTTAACCGCCTTTGCATTTCTCAAGAAGGCTTAGATTGCCCTTCCAAATGTATTCTATGCATACACACTAAGGTATCAATTCCTTTTAGATCGGCAATTGTCCACCCAATAGCTTCCTTGTGGCGAACAAGTACCTCAATTAATTGTCATTCCTGTTTGGTGGACAAACAAGAGGAGATGATAACTGCGAGAGTACCTTGTGGACCCAAAGAGGCATATTTGAGTGTAGCCGGGAGGGACTTCAACTCAAGTTTAGGTGGAGATTCTATGGAAGGTTTTATAACTGATTTCTCAAGTATTGGCAGTGGTTCTACCTTAACCTTTCATGATGGTGAGTATAGGAGGGAGGAAGAAACTAAAACATGTTTCGCTTCCTCAGTTGATGTTCCAACTCGAAATCCTTCATCCTGCAGTGGAACAAAGCCAACTATAGGGCATCTTGGGACAGAATGTATGGGACAACATCCTCAATCAGCTCATCCAATGCATCGACTAAAAAACAATCTTATAAGTTGGTAGCTGGCTGATTTGAAGCATTGAAAACATTTAATTTGATTTTCATGTTCCCAAATGAGACATTCATCACTCCCGTTCGGCAATTTATGCATGCGTTGACCGTTACCAAAAATGATTGGCCAAAAATAACTGGGATTTGATGGCAAGGTCTCAAAGAGGCTTCCATATCAAGAATGATAAAATCAACTGAAAAATAGAGCCGATCCACTGAAATTAACACATCTTCAATCATTCCACGAGGTTTCTGAATGAATCGATAGGCTAACTGCAAAGTTACCGATGTAGGTTGAAGATCGCCCAAGCCTAATTTCTCATTGACCGAGAAAGGCAGCAAATTTACACTCGCACCCAAATCCAAAAGGGCCTTGTCAATAGAATGGTCTCCTATGACACAAGAAATGGTTGGTACACCAGGGTCCTTGTATTTGGGTGGGGTGTCATGTTGCAAAATAGAGCTAGCTTGCTCGGTCAATAGGACCTTCTTAGAAACATGTGTCCTTGATTTGCGTTTTTGGGTACACAATTCTTGAGAAATTTACATACTCAAGCACATGCTTAATAGCTTGTAGTAACGGGAGATTAATTTTCACCTGACGGAAGGTGTCCATTAACTCCTCCATTTTGATGCCCTTTTGGTTAAATGGGGAAGGCTTATTAAGGCATTGCAGAAACGAGCCCTTTGGGTATAAGGTTCATCGGACATTGCATTAGAGCCAGGTGCCCCTGCCAAAGGAGTGGGTTGCTTCTTTTGATACACTAATGTATTTTCTCTAAACTTTGGCATTTTAGTCGTATCCTTGTTTAAATTCTCCTTTTCAGGAGTGAGATCACCCAAACAATTAGCTGCATTCATCCTACCTCCCTCCTCTCCACATTTTAGTGTAGAGACAACTTCCACATATTCAATGGAGGCAGAACCCTCCAAGTCGAACTGTCCCTCGGGATTATTCACTGGTTGGCTTGGCAACCTTCCCTCCTCTCTTCTATTAATGGCGTTAGCTAGTTGTCCTATTTGGGACTTTAGCTTCGATATAGATTGAGTGTGAGAGTACACAATTTGAATTGCGATTGAAGCTCTTGTAATGCCGACAAGACTTTATCCTCAAAATTAGGTGCATGAGAGGGTTGTGAATACATCGGTTCTCGTTGTGTGTTAGCGAAACTGGGTGGATTGCTTTGATAATTAGGCCGAGGGGGTTGTGAGACATTTGTGGTCTGATTAGGCACAAAGTTTGCACTCTGTGGAGGTGCAAAATTCGTGCCTTGGTTCGGATTTTGCCACAACAGATATGGATGACTTTTCCAACCAGGGTTGTATGTATTGGAAAATAGATTATTTCCCGGCCTTTGGAAAGTTTGTGCAACATTTATGTTCTCTTGAACAAATTCTGGATACTGAGACACTGACGGGCATTCATTTAGGGAATGAGATGGGCTAGCACATAAGAGACATGCTTCAACATTATTTGAGGCGGATGAATGTTCCAAATTAACAATTGATCAAACCGTTTCGTCAACAAGTCAAGCTTATTAGATAGTTCGATTTGATCTCAATCGCATTCCCTTGCGGGAGGCAATGGTAGGGCTTGATGTCCCTACATCATAACGACCTGTTGGTGCATGTTGAGTGAATTTTCGTTTAAATTCTCAAATAATTGTCAAGCCTCATCTTGGTTCTTCATAAAAAAGGTGTCTCCACATGATGCATCCACCATATGGCGGTTCCTTCTTGAGAGCCAGTCATAAAGTTTGTACCAACTGCCACCGCGGTACAGCATGATGCGGACACTGACGAGTTTCTCATTTGATTGGTTTTGCCAATAGGGTAATACTTTTTCAAAAATTCATGGTGCATTTGTAGCCAGGAAGTGTTAGATCCTATTGGTAAGGAATTGAGCTAATGCTTTGCTTTATCCTTTAGAGAGAATGGGAAAAGTCTAAGTCGTGTTGCATCATCCGGGAGATGTTGTAACTTAATGGTGGTGAAAACCTCCATAAGATCATCCAAATGTTTATATGGGTTTTAATTTGCAAGCCCATGAAATGATGGCAACATCTGAATTGTAGACGGCTTAATTTCAATTTGATGATTCCCCGTGACTGGCAGTTGGATAAAACAGGGTGAGACATATGTTGTTGGAGCATAGTAAGACCGTAAAGGAGGGAGTGGCTCCCCACCTGGTCCGGCACCTCCTTCAGCCATTAGGGGAATGGGATGGCTTACTTGGTTTTCACCCAAAAGATGTGCAATTGTCCGATTCACACGGAGAGTCCGCTCAAGTTTTAGGTCAAGATGTTCAATGCGAGGGAACTGTGAACGTCACCCTCGCATACACACGCAGACACAATAAAAGAAAAGTCCTAACCTAACTTAACACTAGACACGGATAGCAATGAAATTAGATGACAAAAATT
This sequence comes from Chloranthus sessilifolius, assembly GCA_021018995.1. Classification (NCBI taxonomy): domain Eukaryota; kingdom Viridiplantae; phylum Streptophyta; class Magnoliopsida; order Chloranthales; family Chloranthaceae; genus Chloranthus; species Chloranthus sessilifolius. The sequence goes on from CM037588.1 coordinate 24,226,813, forward strand.
AAAAAGAAGAAAAAATTATTAAAAGAAATCAAACCGTTGCAGGTTGTTGAAGGCTTCAGATGCTTCCCCAATGAGAGTGTGTGGTTGGTTTCTTTAATCTGCACGAAAACGAGAAAGAAAATATAATGATTATGGAAAACAAAATTTCCTAGAGAAAATAAAATCCTAACTACACTATCTACAGAACGATGACTACCAACTAGGTAGTTTCCGCTGCCAATCCCCGGCAGCGGCGCCAAAATTTGATCGTAACTTTTGGTTCAATCTCTTAAACACTATCAAATGACTTAATGTATGGTATAACACTTGAGTCCAAGTGTCGATTCCATAGGGATTGGTTCGAAATTAAGCCTAACTGATTGTCATTTTCCAATGCAAAGTGTTTGTGAACAAATAAACTTTTTATGAAAGTAAAGACTGTAAACTAATTGGTGAGATCTAGGGTTGAAATTTAGAGATAGAATCTAGGGTTCGCAACTCCACGTCATTGTCATGAGTCGGATTTGATTTTGCCTGATTAGACTTCTGAAAGAAGTATCCTTCGTAGAACTACAAGCTCTGCTCGGATTTCGGGATCTTCTGATTCCTTACTCATAGTATGAGACTTCGGATGTTGCATGGCACATCAATCAATGATGACTATATTGTCTCGGTCAGTCTCATCCTAATCACATGGCATTAGAAACTGTACACACTAGTTGTGCATAGGTTGATTTCAGATCGCAGATCTGAGATTAACCGAAAGGTATCTATCTCTACTTATTTCTACAAGAAACCTCAAAGAAAAAGATAGAAATGAGCAATGCTCTACAAGAATATTATTCCATTGAAGATTATGACAGTGTATACAAATAACCAAGCAATTGCAAACCCTTCACATGAAGCTACGCTTCGTTACTCCCCTCGACTGTAGATTTAGCCACGCATGATAGAAGTCTTTATAAAATGCTTCATTGCTTCACCTTTCTCTCTAAGAGTTGGGTTTCTTTGTCCTCTTTTCAGCCTCCAGAAGGCCCTTCCTTCTCCTTTTTAGCTTCTATATATACACTATAGTTTAGGGCTTCACTCAAAAAATCAATAGCAGTTCAAATCGTGTGAGGTCGCTCGAGCGAGAACCAAAGTCGCTCGAGCAACTTTCACCAGAGAATTTTAGCAATCTTTCAAAATTTCTTGCTCAAGCAAGAACCGATGGTTGCTTGAGCGAGCTATATCAGCTTCAGCTTTCTTTTAGCACTTCTTTCAGTCATTCGTTCTCCATTCTGCTCCTTGGAAATTTACTTCCTACAAACACATTAATATCTTATTCCTAGCCTACTCTAAGTCCTAACAATACAAGTTTGGGGGCTAATTTGTGTAACTAATTAGCCCTGATCACATATCATCCCCAAAATGATGGACAAACTGAAGTTGTTAATCGGAGTTTAGGAAATCTCTTGAGGTGTCTTGTAGGTGAACATGTTAGAAATTGGGATTCCATCTTACCCATAGCAGAGTTTGCATATAACAATTTGGTTAATAGAACCGCAGGGATGAGTCTGTTTCAAATTGTGCACGGTTACAAGCCTAAGACACCAATAGATCTTATTCTGATGTCAGTTAATCAGAGGTCATCAGAATCTACATCTACATTTGCACATCGGATTCATGAACTTCATGCTGAGATTAAAAGAAAAATTAATGTGAGTAATGAAAAATATAAATTTTCTGCAGATTCTCATAGAAGGTTCAAATAATTTCAAGAGGGTGATTTTGTGATGGTTCAAAATAGACCTGAGCGCTTCCCTAAAGGAAATGCTAAGAAGTTACAGGCTCGTAGTGCTTGACCCTATAAAATTTTGAAACGCGTCGGTACTAATGCTTATGTACTGGACTTACCACCAGATTTAAGTATTAGTACAACTTTCAATGTGGAAGATCTCGTTCCATCCTATGGCCTTGCAATTACCCACCTAATCATTTTGAACCTTCCACATCCGATCCTATCTTTGTTTCTCACCCTATTCCATTACTTTCGCATGCACGTCTTTCTTGTGAGATAATTGAGGATATTTTGGAAGATCAGATTGTGTCTACAAACCAAGGGGGATTTCAAAAGTATCTTGTCAAGTGAAAGAATACGTCAGATTCAGAGAACACGTGGATCACAAAAGAAAAGTTCCAATAGATTGATCCGGATCTCCTCAAGCACTATCACGGCCAGTATTCATCGGGGATGAATTCTTCTAACCTGGGGGGAATTGATGGGGACATCCAATTCAAAGAACCGCCTATGATCAATCAAAGGCGGAAGAAACATGCAAAAACATTCTGAAGTCTCCAAAATGAAGAAAGGAGTTATGGAAAATTAAGGCACGAACGTTCGTGGCATTATGGCGGACATCCGTGATTTAGACATCGTTATGTTTTTGCGCACATTGTCAAGACGGACGTCGGTGAACTTCGAATGAACATCTGCGAGTCTCGTTCGCAAATTGGCGGCTAAACGAGTTTTGAGGCAAAGCCTGTCGTTTTAGAGTTTTAATTGTTTTAGGACTTTCTTATTTCAAATTTATTGTTTAATTAGAGTTTATTTGTCTATATAAAGGCATTGTAAATACAATTTAATTAACTAATGGTTATTGAATATTGCTTTTGCAAATTGAGAGTTGTTATCAAAGTTTTCTTTAAGGGTGCGATTCTCTCAAAACTTGGAAGAGCGATTCTTCTTTCTACGTGCGCTTTGGTGCGAGTCCAACTTTTCTATCTTCTTATCTACTCTTATCTCCATCTTACATGTAAGTGCTTGATTAATTTTCTAATTAATTTTATTCCTAAAATCTAGAATTAATTGCGCGTTTTGCTTGCTCGATCTTTCCGTAACCTAACCTAAGATCATTCAACCGTCCTAACACAAGATTTCTTCTATTTGAGCCCTTTAATTTCCAAATACCTAGAATCCTTTTGTTGTTAATTCCGCACGGATTCGAAAGAAACTACTTGTGAGTTCGTTCGAAGCCCTAGATTGTTGGAGATCTAGTTAGTCGCTAAGAACCCCTAATCTTCTAGATCTTATAGGGAACGTACGGCGAAAGTAACACTATTTTGGGCTAAATCAAATTATTTAATTGAGATTCTCTTTATTTTCTTTGTTAATTTGTTGGGAAATTGATATTTCATTTATTTGCATTAATTCACAAATAATCTCAGCCCATCATATTTGCATCGTGTTAGTTTCTTCATCAATTACCCTTTAAGTAGTTGGGCTAATAATTGAGCCGAATTGGGCCAGAGATCATTGTCAATAGCGTCATATCGGTATCAAGTATCAATCCATCTTGGAATGATATGTATCGGCCGACACGGATAGGGTATCACCAATACCACATCGGTCAATAATTCTTTTCTTGAAAAAAATAAAAAAGATTGGGATCGGTCAGTATCAGCCGATACTGAGACGGTATCGACCACTACTAACCAGTATCGTTCCAATACCGATATTGATATTGATACCCCCCCGATACGGGTGGTGTGTTACCGGTAGGTCCATTACCACCACGATACAGGTATCGGGGTGGTCTCGGTATCAGTTCTTGACAAAAACGCCACGTATTATCGATACGTAGCGGTATCGGCCGAGTTTTGATACCCTGGAGAGGTCCTATGCCCGACAATTAATGGATCCAACACCTTAGCCCAAACCCAACCCAAACCAGCCATGGCCATGTGCCAGCCCGGCCCATTGACACCAATAATTTTAAATTCCTGTGGGGCTGTTTGTGAATTAGGAGGGATTAAGGCTTAATGGTTGAGCTATTTATTCTGGAGCACTGCCCACATGGGCAATTTGGTTGGAAAGGAATGATAGGAATTTTAGGGGGAGGAGCAGACCGACTAGTATGGTGATGAAGCACGCTAAAGAAAACATCCTATAATGGGCTTGAGCAAAGTTCTTGAAAGGTCGGGTACGTTTTGGAGGGGGTCAGGGAGCATTAGGACAGCATAGGCGACTAATTTGTAGGGTTTCGAGGCTCCTCTTCTGCTTTCCCTCCTTTGGACTCTAAGTGGGCCTTAGGTTAGGTTTGTTTTTGTTTATGATCCTTTCTGTTTTGATGGGCTATGGAGTCCTTAGTCTCTCGCTAAAGTGTTGGGCCATATCCTTTCTGTTTCACTTTTTCAATATATTTGCCTCTACCGATAAAAAATAAAATAAAATAAGATTTACTTTGGCTTTTGTTGCAAAGGTCTTGAAGGAGTTTGTCCCGAAGGAGTTTGTCCCAAAGGAGTACATGAAGCTGAATAAACTGCTTTTGAAGCAAGAGAAGAAGAGTGGTATAGCATTGTTTAGGTTGTGGTTGCGTGTCTGGTTTAGGTGTCGCTTACCCGACTATTATTGTCTGGTTTTCTTCTTGTGTGGTTACGACCAAGGTATCAAAAATCGGTCGATACCGATACGTATCGGTCCCGATACGTATCAGTATCTCAACTCAGATACCCGATACGTATCAGTATCTCAACTCAGATACCCGATACGTATCGGTTTGAACCTCCTTTAGAGTTTTTTTTTTTTTAAATAAAATAGGCCGATACGTATCGGCCGATTCATATTGGTCTTGGGCAAACCGATAGCTGAGACCAATGCCGATTTTGATACCTTGGTCACAACTCTAGGTAGGCTTTGTTTGCGGTCTAACAGCTTGCTAATCCACAGGTATATGCCTTTTTCCTTTTCCATGTAGTTTTAATAAAATTTAGCTTATTATCTATATATATTTAGAAAAAAACGGTGTAGAGTTAGTCCCATATAATTTTTGTAAGTCATATGAGATGATCATAACCACATATTATGAATTTACGATTAGACCGCATATCTGTTTTTAATATTTTTTTTATTTTGAATTTTAAAGAACACCATCTCACCGAGACGAAATTGTAGGTTATAGAGCAGAAAGAGCAGAAAAATGGAGAGGAATTCAATCGGATGCTTGATGGGATCAAGAATCCAGTCAATTTGATTGATGAATCAATTTGATCAACCCAAAAATAATAATAATAATAAATTGCAAAGTATGTAGCTTCATAATCAAGAAACAAGAGTGCAGATAAAAATCAATAGAAACACAAAAAATTAAAACAAAAATGAGCTATAGCTCTACTTACGTGCGTGTAAACGTTGCCATAGACATCAACCAACAAAATTCGCCATCGAAATTCCTCGCATTCGCTTTTAACAATTCCGAAACGAAACCGAACTCGATATCGATCCCCAACTGCAGGAATAGAGAGGACAATAGAACCGTAGAAGAAGCTTAGTATTAGGGTTTCTAAAAGCAGATGAAGCCATGAAAGATGAACTTAGGGTTTAGGGTTTTAGGGAAGACTAGATTATGAGGTTTAGGGTTTTTATGGCCCTGGTTTGGAAGTTTAAACTCTGAAGGAGAGGAAGGAGAGGGTTTTTGGCTGGCAATGCAACGGTTTAAGGTACAAATGGGTCGGATCGACTCCAGCCTAACCCGACTCGTTTATTGACTGAAATCCTCAGTCCCAACTCGAACCTGGACCAAGTGGCAAAAACTTGGGTTGGGTCTGGTTTGGAAACTAAGATAAAATATAGGGTACCTCTATTCACGCCCATGCGTTCTCTGAAAGCACCTACGTCTCAGACTCTTTAAAAAGCGTTGATTTCTTTTGATCAAATGATGGAGATCTTGTTTCACTCTCTTCCACACAATGGATCTTCAGATAATGTCACACCTATCTAACGGTCAATTTTTTATTCCATGTGTCACAAATCCCCAAAAGACTGTTTCTTCAATCATATGACAAATCACGCTCAAACATGATATTAGGGCTATTGTTTGGGGATTTAGGACGCATGGAATCAAAAACTAACCGTCAGATAGGTGTGCCATGATTTCAAGATCCATTATGTGGAAGATCAGGGTGAAACACAATTTCCATCATCTGATCCGAAGCAATTAACAATTTTAAAGAGGTCTAAGATGTGGGCGCGTTCAAAGAACATATGAGCGCGAGCAAAGGTACCCAAAAATATAAGACAAATAGTCAAGCCAAGTTGGGTCAGGCCTGATTGACTGTTGTGCATATCAATGCAATCCAATTCATCAAAGTCAATCGACTCGCATTGATGCAATCTAATCTGGACTGTGATTCATATTTTTTCAACAATTGCTATTAATTGCATTGATGAGATAGCTCCAATGTTTTACAGTGTTGAATTTATAGCTAATATGGGCTGATAGTTAGGACTACTTGGATGGACCAAAGATATGCCGCTTTGGGTGTAAAGTGTAATCTCTGTAGTTTATATACAATTGATCAGCTGAATGTCTCTTTTCCTTAACATCTTGAGGAGCATATGAATAAATGTATATCATCAACTTTCCATATTAAAGATAAAGATATCATCAACTACTATAAAAATAAAATTGAGCTACCTTTGAAAATTTATAACTTATTATAGTACTCGGTGCTAAAGTCAACTTTAACACTATGGAGGACTTATAAAAGGGGGCCTAAGTCAATACACTTAAATGTATCAGCCCTCCCGCCCTCCTCTGAATTGTCAAAATTATCTATCGCCCGATTCGACAAAATTATCAGTCGTATCGGCCATTATTTGGAATTTTGAAATTGTCGAATAATAATTTGAAATTATCATTCGATAATTTCGTCTGGTACCAATAAAATGTGGCACCATATAGCGACCTAAGAAAGCGGGTTTTCCCACTTATTTTCTTCTTTTCTTTTCTTCCCTTATTTTTCTTCTTCACTTCTCCTAGCCATAAACCATTGACTCCCCCACTTGAATCTACTCCTCCTAGACCATTTGAAGGCCCGAGAAGACAAATTAACTCGGAATAACACCGATTTAGCATCTAAGGTTAGTATTGTTGGAGTTTTCTTTTTATAAATATTTTGAAGATTATATTTGATTTTATTATATGAAAATTGATAGATCTAAGGTAGATCTACCCTTTTTTCCATATTTAATCATTTTTTTTTTATTTACTTGTTTAATATGATGTATGTGATAGAATGTTAGATTTAACTTAGAAGCACAAAAAAAATAGGAATTTTATGATAAAATTCTAAGACTTCTGTCTCTAATGATGCTTAAATGGGAGATAAGTGCCAAAATCCTAGAGGTAAATCTAAGGAGATACTGTAGACACCCAAATTTGGCCCAAGGCCAGATCGAAATATACTTCGAGAGAAGCGCATATCCGAGCTTCCGATAGCATCTTCTATATCCTTAGGAACCTTCCCAAACCCTTAAAAACTTGCCTAAACCCTTAGCAATTACCCCCAATCTCTCCGAACCCTTAGTTAACCTTCTCGGGGAATGGTTAGAGAGAGGTGCACCAAAACTTGCGGGGACCTCTACTGAAACTGAATCTTATATCATTAAAAAGTAGAGATTCTCAACTTTCCAACAAACCAAGAATCACCCCGATCCGAGTCATACATAAAAAGTTAAGGCAATCCGAAGTTTCGCGCTCAAAAACTACATCTGGCTGAACCTCTCGAGAACCTCTCGAAGAGGTGGGCATACTTAGTGTGTATAATACACACGCTAAGCCATTTCTGGAAGAATGTTGCCTAGCGTGTATATTATACATGTCAAATCATTTATTTCTAGAAGTGGCTTAGTGTGTATAATACACACGCTAAGCATAGATGGGCTCCCCAGCGGGCTCTGAATTTCTCAGGCACTGTACATACGCTTGGCATGTGTAATAGACACGCCAAGCTTAGCTACAGTAAATCTTGGTTTTTGCCTGAAATTGACTTTTGGGGTTTGACTTGTTGACCATCCCAATATTTAGGGTAGGTTTCATTAAGACTGTTGCACCCTCATTTACCCTATTTGCAACCCTCTAGTCATTTGAACCCCCACCCTATCATCTTCCATTGAACTCTTTTCCTATATATCTAAGCTCCCTTAGATATTAGGATTACTTAATTGCTAATCCCATTAGCATTTAAGTACCTCTTAACCCCCTGTTTTTCTATAAATAGAGAGGCATCCTCCCTTGCAAATGGCTTGAAAAAAAAAATTTCCAAAAGAGAGAAAAAATTAAGAGAGTCCTTTTCCCCCTTTGGTGCATCAATCCCATACAAATTTTAAAACTTTAAAACTCCATTTAGACCCCACATTCCTTCAAATATCTCTTAGCTTAGGTGAGAACTATCCCTTAGCTCTCTCCTCCAATCTCTTAGCCACCAAACCCTAGAGGTTAGAATCCGTATTCCGGTTACTCAAGTTATCGGAGGCTCACCGAGTGCACCTATTGATCAGTCATAGAATATATCATTTTATCACCCTTAACTTAGTGATGTTAGGACTTAATTTTCTACTAAAAGGTTGCTGATGTGCAGATATTAAAGAAAATAATAAACGAGAGTCAAAGTGTTAATATTCATCAAAATGAGCTCAAAAGGCAGTAAAAAGACAATTGAGGGTAAGAAGATGATTTGCCACCTATTAAAAGATGAGAAATCGTATTTTACGATTGAGCGCTAATACTAAAGCCAAAAAAAAGAAAGAAAAAATGAGAAATCGTAAAAAAAGAAAGAAAAAATGAGAAATCGTAATTTACGATTCTTCAGAAAGCAACAAAAGAGTAAAAGGCGATACAGAAGAAAGCAATCGTTCGTCTACTCAGAAAGCTATGAAAGATAGAAAATTGTGATTTACGATTTTCTAAGAAAAAAGAAGAAAAGGGATAATCGTGAATTATGAATCATGATTATAGAAGCTTTTCTATTTGTGCAACCGTGGGATTTGTGACGATCCTGTCGCGGCGATGCGCTCGCTAGAAAAAATATAGAGTCACCATCCAGAGCTTTTGGTGTCCCGGGAAACCTAGTTTATTTTTATGAGCATCGAAGTGCTAAAACTATGACTCTGAATCTGGTCCACACCAAAGGCTCTTAGGTAGGGGCTTCGGTTATCAATCGGGAAGGTATTAGGCACCCGATCAACCCGCTTAATGCGGTCTCTACTAATGGCCAACACAAAAATAAAGTAAAAAAAAAAAAAAAAATGACTTTCTTTTGCTCAAATGGGCCCTAATTCTTACTTGTGCCCCTCCGTTCCTACCGAAAATTCTGCGGCGAAACAGCACAAATGGGGGGATGGGAAGAGCTAAGGAAGAGATAGGAGAAGAAAGGGGAGAGTCGGAGCCCTCGGGCCCTTGTAGCACCATAAGAGAGTCTTGCGTTGGCTTGCTTTGATGAGCTTTTGAAGGCTTGTATGATATGGAATGAGTTTCTAACTTCTAAGGCTCGAAGCTAAGAGGTAGGGAAGGAAGGCTAGGAGATTATACACACCTAACCTAGAGGTTTTTAGTGAAATGCTAAGGGCTAAAGGGTTTTTTTTTTTAATTCTGAAATTTGTATGGGGATGGTGCACCAAAGGGAGAAAGATCTTCTCACTTAAGCTCTTTCTCTCTTAGGCAAAATTCTCAACCTTTAATCTAAGGAGAGGGGGGCTCTATTTATAAGAAAATGGTGGGTTAGGAAGCTACTTAGAAGTTAACTAGGGTTAGAAATTAGGTAATAGGCAATCTAAAGTTTTTGGGGTTTTCTAGAACTTGGAGAAGAGGGATTTTGATTTAATGGTAGATGATAGGGTGGTGACTTGAATGGCAAAAAAGAGATAACCTAAGCTAATAGGGTCACTAGGGTCTTAAAGAAATGCACCCCAGACTTTGGGATGGTCCATAAGTCAAACCCCCAATGTCAATTTTGGCCATTTTTTGAAGGAAAACCAGGCCCAAACTGTTGGAAGTTGAAGATCCGCAGGGGCCCAGCCCGATTTTGCAATTTCCTGCATAAATCCGTGATCTTTATTTCGCCATAACTTTTGATGTATAACTCTGATTGAGGCGATTTTTAGCTTGTTGGAAAGCTGGGGAAGTCCTCTTTTCAATAATATATAACTCAACTTTAGAAGATATTTGTGTAAATTTTGGCATTGCTCTCTTTAACCACTGCTCAGGAGGGTTTGAAACTAGCTCTGTGGGTCCGATTTTACAATTTCCTATACAAATCCGCGATCTTCATTCCACTATAACTTTTAATGTATAATTTCAAATTAGGCGATTCTTAATTTGTTGGAAAGATGGGAAGCTCTACTTTTTAATGGTATATGCTTTAAATTGGGCAACTATCTATAAAAATGTTGGCACTCCTCTTTCTAATCTCTATTCACAGGGGTTTGAATTATGCCTGAGAAGGGTTCTAATAGGTCTGGGAAGGCTATGGATGATTCCTAAGGGTTCGGGATGATTCCTAAGGGTTTTGAGATGATTTCTAAGAGTTTGGAAGGGTTCCATACATGCCATCAAAAGCTCGAAGGCACGCCTCTCTCGAAATATGTTTCGATCGAGCCTTAGGCCAAATTTGGGTGTCTACAAATGCCCCTCTTTAGTATCCGATCACTAATAATCGAATGTCAAAGAAAAGAGACATCCGAAGAAGCTCAAGGCATTACTGATGGTCTGCTACATTCATAAAAAACTTTAAATATCAGACGGGTAACATGGTGAGAAAACGAAAGCCCTGGATGCCAGACTAAACATTCGTTTCTCAAGGTAATCGGTCCCCAAGCACTTAGCTACATTACTGGGCATAATCGAGGTGGAACGAGTTGCGAAAGCCCTATATACCAGACCAAACATTTGCTTCTCGAGATGATTTGAACGTATTTGATGTTTAAGATTTATTCTGAATACAACAGTTTTTCAAGTAAGAGGGGTGATCGACCCACACTTCAAGATAGGCGCTAAGCAAAACTACGCAATGCTCCACAGTTTGTGTCCAATCCTATGAGGCATTTGACTGCCCCATCTAACTATTCATGGGTGCTCCTACTGAAAGCAGGGTTCGAGGTCTTTGGACGAACCCATTGATCCCGAAGTTTATTTAGCATGACTACCCGAGCGGAGTGAATAGAGGTCGCAACGCTTTTTGGGAGGACGTGCCATTTTTGAAGATTTGCCCCTGATCAACATGACCTAGAGCATCCAGCTTCAACTACCTTGATTAGGTTCAGCCAAATATTAGGTATCCCCCTAAAGGGACATCTAATCCTGATCTCTGCTAACAATGATCATAAGCCTCATTCAACTATACATAATTATGCACCCATCAAGGGTAATAAGCAATAACAAAGGCCATAGAAGCCCCGATTCGGACCTGCTCGGGTACAATTTACGGGAATAAACGATCATCATATGGATACTCAGACACATGGTGTACACTTTACAGGGATACTGCTGCCAATACAAGTTTTAAGCCTACAGAAAATATAGGGGAAATGAACCCTTCCGGATGTATGATTGCACATAGTCTGATTGATACGTGATCTCATTCTCAATAGGTTGGTCTCTACTAACGATTGACCTTTTCTAATGAATCTGAAGCTAAAGGCACTAGAGTTCACATGAATCCAAAACAGAGCGCTCATCGTAAAGATTTAGCAGTGGAGTCGACTTAATCGAAATATTGACTATTTGACCGGGACTGTAATAGCCCGAAAAATCACGCTAAACTATGACCTCGGGATCCGTGCCCGATTGGTCACAAGTTTGACCAATCAGGAGATCAAGAGTTAGCATAGAATGTGATGAACGGACGAGATGTGATGGGTTGAATGCCTATGTGGTGTGTGTTGTGAATGTGAAGTCGCGTACACCTACCGCGGTGTATGTGCTCAACACACAAGTGAGGAAAGGGATAAAAGGGTTTAATAGCCCTAAAAGCAAGAGTTTGATGGTTGTTGAAGGAGAGTAAAGAAGAGAGAGAGAGAGAAGTAAAGAGAGGAGTAAATGCTAGTTGAGGAAGGGAGATTCGAGCAATAAACGTCGGATTTGACGCGAGGGATCCGCTAGAAGCAAAGCTGGAACCCTAGCCTTTCCAACCATAGATTTGAAATCAATTTGAGATTGATTCAAGGTAAAATTTTGTGAATAAGATGCATAGATGGTAGAGTCTAAATTGTAGTTGAAAATGGTTTAAATCATGGGATAATGGTTTAGAAAAATAGAGGAAAAAGTGTGGAAAAAGATGGGGAAGAATAGCTCGAAAAGGGCTGAATCTGACAATTTCGATTAATCGAAATTGGGTTTCGATTAATCGAAATTGGTCAGGAAGTTGAAAAGTCAATGGACCCCGATTTCGATTAATCGAATTGGAATTCGATTAATCGACTTTGGATTTCGATTAATCGATTTGGGTATCGATTAATCGACTGGGAACCTCCAGTGGACCCCAGGGGGCTGGAGGAAAAGACTTGGGAAAATCGACTAATCGAAATGGGATTTCGATTAATCGATTTCAATTTTCGATTAATCGATTTTAGGAACTCGATTACTCGAATTGAGAATCGACTTGACTGAACAGAGAATTTCGATTAATCGAATGAGAATCTCGATTAATCGATTTGAGAATCGATTAATCGATATTGACTTTCGATTAATCGATTTTGGAAATCGATTAATCGAATCAGATTCGATTAATCGATTTTGGAGTTCGATTAATCGACTGAGATAAGTTATGTTGACTTTTGAGTTTGACTTTAAGATTCTTGGAGGGTCTTAGACCTTCTTTGTTGCATCCTTTGTGATGTGTTTCACTTGTTATGTGGTACCATAGGTGGTACGTGTGGACTAGTGCACAAGGAGCCACGTGGGACCTTGATGCATTGATCAAATGAAGACTTGAGGTAAGGAACACCTTGAACATGTACTTTATTTTACAAGAGCATGTATGTAGTGATATAGAATTCAACTCAAATGTTTTATTGCTTAAGAATTGTGAAAAGTGTGTGTGCGTGTGACATTCGTAAGAGTAATCATAATTAGCCATCCCCAGGGGATGAAGAAGTAAAGAGACAAGAGCATCAGGTGTGATGCAAGTAAATGGATACATCCCAGGGATGTATCCAGGATTGAATCATGTTTTGATAGGGCCTAACTGATATAAGATATCACACTTACATGGTGAATAACTATATGTAAGGCACCGATATTTTTGTTATTTGAGGTTTGATAGGTTACCCCACCGACGTGGCGGGATATCCACGACTGACACGGCAGGATATCCGTGACCGATACGGCGGCAAAACCGTAGGCCAGTGCGGAGGCTTATCCGTACATAGTAAGCACACCCCAGGGGTGTTGGATTGAGACAAGTGAAACCCCGCCGCCAATCCCCAGGGGAAAGGGGCTTGGGTACTATATGGTATTCCCAGGGAATACGTTAAAACTGTCTATATAGATGACGATGAAGGGTATCTCATCGGGGCTCGATGCTATATTGCTCGGGGACTACTTAAGTTGAAAGTTTAAGTTTTGCTTTAGGCCTTTTCAGCATCATTCATGAGTAAATGAAAACATAAGTAATCAACAGTAAAACGAAATGCTTTTTAACTGTTTTCATCAATAACTGCATAGACACATCATGCATGGCATATCATGGAATATATGTGAGTTATAATTTATATGTTCAACTGTGTTTGTTCCCTATTGAGCTAGGATGTAGCTCACCCTATAGACTATACGTCGCAGGTCCACTACTAGCAGCTGCCGAGGCTTCAGGAGACGCTGATCCCGGCGAGTCGGACCTTGCGGCCGGTGACGAGTTGGAGCCACCTCCTGAGGACTTCTTCTAGAGGACTCCGTTGTGCCGCTTTGAGGGCTTTTTAGAGAGATTTTGTATGGCTTGGTATGTCAAGCCTTGATTTTGTTTAAAACCATGTATATAAGGAGTTGGGATAATTCTTTTGGGACGAACCATCCGTGATGATTGCTGTCATCGATGGTTCGGATCGGTTCTCCATTCATGCAGAGGCATGAGGGTAGAACTGTCTTTTGGGGAGTTGATTGATATAGATTTAAATTCTGCAGTTTCGTTATTATTCTATTACAATGCTTGATATACCAGTGTTCCGTGCTTAGCAAAGGGCACGGTCAAGATGATCGTGCTGATGGCACGGGTTTCGGGGTGCCGAAATCCGGGGCTGTCACAGGGACTGACACCGTTGCTCCTTCCTTGAAGTAGGATCCAGAATCTAAGGCGTGCCTTAGACTTAGGACGTTACTATAGCTTAGTGGTATTGCTGATAAAATATAGACATTTTACCGCATCAAAATACGCATGTGCGTAGCTCTGTGGGGAAGCACTAATTTATTCTTTCTTTTTCAAAATGATTTTCTCTCATTTTTTTTAATAGACCTGACGTCAGTGGTGAGATGCTCCATCTTATTTGTCCATCGCTGAGAAGTTGCCCGCTTCGAGGTTTTGGACCGTGTGATGTTCCTGCATATTCTCGAGAAAAGGTCAGTCCCTTTTTTGTTTATACATGTAAAGAAAATACATCCTAAACAACAGAAGGAAAAGTAGATTTCTACCTACATTTTTTTTCATTTTCAAGATATTTTTTTAGATTTTTATTTTCGGAGATTTTTTGTTATTTTTCTTCATTTTTGAGATTGAAATATGATGCTAGAAATATGAGTATAAATATATGCACATTTTTTGGTATTTGGATTTTTCTTGATTTTTTATTTTTGGCAATCTCTTTTTTTTTTTATGCCTTGACAGTGAGACGGAGTAACGGGTCCCATTTTGAGCATAGTTGAACTCTTTCATGTAGTCAGACCTGAGTGAGTTTTCAAATTTTATCAAGGCCAGAACGTTGATCCCTTTGGATTGAGTCAAACCTTTCTCCTTGCCTCGGGTCATACGTTTGACGGTGCGGCTTCACAAAGACAATTCTGGTCGGGACCCGATTCGAACTAGCATGAGCGGCCCAGTCGGATAAGAGGGTACAGGAAGAGTAACAAAAGGGTTCCTCAAACATCAATCTTCTCAATCAGTTCAAACATTTATTTTTCAATTTTTTCTCTTTTCTTTTCTTTTTTTATTTATCTCCTTTTTTTACCTGTGGCGCCCTTTCGAGTTTTCACCATGTCCATGGGTTTAGCTCTCCCAAGCGCCCTTTCGGGTTTTCACCTGGTCTGCACAAGCTCGTTGTTTTTACCCGTAATGCCCTTTCGGGTTTTCACCACGTCCATCTTGCTTTGAGCTTGTATTTTTATTTTATTTTTTATTCTTTTTATTTCTTTCATCATTTTTTTAACTGCCACGACATAGACGTCAATTCCGTCATAGCCGGCTAGACGGGGTTCTGGTGTCATCTCACAACTCGGTTTGTGTTGACTTAACAAATATTATGACTGCTTGTGAACCTAAAAGAGGGCTTTCTCCAGGGTGTAGCTTGGCTATGAGTTAGGTTAGGATTTGAAGGTATGCTGGGCTAAAAGGGTTTCCTTGATACGGCTCAGTTTTCTCAACATACTTTCTTCCTTGGGAGTTTTACTATACATGCCCCATGATTCTTCTACTTTTTTTTTTCTTTTTGCTCCATTTCAGGCAATCTCTTTTTGAGGATTTGCTTTTCCGATTTTTTTGGATTTTGATGGTAACTTTACTTCATCTTTTTTGTATATGTACACACACACATTTTTTTTGGGGGAGGGTTTTTTCTTTTTTTTTGAAAGAAAGGCCCAGGCTCAAATGAGGTAGCAAGGGATATCATCATTTTTAGGGATGCTTTCTGGCCCTCTTTTGGGTGGTTCTTAAGCAGTCACGTATCCGTTTCAGTAATACTCACCTTGTCATGATAGACTAAGAGTATAACCGTCAGACGTATTCAGCATTGATGGGCTCAGGAAGATGATCTCTGTCCATGGTGGCGAGGTGAATGGTATATCCCGGTAGCACTTCTCGAACGACGTAAGGTCCTTCCCAGTTTGGCTTAAACTTTCCTCTCGGATCGGCGTGGAGGGTTGGGAAGATCTTCTTCAGTACAATATCTCCTACCTTAAGATCTCAACCACAGACACGTTTATTGTAAGTAGTGCGATTCGCCCTGGTAAAGTTGAGTATGACACAAGGCTAGGAGCCTTTTCTCATCCAGTAAGTTCAGCTGATCAAAGCATGATCTTTCTCTCTCCGCTTTGGGTAAGCCTGATTCCATGAGGATTCGGAGCGAGGGTACTTCCACCTCTACCGGTAGGACAGCCTCGGTTCCATACACAAGGGAGAATGGTGTTGCCCCTGTAGCGGTACAGATCGACGTTCTGTAGGCCCACAAAGCAAATGGCATCATTTCGCTCCAATCTCGATAAGTGGCAACCATTTTCTCGAGGATGCGGAATGATTGTCTTGTTTGCAGCTTCCACGGCTCCATTAGTTTGAGGCCGATAAGGTGACGAGCGATGTGCTTGACTTTGTATTGCTCGCAAAAGGCTCAGATGTGCTTATTCACAAAGTTTGTGCCGTTGTCCGTGATGATATCTTTGAGGACTCTAAATCGGCACACGATATTGTTCTTGAGAAACTTCTCAACGTGGCTGGCCGTGATATTGGCATATGACGCCACTTCTACCCACTTGGTAAAGTATTCAATGGCGACGAGGATGAATCGATGCCCGTTTGATGCTTTCGGATTAATCATTCCCAAGACATCAAGGCCCCAGGAAGCAAATGACTAAGGAGTGGTCATGCAGTGAAGATCGATGGCAGGAGCGTGTATCAGACTGGAGTGTTCCTGATACTTGTAGCATTTCTGAACATATTTGCAGCAATCTGATTCCATAGTGGTCCAAAATATCCTTGCCGCATAATTTTTTTAGCAAGCATGTGACTACTGACGTGGGCTCTGCATACTCCTTTGTGGATCTCCTTCATGATATTGGTTGCTTCACTTTCTGTAAGGCACCTGAGTAAGATGTTATTGTACAATTGCTTGTAAAGGCATTCCCCACAAATGACATAGCTTGTTGCTAGACGTTGGATGCTTCGTTGATCTATCTTGGATGTACCCTCAGGGAAGGTTAGTGTCTCGAGGAAATTCTTGATATCTGAGAACCAAGGTGGGTCATCATCAGGCGTTGTAGGTTCCTCAATCTAGAGGCATAAGACTGGCTCATTCCTATGCTTGATCATGATTAACTTCATCTCAGCACCATACGAGATTTCTATCATTGATGCCATAGTTGCTAGTGCATCGGCAAAGCAATTCCTTATTCAAGGGATATATAAGAATGTCACATCTTGGAAGAAAGCTATCAGGTCCTCAAGGTGTTCATGGTAAGGGACCAGTTTCTCATCTTTCGTCTTCCAGTCACCATTCGTCTGGCATATAATTAACTGTAAATGGCCGAACACCCGGAGGTGAGTTACATTCAGATCGAGAGCCGCCTGCAGACCAGTGGCATAAGCTTCATATTCAACCATGTTATTAGTGCAAGGGAAGTTGAGCTTGATAGAGACGGGTACGTGGGATCCTTTCAACGAAATCAGAATGGCGCCAACTCCTTGACCTTCTGCATTAGCTGCCCTGTCAGAGTGCATTACCCAAGAATCTTCTGCTTATTCTGTATCATCTTCTATCATAAAAAGGATATCCTCATCAGGGAATTCAGTTCTCAAAGGCTCATAATCTGGCAAAGGATTGTCAGCAAGATGATTGGTGAGTGCCTGCCCCTTGATCAACTTCTGAGTGACGTATGTGATGCCGAACTCAGATAATAAAAGCTGCCAGCGCGCGGTCCGTCCAGTGAGGGCCGGCTTCTCGAACAGGTATTTCAACGGATCCATTCAGGCTAAAGTAGAACGGCTTGAGATAGCAGGTAATGGCAGAGCGTCTGAGTAACCCATACAAGAGCTAGGCATGCTTTCTCCAATTAAGAATAGTGCATCTAGTAATCAGTAAACTTCTTTCTTAGATAGTAAATGGTCTGCTCTCTTCATCCTGTCTCGTCATGCTGCCCTAAGACGCATCCCATCGAGACTTCCGTCGTAGAGAGGTACATTAAGAGTGGTCTCCCCGGCTCAGGTGGTACCAAAACAGGTGGGTTAAGGAGGTAGCCTTTGATTTTATCGAATGCTGCCTGGTAGTCGTTGTTTCATTCGACAGGTGAGTTCTTCCTTAGTAGCTTGAAGATAGGCGTGCAGATTGGAGTTAGCTGTGTAATGAACCAACTGATATATTATATTCTGCCCAAGAACCCTCTAACTTCCTTCTTAGTAGACGGTGGCAACATTTCTGTGATAGCTTTGACTGGGTCGACCTCTATTCCTCTCTTGCTGACGATGAACCCCAACATTTTTTCGGACATAGCGCCAAATGCGCACTTCTGTGGATTTAGACGTAACCTATATTTTCTCAGCCTCTCAAACAATTTCTGGAGGTTTACCAGATGGTCACCTCACTCTGGTGACTTTGCAATCATGTCATCGACCTACACTTCACTCTCGGTGCATTATGTCGTGAAACAGCGCAGTCATAGCTCTTTGGTACGTTGCATCGGCATTCTTTAGCCCAAATGGCATGACTCTGTAGCAAAAGGTTCCCCAGGGGGTGATGAATGTTATCTTTTCTCTGTCTGCTTCTGCCATCTTTATTTGATTGTATCCTGAGAATCCGTCCATAAAAGAAAGCATCCCGTGCCTAGCAGTGTTATCGACCAAGATGTCGATGTGTGGCAATGGGAAATCGTCTTTCGATCTTGCCCTGTTCAGATTGCGAAAGTCGATACAAATGCGAACCTTTCCATCTTTCTTCAGCACATACACAATATTGACTAGCCACTGCGGGTACTTAAATACTAAGAGAAACCCTGCATCATACTACTTGATGACCTCATCGTTGACTTTCAACATCCACTCGGGTCGAAGACGTCTCAGCTTCTATTTAACTGACTTCACATTAGGGTAGAGAGGCAACTCATGCTCGACCAAATCGGTGTCCAGACCAGGCATGTCCTCGTATGACTAGGCAAAAACGTCTTGGTATGATCGAAGGAAGTCGATCATGCTTTTTCTTTCTTCGAGAGATAGCGACGTTCCGATCTTGGTAATGCGGGGAATCTCCTCAGTCCCTAGATTAACGTCCTCAGTTTCCTCAACAATGGGGGTAGGGCCATGCTCAAATTTGGCAAATCAGTCAAGGAGCTCATTGGGGAGCTCCTCCAAAGGACTATTCTCGTTTAGACTCATAACTCCTACCCCTTCTTGTATTTCTACAGGAAAGGGGTCATTTTTATGTGGGACAGGTATTTCAATTAAGGCATCTTTTTACGAGACTTTATCTGTAATTTTAAATGATAATATTTTTGGACTTTGTATTTTTTCAATGTTTTTGGGATTTTATATTTTTCAATGTCTTTGAGATTTATGTTTTCTTCGGAAATGGACCCTTGGCAGCGCGAGTCTATGTATATACAAGGTATTGCCTGCCAAGGGCTTATCTCACTTTTTATAGGTTATTTTTTTTAGAGAAAACGGGTGCCAAATGTTAGGCCACTCACCGCTTCTAGAGTTAGAGGCAAAGATGCTCAATTGCGTACCTGACTTGCTGCCCCTTTACCTTTTTGGATGTAGGAGGCTAGCGAATGTGACTCTTCTGGATCGGCCTCCATCATATAGACCATAGGTTCGTCTGAGATTTCATCCTCAAACGTCAGCAGAGTCCTGTGGTGGTTTACCACAGGAGGAGTTTGTTCAGGTATGGAAAGTTGCTCCTCAAATAGGGATAGGGCAGCCAGATCTATTTCAAGATTGGGAAGGGAGATGTGGGGATTGGTCGGATGGACAGGGGCTATGGGTTTGTGTGGGTCAAATGGGTTTCCCCATTTCGATCGATCTTTATGACTCCAGCGCTGACAAAGGATTCCCTGATGTGCGGCCTAGGGCAAGGTTTCTCTTCTATGTTGATTCCTCGAGCTCTTGCAGCTGCAGTGACCCTGACTTTCCCTTTAGCCTCTCGGACCTCTTCCTCCGTGGGCTTGTAACCTAACCCGAATCGGACCTTCTACCCTTTGGCGATAACTGGCTCTTTCCTTCCTTATAATCTGGGCCCCAGACCTCTTCCTTTCTGATAACCCCACTTTTGGAGCATAGCCACCGCTGCTATCATTTCGCTTCCAGTTTTGGGAATGATGCCCTCAATGGGCTCTGGGAGTATTGTCGACACTTCATATTCGAAATTGTGGAGGTCGACATCCTCAGCAGTGTGCGGTATATCTAGCATATTGGGTTTCTCAATGCTATTGGTGGCCTTTTCTTTCTCACTGTGCCCCTTTATGATGATTGTAATAATCTTATGCCCAGATACAAATTTGAGTTTTTTGTATAACGTAGAAGGTATGACTCCGACTTCGTGCAGCCACGGGCGCCCCAACAAAAGATTAAATGAGGATTTAATGTCCATTACTTGAAATAAAATGGAAAAGTTCATTGGCCCAATTAGTAGCTCAAGATCAACTTCTCCCATTATTTCTCTCCTGGTATTGTCAAAATCTCTAGCACTGGTTCTTGTGGGCCTCAACATGCATGGATCGATCCCGATCTTGGTGGCGGTTCTTAGTGGACATATATTCAATGCAAACCCATTATCGATTAGAACCAAAGGGATTACCATGTTTCCAGACTCGACTGTTATATTCAAAGACTTCGAGTGGCTACCTCCTTCCTCTGGTAAGTCAGCATCAGAAAATGAAATGGCATTCGGAGCCATTACTTGACCAATTATCTACCCGACCTCATCTGGGCTTACTTGAAGTGACACATGCGCATTCTTTAACTCCCCCATTAATGCTTGAAAATAGAGTGGGGACGTCATCAATAGATCCCATAAAGATATATGGGCAGGCATTCTTCTCAGTCGAGTTTCTATTATGTACTCCCGACTCATTTTCTCAAATGGGTTCAATGTGCTATCTTTCTTCCCCTCTGGCTAGGCTTGTACTGCTGTCGGTGCATCTGGCTGTTTCTAGATCTTCCCTATCCTGGTAATAAAATCCATGGCTTCCTCTCTCCAGCTGCTGCCGGCGTTAGCATTGGTTTGCTCGTAGCTCAGTGGGACCTAATGAGAGTGGTCATAGGTTGGTCCTGAGAGCTGGAAGGGTATGGCTGTCGCTACTTGAGGTGCATATACAGATGGCTTAGGAGGTGTGGGCAACACTTGGTTTATTTTAGTGGTAGTTGGTTGAGTGGCCAAATTGGGCCAAATGGGGGTGATGAAGCTTGAGGGTGGTGGTACTGGGGAAAAAGGGGTAAAAGTAGGCCATTGGTAGCTGATAGGTGCTGGCGGGAGATCAGGGGTTTGATGGGTCATTAGGTAATTGACGGGGGTGGTAGAGTTTATAGGTGGTTGAACTAGGGGTAATGGGGTGGGCGCAGGCCATTGGTAATTTATTGGCGGTGAAGGATTGGGGGCTTGTTGGTTCATTGGGTAATTGATGGGGGTGTATGGTTGATATGCATTTATGTGCACATAATTGACGGGTGTGGGTGATGGAAAGTATGCCCTGAGATCCAAAGGTTCAATTTATGGAGTCGGGTTGGAGAAATAATCTGACAAATTCAGGGATTCAATCACCCCGATATTCCTTTCTCGGCAATGTTGCTACATAGCTCTCCTGCTCACTGATGTAATCGGACGGGTCAAACTCAAATTCCTCCTCATATTCTTCTACCATTATGATGGTGGGTCTGGGACCTGCTCCTCTGGTAGGATGTGGTGGCAAAGGCACCTGATGGATATTAGCATGCTGATTTGCTGGGGTGGGTGTAGGGGGAATGATCTTCCCAGCATCGATTAAATCTTGGATCGCATGCTTCAATAGGAAGCAGCGATCAGTTGGGTGACTTGGACCCTGATGGAAATTGCAATGAGTATTGGGGTCAAAATTATATGAAATCGGATTGGGAGGAGGTCGTGGTTGGAGAACAGTTATTAAACCCTTTTCAATTAATAATGGCAAAAGTACACTCAGGGATTGCCCCAAGGGCGTAAAGACTCGATTATAATGGGCTCTCCTCTCTGGGGTCATTTGCATTCCCTGCCCATTCTCGGCTCTCTGTATTGGCCCTGTCCTGACGGGAGCTGGTTGCGCTGCTTTAAATTGGAAGGGGGCTACATTGTTATTATTGAGTCAAGTATTTGCAATATTCTGTACCTTTGCCCCTGTTCTTCTATCATTTCTTTGCTCGGAAAACCTCCTAACCCTGCTCGATCCCCCGGATGCATTCTTGTTCAACTGCCCTTCTCTGATGGCGTCCTTATAGCGATTGGCGTTCCTTATCAAGTCAGCAAAACTGGACTGCTGCTGGTATATAAGAAAATCTGAGATCATTAGCAGGGTATTTTTTTAGATCATTTCTATCTGCTCATCGTCAGGTATCCTGTTTCTGACTTGAGCTGCCAGTGCCCTCCAACGCCCTAAGTAATCACTGAAGGTTTCATTGGAGTTCTGCTTCAATCGGGCTAGATCTGACTTGCGGGGCTCAATGTCTATGTTGTAGACATATTGCTCTTGGAATAGGTGGGTCAGATCCTTCCACGTTTTAATCATTGATGGTTCAAGGGATGTGAACTATCTTAAAGCTGGGCCGGTTAAACTTTTCTGGAACACTTTGATGAGGAGTCGTTCGTCTTCGCCATATTGGCACATGCCCCCACAGTAGGACTTAAGGTGTGCAATAGGGTTGTCTGTGCCGTTATATTTATCGAACACCGACATTTTGAATTTAGGGGGTAGGGAGACCTCAGTAAATAGGCACAAGTCCGTGAAGTCTGTGGCGTGGATTTCAACACCACCCATCTTCTGTAATTGCTTTTGGATTTTATCCAACTGCTCTTCAGCTATTCTGATTCCTTGGATATGGGGGCCGTCTTTTCAATTATCAGCCTGGACTCACTTTGGGCTGCCAGGGGTAGGGTAATTACAGGTGAAGGATTAGCATTGGTTGCTGCCACGGCATAGGCCCCGCCGTTTCTAATCTCGTCCTCCTCATACTGCTGGTCTACATAGGGTGCAGCGAGGGCGAGATTTTCATACTGATGTGTGGACTGGACGGGATTGGACTGGATGTGGGTTGGGGGTGCCCCTTGAACGTAAGGAAAGTGTTGTGGGGTGATGGGATGAGTGGTAGCTTAGTTTAGGAGTGGGGCTTGATGAGGCCATTGGGCATGGGGGAAAGTTTGGAGATAGTCTTGGGGTATGGGACCATGAGAAAATTGGGTTTGGAGTATGGCATGGGTTTGACCCGGGTGTGAAGGTTGGGGGTGGGTGGCATGTTGGGGGTATTGTGGAAGGTATGGGTGTGGGGCCTCAAGGTTTGGGCCTTGTTGGGTTTGGATAAAGGGCCAGGAATTTGGAGGGTCTTGGCCCAGTAGGCTTTGATGGGTATAGCCCATTGGGCTTTGGAGGGCTTAGGCCATGGGCCATTGGTGGGTTTGGGCAGTGGACCCTTGATGGGATTGGGCCATGGGCCCTTGGTGGGTCTGGGCCATGGGCCCTTGGTGGGTCTGGGCCATGGGCCTTTGATGGGTCTGGCCCATTGACCTTGATGGCCTAGGCCATGGGCCTGACCTATTGGGCATTGATGGGTCTGGGCCATAGGCCCTTGATGGATATGGCCCATTGGGCCTTGATGAGTCTAGGTCATGGACCCTTGATGGGTCTGGCCCATTGGGCCTTGATGGGTATGGGTTATGGGGTTTTGGGCCATGGGGCCTTGAGACGTGGGGAATGGAGGTTTGGGCCATGGGGCATGTGGGTAACGAAGGTTTGGGCCAAGGGGCCTTGGGGCATGTGGGTTTGGATGGTGTGGATTATGGGGGGTTGATAGAGGTTATGGGGGAATGAGGCATGGAGATTGGCTAGGGTATGGGATGGTTCCATGGACGTGGGGTGTGGAGGAGAGGAGACATTTTGGGAAGCCTTCCACCTGGAGTAGGCTTGGAACATCTCCTCCATCATGGTCATGGAAGGAGGGTCGGATGGAGATGGTGGATTTAAAGGGTGATGGGGTATAGATGAGATGGATGTGGAGGATAAATTAGGCATGGCCTCAGTAAAATTAGGCATGATCCGGATAAGTGATGGAATATGGGGTGGATTGGAGGGATGGGGGGATGTATTAGGTATGTTTTGGGATGATGGAGGGTATGGTGAGGAGGGGTGAGAAAAATCAGGCATGGCCCCAATAAAAATGGGCATGATTCGGATAGGTGGGGGGATTTGTGGGGGGTTGGATAAGGCGGAAGTGGTATATGTGAATGTGGGCGGATCGAGCCTATAGGGGGAAGATGGGAAATGGGGCATGGATGTGGATGGGAAATGTATAGGATTTGGCATGGAAGTGGATGGAAAATGTGTTGGATTTGACATGGGCATGGTTTGGGCAAAAGATGGGGAGTTGGGGGTTGGACTTTGGATGTTTTGGGTGGTAGCGGTTGGGAAAATGGGGGCACCAAATGGGCCGGTAACGGTAAAGGGTGATTGGGTAAGGGGGATGGATGTGGAAATGCCTCCCGAATGGGAGTGGATTGGTGAATGTGGTGGGGATGAGTCGGGATCAGCGTAAGCCGGGTCCACTACCCACGACATCATTCGTTGGCAGGTTTGGTATGGGTGGCTTGAATAAGGCCCAAAAAATTTCCTCCTTCTTCCCCTACGGGACAATGGAGGGCAAGATGATGCCGTTGTGCCGGCACCACAAAGACTCAATCTTTAGGTTTTTTTATTTTTAATTTTTTTAGAATTTTGTTTTTTTTAAATAAAGGTTCCGAGGCCTTGGAATTTCCTTCTCGGGTGGCTTTTATACCCTAATTTAAGTCCTGCAACGACGATTCCGAAGCATTTCGGAAGAGTCAAAGGAAGGCCTTTGATCTATTGAAGGCACAAAAATCGAGGCGAACAACCCGATCCCTCGAAATGAGTCAAAAAGAAGTTATCTTCTTTTGACCGACGGGGGCATATTGGGTGTCAGAGATGACGGGGCTTAAATAGAGGTACTAAACACACTAATTTGCGCCGCAGGATCTTTTTTTACACGCGTAACTATTAGTTGGACCAAGGTAAAAAAGGTGATTTAGCACGCAAACTATTAGTTGCGCCATTATAAATATGATTTTTACATTGGCAAGCAACTAATACTTGCGCCAGTAAAAATGAGGCTCCACAACTTTATGACAAAGAGGGAACACAATTTAAATGAGTCTTTTTTTGGTTTTGTGGAAGCTAGGCTTCGGGAACCGATTGATTTTATGTGATCGATTCCTTCCTTACCGCACTCTAAAGGATTGAGTCCGTATAACTCAGCATGTCCCCCAAGGGTTTTAAGCTTTCGAATGGGAACCCACCCGATATACCTCCGGCGCAAGCGCCTTCTCAGATACTAGGTGGGCTGGGACTTTTTTGGATCACCACCACTATGGGTTGCCGCCATACTAAGATCCGGGTGGTTGTATGTGTGCCTAAACCCAACCCTTTTAAAATCTATCCCGTAAAAATAAGTTAATTAAGCTCCCTATTCTTGGTTCAATTTTAAATTTTTTCAAAGCCTTTTTTTTTATGAAAGTTTTCTTTAGTTCAAAGACCGGGGGTGATGACCCCGTGCCGCCGCTACGGGCCGGCGCCCACTGTTAGGATATGTTTACACAAGTAGGCCCGTCAAACGGCTAAGGCACTTTAAATGACGGGAAAGTAAAGAAATTAAAAGACAATGCTCAAGTAGGCCCGCCAATCGGCTAAGGCACTTAAAATGACAGAAATGTAAATAAAATAAGGATGATGCGCAAGTACGCCCGTCGATCAGCTAAGGCACGTAAATGATGAAAAAGTAGGGGTGAGTAAAACAAAAATAAAATAAAAAATAACAAAATGGTTAGTAAAATAAAATAAAAAGGCCAAATTTCAAAGAGAAGCTTTACAAGCTATCCCCAGCAGAGTTGCCATCTGTGCAACCGTGGGATTTGTCATGATCCCGTCGCGGTGATGCGCTCGCTAACAAAAATATATAGTCACCACCAGGAGATTTTGGTGTCCCGGGAAGTCTAGTTCATTTTTATGAGCACCGAAGTGCTAAAAATATGACTTTGAATCTGGTCCACACCAAAAGGCTCTTGGGTAGGGGCTTCGATTGCTGATCGGAAAGGTGTTAGGCACCCGATCAACCCGCTTAACGTGGTCTCTACTAATGGACAACACAAAAATAAAGTAAAAGAAAAGAAAATGACTTCCTCTTGCCCAAATGGGCCCTAAATCCTATTTGTGCCCCTTCGTTCCTATCAAAAATTCGGTGGCATAACGACACAAATGAGAGGGATGAGAAGAGCTAAGGAAGAGATAGGAGAAGAAAGAGGAGAGCCGGAGCTCTCGGGTCCTTGTAGCACTGTAGGAGAGCCTTGTGTTGGCTTGCTTTGATGAGCTTTTGAAGGCTTGTATGGTATGGAATGAGCTTCTAACTCCTAAGGCTTGAAGCTAAGAGGTAGGGAAGGAAGGCTAGGAGATCACACACACCTAATCTAGAGGTTTTTAGTGAAATACTAAGGGCTAAAGGGTTTTTTTTGTTTATTCTGAAATTTGTATGGGGATGGTGCACCAAAGGGAGAAAGATCTTCTCACTTAAGCTCTTTCTCTCTTAGGCAAAATTCTCAACCTTTAATCCAAGGGGAGGGGGGCTCTATTTATAGGAAAAGGGTGGGTTAGGAGGATACTTAGAAGCTAATTAGGGTTATCAATTAGGTAATGGGAAATTTAAGGTTTTTGGGGTTTTCTAGAGCTTGGAGAAGAGGGATTTTGTTTTAATGGTAGATGATAGGGTGGTAACTTGAATGACAAAAGGGAGATAACCTAAGCTAATAGGGTCACTAGGGTCCTAAAGAAACACACCCCAAACTTTGGGATGATTCACAAGTCAAACCAGGCCCAAACTGTTAGAAGTTGAAGACTCGTGGGGGCCCAGCCCGGTTTTGCAATTTCCTGCATAAATCCGTAATCTTTATTTCGCCATAACTTTTGATGTATAACTCTGATTGAGGTAATTTTTATCTTGTTGGAAAGCTGGGTAAGTCCTCTTTCTAATAATATATAACTTAGCTTAAGAAGAGGTTTGTGTAAATTTTGGCATTGCTCTCTTTAACCACTGCTTAGGTTGAAACTAGCTCTATGGGTTCGATTTTATAATTTCCTACACAAATCTGTGATCTTTATTTTGCCATAACTTTTGATGTACAACTTTAAATTAGGCGATTCTTAGTTCGTTGGAAAGATAGGAAGCTTTAATTTCCAATGATATATGCCTTAGGTTGGGTAACTATTTATAAAAACTTTGGCACTCCTCTTTCTAATCGCTATTCACAGGGGTTTGAATTGTGCCCGAGAAGGGTTCTAATAGGTCCGGGAAGGCTATGATTGATTCCTAAGGGTTTGGAATGATTCCTAAGGGTTTTGAGATGATTCCTAAGGGTTTGAAAGGGTTCCATCTATGTCATCAAAAGCTCAGAGGCATGCCTCTCTCGAAATATGTTTCGATCAGGCCTTGGGCCAAATTTGGGTGTCTACACTATTATTTCTATTGCTGCTGATCAAGTGAAGACTATCACCACCAAGAATAGAATTAGAAGAACTCTTTAATTAGAAGTTTGGCTAATCATGAATCTGAGAAGATTGATGAAGATAGACTCCTAAGATCTATGCTACTGTTATCAAGGAGAGAAATTCGGAACACATTAACTGTTGAAAGCAAGGAAGAATAAAATTAGAATTAGAGTTATATTAAGAATATTTTATTTTAGTTATTTCTTTTATTAGAATTAGAACTCTGTAGACTGACTCCTTATGATCTATAAATAAGAGGGGTCAGTATAGGAATAATTATCAAAGAATTTCACGACATCAATTGACAACTGAGGTCTGTATTTTCTCCCAATCAAAGTTAAGGATTTATAAAGTAACAATGTCCATAGTTCTCTGAGGTCTTGCCTAACAACCAAGGCTGAGGAAGTTTAAATATCAACCCTTTGGATGGTTCTACTTTTGCTTTCTAGTCAGATTTTATTTTATTTTTAGTTTAGATTTTATATGCTTTGTAAACATCTTCGAATTTTGATTTGAATTGACGACTCAGGTTAAAGTTTATAGATTAGTGTAATGGTTTTATTTTTCTATCTTCAATTTTCTTGAATTTGATTGACGCCCAGATTTTAGGAGATTATTGATTAGATTAAATATGTGTTGAAGAATTTTAGTATTTGATTGACGACCAAATTCTGGAAGGCTGCAATACGGTGTAATAGTATTTTCAATTTGTAAACATTTGATAGTTGAAGGTTGGGATTGATGCCCTCAATCTTAAGAAGGAGGATTAGGATTTATTTTTATGTAAATTAGATTAAAAAATATTCTTTTATTCATATTTCTCCAGTAGGTTAGTTCTTAAAAGATAAATATAGTTTTTAAAAAGGAATATAAAAATCTATAAGAAGAGAATCACTTCTTCGTGGGATCGATCCTATAGCTAAGCTATAATTTCCATTGTGTGCTTGCAATAGGTTAAGGTTTGATTTTAATTTAAATATATACAGACTATAAGCCGGTCACGTTTTTGGTGCCGTTGCCGGGGAAGTGATTTATCTTTTATTTTTGTTTATATTCCTATTTTTAAAAATAAATATTTATCTTTCTCTTTTTAAATTTCTTTATATTTTTAACTTTCTTTTATCACTTCTTAAGTTTTTGTAGGTTTATTTGGAGCGATAACTCAGAGTTTCAACACTCCTGCTGGCCACAGAAGCTAGAGGCTAAGATTTGTCTTTCTCCCTGCCTTCTAATAAAAATAATAATATAATATATAGTTCATTCAAAGATGCAAGGCCGTGATATAACATCTTGGTCGAATCTCAACAAGACATACGTCCCAATAGAATTTCCAACTACTCCTTGGAATCCAGCCAAGTTTGAGACTGAGCTGGCTTTTGCCTCTCAATGGGGTAGTGTTGCGAATATTTACAATCCTTAGTGAGATAATCCTTATGCTTCCCAAAAGTAAATCGACAAGAATTATTTTTTACATACCCACAACATTCTCTAAATTCTCAATAGTTATATAGCCCTTACCAATCTTTTGCCCAACAGCGATGCCCTCAGAATGAAAATGATGGTACGTCTATATTACAAATCCTTCTGGACTAGCAACATGTGCACCATCGCACTAGGGAATTAACTCAGTTGTCTCAGATCTCCCAAAATTTACACTCTTGCACTCAATCCCTTGCAAAGTTAGAAACCCAAATTGGGCAAGTAGCCTTGCAATGGGAGGACAGAGAGTGTAACCAGGTGAGCTCACATACACTAACTCCAACAGTTCAAGTTGTTTAGACTTTAAGGAGTTGTAGGACTATTGACAATAAGGTAGAGATTCCTACCCCAGTAGCTATCTTTACAACCACAGGAAAGTAGAATGAAGCCAAAGAAGATACTCTCCCACAAGAAAACCCGAAAATATTAGAAAAATAAAAAAAAGTAGAAAATAAAGAGGCTAGTACACCTAAATCTGTGACTGAGGAACCTTATATGCCAAAGTTACCATTTCCAAACGCTTTTGGTGCACCATCCCCTTTTGATAAAAATAAAAATAAAAATTAGAGGAACTCACTCAAAGAAGTGAAGATCAATTTGCCCATTTAAGAGGTAATAAAGCAAGTTCCAGCCTATGCAAAATTCTTAAAAGAGATGTGTACGCAGAAACGAAAAAGGCGAAATGATGTTTCACACAAAGTCTTCTTAACGGAGCAATTAAGTTCAGTCTTACAAGATAGAACTCCGCCTAAGCCTAAGGATCCTGGGGTGCCTACAATTCCATGTATCATAGATAACCATGTAATAAATAAAGTGCTTCTGGATCTAGGAGCCAGCGTAAACCTGCTACCATACTCTGTTTATGAAAAATTGGGATTATGAGATATGAGGCCTACGTCAGCAACTCTTCAGTTAACCGATAGATCAGAAAGAAGACCTGTAGGAATTATTGAGGACATCATGGTTGGGGTCGACAAATTTATTTTCCCTGTCGATTTCCTGGTGCTGGATATGGAACCATGTTCCAGGTCTCCAACACAAATTCTCGTTATACTCGGTAGACCATTTTTTGCCACGACTAATGCGTGTATAAATTGTAAAACCAAGGTAATGGAAGTTTCTTTAAGAGATATGCGAATCCAATTAAATGTCTTCACCACAGCCAACCAAATGACTTCAATAGACGATGAGGAATGCTTCATCATAGATGAAATTGAGGAACTAGTAGAACAAGCATTACCTTTAGTCTTATCAAATGATGCGTTTCAAAATGCATTATGGTACACGAACAAGGAGTCTAATCACCAATTAGAGGAGGTGATTTATCAGATGGATACTTCTCTCTGTGAACTCCAATCCAAGACTTGGAAATCATGGATAGAACCTCTACCTGATATTTTCAATGAACCGTTACAACCATCTATCCAAAAAGCACCATCCTTAGATCTTAAACTACTTCTCGATACCCTTAAGTACACTTTTCTTGGGCCTAACGAAACTCTTTCAGTAATCATTTCTTCCGCTCTTAATAAGAAATAAGAGGGTAGGTTACTGGTCACACTCATCAAATATAAGCGTGCAATAGGATGGACTGTCGCTGACCTTAAAGGACTTGACCCCTCGATATGTATGCATCGTATACATTTAGAGGATAATGTCAAAACTTCACGAGAAAGCCAACGACGGTTAAATCCAAATATGAGGAAAGTTGTGCAAAAGGAAATAATAAAACTACTAGATGTAGGTATAATTTACCCAATTTACGATAGTGAGTAGGTAAGTCCCATTCAAATAGTCCCAAAGAAATCTGGGATTACTGTAAAAGAAAATACAACTAGTGAGTTGGTGCCATTACATGAAACCACAGGGTGGCATGCATGTATTGACTACCGAAAGCTAAATTCAATGACTCGCAAGGATCATTTTTCACTACCTTTCATTGATCAAATTTTAGAAAAACTTGAGGGTCAGGAATATTATTGCTTTCTAGACGAATATTCAGTGTACAACCAGGTCTTGGTTTACCCAGAAGATCAAGAAAAGATTACTTGCACTTGTCCTTTTGGGGCATTTGCCTATTGTCGCATGCCCTTTGGGTTATGTAATGCTCTTGCAACATTCCAAAGATGCATGATGACAATCTTTTATGATATGATAGATAAGTTTCTTGAAGTGTTCATGGGTGACTTTTCGGTGTTTGGCCGAACTTTTGATTCTTATCTTGATCATCTTGCCCTCATCTTAGAAAGATGTGAAGAAACCAAATTAGTGCTAAGCTAGGAGAAGAGCCATTTCATGGTTCAAGAAGGCATAGTCTTAGGACATATTTTCTCTAAAAGGGGGATATAAGTTGACAAAGCTAAGATCGATGTAATAGCGAATCTACCACCACCATTTCAGTTCGGCAGATTCGATTCTTTCTTGGTCATGCTGGCTTCTACCGTCGATTTATTAAATATTTTTCAAAAATCTCGAGACCATTATATCACCTACTAGCAAATGATATACCCTTTAACTTCGACGATGCCTATCTTGACGCATTCAACAAATTTAAGGCACTCCTCTCATCCGCCCCAATTATTCAACCTCTCAACTATTCACTTCCTTTCGAGGTAATGTGCGATGCTTCTGATTATGTAATAGGTGTCATATTAGGACAATGAAGAGATACGATTCCTCATGTAATTTATTATGCAAGTCGAACCTTGATCGAAGCTCAAGTTAACTATGCTACCACTGAGAAAGAGCTTCTCGCTGTCATCTTCGCATTGGAGAAATTTCAACCATACCTATTAGGATCTAAGATCGTGTTCTTCTCTGATCATTTTGCACTAAAATACTTACTCTCTAAAAAGGATGCCAAACTAAGACTAATTAGGTGGATCTTTCTTTTGCAAAAATTCAACTTCAAGATCAAGGATAAGAAGGGAGTTAAAAACGTAGTGGCTGATCACCTATCTAAAATATAAATGCTTGATACCATCAATAAAGAATCTTTGTATGATACCTTTTCAGATGAGCAATTTTTTGCCATCCAAGCTACAGTTTCATGGTATGCCAATATAGTGAATTATCTAGCAACAGGTAGTATTCCCTCGATTTGGTCAATTCAAGACAGATATATTTCTTTGCTAACATAAATATTATATTTGGGAGGGTCCAGACCTATTTAAAATATGCTCAGACCAAATAATTAAAAAATGCGTACCCGATAGTGACACCCACGATATTCTGAAATTTATCATACTTACTCTTGTGGGGGGCACTTTGATGATAAGAAGACGGCTGCCAAGGTCCTACAATCGGGATTTTATTGGCCGTCATTATTTAAGGATGCCCAGAATTTTTGTCAGACCTGTGACCGTTGTTAGAAGTCAGGAGCCATATCCAAAAGAAACATGATGCCCCTTCAACCGATTCAAGTTGTAGAACCTTTTGATGTCTAGGGCATTGACTTTATGGGACCCTTTCCACCTTCGTATGGATTCCTATATATGCCTGTGGCGGTTGATTACATATCAAAATGGGTAAAAGCAACGGCTACACGCACAAATGACCATAAGGTGGTTGTTTCTTTCATCAGGGAAAATATATTTGCACGGTTTGGAATCTCACGGGCTATTATTAGTGATGGGGGGAGCCATTTTTGTACTAGACACTTTGAATGTTTGCTCAAGAAATATGGTGTTACGCATAAAATCGCAACCCCCTATCACCCGCAAACAAGTGGACAAGTTGAGGTTTCCAACCGTGAAATAAAGAAGATACTGGAAAGAACAGTTCAACCTGACAAGAAAGACTAATCCATAAGATTGAATGATACTCCGTGGGCATATAGAACAGCTTATAAAACTCTCATTGGCATGTCTTTTTTCCGATTGGTGTATGTTAAAGCTTGCCACTTACTTGTGGAATTAAAACATAGAGCTCTATGGGCCATCAAAGCATGAAATTTTGAGCTGGATGCATTTGACGAGCAACGAAAACTCGAACTCAATGAACTCGAGGAAATTTGAAATGATGCATACCAAAATGCTCGAATCTATAAGGCCAAAACCAAGGCATTTCATGATAAACACAGTTTAAGAAAAAGGTTTGAGCCGGGCCAACAAGTTTGGCTATACAATTCAAGGTTGAAATTATTCCCAGGAAAACTATGAAGTCGTTGGGACGGACCATATACTGTGGTAGAAGCATTCCCTCATGGGACTGTGATCATTCAAGATCCTAAAGACAAATGTATTTTTAAAGTTAATGGACAAAGACTTAAACTGATGATATCTTTAGAAGGCAAAGGGACGCTGACCACTATGGCACTAAAAGACCCAGAGTATACCTGACCAACTCATGGGCACCGTCGAGCTACCGACTCATCCATTGTAAAATTTATGTATAAAATTATAGTATGCCTACATATTTTGTAGTGCATTAAATCGTAAGTGATTATGATTTCTTGCGGTCCAAGTATTCTCTCAGAGAATCATAGCGATTACTATTTCTGAGAGAATGTTTTGTCTAGGAAAAGCAATGGCTATTAGAAAGGCACAACTATCGATACAAAAAATGTCACCTCCATTCATTTTAGATAGACACGTTCCTTAGCATTTATTAAGAATATCAACCGATTCGCTTGATTCAACGCAAACCATAATGTCTATTTATGGCAACTCTTCGAATTCTTGGTTTGGATTGGCTATAAAAAGCAAGTACCATCTAGTCAATCAAATCCCATCCCTTTCATCTCCTTCTCCAACACTAGCCCTTTCGTCATGACAAAACAACCAAACTGGTCAGAGATTACTGAGGCATTTTCACGCCTCATCTAACGCCATGAAGATGAAGTCTCAATGCTGTTGGAAGAAAGGGGGCGATTAATTAGTGAAATCATTACCCTCTTCTCCTCCCTCATTCCAGAGCCGGCGGGTGAGACACCTCCTTTATTCCCCGACCACCAATAGTCTTCGCCATCTTCACCTCCTGCACCTTCTTAAGACGTTTTCTTTTTTATTGGATGCACCTACGCAAAGGAGGGAGAACCTTTTTGAGTAGCACAATTTTGGACCGATCTTTATTTAAGATTTCTTTCGGACATTGCTGCCAGTTTCATGTCTAACTTAATAGGTGTCTAGATTTTTCCTAGGTTTATTTTCTTTTATGTAATTAGTTTCCTTTCATGTTCATGTAAATATTCAGATAATATATAAATTTTTTTTACTATTATTTTTTTTACTACCAGTATGGGTTACCAACATCACTAGCATTTTTCTTCTAACATTTTTTAGCTGCAGATATTTTCTCTCAAGTTTGAGGGAGAGTATATATCTGGTAACATTTTTTTTCCGGTAACTAATCGGTATATCAATAATTTATTTATTTTGTGTCCCCTATTTTTTGTGCCAATGAGGACATTGTCCGATTTAAGTTTGGGGGGGATACACAATTTATGTATATAATAGTTTTATTTTTAACAATTTTTAATTTTTTTCGATTAGTGCATAAGAATTATGATAGAAGAAATTACGAAATTCTAAAAACTTACGATTCATTATAATAGAAGTTTAATAATTAGAATTTAGAACAGTTATAATTCATGCTTAGCTCATCGAAACATTGTAGTAGAATGAATGTTTGAAATAATAGATTGATCTAAACTGCAAAAGTTTAGACTATAGTTTCAAAAATTATAAATCAGTGAGATTTTGAGCTATATTTCCTCTTTTATTCTGAGAGAGGCTGTTTCTATTCAAATCGCAAAATTTCTTTAAACTTCTATACTGATATGAAATCTCATATTGCTGAATTTAGAATTGAATTATTCTATGAATATGATGAATTGATTTTTGTCTAGAACTATCTATTAGAAATATCAAAGCAATAAGATATCTATGCTAGTAAATCGTAAAGATGATTTAAGACCATATTTTATTTAAACCAGAGCCAAAAAGCCAAAATCCCAAAACATTTTACCCTTTGAACCCATATTAGAAGTCTAAACTAAATTTCTTTGTACCAAAATTTTATAAACCTTTAACCATATGAACTACCCAAAGCTTTCTACCTTTACCCCTTACAATTTCTGAGAGTTTAGAAGGAACGAAGCGAAGAAGAAGGAGTGAAAGGAGTAAAACAAAAATAGATAAAGGGAATGTTAGAAGAGGTACAACAGTAAGAAAATAAAAGAGAAAATGGGAAAAGGAGAGAAAAATCGTAAAAAATGATTTTTGCAGAAAAAAAATTATGATTTAGTAAAAAGCTTTCAAAAGAAGAAAAATTGTGAAAATGCGATTTTGCAAATTTACTGAATAACTGGGATGTATATATATATAAAAAAGAAATAAATGTGAAAAAGTTATCCAATCATGGATATTTACTGAAGTAGAATAGTAGAAGATAGGAAAAAGAAGAGCGAAATTCTCAGAAAAATTTTGAATCCTTTTCTACCTTTCCTTGATACCTTCTGAAATCTAAAAACCCATTATAAGCTAAAGGAAAGACCTTTTTGATTTATGATTTGCAAAGGTATAAGCCTAGTAGAGATAAGGATAATAGACATTATGGATTATACAAGGAATCATAAGAATAGGATAGAATTATCTTTTCTATGAGATTTATTTTTGCAATTATCTTTGACTTAATTCTTTTGAAAAATATACTGAGAGAACCCAAAAGTTTCGATATCTTTTTGAGAGTATGTCAATAGTGAGTTGAATGAAAATATTTTCTAAATCTGCAGTTTAGAAAAATTTATGAAGAATAAATTATTCACTTGTACATATACATTCTGTGCTTATTGTGAATTGAAATTATTGGAGTTCTAACCAAGGATAACTATTGTAATAGAAAATAAGGATAAATGATTGGTAATTTAAAAAAATCGTAATAGAATATGTGTTAACCAATTAAGTAGATTAGTTAGATTTTTATTTATTTTAAATTTAATATATATTTATATATAAAGAAAATATATTTAAAGTTTGTAGGTAACTTCAGTGAGCACCTTTAGGAGACTACAACTCCACTAGGAAGCACCTAGGGGTTTAAAGGCTTGTTGCATCCGCTAAATGCAATCGTGCTACCTACGAAAGTGGCATTTAAGTTCTTAATTTATATTTCCTTGTTTGCTAGGGACTAGCAAAGCTTAAGTTTGGGGGTGTGATCAGTCATAGAATATATCATTTAATCACCCTTAACTTAGTGATGATAGGACTTAGTTTGCTACTAACAAGTTGCTGATGTGCAGATATTAAAGAAAAACAGTAAAAGAGAATCAATATGTAAATAATCATCAAAATGAACTCAAAAAGCAGTAAAAAGAAGATTGAGTGTAAGAAGATGAATCACCACTTATTAAAAAATGAGAAATCGTATTTTACGATTGAGCGCTAATATTGAAGCCAAAGAAAAGAAAGAAAAAATGAGAAATCGTAATTTACGATTCTTCAAAAGGCAATTCTTCAGATAGTGATAAAAGAGAAAAAGGCGATATAAAAGAAA
This sequence comes from Chloranthus sessilifolius, assembly GCA_021018995.1. Taxonomy (NCBI): domain Eukaryota; kingdom Viridiplantae; phylum Streptophyta; class Magnoliopsida; order Chloranthales; family Chloranthaceae; genus Chloranthus; species Chloranthus sessilifolius. The sequence goes on from CM037588.1 coordinate 24,263,253, forward strand.
GCGATCGTTCGTCTACTCAGAAAGCTAGAAAAGATAAAAAATTGTAATTTACAATTTTCTAAGAAAAAAGAAGAAAAAGGATAATCGTGAATTATGAATTATGATTATAGAAGCTTTCCTATTATTTTTATTACTGTTGATTAAGTGAAGACTATCACCGCCAAGAACAGAATTAGAAAAACTCTTTAATTTGAAGTTTGGCTAATCACGAATCTAAGAAGATTGATGAAGATAGACTCCTAAGATCTCTGCTGTTGTTATCAAAGAGAAATCTAGAACACATCAATTGTTGAAAACGAGGAGAATAAAATTAGAATTAGAGTTATATTAGGAATATTTTATTTTAGTTATTTCTTTTATTAGAATTAGAACTCTGTAAATTGACTCCTTATGATCTATAAATAAGAGGGCTCGATATAGGAATAATTATCGAAGAATTTTATAGCATCAATTGATAACTAAGGTCTGTATTTTCTCCCGATCAAAGTAGCTTAGGATTTATAAAGTAACATCGTCCACAGTTCTCTGAGGTCTTACTTGACAACCAAGGAGGAAGCTGAAAGATCAACCCTTTGGATGGTTCTACTTTTGCTGTCTAGTTAGATTTTATTTTATTTTTAGTTTAGTTTTTATATGCTTTGTAAACATCTTCGAATTTTGATTTGAATTGACGACTCAGGTTAAAGTTTACAGATTACTGTAATGGTTTTACTTTTTCATTTTCAATTTTCTTGAATTTGATTGACGCCCAGATTTTAGGAGATTGTTGACTAGATTAAATCTGTGTAAAAGAATTTTAGTATTTGATTGATGACCAAATTTTGAAAGGTTGTAATACAATGTAATAGTATTTTAAATTTGTAAACATCCGATAGCTGAAGGTTGGGATTGATGACCTCAATCTAAAGGAGGATTAGGATTTATTTTTATATAAATTAGATTAAAAAATATTCTTTTATTCATATTTCTCTAGTTGTTTAGTTCTTAAAAGATAAAGATAGTTTTTAAAAAAGGAATATAAAACTCTATAAGAAGATAATCCCTTCTTCGTGGAATCGATCCTATCACTAAACTATAATATCCATTGTGCGCTTGCAATAGGTTAAGACTTGATTTTAATTTAAATAAATATATATATTATAAACCGGTCACCTACGCGAAGGTCCACAGCTGTTCTACAAGGGCCCGAGAGCTCCGATTCTCCCCTCTATTCCTCTACCTTCTTTGCTTTTCTTCTATCCTTGAATTTGTGCCGTTACGCTATCAAAATCTTGGTGATTGCGGGAGGCGTAAATAGGATCGGAATGCCTTCAGGTAAGAGCAAGTGCTGTTTTATTTTTTCTTTTGGCCATAAGTAGAGATCGCATTTGGGTGGGCTGATCGGGTGCCAAACACCTTCCCGATTGATAACTGAAGCCCCTACCTAAGAGTCTTTGGCGTGAATCTGTAAATCAGTCATATTTGATACTTTGGTACTTTAAATATTGATTTGAGGTTTCTTGGGACATCAAAAGCTTCGGGTGGCGACTCTAAATTTGTAGTAAAGAGTGTGCATCATTGCGATGGACTCGCGAGAGCCCTCGATTGCACAGATGGAGACTCTGTTGGGATGTTGCTAGTAGAGCTTCCCCTTGAAATTTGGCCTTTTCATTATTTTACTAACATTTGGTTGTTGTCTTTTATTTTTTTCTCACCCGTACTATTCCGTCAATTTTTCTCACCCCTACGATTCGCTTTATTTTTACTTACCCCTACTTTTTCTTCATCTACGTGCCTTAGCTGATTGGCGGACCTACTTGAGCATCGTCTTTACAATTCATTTACTTTCCGTCATTTATATGCCTTATCCGATTGGTGGACTTACTTGTACATTTATACCCCTAAGCCATTTTGGCAAGCCTACATGAGCTTTTATTTTTTTATTTTTTATTTCATAATCTTATACCATCAGTGGACGCCGGCCCGTAGAGGCGGCACGGGATCATCACAACCCAATTTTGAACATAAGCAAACTTTCTTTTAAAATTAGAAATTAAAATTAAACCTTAAAAGTGAATTAAGGGACTTAAATCATTTTTGCGGGGGTAGCTTTTAAAGGGTTGGGAATTTAGGCAGCGATACAAATGTTCCGATTCTTAGTACGATGACAGCCGCTAGTGGTGATGATATGAAAAAGTACCACCCATCCAGTATCTGAGAAGGCGCTTGCGCCGGAGGTATATAGGGTGGGTAGGGTAACCAATCTAGTTACAAAGCTTAAAATCTTGGGGGAGTGCGTTTAGTAGCCTCGAATCAGCCTTGTATCCTTAGGTTCGGAAAAGAGGGACCCGGAATAACAAGAAAAGTCAGTCCCCGAAAGCATCGCTTCCGGAAAACTAGAAAAAGAAACCAATTTCGGACTTGCTGTTTGCTGTCAAAATATAAATATATACCCTGTCTTTGCCTGGCATGTGTAATACACACACGAAGCTTTTTTTTCCCAGAATTGCTCTAGCGTGTGTAATACACATGCTAAGCAAAGCTTCTCCAGATTTAGCCTAGCGTGTGTAATACACGCGCAAACCCAAAATCTCCAGAATTTGGCCTAGCGTATATACTACACATGTCAAGCCTATTCTGAGCCGGGCAGCCCAAATCTGAGGCCTTTCTCACTTCCCCCGAGGTCCCCAATCAGCGGCGTAGTGTCTCTGATAAATTCCACACCTGTCGGCACCCAATACGCCCTTACCGGTCGAAAGAGGTCACCCTCTTATTGACTTTTTCCAAGGGATCAGGCTGTCGCATGGATTCCCGTGCCTTCACATAGATCAAGGGTTTCCCCTTTAATTCTTTCGAAGTATATCGGGGTCCTGCCGTGAGAAATATTTGGGGCGTGAACACCACCGAAAATGGGAATTCCAGGGCCCTGGAACTTGCACTGAAGACTCATTTGTTTTATCCGAAAAATAAAAAATAATAAAAATCTAAAAAAAGAAATCAAGAAAAAAATCAAAAATAAAAAAACTTGTAGTGTCAGCATAACGGCATCGCCTTACCCACCGCCATCTTGTAGTGGGGGGAGGAGAAAACTTTACGGGCCCCACATGAGGCACCTGTACCCCACCCATCGCCAAGCCATGTCATGGGCAGTTGATCCGGCGTACGCTGATTCCAATTCATCCATGCCACGCTCTCCAACCCATTCCCATGCGGAAGAAATCTTCACCTCCATTCCACTCACCCCACCACCATTCACCATCACCGAACCCTTCGGTGCACCCATATTCCCATCCACACCCATTAAAAATTTACCCCTTTCCCCGCCTACATCCGCTCAAGATCCATCCACATCCACTTCAAATCCCCCCAATTCTCCCCCAACCTTTACCCAAAATCCACCCTATGTTTCACCCTATTCTTTCCCCATCTCAACCCAAAATTCACCCCATATACCTCCTTCGCCCCCGTCCAATCCAAGCATGCCACATTTTTCCACATCCACCTTTCCAAATCCACCACATCTCCTCAAAATCCAAGCCAATCCTCCACCTTTACCCTACATTTCCCCTAATCCCCCCATGCAATGACCAATTATCCCCCATCCTCACAAACCATACACAATATCATCCCATCTACTCTTGTCATGCCCAATTTTTCCCAAGCACCCACCCAATCCGTACCCCATGTTCCCCCTCCATCGGATGCACCCTTTGCACCCACCCCCCTCACCTAATACAATGACCATAATGGATGAGATGATCAGAGCCTATACCAGACGGAAGGCTTCTCCAAAGCAGCCTCCCTTATCCACCCCCCACAAACCCACCTCATACACTCCCAAATATCCATGCCCCTTTTCTCCAAAGATCTCATCAACCCCCCATTATCCATACCACCCAAGACCCTCATCAACCATGGGGTCATTTGAGCAGGCCTCAGGTCCCCGTACCTCAAAACCACTAAGGCCCAATGGCCCAAGCCCACCAACGCCCAATGGCCCAAGCCCACCAAGGCCCAATTTCTCAAGCCCACCAAGGCCCAATGGCCAAAATCCATCAAACCCTAATAGCCCAAATCCAAGCCCACCAGGGGCCCATCCCCAAGCCCATCAAGGCCCACACTCGGGAGCCACATTCTCCCAACCTCCCTCATTCCCTCAACATCCCACATACACTCAACAAGCCCCCATTCCACCCCAGATAATGCACCCACATCAGCCAGTCTCCCAACATAGCATAGGCCTCACTCATCCACAACCCCCATACCATGTTCAATACAGGAGTCCATCCCACAACATCAGCCACCCTCACCAGCATACCTCTCAAATTCATCCCCAAGGATTCCCCCATATTCAGTGGTCTCACCAAGTACCTATCCCCCAGACATAGGATAATCTCACCCTCCCTCTACCATACATAGACCCTCGGTATGAGGAAGACGAGATCAGGAATAGCGGGGTTTATGCAGGGGCATTCACTGGCTTTAACCCCTTACCACCCATGGTCACCAACCCACCGGCAACCGAGCGAATGGAGGCCGCCTGCTGAGAGGATGACCCCACCATCAAAAGAATCAGTGCTATTGAAAGAATAAATGGACAAGACCCAAAAATAGCTGATGAAGATGGATGAAGCTAAAATCCACACCATGGACTTTTTCGACCTGTGCCTATTTTCAGAGGTCCCCTTACCCCCAAAATTCAATGTGCCAATCTTTGATAAATACAACAACACAGGTAACTCTATTACACACCTCAAATCCTACTGTGGGGACATGTGCCAATACGGAGGGGATGAGCATTTACTCATAAAGGTCTTTCAAAAGAGCCTCATGGGTCCGACTTTAAGGTGGTTCACTTCGTTAGAACCGTCCATGATTAAAATGTGGAAGGATATGACCCACCTATTCCAAGAGCAATATGTCTACAACATAGACATTGAACCTAGAAAATCGGACCTAGCCTGGCTAAAGTAGAAGCCCAACAAAGCATTCAGTGATTATCTTGGACGGTGGAGGGCATTGGCCACTCAAGTAAGAAACAGGATACCCGATGATGAGCAAATCGAGATGATCTCGGAAAACACCCTGCCAATCATCTCGGATTTCCTAGTATACCAACAACAGTCCAGCTTCGCTAATTTGGTAAGAAATGCCAACCATTGCGAGGACGCGATAAGAGAAGGACGTCTGAGAAAGAATGTGTCTGGTGGGGCCAGTGGGGTTCGAAAGTTCACTGAACAGAGGAACAATAGAAGAACTGGGACAGATGTACAGACGGTCGTGAATACGCGACCTAATACCAGCATAACCCTATTCCAATTTAAGGCAACACGACCAGCTATTGATCACTGAAATATACCACTTTTCCCCACCTAACCTGGCCTTTAATGGACCTTTGAGTTGGTTAATAATGACTTTTTAAGTGTGTTTTTATAGATGATAATAAATTATAGCTTAGTACAACAATCCATCATTTTAGAGACAAGAAGAAAGAATTTTGAGTCAAGTTGTGGAGTCGATGGATTTATAGAGAGTGCACCATGGTGGTTCACACCATTGGCGCTGTTTAGCATGCCTCGGGGCCTTAGAAGTCCTGCTGAGAGAGAGAGAAGTGAAACCCAAGCTTCGTGGAGTGATGCTATAGTAGATTATATAGGACAACTTGGGAGAACAATATAGCTTCAGCTTCAATATCTTGACCACTTTATGTATGCAGCAGTGCAACACTTTGAGTGGAGCATAATAACCACAACAACTTCATCACTTAAACCTCCAACAACTCGAGCAGTTTGTGCACTACGAACTCCAACCTCGAGCAGACCAGCAACTGCTATGGCTGAAGCCATGTCAAGCTGCAGTTTATAGCTGTTGCATTCCACTTGTCGAGCTACAGTTGAAAGTTGCTGCACTGCACCATTCAAGCAGATCTATACAAGCCAAGCAGCAAACTAGCAGCTCAAGCAAACTACATCTACAGTACTTCAATGCTGAAATATATATATGTTCGAGAAGCTGAAAGTAACCCTACTGCAACAACCACTCGATCGCTTTATAATTGAAGATCTCTCTATATATTCCAACACTTCAATGCTGTTGCAACCATCCTCTCAAGTAGCTGAACTAAAAGCCTCACATTTACATATTCGAGCAATTCAAACTCTGTTGCAACATTCTGTCGAGTTGTAGCTGAGAGCTGCTGCATTACACCACTTGAGCAGATTGCACCTCCACACTGAACCTGTCGACTTGTAGAGTGGAGTTGCATATACCTATCTAGCAGTTGCTAGTGTGTTACAACATATCGAGCAGCTGGAACCATAGCTGCAAGTGCTGAAGTATATTCTTGTCGAGTGGTTTGTGCCTGAAGCAGCCATCCTGTCGAGTTGAATTGCTGCATGCCTGAAGCAAAGGCACACTCAAACACTTCATTGCTGTAACACACCAACCTGTCGAGCTGCTGGTTGAAGCCTCAAAGCTGTCGAGCAATTTACAGCCTTACTACACCATCATCTCGAGCTGATAAATGAACCACACGAGCTGTAATGACTAGAGCCCTATTTATATATGCTCGAGCAGCTGCAGAATTGAAGCCAAGGAGTAACTTGAGCAGTTTACGCTTTAAAACAATCCACTCGAACTGTCCATGGAGCTGCTGCACTAAACCCGTCGAGTGGAGGAGATGCTGCACTAAACCTGTCGAGTGGAGGAGTTGCTGCATTAAACCATTTCAGTGGAGCAGAATGAACCTCACGAGTTGAATGCTGAAGTGTTACAGGTTATCGAGCACTTTAAATGCATTAAAACCAACCATTCAAATAGGTGCTATTGCTGAAAGCATACTTCACATTAAACCACTCGAGCTGTACTTTAAACTGATCCTCACAAGCTGCATAACTGCTACCTTTATCCACTCGAGCAACTGAGAGCTGCTGCATTCCACTTGTCGAGCAATTGCCCTTGCTGAAAACCAGGTCCTCGAGTAGTTTATTGCTGAAACTAACCTCTCGAGCTGAAGACCTGAAGCCAGCATTCACTCGAGCAGTTCAATGTACATGTAGAGTGCTATTTTATCCTATCGAGAGCCTCTCGAGCAGCCTCTCGAGCTGTATTTTTCATGCAATTTAGACTCTCGAGCTAAAGACCTGAGGCCAACAGCCACTCGACAACCTCTCAAGCACTTAAAGGCTTCATTTTTATCCTGTCGAGCAGCCTCTTGAGAACTGCTCGAGATTAAATTCTGAAGTTATCATCCTCTCGAGATCTGCTCGAGTTATAAATTCTGCAGCCTATCTACTCGAGGCTTGGGTTCCAGTAGCCATATTCAAACGACAAGGGGCATTTTTGGGTTTATATTTTAGGTTTTTATTTTCTTTTTCTTTTTTTCTTTCTTCTTCCTTAGCTCAGCAGTCATGTTGGGTTAAATCCTTGTATATCAGCTAGGTTTATTATAAATTATAATCGAATTTTGTAAGAACATTGCTAGTAATTTTGGGAGTTTGCAGAGATTGCTGCCTTGAGGGCAGATCATTGTAAGTCCTTTATATTCAATGAAATGCCATTTTTAATGCTTCATTCAATCTATATTTTTCTATGTTCTTCACATAGAGCTGTATGAGTTTTATGCACCTATGGTTGCATGAGCTTGTAGCCTTACAACCATAGTGGTAGCAGTAGAATTTATGTTCTATCTCTAACCTCTGTGATTGGGAAAATTCTTGGGATAGCTTGTGACCATTTTAGTGGGCAGGGTATAGCCCTAAGACTGGTCTAGATCACAGGGTTGAGCTGGATTCTTTTTCTCTACACTTGTGCTTGTAGCCAAGTGAAAGACTGTTGCAAACTCAATTTCTCCTCTGTTTTGCAACACTATCTTCAGTGAATAGACCCAGAATCTTACAGAGATTGTAGACTTGAGAGCTAGGTCATTGCAGGCCTTTTTGTAATAATGACCAGCTGATTTTAAATCCTCATTCAGCCAGTGATTTCTAATTGTTTTCACTAGATCTTGATGGACTGTTTTCTCCTACGGATGCATGAGCTTGTAGCCTTGTAAACATAGTGTCTGTAATGGTTTTCATGTTCCAGTTTAATCCCTTGACTGGATGAAATCCCTGGGGTATTCTGTGACCATTTAAGTAGACAGAATACAACCCTAAGATCAATTCATGTCTTTGGGTTAGGTTGGATTCTTCTACCTTGCACTTGTGCTTGTAGCCAAGTGAAGGATAGCTGCAGATTTAGCTCTTGAGCTGAGTTACAGTGAAGATTAACCCATAGCTGTCTACGTCTCCACATTTTTACCTTATTTTACCACACCATCATCATCCTTCTCTACCTCCTCCCTTTAGCTGTAGTTTTCATTTATGTTTTTAGCTTAGTTTAGTTTTGTGACACCTAAACACCCTCTCTTTATCTTGCTTTCTAGTATAGGTTTAGAGTTGCCAGATTTGTAGTCAGATCTAGAGATTTACTATGCAACTTTTGGGTTTTAGATCATCACTCCCTATGGGACATACTCTTATCAAAACTTGCTACAACAACCCTGGATCCTGCAGGACTGTGTATATAGATTATTGTTTTTGGTGATATTTCATTCTATTTTACTCCCCTTTTTATGATTTATTTTATTGCCATATTTTTACCATCACTTTTTATAAAAAGTATAGCACAAGCAATCTAACCAACAAGTTTTTGGCGCCACTGTCGGGAAATTTTGATCTAGTTAGTAAATCTGAGTTTTTATTTAGATTTATTTGTTGTAGATATAGTGTTTGAATAAATTACAGCTGCAATCGTTTCTTTTATTTTACAGTCTTTCTTTATTTTTTGTTTTAGATTTGTTGCCTGTTTTGTGTTTGAATAAATTCCTACTGTAGTTTTTTATTTTTGCGGACTTGGAGCAGTAACAAACTAGAGAGATCTGCTGTAGCTGGAGCAAATTTGCCTTAGTTTGCACCTCTCTCTTCCCTATTCTAGTTTTATTTCTGTAGTCTTAAATTTCAGCAGTTGTGTTTAGTCTTTAATATTTTTTATTCTATCTACTGTGAGTGTCATTTTTCTTTGCTATGTGTGTGTTTTATGCTGGGAAGAAGGGCTCTCAATTCTGAGCCTGAAATTTTGAATCCTGAAATTGAGAGAGTCCTAACCTCTAGGCCAGCAGCACACACCCTTACTGAAAATTTAGAAACATCTGAGATGGGACAGCAACCGAGACCTCTTAGGGAGTATTTTGCACCAGGGGCATACTCATCCCCCTTTTGCATTCAACTCCCTATTGTTGCGGGTAATTATGAGACTAAGTCTCAGACTATCCAAATGTTACCATCTTTTCACGGGTTAAGCAAAGAGGACCCTTACCAGCACATAGATCAGTTTCTTTCTCTATGTACTACCTTTAACATTGCTGGTTTGGGAGATAAAGCCACCAAACTGAGGCTTTTTCCTTTTTTCACTAATAGATAAGGCTAGAACTTGGCTCACCATGCTCCCAGCCAATAGCATACAGTCTTAGAATGACCTGTAATATCAATTCTTGGCTAAAATTTTCCTAATAAGTAAAACTAGTCAGTTGAGGAGGAGCATAATCTCTTTTGCTTAGTCCCCAACTGAACAATTTCATGAAGCTTGAGACAAATTTAAGGAATTGCTGAGGCAGTGCCCATACCACCAGATCCCTAGGTGGCAGCTTGTTCAAAGCTTCTATCAGGGGATAAATACTAAAAGTAGATCTATGATTGATGCATCATGTGGTGGCACATACCTTAGCAAGACTGATGTAGAAGATTGGGACTTGTTTGATGTGATAAGTGAAAACTCTATGCAGTAGGAGTCTTTGATAATAAATGACATTAAACTAGTAGCTAGAGTTACAAAGGAACCCACTTATAAGGGAAAATTATATGAATTAAATGTGTACAATAACCTAGAGAGGAAAGTGGACAATTTGGCTAAAAAGTTTGATAAAGTGTTGAGTGTGTTGCAGCCCCAAATGGCTGCACTGATTGGGGAGGCATGTCTGATATGCCACCACTCACCCACACACTCACATCTTGACTGTTCCTCTGCTGGTCCATTTCCAGACTTAGCAAATGAGCATGCCAATATTGTCCAATCATTTGGACAGCAATCTGTTGGGTATACTTGAAGGCACCACCATAATTTGAGGTGAAGACAAGTTAATGTTCAACAAATCCAGCAGCAGCAGGCACTACCCTACAATTCAACCCAGTAGTACCCTCTAGAGCAACTCCCACACTAGTCCCCCCAACCAAGTCAATTATTTTTGCCCCCACCACAACTAAGAGCCCCCTCCTTTGAGGGGCAGGTTTTATCTTCATTGTAAAACCTCAGCTCACTCTCACAGACTGTGAGTTCTCACAGTCAGAGCATAAAAAAAAATAGAAGACCAGCTGGGTCAAATCTCAAATGATCTGACAAGAAGGGATGAGGGCAGGCTCCCAAGCCAAATAGTGACCAATCCCAAAGGAAAATACATGATTGGTAAGCTTCTTCAACCAATGAGGAAGCTAGGGCCATTAATGCTTGAGGACTGGTAAGGTGGTGGAACACCAAGAGGTTTTTAGTAGAAAAAGGTGTGCAGAAGAGAGAGAGGACTGAGTTCCTGCTGTTGAGCAGCAAGTGCTGAATATTGGGGTTGCTGCTGCTGAGCCCAAGTTAAAAAAATAAAATAATAAATAATAATAATAAAATATATAAAAAATAAAAAGCCCCATTTCCTCATGCTTTAAAAGAGTCTTTCCCTTCTTACAAAGAGAAGGCTTTGTTCGAGGAAATAAGGATTGTTAATCAGTTGCTGTTGTGGATGAGATGTGGAATACACCTTGCCCACACTGCAGGACTGGGCTGAGGTATGTGCTGAAATTGTAGAAGTTTGGACTAAGGAGCCCCCCATTCATGTTCTCCCTCAGCCCTCTATTAACGGTCCACCTGTTGTAGAGCTGGAGCTGCTCCCTGCATTTCTCATGCAACTGTAATTTATGAGTTGGAGGATCTCAGGTTTGATGCCTATGCAATTGTAAAGGTATTATTTTTTTTTTAATTTCTACATTAAAGTTCTTTCCAGTTCAGCTGAGGTCCAGATGGGTGACCAATTTTCTGTCATTCATGCATCCCCAACCGGACTGCTGAGATCATGAAACTTAATTTTTAGGAAGAATCATGAAGGTTAATGAGCATAGGCTCATATTTTGTCTTAAAAATTCTGTGGAGCCTCTAAAATCATTCACTTTCAAGACCTTCCACTGATATTTGATCTCAGTTGTGTAACATATGTAATATAACTATTCATGTTTTTAAATTGTGTAAATATTGTGCTTGTGCGATCTGATTTTTTATGAATATTGCTTTGAAATGCATCATTAATGTAGATTCATACTCAGATCATTTTTAGGAAGTTGTGTTTAGGATTTTACTGTTTTAGGAGTTTAGAATAGTTGTTGTTTTTAATATACTTGCTGTTTTTAGTTTAACTGCTATTTGTTTTAGTGTAATTTCTATTGTATATAGTTACTATTTTAAAAATTTGTGTAGTTGTTTTATTTTCTTAGTTGTCATTTTGTCTATATTCTATTTTTCTTCTTAGTATGATTTTCTGCAATCTTTTAGTTTAGTTTTCTCTTGGTTTTCTGTTGTAGTTTAGTTAGGTTTTTCTTTTACAAACCCTGCTACCCTTAATGAGACTACTGTTGAAACAGTGAGGACACTGTTTATCTTAAGTTTGTGGGTATGGCAGGGTGGCAGGCCAATAGAATAGTTAATTTTATTTCAACAGGATGATTGAATTGAGATAAATAAAGTCAATTCCCACCTAACCATGTTAGAAAGAGGAAATTAAAAATTTTTGTAGACATTTTATAGCTGAAAATCTTTGAAAATTTAATAGCTCTATGAAGCTAACATCAAGAAATTTTTTTCAATGAGTACTTAGTGAACTAGAGAGGAGAGAAAAAGGTGAAAATACACCCATGAGTTAAATTGAAGATAATACCCAATGAGATTTGGGCCTATCAAATTTCTTTTGAAGAGAGTTTTTGGCAAATTTTCTGCTCTATGGAATGACTGATTCAATATCTTTTCACTAGAAGTTAGGTACCCCCAAATTAAAATTGATTGGCATCACTCATGACACTGAGGAGATGATCTAAGGCCTTAATTTGGAAAGTTTGATCCTAAAATTCCTACCCTTTGAAACTGCCCTTTGCATACACTCTTTGAGCCTCAAAATCTATTTTTTCTTTGATAAACACCAGAGTACTTGCACCTAAACCTCATTGACCTGAGTCAACCTTATCCTCACTCTGAGATTTCAGAAGGTAAAGGAGAAAAAGTTGAAATAAGTGGGCTGGTTTTAACATTTGGTGGAAGGAGAAGAAAAGTAAACTATAAACAACAGTGTAGCAGTGACATATGTGTGGCATTTCATAAAAAAATAAAATAAAAATAAAAATAATAAATAAAAAGAGAAAAAGAAGAGAAGTTAAGAGAAGAACTTTATCTAAAAAAGTAAAAAGAAGAGAAGAAGCTGGCCACTTCGGATCTAAAAAATATAAAAGAAGATGAAGCAGTGCTTTGATGAAGAAGGTGAAGTCATGGATCACCTCCTCCCCTTGCTGATTTTTCAATTTTGAATCAATTCTACCCCTCCTATTCTTTTTAACCTCAACCATAGGCCACATTAAAACTCATCAAAAAGACATTATTGATCCAAAGTGAAATGAGCTGTCATGTGGAGATGAGGAAATGTCTAATCTATGGTGAAAAGTACTTGAAGATGTCAAGAACTTAGATATAATGGCTATGCTCATGCTTACAGGCTTATTTGAGGTCTATGACTGATCTTGAGCTGATGAGAATGTGAACACCTTGAATTTTCATTATTGAGAGATAGACTCGGCGAGAATTGGGTTTGAAATTTAACTTCGTTGGGGTAGTATCTAAACCTGATTTTTGAATTGATGGCAAGCCTAGTACTGATTTTTACATATTGTATTCTTGATGAAAACTGATTGGTGGTGATGCAAATACATGTTGATTTAGGTTTTAAATTGCTTGCATTACTATTTTAACTCCTCTAATTTTTAAAGAATAGGTGTGGAATGATGCTTTATTTGTTGAAATCTGTTTTGTCATTGGCTGCATTATACTTAACTATTTTAATTAGGAAGTTTGTGGGTATCTTCACTAAAAACCCTCAGGAGACTTCACTCCTCCACTAGGGATCAGTTAGGGGTTTAAAAGGCTTGATGCATAAGCTAAATGCATCCATGCTCCCTACGAAAGTGACATTTATTTTGTAGAATAACTACTTTGATTTTTTCTTTGCTTGAGGACTAACAAAGATTAGGTTTGGGGTTGTATTGATCACTAAAATATACCACTTTTCATCACCTAACTTGGCCTTTAATGGACCTTTGAGCTGGTTAATAATGATTTTTTAAGTGTGTTTTTGTAGATGATAATAAATTATAGCTTAGTGCAGCAATCCATCATTTTAGAGCCAAGAAGAAAGAATTTTGAGTCAAGCTGTGGAGCTGATGGATTTATAGAGAGTGGACCATGGTGGTTCACACCATTGGGGTTGTTTAGCATGCCTCGTGGCCTTAGAAGTCCTGCTGAGAGAGAGAAGTGAAACCCAAACTTAGTGGAGTGATGCTGTAGTAGATTATATAGGACAATTGTGGAGAACATTACAACTTTAGCTTCAAGATTTTGAGCACTTTATGTATGTAGCAATGCAGCACTTTGAGTGGAGCACAACAGCCACAACAACTTCATCACTTAAACCTCCAACAGCTCGAGTAGTTTGCACACTACAAACTCCAACCTCGAGCAGACTAGCAACTGCTATGGCTGAAGCCATGTCAAGCTGTAGTTTATAGCTGTTGCATTCCACTTGTCGAGCTACAATTGAAAGCTGCTGTGCTGCACCATTCAAGCAGATCTATACAAGCCAAGCAGCAAACCAGCAGCTCAAGCTAATTGCAGCTACAACACTTCAATGCTGATATATATATATATATATATATATATATATATATATATATATATAGTCGAGAAGCTGAAAGTAACCCTGCTGCAACAACTAATCGATCACTTTATAACTGAAGATCTCTCTATATACTACAACACTTCAATGCTATTGCAACCATCCTCTCAAGCAGCTGCACTAAAAGCCTCACATTTACATATTCGAGCAGTTCAAACTTTGTTGCAACATTCTGTCGAGCTGCAGCTGAGAGCTGCTGCATTTTTCCACTCGAGCAGATTGCACCTCCACACTGAACTTGTCGACCTGTAGAGTAGAGCTGCATATATCTGTTGAGCAGTTGCTGGTGTGTTACAACCTGTCGAGTAGCTGGAACCATAGTTGCAAGTGCTGAAGTATATACTTGTCGAGTGGTTTTTGCTTGAAGCAGCCATCCTGTCGAGTTGAATTGCTGCATGCCTGAAGCAAAGGCACACTCGAGCACTTCATTGTTGCAGCACACCAACCTGTCGAGCTGTTGGTTGAAACCTCAAAGCTGTTGAGCAGTTTACAGCCTTACTACACCATCTTCTCGAGCTGATAAATAAACCACATGAGCTGCAATGATTGGAGATCTATTTATATATGCTCGAGCAGCTGCAGAAATGAAGCCCAAGAGTAACTCGAGCAGTTTATGCTTTAAAACAATCCACTTAAGCAGTCCATGGAGCTACTGCACTAAAGCTTTCAAGTGGAGGAGATGTTGCACTAAACCTGTCGAGTGGAGGAGCTGCTACATTAAACCATTTGAGTGGAGCAACATGAACCTCACGAGCTGAATGCTGAAGTGTTACAGGCTGTCGAGTACTTTAAATGCCTTAAAACCAGCCATTCGAACAAGTGCTATTGCTGAAAGCATACTTCACATTAAACCACTCGAGCTGCACTTTAAACTGATCCTCACAAGCTGCATAACTACTACCTTTATCCACTCGAGCAGCTGAGAGCTGCTGCATTCCACTTGTCGAGCAGTTGCCCTTACTGAAAACCAGGTCCTTGAGCAGTTTATTGCTGAAACTAGCCTCTCGAGCTGAAGACCTGAAGGCAGCATTCACTCGAGCAGTTCAATGTACATGTAGAGTGCTATTTTATCCTGTCGAGATCCTCTCGAGCAGCCTCTTGAGCTGTATTTTTCAAGCAATTCAGCCTCTTGAGAGCCTCTCGGGCTAAAGACCTGAAACCAGTAGCCACTCGACAGCTTCTCAAGCACTTAAAGGCTGCATTTTTATCTTGTGGAGCAGCCTCTCGAGAACTGCTTGAGATTATAAATTCTAAAGCCTATCTACTTGAGGCTCGGGTTCCAGGAACCATATTCAAATGACTGGGGGCATTTTTAGGATTTCATAGCACCTAGGGCACGCATCCCAAGGTGCTGAGCTGTCCCACACATCCCAAGGCATTACTTGGCCACAAATGGGCCACGAAACCAGCTCCAAATATTATTATTTCTGATTGGCCAAAGCATAAAATGCTTTATGGATTGTTTATAAATAGCTGTAATTTGTCTTGGGAAGGGAGCCAGGATTAGCCTGAGCTCACTTTTGAGCTGAGTTACAGTAAAGATTAATCCATAGCTGTCTACTTCTCCACATTTTTACTTTATTTTACCACACCATCATCATCCTTCTTTACCTCCTTCCTTTAGTTGTAGTTTTCATTTATGTTTTTAGCTTAGTTGAGTTTTGTGACACCTAAACACCCTCTCTTTACCTTACTCTCTAGTGTAGGTTTAGAGTTGCCAGATCTGTAGTCAGATCTGGAGATTTACTATACAACCTTTGGGTTTTAGATCATCACTCCCTGTGGGACAAACTCTTACTTATCAAAACTTGCTACAACAGCCTTGGATCTTACAGGACTGTGTGTATAGATTGCTATTTTTGGTGATGTTTCATTCCATTTTACTCCCCTTTTTCTGATTTATTTTATTGCCATATTTTTACCATCACTTTTTAATAAAAAGCATAGCACAAGCAATCTAACCAACACCACTCCAGTCAGAAGCAAGCCGATGCAAAGAATCGGAAATGAGCAAGGGGCCCAAATGACCCCAGAATAGAGAAGGGCCTATTTCGATTGAGTCTTCACACCTTTAGGGCAGTCTTTGAACATCTTATTTCCATTTCTAATTGAGAAGGGTTTGGTTACTGCACTCCAACCACGACCTCTGCTGAATCCTATTCCAAGGAATTACGACTCAAATACCCATTGTAATTTCCATCAAGGACCAGTCCACACAATTGATCGCTGCTTCCCTTTAAAGAATGTGATACAAGACTTAATAGAGGCTAACAAGATCATCCCTCCAACACTTCCCTAGGCCAACCAACATGCCAACATACACCAAGTACCATTACTGCCACATCCGTCTGTTGGAGCAGGCCCAAGGCCGACCGTCAGTACGATAGAGGAGGATGACGAGGAGTTTGACCCGTCAGATTACATCCGCACCCAGGAAGAGTTTGTAACACCAAGGCAGAGAGATCGAGAGGATAGAAGTATCGGAGTGATTGAGCCCCAGAGTCTGGCTGATTACTTCCCTAATCTTGCACCATAAATAGAACCCTTAGATCTAAGGGTATATTTTCCATCACCAGCTCCCGTCAGTTATGTCCAAAGCAACCAGTATCAACCTTATACAGCAGCAGCCTCCACCAGTTACCAGATGGCTGATTTTTCCCTATACCCCTCTCCGGCACCGATTAACTATCAATGGCCTACCCCCATCGCACCACCCCCAGTACAACCATTCACGATCCCCACTAACCCCATATGGCCCACTTTCGCCACTCCCTCAATTTATCCCATAGAGGTCAACCAAGTGCTATCCGCCCATCCCAATTTGCTGACTCAAGCACCTTTGGGGCTACGTCCACTAAATTTCAAATTTCGGGGCTAACCTACAATCCCCATCAAGTTTCCCTCATTTACGAATAGACAGATGTCAATGCAGGCAGCAACAAAGAGGGGTTGATAGATTTTATCACCCGATCAAGAAAAGTCTCCAGGCAATCAGAAATACCGGCACCAGCCCGTACAGAAGAGAAGAAGGAAGCTACCATGGTGAACCCATTCGAGAAAATGAGCCAAGAACACATATTGGAAACTCAGCTGAAGAGAATGCCGACCCATATCATAGTATGGGATCTATTGATGGCATCCCCTCTTTATTTTCAAGCTTTAATGGGAGTATTAAAAAATGCACACGTATCTATCCAAGTAAGCCCAGACGAAGTGGGACAGATAATTGGGCAGGTGTTGGCTCCCAATGTCATTTTTTTTTTCAGATGCCGACTTGCTAGAAGAAGGAAATAGTTGTTCAAAACCCCTCAACATCACTATAGAAATAAAAAATTTGGTGATCCCCTTGGTATTGATTGACAATGAATTTTCCTTAAACGTATGCCCCCTGAAAAATGCTACCAAAATAGGGGTGAACCCTTCTATGTTAAGGCCAGTGAGGACATGCGCCATAGGATTTAATAATACGAGAAGAGAAATAATTGGGGAAGTTGATCTTGAGCTTATAATTGGGCCAATGACCTTTTCCATACCATTCCTGGTAATGGACATCAAATCCATATTTAATCTGCTTTTAGGGTGCCCATGGCTACATGAGGTCGGGGCAATACCTTCAACGTTATACCAAAAACTTCGATTTGTGTCAGAGCAGAAAATCGTCACCATTAGGGGCGAGGGGCAGGATGAAAGAGAGAAAGTTACCCACAACATTGAGAAACCCAAAGTGTTGGATGTACCGCACACGATCGAAGACATAGATCTCCACAACTTTGAGTACAATGTGTCGGCAGTGATCCTGAAGCCTCTCGAGAGGATTACTATGAAGATCGGTGGCGAAATGGTAGCAGCTGTGGTCATGCTCCAGAAATGGGGCTATCAGAAAGGTAAGGGGTTGGGACCGCAGTTGAAAGGATGAAAGGACCCAGTCAGAGCCAAAGGTGGACATCGGGTCAAATTTGGCCTAGGCTATAGGCCTACTGAGGAAGTGGTCTAGGAGGCCAAGGAAAAGGCTCGAACCATTGTTGTTGTAAAACCCGGGGAATCAACTTGGAGGATGAACCTCACCCTAGACCTCACATCCGGGATACCTTTTGTTAGTGCAGGAGTTATAAAGATCGATTAGAATGGGCCAACACAATTAACCCCGCACAAACTGGCGACCCCGATCCACCCTACCAATCCCCAAATCATCCCTCCCAATTTTGAAGTAGACATGGCCTTCCTGCTGATCGGCTTACTATGTATGTCTAATTCAGTCTTAACCTATTCCAAGCGCACAATGGAAATTGTAGAGCTAGTATAGGATCGTTCCCATGAAGAAGTATTATATTATTTATATATATTTCTATTTTAAAGTTTATATTTATCTTTTAAGGTTCTAAACTACTTGAGAAATATGAATAAAAGAATGGTTTTTAATCTAAAGTGCATTAAATAAATCCTAATCCTCCTTCTTTAGATTGAGGTTGTCAATCCCAATTTTCAGGCATCGGATATTTATAAAAAATAAACAGTACCGTTACACCGTATTGCAGTCGTCTAGAATTTAGGCATCAATCAAAAACTAAAATTCCTTAATACAGATTTAATCTAATCAGCAATTTCCTGAAATTTGGGCGTCAATCAAATTGTAAAAAATTGAAGATAGAAAAGTAAAAACCATTACACTAATCAGCAAATCCTAACCTGAGTTGTCAATTCAAATTAAAAGATGGAAAAGTAAAAACCATTACACTAATCAGCAAATCCTAACCTGAGTCGTCAATTCAAATTAAAACTTGAAGATGTTTACAAAACAGTAAATAAAGTAAATAAAATCTAAACTAGAAATCAAAGTAAATATATCTTTCACCCCTTAGCCGCAGTCGTCAATTGCTTCTGAGAAACTTGGATACCTACACTAATCTTCAGCACCCAATTGCAGTCGTCAATTGCTCTTAAGAAACCTCTGATATTTAATCTACTATAACTATTTTACACTATTGATCGGAAGAAAATCCAACCTTGTTGTCAATTAATGCTAAAATTCTTCGATCCCTTATTCCTACACTAGGCTCTCTTATTTGTAGATCATAAGGAGTCGGTTTACAAAGACTTCTAATTCTAATAAAAGAAATTACTAAAGTAAAAATATCCTAATATAATTCTAATTCCTAATTTTATTCTTCCTTGCTTCAACTGTAGATGTGCTTCTAGATTGTTTTCTTTTATTTCAGTAATCGAGATTTCCTAAGAGCTTATCTTCATCAATCTTCTCAGATCCATGATCCACCAAACTTCTAATTCCAGAGATCTGCTAATTCCGTGTATAGCGGTGATAATCTTCACTCACGTGGTTAACAGTAGCAGATATAACAACGGGAAAAGCTTATACAATCATAAATTACAATTGTTCTTTTTTTAGAGAATCGTAAATCACGATTTCTCATTTTCACACAACTTTCTTTCTGGATGATTTCCTATAATGAACAATTGCTTTTCTTAGTTTTCACTTTCTTTTTGTCTTCGGCTTTAGCGCGCAATCGTAAATTATGATTTCTTGACTTTCAGCGGCGGTGAATCATCTTCTTTTTGCTCAATCATCTTTTTACTGCTTTTCGAGTTCATTTTGATGAATATTAACACTTTGGCTCTTTTTTATTATTTTTCCTTAATATCTGCACATCGTTAACTTGTTAGTAGCAAACTAAGTCCTAACATCACTAAGTTAAGGGTGATAAAATGATAAATTCTGTGACTGATCACACCCCCAAGCTTAAGCTTTGCTAGTCCCTAGCAAACAAAGAAACATAAATTATCTAAAATATAAATTTAAATACCACTTTCGTAGGGAGCACGATTGCATTTAACGGTGTGCAATAGTGGGATTCGTGACGATCCCGTCGCGACGATGCGCTCGCTTGCAAAAAATAGAGTCGCCACCCGGAGTTTTCGGTGTCCCAAGAAACCTAATTCATTTTTATGAGCACTGAAGTGCTAAAAATATGACTCTAAATCCGGTCCACACCAAAGGCTCTTCGGTAGGGACTTCGGTTATTGATCGGAAAGGTGTTAGACACCCGATCAACCCGCTTAATGCGGTCTCTACTAATGGCCAAAATAAAAATAAAGTAAAAGAAAAGAAAATGGCTTCCTCTTGCCCAAATGGGCCTTAAATCCTATTTGTACCCCTCCGTTCCTACCAAAAATTCGACGGAATAACGGCACAAATGGGAGGACAAGAGGAGCCAAAGAAGAGATAGGAGAAGAAAGGGGAGAGCCGGAGCCCTCAGGCCCTTGTAGCACCGTAGGGGAGCATTGCTTGACTTGCTTTGATGAGCTTTTGAAGGCTTGCATGGTATGGAATGAGGTTCTAACTTCTAAGGCATGAAGCTAAGAGGTAGAGAAGGAAGGCTAGGGGATCACACACACCTAACCTAGAGGCTTTTCATGAAAGGCAAGGGCAGGGAAGAAGTTTTTGAATTCTGATTTTTGTATGGGAAGTGTGCACCAAAGGGAGAAAGTTCTCACTTTAAGGTCTTTCTCTCTTAGGTAAAAATTCTCAACCCCTAAACCAAGGGGTGGGAGTCTTTATTTATAGGAAATGGGTTGATTAGGAGATCACTTAGGAGCTAAATGAGTTTAGCAATTAGGTAATCTCACATCTAAGGATTTCTAGGTTTTTTGGAGCCTTGAGATGTGTGAGAAGGTCCTCCAATGGTGGATGATGGGGTGAGGCCTTAAGCCACTTGAAGGGTTGCAAATAGATAGGGAATGAGTGCAACAGAACTAGCAAAACACTCTCCAAAGGTCAAGGTGGTCAACAAGTCAAACCTCAATCATAATTTTTGGGGCAAAATCCAGAGGTTACTATTTATATGCTTGGCATAACTAATAGTTGCGCCAGGAAAATATGCAGTAAAACAGTTTTACACAGTGCTTGGAAGTTGGTTCGCGAGGGTGGGCCCCACCTTTAACCTTGGCACAACTAATAGTTGCGCCAGGCAAAATTATAACTGGCGCAACTATATGTTGCGCCAAATCCCTAGGGGGGCCCACATGAATTTACACTTATGCCTTGCGGGTTCGGTCCGCCATATCTTTTGATGTATACATCCGATTGGGGCCATTTTTAGACAGTTGGAAAGCTGACGTCCTCTACTTTTCAATGGTACGAGATTCGATCATAGTAGAGGGCCGTAGCTAGTTCCGGTGCACCCCTCCTCAACCATTTGCTTGATAAAGGTTAGGTTTAGGTTCATAACGGGTTTTAAGGGTCGGGATTGATTTCTAAAGGTTCGGGTCAGGTTCTTAAGGGATCTAGGGTGATTCCTAAGGGTTCTAGGGGGGTTCCTAAAGGTTCCATATATGTCATCAAAAGCTCAGAATTGCACCTCTCTTGAAAGGTGTTTTGATCGGGCCTTGTGCCAAATTTGGGTGTCTACAAACGGATGCAACATGCCTTTAAACTCCTAGGTGATCCCTAGTGGAGGAGTTGTAGTCTTCTAAAGGTTTTTAGTGAAGTTACCTACAAACTTCAAATATTTTTGGATTTTTCAAAATATATTTTTTAGAAATCTACACTATTAATTAAATTAATCATCATATGTTTGTTATGATTTTCAAAAATTTCAAATCCTTCACATTTAGTATCCATCACGGTAATTATCCTTGATCAGAACTCAACAATTTCTATTCTATACAGCGTGAAGTGTGTACATATCAGTGAAAAATTTATTCATCATAGATTTTTCTAAACTACATATTTAAAAAAAAATTTCATCCAAACTCTCACTATTGGCATACTCTCAAAAAATATTAAAATCTTTGGTTCTCTCATTATGATATGTATGATAATTTCAAAGGACAATCAACTAAGAAGGTAAATTTCATGAAATAGATAACCAATTCTGATCATATGACTTTTTCGTTCATTCATAATATCTATTTTATGCATCTCTACTAGACTCATACTTTTACAAATCATAAATCACAAAGGTTTTTTCTTCTACTTGTAATGGGGTTTTGGGTTAAAAGGTTTCAAAGAAAAGCAGATAGGGTTCAAAAGTTTATGAGAATTTAGTTCTTCCTTCCCTATCTTCTTTTCTTCTTTTCTATTTCAGTAAGTATCCAAAAAGTTGGATAACTTCTTCCCATTTTTCTTTCTGTTTTTTTTTTTTTTTTTTATAAATCTCATTTTTTTTCTTCAGTTGGAAGCTCTTAATGAAATTGCCTTTTATAATTTTTCTTTTATTTTTCATATTTTTCATACGATTGTATTTCTTCTCTCTTGTACCCTTTTCAGCAGATCATTTATCTGTTATTGCTCATACTCCTTTCACTCCCTCTTCTTCCCTTTTTTTTTACATTCTAAACTCTCAGAAATTATAAGGGTTAAAGATAAAAAGCTTTGGATAGTATATATGGTTAAAAGTTTATAAAATACTGGTACAAAGAAATTTAATTTTTAAGCTTCTAATATGGGTTCAAAGAATAAATTTTTCTTGAGATTTTGGCTGTTTTGGCTCCGGTTTAAACAAAAGATGGCTTTTGATCATTTTCATGATTTACTAGTATGGATGTCTTATTGCTTTGATATATTTAACAAACAGTTTTAACGAAACAATTCATCATAATCACAGACTATCTTGATTCTAAGTTCAACAATATGAGATTTCTCAGTAAAAGTTTCAAGAAAATTTTAAGCTTGAATAAAACAGTCTCTCTCAGAATATAAAGAGGCTATATTAGCTCAATATTTCACTGGTTTTATAATTTTGAAACTATGATTTAAATTTTGCAGTTTAAATTAATCATATAGCTTCGAACATTCATCTGATACAGTGTTAAAAAGTGCTATACAAGAATTGCAACTGTTATTTTGATTGTTGAACTTTTGCTATGATGGATTGTAAAGTTTTCAAGAGAAAATTTTCTATTATAATTTGCATATAATGATTAACTTGAGACTAATGTTATATTTCTTAACTAAAAATAGAAGATTTTTTTAATTTTATTTTTTAAATAAAAGCAAAATAAAAATTGCTACCTACTAATATACACATATTTGTATATCCTCCCAAACTTAAATAGGACAATATCCTCATTGTTTCAAAACTGGGGACACAACAAAAATCTATTACCTTAATGGTGCTTTTTAAGTTACTAGGTCTATGATCGGCATTAGGATTCAACAATGATCCCCCAAACTTGGGAGAAACTGCTTTCGGTATATAAAAAAATTTGCATTATAAATAAATATTTAGAAACAAAAATTATCATATATATTAAACAAAATATTTACATGACAAAAAGATAAGTTTATATAAAGGAATAAACTTAGGAAAAATCTAGACACACACTAAGTTAAGACACTGATAGCAACATCCAAAAAGGAGTCTTCAATGAAGATCAGCCCTCGGCTTCTAACTACCTTCAATCAAAGTCTCTCATTCTTTCCTACCAAAAGAGTGTCCACTCCTTGGCAAGATCGCACCTTCTGTCTTCCAAGTCCCGCCTAGCAATACACATCACATTTCTCTTTTTGGAAAGAAATGCAAGCCACTGTGGAAATCCTTTGAAGAGTGGGAAGTGAACACCTCTCCGATTCATCTTTTGCCTATACTGCTCTCTTGCAAAAACTCTGTGAAGGGAATGTAACACAAGCGAAGGGAGAAGATAAGTAATGGAGAAGGGTGGCGAGGAATGGCTCAACCCACCATCATCATATGGGAGTTTGCATTCGGGGTGGGTTGTGATGGTGTAAAAGTTAGGAAGTGAGGAAAGATGGGTTCTTAGTATATGTTTTCGGATTTGGGTTAGGTTTAGGGTCAAGGGTAGTTTTAGTGGACGATTCAACATCTCGAGTAAGTCGTTGGCGCTTCAGATTTTCTACTTTCTGTTCAGTAGCCAGGAGCTCAGCTCTATATATTTAGAGAATTTTATCAAGCTGCTTACTGAAATCATTCTGATTATGCTCTTCCATCATGAAATTTTAGGTATGAAAGATGGAAGATGAAAGAGATGAGGTGGTTTATGGATGGGTATGGATTTATAGGGAAGATGCTTTTTTTGAATCGTTACTTTGAAATAAATATCGTTGTGTAGATTTCTAGGTTAGGGTAGTTGGGAAGTGGTAGTCTTGAATGCGAAATTTGTTTGTTTTCCTTACGAATTTAAAGGGTTCGAATTCCAATGTAACTGATAAGAAAGACCACTGGAATTGCTTGGTCCCTAGAATTGTCGTTTACAATTCTAGCTACCAATGAATCATTGAAGAGACTTTTCACCTGTGGAATTGTATTCGCTATGATTCAGCATGGTTGCTCGTAATTCTATACATTCAAAAATGATTAAAGAGAGAGATCCATACGATTGGATGTATCTTTCACATTGTAAATCGTATGAGATTCTTGAAAAGAAAGAGAATTAATACTGATGACAATGATATACATATGTTACATGATTTTGCTACGAGTGAGTCGGTAGCTCGACGGGTCCATGAGGAATTCAAAAGTAACTGCGGGGAGTTGAATCACCTCCCATGAAAGTATTACCTCCTGGAGTGCCAACTGTCGGTGAGAACGAATAGTTACTGCCTCTCGAGTTAACCAAAATGGTTACTTGCTCGACCTGCCCTTCTAACCGTAATGGATTCCAGGAGATTATTGTGTAATCGTGTTTGAATCCGGCCATGCTGCAGCCAACTTTCGGCTATCTGCATCAGAGCTTCCTCAGTGTCTGTGGGGTAAAAAGGAACAGTGGGACCCCGTGGAGCGGTTTGAGTTGGGCTATGGTAAGACCACAAGCTTCACCTTGTCCTGATGTTGGGTGCGATTTTATAACCACCAGAGATTAAATTTTTTTTTTTCCAAAGCTTTAGCTTTGGAAGATTTTTTGTCATTAACTTTAATTTATATAATCCTCCTTGCATAGGGGGTATATTCCTAGAAGTCTTTGAATCAATCTCACCCGATGCATGGTGTTGCACCGTTTCCTTGCTAAGGGTTTCAAAGAGTTCCCAAGCATCCACTACTGTTAAGTTACAAAACATGCTACCACAGGCAACATCAACCATATGCCTAGTTTGGCCATTTAAACCTTCATAGAAAGTGAGCACTATTTGCCATTTCGCGACCCCATGATAAGGGCACATATAGAGAAGATCCTCGAAGCGACTCCAACTCTCTTGAAGAGGTTCATCCGGAAATTGATGGAACGTTAAAATAAGATACTGGATTCTATTCGTTTTGCACCTTGGGAAGTACTTCATAAGGAATTCGCGTTTCAATCCCTCCCAATCAGCAATCGAATCTCGGGGTAAAGAGTGTAACCACTACTTTGCCTCGTCTCTAAGAGAATATGAGAATAGTCTCAAACGAATGGATACTCCTGTCAGTTCTTTAATTCGAATAATGTTACACATTTTTATAAAATAATTTAAATGCCATTGAGGGTCTTCCTCAATCAGCCCACGAAAAGTAGGAAGTATTTAAAGAATATTTGGCGTGATTTCGAAAGCCTCATAGCTAATGGTAGGGGTTTGAATATATGGGGGTAGTGTAAGAGGTGTCAATGCATAATATTCCCCCCATGGTTGTAGTCATACTCTGACCGCTGCCCGTCATAATGAATTGTTTTAATAATAGGATACTTGGGTTAGAACAGTTACTGTATTTAGTTTTTTATTGTCAATATTTTCTACTTTTTATTTTAGCAAGCAGGGAGAGAAACAAATATGAGCTTCTAAATTTTGTGGCCGGCAAAAGTTGGAAACTTTTAAATCGCTGCTCCGAATAAACCTGCGAAAGATTAAGAAGTGATCAAAGAAAGTTAAAAATTTAAAGAATTATAAAAAGGGAAAGATAAATATTTATTTTTAAAATAGAAATATAAAAGATAAAGACTTCCTCGGCAACGGCGCCAAAAACTTGATCGACTTACTATTTATGCTAATTAAGTCTTAACCTATTACAGGTTGACAATAGAAATTATAGAGCTAGTATAGGATCATTTCCACAAAGAAGTATTATCTTATTTATATATTTCTATTTTAAAGTTTATATTTATCTTTTAAGGTTCTAAACTACTTGAGAAATCTGAATAAAAGAATGGTTTCTTAATCTAAAGTGCATAAAAAAAATCCTAATCCTCCTTCTTCAGATTGAGGTCGTCAATCCCAATCTTCAGCCATCGAATATTTATAAAAAATAAACAGTACCGTTATACCGTATTGTAGTCTTCTAGAACTTGAGCGTCAATCAAAAACTTAAATTCCTTAATATAGATTTAATCAAATCAACAATTTCCTGAAATCTGGGTGTTAATCAAATTCTAAAAAATTAAAGATGGAAAAGTAAAAACCGTTATACTAATCTGCAAATCCTAACCTGAGTCGTCAATTCAAATTAAAACTTGAAGATGTTTACAAAGCAGTAAATAAAGCAAATAAAATCTAAACTAGAAAGTAAAGTACATATATCTTTCACCCCTCAGCTGCAGTCACAATTGCTTTCGAGAAACTAGGTTATTTACACTAATCTTTAACACCCAATAGCAGTCGTCAATTGCTCTTGAGAAACCTCTGATGTCTAATCTACTCTAACTATTTTACACTACTGATCGAAAGGAAATCTAACCTCAGTTATCAATTGATGTTGAAATTCTTCGATCCCTTATTTCTACATCGGACTCTCTTATTTATAGATCATAAGGAGTCAATTTACAAAGACTTATAATTCTAATAAAAGAAATTACAAAAGTAAAAGTATCCTAATATAATTCTAATTCCTAATTTTATTCTTCCTTGCTTTCAATTGTAGATGTACTTCTGGATTGCTCTCCTTTATTTCAGCAATCGAGATTTCCTAAGAGCTTATCTTCATCAATCTTCTCAGATCCATGATTCACCAAACTTCTAATTCCAGAGATCTGCTAATTCCGTGCATGGCAGTAAGAATCTTCACTCACGTGGTCAACAACAGCAAATGTAACAGCTAAAAAAGCTTACACAATTGTAAATTACGATTGTTCTTCCGTTTCTCGAGAATCGTAAATAATGATTTTTCATTTTCACACAGCTTTCTTTCTGGACGATTTCCTATAATAAACGATTGCTTTCATTTTATCGCTTTTTACCCCTTTGTCGCTTTCTGAAGAATCATCTTTTGAAGAAACGTAAATTATGATTTCTTAGTTTTCACTTTCTTTCCGTCTTCAGCTTTAGCACACAATTGTAAAGTACGATTTCTTGACTTTCAGCAGAGGCGAATAGTCTTCTTTTTACTCAAGCGTCATTTTACTGCTTTTCGTGTTCATTTTGATGAATATTAAGACTTTGGCTCTCTTTTACTATTTTTTCTTAATATTTACACATCGTTAACTTGTTAATAGCAAACTAAGTCCTAGCATCACTATGTTAAGGTTGATAAAATGGTAAATTCTATGACTGATCACCTGTCCCTTTTTGAGGAGTTTCCCATACCTGCACAGTCCTCCTCTGTAATAAACCACCATCGAACGATGCTATTGTTCAAGGACGGGCCCTTGTACGAGCCTAGAATAAATATGATGGAGGCTGATTCCCAAAAGCCATCTCAATCAGCCTCCTCCATCCGAAAGGGGAGGAAAAGGGGAGGCATCACAGGTAAGGAATTAGGCATCAATGCCCCTAACTCTGGAAGCATCGCGTGGGCGTAAGTATGACACCGGCTTCCCAAAAAAAAATAACTTCTAAAAAGTGAGATTTGCCCTTGGCAGGCAATACCATGTATGTACAAAGACTCGCGCTGCCAAGGGACAATTTTTGGAGAAAAGCAAAATGATAAAAAAATAGAAAAGATGTAAAATCCAAAAATATTGTCTTTCAAAATTCCTAATAAAATCAAGAAAAAAGATGCCTTAATTGAGAAACTTGTTCCACGTGAAGTCCACCACTTTCTTATAGAAATACAAGAAGAGGTAGGAGTCACGAGTTTGGACAAGGAAAACCCTGCTGAGGAGCTTCCCAATGAGCTCCTTGAACGGTACGCCGACTTTGGGCATGGCCCTACCTCGATCGTCGAAGAAACTGAGGATGGCAATCTGGGTACCAATGAGGTTCCTAGAGCCACTAAGATAGAAACCTTGCTGTCTCCCGAAGAAAGAAAAATACTGATTGATTTTCTTTGGTCATAGCAAGACGTCTTCGCATGGTCATATGTGGATATGCCTAGTTTGGATACCGATTTGGTCGAGCATGAGTTGCCATTGCATCCAGATGTTAAGCCGGTCAAGCAGAAGTTGAGACGCCTCAGGCCAGAGTGGATGTTGAAAGTAAAGGATGAAGTCATCAAGAAGTATGATACAGGGTTCCTTATGGTCTCCAAGTACCTGTAGTGGTTGGCTAACATCGTCCCTGTACAGAAGAAGGATGGAAAGGTCCGCATGTGCATTGACTTCAGAAATCTAAACAAGGAGATCCCAAAAGATGGCTTCCCATTACCGCACATCGACATCTTGGTCGATAACACTGTAAGGCATGGAATTCTCTTGTTCATGAACGGATTCCTCGGATACAATCAGATCAAGTTGGCCAAAGCTGACCGAGAAAAGACAATATTTATCACCTCGTGGGGATTTTCTGTTACCATGCCATTCGGGTTGAAAAATGCGGGAGCAACATACCAAAGGGCAATGAAAACACTCTTCCACGACATGATGCACCGAGTTAAGGTGTACGTTGACGACATGATTGCCAAGTAACCAGAGAGAGGTGATCATCTAATAAATCTTCAAAAGCTGTTTGAAAGATTGAGAAAATACAGGTTGCATCTGAACCCTCAGAAATGTACATTTGGTGCTATGTCAAAAAAACTACTAGGCTTCATTGTTAGCAGAAGAAGCATTGAGGTTGACCCGATCAAGGTTAAAGCCATTGTTGAAATGCCACCGCCATCTACCGAGAAAGAGGTCAGAGGCTTCTTGGGTAGAATACAGTACATCAGTCGGTTCATTGCACAGCTCACACCTATCTGCACACCGATCTTCAAACTACTAAGAAAAGACTCGCCCGTTGAATAGAACGATGATTGTCAAGTGGCATTCGATAAAATTAAGGGTTACCTTCTCAACCTACCTATGTTAGTACCGAGGAGACCACTCTTAATGTACCTCTCTACAACGTAAGTTTCGATGGGATGTGTCCTAGGGCATCATGATGAAACAGGAAGAAGAGAGTAGGCCATATATTATCTTAGTAAGAAATTCACTGATTACGAGACACACTATTCTCATCTGGAGATAGCATGCCTGGCTCTCGTATGGGCCACACAGAGGCTCCGTCACTACTTATTATCTCAGGCAATTCTCCTTCTGGCACAGATGGATCCATTAAAGTACTTGTTTGAGAAGCCAACCCTCACTGGGCAGACCACACGCTGGCAGCTTCTGTCCCCTTACCTGACTATGAGCCTTTGAAAATTGAATTCCCAGATGAAGACATCTTGTTTATGACAGAGGATGACAAAGAGGAGATAGGGGATGTGACAGCCCGGATTTCGGCACCCCGAAACCCGTGCCATCAGCACGATCATCTTGACCGTGCCCTTTAGCTAAGCACGGAACACTGGTATATCAAGCATAGAAAAGTAAAATAAACGAGTTTGCAGAATTTAAATCTATATTAATTAACTTCCCAAAAGACAGTTCTACCCTCATGCCTCTGCATGAATGGAGAACCGATCCGAACCATCGATGATAGAAATCATCACGGATGGTTCGTCCCAAAAGAGAAATCCCAACTCCTTATATACATGATTTTAAATAGAATCAAGGCTTGACATACCAAGCCGTACAAAACCTCTCCAAAAATCCCTCAAAGTGGCACAACGGAGTCCTCTAGAAGAAGTCCTCTGGAGGTGGCTCCAACTCGTCACCGGCCGCAAGGTCCGACTCGCCGGGATCAGCGTCCCCTGAAGCCTCGGCAACTGCTAATAGTGGACCTGCGACGTATAGTCTATAGGGTGAGCTACATCCTAGCTCAATAGGGAACGAACACAGTTGAACATATAAATTATGACTCACATGTATTCCATGATATGCTATGCATGATGTGTCTATGCAGTTGTTAATGAAACAGAATAAAAGCATTTCGTTTTACTGTTGATTGCTTACATTTTCATTTACTCATGAATGATGCTGAGAAGGCCTAAAGCAAAACTTAAACTTTCAACTTAAGTAATCCCCGAGCAATATAGCATCGAGCCCCGACGAGATACCCATCATCGTCATCTATATAGACAGTTTTAACCGTATTCCCTGGGAATACAAATAGTACCCAAGCCCCTTTCCCCTGGGGATTGGTGGCGGGGTTTCACTTTTCTCAATCAACACCCCTGGGGTGTGCTTACTATGTACGGATAAGCCTCCGCACTGGCCTACGGTTTCGCCGCCGTATCGGTCACGGATATCCTGCCGTGTCAGTCGTGGATATCCCGCCACGTCGGTGGGGTACCCTATCAAACCTCAAATAACAAAAATATCGGTGCCTTACATATAGTTATTCACCGTGTAATTGTGCTATCTTATATCAGTTAGGCCCTATCAAACATGATTCAATCCTTGGATACATCCCTGGGATGTATCCATTTACTTACATCACACCTGATGCTCTTATCTCTTTACTTCTTCATCCCCTGGGGATGGCTCATTATGATTACTCTTATGAATGTCACACACACACACACTTTTCACAAATTCTTAAGAAATAAACATTTGAATTTAATTCTATATCACTACATACATGCTCTTGTAAAATAAGGTACATGTTCAAGGTGTTCCCTACCTCAAGTCTTCATTTGTTCAATGCATCAAGGTCCCACGTGGCTCCTTGTGCACTAGTCCACACGTACCACCTATGGTACCATATAACAGGTAAAACACATCACAAAGGATGCAATAAAGAAGGTATAAGATCCCCCAAGAATCTTAAAGTCAAACCCAAAAGTCAACATAATTTATGTCAGTCGATTAATCGAACTCCAAAATCGATTAATCGAATCTGATTCGATTAATCGATTTCCAAAATCGATTAATCGAAGGTCAATATCGATTAATCGAATCCATTTCGATTAATCGAAATTCTCCTTTTCGCAAAGTCCATTCTCAGTTTGAACAGTCGAGTTTTCATTCGATTAATCGAATCCAATTTCGATTAATCGAAATTCTTCTTTTCGCAAAGAAATTTCACTGTTCGAACAGTCGAGTTTTCATTCGATTAATCGAATCCAATTTCGATTAATCGAAATTCTTCTTTTCGCAAAGTAGACTCCCGATTCAACAAATGAGTTTCATAAGTTGATTAATCGATCCCAAATCGATTAATCGAAAACTAAAATCGATTAATCGAAACCCCATTTCGATTAGTCGATTTTTCCTCAAGTCATTTCCTCCAACCCCTGGGGTCCACTGGAGGTTCCCAGTCGATTAATCGATTCTCAAATCGATCAATCGAAATCCAAAGTCGATTAATCGAAATCCAATTCGATTAATCAAAATCGGGGTCCTCTGACCTTTCAACTTCCTGGCCAATTTCGATTAATCGAAACCTAATTTCGATTAATCGAAATTGTCAGATTCAGCCCCTTTCGAGCTGTTCTTCCCAATCTTCTTCCATACTTTTTCCTCTATTTTTCTAAGCCATTATCCTATGATTTAACCCACATTTAACCACAACTTAACCCCTATAATCTATGTATATTATTTACAAAATCTTTTACCTTGAATAGATCTCAAGTTGATTTCAAATCAATGGTTGGAAGGCTAGGGTTTCCAGCTTTGGTTCTAACGGATCCCTCGCGTCGAATCCGGCGTTTATTGCTTGAATCTCTCTTCCTTAACTAGCATTCACTCCTTGCCTTAATCACTCTCTTCACTCCTCTCTCTCTCTTCTTTACTTCTCTCTCAACTACCAAACATCTATTTTAGGGTTATCAAACCCTTTTATCCCTCTCCTAGTTTGTGTGTTGAGCACATGCACCTCAATAGGTGTATGCGACTTCATATTTACAACACACACCACGCAATAATTCGAACTATCACATCTCGTCCGTTCATTTCATCCTATACTAACTCTCGATCTCCTAATTGGTCAAACTTGTGATCAATCGGGCACGGATCCTGAGGTCATAGTTTAGCGTGATTTTTCGGGCTATTACATCCTCCCCACCTTGGGAATTTTCGTCCTCGAAAATATCCCAAGGCATGGCTTTCTGGGTCTCTTTCTCTATTTCCCCCCCCCCCTTCTCACACTCCAGGTGAGGTGGTCGAGGAGACCCAGAGGCATTTAAGCATTCACACATTCACACAGACAAGTATGGAAGTAAAAGTTAACAAAAATGCTTAATGTCACAAAATTTGGATTTGTATTAAAGATTGAAAAATTTTACAATGCCAACAAGTGGCGTACAACAAAATACATAGGTATACAGTCAAAATGCAAAATACATATAAACTCAAATAGTCCCCTCGCCAGGCTGATCGGGTGCTACAGTGGCTGGTGGGTCTGCTGGAGCTGGCTCTGGCTGCGGTGGTGGCGATGGTGCTGGCTGCGTCTCAGTCGGCGGTGCAGACGTGGAGGTAGAAGGAGCCGCGTCTGTGGTGGGATGGAAGACGGGTCCTCGATGGAAGGCGGTGCGTCCGGCCGTCCACTCCTCCTCCTGGGCGAGGTAGCGGCGGTAGTCGGTCGGGTAGATGTGGCGGAGGGTGTGGAACATTAAAAAGTCCATCCGTCGGTTCATCCGGTCGTTGTTGGCTTCCATGCGAGCCAACACGTCCTCGATGGTAGGACCGGATGGAAGGCACGGCCGTAGGATGAGGTGGGTGTCGCGGGCGCGAGTGGGTAGGTGGTGTGGTGAGGCTGCTGTGAGAGGTGGCCTCTCCACGGATGGCTCTCGCAGTGGTGTGCCACCCACGGTGGGTCCCGGCCGAGGTGGTGGGGTGGTGGCGGTGCGATCTGCTGCCGCTGGGCGAAGGAGGGGACCCGAGAGAGGGTCCGCTTGAAGAGGGTTATAGCTACGGGCCCATGAAGACCTAGAGAATGTCTTCACGCACCGTAGCTCTCACCTCGTAAGGAGAGACGGTGTAGATTTGATCGCTGGAGTAGCACTCCAACATGCTCGATACTAGGTGAGCGTAGGGCATCTTCTCCTTGGGCCTTAGGTTGCCCTTCATCAATTTGCCCTTTATGTATCTCATCCCCTCAAGGATGAGCATGGTGGCATCAAACCACCGGCCACAGAAGGCCGAGTAAAGTGCTCACGACTTTCTCCACGCGCCTGTGTCGTGGGCGATAGGGTACAAATTGCACTTGACCACCGAGTCAAGCATCCACATATACGGTGGAAGGTCAACCTCTTGATGGAGGAGCCCGACCCTTCTTGCCGTTGGTCATGCGGGGTCATGACCTCTCAAACGGGGTTCCTCCTCAAAAGGTGGAAACAGGTAGTCTCGGTGAACTCGAGGTAGCACTCGAGCACCTCATGTATGTGACGCCGAGTGATTGTGTACAGACGACCCTCGATCGTGGTCAAAATGCAGTCATCGGTAGGGCCGTCGGTTAGCCCTTGGTAAAAGAGTCTAACCAATCGAGGGTAGTAAGAACCCCGGATTGGTTTTAGAAGGTTGCCGAGGCCGGCATTATTTAGGTAGTTTCGAGCCCATTGGGTCTCGCCCGGCACATCGGGATCGGTAAAAAGGGTAGGGTCGATGATATATTCCACCTCAAAGGTCTTGGCTGCCCGCCATTCATTTGGTTGCACCATATTGGTGGGTGGTGGTGGTATGGGCGTGGATTCGAGGGAAGACTCGCGCATGGATGTGCTCGTCGAACCGGAGGTGGTCTCCGATTCCGACGGTGAAGGAGTCCTCACCGGCGATGGGGTAGGTGGTGGTGGTGCGGCGTTCTTACGCCTAACCGGTAGCTTGGAGGTTGCCTTCTTCGAAGACCATCGGGTTTTAGGCGGCATGGTTTGTGAAATACAAAAAATCTAGGGTTTCCTTAATTCAAATTGAAAAGACAACACAAATTTAGGGTTTACCGTGGAGTTTCGATCTAAATTTGGCGGTCTTGGTCCGGAATCGACGAAAGAAACCCCAAAAACCCTAGCTGTCTTGACCGGTTGGAGAAGAGGAAGGAGAAAGAGGAATGGAGCCCGAGTTTAAGAATTTCGAATGGGTACCAAAACCCTAACTCCAATATATATAGCCCGCGGCTCGATTAATCGAAATCCAGAATCGATTAATCGAGATTCAAAATTAGGTTAAGCCGCGTAAAATCGATTAGTCGATTTCCCAAATCGATTAATCGAAAGTCAAATTCGATTAATCGAAACCATTTCGATTAATCGAAATCGTATCTAATTAAAATTTTAAATTTTTAAGCTCCATCGGCGAGCGATCGACATCGAAATCCATTTCGATTAATCGAAATTCCAAAATCGATTAATCGAATTTCACTTCGATTAATCGAAATCGTGCAGTAACTTCTAATTTTCCAGAATTTCTTAAATTATTCGATTAGTCGAATCCATTTCGATTAATCGAAATTTCGAAATTGATTAATCGAAATCCACTTCGATTAATCGAAATCGTCCATTTGATTTCAATTTCTCGTAAGTCCTTTTTGTAAATCGATTAATCGAAATATAATTCGATTAATCGAAAGTTCAAAATCGATTAATCGAGATTCCAGTTCGATTAATCGAAATTGGTCTTCTATGTACATTCGAACTCTCTTTTAAATTTCCAGCCACTGGCACATGCCAGTCGACTAATCGAACAAAATCGATTAATCGAAATTCCAAATCGATTAATCGATTTGAAATTCGATTAATCAGTTTTGCCCAATTCCTACAGAATTTCAATCTCTTTCTTTCTTTTACTATTTTTGACAATTTATGACAGATTGGATTAAAATTTCCATTGAATTACAAGCATAGTGGAGATTTCACAAACATGTTTGTGGTTTACATTGAATTCTCACGTCGTTGGAAACAAGGCTGGATATTGTTCTCTCACATCGGCCTCTCGTTCCCAAGTAGCCTCTTCTTTTGGATGATTGTTCCACCGAAGAAGCACTAAGGGAATCGCGATACTTGTTCTTTTCGATCCAAGATCTCCACTGGTTCCTCTATCATGCTCATGTCCTCACACATCTCTATAGGTTGCTTCCCTAACACATGAGACGGGTCATTCACATACTTTCTGAGCATTGATATGTGGAAAACGTTATGCACTCGATCAAATAGTGGTGGTAAACCAATGCGATATGCAACTTCACCTACTCGTCCCAAAATTTCAAATGGTCCAACATAACGTGGACTTAACTTCCCCCTCTTGCCAAATCTCATTACACCTTTCATAGGTGACACCTTTACAAACACATGCTCACCCACTTTGTAGTCGACACTAGTCCGCTTCATATCGGCGTAACTTTTCTGTCTACTCTGTGCTGTCTTCAACCTTTCTCTGATAATTCGGACGACGGTAGCGTTATCTTCAAGTAGTTTCGGTCCTAATACAAATTTCTCACCTGTTTCCTCCCAATTGAGAGGTGACTTGCATCGTCGTCCATACAGAGCTTCATACGGTGCCATGCCAATACTCGTTTGAAACTTATTATATGTAACTCGAGCATCGGCAGATACTCATCCCAGTATCCTTGCATATCAAGCATGCACGCCCTGAGCATGTCTTCTATCACTTGATTTACTCGCTCTGTCTGCCCATTAGTTTGAGGATGGAAAGCTGAACTAAAGTCTAGTCGTGTTCCCATTCCTTCTTGAAATTTCTTCCAAAACTTGGAAGTATATAGCGGATCACGATCTGAAACTATGCTGCTTGGAATACCATGTAATCTTACAATCTCCTTCATGTATAAGTCTGCCTCTTCCTCAGATATGTAGTATTGTACGACAAAAAGTGCGCTGATTTGGTCAATCGGTCTACGACGACCCAAATGGCATTGTGTCTCTTGGCAGTACGGGGTAATCCAACAATGAAATCCATTGAGATCGATTCCCACTTCCATTCTGGTATTGGTAAAGGTTGCAATAGTCCAGCAGGATGTCTATAATCAACCTTCACTTGCTGACAAGTCAAACATCGTGACACATACTCGGCCACGTCTTGTTTTAGTCCTCTCCACCAGTAGTTCTTTTTCAAATCTTGGTACATTTTGGAGCTACCAGGGTGGATAGCATAATTTGACTTATGGGCCTCATCAAGAATTGTTCGTCTTAGATCGGCGTTGTCCGGAATGCATAGACGGTCCTTAAACAATAAAGAACCATCTTCTTTTAATGAGAAGTCCGACCTAATGCCTTCACTCACGTCTTGATGAATCTTTGTTAATGGATCTTTCATCAGAAGCCGTGGATATGCTCAAATATCACCGCTTCGATATGTTAGCCAAAAGGATCCGGTGTCCTTTGACTCAATGTTCGCATCATAGATTGCCGTGTCTTCCAATAATTTCCATCGGCATACCCAAAATCAAAGAAGCTAATCGAATGAACCTTTTCGACTCAATGCATCGGCTACAACATTCGCTTGCCGGATGGTATTGTATAGAGCAATCGTAATCCTTGAGGAATTCCATCCACTGCTTGTCTCATGTTGAGCTCTTCGGTAAACAGAGATATCGGAGGCTCTTATGATCGGTGAAAATTTCAAAGGTCTCACCATACAAGTAATGTCTCCAAATCTTTAAAAAAATGACCGCTAGTTCTAAGTCATGAGTCGGGTAATTTTTTCTCGTGTTCTTTCAAATTGTCTTGATCCGTAAGCTATCACCTTCTTGTGTTGGTTGAGTACACATCCAAGGCCATTGTATGACGTCAGACAGTACAGTATCCTCCACTCAAGGAATCGCTACATCGGAGCGTGAGTCTCGTTTTGAGTTCTTGAAAACCTTCTCGATGCCTCACTCCACTCAAACCTTGAATCTTTTCGTGTCGCCTTTGTGAGAGGTCCCGATATCTTTGAAAACCCCTCAACTAAACGTCGATAATAGCTCGCTAAGCCCGTAAAACTTGAACATCGGTCATCGCCTTTTGGTTGCTCCCATTTAACTACTGCTTCTATCTTAGCTGGATCTACCGTGACACCGTGCTTTGAGACGACATGTCCCAAAAAGCTAACTTCTTCCAACCAAAACTCACACTTGCTGAGTTTGGCGTACAATTGGTGTTCACGTAGCGTCTGTAGAGCAATCCTCAAATGTTCTTCGTGTTCCGTCTTGGATTTGGAGTATATCAGTATATCATCAACAAATACTACGACGCAGGAGTCCAAGTGTGGTTTAAACACTCGGTTCATCAGATCCATAAACGACGCCGGAGCATTCGTCAATCCAAACGGCATCACAAGGAATTCATAGTGTCCATACCGTGTCCGGAAAGCTGTCTTCTGAATGTCCTCTGCTTTGACTCATAATTGATGGTAACCAGATCTGAGGTCGATCTTGGAAAAATACCTTGCTCCTTGCAGTTGGTCGAATAGATCGTCAATTCTTGGCAAAGGGTAGCGGTTCTTCACAGTGAGTTTGTTCAATTGTCGATAGTCAATGCATAGCCGCATTGACCCATCCTTCTTCTTGACAAACAAGACCGGTGCTCCCCATGGAGACACGCTCGGTCTAACAAACCCCTTGTCCATAAGCTCCTGTAGTTGTTCCTTCAACTCCTTTAACTCAGCGGGAGCCATTCTATAAGGTGCTTTCGAAATAGGCTCCGTTCCTGGTGCTAAGTCAATGGCGAATTCTACTTCTCTTTCTGGAGGTAATCCAGGCAATTCCTCTGGAAACACGTCAATAAGTCTCGGACAACCGCTATCTTAAATGACGTTCTTTTCTTCCTTGTCCTCCTTTAAGAAAGCCAAGTATCCACTGCAACCCTTCCTGATCATTCTCTCGGCCCTTACTGCTGAGATTAGTGGCACAGATAACGACCTCACTCCTTGAAACCGAAATGATCTTCTTGTGTTGGGTCTGAAGATGACTACCTTATTCTTGCAATCGACGGTCGCACAATGCTGCGCCAACCAGTCCATGCCAAGGATCACATCAAACCCTTGCATGTCTAACAGTATCAACTTTGCTTCTAGTTCATGCACCTCAAAGTCTCGAACTGCTACAATGATGGATTTGCAAGCTAACTCCGTGTCTACTAACTCTCCAGTCGGAATAGACACAGATAGGACGAAATCCAACGTCTCTGGAACAATCTTCATCTTCTTAGCGAAACGTGGAGTGACGAATGAGTGGGTAGACCCGGGGTCTATCAACACTCGAGCGTCATATCCACCGAAGCATCCTTTTTCATATATATTTAGAGTACCTATAATATACATGCATACATACAATAATTTACACATCAATTTACACTCTTAATTTACATACAGCTTTTTGTATTGAGAAAAGAATCTATAAAATTTCTAATTCATGCTCCTTCTCTATCTAAAATTTTAATGAACTGAAAATTTTCTTTAATTTAAAAAGGGTCTCACCTTGGATGACGTCATGCACGTTCCCTGCTTCTTGAGCAGTGACTGCATAGGCTCTCCCCTGGACGATCGGTTTCCTTGCTTGAATTGGTCGTGGTGCTGCAACTGAAACCGTCTTTCTCTTATCGATCCTGGGCAATCCTTGATCAAGTGGCCCACCTTGCCACATCGAAACAACGGCCCTATGAGGCTTGCCACACTTTGCGCAAGTCTCCCGAGGTGCGGAAGAAACAGTACGAGAACCTTGTGTGATAGTGGCGCCAGTAGACATGGCAGGGTTCTCATAGCGAATAGGTCTCCCCGACGCAAGTAATGGAAACCTCTGTTGGTGTTGTTGTTGTTGCTGCGCCGGTCTTCCGAAACCCCCTTGGAACTGTGGTCTCTGATTCTGGCCCATGAACCTCGGCTTTTTGTTCACCGGTTCATAGTGCCCCGTTCTTCCTTGTTCATTTCCTCCTCTCTGCTGCTCTCTCTGTCTATATCTATTATTGTTTTCCTCTTCCACAACCAACGCCTTGCTCATGACCTCTTCATAGGTCCTCAGTTGAAATGGAGCTACGCCTCCCCTAACCTCAGGCTTCAAACCTTGCTGAAACCTCTTGGATTTCATCACCTCAGTAGCGACGTAGTCCGGAGCAAAACGGGCAAGTCATAGAAACTCTACCCCGTATTCTCTCACTGTCATCCTTCCTTATACTAACTGTAAAAATTGTATCTCTAGTTGGTTCCTCACCACTTCCGGAAAATATTGTTTGTTGAACTCCTCAACAAACTCCTCCCAAGTCCAAGGCAACTCTGGAGTCTCCTGAGCCCGAGTCCGTATCACGGACTTCCACCAAGGCCCAGCCTCCCCATCCAACATGTAAGCTGCCCATCTTACACTCTCATCTTCCGTGCAAGTTAGCACGCTAAAGACTTTCTCCATCTCCATCAGCCAGTTTTCAGCGGCCATTGTGTCTGCCTGCCCAGAAAATGAAGGAGGTCTCATCCTCCTAAACTCTGTAAATGATGAGGGCACAGGCAACGCAGTCCTGCTGTGGTGTAGGTGGTCCGTTTCTCTTGATGCATGAGCCGCAAAGGATGCGTTGTTGTGCCATGGCAAATGCCATAGTCTCCATAGTGTGCATCATCCTTTTCATCCTTCTCTATCTTCTTGTCTTTCTCTCAATCTTTCTTGTTCTCTTAGGTCTTGATCCTGATGATCTCGATCCTCTCATTATCGTGCTACTATCACTCGGGCCTCGAACCTCCTAAAGGCACTCTATTTGTAGGAGAGATGTAATCATCTCCACTACGTAGACTCCTCTGATTGCCTCCCCTCGGTCGGCCTCTTCCTCTAGATGACATTTGCGGCTGCATTTGAAACTAAAGTTTCAAGAAGCGAAGCCCCTATGTTCGACGAAGAACCCTTGTCAATTGCTAAAAGAAAATGGCTCTGATACCAACTGTGACAGCCCGGATTTCGACACCCCGAAACCCGTGCCATCAGCACGATCATCTTGACCGTGCCCTTTAGCTAAGCACGGAACACTGGTATATCAAGCATAGAAAAGTAAAATAAACGAGTTTGCAGAATTTAAATCTATATTAATTAACTTCCCAAAAGACAGTTCTACCCTCATGCCTCTGCATGAATGGAGAACGATCCGAACCATCGATGATAGAAATCATCACGGATGGTTCGTCCCAAAAGAGAATAACTCAACCTTATATACATGATTTTAATGAAATCAAGGCTTGACATACCAAGCCGCAAAACCTCTCAAAAATCCTCAAAGTGGCACAACGGAGTCCTCTAGAAGAAGTCCTCGAGGTGGTTCCAACTCGCTCACCGCAACAAGGTCCGACTCACGGATCGCTCCTCAAGCCTCGCAAATGCTAATAGTGGACCGCGACGATAGTCTATAGGGTGAGCTACATCCTAGCTCAATAGGGAACAAAACAGCTTGAACATATAAATTATGACTCACATGTATTCCATGATATGCTATGCATGATCATTGTTAATGAAACAGAATCAAAGCATTTCGTTTTACTGTTGATTGCTTACATTTTCATTTACTCATGAATGATGCTGAGAAGACCTAGAGCAAAACTTAAACTTTCAACTTAAGTCATCCCCAAATATAGCATCGAGCCGAGAGATACCCATCATCGTCATCTATATAGACAGTTTTAACCGTATTCCCTGAGAATACAAATAGTACCCAAGCCCCTTTCCCCTGGGGATTGGTGGCGGGGTTTCACTTTTCTCAATCAACACCCCTGGGGTGTGCTTACTATGTACGGATAAGCCTCCGCACTGGCCTACGGTTTCGCTACCAGACGTCACGGATATCCTGCCGTGGTGGATATCCCGCCACGCTGGTGGGGTACCCTATCAAACCTCAAATAACAAAATATCGGTGCCTTACATATAGTTATTCACTGTAAATGTGCTATCTTATATCAGTTAGGCCCTATCAAACATGATTCAATCCTTGGATACATCCCTGGGATGTATCCATTTACTTGCATCACACATGATGCTCTTATCTCTTTACTTCTTCATCCCCTGGGGATGGCTCATTATGATTACTCTTATGAATGTCACACACACACACTTTTCACAAATTCTTAAGAAATAAACATTTGAATTGAATTCTATATCACTACATACATGCTCTTGTAAAATAAAGTACATGTTCAAGGTGTTCCCTACCTCAAGTCTTCATTTGTTCAATGCATCAAGGTCCCACGTGGCTCCTTGTGCACTAGTCCACACGTACCACCTATGGTACCACATAACAGGTGAAACACATCACAAAGGATGCAATAAAGAAGGTATAAGACCTCCAAGAATCTTAAAGTCAAACCCAAAAGTCAACATAATTATGTCACGATTAATCAACTCCAAATTTATTAATCTAATCTCATTCAATTAATCAAGCAATACGTAACCGAACGATCAAGGTCAATATCGATTAATCGAATCCATTTGATTAATCGAAATTCTCCTTTCGCAAAGTCCATTCTCTGAATAATGAGTTTTCATTCGATTAATCGAATCCAATTTCGATTAATCGAAATTCTTCTTTTCGCAAAGAAATTTCACTGTTCGAACAGTCGAGTTTTCATTCGATTAATCGAATCCAATTTCGATTAATCGAAATTCTTCTTTTCGCAAAGTAGACTCCCAGTTCGAACAGTCGAGTTTCATAAGTTGATTAATCGATCCCAAATCGATTAATCGAAAACTAAAATCGATTAATCGAAACCCCATTTCGATTAGTCAATTTTTCCTCAAGTCATTTCCTCCAACCCCTGGGGTCCACTGGAGGTTCCCAGTCGATTAATCGATTCTCAAATTGATCAATCGAAATCCAAAGTCGATTAATCGAAATCCAATTCGATTAATCGAAATCGGGGTCCTCTGACCTTTCAACTTCCTGGCCAATTTCGATTAATCGAAACCCAATTTCGATTAATCGAAATTGTCAGATTCAGCCCCTTTCGAGCTATTCTTCCCAATCTTCTTCCATACTTTTTCCTCTATTTTTCTAAGCCATTATCCTATGATTTAACCCACATTTAACCACAACTTAACCCCTATAATCTATGTATATTATTTACAAAAATTTTTACCTTGAATAGATCTCAAGTTGATTTCAAATCAATGGTTGGAAGGCTAGGGTTTCCAGCTTTGGTTCTAACGGATCCCTCGCGTCGAATCCGACATTTATTGCTTGAATCTCTCTTCCTTAACTAGCATTCACTCCTTGCCTTAATCACTCTCTTCACTCCTCTCTCTCTCTTCTTTACTTCTCTCTCAACTACCAAACATCTATTTTAGGGTTATCAAACCCTTTTATCCCTCTCCTAGTTTGTGTGTTGAGCACATGCACCTCAATAGGTGTATGCGACTTCATATTTACAACACACACCACGCAATAATTCGAACTATCACATCTCGTCCGTTCATTTCATCCTATACTAACTCTCGATCTCCTAATTGGTTAAACTTGTGACCAATCGGGCACGGATCCCGAGGTCATAGTTTAGCGTGATTTTTCGGGCTATTACAGGGGAGTCCTGGATAATGCACTTTGACGGAGCAGTAAATGCCAAAGGTCAAGGGGTCAGGCCATCCTAATCTCGTCGAAAGGATCTCATGTACCAGTCTCCATCAAGCTCGACTTCCCATGCACAAACAACATGGCCGAATATGAGGCATGTGCAGTAGGCCTACAAGAAGCCCTGGACTTAAACATAACTCATCTTAGGGTGCTTGGCGACTCACAGTTGATCATATGCCATACAAACAAAGATTGGAAGATAAAAGATGAGAAGTTGAAAGCATACCATGAGCACCTCAAAGATCTGATAGCATGCTTCGATGATGTTACTTTCTCCTATGTCCCACGAGCAAGAAATCGCTTTGCTGATACACTTGCAATGTTGGCATCAATGGTCAAAATTTCCTATGACGTCGAAATGAAGCCGATCATGATTGAACAGAGGAACGAGCCAACCTTTTGCCTACAGATTGAGGGATCCAAAAAGGTAGATGATGAGCCTCCATGGTTCTTAGATATCAAGAATTTTCTTGAAACTCGAGCTTTCCCTGAGGGCACTTCAAAGACGGACAGGCGGACTATCCAACGTTTAGCGGCTAATTACGTCATTTGTGGTGAGTGCCTCTATAAGTGATCATATAACAACATCCTGCTTAGATGCCTGACTGAGGGCGAGGCCGCCAGCATCATGAAAGAGATCCACGAGAGAGTATGCGGGGCCCACGTCAATGAGCACATGCCGGCCAAGAAAATCCTATGACAAGGATATTTTTAGACTACCATGGAAACTGACTGTTGCAAGCACGTGCATAAGTGCTATAAATTCCAATAACACTTAGGTCTGATACATGCTCCCGCCATTGATCTACACAACATGACCACTCCTTGGCCATTTGCTACATGGGGCCTTGACGTCGTCAGAAAGGTCAACCCAAAAGCATTTAATGGGCATCAGTTCATCCTCGTCGCC
The DNA here is from genome assembly GCA_021018995.1 of Chloranthus sessilifolius. NCBI lineage: Eukaryota > Viridiplantae > Streptophyta > Magnoliopsida > Chloranthales > Chloranthaceae > Chloranthus > Chloranthus sessilifolius. The sequence goes on from CM037588.1 coordinate 24,306,841, forward strand.
ATCGAGTTCTTCACCAAATAGGTAGAGGCAGCATCCTACACAAACATCACGGCCGGTCATGTCGACAAGTTCATCAAGAACAATATTGTTTGTCGATTCAGGCTACCCAAGGACATCATCACGGATAACGGCACCAACTTTGTAAATAAGTGCATCAGAGCCTTATGTGAGCAGCACAAGATCAAACATCATCACTCATCACCACATAGGCCACAAACCAATGGGGTCGTCAAAGCTATCAACAAGACACTCATCCAAATCCTTGAGAAAATGGTCATCACCTATCGAGACTAGAGCAAGATGCTACCTTTCGCACTATGGGCCTATCGAACGTCAATCCGTACCGCTACAGGGGTAACGGCATTCTCCCTTGTTTATGGAACTGAGGCAGTGTTGCCAGTCGAGGTAGAAGTACCTTCACTCCGTATCCTCATCGAATCAGGCCTATCGAAGCTAAAAAAGAAAGGTCCTGCTTTGAGCAGCTGAACCTGTTGGGTGAGAAAAGGCTCCTAGCTTGGTGTCACACCCAAGTTTATTAAGGGTGAATCACACGCGCTTACAACAAACGTGTTCGCAGTCGAGATTTGAAAGTGGGAGACATCGTGCTCAAGAAAATCTTCCCTTCTCTCCATGCTGATCCGAGAGGAAAATTCAAGCCCAACTGGGAAGGACCCTTCGTCATCCGAGAGAAGTACTCCCTGGATACACGCTCCGCCTCGCCACCATGGATGGAGATAACTTTCCCCAGCCAATCAACGCTTGATACGTCCGGCGATTCTATTCCTAAGTCTCCCACAGCAAGGTAAATATTGATAAAATGGATACGTGACTGCTTAAGGATACTTTAAACAAGAGGCCATCATTTCAAAGCTAAGTAGCCAAAAAGTGTCCCTGAATAATCATATCCTTTGCTACACCCGTTGAGCCATTGTCCTTTCTTTCATAAATCCCTCCAGAAAAAAAGGGAGACGGAAAAAGTGTATATACCAAATAAAAAAAAGAAAAGAAAAAGAGTTGCCATCAAATCCCTAAAAAAAAATTATTAGAAAAGAAAAATCCCAAAAAGAGGATGGCTGAAAAGAAAAAGAACAAAAAATATAGAAAATGAAAAGTGGGGCATGTACAGTCAAAATTTTCCAAGGAAGAAGTGCATTACGGCAACTGGAATCCTATCGAGGAAACTTTCTTAACCCAAGAATACCTTCAAAATTCCTAATCTATCCCATGGCCAAGATACATCCCGAGAAAAAGCCCTCTTAAAGGTCCACAAGCTGGCTATGACGGAGTCGACGCCCATGTCGTGATCCTTGAAAAGAAAAAGAAAAAAAGAGACGAAAAGAAAATGAAAATAAAAATATACAAGCTCAAAGCAAAATGTACGTAGTGAAAACCCGAAGGGGCGCTATGGGTAAAAAGAGCGAGCTTGTGCGGACCAGGTGAAAACTTGAAAAGGCACTTGGGATAAAAATGCATACCAATAGACATAGTGAAAACCTGAAAGGGCGCTACGGGTAAAAAAGAGGGAAACGACAGACACCGTGAAAACCCGTCTTGGGCACTATGAGCAAGAAGGTTGTAAAGGAAAGAAAAAAAGAGAGAGAAAGTCATTGGTTACTCCCTTGGTTACAACCTGATCCATCTGATCCTCCTGGGCCGCTCATGTCTGCTCAAGTCGGGTCTTGGTCAAGCATATCATCTCGGCCGCACCGTCAAGCGCAGACCCAAGGCAAGGATAAAGGGTTAATTTGATCCAAGGGGATGGACATTCTGACCGTGATTGGAACACTGAACCTCACCCAAGTCTGACCATGAACGGTTTCAACTATGCTCAATTGGGACCCGTTATTTCCCCTCACGCTTAAGGCATCAAAGAAAAATCTTAAAAAAAGATAATATATTTCCCTTTCCAATTTTTAGGACAGCACCGTGCACACCCCACTCCGGGATGTTTGGTTTGATGACCGGAAAGACCACATTTGCAAAAGATAATAGATTTTCCTTTCCCATTTTCGGGCCAACACTATGCACACCTCACTTCGGGATGATTGGTTTGATGACCAGAAAGACCACATTTGCAAAAGATAATAGATTTTCCTTTCCTATTTTTCGGGTCGGTACTATGTGCACCACATCTCCAAAGGAATGATTGGCGTAGTACCCAGTTTCCCCCTGTACAAAAAATAGAGAAAAGATAAAATTTATGCAAGATAATAGATTTCCCTTTTTTATTTTCATATCTACACTGTGCTCACACCACATCTCAAAAAATAACCTGTGTGATGCCTTGCGTACCCTTCTTTTTACCAAAGTAAAAATAATAAAAACATAAAGAAAATATATGTACCCAAAAAAATATCTAGCAGGGGTTCTTATGCCCCTTCATGTGGTAATCCGATCTATTCAAAAAGGTATGTGTAGGCCTAGGTCAACAACACAGCTTGTGCTTCAAAGCATCAATCTCAGCACGTAAGGCGTCCTCCCGAACAACCCGATCTGTCTTCCAACGGCCATGCAGGCTCTTATGCCGCTTTCGGGAAGCGTCAGTAGCACCGAGAGCATCACTCAGGGCTTCTTCCAGATGAAGGACCTCACGCTCAGCTACATCGGCTCTTGCTTTTGCCACCTCTACTCTAACCTGTTGTTTCTCCAAATGCTCATGCAGGACTCACTTCTCGTCCATCAATAGCTCAATTCGGGTTCGAAGCATCGACTTCTTCGGCCAAGGTCCCTCTACGTCACTACACTTTGCCTAGTCCAAACGACAAGAAGAGGGCCTCTCAGATAGCAGCCAAGACTCATACTCAAGAGAGGTCAAAATCAGATTCCCCTACTCCAGATCGCACATATGCGTCGACTGACGCATTTCTCAGAGATCGGCTACCCTATCCAGGTCCCAGAGGACCTCGAGAGAAAATCAAGTCACATAGGGGCAGTTTTGTCACACAGGGCACCTGCTGAGAGCAACCAAACTGACGTAACACCCGAAATGGAAAGTAATAGGTGTTGTCGGTCAAACCAAGAAGAGTGATGCCCTCGTAGTCCCTAAAAATAAAACCATCCAAAGTGTGGTCTCATGTTAATACATTACATTTTCCCCAAAAGAAAAATATCCCAAAAAAGTCTCAACATTCATTAAAAAAGAAAGAAGGCTAATCCTTGTCGGTGCCTTTGGTTTTCTTCTTTCGCCAACGTGAGGTGCTCTGGTAGGTCTGCACGTCCCCTACTCAAGATCACGCCTAAGATAGTCGACTAAGCAGTGAGCGCGACTCCTTTTCGTGAGCATGCTGCAGGTCATACCAAAAAAATCATCATCAGACAAGGTCAGTCAGAAGGTAAGGATAGCAAGGCAAGGATTAGAACCAGTCAGGGTAACACTTACCACTTCCACCTCCCAAAGGCCGACAATATGGTGATAGTATTCCGCTTGATTGACCGCCAACTCGTAATCTTGCAAGAGACAAGGAGAGGGAGAGGTCAGCAGCAAGAGCCATAATACAAAAGCAAATATATCTCTGAGGAAACAAACACAAGGGAAAACTTATCCCAGGATCCAATTTAGGAGGAGGGACCTGAATCTCTTTGGCAGATAGATGGGCCTGCTCATCTACATCCGCACACAAACTCGTGAGGAAAGCATCATCAAGGTGCCTAAAAGTTCCATGAGTTTGTACGTTTGAACTGCTAGAAGCCCCACACCAGAAGGGTAGGAAGGTCCTGCACCTGGAGCCTCGTCAGGACCTGTCGCTACATCATCATCATTGGAATCATCTCCCTTGTCAAACTGTGGAAAGAAGCAAGGGTTCAGTACAAAGAAAAATCAAATAAAAAACCACCAGAAACTTACGTAAAGAAAGAAGAGAATTACCTGAGATCGCGGACCGCCGAAGGCCAAAAAGTTGGCACCAGGTACGAAATGTGGAAGAAGAGACCGGTAGGGAAAGGACTCGTACCACATTTTTTATCCCCCAGGCACAAGAAGATCATCAATAGGGACCCCATGATGGAGGAGTCTAGCCGAAATCTCCTCAACGTTACCCATGGGAGACATGACATCCTTGGGAGGACCTCGCGGCACGACAAAACGATCTCGGTACTGATGTACCACTCTCTCCCCCAGGTAGTACCCTCTGACCCAGGCACAATAAAAGAAGATGATATGGAGGTCAACAAAAAGTCGGGACTGACCCATGGCAGCTTGATCCCAGAAGGGAGAACCAACTTAGGGGTCAAAGATGATCTGCCTAGATAAAGAGATTCCTATAAGTCAAATAAACATCATCAAAACTCTGAGAAAAAAGAAGAGGAAGGTGTCCATACCTGGTCTGGGATCAGCAAATCAAATTGGGACCTCATGCCCAACTCCAAATGTTTCATTCCCAGGTCCCTTCGGCTACTCTTGTGGCAACTGCTCATAAGGGGATACATGTACACATCTGAGAAGAGGAGGGGGTGGCCTGAATGAAAATGCAAATATCCCTAAACCTGAAAGGAAGAACAAACATACAAGATGCATCAGAGGCAAGATAAACGATGCATAATAAACCAAGAGAAGTAGAAGGGTTAGGGTTACCTCTATCGCGGGCCAGAAACCAACGACGGAACCCAAATCCCCGATCGAGGCTCGAGCCAAGCTTGACATCAGTACAACGTACCCGGTGCCACCCCAATCATAATGGTGCACATTGTCCCAATTTTCCATAAGACTAAGCAGGGAGAGTGAGACCTGGCCACTGCTAGCATTGACAAAAAGAGTCTTGTCCAGGAGAAAAAGGAGCGAGATGCGAGCTAGCATCAGGGTGCACTCAGGCTCAATAGGGACATCCATCTCCGGATGGGCCGGATCTACTAGTTCATTTTCACCATACAGATCGGCCAACCGAGATAGCTTAACGTCGGAGCCACTCATATCTTGGGAAGAGGGGTAATCCTCAATCAGCTGAACCACCTCATTCCTACCCGGTACATGAAGGCCGACCACCAGTGTGCCCCTATCCCGACCTATATTCATCGATTAGTCAACAGGGGTAATGGTCATCTCGGCTACGAACATATGAAAAGTCATGGTCTCGGGCCGAAAGCGTTCTATCAGGGCCTTCACGTAGGCCGAATCGCCCCTCATAGAAGGGCATGAAAGGAAGTCCCCAAAGCCTACCTAAGTCAGGAGGAACTTCACAACCTGAGGAAGGAAGCGGTAGAGGCACTAGAGGCCGAACGAACCTCCGTGAAAATGGATCGAGGGCAAAGACTGCAGCAAAATGAAGGTGTTAAAAAAATAAGGCGTGCTCAAAAGGAAGCCACAAAAGTTATGTCTTGCACTGCCAGCGATCCCAAAATTTGAAATGTGGGTGTATTGTTGATGGAGTAGCCCACTACGGGCTGCCTCACCCTGCATCTCATACCAAGGCTAGGAGGAACGCTACACTTGAATTAGTTGCTCACCCCGGCTACCGTAAATCACCTCGGGTTCACTCTCATGGCCCTGATCCTCTTCACTCAACATTCTGAGAAGGACACAAGTAACGAATATTAGAAGAATGTCGATAAAGAGAAACCATTTGCTACAAGCCAAAAGAAGGTAAGTGTGCTTCGTTCATATGCCATCAATCATAATCGTCATCATTGTGGTGAAAAAAAAAACAAAAACATCAAAAAGGGGCGAGCCCAAGGCCCCCCCTCCCCTACATTTCCAAAAAATATATATAATAATAATATATATATATGTTTAGAAAACAAAAAGGTAGCAGAAAGAACTCATTTTCAATTTTACAAAATTTTGGTCAAAATCCTCGATACATGTATGGACTACGGGTAGGGATGTTTTCACAAAAAAAAAAGAGGGGAGAGAGAAAAGCACACCACCATTCTGTTTCCGCAGTTTTATAGTAAAACCCTAGCCCCACGGGTAGGGAGGGAGAGCGGGTATGTCAAAAGCCTTTCTTTTCCAACAAAAATCCAATATATATAAAATAAATACACAAATCAGTTTTTAAAAAAAATCATACGTAGAAAATCTTCTAGATCCAAAAAAAGAGAGAGGGCCCTAGTCATACCAACAAAATAGTCCAAAAAAATCCAATAAAAAAGGGAGAAAAAGAGGAATAAGGCGCCATTTAATCATGCTTTCACTCAAAATCGAGGCCAATGCACATAAAATAAATCAAACGGATCATAGACAATCACACTTACAAGGGAAATCATTCATTTATCATCTAAAAATGCAAGAATCCTAACCACATTCAAGAAAAATAAAAAGAAATAGGATAAAAGATGTTTACATTAGAAGGAGAAATAAACCCTTGATTCGGGCATGGAATGTACGTTTGATCGGCGAAAGTGGACGCCAACACAATGACGAGGTTCAGATTGATTCAAGGATACCCTAGGAAGAAGTCCCGATTTGGTTTAGAGAGGGGGAGAGAAAGAAATTTTTGAAAAATGCCCTTTGTTGCTCGGGCCCGACTGTTTAAAAAAAAAATCCCCCAGGTCTGGCTTGGCATGTATAATATACATGCTAGGCCTGTTTTGGCCAGATTTGGCCTAGCATGTATAATATACACGCTAGGCTTGTTCTGGCCAAATTTGGCTTAGCGTGTATATTATACACTCTAAGCTTAATCCCCCCTTAGGCCAAGACGGTGCACAAGCCCCCGAGAAGTGCATCAACTTCCATTTGATCTGCTCGGGAGGCTATGCTAAAATAAGTAGTTCGAGATCAATAAGCATGCTCAAAAATCTCGAACGAACATATATAAAATAATAAATATATATAAAAAATACATAAAATAACAAAAAAAAAAATATATATATATATATATATATAAAATAACATACATAAAATAATTATAATATATATATATATATACATATATAAATGTGACTTACAAAAATGCGGCACGTACTCCCAAAAAGCGTTGCGACATCAATTCGCTCCACTCGGGTAGTCGTGCTAAATTAACTTCAGGATCAATGGGTTCACTCAAAGACCTCAAACCCTCCTTCACACGGGGGCACCCGTGGTCGATCAAATAGGGCAATCAATGCCTGTATGATTGAACACAAGTTGTGGATCTTCGCGTACTTGTCAAACATCTTCAATCGTCTCAAGAAGCAAACATTTTTCCTAGCATATTGGGCTTTCGCAACTCGTTCCATCTCGGTTATGCCCTGTGATGTCGCTAAGCACTTGGGTACCAATAGCCTTGAGGAACGGAAGTTTTTCTCAAAAAATAGGGCTTCCGTTTACTCACCATGTTGCCCACCTAATGTTTGAGGTTCATTTTGAATATGATGGACCCTTCAGTATTGCCTTAGGCCTCTTTGGATGTCTCTGTCTTTGGCATTTGATCATTAGTGATCGGATACCAAAGAAAGGCATCTATAGACACTCAAATTTGACACAAGGCCTGATCGAAACATACTTCGAGAGAAGTACACCCCTGAGCTTCCGATAGCATCTTCCATACCCTTAGGAACCTTCCCAAACCCTTAGAAACTTTCCTAAACCCTTAGGAATTACCCCCAACCTCTTTAGTTAACCTTCCCGGGGAATGGTTAAAGAAAGGTGAGCCAAAACTTGTGGGTACCTCTACTGAAACTGAATCTTATACCATTGAAATGTAGAGATTCTCAGCTTTCCAACAAGCTAAGAGTCACCCCGATCCAAGTCATACATCAAAAGTTAGGGCAATCCAAAGTTTCAGGTTCAAAAACTGCATCTGGCTGAACCTCTCGAGAATCTCTCGAGGAAGTGGGCATGCTTAGCGTGTATAATACACACGCTAAGCCATTTCTGGAAGAATGTTGCCTAGCGTGTATATTATATACGCTTGGACATTTATTCCTAGAAGTGACTCAGCGTGTATAATACACATGCTAAGCATAGATGGGCCCCCCAGCGGGCTTTGGACTTCTCAGGCACTATACATATGCCTGGTGTGTGTAATACACATGCCAAGCTTAACTACAATAAATCTTGATTTTTGCCTAAAATTGACTTTTGGGGTTTGACTTGTTGACCATCCCAATGTTTAGGGTGGGTTTCATTAGGACTGTTGCACCCTCATTTATCCTATTTGCCATTAATCATTTGAACCCCCACCCTATCATCTACCATTGAATCCTTTTCCCATATATCTAAGCTCCCAAAACCCTAGGAATCCTTAGATATTAGGATTACCTAATTGCTAATCCCATTAGCATTTAAGTACCCCTTAACCCTCTCTTTTTCTATAAATAGAGAGGCACCCCCTCCTTTGCAAATGGCTTGAATTTTTTTTTTTTCCAAAAGAGAGAAAAGCTTAAGAGAGTCATTTTCCCCCTTTGGTGCACCAATCCCATACAATTCCAAAACTTCAAAACTCCATTTAGACCCCACCTTCCTTCAAATATCTCTTAGCTTCTCAGTGAACTATCCCTTAGCTCTCTCCTCCTACCTCTTAGCCACCAAACCCTAGAGGTTAGAACCCATATTCCGGTTACTCAAGCTATTGGAGGCTCACCGAGTGCACCTATGCGAAGGCTCACAACTGTGCTACAAGAGCCCGAGAGCTCCAGTTCTCCCCTCTATTCCTCAACCTTCTTTGCTTTTCCTCTATCCTTGAATTTGCGTCATTACGCCGCCGAAATCTCGGTGATTACGGGGGCATAAATAGGATCGGAGTGCCTTCGGGTAAGAGGAAGTGCTATTTTATTTTTTCTTTTGGCCATAAGTAGAGACCGCATTTGAGCGGGTTGATCGGGTTCCTAACACCTTTCCGATCGATAACCGAAGCCCCTACCCAAGAGCCTTCGACGTGAATTAGTAAATCAGAGTCATATTTGGCACTTTGGTGCATTAAATATTGATTTGAGGTTTCCCGGGACACCAAAAGCTCCGGGTGGCGACTCTAAATTTGTAGTGAAGAGTGCACATCGTCGTGACGGACTCGCGAGAGCCCATGGTTGCACAAATACTTTTTTATCTTGAGTTGAAAATTAACTTCTATGTTAAAATTTTTTGTACTTGTTCTTGACATTACCAGTATTTAATCCCAAAAGTTAGATAAAAGGTAAAAAATCCCAAGTCACCAACATCTTAATTGGCAGTTAAATTACCACTCTTTCTTATTTCTCTTCCTTATTGTAGACATCTTCCTCTTCTTTTTTTATTCTTATCGTTCTTTTTTTGTTTAATATTTTTTAGATTAGAGTTGTGATAAAAGTGATTATTTTTAATAGAAAAATTAGTTATAATCGAAATCACATGTATTGTTCATATCGTGTATTGCAATGTATCGTAATGTATCACATCATGTATAGTAATATACAGTTAAAGAAAGATACACATCATAAATATTTATCTTTTTCTATAATATTGTGTATCGTATCACGTAGGGTATCGTGTATCTTAAGAGATTGACAACCATGCATGGGAGTACTTATTAAAGTCTAAGGATGAAGTACTTAACACTTGCATTAATTTGTCTACCATGGTTTAAAGTCGATTTGAACCATTATAGTTCTTCGGTCTGGCGATGGTAGTAAATATTGATCCTTAGCCTTTTAGGACTATCGCCAGAAGGACTATTGTGTTGCCCTTGAGAAGGCCTCTACTGTTTTCATTCCCCATTCTTGTTGGGAAAGCTCTTAAAAATCCCTCACAGTTTGTTGTTATGGCTAAGAAGATGGCCGCTCCTAAGAGGAATAAGACCTGAAACTTGTTGATCTTCCACCTGATAAGCGTGTCATTGGATTCTGTGTGGTCTTTGGTCTCAAATATCATGAAGATAACATTGTTGATTGATACAAATCTTTGCTAAGGATTTCATCCCAGTTCTAGACCTTGACTACACTGCTACCTTCGCCCCTGTGGCAAAGCTCACTTCACTAGTGTTCTTATTTCTTTGGCAGCTTATCATCATTGGCACCTATATCAGTTGGATGTTAAGAATGCCTTCCTTCAGGGTGACCTAAATGAGGAGGTGTACATGACACCTCCTTTTGGCTATCAACTTCAAGGGAATTTTTTGGGAATGTGTGTTGGCTTTACAAGTCGATCGATGATCTGAAGGAATCTCCTAGGGCATGGTTTCGTCACTTCAGTACACTTTTTCTTGCTATGGGTTTTGTCGATTTCATTCCGATCATATGTGCTTCATCTACACGAGTTTAAAGGGACTTCACACCATTCTATTGGTCCATGTTGATGATATCATTATTACAAAAGATGTTGCTACTTTTACAGCTAAGGTAAGCGCTCGTCTTAGTCGAGATTTTGGTGTGAAGGATTTGGGAAACCTCTGGTTCTTCTTAGGTATTGAGATTGTGAGATCTGGTCGTGGTATTTTCCTCTCCCAAAGGCGATATTCTCTTGAGTATTAAGGGACACTGGCGTGCTTGGATGCAAGCCTATAAATCTCCCATAGATCCAAAACATTATCTTTATGTAGATGGTGGTGACCCTCTTCTTAATCCTACGGAGTATCAAAGGTTTGTTGGCAGGTTTTTCTACCTCACCAGCACTTGTCTTGTCCTTGCTTTTGTGGTCTCTTTGGTTGCTCAATTGATGCACGCTCCTCATGCTCCTCAAATGGATTTGTTCATTACATCCTCCACTACATTAAGGCCTCTCCTGGTCGAGGTCTATTCTATAGTGATGTGGGTCATTTCTCTCTTAATTGCTATGGTGATGTCTTCTATGTAGGGGCACCTACATATCGCTGCTTTACTTCAGGGTACTGTCTTTTCTTGGAGGCAATTGTGTAGTTTGAAAGAGTAAGAAGCAGGAGGTTGTACTAGTGCCGAATCTGAGTATTGGGCTATGGCCCATGGGACGTGTGAGCTACTTTGGATACGATTTCTTCTAACTGAGCTTGGTTCTCCACCATCAATTGCTATGCCTCTCCATTACGATAACCAAGATGCCATCAATATTACTGGGGATTCGGTTCTTCATGAGAGGACCAAACATGTTGAAGCGAATATCCAATTCATTTTTGAAAAGCTTCAAGCAGGTCTCATCGATACTCCAAAGGTCTCCTCTTCTCAGCAACTTGCCAATGTATTCACTAAAGCTCTTGGTCCATCTCAACTTCAAGATGTTTTTATCAAGTTGGGCATGATAGATACTAGGTGTATTCATTGTAATTGTTTTATTAACATAAAAGCTAGTAGCCCCATCCCCCCAACACACACAAACACACACACCACCAATAACAACTAAGTCATTCTATTCTAATTCTCTCTCTTCTTCTTCTTCCTCCTTCTCCAAAGCTTAACCCTAATCATCATCTCTAAAGTGAAGCTAAATAATACTGATGTCGGGGGTGCAGGTCAATATGACAGACAACCCTGTTTCTCTCTATCTTTCATCATCTTCTTCTTCTTCCTCCTCTAACCAAACCTTATCCCTCATCTCAAGTCTCATAACCCTAATTTCTTTCTCTCGTTATCACTTTCTCCTCTTCTCCTCTATTATTCTTCCCAAACCCTAAACTTAGCTTCTGTAAACCCTAATGCGCATAACATCAGACTTATTTGTGGAGCCAAAGGGTCGGGCATACCAAAATTTTAGCGTGGCATGACCCGACCAGTTGACAGCTCACATAAGATGTTGCAATTATTGCACACTGGATAGTTACATTTGGTACTTGGGTTATATCTGTTATTCATTTTTCTATTTGTGGTACCAAAAAAAAAAAAATTAAGTTGGAAGCTTAAACGTATTCATTCGTGTGCTGCTGTAATTTTTTTCCCTCTTTCCTAGGTCAGATAAGTATCAAATTAATGAGTATTCTGACCTCAGAGGAACACCATTTAGTTGTGTATTTCTTGTGTCAATTGTTTTATTTTCTTATTTCATATCTAATCTTCCAAATATATCTTGAGGAAACAAAGGCTTCAAAAAATGGGAACACACAAGAAATGCATTTAAAAAAATCGAGGAAGCCCGTGCATATGCAGTTCAAATCATGATCTTTTTTTTCCCAATGGCACAAGCCTTCAACTGAGTTTTCCAATTTGAATTTTGTGACACTTGATGATGTCTATCTTATGCTATATAATAAAATGTCTTTCAACTTTTTCTGCCACACAGTTAAAGAGAAGTATTTCATTAGCCTCCAAATTTTATAATATGCCCGTTGAGGATGTATTTAATAATAAATGTATCTGTTTCATATTGGTTCCTTGCATGTGTAAGTAAAACAGTTGTGTCTTAATTTTCCGTGTACATTAGAAAGTTTTTATCCTTTCATAAAGAGGAAAGAGGGAGGGAGGATTATCAAATATCACTTGATGACCTTAAGATTAGGATTAATGTGGGTTTACTAACAAAGGACAATATATTAGAAATGATAAAAGATTTCTTAAAATGATAGGGAGTTGCAAAATCGTATTAAAAGCTTAGATTTACTGTTGTCAGGGCTACTAAGATCTGTGAACGTCTAGTTTTGATAGAATGTCTGCTTTGAATCAGTGCTGGGTAGGGTTGGTTATCTTCTGATGTCAATAGGGAGAGTCGGCCTCTTAAAAATTATCAGAATGTCCACTCATGTACCTAGCATTTTCATATAGGTTTCTTCCAAAAGTTGTCTCCATGATTTTCTTTGCTTGCCATGAGTGAAATTTTTGTATTTTTTTACATAACTAAATTTTTTATTCAAATACTGAAGTTTGAATGGAATTTGGGACTAAAAATAGATTACAATGAGGATAATGCATACATGTAATGAAGTTGAATAATGAAACTCTCTGTGGGTGCCAATCCTATTTCTTAATCAAAGTATAGACTCCAGTCCCCACCCTCATTTTGGATCATTTTGTTTTCTATAGGTAGAGCATTAGTAGGTGTGTCTCCCATCTTATGAAGGATGGCAAGGACAACCAAACTCTTAAAATAAAATATATGCTCTTCCCCTCCTCGTCATCAGGACTAAACATCAAGTCCACTCAGGACTAAACGTCAAGTAAGTCCACAATGCTCCATGTCATTTCTCACTAGTCATTATTTCACTCCAAATTCTACTGGTCTTTCCCTTTAAAATTTGTATACTTGTATTGTGACTATTTTCCCCACAGGATCTATCTTAGTTTAGAGTTGCTGAGGTCCCCTCTCCACTTCATTATTTCTGCATTTGAATAAGATTGCATGTGAAAAATATACAACAATAAAACAGATAAAGCTCAAATGAATTACAAATTATATTAATAGAATGACTGTTCAGCAAACTGATATCCAAACACATTAAGCCCCTAGGTCTGTTGTGTCCTTTCATAACCATGCCCATCCCATCCCTGTCAGAATTGAGTTCCACCAAGATGTATATTTTGGTAAAATTCCAATTTTTTTTCCTTTTTGCAAGCCACTTAGCACATCTACTTCCTTATCTCTGAACATTAGAAATCCTCCTTTGATAGGCACACTATATATTTACCAGTGCGTGTCGAATTTTCCAGGGTGTGGTAAGCACAACTTTAATAATCCTCACATCCACCATCTAGTCGGATTCTTTCAGCAACTTTTTAATACCCATTTGCCCGGCTTTCCAGACCCATCCTCAGATTGTCTTTATTTCGATCTATAGATTACAATTCAGGGATTTTTTATGGTTATGACAACAACATGTCATGCATCAAATTTATGAAAATGCCCCACATAACCACCCTATTGTCGATATCATCTTTAGTTAGTTTGATCTAGCTTCTTTTGGTTTTTCCCATTTGACCTCCTCCTCAACTGAATTCTGAATGTGTAAGTCGATACCCATTTCATTGTAATTCCGATTTTCCTCGGGAGCCATTACTTGCAAACGCTTTTCAAGTGGTTGCCCCATTCTATTACAAAATTGATACTTATTTCTTTTTTAAAAATGACTAAGGCTGCGTTTGGCATAGCTCCTTGTTAGCTCCTTGCCAAAGCCGGATGTACTTGCTTTAGCAGGCCTCCCTTCTCCCTTGCTAACTCCCTGCAAAGTAGGATTTACCTGCTCTGGTAGCTACATTCTCTGCTCTCTGTTAACTCCCTGCCAGAGCAAATAAAATTTTCTTTGACAAAGAGTGAGCAGAGACAAGGGAGAACTTATGGAGCAGTAAAATCCTGCTATGCAGGGAGTTAGCAAAGGGAAGAGAGACCTGCTAAAGTAGGTAGCATGGATTTAGCAAAGAGAAAGTAAACCTACTAAAGCAGGTAAATGTTGCCCTGACAGGGAGCTAGCAGAAAGCTATGCCCAGCACAACCTAAGGTACCCTGATGGTTGCACCTTGAGTATAAAGGGTTAAACTTTGGGGAATGGTATAGAGAGAGAGAGAGGGTCGTGCCCTCTCAGCCCACAAGATGAGGGAAAGGAAGTCCTCACGCGTGTATAACACAATTTGATTTGAAAGAGTAGTCAAATAATTTTATTTAATCTCAATTGCATATAAATAGTCTCAAAAACCTGATAAGCATAGGGCTCGTTCAGGTGTTTCTTGGTTTTTCCCAGAAAAGCTCAGATTATCAAACGATTTAGCTAGTAAGACAAAATTGGCTTAATTTAAAATATATACAAAAAAATAATAGTATAAACAAAACATAAAAATATACATATCGATTAGGCCCTGAAAAATAAAATCGGCCTAATTCAAAGACACCTCTACCAATCGGTAATTGGCAGCATCATCATCATCATCGTCCTCCTCCGAAGAGTAGGACGATGATAAAGTACGTCTTGGGGAGCTCATCCCCACATTCAAGCTGTTGATCATATCCCAATGGTGAGGAGGAAGCTGATAAATAAACTCTGAGTTGCCAGAGTCGAAGGAAGACGAGTTGGATCTGACGTAGACGGGACGGCAGTGGTAACCCTGCGATGGCCGTGCGGGTGGTCGAAGGATGACTGCACGACCCCATCCTTGTCTGGTGTGACCTTGAAGTGGAGGGGGGCCAGCACCATGAACTTGGAGGGGGGGGGGGGTGGCAGCTCGGACGGGTGGTGGTGCTGGAGCTCGAACTAGTGGTGGGGCCGGGGCTTAAACCAGTGGGGGTGGTTGGGGCCGAACTGCTAGTGGGGCCACTAGTTAAGGGACGAACTTGGGGGGGGGGACCATGGGTCGCATCTGGTGGTGGGCTTGCGGCAGATCTAGGTCAATGACCTCGCTCCGCCACTGAGCAGTTAGGCCCGATCAGGACCCGCTTGGATGGTTGGAGGATGACGATGACCTTGGTGTTCCTGCCATTTCTGTACATTTGATAAACACATCTAAAATGTCAAAACATTATATAAGAGAAATAATAAAATTTGAAAAGTGACAAACATATTATTGAGAAGAATGAAGAAATCATAGTGACTGCCATACATAAATAACTAAAGTGGATAGGAGGACGATAATAACTGCACATGCAAACATTCCACGCATGCAATCTACATGCACACCAACATCTGGGGCCCTATCTACCACTCTATCCATTAGTTGTGTTTGTTGGGTTATCAGGGGTGCATGATTATATGTGGGTGGGTTATATGAGGGTTTGTTTAGGTGTGGTCGTAATGCATTCAGTGCTTTTTCGTAAGAATGGAAGGAGCGATGACCAGCCCTAGAAAAACAAGTTACTTCCCTAAAGCATTTCTCTCAGATTCGATATATACCCGGTCTCCTAACAACGAACACGACATAATATTTACCCATATCTACAACATACGTCAATTGGTTAGTGAGTGCAAGAGTGAGAAGTGGTTCATTTAATGGTTTCAAGTTAAGAGTTTACTAAAAAACCATATAACCAACTGTACATTTAATATGTAAACATGATTGCGCGTCCCACATAGTGTTGGCTATATTATCACAAAATGTGTTCATCCATTCGCAATTTGCAGGGGTTTGAGTGCAATGGATGTCAGGGCCTATCTCATGGACCGAGTCGTCAGATGACTCTATTATATGGTCCTTTGGCCATTCTTGGAAGAATGAATCTTCTGGATCATATAATTTTATAAAATTATGGAGAATACAACATGCAGTGACTATTCTCACTTGTGATTAAATTGGGAATCTCATGGCTAATTTTAATATTAGAAATCATTGTTTCAGTACCCCAAATGTTCTCTCAACCACATTATGTAAGGACACATGTCGCTAGTTGAAAAGTTCTTTTGGAGTCAATGGGAGATTTGAGGTATTGAATTCTTTAATATGATAGTGAACACTTTGATAGGGACCTAGAAAGCCTCGCATGTTGGAATAACCCTCATCCACAAGGTAATACTAGTTCAGTGGCACTTGAAGTCAGTTTTGTGGCCTAGAGAGAGCACTTGCTAGAACTTTCGAGTATAAGGTAGACCCCTCCCATCCAGAAAGTACGTATTGGAATAGCATGTCGAACGATATGATACACAGAACATTTTGTGATGTTGCATTATGACGGTTATGATAATGTTGTGAGTCCTGCCTGGGAACGGTAACATTCACAGGTGTACTGTCGATAGCTCCTACAACACCCTTGAACCATGGGTAAAACCTTGGTTGGCTGCTAATCTCCGAGGGAGTTCTAGTAGTGGACTGTTTCACAAAATCCTCATACAATTGTAATATAGTGTCGAGTACGTTATTAAAACATAGGCTAATGGTTGAGCCTGAACATTAGAATCTATCTCGGACGGTTCTTTTCTTTTGATTTTGGGCTATAGTGTATACGAATATAGCAACTAGTTCCTCCACCTTCATCCTTTATGAGTCTTCCAACAAACCCCTCACCCTAAGTCCATCACATATACTTCTGAATGCGAACGTACGCATTCGAAAGACTTCATATATAATATTTGGATGACCGCGAAGGGTTTCCTGAACGTACAACAGACTAGTGAGAATCGATGTGCGCGTCATCATCTTTCTAGATGAAGTATTAAGATGTATGCAATGGCGGTAATGATGAAGCCCACTGTACACATCGTAATCAATTCATCATCAGATATGAGGGGGGTGCCATTATACCTAAATCAAGAAACCCATTCAATTTAATTACAATAATTTTTTTTTACATAAACTCACAAATTTATAAAGTCATTAGAATTTTACAACATAAACATCATTAGGCCTATGGAGGTGGCCATGATTTTCCACATAAGGCGAAGAGGTAGGATTGATGATGCTCTGGGCGTAACGCCATCACTATCTCAGCCATTTGAGAACTGGATTGCTCAAATCTAACTAGGAGCTTCATAAACATAGAGTGGTCAATAAAGTTGCTTGATCTCATTTCTTATAAAAATTTCGAGAACTGTTCATGTTGGTTGCGAGGTGGTTTAGGGATGGCCTGGTTAGCGATGTTAGCAAGAGTTGTTTGAAATCCAGCCAACTGCTCAATAAGACCATCAGGGAGGTCTACGCTCTTCTATTTCCTTCCAGGCCCACTTGTACTGGAGTTTCGAGTAGGGCATGTTCCGGTGCTTGGGGTTGGACCACTCTTTGAAGTTAAGGGAGACTTCGCATTGGTAGGTCCCTCTCGGTAGGGGAACTCCTCATTATCAAATACAGGGTGGTATGAGTCCCCACTACCGTCATCGCCAAGAAGAATAGCACGTTGTTCGACAGGGTATCGACGATCCCTAGGGTGGAACTCCTCAGCCCCGATGTATGTGTTATTTCCAAATAGAAGGCAAATCATTTAATAGTCTTGTACCTTCCTACCCCGATAACTTGCGGCCCAACTATAACCCTAAAGTCATGTATGTTAGGCTAAGTGACATGTTCAGATTATGTACAATTATTTAGATTCAGTGTTACAAGGTGAAAGTTCGTCATTGCTAATCGGCTGATTGGTGAAATTGTCCCATATATCAAGTTTCGCAATGACCATTTTCTTGTCCTCGTTCCAACCAAAATCACTAGTATCAAGGATTGTCTTCATCCTACAATAATTATTCCTCACTGACTTCAAGTGATTGTAGCATTTCTCTTTGGTGAGTTCTTCCAGTTTGCCTTGGAAGCATTCTTAAGACTTTAGGTTTTTGGCCATCTCAGGCTACACATTTTTTTGCCATGTACCGTTTGATAGTTTTCGGCGTAGATGGTATTGCTCGACTAGTTGCTCGATATAGGCCTTGTCTTGTTGCTTAGTCCACGTGAAATTTCTTGACTGACCATCCTTATCGCGGGCAACACCCTTGCCCTTACTGCTACTCATAACTTTTGTGGTCCTAAAAATCGTTAAAGTTTTAGATAAGATCGAGAAACTAGGCCTGCCTTGATATTTTGTGGTTCACATACTACGACTAGGCTCGTTTTAACATTAGACATGTCCCATGGAAGCATGGATTGATTTTCTATAAACGTTGTAGACTTGGACCAAGGCTCAATTAACTCATACTTTGAGAAAGGCGTTCTTCCGAAAGCACTTCCCATAACCTTTAGAACCCTTCCCAGAGCCTTAGAACCCTTACCAGACCTCTAGAAGCCCCCTTATCAAAGCATCCCCTATAGAACTCCTTTAGAACCCTAGATACCCTGAGAAAAACTTAGAAAAATCTTAGAGAATGATCCCCGATTCGCGGATGGTCCCAAAGTCAGCCCATGAAGGCTCGAGACCCCAAAAGATCGCATTTCACAATATTCATGATGTTGCCTCGCTCTCGAAATTCTGATGGCCATAACTTTTGCTAGAAATGTCCGATAGACTAGTATTATATATTATTTTAGGGTAGCTCGAGACGGTACATCCATTGGGCATAAAAAATTTGCATAAATTTTTTTTACTTATGTGTACATACTATTTACACATGGAGCAATTTTTGAAAATTTTGGCTATGCATACATACTATATACGCATAGCTAATTTGGTGTTTTTCTAGCACGGGACTGAACTTCTCATGTCCAAAAATGGGTATATTTTATTTAGGGGTTTGACTTGTGGACCATCCCGAACTTTGGGGTTTGTTTCTTTAGGACCCTAATACCCTTAGTAGCCTAAAATATAACCCTTTTGCCACCCACACTCTCACCCTATCATCCACCATTAAAACCCAACTCCCTCTTATCCAAGCCCTCAAAAACCTTAGATGGACTATTACTTAATTTCTAAACCAATTAGTGAGTTAACCACTCACTAATTACACTCTCCTCTATAAATAGAGAGCCACCCCCCTTGTTTAGCGATCTTTTGAAATTTCCAAGAGAAGAAACTCTACTAATTTGCTCCCTCATTTGCCTACGTTTAAGTTTCTTTAAAGCTCAAAGTCTTAGCCCATCTCATACCACCCTTTCCATCATCATCCCCAAGCTCATACCTTCTTATCCATGGCAAGTTAGAATCCCTTTCTAACCCAATGTGCTATCGGAAGCTCACCGGTGTTGCTCTCATCTGAAGATTCAACCAACGGTGCTACAAGAGCCCGAGAGCTCCGACTCTCCTATCTATTCCTCTACCTTCTTTGCTTTTCCTCTATTCTAGAATTGAGCCGTTATGCCACCAAAATTTCGACGAGTGCGAAGAGCTCAATAGGATCGAAGTGCCTTCGAGCAAGGAGAAGTGCTGCTCATTTTTTCTCTCTTTATATATATATATATATATATATATATATATATATTATATACATCTAAATATAGACCCGACCATAGTAGAGACCGCTTACGAGCGAGTCGATCGGGTGCCTAACACCTTCCTGATTGATAATCAATGTCCCTACCCAAGAGCCTTTGGCATTGACCGATAAATTAGAGTCATATTTTTGCACTTCAGTGCTTATGTAACAATTTTGAGGTATCCCGGGACACCAAAAAATTAGGGTGGCGACTCCATCTTTTTACCAGCTCATCATCGCGACGCACTCGCAAGAGCCATAGTTGCACAGATCCGCTGGGGATAGCTTGTAGAGCTTCTCCTTGAAGTTTTGGCCTTTTTTTTGTGTTTTTTCTTATTGTGAACTTTTTATTCCTTTTGCTTACTTACCCCTATGATTCCGCATTTTTTTATACTTAACCCTATGATTCTGTCATTTACCGCCTTAGCTATTTGGCGGGCCTACTTGATGCACTTTTTACTTACCCCTACAATTCCGGCATTTACCACCTTAGCTGTTTGGTGGCTTACTTGATAGCTTCGCTTCTTTTTTTGTCATTTACAACCTTAGCCGTTTGGAGAGCCTACTTGATGCATTTTACGGTTTCCCGCCTAGTCACTTAACTGGCCTTGTCTTCTTATTTTTGATATATTCCAACAGTGGAACCGACCCGTAATGGCGGCACGAGACTCTCACAACCCATTTTTGGACTTAAGCAAACTCCCTTAAAATTGAACTTTAAAAGTGAACAAAGGGGCTTGATCATATTAAAGTATGACCTTGCAAGTGCACAAGTTCGAATGTACTAGAGCAAGTACACGGGTGTCAAACCACAAGGATTTGTTGTTTATCTCTTATTTAATTCTATTTTACAAAGGATTTTGTAGCATTAGATTCCTAAACTAAATAAAGAAATCTACATAGTTTTGGAAATAAGAAAGGGGAAAGTAGGTTGGAATCCCTCTTGGATTCCAGATTTGCACAATAATAAATCTTATTTCTTTTCTATCTTGAATCCCTGGTACCCCCGCTCCTGGCTACAAGCTCAGTCACTTCGTAAATGGCATAGGTAAATCTAATCGTGAGTTAGAAAGACCTAATCGTCACAGAACCATTACACGAACCAACAGAACTACCCTACAAGGCCTAGTCCATCAGTGAATATCCTATCTAGGTTAACCCAATCCCTACAAGGCCACTGAATTAAACTAAATAAAATTACAGCATTACCATCGCATTCTCGATCTAGTCAGAACCTCTGACATGCAATCGTACCATTGATGGAATTCACAAATAGAAAAAGAAATAAACTTTAGTAAAATACTTATCCAGAATACAGAAGAGATCCACCCCAAGGCTTCTATGCAAGTATCGATCCTGAGATATCCATCATTGCTGACGTAGACTCTGGGTGATGATTACATTCAATCTCCCTCCATTTCAGAACTATTCCTAACCTAAAACCATGGAAACTCACGTTAGAGCCCTCTAGAAAGATTCTGGCATGCGAGTCCCCTCAAATTAAACCCTAGGGTCCTTATTTATAGATTACAAGGCCTTAGAACAGATATACACGGCAAGGATTCTTTAGATCCTAAAAATCCTCCGAGAAAGATGAGTTTAGAAGGAAATTCGTGCGATTTGGAGTTATCCCAATTGTTTAGAAGATATTTTCGGAGAGGATTTCAGAGTTTAGGCATCATCCACAGTTGTGCCGATTAGATTTCTCGCATAGAAACTCTGTTTCGACCGATCGGTGTTGGAGAACCGACCAATCGGCTTTATTTTCGTTCTCCAGGTAGAAGACGACTCGTGGGGGCTTCAACTTCTTTATTTAATGGACCGGTCGACTTTGGTTCTGATCGGTTGGTTAAATCTTCTGAGATTTCTATCCTCTGTTTAGCTCGAATTTGACCAGTCGGTTGAGTCTTGATCGGTGGCCTTTGCGTTTCTGAAGCCTTCTGGAGTTCTGACCGGTCAATTCTGTGCTTCGACCGATCTAATTAGGCTTAATTGTCTTCAGTTGGGGGATCTCCTCTACTGCGCTATACTGCCCGATCGAATTTCTAATTTCGACCGGTCAAATTAACCTTTTAAAGCACTCCTTCAGCTGCATCTCCCTGGATCCTTTCCATTTTGCTTGGGTTTCTTCATAACTTTGTACTTTTAACCTTTTAAGCAGTTAATCAACTTCCACACCTGTTGCAACACAACACGAACTAAAAGCATATATTAATGGTCAAGGGAGGTCTAACAAAGCCGAGATTTGGGGATAATTTGTACAACTTTTGGGTCTAATCATGAGTTAATTATATCATTCTCGCGGGTAGCTTTTACAAAAGGAGGGAATTTTTAGGTAGCAATATACCGGTCCCGGTTTCAAGTAGAGCGGTAGCCCTAGTGGTAATGATCTCGAAAAGAACCACCCCATCCAGTATCTGAGAAGACATTCGTGTCGGAGGTATATCGGGTGGGTGACCAATGTTATTACTTAGCCTTAAAACCCTTGGGGAGCGCATTAGCGAAACCGAAGCAGTCTTGTATCCTTTACGCGCTGTAAGGAGGGACCCGAAAAACAGTCCCCAGATGCATTGCTTCCGAAATACCAAATCAAGGCCCAACTTGGATCTGCTATCTGAAAATTTTATATACATCAATTTGTGCATACATAATATGTACGCATAGCAAAAAAAATCCAAAAATTCCTTCATGCTTATTAAAAAAATCAAAAATTTGTTCATGCTTACATACTATGTACACATAGTTTAAAATTTCAGAAATTTACTCATGCGTACATACTATATATACATATCTTGATATACTGTTTTTCCATAATTTGGGTGCTTTGTCATAGTTTCCCGAACCCCTTGTACTTTGGTTTTAATATTTTTGACACTTCCTACATTTTAAGGTACCCAAAATGCTCTCGCCGATCAAAAGAGGTCACCCTCTTATTGACTCTTTTCGAGAGATTGGATCGCCGCGTGGAAATCTATGCCTTTAAAGATAAAGGGATTCTTTCCTTTGACTCTTAAAAATGACATTTGGGTCCCGCCGTAGAAAGTTTTGGGGGTATCAACGTCACCCGTAAAGGGAGTTCCAAAGGCCCCAAAGAGCACCGTAAGAATCAAAGAGAAGGAGATAAAAAAAAATTCATTTTCAAAAAATTCAAATTCACCATCTCGTAGGGGAAGAAGAAGAAAGGTCTTTGGGCCTTACCCTAGAAATCCTTACCCTACCCGCTGCCAAACCATGTCTTAGGCGGTCGACCCAACCATGTTTGATCCGGACTCATCCCCATCACATTCCCCATCACATTCCAACATGGAGAGATTTCCATCTCCAATCCCTCCACCCAATCCTCATTTACCGTCACCGGACCATACGGTGAGCCCAATTTCCCCTCCATCTCCACTCAAAATTTACCCACTTTTCCATCTACATTCACTCAAAGTTCACCCAAAATTTACCATCCATATCCACCCAAAATTTACCAACTTCTCCATCCCCATCCACCCCACATACACCCCACTTTCCCTCCACATCCCATCCAAATACACCCCATTTTCCCACATCAACCCAAGTTATGCCCATCTTACCTTCCACTCAAAATACACCCAATTTCCCTCCCACAACCAATCCAAATACACCTCATTTTCCCACATCTACCCGGGTCATCCTAATTTTCTCCCCACCTTTACCCAGGTCATGCTCAATTTTCCTCCATCCACCCAAAATTCACCCCATTCTCCCCCACAAACAATCCAAATATGTCACATTTTTCCACCTTTACCCAGGTCATGCCTAATTTTCCCTCATCCACCCAAACCATGCCCAATTTTCTCCCATCCACACAAGCCATGCCCAAATTTTCCTTCACATCTGCCCATGCCATGCCTAATTTTTCCTTCACATCCAACCAAGCCATGCCCAAATTTCCCCTCACATCTACCCATGTAATGCCTAATTTTCTCCTCACATCTACCCATCTCCCATTAAATGAACCCTCCACATCTACCCCCACCAACCCCATGGCCATGATGGATGACATGGTGAAGGCGTATATGGCTTTGAAGGCTGCCCAAAGCCTTCCTCATCCACCCCAAATACCAACAAATCTCTAACAAAACCTTCAAAATCTCTACACCTCATTCCCCCAAAATCTTAATCAACCACCCATAGTTCATACCACCCAAGGCCCCTCCCATCAACCATGGGGCCATCCGAGTGGGCCTCAAAGGTCCAATACCCAATCCCAAACCCATTCAGGCCCAAGCCCAAGGGTCACATTTTCAAACCCTCCATCCTCTCTCCAATTTCTCACATACACCCACACCCAACAAGTTCACCCTATTCCACTCAAACGACAAATCCATTCCTCCCAATTCCACAACCTGGCATGAGCTCTATCAATCCATACCCATCACACCCAACCCAACAAGGGAATCCATCCCAAACCATCAACCATCCCTAATTCACTCCCCAACCCAATCATCAAAATGCCCACCAAGCATAATGGCCTCATCAGGCACCTACCCAAAATCCATAATTCACCCATCCCCTTACTCCACAAACCCATCATCAAAACTTCCCTCACATACAATGGTCCCACCAGGCACCCATTCAACCCATTCAGCCTGATAATTTGACCCTTCCTCCACCACTCTTTGATGTTAGTCATCAATATGAGGAGGATGAGGCTAAAAATAGCGAAGCCTACATGGGGCACTTGCCAGTTTCAATCCCCCACCTCCCACACTTACCGACCAGCAGGCTACCCAAAATAATTAGGGGCAACCCATTGGGAGAGCAGCCCCAGTTCTATCTTCTAGGGAATCAGAGCTACTGAACGAACAAATGAATAAAATCCAAAAATAGCTAATGAAGCTAGGGGGAACCGAAATTCACGCCACAGATTTTTCAGATCTGTGTCTCTTTGACGAGGTGTCTTTGCCACTTAAGTTTAAAGTGTCGTCGTTTGACAAGTATAATGGCACCGACAACCTCATTGCACATCTCAAGTCCTATTATGGGGACATGTGCCAGTACGATAGAGATGAACGACTCCTCATCAAAGTATTCCAAAAGAGTCTCAGAGGGCCCGCACTAAGATGGTTCACTTCTTTTGAGTCGTCCATCATAAAAACCTAGAAAGACCTCACCCACCTATTCCAAGAGCAATATGTGTATAATATGGACATCGAGCCATGCAAATATGATTTAGCTCTATTGAAATAAATGCCTGACTAGACATTTAATGAATACCTTGGAAGGTGGAGGGCCCTAGCACCCCAAGTAAGGATCCGCATCCTGGACGAGTAACAAATCGAAATGATTTCGAAAACTACTCTTCTATTCATCTCAGACTTTTTGGTATACCAACAACAATCCAGTTTCATTGACCTGATAAGACATGGCAACCGTTGCGAAGATGCGGTGAGAGAGGGGCAGTTGAACAAAAATGCAACCAGTAGGGTTAGTGGGGTCCGTAAATTTACTAAGCAGAGAAATGAGAGAAGAGAAAGGGTAGAGGTCCAAGCTATAATAATCACGTAACCCAGTACCACCATGGTGCTTTTCTAGTTTGGGGTAGCACAACAAGTCCCAACACAAGCAGAATTAGCACAGCGGCAGGGCAACGTCCCATGGGTACAACAAACCCATGAACAAAGGAGGGCCCGATTGAACCGAGTATTCACTCCCTTGGGGCAATCCCTAAATGTCCTATTGCCATTGTTAATAGAAAAAGGGTTGGTCACACCATTCCGATCAGGCCCTCCACCAAATCCTCTCCCAAGGAACTATGATCCAAATACGCATTGCAATTTCCATCAGGGGTCGGGTCACCCAACCAATCGATGCTTTCCTCTGAAGCATGCGATACAAGATCTCATTGAGGCAGGGAAGCTCATTCCACCGGCACCTCCCCAGGCCAATCAGAACACCAATATTCTTTAAGCGCCATTGCCGCCACACTGCAGGGAGGAATGGGCCCGATGGCCATAATTAATATGCTACAAGAAGAGATGGAAGAGATTGACCCCTTGGAATACATTAACACCGGGAAAGCTACAAAACATCAGGGCAGTGGAACCAAGAAAGAGAAACCATCGGGGTAGTCGAGCCTTTAAACTTATCCGATTATCTCCCAAGCCCAACACCCCAAGCAGCACCGCTAGAACTGAGGTTCTATTTTCCCACACCTGCTCCCGTTAATCAGGTTCAACCCAGTTGGGCCTCACCCCCACCGTACCATCCATTTCCCGCACCAACCCCCATTAATTACATAGCGCCCAATTTTACCCCACATTCAAAATCAATTCCCTTCAACCACACTTGGCCCAATTTTACCACACCATCATCAGTCCATCCACCTCCATCTCCAGCACCGACCCCCTACAATTAGCCCAGTTCTGCTACATCACCACCAGTGCCTCCACTCCCCCAGCACCAGTCAACCAAATCTGGCCTAGCTTTCCACACCAGCCTCACCAGTTCAATCATATCCAACCCCTCCATCCACCCCATTCTAAATCCTTGGACCATCATATGATCCCCATCAGGTCCCGCTCAACTATAATCAAATGGATGTCAATTCTAGTAGCAATAATGAAGGGACCATCGAATTCATCACACGATCGGGCAGAATTTCAAAGCAACCGAAGGTGCCAGTATAGGTCCGACCAGAAGAAAGAAGGGAACCTGCAACGGTACATCCCATAGAAAGAATGAGCCGAGAACATGCATTAGAAATGCCAACTTAGAAGAATGCCGACTTAGATCACCATCTAGGACTTACTGATGACGTCTCCGCCCCACTTCCAAGCTCTAATGGGGGCACTAAAAGACATCCATGTATCAGACAAAGTCTCCCCAGATGATGTGGGGCAAATGATCGGGCAAGTGCTTGCTCCCAATGCTATCTCATTTTTGGATGTCGATCTTTCAGCAGAAGGAGGGAATCATTCTAGATCCCTAAATATTACAATTGAAATTGGGAACTTGATAATACCACTTGTATTAGTAGACAGTGGTTCAACATTGAATGTATGCCCTCTGAGAACCGCAATCAAGATTGGGGTCGACCCGTCTATGTTTTGACCAGTCAGAACAGGAGTCCGAGGGTTCGATAATACGAGGAGAGAGGAGATAAGAGAAGTTGATCTTGAGCTCACCATTGGGCCAATGACCTCCTCAATCCCATTCCAAGTCATGGGCATCAAGTCCTCTTTCAAGTTATTATTGGGACGCCCTGGGTTGCATGAAATCAGGGCGGTGTCCTCCACCCTACATCAACATCTCAAATTCATATAAGAGTAAAAAGTCATATCCATCTTGGGTGAGGGACGGGAAGAAAGAGAGAAAATGTCCCACAACATCGAAAATCTCAAAGTGTTGGATGTACCGCACACAACTGAGGACACAGAGCTTCATGGTTTTCAATATGATGTGTCAGCGGTAGTGGCACCAAAATCCCTCGAAAAAGTCACCAAAAAATTGAAGGAGGAATGATTACGACAGTGGCAATGCTCCAGAAGTGGGGCTACCAAAAAGGAAAAGGATTAAGTCCTCACCTACAAGGCAGAGGAGACCTGGTCAGAGCCAAGGGCAGACAATGAGTCAAATTTGGCTTAGGCTACAAGCCTACCAAAGAGGAAATCCAAGAGATCGAAGAGAAGGCCCGCACCATTGCCGTCACTAAATTTAGGGGGATAGACCGGGAAGATGAACCCCGATCGCGACCTCACATCCGAAGAACATTTGTGAGCACAGAGGACATCAAAATTGACCAAAATGGTGCAACACAGTTGACCTCGTATAAACCGGTGGCTATCCATGAAACCAACTCCAAAATCATTCCCCTTAGATCGAAATAAACCTCACCTCATTATTCCTTTTTGAGGAGGAGGTATCCCGGCCTGTACAGCCACCCGTCTTAGCCCACCCCAAGCTCGTGTTAACCTTCGAAGACCAGGTTCAAGATGAACTGGCAGTAAATATGATGGAGGCTGACCATCAAAAGTCATCTCAATTAGCTACCTCCACAGTATATATTAAGGGTGCGACACCCCAGGTAAGAAATTGGGCTTTAATGCTCCTAACTCTGGAAGCTTCTGATAGCCTGAAGTTCTGCACCAACTTTCCAAAAAAAAACAACCTATAAAAAGTGAGATTAGCCCTTGGCGAGCAATACCATATGTATATAGAAACCCGCCTTTCCGACGGCCCATCTCCGAAGAAAAGGAAAACCATAAAAAAAATATAAAAAAACTCCAAAAATATTATCTTTTAAAATGTCTGACAAAATCAAGTAAAATGATGCTTTAATTGAAGAGCTCGCCCGACGTGTAGTTGACCACTTTTCCATAAAAATACAAGGAGAGGTAGGAGTCATGGATCTAGATGGCGAGGACTTAATCGAGGAGCTTCCCAATGAGCTCATTGAACAATACACGAATTTTAAGCATGACCCTACCCCAATCATTGAAGAAATCGAGGAGGTCAATCTTGGTACCGAGGAGGTTTCTAAAATCACTAAGATCAGAATGTTGCTTTCTCCTAAGGAGAGAAAAGGCATGATTGATTTCCTTCGGTCATACCAAGACGTCTTCGCATGATCATAGGAGGATATGCCTAGTTTGGACACCGGTTTGGTCGAGCATGAGTTGCTGCTATATCCCGACATAAAGCCTTTCAAACAAAAGTTGAGGCATCTCCAGCCAGAATGGATGTTAAAAGTAAAGGATGAGGTCATCAAGCAGTACAACGCCTGCTTTCTCATAGTCTCCAAATACCCGCAGTGGTTAGCCAACATCGTGCCAGTGCTGAAGAAAGATAGAAAGGTTTGCATGTATATTGATTTCAAAAATCTTAACAAGGTGAGCCAGAAAGACGACTTCCCTATGCCATACATCGACATCTTGGTCAAAAATACTGCCCAGCATGGGATGATCTCATTTATGGATGGATTCTTAGAGTAAAATCATATCAAAATGGCCGAGGTGGATGATCGCTTTAATTTCAAAACCTTGCAAGTGCACAAGTTCGAATGTACTAGGGTAAGTACAAGGGTGTCGAACCACAAGGACTTGCAATTTATCTTATTTAACCTCTACTTTATATAATAATTGTATATTTTAAGTTTTCTAACTTAATCCTGAAATTAAGAGAAAACCTAGCAGATTTGGATAAAGATATGGGAAGGCAGATTGGGATCTCTCTTGGATCTCAGACTTATATCTAATAATTTCCCATTTCTTTCTTATTTTGAATCCCTGGTAACCCCACTCCTAGGCTAGCTCAGTCACTTTGTAATGAATTAGAAAAATCTAATCGCGAGTTAGAGAAATCTAATCGTCAAAGCATCATTGCACGAACCAACAAAGACTACCTTATAAGGCCTAGTCCATCGGTGAATATCTTATCTAGGCTAACACCAATCCCTACAAGGCCACTGAGATTATTATAAATAAGATTATAGCATTACCACCCCGTTCTCGATCTAATCGAAACCTCGAATGTGCAATTGTACCATTAAAATAGGAATCAAAATAAAGAAAGAAACAAAAGTTTATTGAATACTCATATGAATTTTACAAGAGATCACAGCTTGGAACTTTAAGCCTGCATCAATCTAGAAACCTTCATCATTGATGAATCGGCCTCTGGTCGATGATTACAATCAATCCTAATCCATTCTAGAACTGTGATCTAACCCTAACCTACGAGCAAGAAGCGCTAGGGCTAAACGCAATTTTATTCCTAACCTAGGGTACTTATTTATAGATGTATAATGCCCTAGATTATTGATTTCTACTAGGAAACAAACCCTAAAACAAATCTTATTTAAACTAGAAAGGTAGAAGATCGTGGAGTCTTGATTTTACGAAGAAATCCAAATGTTCGCCCCTAAAAATCAGCAAGAATCCAATCAGTAGGAAATCCTTGTTTCGACTGGTTCAAATTGCATTTGGACCGGTCACAAAATGAATTCTAAAGCTGTTTGGACTGGTCGAAATGGACATTTTGACTGGTCCAAAATCCCATTTCTGAAGCTATTTTGCTCTGGAACGTTCCAAATTCACGTTTTGAACCAGTTTGGACCAGTCATAAGTCATTCTCAATCGGTCTGGAAATTCCTGCACTTTTCTGCGTTTTTGTGCAAACTTCAGTCGGTCATAATTTTTTATCTACAGCTCGGATTCAGATGATTCTTAGCTTGTTAGAAAGCTGGGAAAGTATTCTTTACAATGGTATAAGGATCATCTTTAGAAGTACTATGTGTAAACTTTGGTACTCTTATTTCTCTCCACTATTCTGGTAGGTTCTTGCCATAACCTCAAAACTCCGATAACTTTGCCCTTGTAACTACAATTGCTCTTTAAGGCCTTCAACACCTATTACATTCAATCTTGCACTAAAATAAAATATTAGTGATTAAATGAGGCCTAACAATGTCGAGATTTGGGTTTAATTTATGCAACTTTTAAGGCCGATCACACCCCCATACCTCAACTTTGCTAGTCCTCGAGCAAAGGCAATCTTTAAATCCTTCCCAAAAGCAAACTAACCTAATATTATACAAGTTAATCTATGAAAATAAGAGCCACTTTCGTAGGAGGCACGATTGCATTTAGCGTATGCAACAAGCCTTTAAACCCCTAGGTGATCCCCAGTGGAGGAGTTGTGACTCCTGAGGGTTTTTAGTGAAGATGCTCACAAACTTCCAAAACAGCTTTAAAACCATCGGTAAAAGAATTTTCAAAATTGATTTTTATATAATATATACATTTAAAATTAAAAACTTGTAATCATTTCAGCATGTAAATTTTTATTTTCAAATACCGATGCCATGACAATTCTACTGTTATTTATTCCAATTAGCCCAATGCTCCGATCCTTAGACCAATCTTTCCTCATTGCCCAAAGTATTGTGTGTGTAGGTGCCAATGCTAAAATCTTTCTACCTTTGGATCAATCCAAACCAAGAGTCGTCGGATCCCAAGTTTCATCTCAATCCTCAGTTTAGGCATACACTCTCAACAGGGTCACTCCGATGAATGGGCAATTATTTTACTCACATGTGGGATAGATTTACAAAACAATTTAAAGGATCCCTCATGACATCAGAAAGACGGTGCATCAATGAAATTTAATAATAACCTCATAGAAGAAAGATGTTTGTTTCTCATGCATGTTATACTATGTACTATAGTTATTGCATTATCACCCACCACAAGGCATTTACCACCTAAGATCGGATCAAAAAGGTCTTTTTGCAAGGTTGTAGTGAGGCTCGGGTGAAGGTTAAGAAAGAAGGGGAAGTTGGGATTCAAATATCTCTGAGAAATCGTAAAAGATTTGATTTTCTATTTTTGCTCTCTTTCCTCTCCGAATTTTTCAGAGTTTCTTTTTCTTCTGAACTCATTCTCCTTTTTATTTCTTCTTGTTCTTTGGATACCACCTCATATTTCATTGTATTTTTCTTTTTCTCTCCCCTCTTCTTCTTTTTATTTTGCCATAAGTTCCTTGCAAACATATTCCCCCACACTCCCTTTTACTTTCTTGGTCACATTTCTCTCCTCTAATTTCTCAGAGATTGTAGGGTGAGGTCGTATTTATTCTGGCATTAGTATGGGGTGTAGTAATTAGAGTTTAATCAAGAAATAAATAGGCACAAATTTTTTCAATAAGGCTAAAAAAAGGGTGCAAAAAGGCAACAATATATAAGGTGGGGCATTTTGGGCACAAACGAACCAATAGATGGCCTTTGATCATTTCCTTTCATGGGTGTATGAATGCCTATTTGTTTCAGATTCAGACATAGTAAGTTCTAGTACCGTCGTATAAACAATGCATAATCAACAAGCCAAAAGAACATATGATATTTAACAGTTTAGGCACAAGTTTCAAGGATATGTCGATTTTGATTTTATTTAGCACTCCTCAAGAATGACAGACAAAGGTTCTATAGCTCACTGGGTCTTAGTCGATTCTGGGAATCCTAAAATTCCATATTTAAATAAATCCATTGATTTTCGGACCTAAGCATGGCAAAAAGTGTAAAATTTTCTAAGCATGGAATTCGGACCAATCCTTAAATGTTCACATTGGATTCTATTATCCTAAACAAACGTAGTTTTATCATAGCATTTTCATGCATCTTTGATTACATTTTGAAAACTACAGCAAAATAACACAGTTGATGGTTTAAAAACTAAACAAAACATGGTATTGAAGGTGTAGAAAACAGTAGTCAAGTGTATGATGCAAAAATTAAAAATATCAACCACACATTCATCACAACACCCCCAAACTTGAATGGTGCAATGCCCTCATTGCACAAAACAATAAACATTAAAAACAACAAGAGGGCAACCAGAGAAGAAGAAAGGAATGGGAGGATTTAAGGTTTGGACCGATCGAAAATGGTGTTTCGACTGGTCACAAGACCGTATGAAACCTTGAAACCTCAGATTTCGACTGGTTGAAACCTTTCGACCAGTCAAATTAATATATGTCCCTCAAAACAGCCTCTGTTCTGAGGCTACTTCCCGAATTCGACCAGTCAAAATCATTTCTTCATAATGCTATTTCCTCCTTTGATTTCTGAGCACATTGACTGGTCGAAATTAGTTTCGACCGATCGAAATCTGGTAGAGAACATGGTTCTCACCCCAAATTTCATAGATACTTAACAAATTTTATTTTTATTATTTTATTTTTAATTTTTTTAGTAAAAATGGTACCTCGACCGGTCGAGATCCAGACTCAACCGGTCGAAAGTGAACAGAGATTATGGAAATTCTATCACATATAATCTCGACCAATCAAGTTGAGAATGAGAGCATAATGCTCTCTGTCTCTTCTTTTCCTGAGGCTGCAGAAGAGAACTCGACCAATCGAAGTGGAGTTTCGATCGGTCAAGAATGGATAGAAAGTCATGGGCTTTTTGTCCTCCCTTGAAATATAGCCCATTTTTTTTTTTTTTTTATGTATTTATTATTATTACTATTTATTTTATTATTATTTATTATTATTATTATTATTATTATCTTTTAAATAACCTAACTAATGGAAACTGAAAAGATGCACCTTAGCCTCTCGCGGCATCCCGTGACAAGCCTTGGCAACCTTGAGCGTTCGATCTCCTTATCCGTAGCCTCTCGCAGCGTCCCATGATAAGCCTTGGCAGACTCGATCCTACAAAATAAAAACTGAACTGGTAGGGTTAGTATATGATACATAAGTATAATATAAAATAGAAATCAAACAAGATAAAACCGAAGTCCCCAACAGCGGTGCCAAAAATTTGGTTATTTTAATTTCAAAACCTTGCAAGTGTACAAGTTTGAATGTACTAGGGCAAGTACAAGGGTTTCGAACCACATGGACTTGTCATTTATCTTATTTAACCTCTGTTTTATATAATAATTGTATATTTTAAGTTTTCTAAATTAATCCTAAAAATAAAGAGAAAACCTAGCAGATTTGGATAAAGATATGGGAAGGCAGACTGAGATCTCTCTTAGATCTCAGACTTGTATCTAATAATTTCCCATTTCTTCATTATTTTTAATCCCTGGTACCCCCGCTCCTAGGCTAGCTCCTAGCTAGCTCAGTCACTTTGTAATGAATTAGAGAAATCTAATCGCAAGTTAGAGAAATTTAATCGTCAAAGCATCATTGCACAAACCAACAAAGACTACCCTACAAGGCCTAGTCCATCGGTGAATATCCTATCTAGGCTAACCCCAATCCCTACAAGGCTACTGAGATTATTCTAAATAAGATTACAGCGTTACCGTCCCGTTCTCAATCTAATCAGAACCTCGAACGTGCAATCGTACCATTAAAACAGGAATCAAAATAAAGAAAGAAACAAAAGTTTATTGAATACTCATATGAATTTTACAAGAGATCGCAGCTTGGAACTTTAAGCCTGCATCAATCTAGAAACCTTCATCATTGCTGAATCGGCCTCTGGTCGATGATTACAATCAATCCTAATCCATTCTAGAACTGTGATCTAACCCTAAACTACGAGCAAGAAGCCCTAGGGCTAAACGCAATTTTATTCCTAACCTAGGGTCCTTATTTATAGATGCATAATGCCCTAGATTATTGATTTCTACTAGGAAAAAAACCCTAAAATAAATCTTATCTAAACTAGGAAGGTAGAAGATTGTGGAGTTTTGATTTTAGGAAGAAATCTAGATGTTCGAGCCTAAAAATCAACAAGAATCCCCATCGTCGTGCCTGAAAATCAGCAGGAAATCCCTATTTTGACCAGTTCAAATTGCATTTGGACCAGTCACAAAATGAATTTTGAAGCTGTTGGGTTTGGACTGGTCGAAATGGACATTTCGACTGGTCCAAAATCCCATTTCTAAAGCTATTCTGTGCTGGAACGTTCCAAATTCACGTTCTGAACATTACATCAAAATGGGTGAAAAAAGACTCCAACAATATAAAAAGGGCCACTATTTATAGGAGTGGAAAAATAATCCACTGCCTAAACCAGTTGAAATGTGCTGCTAGGTCAAATTTCGCCAGACCCACAGAACCGACTCACTCAACCCACAATTATATATATACACCAACTCACTCAACTCACTCATTCGACCTAATTTCTCCTCTCTCTTCTTTCTTTTGCCTATCAGCGGGAACTCGATCTAATCGTCTTCTTCGACGCAACGCCGATTCTAAGGTTTTTTTGCATGAAAATGGTGGAGAAACTAGGGTTTCTGTGATTGAGATAATGGTTCTAGATTGCATGGGGGAAGAATGCCTAAGCTGCATAGTGGGGTTCGTCGAAGACGTACTCTGACTGTAGTATTAGATCTGCAGAATCAGAAGAAGAAGCCGAGAGGCCGCAAAAAATCAGAGTCGAAGGTCAATAACGGTGGTAATTGCGTCAGAACGAGAGCTGCTATAGCGAAGGAGAAGGAGGATAGGGTTAGGGTTGAGGAGGAAGAAGCAAGAGATGACAAAACCCTTACTCGCCCATTCATCTTTCTCCTCTCTAACTTTCTAAAATCAAAATCTCAAATCTGAAGAAGAAGATTCGGTGAATTCGGTCTATATTTTATCTAATTCAAGCTATCTTCTTCTAGACAAAGTTAGGGCTTTTGTTTGAAAAAGCTAGGGTTTCCAGCATACTCTAAAAGATAACCTTCATTTTTTATCTTCTTTCTCAGTTTCTTTCATTATTTCGATAAATCGGAGTCTCGGTTTTGTCATCTATGGAAGAATTGGGGTTTTGCAGCCTTAAATTGGAGAGGTTGGGAGGTTAGTTTTTAAGCTTTCCAATTTTTGCTTTACTTAGTGATTAATTATTTAATTAGTAGTTGGTTCAACAAGAATTTTTATTTATTTCTTCATTCTTTTTTTGTGGTTAAGCAAGGATTGAACCTACTACTCTCTCCATCTCGTCCACCTGCTTTTCTCGAATTTCTCACGCTAGCGTCTCTCCATTTGCAAACCCTAACTCTCCAATCAGATTCAGGTAATCTCTCTCCTCCCCATACCCTAACTCAGATTCAGGTCATCTCCCTCGTTCCCAAACCCTAACTCTTTGTTTCGATCCGATTTTGGCCTCGATGTCCAACCGTCCGTATTCGGATCTTCAATCAAAGTGAATTGGTGGCCCTAATTTTTCCACCATAAGGTCAGTTTTCTTTGGCGATCTGTTTTTATCTAATTTTTTCCCTTTTTTATTTATGTGTAGATTTGCATCTGATTCAACGGAATTTGTGTTTCTCATGCTTGATTTCACAGAATTTGACAATAGTCGGACGATCATAGCAGTTTTCGATGCTCAAAATAAACTTCCCATGGTAACGAATACATTCTTCTTTCCTTATTTTTCAAATGTTTCGAGTTCGAGTTGCTAATGATTGAGGTTGTTTAGATCTGTGTATTATGCAATCTGAATTGCTTGTTTCTTGTCCTTCAATTTCAAGTTGTGTGAATTATGTGATAGAGATTTTTCTGTGATTTTTTGTTATTGTTTTTTCTTTTTTTCGTGGCTTTAGAGTGTGTAACTAAAAAGAACCTTTGCTTTCAGTCTAATAGGTGTGAGTGACCACCAAAATAAGTGTGGTGAGGGGAGATCCTCCGGTCACTATCACCTCATCATGGTCACCATGGAGAGACAAGGAGAGGAAAGGGTGCCCAATCCACCACACACAAACTAACACAAAATGCATCTCTCCCCTCGATTCCCAACGTCTCTTACTGTCCTCCAAACCTCAAAAAACTTACCCAAATTTGAAACTCAAAACATTTTTCTCACCTTTTAGACCTCAATAGTGCCCCAACTTACACTTATTGGAGCCTTAAAGGAGCGACTCTTGTTACCGCTGTTGAGTGGCTACACGCACTCTCACATGAGATAACCCTTTTTCCTATGCATCACTCCTTTATATAAATGGCATAATTAAAATGCCAACATTCGTTGTTAGATAATGGTTCCTTGTTATGGAAATTGCTTTTACATCCCGCTTTAGAGTGTGGGTGTGCCTGCCTGGCAGTGACGTCTTACAAAGCAAAGTTAAGTGCCGTCAACACTCATTTTCACCCCCTATGGTATTGAATTGAACAAGATCAATTGTATTGACATAATGATTATGTCATGATGAAGCTTAACTTTGGCATGCTTTTAATTGTTGTAATGAATTCATCCTTTTTCCAGGTACAAGATGAGGCTATTAGACAGTTGGTGAAAGATACTTCAGCTAAACTTAAACAAGCAAGTGAAACAGATCAACATACTGAAGTCAGTGTAAGTAGAGATTGTGGATTAAATTTGCTTTACTTATTTACAGTTCTGGTAGAAAAATTATGTACTCAGCAATTGCCAAGATGTTCTAAAGATGCTGAAATACATTTGTTCATGAATCTTAAACCTTGAATCTATAGTTTGACTGATTGACTCTGCACCATTACTTCAAAGTTGAATTATTTTGGACTAAAACTATAATCTACTACTTAATCTGTTTGCCAATGGCTTAAGATTCATGAGTTTTTTTTTTTTTTTTTGTAAAAGATGATTCCAGCAATCCCTAATAAAAAAGGGATGACAGTAGTAGAACGTTTGTCTTCTGAATTTCATTTTTGAGAGCTATGATTTCAGCTAGGTCTTGAAGATCATCACACTACGTCAAAACGATAAAAAAACCACTTTTGTAATGTCCAAAAGAACCACTGCTATGGCGGTAGTATAATAATCAACGGTCAAAAAGAGTAGTTTAATACATTAAACCAGTGGTTTAATTTATTAACCCTAATCCCACGCTATAAGATATCGTGCCCAACCAAAAGCAAATTAATTTTTTTTTTACTATTTAGAAACCGGCTCCTCCCCTCTCTCTCTCCTTCTTCAAAACCCTAGCCTCCATCTCCCTCTTCTTCTCTCTAATGAAATCCAACTCCGAAATCTTCAAATACTCAGTGCCCGAAGAAGCCGATCTGGAGAGCGGTGTGGTTCCGGCGACGAGGAGAGTCTCGTCGAGGTCGTTGGAGGTTCTGTTTTCGCCGGAAAAGGGGCTGAATATGAAATCTGCGTACGATGGGGGATCTACGAAGGAATTTTTTGGCAAGTTAGGGTTTCGAGTTCGGAGCGACAAGGGCGGCGAAAGCAAGGGATCGGTGTTGGAGACCGGCGGAGAGAGTGGGTGATGGGTTTTAGAGAGCGTCGACATCGTGCTTCGGTAATCAGAAGATGAAGAATTGTGGTTTTCTGGCTTGTCGAGAATCAGATTTTAATAACCGAGATCACATCTGAATCGAATAATATTTTGTTTGGACGATCGAGATGTTCAGATCTGCAGCTTCCGTTGCTTCGCTCATTGCCGCCTCTTCAATGGCTTTTGCCTCTTCCGATGATCACTATGCCCTCTCTTCTGCTTCTCCGATCAAGGTAATGATCGAAAAAAGAAACCCTAGCCTCTCTCCCCTCTTCCTCTCTCTCGACAAACCCTAGATTTTACAGTCTCTCTCAAAATTTTACTAGTTTTGAACTTTTGATTATATAATATTCAAGGCATAAGTCTTCAGATTTTTCTGTTCATTTCATATATCACATTTTTGTATTGTGAAGAATGAACACAAATTACATGAGCAAATTTTCTAAAATGCCTTTTGTATAGTGAAGAATGAACACAACGAAACAGTCCTGATTTAAAGTATTGAATGTGCAAATTTTCTGCCACTAATATCTGTAACATAGGCTAAACACCTCCAAATTTACTATGCAATTTTTAAATTCTGCTCCAATATTTCTATAAATACTATTTCAAGACTGCTAAATTTCTGTTTTATCAGCCAATTTTATCACTTGTAGACAATAAAATACATAGTAGATGTGACAGCCCGGATTTCGGCACCCCGAAACCCATGCCATCGACACGATCATCTTGACCATGCCCCTTAGCTATGCACGGAACCTTGGTATATCAAGCAGCAATAATGAATTGAAATGACAATAATAAATGCGGAAATAAATTATCATTTAAATGTTTCTCAAAAGATAGTTCTACCTTCATGCCTTTGCATGAATGGAGAACCGATCCGAACCATCGATGATCGATGATCATCAATGATGGTTCGCCCCAAAATATAATCTCATGACTTAATTACATTGTATAACGAAAATAAGGCTTGACATACCAAGCCGCACAAAACAAGCTCACAAAAACTCTCAAAGCTGCACAACGGAGTCCTCTAGAAGAAGTCCTCAGGAGGTGGCTCCAACTCGTCACTAGGAGCAGGGTCTGACTCACCAGGGTCAACGTCCCCTGAAGCGTCAACAGTTGCTAACAATGGACCTGCGACGTATAGTCTAAAGGGTGAGCTACATCTTAGCTCAATAGGGAACAAAACATAGTGAACATATAAATTAAAACTCACATGTATTTCATGATATGTCATGCATGATGTATCTATGCAATTACTGAGAAAAACAATCGAAAAGCACCACATTTTACTGGTAGTTTACACATATCTTTTACTCACTCATGAATGATGCTGACTAGGCCTAAACCAAAACTTAACCTTTCAACTTAAATAGTCTCCGAGCAATATAGCATCGAGCCCCGATGAGATACCTTTCATCGTCATCTATATAGACAGTTTTAAATGTATTCCCTGGGAATACCAATAGTACCCAAGCCCCCTTCCCCTGGGGATCGGTGGCGGGGTTTCAACTTATCTCAATTCAACACCCCTGGGGTGTGCTTATTGTGTACGGATATGCCTCTGCACTGGCTTACGGTTTCGCCGCCATATCGGTCATGGATATCCTGCCGCATCAGTCGTGGGTATCCCGCCACGTCAGTGGGGTATCCTATCAAACCTCAAATAATAAAAATATCAGGTGCTTTACATATAGTTATTCACCGTGTAAGTGTGGTATCTTATATCAGTTAGGCCCTATCAGACATTATTCAATCCTAGATACATCCGTGGGATGTATCTATTCACTTGCATCACACCTGATGCTCTTATTACTTCACTTCCTCATCCCCTGGGGATGGCTCATTATTAGATGCTCTTCTTGATGTTACTCACACACACTTTTCACAAAATTTTAAGCAATAAAATAGTTTTCAATTTGATTCTATATCACTACATACATGCTCTTGCAAATTAAAGTACATGTTCAAGGTGTTCCCTACCTCAAGTCTCTGTTTGATCATGCATCAAGGTCCCACGTGGCTCCTTGTGCCCAAGCTCACACGTACCACCTATGGTACCACATAACATATGAAATACATCACTAAAGATGTAACAAAGAAGGTCAAAGACCCTCCAAGAATCTTAAAGTCAAACTCAAAAGTCAACAAAACTAGCACATTCGATTAATCGAACTCCAAAATCGATTAATCGAATCTGATTCGATTAATCGATTTCCAAAATCGATTAATCGAAGTTCAAAATCGATTAATCGATTCTCAAATCAATTAATCGAGATTCTCATTCGATTAATCGAATCCCAATTCGATTAATCAAAATTCTCCACTCTATCCATTCGATTCTCAATTCGAGTAATCTAATTCTCAAAATCGATTAATCGATCCCAAATCGATTAATCGAAATTCTAAATCGATTAATCAAAATTCCATTTCGATTAGTCGATTTCTCCAAGTCCTTTTCTTCCCTCTACTGGAGTTCACTGGAGGATCCCAGTCGATTAATCGATACCAAAATCGATTAATCGAAATTCAAAGTCGATTAATCGAAACTCAATTCGATTAATCGAAATCGGGGTCCTCTGACTTTTCAACTTCTTAGAAAAAATTGATTAATCGAGTCTCACTTTCAATTAATCGAAATGGCCAGATTCAGCCCCCTCTTGGGCTGTTCTGCCCAATCTTCTTCCAACTGATTTCTCTTTCTCTTCCAAGCCATTATCCTATGATTTTAGCTATTTCTAACTACAATTGAACCCTTCAATATATGCATTTAATTTACAAGAATTTTACCTTCAATCAATCTCCAATTGATTAGGTCAAATGGTTGGAAAGGCTAGAGTTTCCAGCTTCGCTTTTAGCAGATCCCTCGTGTCGAATCGGCCTTTTAAATGCTTGAATCCCCCTTCCAAACACCCACTATTTCTCCTTGCATTAGCTATGTTCTCCCTCTCTCTCTCTCTCTTCTTTACTCTCTCTCAACAACCAAACAAAAGAACTAGGGCTATTAAACCCTTTTATTTCTCATTCAACCCGTGTGTTGAGCACATCCACCGGAACAGGTGTATGTGACTCCAGATTTTCATCACACTCCCCATATTCACTCGAATTCTCACATCTCATCCGTTCATCGCACCCTATGCCAACTATTGAACTCCTATTTGGTCAAACCTATGACCATTTGGGCATGGATCCCGAGGTCACTGTTTAACGTGATTTTTTTAGGATATTACATCCTCCCCACCTTGGGAATTTTTGTCCTCGAAAATAATCCAAAGGTGCGTAGGTCTGGGTCCCCCCTCCCCCCACACTCTCAGGTGAGGTGGCCTAGTTGACTCCAGACATAGCAAGGCAATTACAAAGAAATACAAGTATAGAATAGAAAATGCAACGATACTGGAAAATTTGCACCAAAAATTGTGATTTCTATTAAGTGTCTAAATTTTTTTACAAATTGCCAGATAGGTTGGCATACAAAACACTCATACATACAAGGAAACAACTCAAAAAGAAGATGAGAGCACGAGGCTCATGCAGTCCCCTCGTCAGGCTGGTCCGGTGGTGGAGCTATGGGGTCAAGCTCGGGCTGGCCGGTCTCATGGTGTGTGAAGTCGGGCTGGATGGGTGGTGAGGTAGCGTCTTTGTGGTGCGTCTCGGTGGTGGCAAACTGGTGCAGTGGAAGTACTAGCACCAGAGCATGTGGTTGATGGAAGACGGGACCCCTATGGAAGGCGGTCCGTCCCGCGGTCCACTCCTCCTCCTGAGCGAGGTACCGCTGGTAGTCCAACGGGTAGATGTAGCGGAGGGTATGGAACATAAGGAAGTCCATCCTTCGGTTCATCCGCTCGTTTTTGGTCTCCATACGTGCCAACGCCTCCTCGACGGTAGGGCCGGAGTAAGCTGCGCGTCGGCG
Organism: Chloranthus sessilifolius; assembly: GCA_021018995.1. Lineage (NCBI taxonomy): Eukaryota > Viridiplantae > Streptophyta > Magnoliopsida > Chloranthales > Chloranthaceae > Chloranthus > Chloranthus sessilifolius. The sequence continues at coordinate 24,347,955 of CM037588.1, forward strand.
GTAGGATGACATGGGTGTAGCTGGCGCGGACTGTGCTGGCGGTGTAGGTGAAACGGTGGTATGGGAGGGTGCCCCCTCCGCTGATGGCTCAGCCGGGTGTGCCCCACCCACGGGTGGGTCCTGATGTGGTGGTGGGGGTGGTGGTGGTGCTACTGCCGCTGCTGGTGCTGCTGGAACTGAACTCGGAGCCGGTAGGGCCCACTTCAACAAGTTGTAACTACGGCTCCATGAAGACTTCGAAAATGTCTTCACTCGGTCCGTCGCCCGCACCTCGTGGGGCGATATCGCATACTCGGGAGCGTTGGAGTAACACTCCAACATGCTCGAGATCAACCGAGCATACGACATCTTCTCCTTAGGCCTCAAGTTGCCCTTCATCAATTTACCTTTTATGTATCTCATCCCTTCTAGGATGAGCATGGTTGCGTCGAACCAACGGCCACAAAAGGCCGCATATAGTGCCTGTTGCACTACCTCTATCCGCTAGGTGTCGTGCCGCAACGGGTAGAGGTTACACTTGATTATGAAATCAAGCATCCACATGTAGTGGGGAAGGTCGACCCTCTTGATGGAGGATCCCGACCCCTTTTTCCCGTTAGTCATGCGGATCATAATCTCTTCAAATTTAACTTCCTCTTCAAAGGGTGGGAAGAGGGTGGTCTCTGGGGTGAAATCGAGGTAACACTCGAGTACCTCGTGTATGTGGCGACGGGTGATTATGTACTCTCGACCCTCTATGGTGGTTTTAATCACGTCGTCGGTAGGGCCGTCTACGAGCCCTTGGTAAAATAATCTAACCAACCTAGGATAGTAGGAACCCCGGATTGGTTTGAGAAGGTTTCCGAGACCGGCATTTTGGAGGTAGTTGCGAGCCCATTGGGTCTCGCCCGGTACATCGGGGTTCGTAAAGAGGGTTGGGTCGATGTTATACTCGACCTCAAAGGTCTTCGCCTCCCACCACTCATTGGGTTGTAGTATGTTAGTGGGTGGTGGCGGCATGGGGGTAGATTCACGTGAAGACTCGCGTGAAGACGGGCTCGTCGAACCGGAGGTGGTCTCCGATGCCTACGATATGGAGTCCTCACCGGTGAAGGGGTAGGTGGTGGTGGTGCGACGTTCTTACGCCGAACTGGGAGTTTAGAGGTCGCCCTTGCCGAAGACAATCGGGTTTTCGGCGGCATTATGGTGAAAATTCAAGAAACTAGGGTCTTATGGCTCGAATTTGAAGAAAAAGAGTTGAACTAGGGTTTACTGTAGGTTTCGTGGTGAAAGTTAGCGTCCTTGGTCCAAAATCGACGAAGAAAATCCAAAACCCTAGCTCGGATGGTTGAAGGAAGAAGAAAAAGCAATGGCGCCCAAATGCAAAAATCCCAAATGATTTCGAATGAAATGAAAAAAAACCAATTGATTCATATATATAGGCTCCGGCTCGATTAATCGATTTCTGAAGTCGATTAATCGAGATTTAAAATTAGGTTAAGCCGCGTGAAATCGATTAATCGATTTCCAAAATCGATTAGTCGAACTCAAAATTGATTAATCGAAACCATTTCGATTAATCGAAATCGTATCCGTTCAAATTTTCAAGTTTTAGAGCTCACTGGTGCGAGCCAGTCGATTAATCGAAATCCATTTCGATTAATCAAAATTCCAAAATCGATTAATCGAAATCGTGCAGTCCCTTCCAAAATTTTTAGGATTCTTTAAGTTACTCGATTAGTCGAACTATGATTCGATTAATCGAAATCTCAAATCGATTAATCGAATTTCACTTCGATTAATCGAAATCGTTTCTCATACTTCAAATTTTCTAATTTCCTTAAGTTTATCGATTAATCAAACTTCCAGTTCGATTAATCGAAACCATAAATCGATTAATCGAATTCCTCCTCGATTAATCAAAATTTCTTAAAATCCCTCTAAGTTCTAAAATTCTCAGTTTGTTCGATTAATCGAACCCTCGATTTGATTAATCGAAAACCTAAATCGATTAATCGAAACCAAGATCGATTAATCAAAATTTCACTCTGTCATTTTTCTAATCCTTATTCAAGTTCCCAGTCACTGGTACATGCCACTCAACTAATCGAACAAAATCGATTAATCGAATTTCCAAATCGATTAATCGATTTGAAAATCGATTAATCGGTTTTGATCAAATTCTGTTGGTTTTCAAATTTATCTGTCTATTTGATTTATCTTGGTAATTTATGATATCAAGTGATCCTTGGTTCTCCAAAAGACATCCTCATGGTCATGTGTGTATAAAATTTTTTTTCTATGTCATACTTTGATCAAAATTTTACATTGGATTACAAGTGTTGTCAAAATCCACAACACACTTGCGAGGGTATAATTGACTCTCACGTGGTTGGAAACAAGGCTGGATATTGTTCCTTCACATCGGCCTCTCGTTCCCATGTAGCTTCCTCGGCCGTATGATGGTTCCATCTGACAAGTACGAATGGAATCACTTTCGTTTGCAGTACTTGTTTCTTTCGATCCAAAATCTCCACCGGCTCTTCGATCATGGTCATGTCCTCATGCATCTCTAACTCTTGACCGCTCAACACGTGGTCAGGGTCATTAATGTACTTCCTAAGCATTGATACGTGGAAGACATTGTGTACTGAATCGAACAACGGTGGCAATCCAATATGGTAAGCAACTTCCGCTACTAGTCCCAAAACTTCAAATGGTCAAAGGTAGCGGGGACTTAGCTTCCCTCTCTTTCCAAATCTCATCACCCCTTTCATAGGTGATACTTTCACAAAGACGTGTTCACCCACCTTGTAGTCTACACTCGTTCGCTTTATATCGGCGTAGCTTTTCTGTCTGCTTTGCGCCGTTTTAAGTTTTGCCCTTATCATACGAACATAGGCGGCATTGTCTTCAAGTAATTCGGGTCCCAAAATAAACTTCTCACCCGTTTCTTCCCAATTAATGGGTGATCTACATCGCCATCCATAGAGTGCTTCATATGGTGCCATCCCAATGCTCGTCTGAAAACTGTTATTATATGCAAACTCAATCAAAGGTAGGTGCTAATCCCATGATCCTTGTAGCTCTAACATACATGCCCTAAGCATGTCCTCGATAATCTGATTGACCCTCTCAGTCTGTCCGTCAGTTTACGGATGGAATGTCGTACTGAAATCCAGTTGCGTTCCCATTCCTTCTTGAAATTTCTTCTAGAACTTTGATGTATACAATGGGTCACGGTCCGAAACAATGCTACTCGGAATCCCATGCAAACGGACAATCTCCTTCATATATAGTTGTGCCAGTCTCCCCGCCGTGTACATCGTGTTGTAAGGCAAGAAGTGTGCTGACTTGGTCAATCGATCGACCACTACCCAAATGGCATTGTATTTCTTGGCAGTACGCGGTAATCCAACAATGAAATCTATCGAGATCGATTCCCACTTCCATTCTGGTATTGGTAAAGGTCAGAATAGTCCAAGGCGGGATGCCTATGGTCAATCTTTACTGTGACCGACAGTCAAACATCGTTTCAAACCTCTCCACCAATAGTTCTTTTTCAAGTCTTGGTACATTTTGGTGCTACCAGGGTGGATAGCATAATTTGACTTGTGGACTTCATCGAGAATCGTTCGTCTTAACTCGGCATTGTCCGGAATGCAAAGACGGCCCTTGAACAATAAAGAACCATCTTCTTTCACTGAGAAGTTCGGCCTGATGCCTTCAATCACGTCTTGATGAATCTTTGTTAACGTTGGATCTTTCATCTGTAGATCGTGGATATGCTCAAATATTACTGGTCTCACTGAGATGTTAGCCAAAAAGGATCCTGTAGGTCTCGACTCAATGTTTGCATCATAGAGTGCCAGGTCCTCCAATAATTTCCATCGGTGCATACCCAAAATCAAACAAGCTAATTGAGCTGAACTCTTCCGACTCAAAGCATCGGCTACTACGTTAGCCTTTCCCGGATGGTACTGTATTGAACAATCATAATCCTTGAGGAATTCCATCCATCTGCGCTGTCTCATGTTGAGCTCCTTCTGTGTAAATAGGTATCGGAGGCTCTTATGATCGGTGAAAATTTCAAACGTCTCACCATACAAGTAATGTCTCCAAATCTTCAGCGTAAAAATGACTGCTGCTAGCTCCAAGTCATGAGTCGGGTAATTTTTCTCGTGGTCTTTCAGCTGTCTTGATCCATAAGCTATCACCTTCTTGTGTTGGTTGAGTACACAACCCAAACCATTGTATGACACATCGCTGTACACTGCGTATCCTCCACTGCCTGAAGGAATCGCTATTCTTGGGTGAAGTGAGTCTCGTGTGGCGTTCTTGAAAACTCTTCTCGCCTCACTCCTCAAATCTTGAATCCTTTTGTCGTGAGAGGTCCGATATCTTTGAAAACCCCTCGTGAAAGCGTCAATAATAACTGCTAACTTAAGAAAACTTGGGACATCGGTCCTTTGTCTTTGGTTGCTCCCATTTAACCCTGCTTCTATCTTTCTTTGGATCTCTGATGACCGTGCTTTGAGACAACATGTCCCAAAAAGCTAACCTCTTCCAACCAAAACTCACATTTGTTGAGTTTGGCGTACAATTGGTGTTCACGTAGCGTCTGTAGAGCAATCCTCAAATGTTCTTCATGTTCCGTCTTAGATTTGGAGTATATCAAGATATCATCAACGAACACTACGACGCAAGAGTCCAAGTGTGGTTTAAACACTCGATTCATCAAATCCATAAATGACACCGAAGCATTCATCAACCCAAACGGCATCACAAGGAATTCATAGTGTCCATACTGTGTCCTGAAAGCTGTCTTCAGAATGTCCTCTGCCTTGACTCGCAACTGATGGTATCCAAATCTCATATCGATCTTGGAAAAATACTTTGCTCCTTGCAGTTGTTCGAACAGATGGTCAATTCTAGGTAAAGGATAGCAGTTCTTCACAGTGAGTTTGTTCAGTTGTCGATAGTCAATGCATAGTCGCATTAACCCATCTTTCTTCTTGACAAATAAGATCGGTGCTCCCCATGGAGACACACTCGGTCTGACAAACCCCTTGTCCATGAGTTCTTGTAGCTGTTCTTTTAACTCCTTCAACTCAGTCGGAGCCATTCTATATGGTGCTTTCGAAATAGGCTCCGTTCCCGGTGCTAAGTCAATGGCGAATTCTAATTCTCTCTCTGGAGGTAATCCAGACAATTCTTCTGGAAACACATCGGCGAAATCTCGCACAATTGCTATCTCAGAGATGACGTTCTTTTCTTCCTTGTCCTCTTTTAGGAAAGCTAAGTACCCACTGCAACCCTTCCTGATCATTCACTCGGCCCTTACTGCTGAGATCAGTGGCATACGTGATGACCTCACTCCTTGAAATCGAAATGATCTTCTTGTGTTGGGTCTGAAGACGACAACCTTGCTTTTACAATCGACCGTCGCACAATGTTGTGCCAACCAGTCCATGCCAAGGATCACATCAAACCCTTGCATGTCCAGCAGTATCAACTTTACCTCCAATTCATGCACATCCAGGTCTCGAATTGCTACGATGACGGATTTGCAAGCTAACTCTGTGTCCACTAACTCTCCAGTCGGAATAGACACAGATAGGACAAAGTCCAACGCCTCTGGAACAATCTTCATCCTCTTGGCAAAACGTGGAGTGACGAATGAGTGGGTAGACCCTGGGTCTATCAATACTCTAGTGTCATATCCAACGAAGCATCCTTTCTCATATACAGTTAAAGTACCTATAGTATACATACATACATACAATAATTTATACATCAATTTACACCCCTAATTCACATATAAATTTAGTGTCTAGACTAAGAATCTACACAACTCCTAATGAATGCACCTTCTCTATCTAAAATTTTCAAGGAATTTACAACCCTTTATTTAAATGAAAATCTCACCTTGGATGACGTCATGCACGTTCCCTGCTTCCTGAGCAGTGACTGCATAGGCTCTTCCATGAACGACCGGCTTCCCCTTATCAACCTCGGGGCAATCCTTGATCAAGTGGCCCACCTTGCCACATCGGAAACAACCCCTGGTTCCCACTCTGCAATCCACGGTTCTGTGAGGCTTGCCACACTTGGCACAAGTCTCTCGAGGCATGGAAGAAACTGTACAAGAACCCTGTGTGACGGTAGCACCAGTAGACATGGCAGGGCCCTCATAGTGTAAAGGTCTCCCCGACGCAAGTAGTGGAAATCTCTGTTGGTGGTGCTGCAGCGCCGGTCTTCCGAAACCCCCTTGGAATTGTGGTCTCTGATTTTGGGCCACGAACCTCGGCTTTTTATTCACCGATTCATAGTTCCCCGTTCTTCCTTGATCATTGCTTCCTCTTTATTGCTCTCTCTGCCTGTATCTGTTGTTATTCTCCTCTTCTACCACAAGTGCTTTACTCATGACCTCTTCATAGATCTTCAACTGAAATGGAGCTACTCCTCCCCTAACGTCAGGCTTCAAACCTTACTGAAACCTCTTTGACTTCATCACGTCGGTGGCGACGTAATCAGGAGTAAAACGGGCGAGTCGTAGAAACTCCACTCCGTACTATCTCACACTCATCCTCCCTTGCACTAACTGTAGAAACTGAACCTCCATTTGGTTCCTCACCACCTCTGGAAAATACTGTTTGTTGAACTCCTCAACAAACTCCTCCCAAGTCCATGGCAACTTTGGGGTCTCCTGGGCCCTATTCCGTATCACGGACTTCCACTAAGGCCCAACCTCCCCATCTAGCATGTAGGCTGCCCATCTAACACTCTCATCCTCCGTGCATGTCAGCACGCTGAACAACTTCTCCATTTCCATTAACCAATTCTCTGCTGCCATCGTGTCTGCCTGCCCAAAAAATGAAGGAGTTCTCATCCTCCGGAACTCAGTAAAAGATGAAGGCACAGGCAATGTAGGTCCTACAGGCGGTGTAGGAGGCTGCTGCTCTCTAGTTGCATGAGCTGCAAAGGATGCGACTTGTTGTACCATGGCAGCTGCCATAGTCTCCATGGTGTGCATCATCCTTTGGCGCTCCTCTCTATCTTCCTGTCTTTCTCTCTCTTTCCTGTTCTCTCAAATCTTGATCCTGACGATCTCGATCCTCTTCCTCTTGTTGTCTACTACTGCTGCCCCCTGGGGCCTCACTACCCCCGAAGGGTACTCGATTGGTAGGAGAGATGTAACCATCTCCACTGCACAAACTTCTTTGTTGGCCTCCTCTCGGTCGGCCTCTTCCCCTAGATGACATTGACGGCTGCATTTGAAACTAAAGTTTTGTTAGCAGAAGTCCCTATGTTCTGACAAAAGAATGATTGTCAGAATTGCTAAAAGAAATTGCTTTGATAACAACTGTGACTGCCTGGATTTCGGCACCCCGAAACCCGTGCCATCGACACGATCATCTTGACCGTGCCCCTTAGCTATGCACGGAACCTTGGTATATCAAGCAGCAATAATGAACTGAAATGATAATAATAAATGCAAAAATAAATTATCATTTAAATGTTTCTCAAAAGACAGTTCTACCTTCATGCCTCTACATGAATGGAGAATCGATCCGAACCATCGATGATCGCTGATCATCAATGATGGTTCGCCCCAAAATAAAATCTCATGACTTAATTACATTGTTTAACGAAAATAAGGCTTGACATACCAAGCCGTACAAAATAAGCTCACAAAAACTCTCAAAGCTGCACAACGGAGTCCTCTAGAAGAAGTCCTCAGGAGGTGGCTCCAACTCGTCACCAGGTGCAGGGTCTGACTCACCAGGGTCAACGTCCCCTGAAGCGTCAACAGCTGCTAACAATGGACCTGCGACGTATAGTCTAAAGGGTGAGCTATATCTTAGCTCAATAGGGAACAAAACACAGTGAACATATAAATTAAAACTCACATGTATTCCATGATATGTCATGCATGATGTATCTATGCAATTACTAAGAAAAACAGTCGAAAAGCACCACATTTTACTGGTAGTTTACACATATGTTTTAATCACTCATGAATGATGCTGACTAGGCCTAAAGCAAAACTTAACCTTTCAACTTAAATAATCCCCGAGCAATATATCATCGAGCCCCGATGAGATACCCTTCATCGTCATCTATATAGACAGTTTTAAATGTATTCCCTGGGAATACCAATAGTACCCAAGCCCCCTTCCCCTGGGGATCGGTGGCGAGGTTTTAACTTATCTCAATTCAACACCCCTGGGGTGTGCTTACTGTGTACGGATATGCCTCCGCACTGGCTTACGGTTTCGCCGCCGTATCGGTCACGGATATCCTGCCGCGTCAGTCGTGGGTATCCCGCCACGTCGGTGGGGTATCCTATCAAACCTCAAATAACAAAAATATCAGGTGCTTTACATATAGTTATTCACCGTGTAAGTGTGGTATATTATATCAGTTAGGCCCTATCAGACATTATTCAATCCTAGATATATCCCTGGGATGTATCTATTCACTTGCATCACACCTGATGCTCTTATTACTTCACTTCCTCATCCCCTGGGGATGGCTCATTATTAGATGCTCTTCTTGATGTTACTCACACACACTTTTCACAAAACTTTAAGCAATAAAACAGTTTTCAATTTGATTCTATATCACTACATACATGCTCTTGCAAATTAAAGTACATGTTCAAGGTGTTCCCTACCTCAAGTCTCTGTTTGATCATGCATCAAGGTCCCACGTGGCTCCTTGTGCCCAAGCTCACACGTACCACCTATGGTACCACATAACATATGAAATACATCACTAAAGATGTAACAAAGAAGGTCCAAGACCCTCCAAGAATCTTAAAGTCAAACTCAAAAGTCAACAAAAACTGGCACATTCGATTAATCGAACTCCAAAATCGATTAATCGAATCTGATTCGATTAATCGATTTCCAAAATCGATTAATCGAAGTTTAAAATCGATTAATCGATTCTCAAATCGATTAATCAAGATTCCCATTCGATTAATCGAATCCCAATTCGATTAATCGAAATTCTCCACTCTATCCATTCGATTCTCAATTCGAGTAATCTAATTCCCAAAATCGATTAATCGATCCCAAATTGATTAATCAAAATTCTAAATCGATTAATTGAAATTCCATTTCGATTAGTCGATTTCTCCAAGTCCTTTTCTTCGCTCCACTGGAGTTCACTGGAGGTTCCCAGTCGATTAATCGATACCAAAATCGATTAATCGAAATTCAAAGTCGATTAATCGAAACTCAATTCGATTAATCGAAATCGGGGTCCTCTGACTTTTCAACTTCTTGGCAAAAATCGATTAATTGAGTCTTACTTTTAATTAATCGAAATGGCCAGATTCAGCCCTCTCTTGGACTGTTCTTCCCAATCTTCTTCCAACTGATTTCTCTTTCTCTTCTAAGCCATTATCCTATGATTCTAGCTATTTCTAACTACAATTGAACCCTTCAATATATGCATTTAATTTACAAGAATTTTATCTTCAATCAATCTCCAATTGATTAGGCCAAATGGTTGGAAAGGCTAGGGTTTCCAGCTTTGCTTTTAGCGGATCCCTCGTGTCGAATCGGCCTTTTAAATGCTTGAATCCCCCTTCCAAACACCCACCATTTCTCCTTGCATTAACTATGTTCTCCATCTCTCTCTCTCTCTTCTTTACTCTCTCTCAACAACCAAACAAAAGAACTAGGGCTATTAAACCCTTTTATTTCTCATTCAACCCGTGTGTTGAGCACATACACCGGAATAGGTGTATGTGACTCCAGATTTTCATCACACTCCCCATATTCACTCGAATTCTCACATCTCATCCGTTCATCGTACCCTATGCCAACTATTGAACTCTTATTTGGTCAAACCTATGACCAGTCGGGCACGGATCTCGAGGTCACTGTTTAATGTGATTTTTTCGGGATATTATAATAGAGGCTACTTTTCATGCATCTTAGGGCCAAACCTGATCTAGATGGTGACCACATGCCGCATATGACATCGAAAGACTACCATTTGTATAATAATGATAACCGAACTCAAACCTTTTGTTTCTCTTATAACTGCAATTGATGCAATCTAAATGCAATTCCTTATGTCCTCTCCACATATTATGAGAAGCTTTAATACATCAATGCTCATGATTCTTTCTTGGATTTGACTCTCTTAAATGCTTGTACAAAGATAAATCCATATTGCCCACATTTTAGGCTACATGGGACACATCTTTGATCAATCCGAGTAGTCCAACTAGCAGCCTGTCATCGACACCTCAGCCAAGGAATCATGCCTATGGGGAGGATTTGAACTGCTTGATCAGTAAACTTTATTATAGATCTTTAAAACACTGTGAACACTTCAAATCTCCCAGTGAGTGATTTTTGGGCCACTTCTGTTCAATATATGAGCTTCCACCTTGATGACTTGAACTGCTCAAAAACATGTGCCATGCAACCTAAAAGTCAGGTGGTCATGACTTTTTTATTTGGTGCCTATTTAATCCTTTCTTCTTTTTCTTTCTCTATTAAAAGTCTCGTTGCCCTTCCTTTATCCCAAAATTTTGATTTTTTCTTCTAATCAACAGACCCAAAATATTGCAGCCAACACCTATATCATCGAAAATGTTCTCGTTGTTTTAGGAAACCTGATCCCAACCTGCTGATAGCTCGACGAATGAACTTGGGAAGCACAATCTACTGAATGGATCAAAAGTTCTACCATCTCCTCCCTTTCTAAGCACATTATGCATAAAGAGATGGTTCATTTGGCACATGACTTCTGTTTGTTCCGTTCTTACCTTAGCAGCATCATTGGAATCCTTATCCTCATAATAGCATTTTGATGTTTTGAAGCCATAGTTCGTTCCTGATATCTTTTATTCATCTTTTCTTGTAATAATATGCTAACAATTCCTATATTACACCATTATATTTGGGTCCCCCTCAGCTCAGTTGGGTCTATGGAATTGCTAACTAATTTGCTCAACCATATAGCAACATAGCTATCCACTGCAAACCAGAGAAATGACTCGATAAAAGTCAGACTAATTTTCTTTTTGATCACATCAATGACAGGTTTGTAACTTCCCTACTCTTTTCCTTTTTATTGTGCATATTTGTATCAATGATTGAATGGTCTGCATAAATATCTATTGCAGATGTGTTAACGGTCTTTTTAAAAAAATTATGCCAGATCTTTCAGTCATTTAAGATCCCGGTTCCGTTTTCTCTTCGTTTTTCTACACCGACCCGAATGGGTGATTAAAATTTCTACACTGAGATCTGTGGAGTGGATGTTCCTTTCTTAATAGTAAGATTGCACAAAGTAATTTGGCAAATTTCAGCCATCCTTTATATTTTCTATTTGACTAGGCATTACAGAGTTCGGCTCTGGTGGTTGGTGTTTTTTCTTCAGAACTAGGATTAGAGTAGCATATCTGTGTGCATCACATTCAGGACCATTTATACAGTACTTTGGAGTGGAGCTGCTAGTGTCGCTATAGAGCCAAATGCGATTTTTTTTCAGCTTGTCAGGGACCTATTTATGTCCTATGTTTTCGTGGTACCCCAGTTTTCTGAGGTGTAATTTTTCGTTCTTTCTTTTTTAATGGTTTCTGAGGGATGATTCTATGTTACATACACCATCACTATGGTGGGGAAACCGTTTATGGTACCATCGGATGCGAGATCCAACACCGGCTGGCATAACGGTTGTCCCACTACAGAACTAGCAGATGCTGATAAAATCTACATCGCCATTAGACCACTAGTGTATATGCCAATTTTGATTAGTCATTCACTAGTTGGACAACAGGTCACCACAGAACTATTTCTCTTGAATTATAATATAAGAGTTTTGATTACTGATGAGATAAAAAAATTTAGCTTGTTTCATTATAGGATTGTATCTAATTAGTTTCTAAAACTTGAAATAATTTCTGTTTCTGACCCACTAGTTTAAGGATTGAAATTTTGCCGCACTTGGGTAGATTAAGAAGTTACAAGCCAGCTCATGCTTTACTAAGAAGCAGGGGACATGACATAATGGTATGTTTGTGACCCACTAGTTTTGTTATCATATTCATATGTATCTAATTATATAAATTTATTTATATATTTTATTTGTTAATCTTTTTTGTTTTCAGCTGAAATGGGAAGGAGATACTAGTTGGATAAAGATATGGCCAATTCCCAACAATCAATAGAGTTTGCAAATTCACCTCTAGTGGTTTCTTTGTGAATCTATGGGTCCATGCTTACTTGCATTGGCTTATATTAAGACAGTTCAATTGCGGGAATTGATAGAAGGATTTGACTAGGAGATTACTGCTGTTGTGATGGCTAGATTAACCTCATTGAAAATTGGGATGGAGGTATTGCTCGAGCCCCACAATTAGATTTATGTCCTTACATATGGGTTCACTTCATTTGCAAAGATAATTTTTAGAAGTGATTAAGATAGATCATAATTTTCGTACCATTTCATTTGCACCAGATTGATTTGATTCTTGTATATAGGGGTGTCAATGAACCCAGCACTGGAGTCATCAGACTGTATATGGTCATTTTTTTGTAAGTATGCTAAAAGTTTGTATTGGCTTTTCTATGTGCGCTCTTTATGAAACTAATATCACTTCAATTACCTTGTCTTGTTGCATAGTCGAGGAGACATATTGATAAGTTAAATTTAGTTTTAGCTGTTATATGTTTATATATTTGTATATGGAGTGGTCGACTTTGTTTCTTTCTTTTAATTTTGAATATTTGTTTTTTATTTTTTATGAGCATGAACATAATAACAATATGAATGACTATGGATTTAGGGACCACATGGATCAGGAGGAGGAGGAAGAGGTGGAAGTTCTCGAGAGTATCTGGGCAAAGGTCCTCCTCCTGGATTTGGTCGCTGCTATAATTGTGGCATTGATGGCCACTAGGCTCGCGATTGCAAAGCTGGAGATTGGAAGAAAGTTTTATCGCTGTGGAGAAAGAGGCTACGTCGAAAGAAACTGCCAGAATAGTTCAAAGAGTCTCAAGTAAACTTAGTTCCAGCCCTGCCTTTTTTCACATTAAATTCAGATATGTTGTACTACTTTTGAAACTTTAATATTATAGAAACATAATCAGCAGCACCTAGAACTGTGATGTGAATGAAAATCGTCACTTCATTCTGTAAATCAGCAGCATGTCTCTCACTCTCTCTCTCGTTCCAAAACGGTGGTGAAATCGGTGATAGCTGACCCAAATCGCCGGCAACGAAATCGGGGAGAGTAGTGTCGATCGGCACTCTTCCGTAACCATCAAACCTCCACCTCATTTTGGTACAATCATGCCTCTAATCCGTTTATGGGTGCTCATCTGCCCTTATTCCTTCAGCATATAATATATTTTATTTCCCTTAATGGACAATGAAACAGGGTCCTCCTTGTTTCCAAACCATTGAATTTGCAGGCTGTAGGTGTGGAGAGGTCATCTAATTAATTATAGTATTGTCTTAGCATTTATGATGGAAGATTTGGAAGATAGTGGATGCATCAAGATGAATGAAAACACTGTAGAGCCTTAGATGTTGGATTCAGTAGCATCTCAATATTATCTTAGCTACATGACTGTATCAATGTTTGGATCAAACATAGAGCCAAATACTTCCCTTGAAGTAAGTATGTTTGTTGATTTGTTCCATTATAGGCGTTAAACAATGTTCTATATTCATGGTACTTTCCAGCTTTTGGATAATTTAGTAATTACTAATTGGTGAAGATGACTTCACCACACTAACTTCTAGGTGTTTTTCAGTGCTGTAGTTTTGGTTGTCGTTCAAACTGATGAGCGCAACATGTATGACCAGCACTGGCTTTGCACCACATTGAAGGAAAAATATCCTTTTTTACTTTTCAGTTTTCTTATTGAATCAGCCACTTTATAACCTGATTATTTTTGAAAGAATTAATGGGTTATCACTAACTTTGATACATTATATCTCTTTGCAGACATATTAGAGTGCTGCTTTGGACATATACTGTCATATCAGAATGATTATTTTCAATTATTCGAGCAATGGGAAAATGATTCCTTACCTAATAAATGAATTCAGAAATATGAAAATAAAAGAAACTATTATTATCAATCACCACTGCAAGAATTAATTATTTGCTTATCCACAAAAAATTAAAAAGGGAATTCTTAAAAGCTACTCAAAAAAGGTGGGACCAACAATGCAAGTAATCATTCTTCCCCCAGAAACTTTGTTATAATTGTCTCTTAAATTTTTAATTCAACTACGGCCTTCCTCTTTGTAATTTTTAAATCTTGGTGACTAAGACATGAATTTTTTGTTGCCATGTACAACCCAAAGTCTAGACACCATCATCTGATGCCACAAAGTATTTTCCATGCTGGCGTTATAATGGTCCAAATGAGCAGTGTTTTCATTGTATTGTAGTTGAATGGACTAGAGATCATGAAGATGAGCAATGATGCAGGGAGCTTGGATGGGCTATCTTCCGTTGGAAATATTCTTCCTGGTTCTCATTCAAAGACAAGTGGCAAGTTGATTGTAATCATCGGGTTAGCTGTTATTACGTTTATAACTTTATGTTATTTTTGCTATTTTGTGAGCCGTCGATCGAAAGCTAGTGGTCGCTACAGTCTTCCATGGCTATCATTCCCCCGATACAGAAATTCCCAAACCATGACTAAGATCTCCACAATCTCTCAAAAGAGTGGTACGACAAGTTGCATCTCGTTGGCTGCAACTACCTTTTCAACCCGTAAGTGAAGATTTCTAAGTCTAGTCATGGAGATTCAGATAAAGATGGAGATGAAGAAAGATGAAATTGTAACATTAATTTCTTCTTTTGAGCTTGGTTTGTAATTCAAATGTGATAGACAATTTTTTTCACTAACACAGGGTCTCGGAGATTCATGAGGAAGAGAGGGCAGAGCACTGAGGTGCTATTTAATATACTTGGAATTTATATTGTATAGTAAGGACATTAACGACGCCTGAGAGGCTGATTTCTTTGCTGTGAATATGGGTTTTCGTTCTCTTTTTACATGGGCCCATCATCCATTTGGCCATTTCTCCATGCTAAATTCTCTACTCTGTAATGGGGTTATTGAATTAAAAAAATTGCATTAAAAAAAGCATTAAAAAATTCCATTAAAAAAAACTCTAAAAAAATTTCATTAAAAAATTAGTATTTTAAAAAAAAATTGCATAAAACCGAATTTTTTATATATAAAAATTATTTTTTTTTAAAAAAAAATTTGCATAAAAAAAACCACTGTCAAAAGCAGTGGTGCTTTTTCTAACTGTTAAGAGCCGTCGTTGAAGTTCATAAACCACTGATGTGTATAGTGGTAAAAAAAAACCACTGCTTTTTTTACAATTGGTTAGGGCAGTGGTTTTTTAGAAAAGAACCACTGTCAAAGACATTGATTTTTTCCAAAAATCACTATTTAAGGTAGTGGTTTTTTTGGCTTTTTCACGTAGTGGAACCAGTTTGGACCAGTCATAAGTCATTCTCGACCGGTCTGAAAATTCTTGTACTTTTCTGCGTTTTTGTGCAAACTTCAGTCGGTCATAATTTTTTATCTACAGCTCGGATTCAGATGATTCTTAGCTTGTTAGAAATCTGGGAAAGTCTTCTTTACAATGGTATAAGGATCATCTTTATAAGTTCTATGTGTAAACTTTGGCACTCTTATTTCTCTCCACTATTCTGGTAGGTTCTTACCATAACCTCAAAACTCCGATAACTTTGCTCCTTTAATTACAATTGCTCTTTAAGGGCTTTAACACTTGTTACATTCAATCTTGCATTAAAATAAAATATTAGTAATTAAATGAGGCCTAACAATGCCAAGATTTTGGTTTAATTTATACAACTTTTAAGGCCAATCACACCCCCATACCTCAACTTTGTTAGTCCTCGAGCAAAGGCAATCTTTAAATCCTTCCCAAAAGAAAACTAACCTAATATTATACAAGTTAATCTATGAAAATAAGAGCCACTTTCGTAGGAGGCACAATTGCATTTAGCGTATGCAACAAGCCTTTAAACCCCTAGGTGATCCCTAGTGGAGGAGTTGTAACTCCTGAGGGTTTTCAGTGAAGATGCCCACAAACTTCCAAAACAGTTTTAAAACCATCGGTAAAAGAATTTTCAAAATTGATTTTCATATAATATATACATTTAAAATTAAAAACTTGTAATCATTTCAGCATGCAAAGTTTTATTTTCAAATACCGATGCCATGACAATTCTACTGTTATTTATTCCAATCAACCCAATGCTCTGATCCTTAGACCAATCTTTCCTCCATGCCAAAGTATTGTGTGTGTAGGTGCCAATGCTAAAATCTTTCTATCTTTGGATCAATCCAAACCAAGAGTCGTCGGATCCCAAGTTTCAAATCAATCTCACTTTAGGCATACACTCTCAACAGGGTCACTCCGATGAATGGGCAATTATTTTACTCACATGTGGGATAGATTTACTGCACAATTTAAAGGATCCGTCATGACATCAGAAAGATGGTGCATCAATGAAATTTAATAATAACCTCATAGACGAAAGATGTTCGTTTCTCATACATGTTATACTATGTACCATAGTTATTGCATTATCATCCACCACAAGGCATTTATCACCCGAGATCGGATCAAAAAGGTCTTTTTGCAAGGTTGTAGTGGGGCTCGGGTGAAGGTTAAGAAAGAAGGGAAAGTTGGGATTCAAATATCTCTGAGAAATCATAAAAGATTTGATTTTCTATTTTTGCTCTCTTTCCTCTTCGAATTTCTCAGAGTTTCTTTTTCTTCTCAACTCATTCTCCTTTTTATTCCTTCTTGTTCTTTGGATACCACCTCATATTTCATTGTATTTTTCTTTTTCTCTCCCCTCTTCTTCTTTTTATTTTGCCATTAGTTCCTTGCAAATATATTCTCCCACACTCTCTTTTACTTTCTTGGTCACATTCCTCTCCTCTAATTTCTCAGAGATTGAAGGGTGAGGTCATATTTATTTTGGCATTGGTATGGGGTGTAGTAAATAGAGTTTAATCAAGAAATAAATAGGCACAAATTTTTTCAATAAGGCTCAAAAAAGGGTGCAAAAAGGCAACAATATATAAGGTGAGGCATTTTGGGCACAAACGAGCCAATAGATGGCCTTTGATCATTTCCTTTCATGGGTGTATGGATGCCTATTTGTTTCAGATTCAAACACAGTAAGTTCTGGTACTGTCGTATAAACAATGCATAATCAACAAGCCAAAAGAACTTATGAGATTTAACAGTTTAGGCACAAGTTTCAAGGATACTTCGATTTTGATTTTATTTAGCACTCCTCAAGAATGACAGACAAAGGTTCTATAGCTCACTGGGTCTTAGTCGATTCTGGGAATCCTAAAATTCTAGATTTAAACAAATCCATTGATTTTCGGACCTAAGCATGACAAAAAGTGTAAAATTTTCTAAGCATGGAATTTGAACCAATCCTTAAATGTTCACATTGGATTCTATTATCTTAAACAATCGTAGTTTTATCATAGCATGAGTATTGAAAAATTAAAATTTTCATGCATCTTTGATTACATTTTAAAAACTACAGCAAAAAAACACAGTTGATGGTTTAAAAACTAAACAAAACATGGAATTGAGGGTGTATAAAACAGTAGTCAAGTATATGATGCAAAAATTAAAAATATCAACCACACATTCATCACGACACCCCCCAAACCTGAATGGTGCAATGCCCTCATTGCACAAAATAATAAACATTAAAAACAACAAGAGGGCAATCAGAGAAGAAGAAAGGAATGGGAGGATTTAAGGTTTGGACCGGTCGAAAATGGAGTTTCGACCGGTCACATGACTGTATGAAACCCTGAAACCTTAGATTTCGACTGGTCAAATTAATATATGTTCCTCAAAACAGCCTCTGTTCTGAGGCTACTTCCCTAATTCGACCAGTCAAAATCATTTCCTCGGAACGCTGTTTCCTCCTTTGGTTTCTAAGCACATTGACCGGTCGAAATCTGGTAGAGAACATGGTTGTCTGCCCAGATTTCATAGATACTTAACAAATTTTTTTTTTATTATTTTATTTTTAATTTTTTTAGTGAAAATGGTACCTCGATCGGTCGAGATCCAGACTCAACCAGTCGAAAGTGAAAAGAGATTATGGAAACTCTATCACATATAATCTCGACCGATCAAGTTGAGAATGAGAGCATAATGCTCTCTCTCTTCTTTTCCTGAGGTTGCAGAAGAGAACTCGACCAGTTGAAGTGGAGTTTCGACCGATCAAGAATGGACAGAAAGTCGTGGGCTTTCTGTCCTCCCTTGAAATACAACCCATTTTATTTTATTTTATTTTTTTATGTATTTATTATTATTACTATTTATTTTATTATTATTATTTTATTATTATTTATTATTATTATTATTTTAAAATAACCTAACTAATGGAAACCGAAAACACACACCTTAGCCTCTCGTAGCATCCCGTGACAAGCCTTTTCAACCTCGAGCGTTCGATCTCCCTATTCGTAGCCTCTCGCAGTGTCCCGTGATAAGCCTTGGCAGACTCGATCCTACAAAATAAAAACCAAACTACTAGGGTTAGTATATGATACATAAGTACAATATAAAATAGAAATCAAACAAGATAAAACTGAAGTCCCCAATAGCGGCGCCAAAAATTTGATTGTTTTAATTTCAAAACCTTGCAAGTGCACAAGTTTGAATGTACGAGGGTAAGTGCAAGGGTGTTGAACCACATGGACTTGTCATTTATCTTATTTAACCTCTATTTTATATAATAATTGTATATTTTAAGTTTCCTAAATTAATCCTAAAAATAAAGAGAAAACCTACCAGATCTAGATAAAGATATAGGAAGGTAGACTAAGATCTCTCTTGAATCTCAGACTTGTATCTAATAATTTCTTATTTCTTTCCTATTTTGAATCCCTAGTACCCCTGCTCCTAGGCTAGCTCCTGCCTAGCTCAGTCTCTTCGTAATGAATTAGAGAAATCTAATCGCGAGTTAGAGAAATCTAATTGTCAAAATATCATTGCATGAACCAACAAAGATTACCCTACAAGGCCTAGTTCGTCGGTGAATATCCTATCTAGGCTAACCCCAATCCCTACAAGGCCACTGGGATTATTCTAAATAATATTATAGCGTTACCGTCCCGTTCTTGATCTAATCAAAACCTCAAACGTGCAATCGTACCATTAAAATAGGAATCAAAATAAAGAAAGAAACAAAAGTTTATTGAATACTCATATGAATTTTACAAGAGATTGCAGCCTGGAACATTAAGCCTGCATCGATCTAGAAACCTTTATCATTGCTAAATCGGCCTCTGGTCGATGATTACAATCAATCCCAATCCATTCTAGAGCTGTGATCTAACCCTAACCTACGAGCAAGAAGCGTTAGGGCTAAAAGCTATTTTATTCCTAACCTAGGGTCCTTGTTTATATATGTATAAGTCCTTAGAACATTGATTTCTAGTAGGAAACAAACTCTATAACAAATCTTATCTAAATGAGGAAGGTAGAAGATCATGGAGTCTTATTTTAGGAAGAAATCCAACTGTTCGTGCCTAAAAATAGCAAGAATCCCCATCGCCGTGACTGAAAATAGCAGGAAATCCCTGTTTTGACCGATTCAGATTGCATTTGGACCGATCACAAAATGAATTCTGAAGCTGTTGGGTTTGGACTAGTCGAAATGGACATTTCAACGGGTCCAAAATCCCATTTCTGAAGCTATTCTACGTTAGAACATTCCAAATTCACGTTCTGGACCAGTTTCGACCGATCACAAGTCATTCTCGACCGGTCTGGAAATTCCTGCACTTTTTTGCCTTTTTATGCAAATTTATGTCAGCCATAACTTTTGATCTACAGCTTGGATTCAAGTGATTCTTGGCTTGTTGGAAATCTGGGAAAGTCTTCTTTCCAATGGTATACGGGTCAGCTTCAACAGATCTATGTATAATATTTGGCACTCTTATTTCTCTCCGCTGTTCTAGTAGGTTCTTGTCATAACCTCAAAACTCCCATAACTTTGCTCCTTTAACTACAATTGCACTTTAAGGCCTTCAACACTTATTACATTCAATCTTGCACTAAAAGCAAAGATTAGTAATTAAATGAGGCCTAACAATATCAAGATTTGGGTCTAATTTCCAAGTCATGCCATTCGGATCGAAGATTGCTGGGGCAACATATCAAAGGGCCATGACAATACTATTAGAGGATATGATGCACCGAAAAATTGAGGTATATGACGATGACATGATAGCCAAGTTTTAGGAGAGAGGTGATCATTTGATAAACCTCCAAAAGCTGTTCGAAAGATTGAGAAAGTACATGCTACGTCTAAACCCACAAAAATGCACATTCGGTGCCATGTCAGGAACGCTACTGGGTTTCATCGTCAGCAGGAGAGGCATGAAGTTTGACCCAATCTAAGTAAAAGTCATCGTCAAAATGCCTCTACCATATACCGAGAACGAGGTCAGAGGTTTCTTGGGTAGAATACAATATATCAGTCGGTTCATTATACAGTTAACTCCTATCTGCACGCCGATCTTAAAATTACTGAGAAAATATTCTCCCATTGAATGGAATGATGATTATCAAGTGACATTTGATAAGATCAAAGGTTATCTCCTCAATCCTCCAGTTTTGGTACCCCCAGTACCTAGGAGGCCACTCCTAATGTATCTCTCAACAACAGAATTCTCGATGGGATGTGTCCAGGGGTAACAGGACGAAATCGAAAGAAGAGAGCAGATCATCTACTACCTGAGCAAGAAGTTCATTGATTATAAGATACACTATTCTCATTTAGAGAAAGCATGTCTGATTCTCGTCTAGGGTAGACAAAGGTTTCGTCACAACCTACTCTCTTAGGTAGTTCTCCTCTTAGCTTGAATGAATCCCTTGAAGTACTTATTTGAAAAGCTGGCTCTCACTGGCCAAACTGCATGTTGGAAACTTCTTTTATCAGAGTTCGACATCACATATGTCACGCAGAAGTCAATCAAGGGGCAAGAACTCGCTGATCATCTTGACGAAAATCCTTTACTTGATTACGAACCTTTGAAAACTGAATTCTCTTATGAGGACGTCTTATTCATGACAGAAGATGACACAAAAAAAGGCAGAAGAGTCCTGGGTAATGAACTTCGATGGGGCATCAAATGCTAAACGTCAAGGAGTCAACGCTATTATAATCTCGTCGAAAGGGTCCCACGTACCAGTCTCCATCAAGCTCAATTTCCCCTGAACCAATAACATGGCCGAATATGAAGCCTGCGTAGCTAGCTTACAAGTAGCTCTCGACCTGAACATAACTCATCTCAGGGTGTTTGGCGACTTACAACTGATCATATGCCAAACCAACGGAGACTAGAAGTTAATCCTATACCATGAGCACCTTGAAGATCTAATCGAGTGCTTCGATGATGTTATCTTCTCCTATGTCCCATGAGCAAGAAACTGCTTTGCCGATGCACTAGCAATGTTGGCATCAATGGTCGAAATCCCCTATGGCATCGAGGTGATGCCGATCATGATCGAACAAAGGAATGAGCCGACCTTTTACCTCCAGATCGAGGGATCAATAAAGTGGGATGATGAGCCTCCACGGTTCTCAGATATCAAAAATTACCTCGAAACTTAGGCATTTTCGAAGGGAACATCCAAGACGGACAGGCGGACCATCCAACATTTAGTGACAAATTACGTCATCTGCGGTGGGTGCCTCTACAAGCGGTTAGATAATAACATCCTTCTTAGGTGTCTAACCGAGAGCGAGGCAGCCAAGGTTGTAAAAGAGGTTCACGGAGGAGTCTTCGGGGAACACATCAACGGTCATAAGCTTGCTAAAAAGATCCTACAGCAAGGGTATTTTTGGACCACCATAGAAATTGACTATTGCAAGCACGTTCAGAAATGCTACAAATGTAAAGAACACTCCTGTCTGATACATGCTCCAGCCATAGACTTACACAGCATGACCACTCCATGGCCATTCACCACATGGGGTTTCGACGTCGTCGGAAAGGTCAATTTGAAAGCTTCAAACAGGCATCAGTTCATCTTGGTTGCTATCGAGTACTTCACCAAATGGGTAAAGGCAACATCTTACGCGAGCATCACGGCTAGCCATGCTGAGAAGTTCATCAAGAACAATATCATTTGTCGATTCAACATGCTCAAAGACATCATCACGGATAACGACACCAATTTTACGAATAAGAGCATCAAAGCCTTATGCAAGCAATACAAAATCAAACATTATTGCTGGTCACCATATCAACCATAAACTAATGGGGTTCGTCGAAGCTGCTAACAAAATAGTTCTCTGAATCCTTGAGAAAATGGCCATCACATACCGAGACTGGAGTGAAATGTTACCTTTCGCACTATGGGCCTATCGAACGTTGATCTGTACCGCTACCGAGGCAACACCATTCTCCCTTGTGTATGAAACAGAGGTTGTGCTACCAGTTGAGGTTGAAGTGCCTTCACTCTGTATCCTCATTAAGTCCAATCTACTGGAAGCCAAGAGGGAGAGATCTCATTTCGAACAGCTGAATCTGATCGATGAAAAGAGGCTCCTAGCCTTGTGGCACACCCTGGCCTATCAGAGGAGGATCACACATGCTTACAACAATCGTGTTAACATTAGAGATTTAAATGTCGGTGACATGGTACTCAAGAAAATATTCCCGTCTATCCACACCGATCCCAGAGGGAAATTCAAGCCCAACTGGGAAGAACCTTATGTCATCCGAGAAGTACTCCCTGGATACGCGCTCCGCCTTGCCACCATGGACAGAGAATATTTTTTCGAGTCCATCAACGCTGGATATGTATGCCGATTCTACTCCTAGTCTCTCGCGGCAAGGTAAGTATTGATAAAAATGGATACATAACTGCTTAAGGGTCCCTTAAAAGAGGTCATCATTTCAAAGCCAAGTAGTCAGAAAGCATCCCTGAATGCTCATACCCTTTGCTCTTCAATTTGAGCCTCTAGCCTTTCTTTCGTACCCCCCTCTCAGGAAAAGAAAAGCTGTGTATATACCAAGAAAAAAATCAAAAAAGAGAGAAACTCCCAAAGCAAGAAGCAAAAGATCTATTATCAAAATTAAAAAAAAAAATTAAAAAAGCAAAAAAAAAAAATTAAAAAAAAAATATATATATATATATATATATATATAAAGAAAAGAGAGAAAAATTATGGGGCATGTACAATAAAAATCCCTCAAGGAAGAAGTGTATCACGACAGCTGGAACCTAATCAAGAAAAACCTTTAAACCTAAGAATACCTTCAAAATTCCTAACCTATCCCTTCTAACCCATGGCCATGATATAACCTTGAAAAAAGCCCTCTTGAAGGTCTACGAGCAATCATGATATCCATTAAGTCAGCACAAGCCAAGCTGAGAGAAAACAAAAGAACTCCATCCAGCCGGCTATGACAAAATCAACATCCATGTCGTGATCTTCAAACTTGGAAAGGAAAAAGAAAATAAATATATATAGGCTTAAAGTAAAAAGGACATGGTGAAAACCCGCGAGGACAGCACGGGTAAAAAGAGCGAGCTTGTGCGGACCAGGTGAAAACCTGAAAAGGCGTTTGGGGTAAAAATATAAAATGAACGTAGTGAAAACCCAAAAGGGCGCTACGGGTAAAAAAGAGGGCGATAACGGGCATGGTGAAAACCTATCTTGGGCGTTGTGAGTAAAAAGACTGTTAATGAAAAGAAAAATATCATCAGTTGCTCCTTCGGTTACATTTATGAGCTATCTGGTCTTCAATCGGACCACTCATGTTAACTCAAATCGGGTCTTGATCAAGTAGATCTTTAGACCACATTGTCAAATGCATGATCCGAGGTGAGGATAAAATGTTGATTCAATCTAAAGGGATGGACATTTCGACCTTGGTAAAAATTCTGACCCTCACTTAGGTCCGACCGCATGAACGGGTTCGACTATGCTCAAAATGGGACCCGTTACTTTCTCTCATTGTTAAGGCATCAAACAAAAAAGAGAAGAAAGAGAAAGAAAGAAAAAAAAATCTGAAAAAATCCAAAAATATATACTCCTTTTTATGTCCTTGTATATATTTGCAGCATTGTGCTTAAAGAAGAGAGAAAAAGGAAAAACCAAAAAAATCCAAAAATATAAGTTTTGAAGAAAGAAAAAATAAAAAAATGTAGGTAAAAGTTTGCTTCTTCTGTTAATTAGGATGCACATTTGTTATCTGTATATACGAAAAAGGGACTGACGCTTTTTTGAGAATGTATAGGAACATCAAAAGGCCTAAAACCCCGAATCAAGCAAGCTCTCGAGTTGCCAAAATATTCCATGTTAACAATGGCTATG
Source organism: Chloranthus sessilifolius (assembly GCA_021018995.1). Classification (NCBI taxonomy): domain Eukaryota; kingdom Viridiplantae; phylum Streptophyta; class Magnoliopsida; order Chloranthales; family Chloranthaceae; genus Chloranthus; species Chloranthus sessilifolius. Next base: position 24,372,358 of record CM037588.1, read on the forward strand.
GATGAATCAGATGAAGCATCTTACCACTCACGTTCAGTCCATTAAAAAAGAAAAAAGCAATTTGTGTTTTCATTCTACTTTTTGTCACTCTTTACGCACATGCGTGCTTCAATGCAGAAAACTGTCAATATTTTTTCGGCAATGCCACTGTGCTAAATCAATGTTCTAAGTCTAAGGTTTGCCTTAGATCTGTGCATCCTACTTTAAAGTAGGAGCGACAATGTAAATCTTGGTCAAACAGTTAATGTTTCGAACAGTTTGATTCCGCCGCTAAATGAAATTACATATCAAACAACTATGTTCAAACATGGATGTAGAAGGGATCTTTTCCCATATTTATTCTCGACTGCAGGCTTAAAAAACCTACACGGTGTCCTTGTAAGGTGTACGTCTATGTCTAGGTATTCGTAGGATGGTTGTTGTTCCTGTAAATGTTACCCGGACGGGATCTGGGTCAGGACTTCCATTCACCTTTGTTATTTATCACTCCTAATGGGTCCATGTTTTTGCATAGTTGATATGTTTGTAAGATCGTCATCAAAAGTCACCCACATTCTCAAAAAGTGTTGTGATATCAATATTTGCCTCACTCAGGTAGTTGTACTAAATTAACTTCGGGGTTGATGCATTCGCTTGAACACCTCGAACCCTACCTCGTGTAGGGGCACCCGTGACCAATCAAAATGGGGCAATCCATGCCTCATGAGATTAGGCACAAACCGTTGGATCTTCGTGCCATTACTTTATGCCAATCTTTAAGAATGGGTCAATCACTCTCCCGCTCTCGGGGTTGTTTGATTCAAAATGGAACTCAAACATCATATATCACGAGATCACCCCATCTCGATTATACCTAGTAATGTCGGTAAGCGCTTAGGGGCCGAAAGCCTTGAGGAACAGACATTTTCCCAACATAATGGGTTTTTGTAAACTCTCCATGTTTTTTTCGTTTACCATTTGATGTTTGAGGTTCGCTTTGAATACAGCGGATCCAAGAGCATTTGCATTGGGCCTCTTCGGATGTCTCTTTCTTTGGCATACGATCATTAGTGATCGGATACTAAAGAGGGACATCTGTAGACACCCAAATTTGGCTCAAGGTTCGATTAACTCATACTTTGAGAAAGGCGTACTTTCGAGCTTCTGAAAGCACTTCCCACACCCTTTAAAATCAATATTAGACCCCTAGAACCCATACCGAAGCATCCCCTGTAGAACTCTTTTAGAACCCTAGATACCCTGAGGAAAACTTATAAAAACCTTAGAGAATGATCCCCGATTTTCGGATAGTCCCAAAGTCAGCCCATGAAGGCTCGAGACCCCAAAAGATCGCATTTCACAAGATTCATGATGTTGCGTGGCTCTCAAACTTTCGATGGTCATAACTTTTGATAGAAATGTCTGATTAACTATTATTATATATCATTTTGGGGTTGCTCGAGATGATACATCCATTGGGCATAAACAATTTTCATGAAAATTGTTTTACTCATGCGTACATACTATCTACGCATGGAGCAATTTTTGAAATTTTTTGCTATGGGTACATAGTGTGTACGCATAGCCAATTTGGTGTTTTTTCAGCACGGGACGGAACTTCTCATGTCTGAAAATGGGTTTTTATTATTTGGGGGGTTTGACTTGTTGACCATCTCGGACTTTGGAGTCTGTTTCCTTAGGACCCTAATACCCTTAGTAGCATAAAATATAACCCTTTTGCCACCCACACTCTCACCCTATAATCCACCATTAAAACTCAACTCCCTCTTCTCCAAGCCCTCAAAAATCTCAAAAACCTTAGATGGACTATTACCTAATTTCTAAACCAATTTGTGAGTTTACCACTCACTAATTACCCTCTCCTCTACGAATAGAGAGCCACCCCCCCTTGTTTAGCGATTTTTTGAAATTTCCAAGAGAAGAAACTCTACTAATTTGCTCCCTCATTTACCTAGGTTTAAGTTTTTTTAAAGCTCAAAGCCTTAGCCCATCTCATACCACCCTTTCCATTATCATCCCCAAGCTCTTACCTCCTTAGTCATAGCAAGTTAGAACCCCTTACCATGGATCAAAATGCCGGAAAATTGATACGTATCGTCCGAGCCCAAAACCGATACGTATCGGACGATGCGTATCGGTCCATATCGAATGATATATTGAATGTATCGTTCGATACATACCATATATATTAACGATACAGTATATATTAATGATACCGTATCGTTCCATATTGTTCACCACCGATACCGATACGTATCAGTATCGGACGAAATTTTGATCCATGCCCCTTACTAACCCAATGTGCTATTGGAAGCTCACCGGTGTTGCTCTCACGCGAATATCCAACCAACAGTACTACAAGAGCCCGAGAGCTCTGACTCTCTCCTCTATTCCTCTACTTTCTTTTCTTTTTCTATATCCTAGAATTGAGCCGTTATACCGCCAAAATTTCGGCGAGTGCAAAGGGCTCAATAGGATCGAAGTGCCTTCGGACAAGGGGAAGTGCCGCTTATTTTTTCTCTCTTTATATATATATATATATATATATATATATATATATATATATATTACATACATCTAAACATAGACCCCGCCATAGTAGAGACCGCTTACGAGCGGGTCGATCGGGTGCCTAACACCTTCCCGATAGATAACCGAAGCCCCTACTCAAGAGCCTTTGGCGTTGACTGATAAATCGAAGTCATATTATTACACTTCGGTGCTTATATATCAATTTTGAAGTATCCTGGGACACCAAAAACTCCTGGTGGCGACTCCATCTTTTTACGAGCGCATCGTTGCAATGCACTCGCGAGAGCCCACGATTGCACAAACATACATGCTCCAAACATATTAATCTATCAGATTCAATGTTAGTAATCGGTCCATGCTTAGAATAACATGTGTGAATTCTACCAAACACATAAATCTATCAGATTAGGTGTTAGTCATCGGTCCATGCTTTCAATAGCATGTTTGAATTCTACCACTCTTCCTACTGTATTTACATTATCAAATATACAAATGGCCATGTTTCAACCATAAAGTTATAGAATGCCCACTTTCCACCATAGACTTATACAAATGAGTCTGCCCATATCGCCAAGTGGCTGATCCTACTTGCGAAAGTGGTTGAAGGATATGGAAAAAAAAGCAGATGCTCCTTGATAATTTTGTTGCCTACAACAGAAATGAAATTTGCCTCAGCTCATAATAAATCAGTAACTACCAAAAGTTAAAGTGTGGAACCCAACATGAATATCAAATTAAATATGTAGGTGGATTAAATATGTTATGGAAACTTTCTGATCAGCAATAAAATACTTGGGTTGGTTGCCTTCGACTAGCTATGATCCAAACAGCCAATCAACGGTCTAGTTTCTTAAACAACTGCCAAGTTGAGGATCATCTCTACCAATTTTTCAAAGAATATGATGAGTCATTAATTTTCTCAGCCGAGTGAACTCAGGAGTTGAAATACCACATTTCAAGTTTAGTTCTAGATATGAAAACATCTGATAAATCTCATTTCCTAAGAAGATGTCCTACAATTATACATATAATTTTATTCATGATGCTGGAAGGACAAAAAAGATATTGGAATGACAAAAAAAAACAGAGCAATAAATAAACCCATTATGTTGAAAAATAGCTGGCAATTCAAGAAATTAGAGCAAATTGCAATAACTAATCCTTGCTAACAGAATCAGTAAAAAGAAAATCAGCTCCATTTGGTTGTTTTTGAGTGGTCAGAGGCAATGCCTGTCACAGCTGCTCAATAACTTGCTCAGTAAGCTGGAGTAGCTGTGACAAACATTATACATATCAATTAGTCCAATTTTGTTTTGGCCAATCAGTTTTCAAAGTTCATGAAATGTGTGACTATTGGAGATGGTGCATTTACCAATCTTGCATGCTGAATTTCTATGAAAATCAGCTCCATTTGAAGATTATAGAAGACTGCATTTATGAATTTTTTTTTGCTGATTTTCTATGAAAATCAGATCCATTTGAGGATTATAGAAGACTGCATTTCTACTGTTGAGTGACCAAAACTATTGAAACTTGGTGTGGCTGAGCTATATGCATAGGTTGAGTGACCACTACTGTTGTCTGACCACTAGTATTGTTGTCATTTCAGAAGCTATAATTTGGACTTGGCTATTTCAGAGATATGTCTGTCACAGCTGCTCATAACACCCTATCAACAAAAGGTCCTTCTAAATCTCTAGCTGCAAGAGTTCTTGTAAGTTCTAAAGTAGTAGAAATCGGCATTAACCCAAAGTTCATAGAGCAGTCCTAAAGCTGTCTGTTTACACCACAGTTAGATCAGGGCTTGGGCATTTGCCTATCATTTGGGTCCTATTAGAAGCATGTTTTTAAATATATTTTTTTAAATTTGGGTTCAGGTGAATTCTACAGGGTTAAATTTGGTTGTTGTATATATATATATATATATATATATATATATATATATATATATATATATATATATATATATATATATTGGAGGGAACTAAAATATTAATGTTTTTCTTAAAATTGTTCTTATATATGATGAAGTTAGGCCTATAGGCTTGAGGCCTCCCAAACGGTGTTCAATTGTTTGCTTTTGTCACTGTATGTATGTTTGACTGACATGTGTATAATATACAGTGAGTGGGTGAAGGTGAGGTGTGGACCGTGCCATGATATGTTGGTATGGGGTTTGATGAAATAAATCTTGATTTTAGTGGGTTATCATCTGGCATAGGGCACATGGGGGTAATTCACCTCTTATGACTCTAGTATCTATACAAATGAACTTTTAAGGCAGAATTATGCTTTAGACTAGCCATTATACCCTCACTTAGGTAGATACTGACCATTCACAAGATGTTAACAAGAATTTAGGCAACTGCCCAACAGACTTTAATGGGATGGTGGTCTAATAATTACTTGTTTTTCCATGAAGGCATGAGCGAACCTGAATTTAGGCAGCTGCTGGTTGTTGTTTATATATGCATATATGAAGTGTGAGCTACTGGCTGTTGGATTTTGTAGCAATCTAACCTGAACTGCAATCTGGGTTTCCTTTGCATTCTCTCTCTCGGATACCCATTTGTCTCCTAAATAAAGAGGCTTTGAGAAAATATAGAAAAATCAATTTGTTGTGGGAAAGGGAAAGATTTCTTGTTTGAAAGATATTAAAGGTCTATTTTTGGGATTGTCAATTCAAGACGGTGTCTTTGGAACTCCAACACCCTCTCTCAAAAACCATGGTACTTCATGTTTACTAGTAGCGATGATCTAACAGGCTACGCTTACGACCCGATGCTCCGGAAATGGATGGTTTGAAACTCTCATGCATCGAAAACCCGAATTGGTTCATTGCTTGTTCGTGCGGGTTAATTTGCTTCATGAATAATTATAGTAGAACCCAACTCTTTGTTTGCAACCCGATTACGAAGGCGTGGAGAGGTGTTTCTTTGGGTAACGACATGTTTAAGAGGTATGTTAATTTTACTTTATTTTTTTTTTAGGCAAATTTAATGGCACCAACTGGCTGGTTTAATGCATCCATTGGCATCCTCATATCAGAATTTGGGGAATTATAATGGGTGTGATAAAAGCACTACCAAGGTGCTTCAACCAACCATTTAAAGTGAAAACCTTTATTAACTTAGGCAATTTTTTTTATTATGAGTCGATTTTTTTTTAAATTGATGTGTGATCATATTTTTTGCTCACCATCAACCAAAAGCCTTTGCCAAAGTGCTCATGATCATGCCACGATGGCCTAGCAATCATTATTGTTTGGTGATGAGTGACCACGATCAAAAGTTGCAATCAAGAGCTTACATGATAAGAAATATAATCAAGTTGGTTTGAAGGCTAAGATTGAATGACTATGATTTATTGATCACTTTTATTTTTATGTTATTTTTTGTGCTAATTTTTTTAATGTCCTTGTCAAGAAGGGTAGACTTTGTCACTAATGTGTTCAGATGTCATTATGTTTGTGTGACTTTGATCATATCACCATTGTTCGTTAGAAACTGTTTGAGCATGATCAAACGGTTGATTCAGTAGCCTCATAACAGGCTTGACTCTAAGGTCATTCTTGTTTTCATGATTGATTGCCGATCATATGATCATTGAGTGCCCTTGATTGAGTAGACAGCTTGAAATCATTATCAATGATTTGACCATAAAATTCTCACCACATCGAGTTGTCATGAAAAGATTGCTAGGATCATTTGGAGATGGTCAAATAATTTTGATTGAATTATCTTAGGAAAGATAATAGATTTAGATTTGGAGATCTAAATCATTTAAAAATGATTTTCCTTTAAGAAAGGGAATCATGATCTTACAAGAGATGTTAAGGAGCAATTATAAATCTCATTGAGCTTGTTGGTTATATCAAAATAGGTAGAGAAATGAAGTGACTTAAGGGTCCTTTGGTAGGCATACCAACAAAGATTGAGTCAAAACTTCTAAGTTCTCTATGAAACTTGTTTCCTTATCAATGAACAAGAAAACAAATGATATGGGGTTTCAGGCAAAAAAGTTTGAAGAAACACTATATGTGTTGATAATTGCAATTATGAGCAATTATGAAAAGTATTAGCCTATAAGAAGAATCGGGATGGGTTTAAAGTCATTTACCCAAACAGTCACTTACGATGGGAACCTTACCTAATATTTGATTGGTCAATATTTAGGTTCAAAGGGAAGAACAAGTCATAAATTCGTGACAGACAAAAGGGCACTACATTGATGAGAAATAAATTTTCATAAACATCCCAGGAAGGGTAGTGTTTTGTTTGTAATGGATAAGGGGAGGTTGAGCATTGCTCTTAATAGACACTATAACACAATGTGTTGAGATGTTAAAGTTACAAGGACATCTCATATAGGTCTACTCATATAAGTGTGAGGATGGAGCCGCCTTCAATGAGAAATGACTTTATCTCATAAACACTTATGAAAACTACGGTACTAGCATATGGCCTAAATGTGTTAACCAATTTATTGAACACTAAATATATGAAATATGTGTGTGAAATAGTTTTAGTTTGTCGAATATGATCATTAGTTCAAAACTTAGTTTTACTAAAGATCTTGACAAACTTTGAGTTATTTCCACTAAAGTGAAAATTCAAGTTTATAAGACATTTTCATTTATGCATATATTTTTGGCTTTGCTCTGATTTCAAAATTTTAAATAGTGGGGGATTGTTGGATATTTAAAATTTTAAATAGTGGGGGATTGTTAGATATTTAAACTTTTAAATAGTGGGGGATTGTTAGATATTTAAAAGTTTATTATACTTATCTTTTCCTAAGAGGTGTGTCTTTTCAATTGAGGTGTCTTTTCAAAGTGATGTGTCTTTTCAAAATGAAGGGTTATTTCAAAGTGGTGTGTCTTTTCCGAAGGGATGCATGTTGCACCTCTTCATAGGAAAAATGCGCATTAACACACCGCTTGATTTCTGTTTAAGGAACTTAAAATCATTATTTTACATACCACAAAAAAAGTCTTCTTTCTTCTCTTTTGTTATATCTTTAAAGGTCTTTATCAGAGCGTTCTTGCATTATTTGGTGTTCGGATAGCGTAAACTGATTCATCAAATCCTTCACAAGAATACACAGCTGATACATTGTATCCTGGAACCAATTTGTCAGTAACCTGTTGGTGACCACTTTGTTGAAGTGGTGGGGGCAAATATTAGTTTAAAGACAATGATATTTCTCATGCCTCGGACTGGTTCCCTATATTATTTCGGATCAATATTTTACAATTTTTCCACCAATATATATATATATATATATTTTTTTTTTTTTCTTTCACCATTAAATAAGGAATTGCAATCTAACCTGGATTCTCATATGTATATTAATTCCACAGGTGTTTGGAAGGAGTAAGGAGTTTGTTCTAAAACCAATTCAATTATCCGATGTGAGCAGACTTAGACCTCATTTATTGAAGGAAAACCGAAAGAGCGACAACAACAACAACAACAACATACCATTAATAATAAAAGAAAATCCATGGATGATGGGTTTTCTCCAGAGAGAAGATTAAATCCAGTAGCTTGGAAATGTTCCACTGTATTATATTCTAGGATCTAGTATTTATGACTTTTGAACCTAAAATGTGCATATTCATGACTTTGCAATCTAAAATATGATTATTCATGATTCTAGAAGTAAAACTAAAAAGAATGCTAAAGTGATTGATTTCACTGAAAATTACTCCACCTAATAAATGGATAGTTGAGTACACAGGTGTCTATTTGCTCATTACATGTGGACAATTGCCCACCATAATTTCAACTGTCCATTAACTATCAAAGCAACCACCATATCCAAGTCCCCAAAAGAGGCAATCAGGGTGCACAAGGGTATCAGCAGCTGTTGGGCTCTACTATCTAGCCCGCCATATTGGTATACACCACTAACAAGTTCCCAACTAGCAATCACTTTCAGTTCATGGGGGCTGTTTATATAGTCCTGTATTCTATACAAACTAACAAGTTCCCAATAAAGGCAATTCACAATTGTACTACTCTACTGAATTTGCAATTCATCTCATTGCATTTTGGCCTCGTAATTGACATATGTAGGTGTTTGCATGTGCTTGTAGTTTGGCCTTCATCTAAAGAGACAAAAGGCGTCTTTGAGATGTAATTTGTATGAATGCAGCCATCAGCCAACCAAACCTTCTTTTTAAGCAAAAATACCAGCCAAGCTATTTTAACTTTGCATTTAATATGTCAAAATATGGGAAATCTTTTCTTTTCCACAAAGTACGACCAGAGCAATCAACACACTTTGTGGAAAGGAGAAACCTTCAATGCTTCTACATTCGTTTGATATGTAATTTTATTTATTTTCATTTGGGTCCCAGTGCACACCCAACATAGAAACAAAGATTTTGTTTTGGGGTATGATCTCTGGCACTAGTGGCTTTAAGTACATAATGGAGAAATCTATGTCCAAGCAACTACTGGTGGAGAAGTAAACAGTTGGGCTAGAAACAATACCTGGTAATGGATAAGCTTGATTACTCCTAGTCCCAGCCACAGTTTCGATACCCCACAGTATATGAAATTGATAAAAAAATAATAGAGAAGTTAGAATAGATTCACAAAATATAACAATATAAGTTAAAAAAAAAGGCAGGTTACAATGAAGCAGAATTGGTTGACTATTTATAAAGAAATGTAATTACTATCGAAAGATGGATAGTAGTTTAAGCAAGGAGAATTACTCTTGGGCACAATAGCTTCTGCAGATGACTATAATAATTACAATTGCTAGAATACACTTTGTCTAAAATAACTACTTCTATAGTTTAAGTAATGAAGGCAATGTAAAAGGAGTATACAAATTGCTTTTATTCCCACAAATTGAGGCAACACGTGGAAACAGAGTATGTCTGTCGTTTGCATAGTAACCAGAATATGTGGCTAAGAGTTATGTGCATTTATGCAATACAAAAAGGAGAGAGCTTTTGTATGCCATGTTTATACTCGGTATCGGGTGTGATGTGCATGGTGTGCCGCATGCTGCGTAGGGTTCTATTAGTCAGCCTCAAAAGGAGTCAAATGTACCTTGGTAATAGTGTGTACATAAATTGAGTGACCAACTTGAATTAGACCCGGACACTTACATTATTGTGCCGATTGTACACTAGGTTAGATTGAACCTAAGTTAGAAATCTGCCGTATATTGGATTTGAGTTAGATTGGACCTTACAAGGAACTAATCTTAGACCTCACAAGTCACGAGCCAATACCGAATGCCATGTTGCAGCCCAACACTGAATCATCACCTAATGCCTATACACCACTCTCGAGTGTATAAGCCCCACTCTGAAGCAACCACATTAGAATAAAAGCCATTTTTGTATTCGGGCCTAACCCACTTAAGACCCATTGGGGACCAAATCACCTAAGACCCATGAGTGGAGAGCCATGTGATGGCTCGTACACAATCTTGAGTGTACATCCTACACTCCAAATCAGGACCAAAAGTTATAAAACCAAGATTGTAAGCATAAAGCTATGCATGGTTCGTTTGAAACTAGCTAGAGTGAGAGAGAGAGGAAAGAACTCATCCCTTCTCAACCCTTGTTGTACCCAAACACTTGAACTTGTGTCAAGCCTCATCGCCTGTGAAAGAACCTCGACTACATCTACCTGTACAACGCCGTAGGATCGTTGATCGAAGCATCGTGCGGAAACGAAGCTTACAAGCCTATTTTCTTTGACACCGATCATAGAATCCGGGTGCTAGAAGGTGTGTATCGCTAATGCAATCATAAGAACATTAAATACAAATAAATTGAGACTCCATGTATGAATAGGTTGATTGCACGCAAAAGGTTCGGTGATCGGATGCATGTAGAATGGAAAGATCGATAATCCCGATAAACCATCACTGAAAAGGTTGCATGCATGGAAAATGAGGGCGAGATTATAGTTCTGATACGCTGGAATAGGCATACAACTTGAATGCGGGGTGATTGGTAGTAGTATGTAAGGAAATTGGGGATTTTTTGAGGTGAAGACGATGGGGGATCGAATTGAGGTATCAAAGTCACTCGGGCTAATTGGAACTTAGCCAGGGCGACATGGATCCAAAGTGTAAAGAATGCGTGTTTGGAGAAACTCGCCCTGGTGAGTTTTCCAAGCAAAATACTTCGATTGAAAATTGCCTGGGCAACCCTGTGTGCCTAGTGAAATCTGAAGAGGGCAGCCCGGGCAACATTCTAAACTTGTCGGGGCGAGTTGGCGTAGGGACGTGGGACAGAAGTGACTTAGTGAACTCACCCAGGCGAGTTCCTCAAGCCAATATGCTCAGTTAAGTCGCCCAGGCGACTTTGGGTGCCACATGAAATCTGAAGGGGCATGCCCGAGTGACCTTCTAACTTTGCCGGGGCGAGTTTGCTTGCAACCGTGCCTTCAGGCCTTGACCTAGGGGGAAGTAAGGGGACTTTGTGTGCATGGTGACTTTTCCAATGACACCTAATGACGAGTCTACTATGACTTAGGTTGAGCGCAGGAGACCATTGGCAAAGGTTCCGCGAGACTTCTTGCACTTAGTTAAACTGGTTACCGGCATTGAGGTAGGCAAAATTCATCGCCACTCGTAAGTTGATCTTGAACTATGAATTCTATGGTGAATTCCAACGCACGTGTGATGATTTTTTTAATGTCGGATTCCTTGTTTAAAACCTTGAATTTGAATTGATTTATGAATTTCGAACATATGTGTGCATGCTAATCATGAACTCTAAATTCTTATCGCGAATATAATCTCCTCATTTATGAATGTGAGTTTTTGAACACGACTATATGACTTTGAATTCGGGACCCTTCAGGAATTTGTTATAAGCAATGCACTTTGACAATGATTTAGTGTTAATATCTGTGATGTTTTAAGGTTCATACGAACGAATCTCCTACCGACGCGATGAGTTATCCACGACCGATACAGCGGGATATTCGTGACCGACATGGCTGGATATCCGTGCATTTTCCTGTGAACCAACATGGTTCTATTTGTTTTCGGTCCGCCATGGACACCTTGAAAAATGTTCACTAAATGACGGTGGTTAGGTGGAGATTCCCACTGGTAAATGCTTCGGCTCCTAATGCTATATCTGCTTAGGATATTATTTAAGTTAAAATTTAATGTCATACATTAAGATAAATAATTTCATTTAAACCACAGTTTTTTATTGCATGGTATTGAATCTCATTAAAAGTTTCAGTTTTGATCTCGTTGAATTATTGCACTTCCGTTTGAATTGTCATTCTTAATTAAACCCACACTTTTATGCACAATGCTTCTGAATCTTGCTATTGAATCCATGTCCCGTAGAATCAATGTACGTTAGTAGTGATATTTTCCCTATTAAGATTGGACTGTAGCTCATCCCTTATTGACTATACGTCATAGGTACCGGCATTGACTCAAGTTTAGACCCGAGATTGATCCTGAATTAGCAGCAGATCCTGACTATAACCCGGAGGAGGACGAGGAGCTGCCTCCTGAAAAGTTCTACTAGTGAAGATCTTCTTTTTGAAATAGTGCGAGCAATTTTGGAAGACTTGTTATAGTTCCTGTGACAACCTGATATTTCCCTTCATAAGATATATTGGAACCGTCGCGTCGTCGGATCACCTAATATGATCCTTTCATATAAGGGCCAACATTTGTACAAAGTGTTGCTAATGCTGAAGTAATGTACCTACTCTGACAGGCAAATATGGCAAAATAAACTGACTTTTACTGATCTACTCAAACTAGCAAAACTATATACAAGACTAACTAATTTGATGTATAACTTTCCACCGATGACGGCCACCCGTCATTTAAACAATGGAAAGAAAACCTATACATCCCATAACATAGTATCTCAAAATACCATATAGAATTACAAGTTTATCCCATGTCTCTATCTAAACTTCTCTCTCTCTCTCTCTCTCTCTCTCTCTCTCTCTCTCTCTTTTCATGTCCACAAACTTATTTTGGGAAGAAGTCTTCCGAAAAATTGTCTTCCTCGTCTTCCTCGTCGTCTTCTCCTTCTTCCTCGTTGGGCACGTACGTAGGGTCCGCTGCGTGCTCAGGATCTGGCTCTACAGCTAAAACATTTAAGGCGTGGAATGTGCTACCATCAAAGCTCAACAAAAAATATTACATTGCTAACATACATTGACTATTTATCACATTCTCATCGAGAGGCATAAATAGAAATAAAGAATATGACTTTAGTATTATATGACTAATATCATATGCTGATATGCTGAATTAACGCATGATGGAATAGTTATGAGAAATCAAGCTAAAATAAGATACACGTGCAGTCGGAAACAGAAGAAACAGAAAAATCAAGCTCCCGAGTTAGCGGGATCCCTTGTCAAGCTCCCGAGTTAGCGGGATCCCTTGTCAAGCTCCCGAGTTAGCGGGATCACTTGGACTAAGGGAATCCAGCTCCCTAGTTAGCGGGATCACTTGGACTAAGGGAATCAAGCTCCCGAGTTAGCGGGATCACTTGTCTCAAGATGAAGTAACAACATATGAAAGATACCACGGATAACTGATATTCAAAACTGACATGTCTTTTTAGAAATCAATTTACAAAACTGATATATGAGTATATAATTGCACATTCACAAATTGTTATATGGTTATATAGCTACAATATCAATTTCTATAACTAAACTAGTATGTACTCATCAGTGATATGCATTTCTCATTAAATCATCTGCTAATCTAGTTCACCTATTTCATATCTGATCAGGTTTATCATGTTTAATCAAACTCGGGTCTACTTGTTACTTCTAACCCACTTATTAGTGAATTTTACTTCCTCAAAATTTATCACTATACTTAATCATCTAATAACAATTTAAATGACACTCTATATGAGAAGAAGAAATACCATATATATTAACAACATATATTCCCTACCTATTTGTTTACTTGGATCGGAGTGTATGTTTGATCAGGCATCTGGGATCATCACTTTATAATTTTAGTGCTTAAGTGCACCATGTTGCACCTATATATTTATATAAATATAGTTTAGTATAAGCAATGGAATATAGGTCACCTAAGACCCTCCATCTTGGTTTTATAACAGCAACGGTGCATAGGGTCAAGACATATATCCATGTACAGACCAACAAAGCAGCATCCAAAATTTATGGGCCAGAAATCTGCTTGCCTCGGCAAACCCCAAGGGTTGGCGCGGCAAGCAGCCCAGCTGATAACCTTGCCGCGGCAACCCTTGTGAGGTTTCCGCGGCAAGAGTCCAGGTGAGGTCCTTGCCGCGGCAACCTTGTGAGGTTGTTGCGGCAAGCCTTGCTTGCCGGGGTGCCTTCATGGTTTCTCTGTGTTTTGTTGCCCTTGCAGTTTTGTTTAGATATATATATATATATATATATATATATATATATATATATATATATGTATGTATAGATATCGTGAATTTATATTATGGGGTTGGCATAAATATAGCTATATATTTAATTCAACAGGTCATCAAAGAAGATCTGGAGGGAACTAATCTGCACTCAAACTTCATGTATTCAAGTTGAGAGCTAACTATGAGCTACATCTTCTTATGACCAACTCTACTTTTACTGTACATGAACGAATAACATACCTTTTTGTGAATGCGAGATGACGATGATACCGACTCGGTATTAATGGCGTCAAGTTCGAAAAAATGAGAACCAGAGTAGCAGTTACAGTAGCACTTTTTTCTTTGGTAATTGTCACCGTCACTTAAAGGACTGTTGTTTTAATGGTGATGGTTTCACGTCTTTGCACGGTCGGCTTACAAGGAATTCAAACGAGGAAGATAAAAGGAGTTGTCTTGTATTTTTATACATGGTAGCTGTACTTTGCGTGCATGCAAAGGCAAAATTACTCATCGAGTCGTGTAATCAATATACCATGCAAGCAGCTTATAAGCTTGCTGTGGTAGTCTCCCATGCAAGTTCATTACTTGGTGGCTGCATGTATCTCCAATAAAAATAAGCAAGTTTGTTTGTCTTTGCAATTTAATAGTTTATACTCTATTGTCTGGTTTCCTATGTACTGCCCATATGGGAATTTACTTTGTATAGGCATATAAGCCAAGCCAAAAGAAGCTTACATCCAATACCAAGTTCATACTGGTTTGTACTGGTCTAGGCAAATGCATCAAATGAGTCGACATTGGATTAAGCTGCCTACCAAGCCTACACAGGGTTGAGCATATATGCTATAGCTAGCTGAGGTAGCTGAGGTGGTGAGTCTAGGCTGGGTTATACTTAACGACTTAACATAGATTGGTTGGGCTAGCTTAGTAGCCATATAGTTCACTGGTCTACTTGCGTTCCAAGTGACGAGGCTACCCAAATGTCTCAGATCCTTTTTATCAATTTGAGCCACCCGACTACATTTGATGTCCCATGATAGGCATATGTACATGCCTGCTCAGACCCGTGCATATGGCTTTACATTTGGGGCATCCGTTACAGTTCCTTTTTGTGGAGAAAATTCTTGTAGATATATATGTTTTGTATAATTTTGATCACTATTTAGGTGACGGTCGGCCGTCACCAGTGGTTGTATAGATTTCGTCTGGGGTCAAATGATAGAAAGTTCCTTAGACTCTATGGCCATGTGTGTTATTCCACTTTGTTTCCGTGCTTACCTGGAATTATCGAAGACCGATGGCCCGACCTTCTCACTTACCGAAGTTGGAGAAGATCGAGTTGCTGCACTGATTGTAATGAACCCTGATATCAAGTTGACACTGTAAATCAGATTGTGCCCTATGATCTGACGGCATGGATTTTGGGTAAGGAAATTCGGGCTGCCATAGTTGGCATCAAAGCCTAAGCTATAGTTCTCATAGGGAGCTCAAGTTGTGGCTTAAGTGAAAAAAAAATGGTAAATTATATTTGTCATTGTGTAGGCTAGACTCTTAGGAGCAATTTGATTGAATGTTTGCGTGGTCATGATAGGTCAGGATGCCTCCATGACGGGGAAGACCAGGGACCATAAATACTAGAGATACCACAAATGGTGAGGGTGTAGCCACGACATCAAATGCGATCCCAATGGGCAACAATAACAATGCATCCGGAGCAGGAAAGAACACTGGAAATGCTCCTGGAGGTGAGAATAGCCAACAATTGTTGGAAGCCATGGTAAATGTCGTGGCGATGCTTACTAAAAGATGTCAACCATCGGGCTTTCAGGAGTTCAGGAGGATGAGGCCTCCTAGCTTCTATCGGCAGACTGATCCAATGGGGGCAGAACAATGGTTAAATCAGATCGAAAAAGTCCTACAAAGAATCAAGTGCACCAAAGAGGAAAAGGTGAGTTGGGCATCATTCCAACTCGAAGGGGAGGCGGATCCATGGTGGAAATCCGTCGAGAGAACACGAGCACCGGGGACACCATGGATGTGGGCAGAATTTACCGAGATGTTCAACGAAAAGTACTTTCTTGCAACTGAATGACAGCGAATGGAGATAAAGTTTTCCACCTTGAAACAAGAACAAATGACTGTGCGCGAATATGAGGTCGAGTTCACCAGGCTCTCTAGATTCGCACCAACGCTAGTGGTCACCGAGCTGATGAAGACAAAAAAGTTTGAATATGGTCTAAAATCGGTCATTAAGGAGAGGATATCCTTGTTCGAGTCAACGACATATGAGAGAGTAGTCAGATTAGCTCTCATTGAGGAGAGGGATGTGGAAGATATGTACAAAAGGAGAGAAGAATAGAACCAAAGCAAAAGAAATAGAACCTAAACACATCAATTGGAGTAGGCCAGTAAAAGGCCAAGATTTCTTATGCCACCACCCTCCCACACTACCCAAATGGCATCTTCGAAGCCACCCACTCCTACTCCTATGAGATCATTCTGCACCCCAAGCCCTACAACCATAGGAGTGCCAAGAGTTCAACAGACCTCTCACGTTGCTTCTTCAGCACCGAAAGAGGCGTGTTCAACGTGTGGGAAGGCGCATAAAACCGAAGAGTGTCGAAGAAACACAGGAGCATGCTTTAGGTGTGGGAAAATGGGGCATCGAATTAAAGAATGCCCAGATATGAAGGTGGACGCAAAGGTGAAGGCACCTCCTCAATGGTCTTTGCAGCCTACAGTGCAAGGCCGGGCATATGCTGTTACGGCATAGGGTGCCCAAACTAGCAACGATGTAATTCAAGGTATAATTCTTATAAATTAGCAGTATAAATTATTATTTTAGATGAAGGTGTATAAATAAAATAGTCTTTGAAATTTCTACTCCTGAATGCCATGATATTGTTGTGTGTGCATCTAATGTGATCAATGCATAACACCTAGGTACCATACCATGTACATGAAAAGCAACTTTTCCATGGATATCTGTTCTCAAAATGCACGAGTGTTGATAGACCCAGGGTCTACCCACTCTTTCGTAACACCTCAATTTGCGACGGAACTAAGCATCACTCCCGAACCGTTAGAATTCATTCTGACAATATCAGTTCCAACCGGGAGCGCAATAAGCACAGATACGGTGTGTTGATCAGTCGTCGTAGCCATCGAAAAGCATGAGACAAGAGTTGACCTGATTTTGCTCGATATGCAGGGATTCGACATAATCCTAGGCATGGACTGGGTGTCCTCCCAACAAGCTAATGTAAATTGCATTAGGAAAGTAGCCACACTCCAACCCAAGAAGGGCAGGTCAGTCAAATTCTACGGCATCCAACCAAGGGTTACACCGTTAATATCTGCTATTCGAGTCGAAAGACTACTAATCAAGGGATGCAGTGGTTATCTAACATTCTTACAAGAGGGGAAGGAAGAAAGAGTCAACCTCATTGATATACCTATCGTGAGAGACTTTCCAGATGTATTCCCAGAGGAATTACCTGGTCTACCACCAGGCAGAGAAGTCGAGTTTGCAGTGGACTTGGCTCTGGGCACAAAACTCGTGTCCAAAGATCCATACCATATGGTACCGACCGAGTTGAAGGAACTCAAAGATCAGCTGTAAGAACTTCTCGACAAAGGATTTATAAGGCTGAGTGTCTCACCATGGGGAGCACCAGTGCTATTCGTTAAGAAGAAGGGTGGATCCATGTGACTCTGTATAGACTACCAACAATTTAACAAGCTGACGATAAAGAATCGTTACCTGCTTCCAAGAATTGACGGTCTCTTTGATCAGTTACAAGGGGCGAGGTTCTTCTCTAAAATAGACTTAAGGTCTAGTTACTATCAGCTGAGGGTGAAAATTGAAGACATACCCAAAACAGTTTTCCGCACAAGGTATGGCCACTATGAATTCCTAATGATGCCATTTGGACTAACAAATGCTCCAACATCTTCATGGACTTGATGAACAAGGTTTTCAAACCTTATCTGGATTAGTGTGTAGTGGTCTTTGTGGATGATATTCTGATCTACTCAAAGACGAAATAAGAACACGAGCATCACTTACGCTTAGCTCTCCAAACAGTTCGAGATCACCAGCTCTATGAAAAACTAAGTAAGTGTGAGTTCTGGCTGGAGAAAGTGAGTTTTTTGGGGCATGTCGTTTCACAATCAGGCATAGCAGTGGACCCAGGCAAGATGGAGGCCGTAGTTAAGTCGTAGCAGCTGAAAATCGTGACTGAAATTCGTAACTTTTTGAGATTAGTGAGATACTATCAGAGGTTTGTGGAAGGGTTTTCCAAAATTGTCGAACCACTCATGCAACTCACTAGGACAAATATCAAATTTGAGGGGACCAAGGCGTGTGAACAGATCTTTCAGGAGCTCAAGAGAAGATTAACCTCTGCACCGATACTCGCCATACCATTAGGTGGCAGAGGATTTGTAGTATTCAACGACGCATGACACAACGGATTGGGTTGTGTGTTGAATCAAAATGATAAGGTCAGTGCTTATGGGTCACGACAGTTGAAAGACCATGAAAAGAACTACCCCACTCATGATCTCGAGCTGGCAATAATTATATTTGCTTTAAAGATATGGAGGCATTATCTCTACGATGAAACCTTCGAAATATTCACTGACCATAAGATACTTAAATATCTTTTTACTCAAAAAGACCTAAATCTGATATAGAGGAGATGGATGGAGTTTCTTAAAGATTTTGACTGCTCCATTCAGTACCATCCGGGCAAGGCCAACGTGGTGGCAGATGCCCTTAGCTGAAAGTCATCAGCTCTCTTGTCACACCTTGTCACAAGGATTCAAAGATGGCATCTACTCAAGAACTTAACACTAATTGGCACAATCTTCGATATGAAGGAATCCACAGCTTTAATGGCCAACATTTTCATTCAGTCAACACTCTTCAACAAGATTCATGAAATGCAATTGACCGATGTAGAGCTCATGGCCATTAGACAAGAAACGATTGAGGGTATACGACCTGACTTCTCCATTAGAGAAGATGGATCGTTAGTGTTCAAGGGCAGACTATGCATTCCAACCAACACCGATCTGCGACATGAGATCTTGGATGAAGCTCACAAGTCAAAGTATGCCATCCACCGAGGGATCACAAAAATGTATCAAGACCTCAAGAAAAGTTGCTGGTAGAAAGGTTAAAGAGAGAAGTCATTGAATATGTAGCGAAATATTTAGTTTGCCAGCAAGTGAAGGTCGACCACATCATCCTTCAGGTCCATTGCAACCATTTCCGATCCCAAAGTGGAAATGGGAGAACATCTCCATGGACTTCATACTTGGGCTGCCGAGAACATAGAATGGTTATAATGCCATTTGGATAATTGTGAACCGATTAACCAAATCAACACATTTCCTACTCTACAGTATGCGGTACACAGCAGACAAGCTCGCAGAGTTATTCCTTAAGGAGATTGTTCGATTACATGGCGGGATATCTGCGACCGACACGACGGGATATCCGTGACCAATACGGCGGGATATCCGTGCATCTGCCTGTGAACCAACATGGTTCTATTTGTTTTCGGTCCGCCACGGACACCTCGAAAAATGTTCACTGAACGAGGGTGGTTAGGTGGGGATTCCCACTGGTAAATGCTTCGGCTCCTAATGCTATATCTGCTTAGGAGATTATTTAAGTTAAATTTTCATGTCATACATTAAGATAAAGAATTTCATTTAAACCACTGATTTTTATTGCGCGGTATTGAATCTCATTAAAAGTTTCAATTTTGATCTCGTTGAATTATTGCACTTCCATTAGAATTGTCATTCTTACCTAAACCCATACTTTTATGTGCAATTCTTCTGAATCTTGCTATTGAATTCATGTCCTGTAGAATCAATGTACGTTAGCAGTGATATTTTACCTATTGGGCTTGGACTGTAGCTCATCCCTTTTTGACTATACGTCACAGGTACCGGCATTGACTTGAGTTTAGACCCCAAGATTGATCCTGAATTAGTAGTGGACCTTGACTATAACCCGGAGGAGGACGAGGAGTTGCCTCCTGAAAAGTTCTACTAGTGAAGATCTTCTTTTTGAGATAGTGCGATAATTTTTGGAAGACTTGGTAGAGTTCCTTTTTGTGGAGAAAATTCTTGTAGATATATATGTTTTGTATAATTTTGATCATTGTTTAGGTGACGATCGGCCGTCACCAGTGGTTGTACAGATTTCTTCTGGGGTCAAATGATAGAAAGTTTCTTAGACTCTATAGCCATGTGTGTTATTCCACTTTGTTTCCGTACTTACCTGAAATTATCAAACATCGATGGCTCGACCTTCTCACTTACCGAAGTTGGAGGTGATCGAGTTGTTGGACTGATTGTAAAGCACCCTGATATCAAGTTGACACTATAAATCAGATTGTGCCCTACGATCTGACGGCACGAATTTTGGGTAAGGAAATCCGAGCTGTCACAATATATATATACATATATACAGAGGCCTGGGGATATGTTCTCGAGCATAGAGATATCTCTGCGCATATTAATAGGAGCTCGACACGTAGCGCCTCTGTAGCTGATACGACAATCCCTCCTTTTCCTAATTTCATCGCGCTTTAACCATGGTTACAACTGAACTGATGATCGGTCACATAATTTACCATTTTATCAACCTTAACTTAGTAATGCTAGGACTTAGTTTGCTACTAATAAGTTAACAATATCCAGATATTAAGGAAAAACATTAAAATAGAGCTAAAGTGTTAATCTTTGTCAAAATGAACTCAAAAAGTAGCAAAAAGACTATTGAGCAGAAGAAGACGACTCACCACTGCTGAAAGTTAAGAAATCAAAATTTACGATTGTGCGCTAAAGCTGAAGACGAAAGAAAAAGAAAGCTAAGAATCGTAATGTACAATTCTTCAAAAGACGACTCTTCAGAAAGTGACAAAGGAGTAAAAAGTGATACAAGAAAAGCGATCGTTCGAAATAGAAAATCGTCCAGTAAGAAAGCTGTGTGAAAATGAGAAATCGTGATTTATGATTCTCTAGAAAAAGAAGAACAATCGTAATTTATGATTGTGCAAAAGAGAAGCTTTCCCTCTGCTACATCTGCTGTTGCTGATTACGTGAGTGAAGACTATCACCACCATGCAATGAATTAGAAGATCTCTGAAATGAGAAGATTGGTGAATCACGGATTTGAGAAGAATGATGAAGATAAGTTCTTAAAAGGACTCTGTTGCTGAAAATCATAGAACACTCTAGAAGCACATCTACGGTTTGAAGTAAGGAAGAATAAAATTAGGAATTAGAGTTATATTAAGATACTTTTACTTTAGTAGTTTCTTTTATTAAAATTAGAACTTTATAAATCGACTCCTTATGTTCTATAAATAAGAGAGCCCGATATAGGAATAAACCATCAAAGAAATTCTCAGCATCAATTGACAACTGAGGTTGGGTCTTCTTTTGATCATTAGAGTAGGTTTTTATTATTTTATAGATTAGATATTAGAGGTTTCTCAAGAGCAATTGACAATTGCTATTGGGTGCTGAAGATTAGTGTAGATATCCTAGTTTCTCATAAGTAATTGACGACTGCGGCTAAGAGGTGAAAGATATATTTATTTTACTTTCTAGTTTAAATTTTATTTACTTTATTTACTGCTTTGTAAACATCTTCAAGTTTTAATTTGAATTGACGACTTAGATTGGAATTTGCAGATTAGTGTAATGGTTTTTACATTTCCATCTTCAATTTTCTTGAATTTTATTGACGACCAGATTTTAGGAGATTGTTGATTAGATTAAATCCGTGTTTAAGAATTTTAGTTTTTGATTGAAGTCCAAATTCTAGAAGACTGCAATACGGTGTAATGGTACTATTTATTTTTATGAATATCCGATAGCTAAAGATTAGGATTGACGACCTCAATCTGAAGAAGGAAGATTAGGATTTATTTTATGCACTTTAGATTAATAATCATTCTTTATTCATATTTCTCAAGTAGTTTAGAACCTTAAAAGATAAATATAAACTTTGAAATAGAAGTAGAAATAAAGATAAGATAAATACTTCATCGTGGGAATGATCCTATACTATCTCTACAATTTTCATTGTGCGCTTACAATAAGTTAAGACTTAATTAGATACACATATAAGTAGCGATCAAATTTTGTGTGCCGTTTCCAAGGAATTGATTTATCTTTTTATTTATATTTCTATTTTAAAAATAAATATTTATCTTTCTCTTTTGATATTTCTTTAAATTTTTAATTTTCTTTGATCACTTCTTAAGCTTTTGTAGGTTTATTCGGAGTAACGAATTAAGAACTTCAACACTTCTGCTGGCCACAGAGACTAGAGGCTCAGATTTGTTTCTCTCTGCCTTCTAAAAAAAAAAATAATAATAATAATAAATAATAATAAATAAATTTATCATGCAAGGCCACAATAATTTAGTTTGACCAATTTACCAGCCAACCTTTGCCCCGGTGGAATACCCAGTTACCCCTTACTATCCATCCATGGTGGAAATCGAACAAGTTTTCGCTTCTCATTGGGGGTAATTACGAGAGTACCTACAACCCTCAGTGGGGAAACCATTATGACTTCTCGTATGCAAACCCGCAACACCCTCAAGGTTTTCAACAACCCTATGTCAAAAACCAATATTTTAACCAACAGTCCATTAGAAATGACGATGCTGCTATTGTTTAGATCCTTCAAGACCTGCAACAACAGACACATCGACGATCTAAGGAACTATCTCGACTGACCCAAATTTTCCAAGACCTACAGTCCTGCTCTCAATCCATTGCAAATTTAGGGACCAAAGTTGAACAAATAGCCACGCAATTGGAGAAAACGGGATTTACACCAACTCCTACACCTCACATTCAGGCTGTTCAAACTCTATGAAGTAGGAAAACTGTTGAGAATAAGGTAGAGATGCCTACACCATTAGTTGCCCTTGAAACCTATGCCAAAGAGAAGCGAACCCAGGAAGAGGTCCCCTTGCCAGAAAAACAAAAAGAAGAAAAAGAAAATTTAAAAAATAGTAATGAGGACACCAAAATCTATGGCTAAAGTACCTTATGTACTAAAGTTACCTCTTCCAAATGCCTTTAGCGCACCATCTCTTTTTGATAAAAACCCAAAAAAATTAGAAGAAATTATTGAAATCTTCAAGGAAGTGAAAATTAATTTGCCTCTCTTAGAAGCAATTAAACAGGTCCCAGCCTACGCACGATTCCCGAAGGAGATGTGTATGCAGAAAAGAAAAAGAAAAAAAATATATATCGTAAAAAGTTTTTCTAACAAAACAAGTAAGTTCTGCCTTGCAAGCCAAAACCCCGCCTAAGCTTAAAGATCCTGGAGTGCCTACAATTCCCTGTATCATAGGCAATCATGCTATAAATAATGCACTTCTTGATATGAGAGCTAGCATAAATCTGCTACCATACTTCGTCTACAAAAGTTGAGATTGAGAGATATGAGGCCTACTTCGGTAACTCTTCAGTTAGCTGATAGATCAAAAATAAGGCCAATAGAAATCATTTAAGATGTTATGGTTGGGGTCGACAAATTTGTTTTTCCTGTCGACTTCTTAGTACTAGATATGGAACCCAGTTCAAAATCTCCAACACAAATTCCCGTTATACTCGGTACACCATTCTTGGCCACGGCCAATGCATACATCAACTGCAAAATCGGAGTAATGGAAGTTTCTTTTGTAGATATGCGAATCCAGTTAAATATTTTCTCGGTAGCCAACCAAATGGATTCAATTGACGATGAGGAATGCTTCAGCGTAGATGAAATTGAAGAACTAGTGGAAGAAGCATTACCTCTAGTACTATCTAAGGATGTTCTTCAAACCTTATTATGGTATACGAACTCGAAAGAATCAGACTATCAACTAAGGGAGGTGACTTCTGTGTTGGACACTTCTGTCTGTAAACTCTACTCCAAAATATGGAAGCCATGGATAGAACTTGTGCCCACTACTTCCAATGAACCATTACAACCTTCCATCAAAAAAGCACCATCCCTAGACCTGAAACTGCTTCCCAACACCCTTAAGTATGATTTTCTTGGGCCTAATGAAACTCTCCCAGTGATCATTTCATCTGCTCTTAACAGGGAACATGAGAGCAAGTTACTGGCCATACTTATAAAGTATAAACGTACAATAGGGTGGGCAGTTGCTCACCTTAAAGGGCTTGATCCGTCAATCTGTATGCATCAAATTCATCTAGAGGACAATGCCAAAACTTCACATGTAAGTCAGCGATGGTTGAATCCAAATATGAGGGAAGTAGTTCAAAAGGAAATTATGAAATTATTAGGCGCATGTATTATTTACCCGATTTCCGACAGTGAGTGGGTAAGCCCCATTCAAGTAGTCCCAAAGAAGTCTGGGATTACAGTAAAAGAAAATGCAACCGGTGAGCTAGTTCAATTATGCAAAACCACGGGGTGACGTGTATGCATTGACTACCGGAAGCTTAACTCAATGACTCGCAAGGATCATTTTCCACTAGCCTTTATCGACCAAATTTTGAAAAAACTTGCGGGTTAGGAATACTTTCGTTTTCTAGATGGTTACACATGGTATAACCAAGTTCCAGTCTATCTGGAAGACTAAGAAAAGATCATCTTCACGTGTCCTTTTAGGACTTCCGCTTATCGTCACATGCCCTTTGGATTATGCAATGCACCCACAACCTTCCAGAGATGCATGATGGCCATCTTCTCTGATATGATAGATAGATTTCTAGAAGTATTCATGGATGATTTCTCGGTATTTAGCTGAGCCTTCGATTCCTATCTTGATCACCTTGCCCTCATTCTAGAAAGATGTGAGGAGACAAACTTGGTACTAAGTTAGGAGAAGAGCCATTTTATGGTTCAAGAAGGCATAGTCTTAGGGCACATTGTCTCCAAAAGGGGATTAGAAGTTGACAGGGCTAAAATTAACGTAATATTAAATCTTCCACCACCAGCTTCGGTACAGCAAATTCGATCTTTCCTTGGTCATGCCGGCGTCTATCATCGCTTTATTAAAGATTTCTCAAAAATCTCGAGACCACTTTGCCATTTATTAGCAAATGATGTACCTTTTAACTTCGACGATACCTGCCTTGACGCATTTAATAAGCTTAAATCTCTTCTCTCATCTGCACCAATCATTCAATCACCTAACTACTCCTTGCCTTTTGAAGTAATGTGTGATGCTTCTGATTACACAATACATGTCATCCTAGGATAACGGAAAAACAAGAAGGGCGTTGAAAATGTGGTAGCTGATCACTTGTCTAGAATCGAACTACCTGAAACCATCAGTAGAGAGTCTTTGCACGATACCTTCCTAGATGAGCAACTTTTTGCCATCCAAGCAACAATATCCTGGTTTGCCAACATTTTGAATTATTTGGCACCTTGTAAGATTCCCTCGACCTGGTCTAATCAGGATAGGTACATTTTCTTTGCTAATGTCAAATATTATGTTTGGGAGGATCCTCACCTATTCAAAATATGCCTAGACCAAATAATTTAAAAATGTGTGCCTTATAATGACACCCACAATATTTTACAATTTTGCCACACATATGCTTGTGAGGGCCACTTCAGAGGCAGGAAAATGGTTGCCAAAGTACTGCAATCGGGATTTTATTGGCCATCATTATTCAAAGATGCCCAAAATTTTTGTCAGGCCTGTGATCGTTGCTAGAAGTCAGGAGCCAAGTCCCGAAAGAACATGATGCCCCTCCAACCGATTTTGATCACAGAACCCTTTGATGTCTGGGGCATAGACTTCATGGGCCCCTTCCCACCTTCGTTCGGATTCATGTATATACTTCTAGCCATTGACTACGTATCAAAATGGGTTGAAGCAATAGCTACAAGAATGAATGACCATAAGGTGGTAGTCTCTTTTATCAGGGAAAACATATTTTCGCGGTTTGAAACCCCACGCGCCATTATAAGTGATGGAGGAAGCCATTCTTATAATAGATTTTCAAGAGTTTGCTTAAAAAATATGGTGTCACTCATAAATCGCAGCCCCCTACCACCCGCAAACTAGTGGCCAAGTTGAGGTTTCCAACTGGAAAATAAAGAAAATATTGGAAAGAACTGTTTGACCTGACAGAAAAGACTGGTCCCTGAGACTAAATGAAGCCTTATGGGCGTACAGAATGACCTATAAAACACCTATTTTCATGTCTCCTTTCCGACTGGTGTATGGTAAGATTTGCCATCTACCTGTGGAATTAGAGCATAGAGCCCTATGGGCTATCAAAGCATTGAATTTTGAACTAGACGCATCCGAAGAACAAAGAAGGCTTGAGCATAATGAACTGGAAGAAATTTGCAATGATGCCTATCAAAATGCTCGAATTTAAAAGGTCAAAACTAAAGCATTCCATGATAAATATATACTGAGGAAGTGTTTTGAGTCAGACCAACAAGTTTGGCTATACAATTCAAGGTTAAAGCTATTCCCATGAAAAATGTGAAGTCGTTGGGACGGACCTTACAATGTGGTCAAAACCTTCTCTCACGGGGTTGTCATTATTCAGGATCCCAAGGACAATCGTACATTCAAGGTTAATAGGCAGAGACTTAAACCTATGGTATCTTTACAAGAGAAAGGGATAGTGACCACTGTCACTAAAAGACCCGAAGTATGTCTGATATGCTCTTGGGCAATTGTCGCACTACCAACTCACCCGTAGTACTTTTTATGTAAATTATTTTCCTAATTTTAGATGTATAATATCAAGTGTCATTATATAAACTTCGTTGGTATGAGATAGCATAGTGATTACAATTCCTTTTAGCATACGGGTCCTCCCATATACAATCGTAGACCTTACGATTGCTGGGAATACGATTTATTCGGGCTATATACGCTGCTATCAGAAGAGCATGACTTCCGATATAAAAGGCGTCACCTCGTGTCACACTGCACAGACACATCTCCCAGCATTAAAAGAAGTACCAACTGGTTTTCATTCTTCAACGCCAGCCATAACCCCCATTTATGACATCCCTTCGTATTCCCTGTCTCAGATTGCTTATAAATAAGCATTCTTACCATCCGTCATCATTACATTCCTTTTGCTTGTATCTTCACTACCAACATCCTTACCATGACGAATCCATCAAACTGGTCTGAAATCTCAGAGGCCTTTAACTGCCTCGTCCAACGCCATGAGAAGGAACTCACCACGATCTTAGAAGAAAGGGGAGGATAATAAGTGAAATTATCACTCTCTTCTCCTCTCTCCCTATTCCAAATCAAACAACGGAAACACCACCTCCATCCCCCACTTCATCTTCACCTAGTCCACCTCATTCCCCATCGCCACCCCCTTCATCCTCTTAAACCGCCCTTTTCCTTTTTCTATTGGATGCACCCACCGCCGGACGGTGATCCCTTTTTTTTTATATGGGTGACAACAAAAGTTGAGGGCCGATCTTTATCGAAGACAAATTTCGCTTTCAGACGTTGTTGCCAGTGTCTTAGTTTAGTGTGTCAAGATTTTTCCTAAGTTTCACTTTTAATGTAATTAGTTTTGTTTCCAAGTTTCTATATATATTTCATTTATATATGATAAGTTTTTTTATTTTATTCAGTTTTTTTTGGAGCACTTTTAGTTTCCATATTACTGAAAGTACTTTCACCGAAGTTTGGGGGGAGGATTTTTTTATATTTTTGCAGATCATAAACTCGGTAACTAAACAGCACCATTAAGGTAATATATTTTTGTTGTTTCCCCTATTTTGCATAATGAGGACATTGTCCTATTTAAGTTTGGGGGGATACACCACTTTTTGTGTATATTAGTTTAAATTAGTTTAATTTTTTGTTTAAAATTTTATTTTTAGTTTTGTATATATTAATTTAGTTAATCATTATATGCAAAGTATGACAAAAAAAAGAAATTGAATCTATTAAACTTTACAATCCATCGTAGTAAAAGTTCAACAATCAAAATAAAACAATTGCAATTCATGAATAACACCTTTGAACATTGTATCAAATGAATGTTTGAAACTATACGATTAATCTAAACTAAAATATTTAGATTATAGTTTCAAAATTATAAACTAGTGAGATCTTGAGCTAGTATTTCCTCTTTATATTCTGAGAGAGACTGTTTTATTCAAGCTTAAAATTTTCCTTGAATTTTTACTGAGAAATCTCATATTGTTGAACTTAGAATCAAGATATTCTGTGATTATGATGATTTGTTTCTTTAGAACTATCTGTTAAACACATCAAAACAAGAAAACATCTATACTAGTAAATCGTAAAAATGACCAAATGCCATCTTTTGTTACACTAGAGCCAAAAATCTAAAATCCCAAAAAAGAGTTTATCCTTTGAACCCATATTAGAAGCCTAAAACTGAATTTCTTCGTACCAAAATTTTATAAACCCTTAATCATATGTACTACGTAAAACTTTTTACCTTTAACCCTTATAATTTTTTAGAGTTTAGAATAGAAAAGAAGGGAAGAAGAGGGAGTGAAAGGAGTATGAGCAAGAACAGATAAGGGATTTGCTGAAAAAGATACAACTGAGAAGAAATACAATCATATGAAAAATGGAAAAAGAAAAGGAAAATCGTAAAAGACGATATAGTGAAAAGAGAAGCAAAAAGCTTCGAACTGAAGAAAAAATGGGATTTACACAAGAAAACAGAAGAAAAATGGGTAGAAGTCATCCAACTTTTTGGATGCTTACTGAAATAGAAAAGAAGGAAAGAAGGATAGGAAAGGAAGAACTAAATTCTAAGAAACTTTTGAACCCTATCTACCTTTCTTTGAAACCCTTTTAACCCAAAGTCCCATTACAAGCCGAAGGAAATACCTTTGCGATTTATGATTTGCAAAAGTATAAGTCTAGTAGAGATGTATGCAATAGATACTATGAATGAACGAAAAAGTCATATGATCAGAATTGATTATCCATTCCATGAGATTTACCTTTTTATTTTCCTTTGAATTTATCATGTACATATCATATGTGAGAACCTAAAATTTTGATATCCTTTTGAGAGTATGCCAATAGTGAGAGTTTGGATAAGAATATTCTCTAAATCTACAGTTTAAAAAAATCTATGATGAATAAACTTTTTACTGATACGCACACACTCCACGCTGTATAGAATTGAAATTGCTAAGTTGTGATCAAGGATAATTACTGTGATGGAAAGTAAAGGTGAAAAAATTAGAATTTTTGAAAATCATACCAAATATATGATGATTAATTTAACTAGTAGTATAGATTTTATTTCTTTCTGAAAATTATTTTTAAAAAATCCAAAAATATTTGAAGTTTGTAGGTAACTTCACTGAAAACCTTCAGGAGACTACAACTCCTCCACTAAGGATCACCTAGGGGTTTAAAGGCTTGTTGTATCTGCTAAATGCAATCATGCTCCCTACGAAAGTGGCATTTAAATTTATAGTTTTAGATATTTTATGTTTCCTTATTTGCTAGGGACTAGCAAACTTAAGTTTGGGGGTGTGATCAGTCACATAATTGTCCATTTTATCACCCTTAACTTAGTGATGCTAGGACTTAGTTTGCTACTAACAAGTTTATGATATGCAGATAAAGAAAAATAGTAAAATAAAGCTAACGTGTTAATCTTTGTCAAAATGAACTCAAAAAGCAGTAAAAAGATGATTGAGCGAAAGAAGACGATTCGCCGCTACTGAAAGTCAAGAAATTGAAATTTACAATTGTGCGCTAAAGCTGAAAACGAAAGAAAGAGAAAGCTAAAATTTCGTAATGTATGATTCTTCAAAAGACGATTCTTCAGAAAGCGACAGAGGAGTAAAAAGCATGGATCAAAATATCGTCCGATACCAATACGTATCGAACGATAAGTATCGGTATCATATGTGAATGATACGGTACATTAAATGTACCGTATCGTTCATTAGTATTGCAGATATCAGATGATACATTCAATGTATCATCCAATGCACTACTGTTCCAATACGTATTGTCCGGTACGTATCGGTTTTTTGACCGGACGATACGTACCAATTTTCTGACATTTTGATCATTGGTAAAAAGCGATACAAGAAAAGAAATCATTCGAAATAAAAAATTGTCCAGTAAAAAAGCTGTGTGAAAATGAGAAATAGTAATTTATTATTCTCTAAAAAAAGAAGAACAATCATAATTTATGATTGTGCAAAAGAGAAGCTTTCCCTCTGCTACATCTGATGTTGTTGATCACGTGAGTGAAGACTATCACCGCCATGCACTGAATTCGAAGATCTCTGAAATTTGAAGATTGGTGAATTACGGATTAGAGAAGATTGATGAAGATAAGTTCTTAAAAGGACTCTGTTGCTGAAAATCAGAGAACACTCTAGATGCACATCTACGGTTTGAAGCAAGGAAGAATAAAATTAGGAATTAGAGTTATATTAGAATACTTTTACTTTAGTAGTTTCTTTTATTAAAATTAGAATTTTGTAAACCGACTCCTTATGTTCTATAAATAAGAGAACCCAATATAGGAATAAACCATCAAAGAAATTCTCAGCATCAATTGACGACTGAGGTTGGGTTTTCTTTTGATCATTAGAGTAGGTTTTTATTGTTTTGTAGATTAGATATCAAAGGCTTCTCAAGAGCAATTGACGATTACTATTGGGTGCTGAAGATTAGTGTAGATATCATAGTTTCTCAGAAGCAATTCACGACTGTGGATGAGGGGTGAAAGATATATTTATTTTGCTTTCTAGTTTAGATTTTATTTGTTTTATTTACTGCTTTGTAAATATCTTCAAATTTTAATTTGAATTGACGACTCAGGTTGAAATTTGCATATTAGTGTAAAGGTTTTTACTTTTCCATCTTCAATTTTCTCAAATTTGATTAAGGACCAGATTTTAGGAGATTATTGATTAGATTAAATTTGTGTTAAAGAATTTTAGTTTTTGATTGATGCCCAAATTCTAGAAGACTGCAATACGGTGTAACAGTACTATTTATTTTTATAAATATCCGATGGCTAAAGATTGGGATTGACGACCTCAATCTAAAGGAGGATTAGAATTTATTTTATACACTTTAGATTAATAACCATTCTTTATTCGAAACAGAAGTAGGAATAAAAATAAGATAAATACTTTCTTATGGAAACGATCCTATACTAGCTCTACAATTCTCATTGTGCGCTTGCAATAGGTTAAGACTTAATTAGATACACATATAAGTAGCGATCAACTGACACTGAAACAATCATAAAGGCAAAGTGTGGCATGGCGTTGGGAGTCTGTGCCTGACATCTTGTTTTTGTCATGATTATATTCGAAAAGATAAGCCAGAAGACCACCTGATTGCACTTCCTATAAGACGCACTATCGCGATTTATGATGTACTATCATTAATTAAAAGTGACGCATAATATCATGGTTTTTAAGTAAGAAACGCTGACGCTATATTCTGTTAGTGCTTTCGTGACGAGAAAGAAGAGTTAGCGCTCCGTACATTATAATAGGCGCTCCAAATTTTGACACGTAACACCATTTTGATACGAATCGCCTCATATTTTGTCAAAACATTAAATGAGGAGCGGGGCGAGGCGGACGAGAATACAGTGCCTGACATCATGTTGTCCAATGGCCATCATTCCCATTCGAGATAAATATTTAAGGCGCGAATTTTGAGAATTAGAAATTCATAAATTACTTCTCGCCTTTGCCCTCCCAATTTTCATCTTCAGAGCGTAGTAAGAAACATCAAAGCGACGAAACCCTATTTCTGCATCTAGTAATAAGGTGAGTGTCATTTTATTTCTCATTTTTAAAATGTCAAATAGAAATGCCATCCCTTCCATAGATTAAGCGTTTGCGCTTAATATATGGGTGGGGGCGCTTCACCGCTCTAGCTTTTGGAGCGTCCGCGCTCCAACATTTGAGGTGCTTGCGCCTGTACATGGAAGCGACGCCTCTCCTATTATTACTACCTTCTTGTCTAAACTTCTCCTTTTTCTCTGTCACATATTTTGAAGATGGTTCTTAAGACCCTAACCGCTAAGTGCACCATCAAAAAGTGTCGGGTCATTTATGATGTGACATCTGAGGGGAGGAAAAATATGCTTAATGATTCGGTCTTCAGTTTATTCTTTATGGCTCCAAAGGGCGTGATAAACATCAACAACCTCCTAAATGTGATCATCAAGTTCTAGGACTATGACAACATTTAGAAATATGGGATTGGCAAGTCTGGCATTATCAGATTTCAAGCCCTTGATTTTACCTTGATAACTGGTCTTCGAATGATCGACCTCGCCGATTATGCTCCAAAGGTGGAGATTCCAGAAGAACGGACCATTAGATATAGGTTTTTCAGGGGCCTTAAAGATGTCAATCTGGCATACATCAAAAATACGATTGAGAGTCTCGGGCAGGATGCTGATGACGACTTTATGAAACTCTCTCTATTGTTCGTCCTCGCCACCGTCCTATTTCTAAACACAAAATACACCCTCGACAACTCCCACCTCGACCTCATTGATGATCTCCCCAATTTCAACGTATATCCATGAGGTCGTCACGCATACAAACATATTTTAATGTGTGTGGACAAAGCAAAGAGGATGAGGGGTATAGCTGAGAAAGCAAAAGCAAAGCATGTTTACAATATTTACGGCTACACTATTGCTCTGCAGGTAATGTCGTCTTTCAGAATTTTCTATTTTATTTCCTACGAAGCGCTGACGATTATGATAGTCATCAAAATTTTATTTTATTTTTCTCAGATCTTGGCATACGAGATTAACGGCAGGTGCGCCCCACACAAGGTTGTTGGCACCGTCCGCTTCCCAAGGCTGCTGAAATGGGAAGCAAATGACAAAACTAGGAAATTGTACATCACAAATTTCTAGTACAAGGTAAATTCGAAATGAGGGGATATCGCATCCAAATATAGGCGCTATCGCTGTAATATAGAACCGCAAACACTTTCAAATGAAGCTGATGGTGCCTCTAAAAAATGAGATTCGCTTCTAAATGAGGTGATGGCGCCTCTAACACGAGCACAATCGCTATGAAATGAAGCGGTGGCGCCTCTAATCTAATACGAGCACAATCACATCCAAATATAGGAGTTATAACTACAATGTAGAAGCGCAACCTCCTTCAAATGAAGCGATGATGCCTCTAAAAGACAAGATTTACTTCTAAATAAGGCAATGACGCTCATAACACGAGCGCAATCGCTACGAAAAGAAGTGATGGCGCTTCTATAATGAGTGCAATAAGTTCTAAAAGAAGCGATCGCGTATTCTCAGATTCTTAATCAATCAAAAATAATATAAAATATCTATCATCTTGTAGGCTACCCGCGTCCGACAACTGGAGGCCACACCCGATGAAAGCACCCTGCATGTGGTAGAAACCATATTTAGAATGGGGGAGAGACCTGCGGAATTGGGTATAGGAAAATAGTCCCTCCCATTACTGTGCGGAGGAAGAAAATAGACATTGAAGTTATTAGCATCTCGGATGAGGAAGAGCCAAAGGAAGAGGAAGAAGAAGAGGCAGCAGAGGAAGAAGAAGAAGAAGAAGAAGAAGAAGAGGGAGAAGAAGCAGATCCAAATCCCGTCAGTCTGCGAAAGAGCGGATTGATGAAAAATGAAAGTAGTCTGTTGATTCAAGAATTGCAGACTGCTAGAGTTCAATCGACAATCTTCGTGTAAAGGTTGTTCAGCTGGAACAGGAGAACCAACAACTGAAGGCAAAGGTTCTTCAACTGAACCAGGAGAACCAAAAACTGAAGGTAAAAGTTTTAAATTATGCTGGAAAAATACTGAGCTTGACGAAGCACAGACGCTTCCCTATTATGCTTCAACACTTCGACTATGAAGCACTGACGCTTCGACTATTAAGCGTCGAAGCCTCCATATCAAGCGTCGACACTTCTACAGGAGGCGACGACACTTCTCTATGATGCGTCGACGCTTCGAACATGAAGTACAAATACTTCTATATATTAACTATTTTTTAAACATGGAGTGATATTTTTATCATATTGCAGGCCTACAGTGTGGAGGGAAGTCAGGTGCACCTCGCTGGGGGTTATAAAAAATATGTCCCCCAAGGCTAAAGGTCTGTCACCGCCCGAACGTGGGGCGACTTGCATCGCCTACCCGAAGGGATGGTACTACCCCTTGCCCCAACCCCATGCACAACCCAATCCCTAGCCCAAGCTCAAGCAACAGGCCCAACCCCCACCACAACCCTAGACCTAACACCACGCACAACCCAATCCCCAGCCCAAGTCGAAGCCCCAGCCCGAACCAAAACCACAGCCCCAGTCCCAATCCCATGCACATCCCAAGCCCAAGCCCAAGCCCTAAGCTTAACCCCAACCCCACGCACAACCCAATCCCCTGCCCAAGCCCAAGCCCAAGACCCAACCCCAACCAAAACCACAGCCCCAACCCCAATCTCACGCACAACCCAAGCCCGAGCCCTAGGCCCACCCCCAACCCCACGCACAACCCAATCCCCTGCCCAAGCCCCAGCCCCAACCCCAACCAAAACCATAGCCCCAGCCCCAATCCCAAGCACAACCCAATCCCTAGCTCAAGCCCAAGCCCCAGGCCAAACCCTAACCCCACGCACAACCCAATCCCCAGTCGCAATCCCACGCACAACCCAATCCCCATGGCCAACCCCAACCACTGCCCCAGGCCCAACTTAAACCCCACTCACAACCCAGTCCTCAGGCCAATCCCAAGCCCCAGCCCCAACCAAAGCCACAACCCCAGCCCTAATCCCACACACAACCCAATCCCCAGCTCAAGCCCAAGCCTCAGGCCTAACCCTAACCCCACGTACAACCCAATCCCCATCCGCAATCTCATGCACAACCCAATCCCCAGGGCCAACCCTAGGCCCAATCCAAACCCTACACACAACCCAATCCTCAGCCCAAGCCCAAGCCCCAGCCCCATCCAAAGCCACAACCCCATCCCCAATCCCACGCACAACCCAATCCCTAGCCCAAGCCCAAGCCCCAGGCCTAACCCTAACCCCATGCACAACCCAATCCCTAGCCCCAATCCCACGCAAAACCCAATCTCCAGCCCAAGCCCAAGCCCCAGGCCCAACCCAAACCCCACGCACAACCTAATCCCTAGCCCAAGCCCTAGCCCCAACCAAAATCACAGCCCCAAGCCCAACCCCAACCATAATCATAGCCCTAGGCCCAACCCCACACCTACAAACCAAGCCTAATCGAAAGTCCTGCCGCCACCACCACCACCATGAGGATCCACAATCCAACCTCCTATAAGGGAGAAAGCCCATCCCCAACAACAATCTCTGCCTCCTCTATCACCACCATCACTACCTACTTTGGTGCAAGAAGAAGAAGAAGTGGAGGAAAAAGTCTCATTATCTTTTAGGAGAAGTGAGAGGACCCAAGCTAAAGGCCTCCTAAATCCGCCCTCACAAACTCACTCTAATAGAAAGGGAGAGCTGGTCTCTCAAACCCATAAAAAGAAGGCCAAAGTGGTGGGTTTATCGGCCGTTGATGCACCACCTCAGACCTATATGAATGTTATTTGGGAAATGCCCAACAGGTGAGAGCATCAAAGCTTTGTAAAATAAGCACTAATGCGTCTACTTCGAAGTATTAGAGACTAATCCACTTATGTTTTAATTTAAACGTAAGACTATTATCTCGACCGTTGGGTTCCAGCGTATTACCGTCGAGTTGATGCACTGCCTTTATTCTAAACAGGAAATAGAAGACCCAGTTAGTGTTAATCCCTATTCAACCCTGTCACTACCCTAATTCCATATTGATATTTACACTTTCGTATACAGATAATGATCGCGTACTTTACGGTCATGGACAAGCGGGAAGACATTAATAAGAATAGGAAGGGTTTCCGCATGGCTGCTATTAGACTCACATGCATGAGCACGGATTTTAGATATTTTGAGAATTACATTAACGAGAGTGGTCCACGCACGCCCCCCGACATGGAGAGTCGGAGCACATACTACGCCGATTCTTTTTTGGTGAATAATGGCACACCGTCGTTGCAGCATTTCGTTACAAATAAAAATCGCCACTTGAATGTGCTTGAGTGTGAAAGAGTTTATATTATGATTCACATCTAGAAGCCAAGACATTAGGTGCTTGCTGTGGCGACCCCCTCAGCTCATAAAATTGATGTCCTTAATCCCCTCCTAGATCTTCCTCCGGAAACCAAATTTTGCGAGGCGATAAGGACACTGGTAAGCTACGCTATGATACTCTCAAAAGTAATGCCGGAATCACTTTGGTAATTGAGCATCACCGCTTTAAAAATGGGGCATCAACGCTTTAAAATTGGGGCATCAACGCTTTTTAAATGGGGTGTCAACGCTTCCAAAATAGGGCATTAGTGCTTTGACATTTTCCTATCAGCGCCTTGGCAATGGGGTGCCAACGCTTTAAAAATAGGGCATCAGCTCTTTGACAATGAGGCGTCAATGCTATTAAAATGGAGCGTCAGCGCTTTGACAATGAGGCGTCGATGCTATTAAAACGGAGCGTCAGCGCTTCCAAAATGTAAGGGAGCATCAACGCTCCATTGTATATCAACAAATGCTATAACTGATATTTTGCTTTTTTTATTGACAGACGCATTACCTCCCAACCTTGTTTCATATGCATGATGCCCTGGCTTCCGTTTTCTCCAATGGCCTTGGGATATGCAGGCTATCGACGATGCACCGACCCAAAGAAACGATACTGACTGCGTGGTTTTTGTGATGAAATACATAGATTATTTAAGTAGGGAACTCTAGCCAGATTTCAAACAGGAAGACATCGAAACTTTTAGGATGGAGAATGGGCATGCCATTGCTATGCACAAGGAAGAGAATTAGGATGTCAGTGACGATGTGGAATCGCTTCTAGAAATTTTTTGATATACATAAATGTCTATTCACATTTTTTGACTATATAGCATTATACTGAAGATTATATGTATATAGGGCTACTTACGTAGGATAGATATACAATGTACACTGATTATATTACACGGAAATTTTTTAATACACGGGATTTATTCACAGGATATATTGTTAATCTCTCATTTCGAAGTGCTCACGCATTTTATCTGACGCGTCGGTGCCTCCACGGCGAGAACAGCTGAGATTGTATTCAATAAATAATGTTGAAAAAGACAGGGCAAGAAGACAACACAGTCCACAATTTCAAAGTCCTCGAAACACCATACTTAGAAGCGATGGCGCTTCGATTTAGAATTGAAGATGCTTTGACCATCGTATGAGTGAATCATTGACGCTTCTATGAGCAAGCACCATGGGTAACATCAAACATTGGCTTGACATTGAGGTGTCAGCGCTATGACAATGGGGTGTGACCACTTTGACAATGGGGCGTCAGTGCCACTATTTTCTAAACATATTTATTATTTATATTTTACTTCTTTTTCAACAGACGTATTATCCTCTTGGTAAAATTAAACGAAAGAGTTTGCGCTCATATAAACAGTGACTAATTATAAAAATAAACTATACAATTAGTCATATAAACTATGACTAAATCTCGACACTGGGATGTCATCTACTTCCCTTCTTTGGGAGGGTAGGGGTAGGTGAAGGTGGGGAAGAGGGTGGAAAGTTACGATGGGGTGTAAGGAGAGGGGGGGATGTGGTATACGACTCAGCGTCGCCGATAATGCGTCATTGTTAGCGAAACTGCTTCTCCTTCTCGGCCAAAATCGCTTCAAGTGCGGCCTTCTGCCTTTGAATTAGCCTCTCCTTCTTGGCCGAAAGCATGCGTATCTCGTACTTTTCATTTTCGATAAGACGATCAAGGGTTTCACTTATCTCAGACCAGTTGGGTTGTCCCGCCATGGTTTAAGGTTTACAGCAAGGGGTTTTAGAGACGAAGAGTAAAATAAAGGATATGGTCAAAATGAATAAATGACCGTACTGTAAAACCACTTTTCATTTGGTTGGAATATGAAAAGCTATTGCTTCCGAAATGTTCGAAAAGACTGCGCGAAAAGAAATAAATAATGTTGGAACAGTCACTGTAATAAATAATGTTGGAAAAGAATATGCGAAAAGACAACACAGTCCACAATTTCAAAGTTCTCAAAATTCGTAATAAACGAAAAGCTGCTTAGGTCAGGGAGCGTCACCACCCGCTATGGAAGTAATGCTGCTTCGAATTAGAAGCAAGTCACTTTGACAATCGTCTCACTAAACTTCGTGGAATACGCTACCTGCCACCGTCCCTAGAAATTTATTTCGCAATGATGTTTCAAACCCTAGCCTTTTTTCCTATAAAGCCACTTCCCGTCACAAACTCTTCCCATTCCAAACCCATTGCCTTTCTCCGTCTCCTAGCCCTAACCCTAACCCCATGGCGAAAGAACCAGACCATGACCAATTTCACCATTAAATGTTTGCATCCTCAAGGCAAGTTCCTCTACGAGGATGGTGAGTTGGAAATTTACAGCAAGAGGAAGCCGAAAATGTGATGAC
Source organism: Chloranthus sessilifolius (assembly GCA_021018995.1). NCBI lineage: Eukaryota > Viridiplantae > Streptophyta > Magnoliopsida > Chloranthales > Chloranthaceae > Chloranthus > Chloranthus sessilifolius. The sequence goes on from CM037588.1 coordinate 24,410,850, forward strand.
CCCAAGACAGATCTCCCCCGCTCCTCCCTTCATTCTCTTTCCTTCTTCCGCTCGGCCTCAGCCTCCTTGTCTCCATTGTCTTAGCGTATCTTTTGTCATATTTTGTCGACAGTGTAATCCTTTCTCCTACGAATCCTTTCGATCACCTCATCAATGTGGTATTCTTTTATGTAATCAGCTTCTTTGTTAATATCTGTAAATCTTAATTTCCATATTAATAGAGAAATTTTTTTTTGGATATTATCCTAAAAGTTATAGATTTGAAAATATACTGGAACCATTTGTGCAAGAAGAAACATCGCCATCAATTGAAGCGATGACGCTTTCATTTAGAAGCGACGACGCCTCTAATTAGGGCTAGCCATTTGACTTAGCCGCATTATTATTAGCGGCATGATTATTAGGGCTATCAGCACATCGAAAATCAGAGATTGTATTAATCTCGTCCTTACCCTTTGAGGGACGAAAGGTAAAAGAAAGGATATGGTCAAGAGATTAAATTGATAGAGGGCTAAAAGGTATTTTTATGTTTTTCGAGAAATAAGGCATTTTTATTGGGATATGAACAACCACTGAAATAATTAATGTTGGATAAGACTGGGTGAAAATATAACAAAATCCACAATTTCAAGCTCCTCAATATTCATAATAAATGAATCATTTTTATTGGGATACGAACAATCACTGTAATAAATTATGTTGGAGAAGACTGCTCGAAAAGAAAACATAGTCCGTAATATCAAAGTTCTCAAAATTCATAATAAATGAACCACCGCTTATGTCATGAAGCTTCCCCGTCCGTAATTGAAGTGATGACACTTCAAAATAGAAGCAATGATGCTTCTATAATCGTCTCACTGAAGCGTTGATGCTTAAAAAATAAGCACCATTGGTAACATCATTTAGTTGGGTACTTATTATCGTAATTCGAGAGAACTTTGTGAAATACACTACCTGCACCCGACCCTCGATATTTATTTCGGAGGTGACGCTTCAAAGCCTAGACTTTTTCCCTATAAAGTCACATCCCCTCACAAAGCATAAACCTTAAACCCGTCCTATTCCGAACCCATCGTCTTTCTTCGTTTCCTAATCCTAACCCCTTGGCAGAAGAATCAGACCATGACGAGCTAAGTAGAAGGCTTGGTCGAATCCTTGAAAAGCAAAGGGTATAGCTTCTAACTGCAATAAAAAGATTAGAAAACTTGAAGTGGCAGCGAGCCATTCCAGACACTGAATCGTCTATCGAGACCCCCCGTTGCCATAGACCTCGTCCCAAACTGACCCTTTTTTCCAACTTCTCACCTTCCCCCACTTCTTAAAAATCTCACTGTCAAATTCCCACCTCAGTGAAAGTTCCTCTACAAGGACAGTGGGTTCGAAATTTGCATGCCTCCCCTTGCCCTTGGCTGTAAATTTCTTCCGAACTGGATTTTATTCTCTTCACTGGCCAGTTAGGGATATTTGGAACACAGGGGGTGCGATCCCAACAAGAGGGAATTTTCTCGTGTATATTATTTTCTTTTGTGTATTATTTTCTTATGCCCGGTGCACTCAAATGTTTTATTTTTGTTCTGAGTAATACAAACACGGCTCCATAGTCAATGAAGCGATAACGCCCTAAATATTAACGCCAGCGCTTCGACCAAGCGGCGTGATTATTAGTGCTAGGCGAGGCGCTACTGCTACAAACGATGCTTGGAGTTAGAAGCACTGATGCTTTGAGTTATAAGCTAAGATGTGTCGACTTAGAAGTGATGACGCTTTGATTTAGAAGCGCTAATGCTTCTACCAAAACTGTTATATCTATCTGAGGCGCTGCCGCTCCTAACAATTAGCTTTTTGCTTGTTAACTCATTTTTCACGTAATTTATTTTGAATGTAATGTATATATTTCATTAGCTCATTTGGAGACATGTTATTTTCTTATTATTCTTTCCAATCTCTTCATATGCATTGAGGAAAAAGTTATACTAAAAGTTATAGATTTAAAATAGTCGCTGCAATAGATACGAATTGTTAATAGATTGGAATTACCACGCCTTGTATAGTAAAAAAATGATGACGCTTCAATTTAAAAGTGACCACGATCTAATTAAAGAGCGATGATGCTTGAATTATAAAGCGATGATGCTTTATGTTAGCGCAATGATGAATTGTGTTTGAAGCAATGACACCTCAATTTAGAAGCGCTGACGCGTCTTATTGAAGCGAGCTAAGTATTAAGGCTAGCTGAGGCACTGGCGCTTCAAATAGAGAGTAATGAAAGGCAAAAGAAAGGATATGCAATGAAGAGCTATAACAATAAATAATGTTGGAAAAGGCTGCATGAAAAGACAACACACTCTACAATATCAAATCCTCGAAATTAAGGAAAAAATGAAATGCCATTTTCGAAAGTAATTGAAGCGTTGACGCTTATATTTAAAAGCAATCACGCTTTTATTTAAGAGCGATGACGCTTCTATTTAGAAGCGATGACGCTTCTATTTAGAAGCGATGACGCTTCTATTTAGAAGCGTTGACACTTCTAACGACAAGCGCGATTGCTAACATCAAATAGTGGTGCTCTATGTAATGAAGTTCTTGGAAGCGATGATGCTACCATTTATTTAAGAGCGATGACGCTTCTATTTAGAAGCGATGACACTTCTAACGATAAGCGCGATTGCTAACATCAAATAGTGGCGCACTATGTAATGAAGTTCTTGGAAGCGAGGATGCTACCATTTAGAGATGATGACACTTCGGGAAACGTCTTATTGAAGCGCTGACTCTTCCAGAGAAGTTGTTGGAATACGAAGGGCCGATGCAATTAATAAATATGAAGCCCAATTACGAAATTGCTGCGGCGATAGTGCACGATAAATATGAAGTCCAACTACAACTTTCTATTTAATGAAGTTGCATGACATATTGCTATTTAAAGGGCATAAAAGCGCTCTAATTTTTTCATCTTCTGTTGCTCCTTCAGTTAGTCATTTCTTCTTCCTCAACCCAGACAGAAATGTCTCATAACGGTTTGAGAAGGAGCCACCGACTAGCATGCCTGTTTTTTATCAGTTCGAAAGATGGTTCGGTTATCGACATCCCCGATGACAATGAGTTGGTTGTCGTCCTCGACAACGAGCATGTTGCTCCTCCTCCCCCAGAAAAAGTTATCATCATTCCAAACGATAACGACCTTCCCGTTATGCTGCCGGTGGTGGGAGACCCAAAGGCCCTTCTCCTCCTGGCTCCGGAGCCGGTGCTTGCGTTCTCGGCTCCGCAGCCGGTTCTTCTTCTTCCGCCTCCACTTCTTCCTCTTCCACCCCACCCACAACCACCACTGATACCATCTCCAACTCCACTTCCTCATCCACCACCGCCAGCATAACACACTCCCCACATCCGCCTACACCTCTATCTCCATTTCCACATCTACCTCCACAACTACCTCCTCCACTTCCGCTGCCCCCCCACCCACCGCGTGCGCCACCGGCGTAGCCTCCCTTCGTTCTCGTTCCTTCTTCTCCCTTGGCCTCAGCCTCCTAATCTTCACTATGTTGGTGTATCTTTTGTGGTTTTTTGTTGACAATGTTATCCTTGCTCTTAAGGATTACGATAAAGGAACACTGTAAAGAAAGACGATGTATAGAAATATTTTTGATGTAAAGAAATTTTTTTATTTATAAATGAAATTTTTTTACATGATTATTGAAATCCTTTTACTTGATTTATAAATATAGCGGCTTGGCTTTGCTAGAAAGCGCCGTCATTCAAATGGGAAGCGGCGTCGCTTCATAAGCAAAGTGCTCATAATTCAAAAAGCAAGTCATGGATGATTCCTTCCTGAAACGCCATTGCTTTTTTTATTTAATGCAATAAGTGATGGCGCTTCAACTTAGAAGCAATGGCACTTCTACTTACAGTAAGAAAGCGTCATCGGCCTTAATTCAAGCGCTAACGCTTCCATTTGAAAGCAATGGCATTTCTGTAAACAAGTGACCACACTTCAATAAACGAAGCGCCCAAGCTTCGAAACAAGAGCATCATCGCTTCCTTCACGAAGCTAGATCACTTTCGTATGAGGCGTCGTCGCTTCAGAATGATGATCACGAAGCGTTGAATTCAATCCTAAAATCGAGAATGAACGCATAAAAAATAACAAATTCAACACATGCAAAGATGATCATGGGCTATCCACATGATTCAAAATACAACTCTGGTCAGATAGGCGAGGATGTTAAGTAAAGAAGTGTCAGTGCATCGAAAAAAAACCCGCCAATGCATAGAAGACAATCAGACGCGCCCATGCTTCTGATTCGAAGCAATATCGCTTTGATAGTGAAGCGCTAGCGCTACCAAATGCTAAGCGATACCACTTTTCAAAAAAATACAATCATCATGACTCTGTAAAACTTCACTTTCCATCGTCCCTTGTTCTGTTTGACTTTGTCCAGTGCTAGTAGCAATAATCCTGACCCTCTTTACCGAATAAGTTGTAATTTTATGACCCAACTCACAACAACACTTACAATGGCTTCTCTTCTTTTTTGATTCTTCGAAACCAACCTCCATTCCATACTTCATTCTATCATTGTTGGTTGGCCTACCTTTGGTGGCACATCGTACTGGGTCTCGCACTATAATGTTGGCATGCTCTTATAATAAAATTCCTTGGCTAGACAGGTTGGATCTAGCCGGAGAGGACACGATGCTAGTGTGTCTTTCATTATCCTCTTCCATTCTAATGGCCTCTACACCTAATAGTTTCTTCATCCCTTCAAACGTGTAATCAACCAAGGGATTCGATTCCATCCCCAGCTGAATTAACGTCAGTTTCGATTCTCTCAGCTTCCATATTTTCATCGTAGAGACAAAATTGGAATCCACTTTCTCACCATAGCCCGCCAAACCTATAGTACTGTATCTAGCTTCTTTCGTCCATTGAGGTAGAATGTACTTAGATGGAATTTAGTCTACCTCTTCCTTGAAGTAAACATGGAATATGAAAGAATACAACAAACCCTTGGTCTCGAAGTGCTTGCACTCACAAGTGGTCGTGCCATCTTGACATTCAAAATAAATTTTGAATGTTCGACTGCTATCCTCTGTACTATCCCGACCACTTCTACGAAGTTTGTATACAATAATCGCCCCGACTTCCTCTCCGACCACCTTTTGGGACTTAAAAGAGGCAAACTTTCAAAACTCAGAGTAAAATCTATCGAACATGATTCTCATATACACGATAGTGGCATGCCTCTCGATTGAATTTCCAAACAAGAACCCTGGTGTCATAGACATTGAGATAAGATCCTCCCTATTTTCTTTATCAAGACGAGATTGGACGGCAAGATCGTATTGCTTGACAAATTTCGTCAAACTCGTCTGGGCATTGACATAAGAATTGAAGAAAGAATTTATACTTTCACTGTATCGCGTAGTGGTCATGTCGGCCCAAAAGGTATCACTCAAGTAGCATAGAATCAATTTTCTTTTAAGGGCGTACATTTGTTCTGTCCATCTCCTTTCGAAATCATCAACCATTTTATTGAACTTGCACTGATTGTACTTTCTCCCAAAATTTTCAAACTTTACCTTCAGCTGTGAGAGATGGTTCAATTCATTCCTCCCTATATGTCATATGCAGAGGTGATGCATGGTCCCTGAAAGAACTTATTGCATTGATCGGTGATGATGCATTAGGTTTCTTACCACCCATGCACTTCAACCAAGTGTTAAACAACCAAACGAATGTCTCCTCCGTCTCATCCGCGAGCAACGCACATCCAAAAACCGTCATCTGCCAATGATGGTTGACCCCTGTGAATGGGGGGCGAAAGGCAGTAATAATTTATTTGTTTTATAAGTAGTGTCGAATACTTCCACATCACCGAATTATTGATACGCCATCCGTGACCTGTGATCAACCCAAAATATACTACGCATACGATATTCTTCATCTAGCTCAGCTTAAAAGAAAAAATCATCTCCTTTATTATGCCTATCAATGAAGGATTTGATCATGGTCATGCACATCGGATAGATGTTACTCTCCTTTCTTATCTTCTTTAAGTAATCCTGATTTTGTTGAGGGTTTACCATCACGCTAGCCTCTCTATCCAAACTCGACAAAACAGTAGAAATCTTCGATAGAGGGATTATGCCATCAAATGCACCTATCAACAATTTGCTTGACCCGGTCATCGTACTATCTAATCGCAGTTCCTTCACCTTCGTAGGTGTATACAACTTATCGGCGTATATTTTACGCTTGTCAGGATTCTTGAACCCTTCGAACGAACATATATATTTTCTCTTCATAATTTACAGATTTATAAGTGTTACTATTCCTAACGCTAAAAACAACTTTCCTGAAATATAAATTATAGAAGTTATATGCCTCGTCTTCATATTTGAATTTCAAGCCTATACATGGCTTTCATTCATCGCTGATATTCTCGGACCCTGCACAACTATCCAGCATTTCCATATCCCTATCACAAGCAAGTGAAACTCCTTCTAAAGAAACTATCTCGGGAGTGAGATTTTAATCAACAACACCTATATTAAATCCTCCAATGGAGTCCATCACAACCCCTGCATTAGAAGAAAAATAAATCAACAACGGGCAGCGATGTCGCGGCCTTAAGGAGCGTCAACGTGTCAAGTTAGAAGCGATGGCGCTTCTAACTCCTCGCGTTGTCGCTTTATATCGCCTCACATTTTTGTACTTCATACAATTTTATGATCTCCACCCTAAATCAAAAACAGGCTAATAAGGAAACCGCTTCATAACGAAGCGCTGATGCAAACACAAAGATCGGCTGCGCTTCAAGTTAAAAGCGATGACGCTTCTTACTCATCGCGCCATCGCTTTGTTGAGCCTCACATAAGAAGTGATGTCGCTTCTACGTCGAATATAATTTATATATTTTGGTGTTTCATATAATTTTATGATCTCCACCCTAAATCAACAACGGGCTAATAAGGAAATCGCTTCATAATGAAGCACTGATGTGGCCACAAAGAGCGACTGCGTTTCAAGTTAAAAGCGATGGCACTTCTAACTCATCGTGTCATCGCTTTGTTCCGCTTTACATGCAAAGATACGGCGCAGGCCAACCGTCGCTCGCGCATCTATGACCAACCTTAACTATCCACAGAAAATGTGTCTGCCTTGATCGTAACATATATAACCTTACTTCATTTATAAAGTTACCTCAAATGACACTCTTTTGAAAGTTGGCAAAGCGACACTTCTATCCAGTCAGAGCTCTAGAGTCGGAGAGAGAAAAAGATGTCTCTTGGTCACTAGCACTCCTGTCAGCTCCAGAGAAGAGGGAAAGATGTCTCTTCTGCACTAGAGAGAGAGAGAGATAAATTTATCTCTGGTATGAAGCAATTCAGTCAGAGCTTCAGAGAGAGAGAGAGAGATAAAGTTGTCTCTGGTACGAAGCGCTACAGTCAGAGCTCCAGAGAGAGAGAGAGATAAAGTTGTCTCTTCTGTGCTAGCGCTTCAGTTCCGTTCCAGAGTTGACAGAGAGTTTCACAGAGAAGCATAAGTGAGAGAGAGGAAATAAAATGAGAGAGAGAAAGAACCTGAAGAGAGTGAGGCAGAGAATGAACTTCTGCGCCTTTATTGAATTGTTTGAAAGAATCAAAGAGCTTTTTAGAATTGTTTTACCGCCATATCCGGACAAGAAATTCCATCTTGGGGCCTAGCTTTGGGGTACTAGCATCCCGTACCTACTTTACCTACCACTGTCAGTAGGAAAACCCTTCTAAAGCTAACCGGGGTTAATGTAAAAGCACTTTCTACGTGTCCACTACCCATTAGGGAAGCGTAGAGAAATCTCTACCTTATATATATATATATATATATATATATATATATATATATATATATATATATATATATAGACAACTCTAGTTTTTTTCTTTATTGTGTTTTTCCATTTATTTTTTCTATTTGAAAATTCTCTTATCACCCAATAAAAATATCGAAAAACTTATATTTTTCAATTGTTAACTAAAGTGATATAAGATCGAAAACCTAGATTGTTAAATAAAACAACAAATCAGTGATATAAGATCGAAAAACCAGATTTTAATGCAGCCAGAGAGAGAGAGAGTAGATTTTAATGCAAAGTAGCAAAAGAGAGATGTGTTCATATCTTTTTCCGAATCTGAAAACTCATCATCATCATCATCATCAGAACCTTAATCCATCTGTCCGGGGGTAAGAAAAATCTAAAAAGTAGCAGACAATATTAACACCAAATTATTCGGATGTGCATTTCATATTTATTGGAGAATAAAATAGATAGCATCCACTCGATCCCTTGAGATTTTTTTTCTTCCAAATGTCACTGACATACTATTTTCCCCTTCCCTTGATGGATTCTCTGAATAAGCTAAAAGCCAACCTCATTCTCTTGTCTATTTCAATCACAATACACCTTATCCAAATAATAAACTATCCTCCAAACATTGTTTAAATAAACAAAAATAATGCATTGTTAGCTCCTTGTACCATGCTTCTACTTCTACCTTCTCAATAATTTTTCTTAAAAAGAAAAAAAACAATCTATACTCGAATACACAAGGAAAACAAAAACCACTTCACGTATCTTCAAACACCAAATCTATAAAAAAGCAATCCAAGACACAATCTACTACTTGTAACACATGATGTACTAATAACCATTGTAAAAAAAACTATAATTTGGAATGCCAAATAAACTGGAATGCCAAAAAATCAGGTATAATTTGGAATGCCAAAAAAATCTAGTATAATTTGGAATGCCAATATGAATCTGAAATGCCAAAATATTTGCATTACTTCTAAAATATGGGAGGCAATAGGTGATCTCTACTTTAAAGCCAAAAAAATAAGCAATCACTTTCAACTACCTTTTACAAATCTACTCTAGGAAAATCTGAGATGGTTTCAAGTCTTGCAAGGAGTGCAATAGCCTTCAATGCCCCCCAATCTGGCCCCTACCTGATCAAATCCTCTCTTTGCAATCAATTTGGCCCCTGCTTGATCGAATCCTCTCCCTGCAATCAATCTGGCCCCTACCTGATGTTGGTTATTTTAGATTAATGCTGCTTTTATTATTGGAAATGTGAGGTAAGAATATGGTGGCAAAAATAATCAAAAAGTGGAGTAAAATGGATGAAAACAGCAATCTAAAAAACACACAGCCCTGTAAGATCCAGGCCCTGTTGTAGTAAGTTTTGATAAGAAAGGGTTGTCCCACAGGGAAGTTTGATCTATAACTACGAGGGTTGTATAGTAGACCTCCAGATCTGGCTACAGATCTGACAATCCTAAAGAAAGGGAGTTTAGGGTGTCACTATCTACACTACTTACAAAAAAATAGAAAATAAAACTAAAGAAAGGGGAAAGAAGGATGATGATGGAGTGAGAAAATAAAGTAAAAATGATGGGAAATAGGCAGCTAAGGTTAAATCAGCAATGCAACTCAGTGTTAGAACAGGATCTACAGCAGTCCTTCAGATGGCTACAAGCTCATATGCTAGGTAGAAGAATCTAACCTAACCCAGAGGTAAGGACTGATCATTGGATTATAAGTTGTCCACTGCAATGGTCACAACATATCCCAGGGATTTCATCCAATCAATGGATTAAATCAGAACATAAACACCATTGCAGACAGTATGTTTGCAAGGCTATAAGGTCATACATTCGTAGGAGCAAACAATCCTGAAAACTCAAGTGGAAATCATAAGAAATCTCAAGCTGAATGAGGACTTAGATTCAGCTTGTCATTGCTACAGAAAGGCCTGAAATGACCCAACTCACAAATCTGCAATCTCTACAAAACTCATATCTAAACACTGAGGATGGTGATGCAAAATAGAGGAGAGTTTGGCTCTGCAACAACCTCTCACTTGGCTACAAGCTCAAGTGCTGAGAAGAAGAATCTATCTCAACCTTATAATTCAAACCAGCCCTAGGTTTATACCCTGCCCACTTGAATGGCCACAGACTATCCCAGAGGTTATCCTAATCAAAGATGAAGGAAATCGAATATTAATATTACCATTGTCACCATGGTTGCAGGGCTACAAGTTCATGCACCCATGGGATCATCAAATCCATACACATCTATGTGAAAAATACAGGGAAAATATAGATCTAATGGAGATTTAAACATGACATTTTATTGATTAAAAGGAACTTACAATGAGTTCCCACAAGACAACAGTCTGTGCAAAGAATCCCAAAAACAGCTCTCTATGTATTCACAAAACCGATTACAATGTAAAAATAAACTCAGCTTCTACAAAGAACTTAGCCCAGCATTGCTATTGTGCTAAGGCAAGAAGAAAAAGAAAAGAAAAGAAGAAGGGAAACTAAACCCTAACCCTAATTCTAAATATAAACTATAATCCATCTATTCTCGGATCTCCCTCAAAAAAGAATATAGCTCAATATATATACAACCCTTGGTAGCAGCTATGTGCAATAGCCAATAAGAAATTAGAAAAGAAATGCCCTCATTTTAGCTACTTTGTGGCCCATTTGTGGCCAAGTGTTGCCTCGGGAAGTGGGAAATAGCTTGACACCTCGGGATGTGTTCCCTAACTGCTGTGGAATCCTAAGAATACCCATGTGTATGGATTGAAAAGTAGGGAGCCCGTGCCTCGCGAGGTTGGCTTTACATGATTTGCTTCTCGTGTGGCTCTCGCATGGCTGGAGTTGCTGCTGAAGAAGAGCTTGCGAAGTTCACTTTACTGTGAATAGCACAGTTCGCGCAGATGAGGTTCTGGTAGCCCAGGTCACGAGGATCTCGCCAGGATGGTTTTGCAGCTTGCGTGGCTCCTTGCTAAGATGAATTTGAGCTTCTCGTGTGGATGGCTCCGTCTGCGAAGTGCGCGAGATCTGTGCGAGATCTGCACGACGCAAATCTTCTGAAGTTTTGATCCTTGCGAGGACTGCGTGAGATGCTTTTCTAAATCTCTTCTACAGTTAATTGAGTGAGATCTGTGTGAGCTCTTTATGTGCTGTGGACTTGATCTTCGCGAGATTTACGCGAATGGGTTGTTCAGGCATTTTAACTGTGCGAGGGTTCCTCTATGCTTGTTTGTTGCTGTGCAAATCCTGCTGCAGCAGTATCCTTTGCTTCGGGCATGCTTCCTTTCATCTATTGGACTTCTAGGGCCCACTTAGGCAATTCAAATAATCACTATGGTGTGTACCACCATGGTGTACTTTATGGTCTTCAAACAACTCCAAGATTTGGCTTTTAAACCTCTCTTCTTGGCCTCCAAAGTGTGGACTGTTGCACTAAGCTACAATTTTATTCTTAACTACAAAACATGCTCAAAAGACAATTATTAGATGGCTACAAGGTATAGTAAAGGCTAGGTTAGGAGGTGAAAAATGACATTTTTCAGTGACTAACACACCCCCAAACCTAATCTTTGCTAGCCCTCGAGCAACGGAAAAATTAAAACAGTTATTTAAAATAGTAAATGCCACTTTCGTAGAGAGCACGGATGCATTTAGCATATGCATCAAGCCTTTTAAACACCTTGGTGATCCCTTGTGGAGTGAAGTCTCTTGAGGGTTTTCAGTGAAGTTACCCACAAACTTCACCATTTAAACAGTTAAGTAGAGTGCAGTCTATGAAAAAATAGAATTCAATGAATAAAGCTTCATTCCATACCCATTCTTTAAAAATCAGAGGGAATTACAGTAGTAATGCAGCTAATTAAAACTCAAAATAAACATGCCTTTGCATCACCGCCAATCAGTTTACATCAGGAATATAATGTGCACAAACCAGTACTAAGCTTACCTTAAATTCAAAAATTAGGTTTAGAAGGCATCCCAATGAAGTTAAATTTTAGTCCCAATCCTCACCAGGGCTATCCCTCAACAATGAGGCTCCAAGGGTGTTCACATTCTCCTTATCTCAAGATTAGCCACAGACTCCAAATGGGTCTGCAAGCATGAGCATAGGCATTGCATCTAAGTTCCTGACATCTCCAAGTATTTTCACCATAGATTAGACATCTCCTCCTCTCCACATGATAGCTCACTTCACTTTGGATCAACAAGGTCTTTTTGATGGTTTGTAATGTGGCTTATAATTGAGGTTTAAAAAGAATAAAAGGGGTATGAGAGATTCAAAATTGAGAAATCAGCAAGGGGAGTAAGTGGTTCATGACTTCACGTTCTTCATTTCAGCACAACTTCATCTTCATTTGTGTTTTTCAGAGTCAAAGTGGCCAACTTCTTCTCTTCTTTTTAATTTTTAGATGAGGTACTTCTTTGACTTCTGTTTTCTTTTTCTCTCTCTTCTTTTTATATATTTTTATGATGAATTGCCACATATATACCATTGATACACTGCTTGTCTGCACTTTACTTTTCTTCTCCTTCCACCAAATGTTGAACTCCTCTTAATTGTCTTCAACTTCTTCTCCTTTACCTTCTGAAATCTCAGAGTGAGGGTAAGGTTGAATCAGGTCATAGGGTTTAGGTTCAAGTACTCTAGTGTTTGTTGAAGAAAAATGGATTTAAGGCTTGAAAAGTGTATGCAAAAGGGCAGTTGAATGGGTAAGAATTTTAGGTTCAAACTGTCCAAATGAAGGCCTCAGATCATCTCCTCAGTGTCATGAGTGCTGTCAATCAGTTTCAACTTGGGGTGCCTAACTTCCAGTGAAAAGATATTGAATTAATCAGTCCTTCGAGCAGAAAAATTGCCACAAACACTCTTCAAAAGAAAATTGATAGGCCCAAATCTCACTAGGTATGGTCTTCAATTTAACTCACGGGATGTATTTTCACCTTTTTCTCTCCTCTCTAATTCACTAAGTACTAATTGAAAAAAAATTTCTTGATGTTAGCTTCATGGTGGTGCTAAATTTTTAAAGATTTTCAATTGAAAATGTTTGTAAAAAATTTTAAATTTCCTCTTTCTACATGGTTAGGTGAGAATTAACTTTATTTTTCTCAATTAAACCAACATATTTTATACTAAAATAAACTATTCTATTGGTTGTCCTACCCTGCCATACCCTCAAACCTAAGTTAAACAGTGCCCTCACTGTTTCAAAAATAATAACATGTAAGAGCAGGAGGATAATAAAGACATGGCAAAAACTAAAAGAAAGTACAGACATTGCAAATTGGCTCACAAAAAGAAAATTGCATTAATAAGAACTGTATACAAATTAATAAAGAAAAATAAAATTTACAGATTGGAAAAAAGCACAGAAATAAAACTATAAAAATCTACCTAGAACAGAAAATAAATACAACTGTCTACACTATAGCCTAAAGCTAATCCGAATCTGAACTTAATTCGAAGGGGGGGGGGGGGTCCATTCATATTTTTCCTCATATTTTCCTTTCTCTTTCTTCACTGTGGTGGCTATTGCAACACCAGCCTTGGATCTTTTGGCAGCTAATTTCTTGGGGTTAGTGCTGGAGGGCTCCTTGAATGATATGCCCTTGGGCACAGCAGGGTTCAGGACTAAGAATGTGGAGTAGAGTGTGGCCACCAATTTTTCCAACTAGATTGACTTAATCTTATACACTTTGTACAAGTCCAGGGAATTTAATATCATATGCCAATGCCTCTTTAGCTCCTTGTCATTATCTTTCTTGATCTGAGCAACCTGACCTTCATATGGTTGCTTCACCATGGGTGTGGCAGACTCTAGCAGCAGCTCAACATCTCTCCTGACATAGGGGTCAACAATCATAGATTTGGTGAGAGTGTAGAACTGGGGAATGGGAATGAAACCATAAGGGACTATGGCCCAGTTGTTAGGGTCATCCATTGGGTGAGGGATGATGTCCAGCTCAAAGCTTGGGTGGAGGTGATGGTGGGTTGGAGGTAAGGTCAAGTGGGAGCTCCTCCTCAAGTGGCTCGGGTTGGGTGGAGGGTGAGGTAATGGTTAAGGTGAATGTAGGTGAAGTGGGTAGCTGCTCTTCATCAAAGTCAGTGTGGGTAGAGGGAGATGTAAAGGTAGGAAAAATAAGTGGCACCTCCTCCTCAAAATCTGTCTGTGTGGAGGTGGAGGTATAGATAGGTGGGCAGGGATCAGCTCCTCAGAATCGGAGCCTGTTTGGGCGGTAGCAGGGGCTGTTATCACTAGAGTTGAGGGCTGGGGTGGGTACAAGTATGGTTATAGATTAGGTGGTTGCGGTTGGTTTAAAGTCTGAAGAGTGGTTTGAATGGATTTGAGGTAGGTTTTCATGGTGGTCTGGTTTTGGGTATTAGCCAGGATTTGGGTTTGTAATGATGTAAGAAGGGAAAGTATCTAGGCTAGGGGATCTGGAATGGTTGAGATTATAGGTGTGGTTGTTAGGATTGGTTGGAATGGGAAAGTGGGGGCATAATTAAATTGGGTAGGCTGTGGGGAGTCAGGGAGGGGTGAATACTCATGTCTGATGCCCTCCACAATGGAGTCCATCATTGCTGAGAACCCCTCAGATGTGAATGGGTCCTGGTCATGGGTGGGGGAAAAAGGGATGGAATGGGTAGGGGAGGTAATGGGATCAAATGGGTCAGTGGTTTCCCAGGTGGTGGGTGGTTTAGTGGTGGTGGTTTGTTCAATGTCAGTGGCCATGGGTTCACTGTCATCCATTGTGAAAGGGGAAGGTGGGTCTGAAATTGGGCTAGGTATGTGAGTTGGCTAAAGGTTTGGTATGGGCTGGGTTAATGGAATAGGTTCAAAGCTTCGTATAGGTGTCGGTAAGGTAATGGGTATGATAGGTTCAATGAGTGCTTTGGTTGATTTATGGGTTTTCTTTTTGTATTTTCTTTAGATAGGTGGGGTGGGCAGGTTAAATGGAAAGGTGGGTTGAGTAGGAGCTGGAACTGGAATAGGGATGAGGATTGTGGAAGGTTTTTGGAATGGCATGGTATGCATGGGGGTAGGGATGGTGGGTGGATCTGAGCTGGTGGTTGTTGATGTAGCTGCTTCAGCCTCTTAAGGGAGGGTCTCAACTTCCTTCTTCTTCTTCATTATGGACATGCTGATGGTCCACAATCTCTTCCCAAATTCAACTAGGGGAAGTGTCTCAGTTGGTTCCCTAATCTTCCAGCGGTATCCTCCTTGTTTTAGCAGGGCTGTGATCAGCCTTCAGTATGGAAATCCAATGGGTATCTGTTTCTTCTTTACTTTGGTGTGAATATCCTGCATTCCCTCAAAAATTAACTGGGCTGCATTGAAGCAATGCCCCTGATAGAAGGAATAGATGGCATCAACAATTGGTTGCCTTCTCTATTGTTGGTGCCCAGCCACATAGACATTCTTCCTAAGAACATTATCCATAAACAATAGGTTGTTGGTTCCCAGCCACTTTGACCCTGAAGCCTTCCTTCCCTTGGTGTGCTTCTCAGTAATTTCAGTGATGGAGGCACTTAGTGGAGCTCCCAGATTTCATGCTGAGTCATAGGCAGCTGGAATGCCTAGAGCTAGGGCAATCTCATATGTGCCCACTAGCATTTCAAAGTCATCAATTAGGACTAACAATGTGACAACCCGAATTTTCCCAACCTGAATTTTGAGACATATTTTTTTTTTTTTTTCAAACACGAATGGGAAAACCCGGACCGTCGGGTCGTAGAACACGTTCCGAACACAGAATGCTTGGTACAAAACCTAGCATGCAGAAATCAAAGCAGATAATACATATGACATGAATAAATCTCTAATTCTAACATCTAATATTACAATGACTAACAATGGCCACCAGTGATGTACCAACGTCACCAAACAGTGGTGTATAAAATTATATACGAGTTCAAAGGGTACCAAGTCTGAACTCACCAATCTCCACAAAGTACTCAATCTACGACCCCGAATATCATAGCCCTCCTCAATTCCTCAATCAGCAAGTCTGGTGTCCACGTAGAAGCTATACCTGTGACGTATAGTCGAAGGGGTGAGCTACATCCTAGCTCAGTAGAGGAAATTTCAATACTCATTCACATCTTATCATAAGGAAACATAGATTCAATGTCACAATCAAACCTTTTCTTATTTAAAACTGAAACTCGTTTCAAAGGTACTTTTTCTTATCAACAAAGACTGATTTCAAATACTGTTTTCTTATCACACGACTGATTTCAAAACTGACTTTCTTTTTCACATAAAACTGATTCAAAAGCTGATTTCCTTATCATACAAAACTGATTTCAAAACTGATTTCCTTTTTACACACAAAAGTGATTTCAAAACATTTATTTATCCTTCAAAACTGATTTCAAATTACTGCCCACATGGTACTAGCACTACCATAGCGGTCCACGATAAGCATAATCCCGCCCACATATAATCCGCCCATAGCGGTCCACATGCACAATATCCGCCCATAGCGGTCCACTTTAATCTCACGACTTATGGTTTGATTTATGAAGTATAATCCAAAGAGTACATAAAATGCCGCAAAAGCGGTCCAAGGGCGTACATGACTACATCGAAATCCAAGGGTGTACGTAAATCCCGTAAAAACGGTCCAAGGGCGTACATGACTCACAACAGTGTCCAAAGGAGTACGTAAAATCCCGCGAAAGCGGTCCAAGGGCGTACATGACTACATCAAAATCCAAGGGTGTACGTAAATCCCGTAAAAACGGTCCAAAGGCGTACATGAGCACAACAAGTCCAAAGGTGTACGTAAAATCCCGTAAAAACGGTCCAAGGGCGTACATGAGCACAACAAGTCCAAGGTTGTACGTAAAATCCCGTAAAAACGGTCCAAGGGCGTACATAAATCCCGCCACAGCGGTCCAAGGGTGTACCTTCTCACAAATCTACAAGACTCAAAGATTTCGAGTTCACATTCTAGTTCAGATTTCTAAATCACGATCCAAAGCTCACATTCTTGCTTAAAAGGTTTTAAAACTCACCATTTAAAAATCAAGTTTAAAAATCGAATACCATAGTACAAATTCTAGGTTAAGTTCACAGTTCAAAATTCACCATTTTCGACCCACGGATTTTAAATTTCTATTTTTCAAGGAGTTCAAGTTTTATAATTCAAATATCTATCAAACTAACATCAAAATACATCAAGAAAACTTATCATTTTTTTTTCATATAAATACCTCAAAGAAACAATGAATCAAAGTTAAACATGCAAGTTTGTGTTGAAGTTCCCCTACACGTCCAGTTAGATTCAAGCATCGATTTTAAATAACAAAACTTCAAATCACACTTATCATTTTCAGTTGATTAAATCAAGGCATCTATGAATCAATTTCAAAAATATAATCAAATATTAAATTTCCCCTACCTTAACCTCGAAGCAAGCAAGGTCCTATCGATGACCGTCCACCCTTAATCTACATCACAAGCACACAATGATGCATCAAGGATTAACCCCAACCACTAATAACTTAGACTATTTCAGTGTTTTCTAAAAAAATCGAGTCGGAATGGGCAAGTTCGCGCCAACACAGAAATTGATGTAACCTTTCTCCTAAATTTTTACCTTTAACAATTTAGATTCATAAGTTGGTCAAAACACAAACATTGTATATCTCTTTGTTATCTTTCCAACGCCTCAAGAATCGCATCAATCGGAGGTCGGAGTAGAAAGTTATGGTCAAAATACTAAAGCAGATCGGCAACTCGAGCATAAAATCGACTAATCGATTTTCAAAATCGATTAATCGATTTTCCAAAGTCGATTGATCGATTTTATCTCGATTGATCGATTTTCAAAGAGCCAAAAATCTTTTTCACTATTTGAGACCAGTCGATTAATCGACCCAATTTCGATTAATCGAAATTCAAAAATCGATTAATCGATTTTACTCGATTAATCGGTTTCGTTTCTCGACAAAATTAGAAATTTACCTAACTTATTACTAAATTTTGACCTTTAAAACGATTGATTCACAAGTTGGTCAATTCATGAAAGTTGTAGGGCTCTCTATCTTCTTTCCAACGCAATAACAATCACGTCAATCCGAATTCGGCACAAAGAGTTATGGCTGAAATACTACGGTAGTGTCAGTAAGCCCAAGCAAACTCGATTAATCGATTTTCAAAATCGATTAATCGAATTTCAAAATTGATTAATCGAAATTCTCTTCGATTAATCGATTTCGTGAAGTTCCTCTCGAATTTCTCTCTTGTCAAAAACTCGATTAATCGAGTTTCAAAATCGATTAATCGATTTTGGCAGTTTCTGAGCACTTCTCGGGTTTGAACCTTGAAACCCATTTTTTTCATCAAAATTCAATCCTTTTGAACCTAATCTTTTGCACACATCTAACCAACATATATTTAATTAAATACATTGAAGAATTGCGTTATTTACCTCTTTAAATCAGTGATTTACTCGTAGATCGGATCGTCTTCTTCGTTAAATAACAAGGGTTTCTAAACCCACCTCGATCATCTCCGTGCTCCGAGATCACAACCAAACCCACGAAATTAACGGCAATCCTTCCACACACACTTCACGCAAACTCACGCTACGATTTGCGGATCAAAACTCACGATCTCTTTGCAAGAAGAGGGTTTCAAAACCCCCAAACGGCTCCAAAACTCATAAAACCACAACCAAACGTCGAAATCGACGGCGATCTTCCCCTTAGACGATCTCACAAATGTTTTTCGCGCAAATCTAAGGCTCGACACTCATGGATTCAAGACGTTCATTTCATCTCCTCCTCTTTCTCTCTTCCTTCTCTCCTCAAAAACCCAAAACCTAAAACAAAACCTTGTGCAAACCGGGTGTTAGCTCCCAAAAGAAGAAATTGCCTTCTTTAACTAAATGGGATCGGTTCCCATACAAAACACATATACTTGTCTTTGGGCGTATTAGTTCTCATCTAAGGATCTAGCTCCCGTGCGAAACGAACATACCTCTTTAGGTGTTATCTCATAACAAAATAGTTTCTTTGATTAGGTGTGGGCCTACACACCCAAACCATCCACTAATCGGACCCGGTGTTGAGCCCATACACCAAAGCTTGGTGGATAAGAAACCACCTAATGCTCAACACACAATCTAAATCCGTCTTTTTCCACTCAAGACCAAACCCAATTTAACTTACGTAAGTAATTTCATAAAATCGAGCATGTGACCAGCCGGGCACGCACACCGAGGTACACTGTTCAAAGTCGGGCATACATCCCGAGATACACTATTCAAAGTCAAAATTTTTAGGCTGTTACAAACAACCTAGGGTGTCCAACATCAGACTTCTTTACCCTGATATTTTGGTACCACAGTTGTACCAGTCTGGGGAATACTAACTCCTTTAAATATATCAACAAAGGCTCCATGGAGGCCTTGGTCAAAAATTCAATGGCTGTAACAGCCAAGAGCTCCTTTTCAAAAAAATGCCTTGTCAAAGGCAATCTCAAGTACTAATTTAATGGCAGCCATGAATTCATTGGGAGTTGTTAGGGGGTCTGTCTCTGGGGCATCCTCTTCACCCCTTTTCTGTTTCTTTGATTTTTTAGGGCTTTTGGTGACAGCCCTTGCCCTCTTTTTGAGTTTCTCCACTTGGGGCATTGGGACATCAGTGGTCTCCATAGTAGAGAATGTAGCAATCCTCACGGAGTTTCGGGTGGGAGTGAGTTTGCCAGTTTGTGGAGGGTTCAACAGTGCATATAGGTTATCAGAAAATAGGGAGCTGGAGGCCATTTGTTCAAAACCTAGATTTGTACCCCTTCAGTTCACAAATCCGAGGTTTCCTACAATTCTCAAATGTCTCTTAATCAAATCTCCTCCCAAAAATCAAACTATTATCCAGGCACAACAGACCAATAAACACAGCTAGAGAAAATTGAGAATATTACCCCAAACTGCTAGGGTTTCAAATTTGAGAGTGCTCAATGGACCAAATCTGACTTTGACAGGTGCAAAATGTGCGGCTTGTGAAGTTGAGCAAAGTGCAAGAGTGACGGATGGATGGTGGAGCAGTTCTGGTAGTGGGAGGAGAAGTTGAGAGGTCTGGTCGGCAGTGGGTTCAAGAGCTCTGGCAGAAGATAGAAGTGAAAGAGCTTGGCGAGGGGTTTAAATCACAGAACTCGAGCCTCGCGAAGATCTCATGTGGATCTCGCGAGGATAAATCAAGTGAAAATGATCCTCATGAGCTCACATAGGCCAGGAATGAACTCGCACAGTCCACTTTGATTTGCACGACAGGCCTTTTCGGTGAAAGCTTTGAACCGAGCGCGGCTCTCGCAAAGATGAGTCAACAAGAAGATGAGCCTCGCGAGTTGTTATATGCACAGATTTTTCAATCTTGAGCAGCCATGGCCACTGCCATGAGCATCAGTAAACAGTTTTCTATCGCAGCCCTTTTTCACCTCAGCAAACTAGACATATGCTCAAGTCATGGTGCATGCACCTAATTTATCCAAAACAGAGATCACATCAGCAGACATTAAGTGGACAGATTTAGAGTCTAACTAAAAAATCATGCATACAAAAGTTTAAGACACACAAAAAATACACAAAAATATAGTTGTGTTACACAATATACATGGCTGGGGATTACTCATCATTTGGTAGGTTCTTAAAGGTATATGATTGCAGAGGACTCCATTAAATTTTCCACATACAGATTAAGTCACTGACCATTCACCTTCATAATCCTCCCAGAGGTGGGGTCCATAATCTCCACAGTCCCAGATGGGTATGCATGGATGACAGTGAAAGGTTCATCCCATCTGGTTCTCAGCTTACCAGGAAAGAACTTAAGCTTAGAGTTGAAAAGCCATACCTTAGCTCCATCAGGAAAAAATTTCCTAAGGAGGTTCTTGTCAAAGAATGCTTTGGCTTTCTCTTTATAATTCCTTGCATTGGAATAAACATCCAACCTTAGCTCCTCCAACTTAGATAGCTGCAATCTCCTGTTTGCACCAGCAGCAATTAGATCCAAGTTCAAGCTCTTAATGGCCAAAAAGGCCTTGTGTTCCAACTCTACTGGCAGATCACAAGCTTTGTCATAGACTAATATAAATGGAGACATTCTAATTGGGGTCTTATAGGCTGTCCTATAAGCCCACAATGCATCATTAAGCTTCACAGCCTAATCCTTCCTATCAATCCTAACTGTCTTCTCCAGGATATGCTTAATTTCCCTATTAGAAATCTCTACTTGCTTACTGGTCTGTGGGTGATATGGGGTAGTAATCCTATGAGTAACAGCTACTTCTTGAGCAAGCTCGCAAAGTGTCTGTTACAGAAGTGGCTGCCCCATTACTGGTGATGGCTCTAGGGGTGCCAAATCTGGCGAAAATATTTTCCTTGATAAATTTGAGGATAACCTTGTGATCATTTGTCCTTGTGGCAGCTGCTTCCACCCATTTGAAGACATAATCCACAACCACAAGGATAAAATTATATCCTATTGAAGGAGGAAAAGGTCCCATGAAATCAATTCCCCATATATCAAACAGCTTTACAACAAGGATGGGTTACAGTGACATTGAATTTCTCTTTAAAATGCCACCCATCCTCTGACATCTTAAACATGCTTGGCAGTGTGCATGGGCATCCTTGAATAAGGAAGGCCAATAAAACCCATACTGCAGTACCTTTACTGCTGTCTTTTTCCCACTAAAGTGACCCCCACAGGTATTTTCATGGCAGTGAGAATACTCTGGATATCATTATCAGGGACACATCTCCTAATGACCTGGTCTGCATAATATTTAAACAAGCATAGATCCTCTCAGAAAAAGTGTTTGATTTGTGAGAAGAACAAGTCCTTGTCCATCTTGGACTAGTGGGAAGGGATCTTACCTCCAACAAGGTAGTTGACTATGTTGGCAAACTAGAGAACAACAGATTGGATGGCAAATAATTGTTCATCAGGGAAAGAATATCTTAATGGTGTAGCAACACACTCTTCAATTGCAATCTTGGACAGGTTATTAGCCACCACATTCTCTACTCCTTTTTTGTCTTTGATTTCAAGATCAAACTCCTGCAGTAGGAGGATCCATCTAATCAATCTTGTCTTTACAGCTTTCTTAGCCAGCAGGTACTTAAGAGCAGAGTGGTCAGTGAAGATGACAATTTTAGACCCTAGCAAATAAGATCTAAATTTGTCCACCGCAAACATTACTACCAGAAGCTCCTTCTCCATTGTATAATTCACCAGCTTACATCAATGATTCTTGGCATAAAAACCACACTAGGCTTTATCTTTCTCCGACCCCAAACAAAGACTCCACAAATAAGTCTGATGCATCACACATTAATTCAAACGGCAGAGAATAATCAGGGGCTTGAATCATAGGAGCAGTGGTTAAACATTTCTTTAAAACCTCAAAAGCATCAAGGCATTCAGCATCAAAATTGAATGGCACATCTTGACAAAGCAAGTGGCGCAGAGGTTTAGAAATTTTGCTAAAGTCCTTGATGAACCTTCTGTAAAATCCTGCATGTCCTAAGAAAGACCTAATTTGTTTGACTATTTTTGGTGGGGGCAAGTGTGAGATTAAGTCAACCTTTGCTCTATCAACCTCAATGCCTCTAGGGGAGACCACATGGCCAAACACAATGCATTGGTTGACCATGAAATGGCTCTTCTCCCAGCTCAAGACCAGGTTGGTCTCTTCACATCTTTGAAGAACCAGGCTGAGGTGATGCAAGCATTGACTGAAATTGTCCCCAAACATAAAGAAATCATCAATGAAAATCTCTAAAAACTTATCAATCATGTCTTAAAAGATTGCATACATGCATCTTTGGAATGTGGCTGGAGCATTACATAGTCCAAATGACATTCTTCTATAAGCGAAGTGCCAAATGGACATGTGAATGTGGTCTTCTCCTAGTCTTGAGGGTACACAGGGATCTGATCGTAAACAGAGTATCCATCAAGAAAATAATAGAATATTTTTCCTGCCAGTTTATCCAAAATTTGGTCAATGAAGGGTAATGGGAAGTGGTCCTTTGTAGTTTTGGAGTTCAGCTTCCTATAGTCAATACACACCCTCAAATCAGTAGTCTCCCTGGTTGGCATCAACTCTCCATAATCAGATTATGTGACTGTGATGCCAGACTTTTTGGGGACCACCTGGATAGGTGAGATCCACTAAATGGGGTATATGCCCGAACATCTAGCAGTTTCACAATCTCCTTTAGGACCATCTCTTGCATATGAGGGTTCAACTTCCTTTGCATTTCCCTTGAGGGCTTGGAACCCTCTTCCAAATGTATCTTGTGCATACACACAGATAGGTCAATTCCCCTCATGTCTGCAATGGTCTAGCCAATTGCTCTCTTATGTTTTCTAAGGACTTTAAGCAACTCCTCTTCCTGCTTTATAGAAAGAGAGGATGAGATGATGACTAGCAATTTCTTATCTTATCTTAGAAAGGTATATTTTAATGTCTCTGGCAGCTGTTTAAGCTCCAGATCAGGTGGAAATTCTATTGAAGGCAACAAAGGTGCCTTGGAGGGTTGAGGTAGGGGCTGCAATGTGGGTCTCCAAATGGAGTGCTGCACTAGGCCCATAGAAATCTCAACAGTAATGCAATTTAGGGCCTCCTCCTCATGAACCTCAATCCAAACATTCTCAAATTCCTCATAAATTTTATCCCAATCTAGTAGATTGGATAAATTTTTCTCTATCAGATCCTCTAGTACATCCACTGTAAAGCAGTCCTCAAAATCCAGTTGAGGTTGCTTTGCAGCATTGTACACATTTAATTTGACTTTCATGTTTCCAAATATAACCTCCATCACCCCAGACCTGCATTGAATACAGGCATTGGCAGTGGCCAGAAATGGCCTACCCAAGATGACATGTATTGGGGTGTTACTCTTGGAAGGTTTCATGTTTAATACCAAAAAATCAACAGGGTAGAAAAACTTATCCACCCCCACCAACACATCTTCAATAATTCTCATAGGTCTTCTCTCATACATATCAGCCAGTTGGAGCATAATAGGAGTTGGTTTCAGCTCTCTCAAACCTAGCTGTTCATATACTAAATATGGCAGGAGGTTAACACTGGCTCCCAAGTCTAAGAGAGCTCCGCCTATGGTGTGGTCTCCAATAATACAGGGGATAGTAGGAACTCCTGAGTCTTGCAGTTTTGCAGGTGTGGCTATTGACAATACTGATTTAACTGTTTTTGCAAAGACCTTCTTGGACAAATGGATCCTTGCCTTCCTCTTTTGTGTACACAGGTCTTTTAGGAATTTGACATAAGCTGGGACCTATTTGATAACATCAAGCAAAGGTAAATTGATCTTAACTTGCTTGAAGTTTTCCAGCATTTCCTCCATTCTGGCATTCCCCTTATCAAAAGGAGAGGGGCCTTTTAGAGCATGAGGAAATGGCAGTTGTGGTACTGCTGGTACCTCAACTGCATGCCTAGCCATCGTTTTTTTCTATTTACTGGGGCTCATCAGCAGCCCCATTATTATACTCCTGCTGCATAGTAGCAGAGGATGAGTTCACTTTCTCTTCTACACTCTTCTCTTTCTCCATACTCTCCATGCCCACCTGGTTATCCACCACCCTGCCACTCCTTTGGGTTGTGACTGCTTTAGCCTCCTCATGGGTTGAGGAGCCTTCACCAATCATGTAATGACCCTTCGAATTATTCATGGTCTGGATAGGTAGTCTGCCCTCCTCTCTTTTAGTCAAAGCATTAGAGATTTGACCAAGCTGGTCTTCAATTTTCTTTATGCTTTGACTGTGAGAGTTCACAGTTTGGGACAAAGAGCCCAGGTTTTGTAGTGATGACAAAACATGTTCTTCAAAAGATGGGACTCTAGGCTCTGGTGGGGGCAAAGCCAATTGATGTGGTTGTGGGGCTGACTGCTGGAAAGGCTGTCTAGGTGCATAGCCCTAGTGATACTGTGACTATGGTCTGTATTGCAATGCAGGTTGCTACTGCTAGGGTTGTTGATAATTGTCTTGCCTCCGCCTCAAATTGGGGGTGGTTTCTCTATTGATACTCAACAGGTTGCTGCCTATATGATTGGGCAACATTTAAGTGCTCTATAACCAATTCAAGGCATTGACCTATTGATGGATAGTACTCAAGTGAGTGTATGGGGGTTTGGCATATCAAGCATGCCTCCTCCACTTGTGCAGCCAGTCTAGGTTGCATCACACCCATTAACTTGTCAAATTTCAGGCTCAGACTATCCACCTTCCTTTCCAAGTCATTGGACACATTGACCTCATACATCCTCTAGAAGTGGATTCTTTTACCATTTTAGTAATAATCTCAATGTCATTTCGGGACAGACTCTTGTTGCATGAAATTCTCACTGATAACATCAAAAAGTTTCCAAGCCTCATCAGCTATTTTGTGGAGGTACATGCCCCCACATGAGGCATCCACCATATCTCTACTCTTGGGATCAATTTCTTGTTAGAAGCTCTGGACAAGCTGCCACTGAGGAATTTGATGGTGTGGATATTGCTTCAACAACTCTTTAAACCTTTTCCATGCTCCATGGAAATCTTCAGTTGATAATTGAGCAAAGAAAAGTATATATGCTCTTCCTCAACTGGCTAGTTTTAGACATAGGGAAAATTTTAACCAAAAACTGGCATTGGAGATCATTCCAAGATTGTATGCTACTTGCTGGGAGCATGGAGAGCCAAGTTCTGGCTTTATCATTTAGTGAAAAAAGAAAGAGCCTCAGTTTGGTAGCTTCCTCTCCCAAGCTAGCAATATTAAATGTAGTGCATAAAGCAAGGAACTCATTTATGTGCTTATATGGGTCTTCTTTACTTAGCCCAAGGAATGATAGCAACATTTGGATGGTTGATGATTTGATTTCATAATTGCCTTCAATTACAGGAAATTGAATGCAGAAGGGGGATGAATACACCCCTGGTGTATTATATTCCTTCAGTGTTCTTTGTTGCTTACCCATCACAGCTAGCTCAATATTAACAGCAGGGGCTTGTGTGGTGTTCCTAAGTCTAAGGACTCTCTACCTCTAGATTTAAAGGTTCTATTGGAGGTCTAAGAGACCTTCTACCAAGCATACACACACACACACACACAAAAACAAGTAAGGAAAGACACTACAGGACACTAAAAAAATTATAAACAAAAATTACTGCTAAAATTCTACTGTTGAATTTAAGGCATTAACAGAAAAGAAATAAAAAACAAGAGAGAGGGGGGTGCAAACTAACGCAAATAAGCTCCAGCTACAGCTTTCAACTCCACTTTTTGTTGTTGTTCCAGATCTGCAAGAATCCAAAATAAATTTAGCAGCACTTTTATTCAAACACAGATACTGTAACAACTGAGTTTATAAACATAGAAAATAAAAACTCAGGTCTACTAATTAGATCAAGCTTTCCCGGCAGTGGCGTCAAAAACTTGTTGGTTATTTTAGATTGATGCTACTTTTATTATTGGAAATGTGAGGTAAGAATGTGATGGCAAAAATAAATCAAAAGGTGGAGTAAAATGGATGAAAATAGCAATCTAAAAAATACATAGTCCTGCAAGATCCAGGGCCTATTGTAGCAAGTTTTGATAAGAAAGGATTGTCCCACAGGAAATTTTAATCTAGAAAGGGAGTTTGGAGTGTCACTATCTACACTACTTAAAAAAAATAGAAAATAAAACTAAAGAAAGGGGGAAAGAAGGATGATGATGGAGTGAAAAAAAAAAAGTAAAAATGATGATAAATAGACAACTATGGTTAAATCAACAATGTAACTCAGTGTTAGAACATGATCTGCAACAGTCCTTCAGATGGCTACAAGCACATCTGCTAGGTAGAAGAATCTAACCTAACCCAAAGGTAAGGATTGATCATAGGGTTATATGTTGTCCACTACAATGGTCACAGCATATCCCAGGGATTTCATCCAATCAATGGATTAAATTAGAACATAAACACAATTACAGATACTATGTTTGCAAGGCTACAAGCTTATGCATTCATAGGAGCAAATAGTCCTGAAAACTCAAGTGGAAACCACAAGAAATCCCAGGCTGAATGAGGAATTAGATTTAATTGGTCATTGCTACAGAAATGCCTGAAATGATCTAGCTCACAAATCTACAATCTCTACGAAACTCATATCTAAACACTAAGGATGGTGATGCAAAACAGAGGAGAGTTTGGCTCTACAATAATCTCTCACTTAACTACAAGCTCAAGTGCTGAGAAGAAGAATCTATCTCAACCTTATGATTCAGACCAGCCCTAGGGTTATACCCTGCCCACTAGAATGGTCATAGGCTATCCCAAAGGTTATCCTAATCATAGATGAAGGAGATAGAACATGAATATTACTGTTGTCACCATGGTTGTAGGGCTATAAGTTCATGCAACCATGGGATCATCAAATCCATACACATCTATGTAAAAAATACAAAGAAAATACAAATCTAATGGAGCTTTAAACATGACATTTCATTAATTAAAAGGAACTTACAATGAGTGCTCACAAGACAGTAGTCTGTGCAAAGAATCCCAAAAACAGCTCTCTATGTATTCACAAAACCGATTACAATGTAAAAATAAACTCGACTTCTATAAAGAACTTAACCCAGCATTGCTATTGTGCTAAGGCAAGAAGAAAAAAAAAGAAAAGAAGAAGGGAAACTAAACCCTAACCCTAATTCTGAACATAAACTATGATCCAACTTTTATCAGGTCTCCCTTAAAATAGAATATAGCTCAATATATATGCAGCCCTTGGTAGCAGCTATGTGCAATAGCCAAACAGAAATTAGAAGAGAAATGCTCTCATTTTAGCTACTGTCGTGGCCCATTTGTGGCCAAGTGTTACCTCGGGAAGTGGGAAACAGCTTGGCACCTTGGGATGCATCCCCTAACTGCTGTGAAATCCTAAGATTACCCCTGTGTATGGACTGAGAAGTAGGGAGCCTGTGCCTCACGAGGTTGGCTTTTCTTGATTTGCTTCTCGCATGGCTAGAGTTGCTGCTGAAGAAGAGCTCGCGAAGTTCACTTTACTGTGAATAGCATAGTTCACGCAGATGAGGTTCCAGGTAGCCTAGGTCGCGAGGATCTTGCCAGGATGGTTTTGCAGCTCACGGGGCTCCTCACCAAGATGAATTTGAGCTTCTCGCATGGATGGCTCCGTCTGTGAAGTGCGTGAGATCTGTGCGAGATCTACGCGACGTAAATCTTCTGAAGTTTTGATCCTCACGAGGTGCTTTTCTAAAGCTTTTCTACAGTGAACTGAGCGAGATTTGTGTGAACTTTTTATGTGTTGCAGACTTGAGCTTCGCGAGATCTACGCAAATATGTTGTTCAAGCATTTTAACCGCGCGAGGGTTCCTCTATGCTTGCTTGCTGCTGTGCAGATCGTACTGCAACAATCTCCTTTGCTTGGGGCAAGCTTCCTTTCATCTGTTGGACTTCTAGGGCCCACTTAGGCAATCCAAATGATCACCATTGTATGTACCACCATAGTATACTTTATAGTCTTTAAACAGCTCCAAGATTTAGCTTTTAATCCTCTCTTCTTGGCCTCCAAAGTGTGGACTGTTGCACTAAGCTACAGTTTTATTCTTAACTACAAAGCATGCTCAAAAGACAATTATTAGATGGCTCGAAGGTGTAGTAAAGGCTAGGTTAGGAGGTAAAAAATGACATTTTTCAGTGACTAACACCTGATCGAATCCTCTCTTTGCAATCAATCTGGCCCCTACCTGATCGAATCCTCTCTCTGCAGCTATCAATGCCCCCATCAGAGCCTAAACTGTAAACAAATCTGCCCCCTACCCATTTTTCCAATCCACCTAAGTACCCAACTATTGCCCATGTGAATCCAGGGAAATTAACAGCTTAGGGAAGATGATCTGTTAGGTTGTGTAGCGAGACGTCTCTTCATCTACAGATGGATGAAATGTCATCTCAATCCAAATTGCATTGGACTCTAGTGCTTCAAGGACCAGGAGATTAGCAATTTGGGGAAGAAGAGTTACTTTTGAATTTATGACCGTTGATTGATTTGGGATCTGATGTATACAAATTTTTCAAGTATACAATGCCGCCTATAATCTGAGCTCAGATTTTGAGCTTTTCTGAGCAAATTGCTCGGATGACTAGCTATTGTTTTCAGTCAGAAACCACTCGGAATCCCACTTCCTTAAGAGATCTCTCGAACGCTAGATTCACACCAAAAACTCAGAATCTGACTATAAACTTAGATTGTGAGTTATTCCTAACTCTTAAACCATCCCATAAACACTAGTGTCCTATCTAGCCAGTACTCCTAAGATTACAACCAATTTAAATATAAGGTAATAGTAAAACAAAGTAAGGCCTGTGTGTAGTTATGGGTACGTGAAAGAGAGAGAGAGAGCCTCTAATGATTATGCAATTTTTTTTTTTAATTTGATGCCCAAACAAAGGAAGCATGAGCAAGAATAAATTTTAAGTAATTTAGTGCAATCATTTAAAAAATGGGTGCAAGAAATGGCTCCCTTTTTCCTCCTTTTTTTTTTTTGATCGGTAAGTTGAGGTTGGAGGGACCTCGCCCTTATTTATTGCTTAGAAAAGATTACAAATGAGAATATACATTGATTACATCTTTTCTAAGAAGAGAGTGCAAACCACCAGGTAAACTGACATCCCCATTCCATCGCACAACACTACTAGCAGTAAGACCCCACTTTGCAAGGAAATCGGCACATGAGTTAACTTCTTTGAACACATGTTTGAAAGTAATGCTATTAAACTTAGTACAATAATTTTGGATGCGCCGAACAACATCACTACTCCTCCAATTCACCCTTGAAATATCTTGAATCCAATTCACAGCACACTTGCAATCAGATTCGATAAGAATATCAAGGATATTCATATCAAAGGCCATCTGAACCCCATACATAATTGCATGTAGCTCACTATCAACCACTGAAGAACACAAGGATGGCCCAGCAAAGGCACAAACCACCTCCCCTTTTGCTTTCCTGATAATACCCCCTATTGCAGCTTTCCCATTTTGAAGCGCTCCATCGACATTCAATTTAAACTGACCTTCAGAAGGACAATCCCATGAACAAGATCTAGGATTCGTAATCGCCGCCTGAACTTGCCAAATATTGCAAAGAAAATTGCTCACTTCACCATACCCAAGCCCAGTCATTCTGTACCTAACAGTATCAACAATATTATTTAGAATTTCCTTTTTATGCTTTTGCTCATCATCAAAGATTCTTGCATTACGTTCACGCCAAATATGCCACACAACAGCACAAAATGAATTACTAATAAGAGCAGCCCTCTTTTTATTCACTTTCGCTTCATCCATACAAAGTCTTAACTCACCATCTAAGGATTCACCATTGCCCTTGATGCCAAGCCTACGTTTCAAGGACTGCCAAATCCATCTGGAGAAACCACATTTAAAGAAGAGGTGCTCAATGTCCTCGGAATGACCCCAACATAACACACATCGGGATGGAATGATCAAACCTCTCCTACAAAGATTTTCCGTAGTCATAAGGCTATGATTTACAGCAAAGTAAGCACAAAAAGCCTGCTTTGGAATATTAGCACTACTCCACACAAACTTGGCCCAATCAACATGAGTGGTGCTCTCATGAAGAACCTCCCAAGCAGAATTTAGCGTGAATAAATCGTTGCTTGTTGGCTCCCAGATCATCTTATCCTTATAGTTTTCATCTGAAACTTGCACCCCACTAATAAGACTTCATGCTTCTTCTATTTGCCTAGTGGATGGATCGGGAAGACTCCAAAAGCCATTAGAGAAAACATCATGAACGGACGCCTCAGCAGTGATTCCCGATTAACCAATCAACCGTCTACTAAACCTGGGTATAAGAGATTTACCATCCACCCATGGGTCAAACCAAAAACTGGTATCAAGACCATCACCTAAAACAACCCTGGAGTTCTCCTTTACCATGTCTCTTGTCTGAATAATATACCGCCAAGCCCAAGATGGATCAGCCGGAAGAGGACACTGCCAAATACTCTCATTCTTGATGTACTTCGCCTTCATAACGTGAGACCAAAGGGATTCTTTGTTGTTTACCAAGTTCCAAAAAAGTTTAGCCATGCCGACCAAGTTCCAATCCCTTATTTTTCTGATGCCTAACCCCCCTTCAAGTTTAGACTTACATACTTTGGACCATTTAATAGGATGCAACGACTGCGCTAACGTGGGATCCCTCCATAGAAATCGAGCAAAGATTCATTCAATTTCTTTCAAAGTTCGCATTGGTAACATAAAAACACCAGTCCAGTAAACCTGAAAACTGTTTAGCACAGATCCTATAAGCTATAACCTGCCAGCATAAGATAGAAGATGACCCTTCCAGCTTTCAAGTCTATTCCGAATTTTATCGATTAGCGGCTTGCATAGAGAGTGAGACATTCGAGAAGTAAAGAGAGGCAGCCCCAAATATTTAATAGGAAGCATCTCTTCTTTAAACTTCAAGATATTTTTGAGTAAAGTAGGTGAGTAACAGGATTTACTAAAAATCACTAAACATTTGCAATCATTTGCCAAAAGACCAGAAGCATCAACGGAATTCATTGAGCATGCTTCTAATACCACTAGCCGAAGACTCCTCATCATTGCTAAATAAAATAACGTCATCTGCAAAAAGTAAGTGAGATACAATAGGACCACCAAGAAGAGAAGGGCATTTAATGTGTCCGACCTCAGCTTTGTGATCCATCATAGCATAAAAGGCTTCCATAACGAGGGTAAAAATGAGGGGGGATAAAGGGTCGCCTTGCCGGATGCCACACTCGCTTCTAAAGTATCCATGAGGAGTACCATTTACAAGGATGGAGAATGAAGGGGTTGTTATGCATTCTCGAACCCACCCAATCCAAGTGCTGTCAAAATTTAACTGCTTAAGGATTTCCAAAATAAAATCCCACCGCACCTTATCATAAGCCTTTTTGAGGTCAATTTTGATGCATAGAGCCTTTGGACCATGCTTCAAGTGAAATTTTTGAACCATCTCATGGGCTAGGAGAATATTTTCAGTAATTCGTCTACCCTTAACAAAAGCCGATTGATTAAGACTAACCAACCGAGGGAGCACCACAGCCATCCTATTAGCCATAATCTTAGTGATAATTTTATAAATAAAATTACACAGGGCTATAGGTCTGAGTTTATCAATAGTTCTAACATCATTTTCTTTTGGAATAAGCTTGATAAAAGTAGCATTAAGAGATTTATGCAATTTACCCTGTTTAAAAAAGTTGCTCACCGCTTTGCAGACATCCTTGCCGACAATGTCCCAGAAGCATTTGAAGAATTTGGTCGGAAACCCATCTGGACCTGGGGCTTTGCCAGTTGGAGAATTAAACACCACCTGCTTGATCTCATCCGTAGTGATTGGCAAAGAAAGCATAGAAGTCTCTTCCCCACTAAGAACCCGCTTGAAAGGAATAGTTGGAATATCCGCATTGCTAGACGGCTTAAAGACATCTTTATAGTGATTGGTAACAAAGTTACCAATAGAATCCGGATCAGAAAGGCGATTCCCTCCTACATCTTCAAGTTCAAATAGACTATCACGAGCTATACGGCTTTTGTAGGAAGCATGAAAGAATCGAGTATTTCTGTCTGTATCATTAAGCCAATGAACTTTAGCCTTCTGTTTGTAGAAATTCTCCTATAGATCCAATTCTTGGTTCAAGGAGACCACTGCTTCTCTCTCTTCTTTCGCAAGATTCAAGTTTAGCGGGTCTCGTTGAATAGAAGCCTGAATATGTGTCAAAGAGTGCCTCGCATCAGCCACCCTAGTGTGTATGGACCCAAACTTATCATTGTTCCAACGTCGAATCGCCAATTTAACATTTTCAACTTCTGATGTAGTATGAACATATCAGTACCATCGACATGAGTATTCCAAGCTTCCTCAATAATATCTCGGAAACCCGATTGATGAGTCCACATTGGGAAATATTTGAATGGCTTTGGCCCACCCATTTTCACTTGATGAACCCGAATCAGAATAGAAGCATGATCAGATGTGCAGGCCGGAAGATATTCAGCAACAACATTCGGAAAGTGGCACCGCCAATCATCATTGGTGAGAGCTCTATCCAGTCTACACATAATACGTCTTTGACCCAGAGAGCGATTACTCCAAGATAGAGTGTTGCCAATAGCTCTGATATCAAACAGCCCACAAGTGTCAAGACATTGGTTAAATTCAGTCAAAATCCTAGTTGGCACTGCACGTCCTCCAATTTTCTCAGTTTGATATCTCACACAATTGAAATCCCCAAACACCAGCCAAGGTCTAGCAAATGTGGGGCAGATGCTAACCAAAGAGGCCCATAAATTCCTCTTATCGGATGCCAAATTCGACGCATAGACACCGGTAAGATCAAAAGTTTTCTCATCCGATACTGTTTCCACATAATACTGAATCAATTGATCATTTTCAAAAGTCTTATGAATTGTGAATTTTGTCGGATCCCAAATGATCCAGATTCGACCACGTTCATGAGATAAAAAATTATTGAGCCAACACCATCTCTTATTAATATTGCGTACAATTTTCTCTGCTCGTTTGACTTTGACCTTGGTCTCGACTACACAGAAAATACCAATTTCGAATTCTCACAGCATTCTTCGAATTTCCGCCCTCTTTGTCGGATGGTTGAGTCCCCGAACATTCCATGTGGCAAGATTCATTTAGAAAAATTTGATTGGGCCGGCCCTCCTATCCCTAGATTGGTTTTGGAAACCAATTTCCTTGCATCATTCTTCTTACCAAGTTTAGAATTCAAATTTTTATTTATATTGGTAAGTGACGAGATCCTCACCTTACTTTTTGCGAGTAGTGTCAACGGTTGATCATCGCCGAGAATGTCAAATTTATTCTCCGTGATTACAGGTTTCTTGAAATTAGCCCCCTCATTATTCACAAAAGACTCGGATGCCACAAAATCTCCCTTATTTTTAGTAGGAGAATTGGAGCTCCTACTTTTCCTCTGTGTATACCAGTCAGTTTCCCCATCTTCCAAAATCGGCCCATCCAGATTGGCGCCATCCAGAGACCCACCAGCACATCTTACCCGATATAATCCTCCCATATTTTGTGGCAGAATCTCGCTCTCTAGATTCTCAACATCACGGCTGAAGACTTCCTAAAATTGTGGCAATTCCACGCTCTTCATAGTCCCAACAACATTGTTGTGGATTGCTTCTTGGAATTTAGGCAGATTTACACCATCCAACAAATCATCCCCACGGCAGTTTTGCAATATATTTTCCTGAATTGGTGGTCGCCCATTATAGCTGTCTTCACTATTATCTAGGGTCTCAGCTACCCTTTCTACAAGATCCTCGGAATCCGTGTGGTCCACATCATTGGCATTAGATTCATCTTCTAAATGCTCATCAAGATTGGCCTTCTCCTTACCAGATTTGGTATGACTACCTACCCCATCTAATCCACGAGCAGTATTGTTCTTGTCGAGCTTTACCTCTTCCATCATTTTGAGGTTCGTGTGACCATCATCCAAAGGATTTTGCATGACCCCCTTCACTAGATCTGATTCATCTAAAGCTCTCTTCCTAATCCATTCCTGTCTAACAACAGGTTTGGGCCCCATCGGGCAACGCTCCGAGCCGTGATTGAAAGAAGAACAATATTTGCATATTGTTGGTCTCCATTCATATTCAATTTTTTGCGAGTGTAAAGAGCCATCCTCGCGTTTCAAAAGGACTAAATTCAGAAATTCAAATTTTGCATCAACCTCAACACAAATCCGTGCATATGCTAATCTGGACCTAGAAGCCATAGGGCCATCGGTGTGTATCGGAGTCCCAAGAGCACTAGAAATCCGACTAAGGGTTTTAGCCGACCAAAAGTGAATTGGTAATCTTGGAAATTTAATCCAAATGGGAACATAATTCAGCAGTTCTCATTCTAGCTTCAAATCCGGCTCCCATCTCCTCAGAATAAGAGGTCTTCCCCCAAATGTCCAAATTCCTGCATTGAGAACATAAATCACATCTTCTTCATTTTGGAATTTGAAAAGGAAGAAACCATCATCAAAAGTAATGATGTCAACAGATCCTTTTATTTTCCAAAGCCTTCCAATTGCAGCCTTCAATCCCAAATAATATGGTTTCAATCCCAAAACATATCCCGAAAGCGTATGTTGCCAGCGCAAGGCTTCTTCCTGAATCTCATCTTCCGGACAAAGCACAGTTCCATCATCATCAAGAACATCACCCTGCACAACCTGTAATTTAGAATAAGAGCTAGTCACTTTGCTCGAAGAGAAGAGCGAAGCCCATCTCCCAGTTATAGCAGGAGGAGGATCAGGAGGATCTCCCATGAGAACCTCCTCTCCCCGTGATTAAGAGAGGAAATATTCTGTTTTTCCTTGGTTTGCATATTAATGATAGCATTAAACATTTAAAGGACAATTCTTTCTTCTTACTCTAGATATCTGCCTTAGCTTTAAGTATCTAATCCACATGTACTGTTTCATGCTGCTTCTTTGTTGCCCACAGCTTAATTTCTAACATACAGCAATTTACGTTTTATAGTTGCCTTATACAGACACCTGAAGTCACTCATTGATCATCCAACACCACTTTCTTGTTTCCAATCCTGTTTGAGATATCTTCTTGTAACAACATATCTTGTTGTATACCGGTATCGATCTAAGTCGCTCTTAATACTTGTCACTTTTTGAGATTTTGCTAAATGGGTTTGGTGAGGTTTGGATTTCCTCTCTTGTATTTTTTAAAGTTCATAGATCAGATAGTTCAAATCTTCCTTTAATATGTTTGTGGTCGGCCCAATAATTGTTTTCTTTTAATGCCTCTAACTTTTGGCCATTAGCAATCATCTAGAGACATATTTTTTTACGTCTCTGGCTTCCTTATGTCATGACCCCGAAGTAAGGGTGCATATTTCAATTCATTTAACGCTTAGCTTCTTTTGGTGCCTTGGCTAGCTCCTTAACAAAAGCTATCAGAGCTCGCACCATGTCTCAGGTTTAAGTCACGAAAGAGAGGCTACTATGGAATCGTCGCGCAGCTAAGACTACTCCTTGAAGCCATTTAAAATGGTATTCCAAGAAGCTATTGAGTTCTAGTCGCCTTTTAGTTTCCTTCAGGGCATGTTGGTGCTTGGTAGGCAGGCCGCGAGTTCTCTTATTTATTTATTTTTTCTTTTCTTTTCTTCTAGGCCTTGGCCTGATTTTCTTATAGTCATCTCTCTTATTAAAGTAGCCGATTTCTTACTAAAAAAAAGGCAGCTCTCCACTTAACTGAAGGTTTTACCATTTTAGTACAGGGAGATTGACCCCTTTATTTATGAGAATGCAAATCAGCAGTACAGTTTTAACCATGGTCCCTCTTTGGGTGTCAAGATATTGTCCTCTTTGGATGGCTCCATATGGTCCCATCAGTAGCCCTTTCCCTTATTTTTGGTATGGGCCGACCCGTCACATGAGCCGTCATACCCACCCAAAACGCATCTTGCATGTAAGAGTGAGGCCGTTACTTATGTTCCAAGGTCAAAACAAGCCATTACACGGTGTGAGACTTTACAGTAAATGATCCACTTTCTTCCCATTTTACAGCCCTAGCCCTGCCCACCACTTATTTTTCTCGAAGAAATCGCCAGTGGGGACGAACCTGAGCTTGAACTCGATGACTCCATGGAGATTCTTTAAGCAGTCATTCCCTCCGCCGTCCCCGGCGAAGCACATTAGGGCAGTGCTAGCGAGGGGGCACAGGTCGGTGAAGCCGAAACGAGGTGGCGATACCGGAGGGTAAAGAAGCGGATGGTGTTGCAGGGCTTGATAAGAGCTTTGGATTCTCAATAAACTTTGAGAATAAGTATGAAATTGGTGAGGAGGTAGGGCGGGGGCATTTTTGGTGCACATGTTCTTCAAAGTTCAATAAAAGGGAGCTTAAGGGGCAGAGGTTGCTGTTAAGGTTGTTCCCAAAGCCAAGGTTACATCCTCGCCAATATGAGTTTTATGTAGTGTATATTAATGTATTATGTGAAAATTGATATATCAATGTGAAACCAATGACAAATTATCTATGCCTCATATCTTTTTGAACTTTACTCTCTAAATTTTCACATGATGACTGCAGGTGATCTAGAGTTACACACTAAATGCTCGATGAAATTTATGAATGATGTTTTTTTTATTTTTCTTTTATCTTGAGTCATGAGATGCTGTGAAATCCGTTTTTCTGGTAGCACTATATAAAAGTGGGAATACTCTATTTAAAATGGTTTTGAAGTATAGTTTTTGGATTATGGGCTAAGCTTGTGATCATGTTTTGCAGACACTTCTTTGAAGCTTATCAATATTTTCATCTACTTCATATCGATGGTACTCTATATGCTCAGTTGAGTTGCTATTTGAAGTTTTGAACACTAACCTCTTATTAGTAAATGATATTTGTTTATTTATTTATTTTTATTATTTTATGGGTAAGTTGGGATTGACTTCAAGGTTGCAATATTGTCAACCATTCAGTTTAGCTACAGGTTCAACCCCATAGAAGAGGGTAGTGGATTTGAATGGATTATCAGATTAAATGATTATAAAAAAATTTATAATAATAGTTCTTTGCATGATGATAGTGCGAGGCCGGCACTTTTTCTCGACTAAAGGGCACAGGACCACCACCAAACAATGCTATAAATGGAGTTTTGGGTGTTGAGAGCCCCACAGTCATAGGAGAAAAAGGTAG
Source organism: Chloranthus sessilifolius (assembly GCA_021018995.1). NCBI lineage: Eukaryota > Viridiplantae > Streptophyta > Magnoliopsida > Chloranthales > Chloranthaceae > Chloranthus > Chloranthus sessilifolius. The sequence continues at coordinate 24,448,520 of CM037588.1, forward strand.
CACTATCATCATGCGGTCCACATTATTATATTACAGCTCAAAATATAATTATGAAGATCCTGTTAATTGATTAGGATAATCCTTAAAAAATTTATCAGCATGATCTATCTATTAATAGTCTAAGCTACGCAATGCACCCATATGGGTCTTTACACTTGAATACAAATTTTCGATAAACCATCTTTTCCTATCCATGCCGTTTGTGTAGTAGCTCCCAAAGGAGGGTATGGTACAATTCGGTGTGACAATTGTAGAAGAAACTTTCATTGAAAGCCAGTGAGAAGCTGGAAAAGGATACAAACTAACAAAAATGAAAAAAAATCAGAAAAGAAAAACAGCCACAGCGAAGCTGAAACAAAGCCTAGCTAAGCACCAGGCTGAGAGAAAGCCTATTTCCTTGAGATCTATTAAAGCATTAACAGTAATTATTGTTTTTGAGTGACAGTGTTATTGTTTCTTCTTATATCCTTATGTTGATGGCAAAATAACTACTAAGCTATTTTTCTTTATGGTGATCCTATATAGTTGCTATTAAAAGAATTTCTTGTTTTTGTATTGCGAAGCCAATCAAATTGGAGTTCGAGAAGGTTTACTATCCATATCTATTGACTAGCAAGAAGAGATATGATGGACTGTTATCGACAAATCCAGATAAGTTTGACAAAATGGACACCAAAGGTTAGAATAGAGTGGAGTTTCTCTACTGTTTGAGCCTGTTCTTTTTATTTTAGACATGCCTTTATTCTATTTTTTTATGATGAACAGGCATTGAAACAGGGGAAATTTACCTGGCCGGCCCTATCAGATACGCTTTTACGTCAGAAGCCCAGTAGTTTCACCTTTACCCAAACCAACCAGCTCCAAGCCTAGCCGACCCTAAGGAGATTAAAAGGTCCAAATTACCCCCTTCTATGACCTTCTTTAACCAACAAAGCATCCTCTTCTTCCTCATTTTATCCTGCAAAAAAGTTAGAGGTGCAAAACCCTAGACGATGTCTCCTTCCTTAGTCTGATCTGCTCCACTGTGTGTTGTGGATGGACATTCCTCCACTGTGTGCTGTGGGGACTGGCATATCAGACATGCCTCCGCCACATGAGCAGCCCTTCTAGGTTGCATCACAGTCAATAATTTGTCAAACTTCATAAAGAGGTTTGCCATCTGCAGCTGCAGGTCATTGTTCCCAGACACCTCATAAACTTTTCCTCTTGATCCAGCAGCAGGCCCCACCTTTGACTCAGATTCCTGACTAGTTCTTGCCAGGGATGGCTTTTGAAAAGCATTCTCACTAATCACCTCAAACAATTCCCATGCCTCCTTAGCATTCTTGTGCATGTAGGATCCACCACAAGAGGCATTGACCATATCTCTATTTTTATCATCATTCCCATTGTAGAAGCTTTGTACAAGCTGCCACTCTGGGATCTTGTGGTGGGGGCATTGTTTGAGCATTTCTTTAAACCTATCCCAGGACTGGTTAAAATCCTCAGTTGGGGATTGAGCAAAAGCAAGAATCTCTTTCGTCAACTGGCTAGTTTTGGTCTCAGGGAAGAACTTGGTTAGGAACTTGGTCTGCAGGTCTTTCCATGAAGCAATGCTATTGTTGGGAAGAGTGGTCAACCAGGTACTGGCCCTATCCTTCAAAGAGAAGAGAAAGAGTCTGAGCCTAGTAGCCACAGGTCCCAAACCAGTAATATTAAAAGTGGGCACAAGGCCAAGAATTGGTCAATATGCTTGTAAGGGTCCTCCTTGTTAAGCCCATGGAAAGAGGGCAGCATCTGGATGATTGAAGTTTTTATTTCATAGTTCCCCTGAACATCAGATAATTGAATGCGAAAAAGGGAGTTATAGTCATCCGGAGCATTCAACTCCTTGAGGGTTCTGGGTTGTTCTTCACCCATAATTGTTGTCACAGATTCACTTGGGGGCTCTCCTGTGGTATGCCTGTCTCTTCTAAGTCTCCTTCCCCTTTCTAACTCAGGGTTAAGAGGCTCTAAAGTAGGGCTGAGAGATCTCCTCCCTAGCATACAAGCACACCAATAGCCAGGAAAGCTTCTTGCAGGCACATTCCAAAAGAATAACTTTACAATTAAATAAATTTATCTAACTAATTTACAGCTATTCAAAGAATACATCTAAAACTATCCTAGATACTGCTAGAATGGTCACAGACTAAGAATACAAAAAGAGGTAGCAAAGCTCCAATTGCAGTCCAAATGTCCTTCACTGCTGCTGTCTAGTTCTGCAAGAAAGGTTCAAAATTATGTCAGCAGTATCAATTATTCACATTTACAAAGAATACTAAGAATACAAAAACTAAGGGTCTACTAATAGATCATCTCTCCCCGGCAACGGTGCCAAAAACTTGTTGGCAATTTCTCAGTTGTTGTGCTTGGTTTATTGGTTTGTGATAAAAGTCATTTAAAAATCAAAGAAAGAGTAAAACAGGGGATGGAATCAACACAACTAAGAAATCCTAGACCTGCAAGATACAGGGTCCATTATAGCAAGTTTTGATAAGTAAGAGTTTGTCCCACAGGGAAACATGATCTACAGCTCCAAAGGAGCCATCTCTAGTAGTCCCTCCAGATCTGACTACAGATCTGGCAGTCCTAAAAGGAGGAGAGTTTAAGGTCACTTATTCTAAGTATTCTAAGGTACTCTAATGTCTAAACTACAGAAAGGGTTGAGAGGATGGATGGAGTGTGGAAAATAAATATAAAAGGGTGAGAAGTATGTTATTGAGCCCAGATCAGAGGAGTTTTGTAACTCAAATTTAGATATGATGTTATAGAAATCCTGTCCAATGGCTACATTATCACCACTAAGGAGAAAGGACTCAACCCATCACTTCTGCCATGATTCAATCCCTTAAGGTTATAACCTGTCCACTCAAATGGTCACAGACTATCCCATAGGGGAACCACAATCCAGGGATGGGGCAAAACATGACAAGTTAATCATTGCAGGCACTATTTCATCCAGGCTATCAGCTCAAGAATCCATAGGGAACCTCAACCTCTAAAGCTCTATGTGTGGGGCTAAGGCTGTATAGGACCATGATAGCCCAGACACATAGAACTAGCAAGGAATTGAGTACAACCTTCGATCTAGTTGTCCATTGCTTGAGTGAGGCTACAATGGTCCAGTCACAAGCCTACAATCTCTATAACCAGATCATATCCAACATCTGATGGTGGATCTATACAAATATAGGGGAGTCTGCCTCTGTACAATCTCCCACCAGGCTTCTACAAGCTCAGGTGTAAAGAAGAAGGATCCACCTTGGATCGGTGAATTAGAATCACCCTAAGGCTATAACCTGTCCACTTGAATGGTCACAGACTATCCCAGAGGCTATCCTCCTCACGGAGCCCAAGACAAAACAAGAATATCGCTGCCACCACCATGGTCACAAGGCTACCAGCTCAAGCTCCCATGGGGATTTCAGATCTAGTGGGTCCTGTGGTGGGGCTAAGGCTGTATAGGACCATGATAGCCCAGACACACAGGTCACTTGGATCTGAATGGCCCTTAGAATCAGTCCTCCATTGCTTTGAATTACAGCCAAAGCAATGGTGGATCACAAGGCAGCAGCCTTGCACAGAGCATCTCACATTCAAACACAAATCCCACAAAATACAGATCCTATTACAGAACTTCCATTAATCTAGTTCAAAATGCATACAAAGACATAGCCAGCAAGTGCTGGACTATGGAGAGAAGGAAAAAGAAAAAGAAAACTACTTACAACTACGAAAAGAAAAACAAAACAATCTCAGATCAAGTCTCCAAGAAATGAGATGTGTTCCCAGCTATTTTAGGATGTTGAAAGAAAAGATGGTCTAAGCTTTTTCCCTCTTTATACCTAAGCTAAGTATGGGTATTTATAGCAGTGGTGTGGCGGTGCATTAGGATTAGGAAACCCTAATTTTAACGATGTCACATGACCGAATAGTGATCCTTCGATGCCTTGGGGCACGTGCACGGAGATTTGAGCGTGGGAGTGTGTGCCCTAATCGCTGGAAATTCCCAGAAAGTCCTCTACTGAAGAGATGGAAGTTTGAGGTTCAGAGCTTTGCTAGGTAGCCATTGTTTCCCAGACTTGTCGCGTGGTAGCTTTTGCTCTTCGCTAGGATGATTTGTTATTGAAACTTCAGCCATCGCGAGGTTGGCTTGGATTGCTCTTTAGGCAGTCGCGAGGTTGGAGTTCAAGCAGTCACGAGGTTGGAGTTTAAGCATTCACTGGGTTGATCTTCACGAGGACAGATTTGAATAGCGCGAGAACTTCACGAGCACTTCTCTTCACTGGACTTCGCGAGTTACCTCGCAAGGCTTTAATGAGTTCTGAACTGCGCGAGGTTCCATGTCTTAACTGATCTTCGCAAGGGTGGCTTTACCTTCGCAAGGATGCTCTCTTCTTGAATGGCGCGAGAACTGTGCGAGGAGTTCTCTTCTGATAATTGCATCCCGCGGTGACTGCGCGATAGCTGCGCGAGGAGTTTTCTGAAGCTCTCTCTTCTCAACCGTTTAGAGCGAACTGCGCGAGGTTGAGAGAGGTTTGCTTTGAACTGCGCGAGACTGCCCGATGTGTTCTATTCTTGAGCTTCGTAAGAGCTACACGAGTTTATGCTTCTAAAGCTCTTCAGTCAATCATCTGTGCGAGAAGTTGTTGTAGAGTCTTGGGAAGCTTAGTTGGACAGCGCGAGGCTATTTCAGGTCTGAATTCAGAGTCCATCCTTCTGAGGGACTTCTGGTGCCAAAACAGGCTCCTTAGCAGGATTCCTGGCCTTATTTCACTGCTGGTTATTACCTACATAAAACACTTTATAAGGACTTATTAGGTGGCTATGGGTCTAATCAAAGGTTAAGTTAAGGGGTGAAAAGTGGTACTTTTCAGGACTTAACACACCCCCAAACCTAATCTTTGCTAGTCCCTTAGCAAAGCTACATTAAATCTACTACAAAAATTAAATGCCACTTTCATAGGGAGCACGGATACATTTAGCATATGTACCAAGCCTTTTAAACCCCTAGGTGATCCTTAGTGGAGGAGTGAAGTCTCTTGAGGGTTTTCAGTGAAGACACCCACAAACTTCTTCAATGAAACAGTTAACAAAAGTGCAATATGATCCAGTGAGCAGTCAAGGGGCAGACTTAGTTTACTCTTGAATCAATAATCATAAAAGAAATTTAATCCATTTGTTGCACAGTAATTTAAACAGCATAAACTTCTCATGAATGCACAGCATTTCCAATCAATTTACAACCACAGAAAACTGCACAAGTGTGTGCCAGCACTGAGCCCATCCTTAGGTCAAAAATTAGGTTATAGGTAATACATAATGCGTTCAAGTTCGGACCCAAAAACTTTGTAGGGCATACTCTCATAAAGGTTTTGTTGAGGGGTTCATTTTCTCACACGCTCAAGAGCAGTTACATCCCCCAAATGGGTCTGTAAGCATGAGCATAGGCAGAGTTCTTAAGTGCTGACATCATTGGCAGTTCCTCACCATAGATTGGATAACTCTTTATCCCCACATGACAGCTCACTCAACTTTAGATCAGAAGGGCTTTTAACTGGGCTGTAATGTGGCTTATGGAGTAGGGTAAAAAAGAATGGAAGGTTGAAAAGGGGTTCCAAATTGAGAAATCAATAGGTGACAGAGGTGATTCATGGCTTCACCTTCTTGAATTCAGCTCCCTTCATCTTCTTTGAGATTTTCATATTTGAAGTTATCAGTTTCTCTTCTTGATTTTGATTATTCAATGAAAACTCCTCTTGATTCCTCCCTTACTCCTCTTCATTATTATTTTTGTTTTCTTTTGATGGAATTTTTTTCTTTTTATTTTTGTTTTTGCTTTTCAGAAATGCCACCATGTTCTCAGTTACCATACTGCCAGAATTTTTTTTTTTGAGATGCTTCTTCTCCATTCACTTAATGTTGACCATAGCTAGTCCATTTCCAACCTTTTCTCCTTTACCTTCTGAATTCTCAGAGTGAGGGTAGGCTGAAGCAGGTTCATAGGTTCAGGTTCAAGTACCTAGGTGTATTTTGAAGAAATTTAGGATTTAAAGCTCAAAGGGGGGTATGGATAAGGGCAATTGCTTTAGGGTTGGTCCTTTTAAGCTCAAACTGTCCAAGAGAAGTCCTTGATCCTTTCCTAAGTCTCATGAGTACTGTCAGTTGTTTCAACTTGGAGTTACCTAACTTATAGTCAGCACAGTGACTTAGCCAGTCCTTAGAACTAGAAGAGATTGTCTTGGTTACTCCTCAAAGGATGAAAAAAAATTTATAAGCCCAATTCTCACTGGTTATGGTCTTCCTTTGAACTTTTAAATATGTCCTCACCTTTTTCTCTCTCTAATGATTCACTAAGTGCTGATACAAGTAAGTTTCCTTGGTGATATTATCATGAAAATGTGGAATATTAAAAGTTTATAATGTCAAAAGTTTGCAGAAATTAAATTTCTTATTTTCATGATTCTTAAGTGAACATAGATCCATTTCCATATTGCTCAGATGAGTCTGCTGTACTTAGGTTAACTATTCCATTGGCAGGGTCTGCCTGCCACACCCCCAAACCTATGAGGAGCAATGTCCTCACTGGTTCAAAGGTGTCTGTGCAGCAGATTTATTAAAGCATGAAAGAAAAGGAAAGAACAGGGAACAGAACACACAATAGACAAAGCAAGATAGTAATGACAGGAGAATAAAGTTTATTAAAAATGAGAAATATACAAACTACAAGAAAACAGAAACAAAAGAGTGCAGAAACAGAGAAAATCCTAAGTACAATCTAGTCAGAATCTGGCTCAAAACTTGTCCCAACCCATCATCTGGGCATGTTCTTGAAGGTAAGCCTCCTCCTCTTTCTTCTTTCGTTCTCTCTCTGCCTTTCTTTGGTCGGCAGTTTTGGGTATAGATGGTGCCTTGACCCTCATTTTTCTCCTCTTTGGTTCAGGAGGGATCTCGAAAGATTTATCAGTGGTTGGCTCCGGGGGTTTGGTGGGAGATTTTCCTTTGGGGTCCTTACCTTTGGAGCTCGTCCCTTTGGAGGCTTGCCCTTGCTGAGTCGGAGGGGGAATAAGAGGGGATTGGGCTTGTGCTGGCTCAAGAGGGACAACATGGGATTTAGCTGTTGCTTTCACCTGAGGCAGGGGAGGACTTTTCCCTTTTGCAAGCTTAGGGGGAGCCACAGAAGATTTGTCTTGTTCTTTTGCAGCAGGAATGGCAGGGCTCTTCCCTTTCACTGGCTGGCTTATTGGTGGTGCCTCCTCAGACTGGGCAGATTTGTCTTTTTCGATTTTCAAAGAGGCAGTTGGGGGAGTAGTCCTCTTGGCAGCAACCTTCCTTCGCTGAGGATAAGATTGTTCAGCAGGGCTAGATGAGAGAGCAGCAATAGTAGTTTGGGCACTGGGATCCCTAGGTGGTGCGAAATCAGAGTCTGAGTCAAAAGGAAAAAGCTCAGTGGGATCCAATCCAAGGGCAGCAGCAGCTTGTCTACGTTCCTGTTTGGAAAGAAGGCGACCATGGGGATCATCCTGAGTAGAAGCTCTGGTGACCTTTGGAGGTGGGGATGGAGGGGCTGGCCTTTTTCCTTTTTGGGCTGTAGTGGATCTTTTAGAAGGGAGATGTTTCTTGGAAGGAGTCCGTTTTCTTTTGGGGGCAGGGGAGGGAACAGGGGGAGGCACTGAGACAGGAGGAGGAGCTGGAGTAGGGTCTTTAGCAGGAGCAGGAACTTGAGTAGGAACAGGAGGAGGTACCTGAGTTGGGGCTGTAGGGGGAAGGGGAACAGGTTGTGTAGGTGTAGGGGCAGGGGGAGTGGAAGAAGATGGGCCTGGTTGTGTGGAAGAGGATGGGGCCTCGAAGTGTAGAGGGGTGGCCTGTATTGGTTGGGATAGTAGGAAGGCAACCCTCTGTTCCAAAATCTCAATTTTCTTGTTAGCCCACAGGAGATTGGTATCTGCAAGCTCCTTACTGAGTCGGTTGATCTCTTGAGCATTATTCAGTTTCCTTTCTAATAACCTGTTGTGCTTTTTCGCCCTTTCTGCATTGGCTTTTTCAATCTCAGTAGTCATTCTGTAATAAGTTGTCGCAGCCTTGTTCGCATTGAGTGTCTCCAAAATTGCCTCCCACCCCTTGGAAATATCTCTCAGCTACTCGCTGTGAGCAAGCTTCAAGTCACTCAATTTCTGCAGCAAGGGGTATTCGATGGCTTGTCGGAGTTGGGTCATGCCATTGAGAACATCCCTCTTGATATAGGCATTGTCCCTCGTGGCATGGAGGAGGGTGAAGTAGGGAGGGGTGTAATAGGAGTGTCTGGGTAAGATAGGTAGAAATGGAGTGGAAGAAGTAGAAGGTGATTGATCCTGGAGGGGAAAAGTGGGTGTCGTAGGAATGAAGTCAAGAGGAGGGGTGGAAGTGGCTGGGGTAGTCTGTGTTGAATGGTCAGTGAATTGAGGAGGGGGTGGGAGAAGAGGTGGAATGGAAGGTATGGGTGGAAAGTGAAATAAAAGAAGGTCAGTGGATATGGATGGTTCTGGGTAAGGGAAGAATGGAATGGTGAATGGTCGAAATGGAAGGGGTGGGGTTGCAAATAGGTGGGGTTGAATGGGAAAGGTGGATGGGAAGGGAATGGGGTCTGTTTGGGTGGAAGTGTTGGTAAATTGTGGTGGAGGTAATATTAGTGGGGGAAGGATAGGTAGAGTGGGGAAGGAGTGGTGGGGTATGGTGTCTTGGAGGGTGAAGGGTGTAGTTAAGTCAAATGGGGTGAGGTCTGGGTGCACTGTGGAGTCAGAGGTTGAAGGGGGCTGGATGAGTGGGGTGGTAGGAGGTTGTGTAGAGATGGGTGGGTTTGTCAATGTTTGAAGGGTGGATTGGATGTTGGTGATGTCAGTTTGCATTTGGGCTTGGGTCTGTGTGGTGTTGGAGAGTTGGGTCTGGATGTCATGTATGAGGGAAAGGATATGGGTAAGGGTATCTGAGGTTGGTTGGGGTGGAGTATGAGGATAGGAGGGAACAGGTTGGAAAGGGGAAGTGGGGGCATGATGGAAAGTTATAGGGGGAGATGATGAAAGGTCTGGTGAGTGATGTGGGGAAGGGAGTGGGGAATCTAGAAGAGGGATGTCATGGGTGGGCAAGGTATCAAGCAAGGTAGTCATCAAGGCCTGATACCCTAAAGTCGTGGCTAGGTTAAAGTCAAGATCATGGAGTGAAGATGTAGTTGGGAGGGGTTGGACTAAGGGTTATTCAATATGTGGTGTGTCTGTTGGAGTGATAGGGGTGGGTGGGGTAGGTAAAGGTATGGTAGCTGTTGTGTGAGAGGTTTTCTTTTTAAGGTATGCGATCAAGGGAGGGCTGTCAGGGTTTAGGTCAGATGATGTCGGAGATACTGGGGCTGTGTATTGAGGTAAGGTGGGTGAAGGGGGAGTGTTGTCATGGGGTTCAACACTTTCCACACAGGAACGAATCACAGTGGGGGGTGGAATGGAAAAGGGAGATAAGAGAGGGAAGGGGAGAGATGGAATAGGCAAAGAAACTAATGGAGAAGCAAGTGTGGTGGATGGAGGGATTGCTGCAGAAGCAGAGATGACAGAAGCTCGTGCCACCTTCTTTGGAGCAGGGGCTTTAGCCTTCTTTTTTAGGGCAGGGGTGGCCTTTGCCACAGCAGCTCCCTCTCCCTGCTCCGAAACAACCTGAGTCTCAGTCTTCTTCTTCTTCTTCTGGGGATCCATCAGACTTCTGCTGATCCCCCATTGTCTTTTGGCAAAAGTGGTGGGAGTGAGGATAGCAGATAACTCCCCCACTAGTATCTTGTACCCTCCCCTAAGAAGTAATTTGGTGATGAGTCGTCCATAGGGGAGAGTGTGGATCTTCTTTTGCAGCCCGAGCTTCACCATCATATCTTTCATGGCCTCAAAAATCAATCATACAGCATTAAATCCGTGACCCAGAGAGAAGGAATAGAGAGCATCAGCAATTGGTGTCCTCCTCTCTTGCTGATGTCCGGAGTAATAGATATTCTTCCTCAGCACTTGATCGATGAACAACAGTTTGGGATCCAAATCTCTTCTTCTGATGGAGTCCCCTGTGGCCTTCAAACCTCTGGTAATGACCTGTGCAATTGTGTCAATGGGGACACTCACAGGGGAACCATAACCACAGTTGGGATCAAAAATGGCAGGGATGCCCATGACTTCAACAATCAACGCTGGGTTAAGCAGCATCTCAAAATTGTCAACTAACACAAGGAGGCCTGACTGCCCATGTGTGTCAGTCGACCCTAAGGTGTCAGAAAGAGTTGCACTAACCTAGGATAGGCTAGTGCAGGAATCATTTGCATCAAGGGGAACAACCCAGCCTTGCGCAAGAACTCAATGGCAGGTGCTGACAACGGCTCAGATTCAAAGAAAGATATATCAAAAATGGCTTCAGGCTCTAAGGGAATGGAAGTGAGGAGCTCAGAGGGAGTAGAGTAATCAGGTGTTTTTGCAGCCACCTCAGGAACCACCTCCTTCCCTTTTTGTTGTGCCATAGAGGACTTGGTTTTCTTAGGGGCAGGCTCCACGGTGGCCTAGTCCCTAGCTCTCTTCACAAGTGCACTTTTAGGAGCCATCAAGATTCTCCTTGGTGAGCGTGAGTTGAAAATTTTGAAAGAAAACAATCAAGAGCTGAGTCTTACCCTAAAAGTTAGGGTTCTGTTCAATTTGATGCACGGTAGATCGCAAGAGCTCCTAGCAGGGGGCAACTGTTGATGGAAGCTTTAAGAACAAAAATCTAGAATTTCAAAGTGAGCAATGAACTGTAGACAGGATGCTGGAGGTGAGAGATCGAGAGGAGTGGGAGCTAGGGTTTCGCTGGCAGGAGAGGAAAGAGAAAGCAGTAAAGAAAAGCAGCGCGGGGTGAGATTTTAAATATCGCGAGGCTCGGCGCGCTTTGAAAATATCCGCTCGCTGGATAGGCATGAATGGGTCGCGAGATTAGATGTTCATTTAAACTGCGCGAGGCAGCCCACCCAGCTATAACTGAAACTCGCGACAGCAAAGCAAAGTAATTCTTTATGAACTGCGCGAGAGGAAACCAAACCAAATTTTTAGAACCCCGCGATGGCTTAACAGAGTTAGAATTCACACACCCACTAGTCAGCCTTTTGACCTTTATTTTGTGGGTGGATTCTCTCACAGGCTCGCTTCCAGGGACACCCATAAGCATTATAAAACATTCAAAAATTCCCATACTCTCAAAGCATTAAATTCTCACATCATAAAAAGCATTCATACAATACCATTATCATTCAATCACTTGAAATTAGCAAACAAGGGGAGCAGAAATAAAAGTAGGCATAAAGCACTAAACTCAGATTCCAACAAGATCACTACAAATTTCTCTAAACTGTAAAGTACATATCATACAAAGGTGCACAGTTCTTTTCATCAATTCAATGAAAGATCCCCTTCAGGGTTTGAGGATCCTTCACCAATCAAAAATTGGCCCTTGGGGTTAACCACTAGTTGACTGGGCAACCTTCCCTCTTCTCTTTTGGCTAAGGTATTTGCTAGTTGGCCAATCTGCTCTTCCATCTTCTTGATGCTCTGACCATAAGAATTCACAGTCTAAGCCAAGGAACCCAGGTTTTGCAGTGAGGTCAAGACCTAGTCCTCGAAAGAAGTATTTCTAGGTTGAGATGGGGGTACGACCAATTGATTTTGTTACTGATGGGACTGCTGATGGTGCTGGAAGTTAGACCTAGGGGCATTCCCTTGATTGAACTGTTGTTGTGGCCTTTGTGGTAAGGCCAACATCTGCTGGGGCTGCATGTAGTTGTCTTGCCTCCACCTCAGATTTGGGTGGTCTCTCCATTGGTAACCAGCATTTTGGTGTTGGTATCCACATGGCTGTCTATTGTAGCCCCCAGATTATTGTTGGCCATAAGATTGAGCAGCAGCAGCATGTTCCAAAACCAATTCAGGAAATTGCCCTGCAGATGGACATTCCTCCACTGTGTGCTGTGGGGACTGGCATATCAGACATGCCTCCGCCACATGAGCAGCCCTTCTGGGTTGCATCACAGTCAGTAATTTGTCAAACTTCATAGAGAGGTTTGCCATCTGCAGCTGCAGGTCATTGTTCCCAAACACCTCATAAACTTTTTCTCTTAATCCAGCAGCAGGCCCCGCCTTTGACTCAGATTCCTGACTAGTTCTTGCCAGGGATGGCTTTTGAAAAGCATTCTCACTAATCACCTCAAACAATTCTCATGCCTCCTTAGCAGTCTTGTGCATGTAGGATCCACCACAAGAGGCATCGACCATATCTCTATTTTTCTCATCAATCCCATTGTAGAAGCTTTGTACAAGCTGCCACTCTGGGATCTTGTGGTGGGGGCATTGTTTGAGCATTTCTTTAAACCTATCCCAGGACTGATTAAAATCCTCAGTTGGGGATTGAGCAAAAGCAAGAATCTCTTTCCTCAACTGGCTAGTTTTGGTCTCAGGGAAGAACATGGTTAGGAACTTGGTCTGCAGGTCTTTCCATGAAGCAATGCTATTGTTGGGAATAGTGGTCAACCAGGTACTAGCCCTATCCTTCAGAGAGAAGGGAAAGAGTCTAAGCCTAGTAGCCTCAGGTCTCAAACCAGTGATATTAAAAGTGGTGCACAAGGCCAAGAACTGGTCAATATGCTTGTAAGGGTCCTCCTTTTAAGCCCATGGAAAGAGGGCAGCATCTGGATGATTAAAGTTTTTATTTCATAGTTCCCCTGAACATCAGGGAATTGAATGCTAAAAGGGGAGTTATAGTCATCCGGAGCATTCAACTCCTTGAGGATTCTGGGTTGTTCTTCACCCATAATTGTTGTCACAGATTCACTTGGGGGCTCTCCTGTGGTGTGCCTGTCTCTTCTAAGTCTCATTCCCTTTTCTAACTCAGGGTTAAGAGGATCTAAAGTAGGGCTGAGAGATCTCCTCCCTAGCATACAAGCACACCAACAGCCAGGAAAGCTTCTTACAGGCACATTGCAAAAGAATAACTTTATAATTTAACAAATTTATCTAACTAATTTACAGCTATTCAAAGAATACATCTAAAACTATCCTAGATACTGCTAGAAAATTTTTAAGAAAGATAGACAGAGTTTTAAAAGTCAAAGATTTTGCAAATAGAGGTAGCTCCATGTCCTTCAACTGCTCTTTGTCTAGTTCTGTAAGAAAGGTTCAAAATTATGTCAGCAGTATTAATTATTCACATTTGTAAAGAATACTAAGAATACAAAAACTAAGGGTCTACTAATAGATCATCTCTCCCCGACAACGGCGCCAAAAACTTGTTGGCGATTTCTCAGTTGTTGTGCTTGGTTTATTGGTTGGTGGTAAAAGTCATTTAAAAATCAAAGAAAGAGTAAAACAGGGGATGGAATCAGCACAACTAAGAAATCCTAGACCTGCAAGATACAGGATCCATTGTAGCAAGTTTTGATAAGTAAGAGTTTATCCCACAGGGAAAGGTGATCTACAGCTCCAAAGGAGCCATCTCTAGTAGTCCCTCCAGATCTGACTACAGATCTGGCAATCCTAAAAGGAGGAGAGTTTAAGGTCACTTATTCTAAGTATTCTAAGGTACTCTAATGTCTAAACTACAGAAAGGGTTGAGAGGATGGATGGAGTGTGGAAAATAAATATAAAAGGGAGAGAAGTGTGTTATTGAGCCCAGATCAGAGGAGTTTTGTAACTCAGATTCAGATATGATGTTATAGAAATCCTGTCCAATGGCTACATTATCACCACTGAGAAGAAAGGATTCAACCCATCACTTCTGCCATGATTCAATCCCTTAAGGTTATAACCTGTCCACCTAAATGGTCACAGACTATCCCATAGGGGAACCACAATCCAGGGATGGGTCAAAACATAACAAGTTAATCATTGCAGGCACTATTTCATCCAGGCTACCAGCTCAAGAATCCATAGGGAACCTCAACCTCTAAAGCTCTATATGTGGGGCTAAGGCTGTATAGGACCATGACAGCCCAGACACATAGAACCAGCAAGCGATTGAGTATAACCTTTGATCTAGCTGTCCATTGCTTGAGTGAGGCTACAATGGTCCAGTCACAAGCCTACAATCTCTATAACTAGATCAGATCCAACATCTGATGGCGGATCTATACAAATATAAGAGAGTCTGCCTCTGTACAATCCCCCACCAGGCTTCTACAAGCTGAGGTGTGAAGAAGAAGGATCCACCTTAGATCGGTGAATTAGAATCACCCTAAGGCTATATAACCTGTCCACTTGAATGGTCATAGACTATCCCAGAGGCTATCCTCCTCACGGAGCCCAAGATAAAACAAGAATATCGCTACCACCACCATGGTCACAAGGCTACCAGCTCAAGCTCCCATGGGGATTTCAGATCTAGTGGGTCCTGTGGTGGGGCTAAAGCTATATAGGACCATGATAGCCCAGACACACAGGTCACTTGGATCTGAATGGCCCTTAGAATCAGTCCTCCATTGCTTTGAATCACAGCCAAAGCAATAGCGGATCACAAGGCAGCAGCCTTGCACAGAGCATCTCACATTCAAACACAAATCCCATAAAATACAGATCCTCTTACAGAACTTTCATTAATCTAGTTCAAAATACATACAAAGACATAGCCAGCAAGTGCTGGACTATGGAGAGAAGGAAAAAGAAAAAGAAAACTACTTACAACTATGAAAAGAAAAACAAAACAATCTCATATCAAGTCTCCAAGAAATGAGATGTGTTCCCAGCTATTCCAGGATGTTGAAAGAAAAGATGGTCTAAGCTTTTTCCCTCTTTATACCTAAGCTAAGTATGGGTATTTATAGTAGTGGTGTGGCGGCGCATTAGGGTTAGGAAACCCTAATTTTAATAATGTCATGTGGCCTAATAGTGATCCTTCGATGCCTTGGGGCACGTGCACGGAGATTTGAGCGTGGGAGTGCATGCCCTAATCGCTGAAAATTCCCAGAAAGTCCTCTACTGAAGAGATGGAAGTTTGAGGTTCAGAGCTTCGGTAGGTAGCCATTGTTTCCCAGACTTGTCGCGTGGTAGCTTTTGCTCTTCGCTAGGATGATTTGAAATTGAAACTTCAGCCATCGCGAGGTTGGCTTGGTTTGCTCTTCAGGCAGTCGCGAGGTTGGAGTTCAAGCAGTCGCGAGGTTGGAGTTCAAGCATTCACTGGGTTTATCTTCGCGAGGACAGATTTGAATAGCGCGAGCACTTCTCTTCACTGGACTTCACGAGTTACGTCGCGAGGCTTTAATGAGTTCTAAACTACGTGAGGTTCCATGTCTTAACTGATCTTCGCGAGGGTGGCTTTGCCTTCGCAAGGATGCTCTCTTCTTGAATGGCGCGAGAACTACGCGAGGAGTTCTCTTCTGATAATTGCATCCCGCGGCGACAGAGTGACAGCTGCGCGAGGAGTCTTCTGAAGCTCTCTCTTCTCAGCCGTTCTGAGCGAACTGCGCTAGGTTGAGAGAGGTTTGCTTTGAACTGCGCGATGTGTTCTACTCTTGAGCTTCGCGAGAGCTGCGCGAGTTAATGCTTCTGAAGCTCTTTAGTCAATCATCTGCGCGAGAAGTTGTTGTAGAGTCTTGGGAAGCTCAGTTGGACTGCGCGAGGATATTTCAGGTCTGAATTCAGAGTCCATCCTTCTGAGGGACTTCTGGTGCCAAAACAGGCTCCTTAGCAGGATTCTTGGCCTTATTTCACTGCTGGTTATTACTACATAAAACACTTTACAAGGACTTATTAGGTGGCTATGGGTCTAATCAAAGGTTAAGTTAAGGGGTGAAAAGTGGTACTTTTCAGGTCTTAACAGGTAATTGGCAATAAATTGAACGTCGATTGAGATAAATATATAACCTCGTATGATTTATTATGGGTTATGGCATCGAGGGTAATAATTATAGGGAAATTAATTCATATGATGGGTATTAATTATATTCATAGAGAGCCGATATCGATTTTATATAGAGTCGTCATCGACTAGTTATATAGTCGATTACGACTACATATGTAATCGTTATCGATTCTACATGTAATCGATAGCGACTCAATATGTAATCGTTACCGATTACATATAAGATCGATATCGATTACATATGAGAAAACCTTAAAAAATTATGTCAAAATGTGCACCAAAGAGAGGAGAAAAAAAAATTCTAAAGCAATGTAAGGTAATTTTAATTCCAACTTACAGATTTGGTAGCTTGAAAATTGTAGATCTGAACACTAGCGTCCACGAAGCGACAACGACTCTCTACCGACTTCGAACGAAAAAGTAAAAAGTAAAAAAGGTAAACAGTAAATTATTTGAAAAGATGACGGCTATTTATTACATTGGAGGTAGTTTGGGCATTTCCTAAAGGCGAATGTCGGCTCGGCGAGCAGCGGGTTTGTTTGGATAAAAGTGAAACTACAGAGCTTCTGACATAAAAGGCGTATTTGACAGGGCCTGTCAGGTAAATTTCCCTTGAAACAGTTAGAAGGGACAACTGTCTATCGGTCGTCACGTCGCTCAATCCTAACAAGGAAAAGACGTTTTAGTAGGTAAATTTTTCATCTGAATTGACACTGTCGTTTTTTGAAATGCAACATACATTCAGTTAATATTTAAGCAATAAAAGTTTGCAACGTAATACCTATCCAAAAAAAAATAGCTTACAACATAATAAATAATTATGAATGTTTATGCAAGATACAAAAAAAAAGTTGACATGCTTTCAGCTTGGGTACATGCCAATCTAATATGATGGTGTATGCATTGTGAGTTGTGTCAGACCATTTCCTATAGAACATACTCTTGCATCATATGCTTTGTTCATCCTGAATTTTTGTGCAGTGAATAATGACTTTTTTTGTACGGATACATGATTTATATTGCACTTACACATCAATTCCCTTGAAAAGTCCATTGATTGGATGGTTGGAAACATCAAATGGGTATGATTACAAGGGAGGCCAAAAGATAAGATGGCCCATACCAATTGGCATATGTGCCAAGAGGTGGTCAACCCGCCAAAAGAAAAGATAGCGTGTTGTCTAGATCATAACAGTGACACAAATCATTGAGTCCTTAATAAATTCAATATTCATGGGGTATCACTGGCATCATAAGATTGTCAGGCTTATTAATATATGGAAGCTAAAAGGCTATTCAGAAGCTTGATAATCATACAATGTTAGAAAAGAGTTAATCCCATAATCGTAATTAATTAAATAAATACATAATCTATTTCCTCATTGCCATGTTTTGGACATGTCAAATTGCTGTCAGCTTATTTCACACCATCATTTGTAAGTTGTAACATCGTGGGTTTGATAAAAAAAAGTTTAGTATTTGTCTGGTGAATCTGATACACATGATTCAAAAGCCACATGCATGATGCAATCTTTTTACGCAGGTCAAGGAACTCAAAATCCCTACAGCCAAGGATATGAGGCATATTGACAGGAGACTGAAGTATTGTTGGGATCCTAGCTCACAAGATTGAGCTAGGATCCTCCATGTTGGGATCCTAGCTCACAGCTAACAAATCCTTGAAGCAATATAAATTTGTTAGCTGAAGCAATATAAATTTGTTTAGAGGGTTAAACGATTAAGATGTTCCATTCATTATTATGGAGGAAAATGAGCATGTCTGTTATCGTTTTTAATATTGAATTGGAATTGGTAATTGGTTCCCGACCGGTGGTACTCGGGCTCTACCCCTTTGCTGCCAAATCAGTTGGAGCCAAAAGTATAATTCCACTTATTTGTGTGCCATGTGCTGGTCTTGTCCAATTTCACTTTAGTATCAACTCTTTGGTAGTCATTTCTTTGATATATACATTTTGGAAAAGCAAGTACTGATTGATAATTGAAAACAGAAGATTGACGTGAAGGCACATTGCTCGGGTTGGGTATATGTCTCCAATTTTTTTATATGTATGGGGGAGCGGGGAGGGGGGGGTGGTGGAGATGAACTGAAAGCTTGCATATTTCCTTTCACTCCAAAACGTAGCAGGTGATTAAACTTATATTGCTTGCTATGGTGAAATAGCTAAACTTAGAAATGGTTTACAAAGGGATAGTTTTCACTTTTCTCACATATTTTTCATGTGCTCAAAGCAATATGTTGTTATAGTAGTCTCAATTTTTTTAATTTATTTCTGAGGTGTTGTAAATGGGTTGTGCACAAGCGGTTTCCTTTGATTATGAGGTGATATTTTTTTTTCTTCCAAAAAGCAAGTAATGAGATGAACTAAAAGATTGCATATTTCCTTTCACTCCAAAACATAATAGGTGATTAAACATATATTGCTTGTTATGGTGACATAGAGTCATAGGTCTCCCTTACTGAACTTAGAAATTATTTACAAATGGATAGTTTGCACTTTTGTCACATATTTTTCATGTACTCAAAGCAATATGCTGATATAGTAGTCTCAATTTTTTTAATTTATTTGTGAGGTGTTGTAAATGGGCTGTGCACAAGCGGTCTCTTTTTCAGATTTACATAATTCCATTCAAATCCTACTGCTAGGTAAGTATTTCTGGCCCTTCCCAGAATTGTAAATATTTTTTTTATTACGATTTTAAAAAATGACTGCCTAAGACTGTCTTATTTCGGCCATCATTCAAATAGGACAGTTCATAAAGGACTGTTCGATATAATAAATAGGATGGCTCATGAACGTCTCTAATAGAGCGTTCGATACAGGACAATTTCCAACCGCCTTATAGGTATTTTTAAAAATTATTTAAGGGTTGATTAACCATTCTTTAATGGTTATTAGGAGACGGCTTCAAACCGTCTTATAATAAGAATGTGGAAGAGTCATTTCCTACCTTTTAGGACCGGCTTATACATTTAAGACGCAAAAAAAAAGAACGGCCCTAAGGACAGTTTTGGGCCATCTTATTTAAAAAATAAGACAGCTTTGGACCATCCTTTTTCATCTATTTTGACGTATATCAACTGGTTTTAAGGGCTTTTCGACGTGGGAACTTTCATTAAGCGCGTGGGTGCGAGCAGAGGTACCCTAATTTTAATCTCCCTAAAACACCATTTTTGGGCCTGTTGCACTTTAGTATATGATCTATACTTTAGTGATCTCCCTTCAAAAAAAATATATATATATTCGACCCGTTGTTCATAGGGTCATCTTTTGATCTTAATTCCTCTCTCTCTCTCTCTCTCTCTCTCTCTCTCTCTCTCTCTCATCAAAAGTTAAAAACTCTCCTTCAAAACCAGTCACAAAATTCTCCGAATATGCGAATTTCAAGTTTTGCGAGTTAATCACGCAAATTTCTGAAAACAATATTGTCTATTTTTAAGCAAAGTTTAAGGAAAGTCCACGAATAATTTATAGTTTTTTCAATAAATTGTGATTTTAAATATTTTATAATTTTTAATCTTTTATTTATTTACTTTTTTTCTCCGATTTTTTCTTCAAATAATATTTCCTTAACTTGCCAAATTTTGCTGGATGTTTCCAAATTTTATCTTTGCTGAATTATCGCCAAACCCCAACTTGTGACTATGATCAAAACAACCAAATGCCAACTCTTCCAGCCGATTACATCTAGCCTTTAGTTTTGCCTTGGTTGTCGATGACAAAGTAGTTGAAGAAAGGCGCTGGTTTTTGTGGTAACCCAATTCCCATTTATTGGGATGCTTTAGTCTCACAATAATTGCAAATGAGTCCTGACCTTGGGCTATAAGTGAGACCATTCTCTTCCAGATATGACGCATTTTAAAGCCGGGTCAATTTTGAGTCAGCACAAAACCGTTCATTTAGGTGGTCTTTATTATTATTATTATTATTTATTTTTGTTATAATCAATAACAAGAACCCATGCAGTCAATTGAATTTTGGGAGAAGAAAATCTTGAGAAAACTTGGAAAGCAGAGTCAAAATATGAAATCCATTCAATCAATTGATGAACAGTTTGAAAAAACTCAACAAGGAAATAACGGGAGTGATGGTACCCTCCAAATTGTATTTGTAAATAAGAAACCACCTCACCCAGAAACACCACACCTGCCTTGAACCCCTAGCAATATAGATGAAAAGCACCAAAGATCCCACAATGATCTTATAGTTCCCTAGATCCCACATTTGGGCCATAATGATCTTATAGTTCCCACATTTGGGCCATAATGATCTTATAGTTCCCACATTTGGGCCATAATGATCTTATAGTTCCCTAGATTTGAAGATCTATCTAAAATAAACTTGAAATAAACACCTAGATGCGTCCGAATATAGAATGCTAGATTACGTATCATGTTATCACGAGTTGACTCACATCCTCTGATGGTTCACCGCTTCTTCTCAGGGTTCAGGAGAAGATATGACTTTTCCATTCAGTCAATGAAAATTTTCACCTTGGACTACAAAATCATCGATATGATAATAGTGTTACTTTTTTTCTATATTTTTGGGACGGTGGATGTATCCGGGGCATGTGCACATGGCACCCGAAATGTACTTTACAATAATATAATAGAAGAGAAAACAAAAATATATGGATAGAAATACAACTTATTCAAAGAAAAAGAAGAAGATATAAAGCACTAAGGAGCTCCAGTGATGAGGGCTCTCTTGGTGACATTCGAAACCCCAGCATGAATCGCCCCCGTGCAGATCAATTGTGTGCAACCTAGAATGATCGTTAGTGCCTCCAAAGTCCTCTGTGAAAAAAGAAATAATTGCTTAGAATATTTGAGGAAATTTTTCAAGTATTTTCTTAAGGGAGCCATTACTTACACACACAAAGTTAGCTTCAGACTTGCATCATGTGGAAGTATCATTTAAGCCATTTGTTTTGAAGGCCGTGATTCAAAGATCTTTGATGCAAAAGATTGGCATGAAACATGATCTCTATCGTATTGTTCATGTCTGTCAATGACCTTTGACTCTGATGATCATATGATATATCAGACGACTTTGATGATGTTTCAATATGACATATGTCCCAAAAAATACAGTCCTTTTTAGTTGTGTGCAAGTAGTGCCTCCCTTTTTCCTTTATAACTCCCTATTATATTGGGTACCTATATTTGCAACCATCAAATATTTGAGGGCACCTATGCCAAAAGTCATTGACTGCTTTGATTTAGATGATGAATATCATTTTTTGCCCCAAGCATCTACACAATCAATTTTTCACTCCACATGATACACATTCCAAAAAGGTGACCGAAAAACTAAGTCACACATGATACCAAAAAAGGTCATTTAATGCTACACCCATGATATCAAGATCCATTTTGTGGAATATTGGGATAAAAACTGATTTTTTATCAAATTCAAAGTATTCAATGGTTTTTTTGGCATAGGTCAATTGGCACAAGTAAAGGTACTCAATTATATTTCATTAAATTTTTTTTTTTAAATGTAAGGAAAAAATATTGCCTACCCAATTGGACCTTCCATTCACTTTTGTGAAATTTACCGGACCGACCATGTCAGATACACCTTTTACGTCAGAGGCCCTATATTTTCACATTTACCCAAATCAACCAGCTGGGAGCCTAGCCGACCCTAAGGATAGCAAAAAGTCCAAATTACCCCCTTTCTTTAACGCACAAAAACATCATCTTCTTCCTCATTTTAATCTACTACAGTTTCTAAAAGTCAGAGGTGGTGAAGGTGATGGCGTCTTGTCCTCAATCCAATCTACTCCGATCTGCTATTTGGATTGACCCAGATACACCTTTTTCGTCAGAGACTGTAGCATATTAGAATGAGGAAGAGGAGGATACACCTATATAATTTAAAATTTTAAATATTTGCATTTTTCAATATTTACGCGATGTGAAACGAGATCCATGCCGTCTGATTTGAAGGCCACAATATAAAATTGATAGCCAAAGATAGATATGAAAAAAAGGCGATATCGACTCTATACACAGTCAGTACCGACCATTTTAAGAGTCGTCAACGACTGTTTATAGAGTCGCCATCGACTATGTACACAGTCGGTACCGACCATTTTAAGAGTCGTCAACGACTATCGACTCTGTACACAGTCGCCGTCGATTATAAATAAAAAATAAAAAAATTTCACAGTCGATGGCGACTCTATACATAGTCGCCATCGACTCTGTACACAATCGCCATCAATTATAAAAAAAATATAATAAAATTTGTGTACAGAGTCAATGGCGACTCTGTATAGAATCAATGACGACTGTGTACAGAGTCGATGACGACTCTTAAAATGGTCAATACCGATTGTGTTAAGAGTTGACATCGATTGTTAAAAAAAATTTCTTTTTTTTTAAAGAGGCGATATCGCCTTTTTTTCGTGTCTATCTTTGGCGCCATCTATTTTATTATGTGGCCTTCAAATCAGACGGCATAGCTCCGATTTCACATCGCGTAAATATAAAAAAATGTAAATATTTAAAATTTTAAATCATGTAGAACGAAAAAAAGTGTAAGAAAGGGTATTTCGGACTTTTTGTGCTAGCTGAAAATGACTTGGCTAAAAGCTGGTCGATTTGAGTAAAAGTGAAAATGTAGGGCCTCTAACGTAAAAGGTATATCTGACAGGGTCGATCAGGTAAATTTCCTTTTACTTTTATACTGACGATAGTAGATTTAAGCAGGGTAAAGTACACCAAATATTTAATTAAAAAAGAATAGCGATACCCAGAGGTAGGGGTGGAAAAAATTACCAAAACACTGACAAAATAGAATCGAAAACTAATGGCCCTAAACTAAATCGTAACCGATCCAAAACCAAAAAATCGAAACCATTTTTGGATCTGTTCGATTTCAGGTGCCGAAAACCGAAAACCTGTAGGGTAGGGAGAGCAAACCATTCCCAAAACAAAAAAAAAAACCAAAAAACAAAAAAATGCTCCTACATGTTTGAAAATTTGAAAACTGAATCGACCAAAAGAAATTAGATCGGTTCGGTTCGGTTTCGGTTCAGGGGGGTGGGGAGCTCGGTTAACCGAAACTGAAATATTCAATTTGGATTTGGTTTTAGGAGAACTGACACCGAAATCAAAATTTTGGTTTTGGTTTCGGTTCATATTAGATACATATCGGCGGGCATTACTCGATATGGGCTCACTACAAAACACAAGACTATTAGCGGAGCCAAAAACTGCCGCTATTAACAAATAACTGTCGCTAATAATCTTTAATAGTTTTTTGCTCTAAAAAACAGTCGCTAATAATCTATTTTTTTGTAATGGCTCACCGATATTTGACCCTATATCCAATCAGGGGTATATCTTGTATCGGATGGGGCCTAAGATACATATTGACCTATATGTATCAGATATGACCGATAAAATCATGCTTATAACAATTTTAAGGGATATTATTCTTGGTGAGAGTCACCAATATCACTACACTTGTGTGCCATGTGGTGCACATCTTTGATCAATACAAGTCATCTAAATGGGAGATATCATATCAATTGATATACCCTACAACGTTCCTATAGGATTTGTTTGAAACATTAGATCCCGGTACTTTAAGATGAATTATTATTCATATGAAATGTAAGGTCTATATTAAAATATTTGAATTCAATGCCTCAAATCTTCTTATGGGCATATTTTTTAGGTTAATTTTAGTTTAAAAGATGTCATGCCCCTTCAAAAACCTAAATTCCTACCAAATTTCGGAAAAAGTTTAAAAAAATTTCAGGGAATACAGAAAAAATATATATATAAATTATATTCATTATTTTAGAAAATGGGCCTCAATTAAAAAAAAAAGTTTGTTAAATTTTACAAAATTTTACCGAAACTTTAATCCTACTCCCTTTTTGGTGAATTTCTTTGAATGTCACTAACTCCATAATTGAATATTTAATCTTTAAAATATTGAAGATACCAAAAGAATATTGAATAGGTCTTACCAAGCTTCT
Source organism: Chloranthus sessilifolius (assembly GCA_021018995.1). NCBI lineage: Eukaryota > Viridiplantae > Streptophyta > Magnoliopsida > Chloranthales > Chloranthaceae > Chloranthus > Chloranthus sessilifolius. Next base: position 24,472,433 of record CM037588.1, read on the forward strand.
GCCTCGTCCCCCAATGTTAATTTCTTTACATGCCAACCTAAAGAGACAAATAATTGGTTTAAGTTAGTTAATAAGACGAGCTTCTCCATGCACAGAATACTCTATTTAATTTGGGTTTTTATTGAACATACATAGAGGTCTCAATGGGGGCCAGGTTGCACTACAAAAAATAAGACTATTAGCGGCAGTTTTTTTTAATAAAAAACTGCCGCTATTAGTTTTGTCGCTACAAATAGCGGCAGTTTTTTGTAGCGTAGCGGCAGTTTTTTATAGCGACAGTACTAATAGCGGCAGTTTTTTATTAAAAAAAACTGCCGCTAATAGTCTCATTTTTTGTAGTGTTGGAGTCAGGATGGGCCTTAAACGGCCCAATTATAATCAGGCTCCTAGGAACTAGCCCATACCTAGCCCGATTACTAATTGGGCCTGGTCCTGTGGGTAGCCGAAAGTTTATGTACAAATTAATACAATTGATTGGGTCGGGCAGGGCTTAATTAAACATGACCATTTTTAATCTGGATATTTAATATAGCCCATACCTGGTCCCACTTACTAATCAGGCCAGGCCAGCCTATTTCTACATTGGGCCTACCTTCCTCAGCCCATACCCAGCTATTGCAGGTCAGGTCACACCACAGCTCAAGCCCGGCCACCCTTATATATATATATATATATATATATATATATATATATATATATGTTTGTGTGTGTTTGTAAATGATTTTTAAATTATGAGATGTGTTTTTTAATAAAAAAATAAATATTAAAAAAAATAATAATAAAAATGATATTTAGTAGGTATTGGCAGAGCCTGATACCGATGCTGGTATCCATATCGGTTGGCCAAACTAATGTGAGAAACACTGAATACGTGGCAGTTTATTATTGAAATTTTTGAATGATTTAGAATTTACCCCATGGCTAGAAGTGTGAGAGACGAAGCAATAAGAGAAGATGTGGCAGCTGATAGTAAATTGTTCACATTCCATTTAAGTATGTTATTGATCCCTGCTGCCGAGCTTGCTATGCCGACCACCCCGGCGAGGAGAGAGAACACCACGAAGAATCCGGTAGCCATGTTTCCGATCGGAAAGTGCATCGGAAATAGACGAACTGGTAGCGAAAAACCATATACTGCAGATTCACATCAACATGAAAGAATCAAATCAATGCCAAGTGATGCAATTAAATCACCCCATAATAATAACAATAATAATTAATATAAATGTCCATGTGGCCCTTTCTTATGTTGTATTCCATAACTCACTGTCAGTCATCATTGAGTACTAAATTGTAATAACCCAAATTTTTTAATTTTATTTAACGGTATTAGATAATGTACCACACAGTGCGTAGTGCTAAAGCTCCACACCGGAATCTACCTATTTTAGAAATAATCTAATTTTTTATATATCAATATTAGACTCATTGCGAAATACTCGTCAATACGATTCCAACGATATATAATTTGTCGATTTTCGATAAGAATATAAAAAGTTACGCTCATTTGAAGAATGAAATAGGTTAAAGGGCATAACTGTAATTTCGGGAGAGAATCACCATTTACCTTGGTGCTTACATAAAGCGCTGGAGCAAAAACTCTTCTCAAGCTTTTCAAGTCACGTATGAATTCTACTTGCGTATAAAAACTACTATTTTTATTAAATCTTATAGGGAAAGTCTTAATTAGAGTTAACCTAGAAAGGAAATTAAATATATATTTACTTCTTCTAAACTTATCTCCAGACTTATAAATCGCTAAAATTAAATAAAATATATTAAATAGCTTGTATCGAATAACAATCTATAAGTTTAAGGGGTCAAATATTGATATTTTTCAATACTTACCATTCTATTACCTCCTTTAAGCCTCATACAATCCTTGAATTGACACATCTGCTCCTTTAGAATTTCAAAATAAGTCGGATCGTTATACCAGTAAATCACCAAATTTTATGAATGCAATTAACCCTAATGAAGTATAGTTTCAACTCTATTGCAAAATAAATGTAGTTAAATATTTTTTATTTTCTGTTTTACTTTAATATTTCGTATGTTATGCTCTTTATTAATTTTCTTCAAAAATAGGAAATGTTTAAGATTTATGTTATAGTTCATTCTTATATATATTCACCATTATCATATGACATTCATCATATAGAAAATCACGATAGGGCATACGCATATAAGTTAAAAATAAGATATGACATATGACATAAGCCTTCGTCACGGTGGGATTTCTTTCACGGTCACGTGGAACTTGGAATGTAGGCATCCATGTACGGATGCAACCCCTCTATGGTAGTATGGGATACCACATGAAGTACATCCAGGTTACTACGGAACCCGTCCCTTGGAAAGCGTGGTTTAGTGAAGCCTATCGCATCGTGGCCCATTTTAACTAAGTTTTAAGAAAAAATGAGAAAAAAATATGTTAAGACACATATATGTTAAGAAAGTGGGGACTTAAGCCCACGCAAATATGAAATCGAGGATGGGACCTAAGCCCGTAACCGAAAAATAATATGATATGTTAAGATACGCTGTGAAGGTCAGCTAAATATTAATTAAGTTTCTACACGTGTCATACCTTACGAGCTACAGTAAGGGTCTAACGTCTGCAGCCAAGACGGGTCTTAAGGACATTATAGTCTTGTCTCGAACTAAAGGGACATCGCAGTTACTATGCCGGCAACCTCATCTGGCTGGATGGCGGTTTATATTATGACATGGAGGTTAGGTGGTTATTTACACGTGGACCTCGCGTGATAGGCTCCAGCAGCGATCTTGGCACAGATCGTTTAAATAAGATAAGATGCGAAGTGCGTTGTATAGGCGTATGGAGTAATTAATAAGACTTACGATATGTCACGTATGCTAAGTTGATGAGACAAATAGGAAAAGAGATAAGAAAATAGAAGCATTATGCACTCTTCATGTTATATTAGTATGTTTTTCAGTCTTGATTATGATAGTCTATGAATTATGGATAAGTTTATTTCATTTATTTAAGATGTTGGTTATATTTTAAAAATGCACCGCAATTCAAGCGATTGCACACACAACCACCTGAGTAAGTTATGGTGGATCGATTGTACAACCCGTTGAGTTTACGCGACTGAGTAAACTCACCCCCTCCCAAATCAAATAGTTTCAAGTGGGATTCCATTTATCCTGTTCATGATGACGCGAGAGCTACTGTTCCGGAGGCGGCTTACGTAGATGGAGACGTTGGCTATCATCCGGAGGGGAGCGTAGATCCGGCAGATTTTTACAAGCCTTGAGAGTCCTTTTGCTTTAGACTTTATTCTTTGAGAGACATATTCTAGTTATTTTGATATTTTTGTGAGTTCATGTTTAGGACCATTTTATCCTACGTAAAACTTGTTTTATTTTCTATCTTAGATGCATGGTTAGGATTAAGTACTTCATGATTATTACTTACGTTTTCCGTTATTAATTTATGAGTCATTTATTGTTTAATGTTATCTTAAATTGCTCAATCCATATTGCAAGTCAATTTATAGATTATGTGTATATCCGCTTATCGCCTTAACCAGCGTACAGTGTCATAACACGAAATTCTAGGCCCTCGATATCGGGTAAGGATTCTGGGTCGTGACATAAATATCCAACAATATATATATATATATATATATATATATATATATATATTGTTGGATATTTAGTACTTGTACTGAAAGTGAGGAAGCTCTACACCACTACAAAAACATAAGACTATTAGCGGCAGCCAAAATTGCCGCTATTAACAAAAAAACTGCTACTAATACCCTCTTCGCTAATAGTCTTAATAGCATTTAACAATTTTTTTGTTAATAACAGTAATTTTTTGCGGCCGCTATTAGTCTTATATTCCAACACAAAATCACCTCCCGGGGCCTAGGAGTGAAGTTTATCTAGTTAGATTCTCTTATGGTTTAAAGCAAAGCTAGCATCCCCGACTGACATAGTTAGACAAGATTGTCCAGTACACTGGCTTAGGAAGAAAACCTAGCTAGCCAGTGGTTGAGGCATCAGTTGAGAAGGAGTTCCTTTCCTCCTGTCGATAACCAAAAGGAGAGCTTTCCTTTACAGAAGCTTGACCGCCCTCTTCTCTTATAATTTTAAATCTCGAAAATTAGAGGCGTATCGACTAAGGCTGCTACTGAGGCGTCTTGTTTGATCAATCTAAATTGCTATTTAAATTATTTTAATTACATCATTAAAATGGTCTTTAAATGAGCTTACACCACTAAAATATATGTTTAATCTTACACCATTAAAGTATACTTCACTATTATGCTAGGTGACACATATCTATGATCAATCTAAATTATTTAAGTGATTGCCCACCCTTGAACATATCAAAGTTAAAAGAAGTACGCAACTATTCAATTAGGTGTTAATAAATAAGAGCAAGGAAGTCGATGAACCTTCTATCTTCTCTTGACCATCACGTACGTCTGGCCCGAGACACATGTAAATCTCGGGCGATATTTGCAAGATGTACAAAATAACATCCTCACCTGGGCCGTGTGTGATTTCACAACAAAAATAAAGTGCTTTAGCAGCAACCAAAACTGTCACTATTAACGAAAAAATTGCCATTACTAGTCCAGTCGCTACTAAAATAATAAAGTTTTTTGTTAATAGTGACAGTTCTGGTTGCTGCTAATAGTCTTATTTTTTGTAGTGTTTAATTGGGCGAGATAGGGTATACCTATCATCTCGCCACCTTGACACCTAAACGTATTGCCTTAGAGGTCAAACGACATTTAAATCAATGGCTTCTGCTCTCATTGAGCCTCGCTACAAAAAATAAGACGACAACCAAAAACTGCCGCTATTAACAAAAAATTGTTGCTATTAGACTTGTGACTACCAAAAACTGCCGCTGTTAGTTCTGTCGCTACCAAATTAAAATTGCCTTAACAGCAAGTGCCGCTAAAACACCTTATTTTTGTAGTGTTAATAAGCTTTATTTTTTGAATTATGGCACATGATTGCCCTGTAGAGATTATGCATGACCTTTCACTTATTAAGGCAAACGATGAATGTCTTTGAGTAATACAATTAATTTATCAAGATCGTAATTCATATACTGAATTAAACCCAAATATTACACTCATGGGAGGATCTAAAGTTTTGAACCATTAAATCCATGCATTAAAATATAAATGTTTTTTTTTTAGTTTTTTTTTTAATGGTCAAAATTAAAGTGAACTAATGGGATCGTTAGATTCCTCTAACCAGCGTGATGTTTTTATGAGACTGGTGTCTAACAATGGGTTGGTAGTTGAACTACTTGAATTGATCAAACATGGGTGTATGTGAATGTGGCATGGTCATGCCACAAGTTGCTCTCTTGTTTTTCTTCTTTATTTAATATATTCTTATTATAAAAATTATGAAAAAAATAAATAATAATATAATCACTACAAAAAATAAGATTATTAGCGGCAGCCAAAAACTACCGCTATTAACAAAAATTTGCCGCTAATAGTCGTAATAGTTTTTTTGTTAATAGCGACAATTTTTTACAGTCAAAATATACTGCTAATAGTCTTATTTTTTTAGTGAATAATAATAATAATAACAAAAACATCAAAAGGTATTATGTTGGCACTTCATAAACGATATGTCTATTCAAAACTCTTAAGGGAACCAATACTGAAACCCATTGACTGCTTTTAATTAGGCGATGAAAATTGCTTTTTATCCAAATCTTTCACAAAAGAGATCTTCTGATCATTGTATCATCCAATGGTTAGATTTTGATTCCGCGTGGCATATATCCCAAAAAGTGATGAGAACCACGTTTGATGTATACCCATAATCATGCTAACTTTTGGGGGTGTATACTAAATGGAATCAAAATTTTACCATATTATGGTACACCTAACAAACTGATCTCCATCGTATGATTGAAAGTAGTCAATGGTTTTCGGTGTTAGTGCCCTTAGTTTTGGTGGGATGCAAATAGAAACATCTCCATTGTATGATCCAAAGCAGTCAATGGTTTTCGACATTTGGTGCCCTTAGAGTTTTGGTGGCCTCTAGGTTCTGTCCCGCCTTTTATTTGTAGCATTTATGATTGAAAAAGTTATAGTCGCACTCACTTATATTTTATTAGTTTTTCACAAAATATGCACTATTCAGTTGTGTAGTCGAAGCACTTTCTTCTTCTTCATCAACTCTAATGAGTCGCGACAATGACGTCAACATCATCTCTAATAATATAACCCCTTGTTGGACAGTGACAACGATAACATCAACTCCAATGATTATGACTATAAATCTAGTGGTGCTAGCTGGGATGGTGGTTGTTGCATGGGTTAACGAGCGGTGGCAGCGATGACAGACTCTGACAGTCGAATAGTTTGGCAAAGTGATAGTGAGATAGAAATCCTTGCAGATTAGAGAAAGAGTAAAAAGGAATACAAAAGAGCCATTTTCCAACATCTTTCCTATTGGATTCCATCAATTTTAGGGTGGAGATGACACATAGAGTGATGAGTGGAAGGGATTCCAGGTAGTGTTTTGGGAGGCCATTTGGTGAAAGTGAGGGTTTGCATTTATCGGCTATGTATAGAACTGGTTTTAGGCGAAGATTTTTTGACAATGGGAAGCGCTGATTGAGGCGGGGTTTGATCGGAGATGAAAGAGGGTTCTTGCAAGGAAATAAGAGGGTGGTGATGATCGAAAGGTCAGCAACTAGGGTGGCTAGTAACAGGAGGAAAAGTCGAGGTCTTGAGTAGGTTGTACGACTTGTCGAATGTGAGAAAGAAGAAGTTTACCAATTGTTGATGGTGAGAAATAAGAAGAATATGAAGAAGAACATTATTTTCCACCCAACAACAAATAGATCATAAACGTGAGTGCTTAGAGGTTTGGCTAGGGCAAATAGAGCTACCCATTTATTTGTACTAGCCACGAGTCACCCTATTATTACAAGTGTGGCACAAATGGGCTGTGTTGTTTGGCTCTAACTTAGAGGTTGAATTATTGTTTGACTCTAATTTAAAGGACCTATGACTGCCCAATTATGTTCAGACTCTATATAAACCTAATTTATCTTAGATTAGAAGTAGGATTTATATTTTTTATATAAGGCTAGTTTTTCTTAGATTAGAAGTAGGATTTAGATCTATATAAGGCTAGTCTCTCTTGAATTAGAAGTAAGATTTGTGTCTTCTATATAAAAGGAAAACTCTTGATCGAATTGTAGAGTTGAAATATCATTGTAAAGCTTTGGAAAACCAATCTAGGGTTTTGAAGAGAGCTTTGGTGAGGCTTGAGTGTTCTTGTATTTTTGTATGATCATTAATATAGTGAATCATCGTTGCCCGTGGACGTTGACATATTGCCGAATCACGTAAATATTGTATTTTATGTGTTTGTAGTTGATTTTTTTTTGTTTTTGCGTTCTTATTTGATCGTTGATCGTGAGATCGTTGGTTAGTTTAAGCTTTCGCGTAACAAATTTGTAATAACCCGAAAAATCACACTAAACTATGACCTCGGGATCCGTGCCCGATCGGTCATAGGTTTGACCAAATGGAAGTCCAACAGTTAGTATGTAGTGTGATGAACGGATGAGATGTGATAAATAGAATGCCTATGTGGTGTGTGTTGTGAAGGTATAGTCGCATACACCTATCGCGGTGTATGTGCTCAACACACAAGTGAGGAAGAGGATAAAAAGAGTTAATAACCCTAAAATCAAGAGTTTTGAGTTGTTGAGAGAGTAAAGAAGAGAGAGAGAGGAGTAAAGAGGGTGATCAAGCAAGAGTTATTGTGAGTGATTGGAAGAAGGATTCAAGCATTAAAGAGGCTGATTCAACGCAAGGAATCCGTTAGAAACCAAAGCTGGAACCCTAGCCTTCCAACCCTAGATTTGAAATCAACTTGAGATCTATTCAAGGTAAGATTTTTGTAAATAAGATGCATAGATTATAGGGGTTAAGTTGCAGTTAAAATATGGGTTAAATCATAGGATAATGGCTTAGAAAAATAGAGGAAAAAGGTATGGAAAAAGATTGGGAAGAAACATTGACTCGAAATTTGAATCGACAATTTCGATTAATCGAATTGGGTTTGATGTCGAAATAAGTTAAAAAGTCGGAGGACCCTTTGATTAATCGAATTGGATTTCGATTAATCGACTTTGGATTTCGATTGATCGATTTGGGGATCGATTAATGTTGAGAACTCCAGTGGACCCGGGGTTGAAGAAATGACTTGAGGAAAAATCGACTAATCGAAATGGGATTTGATTAATCGATTTAGTTTTCGATGTCGATTTGGAATCGATTAATCAACTTGTGAAACTCATTTATTGATGAGTGTCTCCTTTGCGAAAAGAAGGATTTGATTAATCGAAATTGGATTGATGTCGAATGAAAACTTCATTATTGAGCGGTGAATTTACTTTGCGACAAGAAGAATTTCGATTAATCGAAATTGGATTGATGTCGAATGAAAACTTCATTTATTGAGCGAGAATGGACTTAGCGAAAAGGAGAATTTCGATTAATCGAAATTGATTCGATTAATCGATATTGACCTTCGATTAATCGATTTTGGAAATCGATTAATCGAATCAGATTCGATTAATCGATTTTGGAATTCAATTAATCGACTGAGATAAACTATGTTGACTTTTAGGTTTGACTTTAAGATTCTTGGGGGATCTTATACCTTCTTTATTGCATCCTTTGTGATGTGTTTCACCTGTTATGTGGTACCATAGGTGGTACATGTGGACTAGTGCACAAGGAGCCCACGTGGGACTTTGATGCAATGATGAATAGAAGACTTGAGGTAGGGAACACCTTGAACATGTACTTTATTTTACAAGAGCATGTATGTAGTGATATAGATTTCCATTCAAATATTTTTACTGCTTAAAGAATTGTGAAAAGTGTGTGTGTGTGATATTCATAAGAGTAAACTAACAAGCCATCCCCAGGGGATGAAGAAGTAAAGAGATAAGAGCATCAGGTGTGATGCAAGTAAATGGATACATCCCAGGGATGTATCCAAGGATTGAATCATGTTTGATAGGGCCTAACTGATATAAGATAGCACACTTACACGGTGAATAACTATATGTAAGGCACCGATATTTTTGTTATTTGAGGTTTGATAGGTTACCCCACCGACGTGGCGGATACCCACGATGACACGGCAGGATATCCGTGACCGTCTGGCGGCGAAACCGTAGGCCGGTCGGAGGCTTATCCGCATATAAGTAAGCACACCCGGGTGTTGATTGAGACAAGTGAAACCCGCCACCAATCCCGAGGAAAGGGGCTTGGTACTATATGGTATTCCTGTGAATACATTAAAGCTATCATATAGATGACGATGAAGGGTATCTCATCGGGGCTCGATGCTATATTGCTCGGGGATTACTTAAGTTGAAAGTTTAAGTTTTGCTTTAGGCCTTCTCAGCATCATTCATGAGTAAATGAAAATATGAGTAATCAACAGTAAAACGAAATGCTTTTAATCTGTTTCACTAACAACTGCATAGATACATCATGCATGGCATATCATGGAATACATGTGAGTTATAATTTATATGTTCAAACTGTGTTTGTTCCCTATTGAGCTAGGATGTAGCTCACCCTATAGACTATACGTCGCAGGTTCACTACTAGCAGCTGCCGCGGCTTCAGGAGACGCTGATCCCGGCGAGTCGGACCTTGCGTCGAAGAGTTGGAGCCACCTCCGGAGGACTTCTTCTAGAGGACTCCATTGTGCCACTTTGAGAGTTCTTGGAGATTTTGTATGCGCTTGGTATGTCAAGCCTTGATCTTGTTTAAAACCATGTATATGGGGTTTTGGATTATTCTTTGGGACGAACCATCCGTGATGATTGCTATCATCGATGGTTCGGATCGGATTCTCCATACATGCGAGAGGCATGAGGTAGAAGCTCTTCGGAAGTTAATCAATATAGATTTAAATTCCGTAAATTTCTTTCATTATACTTTTGATGCTTGATATACCAGTGTTCCGTGCTTAGCTAAAGGGCACGGTCAAGATGATCGTGCTGATGGCACGGGTTTGAGTCAAATCGGGTATAATTAATTATCAAAGCTATTTTCTTTTAGCAATTCTGACAAGGGTTCTTTCGTCAGAACATAGGGGCTTCTGCTAACGAAACTTTAGTTTCAAATGCAGCCGCAATGTCAGCTAGAGGGAGAGGCCGACCAAGGGGAGGCCATCAGAGGAGTCTACGTAGTGGAGATGGTTACATCTCTCCTACAAATAGAGTGCCTTTAGGAGGTACTGAGGCCCCAGGGGGCAGTAGTAGTAGACAACGGGATGAAGAGGATCGAGATCATCAGGATCAAGATCTAAGAGAACAAGAGAGGTTGAGAGAAAGACAAGAAGATAGAGAAGAGCGACAAAGGATGATGCACACTATGGAGACTATGGCAGCTGCCATGGCACAACAAGCCGCATCCTTTGCAGCTCATGCGTCAAGAGAACAGCAGCCACCTACACCACTGTGGGACTGCGTTGCTGTGCCCTCATCATTCTGAGTTTAGGAGGATGAGACCTCCTTCATTTTCAGGCGGCACAATGGCGGGAAGGTTGATGGAGATGGAGAAAGTCTTTAGCGTGCTAACTTGCACGGAAGATGAGAGTGTAAGATGGGCACTTACATGTTGGATGGGGAGGTGGGCCTTGGTGGAAGCCCGTGATACGGACGCGGGCTCAGGGGACCCCAGAGGTGCCTTGGACTTGGGAGGAGTTTGTTGAGGAGGTCAACACACGATATTTCCCGGCAGTGGTGAGGAACCAATTAGAGATACAAGTTTTGCAGTTCGTACAAGGGAGAATGACCGTGAGAGAATACGGTAGAGTTTCTCGACTTGCCCGTTTTGCTCGGACTCGTCATCTTGGTGATGAAGTCCAAGAGGTTTTGACAAGGTTTGAAGCCTGAGGTTAGGGGAGGCGTAGCTCCATTTCAGCTAAGGACCTATGAAGAGGTCATGAGCAAGGCGTTGGTCGTAGAAGAGGAGAACAATAATAGATATCGACAGAGGGAGCAGCAGAGAGGAGGAAATGAACAAGGAAGAACGGTGCACTATAAACCGTGAACAAAAGCCGAGGTTCATGGGCCGAATCGAGACCCAGTTCAAGGGGTTTTGGAAGACCGCAACAACAAAGAACAACAACACCAACAGAGGTTTCCATTACTTGCGTCGGGGAGACCTATTCGCTATGAGAGCCCTGCCATGTCTACTGGTGCCACTATCACACAGGGTTCTCGTACTGTTTCTTCCGCACCTCGGGAGACTTTTATGCAAAGTGTGGCAAGCCTCATAGGGGGTGGATTGTAGATTGGGAACTAGGGGCTGTTTCGATGTAGGTGGGCCACTTGATCAAGGATTGCCCCGAGATGATAAAAGAAAGACGGTTTCAGCTGACTACACGACCAATTCAAGCAAGGAAACCGATCGTTCAGGGGAGAGCCTATGCAGTCACTGCTCAGGAAGCAGGGAACGTGAATGACGTCATCCAAGGTGAGATTCCTTTTAAAATTAAAGAAAATTTTCATTTCATTAAAACTTTAGATAGAGAAGGAGCATACATTAGAAGAATAGATTATTTTTTTTCTTTGTATCTGAAAGTATATAAATTGAGGTGTAAATTGATGTGTAAATTATTGTATGTGTGTATGTATACTATAGGTACTCTAAATATATATGAAAAAGGATGCTTTTGGATATGACGCTTTCGAAAGTGTTGATAGACCCCGGGTCTACCCACTCATTCGTCACTCCACGTTTCGCTAAGAAGATGAAGATTGTTCCAGAGACGTTGGATTTCGTCCTATCTGTGTCTATTCCGACTGGAGAGTTAGTAGACACGGAGTTAGCTTGCAAATCCATCATCGTAGCAATTCGAGACTTGGAGGTGCATGAACTAGAAGCAAAGTTGATACTGTTAGACATGCAAGGGTTTGATGTGATCCTTGGCATGGACTGGTTGGCGCAGCATTGTGCAACCGTCGATTGCAAGAACAAGGTAGTTATTTTCAGACCCAACACAAGAAGATCATTTCGGTTTCAAGGAGTGAGGTCGTCATCTGTACCACTGATCTCAGCAGTAAGGGCCGAAAAGATGATCAGAAAGGGTTGCAGTGGATACTTAGCTTTCTTAAAGGAGGACAAGGAAGAAAAGAACGTCATTTCTGAGATAGCAGTTGTGCGAGACTTCGCTGACGTGTTTCCAGAGGAGTTGCCTGGGTTACCTCCAGAAAGAGAAGTCGAATTCGCCATTGACTTAGCACCAGGAACGGAGCCTATTTCGAAAGCACCTTATAGAATGGCTCCCGCTGAGTTAAAGGAGTTGAAGGAACAACTACAAGAGCTTATGGACAAGGGGTTTGTTAGACCAAGTGTATCTCCATGGGGAGCACCGGTCTTGTTTGTCAAGAAGAAGGATGGGTCAATGCGGCTATGCATTGACTATCGGCAATTGAACAAACTCACTGTGAAGAACCGCTACCCTTTGCCTAGAATAGACGATCTATTCGATCAACTGCAAGGAGCAAAGTATTTTTCTAAGATCGACCTGAGATCTGGGTATCATCGATTCTTGAGTCAAAGCCGAGGACATTCGGACACGACACTATGAATTCCTAGTGATGCCGTTTGGATTAACGAATGCTCCGGCGTCGTTTATGGATCGATGAAAGTGTTTAAACCACACTTGGACTCCTGCGTCGTAGTGTTTGTTGATGATATATTGATATACTCCAAATCCAAGACGGAACACGAAGAACATTTGAGGATTGCTCTACAGACGCTACGTGAACACCAATTGTACGCCAAACTCAGCAAGTGTGAGTTTTGGTTGGAAGAAGTTAGCTTTTTGGGACATGTTGTCTCGAAGCATGGTGTCACGGTAGATCCAGCTAAGATAGAAGCAGTAGTTAAATGGGAGCAACCAAAGACAGTGACCGATGTCCGCAGTTTTCTGGGCTTAGCAGGCTATTATCGACGTTTCGTTGAGGGGTTTTCAAAGATATCGGGACCTCTCACAAAGCTGACACGAAAAGATTCAAGGTTTGAGTGGAGTGAGGCATGCGAGAAGAGTTTTCAAGAACTCAAAACGAGACTCACTTCTGCTCCAGTGTTAGCGATTCCTTCAGGCAGTGGAGGATACGCCGTGTACAGCGACGCGTCATACAATGGCCTTGGTTGTGTACTCAACCAACACAAGAAGGTGATAGCTTACGGATCAAGACAGTTGAAAGAACACGAGAAAAATTACCCGACTCATGACTTGGGCGGCGGTCATTTATTTTATACGAAAATTTGGAGACATTATTTGTATGGTGAGACCTTCGAAATTTTCACCGATCATAAGAGCCTCCGATATCTGTTTACACAGAAAGAGCTCAATATGAGACAGCGCAGATGGATGGAATTCCTCAAGGACTACGATTGTTCTATACAATACCATCCAGGCAAGGCGAATGTAGTAGCCGATGCATTGAGTCGAAAAGGTTTCGATTAGCTTCTTTGATTTTGGGTATGCACCGATGGAAATTATTGGAAGACCTGGCAATCTATGATGCGAACATTGAGTCAAAGGACACTGCATCCTTTTTGGCTAACATATCAGTAAAGCCAGTGATATTTGAACATATCCACGATCTACAGATGAAAGATCCAGCATTGATAAAGATTCATCAAGACGTGAGTGAAGGCATCAGGTCGGACTTCTCAGTAAAAGAAGATGGTTCTTTGTTGTTTAAAGGCCGTCTATGCATTCCGGACAACGCCGATCTAACGAGCGATTCTTGATGAGGCCCATAAGTCAAATTATGCTATCCACCTGGTAGCACCAAAATGTACCAAGATTTGAAAAGAACTCGGTGGAAGGACTGAAACAAGACGTGGCCGAGTATGTGTCACGATGTTTGACTTGTCAGCAGGTGAAGGTTGATCATAGACATCCTGCTGGACTATTGCAACCTTTACCAATACCAGAATGGAAGTGGGAATCGATCTCAATGGACTTTATCGTTGGATTACCCCATCTTTAAGAGACACAATGCCATATGGGTCGTCGTCGACCGATTGACCAAATCAGCGCACTTTTTGCCGTACAATACTACATATACAGCAGGAAGACTGGCAGACTTATACATGAAGGAGATTGTAAGATTACATGGTATTCCAAGCAGTATAGTTTCAGATCGTGATCCACTATATACGTCCAAGTTTTGGAAGAAATTTCAAGAAGGAATGGGAACACGACTAGACTTTAGTTCAGCTTTCCATCCTCAAACTGATGGGCAGACAGAGCGAGTAAATCAAGTGATAGAAGACATGCTCAGAGCGTGCATGCTTGATATGCAAGGATACTGGGATGAGTATCTACCGATGCTCGAGTTCGCATATAATAACAGTTTTCAAACGAGCATTGGCATGGCACCGTATGAAGCTCTGTATGGACGACGATGCAAGTCACCTCTCAATTGGGAAGAAACAGGTGAGAAATTTGTATTAGGACCGAAACTACTTGAAGATAATGCTACCGTCGTTCGAATTATCAGAGAAAGATTGAAGACAGCACAGAGTAGACAGAAAAGTTACGCCAATATGAAGCGGACTAGTGTTGACTACAAAGTGGGCGAGCACGTGTTTGTAAAGGTGTCACCTATGAAAGGTGTAATGAGATTTGGCAAGAGAGGGAAGTTAAGTCCACGTTATGTTGGACCATTTGAAATTTTGGGACGAGTAGGTGAAGTTGCATATCGCATTGGTTTACCACCGCTATTTGATCGAGTACATAATGTTTTCCACATATCGATGCTCAGGAAGTACGTGAATGATCCGTCTCATGTGTTAGGAAAGCAACCTATAGAGATGTGTGAGGACATGAGCATGATAGAGGAACCAGTGGAGATCTTGGATCGAAAAGAACAAGTACTGCGCACTAAAGTAATTCCCTTAGTGCTTGTTTGGTGGAACAATCATCCAAAAGAAGAGGCTACTTGGGAACGAGAGGCCGATGTGAGAGAACAATATCCAGCCTTGTTTCCAACGACGTGAAAATTCAATGTAAATCACAAACATGTTGTGAAATCTCCACTATGCTTGAAATTCAATGGAAATTTTGATCCAATCTGTCATAAATTGTCAAAAATAGTAAAAGAAAGAAAGAGATTGAAATTTTGTAGAAATAGGGCAAAACCGATTAATCGAATTTCAAATCGATTAATCGATTTGGAATTTCGATTAATCGATTTTGTTCGATTAGTCGACTGGCATGTGCCAGTGACTGGAAATTCAAAGGAGAGTTAGAATATACATAGAAAACCAATTTCGATAGATCGAATTGGAATCTCGATTAATCGATTTAGAATCGACTAATCGATTTTGAAATTTCGATTAATCGAATTATGTTTCGACTAATCGATTTACTTAAGAGACTGGAAGAAATTGAATACACAGACAATTTCGATTAATCGAAGATAGTTTCGATTAATCGATTTCGAAGTTTCGATTAATCGAAATGAGTTTCGATTAATCGATTATTTAAAGAATGCGGAAATTGAGAAGTTACCCGATTTGATTAATCGTGAAACTTCGATTAATCGATTTTGAAATTGATTAATCGAAATGGATTTCGATTAATCGGATCGCTCAAGGCCATGAGCTTAAAAATTTTAAATTTTAATTAGATACGATTTCGATTAATCGAAATGGTTTCGATTAATCGAATTTGACTTTCGATTAATCGATTTGGGAAATCGATTAATCGATTTTATGCGGTTTAACCTAGTTTTGAATCTCGATTAATCGATTCTGAATTTCGATTAATCGAGCCGCGGGCTATATATATGAGATTGGGGATTTTATTCCCCATTCGAGAATCTTATTGCTTGGGATTTTTGGGCGCTTCGTCTTCTTCTTCTTCTCCAACCAACCGAGCACCCTAGGGTTTGCATTCTCGATCGATTCTCATCCGCACTCATCTCCAAAACCTAAGGTAAACCCTAGATTTCCATTTTTTTTCTTCAATCCAAGTTAGATAAACCCTAGTTTAGTGAAAATGCACTTCAAAACCCGATTGTCTTCAAGAAGGCAACCTCCAAGCTTCTAGGTTAGGCGTAAGAACCACCACCACCTACCCCATCGCGGTTAGGACTCCATCACCGTCGAATCGGAGACCACCTCCGGTTCGACGGCGTCTGTGCGAGTCTTCCGAATCCACCCCCATGCCACCACCACCCACCAACGGAGCAACATGAGTGGTGGGCTGCCAAGACCTTCGAGGTCGAATATACCATCGACCCTACCCTTTTCACCGATCCCGATGTACCGGGCGAGACCCAATGGGCTCAAAACTACATAAACAATGCCGGTCTCGGCAACCTACTCAAACCAATCCGGGGTTCCTACTACCCTAGATTGGTGAGATTATTCTACCAAGGGCTAACCAATGGCCCTACCGACGACTGTATCATAACCAAGATCGAGGGTCGTCTCTATACGATCACTCGTCGCCACATTCACGAGGTAATCGAAAGTGTTACCTCGAGTTCACCCCGAGACCCTATTTCCACCCTTGAGGAGGACCCTCGATTTGAGGAAGTCATGACCCTCATGACAAATGGCAAGAAGGGGTCGGGCACTTCCATCAAGAGGGTTGATCTTCCACCCTACATGTGGATGCTCGACTCCATAATCAAATGCAACCTTTACCCGATGCGCCACGACACTGAGCGCGTCGACAAAGTGCAACATGCACTTTACGCGGCCTTCTGTGGCCGATGGTTTGATGCTACCAAGGTCATCCTAGAAGGGATGAGGTACATCAAGGGCAAATTAATGAAGGGCAACATGCGGCCCAAGGAGAAGATGCCGTATGCTCGGCTCATCTCGAGCATGTTGGAGTGCTACTCCGACGAGCCCTCCTACACCATCTCGCCTTACGAGGTGAGGGCTACGGATCGCGTGAAGACGTTCACAAAGTCTTCATGGGCACGTAGCTACAACCTTTTAAAGCGGACCCTACCAGCTCCGGGTCCCGCTCCCGCGGCGGCAGCCGTGTGCAGCCACCACCCCCACCACCTCAGCATGACCCACCCGTGGGTGGGGCACACCCTGCCGCAGCAGAGCCATCCGTGGAGAGGGTTCCCTCCCACACCACAGCCTCACCGACACCACCTGCACACTCCGCGCCCGCGACACCCACCTCATCCTACCGCCGGCGCGCCGCTCCGTCCGGTCCTACCATCGAGGACGTGTTGGCTCGCATGGAAGCCAACAACGAGAGGATGAATCGGAGGATGGACTTCTTGATGTTCCACACCCTCCGCTACATTTACCCGACGGACTACCACCACTACTCGCCGGGAGGAGGAGTGGTGGGCGACGCACCGCCTTCCACAGAGGTCCCGTCTTCCCTCCCACCACTACAGACGCGGTTCCCTCCACATCCACATCCAGACTCGGCCCACACGCTGCAGCCCTGACCGGCCACTCGCCTGACCGACTCGGAGCTGAGTATGTATTTTGCATTTTCTTTGGATACCTATGTATTTTGTGTCGCCAACTTATTGACATTGTAAAATTACTCACTCGTTAATACAAATCCAAAATTTTTTTTTTTGTGAAATTGATTCTTCTTAAATTTTCTTGCTTGTGAGAATGTGTAAATGTACTTAAATCATGTCATTGGATCACCTCACACAGAGACACAAACCTTGGGTTATTTTCGAGGATGAAAATTCCCAAGGTGGGGAGGATGTAATAACCCGAAAAATCACACTAAACTATGACCTCGGGATCCGTGCCCGATCGGTCATAGGTTTGACCAAATGGAAGTCCAACAGTTAGTATGTAGTGTGATGAACGGATGAGATGTGATAAATAGAATGCCTATGTGGTGTGTGTTGTGAAGGTATAGTCGCATACACCTATGTGTATGTGCTCAACACACAAGTGAGGAAGAGGATAAAAGAGTTAATAACCCTAAAATCAAGAGTTTTGAGTTGTTGAGAGAGAGTAAAGAAGAGAGAGAGGAGTAAAGAGGGTGATCAAGCAAGAGTTATTGTGAGTGATTGGAAGAAGGATTCAAGCATTAAAGAGGTGATTCAGCAAGGAATCCGTTAGAAACCAAAGCTGGAACCCTAGCCTTCCAACCCTAGATTTGAAATCAACTTGAGATCTATTCAAGGTAAGATTTTTGTAAATAAGATGCATAGATTATAGGGGTTAAGTTGCAGTTAAAATGTGGGTTAAATCATAGGATAATGGCTTAGAAAAATAGAGGAAAAAGGTATGGAAAAAGATTGGGAAGAACAGCTCGAAGAGTGAATCGACAATTCGATTAATCGAAATTGGGTTTGATGAATCGAAATTGGCGAAGTTGAAAGTCGGAGGACCCGATTTCGATTAATCGAATTGGATTTCGATTAATCGACTTTGGATTTCGATTGATCGATTTGGGGATCGATTAATCGACTGAGAACCTCCAGTGGACCCCAGGGGTTGAAGGAAATGACTTGAGGAAAAATCGACTAATCGAAATGGGATTTCGATTAATCGATTTTAGTTTTCGATTAATCGATTTGGAATCGATTAATCAACTTGTGAAACTTCATTTGTTGGTGAGTGTCTCCTTTGCGAAAAGAAGGATTTGATTAATCGAAATTGGATTGATTAATCGAATGAAAACTCATTTATTGACGGTGAATTTACTTTGCGAAAAGAAGAATTTCGATTAATCGAAATTGGATTCGATTAATCGAATGAAAACTCGACTGTTCGAACTGAGAATGGACTTAGCGAAAAGGAGAATTTCGATTAATCGAAATTGATTCGATTAATCGATATTGACCTTCGATTAATCGATTTTGGAAATCGATTAATCGAATCAGATTCGATTAATCGATTTTGGAATTCGATTAATCGACTGAGATAAACTATGTTGACTTTTAGGTTTGACTTTAAGATTCTTGTGGGATCTTATACCTTCTTTATTGCATCCTTTGTGATGTGTTTCACTGTTATGTGGTACCATAGGTGATGCGTGTGGACTAGTGCACAAGGAGCCACGTGGGACCTTGATGCATTGAACAAATGAAGACTTGAGGTAGGGAACACCTTGAACATGTACTTTATTTTACAAGAGCATGTATGTAGTGATATAGATTTCCATTCAAATATTTTTACTGCTTAAAGAATTGTGAAAAGTGTGTGTGTGTGATATTCATAAGAGTAAACTAACGAGCCATCCCCAGGGGATGAAGAAGTAAAGAGATAAGAGCATCAGGTGTGATGGAAGTAAATGGATACATCGAGGATGTATCAAGGATTGAATCATGTTTGATAGGGCCTAAGCGATATAAGATAGCACACTTACGGTGAATAACTATATATGAGGCAGATATTTTTTGTTATTTGAGGTTTGATAGGGTACCCCACCGACGTGGCGGGATATCCACGACTGACACGGCAGGATATCCGTGACCGATACGGCGGCGAAACCGTAGGCCAGTGCGGAGGCTTATCCGTACATAGTAAGGACACCCCAGGGGTGTTGATTGAGACAAGTGAAACCCCGCCACCAATCCCCAGGGGAAAGGGGCTTGGGTACTATAGTATTCGAGGAATACATTAAAAGCTGTCTATATAGATGGCGATGAAGGGTATCTCGCTCGATGCTATATTGCTCGGGGATTACTTAAGTTGAAAGTTTAAGTTTTGCTTTAGGCCTTCTCAGCATCATTCATGAGTAAATGAAAATATGAGTAATCAACAGTAAAACGAAATGCTTTTAATCTGTTTCACTAACAACTGCATAGATACATCATGCATGGCATATCATGGAATACATGTGAGTTATAATTTATATGTTCAAACTATGTTTGTTCCCTATTGAGCTAGGATGTAGCTCACCCTATAGACTATACGTCGCAGGTCCACTACTAGCAGCTGCGGCTTCAGAGACGATCCCCATGAGTCGGACCTTGCGGCCGGCGAAGAGTTGGAGCCACCTCCAGAGGACTTCTTCTAGAGGACTCCGTTGTGCCACTTTGAGAGTTCTTGGAGAGATTTTGTACGGCTTGGTATGTCAAGCCTTGATCTTGTTTAAAACCATGTATATGGGGTTTTGGATTATTCTTTTGGGACGAACCATCCGTGATGATTGCTATCATCGATGGTTCGGATCGGTTCTCCATACATGCAGAGGCATGAGGGTAGAACTGTCTTTTGGGAAGTTAATCAATATAGATTTAAATTCCGCAAATTTCTTTCATTATACTTTTGATGCTTGATATACCAGTGTTCCGTGCTTAGCTAAAGGGCACGGTCAAGATGATCGTGCTGATGGCACGGGTTTCGGGGTGCCGAAATCCGGGCTGTCACAGTTGGTATCATAACAACTAGGTTTCTGTTCTACGATCGGAAATGACATCAAAGTCCACAAAAGTTTTGAACACGAGATTCGAAGTTAAAAAATTCGACGAGAAGATTAATTTTGGCTTGTGACAAGTACAAGTCTAGGATATCTTGATTCAACAAGGGCTACACAAGGCATTGAAAAGGTTTAAGGGTAAACCAACGGATATGTCCGATGGTGATTGAGAATAATTCTAACTTCAAGCATGTAGTATGATTCGAATTTGTCTAGCGAAGGAGATTACGTACAATGTGATGCGGGAGAACTCGACGGCCTCGCTATGGGCCAAATTAGAGAGTCTTTATATGACGAAATATCTAATGAATCATTTATATCTCAAGAAACAACTGTACAAGTTGCACATGAAAGTAGGTACTTCTCTTAACAAACATCTTAATGAATTAAATAAAATAATATTTTAATTATTAATTATTGGGGAAGAGGTTAAGGATGAAGACAAAGCAATATTGCTTTTGTCTTCCCTCTCCGATTCCTATGAGCACCTTGTTACTACGCTGCTCTATGGAAAGGATATTATTGAACTGGAGTCGATTACAGCGACATTGCTTTGTAACGACATGAAGAAGAAAGGTTCAGATAGTGATTCAGAAGCAGATGACTTGTTGGTTAGGGGGAGAGCAGAGGACCGTAAATTCGGAAATGATAGATCAAAGTTCAGATCTAAAACCAAAAATAGAAAGATAATTGAATGCTACAAGTGTCACGAAAAGGATCAAATAAGAAGACATTATCCACAGTTACAAACAAAGAGGGATGATACTCAAAATAAGAAGCAGAAAGGGGTCACTAACGATGCTCAGGATAAGAAGCAGAAAAGCGTCGTTGATAAGGCTGATATAGCCGAATAAACTTCGGATGATGATAGAAACGTGTTAGTGATTTTTGATAAATACTTACAAAATGCATGGATACTTGATTCAGGGTGCTCCTACCACATGTGTCCAAATAGGGACTGGTTAATGTCTTATAAAGAGGTGGATAGTGGAACGATTTTAATGAGTAACAATATGACATGTAAAATAGCTGGAAAGGGGAGTATCAAAATAAAGATGCACGATGGGATTGTAAGAACATTGACCGATGTACGCAATGTTTCAGAATTGAAGAAGAACCTCATATCACTTGATACACTAGACTCTAATGGGTTCAAGTTTGCAGCTCAAGGTGGAGTTTTGAAGGTGACAAAGTGATCTCTGGTTGTGATGAAAGTGGAAAAGGTTGAGAACCTTTACTTTCTACCAGAGAGTACAGTGACAGGTGAAGTAGCAGTATCTACGTCAGATGATAGTGGTTTGTCCTCTACACAGTTATGGCACATACGCCTAGGGCATATGTCAAAAAGAGGGATGACATAGTCAAGTAAGCAGAGCTTGTTAAAAGGTGTAAATACAGGAAAAGTTAACTTTTGTGAGCATTGGTCCCTTCGAAAAATAGTGTAGGGTTAAGTTCAGCATAGCGATTCACACTATAAAAGGCACATTGGATTATATATATTCAAATGTCTGGAGCCTTCAAAGGTCCTTTCTAAAGGTGGTGCCAGGTACTTCTTCTCTTTTTTGATATGTATTGATCAATATGATGAAAAGTAAGGATGATGTGTTGAAAATTTTCAAGAGGTGAAAAATATTGTTTGAGAACCAGACTAGAAGGAAGGTCAAGCGGTTGAGAATCGATAATGGTGATAAGTACACTAGTGAACAGTTCCAGGAGTTCTGTGAAAAGAACGGTATTGCTAGGTACTTCACAGTGAGGAATACACTACAACAAAATGAGATAGTAGTACATATGAACAAAACTTTACTTGAAAAGACAAGATTTATGTTATCTACTGCGGGATTAGGTAGAGAGTTCTTGAGTGAGATAGTCAGTACAGCGTGCTATCTAGTAAACAGATCACCGTCTACATCAATAGAGTACAATACTCCGATTGAGGATTTTTAGTTGTACAACTTACTATCATGTCAGAGATAGTAAAATTGACCCAAGGATTAAGAAAAAGATTTTCTTAGGGTATGCAAATGGTGTGAAAGGATACAGGTTATCGTATCTTGAGCAGAATAAGGTTGTGATCAACAAAAATATAAACTTTGATGAATCTGTTATACGAACTTCTAACAAACAGATCATGAAAATTAAAGAGGAGGTGGCGGAAGATCAGTTTGAGGTGGAATTAGAAACTCCCACAGTTATTACATCAGAGAAAAGTGTAGAAACAATTAAGAGAGCCAAAACAATCTTTAGCAGGTGGAAGACCCAAAATGAATATTAGAGCGCCAATTCGCTACAATTACAAAGATATGGTCGCCTAAGCGTTGACGTTGGATGACAATGAGTTTTCTTCATTCAAGAATATAATCAGTAGTAGATGTGCATGAGAATGAAAGACCGCATTGGGTGAAAAGATGGATTCTCTTTACAAGGATCAAACTTAGGAACTGAAAAAGTTACCTAAGGGAAAGGGAATGATTGGATGCAAGTGAATTTATAAGAAGAAAAATAGTTCTATGAAAAGTAGTGGTGTAAGGTACAAAATACAGTTGGTAGTAAAAGGCTATGCGTATAAGAAATGCATTGATTACAATGAGGTGTTCTCACCGGTTGTGAAACACACTCCAATCCGGGTTTTGTTGGCAATTGTAGCACAGTAGGACTTAGAGTTGAAGCAACTCGGTGTGAAAATAATATTTCTACATGGTAATATGAAGGAGATCTATATGAACCAACCTGAAAGGTTCAAGTCTCCTGGAGAAGAGAGGTTAGTGTGCAAATTGAAAAAGTCCTTGAATGAGTTAAAGCAGTCGCCGAGACAGTGGTAGAAGAGGTTTTACACGTTCATGGTGAGCTAAAATTATATTCAAAGTGAATACGAAAACTGTGTTTACTTCAAGAGGCTAGTGGATGACTCATTTATTTACCTTCTCTTATATGTTGATGACATGCTCATAGCTACAAAGAGCATGATAGAGATCTAGAAGTTGAAATCTCAACTTGGTATAAAGTTTGAGATGAAGGATCTTGACACAATGAGAAAGATTCTTGAAATGGAGATTCAGAGAGACATAAAGAAAGGATAGCTGTGTCTGACATAGAAGAGTTATCTGGAGAATGTACTCTCACAATTTATGATAGAGAATGTGAGTACTCTATTGGCAACTCGCTTCTGTCTTTCGGCTAGCATGTATCCTACTATAGATGAGGAGCGTGAGTCCATGACTTGTGTTCCTTACACGAGTGCAGTTGGTAGCTTGATATATGCTATGATATGCACTCGATGGAATATTGCACAGGCTGTTAGCGTGGTAAGCAAGTATATGACTAATCTAGCCAAAAAATATTGGCATGAGGTGAAATGGATTATGAGGTACATACGTAGTATGACGGATGTCAGATTGGTTTTTCGCAGAGGTACAGGTCATCAATTATGTGAATACGTAAATTCAGATTACGTGGGTGATTTGGATAAGCGTCGATCTACAACGGGATATATGTTTATGCTATCAGGTGATCCGATTAGTTGGAGGTCGATGTTACAAGATACAGTGGCTTTGTCTACTATAGATGCATAATATATGACAGTAACAGATGTAGTGAAAGAAACATTGTGGCTTCAGGCTTTGTTGATGACTTGAGGATCACACAGGAAAGTGTTGATATGTTCTACGATAGCAAGAGTGCTATTTACTTAGCAAAAAATCAAGTATATCATGCTCGCACCAAGCACATTAATATACAGCCCCACTTCGTAGGAGAAATAATCGAAGATGGCGAGATATCTTTGAAGAATGCGAGTACGAAGGATAATCTTACGGATATGATGACAAAGGTGGTACTGGTGGTCAGGTCTAAACATTGTTTGAAATTGATCAACGTTCAGTAGGTTTGAGCACCCTCGAGGTGCTGGTGACAGTCATGATACGAGTATAGCAATGATCGGACAAAAGAGTACATGGTGAAGCTTAGAGCCAAGTGGAGAATTGTTGTTTGGCTCTAACTTAGAGATTGAATTGTTGTTTGGCTCTAACTTGGAGGAGTATGATTTAGATCTTCTATATAAGGCTAGTCTCTCTTGGATTAAAAGTAGGATTTGTGTCTTATATTTAAAGGAAAAACTCTTGGTCAAATTATAGAGTTCAGATATCATTGTAAAGCTTTGAAAAACCTATTTAGGGTTTTGATGAGAGCTTAGGTAAGACTTGAGCATTCTTGTATTCTTATGTGATCATCAATATAGTGAATTATCGTTGCCCGTGGATGTAGACATATTGTCGAACCACGTAAATATTGTCTCTTGTGTGTTTGTGGTTGATTTTCTTTTGCTTTTGTGTTCTTATTTCATTGTTCATCGTGAGATCGTTGGTTAGTTTATGAGCTTCCGCACAACAGCCTGAACGTCATCTTTGGGGCTCAAGGCAACTGCCTAATATCAATTATTTCTACCAAAATATCATCATATCATTTCTAATACCATCATTCCAATTGAAATTAAGGGCAATAGTTAGGTCCAATCAAGTTGAACCGGATTTCGAGTCCAACCACATCTGCAGCCCTTCAATATGGGAGAATCTTGACTTTCATGGTTTCAACTTTTTATAAGATGATGCAGTCAAAGGTATCAGGTGTCAATCGGCCACTCTACTTCCAAGGGCGATAGATGTGGTTGTTCAACCCGCTGAGTTTACGCGACTGAGTAAACTCACCCCCCTCCCAAAATCTAACAGTTTCAGGTGAAGATTCTGCTTATCCCGTCCTGGATGATACGGAAGCTGTTGATCCGGAGACGGCTCATATAAACGAGGATGTCGGCTACCACCTTGATAAGAACGTATACCCGACAGATTTTTACCAGTATTGAGAACCCTTTTACTCTAGTGTTTTCTTTTTTCTTGAGAGATTTGTTTTAGCCTTGATACTTTGTGTGAGTTTACGTTTGAGACCGTTTTATCCTACGTAAAACTTATTTTATTTTCTATCTTAGATGCATGGTTAGGATTAAATACTTCATTGTTATTGCCTACATTTTTCGTTATTAATTTATGAGTCATTTATCGTTTAACGCTATCTTAAATGCCTCAATCCATATGGCAAGTCAATTTATAGATTATGTGTATGTCCGCTTATCGCCTTAACCAGCATGCAGTGTCATAATACAGAATTCTAGGCCCTCGATATCGGGTAAGGATTTTGGGTCATGACAGAGATGGTATCAGAGCTTAGGCTTTACTTTCTCGAGGACTGTATGGCTCATGTAAGTATACTATAGTGATGAAGTGATAATAATATTGATAGACCCTAAGCTTTAGATCTTTTATGAACTGAAGGATTTTAAGAAAGTATGATGATCAATAACATAAGATTTGAAGGTTCAATTAAGGATTTAAAGATCTGTTTGATAAAAACTTATATGAGCTAGGAGCATGTGAGAGAAATTAAGAAGAATCTTTGAAGATTGATGAGTAATTAGAAGATATATTTTTAGCGTATTGGGGAATAATTAGAAAAGATAAATCCTAACTGGTTTGATGGTTTAAATATACATTATAGGTTGAGATGTTGACTATAAGAATAACTTATTAGAAGTGAGTTCAGATGGAGGAATAAATTATTATCGTCAACCTTAGATTTATTTGAATTACTTTATGGTCAACGAGATATAATAATGATGATAGCCTATGACGGAGTGCTAGAAGTAATTGATGTTGAGAAGTGAGAGTATATTTCGAATAAATAATTTAAGAGACTATGAGATTTTGATTTTTGAAAAGTTATGAATTATAAAGAGTGGAAGAACTTGAGGAACACCTTCGTCTTGCACTTCAGGCACTCCGAGATCACCAGTTGTATGCTAAACTTAGTAAGTGCGAGTTTTGGCTTAAACAAGTGGCCTTCCTTGGCCACGTGGTATCAGCAGAAGGAGTGACCGTCGATCCTTCTAAGATCGAAGCAGTTACAGAATGGAAAGCGCCGACGAGTGTCACCGAAGTTAGGAGTTTCCTCGGATTGGCGGGTTACTACCGTAACTTTGTTGAAGGATTTTCACGCATTGCTTTACCACTCACCCGCCTCACACAGAAGAATGTAAAATTTGTGTGGACCGATGAATGTAAAGCAAGTTTTCAAGAACTGAAGAAGAGGCTTACTACTGCACCAATCCTTACCCTACCTTCCACTTCCAGCACTAGTGAATTTGAAATATTCACAGATGCATCTCGCCAGGGACTTGGTTGTGTGTTTGAACAAAGTAAGAAAGTTGTTGCTTATGGGTCAAGACAGCTCAAACCTCATGAAAAGAACTATCCGGTTCATGACTTGGAACTGGCTGCAGTTATCTTCGCCCTCAAACTATGGCGACACTATCTCTACGGCAAGACGTTCAAGATTTATATAGATCACAAAAGTCTCAAGTACCTTTTCTCACAAAACGACCTGAATTTGAGACAATGTAGATTGATGGAATACATGAAAGATTACGACTGCTCCATAAATTACCACCCCGAAAAAGCTAATGTCGTCGCTGATGCACTTAGTAGAAAATCTTAGGCACTATTAACCAGATTAAAAATTTGGAAGCCCTTCAATGAACTCGCCGAAGAAGACATTTACCTCCAAGAGATTGACGATGGTGTATATTTGGCACGAATCGTGATGAGTCCGCTCAATTTGGACAAAATCAGGGAAATACAGCGTACAGACCCAGAGATCCTCAAAATCATTGAAACCATAGGATCGAAACCTGATTTCAGCCTAAGGACGGACGAGATGTTACTCTTTAGACAAAGATTGTGCGTACCCAATGACCCTCAAGTGAAATAGGATTCTAGGTCGTGACAAGTTGAACTTGAAATACTGCTCAACCTGATTGAACCTACCGTTGGCTTTGAAATTAAAAGGTACCATCTGTCAATCGGCCACTCTACTTCCTGGCTAAACCGGCCTTCGGTTGAACTTGCGATGCCCAACTAAATAGGTCATGGATGGGCTTTCGTGAGAGTTCTTATGCTTAAATAAATCCAGTCCGATTAAGGCTAGCTCAAAACCACCGCAAAGTCGATCCCAAACAGATAAGATAGAGATGATAAATGGTAGTGAGTTTAAGGGTCGGATTGGGATTGGTTGGGGTCAACCCCATTATCTAAACCCTCAACGTGAACCCGACTCAACAGTTTATTGAAACCGTCGACCTGAATCGGACCCGATTAGTAAGAACTGAGGTTGGGTTGGGAAAATTAGGGTAAAATATAAGATAGAGAATCGGGTCAAATTGGGTGATGTCGAGTTAGGTTCCGGTCAAGAAACCTTATTCTAACTTGTCACGTTTAATAAACGGGTCGGGGTTTTCAACCTGATCCGACTCAATGGGTCGATAATCTAAACCCATGGTCAACCCATGGCGGATCGCTTAACCCGTTATCTTGATCTGACCCATTTGCATCCCTATTAAGATGATAACGGTGATGACGACGACGGTAAAATGATCAGGTGCAATACACCATACTATAATACATCATCAGGTGCAATTCTTATACAAATATGAGGAGAAGTGTGCTGTTTTTTTCGCCTTGGGATAATTCTTACCGACAAACATCCCTGCCCTGCACGGCTGCACCTCATATTTGTATAAGACGGTCCGAACATAAAGAATACACATAAACTGATGATTAAAATGCCCTCCCTCATTAGCAATTTAAATTACCTGTTTCTGGTTCGTTGTCGATGCCGAAATTAATAGCCCATCCGGAAATTGCCGAGACAATGAAGTACAGTATGAGATTGAGGATGAGGAGGGTGAATGCTATTGATTTTGGACCTTCGGATGCCATGTCGATCGACAGAAAATTAAGCCCAACTTGGGGCTAGAGAGATATATTTGCTATAACCAGCTCCCTTAATTCTTTGCTACTGATTCTGAACTCTAGATCGATCATACATATAGAGATGAATTGAGTTTCAAGAAAGCTCAGAATTCCTTTCTTGTAGACTGAGTTTCTCTCCGGCAAGAAAAAGAATCCACTTCTCTTTACATTGTACCAACTTGTTTACATTTGGATCATGTTATGGGAGCTATTTTATCTGCTTTAGCGCCCGACCCAACAACCACTGGGCTGCCCATTCACAGCGCTACCTGTAAAATAAATAAGGCTACATGTTGACCCAACGGGTCAAGTGACCCGAACCCAATTAAAGCTAGGGTTGCAAATGGGTCTGGTTGTGGGTCAGGTTTAGGTAGAGCGACCCTACTCGCTATGGGTCGGGTTTAGGTCCAAAATGTCAACCCATTTGTTAAGCAAGTTAGATTCAGGTCCTAAATTCTTGACCCGACTCTGGCCTGATCCAATGTAACCCGACTTCATATTCTAAACCTATTTAACCTGGCCCAACCCAATCTAAATCTAATTAACTTGACTTCCTAATATAAACCTAATTAACCTGGCCCAACCGAACCAGATCCAACTGAATTTTTGCTAATTGGGCTGGGTCAAATTTGGGTTGAGGCCTGCAATAATGGGGTCGGGTTCGGGTTGAGGGTAGACAGTACTGATTGGGTCAACCCGCCCCAAATTTAAGTCGATGTAACGTGATCCTACGTACCCATCCAATCACCATTGGATCAATCATGTCGCGCGCGCGCGCGCACACACACACACACACACACATATATATATATATATGCTTGTAAACGGTTAGATATCAACAACCACGATGTAAATTAACATAAATGACACCCCAACAAAAGGTGTTTTAGTTCCTGAATTTTTACCGTCTTTTTCCCGAATTTACTGAACTTTTTGAAAAATTTCCCAAGTCGATTTATTCTCGAACCCCGACTTGGTCACCTTGTACATTTACAGGGAAACTTCTTAAAGAAAAAGCCTTTGGGGCATCAGGTTAGAATCCTCCATCTAGTCACCTTTCAAACCTGCAAGCGCAACTTCTTTGCGGCGAGAGCTTCGGCTTCAAGAGTTGGTTCCCATAGGACCGTTGTTTCCGCTAACAGTGATGTCACGACGTATGGATCCATGTTCGACGCTGGACGACGATCTTCCAAGTAGCCTAATTAGTCCAAAAAAAATTCAAACATAAATAAATGATTTTAGTAACATTCTAGTAGTAGCATCAATACAAACCGTTGTTTCCGAGCACAAAGAAATTGGTCACTTTAGACCTTAGAGCGGCCTAACTCTTAAATGGGCTTGAACGTCTAGCACGAGTTCAACCCCTATGGTTAATTTGCCTTCTTATATGAGCATGCACACACATACACATAGGCACAAGCACACACAAAAGGTGAATACCTTTGCCTTGTTTCTCCGTTTCGCGTCCCACACGAATCGAGCATCCACGATTAGCTACTCCCTGCCAATACCAACAGCGTCCGAAGGAAGTTAGTACATATCTCCCTCTAAAATTATTTACCTCTAAATGAAGCAATTGTTGCACCTATAAATTGTGTTCTTGCACCTAATTCATACGAAAATACTAGATAGTTTTTGCACTTGTGACGCATGCAAAGATTTGCTCAGACACCATTTTTATCATATGATTCAAAGTACTCAACCGTTGAATCCGGTGTGATGGATAATATGATAGCGATTGTGTTTTGTACAACTTTTTCTAACAATTGGCACCATCAAAATTAGACATTTTAGATGATATTGCTACATGACATGTTCCAAAAATATCACCTATAAGGTGCAACACCAAAAATTTTAGGTGCAAGCACTCGCTTCATTTTCTAATACAGCCCTAAATGTTGCCCTCATTAAAAATTCTTACACAAGGACTTCCAAACCTAACAATTTGCCTCAGCAATGCTTATCCTTAGATTAGAACACCATTTAAGCATGTTTGATTTGAAAGCCATGATGTAAAGATATTAAATTCATAAGATTAGCATGAAATGTAATCTTTACCACATGTTTACATGTAGTCAAAGGCTATTATTTTATTCAAAAGTTGACTACAACAGATCACATGGTAAATATCATGTTTTGCTCCAATCTTATGAACTAGAAATCTATAGATCATGAACTTCAAATCAGACAACCCATATTATGTCCCTAAAATACCTGTCATCGGGATGATTCAATTTTTCAATTTTTTTTCCCGTCAATTTTGAACGTGGCAGCAGTTTAGTAACTGGTGCTGTCATGTGGTCTATGGATTCGTCCTTTAGATCAAATGCAGACCTAAGATTAAATAAAAGTAATAGAAAATGAATGGGTAAGACGCATTTGATCAATCAGACATATGACACCATGAATTGTTGTACAACTTTTAAGCTCTTAATCATATGATAGAAATAATTTTTTGATATAATTTTAAGGTTAAACCCTATCTAGAGACCATGAAAAGGTGTTTATGTTGAATGATAAAAGTAGTAAGTGTTATGAGCATACCCACGAAAAGGTGTTTATGTCGGCGGTTTCGTGCTTTCCCGTCAATCTTCGCTCATTCCCTTCTCCATATGCGCTAATGTGCTCTTTGTGTCGGAGTGAGAGGTTCAGAATCGCCTTCTTTATCACTTCAAAGCCTCCTTCCTCTCGCATGCTCTTTGTGCTATATATATATATATATATATATATATATATATATATATCAAATGCATAAATTACTTTTTGAATTTTTGTACAACTCCAAGAAGAATCGTCCCATAAATAAATAAGAGGGCTGCTATGGGCAGCACGTGAGAAAGTAGAGTGGTGTGCAGATAGAATATGTTGGTGGGTGCCTAGGAAAGGGAGCTAAAACTTGCATATGAGTTTTGTACCGTGGTACATGATTAAAATTGTTATTTGGGTCGCTCTAAACGCTCCCACACGTTCTCTGAAAGAGCCCTACATCGGAGACCCCTTAAAACCCATTGATTGGGTCAGATCAGATGATGGAGATCATGTTTCACCCAGATCTTAGACACAAATGATCTTGAGATCATGTCACACCTATCATACAGACATTTTTTTATTCCACATGTTACAGACCACCAAAATATGGCCCCTAAATCACAGTTTGGGCGTGACCTGTGCCGTAGGATTCAAGATCCATTTTTTGGGATTTGTGACATGTTGAATAAAAAATTCACTGTCTGATAGGTGCGACATGATCTCAAGATCCTTTGTGTAGAAGATCAGGGTGAAACACTATCTCCATCATTAGATCCAAGCAATCAACGATTTTTAAGAAGTCTTTGATGTAGGTGTTTTCAGAGAACGCATGGGCACTAACAGAGCTACCCTTGTTATATTTAGGATTGTGCCACGTGGAACACCATCTAAGTTGTTTGATTTAAAGGCCATGAACGTAAAGATCTTTGAGGGAAAAAATTGGCCTGAAACATGATTTCTCACATCTGATTTATCAGAGGTCACCATTGAATCAGATCATGGCCTTTGACTGCATTGAATCAAATGATAGAGATCTATTTCGTGAAAATCTTTGGCCTGAAAGATCTCTCAGTTATCGTCTTCCAATCATACGACTTAGATGGTGTACAAATCATGTGTCTGGGTACAAATCTTGCATGCAGGTTTTAGCTCCCCTAAAATAAAATTATATTGTTTAACCGCAAGAAACACAATATTAGAAAAAGCATGTGTACACCAATAAGCTACTATGAACACACCTTTTGACGAGTAATACATGATTTGGATCTTTATTAGCAACCATAAAGCAATATTTATTATTATTATATTTTTCATTAATTGTTGTGAAGGCAGCAAAAGTTGGTAAATACTGTGCGGGAGGAAAAAAGTGGTGTACACATAGTAGCCGACATGTACCGAATTGGTATTTTGTTCTACTCATGCATATCTGATACATATCGGCCGATATGACATGATATGGGCAGATATGGCCGGATAGTTGACCTATTGGACCCGATATTTTATGTGCTCAAATATTGGGGTGCATACTTGTATCAGGCAGAGCATAACCCGATACATATTGGCCCATATGTATTGCATATGACCGATATTTAAAATCATGCTAACTAATTAGTCGCTAAGAATCCAAATAATTATCAATTCTTTTTTCTTAAAAGCCTAACTAAATCTGTATTTTTTGTTTTTTTTATGTTTTGAGATCAAAGCCTAACTAAATCTTACTAAAGCTTTGTACTTTTTATTAATAGTTGGACTATAACATAAGCATTTTAAAATACCTGTAATTAGTATGACATCCCGCACCGTTCCAATCGCCCTGCAAGTCAAATATAAAAAATTTAAAAGATAACTTTAATTGTTTAAATTTATATATATTATTTTTTTGGAAATTTCACTCTTTTAAGCAAAAATAATTATTATTTTTACAAAAATTCCAACCCCTCGCAAAGCGCTCCTCCTACATCCTACATGTCAATGCGGACAGTCATTTCTCAAAACGGTTCCCGTTAAAAATCATTCCCCACTTTGTTCCCAAACGTTGTGTTTGGGATTGCTCTTTCGAGACAAAGAGTAGCTCATTTAAAAAGCAAGTTTAAATTGCTATTAATTTTGAAGAGACCTAAATTCAACTCTTTCATTGTCGGAAAGCGCTAAAAGCACTTATAATCAAATAAAGTCCCATATTAAAATATTATGCGTCAGAGCAAGAAGCTACTCTTTGCCTCTAAAATGCAATACCAAATACAACCAAACAATACCCTTTCTTTCCCTTTGGTTTGTTGGGTATTTGTGACCCACACAATAACTTTACTCTTTTACTATTTTAATTAAAATATAATTGACTAAAGACTTTGGGTTTTACTTGTAACGTGATTCCACTCCACGCAACTTAAGGAGTTGGTTTCAACTTGATTGGTTTGTGATAAGTCAATCTCTATCTTCTAGTGATACACCTCTCCCTTGAATCCTTGATGGGTTAGGATTCAAGGGCATGCTATATAAGAGGACAACGTCCCCTTTTCATCTCCACTCAATGCAATCGAGCCCATCACATAGAGGGAGATAAAAGCGAGATAGAATTGTCTTCAAAGAATTCCACGGAGGCGGCTTCTCTAACTTTATTAACGAATATTCTCTCAAATAAGGTACGCCTAAATTCTTGATTGAAGATTAAATTTGCCTAAGATATTGATTTCTCTAACAATTGGTATCAGAGCCCAGTTAGGGCATATTTATTTTCAATCAAAAAAAAAAATTATTATTTTTGGGCACTGTTGGCCGACCGTCCGGCATATTCCGACCACCGGATAGGCACCGGCCGACGACCGGTGCCGAGGCCGACCGGACGGCACACCGGACCGTCGGGTTCGGTGACTAGAATGGGGTGGGGGTCGAACTGTAGCTTAGGCTGCAATTTAAAAAAAAATAGAAATAAATAACTTTTTGAGCACTGTTGGCCGACGATCCGTGGCTCGATATTATTCCCACGGACAGCACTGCAATACGGCCAGACGACCGGACGGACCGCTCGGGTCCGATGACTAGAATGGGCGGGGTGATTCTTGATTATGCTAAATTTTAAAAAAAAAAATAGCAATCCTTTATCTTTCAAACCTTTGAGCGCCGTGGGCGTCCGATCTGGGAGCCGATCTCTCTCTCTCTATATATATATATATATATATATATATATATATATATATATATATATATATTTATTATTTTATTTTATTTTTGAGTAAGATGAACAAGTAAAGGGGGTTAGGGTTAAGGCTTCTCGGATTGGGTCGGATCCGTACCCGGCCCAATAACCTGGCCCATGACTCGTGTACTGACCCACAACCCAAACTACTTCTATTCAATTTTGTTTGCAGCCCCTATACTGCACTGCTTCCACCGGCTGCAAATAAATCTTTAAAGCTCAGAACTTGTTTCTGCCACTAGATTGAACTCTTTTCGTCTCAAACTTTAAAACGTAATATCTTGAGATATACAACTCTGTTTCGTGCATATGACCTATCGATTGTGGTCTACGCGACGAGATCTACACTTTGGACTGGTTTATGGGACTGTTTAACACTGTTTTAGACATGAAAATCCCAGTCAAAGGTTAATAAATTTATTTTTGTTCTAAATACATAGTTGAACCCTTTTAAATATTCTGTATGAATACTCTTATACTATCATATCATTGTTCATAATTACTGCATGCACATCTTCACTTTATGACTCTGTTTTCCCTAAATTTGGTATATGAATATATTTAGGGTATGAAACATTGAACTAATGACATGATAGAATGCCTAAGAATTTTAGTTCTATCTATAAAGGGGTTTAGATAGAACGGTAAAGCAATCGTTTCGGGATGCGTAGCCAAAGTAGGTTTGTAGTCTGCCCAAAGGTGACCGATCTATGAAGGACACGTTATCCTTAAATTTTGAAATTCAATTTCATTAAGATTGCATGTGCATTTGTCTATGTGAACTACTATTTCTGGTCAAAGCTGATTTAGAAAATTCATGTAGATAGAATGAGTAGAATAGTCATGTGTGTCTAGGTGAGAGAAGAGCGCCACTTCTGGCCTAAGCTGATGGATAGCTTCGATCAAACCGAAAATACATCTGACTAGGTCTATGTGTATTTCCTAAACACAACTTAGGGAGACCTACGATAAGTCAAAGCTTTTGCACAAAGGTGATGCTGAGACAATGAGTGAAGTCTGTCCCTCAGAGTGAATGTTCCTTTGCACATGCTTGTTTACACTCTGATTAATTCAACCTTGACCCCAGGTATGAATTTTTATTTTATAAAGTTCTAATTGAACAATGTGCTGATAGTTATTCCTTTTCATATCAGCTATGGACGGATCAATTTTACATCAACAGATGACTAGTATTAAAAAACTTAATGTCACCAATTATGACACCTGGCGAATGGGTCTTGATTTGACCCTTGGATATATAGACTATGACTTTGTTCTCTCGGAGGGCAAGCCAACTTTAGCATCCAACGCCACTGAAATTCAAAAGGCCCAATATGCTCGTTGGGATAAGGCAAATCGTATGACAATGATGATTATACGCGCTTCAATTACTGAACCCATTAGAGATGATATTAAAACTACCGAAACAGCTAAAGAATTGTTGAAAATCATCAAAGACCAGTTCGTTGGAACAGTAAAGTCCTTACAGTACGACTATTTAGTGCAATTGGTCAATTACGATATTATGGAAACGGAAGTGTGCAAGAATTTATTCTTAAAATGTCCATGTTGGCTATGAAACTTAAAGAACAAGGAATTACAATCGAAGAAGATGCCGTAGTGTATCTAGCTGTTGCTTTTCTTTCTAAGCAATTTGATACCTTTAAAGTAAATTATAATGCTCAAAAGGATAAATGGGATTTAAATCAGTTGATCTCGATGTGTGTGATTGAAGGAGAGAGACTTCGAGGAAACCAAGTAGAGTCTGCTAATTTTGGCTACAATCCAGCTTATAAGCCAGCTCATAAGAAGAATTTTAAGAAGAAGGGTCAGAAACATAACTACCAAAATGATAAAATAACAAATGAAGACTCCAATCTAAATGTTGTAAAGACTGACAATGATGATGGTTGTCACTTCTGTAAGAAGAAAGGTCATATCAAGAAAGATTGTTACTTATGTAAAAATATTATAAAGAAACAGCAAGGAGGGGCTAATCAGCAAAAGCAGCAAGGAGGGGCTAATCAGCAGGAGGAGCCCTAGGTTGAATGAAAAGTTATTCTTTGACAATGAGGAGGAATTATGAACAAATTCTATTTATTGACGACAATTTTATTGCTAATGTTAGACTTATTAGAGTTATTTATAGTTTTACTCCTCTATGTGATAGTTTGATTATTACTTTGGATTCTATTAGTATTGAATATGGTTCTCTAATAAATAATTACAATCGTTCCAATTAGTTATATCAATTTTTTTGAAGATGAGACATTTAGTGGGAGCTAAAAATAACGGACAATATCAAATTCACTAATGATCAGTATATTCAGTTAAATTGATGTGACCAGATTGAGAATATTAGAGTCTTTTGAGGATTTTATTTGAGTGAGAGCTTCTGTTTTTACAATGCTTTATCTTATTTTATGATATATTTATTGCATATATTATGCTTCATTTTATTGATGCTTTCAGTTTGGTACCATCATTATTATTATGATTTGCGCATATACAATGTTATTGTCTGGGAGCATAAGTGCTCAAATAAGGTTGCTTGAGCTATCGTGATTAGGCACCACGGTTTGTATAGCTTTTATTCTGATAGGTAGGTGATGGTTTTCACATAGCGTATACCGTAATATATCAGGACAACATACATTAGGATATGAAGCAGGACGAATGAGGGGATATACACAAGAAGTTGCATTAAAGTGTATATTTTCTGGTATCACTAAAACCACAATGAGCTCTCCAGTTTATTGATGATATTAGTGTATTGACCATAAAACTGTCATAATGAGATTTGAAGAAATGATACATTATTGGCATTCATGATCCGACATTAAGATTGTTATTGAACTTGGAAGAATGTGTGTTACGTCAAAATCTTGAAAGTTAATGTTTTTACAAAACCTTAAAGGATGGTCATCCGTTTTTGAACTAAGTCAATTATAATGCTTTCTTTTGTTTTATCAAAATATATATATTATTATTAAAATTATTGTGCGGTTCAAGTGGGAGATTGTTGGGTATTTGTGACCCACGCAATAACTTTACCCTGTGACTATTTTAATTAAAATATGATTAACTAAAGACTTTGAGTTTTACTTGTAATGTGATTCCACTCCACGCAACTTAAGGAGTTAGTTTCAACTTGATTGGTTTGTGATAAGTCAATCTCTATCTTCTAGTGATACACCTCTCCTTTGAATCCTTGATAGGTTAGGATTTAAGGGCATGCTATATAAGAGGACAACGTCCCCTCTTCATCTCCACTCAATGCAATCGTGCCCATCACATAGAGGGAGATAGAAGCGAGGTAAAATTGCCCTCAAGGAATTCCACGGAGGCGACTTCTCTAACTTTATTGGCGAATATTGTCTCAAATAAGGTACGCCTAAATTTTTTATTGAAGATTAAATTTGCCTAAGATATTGATTTCTCTAACATGGTTTACTTTTTTTCACAACATAATTTCTTACTATCAAATAAATAAAATAAAATAAAATAAAAATATTAAATAGGAATGTAAATATACCTCAATTGGTTTTGGGTCAAGGGTGAGAACAACTCCTGCTTGTTCTGTTATTCTCTGAATTAAAAAATATGAAATATCAGTGAAAAGATAATTAGTATATGGTTATCGATGAAATTAATTCTTTGTGTATAATCCCTGACCATCCAATCGAGATAATCTTCACTGTTGGATCGAGACTATATTTGAGTGTGACACCAAAAAAATATGCCTCTCAATGTCTGTAACGGAGATGAGACGAGACACATTGCCTGATACAAACTTGTCTCGGGCAGTTTGTATTATAAAAAATATGCGTAATCAGAAAAGAATCATTTCCGGCAAAATTTAAAAAGTTTGAACAATTTACCTCGAGAATATATCTAGAACACCAAACATGATCGCCTGCTGCGATGCCGACACTAGGGCCGACTTGATACTCCCACTGAAAAAATAAATAAATAAATAAATATATATATATATAACATTAACTTACCTGTGAAGACCAGAATAGCAAAACGATTTTGTCAACTTGGTGCGACTCAGCCGAGTTGACTTGGTCTGGCTTTGACCCATTACTGAGTCACACACTCATTTGGAGCTCAATGTAGGCGTGTCAAATTCTTAATGAGGCAGGAACTGATCACATGTACGGGTGCAAACGATTCGGGCCAAGCACCTGACCCTTCATGGGTTGGATTTCGGTTTGGATGTCCAATCCTACAGATTTAACGTATTTTTACCCAATCTGACCCATTACTCAGGTCGGGTTGGTTGGGCTCAAGTTGAGGGTTTCAATAAACAGATCGAATTGAGTTTGGGGTTAGGGTCTCAGTAAAGAAAAATTATTAAACCTCAGACGTTAAACCCTAGACAACAACTTTGGAGGGTGAAATTATCATTTTACCCCTATGCTTGTGTCTAAAATTTGTCTAGGGTTTAACTTCTGGGATATAACATTACTCTTCAGTAAATGAATCTGGGTCAGGTTTAGATTGAGGGTTGAAATAACCAATTGTCATAATAGCAAGAACGTTTTGCTTAGTGTGCTTTTCGTGTTTCCAATTATAAAGTAACTTAATTTTAAGATTTTGATGATGTTCCTGCTCTCAATCTAACTATATGCTTCTTGCTGCTTCCGATAAGTAAATTGTGTGCATTTGTTGTAGGTGAAACACAAGGAAGAGAAAAAAAACCTGGCCAGGCATAACCTCGCCATTGGTGCCGCTGATATTGATCCCGGCATATAAGCAAGCCTTATAATGAGCGTCCGATATATCACGCCCAAACGACTTGTCGGCACCGGCACCACAATAGTAGGGACCCTACAATTAAATTAAACAATTTAACAATGAAAATAAATTATCTTCTGAATTAATTGATTAATTAATGAGCATTGAATAACTTTTTTTTTTGTTTGAAAGCATTGAATAATATTAGATGATTGAAGGAACTCATATGTTTGGATTGCACATGGTTACTCAAAAGTGTAGTCCATAATTCAGCCACTATGTCACCTGTTATCATAATATTTTCAGCATTTTTTCTAAAAGGAGCTGCTACGAGCAGACCTCTTTTTTCTTTTTTCTTTTTTTATTTTCCTCCCGCACACTATTTTCAGTCGCATACCAACTTTTCTATCGCATACGAATTAATTAAAAAAAATTTCACACAATGGATCTTGAGATCATGGATGTACCATCAAGATGGTCGATTTTTTATTTTATATGGTACACACCAAAAAAAGTGACCTTAAAGTCAATTTTAAGCGTGCACATAATGTTAAGGTTACTTTTCTAAGATGTGTGCCACGGGAAATAAAACACTGACTGTCTGATGGTACGCCCATGATCTCAAGATCCATTGTGTGACAATTTGGGAGGATAAACAATCTCCATCGTCTAATTCAATACAGCCAATATGTTTCAACATGGGTGAACTCAAAAATTCAGTGGGTTAATTTAAAGTTACTCAATAAAGATACAGTGTTCATAGCAACTTTTGAATGCACACACAAACTTTTCTAAGTTCTGTCTATTTCACTTAAATAAGTTTTTAAGGGTACGAACCAACTTTTGCTATTTGCTCACGACTTTATATTCTTCTTGTGTGTACATAGAATCAAAGGTGTGCTCGTAGCAATCTCTTTTGAGAATTTAGAAACACTCATCAATAAATAAATGGGTATTTTAAATAGGATACCTCTATTGGCGCCTACACTGAAAATTGTTTACCGCGTTGAATCAAATGATGGTAATCATTCTTCATTCCAATCTTCCATACGATGGATCTTAAGACCATGGGTGTGCAATCAGACGATCAAGTTTTTTATTCCATGTGGCACCACCAATCCCAAAAGGTGACCCTAAAGCCAAGGTATTAAAATGGGTATCGGTCTTGGGTATCGGTTCGGTTTGCCCGAGGCCGATATATATCAGCCATTTAAAAAATAATAATAAAAAAATAAAAGTCTTAGTCGAAACCGAGACGCATCGGCCGAAACCTGATACAGACTCGTATTGGCCAATACGGGATACCGATACGTATCGGACCGATATGTATTGGTTTGGTCGAAAACCTATTAGTATCGGTATTGGCCGATTTTTGATATCTTGCTTAAAACCACATGGTACACATCACACTCAAACGCGATTTTTAATATCAGTGCAGGTGCACACCACTAATCTAGTAGGCGCGAGTAGAGGTACCCTTTCTAATATAGGAGCCATTACTTACACACGAGAAGTTGGCCTTTGAAAATAGTTTAAAAGAACGAGTTTGCATTTTGGGGAATTGTGCCATGTGAGAAAACCATCTAAGTCATCTGATTTGAAAGCCAAAAACTCTTTGATCTGAGAGATTAGCACAAAACAAGATCTCTATCATATAATTCAATGCAATCAGCTATTAAATTAGATATTGGCCTTAGACGGTATTGAATCATATGATAAATATTATATTTCATGTCAATCTTTTGCATTTAATATCTTTATATCATGACCTTCAAAGCAGACGTCTTAAATTATTTTTTTACATGACACAAGTCCTCAAAATACTCTCTTTTTTCAAATTAACTGCAAAAGAACTTCACGCGGGTAAGTAATGTCTCCCTTTAATATTATTGATGAATTAGGTGAGGGTGAGGGGTACCTCTGTGGGATGCAAAAGCTAACTTCTCGTGGGTAAGGATGTCTACATTTGAAACTCATAAATGTTTGAAATCAAATGGTTCAAATTGTTTTTCACTTCAATCTTTCACATAAGTGATTTTGAGGTCATGAGAACATCATAGATGGTCAGCTTTTATTTCCTATGCCAAAGATTTCAAAAAAGTAGCCCTAAAATCATATGGCATACATCACGCTCAAACGTGATTTTAGGGCCACTTTTTTGGGAATTGTAGCACGCGAAAACAAAAATTTATAGATTGTATGGAAGAATGGGGTGAAAAACGATTTCCATCATCTGATTCCAAGCACGAAAAAAGGTACTCTTAGATGGATTACCCTCTTCAAAATCTGATGACCCATGCATGGGTTGCAAATAGGGCATAGCCCGAGCACCTTATGTATGTACATTCCACCTAGAGAGATCACCTTTTGGCCGCGAGCGTTCCAACCTCATCTTATTTAAAGGAAAAAAGAAGAAAAAGGAAGAGGAATAAGAGAAGAAGAAAAACGTCACCTGGGGACCAGGATAGCCTCCTACGGGCCAACCTAGAGGCCAATTAACGTCAGTTTGGAGCAATGTGTATTCCTGTTCTATCCCAAACCTAATTTTAAATTTCTATATTATTAGTCTTATCCCAACTCAATACTTTGTAAAAGGTGAATGATCAAGTATGTGATTAAGAGAATACAAAAAAAATAGTGTAGACATTTTCACAAACATCAATTTCATTGCTTTTCGATGCCATCAAGATCAAATGGCCATGAAAATCTCATATATATATATATAGAGTGATCCTCTCACTCTTAAGTCATGAGCATAACAATCATGAATCCAATTGTGATTGGCTGTAATAGCTGCCTTTGACTTTTCAGAGCCAGCTGATGTGATATCTTTTAACTTTTCAAATGCAGCTGATATGACCTGTAGCCAATGACAACTCCGGTCATGAACTTATGTCTCATTATTTAAGCCATCCATGAAATAACATTGGAGAGCCATACCAAACACAACACTCATTGGATTCTTACTGTTTGCAACCTTAGGTATATGTACCAATCCAAATGAGAATTAAATGTTTGACTTGTTGACTAAAAATGGAGTAGGTATTATTCCGCTAAGCAAAGTCATATGTCATTGACTGGCGATAGATTTGTAAATCACAAATAAAAAAAAATTGTATTCACTAAAAATGCAACAATTTGAAGGTGTACTGTAAGCTCACCATGGGACTTCATTTATGACCTTTTGTTCGCCAAAGATTTTAGCGGCCCTGTTGCGCTTGTTTGTTGGGATGGGCTCTCCGCTCGGGGTGTATGCATCACATACTACCTTCACAAGTTTATAAGATGGAGAAATATAAGAATATATATATATATATATATATATATATATATATATATGGTTCATTAAAAAGTGGCAGTCTATACAGTAAAAAAGAAGGGCTTTAATCAGGTTCATTAAAATCATATATATATATATATATATATATATATATATATATATATATATATATATATATATATATATATATATATGGTTCATTAAAAAGTGGCAGTCTATACACTAAAAAAGAAGGGCTTTGGTTAGGTTCAATCAATTTTTGAGACTGTTGGATGCACGATTTTCAAAAGTGAATGCAAACCAATAAAGATAAAAGTCCAATTCCCTTACATTTAATGGTCTCAAAATTGGTCAACCAATTAGACCTGACCAAACCCCTAAAAAATAATGGAAAAAAAAAGTGAC
Source organism: Chloranthus sessilifolius (assembly GCA_021018995.1). Classification (NCBI taxonomy): domain Eukaryota; kingdom Viridiplantae; phylum Streptophyta; class Magnoliopsida; order Chloranthales; family Chloranthaceae; genus Chloranthus; species Chloranthus sessilifolius. The sequence goes on from CM037588.1 coordinate 24,514,908, forward strand.
ATACCAAGATGTTGTTTCCTCCTCGGAAAGGGTCTTTGAATATAGCTTGAGGACTGTTCAGATATTAAAGTCAAAAGCAAGAAAAATAAATATTAAAATTTACTTAAAATAAAATAATGATGAACATGAATATATTGTTCAAGATCTTACTATAAAATTACTTCACTATCTTCACCGGGCGCTTGCCCGGTACTTGATCCATCATAATTCCACTTAGGAAGCTCGGAAGGATGTTCAACAGGCCGGGAGATTGTCTACAAAATATTTAAAATGAAAAGAACAAGCAAAAGTAAAATTATAAGTAAAATGATATTTTTTCAAATTCTCATATATATATATATATATGAGAATTTGAAAAAATATCATTTTACTTATATATATATATACATATATATATATATATCATGGTTACGTTATTTTATTTTTTCTAATAAAGGAAAAAAGTAAACCAAACAATACCCGTGATTTACTCCGAAGATCAATCCCGGACCCTCCGATCCTGATTCAAATTGAAATAATTTATATTAGATTATTGCACATTTTCAATAATTTTACATAAGTTCTCATAGATTTATATTATATCCTTTTTTGATTGGAAATTATTTGATTTAGTATAAATGTAGTATGAAAGATTGTGCTCATTCAATATGGATGAAGATTGAAACAAAAAATCGACCAAAAACCAATATCGAACTACCCAAAATCGAAAAAGTTGAAACCAATTCTAAGTCGGTTCGGTCACACTTTTGGCTGGCCGAAACTGAAAACCCGTTAGGTAAGGAGTTGAAACTGACGCAAAATCAGTTGGGCACCTAACCACTGTCCATATATATATATATATATATAGTACCAAGTCAATGGAGAAACAGGTGGAATGAGAAGGAAGAAAGAAAGTTACCAGATGTACTCAGCGATGATTCTGTCAGTGAAAGGTGTGACGTCCAAATTGAGCAGATCCTCTATCCTTGAAACTGTACCAGTTTCAGAAGTAGATTTTAGAGCAACTACTCTAAATTTAGTTGGCCTTTTGCTTCTCATTCTTGGGCTCCAAATTATAGAATTACACATCTTTGATGTCATCACCCCTCTTGGCTTATTTGTAATGCCCAATTGGCATTGCATTGAAGGTGCCAAAATCTGCGTCATTATATATATATCTATATATATATATTTTTTTCCACTGTGCAAAAAAAGAAAAAAATTATTTAGAACTTTTGGAAGAAATTGTCATAATTTTTTTTATTATTTTTGAAACAGTCATGGATTCAAATCCTCTCACCCAACTCCCTACCTTATATTCTAAGGCTCATGAATTTTAAAGCTCTCAAAACCTGTGTCAATGCCAACTTTTAATTGGTGTTTAAAAAGAGACACATATTAGGGCTGTGCTTGGCATTGCTCTTTGGTGGAGTAGAAAAGAAGGGCAGCTGCTCTTTATTATTGTAAAGAAATGTGGGGATAAGAGAGAAGAATTGGAAAAAGATAACAGGGAGGCTGCTATTTGAAATAGGAAAAATAACCCTCTTTAATTAAAAGAAAATATTATTTTTCATGCTCTTTTAAAGAGGATTTATTTTTCATATTTCAAATAGCAGCCTTCCCATTTTTCTTCCTCTAATCATTCTCTTTCGCCATATTCATTTACAACAACAAAAAGTACCAACTGCTCTTTTCTATTCTTCCAAAAAGCAACACCAAACACAACCTAAACCAATTCTAAAGAGACCACATTTGGTGCACCCGTTTTACATACTGAGAGAAAACAACACTCTCAACTTAATCATATGACTATGAATATCCTTTTAGCCCCTCATAATATCTAAAGCTCTCTTCTCAAATTTTAGGAGCCCTGATATATGTATATATCAGTTGTTGACAAAATTGGTAAGGTAAAGTAATCTTAATAAGCTACATAATGTTATGAGGCAGGACACCATTTTTTATTTTGGGTGGCGTTATATGCATTTATTTTTTTGCACGGACTTTAACAAGAAAAAATCGTTGACTGACTTGACTCAGACGATGGAGATCATTTTTTGTCCTAATCTTTCATATAATAGATCTTGAGATCATAGCGCACCTATCAAGTGGTCACATGTTGATTACACGTGTCACAGATCCCCAAATGGGACCGTGATTATGGGTGTTCCTATCAGACATCACTTTTGGGGATGTGCCCCTCGCGGAATCAACTTACTTTTGGAGATGTGTCCCTCGTGGAATCAACTTGGGGCCGTCTAATAGGTAAGCCATGATCTCAAAATCTATTATGTGGAAGATTGGGACGAAAAACAATCTCCATCATTTGATTCAAAATAATCAATAATTTGTTCTTGTGAAATAGTGTTTGCTCTTCACAAAAAATAATGGGTGCAATTAACGCTCCCCGTAAGGTTTTTGCTATCCAGCACTGCTGCCAGTACATGACCAATCTCAGGTCGACCACAGATGCACAGATTTCCAATATCTACAAATTCCGTGCTGGTATACATAGTAAAAAAAATTTATAAAGAAGGGTACATGTAGATCATAAAGTTAGTCCATATATATATATATATATATATATATATATATATATATATATATATATATCAACTGATGTGGACCACTATGCCATATAGATCACCCTAAATTTGTACTCTTACCAACCCTAACCAAGGATCAAAATGGCGGTTTTGTTTTTGTTTTCAGTTTCGGGATTGGCCGAAACTGAAATTTTGACTGAACATTAATTCGGCCGAATTTTTGCAATTTGACCGATTTTTCGGCTGAAGTTTGACCTTCCATATATTCTTAAGCCTGAAATTTCGGTCTTCAATTTCGTTTCGGTATTGACCGAAACCGATATATTTCAGCCAATAATTTGAATTATTGGCCAAAATTTTGATCCATGACCCCAACTACCCCACAAACTAAATCACAAATTATGTAACATTATATAATAATAATAATAATAATAATAATAATAATAATAATGATAATAATAATGATAATGATAATGATAATGATAGCAGGTATCCGGCCTCTTAAAGCACCCGACTGAGTCCTCGGATAAGTGCAACAACCACATATCACACGTACCAGTCAGTAGAGATAAGTCTCTACGAGTCTCCAACAAAGGGCGAGATTCAAATTCAAAACCTCTGCTTCTTGAGGCAGGGTTCTTGCCTAAGAGAGGAAAATATGCTCGATATATTTATCTGTCATATCGGCTTATATTAATTATATCATTTCAGCAAGGCCGGCCCTGAGATTTTGGAGGCTCAAGGCGAGTTCTTAAAATGGGCACTTCTTTTATATTAATTTAAAAAAAAAAAAAATTGCCACATTTTTTTTTTTTTTGACATAATACTCATTGCTTTTAGATTACAAATATCTCAATATTTCATTTTATTGTTTATAGTTTGGAAACGCAACTAACAAATTAACGAAAACATATATTAAAGAAAAATGCAACACAAAAAAGAGAAAAACATGGATCAAGTAACCCAACCATTAACATTTTAATATTTTTTATTAGGGAGCCATTACTTGCACACGTTTTTCAAGTGATCGCACCAAATTTAAAGAAAGACATAGTATTTTAGGGACACGTGATATGTAAAAATACAATATGGGCCGTCTGATTTGAAGTTTATGATCAATAGATCTATTATGGTACATAAAATTGGAGCAAAACTTGGTACTTGTCATATGATCTATTGTAGTCAACTGTTAAATTATATAATAACCTAGTACTTGTCATATGATCTATTGTAGTCAACTGTTGAATTATATAATAGCTATATGATCATTGATGAGTACTGAAAAATGATGATATTTTGCCCCTAAATACCTATATTTAGCTGTTCGATGAAGGCTATCTGATGACATTGATTAGATTTGAAGTGTTTCAGGTAAATACAAGCCAAGTATAGAAAACAGTCCAAGAATTCTGAATATAATGCCAAAACACTGTAACTTTGGGTAATCAAGAACTTGGTGCGACTTGTGGCTAAATTTGGACCTTCAAGACGGCCGAATTACGAAATTGTCAAAACATGAAAGTTGTAGATCTTTTCGTCAGCTTTCCAACGGCGCAAGAATCGTCTCAATCCGAGTTCGGGACAGAAAGTTATGGCCGAAATACCGAAGCAGTGTCTGAACCAAGAAGAAGTGCTGAATTTCACGGATTTCTGGGGTCGATGCATTGACCCTATAGGTCGATTAATCGAGCCAGAGTTAGAGTCGACATGAAAGCGTCGAAACCTAATTTTGGGACTTTTTGGCTCGATGCATCGACCCTCCACAGTCGATTAATCGACCCAAAAATATTGAACAGGAGACTTAATGACGGGTCTATTTAAAGCGATTCAAACACTTCGGAAAAGGAGGATCTTTTTAGAATTAGAATTAGAATTACGTAGAAATTAATTTTAGGAGAGAGTTTTAGTTTTTAGTGTTCTGAGTTTTTAGCCATTATTTTTCATAGTTAGACATAGAAATAGGAAAATTTTATTATTCTTTTGAGAGCTTTGTTCCCTTTAATTTTTTTACTCATTCAAAATTTTGTTCAAAGTTTATTTACTGCATTAATTTAGTTTGAAGATCGTCGTATTTGTGGATCGTAATTTCTTTTGAAGTTTGAGGTAATTTTAATTAATGTTATTTTTACATCTTTATTTATTTATGTCATTTACTTACAATATGTGTGGCATAAATTTATAGGGATGGGGATCTAATGATTCCCATCAGAGGATCTTTTTAATAATATAAATTTAGGATTAAAATATGAGATTTTACTTTATGGTTGTTGTGCTCTCGTGAATGGATGAAATCTCATACTTAGGGATCGTGTCTTAGAGCCATGCAGGATCTCAAATCTGTGACGGTAATTTTATCCAATCATTATTATGGTCTTTTTGCTTTCATCGTGTGGATCTAATTACGATTATGTTACGGGATCGAGTGTCTTAGAGCATACCAGATCTTGGTTACGTAATGGTAATTTTATCTTAAATACTCCTGTCGAATAAAGTGTCTTAGAGCCATGCCCTTGATTTGATTTATAAGTGATATTCTTGTTGGAATTTTCACCCACTTTGGGGATGATTTTTATTTGAACACGAGATCATGTGTATGCCATGCCCTTGATCCCAGATCTATATATGAAAATCATCTAAGTCATAATTGCAGGGATACAACGTGGAACCTATTAGAGTGTTGACCATTGATCTTCCATAAAAGATGTTTGTTACCAATGAAATATCTCATAAGTTAATCCTTAGATTTATATTATAGGAAGAACGGGCCAAAGATGGGAGGATTTAGCATCTTCATCTTTATCATCATCTTCACTTTTATTTTTGAATTATCAATTGAATTTTACTTTGTAGTCATTAATTACCATCTCATCAACCGCTTAAATCATAAAACTGGTAGAATACTGTTAGATCTTCATAGATTTCTAGAATTGCTTGTCTCTTTTAGGTATTTCAAAATTAATCCTCGTGGGAACGATCTCGTACTCCGCACCCACTATATACAAACCGATTCGTGCACTTGCGAGTAAAACATTACATAAAAATATCACATCAATCATTTAATCAAATGATGAAAATTATATTTTGTTCTAATCTTTTGCAATTGATATATTTAAATCATGGCCTTTAAATCAAACGGCTTAGATGGCGTTTTCACATAGTAAAGGTCGCCAAACTTGCAAGTCTTTCTTTTAAATTCGGTGCAATCACTTGAAAAGCGTGTGCAAGTAATGACTCCCTTTTTATTATTTTAACTGCCATTGAATCTTTCACTGGCATTTCTTAGCATTTTAACAATCTCAAAAAATTTCAAAAATAGGTTCATTGGATAAGTCTCGTCCAATAGATCAAAATTGATAGGTCATATACAAAAAATGAAAGTGTAACGAGTCTGAAATCGCTATTTTAAGTTTTGATCATTTAATAATAAAAAATTTTATATATATATATATATATATATATATATATATATATATATATATATATATATATATATGAAAAGGTGTCTGTCTTCCATGGGAGGACAGTCACCGTCCTCCAAGCTTCCACGTGGCACCCAAAATATTATTTCGATGTCACGTGAAGCTCAGGTGCATTGCTTAGATCATCTTTGAAAAAAAAATAATTGAAAACTTATCTCCACCGTGTGTTTTTTGAACCATAAAATGTGGACTAATGAAACCCGTCAAACTTTGACTTGTTGGTTTAAAAAGTTTTTTTCGAAATTTTTATTTTAATATTGATCTATACCGCCCACCTGTGCTCCACGTGGCACCCAAACAGTGTTTTGGGTGCCACGTGGAACTCCAATGGAGGGCCTAACGGGCTCCCATATATATATATATATATATATATATGGGAGCCGGTTCCGTCCAAGATCTCATGGAGATGTGGCATCCAAAACAGTATTTGGGTGCGATGAGGAGCATAAGGGAACGACTTAAATCAACATCCCAAAAAAATATTTCAAAAATTTTCCTTTTGAGGCATCTGTCAAAGCTTGACTAATTTTAATGATTTAAATTTTAAGGCTAAAAAAATACATTGTGGAGATGAGTTTCCGATTTTTTTTTTTGCTAAATATGATTTAAGCAATGCACCCATGCTCTGTGTGCGATCAATTTGGTGTCATGTCTCCAATTAGAGGTTTTCTCGAATCTTGGAGGACGCTTGAGCGTCTTCCAATGGTTTTCGTATATATATAAGAGGGTACCTCTAAATGCACCTACATCCCAGACCCTTTGAAAACCATTGAATCTTTCGAATCATATGACAAAGAACGTTTTTCACCCATATCTTTCACTCAATAAATCTTGAGATCATGGTGCACCTATCCAACAGTCGGTTTGTGATTCAACCTGTCATAGATCCCAAAAAATGGTCATAAAATCACATTTGAGCGTGATGTGTGTCATATGATTCACGGGCATTTTTGAAGGATTTGTGACATATGGAATAAAAAATTGACCGTTTGATAGGTGGGCCATGATCTGAAGATCTATTTTGTGAAAGATAGGTGGGCCATGATCTGACATATGGAAAAAAAAATTGACCGTTTGATAGGTGGGCCATGATCTGAAGATCCATCATCTCATTCAAAGGAATAAATGGTTTTCAATGGGTTTGCGACGTGGGCACTTTCCGAGAACGCATGGGCGCTTTTAGAGGTTCCCTATATATAAAGGATTTGGTCAAGCAAATCTGGTTCAATCAAAATTAGGCCAGAGAATCTAGTGGCACTACAAAAACTATGACCATTAGCAGCAATTTTTTATTAAAAAAACTGCTGCTATTAGTCCTATTGCTACTAAAAATTACCGCTATTAGCCCTGTCGCTACAGAAAACTACCTTAATAGCAATAGCTACCGAAATACCTTAATTTTGTAGTGAGTCAATACATATATATGGCCGGCCTGGCCCAACTACTCAACCAATGACCTACATCAACCTGGATCGATGACCAATTAAAAAAATATACAAATATGGGACCTGAGAAGAGTTAAACAGCAACCTGTTGGTAAAACAAGGATAGTCATGTAACCAACTAAACAATTAGATTAATTCAGTCTAAGCCTAATTTGGGGGATTGAGGCAGCCGCCCATTGGGGCTCGAGGCAGCCGCCTCTTGGGCCTTGGCCCAGCATTTCAGGTGTCTCGCTGAGTTCCGCAGTGAACATTCGAGGACGAACACCCTTTTCATATATATATATATATATATATATATATATATATATATATATATATATATAGAGAGAGAGAGAGAGAGAGAGGGAGAGAGAGAGAGAGAGAGATGAAGATGATCATAGGATTCAAGTCATGGCTTTAAAACCTTGGTTACTCATTTCAAGAATACCAAATCGAACTAAAATAGCAAGAAAAAACAAGCGCATTGAAGAGATTACACTCTCCAGCGCTGTTTTAATCAAGTTAAAAGAGATTTGCTAAACTCTTAAGCTTTTTATGAAATGACTAGCACCCTCATAATTTAAACAAAATGCCATTATGGAACAACAAAAGGTTGACAAAAGACTCACCGGAAAACCGCCGAAAGTGGCCTGAAAACCAACGTGGGGATGTGGGTTTCCTTTGGATTTTGGAGAAGATAAAAGGGTTGTAATGAAACAGATGAGAGAGAAAGCGAGATTAACAAAGAAGAGAGTAGAATAACAACAAATAAAATAGAAGAGAGAGGGAGATTTTTTATGGTGTGACCATTTATACATATAAAATATAATGGGTATGCCTTTTGAGTAGGAGATAGGGTTGGCCTTTGAGTGGAGGAAAATCGACTCTAAGCCCTTGAAGCACAATAAAGGACCATTTAATAAGTTACGCCTCCCTCTCTCTCTCTCTCTCTCTCTCTCTCTCTCTCTCTTATAGTTAAGAAAATGCTATGGTGTAGCTGCTGCATCAGTAGTATATAGTGATGCAGCATCTCTACCCACAGATTGGTGTACAAAAAGTACAGAAATTCACAATCGTTAAAGTCATCTAACTGTGGCTTGATCCAGGAGTTCTGCCAACAATTGAACGATTCAGATCGATGGACACATGAAGTATTGTGGGTAGAGATATGTGTGCACCATAACGTTCAATAAGATCACACATCACCAGGTCATTATTGTAATATATATATATATATATATATATATATATATATATATATATATATATATATATATATATAGCATGTTGTTTCCTAGAACAAGAAGAACAAGTAGTTCCAGAAGTACTTTTGTAAGGAACTTATGCTCTTTTCCAACTTTTGGCACTACTACCTAGATAAGATATGGAAGGAGAATCACAAGTTCAATATCCAGTGTGGACTGTTGATTGAGGATCTAACCCTGATGAGACATGTATCAGCTCTCAACCATTTAAAAGTTATTTATTAAGGGAAAAAAATTAATATATTTATGGGAGATTCATAAATAGGATTATTATAATGCAAATAAATAGTTTACTATCAGATATTTGGATTTTTATGATTAGAATAAGGAAGAAGATGATTCACCTTTTTCGTCAGAGACTGTAGCAGATTAGAATAAGGAAGAAGATGATTCACCTATATAATTTAAAATTTTAAATATTTGCATTTTTTACATGTTTACAGCGATGTGAAGCGAGATTTATTCGATCAAATTACGAAATTGCTATTTGGATCGCCACCAAATCAAATCGATTTGAATCTGATATAAAATCGATAGTTAAAAATAGATATGAGAAAAAGCGATATACTCACCGATCGATATCGACTCTGTCAGATAAAGTCGCCGATCATTTTAATAAAAAATAAAAATTAAATCATCGACTTTTTTATATAATCATCGATTATATAAAAAATAAAAAAATAATAATAATAAATAAAATTTATGTAATCAATGATCGACTACATTAGGACAAAGTCGACACCTATCAAATTAGTCATCAATTACATAAAAATATTAAATTATTTTTTTATAATGTACAAATCGATCGATGATTTGAGTCGATCCAAATAGATCGTAATAGTGAATGTAATAAACTGCTTCACATCGCAAACATGTAAAAATGTAAATATTTAAAATTTTAAATTATATAATATCATCTTCTTCCTTATTCTAATCGCTGCCTCTGACTAAAAAATATCTGTCGATCCAAATAGCAGATCGGAATAGTTTGGATTGAAGAGAAGACGCAGTCACCTTCGCCACCTCTGACTTTTAAAAACTGTACCAGATTAAAATGAGGAAGAAGATGATGTTTTTGTGCGTTAAAGAAAGGGGGTAATTTGGACTTTTTGCTATCCTTAGGGTCGGCTAGGCTTGGAGCTGGTTGGTTTGGGTAAAGGTGAAACCACAGGGCCTCTGACGTAAAAGCTGTATCTGACAGGGCCGGTCAGGTAAATTTCCCAAAATAAAAAGAAGATTATTAGTGGCAATTTTTTGCTGGGCAACAGAAGGAGATGACAAAGATGAAATGTATATATAGAGATGACCAATGTCTTCAAGTTTATTCCACTTCCGGTAAATCATAGCCTTGTCTCTCCCCTTATGATAACCTGGGCCCCTTCGTTAATTTATCATGGTATTAAAGCAGATCTTTCTTCACTCTATGTCACTCAATTTAATTGTTCATATGATTTAGTTCAGTCTTGTCAATATGTGCAGGGGCGTATTGAAGCTTAGTCTCACATCGGGCAAATCATAGTCTTGTTTCTCCCCTAATAACATCCTGGTCCCCCCTCCACTCCTTGCCAATTGATTTTGAGTTGGATGCACATACTTATCAAAAGAGATGAGATTGGCCTATTAATGAGTTGGATGCACATATTTATCTAAGGAGATGAGATAAGCCTAATACCAACTGTTTATAGCGAGTCGTCGAAAAACTTGGCCGAGTTACTCAACTCACCGTTATTTTGAGTTGTGTCCGAGTCGAGTTAAGATTTCGTTAGGTTGATGCAACTATGCTTCACAGTGTTATTCATAAATAGGATCTTTTAAATTTTGAGACGAGTACCACTATTTGCAACTGAATATTCAGTATCCACAATCAAGACTTCCACAAGTAAAACCTGTTGACTAATTTCAATCGATGATGGGATTGTTTTTCGGTCCAATCTTTATCATTACAGATCTTCCGATCATGAATCACCTATCTCGTCGTTAGATGTTGATTAAATGTGGCATACATTCCCAAAAATGACTGTGATCAAGAGAGTATCATGAGAAAGGGTTCTCAGGTAGTTTCAGGAATATGTTGTTGGATTTTTTTATTAAAACTCAAAAAATTATATACGTTGTCCACACATAAAAGTTCATGGCTTAGATGTGATTTTAATTCCTTTTAAATTACTTTGATGGGAGGTATATTAGATTAGGCAAGAATTTTCATGCTATATATATCACTACAAAATATAAGACTAATAACGACAGTTTTTTGTTATAAAAAGCTGACGCTATTTATAAAAAAACTATTAAAGGCTATTAAAATTATTAGCATCAAGGATATTAGTTGTAATTTTTTTATTAATAGCGACAGTTTTTGACTGTTGCTAATAGTCTTATTTTATATATATATATATATATATATATATATATATATATATATATATAGGGAGCCGGTTAGGTCCTTCATTGGAGGACGGTCACCGTCCTCCGAGATCCACGTGGAGCTCTACGTGGCACTCAAAATAGTGTTTGGGTGCCACGTAGAGCACAAGTGGACGGTATAGATCAATATTAAAAAAAAAAAATCGAAAAACAATTTTTAAACCCACAAGTCAAAGTTTGACGGGTTTCATTGGTTCACATTTCACGGTTCAAAAAACAAACAGTGGAGATGAGTTTTCAATTTTTTTTTTTCAAAGATGATCTAAGCAATGCACCCGAGCTCCACGTGGCATCGAAACAATATTTTGGGTGCCACGTGGAGCTCCACGTGGAAGCTTGGAGGACGGTGACCGTCCTCCCATGAAGGGCGGAGGCCTTTTTCATATATATATATATATATATATGTGTGTGTGTGTGTGTGTGTGTGTGGGTGAAATCCCCTTCTCTATTGGAATTTTAGGAAGAGAGACTAGTAGTCACTTTCATCTTTCCGTGAGAGGAAAGGATTGCCCATCTTGTTTCAAAGCAATTTAATGGTTCAGATCATCTCATGAGGGTATGCATATAGATATAAGGGAAATTTGCACTTTCGGCCCTATATGTTTGCGTATTTGCAGAAACGGTCCTATAATTTCAATCCTTGCATAAATGGCCAGCTCCAAGCCTAGCCGCGTGCACGTCAGATATCTATATATATGCTTCTCTATCCAAGCATTGAATCTAGAATTTTTGTATCATCTTTTAACAATTTTTATCTCTCTGAGAAAGCGATTTCGAGATTTCACTAAAGGTCGTATAACATAGAGAATACATCAGGCTAGGTAAGATATCGAGTACAATATCTTTTAAGTTATTGTTTTCCCAATTTCTCAAAACATTGTAGGAAGTCCAAGATATATAAGTTATCGGTCGATATCTTAATTTATCGACCGATATCTTAAGATATCGGACGATATCTTAAGATATCGGTCGATATCTTAAAAGGTTTTTTTTTTTAGTTTTTGGATTATGGTTTACGTTGAAAGTCCATCCATCGGCTATATATCTTAGGATATCGGCCCGATATCTTAGGATATCGAGCGATAACCTATGATTGATAAAAACTCTAAAGTTTTCATTCCTTTAATTTTTTTAATAATATTTTTAAACAATTGTAGCGCTAAGTCAAGTATAACTCTTTATAAACAACTAATTTTAATTTTAATTTTGTAAATATTGTAGGTTGAAATGGATGTTCCCCTTTTTTGCCATTTTGATTTCGTACGCGTGAGAGATAATACTTACAACGGAGGACATCGGAGGATTGTCACTGTCACGGAGAATATATCATTTGATGAGTTTATAGAGAAAATGTACAAAGTCAGTCGGACACGACCGGAAGAACATTCTATTACACTTACTGTTTCATTACGCATAGAGAATGAGCTTGTATTTGCCGAATTGTCTGACTCTGATGATCTTACAAACTTATTTAGAGCATATCGTATCGGTGATGGTGTTATAAATATTTATATCGAAAAATCATTAGTCACTACTGTAACAGAAATTTTACCGTCATTAGAAACATTTCAACCGTTCAAGGAAACAAACGAAGATGATCATGGTGTGGGAACAGAACATTTGATTGAAAATCAAGGAATACGGTATGAAGAGGAGAACATTGTTGCACTGATAATAGCCGACGATGATAGAAATATGAATATAGGATTTCTCCCCTACAGTAAACTTCCGGAGCAACCCTATTCAGACATTCCGATAAGTGAAGGCGATGAAGATCAAGGATATTCTCATCAAATGAATCCGATGCATGATACATCTCAGTTCAACTTCGATTCGGTAAATCAGTGGGAAACGTTTTTAGTCGGCCTTAGTCCATATCAATTGCCTTCTGAACAAATAGCTTCGGAGCCAACGATAATCGAGCCTTCAATAGAACTGCCTCTCATACATCAAACATTCCCGCATCAGCCAACATCAATCCAAACAACTGCACATCAACCAAGCGTACATCGACGGGCTCAATCCCAATCACGTAATAACCATCCAGTCGATGACGGTGATAGTGATCCTGAAAATAATGAAGCCCCGCCGTCTCCCACTTCGCGTGTTTATACTAATAGGGGAATTGATCAACCTCACGGTGGTGAAGACTATCGACAATGACTCGGAAGGGAGTATAGGGATTCAGACGATGAGGAACTGTATGAAGGGGGAACGATTACCATTGGTCAGGCGTTTAGAAATAAGAAATCATTTCAAAAAGTTTTTAAAGAATTTGCGATGACAAATAATTTTCAGATTAAACCAATAAAAACTAGTCCTCTTCGAGTAACTGCGAGGTGTGTTGAAGTAGGATGTGCTTGGCGAATACATGCATCGAAATTAGTAGGCGTAGACACGTTTGCTGTGAAAACTTTCCACCCGGAACACACGTGCGGAATGCCGACTTTTGGAAGCGGACACACGCCAATATCGACATCGTGGATAGCTTCATTCGTTAGAGATAAACTATTAAAGGGTTTTGAGACTCTGCTTCAATAATTTTTGATATTGAAAAAAATACGGTATAACGATGGAGTTCTTTGGAAGCATGGAGAGGAAAAGAAATGGCGTTGAATGACATCCGAGGTAGTTGGAAGGAGCAATTTAAGATATTACCGTCATATGTTCTTAGAATTCATGGTCGATCCGGACATCTGAGATTGTGTGTCGAGCACGATAATGCATTTACGAGATTCTTCGTGGCATTGGACCTTGCATTGAAGGTTTCATAATACTTTCTGAAGAATAATTGCGGTAGATGAAATGCATTTGCGTGGGCGATATAAAGGGAGTGTTGTTAATAGCTACGAGGATAGCGAGAATAGACATTTATTTCCTATAGCGTTGCGTTGTCGAAAGAAAATGAAGACCATTGGACATGGTTTCTTGATCTATTAGAGGCGTGTAATCGGTGAATTTGAAGAGCAGTTTGTTTTGATATCGAATGAGAGAAAAGGTTTGATGGAAGCGATGAAAAAGTTTTTCCTAATGCCTTTCGACTCTCTTCAATGCGACACCTGACTCTAAATCTGTTTGATAAATATAAGGATACAATCTCTAGACCGCTTTTCTGGGTTGCTGCCCGTGCATTTTCAGAAGCAAAATTTAAAAGAATTATGCGAAAAATAGAAGACGACGCCCCGCCGGAATGTACAAAATGGATTAAAGAAATTAGTGATCATTTCTGGGCACGCGCTTATTTCTAAGGGAGGCGTTATGATATGTTGACAACTAATATAGCTGAAAGCATAAATAGTGTGTTGAAAATAGCCAGGGAGGAACCGATTGTTAGCATGTTAGAAACTATTCGCACAAAAGTAGCCGAATTTTATTTTTACGTAAATCGGGAGGAAGGAAATAAAATGACACATGTTAACACGATGTAAAAAACACATAAAAAGAAATTCAGGATGGGCCCGTCGAAAAAATGTCATACCATATGGTCGTGATATATTTCAAGTTAAATGTGGTGATTACACTCACAGTGTCGATCTAGAATCGCGAACATGTATATGTAGACGTTGGGCTATTCTTGGATTACCATGTTCACATGCGATTGCCGCATTATCGCGCCGAAACAGAGAAAGAGAGATCCCCCAATTTTGTGAACCTTTACCAAAGGACTTATTTAGGGAAACTTATAAAGAACACTTTGTCCCGACCGTTGACAAGCGCCAATGGACTTCGCAAATAAAAGACATTCAAGTTTTGCCTCCCCACAAAATACGTCAAGCCGGCCGTCCGAAGAAAAGGAGAACAAGATCTAAAGGGGAAGTTCGACCACTACAATGTAAAAATTGTAACAAGTACGGTCATAATCGTCGCTCATGTAAATTTTTTAATATTTGAAATTAACTTATATTACATCAAAGGTTGAGATTAAAAACAGATTTAGATTAGATTAGACCTAGTGGCAATCAAGCTTCCAAATGATTTCATTATAGAATGAGTATTTTTTTTTTTTTCTCTTTTTCTTTCCTTCAATATAAACAGATTAAACCTCAATAAAAGAGCGATCAACATCTACCAATTAATTAATATATTTTTTTGGAATTGTGACTAAAATATATTGTTGTGCTTCTTAATAAATCATTCATTCATTCAAATAGGATTTGAAGTTGCCAAATTCGCCCCTAATCTACTAGTGATTGGCATAAAGCCAAACCAAAGATATCAGGCTTCACAATTCAGAAAGGTATATCTTAAATCATCGGCCGATATCTTAACTCATCGGGCGATGATTTAAAATATCGGCCGATGTTTTAAAATATCGGCAGATGATTTAAAATATTGGCCGATGATTTAAAATATCGGCCAATGTTTTAAAATATCGGCCGATGATTTAAGATATCGTCTGATAGCTTAAAATATCGGACGATGATTTAAGATATCGGTCGATAATTTAAATCATCGGCCGATGATTTAAGCTATCGTCCGATGACTTAAAATATCGTCCGATAATTTAAATCATCGGCCGATATTTTAAATCATCGGCCGATGATTTAAGATATCGGACGATGATTTAAGATATCGGACGATATTTTAAGTCATCGGCCTATTGGAATTGCTTCAAGAGAGGAAGGCTCCATTGATACATCAGGCAAGGTGATACAAATAAGATAAATAAATGATAACAACGATAATGAAAATTATACAAGTTAATAAAAATTAATAAAATTAAATAATTTACAATTTCATCAAAAAATATCTTTACAAAACACTAAAAAATTATACAGATATTAACTCTTCTTCCCAAACGTGCACATTCGATGTCCGGTTTCGGCTCTAAATTGTTGCATATGTTTATCGTCGAAATCAATAGGCCGCTGTTGGGAGAAGTATTCTATATACTTCAAAACGTATACACCGCAATCCCAACCGTTTTATTGGATCGGGAGAACGACACTGTTGAACGCCGATACCTTCCACTGTTGATCGAAAGCTGACTTCAAACCGATAGTGTAAAGAAAGCGCGGAAGGTGATTCAATAGACATTCTTTATGCGCTTCAAACCTTTTTGAGCACTCTCAGTTTGCTGGATCAATTAACTTAATTTCTCGATCAACTAATGAAATTATAGCCAACGCCCAATGGCTATGTTTTTGGCTATGCATCGGAAGATAAATCTACACATAAACGGAACCGAAATTTTAAATAATAAATTTTATTTAAAAGCCGTTAACGTTAAATAAAGCGAAGTTTAGTATTCAAAAACTTACCGTTCCACAGTCGATCGCGTGAATTCCGCGGATATTATTTGTCAATAGTGGTTCCATCGGCTTTGAATTGTTACGAACATTCCATTCGTCATAATAAGCCTGCCACCTATACCTATCGAGGTCATTCATTATCGATATATTTTTCAAATTTTTTCTCATCTGCCATAAACAAGGTCTGATTGGCCGTAAACAGTAGAAGAAGTTAATCAAGAGTCGTGATTGAAAAGATAAATAAAAGAAACAAACGAACTTCCAATAAATATTTGAAACCTTACCAGGACAGACGCAGAAGCGAACCAGCTTTTTTCGGCATTGGCCGTAAACATTGAATCGTTTATAACTTCAAGGACTCTCGAGTATGCGTCGATGACTTCATTGTCGAGCCACGAGCGTCCTTTGAGAACCTTCAAAAGAGCAACTGTGATCTCAACACCGCTGATAGTATTGACGATCACATTGTCCTCGTTCTCCACGATTCAAAAACTAAGCATATACTTTTGCTCCATTGATATTGCCTCATCCTCCTCCTCCTCTACAACCAATCTTCATTTTTTTATTAATGCTTTAGTGGTCGGAGACTTTCTCTTCTTACGAGCACGCAAGTCATAACCTTCGGCTTCATTTTTTGTAGATGATAGTTTCACTATAATTGTTTTTAGTGATGCCGGCTGTGACTCACGAGAAGGCTGCGTAAGAGGAGCACCATCATCACCCACATCAACCAAGGGTTGTTTAGTAATTTGAGGCGATGAGGTTTTGGCGGCAGGGTTTAATGGCGTGAGATTTATTTGTAAGTTGAGGAGCGGGTTTTGGGGGCTTGATTGTTGTCTAGGTGGATGAGCAGAGGGTTTTGGGGCACTTGACTGATGGCTTGGTTGAGGAGCAGTTGGTTTTGGGGCACTGGACTGATGGCTTTGTTGAGGAGTAGTGAGTTTTGGGGCAGTAGACTGATGGCTTTATTGATGAGTGGTGGGTTGAGGGATGGTTGATTGAGGGTAAGTGGGTGAAGGAACGAAGGTGTCAAAGAGCACAGAGGTTAAAATATTATCCTGCATAATTGCAAAAAAATATACATTACAAAAATAAAAATAAAAAAAAGCGCATTATATCGTAGATAATTTAACTAATCGATCGATAATTTAAATAATCGATCGATAATGTACATTATCGATTCGATAATTAAGATTATCGATCGATAATTTAAATTATCGACCGATAATGTAACTTATCGTCCGGTAATGTACATTATCGATCGACTATTTAAATTATCGGTCGATAATGTATATCGTCGGACGATAAGTTCCATCTTCGAACGATAAGCTAATTTTGCATTAAGTTTTAAAGAATTGATTTTGTTCTAAATTTGAAAAGTCTTGGTTTGATACCTTTCTTAAATGAGAGATGACCGCATCAAGATCCTTCCATATTGCTTTATTTTCTTCTTGTAAGGCCTTCTTATCTCTGCCTAGTTGTTCAATGGTGAGTGCTTGCCCTTTAAGCAGCGTAAATGCACGCTGGAATTCTTTTTTCATTTCTTTTACAGCCATGCGGAGCGTCTTGCATTCTTTTCTTAGCTCCGTTACTTCTTTGGTTAGGTGCGGTTGCCTAACTGGCTGCTCTCTTGTTGGCTTGGGCCTAATTTCTGGTTTGCCCTTTGGTTGACGTACAACGACTTCAAAATCATCGTTATCGTCGCTATAATCTTCGTCATCCTCATTGTCGTCATCTCGGCTAATCGGCTCTTCGGCTCTTTCTTTCGGACGTGTTGGATGACTTGGGATATCATCATATTCATCTACATTTTCTTCAGAGTAAGGCTCTTCTCTTTCTTCGGTCTTTTCCTTCTTATTTTCAATTTCTCTTCGAATAAAAAAGTATCGAACCCATTTATACTGTAATTCGTGCTTCTCAACTTCAAGCTCTATAATCACTTTAGACTTAAGAAAATTTTCTCTATATAAATTAGGATTACGACTGAATTTTGGGCCTTCCCATTTTATTAGCCTTAGAAATGGCTCTTTAAGCCCAATAGGAGCGGTGGCGACTGCAGGAAAGTGCTCAAACGCCCAAATCTGTAAGGCGATAGTGCATCCATAGATATTGTATTGCCCCTTTTCTGACCTTCTCGCCATTTTCCTCCTGCCACTCGCTTTTGATATACTATCTAATAAATTATTGTAAACTATCAGGCCCCACGGTAACTTATTGAACTCTTCAATGTTATCTACTAATTCTAAGTACCGTGTATCTACTTCCTGGTATGTGTAGGTAAAAAGAACATACGAAAAATAATAATGACAGTTTCAAAAAATCATCGTTGGATAAATCAGCACTGTCAATAATTTCTTCAATACGAGATCTTTTCGCCGGCTTTCCCCGAAAGAATTTGTATCGAATAGTTGTTTCCTCTTTTACGACAACCTTCTCAGACTCAGGTTCCGTCAGCATGTTGAGGCCTAAAATCAAGGCTATATCGATCTGTTGCAGGAGTACATTGGTGTTCTTTACCTTGAAAATATTCTCTTCAACCCAAAAACTTAAAATAGCGTCAACCAAGTCTCCAACGAAACCTAATTTCTCATTCATCCTAAATAGATGACCGAATACTGAATC
Source organism: Chloranthus sessilifolius (assembly GCA_021018995.1). NCBI lineage: Eukaryota > Viridiplantae > Streptophyta > Magnoliopsida > Chloranthales > Chloranthaceae > Chloranthus > Chloranthus sessilifolius. The sequence continues at coordinate 24,533,899 of CM037588.1, forward strand.
ATCTAATATTTTCTTTCTCTCTTCGTTACAGTGCATGTAAAATTTCCTAACACCTACTCCAGAACATTTTCCGATGGGCTTTAGAGTCATTGTCATTTTCAATAACTTAGTAGGAACTGCAATATAAATAAAAAGCAATTAATAAATAAAAGAAGTGATTTTAAAAAAACTACTAATCCCCTAACCTACCGATAACTTACCGATAACTTAAATTATCGATCGATAATATAAGTTATCGATCGATAACTTAGATTATCGGTAAGTTATTGGATTAGGTGGGAAACATTGGGGATGACTAAATGTGTTGAAATGTAAAAAAAATAAATTACCTGGAATTGTAATGTGACCTTTGTGACCTTTTACCGCTTTGTCGCCGCTAAGTCGCCGCTCTCTTGTTTTTTTCAGAAAAGTTAAACTTAAAAGTAACAGTAACTAATGAAATGTAAAAGTAGCTTTTATATTCTATGTTAAAGGGCGGTGAAATTTTTTTTTATATTATTTAAAAAAGGTCCTTGCTGACGTGGAGCAGGCGGAGGCGGCTAGGCGTGGAGCTGGTCATTAATGCAACGGTTGAAACTATAGGGCCGTTTCTGCAAATACGCAAACATATAGGGCCGAAAGTGCAAATTTCCCTAGATACAACTTCATAGATTACTGGTTTGATGGCTCGGTTGATCATACACGTTCATCATAGGGCATATGTCTTGGGTTGCGGGCAAGATCCAACATATGTGCCACGTGCAGTAACATCTTACCATCTCATATATAGGTGAGCCATTATACAAAGAACAAAGAACAGGTTCTTAGAGGATTGGGCCGAAAAATCTTCATTGTCTGATTTAAAGGATTATGGTAAAAAATTCCGGCCAATAATTCAAATTATTGGCCGAATTATATCGGTTTCGGTGGCATTACAAAAAATAAGATTATTAGCGGCAATCAAAAACTGCCGCTATTAACAAAAGACTGCCGCTAATAGTCTTAATAGTTTTTTTGTTAATAGCGGTAGTATTTTACAGTCAAAAACTGCCGTTAATAGTCTTATTTTTTATAGTGTGGGCACCGTAAAACAATAACACTAAGTTATCGTTTCGATCGGGCCAAAATATTGGAAGTTGAAATTCTCGGCCGATAAAATTTGCTAATCACCAAATTATTGGCCGATAATTTCAAGATCGTTTTTAGAGTCTATTGCAAAAAAAAATGGCACAGAAATTTCGGGCCAGCCCTGAAAATTCAGCCAAAATTTCGGTCAAAGTTTTGATTTTGGTCATGCCTGAAACTGATACTAAAACCAATATTTTGATCCTTGTTAGAGCATCTCTAGGAGAGCTAAAAACCTCCCAGCAGCTATTATAGCTCTCCAAACTACCAAAATTGTGCTCTAACAGGAGAGCTATTCCAGAAGCCAAAATAGCTTCTTGCTACAGTAATAGCTAAATTTAACTATTACTGTAACAAGAGGTAAAACAATAAAATATTATTTATGGGTTTAAAGCTCTTTCTCTCTCCTCTGTTTATAGAATAAAATATTTAAAAGTTGAGTGTGGGTAGTAAAATATAATAAAATAAGAATGAAAAATAATATTTTAAATAAATGAGTAACTAAAATAGAGTGTCTGCTGGAGTGATTTTTACTGTAGCAATAGCTAAAATATTGCAGCAGTAGCTAAAGTGATGTTTAGCTATTCAAATTTAGCTCTCCTTGCCGGAGATGCTCTTAAGGAGTCAACAATTGTGCTGAAGGTTAAATCTTCGGGTGCAAATGTTGTTAACCATTTATAAAGAGAATGTGTATTTGCAAACAAAGATTCGGTCTCCTCAACCGGTGGTTCCGCTGTTAATTAACTGCCTTGAATCAAATATTAGAAATTTATATTGGCCAAAATTTTCTCACACTAGATCTTGGAATTAAATGATCACCCACCTATCCCATGGTCAGAAGTTGATTCTACGTGGCACAAATCCCCAAAAGTGGGAGTGATCATAGCATACTATGAGAAGGTTCTCGATTTACCTTTGGAGATGTTTGCCACATGTAATCAACATCTAACCGCTTGATAAGTGGGACATGATCTCAAAATTTATTATGTGAAAGATTGAGACCAAAAACAATCACTGTCATTTGAGTCAAGTTCGTCAGCAGTATTAATAGTGGAACCATTAGTTGCGGAGACTGAATCTTCGATTGCAAATACCCGAAACCATTTAGAATTGTCTTCTCTCTTTTACTCTCTTTGTTTTGCGAATGGGGATATATACAGTGTTAGCTGCCAGTAGTAGTAGGGTTAGTCTACAATGAGTGTCCACCTCAAGGGGTTAGGTGAGTTGGCCAGGTATCGGTTTCCAAAAGTAAGAGATCTGAGTTCGAATCCCCTCCCTCCCTTGAGGCCACCCTAGGGATTTATATCCAGTGCTGAATTTGGGGTGCGCATGTGCCCCTTGGATTAGGCGGGTGCTCTAAGAGGCCCGGATACTCAGGTTATAAAAAAAAAAAAGTATGGGTGGATATGGTATTCCACATATCTGTATGACTGTATGACATATATGGACTTTTAATGTAAGGAAGTCCATGCACGTCATGTAGTCACACAGATGTGTGGTCTGCTTTAATGTACATGATGGGTGGACATCCATTATAGACTAACTCTTAGTACTATACCATCACTTACAATGGTGCGGAAATCATGGGTGCTATGGTTGCATATGGCATAGCTCTTTGTTAGTCCCTGCCTCAGCAGACTTCGCCTGTTTTAGTTGGCTCCCATTCTCTTTTCTAACTCCTTGCAAAGGAGGATTTACCTGCTCTAGCAGCAACCTCCCTGCTCTCTATTGACTCCCTACTAGAGCAAATAAAATCTACTCTGGCAAGGAGTGAGTAGAGAGGAGAGTAAAACTATTAAATAGGTAAATCTTGCATAAGATTTTACTATGCAAGGAGTTATCAAGGAGAATGGGTACCTGCTAAAGCATGTAACGGGATGCTAGCAAAGAGGATGGAAACCTACTAAAGCAGGCGAACTCTGCTATGGCAGGGCAACCTATACCACTAAACCTATTACTTCAAATTGAGAGGAAATCGACTAGGTTTCCACATAACTGATCTTTGTATCATGAGAGGGGTTCTCATGTAGTTTTGAAGACGTGCCACATGGAATTAGCATCTGACCGTCGGGTTGGTGAATCATGATCGAATGATCAGATTTGCTGAAGATTGATCCTGAGCACGATCTCTAATCGTTTAATTCAAGATAGTCAACTATTTTCACGTGCCAGAACTATAGTTGTGAAGATCAAATCTTCAGTTGTAAATATTATATTAATACCTATTTAAAAAATTTTAAAAAGAATTAAGAAGAGGACGTTGGGTTGCTATTGTACATAGAGATTTACACTATTGGCCACCCCTACATACTCGACCGACCATCAGATTTTAATGGCCCAAGGCAAGGTCACAATTTTTTTTCTTTTTTTTAGCTTTGAAAATAAAAAAATAAGCATTGTTCTAGATTACAAATGTCAGCATAGTTCATCATGTTGTGTATAATTTAAAAATGCAACTAAGAAATGAACACAAGAATATTAAAGAAAAATTAATGCAAAACAAAAAAGAGAAAAACAAAATAGTAGGAACTAGAAAGTTGTGACAACCTGACTTTTCCCATTTCCGTATATAGGAAAGGTCGCGTTTTCGGATCACCTAACATTATCCCTTTCATACAAGTGTAGCGTGTACAAAGTGTTACAATTGCGAAAGCGTAAGATTAACTCTGCTAAAGAGAACATATGACATCTACCTGATATTCATTTACTGTCTAAAAGTAAGAATATATACAACAAGACGATATAAATCAAAAATCATGTATAGCTTTCCACCGATAACGGCCATCCGTTATTTAAAAAATGGAAAGAACACCTATACATGAAGTACTGAATATCTCAAAATATGTTGCTGCTGTTTATACAAGTCTAGTGTTTAAAAACAAATATCTCTCTCTCAAACCTCTTAAGGAAAGAAGTCCTTAGCAGAACCTTCCTCCACGTCCTCCTCCTCCTCAGGTTGGTAGGTAGGATCAGCCTCGTGCTCAGGGTCTTGAGCAATATCTGCAGCGAAGATATGAAGTCGTAGAATGAGCTATCATCGAAGATCAGCAAGAAAATTTATATGTTAGATTTCCAATTTATGTTTAGATGCATAAATTTCAACTGAAGCACATTATATCCTATCTAGTATAATAACATGTACAAACATGTATCATCTAGTATAAACAAGCACTATATCAGGCGAATCTATACAAGAATTAAATCATACAAAATAGTGATCATGCTGATAGATTCATGTTGAACATATACGAGGAATCATGCTTCATGTTAAACAAATACAAGGAATCATGCTGACAAGGAATCCTGCTAAAACAAGACATTAAACTGAACAAAGAATCAAAATTTCGAGATCAAATGTCTAGCCCCTAAGCTATGTTAACAGGGTCACTAGCACCGAGAAATCAAACCCTTGAGCTATGTTATCAAGGTAACTTGATACGAGATGAGTCAAGCTCCTGAGCTAAGTTAGCAAGGTCACTTGGTACAAGACAAGCCAAGCCCCTGAGCTAAGTTAGCAAGGTCACTTGGTACAGGACGAGTCAAGCTCCCGAGTTAGCGGGATCACTTATTTCAAGACGAGAACAAAAACGTGTATATGAAATTAGGGATAATAAGACATGAACAATGCATGCTAACATGTATGCAAGAATATCATGAACATATATCATATAGAAAAACAAACTAGCATAACTGATTTTGCATGCTCATACATAGCGAACACTAGCATATTCAGAACTGATCTAGGATGTGCATACCATCTATGTAATACCCCGAAAAATCGCGTTAAACAGTGACCTCGGGATCCGTACCCGATTGGTCACAGGTTTGACCAATTAGGAGTTCAATGGTTGACATAGAGTGTGATGAATGAATGAGATGTGATGGGTTGTGAGATTATGTGGTGTGTGATGTGAATGTGAAGTCGCATACACCTACAGCGGTGTATGTGCTCAACACACATGGAAGGGGATAGATAAAAGGGTTTAATAACCCTAACATCTATATTTTGGTTGTTGAAGGAGAGTAAAGAAGAGAGAGAGAGAGAGAGAGAGAGAGAGAAGTAAGGAGAGGAGTTATTGCAACTGATTAGAAGGGGGATTCAAGCGATAAAAGCCGGATTCGACACGGTTTGGATCCGTTAGAGCCAAAGGTGGAACCCTAGCCTTTCCAACCACTAGATCTAATCAAATTGAGATTTGATTGAGGTAAATTTCTTGTGAATTAAATGCGTAAGATATGAGAGGTTAATCGCAGTTAGAATGGTGTAAAATGTAGGGTAGAAAGCTTAGAAAAATGGAGGAAGAAGTAAGGAAAGAGAGTGAGAAGAGCAGCCAGAAGGGAGCTGAATCTGGCAATTTCGATTAATCGAAATTGGGTTTCGATTAATCGAAATTGGCCAAGAAGTTGAAAAGTCAGAGGACCCCGATTTCGATTAATCGAATTGGGTTTCGATTAATCGACTTTGGTTTTCGATTAATCAAATTAAAAATCGATTAATCGACTGGGAGCCTATAGTGGACTCCAGTGAAGAAAAGAAATGAGTTTGATGAAATCGACTAATTGAAATGAAAATTCGATTAATCGATTTGTAAATTCGATTAATCGATTTGGGATCGATTAATCGATTTTGGAAACTCGATTACTCGAATTGAGAATCGACTTGATAGAGTAGAGAATTTCGATTAATCGAATTGGGTTTCGATTAATCGAATGGGGAATCTCGATTAATCGATTTGAGAATCGATTAATCGATATTCACTTTCGATTAATCGATTTTGGAAATCGATTAATCGACTGGGCCAATTTATGTTGACTTCTGAGTTTGACTTTGAGATTCTTGGGGGGTCTTGGACCTCCTTTATTGCATCGTTAGTGATGTGTTTCATATGTTATGTGGTACCATAGGTGGTATGTGTGAGCAAGTGCACAAGGAGCCACGTGGGACCTTGATGCGTTGATCAAACGAAGACTTGAGGTAGGGAACTCCTTGAACATGTATCTTATTTTACAAGAGCATGTATGTAGTGATATAGATTTGAAATTTAAAATGTTGTATTGCTTAAAGAGTTTGGGAAAAGTGTGTGTGTGTGACATCAATAAAAGTAATCATAATGAGCCATCCCCAGGGGATGAAGAAGTAAAGAGATAAGAGCATCAGGTGTGATACAAGTGAATGGATACATCCCAGGAATGTATCCAAGATTGGATCATGTTTGATAGGGCCTAACTGATATAAGATAACACATTTATACGGTGAATAACTATATGTAAGGCACCGATATTTTTGTTATTTGAGGTTTGATAGGGTACCCCACTGACGTGGCGGGATATCCACGACTGACACGGCAGGATATCCGTGACCGATACGGTGGCGAAATCGTAGGCCAGTGCGAAGGCTTATTCGTACATAGTAAGCACACCCCAGGGGTGTTGATTGAGACTAGTGAAACCCAGCCACAAATCCCCAGGGGAAAGGGGCTTGGGTACTAATTGTATTCCCAGGGAATACGTTAAAAGTGTCTATATAGATGACGATGATGGGTATCTCGTCGGGGCTCGATGCTATATTGCTCGGGGATTACTTAAGTTGAAAGTTTAAGTTTTGCTTTAGGCCTTTTCAGCATCATTCATAAATCAATAAAAGACATGAGTAAACTACCAGTAAAATTTAATGCTTTTTAACTGTTTTCATCAGTAACTGCATAGACACATCATGCATGGCATATCATGGAATATATGTGAGTAATAATTTATATGTTCAACTGTGTTTTGTTCCCTATTGAGCTAGGATGTAGCTCACCCTATAGACTATACGTCGCAGGTCCACTTCTAGCAGCTGCCGAGGCTTCAGGAGACGCTGACCCCGGTGAGTCGGACCTTGCGGCCGGAGAAGAGTTGGAGCCACCTCTTGAGGACTTCTTCTAGAGGACTCCGTTGTGCCGCTTTGAGGGCTTTTGGGATAGAGAATTGTACGGCTTGGTATGTCAAGCCTTGTTTTGGCTAAACAATGTACATGTATAAATGGAGATTATTCTTTTGGGGCGAACCATCTGTGATGATTTGCTATCATCGATGGTCCGGATCGGTTCTCCATTCATGCAGAGGCATGAGGGTAGAACTGTCTTTTGAGAATTACTTTTATATAGATTTAAATTCTGCAGTTTTATTTGCTATTTCATTTTTGCTTGATATGCTAATGTTCCGTGCATAGCTAAGGGGCACGGTCAAGATGATCGTGCTGATGGCACGGGTTTCGGAGTGTTGAAATCCAGGCTGTCATAGTTGGTATCAAAGCTATTTCTTTTAGCAATTCTGACAATCGTTCTTTTTGGTCAGAACATAGGGGCTTCTGCTAACGAAACTTTAATTTCAAATGCAGTCGTAAATGTCATCTAGAGGAAGAGGCCGACCAAGGGGAGGCCAACAGAGGAGTCTACGTAGTGGAGATGATTATATCTCTCCTACAAATAGAGTGCCTTTAGGAGGTACTGAGGCCCCAGGGGGCAGTAGTAGTAGACAACATGATGAAGAGGATCGAGATCGTCAGGATCAAGATCTAAGAGAACAGGAGAGGGTGAGAGAGAGACAAGAAGATAGAGAGGAGCGACAAAGGATGATGCATACTATGGAGACTATGGCAGCTGCCATGGCACAACAAGCTGCATCCTTTGCGGCTCATGCATCAAGAGAACAGCAGCCACCTACACCACCTGTAGAACCTGCGCTGCCTGTGCCCTCATCCTTTATAGAGTTTAGGAGGATGAGACCTCCTTCATTTTCTGGGCAGGCAGACACAATGGCCGCTGAGAACTAGCTTATGGAGATGGAGAAAGTCTTTAGCGTGCAGACATGCACGGAAGATGAGAGTGTGAGATGGGCAGCTTATATGTTGGATGGGGAGGCTGGGCCTTGGTGGAAGTCCGTGATACGGACTAGGGCTCAGGAGACCCCAGAGTTGCCTTGGACGTGGGAAGAGTTTGTTGAGGAGTTCAACAAACAATATTTTCTGGAAGTGGTGAGAAATCAGCTTGAGATACAATTTCTGATTAGCGCAAGGAGAATGGAGAGAGAATATGGGGTGGAGTTTCTACGACTTGCCCGTTTTGCTCCGGATTACGTCGCTACCGACGTGATGAAATCTAAGAGGTTTCAACAAGGTTTGAAGCCTGAGGTTAGGGGAGGCTTAGCTCCATTTAAGTTAAGGACCTATGAAGAGGTCATGAGCAAGGCGTTGGTTGTAGAAGAGGAGAACAATAACAGATATAGACAGAGGGAGCAGCAGAGAGGAGGAAATGAACAAGGAAGGACGGGGACCTATGAACTGGTGAACAAAAAGCCGAGGTTCATGGCTCAAAATCAGAGACTACAGTTTCAGGGAGGTTTTGGAAGGCCGTCGCAGCAACAACACCAACAGAGGTTTCCATTACTTGCGTCGGGGAGGCCTTTGCGATATGAGAGCCCTGCCATGTCTACTGGCGCCACTATCACACAGGGTTCTCGTACTATTTCTTCCGCACCTCGGGAGACTTGCGCAAAGTGTGGCAAGCCTCATAGAACAGTGGATTGCAGAGCGGGGACTAGGGGTTGTTTCCGATGTGGCAAGGTGGGCCACTTGATCAAGGATTGCCCCGAGACGGGTAAAAGAAAGACGGTTTCAGTTGCAGCACCACGACCCATTCAAGCAAGGAAGCCGATCGTTCAGGGGAGAGCCTATGTAGTCACTGCTCAGGAAGCAGGGAACGTGCATGACGTCATCCAGGGTGAGACTCTTTTAAATTAAAGAAATTCTATTTCATTAAAATTTTAGATAGAGAAGGTGCATCCATTAGGATTTGTCTAGATTCTTTTCCTCAATACAAAAAAAGAAATTATATGTGAATTAGGGATGTAAATTGATGTGTAAATTATTGTATGTATGTATACTATAGGTACTTTAACTATATATGAAAAAGGATGCTTCGTTGGATATGACGCTAGAGTGTTGATAGACCCAGGGTTTACCCACTCATTCGTCACTCCACGTTTTGCCAAGAAGATGAAGATTGTTCCAGAGGCGTTGAACTTCGTCCTATCTGTGTCTATTCCGACTGGAGAGTTAGTGGACACGGAGTTGGCTTGCAAATCCATCATTGTAGCAGTTCGAGACCTAGAGGTGCATGAATTGGAAGCGAAGTTGATAATGTTAGACATGCAAGGGTTTGATGTGATCCTTGGCATGGACTGGTTGGCGCAACACTGTGCAACCGTCGATTGTAAGAACAAGGTAGTCATTTTCAGACCCAACATAAGAAGATCATTTCGGTTCCAAGGAGTGAGGTCGTCATCACCCTTGATCTCATGAAATTGAGAAAATGATCAGAAAGGGTTGCAGTGGATACTTGGCTTTCTTAAAGGAGGACAAGGAAGAAAAGAATGTCATTTCTGAGATAGCAGTTGTGCAAGACTTCACGACGTGTTTTCAGAAGAATTGCCTGGATTACCTCCAGAAAGGGAAGTAGAATTCGCCTTTGACTTAGCACCAGGAACGGAGCCTATTTCAAAAGCGCCATATCGAATGGCTCCTGCTGAGTTAAAGGAGTTGAAGGAACAACTACAAGAGCTTATGGACAAGGGGTTTGTTAAACCGAGCGTGTCTCCATGGGGAGCACCGGTCTTGTTCGTCAAGAAGAAAGATGGGTCAATGCGGCTATGCATTGACTATTGACAATTAAACAAACTCACTGTGAAGAACCGCTACCCTTTGCCTAGAATTGACGATTTGTTCGATCAACTGCAAGGAGCAAGGTATTTTTCCAAGATCGATCTGAGATCTGGATACCATCAGTTGCGAGTCAAGGCAGAAGACATCCAGAAGATAGCTTTCAGGACACGGTATGGACACTATGAATTCCTTGTGATGCCGTTTGGGTTGACGAATGCTCCGGTGTCGTTTATGGATCTGATGAACCGAGTGTTTAAACCACACTTGGACTCCTGCGTCGTAGTGTTCGTTGATGATATATTGATATACTTCAAATCCAAGACGGAACACGAAGAACACTTGAGGATTGCCCTACAGACGCTACGTGAACACCAATTGTACGCCAAACTCAGCAAATGTGAGTTTTGGTTGGAAGAGGTTAGCTTTTTGGGACATGTCGTCTCAAAGCATGGTGTCACTGTAGATCCAGTAAAGATAGAAGCAGTGGTTAAATGGGAGCAACCAAAGACAGTGACCGATGTCTGAAGTTTTCTGGGCTTAGTAGGCTATTATCGACGTTTTGTCGAGGGGTCTTCAAAGATATCGGGACCTCTCACAAAGCTGACACGAAAGGATTCAAGATTTGAGTGGAGTGAGGCATGCGAGAAGAGTTTTCAAGAACTCAAGATGAGACTCACTTCGGCTCCAGTGTTGGCTATTCCTTCAGGCAGTGGAGGATACGCCGTGTACAGCGACGCGTCATACAACGGTTTGGGTTGTGTACTCAATCAACACAAGAAGGTGATAGCTTATGGATTAAGACAGCTAAAAGAACACGAGAAAAATTATCCGACTCATGACTTGGAGCTAGCAACAGTCATCTTTGCGCTGAAGATTTGGAGACATTACTTGTATGGGGAGACTTTTGAAATTTTCACCTATCATAAGAGCCTCCGATACCTGTTTACACAGAAAGAGCTCAATATGAGACAGTGCAGATGGATGGAGTTTCTCAAGGATTATGATTGTTCTATACAGTACCATCCAGGAAAGGCGAACGTAGTAGCAGATGCCTTGAGTCGAAACGGTTTAGCTTAGTTAGCTTGTTTGATTTTGGGTATGCACCGATGGAAATTATTGGAAGACCTGGCACTCTACGATGCGAACATTGAGTCAAAAGCTATCGGATCCTTTTTGGCTAACATATCGGTAAAGCCAGTGATATTTGAGCATATCCACGATCTACAGATGAAAGATCCGGCATTAACAAAGATTCATCAAGACATGAGTGAAGGCATCAGTTCGGACTTCTCAGTTAAAGAAGATGGTTCTTTATTGTTTAAGGGCCGTCTATGCATTCCGGACAATGCCGATCTAAGACGAACCATTCTTGATGAAGCCCATAAGTCAAATTATGCTATCCACCCTGGTAGCACCAAAATGTACCAAGACTTGAAAAAGAACTACTGGTGGAGAGGTCTGAAGCAAGACGTGGCCGAATACGTGTCACGGTGTTTGGCTTGTCAGCAAGTGAAGATTGATCATAGACATCCTGCTGGACTATTGCAGCCTTTACCAATCCCAGAATGGAAATGGGAATCGATCTCGATGGATTTCATTGTTGGATTGCCCCATACTACCAAGAGACACAATGCCATTTGGGTCGTCGTAGACCGATTGACCAAATCAGCACACTTTTTTCCGTACAATACTATGTATACGGCAGAAAGACTGGCAGACTTATACATGAAGGAAATCGTAAGGTTACATGGGATTCCAAGCAGCATAGTTTCAGATCGTGATCCACTATATACGTCCAAGTTTTGGAAGAAATTTTAAGAAGGAATGCGAACACGACTAGACTTTAGTTCAGCTTTTCATCCTCAAACTGATGGGCAGACAGAGCGAGTGAACCAAGTGATAGAAGACATGTTCAGAGCATGCATGCTAGATATGCAAGGATACTGGGATGAGTATCTACCGTTGCTCGAATTCGCATACAACAACAGTTTCCAAACGAGCATTGGCATGACATCGTATGAAGCTCTGTATGGACGATGATGCAAATCACCCCTCAATTGGGAAGAAACTGGTGAGAAATTTATTTTAGGGCCAAAACTACTTGAAGACAAACAGTCACGAATAATCGGAAGAAAGATGAAAGTCACAGAGTAAACAGAAAAGTTACGCCGACATGAAGCGGACTAGTGTCGACTATAAAGTGGGTGAGCACGTGTTTGTGAAAGTGTCACCTATGAAGGGCGTAATGAGATTTGGCAAGAGAGGGAAGTTAAGCCCACGTTATGTTGGACCATTTGAAATTTTGGGACGCGTAGGTGAAGTTGCGTATCGCATTGGATTACCACCGCTGTTTGATCGGGTACATAACGTTTTCCACATATCGATGCTCAGAAAGTATGTGAACGATCCATCTCATGTGTTAGGGAAACAACCTATGGAGATGTGTGAGGACATGAGCATGATAGAGGAACCAATGGAAATCTTGGATCGAAAGGAACAAGTACTGCGCACTAAAGTGATTCCCTTAGTGCTTGTTCGGTGGAACAATCATCCAAGGGAAGAGGCTACTTGGGAACGAGAAGCCGATGTGAAAGAACAATATCTAGCTCTATTTCCGACGACGTGAGAATCCAATGTAAACCACAAGCATGTTTGTGGATTTTCACAACACTTGTAAATCAATGGAAGTCTTGATCAAAGTATGATTTAACGAACAGATTTTGTATGCATATGACCAAGTGTATGTGTTTTTATGGAACTAAGAGCCACTTGATGTCATAAACTAGCAAAAAAAATCAAAGAACCAAAGAACTTGAAAATCTGCAGAAATTGGGCAAAACCGATTAATCGATTTTGTTCGATTAGTCGACTGGCATGTGCCAGTGACTGGAAATTTGGATAAGAGTTAGGACAGACACAGAATGCAATTTTGATTGATCGATTTATAATTTCGATTAATCGATTTGGGATCGATTAACCGATTTTGGGAATTCGATTAATCGAATTGGGAATTCGATTAATCGAACTACATGTTCGATTAATCGAACAAACTGGGAATGTTGGAAGAATTTAGAGGGAATTTCTGAAGTTTTTGAATAATGGAGCAGATTTCGATTACTCGATTTGTAATTTCGATTAATCAAACTGGAAGTTCGATTAATCGAATGACTTAAAGGAACTATGAAAAATTCTAAGTCAGAGAAACGATTTCGATTAATCGAAGTAGAATTCGATTAATCGATTTGAAATTTCGATTAATCGAACCATCGTTCGATTAATCGAATAACTTAAAGAATCCTGAAATTTTTGGAAGGGACTGCACGATTTCGATTAATCGAAGTGAATTTCGATTAATCAATTTTGAAATTTCGATTAATCGAAATGGATTTTGATTAATCGACTGGCTCGCGCCAGTGAGCTCTAAAACTTAAATTTTTAAATGGATACGATTTCGATTGATCGAAATTTTTTTGATTAATCGATTTTGACTTTCGATTGATCGATTTGGGAAATCGATTAATCGATTTTATGCGGCTTAACCTAGTTTTGAATCTCGATTAATCGACTTTGGATTTCGATTAATCGAGTCGGGGCTTATATATATAAAATTAGGGATTTCACCCCCCATTCAAAATCATTGCATTTTTATCTTGCGCTTCTTCTTCTTCTTCTTCTCCAACCGACTTGAAGACCTAGGGTTTTGGACATTCTCCATCGATTTCGGACCGAGATCGCCTACTCTCGTATAGAAATCTAAGTTAAACCCTAGAGTTCTATTTATTTTTTGAATTTAACCTAGTAAACCCTAGATTTTTGAATATTTGAGTTAAAATGCCGCCAAAAACCCGGTTATCTTCGAAGAAGGCAACCTCTAAGCTACAGGTCCGGCGTAAGAATGCCGTACCACCTCCACCTACCCCATCGCCGGTGAGGACTCCATCACCGTCGGCATCGGAGACCACCTCTGGTTCGACGAGCGCATCCTCGCGCGAGTCTTCCCGCGAGTCCACCCCCATGCCGCCACCACCCACTAACGTGGTACAACCCAATGAGTGGTGGGCCGCAAAGACCTTTGAGGTCGAGTACCTCATTGACCCTACCCTTTTCACAAATCCCGATGTGCCAGGCGAGACCCAATGGGCTCGAACTTACCTTAACAATGCCGGCCTCGGCAACCTTCTCAAACCAATCTGGGGTTCCTATTACCCTAGATTGGAGAGATTGTTTTACCAGGGGTTTGTGGACGGCCCGATGGACGATGTGAGCAAGACCACCATCGAGGGTCGAGATTACACGATCACACGTCGCCACGTCCATGAGGTGCTTGAGTGCTACCTCGACTTTACCCCTGAGACCACCCTATTCCCACCCTTTGAGGAGGACCCTCGATTTGACGAGGTCATGACCCGCATGACCAACGGCAAAAAGGGGTCGGGATCCTCCATAAAGAGGGTTGACCTTCCCCACTATACGTGGATGCTTGATTCGGTGATCAAGTGCAACTTCTACCCTATGCGCCACGATACTGAGAGCGTGGACCGAGTGCAGCACGCACTCTACACGGCCTTCTGTGGCCGGTGGTTCGACGCCACCATGATCATCCTCGAGGGGATGAGGTACATCAAGGGCAAACTGATGAAGGGCAACCTCCGGCCCAAGGAGAAGATGCCCTACGCTCGCCTCATCTCGAGCATGTTGGAGTGCTACTCCAACGATCCCTCCTACACTATCTCACCTCACGAGGTGAGGGCTACGGATTGCGTGAAGACGTTCTCCAAGTCTTCATGGACTCGTAGCTATAACCTGCTCAAGCGGACCCTACCGGCTCCGGGTCCTGCTCCAGCAGCAGCAACAGTAGCACCGCCACCACCCCCACCACTATAGCAGGACCCACCCGTGGGTGGGGCACACCCGGCCGAGCCATCAGTGGAGAGGGCTACCTCTCATACCACAGCGTCACTGACACTGCCCGCTCACTCCGCGCTCGCTACACCCACCTCATCATACCGCCGGCGCGCCGCTCCATCCGGTCCTACCATCGACAACGTGTTGGCTCGCATGAAGGCCAACAACGAGCGGATGAACCGGAGGATGGATTTCTTGATGTTCCACACCCTCCGCTACATCTACCCGACGGACTACCACCGCTATCTCGCTCAGGAGGAGGAGTGGACTACAGGACGGACCGCCTTCCACAGAGGTCCCATTTTCCATCCCACCACCGCCACTACTGACGCGACTCCTTCCACATCTACATCCGCACTGCCGACAGAGACGCTCCAGCCACAGCCGCCGCTACCTCCGCCTATTCAGCCACCACGGTCTCCACCACATGACCCACCCGGCTCAGCGGATTTATTTTTATATTTTACTTATATACCTGTAGATTTCTTTTTGTACGCCAACCTATTTGGCATTGTAAAAATTTTCAATTATAAATACAAAATCAACATTTTTGGTGTAAATTGTTCCAATTCGTCAAATTTAAATTCTATGCTGGTATTTGTAACTATCTGACTACGTCTGAGTCTACTCGACCACCTCACCTGCGAGTGTGGGGGGGGGGGAGAGACCCAGACCGACGCACTTTGAGTTATTTTTGAGGACGAAAATTCTTAAGGTGGGGAGGATGTAATACCCCAAAAAATCACGTTAAACAGTGACCTCAGGATCCGTGCTCGATTGGTCGCAGGTTTGACCAATTAGGAGTTCAATGGTTGACATAGAGTGTGATGAACGGATGAGATGTGATGGGTTGTGAGATTGTGTGGTGTGTGATGTGAATGTGAAGTCGCATACACCTACAGCGGTGTATGTGCTCAACACACATGGAAGGGGATAGATAAAAGGGTTAATAACCCTAAAATCTATATTTTGGTTGTTGAAGGAGAGTAAAGAAGAGAGAGAGAGAGAAAAGTAAGGAGAGGACTTATTGCAACTGATTGGAAGGGGGATTCAAGCGATAAAAGCCGGATTCGACACGGTTTGGATCCGTTAGAGCCAAAGCTGGAACCCTAGCCTTTCCAACCACTAGATCTAATCAAATTGAGATTTGATTGAGGTAAATTTCTTATGAATTAAATGCATAAGATATGAGAGGTTAATCGCAGTTAGAATAGTGTAAAATGTAGGGTAGAAAGCTTAGAAAAATGGAGGAAGTAAGAAAAGAGAGTGAGAAGAGCAGCCAGAAGGGGGTTGAGTCTGGAAATTTCGATTAATCGAAATTGGGTTTCGATTAATCGAAATTGGCCAGGAAGTTGAAAAGTCAGAGAACCCTGATTTCGATTAATCGAATTGGGTTTTGATTAATCAACTTTGGTTTTTGATTAATCGAATTAAAAATCGATTAATCGACTGGGAGCCTACAGTGGACTCCAGTGAAGAAAAGAAATGGGTTTGATGAAATCGACTAATCGAAATGAAAATTCGATTAATCGATTTGTAAATTCGATTAATCGATTTGGGATCAATTAATCGATTTTGGAAACTCGATTACTAGAATTGAGAATCGACTTGATAGAGCAGAGAATTTCGATTAATCGAATTGGGTTTCAATTAATCGAATGGAGAATCTCGATTAATCGATTTGAGAATCAATTAATCGATATTGACTTTCGATTAATCGATTTTGGAAATCGATTAATCGACTGGGCCAGTTCATGTTGACTTCTGAGTTTGACTTTCAGATTCTTGGGGGGTCTTGGACCTCCTTTATTGCATCCTTAGTGATGTGTTTCACATGTTATGTGGTACCATAGGTGGTACGTGTGAGCAAGTGCACAAGGAGCCACGTGGGACCTTGATGCGTTGATCAAACGAAGACTTGAGGTAGGGAACTCCTTGAATATGTACCTTAGTTTACAAGAGCATGTATGTAGTGATATAGATTTGAAATTTAAAATATTATATTGCTGAAAGAGTTTGGGAAAAGTGTGTGTGTGTGACATCAATAAAAGTAATCATAATGAGCCATCCCCAGGGGATGAAGAAGTAAAGAGATAAGAGCATCAGGTGTGATACAAGTGAATGGATACATCCCAGGGATGTATCTAAGATTGGATCATGTTTGATAGGGCCTAACTGATATAAGATAGCACATTTACACGGTGAATAACTATATATAAGGCACCGATATTTTTGTTATTTGAGGTTTGATAGGGTACCCCACCGACGTGGCGGGATATCCACGACTGACACGGCAGAATATCCGTGACCGATCTGGCGAAACCGTGAGCGGTCACGGAGGCTTATCCGACATAAGCCACCCTGGGGTGTTGATTGAGACTAGTGAAACTCAGCCACAAATCCCCAGGGGAAAGGGGCTTGGGTACTAATTGTATTTTAAGGGAATACGTTCAAAGTGTCTATATAGATGACGATGATGGGTATCTCATCGGGGCTCGATGCTATATTGCTCGGGGATTACTTAAGTTGAAAGTTTAAGTTTTGCTTTAGGCCTTTTCAGCATCATTCATGAATCAATAAAAGACATGAGTAAACTACCAGTAAAATGTAATGCTTTTTAACTGTTTTCATCAGTAACTGCATAGACACATCATGCATGGCATATCATGGAATATATGTGAGTAATAATTTATATGTTCAACTATGTTTTATTCCCTATTGAGCTAGGATGTAGCTCACCCTATAGACTATATCGTGCAGTCCACTTCTAGCATTCTTGCCGAGGCTTGAGATGACCGGTGAGTCGGACCTTACGGCCGGAGAAGAGTTGGAGCCACCTCCTGAGGACTTCTTCTAGAGGACTTCGTTGTACCGCTTTGAGGGCTTTTGGGATAGATAATTGTACGGCTTGGTATGTCAAGCCTTGTTTTGGCTAAACAATGTACATGTATAAATGGAGATTATTCTTTTGGGGCGAACCATCCGTGATGATTTGCTTTCATCGATGTTCCGGATCGGTTCTCCATTCATGCAGAGGCATGAGGGTAGAACTGTCTTTTGAGAATTGCTTTTATATAGATTTAAATTCCGCAGTTTCATTTGCTATTCCATTTTTGCTTGATATGCCAATGTTCCGTGCTTAGCTAAGGGGCCCGGTCAAGATGATCGTGCTGATGACACGGGTTTCGGGGTGCCAAAATCCGAGCTGTCATAATTTATTCATCAAAACTGAGCTAACTATTTTTTGAAATTAATTTAGCATGTTCATCTTTTAATCATACTTCAAAACTGAGCTTATCATCCTCATTTCTAAACTAGTCATCGACACTGAATCTAGCATCTTTAACCCAAATCAGATATCAAATCTGAACTTGTATCATGATTCATAAACTCAAACTGACTTGATCATAGTTATGTAAAACACATATCAAAACTGATATTTATCATCATCTAACTGATATGAGCACATGCATACAAAGTATTTGTATATACTAAATCTTTGATCGTAATTAGCCATCATTATACATCAAAACTGACTGACATACTGATACTAGCATGTTCATCTTTAACCATGTGTTGAACTGCAACTCCTAACAGAATTTTATATATATAAATACATGACTAAAAATAGATATGAGCATCTATTTACATAATTATACCTGATTACATCAATAACTTGCTATCTAGTCGAGAATGAAAAAAGAAAATATAAAGTAGTAAGGTAAACTTCCTATCGTAATATCAAGCCTCTGTGTTACATGTTACAGTTGCATTCATGCATCCAAGCAAATACCCATCATTATGAACTTATCATGTGCACCAAGCTCCTATAATTTACGTGCATGTTTTTAGTATGTATAATAGTTTACTGGGTCACCATAGACTAACATAAGTGCCTTATATGGTTACTAGTCCTAAGAGTTAATGCACAATACACACATACAACATGAAGGTATCACAAAGCAAGTCCAAAGCCTAGACACAGGCTTGCCTCGGCAAGCAATAGGGATGCCTCAGCCAGCTTCTCAGCTTGCCTCTTGCCGAGGCAAGTCTCTTAGCTTGCCTCAACTTGTCTCAAATTGTTACTAAATTTTGACCCTTTAAACATTAGATTCATAGTTTGTTAATTTATAAAAGTTATAGGGCTCGTTATCTCCTTTCCAATGCATCAAAAATTGTGTCAATCGGAGTTCGGAGTCAAAAGTTATGACCGAAATACCGAACAATAGTCAAAGCATAAGGTTGCCGCGGCAAGGACATGCTTGCCGAGGCAAGCCCTTCAGCTTGCACCTTGCCACGACAAGCATGTGGGGTTGTTGCGGCAAGCCTGAGACACAATCTTATTGCATGCCTTCTTCCTCTTTTCTGACTTTTGGGTTTTTTTAGTGTGCTAGGACCTTTTACACTCTATAAATATAATATATTTTGTTGTATATATCACATATAGAACCCATTTTATTTAC
This sequence comes from Chloranthus sessilifolius, assembly GCA_021018995.1. NCBI lineage: Eukaryota > Viridiplantae > Streptophyta > Magnoliopsida > Chloranthales > Chloranthaceae > Chloranthus > Chloranthus sessilifolius. The sequence goes on from CM037588.1 coordinate 24,553,072, forward strand.
TCATCACGTATGAAAGTTTCGGAGTGCACTCTTCGAAAATTTTGACTCCAAAATCCTTCACACATGACTTGATTTCTGAGTTGTCAATTTGATCTCCCTATGATTGACACCATGGATTTATATTCTATCTTAATTAACTAATGAAATGAGCCTAGTCTAGTACTTTGTTCGTTTATGGCATACCTTTTTGGCGTGCTTGTGATTATGTTGAGATGGCGTCGAACATGTGTCGGTGTAAGAGCTTGTAAGAACTCGGTCTTCATGAACTTCCCGACAGCGATTGTTTTTGAAATACGCTTACTTGAATCGCCGATCACACGGTGATTTCTGTTTTCGAAACCAAAGTTCGGATTCAATGGTTTGAATAGGTGTGAATATGTCGAGAGTTTAAGCTTATAAGAAGGGAATTTATTTCTGCTATTAAATCATTTTGCATGGTCTTTATGTTTATTGCAGATGCAGGGTTGTTTGCGATAAAATTGGAGCCGAAAGAAGAAGGCTCCTTGGCTGTTTTATAGTGTTTTCTCCCAGCTTGCGTGCATGGAGTCGAAACATGACTCATGCATGTATGGAGGCAAGCGGTGAATTAAAACAACTTACAAGCTGTTTGGGGCTGGAATCACCTACTGTGCCCACACGATTTTTGCATTGTATATCCATATAAGTCAAAACAGGCTGGGCTTTAGTGTAAAGCTAACACAAGGTTAAGCATATATTATAGGGTGTAGCTTTAGTGTAAAGCAGTTATACTTATATACTATGTATATAAGATAGTATTCTAATTTATTATATGAGCTAATATATTGCGTGTAGATATTTATAAGCTTTATAAGGTTTATTTTATTTAAGTGCTTGTTTTGGTTGCCGAGGCAACCTCTTAGGCTTGCCTCAGGTGTCGAGGCAACCTTTTGTGATTGCCTCGGTGCCGAGGCAAGACCATCTAACCTTGGTTGGCATTTTTCTCTATGCACTACTGGGTTTTGGGTAAAAGAGTTGGCACCCCTCAGTGTCAAGCAGCCCTATTCATCATTTAAAATTGTGTTACGAAATTTTTCATCTTGAAGGAGGGCTCCATATATTTTAATTCGTACTAAATCAATGATCAACCATTGTTTCACTTAATAATTAATACTGGGCCACTAAGGTTCCACTATTTAACAGTCATCATTAAAATTCTAAATCAGTTCTTTGTGTTACGTTTTTGGCACAAGCCTGATCCTACTCAAGTTCATACTCAGTATTGTCAGAATAAAAATGTGAGAGATGTTACGTACTGTACGGATGGAGTAACCTAACTAATAACTTTTTGGCATTATCTAACTCTTTAACTGCCATTAAATCTTTCACTTTAATTTTTTTTGCACTTTAATAGTCTCAAAAGATTTCACAAATTGGTTTATTGGATAGCTCATGTCGGGTAGATAAAAACAGATAGGTCATTTGTAAAAAATGGAGGTGTAATGAGCCCGTAATCACTGTTTTAAATTAGAGTTATTGTATAAAGAATATACTAAGGCCCGAGACTATGCGCTCGAGTGTGATATCTCTACGCCTATTGATATGGGCGTGGCACATGACACCTTTTTGTGAAGTACTCGATGTTACTTTATAATTATTTAACCACGTTTTAACTAGGGTTACCTTTGTTTTTTAAAATATAGATAACATTTTTGAAATACCTTGCGCCTGACCACGTGGGTGTCAGAACCCCACCAGCCCACCTCTTTTCCATTAAAGGAGTGTCAGCGCTTCACTCCCGGGGTGCCAACACCTCGTTATCCGAGGTGCCAATACTTCTCTCGAGGTGTGAGTGCTTCGCTAAAGGGGTGCCAGTGCCTCGCTATCGAGGTGCCATTGCTTCGACTCGCTATTGGGGTACTAGCGCTTCGCTAATAGGGTGCCAACGCCTCCCTATCGAGGTTCTAACGCTTCTCTCCCAAGGGGTAGCACTTCACTATCGAGGTGTCAGTGCTTCACTATCAGGGGCCCATATTTTTTAGTAAAATAAACTTGAAAAAGTAAGTCATACACTTTCTTGAAAAAAGGGAGAGAAGAGAGAAAATAAAGAGACCTCTAAAAAAGTCAAGTATAATGGCTGAAAGGGAATATAACTTTTAAAATATTTTAAAAATTTTAGTTAGTAAATTGGGCCCCATGCCACATGTCGTTCATAGAGCAGCCTGGAGCGTAGAGAAATCTCTACACTCGGGCACATTCTCCCCTCAACCTATATATATATATATATATATATATATATATATATATATATATATATATATATATATATATATATAGTGTTTGAACGCTACAATAGTATTGATATCTAATGCCAAGTGACATGTGATTCCAAAAAAATATGTGTTTTGAACTCATTAGCTATGTGGCATGTGGTCTATTTTTGTTTTATTTTTATTTTTTATTATTTATATGTCTTTTTTGCCCATTAAAATTGTGGTCAAAGTTTGACCTCCACTCCCTTAATGTAGTGCATTGAATTTTTTCAAACTTTGACCATATTTTGAATGGTGGATAAGATGTATTTTTTAGTTTTTTTAGGGGCCATGGGCCAAATCAATCTTGTCCATGTTGCCTCGGAACTTAATCTTTGGATTAGGTGCCACTTGCTATCCAAATAGAACTAATGTAGCATTAAACGCTACAATGCTAATGTAGCATTCTGTTGCCCACATATACCTGATATAATACTTGATAGAAGACTCCAGAAAATAGACTATAAAAGCAAGGTATTTTAGTTGGTCTTCCATGCACTTTAGTTTGTAGGGTATATTAGTAAATTCACATTGAGCATAGTCACAAAAATTGCTAAATTTTTGAAAAAAACACGAATAATTTGCAAATTTATTGTTTTACGAACTAATCCCGAATTATTCGTGAATAATTCTCAAACAATTCCAGAAATTTTCAAAAAACTTATGATTTTAGGTCTTTTTCAAAAATATTTATACGTTTAAATCTTTTTTTTTTCTTCTATGATTTTTTCTCAGAATATTTCCTCGAACTTGCCGGATTTTTTGGAATTTTAACCTCTCCGAAGGATGAACAGGGAGCCGGTTGGGGAGGTCCACCGTAGTGATGTGCGAGATTGTCCCTTGATTATGGTTGGGCATGGGATTGTTGATGATCCAGAGGTTTTGTGGAGGCGAATTGTTATTTTGATTGGAGTTTCCTAATCGATCTGATTCCGATCATTCATGTCATAAATCACATCCCGTAAGACCCAGTAGTCTTCTAAGTTATGCCCTGCGAATCGATGGAATGTACAGAACTTACTGTAGTCTAAGTGTGTTGGCCAAGGGCGTGGTTGCTCTGGTGGGAATCTGTAATGACCCGATTTTTAGTGCATTTAATCTTATGGTGTTAGATGTGTTTCGCATCGTGCACGATGTTAGCGCTCCACACTGGATATTTTGATTTTATTTTAAAGGCTTTAGATGTGTGCTTGCACTAAATTTGATAGTAGCGCTCCACAGTGGAACCCTACCCCATTTGAGAAAACCTTATTTATGTTTAAGGTACACACAACTCTTCTCATTCTAATCTTCTTAAAAACCCTAGCTGTCTCTTTCTTTTCTCCTTCTTAAGAGAACCCTAGCCGTCACTACCTTCTTCTCCACCCGTCTCTTCTCTAAATATCTTAATCTTTTTCCCTAAAAATTATTGTGTGTTCTTCCACAAGAATCACGTGGTTAATTTTTTTTCCACCATCAAGATCGAGGTAAAGAAGGCGGAGAAATCGTGGACAGATCATAACGTGGACGTCGATCCTATCATCAAAATCATCATTGTTCAACCGAATCACGCTTCAAGAGGTGGGTACCCATCCATCCATCTCGTCCTTCTCAGATCCCGTCACATAGGATACGTTCGATCGCATATTGACGGGCTATTAAAATAAATTTAGATTTATTTTATTATAAAATTACTTTTAAGATTAAAATAATGATTAATCCTTATTTTATATTATTTTTATGAATTTTTTGAATGTATTTTGAGTTTATTTCGAAACCCTATTTCGTTTAGAATCTGCAATAGTCAATCGATTGAAATACACTTTTCAATCGATCGATTTCAAAATCGCAACAGAGAATGCTTTATTACCTTATTTAATTCAATCGATTGATTTACACTATTCAATTCAAGGATAAAAAATTCGGGTTTCATTTTGGTTTCGGACGGGATCAAAAATTCAGGTTTCATTTTGGTTTCGGACGGGACCGGAACCAAAAATTTGAACCGAAATTTCGGCAGAAAATTTGAATTTTGGCCAAAATTTCGGCCGATAATTTAACTCCCCTACAAAAATCTAACCGAAATTTGCCAAAATTTTGATCCTTGATTCAATCGATTGATTCTGAGCAATTTAGTTTTAACGGACAACGTTACTTTAATGGCTTATGACACTTTAAATATTTCTGACACTTTACTGCCTTTTTATTTGAAAGAAAGGATAATTCAATCGATTGATTTTATAACTCAATCGATTGAGTTGTTTGGTAGTGAAAGCCTAATGGGACTTTTTGTATACATAATACTATATTAGCCTATATATATGCTAGGTGCAGTATCTAGGTTATTATAATAATAATTTCGTTTAATAGCTAGGCACTCAAAGCCTTATTTTGATTTATTCTTCAATTGATTGAGTTTCACTTTGCAATCGATTGACTTTGAACCGAATTGACTATGCACATTTATTTAAATTCAATCGATTAAGTTTCACTTTTCAGCCAATTAATTTTGAACCGAATCGATTGTACACACTCATTTAAATTCAATCGATTGAGTTACACTTTTCAATTTATTAATTTGTGTCCGAACAGACAATTTTTATTATATTTGTTTTACCTTATAACTTCACTTGCATGATCAAAACTCAATGCACTTTAATTACTTGATGTTTTGATAGATGGACGTGATGCACTTCACTTTCATTTGTATCATCTTTCTAATTGAACACTTAATTATAATAACCTATATATATGTTATTTTTATCGCTTTAACGCGACCACTTCGATAACTCAAAGTGTCAGAAATTTGATACCTCGAAAAAATCAAATTCTGACTTTCTTGTTATTGAGATCACACTTTAACTAACATATTCTATAATTATGTAGTGTATTGTGTAAATATCTATATATGTACAATCGTAATGTATTCTCAAATATAAATCTATTCATTGTGTGTGATTATTATGTACTTCCATCTGAATCATGATATGAGTTAAGGACATGTTAAGTCATAGGTACGAGAGTGTATGAGATCTTGCCTACACTTGGGCGTGGTGATTCGCTGAGATGATATCGAAGTCAGGAATACACCGTATTCACATGCCTTAGAACTCATGGTGGAATGGGACCCATGACGAGTCGGGAGAGTGTGAATTCAGTGTAACCGCATATGCGGTAGCATATGCGGTGACCCGATCACCCCGAGTTCAAATATGATAGTATAAGTTATGAGTTAAGTTATGAGATTCGACCATAGGATGTAGCTGTGGTGAGGTCTCTTTTATGGTCACGTGAAACTTGGGATATTGGCGTCTATGTACAAATGCAACCCTCTATGATAGTATGGGCTGCTACACGAAGTACATCCAGGTCACTACAGAACCTTCTCCTCTCAGAAAGTGTGATTTAGGAAAGTTACCATACTATAATTCGTCTTAGAATTAAGTGTAAGGGTATGTTATGAGTATGAGATAAAGTAAGTTATGACATGAGTACGATAATAAGGCACCGCTGCGTAGGCCGGCATAAGATTAAGAACTTAAGTCCTATACGCGTTGTTCCTTACGTAGCCACCGTAAGGGCAATAATATCTTTCAGCCAAGATGGATCTCTGAGAGAGATTATGAGTATGAGTATATTTATGAGTTACTTTGGCTATTATGTCTCCCCATTAGCTGGATGGAGGAGTATGAGTATGACACGAGGGTGTTATGATATGGTGGTATGATACTATGGTGACCCTCACATGGTAACTCGAGCAGTGCCTCTTGCACAAGTTGTTTAGGATTTTATGAATATGTTAGTTACATTCATGTGATGCACAGACGTATGTGCGAGAATGATAATAAGATATGATATGTTATGAAATATAGTAAGGTACATTTAGATATAGGTGTCTAGATCATGATCCTATATTTATGATATGATATGAGTTTTATAATATGTAAATGATTTTGTCTTTCTCTTGCTATTTTCTTTGAGATACTATATTTATCACTCACTTGATGCACTCACAATGCACTTGAGTAGTATGGGATGGATTGGTGGTGTATCCACTTAGTTTATATGACTAAGTAAACTCATCCCACGACAATTTAATAGCTGCATGTGATTACGCTGGTAAAGTAGATGTCTACCATTAATATCCTACCGAAATCAATTTCATTGATCCTGCAGGTGTTGAGTACCAGGAGCCTTGGGAGGAGGGCAACACAGTTTGAGTACCAGGAGGACCTCGATGCTGACTTTGATCCGGGCACTGGTTACTGATAGTTTTAGACTCGGAATCATATTTTATTTGATATTTTGTGTTAACTCTATGATTCCATTTATCGGATTTGTCTCCGACTTTTTATTTCAATTATTTGTGGATCATCGTGATTTTATTGCATTTATTCAGTATGTAGGATTGCTTTTATATTTCACCCTATTTGTTAGCTTTCACGGATTTTGTGGATCCAAATATGCACGAGAACTCTGATTAAGTGTATGTCCTCTTAGCATATCCGAGATATGTGGGGGTCATAACTCAGAATTCTAGGCCTTCGGGATGGGGTAGAATTTTGGGTCATGACAGAGTGGTATCAAAGCCGAGGACGACTCTTCTATAAGGTGAAGGGATTGTAATAGTCCCACATCGGATAGGGAAAGAGTCCTGACCCTGGGCTATATGTGATTGCGGACACTACATGTCATGATGCGTTTTGGGTGGGGACTAAAGCCCATGCCAAAAATAAAACCGGGGCGGGGACCTAAGCCCAGAACCGGACAATATTGTGGCATGTGGGTCTGGGTCTTCTCAGAGTGGTATCATAGATCAGGCTTTACTTTCTGTTGGACTTATGGGACTTAAGTTGTTACGAGTTTTGAGTCCTTGAATTTTTGAAATAGGATTACAATGGCACCACAAAGGAATGGTGAAGGATCTTCATCCCAGGGAGATGAAAGTGAGATAGCGTGTATGATACGGGAGTTGACGACTACACAACAGCAACATGTGGCCCAGTTGAACGAGGCCCATCAGCAAGAGGCCACCAGGTTGATCCAAGGGTTCAACCAACAGCTTGAGCAATAGGCTAGAACTTATCAAGACCTTATTTCTCAACAACTAAACAATCTTGCCAACCGAGGTCCGGTTACACCTCCACCACTGCCTCTATTTGAGAACAACTATTATGACGGTTATGTGACCTTTTTTCGGGCCCGACCTTCGCACTTCCTTGAATAGTTGGATCCTAATACTGCAATGATTGGATCACATAGATAGAGAAGATTTTCAAAGTCTCTACTCCTGTGAAAAATAAAAAAGTGCTTAGGGCCGTGATGTGCCTGCAAGGTAGGTGATGTACAAAATTGGTGGACGTCGGTGAAAAGATTGGCAGACAGGCAAGAAGAAGAACACTAGACTTGGCTTCAGTTCAGAGAAGTGTTTTATAATAAGTACTTCACCGATGCCACAGACTCAAAAAAAGAGCGAGTTCCTAGCATTACAGCAAGGAAACCTATCCGTGACCGAGTACTAGGTGAAGTTCGATCGGCTCTCCCAATTCGTCACTATGTTGGTAGCAGATGAAGCTGAGAAGTGTTACCATTTTCAAAAGGGGCTCAACCCTATTATCAGGAGCAAGATCACTGTGATAAAAATTTAACCTATGGAGAGTTTGTAGAACGGGCTCATATTTCGAAGCTAGAAAATGAAGAATTGCGCATTCAGCATGTAGCTCGCCAAGTAGCACAGAGGGGTAAACTTACTCGAGAAGGCTTTTTGTCCTTTACTCTTAGAGCACCTCCTTCTCAGCCTGCACCGGTACAGAGATGGCAGCATTTCGCGCCTTACCCTTAGACTCGCTCAGTTCAGAGAGTCGCGCCCACCTCCGATTATCAGAGATTTGCACCATCGTTAGGATATACTCACCCTGGGACGACTATGGCTCCACCTGCTCTGAGAGTTGCTGTATCTACGGCATACCCCAGGAATGCCCCAGCTAACACCCAGTAGAAACTTTACTTTGTTTCGTACGAACATTACACCAAGTGCGGTAAAAAGCATAAATCGGGTGAGTGTTTATTGTACTCAAGCGTGTGTTTTTGATGTAAGAAGCCTGGACACTTTATTCGTGACTGCCCAGAGCGAGACCCTGCCACAGATATTTATTTGAGAGGCCAGCAGCAGCAGCCGCTACAACATCAAGCGCAGGGCCGAGTTTTTTCAATGTCTCAATAGGTCGCTTTGGCTACGGATGAGGTTGTTCAAGATATGAATTTTATTTTGTCTAATTTTCCTTAAGCTTTACTTCCTTACGATTGCTTTTATGACTTGTCTTGTGTATGCTTTTGTTTATTATTTTCTTGGGAATGCTATGACGTGTTTAACTTATACCACATATGAACCCTTGTATAATTAAGGAACTATGAAAGTTTTTAGACCTATCGATTCGTCCGATTGTCATGCTTGGGTCTTGATTGACTCTGGATCGATCTACTCTTTGATTACACTGAGCTTTGTTTATGAAATCAGAGATAAGCCCGTACCACTGAATCGTGCGCTTGCGATTTCTACACCGTCAGGAGAAGTGATGGCGGCATCTAAAGTTTGTAAAACTACGACCTTAATAGTTGGAACACATGAGTTACCCGCAGATCTTGTGGTGCTCGGATTCCAAGACTTTGATATAATCCTTGGCATGGATTGGTTGGCGGCTTATCATGCCTCTGTTGATTGCTTTTCTAAAGTAGTCATCTTCAGACCGATTGGGAGCCCTTCAATCAAATTTTGTGGTATTAAAAGGGGAGGAGTAGCCCTACTTGCTACACTCGACGGTGAACATGATGAGAAAGCGGACCCCTCAGTTATTCCTATCGTTAGGGAATTCGTTGATATTTTTCTGAAATATTTGCCTGGACTTCCACCTGACCGAGAAGTAGAATTCAAAATTGATCTTGCGCCCGGTACCTTGCCGATTGCGAAAGTTTCATACCGAATGACACCCGCAGAACTGAAGGAACTGGAGATTCAGTTGTGAGAGTTATTTGATAAGAGATTTATCCGTCGTAGTGAGTCACCATGGGGAGCACTGGTCTTATTTGTAAAGACGAAAGATGGCTCGATGAGACTCTGTATTGACTAACGACAGCTGAATAATGTTACCATAAAAAATTGATACCCTCTTCCTCGTATCGACGACCTATTTGATCAGCTACAGGGTGCTACTTATTTTTCGAAGATAGATCTCAGGTCTGATTATCATCAGTTAAAAGTTAGAGCAGAAGATATTCCAAAGACTGCTTTTTGAACAAGGCATGGGCATTACTAGTTTCTTGTTATGCCGTTTGGACTCACGAATGCGCCTGCCATGTTTATGGATTTGATGAACCGCGTATTCAGAGAGTTTCTTGACAAGTTTATCGTGGTATTTATCGACTATGTTCTTATTTATTCTAGCACGAAAGAAGCTCACAAGGACCACCTTCATATTGTGCTTCAGACTCTCCGTGAGCACGATTGTACGCAAAATTGAGCAAGTGTGAGTTTTGGCTCAAGAAGGTATCTTTTCTGGGTCACATAATTTCTGTCGCAGGGATTTTCGTGGATCCATCAAAAGTTGAAGTAGTTGAGAGTTAGCAAACACCGAAGAATGTCACCGAAGTGAGGAGTTTTCTTGGTTTAGCCAGATATTACTGTAAGTTTGTAGAAGGATTCTCTTATTCAGCAATCTCTCTCACTATGCTTACCCACAAGAACAATAAATTTGTGTGGACCGATCAGTGTGAGCAGAACTTTAATTTATTGAAGTAAAAACTCACTGTAGATACCCAAATTTGGCCCAAGGCCTGATCGAAACATATTTTGAGAGAGGCGCATCTCTGAGCTTTTTATGGTATATATGAAACCCTTAGGAATCATCCTAGAACCCTTAGGAACCTTCCCGAATCCTTAGAAACCCATCCCAACCCTTAGAACTCATTCCGTACCTAAACCTAGCTTTCCTGAGTAATGGATGAAGAGTGGTGCACCAGGACTAGCTGTGACCTTCTACTGCAATTAAATTTCATACCATTAAAAAGTAGAAGTCCTCAACTTTCCAACGTGCTAAGAATCACCCCAATTGGAGTTGTACACAAGAAGATATCACATTCCGAAGAGCAAGGGCAAAATGGTAAATAGTGTGAAGCCCCCTAGGGATTTGGTGCAACTAATAGTTGCGCTAGTTATAAGGTGGACCCTACCCCGCGGACAACCAACTTCCAAACACTGTGCATTACTATTTTACTGTACATATGCTTGGCGCAACTAATAATTGTGCTAGACATATGAACAGTAACTGTGGGTTTTTACCTCGAATTTTGTGATTGGAGTTTGACTTGTTGACCATCTTGACCTTTGGGGTGTGTTTTGCTAGTTCTGTTGCACCTATTTACTATCTATATGCAACCTCTTAAGTGGTTTAAAGCCCCACCCTATCACCCACTATTGGAGCAACTCTTCATATTTTTCAAGGCTCTAAAAACCCTAGGAAACCTTAGATTACCCATTACCTAATTGCTAATCCAAATAACTATTAAACACCCTCCTAACCTCTCTCTTTCCTATAAATAGAGAGGCACCCCTCCCTTTACAAAGGCTTGAAAAAATTTGCATTTAAGAGATTAAGGAATCCCTTCTCTCTCTCTCTCCTCTAGTGCACCATTCCCATACAAATTCCATAACTTAAAAAAACTCCTTTAGACCAAAGCATTTCACCAAAAAGCTCTAGGTTAGGTGTGTGTTACCCCCTAGCCTTCCATCAAGCCTTAGTAGTTAGAACACCATTTCTCATCATACAAGCCTTCAAAAGCTCACCGAAGCAAGCCAACGCAAGGCTTCACAGCGGTGTGACAAGGGCCCGAGAGCTCCGACTCTCCCTTCTATTCATCTACCTTCTTGGTTATTCATCTATCCTCCCATTTGTGTCGTTACGCCGCCAAATTTTCAGTAGGAATGGAGGGGCACAAATAGGATTTTAAGACTTCTTTGGGAAAGAGAAAGCCTTTTTTTTTTATATTATTTTACTTTTGTCCATAAGTAGAGACCGCATTAAGCGGGTTGAATGGGTGCCTAGAACCTTCCCAATCGATAACCGAAGCCCCTACCGAAGAGCCTTTGGCGTAGACCGGATTCAGAGTCATATTAGTAGCACTTCGGTGCTTATAAAATTGATTTAAATTTCCCGAGACACCAAAATCTTCGGGTGGTGATTCTAAATATTTCATTAGAGAGTGCATCATCGCGACGAGATCGTCGAAAATTCCAAGGTTGCACACATGGCGACTCTGCTGGGGAGTAGCTAGTAGAGCTTTCCTTTGAATTTGGCCTCTTTATTTTTTGATTTACTAACCCCTTTATTGCTATTTTTTTTTTACTCACCCCTCTGATTACGCCATTTTACTTACCCCTACTTTTACGTCATTTACGAGCCTTAGCCATTTGGCGGGCCTACTTGTGTATTGTCATTCAATTTCTTTACGATTCCGTCATTTTAAGTACCTTAGCCAATCAGAGGGTCTACTTGTGCATTGTTATTTAAATTCCTTACATTTTCATCATTTCAAGTGCCTTAGTCGTTTAGCTGGCCTACTTGCGCTTTTAATTCCTCAAATATATTCCGCTAGTGAATGCCGGCCCGTAGAGGCGGCACGAGATCATCACCCCCAATCTTTGAACTTAAGAAAATTTTCTTAAAAGTGAAAAATAAAATTGAACCAACAAAGGAGATTTAAATTGATTTTTGCGGGATAGATTTTCAAGGGTTGGATTATTTAGGCACACATACAAACTCTCGAGTCTTAGTACGACGGCAGCCCCTAGTGGTGATGATCCAGAGAAGTTCCAGCCCACCTAGTACCTGAGATAAGTGCTTGTACTTGAGGTATATTGGGTGGGTAACCTTCTCGTTACCAAGCTTAAAACTCGGGAAAAAGAGAGTGATAGTAAACGCAATTTGGCCTTTAAACCTTAGGATCGGTGAGAAAAGAGACGTATCATTAGAACAGTCAATCCTCGGATGCCCAACTTCCATAAAAAACCAATTAGGAGACTCATTTCAGGCTGAAACTGCTGCTGTCAAACAAACTGGAACCCAATTTTTGCCTGGTGCCACTAATAGTTGTGCCAAGCCAAAAATCTTCAAAATTACACTGGCACATCTATTAGTTGTGCTAGCATAAGAATGGGCATTTTTTGGTCTGACGCATCTATTAGTTGCGCCAGCTTTGGGTATACAGCAGCAGCCTGAATCTGGTGGCCTGCTTCACATCCCGAACTCCTCGATTAGTGTGTTTAGTGCCTCTGTTTAGACCCTGCAACTTTTGACACCCAATACGTTCTCACCGATCAAAAGAAGGTGACTTCTTTTTTATTCGTTTCGAGGGATTCGGTTATTTACATTGGTTTTTGTGCCTTTAATAGATCAAGGGGTTCCCCTTTGATTCTTTCAAAGCACTTTGGAACCTTTGTCGCAGGGCCTATTTAGGGTACAAGAGCCACCTGAGAAGGGAATTCAAAAGGCTCCGGAATCCTCATTTCTTTTCACTTATAATTTTTTTTTTTTAAAATTTAAAATAAAAATATAAAAATAGAGCCTTGATTGGTGCCGGCACAACGATATCATCGTACCCTCCGTCATCTTGTAGGGGAAGGAGGAAGCTTCACGGGCCCCATCCGAGGCGCCTGTACCCGACCCGATACCGAGATATGTCATGGGCCATGGACTTGGCTTATGTCGATCCCGACTCATCCTTGCCACATTCTCCAACCCATTCCCATACCGAAGAAGCCTTTACTTCCTTCCCCCTTACCCAATCAATCCTCACCATAACCAACCCGTTCGGTGCCCCTATTTTCCCTTCCACCACTTCCCAAAATACCTAAAATCCAAATTTCCTATCTTTCTCCCAAGCCATGCCTTCATCCATGGCCATCTCCAACCCATCTCACCTTCCTTCCACACCCGTTCAGAACCCATCCGCTACCTTAACCAACTAACCCTTTTTTTTATCCGCCCAACCCGATCCAACCACATCCATCCATACCACATCCAATCCCCCACACATCCCTCCATTTACCCCAGTCATGCCCATCCTTCTCGAAGCCATGGCCAATTTTCCTCTCATTCTCCACCTCCATGCCCCATACATCTTCCCTATATATGCCTAATCCATTCACCAATGCCCCATCTCATTTCTCCAATCCACCCTATATCCTGCCTCTTACCTAGGTCATGCCCAATTTTATCAGGGCCATGTCTAATTTTTCCTCTTTTCACATCCCATCCATACACTCCCAACCATCAAATAACCCATCTCTATCTGATCCCCCTTCCATGGCCATGATGGAGGAGATGTTCCAAACCTACAATAGGCGGAATGCCTCCCAACACATCCCCTCTCATCCACACCACACAGTCATGGATCCATCTCAGAACCTATCAAGCCTCCATGCCTCATTCCCCCATCACCCCGATCAATCTCTCATCATCCACACTATCCAAACCCCCATTTCCCAAGGCCCAATGGCCCAAACCCCCATTACCCACATATCCCAAGGCCCCATGGACCAAAACCCTATAACCCATACCCATCAAGGGCCCATGGCCCAGACCCATCAAGGCCCAATAGCTTAGATCCATCAAGGACCAATGGGCCAAATCAACCAAGGCCCACTAGGCCAGACCTATCAAGGGCCCATGGCCCAAACCCATCAATGGCCCATGCCCCAAACCCATCATGACCAAGGCTTTGTGGCCCAAGCTTCCCAAGGACCCATGGGCCAAACCTTCAGAGCCCAACCCTCCCAACGCTTCATAGCCCAAACCCAAGCCCAACAAAACCTTTGAGCCTCACACCCATACCCTTCACAATTCCTCCTAAATTTCACCCATTCACAATCATCATACCCAGCTCAAACCCATGCCTTACATCAGCCCCAATTCACCCATATCCCAACATCCCAAAGTCAGTTTCAAGCCTTTCCCTAGGCCCAATAGCCTCATAAGGCCCCGCTATAAAATCTAACTCATCCCATCATCCAACAAACTTTCCCTCATCCCCAATGGACTCACCCAACCACCAATCATGCCATTCCCACCCAGTCCATACAGCACCAACAAGCGAATCTCGCCCTCACTGCACCCTATATAGACCAACAGTATGAAGAGGACGAGATTAGAAATAGTGGAACCTATGCTAGGGCATTGACCAGGCTTAACCCTCCTCCTATAATTTTCCACCCCCTGGTAGCCCAAAGTGAAGTCCAACCAACTATTGAGAAAGTGGCCCCTGTATCCATAGAGTCAGAGCAGTTGGACAAAATTCAGAAGCAGTTGTTGAAGATGGGTGGTGCTGAAATCCACACCACAAACTTCACAGATTTGTGTTTGTTCGCTGAGGTCCCCTTGCCTCCAAAATTTAAAATGTCAGCTTTTGATAAGTACAACGGCACTAGCAATCCTATTGCACACCTCAAGTTCTACTGTGGGGACATGTGCCAATATGGAGGGGAAGAAAGACTACTGATAAAGGTCTTTCAGAAGAGTTTGACCGGTTCAGCTTTAAGATGGCTCACATCTTTGGAACCATCCATAATGAAAACATGGAAGGACTTGACGCATCTGTTCCAGGAATAATATGTATACAACATAGACATTGAATCGCATAAGTCAAACTTGGCCCGATTGAAGCAGAACTCGAATGAGACCTTTAATGATTATTTGGGGTGTTGGAGAGCATTGGCCGCTCAGGTTAGAAACAAGATACCTGATGATGAATAGATAGAGATTATTTCCAAAAATACTCTACCAGTGATCTCAGGCTTTTTAGTGTACCGGCAGAAGTTTAGCTTTGCTAATCTGGTGTGAAACACCAATCGCTGTGAAGATGCCATCAGGGTAGGTCACCTAAATAAGAATGTACCAAGTGGAGCTAGTGGGGTTAGAAGGTTGTTAGAACAAAAGAACGAGAAGAGAAGAGGGGCCGATGTCCAGAACATTGCCAATACTAGGCCTAATAATAATATAACCTCGTTCTAATTTCAAGCGGCCCAGCCAGCACCAATCAGAACTAAGCAGATGCAGAGAGCGGGGAATGGACAAGGAATGCAGATGACTCCAGAGCAGAGGAGAGCCCACTATGACCGAGTGTTTACACCCCTAGGGCAATCTCTGAGTGTACTTTTACCTTTACTAATAGAAAAGGGATTAGTTATTGTTCATCAACCGCAACTTCCTCCTCACCCGATCCCGAAGAATTATGACCCTAATACCCACTGTAATTTTCATGAAGGACCGGGTCACCCGACTGATCGCTGCTTCACATTGAAGCATGCAATCCAAGATTTAATTAATGCCAAAAAAATCATCCCACCTGCACCTTCTCAAATAAACCAGCACACAAATATTCATCAGGTGCCATTACCCCCACATCCTACCGGAGGAGCAGGTCCTAGACCCACCATCAGGATGGTAGAGGAATGTGAGGAGGAATTTGAATTTGATCCATTTGATTACATCAGTGATTGGGAGAGCTATGTGGCAACATTGCTAAGAAATTATGAAGAAAGGAATATTGGGGTGATTGAACCCCTGAATTTATCAGATTATTTTTCTAACCTGACATCACGAATTGAACCCTTAGATCTTAGGGCTTATTTTTCATCACCCACACCCGTCAATTATATGCATATAAATGCATATCAACTATACACCACTATCCCCGTCAATTACCCGATAGCCCATCATACCCCCAATCCCCCGCCAGCACCTATCAGCTACCTACTCTTACCCCTTTTCCCCTGATGCCACCACCCTCAAGCTTCACCACTCCCATCTGGCCCAACTTTTCCACCCAACTAGCCATCACCGAAATAAATCAAGTGTTACCCACACCTCCGGAGCCCGCAGTGCAAGTGTGCCCGATACTAGTAGCTATACCATTTTAGATTTCGGGACCAACCTACGATCCTCATCAGGTCCCGTTGAGTTATGAGCAAACCGATATCAACGCTGGCAGCCACAGAGAAGGGGTAGTGGACTTTGTGACCCGATCTGGGAAGATTTCGAAGCAGTTGGAAGCACCAGCAGTGGCACAAGCCCAACCAGAGGGAAAGAAAGATGGCGCCATAAATCCTTTTGAGAAAATGAGTCGAGAACATATACTGAAGACTCAACTGAGAAGAATGTCTGCTCATATTACTGTATGGGATCTGTTGATGACGTTCCCACTCCATTTTCAAGCATTAATGGGAGCGTTAAAAAATTTGCATGTATCGCTTGAAGTTAGCCCAGATGAAGTCGGGCAGATAATTAGTCAAGTGATGGCTCCAAATGTCATTTCATTTTCAGATGCCGATTTACCGAATGGAGGGAGCAGTCACTCCAAATACCTTAACATTATTGTTGAGTCCAGAAATATGATAATTCCCTTGGTTTTGATTAACAACGGGTCTGCATTAAACATATGCCCACTGAGAACTGTCACCAAGATTGGGGTAGATCTGTGCATGCTGAGACCCACGAGAATGAGTGCTAGAGGCTTCGATAACACATGAAGAGAGATAATGGGAGAAGTTAACCTTGAGCTGTTAATTAGGCCAATGACCTTCTCCATATTTTTTCAAGTGATGGACATCAAATCCTCGTTTAATCTACTGTTAGGGTGCCTGTGGCTGCATGAGGTTGGAGCAATACCATCGACGCTGCACCAAAAGCTTAAGTTTGTGTCTGGGCAAAAGATCATCACCATCATTGGTGAGGGGCATAGTGAGAAAGAAAAAGCCACCAACAACATCGAAAAGTCCAAAGTGCTGGATGTGCCACGCACCGCTGAGGACGTCAACCTCCACAGTTTCGAATACGAGGTGTCGACAATACTCCCGGAGCCTATCAAGGGCATTATTCTATGAACCGGAGGAGGAATAGTAGCAGTAGTAGCCATGCTCCAAAAGTGGGGCTATCAAAAAGGAAGGGGGCTTGGGCCCAGACTGTAAGGTAGGAAGAAGCCCTTCACAACTAAGGGCAGTCAAAAAGTCAGATTTGGGATAGGTTACAAGCCCACAAAAGAAGAGGTGTGAGAGGCTAAAGAGAAGCCTGCGCAACGACAACTGCAAAAGCTAGGGGGATCCACGTAGAGGAGAAACCCCGTCCCAGGCCTCATATCATAAATTCATTTGTGAGTGTCGGGGTTATAAAGATTGACCGGAATGGGGTAACCCGATTAACCCCACACAAGCCTACAGCACCGGTTCACCCCACTAATCCCCACATCACCCTTCCCAGCCTAGAGATAGACTTAGCCGCGTTATCCCTCTTTGAGGAATGACGGTCAGTACTTGAACAAACTCTCCCTGTGGTGAATCACTACAAAACTGTGTTAACGTTTGAGGATATCATTCCAGACGAAATGGGGATCAACATGATGGAGGCTGACTCTGAAGAGTCGTATCAGTCAGCACCCTCCATCCAAATAGGTAAAGGAGCGGGGAGTGGCCTAACATTTGGCACCCATTTCCCAAAAAAAAAACCTATAAAAAGTGAGATAAGCCCTTAGCAAGCAATACCTTGCATATACACAAACTCGCGCTGCCAAGGGTCCGTCTCAGAAAGAAAATAGAAATCCTAGAAATATTTAAAAAATACAAAGTCTAAAATTATTGTTATTTAAAATTCTAAATAAAATCCCACAAAAAGATGCCTTAATCGAAACACTCGTCCCATGTAAAATCAACCCCTTTCCTGTAGAAATACAAGAAGAGGTAGGTGTTACGAGTCTGGACGAGGATATCCCTTTGGAGGAGCTCCCCAATGTGCTCCTTGACCAATTTTTCAAATTTGAGCATGGCCCTACCCCCATTGTCGAAGAAATCGAAGACGTTAATCTAGGGACTGAGGAGATTCTCCGAATAACCAAAATCAGAACGTCGCTATCTCCCGAAGAAAGAAAAAGCATGATCGACTTTCTTCGATCATATCAAGACATTTTCACCTGGTCGTATGAGGACATGCCTGGTTTGGACATTGATTTGGTCGAGCATGAGCTGCCTCTCTACCCCGATATGAAGCCGGTTAAGCAGAAGCTGAGACGTCTCCCACCTGAGTGGATGTTGTAAGTCGAAGACGAGGTCATCAAGCAGTATGACGTAGGGTTTCTCATGGTATCCAAATACCTGCAGTGGCTAGCCAATATTGTGCCTGTATCAAAGGATGGAAAAGTTTGCATGTGCATTGATTTTAGAAACTTGAACAAGGCAAGCCCGAAAGACGATTTCCCATTGCCGCACATCGACATCTTGGTCGATAATACTGCTAAGCACGGGATGATTTCTTTTATGGACAGATTCTCAGGATATAATTAGATTAAGATGGCAGAGTTGATTGAGAGAAAATGATGTTCATCACTCCTTGGGGAACCTTTTGCTACTGCGTTATGCCGTTTGGGCTAAAGAATGTCAATGTAACGTACTAAAGAGCTATGACTGCGCTATTTCATGACATGTTGCACCGAGAAATTGAAGTATATGTCGATGATATGATAGCCAAGTCACCGGATTGAAGCGATCACTTGGTAAACCTTCAGAAGTTGTTTGAAAGATTAGAAAGTACAGGCTATTTCTGAATCCACATAAGTGCGCATTTGGTGCTGTCCAAAAAACTGTTGGGATTCATCATCAACAGGAGAGGGATCGAGGTCGACCTAGTCAAAGTTAAAGCTATCACCGAAATGCCACCACCATCTACTGAGAAAGAAGCTAGAGGGTTCTTGGGCAGAATATAATATATCAGTCGGTTCATTACACAGCTAACTCCAATCTGTACGCCAATCTTCAAACTACTAAGGAAGAATGCTCCCGTTGAATGGAACGACGATTGTCAGACAACGTTCAGTAAAATCAAAAGCTACCTTCTTAACTCGCCGGTGTTGGTACCAGCCGAGCCGGGGAGACCACTCCTGATGTATCTCTCCACGACGGAAGTCTTGATGGGATGTGTCTTAGGACAGCATGACAAAATGGGAAGAAGAGAGTAGGCCATCTACTATCTAAGAAAGAAGTTTACTGATTATGAGACACGCTATTCTCATCTGGAGAAAGCATGCCTGGCTCTTGTATGGGCTACTCAGAGGCTCCGTCATTACTTGTTATCCCAAGCCATTCTACTTTTAGCCCGAATGGACCCATTGAAATACCTATTTGAGAAGTTGGCTCTTACTGATGAACCTCATGATGGTAGCTTTTATTGTCTGAGTTTAACATCACGTACGTCACTTAGAAGTCGATCAAGGGGCAGACACTCGCCGATCATCTTGCTGGCAATCGTTTTCCAAATTATGAACCTTTGAGAACTGAGTTCCCTAATGAGGACATCCTGTTCATGACGAAAAATGATATATAAGAAGCAGAAGAATCATGGGTAATGTACTTTGACGGAGCAACAAATACCGAGGGTCAGGGAGTTGGCGCCATTCTGATTTCGCCAAAAGGATCTCACATACCAGTCTCTATCAAACTTAACTTTCCTTGTATTAACAACATGGCCGAGTATGAAGCTTGTGTCACTGGTTTACGGGCAGCTCTTGATCTAAACATAACTCACCTACGAGTGTTTGACAATTTGCAGTTGATCATATGCCAAACGAATAGAGATTAGAAGGCAAAAGATGAGAAATTGATCCCTTACCATGAGCACCTCGAGGATCTGATAATTTGTTTCGAAGACGTGACATTCTCATATGTCCCCCGGATAAGGAATTGCTTTGCCGACTCATTAGCCACTTTAGCATCAATGATTGAAATCCCGTATGGTACTGAGATGAAGCCGATCATGATCGAGCAAAGGAATGAGCCAGCCTTATGCCTCCAGATTGAAGAGCCTACAAAGCCTGATGATGAGCCACCTTGGTTCTCAGATATCAAGAATTTTCTTGAGACACTAACTTTCCCTGAGAGTACGTCCAAGATGGACTGGCGAACCATTCAACATTTAGTGGCAGGCTACGTCATTTGTGGGGAATGCCTTTACAAGCGATCCTACAATAATATCTTGCTCAGGTGCCTTAAAGAAAGTGAAGCGATCAATATTAGGAAGGAGATCCATGAGGGAGTATGCGGTGCCCACGTTAGCGATCACATACTTGCCAAGAAAATTCTACGGCAGGGATACTTTTGGACCACTATGGAATCGGATTGCTGTAAATATGTTCAGAAATGCTACAAGTGTTAGGAACACTCCAGTTTGATACATGCTCCTGCCATCGATCTTAACTGCATGACCACTCCTTAGCCATTTGCTACCTGAGGCCTTGACGTTGTTGAAATGATTAATCCAAAAGCATCAAACAGACATCGATTCATCCTCGTCGCCATTGAATACTTCACCAAGTGGGTAGAAGCAGTATCATATATCAACATCATGACCAGTCACCTCAAGAAGTTTCTTAAGAATAATATTGTATACCAATTTGGAGTACCCAAGGATATCATCACGGATAAAGACATAAACTTTACGAATAAGTGCATCTGAGTCTTCTGCGAGCAATACAAAATCACGCACCATCGCTCATCACCTTATCGACCTCAAACTAATGGAGCTATGGAAGCTGCGAATAAGACGGTCGTCTGCATCTTAGAAAAAATGGTCGTCACTTATCGAGATTGGAGCGAAATGCTGCCATTTACTTTGTGGGCCTACAAAACGTTGATCCATACCACTACAGGGGCAACACCATTCTCCCTTGTGTATGGAACTGAGGCCGTCCTACCGGTAGAGGTTGAGGTACCCTCGCTCCGAATCCTCATGGAGTCGGGCTTATTCAAAGTAGAGAGAGAGAGATCTCGCTTAGAACAATTGAATCTATTGGATGAGAAAAGACTCCTAGGCTCATGTCATACTCAAGTTTACCAGAGACGAATCACACGCGCTTACAGTAAACGTGTCCGCGGTCGAGATCTGAAGATAGGAGATACTGTGTCGAAGAAGATCTTCCCATCCCTCCACGCCGATCCGAGAGGGAAGTTCAAGCCTAACTGGGAAGGACCTTACATCGTCCGAGAAGTGATATCGAGATACACCATCCACCTCACCACCATGGACAGAGATCATCTTCCTGAGCCCATCAATGCTGGATACATCCGACAGTTCTACGCTTAATCTATCACGATAAGGTAAGTATTGGTAAAACAAATACGTGGCTGCTTAAGAACCACCCAAAGGAGGCCATCATTTCAAGCACAGTAGCCAAAAAGTACTCCTAAATATGATGATATCCTTTGCTATCCCATTTGAGCCTGAGCCTTTCTTTCAATAAACCCCTTCCCTGAAAAAGAAAAAAATGTGTACATATATAAAAAGAAAAGAGGAAGTAGAATTACTATTAGAAAATATTAAAAAATTTGAAAAAGCAAAACCTTAAAAAAAGGATTGCCTGAAATAAAATAAAAGAAAAGAAAAAATTCATGGGGCATGTACAGTAAAATCCCCCAAGGAAGAAAGTATGTTGTGAAAAACTGAAATCGTATCAAGGAAACCTTTTTAGCCCAGCATACCTTCAAATCCTAACCTAACCTACGGCCAAGCTACACCCTGAAGAAAGTCCTCTTTTTAGGTTCACAAGCAATCATAGTATCCGTTAAATCAACACGAGTCGAGTTGTGAGACGACACCAGAACCCCATCTAGCCGGCTATGACGGAATTGACGTCTATGTCGCAATTTTTTGAAAAAATGAGAGAAATAAAAAGAAAAAATAATAAATAAAAATACAAGCTCAAAGCAAGATGGACGTGGTGAAAATCTGAAAGGACACTACGGGTAAAAATAGCGAGTTTGTACGGACCAGGTGAAAACCTGAAAGGGCGCTTGGGGTAAGAGAGCTAAACCCATGGACGTGATGAAAACCCAACAGGGCACCACAGATAAAAAGAGGGTAAAAACGGGCACAACGGACCCACCTTGGGTGTTGTGAGTAAAAGGATTGAAGATATAAAAAAGAAAAAAAAGAAAAGAGGTTAAAAAGAAAGGTTTGAATGGATTTATAAAATTGATGTTGGAAGAACCCTCTTGGTTACTCTCTCTGATACCCTTTTCCGATTGGGCCGCTCATGTTTATACATAATTGTTCGTTTGTAACTTCATTGATGGCAGAGGCCAAGATTGAGTGTCTCCTTCTGCGGATACTCGATTCTGACCTGATCCTTTCGATATCACATGGACTTGAGTATGTTGGCTTCGGTTTCATCGCAAACTATTTCAAGGGAATAGGCTCTTGGTATGCACTGTCTGGGCATGCGCCCCTCGGGGTTCGAGGTCCAGATAGTTCTTGTTTTGAAAAAAAATAAATGGAAAGGGCAATCATTTGAAAAAGAAAAAAAAAAGAAAGAAGAAGAAACTTGTATTTTTGCTATGCACATGCGTGTTCCGATGCGATAAAATATCAATATTTTATCGGTAATGTAGCTGTACTATATCAATGTCTAGAGTCTAAGGTACGCCTTGGATTTTTGGATCCTACTTCAAAGTAGGAGCAATAGCGTCAATCCCAATCAAACGATCAATATTTAGATCAAGATGATCCCACTGCTATATCTTCGAGCTAAGCGCTCTGTCTTTGGATTCATATGAGCGTGAGTGTCTAAGCTTCAGATTCTTCACAAACTTTTTGGAAGTGTGAACTCTTGGTCTACACAGTCTGGGCATATGCCCTACGGGGTTTGAGGTCCGATTAACTCCGTTGAAAATGATCAATCATTGGTTGAGACCAACCTGTTAAAAATGAAACTACATATCAATCAACTATGTATAAATATGGATGCAGAAGGGTTCATTTCCCTTATTTTCGCAGGCTTAAAACCTGTATTGGCACTGTATCCCTGTAAAGTGTACGCCAAGCTTCTGGGTATCCGTAGGATGGTCATTTATTCTCGTAAATTATACCTAGACGGGATTTGGGTCAAGACTTCCATCACCTTTGTTGCTTATCGCCCCTAATGGGTACATGTTTATGCATAGTTAAATAATTTGTAAGATCATTGTCGGCAGAGACCAGGATTAGGTGTCTCCTTTGGTAGGCACCCGATCTTAGTCAGATCTATTCAGTGTTCTTTGAGGTTGGATGCTCTAGGACATGTTGATCCAGGGCACATTATCAAAAACAACATGTACTCCTAAAAAGTATTGCAACATCTATTCGCTCCGTTCGGGTTGTTGTGCTAAATAAATTTCGGGATCAATGGGTTCGCCCAAAGACCTCGAACCCTGCTTCAAGCAGGAGCACCCATGACCAGTCAGATGAGGCGATCAATGTCTTATATGATTAGACAGAAACTCTGGAACCTTGCGTACTTACTTTGCACCTATCTTTGAATGTGGGTCGATCACCCTCCTTACTTACGAAGCTATTGTATTAAGAATGAATCTTGAACATCAAACTCCTTCAAATTATCTCAAGAAGCGACTATTTTTCTCAGCTATTGGGCTTTTGTAACTCATTTTTCACCTCAGTTATGCCTATTAATGTCGATAAGCGCTTGGGGACCGATTATAGTGAGAAATGACCATTTTTTCGACATACAAGGCTTTTGTTCTCTCACCATGTTACTCATCTGATGTTTAAAGTTTGTTCTGAATGCAGTAGACCCACCAATAATGCCTTGTACCTCTTCAGATGTCTCTTTTCTTTGGCATTTGATCATTAGTGATTGGATATCAAAGAGGGGCATCTGTAAACATCCAAATTTGGCCCAAAGCCCAATCGAAATATATTTCGAGAGAGGCACATCTCCAAGCTTTTGATGGAATGTATGGAACCCTTAGGAATCACCCTAGATCCCTTAAGAACCTTCTCAAACCCTTAGAAACCCATCCCAACCCTTAGAACCCATTTCAGACCTAAACCTAGCTTTCTCGAGCAATGGATGAAGAGTGGTGCACGGGGACTAGCTGTGACCTTCTACTATGATCGAATTTTTTACTATTGAAAAATAGAAGTCCTCAGCATTCCAACAGGACAAGAATCACCCCAATCGGAGCTATACACAAGAAGATATTGCATTCCGAAGAGCAAGGGAAAAATGGTAAATAGTGTGAAGCCCCCCTAGGGATTTGGCACAACTAATAGTTGTGCCAGCTATAAGGTGAACCCCACCCCGCGAACATCCAACTTTCAAACACTGTGCATTACTGTTTTACTGTACATATGCTTGGTGTAACTAATAGTTGCGTCAGGCATATGAACAGTAACTGTGGGTTTTTACCTTGAATTTTGAGATTGGGGTTTGACTTATTGACTATCTTGACTTTTGGGGTGTATTTTTCTAGTTCTGCTGCACCCATTTACTATCTATGTGTAACCTCTTAAGTGGTTTAAAGCCCCATCCTACCATCCACCATTGGAGCAACTCTTCACATTTTTCAAGGCTCCAAAAATCTTAGGAAACTTTAGATTGCCCATTACCTAATTGCTAATCTAAATTAGCTATTAAATACCCTCATAACCTCTCTTTTTCTTATAAATAGAGAGGCACCCCTCCCTTTACAAAGGCTTGAAAAAATTTGAATGTAAGAGATTACGGAATCCCTTCTCTCTCTCTTCTAGTGCACCATTCCCATTCAAATTTTAGAACTTCAAAAACCTCCTTTAGACCTTAGCATTTCACCAAAAAGCTCTAGGTTAGGTGTGTGTTACCCCCTAGCCTTCCCTCTCTACCTCTTAACTATCAAACCTTAGGAGTTAGAACACCATTTCTCATCATACAAGCCTTCAAAAGCTCACCAAAGCAATCCAACGTAAGGCTCCACAGTTGTGTAATAAGGGCCCGAGAGCTCTGGCTCTCCCCTCCATTCCTCTACCTTCTCGGTTATTCCTCTATCCTCCCATTTGTGCCGTTACGGCACCGAATTTTCGGTAAGAACAGAAGGGCACAAATAGGATTTTACCCTTTGGGCAAGAGGAAACCTTTTTCTTTTCTTTTATATTATTTTAGTTTTGGCCATAAGTAGAGATCACATTAAGCGGGTTGATTGGGTGCCTAACACCTTTCCAATCGATAACCGAAGCCCTTACCCAAGAGCCTTTAGCGTAGATCGAATTCAAAGTCATATTTGTGGCACTTCGGTGCTTATAAAATTGATCAAGGTTTCCCGGGATACCAAAAGCTCCGGGTGGTGAGTCTAAATATTTCATTAAAGAGCACATCGTCACGACGGGATCGTCGAAAATCCCACGATTGCACACTCACGACAACTCCCATCCTCACGTTACCTTCTAGACCTGGTGATTATGAAGTTTACACAAATGCTTTACGTCAGGGACTCGGATGTCTGTTGGAGCAACATAAGAGTGCCATTGCCTATGGCTCGAGACAGTTGAAGCCGCATGAGAAGAACTATCCAGTTCATGATCTTGAGTTGGCATCAGTCATCTTTGCACTTAGGATCTGGTGACACTATCTATATGGGGAGACTTTCAAGATTTATATAAACCACAAGAGCCTCAAGTATTTATTTTCTCAGAAAGATCTTAACTTGAGACAGAGGCATTGGACGGAATATATGAAGGACTACGATTGTTCCATTAATTACCATCCGAGTAAAGAAAATACGGTAGTTTACGCTCTAAGTCAGAAATCTTCAAGATTACTAGCACGTTTAAAAGCTTGGAAGCCGCTCGATGAGATTGCTCAGCTGGATTTGCGACTTAATAGAATTAGTGAGGGAGTATACCTAGCTAGTATGATGGTCAAGCCTTCTTTTATTGGCCGTATCAGAAATGAGCAACCCTTAGATCCCGAAGTTTTGAAGATTAAGGGACAGTTAGCCGAGGGCCCTAAACCAGACTTTTCTATACGCGTTGATGGGACCTATTTTTCGAGATAGATTGTATATTCCCAACGTTGCAACCTTGCAGAAAGAGATTCTCAAGGAGGCACACAAATCTGGATATTCAGTGCACCCAGGAAGCACGAAAATGTACCGAAATATTTGAAATTATTATTGGTGGCCGAATATGAAGATAGAGATTTTTGAATACGTCTCCAGGTGTTTGGTATGCCAGCAGGTGAAAGTTGAGCATCAGAAGCAAGCCGGTCTTTTGTAGCCATTACCAATTCCTGAGTGGAAGTGGGACAACATCTATATGGATTTCATAGTTGGACTCCCAAGAACTTCAAGGAAGCACAACGCCATATGGGTTATTGTGGACCGCTTGACTAATTCGGCGCACTTCATACCTTTCAAGACTACCGTAGTGGGGACAAATTGGTTGAGACATATCTAAAGAAAATAGTCAAGCTTCACGGGGTTCTTGTGAGCATTGTGTCGGACAGAGACACAAAGTTCACTTTTGATCATTGGAAGAAATTTCAAGAAGCAATGGGTATAATACTCGATATCAATACAACCTTTCATCCGAAGACCGATGGCCAGACCGAAAGAGTTAATTAGATTGTAGAATACTGCTTCGAGCCTGCATGTTAGATTTTTGAGAAAATTGGGATTATCACTTTCATTTGATTGAGTTTTCTTATAATAACAGCTTTCAGACAAGCATTGGAATGTCACCTCTTGAAGCTCTTTATTGCCGAAGTTGTAGGAGACCTCTTTGTTGGGACCAGGTTGGTGAAAGAAAAATGCTTGTGCCGAAACTTGTAGAAACAACAACTGAAAAGGTTAAAGTTATCCGTCAGAGATTGAAAGAAGCTCAGGACCGTCAGAAAACCTATGCCGACAGTAGAAGACGATTGATAGAATTTGAGGTTGGTGATTTGGTTTTCACCCGGGTGTCATCGACTAAGGGAATCATGCATTTTAGAATGGGAGGAAAGCTAAGTCCGGGATACGTGGGACCTTTCGTTATCACAGATCGCATCGACGAGGTAGCATACCGAATTTCACTTTTAAAACACTTTGTTGGTATACATAATGTGTTTCACATCTCTATGTTGCACAAATACCTGCCCGATCCATCTCACGTCCTTGATATCGAGCCGATTGAAGTCAGAGATGATCTTACCATCATAGAGAAGCAGGTTCATATTGTAGATCGGAAGGAGCAACTTATCAAGGGTAAATCCATACGCTTTGTCAATGTTTAGTGGCAACATCACTCACTGAAAGAAGCCACTTGGGAATGAGAAGCTGAGACTTTGGAGAAATACCCTGAACTCATCTCTACAGCTACATAATTTTCGAGGATGAAAATATTATAAGGGGGAGAGAATTTAACGACCCAATTTTTAGTACACTTAATCCTGTGGTGTTAGATGTGTTTCGCGTCATGCACTTTGTTAGCGCTCCACTGGATATTCTGATTTTATTTTAAAGGCTTTAAATGAGTGATTGCACTAAATTTGGTGGTAGTGCTCCACACTGGAACCTACCCCATTTAAGAAAACCTTATTTAAGTTTAAGGTACGGACAACTCTTCTCATTCTAATCTTCTTAAAAACCCTAGTCGTTTCTTTCTTTTCTCCTTCTTAAGAGAACCCTAGCCGTCACCATCTTCTCCACCCGTCTCTTCTCTAAACATTTTAATCTTTTTCCCTAAAAACTATTTGTGTTCTTTCACAAGAACCCCGTGATTATTTTTTTTCACCATCAAGATCGAGGCAAAGAAGGCAGAGATATCATGGATAGATCATCGCGTGAACGTCGATCTTGTCATCGTAATTGCCGTTGTTCAACCAAATCACGTTTTAAGAGATGGGTACCCATCCATCCATCTCGTCCTTCTCAGATCCCGTCGCATAGGATACGTTCGATCGCGTATCGATGGGCTATTAAAATGAATCTAAATTTGTTTTATTATAAAATTACTTTTAGGATTAAACTAATGATTAATCCTTATTTTATATTATTTTTATGAATTTTTTGGATGTATTTTGAGTTTATTTCGAAACCCTATTTCATTTAGAATCTGCGATAGTTAATCGATTGAAATACACTTTTCAATCGATCGATTTCAAAATTGCAACAGAGAATGCTTTATTACCTTATTTAATTCAATCGATTGATTTATACTATTCAATCGATTGATTCTTAGCAGTTTGGTTTTAACGGACAATGCTACTTTAACGGCTTCTGACACTTTAAATATTTCTAACACTTTGCTGCCTTTTTATTTGAAAGAAACGATAATTTAATCGATAGATTTTATAATTCAATCGATTGAGTTGTTTGGTAGTGAAAGCCTAATGGGACTTTTTGTATACATAATATTATATTAGCCTATATATATGCTAGGTGCAGTATCTAGGTTATTATAATTATAATTTCGTTTAATGGCTAGGTACTCAAAGCCTTATTTTGATTTATTCTTCAATTGATTGAGTTCCACTTTGCAATTGATTGATTTGAACCGAATTGACTATGCACATTTATTTAAATTCAATCAATTGAGTTTCGCTTTTCAATCGATTAATTTTGAACCGAATTGATTGTGCACACTCATTTAAATTCAATCGATTGAGTTACACTTTTCAATCGATTAATTTGTGTCCGAACAGATAATTTTTATTATATTTGTTTTACCTTATAACTTCACTTGCACGATCGAAACTCAATGCACTTTAATTACTCGATATTTTGATAGATGGACGTGATGCACTTCACTTTTATTTGTATCATCTTTCTAATTGAACACTTAATTATAATAACCTATATATATGTTTTTTTTATCGCTTCAACGCGACCACTTCGATAACTCAAAGTGTCAGAAATTTGATACCTCGGAAAAATTGAATTCTGACTTTCTTGTTATCGAGATCACACTTTAACTAACATATTCTATAATTATGTAGTGTATTGTATAAATATCTATATATGTACAATCGTAACGTATTCTCAAATGTAAATCTATTCATTGTGTATGATTATTTTATTCTTTCATCTAAATCATGATATGAGGTAAGGACATGTTAAGTTATAGGTACGAGAGTGTATGAGATCATGTCTACGCTTGGGCGTGGTGATTCGCTGAGATGATATCGAAGCGAGGAATACACCGTATTTACATTCCATACAACTCATAGTTGAATGTGACCCATGACGAGTCGGGTGAGTGTGAATTCAGTGTAACCTTGTATACAGTAGAATATGCGATGACCCGATCACCCCGAGTTCAAATATGATAGTACAAATTATGAGTTAAGTTATGAGATTCGATCATAGGCTGTAGCTATGGTGAGGCCTCTTTTACGGTCACGTGAAACTCAGGATATTAGCACCATGTACGGATACAACCCTCTATGGTAGTATGGGTTGTCACACGAAGTACATCCAGGTTACTACAGAACCTTCTCTTCTTGGAAAGTATGATTTAGGAAAGTTATCCTACTATAGTTTATCTTAGAATTAAGTGTAAGGGTATGTTATGAGTATAAGATAAGATAAGTTATAATATGAGTACGATATTAAGACACCACTGTATAGGCCAACGTAAGATTAAGAACTTAAGTCTCTGTACGTGTCGTTCCTTGCGTAGCCATTATAAGGGCAATAATATCTTTTAACCAAGATGAATCTCAGGGAGAGATTATGATTATGAGCATGTTTATGAGTTATTTTGGCCATTATGTCTTTCTATTAGCTGAATGGAGGAGTATGAGTATGACACAAGGGCGTTATGACATGGTGGTATGATACTATGGGGACCCTCACATGGTAGCTCGAGCAACGACTCTGGCACAGGTTATTTAAGATTTTATGAGTATGTTAGTTACGCTCATGCGATGTATAGACATATGTGCGAGAATGATAATAAGATATTATATATTATGAGATATGGTATATTATGATATATGGTGAAGTACGTTAGGATATGAGTGCCTAAATCATGGTCTTATATTTATAATATGATATGAGTTATATGATATGAAAATGATATTATCTTTCTCTTGCTATTTTCTTTGAGATATTATGTTTATCACTCACTTGATGCACCCACAATGTACCTAAGTAGTATAGGGTGAATTGGTGGTATATCTACTAAGTTTACGTGACTGAGTGAACTCATTCCATGATAATCTAACAGCTACAGGTGATTACGCTGGTGGAGTAGACGTCGGCCATTCAGATCCTACCGACGCCGATTTCATAGATCTTGCGGGCGTTGAGTATCAAGAGCCTTAGGAGGGCGACGCAGCTGAGTACCAGGAAGACCTCAGTGATGACTTTGATCCGAGCACTAGCTACTGATAGTTTTAGATTTGGTATCATGTTTCATTTGATATTTTTGTATTGGCTCTATGATTCCATTTATCGGATTTGTCTCCGACTTCTTATTTTGGTTATTTATGGATTATCGAGATTTTATTATATTTATTTAATATTTAGGATTGCTTTTATATTTCACCCTATTTGTTGGCTTCCATGGATTTTATGGAACCAGATATGCGTGACAACTCTGATTAAGTGTATGTCCACTTAGCATATCCGAGATATGTGCGGGTCCTAACTCGAAATTCTAGGCCCTCGGGATGGGGTAGAATTTTGGGTCATGACAAAGTGGTATCAAGGTCGAGGATGACTCTTCTATAAGGTGGAGGGATTGTAATAGTCCCACATCGAATAGGGAATAAGTCCTGACCCTGGGCTATATGTGATTGTGGACACTACATGTCATGACGCGTTTTGGGTGGGGACTTAAGCCCATGCCAAAAATAAAATCGGGGCGGGGACCTAAGCCCAGAACAGGACAATATTGTGGCATGTGGGTCTGGGTCTTCACAAAATCTAATCAGTGTTTGACTGCTAAGAAAGCAGAAAATGTTAGGGATGGTATCAAGTGGATAGTGTTTACTCTTCGGCTGATAGGGAGGCCTGGCCTGTTGGTTGAAGTTTTACGGTGGGGGCACATTGTTGTAGTTTGGTGGGTTGGCAGTCCGGTTCTGGGTCTGATTCTAATTTTAGTTCTGGTAAGTACTCTTGTTTGGGTATGGATTGCGGTTCTGTTATTGGTTCTAATTTTGTGTAGGGTATCGTTGTTGATTTTGGTTATGGTACTGGTTTTGACTAGGATTTCTTTGCAGGAAGTTTTCGCTTTCGAAGTTTTGTCCTTGATTAGCGACTGCATTGACCTGCTCAGAGCCGAAAGTCTTTTTATGGTTCTTCATTTTTGAATTGCTGGAAGATGCATCGTTCAATGCTAATATCGAGGAGGCACGGTCTCCGCCGTTGATGTGCTGCTATATATGATTAGCTCACAGATGAAGGGTAGCAAAGTCTGGACAATCGCTTATAATGAGAGCACTTCGAAGAGGCTCTTTAACATTGTTGATGATGATATCGATCTCATCCTTCTCTTTCATCTGGCTTTCAGTCTAGGCGGCGAGTTTTCTCCACCGATTTACAAAGTCTGCGAAGTCTTCTTCGAGTTCTTGCGTAGTTGTCATCAAGTCGCTAAGATTAACTGCCTCTTGTATTAGATGCTTATATTGGTCCAAGAATTGGCTGGTCAAATCTTCGAATGTGTCAATCTTGTGAAGTGGTAGTCCAACGAACCAATCTAGAGCTTCTCCTTCCAACGATCTCTGAAAGTAGTGGATTAGGAGCCCTTGGTTGTCGCGAATGGGCCGACATTCGTTGCAGAATAACGCCAGATGGTGATTTGGATTTCTAATGCCGTTATACTTGCTGAACTTCGAAGGCTTGAAACCTGCAAGTTAAACTCGAGGTCTCGAAAGAATTTGTAGAATCCGAATGAAAAGTTGGAACGCTCTCTCTTAGCCATGTATTTGTCAAGGATCTTGGGGAGATCCTCCACTCTTACAGTGGTGTCTTTCTTGATGGTCTAGGGATGAGGTCTACCTTGTCGGTTATTGCTGACAAAGGTATGGGCACTCTACCCTGGTAGAGTCATACTAGGGGACGCGGTGCTTGGAGTTGGAGGTGGTCTCTCCTGTTGCCTTCGCTCTTGCTCCTCCCAATCTTATTGATCTTTGACAGTCTCGTATGCGGTAGCCATGCCTCGAAGTAGTTCTTCGGTTTCCTCCCCTCCTCTTTACAGTTTTTGGATGCCAAGTTCCACGAATTTTTGGGTCGTGAAGTTCTATCGAGTATTGTTTTCTCTCTAGTCGTCATGGTTACTGGTGCTCGGGGGAGTGAAGCTCGCTGCCGACCATGTTAACATCGGGATGACATGGGGTCGAATCATAGGATGGCTCAGCATCATATACGGGGTTGTCATGGTACCCCCATAATGGCAGATTACCACTACTAGTCAGGTTTATTCTTCGTATTCCTAAGGATGCTCATGCACACTCGAAGAGCTCTTGAGAGTGTGAGTGTGTGCAACAAAGTGATAAAGCGAGAATAAAACTAAACTAAATGAAGTAGGAAAGTAAAACCTAAATAAAGCAGGAAAGTAAGGTTACACTGGATAGAAACTATGTTAGCAAAAAGCGTCCCATCACGATCGCTAGTCTGTTGGTATGCTCTTTTCTTAGGGTCCTTTTGGTCCCTAGAAGAAGCGACGCAATTTGATCCACATGGACTCTGGCGAAGGGCAATAGAATAAACTAGTAGATATTAAATGCTAAAAGAAAAAGGTAAATATTAAATGAAGAATACCTGGGTTGATGCGATCGCCAGCTGCATATGTTTATCGATGCTACAACATGTTAGTGATCACGACCGGGAAGATGAGGGCAGACTCCTTTACTGAATGTTGGCCAGCTGACTTCAGTAGCTAGGAATAGCTTAAGGTCTATCTAGTCTAACTTTCCTAATCCTGCTAATCCTACTTAAAAATAGGGTGGTGGCCCTTTATGCTTAGGAAGATCGGCCTCGTTCCTGGGTACCCTCCGTAAGCTTCCTTGGGCAAATCGGGTGGCTAAGGTTGAGAAAACTAGAGAGAGTTAGGGACCTAATGGGCTCTAGGCTAAGAACTTGGGCAGGGGTTTCCTAAGAGATCTAAGGCTAAGGGAGCTTATCCTTCTTGTACTGCTTCGAGAGTCAAGGCTAGCTAGCCAGTGTCGCTAGCCTGACTACCTGGGGATCCTAGAGAAGAGTCTGCACTTCTAGAAGTCTAGAAGGCAGCCCAACCCCTTTCTTTGGGAGCCCCAGAGAGAACCTTGAAATTTCTAAGAAGAAGAAGGTTGAGAGAGGAGAGAAAATTATTGAATTGATGTGTTGGATGGTTATGGGATAGGGGTCTTTTTATAGGTATCAGGTAAATTACGCGCCCGGGGGTCGGTGCGTAATTGTTGGGTCGGTTTCGATTGCGCGCCTGATCAGAGGTGTTTAATTGGATTGTGCGCATTGTCCGGGGCGCTTAATATAGTTAGAGTCGATCACGGGCTCAGTGAGTGATCGACTGAGTGGCTCAGCTGGGTGTCCCAGTTCCAATTCGCTTGGGACTAATTGACTTGTCGGGAGCGCAGAATCAAGGAATATAGGCGGTCTAAGTGTTTAGAGCTTCAGTCCAACTTGGGACCATTGTGCGCTTGTGGTGTAGCACGCGATTCTATTGCACGCGAGGTGAGGGACACATAATTGAGGAGCTTGGGTGGTGCATGAAAGCACAGTTCCAGCCCACATTGGACTAATTGCACACATTGGTCCGTGCGTGCAATCGAATTTTGCCCGTCAGGAGGGGCGTAGAATCTGAAACCTTTGGCGGTGCATGGAATGTTGTGCCCTGGTCCTGTCTGAACTGATTGCGCGCATTTGGCCATGCGTGCAATCGAAATGTGTGCATGTTCTCATGCACATAATTTGGGGGCCTCTCAGATTAAGTCGGGTTCGAGTTAAATGGGTTGATATCTCAGCCCATTGCTCCACTATGAACTGTCTGTGCATAGTGCCCGAGTGTAGGGTTCTATGGTTTAAAGGCCTTCGGAGAGGGTTGGTTCCTTTTCGAGAGTCGTGGATATGGTCAAAGGTTGACTGAATGGGTTTGTACACTCTGAGAGGGCGAAAATGGAGTTTCTACAGTTGCGGTTCAATTAATCACCTTGTTCATTTCTCATTAAACTCCATCCCTATCAAGAAATTGGTCTAATTAATCTCTATTTCCATTTTCCCTTATAGTTTTCATCATTCGAAATCTTAGATCATCGTAAAATTTTAAAGTGTATAAGGATACAACTATTGTGCTACCTTCAACTATTAACTCAACTCTCTTAACCTCGTTAAGTCGAGTAGAGGAGGTAGCCGCTAACACATCTCTTTTTGGGTAGAGGCTTCGAGAAGCACAAGCATCTGTCCTGAAGCTATGGATGTCCGTCCTGAAGCTGCGCCGTGGATAGAATTTGTGAAGAAAACGAACGTCCGTCCTAAAGCTGTGGACGTCCTCGATCTAACTCGCTAGAATGATTCAACCCGATTTTGAGCCATAAACAACAAAATCAAAGAGACTATCTTAGCATGCATCAAAATATATTCAATATCATTTATCTATTATGCAATAGCATGTATTATTTGTGATAGAATTCATATTTAATTCGAAAATTAGATTATAAAGGATGGCATGATTTCTTCATACCTTGATTTATTGTAAAGGCGGATCTTTGAGTTCCAATCTGGTTCCTCACCACAAAGATGAATCTTGAAGGATTAGAAGGTCGCTTGAGGAATCGATGTAGATGGTCTTACTGATCTTTTAAAAAGAAAACCTCTAGAAAAATAGGTCTCGAATCTCTTCTCTTAAGGTCTCTAGGTTTTCTTATAGGGAGAACTCTCTATTCTTAAGAAAGACTCTAATGAGGTTATGATTTGGGGTTTTCTTCATATTATGCCTTTCGACTTAACTTATTAGGAAATTATCCGGTATTAAGAAAGCATACCATAGTATGATGTTTGGGCTTTTAAACCAAAGTCTAAAATAAATGTTCCAAACCTACACACCAAGGTTCGAACCTTTGACCTCTTGTCTCTAACTCAAGTCCCTAATCAGTAGGCTATCACATAACTGGTGTCAATTATTAACAAAAATAAATATAAAAGTACAAAAGTAAGACTGAGATTTTTAATTAAAGCTTTTGGAAATTATAAGCATGCGAGAGATACACTATTTGACACATACACGATAATAAGGTGTATCAAATAAAAGACATAAAATTTGAATCACTACAATATTCCCTACTTATAAAAATTTCGTCCTCGAAATAGAGTCATACCTTTATTCGAAGAGATGGGGATAGTCCTTCGTGATAGTTTCCTCGCGTTCCCAAGTAGCTTTTTCACGAGAGTGATGTTGCTAAATCATGAGAACCAATGGTATAACTTTATTTCTCAAGGTTTGCTCTTTCCGATCAATAATCTGAACAACTCTTGAATGGACATATCCTTATAAACTTCCAAAGGTTCCCAATCGACAACGTGAGAAGGGTCTGCCACATATTTCTTTAGCATTGATATATGAAAACATTGTGTACCTCGGTAAACTTCGGTCGTAGCTTAACTTGGTATGCCGTTTTCCGATTCTCTTCAAGACTTCGATCGGTCCCACGAATCTCAGACTAAGTTTTCCTTTTAAGACTTCCTTCGGCATATCAGCGTCTGTAAAGGTAAGGGTTGGGGATTGAGCCATAACCGACGTAATCTCCTGTAGGCCTCCGGGAGTCGTATCCTCCACTATTTTGGTTTCAGCCAGTACCTTCATCAATAGGTGATAGTGTTCTTAAGACTTTTTGATTAATTCAAGAATTGAAATTTGAGCCGAGATCTTTTCGAGATATGACAATAGGTCATACTCTTTTATTGGTTATGAGATTAGTTCTTTCCCTGACCTCTGAACTTTGCTTATGATGACTGGGGGAGGCTATGCTGCCAAACTTTGTGTAGGAGGAATAATGCGAGGCAGTGGGGCAGGATGAAGCTCTTTATCCCTTGCTGACCTCTCTGGCTGTTGAACACTTCCGCTTTCCTTTCCTTTGAAGGATGGAGAGTCCTTTAAGTGGCGAGGAAAAGGAGGGGGTAGATAGTTGGTTCCTAACTTGAGAGTTAGGCATATGGACTACTGATTTCTTGGTCATACTTTAATTTACCCTGGTAAATTTCCTGAAACAGTGGAACATAAACGAGTAAAATTGGAGGAGGGAATACGAACCGTGGTCACGCCATTCCATGGAGGGAGATATTGCGTGTAATCCTCCTCCAAAAATTAGAGATTAGTGTCTCAACCTTACTTGGTTCCTTAATTTCTTTATCAGTATGAACACTTGTTCATGTTCTGTGCTTATCTCAACTTTTTTATCAAAAGTATGCCTTGATGGGCCGCTATTTTCAGTCAATATTTGGGAAACAGGTTTGTCTGCTTTAATTCAAAATCAGAAGAGGGGAGGGATAGTGGATTTGGTTTGGGATTTGGTAGAGTTGTGGGCCCTAAGGGGTGTTTATGTAAGTTGGGGATCCTAGCTCTAGAGGATTGGATTCGTCATTGGGTGAATGTTGGATATGGTGGCAGGTTTGAAGGTTGGCTAATGGGCGGTCTTTGAACTTCAATTGGCTTGTTGAGGGAAATTGGTGGGTCAATTCGGGTAATGAGGGTGGATGGATAAGCTGTTATTCGGCGAGGGAGATTTACGATAGTTGTATGGGAAACAGGAGCGTGGTTTTGGTTGGTGTGATTAGGCATGAGATTGTTTAAGATGCCTAGATTTGGCAGAGATTGATTAGGAGCTCTCTCTCTCTCGAATTGAGCCCCACGCCCCACCAGGACTCACCCAGCACACAACCGAAGAAAGTGTCCCCAAGGCCCATCGCGACATCACTTCCCCAAGACATTACATCACATTAGCAACCGCCAAGCTCTGCCACAGGAGACGTGAAGAAAGGAGAAGAAATCTCCAAAGTCCCCTCGCGACACTATGGCACCCCCAGATTGCACAAGCTACGCACAATTCAAGTATCACCCCCAGGTAAGTACTACCCACTTTTCAATTATTCGATATTTCTTTTAATATATATATATATATATATATATTTAGCTATGATTAAGTTAAATGTTTTCAAAACTCATCTCTCTCGACTCGTGAATCACTATAATCCTTCCATAAGAGACAATCATCAGTATTCGTCGAGAAGAATAGACAGAGTATCCGACATGCCAAGTGTCGTCTTGACAACCACACAAATGGTCACATGCATAAATCCCATACCAGTAGATCTGCTCAACGATGTTTCGGAAGTCACGTTTTTCATCGATTTACCACCGAATTGATCGTAAGTTAAGAACTCCCAAAATTTTAAAACCCTTTACTTCCAAAAGAAAAAAAAATCCTTTACCCCCTACTTCCAAAACTAAAACAAAAAAAAGAAAACAATCAAACTACCAAAAGAAGAAACTAAAAAAATAATAAACGAAGAGACTCACTTACCAAAATTCACCAAAATTCACTTCAATTGCCAGCCTAATTACCAGCCCAAATCGGCCATTCCCCTGGGAAACTGAATACCAAATATATTTAATCTAAGAACTTATAAACACCTATTGGAAAAGGAACGCCTGATGCGCATTGGTGTGAGCAATGATGTGCCCGGTCTGACATGACTTATAAAAGCCTTTGACATTATATTGCATTGTATTATCGGTCCTTAGACCTATTTATGGATATTTGTATGACGCTCCCCGATACCTCGACTGCATCATATCCCTCTGTTTGACTGCCCCTTGCAACAGGTCGCGACATGCGGCGGGATGCCCCTTGCACCATTGATTAGGATATGTTGATTCTCCTTTTTGTTTGACTGTCACTCACAGCAGGTCGCTCCAAGCGATGGGATGCCCCTTGCGCCTGTAGAATATGATACGCTGACTTCCCCCATTGACTGTCTATGACAGCGGGTTACGATACACGACGGGATCACCCCTGGGCATCTACGGCATGGAACACGCCTTTCGACGGCTACCACTGGGCCCCCGAATGCTCCATCTTAGCTTACGCTGATAGGTAAGAAAGCCAAGTATGTCATGTCAGAATCCCTAGTTCACATTTGTGGATTTCCCAAGAGAAATGAGAAGACACCTCGAATGAGGGGTGTCAACTTCTTCGACGCATTCTTGCTTCGCAAGAGCGCGACGAAGAGGGGAATCTGTAGACGTCCATTTTGCTCTCTCGGGATATACAAATCTATTCGGTCAACCTTTGACCCATAACCCTAATGTGGGGCCATATACTGAAACAATAGTATATGGCTGGACACATGCAAAGACAATAGCTCTGTGGCTTAGGCCCCATGACCCTAACTTGGGAACCATGCATTGAAATAATAGTACTTGGTTAAACGCAGGCTAAAACAATAGCTCTGTGGCTCAGATCCCAACTTAGGGAGACTATATACTGAAACAATAGTATATAGTCAGAGTGCAGATTGAAATAATAGTCTGACATTTCAAACCCCCTAACCCTAACTTGGGAACCATGTACTGAAACAATAGCACATGGCTGAACGCAGGTTGAAACAATAGCTCTGTGGCTCAGACCCCGATGTAGGGAGATTATATACTGAAATAATAGTATATAGTTGAGATGCAGACTAAAATAATAGTCTAGCATTTCATACCCCTTTACCATTATGTGAGACCATATATTGAAACAATAGTATATGGCTTGATACAGGCTGAAACAATAGCTCTGTGGCTCAGGCCCCATGACCCTAACTTGGGAACCATGCACTAAAACAATAGTACATGGCTGAACGTAGGCTGAAATAATAGCTCTGTGGCTCAGACCCTGACTTAGGATTATATATTGAAATAATAGTATATAGTCAAAATACTGGCTGAAATAATAGTCTGGCATTTCAAACCTGACCCGAACTCGGACAGCCCAAAATTATGCGCCTAAAACCACGCGCGCAATTTGATTGCACGCAACACTATGAATGTGCAATCAGTCCCCCTTTCAGACCAGACTTCCTTTCCTAGACCATCTCGAGACTCGATCACGCACTTGACATGAGATGCATAATCGGATTGAGCGCCCTACCATCGGCGTGCAATTAACATACGCCCGACCTAGTCTTACCGTCCTTGACCCCCAAGCTCCCTCAATTAAACGCTTCAAATGAAACACTTAATCTGATTGTGCACCTCACACTGGGCATGCAATTAGTTCTAACATGATTAGAAATAGGAAACTTGTTAAGCAAGTCAGCCAGTCGCTCACTGAGTCGGTGACTGACTCAAAGCGATTAAGCATCGGGAAATCGGTGCGTAATCCAGTTAAACGCCTGAAACAGGGCGCGTAATTGGAGAAAAACCTCTAAAATAGTTTTTTCTAATTCTCCCTGAGAGGGGCTGGAATTTTAGGAGAACAGAATTCTTTTGGGATTTCGAAACCAGAGAACTCCGAGAACGAACCTACAGAGCAACCTAGCCATGATTTCGAGATTCAAGCTTCGAATCTTCGGGATTTCTCTCCACAGCCTCGACCTTAGGTAATTTTTAATTTTCAATTGTAGTTCTTAGTTCTTAGACTTAGGATTTTCTTAGTTTTAAATTATTAATATTAATTCAGTCTTAGACCGTAGCACCCTTTTTTAGACCGTAATTTTGATATTTGGTTCTAGTTCTTCGTTTCTAGAACCAGTCCTTAATCTAACGGCCCAATCCACCGACCATAGACTTAATTCTATTCTAAAATCTCAATCTCCAGTCCTATCACTAATCTCTAGTTCTACTTCATAGTTTCTAGAACCAGTCCTTAATCATACGGCTTGATTTTCTGATTTCGGACTCGAATTCAGTCCTTAAAACTTTAAATTCTAGTTTTAATTCCTTAGTTTAATATTTCTAAAATCCCAAACATTAATTTAATCTTCTACAGTCCTATTTATATAATTTAATTCTTAATTATAATCCCAAAAATGACTCCAAAAATCCAAAATACTATTTTATAATTCAAAAATCTGATTTATTCTTAACCTCAGCCACCTTATTTGCCCAAGGGAGCTTACGGAGGGTACCCGGGAACGGGGCCAATCCTCCTTAGCATAGCGGGCCCAAAACCCTTTTTCTAATTAATTTGATTTCTAATTAAAATTAGGATATTTAAAGTAATTAGACTTCTAGTAGGATTAGGAGACTTAATTAATTATATTTCTATAGGATTAAGATATTGAAATCAATTAGACCCCCAGTAGGATTAGGAGACCAAGTTAAATTAGAATCCCAACAGGAATAGGAAAACCAAACTAGTTAGATCAAAGGAAACCCACAACTGCTGACGTTCGTCGGCAGATGATTCAGTAAAGGAGTTCAACCTGCAAGCCCCCGCTCCCCCTCAAAGCGTGATCAGTGACGTGTTGCAGCATCGATAAATATCTACAGCTGGCGATCACATCTTCTTAGGTATTTTCCATTTAATATTCACCGCTTTAATTTTAGTGATTTAATATTCTCTAATTTACTACTCCATCACCACCATCGCCAGAGTCCACTCGGGACAGAATTGGGCCACTTATTTTGGGGATCGAGTGGAACCAAGAAAAAGAGCGCACCAACAAGAGCATCCTGGATTTTTGTTCAGATTCGACAAGTTTTGTCGGGTCCTCGAATTTAACTTACAGGTTTCCAGCCACCCAAGTTCAGCAAGTACAACGACAAGGAAATTCGAATCACCCTCTGGCCCTGTTCTGTAACAACTGTCAGCCCATACGCAACAACTAAGGGCTTAACA
Organism: Chloranthus sessilifolius; assembly: GCA_021018995.1. Lineage (NCBI taxonomy): Eukaryota > Viridiplantae > Streptophyta > Magnoliopsida > Chloranthales > Chloranthaceae > Chloranthus > Chloranthus sessilifolius. Next base: position 24,593,958 of record CM037588.1, read on the forward strand.
TCCACTACTTTCAGAGTCCACTAGAAGGGGATGCTCTTGATTGGTTCGCTAGCCTGCCACTTCACAAGATCGACACGTTCGATGACTTAGCTAGCTAGTTCCTAGACCAGTACAAGCACCTAATACAGGAGGCAGCCAATCTTAGTGACTTAATGATGACCAAGCAAGAGCTCGATAAAGAATTTACAAACTTCGTGAGCCGATGGAGAAGACTCACTGCCTGTACTAGAAGTTAGATGAGGAGAAGCACACCATCGAAATTATTATCGACAACATCAAAGAGCCCCTTCGAAGAGCTATTATCATAAGCGACTGTCCTGATTTGCTACTCTCCACTTGCGCGCCTCTCGCATATAACTACACATCAAGAGCGGAGACCTCTCCCTATCAATAATAACATCAAAAGGTGCCTCTTCTAGTGAAACAAAGACGAAGAACAATAAGAAGAATTCAGGCTCTGAGCAAGTCAACGCGGTCACCAATCAAGGACAAAACTCTGAAATGGGAACTTCCAGCCGAGGAATCCCGATCAAAATCAGTACCAAAACCATAATCAGCAACGATACCCCAACCAGAGCGAGAATCAATACGAGAACCGTAACCAATATCCCAATTAGAATGCCTACCAAAACCAAAACTAGAATACGACCGAGAGCCGGATGATTAACCCTCCAAATTATAACAATGTACCCCCACCCCAGAACTTCAACCAACAAGCCAGGCCCGCTTACCAACCAAAGCGTGAACACTACCCTCTGTTACCCAATACCATCCCAAATATCTTTCGCCTCCTCAGCAACTAGAATCTGATCAGATTCCCGTCAGAATGACCACTCCCGTGGCCAGCACACCTTGACTACAATAAGTTTTATGGGTTCTATCGATTCGCGGGACATAATTTAGATGATTGTTGGGTTTTACGAGACGTGATTTATGACATGAATGATAGGAATCAGATCGACTGGGAGACCCTCCAAAATTCCAATCAGAATAATAGTCAGCCTTTGCAGAACCTTTGGATCATCAATAATCCTATGCCCAACCACAATCAAGGATCGGTCTCTCACATCACCACGATGGACCTCCCCAGCCGATTAACCGTTCACCCCTCGACCTTGATCACCCGCATAGATCCCCCAAACACCTCAGTAAACCCAATCGAACCTTTGAGACTCCTAACCATTCAACCCCATCTCTCGACCTTGATTACTCGAATTGAAGCTCCATAGCCTCCTCCATACCCGAAATTCACTTGCATACGAGTTTAGTCATTCAGGGCTCGAAGGCCTAGCCTCCATAGATAGTGGTGTGTTAAGGACTGAAAAATACCATTTTTCACCTCTTAACCTAGCCTTTACTACTCCTTGGAGCCATTTAATAATCCTCTTTTGAGTGTGTTTTGTAGTTAGTAATAAAAATGCAGCTTAGTACAACAGTCGACTCATTTGGAGGCCAAAGAAGAGAGTTTTAAAGCCAAGCCTTGAAGCAGATGCAATGACAGAGGGTACACCATGGTGGTACATACCTTGGTTATCATTTTGGTAGCCCAAGTGTGCACTAGAAGTCTAGTAGATGAAAGAAGAGTGGACCCATGCAGAGGAGATAGTTGCAGCAGTCTGTGCACAGAAGCAGCTACGCATAGAGGAGCTCTCACATAGCTGAAAGCAAACTCGCAAGGATCTTGCACAGTTCAATTTGCCCTGAGAAGCCCCCTGGCACAGCTCTCGCGCAGTACACTACAGCTAACTTAGAACCTGCACACAACTCTCACAACTCAAGAGGAGAGAGACACCCATAATAATTTCTCGCGAGGATCTCACGAAGACCTCACACTCCTCCAAGACAGCGCCAGCCACGCGAGAGGTGCATCCCATCTTGGCGATCAATCCCATGCAGCTCACACTCATCCTCACGACAGCCTGGCGAGACACAATGCTGCCCAACGAGATCCTCGCGACTTGAGCCATTTGGAGAACCATCTGCGTGAGTTCTACTACTCAATGCAAAAGGCACCTCGCGAAGCTCATTCAACTGCAATATCAACTACGCGACAGCTTCGCGAGAGGCCAAATTATAGCACTTATCCGCATGAAGTTTGGGATCTCCACTTCTCAATCCATACAGAGGGACACTTTAGGGATTTCGCTAGTTTTAGGGAACACATCCCGAGGTTCTCATTGATTCCACACATTCTGAGGAATCCAAGGATCACCATTGGGCCACGTCATCAAGCAGAAACTAGGGTTTTCTCTTCTGTGCTCCTATTGGCCAAGGCAGTAAGAGACTTTTGTATATAAGCTGTGCTCATAGTCGAAATAACCTATCTTTCCCTCAACCTAATTTGACTGAGAGCTTACGTTAGATTAGGGTTAGGATTAGGTCATCTTCTTCATTTTACTTCCCTCCTTAGCTCGGCATTTACTAGCTATGTCCTTTTTGTAAACAGCTAGGTAGTTAATTCAGTTTTGCAAGGGATTTTGTATAAATTTTGAGAGTTGTTCTGGTTTGCTCAGCACAAGCTATTGTCTTGAGGGCACCATTGTAAGTCTCTTTTATGTAATGAAATGCCATTTTCATAGTTTGATTGAATCCTTATTTATCTGTGTTTTTGACATAAATTAATTTAGATTTGATGCTCCCATTGTTGTTTGAGCTTGTAGCCTTGCAACATGGTGACAGCAGCAGTTTACTTGTTCTATCTCAGCCATTTGTGATTTAGATAACCCCTGGGATAGCCTGTGACCATCTAAGTGGACATACTATAGCGCTAAAGCTGGTTCAAACCATAGATTTGAGATAGATTCTTCTTCTCTACACTTGAGCTTGTAGCCTTGTGAGAGATTGTTGCAGAGACAAGCCACCCTCTGTTTTACATTTCCATCACCAAGCTCTTAGATCTGATCTTGTGTAGAGATTGCAGACTTGTGAGCTGAGTCATTGCACGCCTTTTGTAGCAATGACCAGCTAATTTTAGATCCCTAAACAGGTTATGAAGGACTGTAGTTTCCACTGGTTTTTCAAGAGTTGTTTGCTCCTTTGAATGCATGTGCTTGTAGCCTTTCAAACATAGTGTCTGCAATGGTGTTCATATTCTGATTTGGTCCATTTAACTAGAGGAAATCCCTTGGATAAACTGTGACCGTTTAAGTGGGCAGGCTATAGCCTTAAGATCAATCCCTTCTCTTAGATCAGGTTAGTTTTCTAATTTAATCTTTGTGATTTGATCTTCTCCCTTGGATAGTTTATGACCATTTAAGGGGATAGATTATAGCCTTAAGAGACCAGTTTAAATCACAGGGGTTGAGTTGGATTCCCCTACCTTGCAGATGTGCTTATAGCCATCTGAAGGATTACTACAGAGACAATTCAAGATCTGACTTGCATGACTGATGTGACCTTAGCTGCATACTTCTCACCATTTTATTTTTATTATTTTACCACACCATCAACCCTCTTTAAAACCCTTTTTGAAGTATAGGACTACATTTTATTTCTTAGTTTAGTTTTAGTTTTAGTTGTGACACCCCAAAACACTCCCTTTATTTAGGATTGCCAGATCTGTAGCCAGATTTGGAGGCCTACTAAATAACCCCTTCTGGGTTCTAGATCAATTTTCCTACGAGAAAAACTCTTATTTACTTTAAACTTGCTACAACAGGCCCTGTATCTTGCAGGCTGTGCTTTGTGCTGAAATCCATTCCACTTTATTTTATTTTTTGCTGTATTTTAACCATCCATTTTACAATAAAATTTGTCAGCATAAAGTAGACAACAAGTATTTGGCGCCGCTGCCAGGGATCTTGATCTAATTAGTAGACCTGAGTGTAGTTTTTTTTTCTTTTTAGAGTACTATTTTCATTTGTAGAAGTACCTATTTTTTGTTTTTGAATAAAAAGTGCTACTGAATTTTGTATTGGCTTTTGCAGAACTGGACAACAGAAAAAGGGAAAAGCTTGCACTGCAGCTGGAGCTTAGCTACCTTTAGTTTACATTTCTTTCCCCTTAGATCTCAGTTCCATTTTTGTTGTATTGACTTTCAGTAGCTCAGTAGTACTAGTTAGCAGTTCTTTTTGTTTATAAATTCTTTATGTGTGCTATCTGTGTGTTCTTTACTTGTTGCTGTGTGTGTGCATGGTGGGGAGGAGGTCCTTCAACCCTCATTTAGAACCTCCAAATCCTGAGATTGAGAGAACCCTTAGACCTAGGAACACCACACAAGCCCCTGCTGTGGATACTGAGCTTATAATAGAGATGGGTGAGCAACAAAGAACATTAAAGAAATTCAATGCACCAGGGGTATATACCTCCCCTTTCTGCATTGCTTTCCCTACTGTTCAAGGCAACTATGAGATTAAATCATCCATCATTTCATAGGCTTAGTAAAGAAGACCCATATAAGCACGTTGATGAGTTCTTGGCTTTGTGCACCACATTCAACATTGCTGGCTTGGGAGAGGAAGCCACCAAACTGTGGCTCTTCTCTTTTTCATTAAAGGATAGAGCCAAAACTTGGCTTTCCATGCTCCCAGCAAACATCATACAGTCATGGAATGATCTTCAAATCCAATTTTTGGCTAAATTTTTCCTAATGTCAAAACTAGCCAGTTGAGGAAGAGCATAATATCCTTTGCTCGATTCCCAACTGAGGACTTTCATCAAGCCTGGGAAAGGTTCAAGGAATTTTTGAAATAATGTCCCCACCACCAAATTCTTGAGTGGCAGCTTGTCCAGAGCTTCTACCAAGGAATTGATCCCAAGAGCAGAGATATATGGATGCCTCATGTGGGGGTACTTACCTCCACAAGACTATTGATGAGGCATGGGAGCTATTTGATGTTATAAGTAAAAATTCCATACAGCAAGAGTCTCTATCCCATAATGACATTGAGATTCCTGCTAAAGTGGGAAAAGAAGCCATCTCTAAAGGAATGATGTATGAAGTAAGTGTGCCCAGTGATTTGGAGAGGAAGGTGGACAACCTGAGCCTCAAATTTGATAAATTGATGAGTGGGTTATAGCCTAGACTGGCTGCACATGTGAAAGAGGCATGTCTGATATGTCAGTTTCTCACACATTCACTTGAGGAGTGTCTATCAGCCAGCCAATATCCTGAACTGGTCTTGGAACATGCCAATGCTGCCCAATCATATGGGCAACAACCTGCTGGGTATTAATGGAGAAACTACCCTAATTCGAGGTGGAGACAAGATACATATCAGCAACCCCAGCAGTAGAGTTGGCATTACCTTATAGACCACAACCATAGTTTCAGTAGGGCTATGCACCAAGACAGACCCTCCAGCAATTTGCCCCACAGCCAAACCACTTAACTCTGCCACCATCTCTGCCTAGAGCCCCCTCCTTTGAAGAACAGGTTTTGTCATCATTGCAAAACCTGAGTTCTCTTTTACAGACTGTGAACTCTCACAGTCAAAGCATAAAAAAAATAAAGGACCAGCTTGGCCAAATTTCAAATACATTGGCCAGAAGAGAGGAGGGCAGGCTGCCTAGTCACCCCTAGCCAACCCTAAGGGTCCCAATTTATGATTGGTGAGGGCTCCTCAACTCATGAGGAGGTTAAGGCAGTCACTATCCTAAGGATTGGTAGGGTGGTTGACAATCAGATGGGCAGGGAGGCAAAGGAGAAAAATGAGAGTGAAAATGGAGAGAATGAGAATGAAGAAAAAGAAATGAACTCATTCCCTGTTGTGGAGCAGCAGGAACACAATAAGGGGACTGATTTTGAGCCCCAACAAGAAGCAATAAATGAAGAAAAAATAAAAAAATGAAAATTTTATCATGAAGTAGATAGGCATGCAGCTGAGGTACCAGCAGTACCACAGCTACCATTTCCTTATGCCCTTAAAGGCCCTTCTCTTTTTGATAAGGGGAATGCCAAGATAGAGGAAATGCTGGAGACCTTTAAGCAGGTCAAGATTAATTTACTCCTGCTTGATGCCATCAAACAGGTCCCTGCCTATGCTAAGTTCTTAAAGGACTTGTGTACACAAAAGAGCAAAGCAAGAGTTCAGCTGTCCAAGAAGGTCTTTACTACAGAACAAGTGGAATCTGTGCTATCAATAGGCACACCTGCAAAACTGCAAGACCCATGGGCACCTACCATCCCCTGTGTAATTGGAGACCACACTATAGGCAGAGCTCTCTTAGACTCGGGGGTCAGTGTCAAGCTGCTGACATATTCAGTATATGAGGAGCTAGATTTGGGGGAGCTGAAACCAACTCCAATTGTGCTCCAGCTGGCTGACAGGTATGAGAGAAGGCCTATGGGTGTGGTTGAGGATATTTTGGTAGGGGTGGACAAGTTCTACTATCCTGCTGATTTCCTGGTTTTAGACATGGAACCTTACAAAAGTAAAACCCTAATTTCTGTCATCTTGGGCAGGCCATTCTTGGCCACTGCTAATGCCTACATTCAATGTAGGTCTGGGGTGTCAAGGTAACCTTTGGGAATATGAAGGCCCAGTTAAATATGTACAATGCTGCCAAGCAACCTTAGCTGGAAATTGAGGACTGCTGTGCAGTGGATGTACTACAGGACCATGTAGAAGAAGAGTTATCCAATTTGTTGGATTAGGATAAAGTTTGTGAGAACCTGGATACTATTTGGAGTGAGGTTGAGAAGGAGGTCCAAATTTTCATTACTAAAGACAACATCACATCAGAGTCTTTAGGGGGTCTAGTGCAGCATTTCAGCTAGAAACCACATCGCTGCCCTTGCCTCAAACCTCCAAGGCACCTTTGTTGCCTTCCATTGAGAGCCCACCTGATCTGGAGCTTAAACAGCTATCAGACACGTTAAAGTATACCTTTTTAGGGCAGGACAAAAAGCTTCCAGTGATCATCTCTTCCTCTCTTACTAGTGAGCAGGAAGAGGAATTATTGAATGTCCTTAGGAAGCATAAAAGGGTGATAGGCTGGACAATAGCTGATTTAGGAGGGATTGATCCCTCAGTGTGCATGCATAAAATACACCTGGAAGAGATTTCAAAACCCTCTAGGGAGATACAGAGGAAATTAAATCCTCATGCAAGTGGTGGTCTTAAAAGAAATAGTAAAACTATTAGATGCAGGGGTAATCTACCCCATTTCAGATTCAGAATGGGTGTCACCTATTCAGGTGGTCCCCAAAAAGTCGGGCATAACAATTGTCACTTCTTATTCTGGGGAGTTGATGCCAACCAGGGAGACCACTGGTTGGAGAGTTTACAATGATTATAGGAAGCTCAACTCCAAAACTAGAAAAGGCCACTTCCCTCTCTCCTTCATTGACCAAATTCTAGACAAATTGGTTGGAAAAGCATACTATTGCTTTCTTGATGGATACTCAACTTATAACAATATACCTGTGTACCCTCAAGACCAAGAGAAAATCACATTCACCTGTCCATTTGGCACTTTTGCATATAGAAGAATGCCATTTGGACTGTGTAATGTCCCAGCCACATTTCAGAGATGCATGTATGCTATTTTCTCATACATGATTGACAAGTTTTTGAAAATCTTTATGGATAATTTCTCAGTTTTGGGGGACAATTTTAGTTACTACTTGAATCACCTCAGCCTAGTGCTGCAAAGATGTAAAGAGACCAACTTGGTCTTAAGCTGGGAAAAGAGCCACTTCATGGTAACACAGAGAATTGTGTTAGGCCATGTGGTTTCCCACAGAGGCATTGAGGTTGATAGAGCCAAAGTTGACTTAATCTCCCACTTGCCCCACCAAAAACTATCAAATAGATTAGGTCTTTCCTTGGGTATGCAGGATTCTATAGGAGGTTCATCAAGAACTTCAGTAGAATTGCTAAACCTCTGTGCCACCTGCTCTGTCAGGATGTGCAATTTGATTTTTCTGCAAAGTGCCTTGAGGCATTTGAGGTTTTAAAGAAATGCCTAACCTTTGCCCCTGTGGTTCAAGCTGCAGACTACTCTCTCCCATTTGAGCTGATGTGTGATGCATCAGACTTGGCTATAGGTGCTATCCTAAGACAGAGAAAGGATAAGTTGCTTTCTGTGGTATACTATGTCAGCAAAACTCTGGCAAAAGCTCAGCTCAATTACACCACAACTGAGAAGGAGCTTTTGGCAGTTGTTTTTGTTGTGGATAAATTCAGGCCTTACCTACTTAGGTCTAAAGTTATTGTATTCACTGACCACTTAGCCCTCAAGTACCTACTAGCCAAGAAAGATGTCAAGCCTAGATTGATTAGATGGATCCTCCTATTGTAGGAGTTTGATCTTGAGATCAAAGACAAAAAGGGAGTAGAAAATGTGGTGGCTGATCACCTGTCTAGGATTTTAGTAGATGAATGTGCTGCTACACCTGTTAAAGATGTTCTCCCTAATGAGTAGTTGTTTGCTATTCAATCTATTGTGCCTTGGTTTGCCAACATTATTAACTGCTTGGCTGCTGGTAGGATCCCTCCCCATTGGTTCAAAATGGACGACTTGTTTTTCTCACAAGTCAAGTACTTTTTATGGGAAGATCCATGCCTATACAAGTACTGTGCAGACCAAATTATAAGGAAGTGTGTCCCTGAGAGTTACATCTCCAGTATTCTAAGCATGTGCCATGAAAATGCCTGTGGGTCACTTCAGTGGAAAGAAGACAAGCGCTAAGGTACTGCAGTGTGGTTTTTACTGGCCTTCCTTATTCAAGGATGCCTATGCACATTCCAGGTCCTGTGTCAGATGTCAAAGGATGGGTGGCTTATCAAAAAGAAATTCAATGCCACTGCAGCCCATCCTTATTGTAGACTTATTTGATATTTGGGGAATTGAGTTTATGGGCCCCTTTCCTCCTTCAAATAGTTACAATTTTATTCTTGTGGCTGTGGACTATGTTTCCAAATGGGTTGAAGCAGCTGCCACAAGGACCAATCACCACAAGGTTGTCATGAAATTCATTAAAGAAAATATCTTCTCTAGATTTGACACCCCTAGATCCATCATCAGTGATGGGGGCAGCCACTTCTGTAACAGATACTTCAAGAGCTTGCTCAAGAAGTATGTTGTTACCCACAGGATTGTAACTCCCTATCACCCATAAACCAGTGGGCAAGTTAAAATTTCAAATAGGGAGATTAAGCACATCTTGGAGAAGATAATGAGGGCAGATAGAAAAGATTGGGCTATGAAGCTGACTGATGCATTGTGGGCCTATAGGACTGCCTATAAGACCCCAATAGGAATGTCCCCTTTCAGATTAGTCTATGGCAAGACTTGTCATCTACCAGTAGAGTTGGAACACAAGGCCTATTGGACCATTAAGAGTCTAAACATGGATCTAACTTCTGCTGGTGTACACAAGAAGCTACAACTGTCAGAGTTAGAGGAGCTGAGATTAGATGTTTATGCCAACCTAAGATCTACAAGGAGAGAGCTAAGGCATTCTTTGGCAAGGGTCTGTTGAGGAAGGACTTCAAGGATGGTGCAAAGGTATAGTTATTCAACTCCAAACTAAAGTTTTTTCCAAGAAAGTTAAAATCCAGATGGGATGGACCTTTCACTGTGATCCATGCATCCCCATCTAGTGCTGTGGAGATCATGAATCCCACGTCTAGGAAGATCATGAAAGTGAATCATCAAAGGCTTAAAATTTGTGTAGAAAACTCCGTAGAGCCTCCTGAGACCATCCACCTTCAAGAACCTCCCACTCAAAAGTGATCCACAGCCTTGTACAAGTTATAAACTAATTATTTTTGCTCGCAAGGCTAAATTCCTTCAATTCCATCTTCACAACAACCTTTCGAGAGCCTCGTGAAGCACGGGTTTCATTGATTTAAACCCCGCAAGATACTTCCTCTTCATTTCATCTCTTTGCCCTAACTTCCAGAACGAACCACAGACTTGCCATTCCCATTCTTTTACCTGTACTGCCCATTCTTCCCCAGCACTTACACCCTGCGCTTGTTACTTTGCTTCACATTAGCTTCCAATCATTTCGTACTAGACAAAGTACAAATCGGTTCACTATGCAAAGTCTGAGCTAAAACCCTAGCTTTCAGAGGGTAAGTGTTTATTTTCTCAAGCTGGAAATTCAATTTGAATTTCCTCTAGTATACTGTGTGATTTTGTGAGAGGAATTCGTGTGAACCCCAGAGATTTTTATAGGTACCTAGGCTTTGTGTTCCCAGCCCTAGAACCTTAGGATTTTGTGCCATGGCTGGCAAAGCCCCATTTGTGGAGAACTTTGCAGATCTATTGAACACCCCACCTACTGACCTCCCCACAGCAATAAGAAAATCAGTGAGGATTGTTGAGGCATCCACTGTGGAGGGCACTAATGTCCCAGTTCCCCAACCTGAGAATCCCACAAAGAAGGATGCCCCAAAGAAAAGAGTAAGACCTACCATTCTGAGCCCTAAAAAATCTAAGAAACAGAAGACGGTCTAGGAGGTTGTCCCTGAAGTCAATCCCATGTCAACTCCCAGTGACTTTATGGCTGCCATTAAATTGGAGCCTGAGATTATTTTTTATAAGACATATTTTGAGAAGCAGCCCTTGACTGTCCCATCAATCGAATTTCTATCAAAGGCTTCTTTGTTACCTCTGCTCAGGCACCCATTGGAGTTAGCCTTTCCTAGGTCAGTCTAACTTTGATATCAAAATATAAGGGTGAAAGAGGATGAGAATGGACACCCAATATTCTTAATCCTGATTGATGAATGTGAGATGTTAGTGGGTCCCTTAGAAATTGTCAAAGTCCTGGGCATTCCAGCTGCCTACAACCAAGAGAGTACTTTGGGAGCTCCCCTGACTGCCTCTATCACTAAGATTGAAAAGAGGATAACACAAGGGAAGAAGGCCTCAGGATACTCCCTCAGAAGAAGAGACTTAGAGCCCAACTTACTGTTCATGGATGGAGTTTGGAGAAAAAATATTTTCTGCTCTGGGCACCAGCAGGAGAGGAGGGCCCCAATAACAGATGCAATTTATTCCTTCTCCCAGGGGCATTACTTTGAAGTTGCCCAGCTGATATTTGAGGGGATGAGGGACATTCATGAGAAGGTGCAAAAGAAGCAAAAACCTCATGCCATTCCTTACAGCAGGCTGATCACTGGCCTGCTAAAATAAGGGGGATATCAGTTTAAGATGGGGGAACCAACAGAGACATTGCTCCCTATTCAATTTAGAAAGAAGCTGTGGAAGATTAGCCTGACAATGGTGAAGAAGAAGAAAGAGAAAGAGAAAGAGGTAGCCCCCACCATCCAAGAAGCACAAGCGCATTCTTGCTCTTCTTGTTAGAGGCTCACATCGCAACTCACGACTTGATGCTCCTACTGCCAGCTCTGCTACACCTGCTACACTTACTCCACCTATTACACCTGCCCCATTTTCTGCCCCTGCTGCTCCTACTACTGCTTCTGCTGCTAGCTCAGCCATTCCACCCACCATTCCATCTCCTACATCTTCCACAATCCCAATCCCCACCACTACTTCATCAGCCCCTACCACATTATCCACCCCTATCCCTGTGCCAACCCACCTTCCCTTTCACCTTACCCACTCCCACCATTACCAGAAAATACACAAAGAAAATCTCAAAAATCTAAAACAACCACCACATCCCAACCCACTACCACACCTGAGCTTACCCCTAGTTCTATGCCCATCACCTTACCCCAACCACCTACACACCAGACTTTCCACCCCAACCTATTCCAAGCCCAGATCCTATTCCTTTAACCCAATCTATACCAGCCTTTGAACCCATTGACATTGACCAACCCACTACCTCTACACCCATTGAACCTAACACCTTAGATCCCTTTGATCATCTCATTCATGTTTTCCCTTCTCATGACCAAGACCCATACACCACTAAGGGATACTCAGCCATGATGGACTCAATTATTGGGGACATCAGGTATGAGTTCACCCCTCTCCTTGACTCTCCACACCCTACCCATTTCAACCCTGACCCACCTTTCTCACCACCAACCCAATTTCACCATGCCCTAACCTCACCTTTCTAACCCATCCTAACCACCCCACCCACAGTCCCCACCATTCTAGATCCCTTACCTCAAATACTTATCCTACTTGCCTTCCTCCAAACCCAACTCCTAACCAATACCCAAAACCAGGCTATCATGCACAATTGCCTCCAATCAATCCAAACCAGCCTATAAAATTTTACCCAACCAACCCAGCCACCTTCAGTATCACCTATACCTGTTTCTAGCCCCCCTTCCCACCTCAACCCCTACCTGCTGTGGTGATAGCAATAGCTACCACTCAAACTGAATATGAACATGTGGAGCTGCTCCTTATTCAACCCTCCCTAGCATTTACCTCCCCCATTTTGAGGTAGAGGAACAACCCCTCCTTCTCCCCATCCTTACCCCTACCTTTACCCAAACTGATGAAGAGGAGCCAATCAGCCCCCCCACCTTCACCTCTACTGACACCCAGATTGAGCTGACTGAGGGGCAACTGGCATCCAACCTTTCACCTCCATCAGCTGTCCCATCACCCTCCCCCATTGTCCTGGTTTCTTCAAATACCCCAAAGAGCCATGGAAGACAACCCCTATATCAGGAGGGATGTAATTAGAGGAATGGCTGATATCAACACTGCCATCATACTGCCACTTCTAGATCAGATAGCACAGTTACAGCTGGACCACAAAGTAGAGAAGAGGAACTGAGAACAATTATTGTTGAAAACCCTCACATTATATGAAGAGGAGATGAAAAAATTTGAAATGTTGAGAAGACTGGTAGAGACACTCTAATAATCCTTCTCAGTAGTGTACCCAACCTCATCAGCTGGGGTGTCCATCAATGAGCCAACCACGCAGAAGGGCAGCACCAAGTCACAGAAGCCAACTGCCAAAAGGACAAAGACTGGTGTTGCCAAAATTGAGAATGTGAAGAAGAAAACTTTTAAAGTAAAGTATAAAAAAATAGCATAACAATATGGATGGGAGCCAGTTACTCTATTTAGATCATATCAGATTAGGTTTTAGTGTGTCATTTGTCCTTAGGTTTTAGTTTCTGTGTTTACACATGTATAAATTTCATTTGTAGTGTCTTGTCTACTATTTTTATTAATGCAAATTTCTATTTTGTGTCCTTTCTTTGTAGTAGTTTAACTTGTCTTCTTTTCGGTATCTTATTTTACTATTTTGTGTGTGCTGATTTATGATAGTACCCTACTGCCCCTGAGAACTTACTCTTTGAACAGTGAGGATATTGTTCCTCATAGGTTTGGGGGTGTGGCAGGGTAAGCCAATGGGAGAGTTAACTTAAGTGAAGCAGTATTAAGTGAGTAAGAAATAAATAGAGTGCAGTTCACCTAAGAAATTTTGAAAATGAGAAAACTTAAACTAATACAAAGCTGTTAACACTAAAATTATTAAAAATTCAATACTGCCATGAGGTGAACATCAAGAAATTTTTTTTTCCAGTACTTAGTGAACTAGTGAGGAGAGAAAAAGGTGAGGACATGCCCAAGAATTCAATTGAAGACCATACCTAGTGAGATTTGGGCCTACAAAAAAAATTTCTTCATAAAGAGTGTCTTTGACAAAAAAAAAATTTCTTCTGCTCTAAGGACTGGTTGATTCAAACCATTTTCACTAAAAGTTAGGCACCTCCAAGTTGAAACTTTTGACAACATACATAACACTAAAGAGATGATCAAGGCCTTCATTTGGACTGTTTGAGACTAAAAGCATCAACCCATTGAAACTATCCTTTTGCATACACTTTTTGAGCCTTTAAATTAATTTTTCTTCAAGATACAATAGAGTACCTGCACCTCAACCTGTAGACCTGATTCAACCTTACCCTCACTTTGAGAATTCAGAAGGTAAAGGAGAAGGAGATGAAAGTGGGCAAGTTGAGTCAACATTTGGTGAATGGAAAAGAGAAGCAATATATGAACAGAAGTGTAGCAGTGGTTCAGTTGTGGCATTTCATGAAAATAAAAATAAAAACACAAAAAAAATAAAAAGAAAAGAGAAGTCAAGAGGATACCTTCATCTAAAAATTAAAAAGATGAAAAGAAGCTAGCCACTTTGAATCTAAAAAATGTCAATAAAGATGAAGTATACTAAATTCAAGAAGGTGAAGTCATGAATCACCTCCTACACCTACTGATTTCTCAGTTTTTGAACCCCATTTTTCCCTTCCATTCTTTAGAAACCTCAACCATAAGCCACATTGCAACCCATGTAAAAGCCCTTGTTGATCCAAAGTGAAGTGAGTTGTCATGTAGAGATAAGGAGCTGTCTGATCTATGGTGAGAAGTAGTAGATGATGCCAGAAATTAGGAACAATGCCTATGCTCATGCTTGCAGACCCATTTAGGGTCTGTAACTATTCTTGAGCTTGTGTGAAATGAAACACCCTTTAAATTTATTTGTGAAAGGTAATCTTGGTGAGAATTGGATCTGAGATTGAACTTATTGGGCATTGTTTGAACCTAATTTTTGAATCATTGATAAGCTTAGTACTGTGTTGCACACTGTGTTTCTTGATGTCAGCTGATTGGTTTGATGAAAATGCATACATGATTTAGGAGTTAACTGTTGGCATTAAATGTCTTTGAACTCTTTAAATTTGAAAGATCAAAAGTGGATTGATACTCTATTTGTTGAAAACTGATTTGAGCATGCTTGCACTTGTGTTAACTATTTTATTGAGTAAGTTTGTGGGTATCTTTACTGAAAACCCTCAGGAGACTTCACTCCTCCACTAGAGATCACCTAGGGGTTTAAAAGGCTTGATGCATAAGCTAAACGCATCTGTGCTCCCTACGAAAGTAGCAATTACAATTTTAGAGTAGTTGTTTAAATTTTTCTTTGCTCAATGACTAGCAAAGATTAGGTTTGGGGGTGTCTTAAGTACTGAAAAATATTATTTTTTACCTCTTAACCTAGCCTTTACTACTCCTTGGAACCATTTAATAATCCACTTTTGAGTGTGTTTTGTAGTTAGTAATAAAAATGCAGCTTAGTAGAACAATCCACTTATTTAGAGGTCAAAGAAGAGAGTTTTAAAGCCAAGCCTTGAAACAGATGTAAGGATAGAGGGTACACCATGGTGGTACATACCTTGGTGATCATTTTGGTAGCCCAAGTGTGCACTAGAAGTCAAGTAGATAAAAGAAGAGCGGACCCATGCAGAGGAGACTGTTGCAGCAATCTGGGCACAATAGCAGCTATGCATAGAGGAACTCTCGCGTAGTTAAAAGCAAACTCGCAAGGATCTCACACAGTTCAATTTGGTCTAAGAAGCCCCCTCGCTTAGCTCTCGTTAAGCTCTCGTGCAGTGCACTACAACTGACTTAGAACTCGCGCACAACTCGCGCAGCTCAAGAGGAGAGAGACGCCCAGAATATTTTCTCGCGAGGATCTCGCAAAGACCTCGCACGCCTCCAAGACATGGCCAGCCAAGCTAGAGGTGCAGCCCATCCTGGCGATCAATCCCGCACAGCTCACACTCATCCTCGCGACAACCTGGCGAGATGCAATGCTGCCCAGCGAGAGCCTCGCAACATGAGCCATCTAGAGAACCGTCTGTGCGAGTTTTGTTACTCATTGCAAGAGGCACCTTGCAAAGTTCATTCAACTACAATATCAACTATGCGACAGCTTTGCGAGAGGCCAAATTATAGCACTCATCCACACAAAGTTTGGGATCCCCACTTCTCAGTCCATACACAGGGACACTTTGGGGATTTCCACACTTCTAGGGCACACATCTCAAGGTTCTCATCGATTCCACACATCTTGAGGCATCCAAGGGTCACCATTGGTCCACGTCGTCAAGCAGAAACAAGGGTTTTCTCTTCTGTGCTCCTATTTTCCAAGGCAGTAAGAGACTTTTATATATAAGTTGTGCTCATAGACGAAATAACCTATATTTTCCTTAACCTAATTCCGCTGAGAGCTTCGGCCAATTAGGGTTAGGATTAGGTCATCTTCTTCATTTTTCTTCCCTCCTTAGCTCGACATTAGCTGGCTAAGTCCTTTTTGTAAATAGCTAGGTAGTTACTTCAGTTTTGCAAGGGATTTTGTATAAATTTTGGGAGCTATTTTGGTTTGCTCAGCACAGGTTGTTATCTTGAGGGCACCATTGTAAGTCTCTTTTATGCAATGAAATGTCATTTTCATAGTTTGATTGAATCCTTATTTATCTGTGTTTTTGACATAAATTAATTTGGATTTGATGCTCCCATTATTGTTTGAGCTTGTAGCCTTGCAATGATGGTGACAACAGCTGTTTACTTATTCTATCTCAGCCATCTGTGATTTGGATAACCCCTGGGATAACCTGTAATCATTTAAGTGGACAGACTATAGCCCTAAGGCTGATTCAAACCACAAATATGAGATAGATTCTTCTTCTCTGTACTTAAGCTTGTAGCCATGTGAGAGATTATTGCAGAGACAAGCCATCCTCTGTTTTGCATTTCCATCACCAAGCTCTTAGATCTGATCTTGTGTAGAGATTACAAACTTGTGAGCTGAGTCATTATAGGCCTTTTGTAGCAATGACTAGCTAATTCTAGATCCCCAAACATCTTATGAATGGCTGTGGTTTCCACTGGTTTTTCAAGAGTTGTTTGCTCCTATGAATGCATGTTCTTGTAGCCTTGTAAACATAGTGTCTGCAATGGTATTCATGTTCTGATTTGGTCCATTTGACTAGAGGAAATCCCTTGGATAGTCTGTGACCATTTAAGTGGACAGGTTATAGCCTTAAATTTGATAAATTGATGAGTGGGTTGGAGCCTAGATTGGCTGCACATGTGGAAGAGGCATGTCTGATATGCTAATCTCCCACACATTCACTTGAGGATTGTCCATTAGCTAGCCAATATCCTGAACTAGTCTTGGAACATGTAAATATTGTCCAGTCATATGGACAGCAACCTGCTGGGTATCAATTGAGAAACCATCCCAATTTGAGGTGGAGATAAGCCACATATCAGCAACCCTAGCAGCAGCAGTTGGCATTACCTTGTAGTCCACAACCACAGTTTTAGCAGGGCTATGCACCAAGATAGGCCCTCAAGCAATTTTCCCCATAGCCAAACCACTTAACTCTGGCACCATCTCAGCCTGTCGCACGAGTGACCCGAGTTCGGTCCCCGATAGCGACACCAAAAACTTATTGTCTACTTTATGCTAGAAGATTTTATTGCAAAATGGATGGTTAAAATATAATAGAAAATAAAATGAAATGAAATGGATTTCAGCACAAAGTACAGCCTGCAAGATGCAGGGTCTGTTATAGCAAGTTTTAAAATAAGTAAGAGTTTGTCCCACATGAAAATTGATCTAAAACCCAGAAGGGGTTATTTAGTAGGCCTCCAGATCTGGCTACAGATCTGACAATTCTAAATAAAGGGAGTATTTTGGTGTGTCACAACTAAAACTAAACCTAAACTATGAAATAAAATGCAGTCCTATACTACAGAAAGGGTTTTAAAGAAGGTTGATGGTGTGGTAAAATAATAAAAATAAAATGGTGAGAAGTATGCAGATAAGGTCACATCAGTCATGCAAGTCAGATCTAGAGCTATCTCTGTAGTAATCCTTCAGATGGCTATAAGCACGTCTACAAGGTAGGGAAATCCAACTCAACCCCTGTGATTTAAACTAGTCTCTTAAGGCTATAATCTGTCCACTTAAATGGTCACAGAATATCCAAGGGAGAGGATCAAATCACAAAGATTAAATAAGAAAACTAACTTGATCCAACAAAATGGATTGATCTTAAGGCTATAGCCTGTCCACTTAAATGGTCACAGACTATCCAAGGGATTTCCTCCAATCAAATGGACCAAACCAGAACATGAACACCATTACAGACACTACGTTTGCAAAACTACAAGTACATGCATTCATAGGAGTAAACAACTCTTGAAAAACTAGTAGAAACTACAGTCATTCATAAGTTATTTGGGGATCTAGAATCAGCTGGTCATTGCTACAAAAGGCCTGCAATGACTCAGCTCACAAGTCTGTAATCTCTACACAAGATCAGATCTAAGAGCTTGGTGATAGAAATGTAAAACAGAGGGTGGCTTGTCTCTGCAACAATCTCTCACAGAGAAGAAGAATCTATCTCAGATCTGTGGTTTGAACCAGCCTTAGGGCTATAGTTTGTTTACTTAAATGGTCACAGGTAATCGCAGGGGTTAACCAAATCACAGATGGCTGAGATAGAATAAGTAAACTGCTGCTGTCACCATTGTTGCAAGGCTACATGCTCAAACAACAATAGGAGCATCAAATCCAAATTGATTTATGTCCAAAACACAAATAAATAAGGATTTAGTCAAATGAAAATGGCATTTTATTACATAAAAGAGACTTTCAATGGTTCCCTCAAGACAACAGCTTGTGCTAAGCTAACCAGAACAACTCCTAAAATTATACAAAACCCCTTTCAAAACTGAAGTAACTACCTAACTGTTTACAAAAAGGGCTTAGCAAGCAAATGCCGAGCTAAGGAGGGAAGCAAAATGAAGAAGATGACCTAATCCTAACCCTAATCTGACCTAAGCTCTCAGCCGAATTAGGTTGGGGAAAAGATAGGTTATTTCGGCTATGAGCACAGCTTATATACAAAAGTCTCTTACTGCCTTTGCCAATAGGAGCACAGAAGAGAAAACCCTAGTTTTTACTTAACATCGTGGCCCAATGGTGACCCTTGGATGCCTCGGGATGTGTGGAATCGATGAGATCCTCGGGATGTGTGCCCTAAAAGTGGGGAAATCTCTAAAGTGTCCGTGTATGGATTGAGAAGTGGGGATCTCGAGCTTCGTGTGGATGAGTACTATAATTTGGCCTCTCATGAAGTTGTCGCATAGTTGATATTACAATTGAATGAGCTTCACGAGGTGCCTTTTGCATTGAGTAGCAAAACTCACGCAGATGGTTCTCCAGATGGCTCAAGTCGCGAGGCTCTCGCTGGGCAGCATTGCATCTTGCCAGGTTGTCACGAAGATAAGTACGAGTTGCACGGGATTGATCGCCAGGATGGGCTGCACTTCTCGCATGGCTGGCCCTGTCTTGGAGGCGCATGAGGTCTTCGTGAGATCCTTGCGAGAAAATATTTTGGGCATCTCTCTCCTCTTGAGCTGCGCGAGTTCAAAGTCAGTTGTAGTGCACTACGTGAGAGCTTAGCGAGAGCTGCGCGAGGGAGCTTCTCAGGCCAAATTGAACTATGCAAGATCCTTGCGAGTTTCCTTTCAGTTGCGCGAGAGTTCCTCTATGCATAGTTGCTGCTGTACACAGACTGCTGCAATAGTCTCCTCTGCATGGGTTCACTCTTCTTTCATCTACTTGACTTCTAGTGCACACTTGGGCTACCAAAATGATCACCAAGGTATGTACCACCGTGGTGTACCCTCTATCCTTACATCTGCTTCAAGGCTTGGCTTTAAAACTCTCTTCTTTGTCCTCCAATTGAGTGGACTGTTGTACTAAGCTGCATTTTTTTTACTAACTACAAAACGCACTCAAAAGAAGATTATTAAATGGCTCCAAGGAGTAGTAAAGGCTAGGTTAAGAGGTGAAAAATAGTATTTTTCAGTACTTAACAATAGCCACCGTAACCTTTGACTCCCCCAAACCTGGAACCTACTCCGTTATCGCTTCCCCTCTCCGACTTTGAATCTGAAGCCGATGGAACTGCCTCTCAAGATTTACCACTGGTTAGCGAGATGCCAAGACAATAATTTGGAGCAACAATTGGAGGTGAGTCCAGCACCGAAGTGGGTCAGCAAGACGAGGAACCAAGCAAGGAGGAGGCACTAATTTCTACTTTTTTAGAAGAGGAAGACTACACGCAATACCTCCCTTTGTGGAATGGCGTAACCCCAGTACGCATCCCTTCCTCAAATTTTACCCCATTTGTGAGATATGTTTTAGGAGGCTCGTCAACACAAGTCGCAACATGGCTCAAGGACCAACAGCCAGCCTACCCAGTCCTCAAGTCAGGGACCAGCTATCCACTGCCGCCGTTCCCCTGGGAGAAATCAAATGTGAGCACTCAGCCACTAGAGAAGATGACAAGAGATAAAGAAGCAAAGTTGCCTCCCCCACTTCATGTAATTCCTCCACCCCCATTCCCCGTATCTCAACCACCTCAACCAGTTGCGACCAAGGCACATAGACCAGGTAAAGAGTTAGCACTGGAATCAGGTCAGGAGTATGATCTCCTATGGAACCTTAAGAAAGTTCCTACCTAAATATCGATACTTGAACTCATGGAGCAATCTAAAGCGCTCACCTTTACAGATGCTGGCATGCCAAAGGAATCACTACGAGGAAGTTCAGCCCCTATATACTTAATAGTAATAATCAGAGGATTCTCGGTTCCTCATGCATTAGTCGACACAAGAGCAGGACTCAACATTTGTCCAATGTAGACACTCAAGTCCCTCGAGTAAATGGAACAGGACATAAGACCTTCGTCATTATCCCTCATTGCATATAATAACTCTCGACGCTTCATCAAAGGAACTATCAAGCTACAAGCCTATCTCGAGCCGACGACCAAAGATGTCGCATTCGATGTTTTGGATTCCTCCAATACCTATAACCTTATCCTAGGGAGAAAATAGTTGAGTCCATGAAGGCCGTGGCGTCTACATATCACCAATGCATCAAGTTCCTCCATGAAGACATTATCATCAGGGTATATGCCAATGCTCCCTTCAAAAACATGGAACTTATTACACAGCAAGCATTCCAACAGCCCATGATTCAATATTGTCCACCAGCCACATCAAAAAGACAAAGAATCCCGACGACACATCGGTAACAGAAATCAGCCATCTGTGGTCTCCCCCAACACGTCGATAAAGACTGACAAAGAGAGCGACTGGTCCTGACTTCACAGGACTGTATAACATAAATCCAACCGCAAAGAAAGGATGGGATCTTATGTACCAACTAGGATATGTCCCGCACACAGGACTCGGTAAGAATAACCAAGGGCGAATAGGCCCCTTGGTCTCGAAGAAAGTACGTAAATACACTGGTGTAGGATATCAACCAGATGGGAAGGAAACTGATGCCTTCGCATCTTCACCCAAATGGTCACTCTATGATCATTTTTTCTACGAAACCACTGAGAAGGCCGACTCGTCGAAGGAAGAAAAATCCTTCACCAAACCTTGAATAACTGAAATTTAGCAGATGGTTGAACCATTCGCCGACCTAATAGACTTAAACCAAGATGACGACGTAGATAAGCCACTCGAGGGAGTCAGACCACTATTCGGGACTAAAGAACCCTCTGTTGCAGAGAAACAGGAGCCTTCATATCCCGAGCCACTTGTAGAGGAATGGTAGTCGACAGACGAAGAGGACTTCCATATTGCAGCTATAAAAGTCGAAGAAGAACTAACACTCGATGACCCCCAACCGTCTAAGTCACCGCCACTTCAAATTTTCTGGAGATCCTTAGAGAAAGAATGGCATCCACCACTGAGTAATGATGAGGATTACTGGTTAGACCTCCCCACTCTCAAGATGGAAGAACAACTAGGCGAGGACCTCCAAAGATTATTCGAAGATGAGGACGAACCCTGACGGCAACCCAGATTTCGAGCAGATACTCTCAAGGTGGGAGTGCCCACACGCCAACGAACTCAAGGAAGAATCAATTGATTTACCCGCGCCAAGTTATGCTACTACTTTCAACACCATAGAGCTGCAACTTGATCTCGCTCAACACAACCTTACTACTTCCCCCTCGCCAGAGCGCAAAACATCTTGATGGAAAACCAAGCCAGTAATCATACCCATTGAGATACTCTACGACTTTGAGAGGAGGATGAATAGCCTCGATTTGCACCCCACTAAGGATGTCGCAGTCATCAATTACACCGATGAAGAGTTACCTCTCACAAAACTAATCCCCGAGTGTAGCAATTTTCCAGTCTATGAACTTACTGATGATGAAGGAGAAGGACCAGTTACTGAAGAAACATGGGACTTCCAACGGGTCATCAAGCACTTCGACGAGCAAACTCAAGTCGTCGTAGAACCTACAAAATAAATCAACTTCGGCACCGAAGAGAAGCCCAAGAAGCTACTAATCAACTCAACGCTTAGCCCTAAGGAACAACAATAGATTATCCAAGTCCTTCCAGACCACCTCAGCTCCTTCTTATAGTCCTATGAAGACATGCCTGGTCTGGACCCAAGCTTAGTAGAACATCGTCTGGTCCTGAAACCCGATGCGAAACCTGTCAAGCTGAAACTGAAAAGAATGCACTCGCAAACAGCACTATAAGTCAAAGAAGAAGTCAACAAGTTACATAAAGAAAAATTCATCCGAGTCATCCTCTATCCTAAGTGGGTTGCGAATATAGTACCTATTACTAAGAAGGACAACAAAGTATGGGTATGCATCGACTTCTGAAATCTTAACCAGGCATGCCCAAAGGATGACTTCCCTCTACCTCACATTGACACTCTGATCGATAACACTATCAAACGTGAGATGTTATCCTTCATTGATGACTTCTCTGGATACAACCATATCAAGTTAGCAGAATTTGACCAAGAGAAGACTTCGTTCACTATGCCATGGGGAACCTACTGTTACATTGTCATGCCTTTCAGCCTTAAGAACGTTGGAGCCACGTATCAACGTGCCATGATGGTTATATTTCATGACATGCTGCAAAAGTGTGTCAAAGTCTATGTCGATAACATATTAGTAAAGTCTCAAACACGGGTAGGACATGCTGAAGCACTTTGACTGGTGCTCGAACAATCTGAGAAGTATCAACTAAGGATGAATCTAAAGAAATGTGTGTTCGGGGTAACCTTCGAAAAATTACTAGGATTCATAGTCAGCAAGCGAGGATTCGAAGTCGATCCGGTGAAAGTGAAAGCTATTCTCGACATGCCACCTCCTAGCAACATCAAAGAACTATGAGGCCTGATAGGAAGATTGTAATTCATCAGGAGATTCATCTCTCAACACTCAGACAAATGCGACCCTTTCTACATGCTACTTAAAGGAGGAGCTAAATATATATGTGATTACCAGTGTCAGCAAGCCTTCGATAATATCAATAAGTACCTCCTTAATCCTCTGATATTATCGCCACCAATTCCTAGAAGACCCTTGATCCTCTATGTCTTAGCCAATGATAAAGCGATGGGGGTAATCCTAGGACACCATGACAAAGATAGGAAGAAGGAGAAGGCCATCTACTACCTCAGTAGGATGATGGTCAAGTAGGAGCAAAAATACACCGCAATGGAAAAGACTTGCCTAACACTAGTATGGGCTTCAACGAAACTACGACACTACTTTGGGGCTCACAAGATAATGGTGCTAGCACGTATGGACCCCTTGAAGTACATATTCAAAAGGCAAGCTATATTCGGAAAGATCGCTCGATGGAACATGCTACTACAGGAGTTTAACATCACCTATGTCACACAAAAGTTGATCAAAGGACAGGCGATCGCCGATTATCTTATTAATCTTCTACTCCCTGACAACAAGTCAGTACGCACTGACTTCCCCAATGAAGACCTGCTCTCAGTTCAAGGACTTGGTAAAACTTCATGGACCTTATACTTCAACGGCGCTCTTAATCAGAAAGGAAAAGGCATCGGGATAGTTTTATTAAGCCTAGAAGGAGTCGTCATACCTAAAGCCTTCCAATTCGATTTTCCAGTCACTAA
Organism: Chloranthus sessilifolius; assembly: GCA_021018995.1. Taxonomy (NCBI): domain Eukaryota; kingdom Viridiplantae; phylum Streptophyta; class Magnoliopsida; order Chloranthales; family Chloranthaceae; genus Chloranthus; species Chloranthus sessilifolius. Next base: position 24,617,656 of record CM037588.1, read on the forward strand.
CAATGTTACGGAATATGAAGCTTTTATTGTCGGATTACTGGCAACACTATAGCTAGGCATCAAGTAGTTGAAGACCATTGGCGACTCTAAGCTTCTGATTTTGCAACTGATTGGAGAATGGAAGATGAAAGAAAAAAGACTAATGGTATTCTTAGAGACTGCCCAGTTCCTGATAAAGAAGTTTGAGAGGATTTCCTTCACGCATATCCCATGACTAGAGAATGATCTAGCAGACTCTCTCGCTATGCTAGCCTCAATTATACAAATACCAGTCGGACAAAGAACCAAGTCTTTCATCATCGAAAAACTTAACATGCTAGCACATGAGGTGGCATGGAAAGTTAAGTCAGAACTGCTAGCCCTCCAGAAGACCACAAAGTAGAGGAAGCATCTGCTACAGAAAGTCCCACAAAGAAAGAAATTACCATTGCAATGCTTAGGTTCCAGCAATCACCCACTAACGATGGGCAGCCATGGTACTGCAACATCCTAAATTTTCTAAAATATCGACATATCCCTCCCTATACGACAAGGATCGAATGCAAGACTCTATGGAATCTATGTGCCTGGTACTACATCCTAGGAGAGGTGTTGTACAAGGAAGCCTTCACCAAAGGGGTCTTGCTACGATGCGTCACTATTAAGCAGTGAAAAATATCATTTTTCACCTCCTAACCTGACCTTTGGTGGACCCTTGAGCTGACTAATAGTGTGTTTTAAGTGTATTTTATAGATAAGTAATAAATTACAAGCTTAGTGTAGATGTTCACTTAAAATGGCCAAAGAAGCAATTTGTTGCTCAACATGTGACCTTACAGCCCAAAGGCCAACCAATCAAGCAGTCCACAAGAGCCTTAGAGATTCATGAGAATGTCTTGAACCCAACTAGGGATGTATGAGGACAAGTGCAATTACAAAGAAAGAAGATTGAATCCACCAAGAGGTTGCTGAGTGTTGAACAAATGAAGAACATCCCACTTGAGAGGTGTGCCAGGTGTGGAAGCACTAAAAATAAGTTGTTAAGAGGTTCCATGAAGCTGTCGAGAGCTCCCCAGCACCTGTCGAGAAGTTCTAAAAGCTAATTATAACATGTCGAGAGGTTCTGAGGAGAAACTATAAAGAGATCGAGAGGTTCCATAGCTGTCGAGAGGTTGTGATACACAGGAGCTAAGATGTCGAGAGGTTCTAAAAGTGTAACTATAAAGAGATCGAGAGGATGATAGATCCTGTTGAGAGGTTGGAAATGCAATAAAAAGATCCTGTCGACATCATACCTGGAGGTGTGGAAAAATTCAAGAGATTCTAAGTGCATCTTGAGAGGTTCAGTTGATCCTGTCGAGTAGTCCAAGCCAACCTGTCGACAGCTTGCCTGAACCATTGCTCATTCTCCCGAGGATTGAGCCAACCTGTCGAGAGCTCAGTGGTAGTTTGTATAACTAGTTGATGGGTTGATTATAACCTGTCAAGAGGATGAATGGAGAAATGGACAGAAAGGTGAAACAGGCTTCCAATCCTGTCTAGATGTTTCATTCCTGTCGAAAGCCACTTAGATCCTGTCGATGAGTCATCAAAACCTATCGACTAGTGCAATTCAACTCATCGAGAGGTTCCCAAACCTATCGATATGAAGAGCAAGGAGATAGAGAACCTGTCGAGAGGTTCCCTGAACCTCTTGACACTCGAATTAGGGACTTCTCAGCACGTTTCTTCAGAAGCTACCAATTTCAGAAGCCTCTGCACACATCTCAAAGCATGTTAACGACCCCTAGGGGTATTTTTAGCATTCAACTATGCACGATTGGAAACCCTAATTGTCTCATGTGTATTTTTCAATTGTGGACCAATGGAAGAAGAGCTTTTAGAAGAGAAATCAGCCACATCAGCAGCCCAGAATAACAAAATTATTCTCTTGGGCTCTGATTAGCTTAAACGGATCTGAGACAGAGGGAGAAGGTATAAATAGAAGAGAGCGTTTATAGAAAAACCATCTAGAATTTGAGAGAATCAGAGCTTAGTTCGAGATTCATTTTCCCTCCAAGAACTCCCTCTCTCTTCCTTCTTCTCCCATTTTCTCTATAGCCAATCATGAGTGACTAAACTCTTTTCAGTATTTAGGGTGAGGTTTTGAGCTGTAAATCGAAAGTTTCATTGGCTTATAAGGGATTATTTATTACACAAATTACAGATCTAGGCACAATAGGTTTGTATTTTTATAATATAATTATGATTTTTTAAGGTGATTCTAATCTATATTTCACTTCTTCATATTTAATTTCCCTGAATTGGATACTCCTGTGGATGCCAATCAGAAATTGGGAGCTGGTAGCCTGGCATCTGCAGCATCTGCAATGGTTTACCTATTCCAATCAAGACCAATAGATTGGAGCAATCTCTGGGATGAACTGTATCCAGTAGAAGGGCAGATCTTAACCTCAGGATTGCTTTGATTCATTGGCGGAGATTGGATTCTTATACCTTACATCTGTCCGGGGGAACCCGGGGAGTTGGTAGCCAGATAGGATTGTTGCAAAACTGTCCTCTACATTGCCTTTGACTCCTTTGATTTTCAGTAAGAGACCAAGACCCCTAGCTAATGTTCTCCATCTTTTGAATTTCTAGCTTTACTCTATTCTCCCTCATCTCTGTGCTTGATCAAATCTAGATTAATTGCATTTAACTTTTATAGTTTGTAGTAAAAGTGATAAAAACCTAAAACCTCTCCTCTTTCCTATTTTAGTTTAGCTTAAATTAGGATAAAGTGTCAGATCTATCATATATCTGGAGATTTACTATAGTTAAATCACATTTCCCTATGGACATACCCTTACTTACCTTTTAAAACTTGTTACAATAGCCCTGATTCTTATAGGACTGGTTGCTCACCTTGATTCCTTACATTTGTAGTTTGATCCTTTTAATTGGCTAATGTAATCATATATTAATTGCAAAGTGGGTAGCACCAACAAGTTTTTGGCTCCACTGTCGAGGATCTATATTTTTAACTTGGTAGATCTAAGTTTTTCTCATTTGTAGAATTAAATTTTTAATTGACTATTTAGTGTTTGACTAATTGCTGTTGTAGTGTTTTGTAGTTCAATTGTGTGTTTCAGATATGAATTTATGGTGTTGAAAAGAGCATTGTACCAATTGGAGGAGCAAGCTTTGCTTGAGTGATCAAGCATTTCCTAACTCTGTGTATTGAAAAGAGCATTATACCAATTGGAGGAGCAACCATTTCCTAACTCTTTTTATATTTCTAGATCTGTAGCTTTGTAGATCTGTAACATTAGTTGTCTATTTTGTGATTGTTTTACTATATTCTTTGTGTTACTTTCTGTAATTGTTTTGAGTCTTTGGTGTGTATGCTTGGGAGGAGATCTCTTAATCCTAAGATTGCTCCTTTAGATCTTGAAGTTGAAAGACTTCTCAGACCTAAACCACCTTACACACCCCTTTAGTTGATTCTAAGATTGCTGCAATGGGTGAGCAACCTAAGACTTTAAAGATATTCAATACACCAGAGATTTACAATTCTCCCTTCTGCATTCAATTCCCTGCTGTCCAAGGGAACTATGAGATCAAATCTTCTATCATACAAATGTTACCCTCATATCATGGCCTGAGCAAAGAAGACCCATACAAGCATATTGATGAATTTCTAGGACTGTGCACTACCTTCAATATTATAGGTTTGGGGGAAGAAGTAACCAAGTTGAGACTCTTTCCTTTTTCACTAAAAGATAGAGCCAGAACTTGATTTTCAATGCTCCCAACCAACAGTATTCAGTCTTGGAATGACCTTCAATGTCAATTTTTGGCCAAGTTTTTCCCATGTCCAAAAGAAGTCAGCTGAGGAAGAACATTATTTCATTTGCTCAAGCCCCAATTGAAGACTTTCACCAAGCTTGGGAGAGATTTAAAGAACTCTTGAAGCAATGTCTCCATCACCAAATTCCTGAATGGCAACTTGTCCAAAGTTTCTATCAAGGAATTGATCCAAAAAGTAGGGATATGGTTGATACCTCTTGTGGTGGTACATACCTCCATAAGACAGCAAATGAGGCTTGCGAGTTGCTTGACATCATCAGTGAAAACTCCATGCAAAGAAAAACCTGGGCAATAGATTTTAAGACCCCTAGAGTGGTGAGAGAAAATACTACCAGAGGGAAAATGTATGAGGTGAGTGGACATAATGATTTGGAGAGGAAGGTGGACAGCCTGACCTAAAAGTTTGATAAGCTCATGGGAGCAATGCAGTCTCCAATGGCTGCCACAATGGAGGAGGCATGTGTCATTTGCCAGTCCCCCACTCACTCCCTTGAGGAATGTCCCTCAACTGCTCAATTTCCAAACTTTGTGATGAAACATGTGAATGTTGCTCAGTCCTATGGGCAATAGCCTACTGCTAGTTATCATTGGAGAAACCGCCCAAACTTGAGGTGGAGACAAGATAATTTTCAAAACCAGCAGCAGCCACAGCAATCCATGCCTTATAGGAATGCCCAGCCATACTAGCAGAATTATTTTCTAAGGCCCCAATACCAACAACTTATGGCCCGACCAATGGTTCAACCTATGCATCAAAGTGCACCAGCCTCAGTACCCTCTAGGTCTCCCATATTTGAAGAGCAAGTTTTGGCTTCACTGTAGAATTTGGGCCCTTTATCTTAAACTATTAACTCTCACAGTCAAAGTATCAAGAAGATAGAGGACCACCTTGCTTAGCTATCTAATTCTTTGACTAGGAGAGAGGAGGGGAGACTGCCCAATCATCCCATGAACAATCCAAAGGGGCAGTACATGGTTGGTGAGACTCCTTCCCATGAAGAAGTAAAATCTGTCACCACCTTGAGGAGTGGGAGGCTGGTGGATAACCAAGTTGGTATTGAGCTTGACAAGTCAAGTGAAGAAAATGAAGAAACAACTCATGAAAATATGCAGTAGGAGCAGCATATAAAAAATAAGGGGGGTGATGTGCCTCAATAGAAAATTTAAAAAAAAAAATAAAGAAAAGTCTGATCAACTTGCCAAGGATGCAAATGGGAGGTCAGTTACCCATTTACCATTTCCCAATGCATTGAAAGCAGCTTCTCCTTTTGACAAGGGGAACGCTAAGGTTGAAGAGATGATGGAAACTTTCAAACAAGTAAAGATCAACTTGCCTTTACTTGATGCCATCAAGCAAGTTTTAGCCCATGTAAAATTTTTGAAAGAATTGTGCACCCACAATATATAATCTAGGATACACTTATCCAAAAAGGTTTTTTGTGCTGAGAAAGTGAACCAAGTGTTGTTTATTATAACTCCAACCAAGCTTCAAGACCCTGGAGTTCCCACAATCCCCTGCATCATTGGGGATCACACTATTGAGAAGGCCTTATTGGATCTGGGAGCTAGTGTAAACCTACTTTCATATTCTGTTTATGAGAAGTTAGGCTTAGGAGAATTGAAGCCTACACATGTGGTGCTACAACTAGCTGACAGATCTGAAAGGAGGCCTGTGGGAATGATAGAGGATGTTTTAGTTGGAGTTGATAAATTTTTCTATCCAGCAGATTTTCTGGTTCTTGACATGGAGCCAAGCAAGTGCACCACCTCTATTCCTGCGATTTTGAGTAGACCTTTCTTGGCTACTGCCAGTGCTTGTATTCAATGTAGATCAGGAGTAATGGAGTTGTTTTTTGGTAACATGAGGGTTAAATTAAATGTTTACAATGCAGCAAATCAGCCTCACTTGAATGGTGAGGATTATTTTTCAATTGATGTATTGGATGAGCTTGTGGAAGAGACTTTACCCAAGTTGTTGTATTGTAATAATTTTTGTGATGATTTTAGTGATGTTTTTGAGAATGTGTGGAGTGAGATTGTGGAAGAGAAGGCCCCCACACCCATGGTTCAATAGGTGAAAGCCTTAACTTCTGATGTGTGGCCAGCAACAAGGTATCTTCCTTGGAAATCTACTGTGATGTCACTTCCACCACCATCAAAGACACCTTTGTTGCTTTCACTGGTATGTCCACCAGAGGTGGAGTTGAAACAGCTGCCTAAGACCCTAAAGGATGCTTTTTTGGGGCAAATCAAAAATTGCTAGTGATTATTTCTTCCTCTCTCACTGATGAGCAAGAGGAAGAGTTGTTGCGTGTTTTACAGAAACATAAGAGAGCAATTGGCTGGACCATTGCTGACCTTGGGGGCATCAGCCCAATTGTGTGCATGCATAAAATCTACCTGAAAGAGGGTTCCAAACCCTCTAGAGAAATACAGAGAAAATTGAATCCCTACATGCAAGAAGTGGTGATGAAAGAAGTGATCAAATTGCTAGATGCTGGAGTCATTTATCCAATTTCATATTCTGAATGGGTGGCACTTACTCATGTGGTACCTAAGAAATCTGAAATTAGTGTGATTAAAACTGATGCTGGTGAGCTTGTTCCAACTAGGGAAATCACAAGTTTGAGGGTGTGTATAGATTATCAAAAGCTCAATCTGAAAACCAGAAAAGACCATTTCCCTTTGCCCTTCATTGACCAAATCTTTGATAAGTTAAAAGGAAAGTCTTTTTACTATTTTTTTTATGGGTATTCAGGGTATAAGCAAATCTCTGTTTATCCACAAGACTAAAAAAAGACAACTTTCACATGTCCATTTGGCACCTTTGCCTATCGAAGGATGCCATTTGGATTGTGTAATGCACCTGCAACTGTCCAAAGGTGCATGTATGTTATATTTTCTGACATGATTGAGTAGTTTCAAGAGATTTTCATGGATGATTTCTCTATTTTTGGGGATAGTTTTAGTCAATGTCTGCACCATCTCAACCTTGTGTTATAGAGATGTGAGGAAACCAACTTGGTTTGAAGTTGGGAAAAGAACCATTTTATGTTACTCAAGGCACTGTCCTTGGCCATGTGGTTTCTCACAAAGGCATTGAGGTAGACAACACTAAAATAGATCTGATTGCACATTTACCCCCACAAAAAATTGTGAAACAAGTCAGATCATTCTTGGGGCATGCTGGCTTCTATAGGCGATTTATCAAAGATTTCAGCAAGATCTCAAAACCTCTTTGCCACCTGTTGTGCCAAGAGGTTCCCTTTGATTTCAATGATGAATGCCTTAAGGCCTTTGAATTGTTGAAAAGTTGCCTAACCTCTGCACCTATCCTTCAAGCACCTGATTTTTCTATACCTTTTGAACTGATGTGTGATGCATCAGACTTTGTAATTGGTGCAGTCTTGGGACAAAGGAAGGATAAGGCCCCTTGTGTGATTGCTTATATAAGAAAAATCATGATTGATGCTTAGTTAAATTACACTATTACTGAGAAGGAATTGTTGGCAATTGTCTTTGCTCTAGATAAGTTCAGGTCTTATGTGCTGGGATCCAAGATAGTGGTTTTCACTGACCACTCAGCCCTAAAATACCTTTTGTCAAAAAAGGATGCAAAGCCTAGATTGATCATATGGATCCTCTTATCACAGGAGTTTGATCTTGAGATCAAGGACAAAAAAAGGGTTGAAAATATGATTGCAGACCACTTGTCTAGAATCTTAACAAAGGAGTTTGATAGGCTGCCTGTTAATGACTCCTTTTCGGATGAGCAACTGTTTGTTATCAGCACCTCCATACCTTGGTTTACAAATATTATAAATTACTTGGCAGTAGGGAAGATCCCCCCACATTGGAATAAAATGGACAAGGATCTCTTCTTTTCACAGATCAGACATTATATGTGGGAGGATCCATACTTATTCAAGTATTGTGCAGACCAAGTAGTGAGGAGATGTGTCCCTAATGAGGAATTCCACAATGTACTAACTATGTGTCATGAACAGGCTTGTGGAGGCCACTTCAGTAGAAATAAAATTGCTATCAAGGTGCTCCAAAGTGGATTTTATTAGCCCACTCTCTTTTAAGGATGCATGACTTCATTGTAAAACTTATGAAAGATGTCAAAATATGGGAAGTATCTCTAAAAGAAACTCCATGCCCCTACAGCCCATACTTGTGATTGAACTTTTTGATATTTGGGGGATTGACTTCATGGGTCTTTTCCCTCCTTCCTTTGGATACAACTATATTCTTGTAGTTGTGGACTATGTGTCCAAATGGGTAGAGGTCATAGCTACAAGAACAAATGATCACAAGGTTGTCCTCAACTTCTTAAAGGACAATATTTTCTCCAGGTTTGGCACCCCCAGAGCTATCATTAGTGATGGGGGAGCCACTTTTGTAATAGACAGTTTGAGAACCTACTTAAAAAAAACTTTGTGACACACAGAGTTGCCACCCCATACCACCCACAAACCAGTGGGCAGGTAGAAATTTCTAATAGGAAAATCAAACACACTTTGGAGACAAAGTGAGAGTGGATAGGAAGGACTGGTTCTTGAAGTTACCTAATGCTCTGTGGGCTTATAGGACAGCCTATAAGACCCCAATAGGGATGTCTCCCTTCAAGCTGGTATATGACAAGGCATGCCATTTACCAGTAGAGCTTGAGCACAAGGCTTTTTGGGTTGTTAAAGCATTGAATACTCACTTAAAATCTGCTAGCATTCACAGGAAACTCCAGCTATCAGAGCTGGAAGAGTTGAGATTGGAAGCATATTCAAATGCTAGGATCTACAAGGGAAAAACCAAGGCTTTCTATGACCAACATCTGCTAAGGAAAGAGTTCACAGCTGGAAACAAGGTATGGTTGTTCAACTCTAAATTGAGATTTTTCCCAAGTAAGCTGAGATCCAGATGTGAGGGACCTTACATAGTTGAGCATGTATCCCCATCTTCAGTTGTTGAAATCAAGGATCCAAAAGATGGAAGGACCTCGAAAGTGAATGGTCAAAGGCTCAAGCTTATTGTTGAAAATGTGGTGGAGCCTGTACTGATCACTCACTATCATGAACCTCCATAACATGTCTGAGTTTCAACAATGTATATTATGTATAATAACTCATGTGTTTGGTTATTTTTGTTTCTTTTGTTTCATTTCTGTTTACCATTGTACATGATTTTTTTTGCCATGTCTTTAGCACCTCATGTAGGATAATGAGTCAAATTCGTGAAGTGGACAGAGTTGAAATGTCAAATCTATTGAGGAATGAATTGGGAACTGCCTACAGGTCTTTTTAAAATTGAAATACAACTTGTCAATAGGTTCTATGAACATGTCGATAGGTTCTGAGAGTTTCCAGTCTGCTTTTCGACAGGTTCTGAAGGTATAAAAATGGTTTTTGATAGGATCCATGAGCATTTCGACAGGTTCTGAAGATTTTAGTTGAATTCTCGACAGGTCCAGGGTACCTATCGAGAAGTTCTGTGAATCCCTCAAAGTAACTTTTCTGAAGCCTAGAACCTGTTGAGAGGATTGCATATTGAATTCAAAAGAACCTGTCTAGAGGTTCTGTGAACTTCTCGGAATGATTATTTCTATCTTTTTGAACCTGTCGACAGGATTGTACGAACCTCTTGCGAGGATCTGTGACCTTTTACTCTTCGACAGGTTGCATCAACCTGTCGACACCTTGCCCCAATCCTGTCGAAATTCGTTTCTCACTACTTTAAACCTAACGACAACTCTATTTTTGCCATTCGACAGCATCTTTTTACGCTTTAAGTTTTCTCTGACGATTTTCCATTTTTCTTTTTCTCTCTCTACCTCACTAGTTATGCCTCCATACACCTTGGCATTGGTCCCATTGTTTAAATTCATCAAAAGCTACACTTTGCACCTGGTCTGAGCTGGTTTGGTGCTATGCATTTTAAGATCTGAGAAATCCTAGGTTTTCGCTGGTAAGCCTCTCTTCTACTCCACTTTGTGTTTTTGGCATTTCATTTGTAAATTGGTGTGGTTAATTTGATTGATAACAAAGGTCTGTGTGGTAATTGGAAGTGAATTGGAATTGTTTGTGTATACAATGTCTGATCAAGAAGACACCTTGGCCACCCTTTTCAAAGCACCTTCCAATCCACCACCAAAGCCACTAGGAAATTCACTAGGCAACCTACAAAGCCTAAGGAGACCCCACCTGCAAAGAGAAAGTTGGTCATGGACCAAGCTGAGAAAATTGTGAAGTCCACTATTCCAGCCAGCCCATCCATATTAGCCACTCCACCTTTGAGCCCTGCACCAGCTTCATCAGCTGGCCCAACCACTTCTTCCCCTCCATCCATTCCCTTCGACTTTGACCCCATTTTTTCCATCTCACCTCCACATACCCAAGAACAGATCACTAGTGAGGGTTATTCATCTCTAATAAAGCCCACTATGGACAATATTGGGCATGAGTACATGCCACTACTAGATTCTCCACATCCCACCTCTCCATAACCTACCCATTCACTCACCCCACCTTTACCCATACCCACACTCCCCCTTTCTAACCAATTCTACCAATCCAACCCACAACCCCTGTTACCCCCAACCCTTTACCACATATCTTAAACCTTTTACTTTCCCTTCAATCCCAGGTGATAGCCAACAACCAAATCTAATCATCAATTGAGGCCACACTCCAAGCCATGTACCCCACACTCCAAAGTCAATCCTCCCTTCCAACTAGCCTACAAGCCATCCACTCCACCTTGACACTTTTAACCCAACCTCCCCAACAACCAGTCATCCCTCCTCCTTCCTACATCAATGCCTCTACTCAAACTAAACTTGAACCAGAACCCCAACCCGATCTTATCCAACCCCTCATTATTCCCCTACCTCTACCAACCATCCTCCCATAATCCCAACCTAATCTCCCACCTGTTGCAGCTACTTCAGATGCGGCCACAGATGTGGAGGACCTAATCCCCACCTCCCCAACCCCAACTTACCCAGTTCCTGAACTTCAATCTCCTTAGTTCATACTCCTTGCCTCCTCTTTTCCTCATCCCCCTCCATACTCCACCCTCCTCCATGTCATGCAACAGAATCCTTACCTAAAGAGGGATGTTGTGCGAGAAATGGCTACCCTCTGTAGATCAATTGAGTTGCCCTATGAAGCAAAGATCGAGCAAATGACTGTGGATTATAACTATGAGATAAAGAGGATATCCGAGGGTTGGCAACAAATTTTACTGCAAATGGAAGGTCATATGCTAGAGGCAACAACAGAGAAACTGAGAGCAGATGGACTTGAGAAAAGGCTAGCTACCTCCCGAGAGACCACAAAGGCTACAAGGGACCTCTATGAAAGTAGAGTTCTCTATGTTGAAACAAAAGCAAAAATCCTAGAAAGAAGACTGGCTGACCTGACTTGCATAGCACCTGTCAAAGCCCCTGCCCCTCCTGCAAGTCCACCCTCTCAACAAGCCGGAAAAGGGAAGGAGACAACTACCCAATCTGAGAAGGTAGCCCCCACAAAAATGCCTATGACGGCTGAGAGGAAAGCTAAGCTGAAAGCTTATGTTGCCCAACAAGGATTCAACCCTGATGACATCTTCAATTCCGACTCTGAGTAGTTTTAGATTATATTTCGGATTGCTCCCTAATATTTTAGGCTCGCTACACTTCGTTAGGATGTTTTTTCATTATCTCTTTGTAGATCACTTTTCTTTACATTGTATATATTTTGGTCTTATCAATGGAATTGCTCTTTAGTTTATTTGCTGTGATTTTCTTGATGTCTTTCTATTTTATTATTTCCTTTCTTGTCCTTATTTGTTTGTCATGATTAATACTTGTTCCTATTTTGTTTTTGTATTAGTGTTCTTTATTTCCAATTGCTTCTTTTTCTTTCCTTGCATATCTGTCTATTTTTTTCTCCTGCTGCACATCTCTTCATCTTTGAATCAGTGAGGACACTGCTCCTCATAGGTTTGGGGGTATAGCAAGGTTTGCCAATGGATAGTTAATGATAGTGTAGCAAGGTTTTAACATAAATTAAGGAAATAAATTAATTTCCCACCTAATTTTTTTTTAAAGAGAAGATATTAAAGACTTTTTAAAACTGAAACATGTTATAGTTCTAACATTTTCATAAAGCAAATGTCAAGAATTTTCAAAAATTAGTGCTTAGTGAACTTGAAAAGAGAGAAAATTGTGAGGATAACCCCAGAAATCTGATGAAAGACCATATCCAGTGAGATTTGAGCCTAAAAAATTTTCTTTGAAGAGTATTTGGCAATTTCTTCTGCTCTAACGACTGATTGGATCTACCTTTGCTCACTAGAAGTTAGGCAAATCTAAGTTGAACAGCTTGACAACACTCATGACATGAAGGACATGAAGTAAGGCCATCCCTTGGACTGTTTAAGCTAAAAATTTCCCACCTTTGAATCGCCCTTGATACACACCTTCCAGTTCACCCTCAAGCTGAGAAATCAGGAAATAGGAGGAGAAGTGAGACTAAAGGAGCTGATTTGATATTTGGTTGAAAAATGAAGAAAACACATTTGAAGGCAAGTGTGATGTATGGTTGTGGCATTCCAGCCCATGAAAGAAAAAATAGAGAAAAATAAAAAAGAGAAAAAGCATACAAAAAGAAAAGAAAAATAGAAAAGCAAAATAAAAGAATGAGAAAGAGAAGTCACTTCATTGGATATTTTGAAAGAGAAGAGAAAAAGCTGGCCACGTTGGCTCTAAAAATTCAAAAAGAAGATGGATTTATGTTGAAATGAAGGTGTGCATGTCACCTCCTTACCTTATTGATTTCTCAATTTTGAATCCTATTCAACCCTTTTATTCTTTATAAACTTCACCCATAAGCCACATTACAACCCAATAAAAAGTCCTTACTGATCTGAAATTAATTAAGTTGTCATGTGGAGATAAGGATTTTTTTTATCTATGGTGAAAAGAGTTAGAAAATTTCAGAAATTGGAGCAATGCCTATGCTCATGCTTATAGTCCTATTTGAGGGTTGTAACTGCTCTTGAGCTGTGTGAAGTGATACACCCTTCTATTTTTGTTGGGAGTGACAACCCTGGTGAGCTTTGTGTCTGAAATTAGGATTGATGGGGCATTATCAAAACATGTTCTCAATTTGAGGGTAAGCTTTGCATTAATTTTCATACAAAATGCCTTGACATGAGCTGATTGACTGTGCAGGAATTACAACAGAATTTTAGTTTTAATCAGTCATGTCTTTGCTGAGAATCCTCTAAAACTAAATGGACAAGGTGTGGAATGACTTTTATATTGCTTGAATTTTGTTTTAACAAGTTGCACTGATATTAACTAATTTTATTGGAGAAGTTTGTGGGTAACTTCACTGTAAACCCTTAGGAGAGTTCACTCCTGTACTAGGGATCACCTAGGGGTTTAAAAGGCTTGTTACATATGCTAAATGCATCTGTGTTCCCTACAAAAGTGGCATTTTTTAATTTTCAATAATTGTTTTTACTTTCTCCTTTGCTCAGGGACTAGCAAAGCTTAGATTTGGGGGTGAGTTAAGCAGTGAAAAATACCATTTTTCACCTCCTAACCTGACCTTTGGTGGACCCTTGAGTTGACTAATAATGTGTTTTAAGTGTATTTTGTAGATAAGCAATAAATTATAAGCTTAGTACAGATATTCACTTAAAATGGCCAAAGAAGCAATTTGCTGCTGAACATGTGACCTTACAGCCCAAAGGCCAGCCAATCAAACAGTCCACAAGAGCCTTAGAGATTCATGAGAATGTCTTGAACCCAACTGGGGATGCTTGAGAACAAGTGTAGTTGCAAAGAATGAAGATTGAATCCACCAAGAGGTTGCTAAGTGTTGAACAAATGAAGAACAACCTACTTGAGAGGTGTGCCAGGTGTGGAAGCACTGAAAATAAGTTGTCGAGAGGTTCCATGAAGTTGTCGAGAGCTCCCCAGCACCTGTCGAGAAGTTCTGAAGGCTAATTATAACATGTTGAGAGGTTCTGAGGAGAAACTGTAAAGAGATCGAGATGTTCCATAGCTGTTGAGAGGTTGTGATACACAGGAGCTAAGATGTCGAGAGTAACTAAAAGTGAAACTGTAAAGAGATCAAGAGGATGACAGATCCTGTCGAGAGGTTCGAAGTGCAGCAAAAAGATCCTACCGACATCATACCTGGAGGTGTAGAAAAAGTCAAGAGGTTCCAAGTACATCTCGAGAGGTTCAGCTGAACCTGTCGAGCAGTCTAAGCCAACCTATCGATAGCTTGCCTGAAGCTATGCTCATTCTCATGAGGATTGAGCCAACCTATCGAGAGCTCAGTGGTAGTTCATATAACCAGTCAATAGGTTGATTATAACCTATCGAGAGGATGAATGGAGAAATAGACAGAACGGTGAAACAAGCTTCCAATCCTATCCAGATGTTTCAATCCTGTCGAAAGCCACTTAGATCCTGTCGACGAGTCATCAAAACCTATCAACTAGTGCAATTCAACTCATCGAGAGGTTCCCAAACCTATCGATATGAAGAGTAAGGAGACAGAGAACCTGTCGAGAGGTTCCCTGAACCTCTCGACACTCGAATTACGGACTTCTCAGCACGTTTCTTCAACAGTTGCCAATTTCATAAGCCTGTGCACACATCCCAAAGCACTTCAATGACCCCTAAGGGGTTTTTTGGCATTCAACTATGTACGATTGGAAATCCTAACTGCCTCACGTGTATTTTCCAATTGTGGACCAATGGAAGAAGAGCTTCTAGAAGAGAAATCAGCCACATCAGTAGCCCAGAATAACAGAATTATTCTCTTTGGCTCTGATTGGCTGAAACGGATCTAAGACAGAGGGAGAAGGTATAAATAAAAGAGAGCTTTTATAGAAGAAGCATCCAGAATTTGAGAGAACTAGAGCTTAGTTCGAGATCCATTTTCCCTCCAAGAACTCTCTCTCTCTTCCTTCTTCTCCCATTCTCTCTATAGCCAATTATGAGTGGCTAAACTCTTTTCAGTAGTTAGGGTGAGGTCTTGAGCTGTAAATCGAAAGTTTCATTGGCTTGTAAGGGATTGTTTATTACACAAATTGTAGATCTGGGAATAATAGGATTGTATTTTTGCAATATAATTGTGGTTTTTAAAGGTGATTCTAATCTACATTTCACTTCTTCATATTTAATTTCCCTGGATTGGATACTCCTGTGGATGCCAGTCAAAAATTGGGAGCTGGTAGCCTGGCATCTGCAGCGTCTGTAATAGTTTACCTGTTCCAATCAAGATTAATAGATTGGAGCAATCTCTGGGATGAACTGTATCCAGTAGAAGGGCAGATCTTAACCTCAGGATTGCTTTGATTCATTGGTGGAGATTGGATTCTTATACCTTACATCTTCCGGGAGAACCCGGGGAGCTGGTAGCCAAATAGGATTGTTGTAAAACTGTCCTCTACATTGCCTTTGACTCCTTTGCTTTTCAGTAAGAGATCCAGACCCCTAGCTGCTATTCTCCATCTTTTGAATTTTCATCTTTACTTTATTCTCCCTCATCTCTGTGCTTGATCAGATCTGGATCAATTGTATTTAACTTTTGTAGTAAAAGTGATAAAAACCTAAAATCTCTCCTCTTTCCTGTTTTAGTTTAGCTTAAATTAGGATAGAGTGTCAGATCTATCATAAATCTGGAGATTTACTATAGTTAAATCACATTTTCCTATGGACATACCCTTAGTTACCTTTTAAAACTTGCTACAACAGTCCTAATTCTTGCAGGACTAGTTGCTCACCTTGATTCCTTACATTTATAGTTTGAGCCTTTTAATTGGCTGCCTTAATCATATATTAATTACAAGGTGGGTAGCACCAACAGTCACAGAAGCCGAAGGACAATACATCAGCCACAAATGTCACGCTGGAAGCCAAAGATTCTCCGAGAAGATTATACGAAAAGGCTACTACTGGCCTACAATGACGAGGGATTGTTATGTTTATATCCAAAGCTGTAAGCAAGGAACACGCTGCGCTCATCAAAGCCCTATCAATCGCATTAAATCCCATGGTCTCACCATGGCCATTCTCGATGTGGGCCTTCGACATTATTGGACCCTTCACAGACACAGTGGGGAACACGCACAAGCACCCCTTTATTCTCACTGCAACCGAATACTACTCCAAATGGGCAGAAGCCGAGTCATACGTCAAAATCACTACTTCAACGCTAGTGAAGTTTATTATTCATAATATCATCACAAGGTTCGAAGTTCCTAGAATGTTCATCACCGACAATCGATCGCAATTCATCGCTGAGAAGATGAAGAGACCATGTAAGAGATACGACAGCGACCTGCAGCACTCGTCGCCTTTCTATCCACAAGGGAATGGGCAAGAAGAAGCCATAAATAAAACGCTAATCCGATTCCTAAAACGAATAGTGGGGATAAGCAATGGAGCCGACTGGCATGAATGACTACCTGAAGCACTCTAGGCTTATAGGACTTCTATTTATACGGCTACTGACCAAACTCCTTATCTTCTCACATACGGGATGGAGGCAGTTTTACCTTATGAAATACAAGTACAATCTATGCGTGTCCAACTTGACGATCAGCTATCCATAGAAGAAAGGAGAGTTGCTCTGCTTACTCAGCTAGAACAACTCGATAAGACGCGTCCAATGACGGCCGACCATGCACAAGTATACCAAAGGAGAGTGGCCAGGGCTTACGATAAGAAGGTCCTCGAGTGAACTTTTGAAATTGAAGAGTTAGTCGTGAAGAAAATTATGCCCTCTAAGCATGCTCACCTGAAAGGAAAACTGAAGCTGAATTGGGAGGGACCCTACGTTATAACAACCGCATATCCTAGGATTGCACACAAACTAGTAAATAAAAATGGGGAGGAACTTCCTAACCCGAGGAATGCATGTATCTGAGAAAGTACTACCCTTAACACCGTGGTCATCATGCTCCGTAATCAGACATAGGTACTTATATTTACCACCATCGTAGTCATCACAAATCATTCATTAGTCATGTGTTATTATTTTTAAGGATATCTTTTGTAATCTTCCAACCCATCGCCCACCTTCTTATTCGGTTGATCGAAAAGACCAGTGGAACACCCAACTTCTTTTAAAAGCATAGGCAACAGCCAATTCTCGCTCCTTTTCCCACTATTGGAGGAGACGTTAGAGCATAAAAAATGAAGATGTTAGGCTCAATCAAAACTCACCATTCTTGTGATTAGCAGGCTACTTTTGAAAAAAATATATACATATATGCTTCAATAGAGAGATAAAAGAAAGTGAGAGAATGGAAGCATAACTGGGTGAGAGCAATAGGATGAGTGAACAAGTCAATAAGCCCAGGGAAGCATAAGCAAATTGTGAGGGCATTCCTGGTCATCTTACTAAGAAAGTATAAGCAAACTGTGAGGGCATTCCTGGTTTCTTCATACTACTAGATATCATCGTAAGGTGGTGGGAGGAGGACAAACTCCTGCTACCTATAGAATGTGAGACTTTAATGGTGTTAAAGCATGACGAATAGCACAATAATGGCACCGCATACCACCCGAGAAAAAGGTTGTTACCTATCCCTTTTAAAGTTGTCAAGTAAGAAACTATCCCTACATCATCAAGCCTTACCCCTCTTTTCCCCTTTTATTTTATTTTCGAACGATGAGGTAGAACCCTTCTTAAGATATTTTCATAAATAAAATTGAAAACTCGTGAATGACAAATGATGCGATCACCTACCACTCACCCCCTCCTACCAAGACTACGGGATCTGGTGGCCACGATCAAAAGTAGAACCCAGTATACGACCGATATAACCAAACGTCCCCCTCCGATGCAGTGACATTATCAGGAAATTTTCTTCGAAACTAACTCACCAAACACACACATAGCTCTCCATAGACCCCAAGTCTCACAAAACCCAGGAAAGCTCCATTGCAACTATACGCTAAGGCATTTTTTCAGAAAAAGAATCACATTGAGGCCCCTGCTTGCCCGAGGTTGGATGCAGAACAACAAGGTCATCACTCGAGGAAGGCTGCTAAAGACATCACACTGCCTGCCCTATCTTGCTCCTACACTGGGGCATTTTTTTATCTTTAGATTTTTTTAGAATTTTGCTTTCCCAGTTGCTCTTTTTCTTTGTAACGAAAATAAAAAAAAATTGCAATGATACTTCCTTTGTTACCAAACTCTAGTTTGAGATACCACTCCCCTTGACAACTAGCAAGGGGAGAAATAAGATTACTAATGATCTCGTCTCCATGTGTAGATATAAGCAACCTTCAACTATTACGGGGCCAGCTCGAAAGCGTCCAAGTCCTAATAACATATGACAACATCTAAGTAAATGACTGAAGCACAAAAACAAGACAAGGTGAAAAAGCGAAACAAGGTACACCTGAACCAAAAATCCATATATATATATATATATATATATATATATATATATATATATATATATATATATATATATATTTATGTCAAAAATCATTTTTAAATGACTCACCGGGGACATACCCCTTGTATATACAATAAAGGAAGAACAGAACAAAACGATATACACAACCCTACTCCCTCGGCTGCCTCTGCGAGGGACGCTCACCACTCTCTCTAGTCTCATCGACTCGTGGACCAGGAGTCTAATCCAGTGAAGCCTCAACAGAAGCCTGAGGAGTGAGTGGAGGTCTCCTAGAAGAAGAATGCCTAGCAATAGAACCACCCTCGCTCACCTGGCTAGAAGTCTGCCTAGACTATGACCATAGACGATTAAAGGCAAACAAGGGCCTGAGAGTCGAATCACCCTGAACATAGGCCCTCATATGTTCACGGGTCGTATGATGGATATCAGTCAAGGAGCCAATAACCCTCGACCCCCACCCAGCAAGGTGATCGAACATCCCTCCCACTCTCGCCAACTCGTGCAGTAAAAGCTCGATCATCACTTGCATCTCAGCACGGGCTACGGCGCGAGCACTCTCCAACTCTATTGTCTGAGTCCTGTGCTCAACCAGCAAGTCCATAGTTACCTCCTGAAGATGTCGATCTGTATGATCAGAGGGAATCTCGCAAACCTCCTGACGAGCAAGAGCACACTGCATCTCCAAGGGCAACTCCTCCAACTCACGCATCTACACACAAACATGAACCAAAGCTAAGAAGATACATGTACATAGTACAATAAAGATCAAGAGTATCAAAGTCATACCAGATCAGCCCGCTCCCGAAGAAGACGGTCGACAGTAGCGGCGGTCATTGGATCAGCTGGCAGCGTTGGCTGAGGAGGGATCTCGGACATAGGTTGCTATAAGAGAGACACAGATGCATCAGATAGCACTATAAATGAAAAACTGAAAACGTAACTACACCAACTAAGTACACCTGCAGAGGAGGAGTAGGGTCCTGAGGAGGTGCCTCGAGAGTAGAGTCAAGAACAACCTACACAAGATAAAATAAACAACTAACTCGACCATATCAGATAAAAAAAATAATGGATGAAACGTACAACACACACATAAATTAAAATACATGACATACCTGACTCTCCGGACGCAATGAGGGAGCTGTGGCCTCAGCAGCCTGGTAGCCCACCGTAATCTTACACTGAAATATATTCCAACACAACATTAGAAAAGGCCATCAAATAAAAATAAAAAGAACAAACTTGAACACAAAGCTCACCTAATAAGCTAGCTCGCCTCTAAGGCGAGCTGTCTCTGGATCCTCTCGGCTAGAGGACGCAGCTGAAGATGGATCAAAAGCCAGAGCAGAAACCCCCGTAGCATCGAGCTTCGCCTTCTGCAAACACCATTGCCAATACGTCAGAAACACAAAATGATAAAACCAATTAAACCAATTTAACAAGAATAAGCATGTATCAGCCGCTCAATCTATGAACGCAGACTAGCCTACGCCTCATGACTACCATCCGCTCACCTCGAAGCAGCTCAATATACATCGCTTGGCAAGCAACCTCATCCACCCTCGCCGCCTAAGAAACACACTAACAATCAACCAAATAAAACAAGACAAGTAAACTAAAAAATGCTTATGGAAGACAAGCTAACAAACTCACCAGAACACGACGAGTCTCTGCTAGCTGATCCTCCACTGCCCTAGCACCAGCTATGGAGGCCGCTAGGGACTTCAACATCTCCTCATCCGGGTGGGGGGAACTCCCCATCTTCTCTTGTGCGAGATGAAGGGCCTCCAACACTCCACGGACCCCAGGGCTAAGCTCTCTCCCTCAATGCAGAAGCGCAATCATGTCCCCCAACACCGAAGGAGCTCTTCCCCTAAAAGGGGAATTGAGTAAAGAGTCGACCACCACCAAGCTCCTAAAACCATCTTGCGAACGCCCGAGCGTCCGCCTCATCACGTGCTCCAATTACCTCGGTCCCCCCTGCTTTGAAATCTAAATATTGATCTGGCATCTCCTTTACAAAAAACCAGCCAGGGGGACCAGTCATCTTCTTCGCCACTTGTGGGCAATGCTCTGGAGGGACTCCCTGGAGGGGTCCTAACTGGCGTGCGGCTCAGGATACATGGATCTGCTCCACCTTCTCAAAGCAGGGAATCCAAATATCCCGCTTAAAAAATGCCTGACCAGACCGTATCACAGCCTAATCAGTGCCCTCATCATCCCCCTAGGACCTCCAGACGACCTGTAACCAAACTCAAACAAAACGAATGTGTCAGCAAAACCAGAAATATAAAACAAAGTGAAACCCTAAACATTTAAAAAAGTATGCACCTGACCTAAGTACATGTCCTCGAAGAGCCACAGCACGGTCTGGAGGTTTGTGGTCCTCCGACGAGCTCCCATCAGTCTCCACCACACATACCTGCACGGAAACGAGGGCTCAGTCCCTGGTGGGACCCTCAGGTGAAGGAAGGTGAAATGGTCATACGCCCAGAACTAAACAGAGAAGAAGCAAAATGACATTAATAATAAAATTCCTAAAAGAAAATAACAAACCCTAAAAACTTATAAAACCAAAACCTCACCTGGAGGAAAGGAATGAAATCGTCGATGGTGGCGACACCCCTCGCACAGCGAAACAGCTGCTCGTAAAGATGGGCTAGTGCCGCCACACCCCACGCATACGATGAAACCCAATCCAAGTCCCCTAGTAGCGGTAGAAATAACCCGGTCATGCACCCCCGGGTAGAGGAAAAAAATAACATTGCTCCAAAAAAGTGTATCAGGAAAGCCCTGATAACGAGACCCACCTCCACCCCCGACTCTGACACGGGTGCACGAAGCTCTATCTCTTTGCGGCGCTCCTCATATGCCGTCGTGGACTTGGGGTGGCGCCTCAAAGGAATGAACCCTGCAGTAACCAGGTGGTCTGAATCAACCCTGACCCGGACCCGCTGGGGGGATACTCAAGCCCCAACAACTCTACACACGCTACCTGGTAGTCCGACAGCATCTGTCCGGTCATAGGCTTGCCCTCAAACTTCACTCCAGTGACACGGACCCAGTCCTCGGGGGTCAAAAGCATCATCCCCATAGGGAAAACCAGCGCCTACTACTCCTCTCCACCTCTCCACTATGGCCCCGACCAAACCATGGTCAAGATAAAAAGGCTCAAGCCCTAAGATAGGCCCGAAACTAAATAATGTCAGCCTTGCCTGTTGGAATGCAAGGAGAGCACGATACCAGGCATGGGACTCTGCCCATGCAAAACTGATAGACAAGGTAAGAGGCTCCTAAACGCACAAAAAAAGGAATAAAAGGAAAAAGTAAGACAAAACCTATAACTACTAAGGAATACAAATAATAATGGATAATAATAAAAGTTACTGATACATAATAATAATAAATAATTGATAACACAAAATGATCAATGGCAGTGATCAACAATATGAGGATAATAATAAAAATACTAATGATAATGATAACAATAGAAATAACAAAAAAGAAATACTGAATAAAAAATGATAAAATAAAAATAATCACGATAATAATCGACTAATAATAAAAAATAGTAGCAGATAGTAACTAATAGTAACCAACCGTCCAATGACAAACAAACCAAAAGAGCAGACAAATAATAATAACTAAATAATAATAACAATAATAATAAACAAAATACACAATAATTAGCAATAATAATAGCGACAAAACGATAACAACACTAACAACAAAGAATAACACTTTAATAGCTAATAAAAAAAATACATGGACGACGAATAAGCTAAAAGCTATGCAAAAAGATAGCATAAGAAATACGATCTAAGTTAATGATAATATGGCAATGGTCATTGCAATAATTTATGATAGGCATGCAAAACATGAGAAAAACAATGCAAGGCGGCAAAATAAACATGACCTATAACTATATACAGGCATGATGCATGAATGCGCACTAATGTGATTTTTTTAATGTAATGTTTTACTCGCAAGTGCACGAATCGGTTTGTATATAGTGGTTGCGGAGTACGAGATCGTTCCCACGAGGATTAATTTTGAAATACCTAAAAGAGACAAGCAATTCTAGAAATCGGTAAAGATCTAACAGTATTCTACCAGTTTTATGATTTAAGTGGTTGATAAGATGGTAATTGATGACTACAAACTAAAATTCAATTGATGATTCACAAATAAAAGTGAAGATGATGATAAAGATGAAGATACTAAATCCTCCCATCTTTGGTCCGTTCTTCCTATAATATAAATCTAAGAATTAAATTATGAGATATTTCATTGATAACAAACATCTTTTATGGAAGATCAATGGTCAACACCCTAATAGGTTCCACGTTGCATCCCTGCAAATCAGGACTTAGATGATTTTCATATATAGATCTGGGATCAAGGGTACGGCTAGACACACATGATCTCAGGTTCAAATAAAAATCATCCCCAAAGTGGGTGAAAATTCCAACAAGAATACCACTTACAAATCTGAAATCAAGGGCATGGCTCGGCACACTTTATTCAGATTAGGGATATTTCAGATAAAATTACCATTACAGAACCAAGATCCAGGGCATGACTCGGCACACTCGATCCCAGAACATAATCATAATTAAATCCACACAACAAAAACACAAAGACCATAACAATGATAGGGTAAAATTACCGTCACAGATCTGAGATCCCGGGCATGACTCGGCACACGCGATCCCGGTTAGTGGCGGGGATTTCATCCATTCATGATAGCACAACAACCATAAATTAAAATCTCATATTTTAATTCCTAATTTATATTATTAAAAGCACATCCCTCGGATGGGAATCATTAGATCCCCATCCCTATAAATTTAGCCACACATATTGTAAGGAATTGACATAAATAAATAAATACGGGAAAATAACATTAATTAAAATTACCTCAAGCTTCAAAATAAATTACGTTGATCCACACGGATGATAATCTTTAGAAACGAAATAAATGCAGAAATAAACTTTGAATAAAATTTAGGAATGAGTACTTGAAAAATTAAAGAACAAAGCTCTCAAAAAGAAATAATAAAACTTCCTATTTCTATGAAAAATAATGGCTAAAAACTAAGAACACTAAGAACTAAAACTCTCTCCTACGTAATTCTAATGATAAAAAAAAATCTCTAATTCTACTCTCTACTACCTTTTTCCCCGAAGTGTTTGAGTCTTTAAATAGAATCCGTCGCGCAAAGGTATCCCAAGTCGATTTTTTAGGGTCGATTAATCGACCCAGGGCTGTCGATGCATCGAGCCAACAAAACTTCCAAAAAATCACGTTTCCAGTGTCAGAATCGTGTCAGACTGCAACTCTGGCTCGATCAATCGACCTGTAGGGTCGATGCATCGACCCCAGAAATCCGTGAAAATCAGCACTTTTTGTGGTTCAGACACTGCTTCAGTATTTCGGCCATAACGTTCTGTCCCGAACTCGGATTGAGACGATTCTTGCGCCGTTAGAAAGCTGACGAGAAGTTCTACAACTTTCATGTTTTGACAATTTTGTAATTCGGCCGTCTTGAAGGTCCAAATTTAGCCGCAAGTCGCACCAAGTTCTTGATTACTCGAAATTGCAGTGTTTTGGCATTATATTCAGAATTCTTGTACGGTTTTCTATACTTGGCTTGTATTTACCTGAAACACTTCAAATCTAATCAATCTCATCAGATAGCCTTCATCGGATAGCTAAATATAGGTATTTAGGAGCAAAATATCCTCATTTTTCAGTACTCATCATACCCCCAAACCTACACTTTGCTAGTCCTCGAGCAAAGCAAACTAAAGAAAATAAATGCCACTTTCGTACGGAACACGATTGCACTTAGCATGTGCAACAAGCCTTTAAACCCCTAGGTGATCCTTGTGGAGGAGTTGTGTCTCCTGAGGGTTTACAGTGAAGTTACCCACAAACTTCAATATATTTTTGAAATCATCGATAAAATTGAGTTTTCAAAACATGATTTTGATAACATATATACCATTCAAAAACAAAAATCATTAATCAATTCAACATGCGAATTCTCAATTTTAAATGACAATGTTATACTAATCATACTAATATCCTTTCAAATTAGTCTAATGCTCAAATTGTTAGATAGTTCATCCATTCATGCCTAAACGTGAAGTGTGTGCATAACCAAACCAAAATTCATTCATCTCAGAACTAATTCAAACGGAAAGCCGTTGGATCTGTTGTTTTGACTCAATCCTCACTTTAGGTATACTCTCAAAATATAAAGACACCGATAGTGGATAAATTTTCGCACATATGTGAGAGATCCATACAAAGCAAATAAAATGGTCTCACATAATAAATGAAACACGATGCAATCAATGAATAAAAATAAATCTCATAAGAAGATACTTGTATATCCTAAGCATGTCATATCACATGTCATAAGTATCACATATTTACTCTCCACAAGGCAGTTACTAATGCAAGATCAGATCATGAAGGTCTTTTTAGGGTTGTAATGGGGCTCAGGAAAGGGTAAGAAAGAATTGGAAGTTGGGATTCGAAGTTTCTGAGAAATTGGAAAAGAAACACCTTTTTGATTTTTTCTATTTCTCTTCTTTTTCTTTTCTAATCTCTCACTATTTTTCTCAATTTTTTTCTATTTTTCTCTTTTTCTCTTCCTTTTTCTTGAAGCACCTCAGATTTTTCATTACTTTTCACAATTTTCTTTTTCTTTTTCTCTCCCCTTTTTCTTTTTATTTTTGCCATACACTCTCAGTAAACATCACAACTCAGTATCTCTCCACTTACTCTCTTTTCGTTCACTCTCATCCCTCGTTCCTAATTTCTCAGAAATAAGAAGGGTAAAGCTGAATTTTCAGAAATGGTGAAGGGTTAAAGGTTAACGTGGCTTATCAAAGAATGTATAAAGGTAAATTTTTTCAATAGGCTCAAAGGGGTACTAGAAAGATAAATTTATTTGAGGTGGGGCATTTTAAGCACAAACGAGCCAAAGATGGCCTTCAATCATATCCTTAAAAGATAGTAACTTTGCCTATTTGTCTTGAGTAGATATACAGTACATTCTAACATAATGATATAAATTTGATTTCATGCAAAGTCACAAGTCAAAATAAAGTGTATGAGATTATACAAAATAAATCGTATTCAAAGAAAACTCCGAGTTTATATATTCACTCATCAATGACGGGAAATTAGCTCTAAAGCTCACTGGGTTTAGTCTCCACTAAGAACCTAAGATTCAACATTCAAAACAGTTCATCAATTTCTAAGTCTTAGCTTGGTATCAGTGTAAAAATTCTAAGCATGAATATCAAAATTATCCACCACATATCACATCAAGCTTCATCATCTTAGATACAAGTAATCAAAATATGACACTATTATTCTTAAAATTAAATTCACATGCATCATCAACTAAAGTTTGAAAACAATCGTAAAATAATGTGCATGATGACTTCAAAAATTAAAATTCTATTTTTTTATTTTTTTTATTTTCAAATAAAACATATAAATGACGCAAAATAATTAACCATACCCCCAAACCTAAAGACGGCAATGTCCGCATTGACTGAAAGAAGTAGCGCACCCCCAAACCTGTTTGAAAAAATTACCTCAACACAAAGATCAGGTGCAGAGAATATGTATCAAATTGGAACATGACAAAAAATATATTGAAGGGAATATGGTAACACTATTTAGGGAAAGAAAAATAACCTAAACTAAACAAAACAAAACAAAAGGAAAAGAAGAAAAAAAACTACAAAAAATCCTAAATCCTAAATCCTAAATTAAACATAAATCCAACTCTATTAATCATTGGCAGGCGGACCCATCCACCTCGGGTCACTTAAATTGATATTCTTAGGCACAGGGAACAATTTCTCCCAAAGCTCAAGGGGAAATTGATGAGACACCGCCGATTGTATGGATGGAGGTGGGGAGGCGAGAGTAGGAGATGAAGATGGGGGAGACGGTGACGGCATCACATCAATTATCTCGACATCAGTAGTGAAGCACGGTGTAGGAGATTTGAAGCGATTTACCTTTTTTCGAGATGATTCTCCCCAATAAGGAATGATCATCGGATCAAGGTCGATGATTTCAACATTGTTTGGCACAAAAGGGACCGTCAGAGTGAGGCGGCCCCATCTTTTAGCGCTCCTCCATCTTTGATAATCGGGCTCTGGTGAGATATAATCGTCGGGCCATAAGAAAGATAGTGCAGAGTTAATGAAAAGTGAGCCTAAAGGTGAATATAAAGGGAAAATATATAGAGTTGGAGTAGGAGTGGAAAGAGATGTCCTGCAGAAAAGAAACAATGAAAAGTGTGGCAGTACGTCCAAGGGAGTCTACGGACGTGGGAAAAGAGGCAAATTAGAGTTTCAAAAGGAGTGCCGGCGAAAAAAAAAAATAAAAAAAATAAGAAGCAGTGGGGTCGATCAATCGACCCTTGAATGGTCGATGCATCGACCCTCTGGGGGTCGATTAATCGACAGTGGGGTCGATGCATCGACACCCAAAATTTTTTTTTTTTTTTTTTTTTTTTTTTTTCAGCAGAGGGTCGATTAATCGATCCCAAAGGTCGATGCATCGACCCCTTGGGGTCGATTAATCGACAGAGGGGTCGATTCATCGACCTCCCAAAAGAAATTTTTATTTTTTTATTTTTTTTTTAAATTTTTCGCAAAATGTGGGTCGATTAATCGAGTATAACCCTCGATTAAGCGACACCAACATGGCAGAGAGTTGAAATTTTTAAGAAAATTGGCTCTTTGAAAAGTGCTTTCCAACTACTCTAAAGGCAATCGGTAATTTGCAAAATTTTGACAATCCCACACAGATTAGAAAACACACTTTTTCATTGATAAAGACGATGGTTACAGGGACACTTCTGATTTGACTCCTAAAATAAACAACCTAAAAAATAACACAAAACAAAAAATCCTAATCTTAGACTAATCAAACTAATCATCTCCATCCTCCTCGGCTTGGCGGGCCCTGGCGCGCATCTCATCATAACTATCAGGCCACATGCGCTGCCCGATTTGATGGAGGAAGGAACGATCATAGTGGCTACGGCGCAGGAGTGCACCATGGTGACGCTGCTGCTCCTCTTGTAAAGAGGTAATTTGGGCTTGGAGCAAGCCAAGCGACACACCCTCCTCGGGTCCCTGATCAGGTGCATGTTGATCATCTTGACGGACGCGGCGGCGTTGGCGTGGGGGAGCCGGTGCATCAGCATGGGCATCAGGGACATTTCCCAAGAGACGCATACTGCGGTTCCACTGGGTTGCACCATATCGATAGAAAGCAAGGTCCCCGATATCATCATCCCGATAGAACGGGAAACGAAGAAAGTTAAGCAACTTCATAACATAATGGGGGAAGTAGACCAACGGGGCTTCACCAGTGGTAGGTTTAGCGAGTTCGTCATGGCATCACCACATGCCGTCATGAATAAGCTTGGGCACGTTGATCCATGAATTGCGGTGGGCCCCATAAAGTGCTTGAACCCGATCACCGGTGCGCTCAGAAACGTGGCCACGGGGACAAAGATTGCTACTGACCACACTATCCCAAAACAAAAGCTGGCGCGGCGCCGACGCCTAGGGCGATCGAAAGAAAATATGCCGCGACACATCTCATTGATTATATCCTCCTGAGACTCGTCGAGTTCCTCACCCAAAATGTGATCGTGAGGGCGCTCGCACGAAACATTAAAGACCTCCGTAATAGTATGCGGAAAAATCGGGCGCGACCACCCATCAATTGTAACAGTGAAGTGGGCGGCGACTTGATTCTCGATGGAGGCAGGCACCCATACCATATTCTGATAGAATAACCGAACCACGCGTTCGGACACTTTGATCACGGGTGGAGTGAGGAGAAAATAGGCATTGAGCGCCATCGCATAGGCGAGGGAAACGGCGTAGATAGGCAGTGCTTGAAAAGCCGCGAGGTCAAAAACATATTCTGAACACAGGTCGCGGGTCGCGAAGCGACCACTCGGCTGATCACGTGGATGACCAGCAGGGCGTTGCACCAGTCTTTGCGGCGCGGCAGAGGTCGAAGCCATGATTACCGTGAATTGCCGAGGCGTCAAAAAACAAACACAATCAAACTCGTAGTGAGAAACGTAGTGAGACTCCTCCATTTAAATAGGCGCAAAGGCGCCTCTCGGGATGGACACAATCGAAATAATCGATTAATCGACCAAAAGTGTCGATTAATCGACTCTAATGAAAAGAGGCGCGTCAGAAGTCCCGACGCATGGAAACACGCAACGGACGGCTTTAAGTGAAAAGACGCAACGTACGGAAGTGGAAAAGTCGATTAATCGACGCACTTCATCGATTCATCGACAGAAAACGAGGCAAATAAAAACCAAAAACGCACGTCCCATAATAAAAGTCGATTAATCGATCCATAAAGAGTCGATTAATCGACACCAAATAAAAACAAAACTGACAGAGTTTTAAAACGGCACAATTTTCAAAATGAACAGTCGATGCATCGACTCAAGGATTCGATTAATCGACTAAAAAAAAAGTCAAAAAATCGCCATAAATGCAATGTCCTTGAAAAGGACACTGTATTAAAGACTCCCGATTAATCGACCAAAAGAGTCGATTAATCGAGCATAACTGGGTCGATGCATCAACCATAAGGGGTCGATGCATCGACACCCAAAAAAATTTTTTTTTTTTTTTTTTTTTTTTTTTTTTAACAAAACAAAACACAACAAAATGGAAAATACACAATTGGGTTGCCTCCCAATGAGCGCTAGTTTAAAGTCGATAGCTCGACCGTGGGAATCGCTCAGTCAGGGTGCGCCAGTGGCTCACTCAAAGAAAGAGTGTCAGAGAACGCAACCGCATTCTCAAGGAACGGTTTCAATCGCTGACCGTTAACCCGAAAAACATTCCCGTGTTTCGGGTTGATAATATCTACTGCCCCATTGGGGAGTATTCGAGAGATTTTGAAAGGACCACTCCAACGGGTTTTTAGTTTCCCCGGAAATAAATGAAGACGGGAATTGTAGAGTAAAACTAGTTGACCAACAACGAACGATTTTCGCAGAATAGATTGATCATGAACCCGTTTCATCCGGTCCTTATACGATTCAGCACAGTCATATGCATCAGCACGAATTTCCTCTAATTCATTTATTTGGAGACCCCTTTGGGTACCCAATTCCAGGAAATCGAAATTCAATGACTTAACGGCCCAAAATGCTCGATGTTCCAATTCAACCGGGAGGTGACATCCTTTATCAAAGACCAACCGATACGACGACATGCCAATCGGAATTTTAAATGCAGTTCTATACGCCCATAGAGCGTCATTCAACTTTAACGACCAGTCTTTACGGTTCGGATTGATTGTCTTTTCTAAAATCCGCTTAAGTTCCCGATTAGAGACTTCAACTTGGCCACTTGTCTGAGGATGGTAAGGTGTAGCAACTTTTTGTGTGACACCATATTTCTTCATTAATTGGGTGAACACTTTATTGCAAAAGTGCTTTCCACCATCACTGATTATCGCCTTTGGAATGCCAAAACGTGAAAACACTTGATCTTTGAGAAATCTGATCACTACTCTGTGATCATTAGATTTACAAGTCACGGCCTCAACCCATTTCGAAACATAGTCAACACCGACAAGAATAAACGTATTACCAAATGAATTCGGGAAAGGACCCATAAAATCGATCCCCCAAACATCAAATAATTCAACTTCTAAAATTGGGTTGAGGGGCATCATGTTGCGCTTTGAGATTCGGCCCAGCATTTGACAGTTGTGACAGGATTTGCAATGTTGATGGCAATCCTTAAATATCGTCGGCCAATAAAAACCACTTTGAAAGATCTTAGCTGCAGTCTTTTTGGAACTAAAATGACCTCCACAAGCTAACTCATGACAGGACGAGATGATTCGTGGTTGCTCAGATTCAGGAATACATCTTCGTATGATTTGATCAGGACAGTATTTGAATAAGTACGGATCGTCGAAAAAATAGTATTTCACCCGAGCTAAGAAGATAGATTTCTCATTCCTCAACCAATGGTGAGGTAATTTCTCGGTGACTAGGAAATTGACAAGATCCGCATACCAAGGTGAGCAATCAATCCTGAACAACTGTTCATCTGGGAAGTGCTCCAAGATCGGAACAGGCTCGTCAGGTTTCTCAATAATAATTCGTGACAAATGATCGGCCACCACATTTTCTGAACCTTTCTTGTCCTTGATCTCTAAATCGAACTCTTGCAACAACAAGATCTACCTAATTAAACGTGCCTTAGCTTCTTTCTTAGCGAACAGATAACGCAGAGCAGCGTGATCTGTGAATACCACAACTTTAGATCCTAATAAATAGGATCGAAATTTATCCAACGCGAAAACTATCGCCAACAGTTCTTTTTCAGTGGTCGAGTAGTTCAACTGGGCATCGTTGAGAGTGCGACTCGCATAGTAGATCACATGCGGTAATTTTTCTATTCGTTGCCCCAAAACAGCTCCAATTGCATAATCAGAGGCGTCAAGACATAATTTGACAGGAAGGCCCAGTTCGGAGATTGAATTATCGGAGCCTTTATCAATTCGGCCTTAATGGTTTCAAAGGCCCGCAAACATTTATCATCAAAGATGAATGGGGCATCTTTTGAAAGTAAGCTACATAGCGGTCGTGCTATCTTACTAAAATCTTTAATAAAACGCCTGTAAAAACCGGCGTGGCCCAGAAAAGATCTGATTTCCTTCACTGTCCTCGGTGGTGGTAGGTCGGCAATTAAATCAACTTTAGCCTTATCGACCTTGATACCTTGGGACGATATGATATGTCCCAAAACAATGCCATCTTTAACCATGAAGTGACATTTTTCCCAGTTAAGAACAAGGTTCTTCTCTTGGCATCGTGCAAGCACTAGCGACAAATGATTCAAACAACAAGAAATCGCTTTCCATGTATCGAGAAGTCGTCCATGAAGACTTCCAAGAATCGCTCGACCATATCCGAAAAAATACTCAGCATACATCTTTGGAATGTAGCTGGTGCATTACAAAGCCCAAACGGCATTCGTCGGTAGGAGAAAGTACCAAAAGGACATGTGAAAGTGGTCTTCTCCTGATCCTCCGGTGCAATGACTATTTGGTTATACCCGGAATAGCCATCGAGAAAGCAATAGTACTCATGCCCGGCCAATCTTTCTAACATCTGATCGATAAACGGAAGTGGAAAGTGATCTTTCCTCGTCATCAAATTTAACTTCCGATAATCAATGCACACTCTCCACCCTGTTTGAATTTTTGTAGGGACGATGTTTTCTTCATTCTTTACCACTTTGTGATTCCCGATTTCTTAGGGACCACTTGTGTTGACCCATTCTTGTCCGAGATGGGGTATATGATTCCAGCATCTAAAAGTTTGATTACCTCATTTCGGACCACATCTTGCATTATAGGGTTCAGTCTCCTCTGCGGTTCCCTAGAAGGCTTAGCATTGTCTTCCAAATGGATTCGGTGCATACACACCATTGGACTAATGCCTTTGATATCTTTTATCGACCAACCGAGGGCACTTTTGTGCTCTTTGAGTACACTCATGAGTTGGCCTTGCTGATTCGCATCCAGTGTCGATGATATGATAACAGGTTGAGTTTCATTCTCCCCCAGGTAGGCATACTTGAGATTTTCCGAAAGAGGTTTAAGTTCTAAGGACACTTTCTCCTCATCTTTCGGCTTTTCCTCGATTAATTCAATTTGAGTTCCACACTCTATTTCCTGTTCTTCACCCAGACGTGGTGTGGAATCCAACATGTGATTTACTTCTTGGATTAGTTGATCCACATCAAAATTTTCTCCAAAATGCGCAAGACAAGCTGCTAGAGGATCCTCAGATTCAGATGCATTAAATATTTCCTCTACAATTTTATCGAGTATGCAAGCTTGTGCATGTTCATCATCCTCCATGGGCTGCTTGGCAATATTAAAAATGTTGAGTTCTACTGTCATATTTCCGAATGACAGATTCATGATCCCATTTCGACAATTGATCAACGCATTGGAGGTTGCTAGGAATGGTCTTCCTAGAATCACTGGAATATTATTCTTCAAATTTGATGCTGGTTCAGTGTCTAGAACAACAAAATCTACAGGAAAGTAGAAAGAATCCACTTTGATGAGGACATCTTCTACAATTCCTCGAGGGATCTTTACGGACCGATCAGCTAACTGAAGGGTCATTGCAGTGGTCTTAAGTTCTCCCAATTCGAGCTCCTTATACACAGAATAAGGCAACAAGTTGACACTTGCTCCTAAGTCTAAAAGAGCCTGATCAATACGGTTATCGCCGATAATGATCGAGATTGTAGGACAACCTGGGTCCTTGTATTTGATTGGGAGCTTTGCTTGCAACACTGAACTAACCAGCTCGGCTAAGAAAGCCTTTTTCGGAATATTGGTCTTTCTTTTGATTGTGACCAATTCCTTCAAAAATTTAGCATAAGTAGGTACTTGACGGATGGCATCCAGGAAAGGAATATTAATTTTTAATTGCTTGAAAATCTCATTTATTCCTTCCACATCACGATTTCTCAGTGGTGCCATCAATCTTCTTAGTGCAGTGCTTTCGGAACAAGACTTTTATTCTGTTCACTCTTGTTATCTGATATTTCTTTTGCTTGTACTTTGTCATCAATTTCTTCTCTCTCTTTAGATTTCTTCTCTCCATCAGACTCTTCCTCCTCCTCTGGCAACACTACCTTGTTATCAACCTGCTTTCCAGATCTCAACGTTGTGATTGCCCGAATTTGTTGTTGATTATCCTCTTGTGTTGAAGTTGATGTTTGTTCAACAACCATTTGGCCCCTTAGGTTAGGAACAGGTTGGCTTGGAAACGAACCTTTTTCTCTCTCACAGAGAAAGGATGCCAATTGCCCAATTTGGGTCTCTATTTTAGAGATTGAGGACGTGTGAGAATGAATGAGTTTCATCAGGTCCTCAGTAGAAGGAGTTTGTGTATGAGGACGTTGGGCAGAATTTCCCTGTGGGTTGTTAAATCCCGGTGGTGGAAATGTCAGCACAAAATTTTGTTGTGGTTGGTTTTGATAACCTCCCATTGGCTGTGTAAACTGAAAATTCTGGTTCATTTGTGGTCGCCAACCCGATTTTGATTGTATTGAAATTGATTCGGTTATTGAACCCTTTGTCAGCTGAAATTGCCCTTGACCGTAGTTCTGCTGCGGTCCTTGATTGAAATTTTGTTGGGGATAAAAGTTCATCCCCTGTTTCCTGGGCTGCATTCTTTGATTATCTAGTTTCCATGAGAAATTTGGGTGGTTTCTCCAACTATTTGGGTTATTCTCATTGAAAACGTTTCCTTGATTCTGCCCATAATTATTCACCACATTTAATTGTTCAGATGTGTCTTCATGATAGTTCTGCATTGAAGGACATTCATCTACCATATGCATTGGACTTGCACAAATTGAACAGGGCTCAGGTTGTGTATTGACCATATGCACATTCTTCTTTACTTTCAATTCCTCCACTTGTTGAGTGAGGAAATCAAGTTTAGCCATTAGATCTGGGGAATCCTTTACTACGTACAATCCTCCTTTCTTGGTTGAACTCCCGGCTTGATCTCGGGTTTTGACTGCTTGTTCCCGAGTCTTTGTGAAATCCCAGTGCTGAGAATCCTCAACTAGCTTTTCTAAGAAAGCATACGATTCGGTTTCTTTAAGGCTCAGGAATCCTCCGCCATTCATTGACTCCACCAGATGTCTATTTGGTTGATTTAATCCATTGTAGAAACACTGGACTAGTCTCCACTTTGAGTATCCATGGTGCGGACATTTGAGTAAGAGATCCATGAATCTATCCCAAGCTTCATATAATCTCTCATCTTCCTCTTGCGTGAAATCCGTGATTTCACGTCTAAGGGCATTCGTCTTCGCCATAGGGAAGAACTTTGATAAAAACTTTTTGATCATCTGATCCCAGGTGGTTATGGATCCCGATGGTAGAGAATTTAACCATGCTTTCGCTTTATCCTTTATAGAAAGGAATGATTCTTGAAATTTTGGTAAACAGATGAGCAGACTTCAACGAAGTCTTTAACATGCTGGTATGGATCTTCTCGCTCCATGCCATGAAAAATTGGAAGGATTTGGATGACATTTGTCCGAATTTCAAACCGACCACCAGGTGTGGCGGGGTATACAATGCATGATGGGGTATTTGTAGTTATTGGAGAAAACAGTTCTCTCAATGTTGGTTCTTCCTCTTGTTCGAGTTGCCCATTCATGTTGTCAGTCATATTGACTTCAGTGGATGATTCACTTAAAATTTTCTGCCTTGATCTAGCGTCCTTACGATTTGACCGACAGGCACGTTCGATCTCAGAATTTAACGGTTCTAAATTTCTCTCTTTAGAAGACCTAGTGTGCATACAAAGGATGCACAGAGCGGAGGTTTCCGGCAGAAAAACCTCAAAAGAAAAATAAAAATTTTAATTTTTTTTTTTTTTTATAAAAATCGATTAATCGAGTATAACTCGATCAATCGAGCCTAACTCGATGCATCGACAGTGTGGGTCGATGCATCGACCTCCAAAATTTTTTATTTTTTTTATTTTTTTTTTTTAAATTAAAATTTTTAATTTTGAAATTTCCGGAAATATATATATATATATATATATTTTTTTTTTTTAAATTAAGCAGAAATACTATTTTAATCCTCGAAAATTCCTAAAATTTACTGTCTACCAAAAATTCAGATTTTCTAAATTTAATCCCCGGCAACGGCGCCAAAAACTTGATGTGATATTTTTTAATGTAATGTTTTACTCGCAAGTGCACGAATCGGTTTGTATATAGTGGTTGCGGAGTACGAGATCGTTTCCACGAGGATTAATTTTGAAATACCTAAAAGAGACAAACAATTCTAGAAATCGGTAAAGATCTAACAGTATTCTACCAGTTTTATGATTTAAGTGGTTGATAAGATGGTAATTGATGACTACAAACTAAAATTCAATTGATGATTCACAAATAAAAGTGAAGATGATGATAAAGATGAAGATACTAAATCCTCCCATCTTTGGTCCGTTCTTCCTATAATATAAATCTAAGAATTAAATTATGAGATATTTCATTGATAACAAACATCTTTTATGGAAGATCAATGGTCAACACCCTAATAGGCTCCACGTTGCATCCCTGCAAATCAGGACTTAGATGATTTTCATATATAGATCTGGGATCAAGGGTACGGCTAGACACACATGATCTCAGGTTCAAATAAAAATCATCCCCAAAGTGGGTAAAAATTCCAACAAGAATACCACTTACAAATCTGAAATCAAGGGCATGGCTCGGCACACTTTATTCAAATTAGGGATATTTCAGATAAAATTACCATTACAGAACCAAGATCCAGGGCATGGCTCGGCACACTCGATCCCAGAACATAATCATAATTAAATCCACACAACAAAAACACAAAGACCATAACAATGATAGGGTAAAATTACCGTCACAGATCTGAGATCCCGGGCATGACTCGGCACACGCGATCCCGGTTAGTAGCGGGGATTTCATCCATTCATGATAGCACAACAACCATAAATTAAAATCTCATATTTTAATTCCTAATTTATATTATTAAAAGCACATCCCTCGGATGGAAATCATTAGATCCCCATCCCTATAAATTTAGCCACACATATTGTAAGGAATTGACATAAATAAATAAAGACGGGAAAATAACATTAATTAAAATTACCTCAAGCTTCAAAATAAATTACGTTGATCCACACGGATGATAATCTTCAGAAACGAAATAAATGCAGAAATAAACTTTGAATAAAATTTAGGAATGAGTACTTGAAAAATTAAAGAACAAAGCTCTCAAAAAGAAATAATAAAACTTCCTATTTCTATGAAAAATAATGGCTAAAAACTAAGAACACTAAGAACTAAAACTCTCTCCTACGTAATTCTAATGATAAAAAAAAATCTCTAATTCTACTCTCTACTACCTTTTTCCCCGAAGTGTTTGAGTCTTTAAATAGAATCCGTCGCACAAAGGTATCCCAAGTCGATTTTTTAGGGTCGATTAATCGACCCAGGGCTGTCGATGCATCGAGCCAACAAAACTTCCAAAAAATCACGTTTCCAGTGTCAGAATCGTGTCAGACTGCAACTCTGGCTCGATCAATCGACCTGTAGGGTCGATGCATCGACCCCAGAAATCCGTGAAAATCAGCACTTTTTGTGGTTCAGACACTGCTTCAGTATTTCGGCCATAACTTTCTGTCCCGAACTCGGATTGAGACGATTCTTGCGCCGTTGGAAAGCTGACGAAAAGTTCTACAACTTTCATGTTTTGACAAGTTTGTAATTCGGCCGTCTTGAAGGTCCAAATTTAGCCGCAAGTCGCACTAAGTTCTTGATTACCCGAAATTGCAGTGTTTTGGCATTATATTCAGAATTCTTGTACGGTTTTCTATACTTGGCTTGTATTTACCTGA
Source organism: Chloranthus sessilifolius (assembly GCA_021018995.1). NCBI lineage: Eukaryota > Viridiplantae > Streptophyta > Magnoliopsida > Chloranthales > Chloranthaceae > Chloranthus > Chloranthus sessilifolius. Next base: position 24,654,465 of record CM037588.1, read on the forward strand.
AACACTTCAAATCTAATCAATCTCATCAGATAGCCTTCATCGGATAGCTAAATATAGGTATTTAGGGGCAAAATATCCTCATTTTTCAGTACTCATCACGCACATACACCAGAGCTAGATGCAGGTTCGACGTAAAGTAAATGGGTTTCCATATCCTAGATAATCTATATTATAACCTAAATGCCTAGAAAAGAAAGGGGACTCTTGTTTCTGAACACCTACCTGATCTCCTACGAAGGCGTTCGCCAGAGGAATGCGAATTGAATGCGGAGCTCGAGGTAGAGTAGCACCCGCACCCTTAGCACCACCCTCAACTCCCCCAGCACCGGCATCATCCCCTGTAGGGATCTCCCCCATCAACCCCGACAATCGCCTCAAGTACACCCTCAACCACCTCAGGGACACCCCCCTTGACGACCAGATGAGTCTCCTCTTCTCCCTCTATGCTCGGAAGCTCGAGCATCTCGCCCTCCAACTTGGCCGCCAACTCCAACTCCGATGCAGTCACGCTACCCTTAGGCTCCATCTCAAGAGAAAGCACTCGAAAAGCTGAAGAGAATGCAAGAAATGGCACTAAAATTCGACGAGCGGATCACAAAATATCACACTAAGACAGAAATCAAGGCACCAAGGAAACAAGGAAGCAGAGAAAGTCAGAACGCACGAGTAAAATGAGAAGAATTTTCAGCTTATGTAGACACTAGTCAATCCCACACTGTATCCTTTGCACGCAATTTGATTACGCGCCTACACAGTTGTGTGGATTCAAAATTCAGAGTCGAGAGGATAGTGCACAATTAGGCTTTTGTCAGCTCAAAAGACACGACGAACTGAACTCGCGCAGATACTCCTGTGCGGAATTCGAATCCCACGCATCTGCCACCACGCGTCATCCGAAATGCGACCCACACATCCGCTCTATTGACATCCTTGACCTTTCAATCATGCGCAAAACACATAGCGAGTAATTGGATTACATGCAATGTACCCTACGCACAATTGACCCACTGACTCCCCAATCCCGCGCACTTGTACCTGCGCATAATGGAATTATGCGCCCATAAATATGCACATAATTTCCCAGTTATAACAAAAAATATATACATGAACCAGCAGTGGCCAAAGACAGAATTACATAGTTATATATATACATAGAATAGTACAGTATAGCAAAGAATCCGTATGTATGCCCATACCATTCTAAACCCACTCTAAACTTAAGTGTATACACTCCGAAAACCAAAAAAAGCCCTTGCCCATACCACTTATACATCCACACTTACCTCTAGATATACGCCCACAGAAACCAAACCAAAATAACCTAAGAATAAACCAAACCAAAATAGCCCAAAAATAAACCAAACTAAACCGAAATGACCTAAAAATAAACCAAACTAAACCAAAACAAACCAAACCAAGAAAATTTATGGAACTCAAAATAAAGTGATAAAAGCCCATGAAAATAATGAATAACGATGAGAAAGCCGCCTCCATAAATATAAAAAAGTCATTACAAATATCACCAGGGGCATACCCCCTGAATATACAACTAAAACAAGAAACCTAAAATCAGAACGTTTAGGCAATGCACGCCCGAATGAAAATGCACGAGGGAAGAGATGATTGAGTGGCCCGAAGAATAAGCATAAGATGAGCAAGTTCTAAGACAAATCTCATCTTCACCACCTCTGCCACTTAAGTCGCCGCCGATGTTCAATCTTCTAAGTTACATGATCATGTAGCAGCACAGCGGAGTCCTGAGCCGGCAGAAAAGAAAGGAGAGCTCACAAAAGGTCAATCCACAGAGCCTACCAAAGAGCAATTGGGAAAGATGCCGCAGAAAATGACCCATCTTTTTGCTTTAGCCTTCAGCCCTCCACCTTTATCTCTTCCATCTCCTCTCCCAACATAGTAGTACTACAGGTGCTACTCTTCATTGCCAACACCTCCAATACCCAAGAGATAACCCACTATCATGACCCACCTTAGGGCGTAGCACCCAAGAAATAAAATAAAAGGGGAGAAAAGACATTAAAATAAAATACACCCAAAATTTATAAAATTTACAAAACTTACAAATTACAAATTCACAAAAATTAAGCTAAATAAACAAACAATAGATTAAACACCAAAACCCAAGCCCCTAGACACCTATATATAGCTCATAACCCCTTAACCACAACATGACAAGTGTCTCACCCATAGGCACTCTTCATCTATCTAAATCAAACCAACACACCTAGCCTCCCTAAAAAGCACAATCCATAACAAAGGGAGAAACCAATAATCAAAAGAAACACTTACCCCCTAGAAAAACAAATCCATGACAAAACGGATAAACCAATAACTTTAAAGCACCTACACACCCACCTAACCTCAATCCAAACCCTCATGTGTTTAACAAGTGTCACCCCAACAAAACAAGAGAACAAAACAAAAACTTATACATTAAACAAAAAAAACACATGAAATCTTCTCCTTCCCCATGAAAAAATAAAGAGCAATCCCACCAAATAATTAAAATAAATCAATGATAAAATGACGAGAAACAATAGAACACCAAACAATAAAAAAAAAAAGATCACCAGGACATCTTTGGCGATCCAATAAAACAAAATAAAATTAAACGAAACAAGATAAAACAAACAAAAAAAATCAAAGCAAAATGAAATAAAATAAAACAAAACAAAATAAATAAACTGAGTAATTCAGAAAAGGGAGAACATCCCCCATAGTCCCATCGCAACAACACAACCCAAAAATTCAGGGCACCCCTGAAACCCTGCCACAATCCTTAGGAATCAGAGAAATAATCACAAGTACATCGAAACCTCGAAAAGCAATAATAAAATAAAATGAAAATAATAAATAGTAAAAGTCCCATCACAATAAAAAATATAAAAAAATAGTAAAATAATAAAAACAGACCATACACGCCGCCCCACAACAAAAACAAAGCCCCACCGCAATCAGAAATTAGGGACGCTTGTTCCCCACAGTATCACACCCTGATACCCCGTCACAGCCAATCCAGAAAAAAGAGAGATTACCCCCTCATTGTCCCATCATGGCCATCCCAAAGAGGGAAGAAACCAGCTAGAAACTTAACATATACCGCTCGGAGTCATTGAATGATGATGGCGAAAATAAGTACACTACTTCTACTACTGATAAAGCACCATGGACGACCCACCAACATAGCTCAATAGCCAAGAAGAAGTATCAAACCACCAATCAAAGAAGAGACCAGTAGCCCCAACCAGTACAAATAATGACGATGATGATACCGATGGTAAATATGGAGAAAACAATGACACCCCCCGGATAAGCCCTGCCAGGATATAACTCCACCCAAAATCCAAGTGTTGTCCCCTTTCGAAGAAGTGACAAGCCGATGATGAAGTAGACGGTCCACGGGCTGAAGCTGATGTAGAAAATGCAATGGAGAACGAAACAAATCCATCTATTTGTTGCCATCAAAGGAAACACCAGCCCAGGGGATCTACAAATCCCCCTCTTTGTTAAGTTGAAGATCAGACATACCTACCCTCTACGATTGCACGTCCTTCACGAAAATTCAAAGCGAAACCCCTACCACTAAAGGGAACTGCTTCTCGATATCAAATAAACTTGACTTTGAAGACAACGGGGATGATACCCCCCAGGCGACGAAGATTCTCACCCAAGCAACAACATGGGAAATCATCCTAATAATGTGTAAGCACCAATAAGAAGGCTTTGAGTTCATATGAAGAAAACTAGCAGAAGCATAGTAGCCCAAGAGACGACGAACCCAACTCACCCTGATGACATGAATGGCTGTGTGATCTCGCATGCCTATGGAACAAGCAGAACCTCCATAACAATTGTCTCTCCCAGGCACTCTTACCCCATTGTGTGACCTCGCATGTCGGCCAGGAGGGAAGACCTCGCAGGTCCCATCACATAACCTCGCACACCCTATCACACACCCATCACCATCATCCCGACTCCTGAACTCAACCAACCAAATCCATTGACCCACAGCGACATAAAAAAAAAAAAAAAAAAAAACCCGACAGCAAACATCACTCAAGTAGTAAAATCTTGGATCAAGTGCTCAATCACATGGGTACCGTAAGAATCAAAACTAATGTCTGCTTATCACAAGTTTTCATTACTTTATTCCTTGTGATTCATCAATCCTCGATGAATGACATCGAGATTCAGTCCTTTAAGTCTCAATTTCATTGTCATTCTTAGTCATCCTTAAGCACTCGATATTTCAAGTGTTACCAATGGTCCAAATACTTAGTCAAAATTTTCAACCGATATACTAAATTTCTTGATTCTTAAAATCATCTATTTAATTAAAGTCCTAACATTCAGTCTTCAATGATCATTTCTTCTTATAACCTTTCGATCCTCAATAGTTGTTCTATAGGAAATTCTTAATCTCTTATTCATAGGATACTCTACTCTTTATAATCCTTAACTTTTCAAAAATCAAAGTCTCGTAGTCGCTTAAATAATTTTATTTGCAATTTACTATTACTTTCAACATCAATAGTCTCTAAAACTCCGTTGAAGGTGACTCACATCATTTTATCTCGTTGATCATAGACTATTTCAGTATTATCTAAGGTTACTGGTAAAATTTTGGTTTTCAATCTGAAATAGCTTCTGATTAAGTAAATCTTAAAATCAACATTTCAAACAATAATCCGATTATAAATTATCAGCTCATTCAGGGTTTATCTTTTCTAATTGCCCTTTAACCTAAGAAGTCCTCTTCTAGCAACTACCTAATTCTCAAGAATCATTTCTATGATTTCTCTTACATGTTTCGCTTAAATAAGTTCATCCTCAACAATTCCTTAAGTCCTTAATTTAACCATCAAATCTTACATCATTGATCATCATAACTTCTTAAAATCCTCTAATCCTCAAAATTTCTACAATGTCAAAGTAATAGTAAGATGCCCAAGTAAAATGTCAAGGTAGTCACTAATTGCACCCAAAAGTCGTAAAGGACACTTCATAAAATTTTCACTCAATTTATTTAATTAATAGCAGTCGACATACAACTGGTTTATTGGGAGACAATTTCCATCTTAAAGTTTCAACCTAATCCATCACTGAAACTACCTACTTCTCATCTGAGATGTCTATTATATCAACTTCGACTGGGTCATAGTCTTCTATCTCCTCAGGTTCCTCGTCATCCAAAGGGGCAACGAATTCCTTTAGCTCCTCGTCCTCAGCATGAGCAGATAATTCTTTCAAATCATGTTCATGTCTCTTTTGCTTCCATTGGTTCCAAGTCATCCTCCACCTCGTCGTCGTCAAATAGTACGATATAATCAGACGGTGTGTAGACAGGTTCTTCTTGAACGTGTTCCTCATATGAGATTTCTTCCTCCTCTAGCGGTCCTGGTGGGTAGTGGGGTTCACTAAAGGACTCAAATGAGGATGAGAAACTAACCCGCCTTCGGTGTTTAGCGATTAGCCTCATACTAGGTTCATTCATTCCTTGGGGCGGCATACGTGGGCCCCTAACGCAGCACTTTCTAATAGTTTGACGCAATCTCACCATTTCCTGGTAACAAGATAAATACTCCAAATCAATTTCTATAGATCACATTTGATTCATTTCTAACTTATGGGTCCACAACCTAAGTTCACCTAGGTTTTACTAAACTTGATCTCCACTATAAGCTCAAGTCCATAGACTTCAAGTGGTCATTCTTAGGAATATCTCTTTGTCCTTAATAAACTCAACTCCATTGTCTATATATCCTCAATTCTAAGTTTTCGGTCTCAAATCCACAATTATGGTAATTGCTTTCTATCCCCTAGTCCCAATAAGACCTAACGCCTAGGCTCTGATACCAACTGTAGCATCCCGAAATTTCTAGGTTGGAAGATATAGAAATATCAGGTCCCTAGATCATAATTCATAATGTAACCACAGAATTTCTTTGGTATCAATAAAATCAAGTTTCTATAAACTGAAACAAATACTTTAATGTTCATAAATGAAATACTAAACCAAACTATACCACCGGTGATGGTCGTCCATCACACAAACAATGGTATTTTCATCAAGCACGTGAAAAATAATCAAAGGTTCCAAAGTAATTTCCCAAGTTCATACCAAATCCAAAATCTGCAAAGTTCTACTAAGGGTAGTAATCTTCTGGTGGAAGATCTTCCTCGTTTTCCGGTATCAAGTCAGGGTCCTCGTCAGCGTCAGTACCTGTGACACACAGTATCAGGGTGAGCTAAAAGTCCACATGCTCAATAGGAAAAACCTAATAACAATTCATATTATAGTCATCTAACACATAGCTCTTACTGATTCTAATAGGAGTCATTACAATTTCACATTCTAAGATGGTTATTTCTAAGTACAAAATTGAATTAATAATATATTTCTCGGTGGATTTCAGATGTCGTGTCCAAAGAGTTCAAATGTAAATTTCATGCACATGCCTCGATACAATGCCTTACGTTGATGCCTTATTCCTTTCATATGTCATTTCTTAGGTTCATGTATGACTTAAATAATCTAACTTAAAAATCTCTAAACGCAGATATAGCTCTAGAGCCGACGGGAGCTGATGAAGATCCTAGCCATCGTCGTTCAAGAATAATTTTCAATGTGACCAAGCTCTTGCCTTGTGAGGAATACTTGTGCGGTTCGATAGGCCATCATCACGGTTCAATATATGTTGAAGCACGGGTTCACATACGGATATACCACCGTAACGGTTCAATGTGTGCCGAAGCATGGTTCACATACGGATATACCGCCGTAACGGTTCAATGTGTGTCGTCGTACAGGATCATTTTCAATGGAATCACTTTACATTACATACACTTGAAAAACATAATATTGAGAACATATTTCAAAGATAATTCAGAGTTCAAAGTTCAATGAGGGTTCAACGAGTTCGATGTTCGATATTCAATTAATATTCAATGAGGTTTCAATGTTCCATGAGTTCAATGTTCAAACATCAATGATATTGAATTCCACATCAGATTTTCATATTCGATATGATTATACCATATTCCTTCTTTCGGTAAAGTCAGAGTTCAGAATCAATTTTTGGATATTCAATGTAGTTTATATCATGTATCATTTCCTAAGTAAATTTCAAATTCAAAAGTATTTCTAAAGTTCAGTAAGATTTATATAAATTTCCATACATCACGATGTGAAGATCTAATATTTTTCGACTTTGTGTTCAAGTATCCCACAATAACTAGGTAAGTAAATCATGTGTCTTAACCAATAGCAACGATATTTAGTTCATTCTTTTAAATCAAATAACAACTATGGATCAAATGTATACAGTAAAAATAAATCATTGAAATTCCCCTACCTCGTTCTTCAGTGTCTTATTGAGTGCGAGGTGGTTCCTATTGTTTGCATCCGATTCCTTCTCCTAATTTCACACGCACACGTGACATATTATTAGCCATGATAATTACCAACAGTCCGGAGTACTTAATACAGAACAAAGAAATCTAAGAAAAAGGGTTGTAGAAGACAAAACTCAACAACTCGACAAAACTCGCTCAAGCGGCAAGCACTACTCGCTCAAGCGACCTTCTCCAGAAAGTTCCTCTGTGCGTCCTTTGCCATCTCGCTCGAGCAAGAACCAAACTCTCTCGAGCAAGATTCGACCAAAAGTTCGACCCTTTCTGAAGATTTTGCTCAAATTGATTTCAAACACAGAAAACATGAACTAAGTTTCGAAATTAAGAATTTAACATCTATAGAATGAGAAAATGAAATTCAAGGATGATCACGATGTTTATTCACCTCTTGAAGCGTGATTGGTGATTCTTCGGCGATCTAGGTTGAGGAGGTCGATGATCAATGCTATCGTCAGTCCGATGTTCTTATCTTCTCCCTCCTTGATCTCGATGGTGGAAATGGTCGAGATGACTCTCGTGGGGAAACACTCAAAAGTTCTTGGGTGAAACGAAAAAGAGGATTGAGGAAAAGGGTGGTGATGGTTAGGGTTTTCTTAAGAAGATATTTATAACTTATTGGGGATCATCCTATGTTAAGTTGACACATTGAGGGTAGGTGTATAAGTTTTTACCTCCAAGCCCAAAATAAAGGTTTTAAAATCTACCTACCAAGGTTTGATCCTTAGACCTCTTATCTATAACTCAACCCCTTTAGCCAACATGCTATCACATAGCTTCTATAATTAGTGACAAAATTAATATAAGAGTCATTTTAAAACCAGTGTATCTTTAGTTTAAAATGTTTTCATAAGTTGAAGCATCAGGTAGTATCTCTTATTAAACATGTATACGACATTTAGGTATATCAATGATACGAAGATCTGAGTCGTTACATTCTCCCCTCCTTAAAAGAATTTTCATCCTCGAAAATTTGCGTACTCAATAATTCAAAGATCGATTCAAATTTCGTACTTGTACACACTCCCTAAATAACGCTGGGTCAAAGGGTTACATCTAGTGGGTCAATGGTTCGATCAAGGTCACATTAGTCAAGCAAAAGTAAGAATTTTCTCAAAATTTTCTCACACGTTAACGATTCAATGTTTGCCAAAAATCTGAATCGTTACATAACCCAACAAGATATGATAGAATCTATTAGATTGTAAGTCAAAGTTTGACTTGATGACAATTGAATAAGTCTTTCTGTTTTGTTTCACTTACACATGATAACTTTCGGCTTTCAAGAAGGCATTAGAGATGTGAATTGGGGGATGTCCTCCCCACACGAATGGCAATAACCATAAGTCTTTCAAGGGCTCTAAACTACCAGACAAATCGGGCTGATTTTGATTAATCAGGTCCTTACTCTCTTTATAGATGAAAATTGCGAGATGATGATGATATGATGTGGATTGATAAAAATTGAACTGTGTAAATGTATGATGATTGATTTTGACAATGAAAATCTTACTAAGAATTGCACGTTGAAAAATGATTGGCGAACAAAACCCAAGAGAATACCGACATGAAATATTGATTTTGATTTTTGAGTGAACTATAGTAGATTTGATCATTGAATACTAAATATTGAACGTTGAACATTGATCATTGAATATTGAATATTGAGCATTGAACATTGATCATTGAATAATGAATAATGAATATTGAACATTGATCATTAAATATTGAATATTGAACATTGATCATTGAATATTGAATATTGAATATTGAGCATTGATCATTGGATATTCGATGATCAATGATCAATGTTCAATATTCAGTATTTAACGATCAATGTTCAATACTAAATATTGAACTTTTAGCATTGAATGCTAAATATTAAACTTTGATCATTGAATATTGAATATTGAACTCTGATCATTGAATACTAAATATTGAACATTGATCATTGAATACTGAATATTGAATATTGATCATTGAATATCGAATATTGAACATTGATCATTGAATACTGAATATTGAACATTGAACATTAATCAATGAATATTGAATATTAAACATTGATCATTGAATATTCAATGATCAATGTTAAATATTCGATATCCAATAATCAATATTCAGTATTCAATGATCATTGTTCAATATTCAATATTCAGTATTCAATGATCAAAGTTCAATATTCAATATTAAATGATCAAGGTTCAATATTCAGTATTCAATGATGAAAGTTAAATATTCAGTATTCAATGATCAAGGTTCAATATTCAGTATTCAATGATCAAAGTTCAATATTCAGTATTCAATGATAAAGGTTCAATATTCAGTATTCAATGTTCAAAGTTCAATATTCAGTAATCAATAATCAAAGTTCAATATTCAGAATATTCAATGATCACAGTTCAATATTTAGTATTTAATTCTCAAAGTTCAATATTCAGTATTCAATGATCACAGTTCAACATTCAGTACCTTATTGGGTTTTGTTTGCCAATCATTTTTCAACCTGCAATTCTTAGCAAGATTTTCATTGTCAAAATTAATCGCTAAACATTCAAACAATCATATCAAATCATATTATCAATTATCAATCCATATCATCATCGTTTGTCGAATCTCATCACAAGGAGAGTAGGAACCTAACTAATCAAAATCAGTCTGATTTGTCTAGAAGATGAGAGTCCTTGAAGACTTATGGTTATTGTCATTCGTGTGGGGAGACATCCCCCAATTCACATGTCTAAGGCATTCTTGGAAGCCTAAAATTTATCATATGTCAGTGATACAACTCAAAAAGGCTCATTCCAATTTCATCAAGTCAGTTCTTTGACTTAATAGATCCTATCTTATCTCATAGGGTTAAACCCCCATTTATTTAAGAATCTTATAATTCCTAATGTAATTCATGAAAGGTGTCTATTTTTCCATTTGTTGGTGTGCCATTTTCCAAGACAAAGTACAATCTATAACCTTGGGACATTGAGTCCCAAATTTATTTCCTTAGACTACTTGGACCTTTATTGGGCCTAATCAGGGGTTAAGTGTGAAGCCTAGTCCCAATTTGGCCTTCTTCCTTCAGAAAGAGTCATAGAATCGTGGGTGCCAATTTGACTTAATGGGTGTTCCCAGTAACGGGCCTTATTTATGTACATAACATGCTACGGTTATTAGGATTTATCATCTTTTTGGGCCACAAAGATTGGGCCTTCAGTTAAAACCTTAAAGTCTTACTATTTATCAACTTTGGCATTACTAAGCTTCTTGGGTGTCTTAATCTGTTGCGCATGCCATTAACAATGGTCCATGTATTTTTGAGATGGGAATCTCAGATCCATTTGTAATCCTTAGTGGTCCATTAATTTCTTAGAATCCATAAATTAGCCTTTGGGCCAAATAGGGAAATCCACAATTTCCCTATGGGTGTTCTCAAAATTTAGGGGGTGCCGCTAACACTACCCCATTACAATTATTGGGTCGGGTCACTGGGTCTAAATTCAACCTGGTTTGAACCTCATGGATCTGTGGGTTGGGTTTGTGGATCATGAGGTTCTTAAGCTCCTAAGTTTCTTTTTACCTATTCTTTATATGGGCCATAGCCCTTTTTTGGGTCAACCTTTTGACCTGGTCAATCGAGTCAACATTATAATTTTAGCTAATTATGGGTCATCTGTGATCGTACCGATCATTTTCACATCTCACAGTGATCATGATGTCACGGGTTTCAGGGGAAAGTCAAGTTTTTCACTCAAAACTAAATTTTATAAAAACTCTTACTTATTTCACAGCTATTGATTGAATTTCTGGATAATTCTAAAACTCATTGAAAGGGGACTGACAGTCCTAACTTTCTCAGGTGATGGCACCCAGAAATCTGATTAGAAGTTATCAGGGCCATCAAATTTCAGAACACGATCTATCCATTACTGATCCTCAGACTAAATTTTGAGTCCTCTGATAACAGGGCCATAACTTTTGATGTCGATCCCTGAGTCGGACAAATAAGATCTTGTTGGGAATATCTCAAGGTCAACTTTAAATTCTCTGTGGTATTAGATATAAATGTGAGCAGATCATGATGAAATTTGATCCATCTGATAGGGTATCTAATTCTGCACCTTCGGTTTCTGGATTTTTTCCTGGTCAAACCTGATGGAATTAATGTACAATTTTTGGTACAGTGATTAATCATAGGTTCAACAATTATAACAAATGTTTACATAACTTTTGGGGAAAATTTTACACATAAAATGACAGTCCCAATAAGGTGCAGTTTTCAGGTGTATTTCTAGCAGAATTACACCCATCTGCTCCAAATTTCGTGCTGGTCAAATTAGATGGAGTATGACTCAATTTTTCTGAGTCATAAGAGACCCTTTATTGAACGTATAGTATTTGAATTTTTACAGATTTTTCAAAAATCATTTTCTATAGGTTTGGTTCCGAGAACAGTGAGTTTTGTGTCCTAAATTTCAAAATTCTCAGATTTAGAAATCAAAGGGTGTAGGTGATAGGTCTTCAAACACCATCCAAAAATCATCATTTTAAATTTTACGGTGTCCAGTGAACATGATCATATCAACTATGATCATCCTAAAAAATAATCTTGTAATTTTCTTTAGTCTTTACATTTAATGAGGGTGTAATACCCTATGAGCTATAAATGGCACCATTAATGCCAATCGGTCAATTAATCTTATACCATTCTATTTGGTCATCCATTGACCAAAATCTCTTTGGAATCACCCGTATTCTAGAAATCACATGCCATTAAAAACTTAATTTATAATCAAGTTCTATGGCATCAACTATGTAACCTTTCATCGGTCAAGAGATAGGAGTTATGCTAAGCCAACATTGGCATATGCACTCAACTCTACTCTTAGAGAACTAACACACACATACAAGTAATCTAGGCCATTCAATCAATTATGTGTGACCTAAGATGACCATGTGTGATCATCAATCACACAACCGATCATCTATCATCATCACATCATATTAACTAACCATTATTTCGAAGTCTATAAAAAATCCATAAAAATCAATCAAAAATCATTATTTCCAAAATCACCTAGCTAGGCTAGATTTGATCGAGTCCAAGGCATCTCTATTTTTCACCATGTATGATGATCATGCATGCATTCAAAATCGACATGTAAGATCAACATAGTCTCAAAAATTCAATTTCAAAGATCAAAATTCAAATTTTAAAAGAAAAATACACAAAAATATAGAAATACACTACAATCTCTACCACTACTCTACATCACATCAAGCCCATGATTTTATCTTGATGCAAGTTCCTTGTGGTGGCTGTTTTCTATATCAAAGATGGCTGAGATGGGTGTGGATTGGATTAATTCTAAGCTATATGAGTCTAGAAGTGGTGGGCATTCGAATGGAGTTACTGGAAATGGTTGGATAGGGAGGAGCTTCAATGGAGAAGAACTCTAGAGGTTGAAAATGGAGAGGGTTGGGAGTTGGAATTCGATTTTTCCAATAGGGGGTTACGGCCATACTTTGGGAGACAAGAGTGCGAAGTGGCACTCTCTCTCTCTTCCCTAGCCTCCACTCCTCTCTCCCCTCTCTCTCACTCCTCCGTGCGCATGTGATAATGGACAAGGCTCCACTTCACATCATCTAATTTCTTTGAATCCCGTGGTCCTTCTTATCCTCAATTTATGTGATAGACTCACTTTCTATGTGATCTTATGGTGCGTAAGTTGTCCAATCTCTCACCTTAGATTTCCCCAAGGTGAATCCAAGGGTGTGAGATGTGGTCAAAGGAATCAAGGGCTAGAATTTGCTAGAGATTAATTATGGTTTTAATTTCTAATTTGGAAATTAGAATAAATTCTTCAATACGCCACGCCCTTCAAGTTAGTATTTAATTACCTATTATGCCACTATACCATATAAAACTCATATCTAAAGTAGGTGTAAGCCTTTTTGTGAGCCATAGGATATCAAGGTCTAAGTTTGACCAAGCTCTAGTAGGCTAAAATGTAGGAGTTGATTCGATCACCACCATTGAAGATGATCTCGAGATCATCACCTTAACTTTGTCATATTTTTTGTTGAGATCATCGATGTGGTTCGCTCGGATGCAAATCCAGGTACCAAATGTAGGGTTCTAGATTGGGTGTGAGTGGCTTTAGTAATGCCACCGCACCACACAAATTATTTTGAGTTTTCCTTTGGGTGTCACTAGTAAGTATCCCAATTTGAGGTGCCCTTTCTGGGTGCTTCATATTTTTGGGGCCTTGGGTCTCGGGTCACCTTAATTGTTGGTCTTACTCAAGTTGGGCTTGAGTCAACTGGTTGACTAACCTGATTTAGAGGAGCAGGTGTTACATTATCCCCTCCTTACCTTATGAGTTCAGGGAGAATTCATCTTCCGCGAAAAGGTCAGTAAGCAAGTTGATGTCTTCTCGGACCGTGTTCAGGATTCCCTCACATTGTCCCAATTCAGCTCTTTCCGTGATGAGATGCCAACGGCAGACGCTAATTCTTAGTTTCATCGCATCCATGCGCCGTACAGCTTCACGTTTCGCAGGAGGATTTTCTCTTAGGAGCGGAATGTGGATTGATAAGGAGTGTTTCTCACCGGCCAATTGGCGAACCGCGTTTCCAGGTAGTGAATCGAAGCTCTGTAACACCTATCCCTCAAAATCATATCAGTCAACTAGTTGACTAAGACCCAACAAGACCTGGCTGCACTAGGAGAAAGCCTGAGGCCTGGTCCATCCAAAAATACGGAGCACCCACTTAAGGCATGATGAAAAGAGGCTATTTCTAGTAGCACCCATAGAGCGCACACATTAAATCAATGGGTGTGGTAACAAGTTAAAAGCCTCACACACACCATCTTAAGCCACACATTGAAGGCCCAGATTGACACGTGGATGATCTTGACTTGGGATTTGGCCTGAAATAGAGCGAGCTAAGGTGATGATGTCAAGATCATCATCAATGGTATAGATTTCATTGATCATCAAAATAGTGGCCCATAAACAAGGTCAAACTTAGACCCTAAAATCCAATAAAAATCGCATAGCTAACACTTAAACTACAGTGCATAGGCTCTGCATGGAAGGATGGCATTCTTGTAAAATAAGAAGTAACATGGAGGGACGAGCTGGCGCAAAAGTCGCTCGAGGTTCGAGGCCGGAGGCTGGGGCGTGACAACTCTACTCTTGGAAAACCAACATAAACATGCAAGCAATCTAAGTCATTCGATCTATCATGTGTGACATAAGATGTCCTTGTGTGATCATCAATCACACAACCGATCATCTATCATCACCATTCATTTTGGTCCTCATTGAATCTCATGGTTATTGAGGTTCTCAATTTATGTGAAAGATCAATTTTTCAAGTGATCTTGTTCTGCATGGTGAGTAGCCTCGTCTGATTTCCCCAAGGTAGATCCAAGAGTGTGAGATACGGTCAAAAGATTCAAGGACTAGAATTTGCTAGAGATTAATTATGATTTTAATTTGTAATTTAGAAACTAAGATAAATCCTATTATAGGCCCTTCAAGTTGGTAATTTTGTCACTATCTTATCCAAGGCTCATATATCTAAAGAATGTGTTAGCCTTTTTCTGCCATTGGATATCAAGATCCAAGTTTGGCCAAGCTCTAGTAGGTTAAAATGTGGGGGGGTTCATTTGATCACCGTCATTGATGATGATCTCGAGATCACCACCTTAGGTTTGTCATAATTTTTTATGAGATCATTGATGTGGTTCACTCGGATGCAAATCCGGGTACCAATTGTAGGGTTCTGGATTGGGAGTGGGTGGTTTTAGTAATGCCACTACACCACATAAATTATTTTGGATTTCTCCATGGGTACGACTAGTAAGGGTCCCAATTTAAGGTGCCCTTTATGGGTGCTTCATATTTTTTGGGACTAGGGTCTCGGGTCACCCGAATTGACGGTCTTACTCAGGTTGGGCTTGAGCCAACTGATTGACTAACCCGGTTGGGCTTGAGTCAAATAATTGACTAAACCGGTTTAGAGGGGCAGGTGTTAGAGTGATTGTTGAGCACCTTGATTTATCTTCTCTTTAACAACTTGAGATTCTTTGTAGTGGGGAGGAAAGGGCGGATGTGGATAGTCTGCGTCGGACTTGAAGGTTGGGCGTATAAGGCGCTGACTTTCGGGAAGTGCTGTAGTAGAACAAGTAGTCGATGTCCCATATTGGACAATTCTTTGTCTTGATGAGCCTCCTGGAAAACTAGAACCAAAAGATGTAAATTTGGAGGAGGGAATAAGAAAACTAGAACCAAAAGATGTAAATTTGGCGGAGAGAATAAGGACCGAGATCACGCCATTCCATTGAGGGAGGTACAGAAATTGCAGTCTCAACAACCTTACTTGTTTCCTTGGTGCTATTGATAAATCAATATTTGGTTCATGGCTTAACTCAGTTTCGATTTCGGTTGAGACGGAAGTAGAAGCTTGGCTACCCAACGTATTCT
Organism: Chloranthus sessilifolius; assembly: GCA_021018995.1. NCBI lineage: Eukaryota > Viridiplantae > Streptophyta > Magnoliopsida > Chloranthales > Chloranthaceae > Chloranthus > Chloranthus sessilifolius. The sequence continues at coordinate 24,670,379 of CM037588.1, forward strand.
CAGGCTAATAGTTGAGTTGTGGTTGTTTTAAAACTTCGGGCAAAACTTGAGTAGAGAACTCTCCCGCTTCAAATTTAGAATCGGGTAGGGTAAGTGGTAATAAGGTGGGTTCGGAACTAGGAGGGGTTCTAGGCCCTAAGGGGTGTCTGTGTAGATCAGGGATCCCCCTAAAGGATCGAGCCCGGCTCTGGGCAAAGGCTGGATATGGTGGTTGGTTTGGAGGTTGATTAGTCGGTGAATTTTGGTTTTCGGATGGATTAACATGTGGAGTAGGTGGGTTGAGTCAGGCAATAAAGGTAGACGGGTGAGCAATGGTTCAGCTGGGGAGATTGCCAGTGGTAATGTGAGAGATGGCCCATGGCCTTGGTATGATTAGGCATAGGGTTGTTAAAGATGCCAAGGTTTGGGGTAGGTTGAGTAGTGTCCTGGTTGGTGGTTTGGATATCTCCCTAATTAATTTGATTGCGATCATTCACGTCGTAGATCATGTTACGCAATGCCTAATGAGATTTTGGTTGTTGAGGGTTCGGAAGACGTTGGAGATGGTATCAGACACGGGAGAATAGTGCTCTCCTAGGTTGGTAGCCAATTCCAGTTTTAGGTGGCTGGTTAGGATTTTGTGGTGAGGGAACATTATTATAACCTACTGGAGGGTTCATCTATTTCTGAGTTGAGTTTTGGTATTGATTTTGGTTCTGGTATTGGTTGCGATAGGTGTTTCTATTAGGGTATTGGTTTCGATTCTGATATTGATTTTGGTTAAGGTATTGGGTTTGATTTTGGTTAGGATATTGGGTTTGGTATTGGTTAGGGTATTGGCTACTTTGATTATGGTACTTTGGGCAAGAGTTTCCACCTTCTTATTTTGCCCTTGGTTTGTAACAATGTTGACTTGTTCAGAGCCTGAGGCTTTCTTCTTACTCTTTGCTTTGGAGTCGTTAGAGGAGGCTCCCTCATAGGTTAATGTGGATAAGGAGAAGTTTCCATTCTTAATGTATTGATGTATGTGTGAGGCACATAAATAGAGGCTAAAAAAATCAAGCAGTCTCTTAAAATGAGAGTGCTCCGACGAGGCTCTCGAACATTATCAATCACGACATCGACTCCATCCTTTTCTTTCATTTGACTCCCTGCTTGAGCAGCGAGCCATCTCCAACGACTAACGAAGACTACTAAGTCTTCTTCAGTTTCTTGTTTTATAGTCATTAAATCACTAAGACTGATAGCCTCATGAACCAAATGCTTATATTGATCTAAGAATCGGGTGGCTAAATCATCAAATGTCTCAATCTTATTGAGTGCCAAAGCAACAAACCAATCAAGGGCTTCTCCTTCTGGGGATCTCTGAAAGTAATGAATTAGAAGCCTTTGATTGTCGTATATTAGTCGACAATCATTGCAGAATAGAGCCAAATGATGATTCAGGTTTCTCGTCCCGTTACATCTACTAAATTTAGGAGGTTTAAAACCATTGGGTATGCTAAAGTCGATATCTTGGCAAACTTTGTAGAATCCGAAAGAATAGTCGAGACGTTCTCTCTTGGCCATATGTTCATCAAGGATTTGAGTAAGGTTCCCCATAGTTATTGCACCATCCAAATTCTTTCTAGATGATTCAGAAAAGAGTGGACCTCGGCGATTATCGCTGAACAGGGCTCAGAAAGCATGACTATTAGATGAGACCGGGGGCATTGGAGTAGGTGGAGTCGGTGGCCTTTCCTCTCGTTCATTCCTAAATGACGCATTCACCAATTAGATAACCATTCTCATCTACTACTTTATGATCTACGAGATCTATAGAGAGACTTGGTAGCGATTGTAGTAGGGAATCAGCTTCTTTACCGCCTTTAATCAACATATTAGTAGCAAGATCCACAATTTGGTCGGCGGTATAGTTTTTCCCAATGCCACTATCTCTTCCATCATTATGATTGTTATCTCTTGGATGAGTAAAAGAGGGAGATTCCTCACCTTCACCTACCATGTTTATCTGGGTATAATCTTGGATTATCACTTTAGACAGCCCAACATCATACTCGGGATTATTGTGGAACCCCCATAAAGATGATTCATTACTAAAGTTCAATTTACGAATTCTAAACATTTCGAAAAAATATGAATACGACCACTCAATCTCAAAGGATTTTGGAACTAGGGTAAAAGGATGTTCCTATTCTACTCTAGGTATCTAAGCTTTCATTTCCGTCTATGAGTACATCTATGGGTCTACGTGGGGCTGGTACAATCTCCACCTGATTAGGTCTCACAAGAAGGTCTAATGTGTATGAAGTTTCCCAGATCGAATCCCCGTAGAGATGATCACATTGGCCATTTGACACTAGAGGGGGTAAAATAGGTTCCTAAATGTAGATGCCTAGTATGAGTGTAGTGTATGCTAACAAAGTGAATTTTAAAAAATTTTAAAAATAATTTTTGAATTATTTAAAAGGGCAACTCTAGCAAAATGAGTCCCACCGTGATCGCCAGTCTATTGGAACGCGATTTTTGGGAGCCCTTTCGGACTCGGAAAATGCTTCAAGTTGATCACTTGGGACTCAATTTGTAAGAGGGTGAAGGTAAACTAGCAACAAACAAACTTAGTTTAAAGGTTAAGCAACAAACAGACTTGCCAAACAGATCACTAATAACACACACTTATTAGCAATCAAAAGAGAGGGTTATATAGCACACAGTCCTACAAAACCAATGTCAATGACAAACAGACTCACTGGACAAAAAGATTTAATAATGCAGCAAACAAACCTGCAAAAAGAGATGTTAGTGACAAACATATGCACTAACATATAAAATATGCTGCAAAAAAGGATGTTAGTAGCAAACAGACCTACTAACAAAATTAAACATGATCGCCACTTACGGATGTTTATCGACGTTGTAGAACGTTAGTGATCGCGAGGTTTAGGTTGGGGATTGTGGATTGGACTCCTATATTGAACACCGGTCTACCGATTTAGCGCAGCTAGGGTTTCCTAAAGTTTCTAATTCGAAAATCTAACTTACATTATCTAAACTTAAAGGGGTGTGTTGGCCTCTTATGCAAGGAAGGATTGAACCTGTTCCCGAGTACCCTCTGTTGGCTCCCTTGGGCAATTCGAGTTAAAGGCTATGATGTTTTGAAAATATGCAAGAGAGAATATGAACCTAATTAAATCTAGGGTTAAGAATTTAAACGGATATCCTAAAAGAAAGGCTCTAGGGTTAGCCTTATTCTCTTTGGAAGGTGTGAGAAGCAAAAAAGAAGGACCAAGCCCGACCCAACTAGAACGCTTACTCAACGAAATATCTAGAAGAATTTGAATTTTTAAACCCAAACGTCGAGAGTTCAACCTTTTCCAATTCTGAATTTCAGAGCCAACCTCGAAAATTCTAAAGAGAACAAGTGAATAAATGTGTGAAAGGTCAGCTAGGAACTCGTCGCAAGCTAATCTTAGTCTGACTATAAGTCGTCAGGTGAATTATACACATGGATCCATGCGTATAATTCAATTATACGCATGGATTCATGAGTATAATTTCCAACTGAGCTATGTTCAGGTTCTGGGTTGGCGCGAATTATACTTTGGAACACCAACGTATATTTCGATTATATGCATAGAAGCAATTATGCACATTTTTCCATGTATATAATCACAGTCGTGGCCTGGAATTATATGCATGTGACTATATATAATTACCAAAATTGGGGGATTCTAGGTCCAATAAAAGGATGGCTTTTTCCGAGCCTTCGGCGCGATTCGTCGTATTTAAAACATTAAGTATATTTTCGAAAGGTCAAAAATGGGGTGTCTACAAAATGATATTTAACGATTGTGTAACCTAGAGATTAAATGAGTTATGCTAAGATAAATCAAGACATGCCTTAGATTAGAGTAACGTAGATGACTTGATCTTAGTCGAAGATAACTCATCCTATGATAAGATCGCACATATAATTATGTGTAATCGTTTGGGCTTGTAGTTGCAAGGTTCTTAATCGTTCACGTATATGATAATTCAGATCGAATATAGGAATCATAATCATGAAACTAGTGGTGGATTCTAAACCCTAACCAATCTTTGCATTAATTCTATTTCTATTTCAATTTGCTTTAGTTCAATTTAGTTCATTACAATTAAGTTTTTTAATTAATTAGAAAAATAACTTAGAATTAGGTATTCAATTTCGTCCAATTCTTGAGGTTCGACACCCCTTGTGCTTGCCCTAGCTTCAAACACTGTGCTCTTGCAAGGGTTTAAATATAACCGATCACTTGGTTGGCCTAGCACCCACTATTGGTCGACTCCGCTTGCCACCGATCGTCGACCGGTGAGATTAGCCGATCAAAACCCCTAAAAAAGATAGGAAGGGATCAAAAGAAGGACACACTAAATCAGTAAAAAGATTTCAAAATATGAAGTATAATGTGATAGTGAAGTTTCGGGCAAGAATTTGACAACATAGGATTTTTGAGCTATTTGGAAGTTGCTTGCAATCCAAATCTTGTGAGCAATCAAGATAAGAGTTTGGGAGATATTGTTGTTGTTGGCATTGTTGAGGAATCGTCTTTGCCACCCGAAACTTGGAGCAATCTTGAAAGTAAACTATCCAATGTGGACTTAAATGAAGAGCATTAAAGTTATTTATTTCAGTTCGAATGTCAAAACCTGAACAAATACAATCCAATCCAGTTTCTAATGAAAACCATGTAGCTCTCGAGCCCAAGAGGCCTTTGATATGATTTCATCCAGCGAAGATTTAGGGTATGTTCGTTTCGTGGCATTCACAGGATTTTACGTGTAATGTGGCCGTTTGATAGGCAACGGTCGATTTTTTTACGAAGGTAAATTTCATTTCGGTGCATTCACTCTGTGTAATTCACTATTTACTTTGCAGATAATATTTTTTGCTTACAAACCACTTGCCTTGTAACGTTGTTTTATTACATGCGTTATTTTCAACGACCTAAAAATGGCTAGTTTTATTACAACTTATCTTCCTTTCTCCTACAACAAATAAATGGGCTTTAACCAATGCCTCATCTTCTTCATTGGAATAGCCGTAGAAACACTCTCTCCTCCTTCAACACCCTTGAGTCTTACCTCCAAAACCTCCATTAATGGCGAATAAAGGGGCTTTACCCAACGCCTCATCTTCTTCATTGGAATAGCCGTAGAAACACACACACACTCTCTCTCTCTCTCTCTCTAAAAAATCCCAGTAATAATTCTAAAGAACACCTTTTCCTTGAATTTCTCCAGCATGCAACCCCAACACGTCCCGTCGGAACTCGATCGTCTGGCTTTGATCTCCATCCAACCCTCCTCCCCTCGTTTCCCCCTCAACACCCACACTCTGACAATCGGCGTCCACTGCAGAATCGCCATCGTCGTTTATCTCAGCAACAAGAGCGCGTACACCATCAAATGGGCCATCCAAAACTACCTCCGGCCTGGCGACGCCGTGATCCTCCTCCATTAATGGCGATGCTCTCTCTTCTCCTCCTCTCTTTTATCTCTCTATCCTCCACTTCTCCAAAAACCCTAAATTCCTCCCCTTCAGAATAAGAATCCTTATGCATTTCCTAACCATCCGTTGATCATCACCAATTTTTGGCAGACTGATTTCGAATCTACAATCTATGACAACGGGTTAGAGGGATGGAGTCGTTCCTTGATCCTTCATTCCAAATCTTGCGCATCACTTCTCCAGCTGAAAGTCCTATCTTTGACCCCGCTACACCAATCTCGATTTTGTCGATTCCCTTGCTTTGGGCATCAATTCTCTCATAGGTGCTTGCCTGGTCATTGCTTCATTTCTTGATCTGCAATTCCTAGGGCATACTAATGGCTAATGGCTAGTGTGTCATTATTTTCAAATATTTTATACCTCTTGTTCTTTTCGGTGTAATTTGAAAAGTGAGTTTTATAAGCAAATTTTACATTGAAAAGAACATACATTTTACACTTCTAAATTACAATCAAAGCTTATTTTGCAAGTAATCTAGTCAGCAAAAAGACACATGTAATATGTGTATTACATGCAACTTATTATGCCCAAACGAACGTGCCCAACGGCAACGGAAAAGCATGTTGAGATGTGTAATCAACATGTAAGTGCTAATCTTGAACTTGCTTGTGAAGATGTTGCTACTCTCTCTTTCTCTTTTCTCTCTCTACATTTTTCTTTTTTAGGTGGGGAATAGACGAAGAAAAGAAAAATATATCTGGCTTTCAATCATGTGCAATCGAAAGCACATCATCGATATTAAAATCAAACTTTTTTCCCATTTGTGTGTCATAGAACAAAAAATGTGTGCATGTAGTTGCTCTCATTTGGAAATTCAAATTTATGGTATAAATATTTTTTATGAAGCAATAAAATAAATAATAACTCATATATATAGCAAGAGAGAGAGAGAGAGAGAGAGTTTTTACAATAGTACATTTTAGGGCATTTCAAGGGGAGTCAGTAACTCGAGCTCGAGCTAGAGAATCCTCTTAAAAATGGGCTAGGATTGGGCTAAACTAACATAAAAAAATATGGCCCAAGCCCAACCCATTAACACCCCTAGTATATTTATAATCATTCTAAGTTGTTGTCCCCTTATACTCTAAAGTTTATTAATTTAATTATAAAATAAATGTAGTTTTTGTCCTAAAAGATTACAAATTAAGATTAAGATTAAGTAATTGATTGCTTAATGTTAAAAAATTGTAACGATACTAATATTTAGAGGGCTACTAAGTGCACACCACTTTTCTTCTCACGCACCCAAGAAGAAAATAAAAGGATGTATAGATAGCAAAAGTTGGTGTGTGCCTAAATTTTTTTATTTTACTTAGACAAAAGAAACACAAAATTAAGAAAAGTTTTTTGTGCACCTACAAGTTGGTATGACCAATTTTGGATCTTTATTAGCACCCGTAAAGCAAAATTTATTATTATTTTTTATTATTTGGTGTGTTGGTAGCAAAAGTTGGTGTACAACTAGAAATGGTGTGTGGGAAGAAAAAAGAAGTGTGCTTGTAGCAGCTCTCTCATTTGAATTTTACAAAAATGATTATATAGAAAATAATTTTTTCCTAAGTTTTAGAATCTAGCACTATGTATTAAATATCCCATTTTCATTGCAAGAGTAAAACTTTGAATAGGATGTTCTTATAATGAACCTTGTTAGTTTTGCACTAAGTGGACTTTGAGACAAACACAAACATAAACTTAAAAGAGCATAGAAATTCGCACACATTTCAAAGTCACACCCTGAGAAAATACCAGCTCTTTTTCTTGGATGAGTCAAACAACTACCTGAAGCAAAAGTTTAGATTGGCAGCCAATTGCAAAAATACCCGCCAAATTCCTATGAAGGGACTTATTATGAATAGCATTGTTGTGTTTCCTGTTAGCGACAGGCTACAAAGAACTGGCTAGGGCATCCATTATTCTAAGCAACACGTTATAACGGATCTCAATTGTAGTGAGAAATAGATAAGGATTGGCCAGGGAGTCTCCTGTATGCAATGTGTTACAATGGTTGTAATGAAAAGTAGGGAAGGATTAGCTAAGGTGTTCCTTGTAAGCAGTGTGCTAAGATAGAGCCCGATTGTGGTGAGAAATAGATAAGGGTTGACTAGGGCTAGGGTGTAACTTGTAAGTGACGATCAACGAAAATGTCAAATTAGTGAGAATAATAGGTATTGACATAGATGTATGCAGGCAAAAAAGATCCAGAAGCTACGTATGATTTTTTAGAATAAAGGTACATTAACTGTGAAGAGTGTTGAGCTGATAAATGTCATGAGAAAAAGGAAGACTAACGTAATATTCTTGTAAGAGATAAAGTGAAAAAAAATAAGAGAAAGCTAAAAACTATGGAGATGGGTTCAAGCTTTACTGCCCGGGGAAGAATAAATCCCACAATGGTAGGCATCGTAGTGAATAGAGATCTGAAAGATAAGATTTTGGATAAAGAAATATTAAATGTTATTAATGTCTAAGTACCCCAAGTTGGACAATGTGAAAACTTGAAACGAGAATTTTGGCAATTGATAGATGAACTAGTACAAGGCATACCCAGTAAGAAATGTATAGTACTGATTGGGTATAACTTTAATAAACACGTAGGGAGGGCGAGAAATGGATATTAAAGAAGACATGGAGGATGCGATTTTAGTGAAAGAAATGAGATGGGGGAGTTATCCTTGATTCTACACAGGGCCGGCCCTAGACCAAGGCGAGCCAGGCAGCTGCCTTGGGCCCCCGATTTTCAGGGCCCCCCAAAAAAAAATCCCTTTTAAAAATCAGGTTTGCCAAAAAAAATAAATAATAATAATATGTTTAAAAGGCTCCCATCTCCAACCAGCCGTCTTTCTCTCGTCTCTCCAAAGTCCAAACCCTCCCTTGTTTCAAGGCTCCAGCAGCGTCTCTCTCTCTCTCGTCTCTCAAAACCCTCCCCACCCTTGAAGAAACCAAAGAACCCAAAAGAAAATCAACAAATGCATTGAGCTTACAAATCAACTAATCAAGCAGCAGCAAAAATGAATCTTCTTCACTCTTCAAAATCGAAGAGAAGACCATAGAAATATAGAATCTAATTAGTGGCCTGGTGGGACAGTTTCTAGCATAAAACTTCTACTTCAGGTATCCTATTGACTCTCTATTGATTCTTTTAATTTTCCCCTTATTTTAAAGATCAGCACAATAGATTGATCATAGAATCTTAATGGGCTTTGTTCATTATAAGCTACTTAATCTGTTTTCTTGTTAATTTTCCCCTTATTTTAAAGACAAGCACAATAGATTGAACTTAGAATTCTGAATCCAAATGGGATTTATTGAATCTAGGCTATTTAATCTGTTCTCTTTAATTCCAGTTGCACTTTGCAGTTTTGGCCTTTTGGGTTTACAATAGTCAATAGATCGGGTATGCGTTTTTTTCCTTTAATTTTTTGGTCTTTTGGATTGGATATATGCATGTGATCTCGAATCTTGGTTTTGATTTGATTTTTCGTTTTCTTTTTTGTGTTTTTTTTTGGTATGTTGGGGTTCATTATTATTATTATTATTATTATTATTATTATTATTATTATTATTATTATTTATCATTCTATGATTTTATTTTATTTCTTCTAATTTATAGAACTCTGGTCATTTCTGCGTTCTAATGGCATGCGTGACTAATTGTCGATCGGGATCGTTCACTTAAATGCCTTGAGGCAAAAACATCACATTGATTGGAAAAACCAAAACATCGTAATTCAATATATTTGAACGATCAGGATCTTCTGGTCGTTGTAAATTTTGTGATGTAGACTGCTTCTTGAATATTCATATCTTGTTGATCAGTTTTGTTGATTATAGGTTATTTAATTTATTCTCTTGTCGTAGTTTTTTTTTTTTTTCATTAGTCTTTCTTTTTTGCTTTATCTCGCTTTAGTCATTCCAGTTTGTCGTTTTGGGTTTACATCTGATTTTTATTTTTTATTTTTTTATGGAAAGAATGATTGAGAGGCTGAAAAATAACCCACCCATGAATTTTCTTTTATGAGGTTTGTTCGCATATAGAATTCTTATATGTTGCCTTTTTTATCTTAGTTGGATAATTTTTATATCTTCTAATTTGATTTTTTGTATAAAGCATTAAGTTATGTTCTCAATAGAGACCATATGCATGATAATGTATGAATCTAGCCCTAGCTCTTAACCAATGATTTGACTTGAGTGTTATAGACCATCATTTTTTCTTTAAAACTCTGGAAAACTGAGGTTCTGAAGTAATTCGGATTGCTTCTCCTTATAATGAAGTGAAATATGTTGAACTTTTTTGTGAATATTACCAAATTGAACTAATGGTCGGGTAGACATAGTAAGCTGATTGGTGAATTCAATTAGAAATGAGAGGTTGCCTTCGATTTAGTAGAAGAAGATCATCTACCCAAATCCAATCCAATCTTTTACTTATCCAACGAGCGACTTTTTGAGTTCGTCCAATTTTTAGTTATGTTAGCATAAAGGCCTAAACTATTGAAATTACGTTAGCGACATTAATGGGGTTCAGTATCGGCTTCACTCTGTTACCATTACTTTGTTCTTGGGTGTGTACCTATTAAGCCCGCGTAAAGTCTAATAAACAATGTTTAAATACCTATTAACTGGGTGAGCAGCTATAGCTTCTTCAGGAAGGTCTTTGTGGACATGGTGACTTAGGTTTGGGACAGCTTGTGTGAAATATGGTTGGCTCCTTCTTTGGACACTTGACTTACTGCTTGGGGCATCACCTTTTTCATTTTGACATTTTGGCCACGTTGTAGTTTTGCTGGATTGGCTAGTGTCTAGTCTAGTCTCTTTGAACACCTCGCTCATTGATCTATATACTTTCTTTTTCTTAATAACCGTGAAATAGTTGGGGCTCTTACCCCGTAGGGGTTGTCAACGCGCAAACTAGGAAACTCCTAATGTTTGAGGAGAGAATTAGTGCCCTTATTTTTATTTAGAAATTTATTTCTTATGTTGATAATTAAATGATAGACATTTACAATTTATTTATTATGTCGTTAATTATATATATAGTATTAGTAACTTATCCTTTTCTTAAATTTATGTTTGTAGTTGAGGAACACCGCACTCAAATCATGCCTAATAGAAGTTATTCTTCTAGAGCTAAGAAAAGGAGGAAGCAAAAGACAGAAAAATTTATTTAGTCTCAAGAATGAGCCATCTACAAGTTCTTTGGAAGTAGTAAACAAATAAGCTTGAAAACTTGAGCAATAAGTAAGAATACGACAATAATGAAGAACATGAAGGTTAAGATTTGGTGAATGAAGAGGAAGATGAGGGTGAAAAAGAAAAAATAAATGAAAATGAGAATGAGATTGATAATAATAAATGTTAGCCCTTAAATATATATGATCCGAACAATTGGAACAATGTCTAACAGATTCTTAGAGACTTCTTAGTAGAGAAGGGTCCTTTGAGAGATGAGAATGAGAATTTTTCGAGAAATATTTATGGTAGAAAGTTCTCTTCTTGTCATTACATGCGACAATTAGCAAATGGAGAAAAGGATGATAAAAAACAGTTAGTATATTTAAATACTAGCCAAAGAGTTTATTGTTTTAGTTGCAAGTTATTTTTCACTGAAGGAATGACTACTCAATTGGTTAATGAAGGATTTAATGATTGGAAGAATATAAGCGAAAGATTGAAAAGTCATGAAAGGACTAGCGAATATATTACAAGCATGAGCAAATGGATTGAGTTGAGTTTGAGATTGAGAAAGAATGAGACAATTGATCAAAAGGTCCAAGAAAAAATAAAGAAAGAGAAAGAGCATTGGAGGCATATATTAATAAGGATTATTTCCATCGTGAAGACTCTTGCATCAAGGAATATAGTATTCCGAGAGGATAATGAAAAGATTTATCAAAAGAGGAATAAAAACTTTTGGGGTATAATTGAAATGATAGCAGAATTTGATCCAATAATGCAGGAGCACCTTCGATGAGTCTAAAATAAAGAAATCTATTATCATTATCTAAGTCACAAAATTCAAAATGAGTTGATACAAATGATGGGAGATACAATCAAAAGTACGATTATTCAAAAAATTAAAGCAGCGAAATACTATTCGATAATACTTGATTGCACTCCAGCTTTTAGCCATGTAGAGCAAATGTCACTTGTCATAAGATGTGTTGATGAGTCACCAAGTCAAATACAATTGAAAGAGTTCTTTCTAGAATTCTTAAAAGTTAGTGATACTTCTGGACAAGGGCTTTTTAATATTTTTGTAGAAGTTTTGAAGACTCTTGAACTCAATATTGATAATATAAGAGGACAAGGATATGATAATGGATCCAATATGAAAGGAAAACATAAAGGTGTTAAAAAAAATTACTTGAAATAAGTCCTAGAGCATTTTACACCCCATGTGGTTGTCATAGTCTAAACCTTGCACATTCTGACATGGTCAACTCTTGTTCTAAAGCTTCATCATTTTTTGACATAGTGCAACATATATACACTCTTTTCATCTTCTACAAAATGATGGCAAATTTTAATAGATAATGTGAAAGATTTTACAGTTAAAGGGCTATCACAAACGCATTGGGAGAGTCGTGTTCAAAGTGTTAAAGCAATAAGATATCAAGATTTAGAAATAAGAGATACTCTACTTATCCTAGGAAAGTCTACTTGTGAAAATGACAGCAAAAGTTCTAGTGAAGCACAATCGCTCACAACAAATGAACTTGAGAGTTATGAGTTCTTACTAGCTATGATTATTTAGCATAATGTATTGTTTATTGTGAATACTGTTAGCAAGTTTCTTCAACAAGAAAGTATGAATATTAATATTGCTATCCAACAGTTAGAAGGACTCATTACCTATTTTAAAAGGTATAGAAAAAGTAGGTTCGTGGAGGCCCTAACTGAAGCTAAGGAAGTCGTGACTGAAATGGAGATCGAGCCTATATTTCGTGAAAAATGCATTGTTCGAAGAAAGAGACAGTTTGATAAGGATGCAAGTGAAGAAGTGGCACAGTTAGCTGAAGAATCTTTCAGAATTAATTACCTTACTTATATTATTGATCGAGGCCTTTCATCAATTGAGCATAGGTTTGAACTGTTTAAAACATATGAGCAACATTTTGGACTTTTATTTGATTTGAAGAAATTAGGTTCGGTCAATGAAGAATGTTTGAAGACTTTTTGCGTAAATTCTGAGCATGTTCTCAAACATGAACAACATATTGATATTGATGAGCTAGATTTATCTTCAGAATTGAAAGTCTTAAAAGATACTTTGCCGAAATAAGTGAAAACGTCAATTGAAGTGCTAAATTATTTAAAGCAAATGAAAGGTTGTTATCCAAATGTCTGAATTTCTGATAGGATAATGCTAACTATACCAGTTACAGTTGCCTCTGGTGAAAGAAGTTTTTCCAATTGAAGTTGATCAAATCATATCATCGGTCAACAATGTCACAAGAAAGATTAAATGGATTAGCTATATTATCCATTGGAAATTATATGATCGATAAGATTGACTATATAACTTTAATCAGTGACTTTGCCGCCAAAAATACGAAAAGAGAAATATTTAAATGAATTTTTTTAGTATTGCATTTATGAGTATTGCATTTTATTTTTGTATTACATTTTCTTTTAATATTTACTTATATTAACTTCATAATTACATTTTCAAATTATATATAGTAAAATAGAATATGAGTATTATTTTATTTGTCAAAAAAAAAAATTGGTGAATTTTTTATATATTATAAAGTAATATGAAATAGGGGCCCCATTTTAGGATTTCGCCTAAGGCCCCCAAAATGTCAGGGCCGGCCTTGATTTTACAGTAGCTTTTAACTTGACAATAGTGAATACTTTTTTAAGGGATACAAATGAGCATCTTGTAACTTTTAAGAGTGGAGCAAATAGAGCTTAAATAAGTTAGTAGTAAGACAAAGCGAGTTGGCAAACTATAACGATTCAAAGTCATCCCAGGAGAGGCCTTACGACGCAATATAGATGGATAGTTTTGGACATTTTAATTAAGAGTCAAATGACTAAAAAAATAACAAAGGATCTCCTAAAGTAAAATGGTGGAGTTGAAAGGAGAAAAAATAACAACCTATAAAAGAAAAATAAGTGACGAAGAAGTATGTGAAGAGAAAAGGATCAAAATGAGATGTGGGAACAAATGATATAATAACTTAAATGAGTTGCTAATGAGGTACTGAAAAATCTAAAGAAGAAAATGTGTAAAAGAAATATGGTGGTGGAATGCAGACATTCAAATATCAATTGCCAAGAAATATTTTAAAGAAAAGCAAAAAATAAGTACATATGATCTTTAAAGATATAACTCAACAAAGAGAAGCTAAAAAAGTTAGTAAATTGAAGTATGAGGTGTACACTAATTTACGACTAGGATGAGATCTCAACTAGATAAGATGCATTAGAGATGAAGATCAAAGGGTCTTAGTAAAAGAGGATGAGATAAAAATAGATGACAACAATACTTTAAAGATCTATTAAACACAAATTATGTAAAGAAAGTAGATCAAGATGAAGATCCAAATGAAGTGTTGATCATCAAAATATCGAGAGTTGAAGTAAAAGCAATCTTAGCAAGGATGAAGAAAATATTACTATCAGGACCATGTAAAATACTTACAGAAGTTGGGATTGGGTTGGTAGGGAATGGATTGAATTTATTAACTAAATTAATTAATAAAATATTAGAAATGTCTGAGGAATGGAGGAAGAGCATTATGATCTTTTTTTATAAAAACAAATGAGACATTCAAAGTTGTATCAACTATCAAGCATTACACTAATGAGTCAGACTATGAAACTTTGATAGAGAATGGTAGAACAACGACTAAAGCAAAAAATCAAATATATCAAAGAACTAGTTTGAATTATTCCGGGAAGATCTAGTACAAAAGTAATGCGAGACAAACGCTAAAATCCTAATTATGCAAGTTTGGGATTAACCACAAATTAAATTGAATAATGAAAATATTTGAAATCACCCAAACACATAAAGAAGTTTAAAGAATTTAATTAAACAATTAGAGTAACTCAATTTAGTGTTCGCATGCATTAAAATTTTTCGATCTAGAAAAACGGATCTGATAAAGGATTCGAGTTTCGCTCTAGTTTAGGGTACCAAGTAATAATCACGGTATCGTCTCTTGATTCCTCTCGGGTGAATAAATAAAGCTTAAAGGATTAAAACAAATAAAATGGTAGATCAAAAGATTGAAACTAATAATATTTTGAGGGTTTTGAAATTTATCAAAGCAAAGGAAAAATATTACCATATGATAAATAGAGGAAATATGAAATAAGGGGATAGAGGTCCAAGGCTTCACACCAAGAATTTCCAAGGTTTCGCACCAAAGTTGCACGTCGGCTTCACATCAAGTCACATAAGAAATGCATAAGCACTCCTCAAATATTGAAAGATTCGCTCCTTCAATCGAAAACTCTTCACAAGTTTTGTAGGGTTTGCTAAAAAGCAACTCTCAAATTTTCATTAATCAAAAAACTATAATAGAGTTGTCTACAAACCTTTAAATAGGCAAACCAAAACCCTAAGAATATTACTTAAAATAAAACTCTTAATCAAATATTAAAACTGTCTAATCTAACGGTCACAATTAATTTCACTAATAATCTTATTTTTTACTACGTGATCACTTTTGAAGGGTCAAACGATGCCCGATTGAGGTGAAATTAGTCTTGTTTGAAAGCTTATCGAAGTAGCTTTCCAACAAGATAAGAATCACACAATTCTGACATATATTGATAGACTTATGACCACATTTTTTATGATTACACAAAAAGTGACGGAATTAACAATCACATATCTCATATATGTGTCTGAGCCCTAACTGATTCAAATAAGAAAACTAATCTTAAAACAAACCACTTATTAAAATAATTCTAATCAACTAAAACGTTAAGTCCAGTGCTCTTGATCGTAATATCCCCATCAGGAAGTCATTTTCCTATTAGGGCAACTTATGTAGAAGTTCAGAGAGACAGAAAAACCTACATGTGACTTTTAAGAAAGCTAACGAGAGAGTGCCGAAACATATAACCTAGTGGATGCTGAGGAAGAAATGCACCTCAAACTTATATATTGAGACTATCTAAGATATGTATGAGAGGGTGGTAACTACTGTATAGACGACATGTGGACGGTAACTACTGTACGGACGACATGTGGAGTTGAGCTTCATCAAGGATCTGCCTTGAGCCTTATTTATTTGCCTTGGTCATTGATGCATTAACAATAGACATACAAGAAGAGATCCTTTGGTGTATGCTATTTGCGGTGACAAAATGTTAATTGGTCAAACAAGGAAATAAATAAATTGAAGCTGAAATTATGAAGAAAAGTTGGAGTCAAGGGGTTTCAAAATTCGTAGAACAAAGACGAAATTCATGGAATGAAATTTTAGCATGGAGGAGGATTTAGTTAAAATAGAAAATCATTTATGTGCCACATAGCCATAGATTTTGCCATTTAAGTTCTACTTTATAATTAGATGGTGGATTTCAAGATGATGTCTGAAGTAGGATTAATGTAGGTTGGATGAAATGAAGGCATGTAAGCTGAGTATTGTGGGAGCCAAGAGTTTCACTTAAATTGAATGAACATTTTTATAAGACGGTTGTTAGACCTTCTATACTATACACTATTGAATGTTGGGCTACAAAAAAATAACAAGAAGATAGAGTACATATGGCCGAGATGTGTACGTTGAGATGGATGGATTGAGTCATAGGAAAGGATAAATTTTGGAACAAGTAAATGAGAGAAAATTTGATAGTGACAACTACAAAGAAAAAATTATGGAATGTTACTTGAGGTGATTTGGCCATGTTCATCGGAGGAACGAAGCAAACCTTCCATGAAATGGTTGAGAAGCTACAAGCACAAGGAAGTAGAAAAAGCAAAAGATCAATGAAGACTTGAAGAAAAGCCTTGATAAAGGATATGAATGATTGCAAAGTTACAGAGATCTTAACCTTGATCAGAATGAGTGTAGAAATGGGACTCGAAAGCCGACCCCAAATAGATGGGATAAGATTGTGATGATAATGATGATGATGATGATGGTGGTGGTGGTTTAAACTAATTTCCTATGCAATTTTAAGTTGAATTTGATTTAAACAATGACCTAATGCACCACATCATAATGAGGAAAACTATAGGTGACTCATCTTGACCATAAATAAGATGCAAGCAGGTCGGGGCCAACATGATGGGCCAAGTGGCCAGATCTGACATGAGTCTGAGTTTACGTTCAGATTTTCAACCCATCAGAACTAGGTCGGATTTTCTGAAACAGCGTCCTGGAAGGGGAAATTTACCTGATCGACCCTGTCAGATACACCTTTTACGTCAGAGGCCCTATATTTTCACTTTTACCCAAATCGACCAGCTAGAAGCCTAGCCGACCCTAAGGATAGCAAAAAGTTCAAATTACCCCCTTTCTTTAACGCACAAAAATATCATCTTCTTCCTCATTTTAATCTGCTACAGTTTCTAAAAATCAGAGGTGACAAAGGTGACGGCGTCTTCTCCTCAATCCAATCTATTCCGATATGTTATTTGGATCGACCCAGATGCACCTTTTTAAGGCGATATCACCTCTTAAAAAAAATAATAATAATAAATAATTTAATAAACAGTCAATTCCGACTCTTAACACAGTCGATGCTGACTCTTAAAATAGTCGATGACTTTAATTTTAACATAGTCAAGGTTGATTGTTTTTTACAAATGATCTTTAATCGTAAAAAAATAATAAATAAATAAATAAATGTTTTTTTATACAGTCAATGGCGACTGTGTATAATAAATAAATAAATAAATGTTTTTTTATACAGTCAATGGCGACTGTATACACAGTCGCCATCGATTGTTTAAACAGTCGATGCTGACTGTAAAAAAAATAAATATATATATATATATATATTTTTTTTTATACAGTCGATGGCGACTGTAGGACTATATACACAGTCGCCATCAATTGTGTAAACAGTCGACGTCAACTGTATAAAAAAAAAAATTATTATTATTATTATTATTATTATTATTATTATTTTATTTTTTATACAGTCACCATCGATTGTGTAAACAGTCGATGCCGACTATAAAAAAAATATAATAATAAAATAAAAATAAAAAAATAAAAAATAAAATAAAATCTTTTTTTATACAGTCGATGGCGACTATATACACAGTCGCCATCAATTGTGTAAACAGTCGATGTCGATTATTTTCACAGTCGATGTCGATTGTGATTTTAGCATCGAAAAAAAATAATTTCAAAATAAAGACCTTAGAAATAAGAATAAAAATGCAAATATCAGATGACATAGATCTAGGTGTATCCTCTTTTTTTTTTTTGACGGTTTAGATCTAAGTGTACCTTAGAAATAGAGCTTCCTGTTGAATCTCTATGTTGAAAAAGATCCTTGAGCAGATTACAATGAGAAGCAGATTACAATGAGAAAGAAGACGATGCTTTTGTGCATTAAAGAAAGGGATAATTTTGACTTTTTACTGTGGCTAGGCTTGGAGCTGGTTGATTTGGGTAAAGGTAAAACTATAGGGTCTCTGCAGTAAAAGGTATATCTGAGGTAAATTTCCCTCCAGGAAGTGATAAAGAGGAGTTTGTCGATGCTATGGAAAGGTCTCCTAAAAGGGTGGGAGGTTCTTCAAAAAGGTTTGGGTGGGGCCATGAATCATGGTGAGAGTGTGGACTTTTTGAGGGATCATGTCGCTGGATTCAGAGCCCCTTTGTTTAAGATTTATCGATCGTTTTCAGTAATGGAGCAGCAACTTTCTCTCAAACTACGGGTTGAGGTCTTGAAAGCCAAATAAAGGAGTAATCCCCTTACGGGTGGGTTCCGATTCACATTTTCCTAGAAGATGATACACGAGTGTGGATGTTAGATAGATCTAAGTTCCAACAACTTTTCTACAAAGAGCGTTGTAGCTTCACCATGGCAGAGCTTCTATTTAGTGTCGCGCGTCTGTAGGTGGAAACTACCAAGCTGGAGTACGGTAGGGGCAAAAGGAATTTCCGGTGTGGAGTGATGAAATGCATAAAGATCGATGGTTAAAGCCCTCTGCTGGGTGACTCTGAAACTAAGAGACAAAAGCTAGCAGGGGAGGTTGAGAAAAGATACCCCAGTAGTCCCAACCGTAAATGATTGATTCTTGGTGATGTGTGTATCAACCCAGGAAGTGCTGTACCGATATGTATCCCACCTTGACCATACGTAGTAGGAATGGAACTCAAAGGAGTTGACATGGGCTTGCATAAGCGACAGTAAGGTTGAAAATATCAACCCCTTTATTTTAGGGTAGAACTATTTGCGCCTACGGAATTATTCCGGACACTTATGTTAAAAATCCATTGATTGCTTTAAATCAGACGATAGAGATCAGTTTTCATCCCGATCTTCCACAAATGGATCTTTAGACCATCGTACCATCAGATGACTAGTTTTTACTTCCATGTGTCACAAATTCAAATACAGTGACCCTAAAATCACGTTCGAGTGTGATTTGTGCCACGTGAAATCACAAACTAATCATTTAAGTCGGAAGATTCATTGTGCAGAAGATTGAGATGAAAATCGATCCATCATCTAATTCAAAGCAGTCAATGTTTTTCAACATAGGCGCCCTCAATAACCGGTAGGCGCCAAATAGCGCTACCCTTTATTAAATGGGTTGGCTTCATTTTGAGGTTTATTGACTCTTTGTGGCTTTCATCGAATCGTTTTTGCAGGAAAAGCCAAAGGATGACAACATGGGTTTTACCCGATTTGGTTGGAAAGCCCTAAAAGCTACTGGTATATGCAAAGATGGGTACCTCTACTCGCCCTACCAGATTAGGGGTGGACGACTACACAGAAAACGGTTGACCATATTAAATCAGACAATGGTGACTGTTTTTCACTCCCATCTTCCACAAAATGGATCTCAAGACCATGGGCGTTCCATCAAGCGATTAAGTTTATGATTCCATGTGGCACAGATCCCAAAATGTGGACTTCAAATCACGTTAGAGCGTGATGTGAGCCTTGTGATTTGAAGTCTTGTTTTGGGATCTATGCTACATGTCCACGTTTTGAGATCTCTGGCACATAGGAATCAAAAGCTTAACCATCTGATGGACCGCCAATGATCTGAAGATCCATTTTTGTGGAAGATGGGAGTGACAAACAATCTCCATCATCTGATTTAGTGCAGTCAATATTTTTCTACATAGGAGCCCAGTAATCTGGTAGGCGTGAATAGAGGTACCTTTAAAGATTAGGTGTCCCTTTATCTTTCATTTTGGTTGAATGATCAGGATTATTAGAATAAATGACCCGAATCTTCACAACAAAAATGTTCCATTTCACATTTTATCACTGATTTCATCCTCTGCTTATTTTTTTTTATGGAACCTCTGCTTATTTAGAAATGAGCATGAATGGCCAGAATTTGTAGCATGAATGCCCAATGTTCTTTCCTCATTACCAAATTTATTTATTCGTATATGCATTTTAAGTTTATCAGTGTATTGTATTGCACTAAAACCTTTTAATCACACAGAACTGATATTTTTTTAAACTACAAATTTAGGTCTAACTGATATATACAGCGGCCCCATCAATCTCATAGCACCATAGCACAGAAAATAATACAATGTATCCAAAAGCAATACTGGCATTTGTTCCCTACACCAACTCCTTTATAAATCTTTTTTTTTCAAAAAGCAATTCAGTTTCTACTGCAATGACCAATTGATTGTACTGAATTTTTACTCAGAGATTTATACCATAGTGTCAAATTTCGGAGAAATTCGCCTAAAAGGGAGTCTTAAGGAAATTTTCGGTAGATTTCAGTAATTTTAGGCCAACGGTAATTTTCAGTAATTTTCTTTTTATATTTAAAATTTTTAATTTTTATTTTAAATATGTTATTCACATAGTATATATTTTACTATTTTTTTTTACATTTTAAATATATGTTCTATATATTTTAAATCCCTGAATTTTTTTGGGAGTTATCAAAATTAATCCGAAATGTACTGAAAGGACCCCCACCGAAAAATTGCCGAAAACGAAATTTGTCACTATAATTTATACAATAGGTCAACTAAAATAATATAGTTCCTTTTCAATGCTTTCCTAGTGCAAATATTTGATACAGAAACTAACACGATGCAAATATAATGCAAATATGATTATTTGAGAAATAATACGACTAATTGAATATGAATTTTCTAACAAATTAACAAAGAAAATAAAGAGAATTTCAATTAAATAAGTTCATTTAGTCCAAAATAGTGTTACTTTCGCTATACGTTCCCTATAAGATCTAGAAAATTATGGTTCTTAGAGAACAACTAGATCTCCAACAATTTAGGGCTACGAACAAACCCACAAGTGGGTTCTTTCGAATCTGTGCGAAATTAACAACAAAAGGATTCTAGGTATTTAGGAATCAATGGACTCAAATAGAAGAAATTTTGTGTTACGACAGTTGAACGATCTAAGGTTAGGTTACGGAAAGATCGAGCAAGCAAAGCACGCAATTAATTTCGGATTTTAGGAATAAAATTAATTAAAAAATTAGCTAAACACTTAAACGTAAGATGGAGATAAGAATAGATTAGAATGATAGAAAAGTTAGTCTCGTACCAAACCGTACACAGAAAGAAGAATCGCTCTTCCAAGTTTTGAGAGAAACGCACCATCGAGAAAAACTTTGATAAAAAGCTCCCAATTTTCAAAAGCAATATTCAATAATCATTAACCTTTTACAATTGTCTTTACAATGCCTTTAGATAGGCAAAAAAACTCTAAGCATAAATTCAAAATAAGAAAGCCTTAAAGCAACTACAACACTAAAATGACATGTTTTGCCTCAAAATTCGTCTAGTCGCCAATCTTGCAGGCGCAACTCACGAGCGTCCGTCCTGTGTTCACGGATGTACGTCCTCTGTTCACGGACGTCCGTCCTGCATAAAGTCTTCATTCTTCAATTAGGAGCCTTCGAGACATTTTCGCACGCTTCTTTCGCCTTCGATAAACCACAGGCAGTTCTTTAAATTGGATGTCCCCATCAATTCCTCAAGTGGGAGAAACTCATCTCCGATGAGTTAGGTGGTCTACTCATCGCAATCGATGAGCTCTCAACCTTTGGCTTGCCTTTCCACTTGATAAAGTACCGTTGACTCTTTTCGGTACACCAACTTATTATCCATGTAGCTTTAGTATTCGGCCTTACTCTTCCGTTGGATGAGGTATGCTTGATGTTTCTCATATTATTTTCTTCTTGCAGTCCAAGTGTTGTCAATTTTCGGTTTACCTTTCCACCTAAGAAAATACTCTCAATATTGACGGGGACGCCGAAATCGCGCAGCTTAAATTGGATATGATCGATTGAAATTGGAGGAACCAGCAAAGTCGATCGTAGACATTGTTGGTTCCTCCAATATCGATCGAAATTGGAGAAACCAGCAAAGTCGATCGATCGAATTGAAAATTCGATCGATCAAAAATTTCAATCAATCGAAGTCCTTTTTCAATCGATCGAACAACAGCGAGAGGAAAAACATATGTTCTGGAGTATATAATTCGATCGATCGAATTATATACTCGATTGATCGAATTTCTGCGGCGAACTTTTGAAATATATATTTTGATCAATTGAGTTTCACTTTCAATCGATCGAATTTAAATTTCGATCGATCGAACTTCACTTTCGATCGATTGAAATCGCGCAGCTTAAATTTTTTTATTTTTTTCTGAAATTCGAACTAAACTTTTAGGGGCATACTTGTCCTTTTAGTAATTGTTTTAGTATTTTAATTTCGTTTGAAAGAACTCTTATATAAGGTCATTCAGTTAAACAATGTAATTAGTTATTGATTATTGAATGAATGAGCGTTTGCTTTTGAGACTTGAGATGAGTTTCTGCGAAGAGTGATTCTTCTTCCCGAGAAGGGTTTAGTGTGAAGCCCACAATCTATCCTTACTGTTTATCCTTCTAATCTATCTTCCGTACTTTAATTCAAACAACCCAAATTTACCATCTCCCATCCAAATACCTAACTCCTAAGACCCTAGCTTCCCCCTACTCCTTTGATTCGACCAGATCCCGAAAGTCATAGAAGGACCAGAAATTTCATCGTTGAATCGTGAGCGCCCTAATCTGAAAAAATCTAGAGTTCTATCTCTAGGATCATTCTACGCTGCAACCTAACTGATCTAACGCTCGGACTGAACCCAACTCGAATTATACGTGAGCCTCCAATGGAATACTGCGAACGCCAAGGTATTCGTTATATTTTGTGAGTTTTATTGTTTAATTTAATTCAATTTCATTTCGGCAAAGTCAATTATCGCATTCACGTAGTTTAGGGTACCATCCTACGTCAAATATGTTTGGTGTGTCTTTACTTTGGTAACAAAACATGGATCTCCCAAAACTTTTCCATCTGACCCATTCACATATTGTTCAGGCAAGTATTTAGAAATTAATTGGTAGATAAGATTGGGCTCAGGTGAATGGGCATCAAGGAATGGGCCTGAAGCTTATGTTGTTGGACCTAAAAAAGGTGTAAGAACCTTCAACGTAATTATTGTATTAGTAGCCATGTCTAGAGGAAAATCAAGACTATCATAATGGCTCATGTCAAAGATTGGAATATTTTCCATATAGCATCTATACAAAACCTCAACAATTTCTTACGAGATTTGCACTGGTCTAAATTGAACCAAAACAAAATCATTATCCTTAAATTCCTTAAACAAATTTTGTGAATTAGAAAAGTTTTCGAAACTTCTATCGATCAATACAATCTTATCATTAATTTCATTCAACTCAAAATGAAAATCGGATGGTAACTCACAATGCAATGCAGAATGTGACTCAAGAAATTATTCCCAACACGATTCAGAACGCGAATCAGTATGCAACTCATGAGATGACTCAAAATGCAACTCAAGAATATGAGGTGTACGTGCATCTACTGACTTTATATGCTCATGTGTAGGTGACACTACTGACACTAACGACTCGTGTAATCAACTCAACTGATACTAACGACTCATGTGTGAGTGACTCGAGTGACTCATATGTGACCAACACATAACTATCATTTATAAAGTTTCTTCAACACAAATTAGGTTAAGAGTCATACACTCTTCTACCTCCTCGCGCATCACGATATTAAAGTCATACACTCCTCACGCATCACGATATTAAAGTCATACACTTTCTTTTCAATTTTTCTTGCTCCTTATTTTCTTCGTCTTTAATAACTTTGAATGGAAAATTTTGTTAGACATTGATAGGCAAAATGTCCAAACCCTTGACACTTAGAGCAATCAGGACACTTACCCGTCTTAGTTTTCAAACTCCGTAGAAGGCGACAGTGTATTAAAGGAAGATACTTTTCAATAAATCTCACATTCACGTACTCCCATGTGGATATGGGTTTACTTCGAAGAAATTCAATACGACGTTCTATATGGGACCAAAAGGCTTTGGTGTTGCCCTCTAACGTTGTTTTAACTAACCTAAGTTTGTACTTACACGGTACATTATACCAAACAAAATATTCCTCTACACTAGACAACCACTCCACGAAGGCTTTAGGGTTCATCCATCCCTCAAAATTTGTAACTTCATCGCAAATAGAATTTAGAAACTTCCCGGCAGGGTTGAACATCGGTTAACGATGGTGAGAGTATCCCCTAACTCTATTTCCATCCAAACCCTTGGAAGTTCGACTATGATTTTGAGTATGACGATTTTTTTAAGCCTCATGCTAAGTTTGCATCTAGGCTTATAGTTCGGTCTGAATCGTGGTTAACTTGGTTGCAAGTTCCTTTATGAAAGCTTCGATTCTGACAGAATCCATGCTGACATAGGACTCAATTAACAACACTAACTAGTATGCAACCAATGAATATAGAACCTAGAACCTAATATGCACTCCTATTTGACATAGCATACAAACAAAATAAAATTTATAATGCAAACACCCTAAATTAAAACTATGCTCTGATACCAAATTTGATGCAAAAACATACACGATGTAAATATGATGGGTTGAGATTATTTGAGAATTAATGAGTAATTGAAATATGAATTTCCCAACAAATTAACATGGAAAATAAAGAGAATTTCAATTAAATAATTTGATTTAACCCAAAATAGTGTTACTTTCGTTATATGTTCCCTATAAGATCTAGAAAACTAGGGTTCTTAGAGAACAACTAGATCTCCAACAGTTTCGGGATTCGAACGAACTCACAAGTGGGTTCTTTCGAATTCGTGCGAAATTAACAAAAGGATTCTAAGTATTTAGGAATCAAATGGCTCAAATAGAAGAAATCTCGTGTTAGGACGGTTGAACGATCTTAGGTAAGTTACAAAAGGATTGAGCAAACAAAACACGCAATGAATTCCGGATTTTAGAAAAAAAAATTAATTAGAAAATTAACCAATTACTTACACGTAAGATGGAGATAAAAGTAGATAAGAATGATAGAAAAGTTAGTCTCGCACCAAACCGCATGTGAAAAGAAGAATCACTCGTCTAAGTTTTGAGAGAATCCCACCCTCGAAGAAAACTTGAATAAAAAACTCTCAATTTTCAAAAGCAATATTCAATAATCATTAACTAACTAAAATTGTCTTTACAATGTCTTTATATAGGCAAACAAACTCTAAGCATAAATTCGAAATAAGTAAGCCCTAAAGCAACTAAAACTCTAAAATGACAAGTTTTACTTCAAAATTCGTCTAGCCGCCAATCTTGCAGACGTAACTTACGAACGCTCGTCCTATGCTCATGGATGTCCGTCCTCTATTCTCGGATATCCGTCCTGCACAAAACAAAAAGCCTCAAAATTCTCGGATGTCTATGGATACGAATGTCGTGAGCACGAATGTTCGTGCTTCAATTCTTCAAAACACCTTCATTCTTCAGTTAGGAGCCTTCGGGATATTTTTTCACGCTTCTTTCGCTTCGATAAACTATAAGCAGTTCTTTGAATCGGATGTCTCCATCAACTCTCTCCAGGTGAGAGAAAGTCATCTCCGATGAGTGAAGTGGTCTACTCATTGCAATCGATGTACTCTCAACCTTTGGCTTGCCTTTTCACTTGATAAGGTACCGTTGACTCTTTTCGATGCACATACTTCTTATTATCCATGTAGCTTTAGTATTCGGCGTTACTCTTCCGTTGGATGAGGTATACTTGATGTTTCTCATATTGCTTTCTCCTTGCAGTTCAAGTGTTGTCAATTTTCAGTTTGCCTTTCCGCCTAAGAAGATACTCTCGATATGCTTGATAAGTCTTTACCTTGGTAACAAAATATGGATCTCCCAAAACTTTTCCATCTAACCCTTTCACATGTTGTTCAGGCAGGTATTTGGAAATCAATGGATAGATAAGATTGGGCTCAGGTGGATGGGCATTAGTACACATGTCTAGAGGAATGAAGGTTTTGTTGCTTGACCTAAAAAAGATGTAAGATCCTTCAACGTAATTATTGCATTAGTACACATGTCTAGAGGAAAATTTAGACTATCATAATGACCCATGTCAAAGATCGAAATATTTTCAATATAACATCTGAACAAAACCTCAACAATTTCTTGCGAGATTTGCTCGGGTCTAAATTGAGCCAAAACAAAATCACTCTCTTCAAATTCATTAAACAAATTTTGAGTTAGAAAAGTTTTCAATATTTTTATTGCTTAATACAATCTTATCATTAATTCCATACAACTCAAAATGAAAATCGAACGGTAACTCACAATGCAATGCAGAATGTGACTCAAGACTTGATTCACAACACGATTCAGAACATGAATCAGTATGCAACTCATGAGATGACTCAAAATGCAACTCAAGAATATGAGATGTATGTGCATATACTGACTCTATATGCTCATGTGTAGGTGACACTACTGACACTAACGACTCATGTGAATCGACTCAACTGATACTAACGACTTATGTGTGAGTGACTCGAGTAACTCATATATGACCAACACGGAACTATCATTCATAACAGAAATAGAGTTTCTTCAACACAAATTAAGTTTAGGGTCATACACTCTTCTATTTCCTTCTCACTCATCACGGTATTAGAGTCATACACTTTCTTTTCTATTTTCAATTTTTCTTGCTCCTTATTTCCTCATCTTTAATAAATAAACTTTGAATGGGAAATTTTGTTGGACATTGATAGGCAAAATGTCCAAACCCTTGACACTTAGAGCAATCAGGACACTTATCCGTCTTGGTTTTCAAACTCCGTAAAAAATGACAATGAGTTAAAGGAACATACTTTTTAATAAGTCTCACATTCACGTCCTCCCAAGTGGAGATGGATTTACTCCGAAGAAATTCAACATGACGTTTTATACGGGACCAAAAGGTTTTGGCGTTGTGGCACAGGACGACCCTAAAACACGTAAATGATCATGATATGCTTGTTTGCCGAAATTAAACTAATTAATTAAGCAATAAAACTCAAATTAAAGTGATACCTTAAGGTTTCGAGGAATTCTGCTTAAGTAAATCATGTTTAATTCGACTAGGGTTCAATCCTGCACGCGAGATCCATTTAGATTTGCTGAAGGGGCGATCCTAGATATAAAACTCTAGCATCCTCTAGGTTGGGGCGCTCACTCATCGATTGATGTAGAATCTTTAGATCCTTACTAGGGCGTTGAATTGAATCGATCAATTAGTCTCAAATCGAGTAATCTAGAGCCCAACAACGGTCACAGATCGACGAGCTAAGATTGGAGTCGATCCATAGAGATGGGCATCAAGGTTGCTCTAGATTTAGGGATTTGGGCAAACAAGATATGAGGATTATTTGCGAAAAAATAGCAAGTAAATAGAAGAAAAAAGTAAAGAGAAGATCAAAGAATAATATTGGCATCACACCCTTAGCCTCACACCAAACCCACATGGGGAAGAAGAAGAATCAATCTCTATTAATACTTCTCACAGGCTCAAGTGTTTACACTTTCATAAAATCAACACATTCCAAATTTGGCTTATATAAGGACCTTATATACTAGGTGCAATAAGAAAATAACCCTAATATAGCAAAATATTAAATTGACCCCAAATGGAACATTACATTAAACCCAAAAGGTAAGAAAAGAATAAAGAAAAATGACAAAAATAGACAATTATCGTTACTTGACTCGCTCGAGCGGGTTTGGTTCTCGCTCAAGCAGGAATCTTAAAGGGTATTGCTCGAGCGAAGTTTGGCCGAAAGTTTTGACTCTGTCTTCATGATGCATTTGCTCGAGCGGCAAATGGCCGAAATATTAGCCTTGCTTTTCTAATGCATTCTCGCTCGAGCGAGAATGGTGCTCGCTCAAGCGGATATAGGCAGTGAGCCCTATTTGTTGCTCTTCAAGGTATGTTCTCGGTAGATGTTGGCATCTTGTGATTCCTTCTTCGCTTCTTCTTGCATTGATACACACGATGCAGCCCAAAACCTGATTCTACGGTGTCGACGTCCCAATTACGTTGCCCTCCAGCTTTATTTTAACTAACATAATTTTGTACTCATGAAACACCATACCAATCAAAATATTCCTCTACGCTAGACAATCACTCCACGAAGGTTTTAGAGTTCATCCATCCCTCAAAATTTGAAACCTCATCGCAAATAGATTTTAGAAACTTCTCGACAGGGTTGTACTTGGGTTCACGATGATAAGGGTATCCCCTAACTCTATTTCCATCCAAACCTTTAGAAATCCGACTATGATTTTGAGTATAACGATTTTTTAAAGCCTCATGTTGAGTTTGCATCTGGGCTTGCAGTTCGGTCTGAACCATGGTCAACTTGGTTGCAAGTTCCTTTATGAGAGCTTCAATTCTGGCAGAATCCATGCTGGCGTAAGACTTGATTAAGAATACTAACTAGTATGCAACCAATGAATATGAAACCTAGAACCTAATATGAACTCCTCTTTGACATAACATGCAAACAACATAAAATTCCTAATGCAAACACCCAGAACTGTGTTCGGATACCAAATTTGATGCATAAACTAACATGATGCCAATACGATGGGCTAAGATTATTTGAGAATTAATACGAGTAATTGAAATATTAATTTCTCAACAAATTAACACATAAAATAAAGAGAATTTCAATCAAATAATTTGATTTTGTTCACAATAGTGTTACTTTCGTCGTGCGTTCCCTATAAGATTTAGAAGACTAAAGTTCTTAGAGAACAATTAGATCTCCAACAGTTTAGGGCTTCGAATGAACTCATAAGTGGGTTCTTTCGAATCCATGCGAAATTAGCAACAAAAGGATTCTAAGTATTTAGGAATCAAAAGGCTCAAATAGAATAAATCTCGTGTTAGAACGGTTGAACGATCTTAGGTTACAGAAAGATCGAGCAAGCAAAACACTAATTCTGGATTTTAGGAATAAAATTAATTAGAAAATTAGCCAAACACTTACATTTAAGATGGAGATAAGAGTAGATAAGAAGGATAAAAAAGTTGGTGTCGCACTAAACCGCACGCGAAAAGAAGAATCGTTCTTCCAAGTTTTGAGAGAATCGCACCCTCGAAGAAAACTTTGTTAAAAGCTCTCAATTTGCAAAAGCAATATTCAATAACTATTAACTAACTAAAATTATCTATACAATGCCTTTATATAGGCTAGCAACCCTAACTAAGCATAAATTCGATATAAGAAAGTCCTAAAGTAACTAAAACTCTAAAATAACAAGTTTTGCCTCAAAATTCGTCTAATCGCCAATCTTGCGGACGAAACTCACGAACGTCCATCCTCTGCTCACGGATGTTTGTCCTCTATTCACGGACATCTATCCTACACAAAACAAAAGGCCTTCAAATTCACAGACGTTCATGGATAAGGATGTCGTGAACAAGGATTAATGTTCTTCAATTCTTCAGAACGCTTTCATTCTTCAGTTAGGAGTCTTCGAGATATTTTCGCATGCCTCTTTCACCTTCGATAAACCATAGGTGATTTTTTGAATCGGATGTCCCCACCAATATTCCATCATTATTTTAATGAATTCTAATATGCAGTGTCAAGCAGTTCTGCTTTCTCCTCCTGTAATATAGTTGCTAAGGCTGTCAATTGGGCCAGGCTGGCCCGTCAGATAACCTGGACAGGCCCTAAAATATTAGCCTAGAGATTAAAAATGAAGTAAAAGGGTAGGGCTGGGGCCTCGAAACCAGAAGCCAACTATTCGTCGGGCTGGGTAAGGACTCAACAATTTAAAGCCCGTAAGCCTGGCCCGGGCATTACTTTTAGTTATATATCAAATCAATTAATATAAGTGTATAAAATATATTATACTATTTACAATCAAATTGTCAAAATGTCATTCAATATTATCGTCAGATTTATCAAGCGGATAATTGTAAGGATATTCTAGTAATTTAAATATTTATAGAGAGAAGTGTTAGGATTTTCTTTTTCTTCATTCGAAATATTTTTCTAATGGGAAAAAAATTTACAAGAAAATTAGACAAACTACCAATAACTAATGAAGCCCGAAGCTCGACGCGAGCCCGCCCACGCACCTAAGTTAGCGCCAGGGCTGGGCATATCAAAGCCCTCCTAAGTTAGGGCCAGGCTAGACTTTAGGGAGGTCCGGCCCTAACCTGTCCTGTTGACAGCCCCAATAGTTGTACTCCGACAACTATATTTTGGCTCTGATTGTCACCTCTATTCTAAATTTGCTCTTGAAGTACCTGTATTGCTTTTGGACTGATCTTGTATATATGCAGTGACTAGGTTTTCTCTCTTTCATTGTTGTTTCGGATTCTTAATTTTGTTAATCTCATTTTCTATGAACACTAATAATACAACTTTGACAATTAATATGTGGACCATACGGATCAAGGAGTTCTCACAACTATCTACTCAAAGAAACTCCTCCTGCTCGCTACTTTAGTTGTAACATTGATTCCCCTCACGGTTGCAAAGTTGAGACTGAAGAATTAAGTAGTATATCATCAGTCATAAAAAAGTTTAAATACCCATTATTCAACACTACAGTTAAGAAGCTAAGGTTGTGTTTCTCGGATATGTTCTTCACCACTACTTTGCTGAGATTCTACTTCTCATTTAGTTTCTTCACCGCTAATTTTATTACTACAATTTCCTTTGTTCTTTTTACTGTCAATGTTAATGTAATTTTTTTAATATCTTACAAGTTTCAGCAGAAAATATTGGATTATAGTTAAATTTTCTTCACTTCCTGTGTGCATCCTTACTAGTTGAGAGAGAAAATTAGGGTTATGAGCTTAGCATGCTCACACCTTCATTAGTGTATATATATATATATATATATATATATATGTGGACTCTACATGATACAATGTAAAGACTAAAGACTGTAATAAAGCTCTAAACATGTGGACACCAATCCTAGAGACACACAAACAAACAACTTCGATCAAACACTTGGGAGGAGTCCCAGACCCAACCAGGCAGGTCAAGTGTATATGCCCAACCCGACCAGGAAAAACAGGTCAGGTCAGGTCAAGCTAACTCTGTTCAAAATTCCCTAAACCCTTATATCTATATAAAATACAAGACAAAAACTAGTTAAGCAAATAGAAAGCACTGCAATCATTAGAAGATTTAAAAACAAAAAAAAAAACGTAAACACCTGAAGGTCTGCCAAAGTTGGACACGTGAGACCAGCCTCAAAAACAATCACTGGAGACCACATAAAAGGTTAAAATGCTAAAAGAGGTACAGATCTTCTAACTACATGTGTAATCAATGCATAGTGATCCCATTAAGTTTTTTACAAGTATAATCTACAATCATATAACAGAAAAAGTATTTTCTTTAGCTGCAAAAAATTCCATCGCTAAACTGAGCCCAAAATCATGCTGGTAACAAGTAGGTATATGTGCCTGGTCAAAAACTGACGGACTTGAAATCTTAAATAGTAATCTTTATTGGATCACATGATACTAGGGATGTGAAATCTAACAGAAGAAAAAACACACACAGATTTACATGGTTAGTCCAACATGGGATTCACACCAATTCACTACTGCTTAGAAATCAGGAGAAAACCTAAAAGAAGAGGAACAGACATCTTTGCTTTCTACGAGACTCAAATCATCTCACAATCTCTCATCCAACCCTAAAAAAAGAGTCTAATATAACTTTTAAAAAAGTTGAATGCCCTGGAACTAACCTCAACCATCGAATCTGACCTTATAATGGTTCAGATTTACCTGCAGAATTACATACTTCATGTACAAAGTGTGTAATCCTATTGTCATAAAAGGGCTCTAAAATACACGACTTGATCAAGCTCTCCAAATCCCATCAATTTTTTGTTGCCCTTTTTAGTTCAGGAACATAACCATACTTATGAAAAAAGAATAATAATTTCACCTGTCACTGATCAGTCTTGAAAAAGGAAAGAAAACAAAAGATTTTACGATGTTATAGATTTTGGCAACCATTTTACAATTTTCTTGGTAATTTTCTAGGCGTTCTCTTCTACATTTTGAAGGAAAAGAAGGCATTAACACTCAATATCACTAATAAAGTTGAACCAAATCACAAATTTCAAAACTAAAGATAAGTAGAGTCTAATGAAAGAACCTTTCAGTACCTTCAAAATCTGCTGGAATTGATCCACCTCGGAGATAAGACACTACACTTGTCTCTACATCTAGGCTCTCTACCTGCAAAAACTCCTCCAGTAAACGACCAATGAGTCGGTGTGCGACCAGACTAGTCTTGTCACAGATATCTTGAATTACAAGATACCGATTTTCATGCTTGTTCGGTGCTACATATGGAGAACTCTGTGAAGAGAACTTTTTTAAGTCCTCTGGGGGGTAAGGTGGGAACCGACGCTCATCTTGGTCACTTGAATGAGGAGCAATCTGGTCGTTTTCAGGTCTCTCTATGGAGTTTATATTAGAATTTTTACCATGTGTTGTCTCTGGCAGAGGGGAGCAGCATAAATTAGTACTAGTGGTAGGAAGAAAAGTGTCACCAGGTGTTGTCCCGAAACTCTCTTGGAGACAATCGGAACCACCTAGATTGGAGGAACCATTATCGTCCTTGCGCTCCCCATCATCATTGTTACTTCCACGACCACTTTCTACGTCCATAATATATGCATCAGCAAATTCTTGATCAATGTTATGATCTGGAAATGTGTCCCATATAATCTGTCTCAGTTGACTGCTCACATTTAATACACATTCTACCTCTTCTTCTATTTCCTCCTTCGAAATATGCAGCTGAGGCTGACGTCGGGACTGCCTGTTGATAATGGAAATAACTCTCAAAAATGGCTTTGGAATGTCAATTTCGCTACATTCATAAAGGTACTCAATTAAACACCTCCTAAGAGCTATCCTAAAAGATGTTTTTGGAAGCTTGGCCTCTGGGTCAACCAAAGGTTGCAAGAGTTTTAGCTCAGGAAACTTAACCTTCTCGTTGAGGCACCGAATAGCCTTTATTATATCATCCTGCAAAGCTTCTACTTCTGGTGAGAAATGATAAAACTCCGGCATGGGAAAATCTGCAGCTTTCTCATTTTGCTTGAAATATAAACCCACAACTGCCAGCGCTTTAGCTAATCGTTTTGGAAGTTGATCCCCTTCGTTGAGTTTTGAAATGATACTAGTGCATATCTTCCGCACTTGTTTGATCAAACGGCCGTTGTTCCATCCAGTTCGGACTTGCTCCAGTTGGGGGGCATGTATCACGCGTTTAAGTTTTCTGTGGATTGCATAAAGTATATATGAAGGGATCTTATCGAGTCCCTCCAATATCTTCTCTATGACAACAAGATGAGATGGGGAGAGGGGGGTCATAAGTGTCACACAGTTCTCCTGAAAATTGCTTGGGTCCCTAAAAATTAGTGACATTTCTGCCAGATTTTTCACACGATCCTCACCAGTTGATTTTTCAAACATACTCGGAAGATACTCTTCAATGACCTTTTTCATGCAAGGACGAGTTTTTCCAACTTTAATTGAGTTTTTTGTAACCATGCTAGCTAGAAGGCAAAGCCCCTTGTTGGTCATATCATCAAGGATGGACGGAACAAATAGTAAGATATTTGATAAATGCACCATGTCAACATCCACTTTATTCATGTCAAAGAGTTGCAGGTAGTCCCGAACCACTTGATTCCCTGATCGATTACCGCAAATTCCGCTGAAGCCAATTTCAACAGAAGCCCTTACAGCCTCACACGAAACCTGAATAAAGCAGAATCTGAATTAGGTTCATTAATGCAAACAATCATTGTTATTAGGTAATTGAATAACTGGCTCTTATATAAGATAAGAAAAAGAAACAAATAGAAATACAGCATGCAACCATATATATGAGAACTTGAAACATAAACTATCAACCTAGCATTCTAGCAAATAAAATAAAGATCGGCTCAGGTCACTAGCATCAGTAGATGGGATGGTCACTCGTGCACTTGTTTTGCCACGTGGCCCAGATCCAAGTGCTTAGATATAAGAGCTTCACTTAGCCCAAAAAATACATCAGCTGATCAGTACCATCCAATCCAAGCACTTCAATAGGGACCCAATGGTCAATATTGAAGAGTCTGGATTAGAACCCATTATGGGAACTAATATTAGGTTAACATCAGCTCACATGACAATTCGCAACTTAACTTGGATTAGTCAAGGATGTGTGCCACGTGGCAAAGCAAGCGCACGAGTGACCATCTCATCAATTGATGCAGGTGACACTGACACCCATTAATCCAATAAAACATCATCCTAGCATTCTTAGTGAAGATCTATACAGTATCTAGTTGGGATGATAATAGGAGGTAAACACCACCCAAGGTATGCCTAAACCACATAAAATCAAGGTAGACCACTACGATGTGAACACGGATACATCTATAATTAGCTTAGACGACCTGGACTAGTCAAATTGATAAGCAGCAATCACGTTATTAGCCAGCGGATCATTCTAACGTGATTGAAAGCGACAAAAGTGGAAATGAGAGAAAGCTACGATTTTAGCAGAAGCGTTCAAGCTTTTCTATTCAAGGAAGAGTTGATCTAATAATGAGGTAGGTATTATAGTAGATTGAGAATTGAACGATAAGATTGTGGAGGTCAAGAGATGATCAGATTATGATGGTTATAAATTGTTCTAGATATGAAAATATTATTAGTGCCTATGCACCTCAGTTAGATTATTCGAAAGCATGAAACACGAATTTTGGCAATCAATGGATGAACTAGCACAAGGCATACCCAATAATAAAAGCGTAGTGATTAGTGGTGACTTTAACGACATATAAGGAAGATAGGAAGTGGTTATGAAACGATACATGAACGATATACTTTTGGTGAAAGGATGAGATAAGCTATCCTTGATTTGGCAGTAGCTTTTGACCTGACAATAGCGAATACCATTTTAAGAGGGAAGAACATCTTTTAATACGGGTGGAGAAAATAGACTTCAAATAGTTTACTTTTATTAAGGCGAAGAGAGTGGACAAACTTCGAGGATTGCAAGGTCATCCCAGGAGAGAGCCTTACAACATAACATACATTGATAGGATTGGGTGTTCTTATCAAGAGCCAAGTAACTAAAAAGATGAAATGAATAATCCAAAAATAAAATTAGGGAAATTAAAAGGAGACAAAATGCGACCTTTAAAGAAAATGAGTGATCAAGAAGTACGGTTATGTGAAGGAGATCCAAATGAGATGTAGGAACAAATGGCAAAGTCTTAACGAGTCATTAAGGAGGAGCTCGGGGAATCTCAAACAAGAAAGGTCTACAAAAAGAAACATGGTGGTGGAACGGAGGCATCCAAAAATCAATTATCGAGAATATGTGTTCTGTGTTCTAAGAAAAGACAAAAAAACAAGAACTAAACATGATTTTGGAAGATGTAAGTTTCCGAAAGAAAAGCTAAGAAAGCCGTGAGTAAAGTATGAAGCATATGACAATTTATACACTAGGCTGAGAACAAAAGGAGAAAATTTTATAAACTTGCCAAGAGTAGAGAAAATAAAACTAGAGATCTCGACTAGGTAAGGTGCATTATAGACAAATATCGGAGTCTTGATAAAAGAGAGTGACAAAGAATAGATGCAGGAATACTGTAAAGATCTGTTAAACACACTATATGCGAATGAAGTAGGTCAAGAAAATGAATCAAATCAAGGGATGGTCAACAAAATATTAGAAACTGACATAAAAGTAATTTTAGCAAAGATAAAGAGAAGAAAAGCATTACGACCACATGGAATACCTATAGAAGTTTGGACTATGATGAGAGAGTATGGACGGAATTGGTTGACGGAATAGTTCAATAAAATATTTTTTAAAATGCCTACGAAATGGAGAAAAATTAGTGGTCCCTTTTTATAAAACATAAGAGACATCCAATGGTGCCAACTATCGAGGCACTAAATTTAAGAGCCAGATTATTACTCTGGAAGAAAATTGTGAAACAACGACTAAGACAAGAATAGTGTATTAGAGAACCAGTTTGAATTTATCCCGGAGAGAGTCATTTTTTTATTAAGGCAACTCATGGTTTTAAAACTCGACAAGTCGACTCGAAACTCGGGTGAGTCGACTCGACTATAGACTTGATCTAGGCTTCAACTCAGTCGACTCGTCGAGTCGACTCAAAAGCTCAACTGAGTTTGTCGACTCGGCGAGTCGACTTTAGCGACCCTAAATGAGGAGAGGAAAGAAAGAAAGAAGGAAGAAGGAAGAAAAAAGAAAGAAAGAAAGGAAAAGAAAGAAAGAAGGAAGAAGGAAGAAGAAAGAAAGAAAGGAAAAGAAAGAAAGAAGGAAGAAGGAAAGAAGGGAAGAAAGAAAGAAAGAAAGGAAGAAGGAAGGAAGGAAGGAAAGAAGGAAAGAAAGAAAGAAAATGAAGGGAAGAGGCAAACAAAGAAAGAAAGAAAGCAAAGCAAAACAAAGAAGCAAAGAAAGAAAGAAGAAAAGAAAGCAAAGAGAGAATGCAAAGAAAGAAAGAAGGAAAGAAAGAAGAAGAAAATATATATTTTTATTTATATATATATATATATATATATATATATATATATATATATATATATATTTTAAATAACCCGAGTAGGAGCGAGTCGAGTCGGACCGATTCAGATGATTTCTGAGTCGAGTTGAGTTTCCGTGTTTTAAAACCAGATGGCAACTTATGGAAAGTTTATAAAGAGAGGGAAAACCTGCCTATGGTTTTATTGATTTGGGGAAGGCTTATGATAGTGTCGAGAAAGATAATCTGGTAGACGCTGAGAAAGAAATGCATCCCACGCTTGGGCCTATAGCACAATGGAAGGTTGACAATATTGCAACCTCAAGGTCGCAAGTTCGAGCTAGCTTACCTCTCGGAGAAAAGAAGAAATCCAAATATTCATTGTTATCATTATATTTGACTAAGTGTGTAAGGACGCCGAGAAAAGAAGAAATCCAAATATTCTAAGTTACTTTCTGTAAGTGTGTATCGTGTGTATCGGGAGAAAGCCCTCCATATCGGTGAGCCTTTCTTTCATTTGTTATCATTATATTTGACTAAGTGTAGTAAATAGTGTATGTAATAGTTTGTAACAGTGTTAGTTTGTAATAGTGTGTGACGACTATTGTTTACTAGTGTAAAATAGTTGGGTTTGTCCCCTTTCTTTTCATGCGCAATATATAAGAGTTTGATTCAGTGTTTCTATTTCTTTTCCTTCTCCACGCTCTCCCCCACTTTGATAAATTTGGTATCAAAGCCATGTTTTTTGGCTAAACCCGTGGTAATTACATATGAGGGATAGATAATGTCGAAATACTAAGAGATAGTATGTAGTACTTTTTACCCTATTTATATACATATTAACTTTGTTTGCCTTCTTTAATATATACGGGTACAAGGATGACCTCGATATTTATTACCGGGCTTATGGGTCATCAAAAGTCGTGTTGGGAGGGAAGGCGTTAAGCAGTGATTGCGTTAGCCATTATTCCTGTAAATCGTTGACAGACGAGTAAGTTTGTGGTACATTTGTTGGTCTGAGTACTGTTCCATATAGATCTAGAGAATCTTATAGTCCATCAATGAATTTGGCCTTCAATATTCATTGTTGGCATCGTTGTGTTGCATGACTTTGGTCATGAAAACATATTTATACCATCTAAAATGGGTTAAAGAAAGACAACGAAGATTTTAAAGAAGTTCTCTGCTTCGTTCATATTGGTGGTTCCATGAACTAACAAAATGAAGAATAATATTGTGTCAAAGTATACACAGCATCTTCATATTGTTCAAATTGACCAGTCATTTCATTTTTGACTTGTTTAGTTGCATTAAGTATGTCATTACGTTGAACAGCAGTGAGAAGATTATTCCACCATCTCTTCAACATACCAGAAAAACCTGCCGTAATGAAACTAGCAATTTGTTTGTCAGTATTATGACTATGCAAATGGTACTGTACATAAACATTTTATGTATTATTTCAAAGATGGCGTATTCTGATTTACCATCTATGTTCAATTCAAATATAGATTTACTATCAAAAGAATCTTGTAGTTGCATATAATCTTCTTCATAAAGAAGATCTTGGGGTATAAGTCTAGGATAATAATGCCTACAATTAAGCTCTCATCTATTTTTGGATTTGGATGTGTATTTAATCCAATTAAATTTCACTTCATCTTGGAGAGATTTTTAATTATTTTGCATTTCTTCAATAGTAGAAATTTCATTGTCTGTAAGGACATTAATCTGTAGATTATTCTTCTTATCTGGTTTAAGAGATAATCCTTTTAACCGAGAGGTTAATTTGTCAAGAAATTCATCTTCTTTAGTGACTTGTGTTTTTAAAGTTAAATTAAATCCAGTAATTTCTATCGGTGGTTTAATGTTTGGTTGTTCCAAATTTAGAATTGTTAGATTTGAAATTTTAGGAAGAGAAAATAAGGAAATATTATTTTTTATCCTATTTAATTGATTACTAATTGTTTGGAGATTTAAATTAGTGAAATTATTTTGTTTGTATATTTGATGATTGGTAAGTTGATTCAATAGGTTTAATGAAAGCAGTAGCGTCCA
This sequence comes from Chloranthus sessilifolius, assembly GCA_021018995.1. NCBI lineage: Eukaryota > Viridiplantae > Streptophyta > Magnoliopsida > Chloranthales > Chloranthaceae > Chloranthus > Chloranthus sessilifolius. The sequence continues at coordinate 24,709,067 of CM037588.1, forward strand.
AGGTTTTTGTTGAATAAGATTGAGTTAATCTTGAAGCTTCCATTGGAGGATGAACCGACTGAACAATAAAATCATCCAATTTCTGCCAAGATTTATAACATTCTTCAAGGATATGAATTTTCCTTTCTTCCTGAGTCATTTCAGGAAATTGAGTTGCTTTGAACCCAAGTGACAAAAGGAATGATTTGATAAGAGAATTCTACATATTTGTAAAATTCAGTCTTAAATTCTTGTAATTTTTCTTTTGAAATTTTTTTAAAATACCATGCACGAAATGATGCATATTTGTCAGGATAAAATTCAGAATTTATATGTTGACGATCAATAACAAAATTGTTTGGTTTAATGGGTCTTATTAAATCTATAAAACTTTTAAGAAATTGAGAAATTCATCTCACTAGCAGTAGGAGATTCCCTCTGCTGATGGGTATATATCCCATGAGGAATTTGTTGTCCAGATATTTGAATTCCTTCAAGATTGGGTTGATCATATTCAGAGATAATTGACGAGGTCACTTCTAAAATAAAGTTTCTTGACGAAAATGCCAAAGAAACTTTGTAAGGACATCAAGATTCAGAATATGATCTTCGAGAAGATGTCCTTAAACTTGATTGTCTCTCAAATCCAAGGAGAACATCTCCTTGATGGGTTTGAACAATTTGTTAAATATCCTGATATAGGATAGGTTTTGGTGGAACAGCTTGAGTGATACTCCATGATTCTGGAAAAGTAATGTCTTCCCAAGGAATCAAGCAAGGAGTAGCAACATTTGTAGTTAACAAATTGGTCTCAATTAAGATCGTCTTCCCTGATTCACTAAGGTAATTAACCTTACGAGTCAGTGAAGTCATCACCTTATAATAAAGGCGATAGAACAGAGCAATTGTCTCTGATCCGGGTAGAAAATTGTACCCTTTAGTATGAAGATTGAGAGTACATGCATGTAAAAGATTGAAATCTGATAAAGATAAAATTAGATTTGGATAAACATTGAAGTATACTGGACCATGGCATAAGTTGGTCTCTACTGCAGCCATTAGAGAAGGATGACAGTCAAGGCATCGAGCATCCCTAATAGTGGTCAGTAGACTGTTATTGTTTCCCAATAAGGTTAAGGGATTAAAGGCAATTACATCCTAAATGTAGGAATCTGAATTTGTGAAGATCAGTTTGTAGATCCTCATTGGATAATAGTTGAAGGCCTTCACGGTCTTCATTCAAACTGAGAGTTTGTTATGTTGTCTTGATTGACATATCGTTGGACCAATTACCCCAACCATATTTGTAAATGGTTTTTAGATCTACTGATGGAATTGTCCACCTGTTCATTTGGTCTTGAACATCAGACCATCTAACAAGTTCATTATTTTTAATCGATTTTTGATTTTGAAGATTAAAAATTGACATTGGAAATTTACCAATAGGCAATTGATTTTGATTTTTTAATATTTTGAAAAAAGTAGAAAATGGATGTTGGAAATTACCAATAAGAGTGTAATTACATATGTGAATAGTAACATCCGAATAGTAATATTGTAGTGAATAGTAACTTGAAACTTATGCGGGACAACGACCCTAAGATCTGTGAATGCCCATGATATGCTAATTTGTCAAAATTAAACTAATTAATTGAGCAATTAAATCACAAATTAAAGCGATGCCTTGGGTTTCGCAAGATTCCGCTTAGGTGACCATGCTCGGTTCATGTAGGGTCTAATCCGACGCGTGAGATCCGTTAGGATGGCGGAAGAATCGATCCGAGAGATAGAACTCTTGCTTCGTCTAGGTTGGGGCATTAGATCATAGTTCTTCGTGGAATTGGTAACTCCTTGTTAGGGCTTTGAATTGAAATGGCTATAGGCGTAAATCGAGCAAGCTCGAGTCCAACAACGGTTATAGATCGAAGGGCTAGGATTGGATTCAATCCATAAGGATGGACATGAAGGTTACTCTAGATCTAGGGTTTGGGAGTTTGAGCAATCAAAGAATAGAGGGAAGATTGAATGCAAAAGGTTAAAGAAAAAGATAGATGATCAAACAAGAATAAGAGATCAAGAAAATAAAAAAAATAGATGGGCATCTCACCCTTGGCCTCACACCAAAGCCCAAATGGGGAAGAAGACTCAATCTTCAAGCTCCTCTCAAGCCAAAGGAAATAACTCTTTTCATTAAAACATCAAGTGCCAAAATTGGCTTACAAAAATGTGCTATATAGCAACTACAAATGGAATAACCAAAATGGGAAAGTACTAATTTACCCTAAAAGGCAACTTACATAAGAAACAAGAAAATGGACCAAAAAAGTACATTTTCGCGGACCACAGCAAAACCCCCGTCGCTGGCACGGATTCCACAAGCGTCCAACCTAGGCATCACGGACATTTGTCACCTACTCACAGAGCACCCTTATTTCCAGACGTTCGTCCTGAACCTGCGGGCGTCTGTCGCCTGATGATTTCTTGTGCTTCATGGGTTTATCTCTAGAGCCTTTCCTTGGTGGTTCTTGACGTTCCTTGGCCCTTCTATTGCTTTTTCCGCCGCTGATACACCTTATACGGCCTGAAACCTAGGCCTTTGTTGGTGGCGTCCCCGTCAATTCTCCCAGACCGAAAGAGCTTCATCACCGATGAAGAACGGCCATGGTAGCGATCAAGCATGTCGAGGTCTAAGCGGCGGACCTCGTCTTAAGTGACCCACGTATTTTCGGATTCCGGCTTATGGATCCACTTCACCAAGTACCTTTGAAACCCCCCATCATGGGTGGAGACCACATGAGCGTCTAAGATCTTCTCAATCACATCTATTTTAGGTTCTTTTGGAGGAGGCAGTGGAATAGACTGCAAGGTTTGGGTTGGTTCTTGAATAGAGGACGTTTGGAAAGGATTGCAAGGGGCTGGGGTTGAGCCTAGATAAGGAACTAAGTCTTCCACGTTGAACGTTGAACTAACCCCCACATCTTGAGGAAGCTCAAGAACATATGCATTTAGACCACTTCTTGCCACAATCTTAGAAGGTCCGACACCGCGGGTTTGGAGCTTCTTCACGATTCCCGAGGGGAATCGTTCAGGCCTAACCCGAACCAATACATGCTCACCTATTTGGAATTCTTTGAAACGCCCATGGGAATCCGCCGACAATTTGTAATTATCATTGCTCAAATTAATTTTACGTCTAATTTCGGCATGCAAATTGTGAATGTGTTGTGCAAATGTATCTGCGGACTCGGATGTGCAGAGAGATGCGGACATAGGAATCAAATATAGGGGTGTTCTTGGCTTGTGACCATGCACCACCTCAAATGGGCTCTTACCCGTGGACCTATTGACAGAGTTGTTATACGCAAACCCGACTAATGGTAGAATGGAGTCTCAAGTCCTAATGTGGTCACCGAGAAGACAACGAAGTAGATTGCCTAGGCTCCTATTAGTGGCTTCTGTTTGGCCATCGGTTTGAGGGTGATATGCCGATGAGAATTGGAGCATCGTACCCATCATGTGCCATAGGGTTTTCCAAAAGTAGCTCATAAACTTAGCATCTCTATCCGACGCAATGGTCTTGGGTAGCCCATGGAGGCGCACTACCTCACTGAAAAATAACTTCGCAACATGGGTTACGTCGGTGGTTTTAGCACACGGTATGAAGTGGGCCATCTTGGAGAAACGGTGCACTATAACAAAAACAGAGTCGTGCTTGCGGAGGGTCTTGGGAAGACCTAACACAAAGTCCATCGAGACATCTTGCCATGGGGTGTGTGGTACCGGCAAAGGAGTGTACAGGCCGATAGTTTGCCTTTGTTGCTTGTAAACTTGGCAAGTACGACATTGTCGTACAATCCGGGCGACATCTCGCATAAGACCAAGTCAAAAGAATCTATCTTCAACGAGCGCAATGGTCTTGTTGCGCCCGAAATGACTGGCAATCCCTCCGACATGAAGCTCCCAAGTGAGGAAGTCGGGTAATGAAGTGCGAGGGATGCATAGGCGATTTCCCATAAACAAATACCCATCCTGCAAGGTATATTTAGAGTTGGTGCCAGGCAGATTGTCACGGAGAGCAATGTATTTCGCCCCAAAATCTAGGGATACTCTTGGATCAATTGCTCAAATCCCACAACCTCGGTGCTCATGACTTGTAAAGTCGCTACCCGACGACTACGCGCATCCGCCGCTTTGTTCTCAGCACCGGCCTTGTACTTCAACACGAATGTGAACCCTTGAAGGTACTCGACCCATGTCGCGTGCCTAGGGTTCAATTTCTTTTGGGAAGCAAGGAAGCGCAAGGCTTCATGGTCGGAAAACAACACAAACTCATGCGGTCTAAGGTAATGCTTCCAATACCAAAGAGATCGAACGACCGCATAGAAATCTTTGTCATAGGTGGAGTATTTTTGCTTCTCCTCGTTGAGCTTCTCACTAAAGTAGTCCACCCGGTGGCCTTTTTGGCTAAGCACTCCTATGCCCACACCCAAAGCATCACATGCGACCTCAAAGACCTTAGAAAAGTCCGGTAGGCGCATGACAGGTGCACTAGTCATTTTCTCTTTGATCTCGGCAAAGGCTTTCGTCACCGCTTTGCCCCATTGAAACTCCCCTTTCTTCATACAATTGGTGATGGGAGACATTATGGTGCTAAATCTTCGAATAAAATGATAAAATGTGATCAATCCATGGAAACTACGGACATCGTGTATGTTCTTAGGCTCGGGCCATCCTACAATAGCCTTCACCTTTTCTTGGTCCGGGACCCTCCCATCGGCCGAAACAATGAACCC